>CM062804.1:540933226-543911805 GCA_031772625.1 Pinus tabuliformis | reverse complement strand
CAGAGAAAGGCCAAATATGCTCTGCCTTTGAGTTCACAAAGATCCCTTATTTCCTAGAAAGCAAGAGGTGGGTAAAGTGTTTCAAGTATTGAGACTTATTTCAATTTTGTGGATGATTCAACAGTCTAATCTGGATCATGCCATCTTTCAATTTTGAGTTATAGAATAGAGAAAGAAGTCTGTCCAAACTGTTTAATCTTGGCAGACAGCTAGTTTAGGTAGAGAAGAAAAGGATCCCAACAGCCTAATCTGGGACCTTGGAAGAGATAAGGGTAGAACTAGATAGAAAAGAATAAAGAAAAAGCCAGAGAAAAGAAAAGGCAAGTAAGGGTTTGCAAGTCCAAATGCACCCTCTAAGAAGAAACAAAAAATGCTAGGGAAATAGCTGGGTAGGCAGTTGTGGTTGCAGAAAGGGTATTTTCACCATTACACATATGTCAACAGGTGTTTGCCAAGGCAAAATCTATCAATAGACAAAGTGGTTAATTCCATCATATTACAGCAAGGAGCATGACTAACTTCCCTCTTCCCCTCTATTCCATTACTAACACTCCCTTTCTTTCAGCTGAGATTTATGAAGAGAGATCATGGTTTTATGGTGGTTCTAGTTCATTCAGAATCCACATTTCTTGTCTAAGATCTTTTCATTTTGATCTACTCTCAAAACCAAGTCAATTTCAGATAAACTCAGTAAAATCCCTTCATTTGCTCCCTTCATTCATATTAACCTCTAATTTTACTATATAGCTCCCCTATTTTACCCCTTCCCCTAATAATACTAACACTAAGGTGTATAAAGCCCCAAATCTTATATATACTCCCTCCCCTTGGCATTATAGCCATATGTTCTTCAAAAGGGACCAAAGTGACATCTGGTCACTTTGGTGAACCTGTCCCATCCCATTCCCCCTTGCTGCAAGTCAAACTGCTCCTCAAACCACCATTTGCATTGGAAAACCCTTATAAAACCTATTTCGCCTTCAAATCCTTTGCAAAATTACCAAAGTCAAAACCCGCCTCTGGCGCATTTCCAAAGGGTTAGCGCATTATTGGTTAAATGAAAAAACATTCGAAAAACCAATAAAAAACCCACAAAACCTAAAGTTCCCCGCCCGCATATAACCCGAGCACCTCCATACTCCGCCCACCGTCGGATCACCCCGAAGATCTGACGATCCACGTCAATATCGAGCGGCTCCCACTGCTGTCCTTTACCGCCCGAGATGCTGACGTTGCGTCACGTCAGGGCCTCTCCACGCGTCAAGCGCTGAGGTATCTCGGAGCCGGCCTGACAACTTCGGCGCCGTACCCAAACCGCCCCGAGAAACCGTAGCGGTTAGCTTTGAACCGTAACCGCTACGGTCCTAACTGCCACCTATTTTCCGCTAACTCATCGCCACGTCGCGTCCGCTCGTACTCACCTCTGCTATTCGTCCACCTGTCCGCTGACGTGGTTGCCACCTCATCGCCCCTTGGACCAATAATCTACTGCCACGTCACCCGACGACGTCAGCTGACGTCACCTCACCGTGACCCACCAATGACGTCATGCTGACGTCATCACGAAAAAGCGCCAAAATGGTAAAAAACCCATATTTACCCAAAAAAGTCGTTTTTTTCCCACTTTCACTCCTGTCGCTATTGTTCTCCCTGCATGACCGTTTACGTTCGAATTTCCGCCAACCTGTTGATTTAACCCGGCGACCTCCTCAGCAGCAACCGTGCACACCTGCTCGACCTCTGCTCGCCAATTTACAGGTATTTACAGTTGTCCTGCCCTCCATACGACGGTTATTGAACTTTAATTTGCTCAGAAGGATAAAGGCACCTCAAAAACTATAGTTACACTACCCATTTCCCTCTGCAAATCCACATTTGCCACTGTGAAGTCGAAAAACACCAGCCGAGCCATAATTCCGGTAAATTCACCCAAAAACAATACTCACTGCGTATTCTCGGAAAATTCCTTGTTGGTCTCAATTCACCCGCTGGAAGGGGACAGTTAGACCTTAGAGAAGCTCTGCTCCTAAAAAACAAACAGTATTTCAATTGCTGTTGAGTAAATTCCCCTCTAGTATCCAAAATACAAACTGTCTTTACAGAGAATCACCTCTATTCTGTGTTGCTTCCATTTTGACTATTCACCTACAATTGTTGCACTTTGAAGAACTATGGAGACTCCTATTGCTCTAAATATCAAGCCCCTCAATGCTCCTCACCAGGAATTAGCATGGAAAGCCCTGGGAGACATGGATTACCAAATGCTGGACTGGTTCCCTATGGGAACCAAATACAATATCCAGATGATGAATGAGTTAAAAGCCCAGCACCTGAGTGGGGCAGACATCTTGGGAATTTGGGACTCAAATTTACCCATCTACAACCTTCCCCAAGTAAATCCTATGCCAGAACTCATCTACAGCTGCCAGGAATGTTATGACCCAAGCCAAAGAGCTGTCATCAGCCCCACAGGCTCAATCCTGTTCCAGATTACCCCAGAAAGTATAAATGAATGCTGCACTTCCAAACTGCCAAGCAATTGACCCCCTCTTTATGCAGAATTTGATAAACAAAGGGACCAAGCTGTCAAATGACCAAATCATTAAAATCAATCAGTTGTTTGTAAGACCAGGCTCTGAATCAGTCAGAACCCCTCCTATTGGGTATCACTACTTGAATGATTTGGGCAGGATGTTAGTGGATTTAATCAGTTATGTCCTAGGATTCAGGGGATAGAGGATGTGGATGATAGCCTAATGGCAATGCTGTCTATATTCTCTCCTGGTAAACCCCCAGCTGTACATTATGACTATGCAACCTACATTGCAGATAAAATCCATGAGCAGTTTATGAACTTGAAGAGGGAAAGACTATTCAGGTATACTTCATATATATACCATCTATTCTTGTTCTATCAGCCAGCCACCTTCTCTGTTCCTTTGAAGCCACTCAATGCCCAGGGAATTCCAAGGTCAGTTGTGTTCTGGACTTCTGTTTTTCATCATACCTCTGTATCACCTTACACATACACTGAGTTCATTGACTTATTCATCCATCCAGTCATGACAGTATTGCATGGTACTCCTCCTCCTAGACTAACTGATGACATGAGGAGAATTCTCCATTTGAATAAGTCCTACAGCATTGGTAATTGGTACTTCTACCAAAACCACACAGTCATCAGGATATATGGCTGTGAGTTGAACCCATTTAGGTTGCCAAGGTATGTCCCCATGAGGCTTTTTGCCTTGGAATATTTCAGACAGTTTGGGAACTCAGACTATCTTCATTTTCAGAGCAACAACAAGAAGTCACAGTTGAAGGTAAGGAACCAGCTGGGTCCTTTCCTATATAACAAGAAAGAAGAGGGATGGAAAGAGGCAAACACTATCCTGGAAGGCCTCAGACTGCAAACCAGCTTTGAATGGATACCCTATGACCCCAATCATGCTATTTCCCTCAGGAGGATTAGATACAAATTGGGTAGCTATGCACACAAGAGACAACCCGAGATTGAACAGTATGCCAATGCATCAAATTGGGAAGAGGGTACCCTAGAGGAGGAAATTACTAATGAAGAGTTACTTGAGAGAGAGGCTAGAAATATGCAAAAGGAAGCTGACTTGGAAACTTGTGGACAGGTGCCCCTCTCCTACAAAAAGCAACTTGGAGCAGCTGCTACATCATCAACAGCACAGCAGCAAACTGCCGAGAAAGCACCACAGACAGCAAGCAGGGATAAAGGGAAGCAGGTGGAACAGCCACCTCCATTGACAGAAGAACAAGTGGACACATTGCTACAGCAGCAAGAAGAGATGGAGCAGCAGGAACTTGGGCAGCAACAAGAAGAGGAACAGTTTAGTGAACAGCAACCCTTGCAGCAAGAAAAAGTGACTGATCCTCCAAGCTCCACTGAGCAACAGGCTCAGACAATAGTGCCTCCTAGGGCAGAAACTACTGTTGATACCTCGGTCCTCCAAACCCCACAAAAGGAGGACTTAACCAGGAAAAGGGATAGAGAGACTCCCTTGACCTCATCTTTCAATCGGGGAGAGAAAAGACAAAGACTAAATGACTCTCAAGAGGAGGATATAGCAGTAAGGCAAGCAATGGGCATGGGCCCACCCAGTGGAGAAGTTTCAGCCAGTTCATTTCAGCATGAACATGATAGAACTATAGGAGGAGAGGTCAGCTCCTCCAGCCAGCACAGAGAAGGACAGTCAAGCATCAAACAGCAATTTATTGACATTAAGAGGAGGAGTGATCCTATTAAAATACAGCTGTACGATCATTTGCTGAACCTGGCTCCTACAAATCAGCAAAGACTCATGTCTGCCTTTGATGTAAGTGAAGGCAAGATGATCATGAGTCACTTCATGCCCACAACACTGCATCCTCAATCTACCTCGGATTACCTAAGAACCAACATGGAGGTGCTGGCCAAAGACATACACCCTATGGATAAGATTGAATTACATAAACAAACTGGTGAAATGGTGTATGCCTCCTTGGCAGGTGAGACATTGGAGAACTACAAATTGAAGAGCAGCCTGGATAACACAGCATCTCAGCTGGAATTGGAGAGAGCATCATCACAAGCCAAGGACAATAGGATCAAGTCCTTGGAAGAGGTAATTATAGAAATAGGACATGATCCTAAAGATGTCAAAGGTATCCAAGAACTCCTGAAGATAAGGGATGCAGACATGGCGGCTTTAAGAAAGAAAATCAAGCTCCCAGCCACCATCCACCCACAAACAGACGAGGTTGCCCAGCAAAGGCAGGAAAAGGATGCTACAGACCTGCTGGTATCCCTGTACAAGGAGCTGGTTCGGACTCAAGACCAGCTAGGACAATCAGAAGCTGCAAAGGCAGCACTACAAACAGCAATGAAGCAAAGAGAAGAGGGCCAACCCTCCCAGCCTCCTCCTGTGATAATTAATCTTGAGGAAATCCCTCCAACAACTACTCCTCCTCCTCAGCAAACGGGAACTACAGCACCATCTACAGCAACAACTACACCAACACCAGGACAGACTCCCAGTCTGGATATGCAGAAGCTACAAGCTGAGATCCAAGTTCTTGAATCCCAAATGAAAGAGCTTGATGAAGTCAAGAAGACTCTGGCCAAGGTGAATGAAAAATTTGACAAAAGCAAGCAGAATGAAGCAACAAAGGAGAGAGAGATAAAAGCTCTAAAAAAGAGAATAGCTGAACTAGAAAAAGAGCTTGCACTAGAGAAGGTAACAGCAGAACTAAAGGCAGTCCTCTGGAGTAACATCGGTCGATCCATCACCAATCAGTGGCAGTACATTGAGACTATGGATGAGCAAATAGCACTCATCACCAAGGCAAACAAGGAAATACACAGAGCCAGAGCAAGCCTTGGCCACATGCCAGATGCTGCCAGCAGAATGGTCAATGTTTTAAATAACAAAACTAGCTCTCAACTAGCGGCCATGGGAATTACTAACAGGACTGAAACAATCTCAGTAGTTAAAAGAGTCCTGACACTAAGAAGTCTAGTTGGTACGCTGGAGAGGAGGACACAGGATATGCAGACCGAGATCAACAAGTTCCTGGACAGATTTGTGGCATTGCAGAACAGAGGCCTCCCCAGCATTTTAAGCAGTGTAGGAAGACTGCTCACCCTAGAAAATTACAACAAAAGGATTGATGCCCATGCAGTAGCACAAATTGCAAAACAGCCCAGTACCTCAGCAGACACAGGGCCAGCATCAGGGCAGAATCTGTATGATAGGGTGGATAATCTGTTTTTTATTATGAATGAAATTGATCATCTGTTTGATACACCACCAAATTTCTTTAAGTACACTGAGGCAGATGAGACTATGGGGGCAATCATAAGACACCAATTGCCCACACAGGAAGAGTGGAGGAATCTGACACAGGTAATCTTATCAGGTCCGAACCCGTGAGGTTGGTTTTTTCTCCAGCACATGAGCAGTCATACGCAGGCACAATTTTGATGAATAAAATCTACAAGGAAGAGGCAGATGCTGAGCCAACTCGGCAGAGCTATTTACTCACTACTGCAGCAGTCACAATCACAGGTGACAAACACAGCATACAGCGCACAAGCCATAAAGTCGGGTTCTCCAGCATTTAATCAAAGTATCTCAACCGACTCAGCAGATCCCAAAGGCCAAAATATCTTCTGACAGAACATTAAAGCGCCTTTATTTTGTATTCAATGCTGTAATAAATTTCTGATAATAATATCTCAAAGTTGGTAAGAACATTAAGTCTGAGATAACTCAGGACTCAGATATTTTTGTAAACAATCGCAAGTATATATTGGCCCCTCACAGAAGCTTAAGGGGTTGTTGTTATTTTCCTTTTGGAACTCTCACTTGCTGTAAAAATTCTCAGAGAAATAATACAAAGGGAGAATGGAATTTCCAAAGCTTGGTGTATTTTATGCGTTGTGATGAATGGTGAACGTTGCAGGATTCCAGAGTGTTTCATAAAACAATAAGTTTTCTTAAAACTCTGTATTACATGTTTTCGAGTCTTTTGTTCTCTTTTGTTGTCTAAATATTTTACACTTAATAGCAAAGTAGAAGAATAGTTCCAGGATTTAATCACCGATTACCCTGAACTCAAACTGAGCTATTATCCATGTTTTCTTCAGATACAGTAAAAGAAGTGTAATTCTTAGTTGCTGCACTTTAAAACTATATCTTTTACAGTGATAGATATTCCCAGGGATTCAAGTTTGCCCCTGAGACATCCATCCATTTCTCATAACCAGTTTGGTGAAAATACTTAAACATTTAGTGAAAATCCTTGAATGCTCTCACTGCTTGTTTAGCCTATTCATGTTATTAATCAAAAGTTTGTTCTATAAAGCACCCAAATGGCCCTGTAAGTTTCACCAGTTCATCTCAAAGTTTCTAGACACCTACAGCCATAGACTCCATTGCCCAATGATACTTGACTCTCTGAATAATACATCACAAGAGATCTGAAAGAAATTCTTCAACCAAAACATAAACGAAACCTGTGCTCAATACCTAGCCTAAAACATTATCATTACAGATACAAATCATAAAGAGAGAGCCCTCTCTGATCACAGTTTGGCTAGAAACAGTGATTAAAAGATTGGTTAGTGGTTACCCCGGCCGTATTCCCTTGGGAGTCATAGGGAACAACCTGGGTGTTAACAGGATGTACTGGCAGAAGCTTCAGAACACATCGACTAAAGGGGGGATGATCAAAATTTTGGTTGCATGAGGACATGCAACACCTTCACAATGGGGGTATGTTGAGTCCCAAACTTGCATCTTCCCTATACACCTTTCTAGCCTTTTTCCATTTACCTGGACCTCCTAAGCTGTCAAATCATTTCATATTAGTTTAAAAAAAGAGCATATAAAATGGTTTCCTAACTATTTCTTGTGTCTGCTGTTTGATCTAGATTTTTGCTTATTCAGCTACAGAATCTTGTCACTTTTCGCAGCCAGTTCAACTTTTCGCAGCCTTTTTGTTGAAGTCTATGTTACAGGTGTCTTCAGGCGAATCCGGCCACATGGGCAAGTTGCAAATGATGTGGACATGGACCGTGTCCTATTGGTTCAGCTGAATCCCTCACAGAAGGCCGTGGTCAAAGATAGTCAAGCGGTGGTCAACCTAAGAGTCCTACGGTGGCAGAACTCTGTTTTTCACCACGTGAGGACTTGCGTGGCCATTCCTAAATCTCAGGAGACGTGTTAACACCTCTGGACTACTCCATGAACCGAATCTAACAGCCACCCTCCTTGGATTTAATCTTCACGGCTACCATAATGCTAGATTTCTGGACGTGGTTATTCACGTGTCTTTTTATCAGCGCAGATTTTAGGAAAGTAGTTGTGTCATCCTCTTATATAAATAAAGTTTTCTCATACGCATATTAGCTAGCTTTTTGAATGTAATTTTGGCTATTTACGAGCCCACTGTGCTGTGACTTTATCTCTATGTTATGACTGCATTTTAATACATGAGAAGACATTGTTTATAAGCTCAATTCGTGGTTGATTGCTGATTGGCCGAGGTTGTGCAGAGGGCCCCTGTACACACCAATGTTTTGTTAATTGCTGTATAGTTTCATGCTTTATTTCTTTACATTTCTGATGCCATAATTGTTTACTTGTATATATTCCACTGCTTATGGTATTCATGTTGATTGTTGTCCATAGTTTTTATGCTTTCTAATGCTGTTAACTGATCAGTGTTTTTGTTTCAGATTCTAATAGGCAGCCCGGGCATTTGCACATAGCTTTATAATGACTAATGACATGGAATTATCTTGTCCTTCTGCTGATTTATTTTCTTAATTTTAATTCCAACACTGTTTTATTTCTTTCAGTTTTGTTCATTTACTTTTCTGCAAGATAGATATTAGATTACTCGTGTCATTTTCAGTTACCTCCTAAAGCCAGAGCGAGTCAAATGGTGAGGGATTGAAGTATGAATGCGTAGTTTGATATTAGTTTATTTTTCTGCAAGTTAGTTATTGAATTGCTCATGTCATTTTCAGTTACCTCCTAAAGCCAGAGCGAGTCAAATGGTGAGGGATTGGAGTATGAGTGTGTAGTTTAATATTAGTTTTATTTTCTGCAAATTAGATATCAGATTGCTCAATTTGTTTATGATTACCTCCGAAAGCCAGAGCGAGTCGAATGGTGAGGGGTCAGAATATGAGTTGATGTAATATGATTTTAGTTTACTTTGCTTGCAGTTTTTGAATTTCTTTGAGTTCAGTTTCTTTTTATGCAGCAGCAAGGATACTGGGTTTCATGGTCATTAGCTCACTGTTTGTTTAATTAGAATATTGGTACATTTTCATTCTCTCTTAGGAATTGATTTCATCATTGCAAGTTTTAAAACCTTTTTGAAAATTTGGAAGTTTGGAAATCATTTTAAAGGTCACCATTGCCTTGAACACTTATATCCATACTTGACTTTTAGAATTACCATCTCATATTAGGGAATCAACAAAAGATAAACCCAAAAACAAACAAAAAACCAAAAACGACGAAAAGTAAGAAATCGGTTATCTTGCATATATAGTGCACCTCACTTCAGCAGTTTACGACTCCCGGATTGACAATTAATATAGCAATTTAGGACCCTCTAAATTGACCAAACAATGACCAAACGATGTCATTTATGATCTAGTTTCTATGGTATGCCAAGTCTACACCCTTGAAGCAGCTCATCAACCCCCTCCATCTATACATCAAAAAAGGGAGGAGGTTAATCACCAATATACGTGATGATATCTACAAAATAACAAATAATAAGGTTTAGAAAATTTAAGGAAAATATTACAATCAAGTAGTTGTGCATTACATAAGATAATAAAAAAATGCAATACTCAAAAGATAATGATGATATTACCTCTCACATTTCATAGGTCAATTGTAGTAAATTGGATATTAGGACATCCTCACCAATCCATCACTACATGTGGACATTATATAAAATTTAGAATTTGACCATCCTTATTGCATAACAAATACTACATACTCCTACTATCCCCTCGTAGGAAACATCTACTCCCACTAGCAGATATGCACAACAATCATCAAACTAGGACGATGGTAGTTGAATGTTGGCCAAGTCACTAGAAACCTCTCAAAAAATAAAATAAGCAACTGTAAAGAAAAATGGAAGAGACATCTCCCCTCCAACACACTATAATAATGATCTAGAGAAAATAAAACCTGTAGTAAAAAAATGGATGACCACATGATCATCCCGGAGCTCCAAAATAAATGATTTATGTAGTACAACAAAATGCAACCAATGTGTTTTCTAGTGATGGTATGGAGTGCCAACCTGGTGATGAAAATGCTCGAGCACCTAACTTGTGATAAAAAAGTATGTAATCTCAATTGGCCCAGAGTAACCTAGAACTCAATAAGGAAAACAATATTTGCACTAACATACGTCTAATCACATGCTAACTGACTATGTCCTACAACACCAAGTGATAGATTGGGGAAATGGAGAAAATCCTCCCCCCTCCTATAAATCCCACTAATGAAATAAATATCCTCCTTTATGAGTTGGTACCACATACATGGAGAAACCCTGAAGGCCCGCCTACCGTGATCAAAATGGAGAATCAAATATATCAATAACTTATTGTCCCCCTTAAAGGAGCTAACCTCCTCATAAAATTTAATGAGAACAACATTGAATAAAAGTTTTTGAGTTTGAGGTGTAATTGGATGAGGAAATGAATCCTTGTCCCTTTCCTTGGCCTCCCATCCATAATCAGAGTTATATAGGTCAACCTATAACCATTATCATTGTCCTTGATTCACATACAAATCTCATCATGAAATATATCCCATAAATAAACAACATATACTAGATTACTACTGATATGCATTGAATATTGACTTACTTTTTTCTGCATAAAAATGTTATAAAATTTGGCAATGCAACTAGTTTATCTACATACATTGTAACCAATGTATTATAGCATTTGAGTGCACCACAAATGATGATGATGACTAAATATAACATAGTGTGCCATAAACAATGCTCTCGTCTAAAAGTTCAAAAAACGCCATGGTGCATCCATACATCCATAAATGCACCAGATAGTGTAGGAAATTTCTATAAAATAATTATGAATATTGATGGTGTGTTTAATATATTTGAGTGTGTTGCAACATCATGAAGATTGAAAAAAGCAACATCATAATTCTTTTATGATAGCATGACCATAGTGTGTCTATACATATATTTGCACACTAGAGAGCATTGGAAATATTAACAAACACAAAGCATCCACAATACATGAGTATAGGTGACACTCAAGGAAGGTGCCTTGACACTTTATAATATGAAGAATGTTTATAATGTACAACAAGGGAGAATAACCAACTACATACAATTTGTTTATAGAATACAATTACATTAGGCATGGCTACCAACAAGAACTATCAATCTAAACCCTAAAGCATTTTCAAACACGCCTCCTTCTCTTTGTCACTTAGCCAATCCAATTCATCCTACTATGCCCAAACCCTAAACTTGGCACAGTTGCAAAAATATTTGAATCACTCTGGCCTCTTGCAACTTCTTATTGCTTAGCACTTGCAGTAATCCTCCTTTTTATATGAGACTTGTCTCGCCTTGAAAAACCTTCTATTTTAAGGTGAACATAAGTGTCATTCATTGTATTGCTTCAATTAAATGACTTATTCACCAACCATCCATTGAGTCATTTAAAAATTTGTTGGGTCCACCCTAGTCATCCCAAGTTTCCAAGCTCATCTAATCTAACTAGCCTAACTATATCACCACACCCTAGTGTGGTCAGTGCACCTAATGCATCATATTGCATCTCAACTCATCCAAAGTAAACTCTATCTAACTCACCTTGATTGACCCAATCATCCTAGGTGTACCTGATCCATTTGAGTCCACATGATTGCATCCATGTTGTCCATGTCTACTCAATTTCACCTAGCAACATGCACAAGTGCATCTAGGGGATGTGCACTCAATGGATGTGTACCTGAAGGTGTACACTCAACGAGTGCACCCTATAGTTATGATCCATAGCTACTTTTGCTTGAAGGAACTCAATTGTCTGTTGCAACCATCAGGTGTGGGTTACCTAAGTCTATCAATTCATGTATAGTCCATGCACACATGACATCAAGTTCTCCATACTACTCCTTGTTCATCGTGTGAAGTGCATGTTTATAGACAAGGTTGCCTACAACAACCTTCTTTGTCTCCTCTATTCAAGTCATTTTCCAAGCTTCTCTTAGTGCACCCAACTAGTGTGAGCTACTACAATCTGTAATGTGCCCTACATATCAACATGGGCACTGAACTTGTCCATTGTGCACGTCGTTAACAGGTCAAGGCATCCAAAATTATTTTTCTTAATGCATCAACCTTCAATCATGCCCATCTTTGCTTATCACTCACCACCAAGGTGATCATGTAGTAGAGATGCTTGAAGCTACTCAGGATGAGTACCTTATAGCCTCCCAAACTAAATTCATTGTCCTCCTCAACAACATCCTCAAGGATTCATTTCCCTTGAGTCTGTTATCTAGATTCATGCATCCATCTATAATTAGCTCTTCCAATTGCTCCACATTGTTCATTCTAGAGTTTCCAATCAACTTCCCTTTATTCGATTTATTCCTTTGGGAAATCACATTTACCAAACTTCTATCAACATGCCTTTTGCGACAATATGACATGTCATTATTGTGGCGACCTACTATTACTGCAGTCCAACCTTCATCAAGAATATTTTCAAAACATATAAGTGTTGCACCATCCAAATCTGCTACACCATCACTACTTTGACCAACTTTTCATGCTTTTGTACACTACATCTCATCAAATATTGAATTTATTAGGTAGCCTATCCAACCATCACGCCCAATCCATGAGAATGCACATCCCCATGCCTAAGCAATATTTTCCTTCTATGTTTTGGTCATCTTGTAAAACTCTTCTTGAATAAAGGCAATGTCACCACCTTGCCTTCACATTATTAGTCATCTCCATAATAGAATTTTCCAAGGCACCTTTTCTATAAATACAACAAGCTCCATTGCCTACTCCTGGGCAATGAGCCACCTTGTGTCTTGTTAGAGAAAAGAAGATGGTAAGAAATTGCCAATGTTGTTGGTAACCAAGGTGTTCAACTTGTGTCTTATGCACAAGTATCTCAAAAACTACCATTACCTTAGCCAATGCGCAACCCAATCCTTCTAACATGTATGTTTTCAACTAGAAATCATAGATCCCCATGGACACTCTATAAAACTTGAAAATGTTTAGTGCAACTCATTAAAAAATTCATCATCCCCCACTTATGCATCCAACTAAGAGTATTGTTGGGAAAGCGCCTCCATGCACTACTCAGACCAACACTTATACGGTTTTCCATTAAGGATGAGACATCCATTTAGACTACCTCTCCTTGTGCATAGTTATATGTGCAACAAAGTTGCTTATTGGTGAGTTCCCTTACTAATGACCTTCACAACTATGGCTACTGTAAGTCCAACCTCGTGTTTCTATTTCTTTAAGGTGCACAATGGTTTATTCTTCTTCAATATTGACTTCATTGAAGCCTCTAATGTTGCCAACTTGCTTTATGTATGGTCTTCACCAACTTTGGCACCCAAAGTTGCCTTGCCTAGGAATAACTCTTCATGTTGCTATGTCACAACACAATGTGACTATGAATTCACTTATTGCCTCAATCAACTTTACGATTAACATATGTAGCATGCTTTACAACTTCCTTCTACCCATCATAGGCACATCACAAGTTTTAGTTCTCTCTAAGAATATAAAACAACTCTCATCGGGCATTGGAACTTCTTTAGCAAGCATGGGAAAGTATTGGCCCAAGTTGACTATATGGTCATTCAATAAAGCGACTATCAAGTGCCAAATTTTCAAACCATTCCCCAATCTTCAAAGCTATGGAACAAACTACTCTTGTTATTGGATTCACTACTAAGTTCACCACCTTGAATGTAATTGTTGACTCTCTAAAATGTCATCTTTTTCACTCTCCTTTCTTTCATTTTCCTCTAGTGTTTATCATGTTCGACAACCCCATAAACTTACATTAAGACCATTTTCATGATTATATATGGGTTTAGACTTATTATTTTTCAAAGCATTTATTTTAGTATTTTGAGTGAATTTATGGTTAAATATTATAAAAATAGCATGTTTTCAATTATATCTAAAATTTGGATGAGTTTTATGATGTTTGTAGGCATATTTGAAGATTCCAACAAAGTCATATTTGACCACTAAGCCTCAAATTCGAATTTCCTCTTCAAACTCTTGAAGATTTGAGGAAGATTTGATATCATTATTCAAGCACATTTCGTGGAGAAGAATCATGGAAGTTTTAATAAGTGTTTCCTATCAAAGCTATTACAGAGTTGTGAGAGGATTTATAGAGATAATGATGTTGAGAAATGGAAACACGAAGTTCCAGTTTAAGTTGTCCTTGAATTAAACTGAGAATTAAAATCAAATTCTATTCTCATGGCAACTTGTAAATAGTTAATTAAGTTTAATTAACTTAGTTAGCTTAGGAATTTCGAGTTCGAATCTTTCTGAAGTCATGTATATGTTCTCCCTAAGTTTTAGGGGTCCAATATGATTTTAAATTGAGCTGGAAATTAGATCACTCAATTTACTGAGTTAAGTTCA
The DNA here is from genome assembly GCA_031772625.1 of Pinus tabuliformis. NCBI lineage: Eukaryota > Viridiplantae > Streptophyta > Pinopsida > Pinales > Pinaceae > Pinus > Pinus tabuliformis. The sequence continues at coordinate 543,897,570 of CM062804.1, read as the reverse complement.
GTTAAATTAGTTCCAAACTATTTGAGGAACTAATAGAGAGTTAATGTTCTGTTGGTGCACTAGTGCATCCACAAGTGTCACTCTAGTGAACTAACGATTCCCTCATCAGAAACTCATGCATGTTGATTATGAGAAAGACCCAGTTGAAACTAGAGTGCAGGGACAACGTACTATGAATTCTATCATTTACTGAGTTGTAAATATCATGCATGCATCAGAGATTGATCCTATGTTTGGATTGTGCAGTTTTGGAAGCATGAATTCCCTTTAAATGCAGATTATTCATCCTAGGAATTACACAAGAGATTAGAGTCTTGGAGAGTTGCAGAATTGGCTAAGTGTTGACCAAGAGCTAGCTTGTGAGCTGAGAGAATTGAGCATACTTGTGCGGAATTGTTCTAGTGAGAACAAGCTGTGTATATCCACTCATATTTTTGATATATGCAATACAGATAGTGAGGTTTTGAGTAGTGGATTTCCCCATATACATCTTGTGTTATGTGCCATTGATTTATCTTCTTCTTGTTCATACTATTTTCATTGATCTATTGGCTTCTGCTGGTTGAAAGTAGAAGTAGATTCTTGTCCCGTGCTTTAGTAAATTGCATGAGCTTGTGAATCTACAGGATTTTCTATAAATGATCTCCTAATTTTAGTAAATTAGTTGTACCTACTTGAGAGAAAAGTGGATTTGAGTTTATTAGTTGTTTATCCTCTTCTCAAAGAAACTCATGTATAAATAGGAGTGCTTTCTCCATTGAGAAGAGATGGAGGGGGAGAAATTTAGAATTTGTAATCAGAATAATTTAAGAGATATCTTTGTAGCTAGACTTCAATATTTTGGAGCTTGCTCCAAGCCTATTTCATTTAATGTATGCTGCTATTATAATTTTCAACTTCTAGTGTGCTTGTTGAGCATTGGAGGGCCCCCTTTTCCAAGCATGTTCACTATTTCCTCTCCTTGTTCATAGACTATATTTCAATGGCTTTCATAAGCTAAATTTTAATCGCTTTCATAGATTAGATTTACATGATTTCATATAATAAGTTTACATGTTTTCCTACAATAAGTTTATATGCTTTCATAGAAATAGATTTCAAATGCTTTCTAGATTAAATTTACAAGCTTTCATAGATTAAATTTACTTGCTTTTCTAGATTAAAGATTTCCATGCTTTCATAGATTAAGTTTCCATGCTTTCATAGATTAAGTTTACATGCTTTCATAAATTAGATTTACCTACTTTCATAGATTAAATTTCCAATGATTTCCTAGATTAAATTTCCATTGCTTTCCTAGATTAATATTTCTATCGTTTTCCTAGTTTAGATTTCCATTGATTTCCTAGATTAAAATTTTATTTAATGTCAATTTACTTGCTTTCATGGAGTAGAATTTCCTTTCATGACAATTTACATTTGATGGAATTAGAAATTGAATCTTTGCATATATTTTGTCTTGCACTTCGTAAGTTTACAAACCTGGATTAAAAATTTAATGTAACGGAATTAAAGCATAATTAAATTGATCGACAATAGCCATGCTACTCTTAGGCTTATGATAAAGTATTGTAGCAGTCATTCACTTACAAAGTTGTGGGTTACACCGACATTTATCAAGGCCACCACCTTCAATTCACTCATAGTTTCATTCACGAAATAAATACCATTCGTTTCTCCACCTTGTAAAACACGTTCATGAAGTTTTGCCATGAAATTTTTCGAACTTGTTGTCAAGGCACTCAAAACCACCAAATTTTCTTTTGAATTCTATTACACTTGGGCTACTACTTCCAAGTCTACTCGCTTTTCCTTTAATATTAGTTGCACTTGTACTTCTTCTAAGTCTTCCAACTTTTTCTTCAAAGGAGAAATCATTGCAAAATGATTCTAGTAACAAAGGAAACAAGCATTGATGTTACCTCTAGACTTAAGAAATCTTGGTTTCTTTCTCATCGTAACCTTGCAATCATCTTGGGTATCATCCTTTTTTAGAGATCCCAACCTAGGCAATGTCCAATTCTCTACTTGGTTTGTTAAAGCTTGCAACTTTTGAACCCAAGCTTCCACCCATGCATTGATTTGTGAGATATTAATCACATGCACTTGGTACACCTAATGGATCTCATGATCCCTGTTAGCCTCGCTAGCAAAAGGCCCAAAATTTGATCCATATATGCTCTTAAAATCTTCAACATTTGCTCAAAAATCATCCAAGGGTCAAAATCGGCGCAAGAGGAGAGCCCTTGGAAGGGCAGAAATACACTATCGGGAGGCTAAAACTCTCCAAATCAGTGAAAAAACGAAGTATTGCAAGCATAAACATGGCAACACACAGCTACCGTTAGATCTGGCGAATCAACAACCCAAATCTAGGCGGCTAATCGCAATCAGCCGGGCAGAGGGGACAATCTAAAGGTGGGCGCATGACACCGTCGATCAGCGATCACCGATGATCTGATCGGCAGTCACATCGGCGGGGAGCATATGCCATGTTATATGAAGGACTCTGGCAGGAGCAACATGCGATTGCAATTTATCGCATCGCTGACATCGCATCGGCACTATACCAAGGGGCGGGGCCTATGCACATAAATACGGGTGACCCGATACCCAGACCTGACTGCAGTATATATGGGAATTCATAAATTTTGAAGTCTGCGCCCAAGTCGTTTTCAATGGTTTTTTGTGTATTTTTGTTGTTTCAACAAAATACAAAGGGAACCGGGGCAGTGCAATTGCGATAAAACCCGGACCTGAAAGGGTTTCGGAATAAATATATATATATATATATATATATATATATATATATATATATATTTTGAAGTCCGCGAAAGCCCAAATTTTAATGTATTTCATGTATTTTCGTTGTATAACGAAAATACGAAGGGAGCATTGGCCGGCAGCGATTGCAATGAGCCCCGGACCCGAAAGGGTCTGGGAAGTGGAATATATGATATCTGAAGTCTGCCAAAGCATTTTTCATGCATTTTTCAGTGTTTTCGCATATTTCATTATATAAGGGAAATACACAGGCCAGGCCAAATGTGACTTGCGATGGTGACGAGGGTGGACCTAATGGATAATTAAACCATATTTTAGGACTTTGAAGTCCAAAATACACAATGATGGGCGAGATTTATTAGTGTTGCAGTGTTTTCGTTGTTTATAACCAAAATAGTCACTGTTTACAGTTTAAAGGAAAACACAAAGGCCCCAAGACCTATTTCACCATATAACAGTGCCCAAGAGATAGTTTGCCGGGAAACAAAGCCCAGAAAGGGAAAGAGAAGGGCCACAACACGCTGCAGCCTGAAACAAAAAGTTCAGGGAGCTCAGACAGTGCAACAAGCCACCAAAAATATCTGAAAGCGGTTACTCTGCTGTCAGAAGCAGAAAAATCCACTCCCATGCTTGCCTAGAGGGCATCAAGTCAGTTAGCAATGCATATCAGACAGACTAAGACTTTGAGCCTCTTAGAGCTTAGGAGCATTGTAAACAGGCTATAAATAGCTGAGAGTAAGATGTAATAGAGGTTCAACTTTTGGAAATTATTCCTCCTCGGTTCATTCAAGCTTCTCATCTTCATTCTAGCAATATAAGCTTCTTTTGCCATTATATGTTCAATTTCCATTCTCTTTGTTGTTCTATGCTTGCACTTGAACAGATTGTTCATGTTTTTTTTGTGTCTAAGGCCAGATAATTGTCATCTTATCTCTGCTTTGATAAACTAGATTTGCAAGCTTTTTTGCTGCCTATAGCTAGCCATCCATGTGTGGTCATATATGCATCTACCAGTATAGTCAGTATATTCTTTTTGCTGCCTGTAGCTAGCCATTCATTTATGTTTATGTATGTAATCTGCTGGTACAATCAGTGTTCTCCATCTATCTATTGAATCTATAAATTATTGAGCATTATTGGTCTAAAGCCTTGTATTGGTGAGAGTGTTCATGCATGTCTTGAGTGAGAATAGAGCTGAAATGGTTATCTAACTTGATCCAAACCCTCATTTATTTCAATAGTTCGGAGAAAAATATTGAAGATTATATGTTACCAGGCATCTCTGATCTACAACCTAGGAGAGTTTCTTGGAGTGATAACATAATTGGCACCATTGTCGGGGAGAGGAAATTGAAGCTCAACTTCCATGGGAAACGACATAGATCCAACTTTGATGATAGACAAAGTCTGGGCACTTTTATGGTTGTAGTCATCTATCTGGCAACTCTACTGGAGGCCGAACCTCTTGGCAACTCCACTTCATAGTTCTAGCTCAGTTTGTGAGGCATACTCAAAGAAATCCTCAAAAGCTACAAGCTGACCCAGTACCTGACCCTGAAAAAAATCATCAAAGAGAGAAAGGTATTGCAGAAAGGAGCATCAGGTTCAGGTAAACTTAAACAATCTCCTATATCTCTTCAAGAAAGGCTTGTAATAGAACAAATACATGTTGAGAGTATAGCATCTAATACTAGCAGTGAAGAGAAACTCTCAGAGATTCATAAAGCTCCTTATTCTTTAGGTTATCCTTTTGCTTTAAGCCCAAAGGAAACCTCACTTCCTACCCATCATACTCCTTTAGCCCTGTCAGTCACTCCTCAATCATCTATCATTCAGACTGCCAGTACTCTTTTAGCCACCATAGCTATGGCAAGTCCACAAGCACCTACCAAAATGGAAAGAATCATAGTTGTTAGGTATGGACCTCTAATACTGCCCACTCCTTTGAATGCCATGCTTACTGGAGAATATCAGAAATATAGGCCTAAGTTCACTGGGACTGAAGGTGTTACTGTTGAAGAACATCTTAAGTCATTCTATAGCTATGCTGATAATCTGGACATAAGTGAAGATGATGTGTGGATGAGAGTCTTTGTCCAAAGCCTAGATGGAGAGGCTAGAAAATGGTTCAGAGAACTAACCCCCAGATCTATAGCAGATATTGAAGCTTTAGATGATGCATTCCTAAAGCATTGGGGGGATAAGAAGGATCTCCTCTACTACCACACTGAGTTTGGGAACTTAAAGAGGGAAAATGGTGAGTTGCTGTCTGATTTTAATAAGAGGTTTAACCGTATGTAGAGCAAGATACCAGCTGAAGTAAAACCCACTACTACCTCTGTGAAACTCATCTATGCCAGTGCATTTGATTTTGAATTCTACCTACTGTTGAGAGAGAGACGATGTGCTACTTTGGTTGACATGCAGGATGCAGCCTTAGAAGTGGAATCAAACATCGTGGCTGCAAAGAAGCTCAAGGTAAATGTTGATAGAAGAAGATAGAGGGGCGAGCCTTCATCATCCTCTGATCCTAAGATAGATAAAATGACCAAAATGATCGAGTCATTAGCCTCTGAGATCTCTAAATTGAAGGTTGAGCAGCACCCATGGAAAGGAAGAGTGCCTAATACCTTTGCTCCTAGAAATCCAAATCCAAATCCATATAGAAGAACTAATGAGCAGTTGCAGATTTTGCAAAGAAACAAAGATGCAAATGAAGACCAAAGGGTGAAGGCTCCTTTTCAAAAGGCAGTCATGGAAGAAGAGCAGTTTGAAGAAGATGATGAGATCCATTGTCTGGAAGACAAAGGCAATGCTTCCTTTCTGACCTCAGCTGCTTATGAAAAGTCATATGCAATGACTAGATCAACCAAGAATGGGACGGTGAAGCTATTCTACAAACTGTAGATAAGCAAAGATATAATTTGAGGTCAAAGATAACTAATGCTAAGGAAACTCTTGTTCAAAGAGCTGATGTCCCTGCAGTACAGCAAGCTCATAAGAAAAAACAACTGGCAGTTGATCCCATCATCCTCAAAGCTCCAGCTCATGAGGTAAGAGACCTTGAAAAGTCTCCTTCTCCTTTCAGTTTTCAATCAAAAATTAAGAAGCTAAGAATACCTATGCCTCTAATTGAACTAGTGAAGAATGAGTCCTTCAAAAGATCCATCCTCGAGGCCCTTGAGCCTAAAGCCATCCAAGCCTCCACTGACTATGTAAATCTGCAAGATGACAAGCCAACTGTTATTCTCAGCCAAATGATTGAAAATTGTGAAGACAACTCCCGTTCATTCTATGTCTCTCTGACTATTCATGAAAAAATCCTTCACAACTACCTTTTGGACACTGGAGCCAACCATAATCTAATGCCCAATGCCGCCATGGATGAGTTGGGTCTTGACATCACCAAGCCTTATCATTACCTGTTCTCTTTTGCCTCTAGAAAAGTGAAGTGTCTAGGATTAATCAAGGACCTAGCCATCACTTTGTCTCAGCTGCCTATGAAAAGCATAATGATGGATATTGTGGTAGTAGATGTACCTCCCAAGTTTGGCATGTTACTTTCTAGAGGTTGGATCAAGAGACTAGGTGGATCATTACAAAATGATCTATCTTATGCTACTGTCCCAGTTTTCAGAGGTGAGAGCAAGAGATTATATAGAGAAGCTCAGCTAGCTTATATAATCACCGATGAAAAGAATCCCACCAATCATCCCATATATGCTATTGAAACTGATTTTGGAGCATGTATTCTTCATATTGAATAATCCCAGTTGGCCACCATGCAGCTTAAAAAACCAGTTTGCCAAATCATTGAAGAAGAAGGCCCACAGATTTGGGACATGTTCTTCGATGGAGCTTGCTCTAAAGAAGCTGTAGGGGCAAGTGTAGTCCTTGTGTCCCCAGCACAAGAATATATTCATTTATCTTTCAAATTAACCTTTCAGGTCACAAACAACATAGCAGAGTACGAAGCCTTGATTCTGGGCTTAAACGCTGCTAAAGAAATGGGTATCAAAGGCCTGAAAGTGTTTGGAGATGCAGACCTCATTATTCAGCAGGTCAATAAAACTTTCCAAGCTAAGCATCCAAGGCTGAAAGCATACAGAGATGAGGTATGGAGGCTCAAAGATTCTTTTAATGATTTCAGCATTTCTTATATTCCAAGAATGAAGAATCAGCTTGCCGACTCCCTTGCTGTGTCTGCTAGCACATTTATTCCTCCCTTGCCTCCTAAATTGACATATGAAGTTCAGGTAAAATACAGACCGTCTTTGCCTGACAATGTCAAATATTGGAGAGCTTTTGAAGACGATGAGGAAATTAACAGGTTTTTGCAAGTAGTTGAGGAATTTTCTAAAATTCACATCGATCAGGAAAATGAAGCCATGGAAGAATGCGGCCAGTCCAAGCTAAAAAGCGAGATCAGCCGAGGAAGCATCTTCTAGTTGCCTAGTAATCACATACCAAAGGAATTGGTGCCTCTAGAGAAGCTTTTCGATCATAACGACATGCCCTATAAGGTGGCCAAAACAGAGAATGAGTCTGTTGTCTGTAAACATAATATAGGGAGCCCAGCCCATCTGAAATTCATCAATCTGTCCACTCATTTGTCTTCTGCCCAGAATTCCAAGTATTGCGCCCTCATGAAGAAATTTGCTAATATTTTTGCCTGGGAATACACTGATCTTAAAACTTATGATACAAACATCATACAGCATAAGATTCCACTGGAAAAGAATACCATCCCTTTTAAGCAAAAGTTAAGACCTACCAGCCCTCTCTTATTGCCTTTGATTGAGAAAGAGATCAAGAAGCTGTTGGATGCCAAAATCATAGCTCCCCTGAGGTATTCAAAGTGGATAGCTAACCTTGTGGTAGTAAGAAAAAAAAATGGAGAAATCAGGCTTTGTGTTGACTTCAGAAACCTGAACAAGTGCTCTAAAAAGGATAACTACCCCCTGCCTAAGATGGAACACTTGCTGCAAAGAGTTTCAAGGGCTAGAGTCTTGTCTTTCTTAGATGGATTTTCAGGTTACAATCAGATTGTTGTACATCCTGAAGATCAGGAAAAGACCGCCTTCACTACTCCTTGGGGCACTTTCATGTACTCCAAGATGCCTTTCGAACTAATGAATGCTAGGGCTACTTTTCAGAGGGCCATGGACATAGCCTTCGTGGGAGAGAAGGACAAATTTGTCCTTATTTATCTTGATGACATAACAGTCTTCTCCAGCAGCCACAAAGACCATTTACAACATTTGAATAAGGTCTTCCTAAAATGTAGACAGTTTGGGATTTCAGTGAACCCAAAGAAGTCACAGTTTACTCTAGAAGAAGGCAAACTTCTGGGACATATTGTTTCTGCTGAAGGTGTGAAGATTGATCCAGCAAGGGTTCAAGCCATTCATACATTGTCCATCCCAAGGTCAAAAAGGGACATTCAATCCTTCTTGGGTAAGATTAACTTCGTAAGGAGGTTCATTCCAAACTTTGCAGAGCTTGTAAAACACATCACTTCCATGTTGAAGAAAGGAGCAGAAATAAAATGGATAGATCCTTCAAGAAGCTCGTTTGAAGCCATCAAGCTAGCTATCATGGAAGCTCCCTCTCTAATCAACCCAGATTACAGTAAGGAGTTTTATATCTTCTCTTTTGTCTCTTATGATACACTTGCAATAGTTCTGTTGCAGAAAAATGATGAAGGCATAGAGCACCCCGTGGCCTTTTTAAGAAAAACTTTAAGGGATGTTGAACTAAGGTATGACCTTATTGAAAAACAAGCTTATGCTCTCATAAAATCTTTAAAGGCATTCAGAATTTATATTCTGCATTCCAAAGTCGTTTCATATGTACCTTCAGCTTCAGTAAAAGATGTCTTAACTCAGCCAGATATTGATGGGAAGAGAGCTAAATGGATTGCAAAATTCATAGATTTTAACATAGAAGTGAAGCCCATTGAGCTTGTCAAAGGCCAGGGCTTGGCTAAACTTATGGCTAAAGAAAATTGCAGCTTGTTAGATATATATTCCATGGGTCTAAATTTAGATTATGAGCAAGCAGAGGGAGCAGCAGAAGAGAAAAAGCAGAATCAGTCTTTGGCTGAAAATCTAGCCACATGTGAATGGTATTACAACACACTTCATTTTTTGCAAAAGCTAGAAGTCCCTCCAGGGCTTAGCTCAAGTCAAGCTCATGCCATTAAACTCAGATCAGCCAAATTCTACCTTAATAAAAATTTTCTTTATTGGAAAGACCCATCAAGAATCCTCTTTAGGTATCTAGATAAAGAACAATCTGTGGAAGTCATGCACCAGTTCCATTCTAGCATCTGTAGAGGGCATCATTATTGGAAAACCACAGCTCACAAAATCCTGAGGGCTGGATATTATTGGCCTACACTATTCTCTAAGGTGTTTTCTTTTGTAAAAGCTTGTGACAAGTGCCAGAGGTTTGCAGGAAGACAACAGCTAAAATCTCTGCCCTTGAAGCCAATACATGTCAATGGTCCCTTCCAGCAGTGGGGCTTGGACTTTATAGGTGAGATCAACCCACATTCCAGTGGCCAACACAAATGGATCTTATTAGCCACTGATTATTTCACCAAGTGGATTGAGGCTATACCCACTAAGAATGCCAATCATCAAGTTGTCATAAAGTTCTTGAATGAGAATATTTTCACTAGATTTGGTTTCCCAACCAAACTAGTCACTGATAATGCAGCAGCTTTCAAGGCAAAAGAATTGGTGGACATGACTGAATCCATGGGCATTCAAGTGGTGCATTCTACCTCATATTATCCTCAAGGCAATGGCCTGGAAAAATCATCTAACAAGAGTCTGGTAAGGGTAATCAAAAAACTGTTAGAGGACAACAAAAAGAGTTGAGGTTCCAAGTTGAAGTTTGCACTATGGGCTGACATAGTTACCATCAAAAAGTCCATAGGGAATTCTCCATTTAAACTGGTTTATGGTGCTGATGTTGTTTTCCCCATCCAGCTGATTCTCCTTGTGGCTACGTTTTTTCAAGAAGAATAAGATGAAGAAAATGACATGGTAAGAAGAATGAATAACCTGGTTGAACTACAGCAGATCATAGAGTAGTTGGTTGAGAAGTCAAAAGCTCATCAAAAGAAAATCAAAGAAACCTTTGACAGGAAGGCAAAAGTGGACAATTTCCAAGTTGGTGATTCGGTGCTTAAATGGGATGCATTTAAGGAAAAGAAAGGTAATCATGGCAAGTTTGACTCCTTATGGACAGGTCCTTTTGTCATCGCTCAAGTTCAACAGAACAATGCATTCATTCTGCACAATTTGGAAGGAGGAGATACTTTTGGTAGCCCAATAAATGGGCGGTTCTTGAAACTTTATTTCATTTAAGGCCTTAAAGCCTTGGTATTGTAAATATGATTTTCTTTCAATTTTTATTTCATGCTAAATAAACTCCATGCCCAATGGAACACTAGGAGGAAGATTTGATTTGATTTTACAGGAAAGGAATTAATTTGAGATCCTTGAAACCTCACGGGGAGGATTTCATCCCCAGAAGGAGCTAGTGTTAGCCTCGCTAGCAAAAGGCCAAAAATTTGATCCATGTATGCTCTTAAAATCTTCAGTGTTTGCTCAAAAATCATCCAAGGGTCAAAATCAGTACAAGAGGAAAGCCCTTGGAAGGGCGGAAATACACTATCGGGAGGTTAAAACTCTCCAAAAAAGTGAAAAAACGAAGTATTGCAAGCGTAGACATGGCAACACACAGTTGTCGTTAGATCTGGCCGATAAACAACCTAGATCTAGGTGGCTAATCACAATCGGTCGGGCAGAGGGGACATTCTAAAGGCAGACGCATAACGCCATTGATCAACGATCGTTGATGATCTGATCGGCGAATCACATCGGTGGGGAGCATATGCCATGTTATATGAAGGACTCTAGCAGGAGCAACATGCGATTGCGATTTATCGCATCGCTGACATCACATCAGCGCTATACCAAGGGGCAGGGCCTATGCACATACATATGGGAGACCTGATACCCGGACTCGACTGCAGTATATGTGGGAATTCATAAATTTTGAAGTCCGCGCCCAAGCCGTTTTCAATGGTTTTTTGTGTATTTTCATTGTTTCAACGAAATACAAAGGGAACCAAGGCAGTGTGATTGCGATAAAACCTAGACCCGAAAGGGTTTCGAAATAAATAAATAAATAAATATATATATATATATATATATATATATATATATATTGAAGTCCGCGGAAGCCTAAATTTTAATGTATTTCATGTATTTTCGTTGTATAATGAAAATACGAAGGGAGCATTGGCTGACAGCGACTGCGATGAACCCCGGACCCGAAAGGGTCTGGGAAGTGGAATATATGATATCTGAAGTCCACTAAAGCATTTTTCATGCATTTTTCAGTGTTTTTGCATATTTCATTATATAAGGGAAATAAACAGGCCAGGCCAAATGTGACTTGCGATGGCGACGAGGGCGGACCTGATGGATAATTAAACCATATTTTAGGACTTTTGAAGTCCAAAATACACAATGATGGGTAAAATTTATCAGTGTTGCAGCGTTTTCGCTGTTTATAACCAAAACATTCATTGTTTGCAGTTTAAAGGGAAACACAAAGGCCCCAAGACCTATTTCACCATATAACGTCGCCCAGGAGATAGTTTTCAAGGAAACAAAGCCCATAAAGGGAAAGAGAAGGGCCACAGCACGCTGCAGCCTGAAACAGAAAGTTCAGGGAGCTCAGATAGTGCAACAAGCCACCAAAAATATCTGAAAGCGGTTACTCTACTGTCAGAAGCAGAAAACTCCACTCCCATGCTTGCCTAGAGGGCATCAAATCAGTTAGCAATGCATATCAAACAGATTAAGACTCCGAGCCTCTTAGAGCTCAGGAGCATTGTAAACAGGCTATAAATAGCTGAGAGTAAGATGTAATAGAGGTTCAACTTTTGGAGATTATTCCTCCTCTGTTCATTCAAGCTTCTCATCTTCATTCTAGCAATATAAGATTCTTTTGCCATTATATGTTCAATGTCCATTCTCTTTGTTGTTCTATGCTTGCACTTGAATAGTTTGTTCATGTTTTCTTTGTGTCTAAGGCCAGATAACTGTCATTTTATCTCTACTTTGATAAACTAGATTTGCAAGCTTTTTTGTTGAAAGTAGCTAGCCATCCATGTTTGGTCATATATGCATCTACCAGTACAGTCAGTATTTTCCTTTTCTCGCCTGTAGCTAGCCATTCATTTATGTTTATGTATGTAATCTGTTGGTACAATCAGTGTTCTCCATCTATCTACTGAATCTATAAATTATTGAGCATTGGTGGTCTAAAGCCTTGTATTGGTGAGAGTGTTCATGCATGTCTTGAGTGAGAATAGAGCTAAAATGGCTATCTAACTTTATCCAAACCCTCATTTATTCTAATAGTTCAGAGAAAAATATTGAAGATTATATGTTACCAGGCATCTCTGACCTACAACCTATGAGAGTTTCTTGGAGTGATAACAATCCCAATGTTCCAAATGCGTGGCCATGACTTCCATATTGGGCTTCCATGACTCTTACTTTGTGCCTTCCATGTCACACACTAGAAATGAGTCAATTTTCTATGCACATATAAAAATATTACCCAAAGTATCAAAGACTCATTTCACCTTGTTTCCTTAAGCCTACAATGTACCTAAAATAGAAATAGCATTCATTGTTTCATATAGACAAACCATCTTGACTACCAACAACATGAGGGAACTAATTCTACATTTTGCAATCTTCAATCCACTTTACGGTCACTTACCAAACTTGTCCCAAAGTTTTCTACTTTGCTTAAAGTTCAGCCATATATGATTAAGAATGTTTAAAATGTGTTTAAATTACTTATCATGGTAATGATAGTGGTGAATAGCACCTGTTAGTGTCAGTCTTTCCAGCCTTCCTCCAGTGATCAAATGTGCTCTTAAAAAGTGATTTTGAAGTGTCAAGGTCAAATTTTGTCATTTCAGTGAGTCTTCAAGCAAAATTTGGTCACTAGGCATTAGGTCTAGGGTTTGCTTTCACTCTTTTCAAAGTTGCCCAAATGTCAGTCTATGTCATTATTCAGCTGAGTCTATCATCATTCATAATGTTTTCATTATCATCTCAGTGTCTAATGAGTCATTTTACATCTTGTTCATGCTTCAGTTGTGCCTTGGCAAGTTCATTTCCCTCTCCTAGGGTTTTGAGGCCAATTTCTCTTGGACGGTCAAATCATCGGCAAAACTTGTATCTTGATGTTCATACACCTTCCCCTATCCTTAAAGTACCTTATCAAACACTTCCCAACACTCAGATCCCCCAAATTCCTCATTTTTTCACAAACCCTAGTTTCTAGCTACAACCTGGCAATTTTCTAGGTTGGGCCTATGTTTTGCCCTTTTGGACCCCTTCCCCTCACTCAATCTCTGAGATTCCACTTTCCCCTACTTCCTAACATCCCTCCCTACTCCCCAAAATTTCCCCAAGAATTTAGAAGCCCCTTATCCCCTTCATTTCGCTTCATTTCGACAAAATTCCTTGTTCCACACATCGAGATAAGTTTCACTCAAACAATGTTTCAGAGAAATCAGAGATGAATTTTGCAAAACTGAGAGAGGTTTTTTCTCACAACATTCCAAGGAAGAAAAAAATCCTTCACTTTTTACACAGGTGTCATGGTTTGAGAGAAATGTCAATAATATCGTTGCCTCAGGAGAATCAAAGACACCTCTGAAGTGACCTTGGGAAAATCAAGTTTTCTCCTAGCTTGGTTGGCCAAATGATTTTCTTAATGGGTAAAATGATAACTAGACACAAATATATTTCCAATGAGCTATCATGAGCTCAATTTGGGGTTGAGGAAGGCATTCAAAAGTTGACTGCAACAGCACTCTTCCTTGAGGCAGCCTCATTTGGCACTTTTTGACCAGTCTTGGGAGATTTGATTTTTGACAGATAAAATCAACTCCAAATTAAAAAATTCCAGTTGGGTTGGAAAGTAGACTCAAAGACCTTTCCAACGAGCTATCCTGCACCTGATTCTGACACTGGGAAGGCCTCCAAAAGCCTCCTTAAAGGTGCACGACCCGTTGGGTGGTGCGCGACCCGTCAGAAGCTCTTCTGCAGTTCAGAAAAACAACGTGCGCGACCCGTTGGGGATTTCTCCACAGAAATTTGCCAGTAAACTTGCCAAGGAGCCACAAATTTCCAAATTTTGTAAGGTAGGCCCTCAAATCATGAAAAATTGTTGCTTGTTACAGTTTAAGAAGATCATGATTATATTTGTAGAGGTCTCCATTTGCAAGTAGAAGTCTCCATTGTGCTTTGGCTTGAAGTTGTCAAATTGCTAGGGTTTTATATGCTGTTTTGAGGTATCCCTTGTCTTCCCTATTTTTCACCCCCCATTCCATATTCCCTATCATTTTTATTTAAATTTCCCTTCCACAATTGCTAAGAGCCCTAAACCCTACCCCTCTTCCTAAGAAATCAAAAAATTAAACCCTAACCCTACCTCCCATAACATCCTTGCAAATGAAATTGTATGATGATGTATATGTCATGCACAGCACCACAGCCACATCCTGAGGTTGTTCAGGAGGAGGGAGAACCATCTCAGCAGCCTGATATTCCGGTCACTAGACATGTTGTTTCTTCACATCAGCTCACATATCAAAAAGGCCCGAGGGCCTTATTTGCAGCAATTAGGCGAGTACTATCTCCACAGCAGGTGGAAGGGGTCTCGCCTTCATCTTCAGCTCAGCGAGTGTTATCTCCACATCAGGTGGAAGGGGCCTCACTTTCTTCACCAGCACAGGTACTACAAAGGGGCAAAGAGCCCATGATTCATGAGGGTCCGGTGATTGATCTTGAGGCCAGTTCTCCTAGCCAAGAGGCGAAGGAGATCATTCAGCATCTCAGGGCTGAAAATGATGTTTTACAGAGGATACTTGAGGGTGCCCAATGGACTATTACTTACCTGGAGCAGCGGAACAAACAGTTAGAGGAGGAGAAAGCACTTGATGAGCTTTGGAGGATTCGTAGCGACCGAGTCTTGAACCGTAGAAGACCCGGTGATCCATTGCCTGCTGACCGAGAGTCAATGCTCATTCAGGAGAATGCCCACTTGGAGAGGCTGTTGGCTAAGGCCAACCAAGAGAAAAAGCTGTTGAGAAACATGAAGAATCACTATTGGGCAAGGATGCATGTATGCAAGGCCAAAATGAAAATGTTCCAAAGGAGGTTGTCCGAGGCTCTTAGGCGGAGGAAGAAGACCAATCCACTTCGTATCTTGGCTGAGGCATCCCTCAAAGATCATGGCACTCACTAGCTCAGCCACAGCACAAATCCCAAAAAAATTTGAGAATTTTGGGTAATTTTGGCATTTTTTGGAAATTTACAGGTTTTGGCTCCTCAACGGGTCTCACCCCCGGTGAGACCCTTTGTCATGGCAGCTCCTTTTTGCAAAAACTCAGCATTTCTAGATTTTTCATGCAAAATTACATATTCCCATGGATGGACTTGAGTTTTTATGGGGTTTTGGGCCTCCAGAAGGTCAAAATACATGCAAAATTTGACTTTTTGCCCCTTTTTTGAGTTGCAGAAAGCAGTCTTGGGAGAATTGAGTTTTGACTGGGAAAATGACCTCCAAATTCAAAAATTCTAGTTGCGTTGGAAAGTAGACTCGTAGACCTTTCCAACGAGCTATCCTGCACCCAATTCTGACACCTGCAAGTGCCTCAAAAAGAGCTCCCAATGTGCGCGACCCGTTGAGAAGATGTGCGCAACCCATTGAGCAGATTTTGCCAGAATTGACTTGTTCAGCCCAGAAAACGCAGATTTGACTCTCTTTGACTTTTGAGGTTAATGATGGTCCTCTTGGATGTAATTGTGACACTTTTTAGATACTTTTACTCTTGTTTAACACTTCTAGAAGATTCATTTATGTAAAGGGTAAAAATTGAATGTATGAACTGGTTTCCAAGTTTATAGAGGCAAGTTGTTTTGACTGCCTATTTTGTAGTGCTTAGTTTAGAAGTGGTTCAAACAGCTCCTAGGATAGTGAGCTCGACCCATGGAGGCAGGGAAAGAGGTTAGATCATCTATATTATGTACTTTCTTGCTCATTTTCATGGTTGGACTCTTGAGGGAGAAGCTATCATTGTATATTTTCATTGTATCTCTGCAATTTTTGGTTAAGGAAGACCAGGGTTTTGCAGTCATCTTTGGGATTCTTGTGGACTCATGTGTTGATGGTGTGTTTCTCAATGTTCTTGTAAGCTTTGTCATGTGATTCATTTCCTTTCTTTACTGTTGCACATTAAACAAATGAAGTGTTAAAGTATGAATTCATGCTAGCCATGCTCTGCTTTTAAATTTGTTTAATTTCCATGTTTTCTACTGTCTAAAGGGAATTCAAAGTCATTGTTTGCTCTCTTTAGCTCCTCATCTTTCATTCCTGATCATCCATCTCAAGTTAAGGCATCAATATTGTTTCCTACCTCGCCCCAAGGAACCCCCTGCAGAAACTGTGTCAAATCCCCGCACCCAAAATTGCAATTCCTCAATTTGCCACCAAAAACCCAAAAAACCCCAAATCAACCTTTTTAATCAGTTTACTAGCCTAATATCAGTGTTACCTTGTTGGTCATCTCATCCCATTGAAGATCTACCGAGATTGACCGGAGAGAGCCTTCTCCTGCCCCGTAGGGCTAGCTACGAGGCTGAATGGTTTGATGTAGCCTTGAGGTTTACCTTTCTCAGCCTGAGGTGAAATTTCAAGCGCTAACAGCACCAAACCAACTTTGATGCCATATGTTAAATACCTACAAACTAACTAATTTTTACTTTTCAACTTGCTTTCTTCCCAACATTTAGCACCCATGGTGGTGTGGCACTATCTTTCCTTGACCCCAAGGGCTTGGCCATATTATGCCTACTACAACCAAATTACACCTCTTCCTTGAGGTTTTCCCATAACTTTTCCTAAAGATACAACAAGTTAGATGCATAATTAAGTTCAATGCAACCTAGTTCATCCAACAATAGGCATGCATCCAATAATAGCCTTAGAACATCCCAGTAGTACTTAACACCTATCCAATACATAATAATGCAATAAATAGTGGCACTCAACAAAAACAAAGAATCCATAATACACAAGTATGGGCAACAAGGAAGCATAAAAAAATTCTTGTGGTTCATTTACAAACTATAATTACACTAGGCACAAATGTCAACAAGAACTGTGAATCACCCTTAAAGCAACTACAAGACCACTTCCTGTAGGTCTTATCTCTTTCTCTTTCTTTCTTAGCGAATACGATTCATCCTACCATGCCTAAACCTTGAACTTGGCACAACCATGGAATTCCTTGAATGACTCTTCCCCCCTACAATTTCTTATGCCTTAGAACTTTGAGGAATCCTCCTTTTCACATGACTCTTTCCTTGCCTTACAATCCTTGTTATACGAGATTTACGATTGCAGACAAAACTATCTCCCCTAGGTTTGGTGGCTAACCTAGAACAATAGAGAGACAAGGAATACAATGCTTTCCTTAAAGTAAATATATGATAGTATGAAGCCTACCTGGAATCCATCGTGGGATTCACTCCTTCTTTAGCTTGAATGCTCCAATTCTAGCTCTGATTGCCAAAATTAGAGCCTGCACAGTTAGATGGCACAAGCCAAGAAACTACGAGATATATGTAGTATCATCTATATACTTTATTCAATAGATCAACATGGTATTGAAATACATGAAATAACAACATCACATATAGGAAAACAGAGAATTCTTTGCATTAATATAAATGGAAGGAGTTACAACCATAAATAGGTGTTGATCTTGTAGAAGAGCTCCTCCAAGGCTTACTTGTCCTTTCCTTGTCACAATGTGCGCCTCCAATCATGCTAAATGCATGAAATGAAACCTCTCAACACAACAACATAAGGGTAGAATCACTCTCCAAAATCCAACCCCTTGCATATGGAAGGTTGTAAATATATAGAGGAGTGGGGTAAGTTGCGAGTTCTTATCCAATTACCAATCTAAGGTTTTAGATCCACCTTTGATGGGAGGATGGGGTCAAAGCATAAGGGATAGAAACTCCAAAGTAGGGTAGGATAGGATCAAGGTGTTTTATCTAAGGTAAATGGTTGTAACAAATTCTGGAAGCTTCTGGAATAGGAGGCTTCTGAAATTTATTTCTTTTTCCTGAATTTCTAGAACCAACGCAGGTGCAAAGGGGAGAAACTTGTAGGTGATCAACGCAGACCATAGTTGAGAAACATGTAGGTGAATGTTGTCCAACAAGAGGCCAGGGTGCGTTGGTTCTAAAACTAGCTCAAATGATGCAATTTCAAGCAGAAACTCTGGGGAGTGAAAGATACATGCTTAGGGCTTTGTGCAATAATGATGACAAGGGGGAATAGGATGTTGATCGATCCCATTAGGAGGCCTATTGATTAGATGTGACAAAATGGCCTATAACAATCCCCCTTTGTTCTAAGGTGGACCCAAGTTTCACCCATCATCTTGTTTCACTTTAATGACTTATCCACTGAGTTGTTCCAAATCATGTTAGTTCTGCCAAGTTTGTCTATAGTTTGTTAAGTCATCTAGTTTGCCTGGTTTGTTCATCCAAATATACCCTTGTGTGTTTGATTGTGCCTAGTGAATTTTATTGCATCTTAAATCATTTGAAGGCAACTATGTCTAACTTATCTAGATCTACTCACTCATCCCAAGTGTGCATAATCCATTCAATTTTGCATGATTGTGTCCAAACCATTTGATTCTACCTACCTACACCCAAGTGCAATTAAAGACATGCCCAAGTGTGTCCGTGGGATGTGCACTTGATGGATGTGTGACTCATGGCTTATTCTTAATTAGTGTGCCCCATAATTGCAATCCACATGTACTTCTGCTATAAGGCACTTGACCATTTTTTAAAACCCCCAAGGGTAGGTTTCCTAACTCCATTGATCCATATATAGGCTAGGCACCCACTTCATCAAGCTCTTCATGCCACTCTTTGTCCATGATGAAATGTTCATGTTTGTATATGATGCTACCTACAACAACATTCTTTCCTCTATCCAAGTCTTTTTCCAAGCTTCTCTTGGTGTGTTTGATTAGTGTGAGCTTCCAATGTGCCCTATTTATCAACATGGGCACCCAATTTCTCCAAGGTGCACCTGTAACAGCCTTGGTTAAAAATCCATGTAATAAAGTTAATAAAGGCAGAATAAGACCAAGGTTATGGGACACGTATTCCAAGCTGAATGTTGGGCAAGACGTCCTAGTGGGTGTTCATTTGGTTTATTATGGCTAAGGAAATTGGCAAAGGCAATGACAAAGGCATTAAAAAGGCAAAGAGGCATTAAATTGGTATTTTATTTATGAAATAAAGGAAAATAGGAGAAAAGGAAGGTGAAAGGTCACAAGTTTCATGTGAGAATGAAATTGAAGGAAAAATGATGGAAATTGAAGAAAACAAAGGCCTCATTAATAAAAAGGATTCGGACAATCAGTTGACAGCTTTTTTTGGTTCAATTTTGGAGATCTCTCTCTATTCTCTCTCTCTCATACTCTTGCACACTTAAGAGTTTTCTTGGAGCACTCTAGCATTGGAGAAAGGAAGGAAAAGGAAGGAAATGAAAGCAAAGGGAACCAAAGATCAAACAAGGAAGAGTTGGATCAAGCAGCCTTAGTGGGATTACTTGTAGGTATCGAGTTGCATGTATGATTTCCTTGCTATTTTTGGCATGCATGCATGTATTTGGTTCTCTTGTTGACATTAGCATGGGAATTACTAGGTTTGATAGTGGTTTCAGTCTTGCCTTTCCATTTCCGGATGGTTATGGTGTGATGGGGTCCTTTCATTTGGTTGAGCTAGATTTTCGGATGGTTTTGAAACTCGGTGAGGTAGTGTTAGGAAGATTCCCAAGGGCCTAGGAATCCCTTGACTGGTAATGGTGGGATACACGATAAATCCAAAGGGTGTAAACGAGAAAATTCCTCAAAGTATTTTTGAAAAAATCTGAGGCATCCATGCTTGTTTAGGGCCTAGTGATCCCTTGATCGATTTTGGCAGGATTGTGCTAAATCTTGGTAGTGTATGTGTATGTTTCTTGTTTAGGCCTTACCAGTAATGGTGGGATACACAGTAAAGCCTGGTTGTATAGATGATGGTTTTGGGCCTAGGAATCCCTTGACCAGTAATGGCGGGATACACTGTAAAGCCTGACAAAGCCCTAGTTGTTTTGTTGTGAGTCCCACATTCATGCTTGGAATATGGCACAGGGGTGATTAGCTAAAAGAAAGATTTGGTTCAGACCAATCTATGGTCGGGTGGTATGTGGAAGTCCCTGACTTGGTTG
Organism: Pinus tabuliformis; assembly: GCA_031772625.1. Classification (NCBI taxonomy): domain Eukaryota; kingdom Viridiplantae; phylum Streptophyta; class Pinopsida; order Pinales; family Pinaceae; genus Pinus; species Pinus tabuliformis. The sequence continues at coordinate 543,877,365 of CM062804.1, read as the reverse complement.
GATTTGCATATGTTAATAAGAGTTCTTTTCCTCTTATATTTCATGAGTATTTATACTTGTTATTATGTGGCTTTAATGGTTGTTCTATTATTGTTAATATTCTGGTTATATGTTGGTTATAAGCATGGTTTTATGACAGACTTTAGGTATGGATCTCATCACGTTTTTATTAGTAAATAAATGTTTAATGATTGTATGACCTAATAGATGATAATGCATCTATTGTGAGATGGCATCGGACCTTCTTGAAGATTCTCAGATAAGTATGAGATCCCTATGTTAAAATATGTAATTATGACTTGTAGATTACATGTTCATGATGTGTTTGACAAAATTTCTATCATGGTTAGGCCTGGTTAGGTCAAGTTCTTGTCTAAGTTTGTATGGAAGGCTTTGTCCCTGTGTCATTTATCATTTCTACGAGTTTCATTAAGTTATGGGCAGTGGTATGGACACTAGCCCTAAAAAATCTTCTCAGATCTCATAATCACAGGCATAGAACTAGGTGAAAAATACTATGGTCGCACACTTGCAGGATTTTGCATGCGATTGGAGGGTTACAATCAAATTTATGCAGTGTTTTTCCAACGTCTAGGAGTCCATGACATTAAAAAGAGGCTTAACTCAGGGTTTGGGCACCTAGAAGGGTGGTTTAGCCCTTAGGGATCATGTAGCACTTGAGGGAAGTCAGTAAGGTTTTAGTTTGTTGATTCTACTTACTTAAGGTGATCTAGGAGGTTGAGTCATATCATAGTAACTCTTTGTCACATATTTACCCAGGTGGACCAGTGAACTTGGGTAACTGTGGGAGGATGGTGTTACAACACCTTTATAATGGGCCAAGGTATCCAAAATTGATTCATTTAAGGAATTAACCTTATGTCATGTGTGACTATGTTGATCACTAAGTACTAAGGTGATTTGTTGGCAAAGGTAGCCAAGGCCATTTAAGGCGAGGGCCCTACACCTATCTGTGCTAATCCAATGCACTGTAAGTTGGGTTAAGGTGACAAAGGTATTCTTACTTAAGTATTCATCAACTTTAGTGCCTTTTGAGACTCCAAATAGGTATTTTGGTAGCCTTAACTAGAATAATATTGTTTTTAAACACATAAGGAAGTCATAGTGTCTAGGTCAGTAGCTGACTTCAAAACATATCAACCTTAGTACACCACTCTTGACAATGATATTATGCAAACCTTATAGTTTGATGTGACTAGTTTTTTGTTCGATGTAAAATAGCTTGAGATGTTCGATATCCCAAGTGAGGAAAGGTATGAAGGAGAGATGTTCGCAATCATGTGTTGTATAACTAAGGTATAATCCTAACTAAGTTGTTATGAATAATTTAATGAAAACTCCAAGGCGCAACATCAGTATTTAAACTTTTGAATCATTTTTTATTATTGTTCTAATGTGTCTCATGAAGCCTCTTATGCCCTTTTTTATATTAGTGGTCACTCACTTTCATCCTTTGAGCATGTGCCTTTATTTGAACTTGAAAAAATTAGTGATGTCAAATACATATAAACCATGCAAGGAAAGAGTTATCAACAAGATATGTTGAATACCATTTTGATTTTTTCTTGGTCTTGTTGTGAGTATAAAAGTTTAACCGTGAAGAAAAATCCTCCTTCATGTGAAGAAGAACACCTATGGTCTAATTATAGTTTTGAATTTACTAATATGGATCAAAATCAACAAGAGACACTTTTGAATTCTATTATGTTTGTTGATTCATGTTGACCAATATATGAAAATTGATGTCCTAGAAATGAATAAATGAGAAGAGGTTGATGTACATCATGTTTCATAGACAAATCACTCTCTAGATGTTAACCATTTTATCAACTACTTGTAATAATAGGTCAATTTTGTTTTAAAGAGCTTGTTGACTTATGAGATTCAAAGTTGGAATGACCATACCCTATCTTTTGTTTAAGCAGTACAAGTCATTATCCTATAAAGGGATGCACCTAGAGATAACCAAAAATCTATAAGTTCACTCATAAATGAGGAGTTACACAAGGAGCATGTTGATTTAAAAGCAACTTCCTCTCTTCTATTCATCCTTATATTCAAACCAACATATGATAGAGGTAATGCACATGAAACTACAATAGAATTTATTGAAAAATAGATGGAGTATTTTAAAAGTTTACCCTAGCTTGGCATGTGAGTATCAATTTGTCCTTTATTCACTAGAGACAAAGGAAATCTTCTTACTAGTATCAACCGACTTTGGAGACATGGCTAAAAGATACGAAATGATCAATGCTAGAATGATTATAAATCTTATCATTTAATCCTTTAGTGGACACATTAGATATTCTTGTACACTTTATGCCAATTGTGAGTTCATATTAAAGAAGGGTAAATAGGTTATTTTTCTTGTCTATAGAGTTTTCATTTTAGCATTATCCTTTGTTAGTCAGTGTTTCTCTTTTCTTTTCTTTTTTAATTTATGAAACAAAGCACTCGACCCTCCATCCTATAGGTAAGAGTAAGATATTCCATATGGTTCAAGGTCGTATAACAAACACGACTCAAAGTTGTGAGCTCAACATATCACTTGCAAGAATTGAACTTGGGTGGAGAGGATAATGATTATTCCTCCTAACTACCTGAGATAAACCCAATTGATAAGTTAGTTGGGGTCCCTATTTTAGAATAAGTTATATTTTCTTAGTTAGAGCCTCGATGGGCCATTTTTTCATTTTTAAAGTAAGTGGTTCTATTATGTTGTAATTAGTAACAAAATATATATAGTTACAACAAAACAGGAGAGCCTACAATGCTCGTCTACCCAAAGGAAACTAGACTAACATGAGAGTGTTGATAGAAAAACCAAAAAGATTATTCTATGCCAAGAGTCTAGAAAGACAAAAAATTAATATGACTTGCCCATAGGGAACTCATGCCATATTCAATAATAAAGTTTAAAAGGTAACAAATTAAGTCCAAAAAATAAATTAGATTGGTCCATTTGAAAGGATACTCGGCCCAATGTAACATGAGAGTATTCTGACAATTTCTAAGAGTAAATTAAATTATAAAGGAATATATCAGAATTAGAAACCATGTTGGAGGTATTAAGAGTTAAGACTAAGCGCACACCCAATATCATATTATGTAGCATAATGGATCATAACAGGGGAGTCCTTTGAGTTCCCTATAGCATTAGTTGCATAAAGTTGCCATTCTCCCACACTAACTACGAGAAAATGGAGAACAACAAGTGGTTTTGTTTCTCCAAAACCTCTAACTATAGAAGCTCATAACAATTAGACTCATTCACAAGTAGGGCATATGCCACAAAGGTCTTAGTGTGCTTATGGAGTTCAACCATGAAAAATTTAGTTTCTTGTGTTCGACTAATACTTGATTAGGAACATACCCTACTAGCATTTGTTTGATGTCATCATTGTCCCTGTAGGCATATTCCACCTTGAAATCCTCCTCGATGATCTAAATGAAATCCTAGGTAGTTTATGGAGTTAGATTCTTGGAAGTGATTGATGCAAAAATAACAGCATCCTCTACTTTTGTCACATGAACAATGACCTTTTTTCAACAAGAAGCATGTGAAGCCATGCATGCACACAAAAGCATCATCACATAATTATTGAGGTCTTCCAAAATAATCCAATTTTTAGACATATAGTTGTTGAAATAATGCATTTTTAATAATGGAGAGGTCAAACTTATTTTTTTCCCATGGTAGGATGTCGGGAGTTGAATCCACTAGGTGAACCACATTCATGTTGTGTTCATTACAATAGTCTTAAACATTATTTTGTGGATGCTAACACCATCATTCTAATAACTCGCCACTAAATATAACCCCTTCTCTAGTGCAGGCCCATCATTGCCATGTACTTCCCCGACCACAACTCACACACAAAGCATCTTTAATTAACTAGCACATGGAAAACTACACGTCAAAGTGGCCTTGCACTTGTGTGACCTAGCTAGCATGTTGATTGAGCACCAAATACGAGGAGCCTTAATGGGCCATTTTGACTACATAGTTGAATTGAATAAGTTGTATGGACTTTTTTCACATCCCATTACTCTTCAATAATTGATGCTACATGTTACCCATAATTTTTGTGGCTACCCCTTTTAATTTCTTTTAGAATTATTTGGAAGTAATTCCCTATCCTCCTCAAGAATGTAAAGTTTCAATGCATTTTGAGACATACTCGAATACTATTGGCATGAAAATGTTAAGGATTGAATTCTTGATACCTGAATGGTATTTCTCTAGTTGGGGGAGGTCTTTGTCCCAAAACCCTTGAATCCTTGTTGAAAAAGTTCAATCCTTTTTTGTATTGAACTTGATTTCCTACACATCTTCAATGAAAGGAAACATGAACACATGCAATTCGATCTCAAAGTCAACTGTCCACTTACCTTCATCACTTGTCGTGACATTCCATGTAACTTTATATCTAAGAAAATCAACAACACATGTTATTAAATCAATCCAATGTTACCTATACTTTACTATAGAACCAAATAGTATGCTTTGAGGGATGTTGTATTTTCATAGAAAAATCATGATGTTTGGCTTGAGCTTAAATGATTGGACCAATTGCAGGGTTTTTATGAATCAAACACCATTAAAATATTGACTTCTTAATCTCCAAAGGTGTTTTTTGTATTAGGTTGAAAGAGACAGTCACCTTCAATTGAAGCCTCCAAATATTAGTTAAGGGAAACTCCAACAATGAGGTTAGACTGGTCATTTTTTAATCATCAATAGGCTAGTACTCACTAAAGGTATTCACACATTTTCAAACTCAATCCTTTCACGAATCCCAAGGAAGAACATTACCAAGCTTGAAAGATAAACAATAAGGAGCTAAACTCTAAATTTTCTCACAAATGACTTATCATGATCTACATGTTTAAAACTATACTCCAATGGGCTTAAATAAATCACATCTAATATTACAGTGAGAGAATATCCTAAACATTTTTTATGCATGTACAAAACAAGTGGATGGTAAAAAATCATGAGATTTCCATGAGGGGCTTACCCACATTTAACAAACTTTTGAATGCTCCCAATTTTAGTGTAGGAAGGGTTTACAAATTTCTTAAGTTTTCCATATAGTGTTGGCTATAAATGAAACCTCTATCTTAACAAGGTTGGGTTGATAAGTAGGGTTTGCAAATTAAAACTTCATTATCCTTTCTTTCTATGGAGCCTCCATGATGTAATGTGATTGGGGAAATGAAATTTCTATGCTTTATCACTCTCCATTTACTTAATAATCCATTTACTGCACCTAGCTAATATGTGCTTATGCACATTAATCATTCACAAGCCTCCTAGTCTTTTGCAATGCAATAAAAAAATCCAATTGAAAAGGTGAAATACTTTCTTCCCTTCTTGTTTAGCTTGAAGAAAATCAAAACAAGAAGAAAAGCACGAATATTTTTTTTAGTATTTTGGTATAGGCAACTATTGAGGAAGCCTAAAAGGAGGATATCGTATGTGTGTAATTGCCAACATTTTTATTGCAAATTTCATAATAACTAAGCATAAGGACCTCATAATCCACTTGGTCATCTTTTGCTTGTGTTTGTCACTACTAATTGCAACATGATTTTGGGAAGCTTCAAAGACAAAGAATGTACTTAAGAGTTTAAATTATGTCATGAATCCAAACTAGCCATTGTTAACATGCTAATTAGGTTATGGATTGAGACTATAGTAATATCAAGATTTTTTATTCACTAAAATATTAATACTATATCTAAGAGAAGTTAAAATTATGAAATGAATCCAAATCAAAGCAACAATTAATTAATGAATTTATATTATTTTAATGGTTAATAATATGTACTTCTTCCTTCAAGTCCAAAAAGGGTAGAGTATATACACCTTCATATATTTTACCAACCAATTTGCTACCCAGAGGGGGTCCCTTTTCCCATAAACAAGGGGATATAATACGCCAATTTGGTGTCTAGCTTATCTTTGACATTAAAATTATATTTTTATTATTATACAACTTGAGTGGGTGTAATGGTTAAGAACATGTGTTTCCTCCTGGGAGGTCAAAGGTTCAAATCTAAAGGAGGGAAGGTATGCACGATGCTATAAACTTTAATGTTCAAATCATTGAATAAAGGTGGTCCCTTATCCCATAAAAAAAAGGGTTTGATACATTAATTTGGTGTTTAGCTTATTTGTGACCTTGAAATTATTATTATTATTGATTTTTTCCCGTCAAATACTAGAACTCAAGTTATTATAATTATAATCCAAACTATTTTTTTAACAAATGTTGGAGAGTATTTATATTAAAATTCTATGGCCAAGGCACATGGGATTGATATAATATTCTTCTAATGAGTTGGAAAAGAAGTTCATTAGCCACCTATTACATAATTACTAGCTAACATGTTTGTGCTTTGATAGCAGTTAATATAGAGAATCGATCAACTCATACAAAGAGCATGATTTACAAAATTGACACTTACATCATCAAATTCAAAACATTACCTAAAGACAAAGAGTTATGGGACTATGTAAAACATAATTAAACATGACTATCTATGGCATAAACTTCAAATCTTTGCATAATAGTGTAGGCAAACTAACACAAAACATACTTAGTTTTAAAATTGTTAGGGGATTTGGCTTGTAGAGAGACCACCAAAAGTGCCAAAATTGCAGAGGAAGGAGGCCATATCATGCCATATCTTGGAGAAGTAGTGAATTTTAACTGTGCAACTTAAGATTCTAGTAGACTCTCCAATTTGAAAACCTTCTGTTATAGAGCACAATTCACCTTTTGAGATGAAGCAAAATGCTCAAAGTTGTGTCCCATTCCGTACCTAGGGATTTCTTTAATGTTGATAGTATGCCTGAGTAGAGTTCCATAACCACTGAATAAATTTTAATAAGAGTGTTACAACTAGCTCAGATCTCGCATAGATCCATGGATGCATCAAGAGAGAATATTGAAGATAATATGAATAGGGGAGAGATAATACCTAGTTTATACCCCTTCCATTTCAATCCTTCTATTGCCCCTTCAAAAAAATTCTCTAAAGTTAGATCCATCTGTTGTTCCATACTTATCCCATAGTGTGCATGTGAGAGGATATTCAAAGTGATATAACCTTCATTGGTGGCATGAAGAACTATCATAATGAGGGGTGGTGAGCTATTGATGTGTGTGACATGTAGTGTTCCATGATGTTTCTACTCGATATGTTTATGAGTTAACATTTGTTGGCCTTCGGTGTTAAGGAATTGGATGGATGGTATGTTTTTAATTGAAACAAAAACCCCCTTTTTAATTCATTGATATAGCCTTATTAGATGAAATAATTGCTTCCTGATTATTTTGTTGCTTAACATGATATTGGTCTACCTTAAAAGCTAAACATAAGATCTGGTCTCTTATTCTATTGAAAATGGCTTCTAATCTTATATCTTTAGCCTTTGTTCCTTTAATCGTGCGTCAAATTATTAGTTGGGAATCCCCAAACACCGTTTGACAAGTGGGATGAAAGGATCTAACTAGAGAGATGCCTTTAAAGAATGTATATGCTTTTGTTGCATTATTGGATTTCTCTTTGAGTTTCTATGAGTATTTTCTTTCAATTGTTCCTCCAAGACATTCCTTTCCCTATAGACATGAAGAAAAGGAAAGCTAACAACTCTATTTTGGACTTCCTAAAAGATGGGCATGAACAAGAAGTTTCTAAGCTTTAGAGTTATAAGTTCTACAATGATTTTGGCGCCTCTTTCAAGAAAAATTCTAAACTTTAATGCATAGGAGTTCCTTAGGTGCAAGACATCACCTACTCCACTAGCATATGGGTCTCCTTGGGCAACACTGTTGAAACAAGAATAAGCTCCCAATCTATCCACCTCTTCCACTCCAATTGGTCTTAATGGTTTTTGTTTTTTATTTGCTTTAAACTTAGAATGTTTAGTCCTTGGGAGTCACATTGAATAATTTGAATAATCTCATCTTCAAAAAAACTAACATTTCTCACAAGCCATAAATCCCATGTAATAATTACCAGCAAAGCTTTATATCACATTAATTTTCCATTCTCACACCAAATCCTCTTCAACTAAAAGGTCCCTCCATACACAGTTCAAACCTATTAAATACTCAAACTCTCTCTATTGGGCAAATTAATTGTCCTAATAAAAAAAAGTCAAATTCTCACACATAATTATCAACCGCGGTAAGTCTATTTATTTCAAGGTTATCATGTACAGTATATGCAAGCAACAATTGACAACTTACAATGACTAATTCCTAATTATTGCCAAGCTTTCCTTTTACAAGAAATTGGCACTAAATCAAACACAAGGTTATTGTAACTATTCAAACTTGCAAAAATGGAAACCGATTCAAAAAAAGGTCTCACTATCAAACCCACACTTGCATGAAAATGACTCTCTGCACACAATGTTGGAAATGGAAATGACCCTTGCAAAAGAAAATAACATTCATCTATTCTAGGATCACTCTTGCATGAAAATAAATAACAGTCATTGAAATCAATTCCTTATTTGCATAAAATCATTCAACCATAATCACACACAATCATCAACCCTTATGCTAGCAATCGGAAATAAAATTAAATAATCAACTGCATAATAAACTATATCAATCTGTGATAGTAGCTAACTAATATTATGTAGTAGCATTGAATTGTAAATTTGTAACATCAATTGAATAACAATAAGAATGTACAATTAGTAAGGATCTCTCCAACAATAGTTATGACGACACATAAGCGACCTATATTCAAGTATTTTGCAAGCACTCAACCAAGTAGTAATAACAATATATCAAGCAAGAAATCTATAACAAGGGTAAAATGAAATAACAGGAATTGAATAACACAACCTACAAGAGAATTAACTAAAGTAACTATGTTACCTCTATAAACTCAACAATCCCTACTAAAGAGGAGGTACCTTCCTCCTTAGTAGGGAGCTGGTAAAATCATAGCTCACAACCTGACACAATATATCATAAAATTACCACGAACTCATAAAATATTACATTAGCTCTGAAAATAAAATACAAGATGCATAGTTCGAACAATGATGATGTCACCCCTACACAGGGCAAAGAGATTCTTTCTCATAGGTTTATCCCTTTTATCTAATCTTGGTATCGGAATCATGAACAACCATGAGAATCTTTTGATTCTCAAGTTGTTTGAACTAAAAGTATTTTCTTGAAACAAGTTATGATAAATTATTCAATAAAGTCGATGCCATAATAGGTGCCTTGTTTTAGAAGGTAGCTAAAATGCTAAGGATCATAACTGTTATAGTCGAGTTGGTCAATTTATCAAGAAAGGTCAAATCCCTACTAGCCCAACAGTCTTGGTTGACCTCATTGGGTAACAACGTACACATAAGCTTCGAAGATAGCATCAGGAATTGTATCAAAGAAAAACATAGTATCAGCATTAGAATAATAGTAGAGTTATTGGCCTAGTGTGATAGCGTCGCAAAATCTTGGAAAAGCAACGTCGTGTTGTCTGGATAAGGGGACTACAACATCCTGACCAATTGGGTGATCTTGTAAACATTCTTCTTTATAATTTTATCAGTAAAGACGCCCAAAACAACTATCCTCTCATCAAATGCAAGCGAAACTGCATAAGTTAGAGTGACATGAGAGAGCAACATATCTTAGCTAAAAAGATAATCAGTTGAATAAAAGGATGTGGTTATGAGGGTGATATTGGTAAAAAAGGTAAGGAAAAATCGGTGAAAATGATGCTAATTCTTAGACCCAACATCTCCCACCAACTGAAGCAGCTACCTGTCCTATGCAAACCCATGAATTGACCTTTAATGCATGTTGTGAGTGTAACTCAGTGAAATTATAAGACATTGTTGGATCCTCAATGATAGCCCTATATCCCTAAGAAGAAATAAAATCCAACCACCACACCTCTACCTCCTCAGGGTTCAATTGAAAATAATGTTGATACTTAAGCACTAGAATCCAAATCAAAGGAAATCGAAAATTCAACCCAAGCCAATTAGGCCCACAAATTTTGATACATTTTACATACATTAGTATTTTTGAAAGTGCATCTACAAAATTTGGGTAGCAGTATGGGTCTTTATCCTTCTGCTTCTTATCACACACTTCCCATCTTGATTTTCCACCTTCTAGTGCACCTTGTGTTAGCTACTCAATACTTCTAGAATAGAGGTCCAAGCCTTGTCTTCCATCCTCACACATTGTAGTAATCATGTTTGAAGAATAAATAAAGTTGCCATATGTTCTAACCATTGTTGCAATACGACCAGTTTCCTCTCGGATTCACAGCACCTTATTTTCCTAGTTTGTTGTTACAGCCTCATGGGCTAATTTCCATCTTATCTAATTTTGAATAAATGAAGTGAATGCCCTTAACTGGATATCCCACACATAAGGTGAGAAATTGAAACTCTTCTCTCCATAACAAATGAACTCATGCATATACAACTCACACAACAAATTTTATTTTGCAAAGTTACTCTACTTGAAAACCTCTAGAAAAGCCATGATAATGGTTATCTTATATGGCCTTCTTTCTCTAATCGCTACTAACCAGAACATAATGAAATTCTCATGGAGAAATAAGGAAGGATAAGGAAGGAGAAAGATCTCTATAGCTCAATAATTCATTCACAAGATTATATATATGCTCTTTTTCCTCCTGTAGCTCCCAAACATTTCCTTGAAGTTCTTGCACTTGTTTCCGTTCTTTCTTCCTTTCCTCCTTCACCTTGTCCCATCTAAGCCTCTGGAACATTAACTCTTATGACCAAGCCTCCTTAAATCTGTGAATGATGTTCCTATGCTTACTTAGTAGGATTGCCCCCTTTTTAGTGATAGAGCTAATTTCCTCCACTTACTTAGTTTCGTAAACAAAAATATTGTATCAAAGTTATCATCTTTCTCAATTTTGGGTCGCATTGTCTCAACTACTGTTATGGTAATGTCTTCAATATATTTTTGTGAATTATCGTGGGTTTCTTTATTCTTTTCATCTTTAGGTTGTATTGCCTCAGCTATTGGTTCTTATGTGACAGAAACATCATCGACAAGTTATTGTGTACCAACAAATTGATTCTCCATAGGTTTCTCTGCCTCAACTGTCGATTCCTATGTGACAACAACATCGTTGGCAGGTTCTTGTGTACCAGCATGTAACTTCATATCTTCCCCCTCTATTTCTATTTTTAATCCCATTGAGACAAACTTTTCCTTTTGTACATCATCAAATCCATACCCAACCTCACTAAAAATCTCCATACAAACCTCATACAACAATTTTTCAGTCCCTTTAGTTTTGGAGGTGGAGGAAGATGCATTCATCATTTCAACAACCTCGGTGAGGGTTTCTAATCTTGAGGGTTCCTTGTTCTTATTTTTCTTTCTTAAATTTTCAAATTGTTTTCTCAATTCATCATTTTCTTTCTCTAAAAACTTGCTCAAACATAGGGTCAAATTCAGACTTATAAGAAGGAGAGCTTTCAAGCTTTTTTTCTTGAGTTCCTCCTCTTTCTCCTTGTTGGGTTGTTCTTTCCTCTATTTTATATCAATTGGAATTTAATATGATTGAGTTGATGATGTTTTTATAGAAGTCATAACCCTTCTTTTTGGAAATATGCCACTCATATAATTTTTCAGTGATGTTTTTTTAATTCTTGTCTATGGGGGTTGTTCTTCTACAATAAGGCAGACTCCAAATTCTGAAATTTTCGATTGTCCACTGGTTATATAGACTATTGTGTTAACATGGATACCTTCATTGAAGATGTTAGCATAAGAGTCTCTAGTAGGTGTATCAATAGGGAGACCTTCATCGAGGATGTCAACACAAAAGTCTCTGGTAAGTATATCAACAAGAGAATTTTTAGTATCATCCCTTTTTCTTAGTCCCGCCTCCTCCATCTCAACATCCGCCCTTTGTTCTTTTGATTAATTCCCTAATTATTCTCCACCCACCCTTCTGGTAAATAACAACAAACCTTCCCATGTTCTCCCTTGCTGTTCCAATGCATCGATAATAATGAGCTTAATCAACCATGATTAATTACACAGGTTTCTAGATTCTTCGCCTCTTGAATAGAATTGACCATATGCTTTAGTGATTTCAATAGAAAGTATGGTATATTGATCAATTTCCCATGCTAGAGATGGGCAAACAGCTGGAAGTGGTCATTAAAGACTACTCCAAACTAGCCTTCACAAGTAACATACTTATGGAGGAAGTATTGACACCCCCCTCCCCCCATTGGATGTGGTGGTAAAGTTCTATCTACACCTCCACCCTTGTTCTTAATTTTTTCTCCTTCTTCCAGAAAATTTGCCTTCACTATTGGAATCAGCGTTTTCCTACTAAACCAATGCACTCATGTTTGAGGTAAAGTTGCTACTCTGGTAATTACTTCTTCTATAATTGTGATTTCTACTCCTCTCATGGTTGAGCCTTGTTATGTCAAATTTTGTGCAAATTCAAGGGAAATGTCTTTATTAAATCCCCTCAACCTGTCAAAGTACACTTGTCACGCTACATTTTGAAAGGTCATATAGACTCTTGGGTGATCATGTAGTGAATCAATCGAGTCTGGATCATGACACATAGTAGCTCATCCCATGGCTTTGATTGTAGATATAGGCGTTGTTACAGTGTCGACCAATGTGGTATGCAATTTTTGTTGGGGAGAAAAATGCTAAGTTTACAAAACTTGGCAAGGTAAATTACAATAAGGTGTTTAATTGGCACATAAGGCATCATAATTGGCAAGTAATCTGGGATATATGGATGAATTTCAAGAGATTAGATTGGAGTAATAGCAACAAAAAGGTGATAAATGATGGTATCAAAAGTGATGATACTTTTACCAAGAATTATAGTGTAGTATGTCAAGTCATGCTATTGATGGTGTGGCATGCGGTATATCGTATGATAGTACAATGTAATACCCCCCCCCTCCCCACCAATTAAATTGGAGGTCATCCTCAGCCATTGTGGCAGTTGGGTCATGTCACACAAATTATAGTGATGCAAGCAAGTGAGAGAGTTATATCTGTCAGGTGCTTGCCAGATGTTGTGACGTAGTAGTTGGTTCAGGATAATGCTGACTTGGCATGAGGTACAATACCAAAAGAGTTAATGGAAAATGTCCTCGGTAGGTCCCTTAGGCAAAATTTGACCGTGTAGTTGTAGTAGCAGTGACAATAGGGATCAGTAATAATGCGTGGAAATGATAGTCGTCTTCAGTATTAGCATCCAGTGTAGCGACAATGAGTGTAACAACAACTATAGTAGCACATGAAAGTTGTTACTATTAAAAATATACTGCAAGAAATAATATAATGAATCGACTGCCAACAAGTTGATTTTCAGCTAACACTTGTCTAACTGCGACCCAAAGAGGTTTTCACTGTTCGATTCATTTATTTATTTATTTATTATTACTATTATTACTATTTAATGGAAGATGAATTAGGTAGTTGGTGGTGCGGGAAGATGCTCCCTTGCCCTAACAATCTTAATATCTGAATCTAAAACAATGTGAGAAAATGAATCCTTAGAAAGTGGTTTATGATACAACTGAACACGATGTCAATTAGCGAGTAAAGAGGTTTGCGATCCATCGATAGTTGACAACTTAAAAATACGATTTTCGAAGACTGTGTCCACTTCATAAGGACCTAGCCACATAGTGTGAAGCTTTCCCTTGAAATCCTTGAACTTGGAGTCATATCGTGGGGCCTAATCACCTTTTTGAAACACCTTCTTCTTGAAAAACTTGTCATGCCACTTGGCGTGTTGTTATTGAATGATAGAAATGCGTTGTAAGAATAGCCTCAATCACACCACCTATCCATTATCTTGTGGGTGGTAAGGTGAGGTGATCCTATAATGAAACTTATACTTCTTGGTGAGCTTTTCAATCAACTGAAAAGTAAATTATGGCCCTCCATCTGTAACTATATCTTTAGGAATTCCATAATGAACAAAGATGTCTTCAAACAAGAAGTTTGAAACAACTCGCTCAGTAGCCTTAGTGACTGCCTTGGTTTCAACCCACTTGGTAATATAATCCATACAAACTAGAATATAGGACTTTTGATTAGATGGGGGGGTGACATGTCCCACAAAGTCAAGATCCCATCTCTTAAAAGGCTCAATAACCAACCAATTATTTAACAACATCTCATTTGATTGGATAGGTTGGCTCATCCTTTGGTAGTTGTCACACCCTTGTACATACTTCTTTGCATCATGAAATATGGTAGGCCAAAAGTAGCCCATACGAAGTACTTTATGATCTGTCCTCTTATCAACAAAGTTTCCACCACAAGGATCATCATGGAAATATTTCAAAATATCATGGATTTCATCTTCCCTCACACACCATAAGATTTTTTATCTGGCCCTATATGAAAGATATAGCCTCCACCCAAGAGTATCAAATGCTTTGTTGAATAATTTTCCATTTTTCTCTAGGAGAAAGGTGGTGTGTAAGTCTTCCTACAACAAGTTAGTTAGCGATGTATACATACCATGGTGAGTGAGTGGAGATTGTAAAAATGTATTCAAGTGGAAAAGAATCCTCAACGGGTGAATTATCACTATTGTTGGGAAGTCTAGAAAGGAATTCAAAAATGACATTATCCTTTCCACGCTTGTCTACAATAATGATATAAAATTCTTGTAGTAAAAGTAACCACCTAGTAACTCTACCATTGGTAACTAGTTTATTCATTAAAATCAAATGACAAAGTGGTTAATGTATAAAAGAATCGGATAGCCTGTAATATAATGTCAAAACCTATTGATAGCATGTACAACAACAAGAAACTCATTTTCAGTTACTGCATAATTCAATTCATCTGGGGTTAAATTGTTTTTGGTGTAATAGATGGTGCAAGCCTTCCATTCTTCTTGTTGTCCCAACACAACCCCATTAGTATTGTCTGATGCATTTGTAGAAATATGAAATGGTAAAGTCCAATTAGGTCCACATAAAACATGAGCTTTCAATACACACCTAATTAGACCTGCAAGAGAATCTTTACATGTATCATTCCACATAAATTCCACATCCTTTAAAAGTAATGCAAACAATGGGGATGCAATCTTATAAAAAAATTCTGCAAAACGCCTATAAAAACTTGCATGCCCTAGAAAATTGCATACCTCCTTTTGTGTTTTTAGAGTAGGAATTCTTAAGATTACCTCAATTTTCACTAGCTCAACTTGTATTCATGCAGAAGAAAGATAATGTCCTAGCAAAATTCCTTCATTCATCATCCTATGACATTTTTCAATGCTCAAAGAAAGGTGGGTTTGCTTACATCGTTCCAACACTTTCTCAATATTAGTTAATGCTACATCAAATTCATCACCATATGGTGTAAAATCATCCATAAAAATCTATAGACAATGATTAACTAGGTCTAAAAATATTCGCAACACTGCTCACTGAAAGGTAGTTGGTGCATACATAGTCTAAAAGGAAGAAATCGATATGCAAATGTACCTAAGGGGAGGGTGAAAGTGGTTTTATCCTAGCCTTCATAGGCAATCTGGACCTGATTATAACCTCTAAACCCATTAAGAAATGAAAATAATTTCTTACAAGACAAGTTATTAAGGATTTGGTCAATAAAGGGTAATAAAAAGTGCTCTTTTGTGTGGCCTTATTGAACTCCCTGTAGTCAACACAAATTTTCTATCTATCATTCTTTTTAGACATAATGACTAGTGGGGATATCCACTGGCAGTCAGAGATTGGGTAGATGAAATTAGCATTTAATAATTTTTTAATTTATTCCTTGGCAATATCTTTCAGAGTTGGATTAATTTGTCGCTACAATTGCTTAATAGGATGACAACCATCCTTCAAGTAAATATGATGGGTACATAAACCAAGGTGAATTCCCTTCATGTTCATGTAATCCCAAGAAAAATATTATTTATGCTTTCACAATAGTTGAATCAATTTCTTTGTTTGTTTAGGAGATAATTTGGGTTAATGTTTAAAGTCTTTCGAGGTTCAATTTTGATTGGGACACTCTTAAGGTTTTGGGCAGTCAGTATTTTTCTGTAGTAAGTTCATCAATATTATCATCGAAGTTGAGTTCACTTGTGATAGAGTGTAAGGGCTAGGATACTAGATAAGTAACAACATAGGGGTTGCTAATAAAAACACTAATAGTTTCGTCCTCTATTTCATCTTTAAAATTAAGGGCCTTACCAATTGTGAGGAATGGTCATGCATCATCCCCTTCTGGTTCAAATTCATCAAAGGGCTTTCATAAACAATGCTTGGTTTGGTTGGGGGGTAGAGGATGAGGTTTTTCATAGTATTTCCATCATATGTCATCATAAACCTTATCTGCAACTAATAATGAATCTTTAGAGGCTAACCATGGCCTGCCAAATATCAGGGGGTGTCCTCCTAGGCGTACCTTGGGATACTACACTAGGAAATTAGTTGAATACTCCAAAGAGTCCTTGTAAATAACAACATCTTCTAAAATTCCCTCAGGTCAAATTTTAGATTTATCAACCAGTTCCAATACCATAGGGATTGGTCTCAAATTGGTGAATTCGAGCAACTCAAAGGTTTCACTGGTCATTATGTTTATTACAGCACCTAGATCAACAAAAGTATTTGGAATAGCCATTTTTCCAATGTGAATAATTATTGTCAGATTCCCTAGATCATCATATTTGGTAGGTGAAATCTCACCCAACATTTGTTCGAACAATTTTTCCACCACATGGACAATGGGAGGATCTCGGGGGTTCTCACCAAGTTTCCTAATGCAAAGTTTCCTTACTATTTTTGTATAGATAGGGACATATTTGATTGCTTGGAGTAATGGAATTCAGATGTACATACTTCTCAACTACTTCAAAAAATTAGACTTAGGTTGCGGAGTAGCTTTGGCTATAATCAATCTCTCTGGGTAAGGTGGATTTGAAGGAGTTTCAATAGTGACAACAACATCAAATGTTATCTAAGATTCCATAGTAACAATGGCATCAGTTGTTAGAGAAGTCTCAACAGTAATAACAACATTGATTGTTACTGTGGTCTCAATGGTAATGGTGGCATTAGTTGTTACAAGAGTCTCTGCATGTTTTCCTTCTAATGATTCTTGGACTCGAGTTTCTTCCCTAGGTGAGTTTTCTTCTTCATGTTCTATAATAATAGGGGGAATTCTTGGATTGACTATCCTCCCCAACTACAAGTGTACTTCGTTACATCCAATAGGGTAGGTATAATAAGTGGGAAAATTGGGGGCTTCAACTTGTTGCACTGCCTTATTATTTGGGTTTGGGTTAGTCTGTATGGGTAGTTGGGGTTGCAAAGGAGGCTACTTGATGGTGTATTCGAAGGAAGTTGTAGTTTTTTTTATTGCATGGGTAACTGTACAAGAAATTGTCTTGGAAAAGAGGTTTCACGTTATCCTTGAGACCATGGAAATGTTAGATTCAGAGGAGAGGACCAAGGTGCAGGGTAATGAATCGAAGGAGAGTTAGGAAACTACCAAGGGATTGTGGGGTATTTCAATTACTAAGGAACCTATTGAGGATTATAAATTTTAACCCAGGTATTGAAATAAGATGATGGATCTTGAGCCATACCTGGTGGTCGAGCATGCCATGGCTTCTTAGAGCCAATAAAATATGCTAGCTTAATCTTTTCACTTGTTTCCTTGAATACCGCTTTTAACCCTGGTAGTGATGGGCAGTGTTTTGTTGAATTATCTTGCTCACAAATGTTATAGATTTCCACATTATTAAGTGGGAAATCTCTAAAAGGGTGCTTCTTCCTACAGTTGGGGCATAATGTTGATAGAGCTTTCTTAGCTTCAATCTAATAATGTTTTACCTATAACATATTTAAAGGGGTGCTTCTTCCTATAGTTGGGGCATAATACTCATGCAACCTATGTGTCTTACTTTTTATGAGGTTGATCCTGCCTCATTTTGTCAAAGTGATGTGTAGGTTCTTACCTCCCATCTTATTGCCTTGTCACCTCAGAGTCAAGAACACTTCTAATGCATTCTATTTCAACAAGGCAGCTATAAAAAAAGAAACAATGCTAGTTATGTTCTTGCATCTTTAATAACCTCCCCGAAAACAATGCCAAAATGTTAGTAAAATTAATTGTCTTAATAAAACAAGTTAATTTCTCACACATAAATTATCAACCAGGGTAAGTGTTTATTTCAAGGTTATCATGCATAGTATATGCAGGCAATAATTGACAACTAACTTTGACTAATACCTAATTATCACTAAGCTTTCCTTCTATAAGAACTTGGAACTCAATCAAACACAAGGTTATTATAACTATTTACACTTACAGGAATGAAAATCAATTCAAACAAAGGACTCACTGTCAAACCCACACTTGCATGAAAATGACTCTCTACACACAACGTTGGAAATGGAAATCACATTTGCAAAAAAAAAAATAGCATTCATATATTCTAGTACGAATCTTACAAGAAAAGAAATAACACTCCTTGAAATCGGTTCTTCACTTGAATAAAATCATTTAATCACAACCACACACAATCATCAACCCTTATGCTAGCAATCAAAAATAAAATAAAAAATAATCAATTGCATAAGAAACTATATCAATGTGTGACAATAACTAACTAACATGTTGTAGGAACATTGAATTGTAAATATGTAACACCAATTGAACAACAAGAGCAACACACTATTAGTAAGGATTGAGCGAGTAGTAGCTATGATGACACACAAGTGATTTATATTCAAGTTTTTTGCAAGCTAACTTAACTAAGTAGTAACAAAAGCATATCAAACAAAAAATATGTAATAACTGTAAATTGAAATTACAAGACTTGAAATACCACAACTTACAAGAAAATTAATTAAAGTAACTACACTAACTCTACAAACACAATGATCCCTACTAAAGAGGAGGGCCCTTCCTCCTTAGCAAGGAGCTGATAAAATCACATCTCATAGGGTAGAAAAACAAACCATAAATGAACCATGAACTCATAGAAGATTGCATTAGATCTGAAGATAAATTACAAGATGCACAATTTGAACAATGATGATGTCGCCCCCACATGGGGTAGAGGGATATTTTCTTATATGTTTATCCCTTTTATCTAATCTTGGTATTAGAATCATGAAAAACCATGAGAATCTTTTGATTCCCAGACCCTTCGAATTAAAAATATTTTCTTGAAACAAGTTACAAAAAAATATCAAATAAAGTCAATGCCATAACGAGTGCCTTATTTTGGCAAGTAGCTAAAATGTTAGGGATCATAACTGTTATAGCCAAGTTAGTCATTTTGTCAAGAAAGTTTAAATCCCTATTGGCAAAGCAGTCTTGGTTGACATCGCTGAGTAATAGTGTACACATAAGGTCTGAAGATAGCACTGATAATTGTGTTAGTGCAAAACAAAGTATCAACATTGGAATAATAACAGAGTTATTGGCTTGGTGTGACAATGTCACAATATATTGGAAAAACTACGTCACAATGTCTAGAAAAAGGGAGTAACAATCATCTTGTAAACATTATTCTTTATCATTTTGTGAGTAAATATGCCTAAACAATTACCCTCTCATCAAATGCAAGCAAAAATGCATAAGTGAGAGTGACATGAGAGAATGGCATATCTTAGCTAAAAAGGTAATCAATTGAATACAAGGATGTGGTTATGTGGGCGAAAGTGGTAAAAAAGGTGAGAAAAAGGTGGTGAAAAGGATGCCAATTCTTAGATCCAACACTCTCCAAAATTGATCAACATAAGGACATGACATGTGCATCTGTTGGAAACTCTCCCCTTCTTCCTTACAAGGCAAACACTTTTTCCGATCATGTTTATTTCTCTTTTGTAAATTGTCCCATGAAAGAATATTGTTTCTAAGCACCAATTACATGAACATATCTCACTTTAAAGGGCCTTTAAAATTCCAAATAAACTTGAACTACCACTTTGTGTTCCCCATAGAATCACTTTCACAAAGAACTTTATATCCAAGCTTAAGAGTATATCACCCTCCATAGGATTCCTCCACCAAATCAATTCGTTCTAAAACTCCTTAATTTGAACATAGCTAGAATGTAAAATAACAATGTACTTATCCGGAGAGTTATCGTCCTTGTCATGTAAACCTATTATCTTTATTGATTTCCACTCTTACCTGCAAATCAAAGTAAGATCAAGATCTACGACATGAATGAGAGTCAATAAACCCTTATCATGTAATATATTTATCAAATTTTCACCACATCCAACCCATGTATATTTTCATCGTCTTACCTTATTCCCCTTGCCCACCTTCTAGGTAAGTCGCCTCCCAATGAAATGTTGATACCATTGCCTTCCATATTATGGAGGCATTGTGCTAACATTTTGTAGGTTTTCTAATCCAATAATATTTATTAATCAAAACAAAAAAAATATGATTTTATTAAAAGGCTACAACTAGGTTGACAATAGTATACATGAGATTTTTCCAATTTTTTTCTAATCTAAATAAATAGTTCTCTAAGGCTACTAAAAAAAGTTTGCAATATACTATATAGTAAATGTTCCAAGTTGTCCTACAAGTGGCTTGTTTAACAAAAACACCTAAAATCCTAGAAAACACAAAGCTTAATGAAATTAACTGAAATTTGAAAGAGGATAGCTCTGCTTCTCAATTTCCATTGGTTCCTTAAGTTGGTTAACTACTTCATCTTCCTTGAGCTCAACTTAAACCACATTTTTGAGACCTTGTTGTTTAAAGCCATAGAAAAAGTGTCCTTATAGAGGTTGAGAGCCAAATTTCATGACATATTGCATTTTACTTCTAGATTATCAATCCTCTACTTTTGTTGAGCTAGTAAGCACATTATAGTTGTGTGCTAAGATACATAGTGATGCTCATTCTTATGGACTTTGGAACAAACCTTAGTGAGCTCATGCTGCACTAAATTAAATCTTCACGCCTCCTCAAAATTCTTCAAAATTCAAAAAGATATATATTCTCCATGTTTGGAGGTCTTACAAATTGAAATTGGAAATGGATATTCAAACTAGCATGGGAAACTTTATCCAATGGAATAGAGAGTATGTTTTTAGGTCCCCTATTAACCCACAAGAACTCAAAATCTTACATAGGTTTGAATCCAAATTTCCCCATGAAGAGTAATCCAAGAAATGAGCATAAAGAACAAAAAAATCATACACATATAGGGGAAAACACTAGAATTAATATAGACTTCCCCATAGAGAAAATTATTCAAAGATTCATCAAGCACCTAACCCCCAATATTTACCACCTTCCAATGAGATTCTTTCCATTTTGAATTAAAGTGATCAATAGACAACCCATATGTAAAGGAAGCTCTTACCAAGATGTTAAACACTCTTAAGTGCTGACTAAATTTACACCCAATTAACAACCATGACTTCTCCACAATGGTGCCAAATCACTACATTTAATAACTAAAGGCATCGTAGAGGTTGACATGCAATGAGGGATATGGCATGTCCTTGATGCTTCTATCCTGATGTCACAAAAATTATGCATATGGATTTGGATCATGTGGAGATTCTAATTGATTTGCACTTTCATCTCATACTTTAGGCCTGATTAAATTTGATCATACTCCCTATTTTCTTAAAACATTTCTTAGCTTATCTTGGAGGCTTTATTTGCCTAATGATCTACTTTGACATGGAAGTATGAGATTTCAGGGAAAATTAGTCTCCTTTTGTTGCTCATGCAATGGCGATTGTTAGTTTTCTACCTACTAGGGAGGATTTCTCAAGCATTGTCTTAATGACTACCATTGAATCTCAATTAATTAATAAATATCTCAATACTATGAACCTTATACGTTAAAAGTGATAAGAAACTAATAATTACAATTATATTTGAGGGGGAAACCTCCTTATACATTTTTTTTAGGCAACCATGATTTGCGGTCACTGAGTGGCCACTACTTCCATGGGCAGTAATCCACATAAATCCACCAAAGGCGGCCTAATATATCGGGCTTAACCCCAAGGGCATTGAGGAGATTTGACCTCATGACCTCCCAATAGGCAAGGTACTTAGCAACAAGGGCTTGACCAATTAAGCTATCCCTTGGGGCTGAAACCTCCGTATACAATGAAAACAAAGTATAATACAATAATTTATGATTCTAAGACTATGTCTCCTTAGAATATATAGGAGAAAAAAGGTATAATTATAATAAAATGAGACCATGATGGGTTCTAGCCTACATAAAAATATAACAATAAAAATGTAAATCAATTAATAGATAGGTCTTAATAAGGGGTTTTAGGGTTAACATGAGGCTTATATAGGCCTTAACATGACCCTACCCTTCAAAGAAGTGTTGTCCTCCTCAACACTTGACTATATGTGGATGTTTCTACATGAGCAACTCATCTTCCCATTTCGCTTCCTCCATTGGTAGGTTCTTCCATTTAATGAGGTACTCAATAATTGCTCAATTTCTCAACTGCTTAGTCCTTGTTTCCAAGATTGTTTCTAATTCAAGTATTATTTTCCCTTCTTCATTAATCTATAATATAATAGTCTGGATTGATATCTTGTCACTGATTACCTTCTTTAAGCAAGAAACATGGAAGATTGGATATACATGTGAAGATGGAGACAACTCCACTTTGTAAACCATAGTTCCAATCCTTTGCAACACCTTACAAGGGCCGTGATATCTTGCTGCTAATTTATTTTCCTTCTTTTGTTTCTTGAGGGACATCTACTTTTTTTTTCCAAAGAAAAAAATCAAACTTTTTATATAATCGATAAAAAGTTAGATAGTATATGCAAATGCATTCAGTTTGCTGTATGATCAGATCATAAAGCTACTCCATAAAAGAGGCTACCTTTCCTGTACAAAATCTGGGAAAAGAAGACTCTGGAAACCTGAGCCAAAAGATTCAGCTCCCAATTCCAGTTACTCACTAAAATCAACCCATATAAACCAAAAATAACAGTGTTCTAAGTCGCGTATCTACTCCTGGGTCTCCTCAATGAGGAAAACAACCCATATTTGGAAATAGATACCATGGAAATCAGAAAAAATAAACCAACAGTTTGCCAAAAGACAACTGTGCTTGCATCTAGTTTACATCAGTTTTTATAGAGTATATATAACATCAAACAGAAACCAAAAAGGAGAGACTATGCATAGGGAGGCTGATCCGACACATGGATCTGACCATGATCTTCCTCAGCTATTCGCCAACTGCCCATATTTTGTTGTAAACCTTCCTTAGAAAGCTTGTCTGCTGCTTCATTTCGATCCCTGTATATATGGCCAAGTGAAAAAACATTAAATGAAAACTTTAGATTCAGAATTTCTTCTAATAAAGGTCTCAGCATGTAATTTTGGCATCTACTTTGTCCATTAACCCATTTTACAACATTTAAAGAGTCCCCAAAGATCTGAACTGTGAAGATGTTCCTGTGAATTAGCCAACAAAGAAGGAGCTTTAAGGCGGATAGTTCAGCAAAATTGTTTGATCCGGTGCCTAGACCCACTGAAGCTTTTAAAATTTGGTTTTCATTTAGGTGTATGATCATCCCTGCTCCTGCTGAATTGTTCTGAGAAGCCCCATCAAAATAGGCCCATGGGATCCCTGCTTTGATTTGTTCTTCTCTTATCTGATTGGGATTCCTTGCCTCCTTTGATTCTGGAATATTAGATAGAATTGCAGTACATTGAAGTGCAATTATTTCAGCAGGAGTTTCCTTGTCTGAAAAAATACACCTATTTCTTGCAATCCACACTCCCCAGCAGATGATGGGGGGTAGGTTCCGCAAGTTCCCTTCTGAGTACTGTCGCCACCACTTTTCCCAAACCACGGATAAATTTTCCCCTTCCCAGATTAACGGTTTTTGAATGAGATTTTGGACCTCCCCCCATATCCTTTTGACAAAAGGGCATTCTAAAAACAGATGTTTTATAGTCTCAGAGTCAGCTTTACATAAGGGACATCTCCCTGGACCTTGCTTATATCTGGACTGGAGAATGTCCCATGTTGGAATTTTCCTTTTTAGAGTGCACCAAAAGAATAGCCTGGCTTTTTTTGGGCATTTGAGTTTCCATAGCAGTTTGGCCCACCATTCCGGGTCTTCCCATCCTTTCTTTGACATTAAAAATGTATAACCGACCTTTGGGGAGTAAGCTCCAGATTCCGCATGGGCCCATAACAATTGATCTGGACTGTCTTTCAGGCTTACATTTGTTCTGGATAGTTCATGAGTGAATGCCTTCCATTTGTTCCACCAGAAAGGTCTGAGCTCTAATTCTTCACCTGTTTTCCACGCTTGCCCCCAGATTGTGGACTGGTCGATTTTCTCAACCTGATTTAGAAAGAGAATGCCCTTTGATTCAAGATGTCTGATCAATCCTGGGGAAAGGGTGAAATGTCCATTACAACCGACCCACGGATCTTTTCCTATTCTCAGATTTCCTCCATTTCCAACCTGCCATGCCAAACCTTGTTCAATAATTTTAAAAGCCTCTGTAGTAGCTTTCCATACCACCGAAACATTCCTTCCTTTCTTATTTGGGTTTCTGATCCATTCTTCAAGAGGGACAGGGTCTACATATTTCCGCTTTACCACTCTCGTCCACAGATTTTCTGAATTTATGATTTTCCAACCAGCTTTGGCAGCCAAGGAGAGGCTAAAATCATAGAGATTTTTGATTCCCCACCCTCCCCATTCTTTTGGCCTTGCCACTTTCTCCCATGCGACCCAAGGAAGAACTGAGTCCTCCTTTGAACCGGACCAAAGAAATCTGCTGCAAATCCTTCTTATCTTGTTAAGAATCCCTTTAGGAACCCAAGTCAAGGCTGCCCAAAAAACCGGCATGGCTTGTAATACAGAGTTGACTAAGGTCAATCTACCTGCTCTAGATAGCCACTTATAACTCCAATGTGAGATTTTTGCTTCGATTTTAGCCAACAGCCAGTTCCAATCCTATTTTTTGTAAGCATTTGGCTTCAGCCAGAAGCCCAAATACTTGAAGGGATTTTCCATGTTGTATACATCAAAAGGCAAAAAAGAAGTGATCAGGCTTTTCTCATGTCTATTGAAACCTTCCATGATTAGCTGAGACTTCCTGAGATTTACTTGCATCCCTGTCACTTTCATGAACAAATCAAGAATGTTTTTTAGTTCCTTAATTTCATTCAAGCTCCCATTTGTAAATAATAATATATCATCTACAAAAAGGAGATGTGAAATGAACATATTTACAACAACTTCCAAACCTTTTACCAAACCTGCTCTTCTGGCCTCCAGAATCAATTGACTTAACCCTTCAGCCACTAGAAGAAAGAGTAGAGGCGACAAAGGGCGTCCCTGTCTTAGTCCTCTTTGCCCTTTGAAAAAGGAGGATGCAGCCCCATTGATTAAAACTGCAAAACTGACACTAGTGATGCAACCCATTACCCAGTTGATGAAGTCCAGGTTAAAGCCAAGATGAGTTAATAACATCCTCAAGTATGTCCAGCTGATCCTGTCATAGGCTTTTGACAGATCAATTTTAATCACAGCTCCTTTTCTGTTTGTCTGTCTAACACTGTGAATTGTCTCCTACGCAACCCCTATGGCTTCATGGATTTGTCGATTGTCTAGGAATCCAAACTGTTCGCTTGAAATGCATTTTGATTGAATCGGTTTTAACTGGACAGCTATTACTTTTGCCATAATTTTATATATACGGTTACACAATGAAATAGGTCTGAAATCTTCAAAAGATTTCGGGTCCTCCTTTTTAGGAATAAGGGCTATGAATGTTGAGTTAAAAGGGGTGTAGATCTCTCCTTTCCTCCTCGACTCTTCCACTACCTCAGTTAATTATGCTCCAATCTGTTCAAAAAAATGTTGGAAGAGTTCTATGGTCCACCCGTCCGGGCCTGGGCTCTTATCTTTTACCATTGATTTTATAATTCTTTCCACTTCCTCCTTGGAAACTTCTCTGATTAAATCCTCTGCTTCTTCCTCCTCCACATACCGAGGAAAGCATTGGGCAGTTCTGATCACTTCTGCTAATGTTATCTCTCCTTGGTCAGTAAACAGGTTCTGAAAGTGATTCCTTCCCATATTGGATAGAGACTCAAAAGTGTTGGCCTCTCTGCCCTCATCATCTTTTAGCTTCCATATCGTGTTCGCATTTTTCCTCCCTTTTGCATAGTTATGGAAGAATTTCGTATTTTCGTCCCCGGCTTTAAGCCAAATCGCCCTGCTCTTCAGCCTCCATTCCTCCTCTCTGGCCAACAATATTTGGTTCCTGTGCCTTTCAAGCATCAAAATTCTTTCTTTGGATTCCTGCGTTGCATACCCATCCGCCTCAGTGCCTTCCAGTTCCCGCAGTTCTGCATCAATTTTGGTGATTTCCTCATTCTGCTTTTGCTTCCTGGTTTTTGCCCAATCCATGGTAGCTTTTTTAAGTCTTTTTAAGTTTTCCATGAAAAGGAAGCCTTTGCTCTCCATTGAATTCCTATCTGGGGTTCTCCATGTTTCCCTGAAGAGTCTATTGAAGGATTCCTCTTGCAACCAAGATGCATTGAACTTAAAGGGAGCCGATGGTTTATGGGGAGGATTAGAGATCTCAAGAAGAACTGGGAAGTGGTCCGAGTTTCCTCCCTCACCCACCCATTGTCTGAACATTGGAATTCTGGATGCCAAATCTTCACATAACAGGAACTGGTCCAGTCTCTTTGCTATTCTTTCAACCCCTGCTCTTCGATTCCTCCAGGTAGGCTTTAATTTGATTAGGTTTACATCAATCAGGTTATGAGAGCAGAGGGTGTTTAAGAAATAATCAAAGAGCGGGTCTTCTCTGGCCGAAGGACCCCAGGCTTCAGCATTCCCCAACGAGAAGTTTAAATCACCCCCTATAATCATATTTTGTCTTTTCAGCAACGATTTTGACAGTAGGTCAGACCAGAAGTTTACCCTCCCCTGGCATGGCCCATAGATGTTTAAGATTAACAGGGGGTAACCAAACTCTGGTGATTGAAACTCCATCCCTATCACCTGAGCCATACCCCAATGGTTGATTAGCTGCAGTCTTCCTTCCCTGAAACCCATGGCCATTCCGCCCGAATGTCCGACAGAATCTACTGCTAGAAAGTGCCAGCCTGGGAGAGTAGCTCTAAGAGTCATCTCCACATCTAAACTTTTACCGAGAGTCTCTTGCAGTAGAAGAACATCCGGATTATAACGCATAACTATCTCCTTAAGAGCCAGTTTTTTGGGTTTACTGGCTAAACCCCTGCAGTTCAAGGATAAAAAGATCATTTGATTACATTCTCATGGGGATTTGTTGCTCTAAGCGCCCCAAGGATAGACATTTGCTTTCCGTCAGCCACATCATACTTTGCTTTTACCTGTGCTTTGGACAGGTTTGATTTCCTGCCCCTAGCCTTCCTTTTAAAAGCCTGAGACGAGGATGGGCCTAAACCACCGACCGATTCTAGGTTTGCAGGCTTTTTGTCAAGGGATCATAAATTATAATGACAAACAGGGGAGGAGGGAACATGTTCCTTTTTTTCAAATGGATCATCATCACAGTTCAGGTCTAATGAAGGAATAGCGGCAGTGATATTATCAACATTTAAATGTTCATCATTGAAACAGATATTTATTTGTGAGCCAGATATCAAGCAAGCATCTTTAATTTCTGAAGGAGATAAAGATGGATTACTTGAGTCTAGTTGCATACCCTTTGAGTCTTTGACCGGGGTGACAGCTGTTTTATTGATGGGCTCCTTTGCTAGGTTCTCTAATCCGCGCTGGTCCTCATTCGCTTCCTCTTTACCTGGCGGATTTTCTCCAGCCTGTTCCTCTTGATCCCCTTCATGGCTATTGTCCACATCCATAGAGTCCTCCTTAGATAGCTCTTCAGTTCCAGAATCCTTTTTCAGCTCCGCTATCTTCTCCTCCTACTCGGAATTCTTCTGAGTCCTTCTTCTGCGATTGCCCAACGGACAGTCTCTTGCCAGGTGCCCGTATTCGTGGCATCTATGACATCTAAATGGTAGATGTTCATAGTCCAGTGGTTGTTCAAATACATAATCTTTGTACTGAAGATTGATGGTTTCCGCAAGACCTTCTTTTGGGTTTAAGCTGACCAGGATCCGGGCCATGGCTCTGTTATGTGTATGTAGAAAGGACATGTCCGCCTCCAGGAAAGTGCCGAGAAAGTTTCCTATCGATCTAAAGACCGATTCTACCTAGAGGAACGGGGGTAAACCAGGTGCCTGAACCCAAACAGGAAACTCATCTACCTTCTCCCTTTTCGCATCAAATAGTGGAGTCCACCGTTTGAATAGCACTGGGCGATTCCCAAAAGCCCAATTCCTCCCCGCTACCCAGTCCGCCGCTTCCTTGCTTTCAAATCTCACCATAAACCATCCTTTCACTAGAACTGCTACCTTGAAGCTTTTAACCGGGGCCGTCTTCCATTGTTGCTCCGCCCAATGTTTTATAAATTTACCTGAGTAGCTCTTACCTCTAGCTCTCCCTACCAGAGTGCATTCAGCCACCTCTAATGCATCCTCTACCTGTACATCCATGCCCAGGACTAAATTGGCTTCGAATTTTTTCTTCTTGAGGGGTTTCTGTTTTTTCCTTTTCCCCCC
This sequence comes from Pinus tabuliformis, assembly GCA_031772625.1. Lineage (NCBI taxonomy): Eukaryota > Viridiplantae > Streptophyta > Pinopsida > Pinales > Pinaceae > Pinus > Pinus tabuliformis. The sequence goes on along the minus strand of CM062804.1, from coordinate 543,848,645 downwards.
GGACTTTTCTTGCTCAGAGTTCTCCTCCCTATCTTGTGCTTTTGTGTCACTCTTGCCCGCTTCTTCTTGATGTTCATGCTCATTCTTATCTTGGGTTTGCCTTCCCTTGGCTGAGATGTCTGCTGAGGTTCTACCTCCAATTCCTTTCTCTGTGCCTTCTGCAAACCCGGTGCCCTCTTCCAACAATCCAAAATCTGGTCCATAGCATTCCTTCCCTAGCTCCGAGGGTTCACCTGTTCCTACACCAACCACACCCACACCCAGGCTGGGGCTATACGTCCCTTTTGCGATTATGGGTTTGGTGATTTCCGACGTTCTACCCCCCTCCGCCGTTGCTATGTTGGATTTTAGACCTCCTCCCACAGATCTCCAGATCCCTTGTTTCGCCTTATAGTTTACAATGTCTTCAAGCCCACCAGACAAGAAGGGAGCATTAAAAATGGGTTTATCTTTACTTACTTGTGAGCCGAAGGGTTTATCTGTCAGTTGGAAACCCTCCTTCTGAGGACCTGGTTCTTGCAGACCCCTTTCTCCTTGGTTATTCAGCCCGGCCAGCTCTAGGCTTTCCTCCAGTAACCCTTTTGGTACTCTGTTGCTCCATGAGCCTTCCGGTGCGAATTTCTCGGTTGCATGACTGCCAGCTGACCCAAAAAACTTATCAATATTCTGGGCGGTTATCTCCTTTCCCCAAACCGACAAAATGTCTTCCGGTGCAGGGTCTAGGTCGACTGCTTCTCTAGGTTTCACCATGGTAATTAATCTGCAGTAAACACTTACAGGCAACCGCTAATGGTCCGTTTCCTTCAGCAAATTCTATATTCAGCCTCGGGTATACTGGAGATGGTGCCAGCGCATTCGCCCCTAGGGTTAAAACCATCTCCCTGTGCAGTGAAAGGTAATATCTCCACGTTCTGAGGCCGCCCTGCTGTTAAACCCCAGCTGTCCTCTTCATTCTTGCCATCCAGTCATCTGCCTCGTTGTGAACTCACGCTGACCCACCTCGTACGTGAAGATCGAAATTGTTGAAAAAAAATCGAGGGACATCTATTTATATGGTTATAGTCTCACAAATACCCAATCCCCCACTTCAAATTCCCTTTCACTATGATGTTGATATGTTTGTTGTTTCATCCCATTTTGTGACATAACCAAGTTGTCCTTCAGTAGTTTGAGAACCTCTTATTGGTGACGTATGTGATCCTCTACTACTTGAGCTTTTATAGTCCCTTTCAAGGGTGTTGTGATGGATGGAGGATGATATCCATAAAGTTCCATTAATGGTGACATCTTTGATGGGGTATGGAAGGATGTGTTGTACCACCATTCTATCAAGGGAAACTACTTAACCCATTGTGTATGTTTATTAGATGCAAATAAACATATATAACCTTCTAAAGATTCATTCACAATCTCAGTTTACCCATAATATTGAGGATGGTATGATGAACTGTGAGCCAATTGAATACCCAAACAAGTAAACAATTCAACCCAAAATTTTCTAGTGAAAATTGGATCTCTATCACTTACAATAATATTTGGTATTCCATGTAGCTTTTGGACTATTTCCATCAATTATTTTGCCACTATAATTGCTTTAAAAGGATGATAAAGAGAGAAAAAATGGGCATACTGTCATTCGATCCACCACTACCAAAATGACACTATTTCCTTCAGATTTAGGTAAAACTATAATAAAATCCATTGAAAATTTTTCCTAACACAGACTTGGTATGGCTAATGGCTAAAGGAGCCTTTGGGTCTTGATTGTCTCTCCCTTATTTTGTTGGCATACCACACATTCCTCCACAACTTTTTCACATCTACTTTAATACCTTCCCCAAAAAAATATTCTTGATCCTATGGTATGTCTTCAAGAACCTTGAATTCCCTACATGAAAAGTGTGCAATTTTGAAAGGACCTTCTGTTTCAGTTGAGAATTCTTACATAATTATAAATGATATTGATACCATAACAAATCATTTATCCACATAAATTTTTATACTACATTATATTCCTCCCATAGTTGTTGAATGATATTTGTTATGAGGACTAATCGCAAGTACGGGCACGAGCAATCTCCCTAAACTTCAAAGAACCCTAGTAACAAACAAACAACCAAGCTAATTCCTTCCCTGAATCTATCTTTTCTTGAATCATCAGCCAACAAGGAGAGAAAAAGAAATTCATACCTTATTACGACATGATTGATGAAGATCACTCTTTGTGCTTTAGTGCAACTTCTCCATGCTTGAATCCAGAACACATAGAAACAACAAAGGATCAAAGGCATATGCAACATAAATGATTCAATAATTCAAACTAGTGATCAAGGAGACTAGTAACAAACATCATTCCAATGGACAAATAGAAATAACATAAACCATCCATGAAATTCATCAATTAATCCATTAAACAATGTAGTGAGAAGAAACACTTGTTTGTATTAATTTCATAAACATAAAAGAGCTACAAAACCTATGCCTTGATGTTGTGAATCTCCTTCCATTGATCTCAATCCTCTCCAAGAATGATAAGCTCTCCAACCTAATTTCTCCAGCATAAACTTATTCTCAGCAGCCTCCCTCAACTCCCCCACCTATGGTTTGATTAATAGGCCAAAAGGAAGTAGTTTGAGATCCTTAGTTCAAGGATGGCATCCACTAAAAGACGGATGAGGGCTACTTGAAGAATGGGGTTTAGCTCCATCAAAAATGAGGTTAGGCTTAAATAAACATGAGTTTGAGGCTTTCTGTTGGGAATTATTCGCCCAAAAATGCTTCTAGATCTCACTTTTTTATTTTTACTTTTTATTGAGTCATGTGTGCACTTTTTAGTGGCAGACATAGCACATACTATGTGCAGGGATCAATGTCAATAACTGCGTATGGGCAAAAACTTACTAGGAAACTACGCAGGAGACTTGTTGGTACCAATTTATGACTGATTATTTTATGTAAAAACCCTCTTTTATTCATCATTTTCCTTTATTTAGCCTTTAAATTTCCTCCATATTCCTTAGAAACTGATTGATATAATGTTATTTCCATTATTTTTATCTTGGAATTAATCTTAGGAATTTTTGTGTTGAAATTGGAAATTTCCAGAAAATTACAAGTTGTTGTAACTTCCTGTAATGGCTCCATGGTTTGACATGTTGCAGGACAGATTGGTAAATTCGAGGACCTGGGGTTTGATCCAAAATGTACAAGGATGGTGGAATACCTATCCACTCTCGGATTTGAAGATTCTAGGTGCTCGGTCAACGCTGGTCAAACCCAGCCATTTTAGTAGAAATTCCAAATTTTGTGAACAAACTTTGCTATTTTTGAGATTTTGCTCAAATTGAGGATCTAAACTAATTCAACCTCCTTTGATGTAATTGTTAGGATTTCATTAGGATTATGAGGAGTACGAATAGCTTCCTCTTGTTGTGAAGATTTAGGATAAATAACTCAAAAGGAAAATTATGTAGTTTAGTAGTTATTGATACATGAAAAACTTGGGAACACAGTTTATGTATTTTTGATTTCCAGACTTGAATACAGAGATACAGTGTTGGAGTCCATATTTATGTTTCAGATCCAATAGTTTTCTTCATTTGAATTAGACTAAGGTGTGCTTGCAAAGTGTGGAGGGCGCCCACTACAGAGCTGGTACACTTTTCCTTGAATTCCCTTTTACAATTGCATAGATAGATCTGATACTTAGAATTGTCATTCAATTAATATGTTGCAAGTTTATGAAATTGGAAATTGTTAATTGAAGAGATCCACATCTGTTGTGAAAGAGTTTTGTAAGAAAACCTCAATTGATATTCATCTTGAAATTGACAATTGTGCTTGCTATTTCATGGTTTTTATCTCATAGTTTGATCTAGAGTTTACTGTTCATTGGTTGTGATTTGTAGTTGTAGAGCTCAATTGGTAGTTTGTTGACTGAACCTTGTAAGAGGTTCCACTATTTTTGATCTCCAAAGCTACATACTTCATTCATTGTTTTGTGTGATGAGTAATTAGGACTCTATATATAGACAATTAGATTTGTTTCATTTAAGTAAATGCTTGAGTGTTAAAAATAGAAAGAGAAACCTTTGTAAAAGGGCCTTGTTGATTTTTCCACATTAAGCTATCATTTAGAAACTAAATCCTTCTAGATCTATATATATTAGATATCACCTCTAAGTGTACCTACTCGGGTTGACAGAGAAATTGAAGCCTGATTTACATCAGTAAGTAAGGCCCGACAAGACTAAAAGTGGGTTTATGGACCATGTTTCCTAGAATTTACTCTTTATTCAAGGTATATAAGTTGTTGACTTAGGAGGGAGTGCTTCATGACACTTGAAAGGATGACGAGAGATCCAATTTGATGATCATTTTTCATGGTGACAAAATGAAGTGTAACAATATTTCATATCTTCTCATCTTGCTCCCATTTTGTCCTTGCTTCTTCCACCTAGCCAAATTATGGAATGGAAATAACACATAATAAACAATTTGCATCTTCCTCTTTCCCTTAGAAAGCATCTACCACAATATTTTGTTTTCCCTTTTTGTGGATAATTTCAAAGTCATAACTCAACGTATTTGTGACCCATTTTTGTTGCTCTTATAGTGATAGTCTTTACTCCAAGAAGTACTTCATACCATCATGATTTGTTTTTATTTTGAAGTGTCTTCCTATTGGGTATGGATGTCATTTCTTAAATGCACGTAGTATCGCCAACATTTCATTTTCATAGATGGGTTCGAGTAAGTTCTTTCCTTTAAGTTCATTACATTCAAAGGTAAGAGGCCTTCCTTTCTTGCCTCAAAACTACACCAATGCCATGGCCTAAGGCATCACACTCCACCATGAAAGATTTTGTGAAGTCAGGTGTGCCCAAGATGGTAGTTGTACACATAGCCTCTTTAAGTTCTTCAAAAGATTCGGTTTCTTCTTTAGTCAAGAAAATGCTTCCTTCTTCAATAATTTTGTTGGAGGTGACACTATTTGACCATAATTCTTGACAAACTTGTAGTAATATCCTATCAATCCTAAGAATCCTTTGATTTTATTCAATTTATTGGGGATTTTCCATTCCTTCATAGCTTTTATTTTTTAGGATTCACCTTGACACCCTCATGTGATACAATATGACCCAAATATCCACTTCCTAGACCCAAAGGCCTACTTGGAAGGATTTGCATATAATTGTTGCTCTTCCAATAGTGTTAATACCTTGTCAACATGTTGTACATGCTCTTCCCGGGATTTGTTGTAGATTAGTATGTCATCAAAAAATACTTGATGCTATTTGACCATAATTCTTGACAAACATGCAGTAATATCCTGTCAATCTTAAGAATCCTCTGATTTTCTTCAAGGTATTGGGGATTGGCCATTCCCTCATAGATTTTATTTTGTTAGGATCCACCTTGACACCCTGATGTGATACAATATGACCCAAATATTCCACTTCTTAAATCCAAATATACACTCGGAAGGATTTGCATATAGTTGTTTCTCTTCCAATAGTGGTAATACATTGCCAACATGTTATACATGCTCTTCCCAAGATTTGTTGTAGATTAGTATGTCGTCAAAAAATACTAATAGAAATTTTCTAAGGGTGGGTTTGAAAATAAAATTCATCAAGATTTGAAATGTTGAAAGTGAATTTGTAAGTCCAAATGGCATAACCAAAACCTCATAATGACCTTCATGAGTTCAAAAGGTTGTTTTGGGAATGCCTTCTTACTTCATTCTCATTTGATGATATCCAAAATGAAGATCCAACTTAGTAAATAGAATTGCTCCATGCAGTTCATCTAATAATTCATCAATGACATGAATAAAACACTTATCTTTTATTGTCATTTTGTTGATTTGTTTGTGATCTAGACACATACGCGATGAACCATCAAGTTTAATAACCATCACTACTGGTGAAGAGAAAGCACTTTGGTTAGGTTTAATGATTCTCGCCTCTAACATTTCTTGAACCATACACTCAATCTCACTCTTCTATGCATGTGGATACATGTAAGGCCTAATGTTAGGTGGTACACTTCCAAGTTGTAAATGAATAGCATGGTCATGATCTTGAGTAGGTGGAAGACCCTTAGGCATCTCTCCAAATACCTTAGAATGATTGTTGATAACTTTTTGGAGATCCACTGGAGTAGAGGATATATATGTTTGAACATATAATGAACACAATTGTGCAATTACACCTTGGTGTCCCTTTTTTAGCAATTTTGTCATGCTATTAGAGCTTATCATTTTATTGGGTTTCCTTTGGATACCTCTAAGCTCAATTTCCTTTCAATCTAAGAAAAACCTTATGAAAAGATTTTGAAAATTTAGGACCAATGTTCCCAATGATAGTAACTATTAGACCCTTAATAAAACATCTACATCAACCATTTGGATTTCAATCATGAGATAAATCAACAAATACTCCCCCATATTTAGCTTAATATTATAGCACTTCCTTGGACAAATTTTGTTACCTCTACCTGCAATCATTACTTGAAATTTTGATGTTGGATATACGAAGCAATTAAGAAGTTTTTCTAATTTGTAATTGATGAAGTTATGGGCACTACTTGAATCAATTTATATTGTTATCTTTTTCTTTTTGATATATCCTTCTATTTTGAGGGTTTGTGGAGTATTAATGTCATCTAATGCATGACAAGAGATTGCTGGAGTAGTCTCTTCTAGCTCTAGATCTTGTGAAGTTTCCATTTCTTGATCTTCTTCATATTCATAGTCTGTGTAGAATAATTTATTCTCACCGCATTTATGCCCCTTATTATACTTGTTTTCACAATTGAAATATAGTTTCTTTGCTCTTCTTTCATCCATTTATTGAGGAGTCAACCTTGTCGTTTTAGGAGAAGGAGCATGATTTTCTCAATAGTTATTAGTGACCAATTTTCTAGTGGCCATATTTTTACTTTCCACTTTCCTCGTTAGACCAAAAACATGCTCTAGAGATTTAGGTTCAAAGAGACGCACTTCATGTTGGATGTTTTCCTTTAAAGTTTCCATAAACAAGTCCAACAAATTATTCTCTAAAATATTCTTTACTTTGAGACTCAACTTTTGGAAGTGTTGAATGTTCTTTGTAATTGGACCTTTTGTTGAACACTTACTAATTGGCTTAAGAATTTATCATTATTAATATCCCCATAATGTGTTATTAATTCCTTTGTAAAAATGGACCAAGATACAACAAAATCCCTTTTCATTTCATAAATCCATCGATACCATAGATATTGGTCATGTTCTAAAAACATGGATGCAATATTTACGTTTAGTAAAGACACCACTTGGTGTAGATCAAAGAATTTCTCCATTTGAAATATCCATGTTATGGGATCATTACCATCAAACTTCCTCATATCAATATTCTCATTGTAATAGTTCCTTGGCGTTGACTCGAAGCCCTGATGATGTGGATCTTGGATTGAAAATTTATGACTATGGTTCTGTGATTCAATATTTGTGCTCTCCAATTATGAAATCATACTCCCCATATGAGATTAATTCTCAATGCCATGTTTCTCCTTATGTTCATGGTTCCCTTAGGTCTCCATATCATTTTTAGGGGGATCCTTTAATATAATGGTTTGTAATTATTTTATGGAATTTTGTATTTCCTCGTTTTCATTCATCATCTTTTCTATTCCTTACTTGTTTTCATTCATGTTCTTTTTCATTCCTCTTTAAGGTTTTTCTCAATAACTTGATAAATCCACTTTTTTCAACGTATTAGCATATATTTCATTAACTTTCCTCTCTAATTGAGGTAATCTAAATTTTAAGTCTTCACTTTCTTCATGAGTCAAGGATGAACCTTCAATAGGTTTAATTGGTGTAGTAACTTTCTATGGAGGCATGTTGGAAAGTAATAATAGTACTCCTCTTTATCACAACTTTTTGTCACAAAAAAATGGGATCTTATAATCAATAATTACGTTACTTGTAAGTTACGTACCTTTAAAAACTTAATTTGGAGAATATTTGATTGTTTGAAGTTTTTCTCGATATATCTATGAGGTTTAAGTCCTTTTGGATTTCAAACTTTGGTTTGTAATACTATGATATGTTTTGTTCTATAATTCCATAGGTGTGACCAAAATTTGATCTGCCAAGTGAAAGGTATGGTAACTTTCCCGATACTTGCTAATTTTTGGCCTTTTCCCATGAGAAAACTTGTACAACATGCCACTTATCCAATGCTTCAAATATAATTCTGAAATTTGTACTCGAGGTACTTTTGTATGTCTTCTAAGATCCCTGAAGATTTCATAGTTTGAAAAATCCCAAAAAAGAAGATATAGAAAAAACCAAGCTGACGTGTTTGAAATTTATTTCAGTATTATTCACAAACCCTGACTTCCACAAGGCACAACTCCAAAAGTATAATGAACCAAATTCTAAAATTCAAACTAGATGTTCCTCAAGATTTCTCCTCAATACAATCCAAGTTTTATTGTTTGAAACGTCCATGTAAAAAAGCTACTACAAAGATTCCAAACTAACTTGTTTGAAATTGATTTCAGGAGCATTAAAACATATACCCGGAGTTATAACAAACCAATATTTGAAATTCGAACCAAATGTTTGTCAAGATTTCTCCTTAGTGTGATTCAAGTTTCACAATTTGAAACCTCCAAAAAAAAATATAACAAAAATGACGAACTAACCTGTTTGAGACTGATTTTATGAGCATTTAGCAACCTTAACTCCCTTAGAGAATATATCCTAAAATATAGCAAACCAAGAGCTGAAATATAATAGCAGAAGTGTCCTTAGACACACAAATTTTATTAATAAGGAAAAAAATAATTACATAAAATCTGTAAAAGTTTACACACAATCACTCAACACCCTTGCAAGAGGAGAGAAACAAGCTTTAAATAAGCTTATGTCCTAAACTAATTTTGTTACGGATCACTTATTTCATTTGCAAGTGTTCATTTACATTCAACGCACCTGTAACAACACTCCTAACTATTTTCCTAAATTAGTTCCTAAGAAACGATACCTTTCTAGATGTCATATCTGTTATAACAAATATATATTCTAAGAAGACTCTAAGACTCTAAATAACTAATCTAAGAAACTCTAAATAATTAAATATTAATTTATGTACTTTGGGTTATACATCTAACATTCCCCTGTTTGATCCAAAGGTACATTACAACGAATACCAATCTCTTCCTTGAACTTAGTAAATTTGATCCTGCCAAGTGGTTTTGTGAAAATATCTGAGATATGATCTTCTGAAGGACAATATACTGGTTTGATGACCTGCTTTGCGATGAGTATCTTGATGTAATGATACTTTGTGTCCACATGCTTTTTTTTGGAATGGAAAATTCGATTTTTGGCTATTTTTATGGTTGATTGGCTGTCGATGAATAAAGATGTGGCTTTTGCTTGAGGAACACCTAAATCATGCAAAACTCTGCACAACCAAACAATTTCACATGCTGCTTCCCATGCTGATATATATTTTTCTTCCGCCGAAGAAGTGGCCACTGTAGCTTGCTTCTTGCAATTCCAAGAAACTGCAGTTGACCCCATGTTCATCAAATAACCTGATGTTGATGCCCAATCATCAATACTTCCAACAAAATCTACATATGAATATCCACCACGTACAAAGTTCTTAGTCTTTTTGTAAAGAAGACCAAAATATTTCATCCCTTGGATATATCTAAGGACCCTTTTTGTTGCATTTCAATGGCTTTCCCTTGGTTCACGCATAATGCACGAGAGAATATTGACTGCATAAGATATGTCTAGATGAGTGGTTTTCAAATAGATCAAGCTGCCAATCAATTGTCTATAAGTAGTACTGTTTACCAATTCCCCCCTTCAAATTTTGAAAGTTTTAAGTTTTGTTCCATTGGGGTGAGAACGAGCTTTCAATCTTTCATTCAAAATCTTTGAATAAGTTCAAATGCATACTTGCTTTGACTAATGAAAATATTGTTTGGATCTTGGAATACTTCAACTCCAAGATAGTAGTGAAGTAATCCCAAATCAATCATCTTAAATCCATCCCAGAACTCCTTTACCCGCATAATATGATCATTATTATTCCCAATAATGATAAAGTCATCCACATACATAACTAGAATCACCAGATTTTTACCTTGTTGGCACACATATAAGGTATCATCATATTCACTTCGTTTAAAGCCAACCTTGTGAAGGTACTTGTCCATTTTTGCATACCAAGCTTGTAGAGCTTGTTTCAATCTGTATAAAGTCTTGATAAGTTTTCGTACTTTGTGTTCATGCCCTTCAATCTCGAAACCTAGAGGTTGAGTCATATATACTTCTTCTTGCAAGTCTCCATTGAGGAAGGCACTTTTAACATCCATCTAATGTACTTTCCATCCCTTTTGAGCTACTAATGCAAGTGCTAATCTAATGGTGTTCCATTTGGCTATAGGTGCAAATGTTTCCTCATATTTGATTCCTTCTTGTTGTGCAAAACATTTGGCAACAAGCCTTACCTTGTACTTGACAATGTCTTCATCTGGCTTATACTTAACTTTGTAAACCCATTTTCATCCGATGGGTTTCACATTTTTAGGACAGTCAACGAGTTTCCAAGTGTTGTTTTCCATCACTGCCTTGTATTCTTCAACCATTGCCTTTTGCCATTCTACATGTTTTACTACCTCTTTGTATGTGGAGGGGTCAGTAAAATCATTTGTTATTAAGGAAAAAAATTCTTCATTTCTTTGTGAACTTCTTGTTCCTGTTTTGTTTTGTTCATTAGGTTTGACATCCTTCAAAAGTTGAATAGCCCGTTTAGGCAATTGATGTTCACTTGTTTGTGGATCTGAATAATCACGATCATTATAAAGTGGATTAATATAAATAGTTGTTCTTCGATCATCTAAAGGTTCAGGGGGTGGAGGGTCATTGTCAGATGAACTGCTTCCAGAAGATTCAACTGAACTTCCAAAAGATCTAGATGGTCTAGGTGAAGTAGGTGAGCTGGATGAACAATTTTCTAATGAAGGCAATTCAATCTCATACCAATGTTGTGTACTTGGTTGATTTTGCATTTTGTTTTTCTTTTGTCTCCCTTAGTTTCCAATTTCTCTAAAAGAATTTCTATCTTCGTGGCACTCTTTCTTTCTGTTTCATTAAATATGACATCCTTAATGACAATAAACTTTCCATTGGACAAAAGATGATATCCCTTCTTTTCATCAGAATACCCAATCTTTGTACACTTCAAAATTCGTGAATCAAGCTTAGTTCACTTTTCTTTTTGAACTAAGGAATAGCATACTGAACCAAAAAATCTAAGATGTTTGACTCGAGGTTTGAAACCAAACCATGCTTCATATGGTGTAATTGCATCCAAAGAAGCAGTAGGAGACCTGCTCCTTATGTAGACTGTTGTGTGTATTACTTTTGCCAATATAAAGGACTTAAATTTTAGAAATTTAGAATGGATCTTGCCATCCCTAACAAGGTGTGATTCATTCTCTTTTCTACTCCATTTTATGTGGAGTGTATACATTTGTAAGGTGTCTTTTAATACCACTGTCCTTGCAATAAGTTTGGAATCCATTGGAAGTGAATTCCACTCCATTCTCTGTCCTGAGAGTGCCAATTTTCTCTTTAACTTCATTCTCAACCAGTTGACGAAAAGTCTTGAATTTTTCAAAGGTTTTTGACTTATGTTTCAAGAAATAAACCCAGATCATTCTACTAAAATCATCAATGAAGAGTAAAAAGTATCTACAACCTCCTAGAGAAGTTTGTAGAGGTCCACAAATGTCATTGTGAACCAATTGCAAACGCTTGTTTTCACGCCATGAACTTGTTGGAAAAGTCTCTCGACTTTGTTTCCCGTAAATGAAAGCTTCAAATCTTGCATTTTCTTTCTTAAAGGTTGGAAGTCCTTTAACTATTCCCTATTTTTGAAGTTAAGAGAGACTTTCAAAGTTTAAATGCCCATATCTAACATGCCACAATCTTATTGGTGAAATATCTGTACTTGATGCTCTTGCAAAATTAGACTTCCGTGGAATGAATGCTCCTTTCATCCTTAGAATTGTTCCATATTCATATCATGTCATGACTGTCTTCATATTCTGCTTGATGGAGTTGATTTTTACTAAGCCATCCTCCATAACAACTTGATGTCCTGCTTGTCGAATCGTGACTAATGACAACAAATTCTTCTTGAAAGTTGGTACATACCAAACATTTGAAATTAGTTTTTCTCCAATGCTAAGAAGAGAAACTTTTACTACACCTTTTCCACAAGGATTGTGTCTTGTATCATCTACAAGAAATATTGAATTGAGTTGGCATTGTTGAAAAGTACAAAAGAAGTCACGTCGAAAAGTCATATGTTGTGTTGCCCCTATATCTAAGATCCAAGCATCTTCATAATCACTTTTAAGATATGTGGAGACCTATAATGTTGTTGATTCTGAACTTTGAAGTGTAGTTGAGACATATTCTGAGCCATCGTCTTCTTGATCATTAGTAAACTGTGCCAAATGTTGTTAAAATTTTGGATTTTTTTCAATAGAAGTTCGACAATCTTCGGCATAATGACCAAATCTATTACATCTTCTATAAATAAATTGATTGAAATCTTTGCCTCTGCCTTGATTTTGTCTTCTACCTCCAGAACTTTCAGTTGAAGATTTACTAGTGCTAGCTTCTGTAAAGAAGACATCTTCTCCAACCTGTTTCTTCTTTCCAAAAGTTTTGTCATGTTGAGATAACATTTCACTTAATTCATCAAATTTTAACTTCTCTAGCTTTCCAGTTACCTGTAAAGTTTCCAAGAAATGTGTATATGAAGAAGGAAAACCAACAATCAAAATAGTAGTCATGAAGCTATCATCCACTGCTTGAAATCCAACCTTTACTATTTCCTGCTTAATGTTCTTAAGTTTGGAAATGTATTCAAGTACATCTCCCCCTTCTGTCAATTTCTGTTGAAGCAACTTCAATTGAAGATCAACTCTCTTAGATTTTGGTTGTGTATCAAATAAATCTTTAAATGTTTTCCAGGTAGACCATGCATCAGAAGCATTTTGAATGTGAACATACATTTCATCATTAACCGAAGATTTAATTATTGTAATGCGTTGGAATTTTTGATCTCCCATTTAGCTAGCGAGTCTGCATTTTTAGGTTTTTTTGTTTAACATCACTATCACATACATCTTGCCAAATTTCATTATAAATCAAAGTGATTTCTATGTGCCTTTTCCATGTATTATAATTCTTTGAGTCTTCAAGTTTGTTAGACTCAGAAAATAAATTTTCCAACTTGGACATTGTAAAAGTAAATGTATGCACCAAGATAGATCATGCACCACAAAAACAAGACGGACAACACACCACATGCAACACCACACACAAAAAAATGATCTATTGGGGCTTGGCATTGACCGTCGTATAGTCGCTTGAGGAGAAAAGTGGTTGAGCTTTGCACTTGGCTCTAGTCAACTTCTTTAAAATTTTACAATAAAGCTTTCAAAATTTGATTTTTTTACAATGCTCTTACAATTTGACTTCTTTGACTCCAACCCCCCTCAAAGTAAAAGTTACTTTGAGTTACAATTTGTTTCCCTCAATCAAAAGATTACACCTTATTACTCCAAAATGACAAATTACAAAATTACACCTTATCACTCCAAATTTACAAAAATCACACCTTATCTCTAAATTTTTTTAGATACTTTTAATGACCTTTTAGAATTATTTTACATTCTTCCCATTAAAATAAATTAATAGAGGTTTCTTCTTGACACAAAAATTTATGCATGTAAAATATAAAATAAATACACACCATTCACTTTTGGGAGATTAATCCTTGAATTTGGCATCAGTTTGAAAAAGATTGATCCATTGTTCCAAGTAGATCACACGCTGGTCTTCAAACAATGAGAAATTGTCCACGTTACAACAAAACATGAGAAACATATTTGAAGAGGGCAGATTGGAGATTTTACGCACTTTTGAGTTGATTATTCTCAGGTCTTCATATGTAGAATTGCTTCACACATCAGAGAGCTCTTTCGTTGGTTTCCCATGCTGGAGGCTTCTTAAAAAAACCATATTTGTAGGCAGACATAGAGGGTGAATATTTTCCTTTCGTCAATGGCATAGGTAAGTATACAGTTCCCTTGTGTTTATACACAATTGCAGGAAAATGTGCCAGCGGAGAATTAACTTCTTGACTATAACTAGGTTGATATTCAAAAGATTCATCCACCCAAACAAACCAAGTTTCTGGGCCTACGAATGAACTGTTTTGAATATTCTATTTCAGTGGGAAAAATTGCGAACTAGCAATCAACTAAGTCTTGATTGATTTGCTACAGAGCGGAAATATTGTTAGGTAACCTGATTGTTTGCGGTTTAGAGTCGAGAGTCAAGTAGAAGAACTTGGCATAAAGTTGAATTGCATCTAGTGCTGAACTCGATAAGCTCAGGGATAAATTGGATTATGCTCCAAAAAAAATAAGGGGAAGAAACTCCAAAATAATAGAAATTTTATAAAAAAATTAATGTCTAGATCTAAAAATATGAAATTAACAAAAGAGTTGTAAAAATTATTTTCCTTAATAAAAGCTGAACAATTTGCATACCAATCAATAGCTGACCAATTCAATGGAGTTTTCCAAAAGCCTGCAAAGTTGGAATCTCCTTCTTCACACCATCTGCATCATTGAAGCTCTGATACCACAATAATAGCAGAAGTGTCCTCAAACACACAAATTTTATTAATAAGGAAAAAAATGATTACATAAAATCTGCAAGAGCTTACACACGATCACTCAACACCCTTGCAAGAGGAGAGAAACAAGCTTTAAATAAGCTTGTGTCCTAAACTAATTTTGTTATGGATCACTTATTTCATTTACAAGTGTCCATTTACATTTAATGCACTTGTAACAACACCCCTAACTATTTTCATAAATTAGTTCCTAAGAAACGACACCTTTCTAAATGTCATATCTTTTATAAAAAATAGATATTTTAAGAAGACTCTAAGACTCTAAATAATTAATCTAAGAAAACTCTAAATAATTAAATATTAATTTATGTACTTTGGATTATACATCTAACAAAATTTAAATCATATGTTATTCAAGATTTCTCCTAAATATTCTCCAAGTTGCACCATTTGAAACCTCCCAGAAAAAAAGTTACAACAAAAATGTCACAATGACCTATTTGAAGCAGTAAAACCCTAGGATTATGAGTTTTGATACCAAATGTTATGAACCTCGCACCTTAAAAATGATAAGAAACCAATAATTACTATCTTCTTTGATGGAGAAACGTTCTTTTATAACAATTACAAAGTACAAGACAATAATTTATGATTCTAAGATTGGATCTCCTTAGTATATATAAATGATACAAAGAGTACAAATATAATAAAATGAGACCATGAGAGGTTATAGCCTACATAAATGATATAACAATAGAAATGTAATCACTCAATATATAGGGTTTAATAAAGAGTTTTAGGGTTAACATGGGGCTTATATAGGCCTTAAACACTTAATATTGGTTTTGTTGGACAAAAAGAGATGATGCAAAAGTGCCTAAGCTTCTACTTAGTTGTTTGTAGCTTGGCCAAGTCCCCAAGCAAATATGGCTACTATTTTACCTTTAAGAACATGAAAACTCCCCTTTGCCCGTGCCACCCCTTTTGATCTAATCTTCAATATAAAGTTGCATAAGACTTACATCTCACTCTAACCACTAATATAAGTAACAATTTATAATTATGTCGATAGGTGTGTCTATTTTAGAAAATAGCTTCTATATTTTAATTTAATTATCAATAATTAATAGGTCGTTGTTAGGGATTTAACCTTATGCAATATTCATGGAATATCATAGTACTAAAGGGTTGAGATTTTTTTCAAAAGTAGTTATGCTCTTTTTGCTTTTTAATTTAATTAAAAATGTTATAAAATCAAATTACAATATAATAATAATAATAGTTTGACTATAAAATGAGTTATAGTTTTTTGGGCACGTGGTATTGATAAACCATTGTATTGACCCATGGTATTGTAACAAAACTTATTTAGAGGTTAAAAATCTACATAATAAAGTGGGGATGAATCTCCGTAATTAAAAATCTTGCCATATGTTTTTGTTAAATTTATATATGTTTGATGCATATATTAACTCTTTTTATAATTAATAATAATAATAGGTTAGTAATCTACATGATAAAGTGGGGGCAAATTTCCATGATTAAGAATCTTGTTATATTTTTTTTTGTTGAACACACACACACATATATATATATGTTTAACTCATATATTAATTTTGCTTATAACTAATTTAGATCCATCTTAACTACAAATCTACCAAGGGGTCAAATCTCTTTTTTTAGATGGGGAACTAGCAACCTCCCCAGATGTATGCAATAACCTGCAAGCCACATATATCAGAAATTTATAGTTCAACCTAGGACCGAGATGTTCAAAGGCCATTGAAAATTGGAGGTGGGATCCCAAACTCCAATGAGATGCCTATCCTTTCAGCCTTACTACGACAGGCCATGTCATCGAAGACTTGAACCTCAATGGATGGGATGGCAAACCACAATCGCAACCACCCGAGCTAAGAACCATTGACTCTAAAAGATGTTTGCAACTCAAGGGATTTAATTCCTCTGAGTGCTTGGTATATCCAGAGTTAAGATGGATCTAGGTTGGTGATTATAAATATAATTAAGCAAAGTCTTTCGGTAGAAATCACATAAGAGAAATTTTTTGGCCAACACGTTTCGAACCAACAAGTGTGGTTCACCATGGTTTGCCTCTTCATCTGGTCCTGATGATGAACCACACTTGTTGGTTCGAAACACATCGGCCAAAAATTTCTCTTATGTGATTTCTATCGAAAGACTTTGCTTAATTCATTATGGATCACAGAAGCCTGAATACAGAAATAAATATAATTATTATTTTTGTGCTTTTTATTTAATTTTAATTTTAATTTTCACTGACTGAGTCAAAATTTTAAACATTACAACATCTCTACTATACCAGGCTAGCACCTCTTGGTGAAATTAATAATAACCAACATAGATCCATCTTAGTTTCGGATCTACCAAGCGTCGAGAGGGATCAAATCTTTTGAAATGCAAACCTCTTTTAGAGTGAAAAGAGATTTGATCCCTCTCGATGCTTGGTAGATCCCGAGCTAAGATGGATCTATGTTGGTTTAATTTCCTTCTTTAA
The DNA here is from genome assembly GCA_031772625.1 of Pinus tabuliformis. Taxonomy (NCBI): domain Eukaryota; kingdom Viridiplantae; phylum Streptophyta; class Pinopsida; order Pinales; family Pinaceae; genus Pinus; species Pinus tabuliformis. The sequence goes on along the minus strand of CM062804.1, from coordinate 543,831,371 downwards.
ATAGGATATATTCCACATGAATACCATAAGGTATTTTTATTTTTATAAGGTTATTTTTGTTTGCTTTGCTTTTTTTTTTTTCTTCTTCTTTTTTTGGAATGAGTTAAAAAGTTTACATTACATTGCATTATTATTTTTATTTAATTTTTTTATTTTTATTTTTATGTAATTTGACTTAGTCAAAATATTAAACATTACATTACAACATCTCTACTATATTGGGCTGGAGAGCGCCTGTCTAAGCAATAATAATATGTTGGAAATAATACTGAGAGGGGGGGGGGGGGTGAATCAGTATTATCAAATCAATAAAACTTTTTCATTTCCATACTTAGATACATATACGCTACTTCAGTTAATGGAACCCGTGTGTATACGCAACTGTGTCTAATGCAACTAGCGTATATCCAGAATACTTATGATTCAGTTAATCCATTAAATGTTGATCTTTAGTTAGTGCATCAGAACTTCATTAACCATATGTATAGTAAGCAGGTGCAGTAAAACAGAACAGATCATCACACACAAGAAGCACACATGAACACCATGATATAAGGTGGAAACCCAATGTGGGTGAAAACCACCTGCTGCAAGTCGTCTCTATCTTCTTTTAATAAGAAACTTCATTTTACAATATTTCTGTATTGGTGCAGTCTTATACCAGTACACAGGCTTCTACCTGCAAAAGGCTACAACCTTCTCTCATTCTCCAGACTCTCCTGGATGGGAGCTACAACCCCCTTAGCTCTTGTACTAGCTGATCCATTTACTAGTACGTAGGTGCCTGCCTACTGAATGCTCCAATCTTCACTTGTTCTCTAGCTACTACTGGAAGGGAGCTACTACCCCCTTTGCTTTTGTACTAGCTGATGTACTAGTACGTAGGCGCCAACCTACAATCTCCTTTCACCCTCCAGGGACCACATTTCATACATTTTCAGACTGGATACTCCTGAAGCACAACACTATAATCTGAAGGCCACGTTTCATCAAATTTTCATACTGGACCCATAAATATCATTGAAGCACAAAACAATCAATACTAGCATCATCAATCACTGAAACCCTATCAACAACACAGTCACCAGAACACAGAGCAGAACACTGAACTCTGCAACAATATTCAGAACCAATTGTATTATCAAAATCATGCATCAGAGTGCATACGCTACTTGGAAGTGCTGAACCAGCGTATATGTCATCAATTGCTTACTTATAACTTGATGCACTTCCTGTCTTCAGACATATCCAGATTATTACATATACAAGGATAATATGTGTGTTAGCACCCAGATCTAGTCCATCAGATCACATAAATATGAGTCATTATGATCCTGATCCAATATTAGTTCTCATCCATCACAATCAAACAGGATATGCAAAATACTGACACCTTTAAATTGTCATCAGAACTCATCAACAACCAGAACCACCTGTAACTTCAAACATCATAGCTCAAATTGTATACACTACTACAATGAACCAAACCCACGTACATACGCGCTTACACCAAAGCCAACCCGCGTACATATCTATAAATATTCAATCATGACTTGCAGCGATTTCAAACTTAAGTTATACCCAATTCAGATCATTACATGCGTCAGTATACAGATCTAGAATAAACATAATCAACCATATAGAGATAGTTCATTTCAAACCATTTAATCCCGATCTATCCTTAGATCTTGTTCTCCATCAACTGGTGAGATCCCTCCTTAGCTCAGATCACGCAATGCATCATAAACCCATAACCTGCATACTGGATCTCATCCTTCATCAGATATTCAAGACTTTTTCGATGCCCTTGCCTAATGATCTTCTTCTCCTTTTATAGTCTTAGGCCTTGCTCAATACCATGGTCCAAAACCATAACAAACCAATACCATGGACCCAATACTTGGGATCAACACATCTGATGAGATACTATGGTCCAAAACCATAGGTTCAAATACCAAGGACTAACTACCATAGACCAAAAGTAAGTTCTCCAACATATACGCGCTTTTCCTTGCATGAAAGTGCGTGTATACACATACGCACCTTTGTAACGTCTAACCCGCGCGTGTATACGCGGCTCGGTCACAATGAACTTGCGTATATATATTTTCTCTTCATTCTTGTAGTCTGATCATCAAATCCTTGTTGCTGACCTGCTGCACTATGATCTGTCATCTGTGTGATTTGCCATCAAGGACCACACTTGTCTCATAATGCCAACAATCTCCCCCTTTGGACTTGATGGCAAAGCTAACTTGTCATGCTTAGAACTATCATCTGATTCCTTTGAGCTGTCCTGCATCCCATGCATTCAGTCACATCTGATATTTCTTCTGAAGATTCATCTAGTTATAACTAAGTGAGATGTTCTTCTATGAGTGGGTTGCCATCAAGTACAACACATGCATCATAATGTCAACATAATAATAATTTAAAACACAGTTGTAATTTAATTATTTTTTATGATTGTTTAATCTTCGCAATTTGAGATGTATCACAAAATGTGTTGTGCCTATCATAAATTGATGTCTATCAATATTTACCAGTCATTTAATTGCACAGAGAGGCGCTCTCCAACCTAGTATGGAAGAGATGTTGCAAGGTTATGTTATGTTATATAAACATTTCGACTCTCGCAAATTACATAAAAATAAAAATAAAATAAAATAAAAATTAATAACTATAATTATTAATTATTAAATCAACCTAGATTAATCTTAACTCTGGATCTATCAAGCGCTAAGTCACATGGTTCGGGTTCGAGTTTGGGTTCAGCGATGATTTGGTTCAGTTCAAGTTCGAATTTTTTGATGAAGTTTGGATGAGGTTCACCATTAGGTTCCTCTCTCTCTCTCTCTCTCTCTCTCTCTCTCTCTCTCTATATATATATATATATATATATATATATATAAACTTTAAAATGAAATATAACATAAAATAGTAAGAAATCAACATCAATAAAAATAAAAAATGCTATCATGGACTTGGAAATTGCAAGGATAGATTACTAGCTTGACTTGCAACATGAGGTCATGAGTTTGAGCTATGGATTTGGTCAATGACCATGAGGTTCCATGAGGTTGGCGATACCTCAATTTTTTTTAGGTTTGCCGAATTTTGAACCTCAAGGTTGAAGTTCGTAGAACCTTGTGACATAGATCAAGCACCTAGAAAGATCAAATATCTCAAAATGCGAACATTTCTTCAAATTTTACACTTAAAAAAACACTTACAGCATCACAAATTTAATCTCTACACTTACGATTCCAAAATAAAAATAAACTCAAACTAATTTATATAACTATACTTATTATCACAGAAATAAACATAAACACAAATATATCCACATAACATTAACAACATCATATCAAATCATTATTAAATATTAATTAAAAACAATACAAATTTACGCATGATTATAATAATTACATTTAATAAACCTAAAACACGTTTAGCTATTTCCCCTTTTCTTGTACTTTAAAACATGGAATAAAATAAACCCTTAAATAACGTCCGCACCTTTATATATAAATTTGACAAAAGACATTTAATGAATTTTATTTCCTTTTCCCTCATGTAGATCTTGACTTTAAAACATGAATATATGGAATAAAATAAACCATTAAATAAAGCACCTTTGTATATAAATGTGGAATAAAATAAACTATTAAATAATGCAGGAACCTTTGTATATAAATTTGATATTGCTTTCCATGATAACGTCATTTTATGGTTCCTTATTAAAACTAAACAAGTGGTTTCCTATGTCAACAATAATTCAAATGAAAGCATCATCAATATTTAATTTAATTTAAAATTAGTAAATTCAGATTTAAAACTTCAAATTATTTAAACTATGTTTTCTATTTTGATTTAATAATAAAATAATGATTTTAATATTATTTTATTATGATGATGGTGGTGGTGGTTAACGTCCACTGAGACCAAACTTTAGTCTATCGAATTTAAAGAAACCAATTATTTAGTTTGATTTAAGATTTTATTCCTATGCTCAAAAAGTTTGGAGAGAAGCCTCCCAAGCTCACTCTAATTTTGACAACGTAAAAGGCTAGGAAGGTCAGTATTGCAACAAAGATTTTGAAACTGAGATCTAATGTGGTTGTACGTGGGGCACTCTAAGAGGAAGTGATTTTCATCCTCGATGTTCGTATTCTCACAGAGATGGCAGAACTTTTCTATCCATGGTGTTTTAGGAACTGCCCAACGACGCGTTTCACTATGTAGCTCATGAGAGTTCGTTGCTATATTAATTTTCTTCTTTGACCTAGTTAAAATAGAGAGATACTTTTGATCTTCTAGGGTGGCGTTGATGACCTCCTTATAATATCTTAATTTTCTTTTAGTTGCTAAATCTTTCTCACACTACATTTTTTCTTTGAATTTAGAAGTAACAATATTTTTAATGTTATTAATGTTTTGCAATGCAACATTCTTTGTGCTTGTACAAGAGAATCATAGTCATAGCTAGACTCTCAATAGGGGAAAGACCCACTTCTATAAGGAGAATAGGATAGGGTGTGTTGCTTTTAATTTTGAGGTTATAATTTATAAAATGCTTCTTGCTCAATCTTTCTCTAGGATTTTCTAGAGATGCTACAACCCCAAATCTCACATCCATAGAAGATAACCAGAGTGACTAAAGTTTCAAAAAAAAACTTCTTTCTATTCCACATTACCAAGTTTACCGTTTTACAATTATTTTCAAGACCAAAATTAGATTTATATTTAAATTAATTAAATTATATTTTTTTATTTTGATTTAACAAATAAAATAATAAATTTAATATTATTTTTAAATTTCCGGAAGCGTCACTTATACGCTCTTAGTGTAAAAAAATACTAGCAATATAAAAACAAATCTCATCACCAACGCTAACTTTTAGAATTTTGATATTTAAAATTGATTTACAAATAATGCCACCGGTGTTATTGTTATTTTAATAATTTAAATATAAATCCAAAATATCTTTTTACCAATTTCTTTAGTAATAATAAAAATAACTGTAACTGGATCCTTGTCCAAACACCTTTTTAAAGTAGGTAAATAAAATCTTTTCACATCAACTTCAACTTCCTTCATGTGGTGGTGGATAATAAAAGTACATTTAATCTCTAGATAAGATTAACTTTATCATTTATATTTATTTATTTTGGACACCAGCTTGCCACCATCCATGTTGGTTTAGATCATGTTTATATTTAATGAATAAATGATACAATCTCATTAAAAAAAGCAATTATTAGTTATAAATATCTGTAAATTTTCACGTTTGTCCTGGAGGAACATAATTTTGATAAGATTATATATACTTGGATTTTGATACGGACTGGCTTCGGATGGGCGCGGATCCGTGATATATCACATTAGATCCATCCAAGGAAGGGTAGGGCTCTTTAATGGTAATTTGAGGCTTCTTTCTTTTTATTGTCTCTTTTTGTTGACTTGGCCTGATTTCCACCACTTTTTTCCTCTGCACTCAGCAGATCGGTAAGTTTCTTCAACTAACATTTAAAGAGGGAAAACAATACAATGCAATGCAATGCATGTACATTTATTTATCGAGATTTTGTATAATCCATTTGAATGTGATATATGGTTCTTGGCCTACTTGCATTGCAGGTATTGTGTTCTGGTTTTTTGGCAAACAGTTGGTTTTCTTGTCTGGCCCTAGAGGGCAGGCTGATCTGACAAGGTAGGTCTTTAACTTCTCTATATTCACTTTATTTTCAATCTGGGCATTGTGAAGCCACAGATCTGTACTGTTTTGCTGGGATAGGGTTTGTGCTGGGGTTTTAGGGTAGGGTTTGATATGGGTTTCTGTTTTTGCAGGGGCAATGGCGTCCGCACTCTCTAACCCAATCACTGCTGTACAGGTATGTTTTTGTTTTCATAACCCATTTTTATCAAATGCAAATGAAATATATCTTTGCATACATTTTTCAATGAAATACAATAAGGGGTTTTGTTGCTGGGCATTGACAGGTAGGCACTTGTTTCGTGGGACAGTATTACCATGTCCTGCAACAACAGCCAGAGTTCGTGCACCAATTCTATACAGATCGAAGCATGATGCATCGCCTGGACCGCGACAAGCAAGAAATAGCTACAGGGATGGTGGTACTGAATTCTTTTCCATTCGCTGATATTTTGGATTCATTAAAGCTCTCGTAATGTAATGTTGCTTTTAGTCATTGCCCTAAATAATGTAGTGCGAAAACTTGCATTTCCAAAACTTTCCTAAACTCTTGCTTAGCTCCACGGTTGGATCAATTTCCCTATCTTTTATTCCTTTACATAAGGATATGAGGTTGACAATAACTCGATAAACCAGTGCGTCCTCTGGTATACGCTGTACTACTAGGAGGACCAACCTTTCCAATTGTATCTATTAATAGCGCGTACTGAAATTTTGAATGGTTAAACTTCAACGTACCATGAGAATCAGTGAAAAAAGCTCTTTTAAATAGCTGAACCCTCACAATAGTGTCAGCACTGGTTTTTTTTATTATATCTATCCAACCATCCATGTCATTTGGACACCCTTTCCTTACCATGCTTGTTTAAAGCTCTTTTGAATATCCCAACCCCCACAATATTGTCAGCAATGGTTTTTTATTATATCTATCCAACCATCCATGTCATTTGGACACACTGTCCTTACCATGCTTGTTTAATGTCTTCCATCAATACTTGTACTTTTTGAGACCCTCTTGTCTAACATTGTCGTTTCTAGTTTGAGAGTGTATACCTAGGTCTAGCAGGTATGCTTTCTCCCACCGTTTCCTTTCACAAGTAGAAAATATTAAATGTGACTGTTCTGCTCAAACCCTGCAAATAAGACTTTCAAAGCTTCCTGCACCATCCGCACTGATCATAAATGAAACTATTTGAAGAAAGAGGGGTAAGCTTAGGTGTTTATAACATGACAATTTTAATAACATGATTTCAAGATTTACTTATTGTTATTTTTAAAGTCTGTATCATGTGCTTTTATGTGCCCCACAAGTTTTTTGGGTGTGTTTATTGTATTTTTATTTGAAATCACTGTTTTTGTTTTCATTGTTTTCTGGATACCAAATACCCTCGAAAATTCCCCCTCCTTTTTGTACTTGTTTACATATTGAGACATTTCGAGGCAGAGAATTTCCAAGATTTTATGAATTGATTATCTGCAATATCTGCATTGTCTTCTTCAAATTCAGCATTGGGTTTCTCCCTGAATATCTGCTTCGAAATTTGGCCTGTAATCCTGTATTAAAAGACTAACAAAACATGTCTTGAATTTTTTCTATGGCCACTGGTCATTGATTTCTTACCATTCTTTTACTTGCCTTTTGTGCAGGAAATTCATAACTGTGTAATGTCTTTAAACTACACTGGTTGTGTGATTGAGATCAAATCTGCAGATGCTCAAGATTCGTTGAATGGTGGGGTATTGGTTATGGTCACTGGCTCCATTCAAAGAAAGGACGGGGATATCAAAAATAATTTTGTTCAGACATTTTTTCTTGCCCCTCAGGAGAAAGGCTACTATGTCCTAAATGACATTTTTAGATTCTCTGAGGATGATTCTTATGTAGAAAAACAAGCTGATCTTGGTATAAATGGTGGTAATCATGAATCCCATTTGAATTCCGCTTCACCTCTTCCTGAGCCAGGTATATTCATTTTCTGAGACAATGGTTTGATCTTAGTAGCATTATATCCTCCTTGTTCTGCTATGATGGTCTGATCTTAGTAGCATTATTACCAACTAATTATGTTTCATTAAATTAATATTGTTAATCTAGTGACATTAAGGCAGTTTTATCATTTATGACTACATAATAATGATTCTCATATTGCAGCACTAGAACCATCTTCTCCTGTCGCTGCTGAAATGAAAAGAGAGTTTACAGCTGCTTCTCCTGATGAAATTGAAGCTATTGCTGACTATGAAGCTTCTGAGCCACACGAAATACCTATCATTGAAGATAAATTGGTTGAAAACCCAATTGAAGTCTCAGTGGTAACATCTTCAGTTGTAACAGCTTCTGAAGCTGCTTCATCTCCTGCTCCAGTTGAGGAACCTTTAGGGGAAGCTCCCAAGCACACTTATGCCTCCATTGTACGTGTAGAAATTAATATCAATTTTCTCTTATTATTGAATTTCCATTTGTTCTATTGTAAATTTGTAATTAATTTCTTTGATTACAATCAGTTTGTAGTGTTTTAGAGATTCTAACTTCTCAGCATTTCTGATTGTGTGAAATTGTTTAAATTCAAAGCTTCGGGTTGCTAAGGGGCCTTCTACCACTACACAATCTTATCAAACACCTACAAATAAGGTTGTTGTTGTAGTTTCGGAATGGCAGCCTGCACCACAGGCCACACAACAACAACTACCTCAATTGCCTTTGGGTTCAACAGTAGTTGACGAAGTGCATCCTAATGGGTCTGATGACATTGTTGGCTCTGAAAATGAAGGTTTGTTATTTTTATATGTAGTTCTACATAACTTACAGTTAGGTTGAGCAACATTTGTTATTTTTAATCTTCACTAAATAAACTCTAAACACATTAAATGTTTTACTCATGTTCTGTTGACCCGTTATTGCTTTTGCTATTCCTCAGGTGATGGAAGATCGATATACATAAGGAATCTCTCTTCTACTGTCACCTCTTCTGAATTAGAAATGGAGTTTAGAAAGTTTGGGAAAATTAGACCTGGAGGGGTCAGCGTGGTTAACCGGAAGGTGGGGACTGACATTGTCTCTCTATTTGTCTCTTTTTAAAGTTTTGTATGGCGACTTGTCTAGTAGTATAATTGCTTTCATTCTCTCTGATTGTTCATCTGTATGAGCTGAGCCAGATTATGTCTGATTGTACTTTGTCAGGATACGGGAGTTTGTTATGCTTTTATTGATTTTGAAGACTCGAGTTCTGTTCAAAATGCCACAGCAGTATGTATACATTTATGTTTTAATGTTATTTGTTTCTTATTTCTGTCGTTATGGGTATACATTATGTTTTAGTAGTTTTAGTTTCTTATTCGTGTCTTCATGGGAATTTTGGTTATTGTATCTAATTTTGTTTATGGCAACAAGCAGGCTTCCCCAATGCCCTTTGGCAATAAGCAAATATACATAGAGGAAAAAAGGAGTAGCAGTAGTAGTTCACGAGGAAGTGAGTATACTGTTTGTTCTCAATGTCTTTTGATGCCAAGAATTGGAAAACATTTGGTGCAATTTTTGATTTGATATTTTTTGAGCAGGAAGAGGTGGCAGAGGAAGGGGATTTCAGAATGAAGGGGGGAGAGTTCGAGGAGGGTATGGTACACGTGGCTATGGAAGGGGAAGTGGACAAGAGTTTGGCAGAGAGTACTCTAGCAGAGGAAGGGGAGGATCTGGTAGTCGAGGTAGCTTTGGCGGTGCTTCAGCAGGTGGTTTCTCTAGGTTGCAACCTAGACGAGTTGGTGGGAACCAAATGTTCCAAAACGGTGCCGATAGGACAGCTTAGTATACATGTTTGGAGTAGTTTTCTGTGTTGTTTTACACCTGAGCAGATTAGATCATACCAAGACAAGTGGTTTTTTCTTGTGTGTTCCTTCTTGTGGTCCAATTCTATGTATCTGATCATAACTATTCATATTTGGTACTTTCCACATGCCAGTCTTGCTAGTTAGGATATTTTTTTGCAGCTGGCAGACTGATTTGTTTATGGTGGCAGCGAGATACAGAAGTTGGATGTCCTGAGGCAAAAAAAATTGCCAACGATTTTGCATCCATTTCTGTACCTTGTTACCTTGCCAATTATGTTTTTTTATTAAATTTCTAAATTAAATGAGTCTGTAGAGTGCAGTGCACAATATTTTCTTTATTTTGAGATTTTTCGATATGTTGGAAGGGTTCTGCTTATCTTCATATTAGTTCTCTTTGCAAGTTAGTTTTATCTTTTACAAATGGGGGACATTGTTTTGTCAATGGAAGTATTACATACTGTGTTTCAGCTTATTGTCTATTTTTCTAGATATTTTACATTTTGTTCCTTGTGGTATGGAAGTCCGTCTTCAAAATCTCTTTTCTAAGTTGCTCCTGTAGAAATCTATGTTATTGAATTGAGTTATAATCAATATACAAATATAAAAACACACTTATATGAATCAGTAAATTTTTAATTTTGAATCAAGAGATATAGGATTAAGAGAGTTCAAAATCAAAGGGATCCAAGTTTGGATTTAAGTTTTATGACATTTGGTTAGAATTGAAATAATGCTGTTAAATTACTTGAACCAAGGTGATAAAATTAAAAGTAGTAGAATGTAATTTAACGGCAAGAGGGGTTTTTAGTATAACTTTTTAAAAAGTTAGGTACCGCTGGTCTAGTTGATGAGCTATGATGCCAAATGTTAAGTTTATTGGTATTCTAGACTGCTACAAAAATATATTTAAAGCAAAACATTGCCAAATGCTAAGCTTGTTGGTATCCTAGCAAAAATATATTTGAATCTAAAGGTTGGCTATAACAATCCTTGTCCATTTACATTTATTACAGAGGGTTTGCTTACTCAAGTGAATGTACAGCTCCTAGGACGAAGAGAATTGAGAGATAGACAAGTCGGTTGAGCAGGTCTTTACATCGGTAGGGTTAGGCTGTTGCAGCATTATTGGCTCCCTTGTGCTGCTACAAGTTTATTTTAAACCAAATATCAAGTCAGCCTTTTCTACCTATTCCGGGCTGTCGATTCGAAAGGTCATCATCACGTTTACAAAGCTTTCATGGATGTAAATGATGGTCAGTTGTTTGGAAAAAAATGCCAAACAGAAGGGATGTTGTAGACCGGCAATGACACTTGAATACTTCATTGCAGAATAACTAATCAGCTGATGTTTCCTGTTCCTGCAGGAAAATTTTATTTAGCGTCTAGCATTGGAAATAAGTTGCAAGTTTCATGGTTAACAGGCTTCTTCAAATGTATTAAACTGCATTTATCTATACTTGTTCATGGCTATGGAGGCTTTCGTCCAGTTTGGTGCCCAGCGCTTTTGTTTTACCAATGTACTGAGTCTGTGACAGCGTTTGCATTCTCTATTGGCATGGATGTTTTAGGGTTTGATCCCTCTACTGTTTCCTCCATATTTGTCATTTCAGACAAGTTGATGGAATATTAGCTCTAAGATTAATTAATAAAATATCGTATGTGATCACGATACAATTACTTGGACGGACGCCTTGAACATAAGTAGGCTACAGGATGATTTAAAAAACATTTGGCTCTTGCGAATCTCTTTTAGCTAACTAACAACACCATTAAGTTTATGATTTTTTTAATTCAATTTAGTGTATTCAGTATGTAGGCTAAGGGAAGATATTCTTTAGCTCTCAAGGCTATACAATAAGAATTAAATATTCTTTAGCACTCAAGGCTATACAATAAGAATTAAATATTTTTAGCACTCAAGGCTATACAATAAGAACATTTAAAGCTATTGCTATAATATATTCCATATTTTTCAGGTCCCAAGGTCACGTCACCCTCCAACCTGTAAGCAAAGGTGAGATATTTCTCATGTCTCAATAAGAAGATTTAGAGCTATTAGAACCTGTAAGCAAAGGTAAGATATTTCTCATGTCTCAATAAGAAGATTTAGAGCTATTGCTATAATACATTCCATATTTTTCAGGTCCCAAGATCACGTCACCCTCCAACCTGTAAGAACCTGTAAGCAAAGGTGAGAAATAAGATATTTCTCATGTCTCAAGGTCGTAATACAACAAAATTCAGAATTATTATAGTAATATACTCCATACAAGTTCAACATGTAATGTGCTCAATACGTAATTTGCAGGAATTGCGTGCTCAATATGTAATTTACAGGAATTGCGTCTGTCTGTAGTAAGGATAACAATCATTTTTCCCAAATATCCAAACTAAATTTAATTGACACAATTTTATAAATGCTTATTCAAATAAAATATTAAAAAAATATCACAAAATATTAAAATTGATATCAAAAGATTACAGTATACAAAGATATAATGAATAACAATAGAATTGGCTTTATGAATAACTATCCAAATAAAATGTGATAAAAACATCACAGAACATCTAAAATGTCAGAAATGATCGAATTGTTCAAAAACATAAAATATGTTATATAGAGAGTAGTCTTTCAGAGTAATCACATAGTAAGGATTGGGTTGATGTTTTGAACCTCAACTAATGTGGTTCATCCTTGTCTTGAGGATGAACCACATTAGTTGGGTTAATGTTTTGAACCAACTAATGTGGTTCATCCTCATCCTGAAGATGAACCACATTAGTTGGTTCGAAACGTCAACCCAATCTTTATTATGTGATTAATCCGAAAGATTGCTCTCTACATTATGGATCACAAAACTCTTAGATCTAACATAAAAGATGTTACTCATGCCACGAGGACAAATGCTTAACGAAAAACACACCATACATATTCTCAAATATTTGTAATGAAATTTTTTTTTGGTTGATCCCGCATTCAATTCCATTGTATTAGGAACAATAATGAAAATTCCAAACAAAGAGCTTGGGATACGCAAGGACGAGTGCTTAATAAAAAACACACCGTGCAGACTATGAAATATCTGGAATGGTATGTTTGTTGTTCCCCACATTCCCATTGTATTTGGAACAATTATGAAAACTGCAAACATGGGGACTAGGATTTGTCAGGCACCATAATACAAATGTACATGTTACTGGTTCAACCAGCGTCAACAATCTTTACGTTTGCTTGAAGGGTTGGTAGTCATGACATTCAGTGTATAGCTCACTGCCTACCATGAGCAATATTAATTATATAGCTCACTGCTTACCATGAGCAATATTGTGGCCTGAGGAGCAAAATAGAAAATTACTAGAGGGCAAACCTGCATGGGTTTGACTGTAAAATTTGAAAGATATTGGAGAAACAAAACATACAAATGCCAGCCATGCGACTATTGCCTACTATGAACATTGTGGCGTTGCGGGAGCACTAATACAGAAAATACAACCGGAGAAGTATGCAGGGTTTGGAATGCAGTTCTGATATGGAGAAACATAAGTAATGCAACCCATTCCCTACCACAAGCAATGTATAAAGCAGAAAAATACAACAGAATAAACACCGAGTGTGATTGCAGGCAAGGCTTTGTTGCTGGACACTTTTCTATTGGAACCAGAAATTAATTTGGCATTTGCTTGCTTGTTTGTTTTTTTTAATATATATATATATATATATATATATATATATTTAATTTTGAACTTATGTTCTTGATCGCTTGGCGCTCTCTAATTTGATTATACATTTTATACACTTTTTCTCTGAGGAAATATTTGCAGAGCCATTCTAAGAGATCACTTTTTATTAGCTTATTCGAGAGTGTTGAGGAAAATTGACCTTGTGACCTCCCATTATTGAGATGCTTTAACAACATGAACTCGGAGATTACTTTCCACTGGCTTATTAATAGAGCCTAACTGTAAGGTACCACCTTACCAACCATCAATATTATACATACTAAGGCTGACTCAAAATGCGATATTATTTTATTTTAAGTAAAAGTTTTTAAGACGTAAAAGTTAATGCAAGGTCATCTATTTATATTTTTATTGGTATTTTTTACACTACACACTAATTGCTACTAACTAACTAACCCGTGGTAATATTAAAATTTTCATTAAAGCTATAGAGTCATGGTTCGTCAAGATCCAAAACTTACAACCACAAGTCTTAAAATCAGATTTAAATGATAGTCTTTAGTGGGATAAATAATATCAATCTTTACAAACCACAATTTCTGATAAACTAATTGTTCATTCTATTGTAGTTAAAAGTGTTTAAGAGTGATTAATTTGATTTTGTTTTAAATAATATGCCTATGAATTCTTTGGTAAAACAAAGGAAATCAAAAACAAGATAATTCAACTTCTAAAGGAGTGGTTTCCAATGATTATGAATTCATATGTGAGCTAACAATTACAACAATTTACTTACTCAATTTGAACTCCATAGATTCTTAATTCAATGGAATCATCATGTTTATTTATTCAGATATTTCCAAAAACACTTTGGTTGAAAATCTTAAATTCACTTAGTCATATTTATAGACAATTCATAGATGTAATTCGCTACAACCATTGACGCATTATGTCAAACAGTTTGCAAGCATGAAATGTATAACCATTGAGGCGTTTTGTCAAACACTTACAACCATAACCTTTAAGGTGATTTCACCACAATTAGCTAATATGAATCTAAGATTACATAACTTATTTTTCATTACCAGTAATGCCAATAAGTAGCCTAATACATAAGTAGAACTATCATCCATCTTCATTGTTGCATATACAAAACTTTAGGCACATAAATGACTACAAACATTTAAGGAATTTTACAAATAGCTCGCAACAATGTAGCTACAACCATTGGAGAATTTTGAACGATGGTTAGCAGTCACAAAACAAGCCGCTAATTATTAAAGTAACAAACAAGCAGTCACAAGTGATTTAAACTATCACTGTATTAACCATTGAGACTTTAAAACAAGAATTCCAAGTTTATATAACATGGTGGTTTCATAAATAGAGATTATCAGGTAAGTCACACGTGAAAGAAAAAAAACAGTGAAACAAACCACTAGGCAGCAACAACAAATTTGCAAAATATAACAGCGTAAAGAGTCAGATTCTGAAACTCTGTTTTTTGAAATCTAAGTTGGGGTGACATGGCCATTAGGCACAGATACCCCTTGAAGTTAAAATGAATCGAAACAGAAATGCCCAGAAAAACGATTCTTTAAAACCACAACAAAGAACAAATTCCTACTATCTCATTTATCACTTTTGTCAAACATATAATGTGCAAACAGATCTACAACTATAAAAAGAGAAGGAAAACCAAATTTATGCTTTCAATATGCTTTTATATATTCACGACATCCTGAATGCTTCAACCATTAAGGCATGATGTTAATCAACTTGCAATGAAATTGTACAATTTTTTTCTTTTTCTTTTTAACATAAAATAATCTACAATTATTGCAAAATTCTTTCAACATTTAGTGTGCAACATTTGATATACATTTTAGTTTCAGCCAACAACCAAATAAGCAAAACCCATGTAATGAACTACAAAAAAAAAACACAATATCATGTTATCAACATACCTGGCAGTGAATTTATACAACTCAAAGAGGTGGGAGTATGTTCCAGCTCCAATGAGAGTATGCTCCAGCTACAATATCCTTACTAACTCATTGTGAACCACCCGGTTTTCCTCCAAACCATATCCAAGAACTTCTCCTCTTGGAACTCCCAAGCTGCAAAAGCTCACAAGCAGTACCTAAAGACAACAATAAAGAGATTTGCAAGGCAAACTAAGGAAACAAAATTTCACTTTTTCTCAATACCACTCATGGCCAATCTCAATAGCTAGAAATCTTAAGATTTTAGTAAGAATTTCAGAATTATTTTAGAAGCAATAGGCTACTCTCCATATCTCTCCCTTTCACCATTTTCCTCAAGTCTCTTCCACTCTTGGCATAATAATCTGGTCCTCCCCCCTTCCAAGTGAGAATACATGAGACTCATATATAGGAGGAGCAACCAATTATTGTCATAAAAGAGGAGTAATGTGCATGCATTGGATTCCATTTAGAGGTTTGTAACTTATGCCATTAAGGAGAGGTATGCATGCTTTAGTTAAGGAGAGTATAACACATGCATTAAAGAGAGCATAGGAGGAATATTTTATGACTTATTTTTAATAAGTGAAAATGAATATGCCATTTTTTGATGAGTGCATAAAATTGAGTATTTTATGATATTTTTAATGAGTGAAAATGAATATGCCATTATTTGATGAGTGCATAAAATTGAGTGTAATGTATTATTTAAGAGAGAGAGAGAGAAAGAAAGTTACATAGAGCCATGAAAGTCATGAATGAGATGCGTGAATTGATTAAGGAGATAAAGTTGACTTGTAATTTTTTTTTAATAATAATATCGTAGTCTCATAAAAGATAATAATAATATTAATAATATTGAGGATTCAACTTCGTTTGATTACCAATTTATGCAAGGTGCTTTACTATTTTTGAAAAGTCGTGCTTGAGATGCTGGACATGACTTTCTATTTTTAGAAAGTCATTCCAAAATTGTGAGAATGAAATTTTATTTAAGGAAATTCATCCATGAGTGGTATTTTTCTTCTAGAGAATAGGGATTCCGCACCCCTATTTCATGCATCTTCGTGCCTTAGTAGATTGAGGACTCCGCACCCTGATCTACTCCAAAGATCCAAGATTTCACAACTTGATCTTTTTAAATATTTAGGACTCCGCGCCCTAAATATACAAAACTCCATGTCTTTATCTTTCTTGGATTTAGGACTCCACGCCCTAATTTCCATGCCCTCTCATCTACTGTGCTTCGAAACTTTGCGTTTCTTCTTATGGTACTGATTGTGAGCTTTTACCCATCTGATGGTTTGGTGGTAAGGCCTTGTTCAAAGACTTGCACACATTACAATCTCATAGATCAAAGGAATCAAATGAAATTCATAATGAAATTAACTTAATCACATTTTACTGAGAATGATGCATGACTTCCACAGTGATTTTGAAGAACTGACTTCAACAGCCATGTTGAATAAATGACTTCAACAGTCATTCATAATTGAACATCCTTGTTGGAAAATCATTGGGTACCCTACCACATCCTGCTTAGTACAATATTAAACATATATAATCACACAAATCATGTATCATCCATAAATCATAATTAACCATCTATTCCACATAACTATGAGCATCCATGGGTCTATGTGTCTCAATTTTGGATCACCATCCATGGGTTTATGTGTCTCAATCTTGGATCACCATCCATGTCATACACTTGCTTCATAAATCAGATGCAAAAAGAGAAACATAGGTATAACATTTACTTGATCAAAACCATCTAATACAGATAATCAAATATACCACACACAGGAGGAAATATAACTATACAAAACAATGTTCCCCAATCCAGTGATCAATTTTCCATACATAAACATAAAAAGAAATATAACTATGTATATAAAACATTATTCCTCAATCAAGTGATCAATCTGTCATATATATAACTCATGAAAAATCACCCTTGATAGGAGTGAAAAAACTATACTAGAAAAAAATATGGGACACTACATACTCACCCTCTTGGAGTAAACTTGGCCCGAAGTTTAACTAAACAAAAAAGGAAACTCAAGACACATAGAAGATGCATCTTCCAAAGTGGCGGAACTAGGACTGTATGAGTCCCATTAGACCTTTACTTGGTCCATCATGCGATGTCTGAGCTGTCGAGTGCGATGGTCCAAAATGCACACTGACTCTGCCTTCAAAGTCCCTTCGTCCATTACCTCTAATTGATGCCAATCTAAAATGTGAGAAGGATCATGAACATACTTATGTAGTACCGAAATATGAAATACGTCATGCATACGATGAAAAACTGGTGGTAAAACAAGCTGATATGCCATAGGTCAAACCCTTTTGATGATCTCAAAAGGCCCAACAAATCGAGGAGAAAGCTTAGATCTTTTCCCAAACCTAATAGAGCTTTTCTGAGGTTTTACTCGAAGAAAAACAAATTCACCTTCTTTAAAACTACGATCCACTCTATGCATATCGACATAGCTTTTTTTTCTATCATGTGCCTCCTTTAATCGTTGCCTTATACACCACACTTGTTCTTCCATTTCTTGAAGCATTTCAGGACCTCCCGAGATTCTGTCCTCTAATCCATCCCAACTTAAAGGTGTTCTGCATGGTCTTCCATGCAATAACTCATAAGGTTCCATACTAAGGGAGCGGTGATAACTGTTATTGTAAGCAAACTCCGCTAGAGGAAAATAATCTTCCCATTTAGATTGTTGATCCATTACATACATTCTAAGCATGTCCTCTAACACTTGATTTACTCTTTCAGTTTGGCCATTAGTCTTCGGATGATATGTTGCATTGAAATTTAATTTTGTCTAAAGGGCTCCCTAGAAACTAGTCCAAAATCTTCCTGTAAATATAGAGGCCCTATCTGATATGATTTTCTTAGGAAAACCATGAAGTCTAACCACCTCCTTGATAAATAATTGTGCTATTTTAGATGCTTTGTAAGTATCTCTAACAGGTATAAAATGGGCACTCTTAGTAAGTTTATCTACCACCACCAAAATGGAGTCATGCATTTTGGTTGTTTCAGGTAATTCAAAAATAAAGTCCATAGATATTTCTTCCCATTTAGACTCAGGAATGTTATGTGGCTGCAACAATCATGCTGGATGACCATGTTCTGCTTTAACTAGCTGACATTCCAAACATTTTGCCACAAAATTTGCTACGTCGTTCTTCATGCTTGCCCAAAAGAAATTTTTCTTTAAATCAGCATACATCTTCTGGACTCTCGGGTGAGCCATATATGTCGCACGGTGAGATTCTTTCAAAATGAACTCATGAAGCCCTTGATCTGGAACTACAATCTTTTGCATGAATCTCACGATACTGTCGCCATCACAAGAATACCCTTCTACCTTGATTTTCTTAGCCCCCTCCCAGAAAGAGAAACTTTAACTTCCTTGCACCATTCATCTACATCTTGTGCCCTCAAGATGCGCTCCCGTAAATCTATCTTCAATGGAATTATTGAGAATATTCCTGGTCTTCGACTGAGTGCATCAGCTACTTTGTTCAATGTACCCTTGATGTAAGTTATGTCAAAATCATCTTCACTTAGGAGTTCTGACCACCTTCTTTGCCTAGCATTTAGATCATTATGAGTAAATATATGTTGCAAACCTATGTGATCTGTTTTCAATTCAAATTTCTTTCCCACCAGATAATGTCACCAAAGTCGTAAGGCATGAACTATAGTTGCTAGTTCTAGTTCAGGGGTTGCATAGTTTTCCTCATGCGACCTTAACTTCCTAGAGGAATATGCAATCACCCTACCATCCTGTGATAATATCGCACCCAATCCATCTTTTGACGCATCGATACATACTATAAATGGTCTATCCATATCTGGAACCTTAAGTATCAGAGCTGTAGTCAAACATTGTTTGAGCTTGGAAAATTCTTGCTCACACACATTTGTCCAATTAAATCGTACTCCCTTCCTAAGCAATGAAGTGATTGGGCTGGCTATTTTTGAAAATCTCTCCAAAAATCTCCAACAATATCCCGCCATACTCATGAAGCTATGCACTTCATGCACATTAGAGGGTGTTGGCCATTCTAAAATTGCATCGATCTTTGTTGGGTCAACATAAATGCCTTCACTGGAGATAACATGTCCAAGATAATGGATTTTTGATTGGAAAAAAGGACATTTGGACATTTTTACATAAATTTTATTTTCTCTTAAGGATTGCAAAACCAATCTTAGGTGTTTCTCATGTTCTTTTGGGTACTTTGAATATATTAGGATGTCATTGATGAACACTTGTACAAATTTGTCCAAGTAATTCCGAAATACACCATTCATCAGAGTCATAAACACTCTTGGGGCATTAGATAACCCAAAAGGAACAACCACGAACTCATAATGACCAAAACAAGTTTGAAAAGCAGTTTTGGAAATATCCTCTTCTTTAACTCTGAGCTGATGATATCCAGATTGAAGATCAATCTTGGAGAATACGGTGGTTCCCTTCATTTGATCAAATAGATCATCAATGCGAGGCAAAGGATATTGATTTCAAATAGTTACTCGATTCAATTGTCTGTAGTCAACACAAAGCTGAAGGGATCCCTTCTTCTTCTTTACAAATATCACTGGAGCTCCCCAAGGTCAAACACTAGGTCTAATCATACCCCTATCCAATAACTCTTGAAGTTGCACTTGCAACTCACGAAATTCAACAATAGAAATTTGGTAGGGAGCTTTGGATATAGGTTCGGTACCAAGCTTTAGCTCTATGGAGAAGTCAATCTCTCGCTTTGGAGGTAAACTAGGCAACTCCTCTGGAAAGACGTCAAATAATTCTGAAAGGAAAATCTCCCTCATTTAAAGTCATTATGACATACATTTGACATCTTTTCCTACCACTGCTCTTCATCTGCAAGAATGAGATTAGTCTTAAAGAAACAGGTTTCCTTTCCCCATGGATAACCATAGATTGGCCCTCATCACTCAAAAAATGAAGGGTTTTGCTTCGACAACTGATATGCCTCATCATTGGGTAATTATATGGGCCTTAATTCACCTCCTAGCTTAGTTAAACCAACTATTCTCACAAATTATTGCATACTTTTGATTATATTTTGTTTATGAGATGAGTTAGACTTGGATATTTTGCTTTGTGGTCTAATGTGCATTTAATGTAGGATTAAAAGGTAAAAACAAGGCATTTTGGCAAAGATCTTGGTCAAAACTTGAATGGGACAAGGGAGAGGAATTATAGGAGGCAAATCCTCCTCATTTACTACCCCTCCATTCGAATATTCCTCCATCAGCTCGGAGTGCAACCAGCCAAATCATGAGGACTAGAAGGCAACCGAGCAAGTGGAAGTCAAAGCACCAATTTATCTCTAGTTTGGGAGCTGAGCCTCCCTAATTTTAAGGAAGTCGTTGGAGACTTTAGAAGTATAAGTAGAGAGGCCTAGGACCTCAGTAGGATTCAGAATTTTGATTGTAAAACTCTACTTTATTTTCAAGCTGCAAGACTTGTGACAGTTGTTGATGTAATCCATTGTTTTGATAATAAGAATGAGTTTTGTTTTGAGCCAACACTGAGTTAACTCAGAGGGATGAAGCTCTTGGGTTAGGGCCCAACCCTAGCAACTAAGGCTCCTCTTTCTTGTACATGTATGTTAGTGTAGATTCATGGTATAATCGTTCATTTGCTTAAGTAGCTGCATTTCCATTACAATAGTGTAGCGTATATTGGTTTTGTTTTAGTTTGCTTCCATTTGTGCAAGGATTATACCCGTAGATTTCCTTTCACAACCACCTTGACTAACCACCATCAACCGCGTGTCACATAGCTTCTTATTATTCATTTCAACATTTGGATTTATGCGCTCCAAATCTCCACTGTCGATCTGTGTAGCTTGATCCGACAGCTATCGCGCAATCTCGCGTGGATTCTTGCACGACTGATATCCACTCGAGAGCACACGAGAAAAGTGGTTTTCCTGTGCTAAGTGTCATTCACTTAGGCTAATCGCGCAAAATTTTGGAATTCCACTTATAGCTTTGAGGGGGCGCGAGAAACCGCTTACCGCCTACGGAAACCCGCTCCATCATTTCGCACGTTTTTTACCCTTCTATCGCCATGTGACTTGATGTGATCCATCCATCTATTCACTTCATCTCTGCGATAAGATCTCCATCGCTCATCTTTCGATTAGTCTTGTTTGTCCATATCTTGACTTAACCTCCCGCGATAAGATCTTCACCATTCATCTCCTGATTATTCCTGTTCGCCCTTTTATTGACTTAACCTCCCGCGATAAGATATTCGCCATTCATCTTCCGATTAGTCCTGTTTGCCCATCTATTTCACTGAATCCCATGCAATAAGATCTTTGCCATTCGTCTCCTGTTAGCCCTGTTCGTCTATCTATTCACGTAATCTTTTGCGATAAGATCTCTACTGCTCATCCCCTGTTAATACTGTTCCCGATCGATCCAACGGTTCCTATGCACTTTTGCTTCGTTATGTCCTCCTTTCACTGATTTCTATCTTCACTTGCTCTTCCGCTTGACTCCTTGCATGCTTGATTTTACCAAAACACCAAAAACACAAAAACAGACTTAGTTTAGCTTCCTTGCTTACACATTAGTTTGGTTTGATGCTCTTCAGCATTAAGTTAGTATTGATTTAGCAATTCTTCTTAGTTTAACTATTTAAATGGTTAATTAGGATACGGTGTGATTTAGCATTACATGTTGTTTTCTTTATTACTGCAGTAGAGTAGCTCTCTTAAAATAGATTTGCTCTTATTCCGTCAAAGAATCAAGCTTTTTCTAACTCTATAGACGTCTGGCTTGGAACCCCTGGGGTCTCTTGCCAGATGAATAAATGACAACAGGCAGGACCTTCACTTCTACTTGTGCATATAGCACTGTCACCTCCAATTTTGTACGAACCCTGGGTTGATAAGTAAATATGGTAGCCCAGGAGTTGCAACATCCTTGCTGCAATACTGGAGCTCATCACTTTTTGGCACCGTTGCTGGGGAGGTGTCGGAGTAGAATGTGAGTACTGCTCTCTTTTCTTCCATTTCTAGTCTGCTTTCTTTTTTTCTATTTCTAGTATTCAACTTTCTTCCATTAGTTTATTTATGAAAAAGTAATCTAGTAGCTTCCTTTATTTCATTTGTTGTTATCTTCTTTCCTTTCCATTCTACGAGTAATTTTTTTTTTTGTTAGTAGTTTTCATTCAATCAACAATTTCATTATGCTTTCTTTGCCATTATGCAAGTAGAATTTCAATTCAGCAAGTAGTTTCTTTATGTCAGTAGTTTTAATTCTATCAACAATTTCATTTCTGCAAAGTATTTTCCTGCTAAAAAATATTCCAAAAACCAACCCAAAATCATTTCCTTTCATGCCTCGTAGGAGTAGGGACAATTTAGGAAAATTCTTGCCAAATACCCCCACTACATCCAACAACCAACCTTCTCTCTTCTTTGATGGCTGTGAACTGGAGGAACCTTTAGGTGAGAAACCTAACATATTTGAAGAACCTATAGGGGAAGAAGAAGAAGAAGAAGAAGAACCCATTCCTACTGAACCAATGGCTGAAAACTGAAATGACAGAGGGAATAGAGAGAGAATTGAGGGTGCCTTCCCCATCAGGGAAGCCAATGGGGACACCAAAATGAAGAATATAAGCCCCTTTGCCCTATCTCATTTCCATGGCCTGACCATAGAAGACTCCGACACTTTCCTATTTGAGTTTGCTGTTATATGCCGAACCTATGACTATACAGATGATGAGCAAAAGTTAAAACTATTTCCATCTACCCTCAAGGATGCAACATTGCATTGGTTCATGGGTTTACCTGGATATAGCATCACAACTTGGGCTTAGATGCAACAGGATTTTAACAACAAATATAGGGACTACTATAGGTCAAAGGATACTAAAGAAGATATTTTTAGGATGACCATGGGCCAGGATGAATCCTTATAAGACTATGAAGAAAGATTCCAGCTCATTTACAAAAGGGCTAGGTGCACACTTGACCCTGAGTCACTAAAGCTGGTCCTACTCAGAGGAGTAAGGGAAGATCCTCTGGATACCTTACATTTGTTACCTTACATTTGTTAGCAGGAGGAGATATCTACCAATTACCCTATGAAGATATCAAGACTGTATTTAGAAACCATTCTAGGGCAGTTAGGAAAAAGGGTAGGAGTAGTCAACCTATGGCCAGTACATCATCTTCCAACTCATCCATCAAGGGTGAAATTGGAAATATGTTGGAAGATTTCAAAAGTGAGATGCTGCAAACCCATGCCTTGCAATTGGACACCATGAATATCAAAATGAAGCAAGAGGAATCAGAGAGAGTCTTGGCCATATTTTGTCTTAGATGCACCAGGAGGTATCCTAGGAACGAATTTCCATTGAATTGCATTGAGATTTGCTCGGTCTGTGAAGAAAAACACTCCACAGACAAGTTCCCTTCTTTACCCGGACTCAAAGCTGTATATCAAGGAGCTGAAGGGGTCACTTAGCAGCGTTGTTACATCAACCAAAGGAGACCTTCTGGGCCTAGACCATACCAACAGGGTATGCAAGGGTCATCCCATGCATATTACAACCCCAACCAAACCACAACTATACCTTCTTGGGGACCTCCTGCTCAGACTTCCTGGTCTACACCCCCTCCTTGGTCCTATGCATCTCAGTATCATTCCCAGCCAGCCAACCAGTCATTTCAACCTTATGTTCCACCACAACCTTAGTCAAATACCCCACACCAGGTGTGGAGGCCCCAATACAACAATGCCCCAGCTCTATTGCCTCCACCACCTAACCAACCACAACTCATGCACTCTGCTCCACCCAACCAATGCCAGATGCCTGCCCAGTGAAATCCGAACCCAAACAATAGGCAGATCAACAAGTATACAATGGAGAGACATCATACCCAACTTATGCTATAGAAATCCAGGAGATCAACCTAAGATCTGGAAGAATTATTCCAGATAACCAACCTCCCTCTCCACATAGGGAGGTTGAGGAAGAAAGAGAGGAAAGCAACCTTAAACTAAATCCACCCTTTCTTGAGAGATTATCCCAACCACTCCAGCCTACCCTAGAAGAACTTGAACTTCTAGGAGAATTGAAAAATATATGTGTAAAGATCCCCCTTCTCCAAGCAATAAAAGATGTTCCCATTTACAATAAGTTGATTAAGGAGAAATTCTTCAAGCATCCAGGAAGAAGAAAAATGGATTCCCCTACCATTAATGTCATTGGGCATCTGTCTGACTTAATACTGGGGCAGGTAATATGTCCAAAATATTTGGACCCTGGAAGCCCTGTAGTAGATGTGCACATCAATGACACCATTGTCCTACACACTCTGATTGATCTGGGGGATGCCATTAATGTGATGACCAAAGACACCATGTTCAACCTCAACCTCCAAGGGTCATTGAGGAATACCACAATAGTTCTGCAACTTGCAGA
The DNA here is from genome assembly GCA_031772625.1 of Pinus tabuliformis. NCBI lineage: Eukaryota > Viridiplantae > Streptophyta > Pinopsida > Pinales > Pinaceae > Pinus > Pinus tabuliformis. The sequence continues at coordinate 543,806,657 of CM062804.1, read as the reverse complement.
TCGTTCCACAGTCACCCCTAAGGGAATTGTGGAGGATGTGATGGTCTCCATTAACTCCTGGAAGTACCCTGCAGATTTCCTAGTTCTCCAGCCTAAGGCTAAGCTTACTGGTTACCCTCTCATCCTTGGGAGGCCATGGTTAGCCACAACTGATGCTTAGATTAGCTGTAGAGCTGGGAATATGACCATCAATAATGGGCATATGTCTAAGTAGTTAGTCCTATACCCTCCTGCTCAACCTTCTCTAGAGCATGATTTACCTTTATGGTTGGAGGAGGAGGAAGAAGACGAGGCTTATTCAACCCAACTTTATGCTTTGGAAGCAACCATAGGAGGAGGACAACAACATGAGGATGACTTAATTGAACACCTGCTCCAAAGTCCAACTCCTAGTTCGTTACCATTAGAAGAAGAAGTAAGGGAAGCTCAGAAAAATCACCCAACTGACTTATGCTTGGCCAATTCCAACCCACTCCATGTCAAAACCATAGAATTTGGCTTAGAGAAAACTTTGAAAATTAATCCATCTCTTTCTACTCTTGAAGAGGAAAAGCTATGCAACATGTTGAGAGAAAACCTAGAAGCCTTCGCTTGGAGTTACAAGAAAATGAAGCAAGTACACCCCTTAGTGTGTACTCACCACATATATATCACAGAAGGTTGCAAGCCAGTCAGGCAACCACAAAGGAGGATGAATCCAGCTCTTAAAGATATATTTCAAGAGAAACTACAAAAACTGCTAGATGTAGGATTCATTTACCCTATCTCTGACAGTGAGTGGTTCTCTCCTTTAGTGTAAGTTCCTAAGAAAAATGGTAAGTGGAGGATTTGTGTCGGTTACAAGCAGTTGAACAAAGCCACAAAGAAGGATCATTTTCCCCTACCCTTCATTGACCAAGTCCTAGATGGCCTGGCAGGGAGGAAGTTATTTTCTTTCCTAGATGGATTCAATGGGTACAACCAAATCCAAATCTGCCCAGAAGACCAGGATAAGACCACATTCACTTGTCCTTGGGGTAATTTTGCCTATAGGGTCCTTCCTTTTGGCCTATGCAATGCTCCTGCCACTTTCGAGAGAGCAGTCTTGAGTATTTTTGTTGAATTAGTACATGATGCAATGGAAATCTATATGGATGATTTTACACCTTATGGATGTGATTTTCAAGAAGCCCTTACTAACCTAGGAAAAGTATTGCATAAATGCATTGAAATGAACCTGTCTCTTAGTCCATAAAAATGCGAATTCTTAATGACTGAAGGAACTATGCTAGGTCATTCAATATCTCAGCAAGGATTGCAGGTGGACCCAAACAAAATAGCAATAATCCAAAGGGTCCCACCTCCTCAAAGTGGAGGGATGTCAGGAGTTTCTTGGGGTTAGTTGGATACTACCAAAGGTTCATAAAGGACTTCAGCAAGTTGGCCTCTCCTTTATTTGGGTTGTTGGCCAAAGATTCAGAGTTTATATGGTCAAAAATATGTCAAGAGGTCTTAGACATTTTAAAGGGTAAGTTAACCACTACACCAATTCTTCGAGGCCCAAACTGGGCCCTCCCTTTTCATATTCATACTGATGCTTCACACAAAGCCATAGGAGCAGCCTTAGGTCAGGTAGAAGAGAAATTGCCCTATGCCATCTATTTTATCTGCAAGAACCTGTCAAAGGTTGAGCTAAATTATACTGTGACCAAAAAGGAACTCCTGGCTGTTGTGCAATCATTAAATAAATTTAGGCATTATATTACGGACTATCAAACATTTTTGCATACTGACCATGCTGCAATCAAATATTCAATGAACAAACTAGATGTGAATGCTAGAATTATAAGATGGTTGCTTTTATTACAACAGTTTGATTTAACTATTGTTGATAAACCTGGTAAGGAAAATGTTGTTGCAGACTTTCTATCTAGGATGAATCTGCCTGCAAGTGAAGAAGGAATGGTGGATGACCAGTTACCAGACGAGCATTTGTTTGCTATTTTAGTTCTCTCCCCATAGTTTGTTGATATAGCAACTCTTTGGTATCAGCATAGTTCCCACCAAACTTGCCCTCCAAAGAAAAAAGTAAGATAGTTAAGAAAAACACCCCCTTCACTTGGATTGGGGACAATATTTTCAAACTTGGCCCAGATCAAATCTTGAGAAGGTGTGTAAGGGAAGAGGAAGTTTTTGACATCCTTCTAACCTGTCATGATGGGCCTTGTAGAGGCCATTTTGCAGCAAAGAGGACAACATTAAAAGTCTTATAAGCAGGCTATTATTGGCCCACTTTTCAGTAGGATGTGAAAAAGTACATTAGTTAGTGTGATTGGTGCCAGAGGATGGTAAAGCCTACTCCAAGAGATGAAATTTCCCTACAACCTCAGGTGACTTTCGAACCATTTGACAAGTGGGGCATGGACTTCATTGGGCCTATCAACCCTCCTTCAAAGCAAAAATAGTATATTATTGTGTGCGCTGATTATTTGACTAAGTGGGCTGAAACCAAGGTGATTAAGGCAACAATAGAAGAGAAGGTGGCTAAGTTCCTAAGGGAGATTGTATTCTACAAATTTGGGTACCCTAGAGAGCTAGTCACAGACCAAAGCAGCCATTTTACCTCTAACATGATTGAATAATTTCTCATCCATCACAAAATCAAGCATAGGACCTCCACTCCCTATCATCCACAAGCTAATGGACAAGTGGAGGTGACCAATAGGGAATTGTAGAGCATCTTAACCAAGGTAGTAAGCAGCAGCAGGAAGGATTGGGTAGAGAGACTATTTGAGTCCACCTGGGCCTATAATACAACATGGAAGACCACCATTGGATTTACACCCTATGAGCTGGTCTATGGGAAAAAGGCTTTGCTATCCATTGAGTTTGAATAGAACACATTGAGAATGGCAACACAACTATTTTTGGATCTCAGTCATGCACAGAAAGAAATATTGTTCCATTTGAATGGTTTGGATGAATTCAAAATGCAGGCCCTCCTACATACAAAGATAGTTCAGCTTCAGAGGAAGATCTGGCATGATAGACATATTAAGGAGAAGCAATTTCAAGAGGGCGATTGGGCATTGTTATATGATTCTAGATATAAAGACTTCAAGGGCAAGCTAAGGACAAGATGGCTCAGACCTTATGTGGTGGAAAGATGCCATGATAATGGTTAAGTGAAAATCAGAACTATAGATGAAGAAGACATTCCATTGCTTGTTAATGGACACCGATTGAAAATGTACAAGAGGCCTTTATCAAAACAAGAGTTCATTGACAATATCAATAAGACAATGATGATGGTGGAGTAAGTTCCAGCTCCTCCCTCATCAGGTCACTGAAAAAAGAAAAAAGAGAAAAAAGAATAAGGATTAAGGTGAAAACCTCCATGAGGCGCCTGAGTCCCATCTTTGGGTTGAAAACCTCGTGAGACGGCCCAATGATGAAAACAAATGAAAAAAGAATAAGAAGATCCCTGGGTGAAAACCTTCCTTAAGGTGCCTAGGGAAAACATCTAGGGTGAAAACCTCTCTAAGGCAGCCTAGATGTTTTTCAAAAAAAAGGTTAAAAGGAAAAAAAAGGAAAAAGAAAAAAAAAAGAAAAAAGAGAAAAAGACATAGTTGTTATTTGCAGGTGGGTGAGAAAGAAAATCAAGGAGCAAAGAGAAGATCCAAAGGGAACCCTGCCCCACATATATTCATCTCCTCCACTCCTTACCATGCATCCCTCCATCAATTACATTGTTTTTCCACTTCATTTCTTCAATTTAGGTGAAGACTGTGTTTTCTACAATCATCAACTACAGATCTTCACTAGGATGATCCAGGAGCTCCAGACAACAGACAACAGAGGAGGAAGAAGAATAACCACGGTTCAAATAAACAATGAAACATCTCTGATCTTCGACAACTGCAACATGGCATCAATACCACAGTTAAGTATCCCGCTCACTCACTCATATGCATCATTTGATCAAAAGTTGTAAGGGTTACAAAGTAGTTGGTTTATAAGTGAAAAGGTGGCTAGTTAACTTGGCCACCTTCGACAAAGCAGACATTCAGGTGGAAAAAAGGGAATTCTTTTTAAAAATCAAAAGGGAATGTAAGAGTTTGAAAACATTGATTTATTTTTGACGGCATTCAAATCCGATGTAAGGTGGGGCCCCAACCCATATTAAAGTTCGAGCGATAGCACAAGATTTAAGTAAGCGCAGGTTCGAGAGGTAGATCAAGTACTCTGCGGGGGAGAAATGAGCACGAGTTATAACTCATGCTAAACCCCCATAGTTGACCATGACGTGAAGGTGTTTGATCAAGATATACTGATTGAGATTGCTGTTGGGGGTTCAAGCCTGATGAACATCCCGTACACTCCCTACCCCTGCAGCAGGCCACCCCAATCGCTCCACTCCATCTCATCTCCTCCACGTCATTCGCCACCCTCATTCATTACCGTCCACCTCATTCACCATACCCCATCACCTCATTTTCCATTCCATAGATACAATGTTGTTTATGGATACCATTTTAGAATGCTCGAAGAATTAAGATTTGTTGTAGAAACATCAGTTCACTAAAGACTTAGCATACCCTATTTCTTGATGCAATCACTCATAGACTCCAACAACAAAGTAAAGGAAGGGAATTCCCAACAATTGGCTCACCGTGGGTTGTTCAGGATCCTCATTGAGGATACCCTCCAAAACCTCAGGATCCCTATAACGTGGTTAGTCTTCAGAGACTTACCAGCAGAGGATGACATCAAAACCCTCACCTATGATGTTAGTCCTTCTGTCAATGAGGAGGAGGAAAAACAAGAAGAAGAAGATACAGAGCTAGATGGGAATGAGATGGATGAAGAAGAAACTAATACATAGGAACATGATGAAGGAGAAGAGAAGGAGGATGATGCTGAAACAGAGGAGGAAACGAAGGAAGAAACTGATGGAGATGAAAAAGAACAAAAAGAGGAAGAAGATAAGAAAAACAAAGAGCTAATTGGCTTAAGGGACAAAGAGGCAATAATGAGAGATCAACTTGAGATGGAAAATGCATGCCTAAGAGGACAGATGTAGGAAAGGGAAAACCAACTAGCATGTATGGCCAACCTCTCCTTAGAGGCCATCCAATGTAGGATGTCAGCTAAATTCTATGCTCTTTACCTCAGAGAACAATGGATGCAATTTCAGATTAAAACACTAGCACAAAGGGGCACCATGCCATTTAAGGACTACAGGCAGTTTATTGATCTTTGTGATCAAAGTACACTAGAGGATAGGGCCAAAATGGTTGAGTTTTACTTGCACAACATGGCCCTCACAGACATTAATGTTTGGGATACTAATGCCGAGGTAGGAGATCTGCAATTAATGGTTTTGGTATCATGGATGAACCATGAGGAGTCAAGGGTTGTAGAGATGAAAAGAATATTGGCTAGAGAGTAGAATGAACCTCTTTTCATTAGAGCTAAACAATCAAATCCCAAGGCCCTAATCAACACCCATAATCTAATTGCAAATGATCCTCAGCTGGCACCTAGATATCTTGCTACCGAAGAGCAAGTAATTTAACATTTTGAGGATATGTTTACGTTGCTAGAAGATGATAGTATACATGCCTGCTTAAGGAGATGGAACACACTGCCACACGGCTTGAAGATTAGAAAATATCACTCCCATCAAAGGTTGAGAGAGGCACTCAATAGGACACCTATGTATAAGCAATCAATGCAAAGGTTAAAGGTCAATTGGATAGGCCTAAAACTCAGTCCACCACTACTCCTAGGGATGATAGAAGGGAGAAAAGAACAAGAGGAAAAGAGGTAGTTGGAAGAAGTAGAAAGAAAAGCAGGCTTCTATGAACAAGACGAAGAGACCAAAACAGAGGCATGGGGTGTCAGAGAGGCTACCAGAGCCATGAAGGGCATGGACATTGACTAAGTTGCTCAGAGGATGAGCAACACTTTTAGTAGGGGGTAATGATGAGCCTCATCATTGGGTAATTATATGGGCCTTAATTCACCTCCCAGCTTAGTCAAATCAACTATTCTCACAATTTATTTCATACTTTGATTATATTTTGTTTATGAGATGAGTTAGAGTTGGATATTTTGCTTTGTGGTCTAATGTGATTTTAATGCATGATTAAAGGGTAAAAACAAGGCATTTTGGCAAAGATCTTGGTCAAAACTCGAATGCGACAAGGGAGAGGAATTATAGGAGGGAAATCCTCCTCATTTACTACCTCTCCATTCGAATATTCCTCCATCAGCTCGAATTGCAACGAGCCAAATCATGAGGACTAGAAGGCAGCTGAGTAAATGGAAGTCAAAGCACCAGTTTATCTCTAGTTTGGGAGCTGAGCCTCCATAATTTTAAGGAAGTCGTTGGAGACTTCAGAAGTATAACTAGAGAGGCCTAGGACCTCAGTAGGATTCAGACTTGTGATTGTAAAACTCTACTTTATTTTCGAGCTGCAAGACTTGTGAAAGTTGTTTATGTAATTCATTGTTTTGATAATAAGAATGAGTTTTGTTTTGAGCCAGCACTGAGTTAACTCAGAGGGTTGAATCTCTTAGTTTAGGGACCAACCCTAGCAGATAAGGATCCTCTTTATTGTACATGTATGTTAGCGTAGATTCATGGTTTAATCATTCATTTTCTTTAAGTAGTTGCATTTCCACTACAACAGTGTATCACATAGATTAATGGTTTAATCCTTCATTTGATTAAGTAGTTGCATTTCCATTACAACAGTGTAGCGTAGATTGGTTGTGTTTTAGTTTGCATCTGTTTTTGCCTTTTTCTTCAGTTAGCAGGTTAGCAAGGATTATACTCGTATATTTCCTTTCACAACAACCCTGACCAACCATCGTCAACCGCGTGTCGCATAGCTTCTTCGTATTCATTTCAACGTTTGACTTTATGCGCTCCAAATCTCCACTGTCGATCTATCTAGCTTGATCTGACGGCTATCACGCAATATCATGCGGATTCTTGCACGATTGATATCTACCCGAGAGCATGCGAGAAAAGTGGTTTTCCCGTGCTACATGTCATTCACTTAAGCTAATCGCGTTAAATTTTTGAATTCTGCTTACAGCTTTGAGGGCACGTGAGAAACTGCTTACCGCCTACGGAAACCCGCTCCATCATTCCGCACGTTTTTTACCCTTATATTGCCACGTGAATTGATGTGATCCATCTATCTATTCACTTCATCGCCACAATAAGATCTCCGCCGCTCATCTTCAGATTAGTCTTGTTCGTCCATCTCTTGAATTAACCTTCCGCGATAAGATCTCCACCATTCATCTCCTGATTAGTACTGTTCACCCATCTATTGACTTAACCTTCTACGATAAGATCTCCACCATTCATCTTCCGATTAGTCCTGTTCACCCATCTATTCACTCAATCCCTTGTGATAAGATCTCCGCCATTCGTCTCCCGTTAACCCTGTTCATCCATCTATTCATGTAATCTTCTGCAATAAGATCTCTGCTGCTCATCTCTGTTAATACTGTTCCCGATCGATCAAACGGTTCCTATGCACTTCTACTTCGTTACATCCTCCTTTCATTGATTTCTATCTTCGCTTGCTCTTCTGCTTGACTCCTTGCATGCTTGATTTTACCAAAACACTAAAAACATGAAAACAAACTTAGTTTAGTTTCCTTGCTTACACATTAGTTTGGTTTGATGCTCTTTACTTTTGTAACTTAAATAGGAGCATTAAGTTAGTATTGATTTAGCAATTATGCTTAGTTTAGTTGTTTAAATGGTTAATTAGGATATGGTGTGATTTAGCATTGCATGTTGTTTTCTTCATTACTGCAGTAGAGTAGCTCTCTTAGAATAGATTTTCTCTTCTTCCATCAAAGAATCAAGCTTCTTCTGACTCTATAGAAGTTTGGCTTGGAACCCCTGGGGTCTCTTGCCAGATGAATAAGTGACAACAGGCATGACCTTCACTTCTACTTGTGCATATAGCACTATCACCTTCAAGTTTTTACGAACCCTGGGTTGATAAGTAAAGCTGGTAGCCCAAGAGTTGTAACATCCTCGCTGTAATACTGGCGCTCATCAACAACTAAGCACAACCTAGTGGGCTTCGAGCTAGTCCATTCCAATTATCACATCATAGTGACCAAGTGGCGTCATATAAAGATTCACATTTGTGACACATACCCCCAAGTCTAAAGGGCACTCTTGCACTAAGCATTCAACCTTCTGATATCGCCCTGAGGCCATCTCAACCTGATCAAAATCATTTTTCTCTATTGCAACCAATTTACAATTCAATAAAGCATTAGGAGAAATAAAACTTTCAGTTGCCCCAGGATCAATCAAAATAGTAACAACCATACCATTTAGCTTACCAGATGCTTCAAGCACTGTGTACTGATGCTTGACTTGGCGATTTTGCACAACTGCATGAATCCTATGGGCTCTGCCCATATCTCTAACATTGGCTTGTTCTTGCTCTGATTGTGATTCAGTCTTCTTTTCAGGGAAATCTCGCTCATAATGAGGTCCTCCACAAGTCTAACATCCATTAGTGGGAGCAGTTTTCATATATTTGACCCTTTTATTAGGTGATTCTTGAGTGCGAGCATTACTTTGTTGAAGATGTTGCCTTAGGTTATTTCTTTGGTTCTTAAAAATATGATTATTTTGAAATCCTTGATGATGTGAACCACCTGACTTATGTCTTACATATCGGCCTCCCCTTCGAGGAGGTTTCCTATGGAATGATAGATTTGGGGTCTTATCCCCACCTTTGTTCCCCAATAATTCTTCCTCAGCTATAATTGCTTATTGCACTACCTCATCCAACGTAGTAGGCCTCAAAATGCGTACCTTTTCCTTTATAATAGAATTCAACCCATACAAAAACTTGTTTACCTTAAGGGCTTCAGTATTTAGCTGGGTAGAATCGTGCTTCATATTCAAGGATTGTATTAGTTCCTTTCTTAAGATCATGGAACTCATTCAATTTCCTCTCCAAGTATTCAGTGGAAAGGTACTTTTCTTAAAATTCCTCTTCAAATCGTTCCCATGTCACGGTAGACATGGAGTATCCCAATTGGGATTCTAAGTTCCTCCACGATAATAGTGAACTCTCCTTAAGTTGGTATATAGCCAAATTTTCCTTTTGGTTGCTAGAATAGTTCCACAACTCAAAACATAGGCGCATGTTTTCTAACCAAGCTTCTGCTACCTCCCCTTTTGTGGTACCCTTAAAGATAGGAAGCTTAACTTTTTCCAACTCTCTATGTACATCTCCATCAGATGGTATTTCTTGCCTGTCTGTTTGAGATGAAGAACTAGGCATTGAAGGATTCCCCCAACCCTACTAATCAAGACTTCAGTCATCTTTTGGAAAGATAACATCATATCCCTTACTTCCCTGATGGATATTTTCTCAGATTCTTTACCTTGGGGAGGTGGAGACGAGACTTCCTTCCTCCTCCTTGATGTTCTCTCCATGATTACTTAACCTAACCAAGGAAAAATTTAGGTAAGTAAATAAATATTAGTAGGCAAGCCCTAGGTCCTAGAGTTTTAACTTGGCTCTGATACCATATGTAAGGTCCCACCTTATCAACCATCAATATTATACTAAGGCTGAATGAAAATGTGATATTATTTTATTTTAAGTTAAAGTTTTTGAGACATAAAAGTTAATGCAAGGTCATATATTTTTATTTTTATTTGTATTCTTTACACTACACACTAATTTCTACTAACTAACGAAGCCATGGTAATATTAAACTTCTCATTAAAGCTACAGGGTCATGGTTTTTCAAGATCCAAAACTTACAACCATAAGTCTTAAAATCATATTTAAATGATAGAGTCGTTAGTGGGATAAATAATATCAATTTTTACAAACCACAATTTCCAATAAGCTAATTGTTCATTCTATTGCAATTAAAAATGTTTAATAGTGACTAATTTGAGTTCTAAATAATATGCCTATGAATTCTTTGGTAAAATGAAGGAAAGAAAAACAAGATAATTCAACTTCTAAAAGAGTGGTTTCCAATGATTATGATTTCATATGTGAGCTAACAATTACATCAATTTACCTACCCAATTTGAATTCCATAGACTCTTAATTCAATGGAATCATCATGCTTATTCATTGAGATATTTCCAAAAACAGCTTGGTTGCAAATCATAAATTCACTTAGCCATATTTATAGACAATTCATAGATGTAATTAGCTACAACCATTGAAGCATTATGTCAAACAGTTTGCAAGCATGAAATGTACAACCATTGAGGTATTTTTTCAAACACTTACAGCCATAACCCTTAAGGAGATTTCACCACAATTAACTAACATGAATATAAGATTACATAACTTATTTTCCATTGCCAGTAATGCCAATAAGTGAACCTAATACATAAGTAGAACTATCATCTATCATCATTGCTGCATATACAAAACTTTAGCCACATAAATGACTATAAATATTTAAGGAATTTTACAAATAGCTCGCAACGATGTAGCTACAGCCTTTGGAGAATTTTGAACAACGGTTAGCAGTCACAAAACAAGCAGCTAACTATTAAACTATCAAACAAGCAATCACAAGTTATTTAAACTATCACTGTATTAACCATTGAGACTTTAAAACAAGAATTCCAAGTTTATATAATAGGCTGGTTTCATAAATAGAGATTACCAGGTAAGTCATAGATAAAAGAAAAAAAGAAGTGAAACAAATCTCCAGGTAGCAGCAACAAATCTGTAAAATATAACAACGTAAAGAACCAGATTCTGAAACTCTATTTTTTTAAATCTAAGTTGGGGTGACATGGCCCCTTGGCACAGGTAGCCCCTGAAGTTAAAATGAATCGAAACAAAAATTCCCAGAAACGCGATTCTTTAAAACCACAACAAAAAACAAATTCCTACTATCTCATTTATCACTTTTGTTAAACATATAATGTGCAAACTGATCTACAACTGTAAAAAGAGAAGGTAAACCAAATTTATGCTATCAATATGTTTTCATATACTCATGGAATCCTGAATGCTTCAGCCATTAAGACATGATGTCAATCAACTTGCAACGAAATTGTACAAAAAGAAAACTTACATAAAATAATCTATAGTTATTGCAAAATTCCTTCAACATTTAGTGTGCATCAATTTGATATATATCTAAGTTTGAGTCAATAACCAAATAAGCAAAACCCATGTAATGAACTACAAAAAAAACACAATATAATGTTGTCAACATACTAGGTAGTGAATTTATACAACTCAAAAAGGTGGGGGTATGCTTAAGCTCCAATGAGAGTATGCTCTAGCTCCAATATCCTTACCAACTCATTGTGAACCACCCCGTTTTCCCTCAACCATATCCAAGAAGAACTTCTCCCCCTGGAACCCCCGAGCTGCAAAAGCTCACAAGCAGTACCAAAAGACAACAGTAGAGAGATTTGCAAGGCAAACTAAGGAATCAAATTTTCACTTCCTCTCAATACCACTCATGGCCAACCTCAATAGCTAGAGATCTCAAGATTTTACTAAGAATTTCAGAATTATTTTGGAAGCAATAGGCTACTCTCCATATCTCTCCCTCTCACCATTTTCCTCAAGTCTCTTCCACTCTTGGCATCATAATCTCCCCCCCCCCCAAAGTGAGAATACATGAGACTCATATATAGGAGCAACCAATTCGTGTCATAAATGAGGAGTAATGTGCATGCATGGATTCCATTTAGAGGAGTGTAACTTATGCCATTAAGGAGAGATATGCATGCCTTAGTTAAGGAGAGTGTAACATATTCATTAAAGAGAGCGTAAGAGGAATATTTTATGACATATTTTTAATGAGTGAAAAGGAATATGCCATTCTTTGATGAGTGCATAAAATAGAGTGTAATGTATTATTTAAAAGAGAGAGAGAGAGAGAGTTACATAGAGCCATGAGAGTCATGAAGGAGATGTGTCAATTGATTGAGGAGATAAAGTTGACTTGTAATTCCTTTTCAATAATAATATCGTAGTCTCATAAAAGATAATAATAATATTAATAATATTGAGGATTCAATCAAGATTGAACTATTAAGATTTATTAATGATAAGTTAAGTCATTTTTCTTCAACTCTGCTTGATTACCAATTTATGCAAGGTGATTTACTATTTTTGGAAAGTTGTGCTTAAGACGCTAGACATGAATTTCTATTTTTAGAAAGTCATTCCAAAATTGTGAGAATGAAATTTATTTAAGGAAATTCATCCATGAGTGGTATTTCTCTTCTGGAGAATAGGGATTCCGCACCCCTATTTCATGCATCTTCGTGCCTTAGTAGATTGAGGACTCCGCGCCCTGATCTACTCCAAAGATCCAAGATTACACAAATTGATCTTTTTAAATATTCACGACTCCGCGCCCTAAATATACAAGACTCCACGTCTTTATTTCTTATATTGAGGGCTCCACACCCTAATTTCCATGCCCTCTCATCTATTGTGCTTTGAAAATTTGTGTTTCTCCTTATGGTACTGATTGTGAGCTTTTACCCATTTGATGGTTTGCTGGTAAGGCCTTGTTCAAAGACCTACACACATTACAATATCATAGATCAAATGAATCAAATTAATTTCATAATGAAATTAAATTAATCACATTTTACCGAGAATGATGCATGACTTCCAAAGTCATTTTGAAGAAATGACTTCAACAATGATTCATAATTGAACATCCTTGTTGGAAAATGACTAGGTACCCTACCACATCTTGCTTAGTACAATATTAAACATATATAATCACACAAATCATGTATCATCCATAAATCATAATTAACCATCTATTCCACATAACCATGAGCATCCATGGGTCTATGTGTCTCAATCTTGGATCACCATCCATGTCATACACTTGCTTCATAAATCAGATGCAAATAGAGAAACATATGTATAACATTTACTTGATCAAAAGCATCTAATACATATAATCAAAGATACCACACATAAGAGGAAATATAACTATATAAAACAGTGTTCCCCAATCCAGTGATCAATCTGCCATACATAAACATAAAAGGAAATATAACTATGTATATAAAACATTATTCCTCAATCAAGTGATCAATCTGTCATATATATAACTAATGAAAAATCACCCTTGATAGGAGTGAAAAAACTATACTAGAAAAAAATATGGGACACTACATTGAAAGATATTAGAGAAAGAAAAATTACAAATACTAGCCATGCGACTATTTCCTACCATGAACATTGTGGCGTTGCAGGAGCACTAATACAGAAAATACAACCAGAGAAATATGCATGGTTTGGAATGCAACTCTGATATGGAGAAACATAAGTAATGCAACCCATTCCCTACCATAAGCAATGTATAAAGTAGAAAATTACAACAGAATAAACATCGAGTGTGATTCTAGACAAGGCCTTGTTGCTTGACACTTTTCTATTTGAACCATAAATTAATTTGGCATTTTTTTTTTGAATTTACGTTCCTGATCACTTGGCGCTCTCTAATTTGACTATACATTTTGTACACCTTTTTTTTCTGAGTAAATATTTGCAGATCCATTCGAAGAGATCAATTTTTATTGGCTTATTAACAGAGCCTAACCTCGAGGGTGTAGAGGAAAATTGACCTTGTGACCTCCCATTATTGAGATGCTTTAACAAAATGAACTCAGAGATCACTTTCCATTGGCTTATTAACAGAGCATAACCCCAAGGGTGTTGAAGAGAATTGACTTTGTGACCTCCCATTAGTGAAATGCTTTAACAAAATGAACTCAACCAATTGAACTAACCTCAAAGCTCATTATAACATATATTGATTTGATACTTGCATCTCTTGTTAATGTGATTATTCATTGCCATCAACTCGACCTCACTCTGATTTAAGTGTGCATTCCCCATTATCACCAAATATTAATCTGAGTAACATTCTCCTCACTTGACTCTCTCTCATCTGAGTAGATATTCAACATCATGACCATATGGCATGGGGGGAATTCATTTTTGAGAGAATATCCTATGGTTCAACAGAGAGGTGGTGAGGTGCCTTCCACGTGGCTAGGAATCACAAAATGTTTGTGAGAATGATTTTATTAGGTTCGATGTAATTGTGATCCAGTTGAAAATTTAAACCATTAAAGCTAATATTTATGCGTTATTTGAATGTTTTCGTTGGCTTATTGGGATTCGTTTTCATAAAAAAACAGGGTATTGGAGATTCCATTCACCATACATGAAAACATCGTGACTCAGTCCTACATTTCACAAATTTTTATACCAATCGTTCCTAATGAATTGTTTATGCAATTTTGGGTTTCTGTATTGGTATGACAATGAGATTGATATATGAAGCGACGGACGTGTGAGTATGAGTGAGAAAATTTGAATGGTCACTCATTTACCTTTATATATATATATATAGGTATTTGAATGGTCACTCCTCATTTAAGGTCGGGAAAGGTATGTGTATATATATAGGTATTTGAATGGTCACTCCTCATTTAAAGTCGGGAAAGGTATATATATATATATATATATATATATATATATATATAGCACATTGATTTTATAACTTTCGCTTCTCTCTCTCTATATATTTTATTATTATTATTGGCCTACTATAAGAGAAACCAGACCAACAACAAATATTTAATGTCATAAGATTACACATCAAAAATAAAACCAATGTGCTACTTCTAAAGTAGATTATACTATAAAATGATAAAAAACCTATTTGCCACATGGTCATGTTATGCCTAGAAGTGAAAGTAGCTTTTTGGTTGAGAATATCAAAAGTAAACATAGAGCTATAACTATCTTGCTAATTAGATTGGAGACTTGGATTTCAAATTGATATGAATACATAGCATGAGCTCCTTTTGTGTTTTTGAATGTTCCACTAGAACTTGTCCCAAGAGAGCTTTGATATGCCAATATAAATTAAAAGTTTGCAAGTAGTGTGCCTACTTGGTTCTAGCATTTTTCACATTTGAAATCCAATTCTTGGTTTCCATCTCAATATGCTAATCCGTCAGGTAGCGGAAATTGAAGTGCACTTTGTCCTCCATGTTAGAGATGCTATCACAAATTTCTATGGGAGTGGTGTCATTATATCTAGCCATATATCTTTTGGCGTCCCTCTGAGGTATGGGTTGCATAGGAGGATGAACCCTTCTAGTGAGTCTGTTGTTCCACGGGGCTTATTGACGGGTCATGTAGAAAAGAAAACAAACTGATATAATTCCACATCCAAGAGCAATGAAATTTAGATTATTTATACTATAAAGAGCCCAAGACTAAAAATTGAGACAACACAGACTTTCCCAAAGTATTGCTTAAAAATCACAATCATTCACTGTTGAATAACTAAATACAACCCAATATCCCTAATATTACAAGGAATGGGAAACACTTGATGTTTGTGAACTTGAATAGGAAAATATAGTTGATTGTTTGGAATAATTGAACCACCAGGGTGAACAAAAGTGTTGGTCTTATAGCACACAAGGTTTCTATTGTCACTTAGAAGAGAGAACCTGCCACTTATAAGAAAAATAATCTAGACAAGGGTAAGAAACCCACAGATAAATAAAGATAATACCACTCCCCACCTTCCTCCCAAAGTGCTTGACAAACATAAGAGATTCCTTATCCTACCAAGGAGAATAGAGTTTACAGTTTGAAGAGGTCCAATGTTGAACGAGGATTTTGTCACCCTAAAGAGTTGACACCACCCAATCCCTCTGAATTCAAGCAAGAAGCAGGCGAGATCTACTAAGAGAGGCTAAGTTTTCCAAATCCTCTAAAGAGCCACAACAATACCAAATAAAGGTCTCGAGACAGAGCGCGGTAATAATGAATCAAAGAAACAAAATTGGGTGACCAAGAACAACCCCAAGCTAGAGTAAAACGGAGCACTGACAAATTTGAAAACAATCCCTTGAGTTCTAGCATAGACTATTATGAAGAACACCTATCTTCCAGAAACATAAAGAAGCCAACCCCAAATGTGACAAATTCTAGGATGAGAAAAAAAGCACAGATTATTCGACATGTTGAGAGGCATAAAAAAGCCATGTTGAAAGTTGAAGACACTGATTTTTTTTTTCCAAAACAGAAATCACAAGAGATGACGTGAATAAATTGAGGGAGGAAGCCTAGAGCTTTGAACAAAGGGATGATTAGACAAAATAGAAAACCTTGCTTGTGCTCCATGTAAGGTGGTTGCAATTTAAGCTGCTAGATGTAAAGTTCCACTACTTCATGTCATAATACCTATCTACCTTCCCCTAAGCTTCCGTCTTTCCCCGTGCTTGGAGCAGACGATGAAACCTAGGGGTCGCTTGTCATGCAAGGACGACCTAATTCTCGAGATGAATATCGATGATAATATCCCATATTGCACCATAACCAATTGTTGTATGCTGCTCGTGGTAGGGTTGAGCCCCCTCTTAATTATTTTCTTGAGGTGAGGGATGGGCTTATGTTGATGGACACCCACCTTGGGGAGTTGAAAGGTATATTTTCGTTTTACAACAAAACGTTGTAAAAGTAATTATATTTTAAAAGTAATTATATTTTAATTAATCTGAGTAAATTGAATACACATCTTAAAATCAAAGTTGTTTTAAATAAAAAATGATATTTCAAAATTTTTATAGTGTTAAACATTAACAAATAAGTAAATAGATAAAATTTAATTTTAATAATAAATACTAATAATAATCATACCTTGTAATTTTAAATGTAATTTTTTTATGAATTATATCTATATTATAAATAAAAAATAAAACACCAAGTTATACTTGTTTTATTTGGAGGAGCTTCAAAGTGTTAAAAATGACAATCTAAATTTGTAAGTATAATAAATTTGTAAGTATAATATCAAAATCAAACTTATATATGGACACCATATAAGAGGATTTATTATGTGTATCCATATGATAAGTGAGTACTACAACTTAAACTTATCTCTAAAAAGACAACACAATCATGTTTAATCATCAAAATCATGTTTATTTTTTAATCTCATAAGGAACAAAGAAATTGTCCTAGACCTTAAGGCCTATGTTGAAAGGGGTAATTCTAGTGAAACACTATAAAATATATGAAGAGTACCTAGTTGCTTTATAAGATTCAAGGAACATGAAAATCTAGCATGATTGCATCCATTGCTTATTATGATTTAGATATTCTTAAGGTTGATGCAAATACAAAGTTAAAGGAGATTTCACAACAAGACCACCAAATATGTGGTTCTTACAATGATTTTTCACTATATTCTTCAAACCATGCAAAGACTATATGATGGTGTGGATGTTGGAGTATAATCCTTGTTGCATATATCTAAATATAACATTAATTATGTTACGTTCTCCTTATCTTACTTGAGAATCACACCTAGGCATAATTTCTTTTTCTCCAAGCATTAAGGTTGTAAATGATATATCTCATTGTTCTTGGGCTTGCAATGAGGTAGAGAGAAACAGATTGAAGGAGCACCCTCAAATATTTGGCAATAAAGTATTATCATGTTGATGTTAATATTTCTTAAAATGTGCCTGCCTTTTTTTTTTTTTTTTTTTTTTTTTTTTTTTTTTTTTTTTCTGAAGAGTGGAATCGACCGGAGCTCCAAGTATGAACCCTAGTTCCGCCGTCTTGCTCTCGGCCTCAGTTGGGTCTCTGATCCCTAGTTCCGCCGTCTTGCCCTCGGCCTCAGTTGGGTCTCTGATCGCTCGGGCTACGCAGGGGATCAATAGATCCAAGCAAATAGTCAGGTCCTGTAGCTCAGATATAGGTTCGCAAGATGGACAGGCCATGAACGCTGGCTCGGAACTTAACGCCACGGCCTCCATACCCCCAGCCGCCGGCGTGAAAGATGGCTGCGCCATGAAAACTTGTGCCGCAGACTCAAATGCACCAGCAACTCTCGTGGCCGAGAGTTCAAAGATAGCTTGGCCCCGCTCCCCTGCTTCCAAAGCGCGAGTTGGCTGCCCTTTTCAGATTGTCGGCGCTGTGGCTAAGGACGATCAGGCAGATCCCCTAGTATCTCCTCTGACCTTAGCTTTTGGAAAGATCTGCAGGGGAAAGGAGCTTTCAGAACCTTCCTCACCTTTCCAGGTTCAAATCAAGCTCATAACGGGCAAAACCATGCTACAATGGGTAAGCCCGACGGATCAAGTGCAGAATCTCAAGCATGCACTGGACATCAAACTAGGGATACCCTCTGCAGCTCAGCGGCTTCTCTATGAAGGTAAACAACTTGAGGATCTCTTTCCTATTTCTTTTTATGGCATTAAGAAAGATGCATCTATCATTTTAACCCTTCGTTTAAGAGGAGGAGCTGAGGGAGAACCATCCTCAACCAATGCTTTTTCATATAAAGATGCCGTCCATGGCAAGAAGACTGAAAAGACAACTCCACCAGTTCAGGCTGCTCCCAAGCCTTTCTTGGTTGACAAAGTGGAGGAGATTCCCTCTATTGAGATCTCTTACCCAAAACTGGCAGACGAAACCCAAAAATTCGCAGAAAGGGCCATCATATGCAGATTCAATGGGCTCTGGCCACGCTCAAAGGATCTTCTGGACTGGATCTATGACAACTGGACACGCAGCTGCAAGGTCTACTTCTGCGCAAAGGGATATTTTATAGTGTTGTTCGATAACCTCGAGCACTATGAAGATGCCTTAGAGGAAGGCCCTTGGTTCATGGGAGCGGCAGGCCTCTTCCTAACTCCATGGTTCCCAGACTTTGACCCAGCCTCTGCAGTTATCACAAAAGCCCCTGTTTGGATCAGGCTCCCAAATCTCCCATTACATCTATGGTGCACAACAATATACAGGCAAATAGGCAACGCTTTGGGCAGCTTTCTCATGGGAGACTACATGCGGGAAATCCAAGGTCTCTACACTTATGCCAGAATTTGTGTAGAGCTAGATCTCAGCAAGGGTTTGCCAGAGCAAATCCATCTCAAGATCAATGACACTGTTTGGACCCAGTTTCTCGATTACGAAAACACTGCCTTCCGATGCCGCCATTGTCACCTAACAGGGCATCTTCAGACCTCCTACCCAGCGCTACCAGCAAGATCGAAAAAGGGAATCTTTGCGAAAACCAAACCCAAGCGGTGGGCTCCCTATACACCGCAGCCAGATCGAAGATCCAGCCCTCCCCCCAATCCAGAGGAAGGGGAAAGCGATTCGGATTCGGAACAGGTGCCTCAGCCGATGGATCCGCCCACGGATCCTATGGGGCGCTCTCAGGACCCAGCTATAGCCCAGAAACGCACCCATGAGACCTCCTCTGAATCAGAAAAGGATTTCCAGATGGAAGGGAATTCCAGTCTTCAAGTTGTCCTAGCTCATTCTCCCCATGATGGCTGGACAAAAGTCAACAAAAAGAAAGGAAAAAAACAATGTGTTGTAGTTTCTGGCCCTAAGGGGTAATCAGGCATTCTGTGATTTCTTGTCTTCTGATGTAATTATGAGTCCTTCTTCCGGAACCGAGGTTGATGGCTCCATCATTTCCGGTTTGCTGGTTTTTTGTTCATCCTGATTGTACTATATTTCACTTAATAGAATTAGTCTTTACCAAGAAAAAAAAATAAAAAAATATTTCTTAAAATGTGTTAGAGATAAAGATGCATAAAATTGGGGAAAAAAGTAAAGAACTCGTGATGCAGAATATGAATAAACATAATCATGTTCTTATTGTTGTAAATACAATTTTAGGTTTTGTGATGTTGAAAAGGTTTGTTTTGCACAGAATTAGACATAATAAAGAACATACAAGTTCTAGTTGATCATAATTGAGTTTTAAAATCTCAAACAAAATTATTAACATGATATTGTTTAAAACAAAAAACTTGTGCATTGTCTTTACAATGAACTAGACAAAACCTATACAAGGTCAATGATTTTTTGAAAGATTTAAATCCTTGTTCCATAGATCTAAATATAACATTAATTATGTTACCTTCTCCTTATCTTACTTGAGAATCACACCTAGGCATAAAAACAATTCTCCAAGCATTAATGTTGTAAATGATATATCTCATTGTTCTTGGGCTTGCAATGAGGTAGAGGGAAATAAATTTAAGGAGCATATTGAAATATTTGATAGTTAATTATTGTCACGTTGATGTCAATATTTCTTAAAATGAGTGTTATAGATAAAGATGTATAAAATTGAGGAAAAAAGTAAAGAAATCATGATGCAAAATATTGAATAAACATAATCACATTCTCATTGTTGTAAATACAATTTTAGGTTTTGTGATGTAAAAGAGGTTTGTTTTGCATAAACTTAGACATAATCAAGAACATACAAGTTATAGTTGATCATAATTGAGTTTTTTAATCTAAAAAATATTATTAACATGATTTTGTTTAAAACAAAAAAACTATGCATTGTCTTTACAATGAACTGGACAAAGCCTATACAAGGTTAGTGAATTTTTGAAAGATTTACATTCACGTATCGTGTTTCCCTATGTAAGTATCTACTGCAATAGTAGGGATGTTGTGAACAACATACTTACGTGGTCAAGAGGCCAATGACTGTTCTCAAATAATAATAAATATTACATACCAATGCTATATTTGTCAACATTTTATATGCTTTTAGAGAGATGGAATACATGAAAATGAAGAAGGAAAATCACCTCATTTCCTTGGGTTTGATTGATGTTTATCATTTTCTCTTCAAAATTGTCATTGAACCACACATTTGTAATGATTCTTGTTGATATCTTTTTAATGCCATTGTAATTTACACCCATAACCCATGACTAATTTTTTTGGTTTTCTATAAATCCGAGAGACGAAACAAACATCAAAAGAAGTAAAACAAAAGTATGGTGAATGTGGGATCTAAACACATTATGCATGCACATTAAATTTCATGCCAATTATCATATCAATAAGGATAAAAAAATGCACATAAGACATGAATTTAAGTGAGATTTAGAAAGATAAGGTGTCCAAGCTTATCTTGGAAGCTTATATTAAGTGACACTCAAAATGTTGGATATGCTAATACCGTGATAGGATTATATAGGCATGATCTTTGTAATAAATTTTATGTTGTGGAAGGGTACACCATATCAAGGAATAGATGAGAGCGAACAATAATATAGATTATTAAGTATTAGATGCCAAAGGTAGGTAATGAGTGGCGGATCTTGAAACTTTCTCATGATTCACATCTATCCTCATATAAAAATGAAAGGTATAATGCTCATTGAGCACCCAAGAGTTGGAAGTGAGATTGATGGGTTGTTGAAAATGAGACCCTTCTTTTGAAAATTTATAATTTTTGCTATCTTTTAAAAATGACAAGTGACTTCAAAAATTTACATTTTTTAAGGAATATTTTAATTACCCTTATAGGATGGATTTAAACCCCTTGGAAGCACCATGAAATGTCCAATTTTTATCACTGATTGGAATGCTTTAAACAATATAAATGATCAATTTTCATTTCATCATCAACGTCTTTGCCTTGCCAACTTTAGTACCTCTTCGCAAGGTAAGGAATTAAGCATTGTTGAAATTTAGAATTGGAGTATCGATGTCATTTTGAAATTGATGATAATTTACTCATTGAACTATCCAAGTAGTATAATAACACTGGTTCTCATAAACAGAGTGCACTTTATGTGGGAGATAAACATCGCTACATTTGGGTTCTCATAAATAGAGTGCACTCAATTTAGGAGATAAACACTACTAAATTTTGGTTGATGTGAAATTCTAATATTGATATCCATGTTTGTAGAAAACTTTTTATTTTATTGTTTGCTTTATAACAATTGATTAATCAATGCCACATTGGTGATATTGATTAATCAATATTAAGAGTGTTGTTCAGTTGAATTTCACTTGGGGCTAATCAAACTTGGCAAGGTAGAAAATGGTCATTGTGGGACAATGTTGGTCAGTCTCCATTTTTGTTAAAATTTTTAAACGTTGAGATAAATATTGATGGATGTTTCATACTTTCAACATTTGAAATAGAAAACTTGTGTGTTAAATAGTAGTGGTTAATAAGCAATCATTTTTTTGCCTAAAGAGCTAAGATTACATATTAGGAATGATAAAATGTGCTACTTTTACTCATTATTGAATTCATTATTCTCCCATAATTGAATTTTTTTATTGAGAACATTTGTAAATACCATAAATATTGTTGTAGTAATCATGGGTTACTATTGTTGAAATAAATAACAATATTAAATAACAAAGGCAAGACTTTAGTTGTGAATATTGATTCAAATGAATATAATTATTATACACAAAAATAATTGTAAAAAACCACACCATTAATTATAAAATTTTGCTCACTGTATTTATTTATTTGTAATTCGAAAGACATTCATAGGCTTGAAATTCCTAATACTTCAAATTGTAGTAGTAATTGTCTAAATGATGGAGATGACAATAATCCTATGGAAGAAAATGATATTGATACAATCGATAATAACATGACAAATAGATTGATCCATGATACCTTTGTTGCTATGGATGAGGATGCATGTGTGGATGAGAATTGAGATGATATTGATAAGGCACAAAAACCCCTATATGAAGGCTCAAAAATAGGTAATTTTTTTTTTTTTTTTTGGTGGTTGGTGAATTTGATGGTATTAAACAATGTTTTAAACACCAATCTACATAGATTTCAGGTATGCACTATAATTATTTATTCAACTTTTTGTCTATTTCTACCGATTGTAATACGATTGCATTACCCACCATTATAATACTAGGTGGATTGTCCACTACTTAATACATTATTTAATTTTCATTATAGATTTGTTAAGCCAATTTTTTTTTCTAAGGAAAACCTTGTAGGGAAACCCTAAGACACTTCCTCACATTCTAGGGATGGTACCCAATGCAAACCATTGGTGTTGATTATGATACTTGATGTAGTAGGGATGACGAGTGAGGCACATAACAAAAGTACCCAATGTGAGGGATCGACCTTGAGACCTTTGGCATGAAACTCAAAGCACTTGACAACTTGTGCTATCAACTTGGCTATTTTTCCAAGGAGAACCTTGTGAGATATCCCCAAACACTTGTATTTCATCAATGTTACCCAATGCAAACCCATCAATGTCAATTGAAATTCTTGACCCAATAGGAACATCGATTGAGGCACACAATTGAGGCAACAAACTTGGGGGATTGACCTTGCAACTTTATAAATGGGCTCAAAGCACTCATCCACTTGATTTACTAGCCCACTGGACTTATTATATGATATTAAATTCTACAAATAACAAATGATTTACCTTGCAAACACTGATAATTGTGTAACCTTGTAAAATATATAGGAATGGAGTATTAGAGAATTGATGCATGTCATATTAATTATATCATATATTATCGAGAGCATGCAACAAAGTTAGAATGTGCTAGATGTGTAATTAATAAAGATCAAGATAAATAATTAACATATAAGGTGTCCTATAGGGTTCTTCGTCATGTCTGCATAATTCCATGTTATAATGATTCTTCAGGTGTAAAAAATAACACAATCTATTGATTCTCGTGCATGGAAGAGAAGTGAAGATGGTGTTATGTGAATCCTTTTAGATGGTTCTCTATTTAGGGACATTGAGGAAAGTTGATCCATTTGAAAAGAAGAACCTCAAATGTTAGGCTTTCATTGGCAATGGATAGTGTCAAACCCTTCAAAGAGCTCAAATCTAATTACTCACTGTGACAATTGTTTTGTTATAAAAAACAACCTCCCTTTTTGGATGTTGATAAAGAGGGAGCACATAATGTTGGTAGATCGTCTGTTGGTAGATCCTCCAATATTTATTGTGATGATTTTTTACAACATTCCAAATTTAATTACTCGTTTGTTATGAATTTTATATGAAGAAAAAAATGTGTTTTTCAAATAACCAAATAGGCATCAAGTTAGAGATATGGATGTATATCTCAAACCTCTTATTGAAAAACGTTTAAAGTTACGGGTTGGTATCACTATGTACAACATCCCCAGAATACTAGGGCAAAACATAATTTCAACTCCATTGAATACTAACATGAATAATTCATGGTGTCTTTGGGCTAATATATTTTTGTGGTATCTAAAGGTACTTTAACACTATATATTCTCTATTATTTCATGATTATTTTTAAGTTTTTAGTATTCTATTAACATTATTATATGTCCTGTGGTGTTTCAAACAAAGGGTAAATATGCAAGTTCAATACATGGTCCTAAACCAAAACTTTATTGTTCAAGAAATTTTAGAAAGGAGGTGCATGGCAAGTACATAAACTACCTCCCTAGAAACCATAGATATCAAACAATCCAAAAAAATGACAGGAAGGAAGACATCAGCCAAAAAATGTGACTAATGACACCTCAAATATGGAAAAATGCATAGGAGAAAAATTATGGTAAGCATTTGGTTTCAATTACATCAGTCTATGTAACTTGTTATACATTTGATTTATATTTGAGTTTATAGAGGCTTAAAATGCATTTTCATTTATCTTTCTTAGAGATTCACATTGCAGGCTTCCATGAGGTGTGAAATGATACTCCATCGAATTTAATGGGTTGTGCTATTATGAGCACCTACTTGTAGCTAAGTCATTTGACATAATGAATATTCATAGGAATGTCACACAATGCTTATGGAGAATTTTATACAAAAGAAATAACAAAGATAAAATTGTTGAAGTTATAGGTGACATTGAGAAACTAGTCAATGTAATGCAACATTTAATTCATTCTTTTAGTAATGGACAATTGACCAATCTTTTATCGTTATAACAAATCAAACAAGGAATTTTGTAAAAGATGCTACATAGAAGATTAAATTTCCCACTATTTTTCCGCTTCAAACATATATAATATCTTAACAAAGAAAGGTGATTTTGGTGGGATAAAAAATCCCAACTAGCGCATTTTATTAAGGTTTGGCATTTTTAAATATTTATGATTTCACACAATTTTTTTTTTCTAAAAAAAAGAACATAATTTTGTTTAAAAAAATAAATTTACATTTTGTATATCATCCATTTATTGGGGGGTAAAAATCTAAATCCTGTCCTCCAAAAATGATATATGATACATTTTTCCCAAATATAATTGTCGAAAAATACTACTATAACTCTGGGTATGAGAGCCCCATACATCTATCTAAGAGTTCAAAAAATATATATGTTCAAAATACATCAAAAAATCACTAGCTATCATAATTTCGAAAGTTTCATCTCGTCTATACTTAAAATCTAGCCTATAGAAATACTCATCCAAAAGGAGGATCAAAATATTCCACTACTTAGTTATATTTAACTTCTTGAATATGCCACTAACCATAATCTAGTCAGAGACTAGCCTTTGAAAGAACATCTACATCTTCATTTATTTCCCTATATATATGGTGAAAACAAATAAAGTTAAAATTTCATTTAATAGTTAGATTACTTCGAAAATGGGCCTAATGTTTGGATTTCTATTCTCTAGATACCCCACATCTAATTGATCACATCCATAGAATCATTTAATATTTGAATATTGGTGATACCTTATTCAACAATATAGGACTACAAAAGTTTAAGAGCCAACAACTCTACATAATTATTAGTATCTCCATCGAGACTGCTTTGAACTTGAGAGAATGGGTGTTAGTGAGGTGTATTCTCCCACAAGTTGCATATATATAAGGTGATCCAAGGGATCAATTTAGTGCTCAAAATTAAAAGTGTTAAAAAATTCTCAAAACTTGTACCAGTGCGTAGATCTCGTCGATCTATATCCAACGCAACTCATTTCACTCAAAACCGATATCATATGCTCTCGATATTGTGTTTCGATCGAATTATCAAACAAGAAAAAAATTGCAGAATTGACAGGGTGATTGTACATTTTGGGCCAGTGGCAGGATGCCACTTGACCACTCTTGATTGGTCCGAAAATTTGGAATTTTATTAGCTTAGAAATTATTTTTTTATTATATAGTGGGCTGACTGTGTAATATTTGGGCTAATGGGGGAGAACCACGTGGGCCAATTGGAGGCTGCCACATGGCCTCCAATGATAGGTCAAAATTTGTGTGAGGGGCCAAGGGCACCCATGGGAATTGAACTCAAGACCTCTTCCCAAGCACCAAAAGTCTCAACCAACGCGCCACACATGTGTTACTTAACTTGTTAATCTCCCTGGATTGATTTAAGTTTGGCGTAATTCACATTGGAGGTTGGGGCCAGGGCTAAACCCCAGCCTTAGTCCCTGTGCCCACATAACCATGGGGCAGGACCATGGGCTAGGGCTTAGCCCTAGACCCATGGTCACAACCTACAACAACGCACCGAACCACTACAAGAATCGTTGGTAGAGTTAAATGGGGGCAAGCCCCAGGTCACATGATCCATCACAAGACCGCGGGTGGAGAGCAGAGGGGGGGCCAGCTCCTAGGGGACCATCCTCGGGCCATATGTGGCCCATACAACCATAAGAGGAGGGTAACGAAGGGGGCCAACCCTTAGCGCTCAAAGCGGGGGCCAGCCCTAGGCCACACGAGCGTTCAAATGACCACCAGCTAGTCATAAAAATTGGGCACACAAATTTTGGCACTAGACCTGGTTCCACGGGGTTCATATGACCACGTGTTAATTTGTTGAGGGCTGACTGACAGGGTCAAGCAGTTAGACCTAGCCCCCCTGGGCATGTGCCCTCATACGACCTCAAATTTTAGAAACTGATCGTTAGTGGACAGTTTAACTCGCTGACAATTTCGCTTGTCGGGCAGGATTGTAGGCCAGGTTTGTGCGTCGGTTCCAGGTTTGGGGTGCTCAAGGCAGATTTGGGTCAAATTGTAGGATGGTTAGGTAGGGAAATTGGGAAAAACTAGTTTCTCAGTTTTTGGCCAAATGAAGTACAAAAAGAACCCAGATGGGGGTTTTTGTCAGTTCTGGATCCATTGGAGACATTTGTTTTTCATTATGAGCATTGTAAACCCATGAAAAAAAAAATTGAGTACGTAATGAAAGAGGCCCTGCATTTGACGCTGGACCAGGAGATGTAGCCTAGGAGAGGGGTGAACTCATTTATCATGTTTACTGTTATGTGTTACTAATATGGTATTTTGTCTCTATTTTTACTATTATTTGTGTTTAAAAATAACTTGTTTATGTGTTTAGTAACTTGATTTATTACCCAAAACACATATACAAATTTCACTTGCAATTAGTTCAAATCTTCAAGTTTTCAATTACAGATCATTTTGGTATCAGAGCATCAATTTACTACAAAGGTTTGATCTTGCTTGCAAGTATTTTTCTGATGCTTATACGGTTGAAGCTTAAAAGAGAAGAAGGCGAACTTGTGAAGCTAAGATCTCAAATTGTTTCAAGGAGAACAAACACACCTTAAGCTTCAATAGTCATGGCACATGAAGAAGGTCCCGAAGGGATGTCTGAAGATGAAAGAACTTTTAGAAAATCTTTCTTTGAGATGTCTGAAATGTTTAAGGTTCTTTATGAAGAGAGGAATTCAAGGTTGTATGGAGAGAGCTCAAAACCTTCAAAAGGAGATGGAGGAAAATGAGACAAGCCTCCAAAAAGGAATGTAGGGAATCGTGACAAACCACCACCCTCACCTCCATACTCATCCTCATCTTCTACTTCTTCTACCCTTTGACAAACACCTCCAAATTCTCCGGAAGGACATGGTAAAACTCCTTTGTTAAAGCTTGATATTAAGTTTTAATTTCCAATGTATGATGGAGAGGTAGATGCTGAGAAATTAGATAACTGGGTTCGCCAGATTGAAGTGTATTGTAGGATACAAAGAATCAAGGTTGATGAAACCAAAATTCAGCTTGCTTCTCTTAGATTGGAAGGTGCATCACTTATTTGGTGGGAAGCCAAAACTCAAGAGGACATGAAGAAACATGGTAAGGTTTTATCCTCTTGGAATGATTTTGTTGTTGCAATAAGAAGGCAATTTTATCCATTAGCATACATGAAAAAATCTATCATGGATTGGCAAAAATTTAGGCAAGCTAAAGGTCAAAATGTGCAAAGCTATACTCAAGAATTTAGGAAAAGAGCTTTGATTTTGGGTATAAATTTTTCCTCTCAAGATACTTTGCTCAAATACATTGGAGGATTACATAGTTACTTGAGACACACCATTCTCATGTTTAGCCCCTAAAAACTAGATGAAGTTTGTGTACAGGCAACTCATTTAGAGGAAAGAGGGAAAAATGTTTCTGAAGAAACTAGTGAGAAGTCATTCAAGTCTGGAGAAAAAGGAAAAGGGAAGTTTAAAGGAAGGATAAAAATAATGCTTCAATCAAGAAAGAAAGAGAAAAGGTCACTTGTAAACATTGTTCTAAAGAAGGCCATGATGAAGACCACTGCTGGAAACTTCATCCCGAGATAAGACCCAACAAGTTTAATAACAAGGAGAAAGAAAAGTTTGCAGCAACTACACAACAAGATCTAGGAACTGATTCCGGAGATGAAACAAAAATCATAGACATGGGATTGAAAGGTAAGGATTCAATTGCAAGTACTATTTCTACTAGAAAACCGATTGAAAATCAAAATGAAAGAGAAAGAATAGAGCTGTTCCATATTAGAATCATCACAAAACATAACAAGGCAGATATTTTGTTTGATAGTGGTACACAAGAAAACCTCATTTCACAAGGCATTGTCAAGAAACTAAATTTGGAAACCATTCCTCATCCTAAACCTTATCCTTTGGGTTGGGTATGTGACAATGCCAAGTTGCAAGTGACAAGGAAATTCATACTTAGATTTTCCATCATTGCAAATTTTATTGATGAGGTAGAACTTGATGTGGTACTAATTGACATTTGTAGTATTGTTTTGGGAAGCCCATACTTATATGACAGGAAAGCCATATTTTATTTCCATGAGAACAAGTATCACTTGTTTAAAGATGGGATTGAGTACATTGTTAGAGAACATAGAAATAAGTTGAATTTATCTCTTATGAATGCTGGACAAATGAAGAGGTTTGTAAATGCTAGTTAGAATTTTACATTGTTAGTGATTAAACATAAATATGTTGATGAATCTGAAGATTTTCAAGGATATGAATCAAGTTTGAAATATGATTTCATTGAGGTTGATAATCCATGTGATAATATGTTTCAAGAGTCTATCATGTTGCCTCCTAAAAGAGGAAAACAACATCATGAAGTTCATTTGCAACATGATGCATCATTATTGAACATTGGTATGGACAAGATGCCAATGTTAAAGAATGCAAGGGTCAAAAAGCAGATGAAAAATCTATTTGACAAAGAGGACATTGGTTCTAAAATATCTTCTTGTGGGTTTCATAATGTTTTGGCTTTGAGGAAGAATGTGCATGGAGATGGCAATCAGATTTGGTAAATAGTTAAGCCAAGTGCAAGGCTAGACATGCAAAACATCATTATGACTACAATGTTCAAGGTGAAGTGAACTTGAAATTGAATATATTCTTTGATTGAATGTCGAGGAGAGAATGTTCATATTTATTTAACAAAAGTTTTCTCTTCTAAAAATATTGAAGAATTGTAGCAAGGTCCTATCTTTGACAAAAAGATAAAGACTTCAAAAGTGAAGTACCTTCATGAGGAACTCAAAGCAACAAAAACAAGCAAAGCCAAATGGGTTGAAATTGGTAGGGTGAGGGAACTGTACTCTCATCTATTTTTTGACTGAAAATGAGTTTTTGGAGTTCCAAAAGCTTCCAATGGGGAGGATTGATCCAAGGGATCGTTTAGTGCTCAAAATTCAAAGGTTAAAAAATGATATAAACCTATACCCGTGTGTAGATATCGACGATCTAAATCCAACGCAATTCATTTCACTCAAAACCGATATCGTATTCTCCCGATATCGTGTTCTGATCGAATTATCAAATAGGCAAATATTTGCAGAATTGACAGGGTGACTGTACATTTTGGGCCAGTGGCAGGCTACCACTTGGCCACTCTTGATTGGTCCAAAAATTCAAAATTTTGTTGCCTCATAAATTATTTTTTTATTATATAGTGGGCTGACTATGTAATATTTGGGTTAATGGGGGAGAGCCACATGGGCCAATTGGATGCTGCCATGTGGCCTCTAGTGAGAAGTCAAAATTTGTGTGAGGGGCCAAGGGTACCCACGGGAATTGAACTCAATATCTTTGCCCAAGCACTGAGATTCTCAACCAACATGCCACACATGTGTTACCTAACCTGTTAGTCTCCCAGAATTGATTTAAGTTTGGCGCAATTCACATTGGAGGTTGGGTCCGGGGCTAAGCCCCAGCCCTAGTCCCTGCGCCCACATAACCACGGGGCGAGACCGTGGGCCATGGATTAGCCCTATCCCTGTGGTCACAACCCTCAACAATGCACCATACCACAACAAGAACCGTAGGTGAAGTTAAATGGGGGCCAACCCCAAAGAGTGAGCCTCGGGTCACATGACCCATCACATGACCGCGGGAAAAGAGAAGAGGTCGGGTAGCCCCTAGGGGACTATCGCTGGGCCATATGCATACCATACAACCACATGCAGAGTAACAAAGGGTGCCAACCATTAGCGGTCAGAGCGGGGGCTAGCCACAGGCCACATGAGCCTTCAAATGACCACATGCTAGTCTTAAAAATTAGGTGCGCAGATTTTGGCACCAGTCCCAAGTTTCGTAGGGTTCATATGACCACGTGTTAATTCGTTGGAGGACGACCGATGGGGGCGAGCGGTTAGCCCCAGCCCCTAGGAATGTGTTCTCATATGACCTCAAATTTCGGAAACTGGGCATTAGTGAACAATTTAACTGTACAACAATTTCGCTCATCGGGCGGGATTTTAGGCAAGGTTTACATGCCGGTTCCATGTTTGGGAAACTCAAGACAAATTTGGGTTGAATTATAGGGTGGTTAGCTATGGAAATTGGGAAAAATTGGTAATAGGAATAACTTTCTCACTTTTAGGCCAAATGAGGTGAAAAAAGAACCCAGATGGGTGCTTTTGATAGTTCTGGATCCATTGGAGACATTTGTTTTTCATTCTGAGCTTTGTAAAGCCATGAAAACAAAAATTTAGCACTTAATGAAAGAAGCTGTTATGAAACCAGCTCAAGAAAAGATAGAAAAGATAGATCAACGCCTTAGAATTCAGCCTCTTCGAGGGGGCAACCTCCTTTACATTACATAAATGAACAATTCTTCGATGATTCAAATGACAAAACCTCCTTTCTATATATAGGAGTCTAAGGAGTCACAATATAATCCAGCTGACCTAACAATAATAATATAAAGCCACAAAAATAACAATAGAGGGATTCCATGGGGAACAGAAATAACAACATGGGGGTAATAGGGGCACAAAAATATAAATAAGGGGTATAACTACAATAGTAATGGAGTAATCACTAGTATTATAGGGACCCAACATGCCCCTCTCCTTCAAAAAAGTGTTGTCCTCAATGCTTGAGTAGTTCTGGATACTTCTGCATAAAATTCTCATCCTCCCATGTGGAATCTTTAGCGGATAAGTTCTTCCACTTGATAAGATACTCTGAAATTGATCGATTTCGTAGCTGTCGAGTTCTTGTTTCTGTGACTGCTTCTGGTTCCAATATAATTTTTCCTTCCTCGTCAAGTTCTGGCAATATTGTTTGAACTGGGAGCTTGTCGCCTATAACCTTCTTTAAACATGAAACATGGAAAACTGGGTGCAATCGAGAAGCTGCAGGAAGCTCCAATTTGTATGCCATAGTACCAATCTTTTGCAACACCTTGTACGGACCATAATACTTTGGTGATAATTTATTATCCTTCTTAGCTTGCTTGAGGGACATTTGCTTATATGGTTGTAGCCGTAGGAATACCCAATCACCTACATCAAAACTTCTTTCACTGCGATGTTGATCTGCCTGTTGTTTCATTCTATTTTGTGCCAACACGAGGTTATCCTTTAAGAGTTGGAGGACTTGTTGTTGATGTTCGATGTGATGTTCCACTGCCTGAACCTTAGAATTTTCTCTTAAATATGATGTGATGGATGGTGGTTGATACCCATAAAGTGCCATAAATGGGGTCATTTTTGTTGCTGTATGGAAGGAAGTGTTATACCACCATTCAGCCAGAGGCAACCATTTGACCCATTGTGTCTGTTTATCAGATACAAAGCAACGAAGATATCCTTCCAAACATTTGTTTACTATCTCAGTTTTCCCATCAGATTGAGGATGATAAGATGAGCTATGAGCTAACTGAGTACCAAGACAAGAAAATAATTCTGTCCAAAAATTTCCAGTGAAAATGGGATCTCTGTCACTTACAATAATCTTTGGGTTTCCATGTAGCTTTTGAATTGTTTCCATAAATGCAGTAGAAACTGTACTGGCTTTAAATGGATGTGATAATGCACAAAAGTGTGCATACTTGGTAAGTCTGTCAACTACCACCATGATGACACTCTTTCCCTCAGACTTGGGTAAACCTGTGATAAAATCCATTGAAACCTCCTCCCAACGTTGGCTTGGAATGGATAAAGGTTGTAATAGACCCGGTGTCTTAATTGTTTCAACTTTATTTTGTTGGCAAACCAAACATTCCGCCACAAACTTTTGAATATCTGATTTAAGGCCATCCCAAAAAAATTCCTTCTTAACCTGTGGTAAGTTTTTAAAAATCCTGAGTGCCCTCCTAAGGGAGAAGTGTGCAATTCCATAAGAATCTTTTGTTTTAGCTGGGAATTCTTACAGAGGTATAAGCGATCTTTGTACCATAACGAATCATTTTTCCAGCTAAATGTAT
Source organism: Pinus tabuliformis (assembly GCA_031772625.1). NCBI lineage: Eukaryota > Viridiplantae > Streptophyta > Pinopsida > Pinales > Pinaceae > Pinus > Pinus tabuliformis. The sequence continues at coordinate 543,773,836 of CM062804.1, read as the reverse complement.
CAGACGTACTGGAATCTTGTTGTAGCTTTCGAATAAGTGCCCACACTTCTTCATCATTCTTCCATTCCTCCCTTGCTTCGTTTATCCAATCTGGTTGGATAATAGAAATGGCGCACAACAATGCTTCCACATCCTCATCCTTTCTTGAGAGTGCATCTGCCACCACATTTTGCTTCCCTTTTTTGTAGATGATTTCAAAGTCATAACCCAACATCTTTGTGACCCACTTTTGTTGCTCTTCAGAGGATAATCTTTGTTCTAAAAAGTATTTAAGGCTATCATGATCCGTTTTTACCTTGAAGTGTCTTCCCATTAGGTAGGGTCGCCATTTCTTAAGTGCATGGAGTATTGCCAACATTTCCTTCTCATAAATAGCTTTGCTTAAAAACTTTCCCTTGATTGGACGACTTTCAAAAGCAATGGGTCTTTCATCTTGCATTAGAACAACACCAATTCCATTTCCTGAAGCATCACATTCCACAATAAAGGTTTTTGTGAAGTCCGGTGTAGCTAAGACCGGTGCTTGGCACATTGCCTCTTTAAGATGTTCAAAGGCCTTTGTTGCTTCCGGAGTCCATGAAAATGCATCTTTCTTCAATAATGTTGTTAGAGGTGCTGCTATTCTCCCATAATTCTTAACAAACTTGCGATAATACCCTGTCAACCCAAGAAATCCTCGCAGATGCTTTATGGATGTGGGGATTTTCCATTCCTTAATGGCTTTAATTTTGCTAGGGTCTACCTTAACTCCTTCATGAGATACAATATGACCCAAATATTCCACCTCCTGGACTCCAAAGAAACATTTGGATCTTTTTGCATATAATTGTTTCTCCTCCAATAGTTGTAGCACCTTGTCAACATGTTCAACATGATCCTTCCAAGACTTGCTGTAGATTAGTATATCATCAAAAAATACTAACACAAATTTTCTAAGGAATGGTTTGAAAATTGAATTCATCAAACCTTGAAATGTTGAAGGTGCATTGGTAAGGCCAAAAGGCATGACCAAAAATTCATAATGACCCTCATGAGTTCTAAATGCCGTTTTTGGAATGTCTTCAATCTTCATTCTGATTTGATGATATCCCGAACGAAGATCCAACTTGGTGAAGTAAATTGATCCATGCAATTCATCCAGTAATTCATCAATGACAGGAATGGGGAACTTATCTTTAATAGTGAGCTTGTTGAGCTCCCTATAATCCGGACACATGCGCCATGATCCATCCTTCTTGTGCACCAATACTACTGGAGCAGAGAAAGAACTTTGACTTGGTTGAATTATACCAGCCTCTAGCATTTCTGCAACCATACGTTCAATTTCACTTTTTTGGACATAGGGATATCTGTACGGCCTGATGTTTGGAGGAACACTTCCTGGAATCAGATGAATAGCATGATCATGATCACGCATAGGTGGGAGACCTTTGGGAGTCTCAAATACCTTGGAATGATTGTCCAGGACTTTTTGGAGATCTGGAGAAATAGATGATTCCAATGTGGAAACATCTAGCGAACATAATTGTGCAATTACACCTCTTTGCTCCTTTTTTAGAAGCTTTGTCATACCATTAGAGCTGATTATCTTTCCTGGTTTCCCTGCAATACCCCTTAATTCAACTTCCTTTCCTTCTGTAGAAAATTTGATGAAAAGTTCTTGAAAATTAAAAGCTATTGTACCCAAGGATTGTAGCCATTGGACTCCTAGTACAACATCAGCACCTCCCATTGGAATGGAAAGCATTGGGCTAGTCAATACATATTCTCCCATGGATAGCTTGATATTATGGCACTTTCCAGAGCAATTTATTGTTCCTCCATTTGCAATCATCACTTGACACTCTGGTGCTGGATATAGGAAGCAATTCAATTCTTTTGCTACCCTACAATGAATAAAATTGTGGGTGCTTCCTGAATCAATCAACACTATTACCTTTTTCTTCTTGATTTGTCCTTCTATCTTGATGGTTTGAGGAGTGGTAATTCCCGCCAATGCATTACAAGATATGGTCGGATTTATTTGTTCTTCATCTAGGCTTTGTTCCTGGAGTATATCTTCTTCTTTTGACCTTTCTTGCTCCTTTTCTTCTTCCTCTTCACAATCTATGTAGAATAATTTCTTCTCAGCACACTTATGACCTTTAGTGTATTTGCTATCACAACTGTAACAAAGCCCTTTTGCTCTTTTTTCTTCCAATTGTTTGGTGTCAACCTTATAGGTTGTGGAAGACTAGGGGCAACAACACTTCCGTCTTTATAGTTGTGAGTGGTATGCTTCCTGGTTGCCATAATTTTGCTTTCCATTTTTCTTGCTAACCTGAATGCCTTCTCTAATGAATCAGGTTCCCAAAGGCGAACATCATGTTGGATATTATCCTTTAAAGACCCTATGAACACATCAATCCTATGCTCCTCTGGAATATCTTTTACCCTTATGTTCAATTTTTGGAACTCCTCAATGTGCTCCATTACTGAACCCTTTTGTTTGAGACTTATCAATTGGCTAAAAAAAGTGTTGCTTTTTGTATCTTCATAATGTGCTATCAATTCTTCCGTAAAAATTGCCCAAGTGATAAATTGTTTACGAGAGCAAAGCCATTGATACCATACAAACTGATTTGGTTCCAAATATACAGTTGCCATACGTACCTTTTGTGTGTTTTGCACATTATTGAGATCGAAGAACTGCTCCATCTGTAATATCCATGTGGTGGGATCCTTGCCATCAAACTTCCTCATATCGATTTTTGGAATATGGTGAGTCTTCAATCCAACATTAGCGTCTATGGAATCATGATTAACATTTCTTTTGTTCTCATCATGAGTTTCCTTTAGTACCCTTTCACCCTTAGGGACCATTTCTTGTAGCAACTTATTCATATTTATCTTCAATTCGTCCATGTCTGTCTTCAAATCTATCTTCAAATCATCCATCTTAGCTTCCACGTCAATCATCTTAGCTTCTACGCCTTTCTTTAAATAGTCCATCTTAGTTTCTACACCTTTCTTTAAACCATCCATCTTAGCTTCTACATCTTTCTTTAAACCATCCATCTTAGATTCTGTTCCTTTTTGTGCAAGGGACAGTTGTTGCACTTGGTCTTGTAATTTTGATATATCATGTTGCATTTCTTCCTCTTCTTCATGAGTCATGCTAGAGCTTTCAGGTTCCTTACTAGGTGTTTGCATTTTATTTCCTCGGGGCATCAGTTATCGATAATAATTCTCTACTATGCCCTTTGAATTCCTTCAAAATAAATTTTCAAACCAAGCTTAAGCAAAAATTTAAGAAAATCTACACACCTTTTTTCACTTTGTAGGAGCTTTATATTGCCTCTGATGTATCTCTGTACTTTCCAATCATCTACTTCTGAATTTGTGAGTTGTAGTAGCCCTTTGTGTCCTCTTTCCAATGCCACAAGTCTGACCCAAATTGGATTCTCCAAGGAAGAGTTATGTGAAATCTCCCACAGTGACTTGCTTATAGACTAGTTCAGTAGAGCGAACTTGTACGACGTGCCACAAGTCACTGTTTCGACCTTTGGATATGAAACATGAATACAAGAAACTACAGTCCGTCCTCTTTCTGTACCTTCTTACGAAATTTCAATCCGATCCCCAGAGAGAAAGTTATGACGATTTTCCCCAGGTCACCTATTTTGAATGTAATTCAAGAGTCTGCAAAAAGACCAACTTCCTCAGATCATATCTCCGAAAATATCACGCGAAAAGCTCTAAAATTAGCATCCAAGGTTCAGCGCGATTTCTTATCAAATGGGTTTTTTTTGCGACTTCTGAAACGTCCCAGAAACAGAGTTATAACGAAAATGCCACGATGACCTGTTTGGAGCAGCGAAACCCTAGAATCCAAAGCTCTGATACCAAATGTTATGAAACCAGCTCAAGAAAAGGTAGAAAAGATAGATCAACGCCTTAGAATTCAGCCTCTTCAAGGGGGAAACCTCCTTTACATTACATAAATGAACAATTTTTCGATGATTCAAATGACAAAACCTCCTTTCTATATATAGGAGTCTAAGGAGTCACAATATAGTCCAGCCGACCTAACAATAATAATATAAAGCCACAAAAATAACAATAGAGGGATTCCATGGGGCATAGAAATAACAACATGGGGGTAATAGGGGAACAACAATATAAATAAGGGGTATAACTACAATAGTAATGGGGTAATCACTAGTATTATAGGGACCCAACAGAAGCCTTGCATTGGAAGCTGAACGAGGAGATGTAGCCCAAGAGGGGGGTGAACTCCTTTTTCATGTTCGCTATTATGTGTTGTTGATATGGTATTTTGTCTATATTTTGGCTATTGATTGTGTTTAAAAATCACTTGTTTATGTGTTTAGTAACTTGATCCATTACTCAAAACACATCAAAATTTCACTTGCAATTAGTTCAAATCTTCAAGTTTTCAATTGCAGATCAGAAGGGGTCCCTTGACTAACCCAAGCACGTGATTTTCAGCTCGGCCACTACTTTCCTTTCATCCTTTTCCCTTGTATTTTGAGAAAAAAAACATCTAATATAGATTTACATTGGATAACATAATGCAAAGAACATATATTTTGGTCATCAAATAACATTGCATTTTGAGCAAGCCACATGCCCCAAGCCACAATCACAAGAAGAGGTATATACATATTCAATGTAGGATTTATGCACCAGGATCTTAGGAAACTACCATCAAATGCTCCATTCCAACCATTTTCAATACCAATATTGTCACTTAGTTCCTTCTAGACCTAGATAATACAAGCACAATAAAAAAGAAAATCTCATTTGCTTTCCTCCTAAGCCTAACAATGGAGGACATTTACCTAAACTTTGGAAACCATGTTTTAAGAAAGTATCCTAGGAAATGGCCTTATTTCTTATAGCTAGCCACATAAATATGCATGATTTTAGAGGGAATTTAATTTTCACACCTCTTTCCACCACCATTGAGTTTAGACTACCCAATCTCCTTCACAGAGAACCAAATAACCCAGTTTTAGGGAATATCTTCCTCCTATTTATTTTTTGGATCAAATGAGATCATCCTCATTCTCCTTAATTCTCACATGACATCTTTATAGATTAGAAATGTAATTGATTCAATCCTCATATTTTCCCTAAAGCATAGAAATACATTAGTCTTCCATTCATGAAATCCGCACTATTGTAAGATCCCAAGAGGCAATTTGTGTCAGGAAAATATGTTCCTCTTATGTAGTGAATTGATTAAATTAAAAAAAAACTAAATCCATCCCCAAAACCAACCCAAGGATCTAAACCCATACACATCCTTCCCCATCCTTGATTTTCCATACCAACCATTCGCTAATAAGAGGAAAAGAAAGGAACCATGGCTTTCTAGAAATTATAGATATTATGAAGTTTTTTTTGGAGGCTACTGAATCCAATCTTTAATAGAATCGAATTTAATGTACTTTTGAAATACCAAAATCCGCTACAAAGAAATAAAACTCCATCCACTTTTAACTACCATAACTTTACCCAAAAAAATATATTCTTTAAGCCTCATCCATCTAGCTTGGATTTTGTGACACTTTCGCATTTCACCAAATGGATACTTCATTTTTCCCTTTATCTAGACCAAATAATTCTAAAACATATTCTCCATAACGTTTCTAACACTCCCAGCTTAGGAATGTGAGTCATAGACAACCAATAGAATATAATAGCTTCTAATTATAGCTTTAATAATATTGGTCCCCCCTAGGGATAACCGCCTATTACTTTATGATCTCATGTTATATACATTAATTGTTAGTAATAGTTGTTTATTTTCAATTGTTAAACAATTATGCTTCCTTCCATGTTATAATATGTTCACACCTAGCTCTCCTGAACAACTTCGATAAAAACATAATGAAATTTATATATGATCTCAAAAAGTTATTGAGGCAAATAAATAGTTCTATTAACTAACATGTTAATTGCATAATTTATTGGCATGTGATATACTTGCATTGTCTAGATTGTATTTTGTCAACATAAGATATTCTTATCTATGTAGGGTTTGTCATATAAAGAAATCTATAAAGAAGATATAAAGTATTGGGAGAGAGAAATTCCTTAGTTCATGTGTGAAATTCAAAAGCATCTAACACCAAGCCATTTCAATGCAATATAAAAACACTACTCATATACCAAATTGAGGAGATTGAAATATATTGTCATGTACAAACAAGGTTAGTGTGGTTCGTCGAGAGGCATGTGTTGGGTAATTTGTCACTAAGGCATGCCAAAATATCCTACTTATAAACAATCTAATCAACAAAGAGAATGCATATAGAAGGAAATGACAATACTCAAGAAATCCACTCCATAACTTATCCTATGAAACAAACACGATACAATTAAAGAGACTAGTATTTGACATTTAGAATATAAGATGAAGTAAAAGCATAAAGAATATTTTATCACACCAATGGAAATATAACTTACAATCAGTGTGATCTTCATGATGGTTTGTTGTAGCTACATGGAATCCAAAGCCAATTTTAGGGAAAGGTCCTTTTCCTCTTTGTGCACTCCAATTCCAAGCTTGGCAGTAGTGGAATTCTTTGTGGTAGAGAAATTATGGCTATGGCGCAATATCTCTTTAGTGGAATTCCAATAACAGAACCCTACAATAGATTGTGAATGAATGATGTGACCTTAATGACTTTATTATAGTTAAATATCAGACGTTCTTTTAAATCTAGCTTCAATATGAACTATTCCAATGCATTAATAAAGTAATGTGTTGAGTATAATTAATGAAGAATATATCAAACCCTATAATTGTGTTGAGAGACACTATATACCTAGTATGGGGGAGATGTTTTCACACTAATAAAAGATTAAATTTGACTCATTAAAATAATAATACTAATAATTATAATAGAAGTCAATTCATTAAATTAACAACAATAGTAAAAATACAAGTCAATTGATGTAAACACATATTTATCCAATTCAATTGGTAAAACGTCATCCCACTTAGAATATTTCTCCATATTTGAGGATGTAGAAAGCCATTGGACAAATCTATGGGATGGTTGAAGTGAGCTCATGAAATGGAATGATATATATATATATATATATATATTGGAAAGATCCTTGTCCTCGTGCACTCCAATTCCAAGCTTGGTCGTAGTGGAATTCTTTGTGGTATAAAAATGATGGCTATGGTGAAGGATCTCTTTAGTGAAATTCTAATAAGACAACCCTACTATAGATTGTGAATGAATGAAGTGACCTTAATGGTTTTATTATAGGTAAATAGTGAACATTCTTTTGGATCTAGTTTTAATCTGAACTATTCCAATGCATTAATAACGAGATGATGATAACTAATGAAGATTAGATCAAACCTTATAATTGTGTTGAGAGACACTATATAGGCCAATATGAGGGAGATGTTGTCAGACTAATAAAATATCAAATTTGGCTCATTAGAATAATAATAATAATAATGATGATGATGATGATGATGATGCAAGTCAATTGGGCAAATAATCATCCCACTTAGAATATTTCTCCATATTTGTGTTGGAAATGTGCTCACTATTGCGGGGGGGTGAATCAATAGTGACAATGTTTACTTAAAAAAATTCTTTTCTTCTTACTGATTCACAATCACACATTACACCATTAATAGATTATGCACTAATCATCAAAGAAAATACAATGATAATCACATTAAAAACCATAACAATCACATGCACAAGTGACACAAGGATCTCTGGTGGAAAACCTCCCTCCGAGGAAAAAACCACCCTTGCTGCTGCTGCTGCTCTATTGCTAATTTTATTAATCAAGCAAATCAATTTACATCATAGCTGGCTATGCCCAGCAAGGAAGTTTCTCATATAACATTGACTAAGTGAACTCCTATCCACTGGAGACTTCTATCCCCTAAAAGCCTCGCCCAACCACCATTGGACTATGAGAATGTTTCTTCCTTTTACTGCCTACCTACACCCATAGGAAAGGAACGCCTATCCCTTCTTCACCAAGCTAATTTGATATGCTGATCAATATAGGGCCACATTTTAGAATATTTCAAACTAGGACCCATGCCCAAGACAACACCAAATTCATCATTATAATCTCAAACAAACAAACTAAATACCGCACTCCATGATCTTAGAAGATGATATCTTTGTGTTCTCTTATCACTAAAATCAACCTTTTAAACATAACATGCTGTAGGAGGTTGCCCTCTGCTCAAAACTCTGCTCTATTTCATTGCTCAAATTGGTCGATATTCTCCCTCTTTTATACAAATTTCACCACTACTCCACTACTTGGTCCATTAAAGGCATTCACACTTCAAAACACACAAGACATGTTGATAAAGTCAAATGATATCATCCATGAAGATTCCCGAAGAAGAAAACAAGTAATACATCCGAGGAGCACAAGAAATGTGGAGAAAACTCATCTACAAGCCCATTTTCTCCCATGACACACTATGCAAGCGTCCAGGTCCATATTCGCTCTCATGACACACTGTGCCAATGACTAGAGTCACTCCCACAAGCCTCTATGCCTGCGTCCAGGTGGAGAACCTTTCTTTTCTCTCAATCTGGACCGAATTTTGAAAAACTGCTCATAAGGGAAGCTAATTTGGTCTGTTTTTCACAAAACCCATGTCTAATAATTTTTAGATTCATCTTCACGTGCCTAGAAAATCCAATCCAAAACTGTCACTTCTATCCAAACAACAACTGGGCCATCAAACTTCTCTGCAACATCCCTACCATCAGTATGCAACTCCAATACCTGTTAGACATCCTCCAACACCTGTAACATTTTTCCAAGCTATGAAAAACCTCAAAAACATATCTGCAACCTCCTCAAGAGTCCAAACATGATGTAATCATCATAAGTGCAAGGACCAAACCATGAGAGCATAAACTAGCTCAAGTGTCATCAACCATGAAGCTCAACATCAAACATGAAGAGAAACTGTACATGTGATCATGTCAGCCTCTGCAACACATGTAGACATCATCTAAAACAACTCAAGAGCACCAAAACCACATCTCAAGAGTATCAAGGACATATCTCAAGCATCATATGCATGGATACCTAGCCATCCAAACCAACAAGACCAGTAGAGCACCTGCAACACAAGCATATGTCATAGCACAAGCATATGCATACCATCAAACAACATACTCAGCCATGTTGACATCAATGCCAACATCTCACTGCAACACTCATCATCTCATCACAGTCGATGCAACCTCCTCCAACACCATGCTATTAGGTTGACATCAATGCGACCAAGCAACTCATCACCACATTAATGCCAAGATTTTGAGGATACATAAAGGCTTTGAAAAAAGCTAGGGGATGTTTGAAGTTAACTCATGAAATGGAATGAAATATATATAAGTGCATGTAGTCAAGAAAGAGAGAAGCTAAAATTGTTTCCTTTTTCTTTTCACATATGTATAAGATTTTCCAAAAAATTCAATATGTTAAGTTACTTAAAAACCAAGCAACTCATCACCACATCAATGCCAACAATTTGAGAATACGGAAAGTATCTGGACAAATCTAGGGGATGTTTGAAGTGAACACATGAAATGGAATGAAATATATATAAGTGTATGTAGTCAAGAAAGTGATAAGCTAAAATCATCCTCTTTTTTTTTCACATCCGTATAAGATTTTCCAAAAAATTCAATATATTAAGTTACTTAAAATTTGGTAAATTTTACATGAATGTAATGATTAAAGATAAACCAAACAAAGAATATAAACCAAGAAAAAAAAATCATATTATGTTATCATAAATAAATTGAAAACCACAATAACCAACCCAAAATACAAGAATTGGAGAGTCTCTGACAACTGTCAACGTCCCATCCTAGAATGATACTTATAAAGTTAAAAGCATATGGAATAGGTGGAGATAGATATCTCAATTCTTCCAACAAAATATTTTCTTGAGCATATACAAGGAATAATGTAGAGAGGCTCCTTTGGAAATAGTAGAGGAGGAAGAGGAGGATCCAGTGGGGTGTTGAACTCATAACCATAGGCATAAATGAAAACCAGTTGGAAACTCATGGGGCATTTCTTGCCCTTCTCACCATTAAATAGATTTTACAATAGACTAAGTATTTAAAAAAATATATAGGGCTAAACACTTTTAGAGATATCTAGGACTAACAAGAAATTTCTAGAAATATTTGGACTAAAAACTTCTAGAAGTATCTTTCTAAAAATATCTGAGAGTAGCAATAATTGCATGACTAACTCATTTAATGAGATATATTATATTTCAACGCTCCCCTTTAATCTCCATAGTTGAATTTATAAGAATTAACAATGCTTAAGTGCTATCTCTAAAACCAAAAAAACATTTTTTCCCAATGGTTTGGTGAAGATACATGCTAGCCGATTTTTAGATCCACAAAATTGAAGAGATATGCCATCATTTTTTACAAGCTTGCAGATGAACTGATTGCGAGATTTAATGTGCTTGATTTTATTGTGAAACACATGGTTCTTTGATAATGCAGTTGTTGAACTATTGGCAAAAAAAATAGAATTTGGCTCCTTCTCCACATGTGCAAGATATTTCAAAAGTCTTATTAGCTATATTGCATGGCTTAATGTTGTAGTAGTTGCTACATCTTATGCTTCTATGAAAGATATTGAGACAATGGGCTATTTTTTGGAATCCCATGAGAACAAATTTGTACCCAAATGAGAATCATATTATGAGGTGCTTCTCCTATCATTAATGCTACCAACAAATCTACTATCTGTGTATACTATAAGAGTGTTGTATTCAAACCTATGTACCACAACCCATAATCAATTGTACCTGCAATATGCTTCAAAATTATTTTTCCAACTTTCTAGTGAGATTGCTTGGGAGACACCATAAATTTGGAAATTAAATCAACTGCATACATAACATCATGTCTAGATGCACTAAGGCACATGAGGATTCCTACAACACTTTTATACAATGTTTAATAGACTATTGCTCCATTATCCGACTTACTCTTTTTTTTACTATTGCAACATGTGTCTTTGTTACTTTGCATTTTTCCATCCTAAATCATTTTAATATATTTGCAACATACTTTTGTCAACATATGAAAATCCCTTCAGAAAATTTCTTGAATTCAATTCCCAAAAGGTACTTCATGAGACCAAGGTATGTCATCTCAAATTATTTTTTCATGGAAATTTTGAATTCATCTAAAATTAGATTTCCAGTATATATCATGTCATCAACATAAACACAAACTACAAGGATTTTACCTTGATTTGACTTGGTAGAGAGAGTAAGCTCATTATTGTTCTTAATGAATCCATTGTTGAGTAAGTATGAGCCCATCCAACTGTACCAAGCTCTTGGAGCTTGCTTCAAACCATGTTAAGGTTTTCTTCATCTTGTACTCTTTGTACTCTTGACCTTTTACTTCAAATCCTGGTTGTTGATCAACATACAACTCTAATTTTCCATTTAAGAAGGCCGAATTCACATCCATCTGGTAAATTGACCATTTTTCTGGGCTGCAATGGCTAACATAACTCTAATAGTATCCAACCTTGCTACTAGAGAAAATGTTTAACCATAGCCAATACTTAGTTTCCAAGCAAATCCTATGGCAACTAGCCTTGCCTTTCTCATCCAATTTTGTATTTTACACCCACTTAACATTAATATTGGCTTTATCTACTAGGATATCAACAAGATCCCATGTCTCATTCCTTTCAATAGCTTCAATTTATTCATTCATGGCCCATGCTCAATGCTCTTCTTTTACTTCCTCTTCAAAATAAGTAGGCTAGTAAGATAATAACAGAAAATGAGCATGTTGATCACATTTCTCATATATTTCCCTCAAGCTCCTTATTCTTTGATTTCTCATCGAATCTACTAGAAGAAGGAATATTTCTTTGATTTCTCATTGAATGTGTTAACTCTTAGTTGGAAGAAGAAATATCTTCTTATATTTACACCTGTAATCTTGGAAATCTTGATGGAGGGACTTGTTGCATTTAACTTTCCTCTTGTTCATTTATTAGGAGAGATGGATTTATAATATCCATTCTTTCATTCTCTTAATCACTCCAAGATTTTACTCCATTAGTTTTACATCTCTTCTCACCACAAATTTCGTAGTGACTAGATTACACACACTATAGGCTTTGGAAAATTCATTGTATCCAATGAAAATAAAATTTTCACTCATGTTTCAAGTTTCCTCCTTAGCCCTTCTAGGACATGTGCATAGGTAATACAACCAAAACATATAAAATGAGAGACACTTGGATTTGTTCCACTCCATGATTTTTGAGGAACTTTACCTTTTACACTATTTGATTGAGATCTGCTTAATCTGTAGACTGAAAAAGCAATAGCCTCAACCCAAAAAACATTGAGTGAATTTCTAGATTTGACCATACTCCTGAATATGTTCATAAAGTTCTAATTATTCCATTCAACCACTCCATTTTCTATGAGTATATTTGACAGTGAATTGTCTTCTAATCCCACTTCTATGTAGACCCATGTAGAATCATGTAAGCTTCCACCAATGTATTAAGTTTGCATGGGTATACATATATCTTTGTGGACAAGTTCTAGATGCTCCTTGGCTATGTAAAATGCTTCTAGAAAAATATCTCTTTGATGCTTTCCAAGAATGCAAATTTTACAAGTTTTGGTTTGCGCATTTAATATTGGTAGTGCGTTAACCAATGATTGTTTTTGCAAGAGCATAAGACTCCTAAAAGGTAGGTGACCATATCTAAGACACCATGACTGATTCCCATCTATGCATAAGACATTTTGTACATATGACTATGACACACTTAACTTCTTAGATTCAATAGGAACGATGTATTCTTGGTCATTTGAAACTTTTGAAATAAGTCTTCTACTAGGTGAATTATATAATATTGTGCACATGGAGTCTTTGAATTTGAAATCATAATCATGTTGACTCAACTGTCCAATAATTAACATATTATGTTTAAGATTTGGTTAATAAAATATATAAAAAATGTCGTTCTTCTCATTTTTCTTAGTTAGGATAGATACAACACTTTTTCCTATGACCTTGACATGATAATAATCTCGTAAATCCATTTCAGAGTGAATATAATTATCAATATTAGAAAAATACTTATTGTTACATATCAAGTGATTGCTGCAACCATTTTCCAACAACCAAAGATCCGCATTGTGATATTATTCAGTGATATTACATGAGATGAACATTGACTCATGCATTCCTTATTCAGTGTTGGAAACATTTTCTCTGCTCTTGTTCAGATTTGACTACTTCTTTCTGCATTCACTTTCATAGTGCTTATTAATCTTTGTAGTAGTAACATTGTACCTTTGAATTGTCTGTCCATCTTTTTCCTCTTCCTCTATGATTATAAGAATGACTAGGTTGATTTGATTGTCTTGATTATTCTGGTGTGTGTAGTTATTCCTTCTATTTTATGATTACCTTTTCCTATTTTACCTTTGCCTTTGCCTCTACCAATGTATGCCTAAGCCTTGTAGGCAATTTATAAGAACTTCTCTTCCATGATGATTATTGGTTGATGGGAAAAAAGAGATCCCATCAATTTTTCTATTATCAATTTGGATAGATATTTGGACTCCTCTATGGAAATGAAAACCATCTCAAAATTATTAGGTAGGCTTCTGAGAGTATTTTCCACAATTTAATGATATTCAACCATATCTCCAAAAGTCTCGAGATTGTTGGAAATAATACTGAAAGGGGGGGTGAATCAGTATTATCAAGTCAATAGAACTTTTTCATTTCCATAATCAGATTCATATATTCTACTTCCACAACTTCTTATGATTAAGTTAATTGATCTTCAATGAGTGCATTAGAACATTATCAACCATATTATCAGTTAACAGATGCAGTAACATAGAATAGATCATCACACATAAGACACACACATGAACACCATGATATAAGGTGGAAACCCAATGCGGGAGAAAACCACCTGCTGCAAGTCATCTCAATCTTCTTCTTAATAAGAAAATCCTTTTACAATATTTGTATTGGTGCAGTCTTATACCAGTACGGGAGCTACAACCCCCTTTGCTTTTGTACTAGCCAATCCATTTACTAGTACGCAGGCTGCTACCTGCTACAATGCTCCAAAGATTTCCTTTAGCTCTTGTACTAGCTTAGATACTAGTACGTAGATGCTGGCCTACAATATTTTCTCCTCCATGTACCACGTTTCATCAATTTTCAGACTGGATACACTGAAGCACAACACATAATCTGAAAGGCCACATTTCATCCAATTTTCATACTGGACCCAACAACAACATTGAAGCTCATAATCAAACAACCTTCTGAATCACCCACTCACCAGATCAATACATATACAATGAGAGTTATCAACGAGATCTAGTCCACCAGATAATATAAGGATAAGTCATTATGAACCTGATCCATTCATCTATCAATACTGAAGCTAATCATAATCATTCAATCAATCACTGCTGTTATCAGAACATAATATCAGAAACCAGACATCACTTCAAAACCCAGAACACAACAATAATAAACAGGGGCAGCTAAATAGATTTCATGAACAGTACGCAGCTTCACCCATAGAACACCTGCGTACATCTGCACTGTTTCCAACTGCTTTCCTGCGTACCCACGCACTGTGCCTCACGGACTTCCTGCGTACCTGCGCTCTGTGTCCAATGAACTACCTGCGCACCTCCGCATCTGCAGTGCTTCTGGGCCTGCATATCTACGCACCTGCAGCGCTTCTGGGCCTGCGTACCTACGCACTTTTCTTTCACTGTACTTGCGGTCCTGTGGGTATAGATAATTTCAAAACTTCAAGAATAACCCAGACTGTCAGATCTACAGATCTGAACATGCGCCGAGGAGATATCAACCCATTAGTAGATCCGACTTTTAATTTTCATGTTTCTCCTTGATATTGATTCAACTCTCTATCACAAACCGATTACAAGAATTTCAGATCTAGCTTCTCTTAAGATCTTCTAATTTCACACCCTTAGCCAAATGATCTCCTTTGCTTTATATAGGCAGGCTCTTCCTAAAATCATGGATCAATACCATAGATAACCAATACAAGGGGCCCAAAAACATTGGGCTCAATAATAATAATAATAATATAAAACAATACCACTGACCAAACCATAGGATCAAATACGTCGAGCTAAATACTATGGTCCACCATCGGATTCCCACGTAAGAGTACTTTTTCATTGCATGAAAGTGCGTGAACTAGGGTCCGCACCTTTTACACGGGATACCTGCGTGTATGTATGCACTTTATCTAAGACATGCCTGCGTGTCCGCACCTTTTGTACGGTGTACCTGCGTACCCCTTATTTTCTTCAATATTTGAGAGCTGATCATCAATCTCTGCTACTGACCTGTTGTACTGGGATCTATCACCTGTATAAGTTGCCATCAAGGACAACACTTTAGCCATAATGCCAACAATCTCCCCCTTTGGACTTGATGGCAAAGCTTACTTGTGAACTGTCATCTGATCCCTTTGAGCTGTCCGGTACCCCATGCACTCTGTCTCTTCTGTAGATTCATCTTGTTGTATATAAGAGAGGTGATCTTCTATGAGAGGGTTGCCATCAAGTCGACACATGCATTATAATGCCAACGGAGATGATTCATAACTCCAATCCCTTTTGTCATAATTTTTTCAATATTCTTTGGTTCCATATTCAATTCAAAGTCTCCTCCTAAAGGTTTCAAGCTTCATAGCCTTCAATTTTTCACTATACTAATATGCTAACTTCAAAATATTCCAATATCGGTCTGCATTGGATGCTCCCATTATCTTGGAAAAAATTGAATCATCTATTGAACTTTGAATCTAAAACTTGGCCTTCTTCTCCCTTTTCCTCATTTTTGTAAGTTCATTTTTTTAGGCATTAGACATGGCCTATAGAGTTCAGCTTGATTTGGCTCTATGAAACCATTCTCCACTGCTTCCCAACATTCATGTACTTTGAAAGAAGGTATTCATTCTCATGGACCATAACTCATAGTTATTTCCAACAAGCCTTGGTCCTTGTTTTTTTGTATTGATTATAAAA
This sequence comes from Pinus tabuliformis, assembly GCA_031772625.1. Lineage (NCBI taxonomy): Eukaryota > Viridiplantae > Streptophyta > Pinopsida > Pinales > Pinaceae > Pinus > Pinus tabuliformis. The sequence continues at coordinate 543,757,689 of CM062804.1, read as the reverse complement.
TCCATTAACAAAATCTTGTGATGCTAATATAATTTTTATTTCTCTCTCTATTATTCTTCCAACCATACCCCCTTTTATTCAACTAAGAATAATAATTTTCTTAAGCAAGGTATAAATATGACCAAAACCCCTTTACACCAATCAATAAAACCTACTCTGAAAAGAAATATCCCATGATACTTTAACTACACATGATTAAAAAAACTTATGTGCGGTGGAATTAAAAAAAGTACTCCAAAATTCAAGAAAATTACTCAAAAACTTATACTTGATTATCCAATTTAATTTCCCCAAAGGTATTATGGGTGAATTCAATAAATCAATATCTTTTAAAAACAAACTTTTAAACTTTTAAACCTTTATAGATAAAACACTAGTGGTGAGGGTTTCCATTTAGTTAAGTTCCACCAACATCGACAATGGCTCAAATCTAACATGGCTATGAATAGGTAGGGTTGGAGGCATTTTTTATTAGTGAATAGGGCAACTATATTTTGGAGAGATGGTGACTCTCCTCAAAGGACAATGATGTCCACATTCAGTGTAATGAATGACTATCTCCACTATGGTTGGGTGGCCTTGTAGATTGTAGTGCTAGCAAAAAATGCATCAATGCCTCTCATTTTTTAACCCTAATGGCCCCTCATTGGTTCTCTACTCAACAAGTGTCAATCCTCAAGTAGTGGAAGAGGCTTCAATGGAAACAAATTCTCCTTGGCCATTCATGTATTTTCTCCTCAAGGCCTCATATTTTTGACCTCACTCTTACATCCTCCAATCTCTTCCTTCATGAGATGCTCTCCACTCTGCGAAGATTCTTAAACCTGCTATGCTAACATGTTAAAACTACAAGAAAAGACATGAAGGAAAACCAATTGGAAATTAATGGGTCATTGCTCACCCTTCTCATCATTAAATAGATTTTACAAGAGACTAAGAATTTTCTAGAATTATCTAGGACTAATTGCTTTTAAATATATCTAGGAATAACATGAACTATCTAAAAATATCTAGACTAACAAATTCTAGAAGCATATTTTTAAAAATATATCGAATTGAGAATTAATTTCTCTTCTAACTCATGAATAAGAGACATTATATTTTAACATTAGGGAGGTGGAGAGGGTGCCTATCTCATGTCCATCCCTCCTTATCTTATTCCCACCCCTAGAATCACTATCTAAACACAAACTAAACATAATATAGGTATGGTTAATGAAATTAATATAAATTCTATGTATTTTGAAAATTCTAAACTCATAAACTAAGACTATACTTAAGAGATTTCCAACAAGTTTAATTGATAAAAAATAAATATTGCATGTCAAACTATGTTGTAGCGTTTGTCATGGACACTATAATATGATCATTTGGAAGGCACGAAAATACGTAAGAGCTAGCCACCTCCCGAAGGAATGAGTCCATATTGTTGACAATGATCATCCTTATTTCATACTTATTTTGAAGATCGAACAAATATAAATATAAGAAAAGTCATCATTTGAATTTTCTCAAACCCGATCTCCTAAATATTCAAAAATATGCCATCTCCATAAACTCAAGAAATTATAACTATACTTCATATGTATTTCCTTTGTATTTTATAATGTCAATGAAGATTTGAAATAAATTTTTACATGAAATTCCTCCTCCAAAAAAAAAAGGAATAATGACAACCCAATAACGATCTAAGAGGCTAAAGCTTTTGCTTAAAATATGTTTTGAACATTTAACATATTTGGTAGGAATATGTGTGTAAAAAGATGTGTTATGGCCAATGTGAGATGGTCGAATAATGAGCACATTATATATATATATATATATATATATATATATATATATATATATGTCAACTGGATGTAGTTTGGGTGGTTGGGAGAAATGTTATTATCCTTTTCACATGAATTCAATTTCTAAACATGATGGGTTTAGGTCATAATGGGTATCTTTGTAATGGATTTGAGTCTTGTTGTCTAATCAAACCTAGATCCTTATAGGGATGGATCAAATTTGTGTGTATATATATGTGTGTGTGTGTTTCAATTGGATGTAGTTTGGGTGGTTGGTCTTAAACTTGGATTTATCAAGTATCGATATGGATCAAATTTGTTAATGTATACCTTTTTTAATATGAAGAAATTAATAACATAAAATTAGATGATAAAATAACTTACAAATTAAAAAATTTGATCCTCTTGGTGCTTGTATTCAATAAATAATTCAATATATATATATATATCTATATATATATATATATATATATATATATATATATATATATATATACATACATACATACATACAGTTACATGTAAAAAATGTAATTAAAAATATATATATTAGAACCAATTTAAAATAATATAATATATTTAGTATAAAATTATGAATACAATTATTTTGTCTAACTATAAAATTTCTTCCTAATTGAAATCCATATATCTACGTACAATGCGTTAGAAATTGACATGTATGTCGAAAAAATTACATTAGAAATTGATATGTACACTAAAATCAATAACATTATATATATAGTAAATAGAAATAGAATTGACATGTACATTAACATAAATGTGTTAGAAATTAAATAAGAATAGAAATCGAAATTGACATGTACATTAAAATCAATGCACTAGAAATTGACATTACATTGTACTCAACACATTAATTTCTATGTACATGCAATGATTTCATTATTTATATTCAAATTATTTCTCATGTAACTCATGAAATATACTTCTAACTAATTCTCTTTATGTTCTCAACAAACTAAGGAAACTAAGTAAATTTGAACTGAGTAGATTTATCTTAGACATATACATAATTTTTATCATATACAAATTGTTTTACTATACTAAAAACCAAAGCCTGATAGACTGACATTGATCCTTCTTGATAATATTTCCTATATTTTCAACAAATTGAGGAATGTGAGTAAATTTCAAATGACTAGATTAATCTTAGACATAAACATATACATGACTTGAACAAATAGACATTGTGTCACTACAATGGAAATTGAAGAAAACAGATTGACATTGATCATTTCCAATAATACTCTCTATGATTTCAACCAATTGAGGAAAGTGAGTAAATTTCAAATGATAAGATTAGTATTGGACACACACAAATGCACATTGTTGATCATCTATAAATATTGTGTGATCATTCTCAATTGGAACCAACCTAGATATATATTGACCCTAGATCTATAAAGCATAAAGAGGGATCAAATATCAAGGTACAAACCTCAAGTTTTGTACTAAAAAAGAGGTTTACACATAAAGGGATTTGATCTCTCTCATCACTCAATAGATCCTAGTTTAAGAGGAACCTTTAGTAAGAATGGCTTGATAAGGCCCACACTTACCCACTATGCCAATTTGGAATTTGCATAGGAATTAATGACCTATAAAAATAATGCTATTATTATTTTTTACTTTACATTAGGTTGATAACACAATCTTTTATGGATTTTATGCATGCTTTGCATGTGAAAATGAGTTGAACTTTGCATTATGAACATTTAAGTAAATTTTGGTTTGACTTAGTTCATTAGATATGATTTACGTCACATGATGACATAGATGAGGGCTAAAGCTACCAAAGTGATGTTTCCATGTGAATATGCTTATGACAAAACAAGTGATCAAAAGTAGGTTGATGAAAATAGTCCATTGATGTATGAAATGTTGGAAATAATACTGAGAGGGGGCGGGGCGGGGGGGGGTGAATCAGTATTATCAGATCAATAATTTTTCATTTCCCAAACATATTTATATACGCTACTTCTGTGAAGTGAACCAGTGTGTACACGCTATTGTGATTAGTGAAACTAGCATATACCCAAAGAACTTGTGATTTAGTTAATTTATTATGTGTTGATCTATAACCAGTGCATCAATAACTTATTAAACAGTGCAGTAAAAACAGAATAAACCATCACACATAAGCAACACACATGAACACCAAGATTTAAGGTGGAAACCCAATGTGGGTGAAAACCACCTGCTACTGTCGTCTCTGTCTTATTTTAATAATAAGAAAACATGTTTACAATCTTGTACTGGTGCAGACTCATATCAGTACGCAAGCACCCACCTGTAGAAGGCTACAACCTTCTCTTGTTTTCCAGCTTCTACTGGAAGGGAGCTACAACCCCCTAGCTCTTTTACTATCCAATTTTTTTACTAGTACGTAGGCGTCGACCTACAGAAGGCTACGACCTTCTCTCTTCCTCCAGGGACCACGTTTCATAAATTTTCAGACTAGATGCTCCTGGTACACAACAATACACATGAAGGCCTCATTTCATCAAATTTTCATACTGGACCCATCAGAAACTTTGAAACTCAAACTGCATCAACCAACAATCAGTTAATCTAAACAATCAGATCACTGTCACCAGAACACTGTGCTGAACCCAGAAACCTGCATCATCATTCAGAACCAGCTGCAACCTCAAAAATCATCCATCAGAATGTATACGCTACTTTACTAAACCCAACTTGCTTGTATAAGCTACTTCCTTTAATCAAGCCAACGTATACCTTCAAAACCACTGAAACATAAAACTTCTGAATCAAGTCTATACCAACCAACAATATATTGAACATCTACTGTCAATTTACAGAGCCTTACACAGGTAGTAGCAGAGATCACCCTTCTCACTTATACAATCAATCAATCAGATATCAAACTCCTCATGCATTCAGTTTTACATTCAAATCTAAGAAGACTTCATTGACAAACAACAGTAAAACAACAGTACTGATCAAATAGATCAGTCATATTTGAACAACATACTTTTCTTTAGCCTACGCTACTTGGAAGAGATGAACCAACGTGTATACGCAACTTCACCAACTCGAACCAGTGTACAAATATGCAAATATTAACTCATAACTTCGCTGCTATTCCAAACTTTACACAAACCCAGATCATGACATTCAAAGAATAAAACATGTGTACACAATTAGATCTGGCCCAACCAATATCATATCATTCAATGATAAGTCATTTCAGGTCTCATGATCCTGATCCAACGTTGAATTCAAGGTGCACAAAATATTTCAGATCAAATCACCAACATAGCCCCTGTAATATAAAATATACTTCACATAAAAGTATTCCTTAGAAACCCTTTTCACTTGCACACCTTGGCCTTATGATCTTCTCCTCCTTATATAGTTTTAGGCCGTTCTCAATACTTTAGACCAAAACCACTTAGGACCTGTGGTATTCTTGGGCGGGATCAAATAGTCATTACTCCACTCAAAATTGTGGGCTAATACCATGGTATTTGTTAGTGTCAGTATCTGCATACTTCCATCAGGGATCAAATTTTCTCTTTGCATTTTCATTTTAGGGGTCTCATACTGAAATTTTTGCATCATTTCATTAGGTTATGTCACGCTGATCCACTGATGGTTGTCTTCTCCTCAGAAAACCCAATTTCTCCCTCATAAAGTACACTTGCTGACCCATCTCCAGGTTGTATTCAGTTATAGTTTCAGAGTCAAATGCAATCATGTTTCCATTAGGTCTTAGGGCATGTTTTCATTAGGTCTTAGGGTTCATTTCCAAGGTCAAAGGCATGATTTAAAAGTGTAAATAAAGGGCAGCAAGGGTATGAGGATGATAAATAAATCAAGAGTGATTGCTAGTAAGTCATAGTCACTGTACAATTATCTCTTTAACTAATGTAATTTTCACCTCAAAAACATGTTTTTGAGGTGAAAACAGAGTATTTTAGGTTAATTTATATTTTTATGTAATTTGAGTCACTTTATGTAATAAATGATCCCAGTTGCATCAATGCATCTCTCCTTTCTACAAGACAATGAACCACTGCAAAAAATCAGTTCAAATTGAGCATCATCCACCTGAAAAGGAACAATGAAGAAAATGCATTAAAAAAAATATTTGGAAAAGGTCCAAAACATTAGAAAGTGGAGTTTTCTAATGAAAAATCAAAATTTACTCCTATATAAGATGTCACATTTCCTTTTCAAGCTTATCATTCTTATTTGGCAAAGAAGGAGGAAAAAAGTGAAGAAGAGAGGAGAAGTTGAGCAAGTTTTGGGCCAAGGAGAAGTGGCGTTGTGCGTTCAGGCTAGAGCGCTGCACGTAGGCTGGTTTTTTCAGTGGAAAAAACAACTGCGTTTCGTGTATAGGAGGGTGCTTTGCGCCTGTAGGAGGCGCTGCGCGTAGGGCCAACAAGGGCCAAACGACCTCCTGCCACCCAAAAAAACATCAGATTTTTCCTTCCTTCCCCTCAAACAAGTAAGTATTGTTCCTTGACTTCATCATTGGTTTGCAATTAATGCATTTGAGGATAATTTTCCATGGTAAATGTAAAACCCTAGACTCTCCCCTAGTTATGCCTAAAACCCTCCCCCATATCACTCCATAACACTCCACATCCCTTTGTCCTTCATCCCAAAAGCAATACCTCAAAAACCCAAGCCCCTCTCCCTCATTTTCATGATTCATACCCTCCCACTCATTTTCATGTTTACCTAGCCCACCAAATACCTCACAAGATCACCTCCCCTTCCCTTATTCCTAATCACTCTTACTCACCCCCTCCATCCCTTTTCTAGGAGTGCACAACCTCAAAATTTTCAAACATGGACAGAGGAGACAGAGACTATGAGGAGGAGGAAAACACTGGCAGTGATAGTTCAGTAGGTAGACCTAGGCATCAGAGAAAACCACACAAGGGAGGAAAAATTATCAGGGAAGAGCCACTAAAACTCATAGAGTTGCAAGACTCTCATTCTGCTGTCACTTGCTTCAGGCATCTAGGCTGCTATGAGTTCTGTGAGCATGTGGAGAGAGTTCAACACCATCCTGAGCTCACCAGGATTTTTGTGGCCAATCTTCATGACAACAAGGTGACTCTTGCTGGGGTGACATTCACAGTTTCACCCTCCATCATTGCGGATGCAACCAGGATTCCAAATGTGGGAGAGAAATGGTACAAGGCACAAGACCTAGATGAACACTATTATGAGCCTTACATCAAACCTAGGTACAGAAATGAAGCAAAAAGGCTTTTTCATTTCAGGTTCCTTGAAGACAAGTATGCCCCTATGATGAGATTAATAAAAAATTGCAGCTATTTCTTTTGGATCCATGTGGTCTTGTGATCATATGTTAAAATGTTTTGTGTACTTGTTGATGCCTCGAAATTCGTTGCAACAACATCGGGGAAACCACCCGGTCCGGAACTTAGTGCAGCTCCTTTTCCGTTTGGAATAGTGGCTCCGACTGGGGATAACGGGACCAGTTTCCCAAAGATTATAAGTAAACGGGATGGATGGATGATTTAAGATATGAAATGATAATAAACAAAATAACTAAACTATAAAAGAAATACAAAAACTATAAGCTAATCCCGGGACTTATCAATTCAGACAGTACAGCGTTTAATAAACTATGCTTAATGACAGGCATATAGATGACACTAACAACAAGCATAGCTGTTTAATCATTTGAGATTGCTCTGCGTAAGTAGTTACGCAGAGCTATAATAGCGAATTACTGTACTCAGTCATTCATATCATTGATACATACATGGGTGAAAGATAACAAATCTCAAAACATTCAATAGTGATATGAAATGAAGACTTATTGTTGTATTGCATACATGTATTCAATAATAGCAAAGTAATAACACAGCAATTCATATAACTGAAAAGAGAACAGATACAGATAATAGTACCATGCAAGCTGTTTGATCAATCCAATGTATTAATCGCTATGTAGCAGTCCTTCCTTCCAACCAGAAAGCATTCCAAGCAAACGACAATAGTGCACAATTTACTTAAACAGCATTCCAAGTAAAATTAAGGACCAGTGGTCGAGTTTCAAAAAGAATATAGACTGAAGCACAATAGTGCAAACTTCAGCCTTTTAGTCTTTTACAAAATTTTACGACCCTTTCCAAAACAATGAAAGGGTCTATAAATACTATTCTAATCTAACTACTAAATATCTAAAAACTGAAAACTAAGTAATCGGCATCAACAAATATCATCTTGCAATTTGGGTGAATCGGCAGTCGGCGGCGATGCTTCAGTCAGCTGTCTCTTTGCCTTTACTCCTTCGCTGACATATAGCCAGCATTGGCTCTACTTCAGGCGGAGTATTAAGGCGAGAAGTCAGCTGTGCATCATATGTGGCATCTTGGAAATCGGCAATCAGGTATTGGAGAGCGTCGGTTAGACAGTTGAGAGCCGACCTTTGAGAATGCGGTTTAATCAAGAAAAGCCAGTATGCATCGGAGGTCAAGGTATTTACTCCAGCAATTAACCGCCCTTGTTCTTCCAGCTTAAGATAATTCTTATGCTCCAGCATATTTGCGGTTGTTATGTTTCCAGGTGTGCATTGTGAAATCATATTAGCCAGATACAATGTATCATTGACTATATTGATCATGTTCGTGGAAATTGTTTTGCATCTGGATGCTGCCCTCTCTGCCTTCATTACCTGTGTTTCCCATTCCATGAAAAGTATGTTCTTGTATGTTTCACTGATTCGGGCTAAATTAGCAGCTTGCCCTTCTGGAGTATCTTGCCATTCAATATATTCTATTATTTCATCTTCGGCTTGATCCAAGTTAGTCCTGGCTTTCTCGATTTGCTTACATACTGCTGTAGATATATCACAAAGTGACTCAGCTTCAACTAGCTGTTGGCACAAAAGTCTAATCTGAGATATTAAAGCGCCATTTATCAGAGTCGCCTCTGTTCTGAAATCTTCAATACTCTTGGCGCCTTTAATACCTTCCAGTTGTGCTGAAAGCTGAACTATTTGATCTTCTTTAGATTTCATTAACAGCTCATTTGATGCTTCCAACTGTGATAATGCCTCTGCTAATTCACGTGCTTTAATGTCACTTTGGTCTATCCTTAGTTTTTCAATTTGCTGGATTAACAAATGATTCTCTTGTTGTTGAGCCAGCAATTGTTCTTCCGCCTGTGTCGTTTTATTCTTTGCCTCTATCACTTCTGCTTGCAATGTATATACCTCATGTTATTTAGTCTTCAAAAGAAGACTCACTTCGGATGCTTTGTCAATGGTTGCTGCTGAATAAGCTCCCGCAAATTGCGACAGCTTTGTTAAATCTTCAGAGGGACTTAATTCTCCCTTCCAGACGACATTGCCCGTGACTGTTTGCTCATTCGAGACAGAAAGTTGATCAAGCCTTCGTCTCTTCCTTGAGCGTCTTACAACGGCTTTATGCTTAGGGCTGTAGAAAATGTCTAGAGGAGGAATTTCCTCTGCCTGAAGATCAACTTGATCAGATGGATTCTGAGTAACTTCTTCAACATTCTGTACTGTGGGTGGGCCGCTGGTTCTTTCAAGAACCGGAGAAACAGTAATATCGGGAGTCTTTAAGGCATCTGAGTCTTTGGAGGCTTCTTTACCACTTATAATGGAATCAAATTGGTTCCATTCCTCAATCAATTCAGTATCGACAGAGATTTGCTTACTCTGTTCTTTTTCTTTTTCAATTTTCTGCTGTTCTTCGAATGCCTTCCGCTGTTGCTCCTCTTGTATTCTCCGTTGCTGTTCCTCCAATTCCTTTTTCTGCCTATCTTCCAGTTCTTTCCTTATTTTTTCTTCTTCCTCTCGTTTCCTTTGTTCTTCTATCTCCCTTTGCCTTCTCTGTTCTTCTATCTCCCTTTGCCTTCTCTGCTCTTGTTCAATTTGTGCTTTTTGCTGCTTTTCTGCCTGCAGTTTTCTTTGACTTTCCTCCTGTTCTCTAATTGTAACGGGAGGTAAATTTATTTCTGGCTGATCAGGCTCGCTTGAGGATGAAGTTGGGGTTGTAGATAATAACTTTAGAGGCAAAGTTTGCAACCTTTGCTTTCTAAGTTTATTAAATTCAGTTAATTCCATATCTCCATATCTCATTGCAGCAAGTTGTTTGACTTGGCTTATTGAATCAGCACCCATGAACAGGTCGTCAAACTGGTCTTCTTGATGAACCACCTTTGTCAGCTTAGCCTGTTCCAAGGCAGTGAAAGCAGCCTTGTTCGGGTCATAGAGTCTGTTGGGAATAGAAACTAGAGATAGCATTTGGAGTTTTGCTGCTTCCTTTTCTGCATGTTTATAATTTAGCAGCGTATAAACTCCAATTCTTAAAGGAAACGATGGCCATCCTCTCTTCTTCTCCTCTTTGAGAGTTTGGGTAACACCTTCAGACATTATCTGATAAGAGATTTCTCGGGCCAACAGTTTGTCTGGGATGTATACGGGAAGAACATGTGGCCTGGCCTTGCTTCCAAAAACTCTGATATAAGAAAAACATTCTTCGCCAAACCAATGGGCTACGGTTGGCAGGTCAAAAGAGGCTTCATAGGAAATCCTAGGGATAGGTCTGTCAAAAATAGAATAGTGAACGGGAACCATAAAACCATTGCAAATTTGGTATAAATGATCTTTGTGAGAAGGTTTCCACAATTTACGATGATACAAATGAATAGGTGTTGGGTCATGGGTTGTCCATCTCCAACCAAGGACAGGAAACTCAGAATTAAAACAAAGGGCATCCATAATGTATGCAGAGTAATAAAAAGGTGGGATTTTTCTCTCACTGACTCTGGTTTTGGCCCTAAACTCACGAATAGCTAAGACCAACTTATCAGACAGGATAGTGGCCCAATCCATAATTATACTATTAACGGCCGCTTCCATTAAGGGAACCATATCAACATGGATATTTGCAGAATCATGAAATCCCCACAATCTACACATCATAATTCCAGCATAGCAGTAAGGTGAAGCCAGAGAAGCATTGGAGTACTTACCCGACATATCCTGTTTGTGTTTTGCTGGATTTTGCCTCCACTCTCGTAGAGGTTCGGCTGGTGATTCATTCTCTCTGGCAAATTTTTCCACAAATGCTCTGTTATAGACTTGCTCGGGATTGGGCAGATGATACATTTGTCTTAAGTCTTCAGGCTTGAAGGAGCCGAAAATCCTTCTATCCTTAGAAACGAAGGTTCTATTAGTGAGAGGAACTTCTTCAATTGCCCAACGCACCACGTCAGTATAAGGCAGGACTTGTTCCCTGGCTGCTATTCTGTGCAGAAAAGAGTCAGCCAAATCTTTAAGAGTTGCCTCAGACTTTCTTAATTCATCCACACTTGCCTCCGTTACTGTCACTTCTGGTTGTTCTCCTTCTAGCAAATTGTATGTCCCTTGCCATGTAGTACCAGTAAGACCAGTGCATGTAGTATCTGAGATTAAGCCCTTCCTTGAAGGTGTAGCAGCTTGGCCTGAGGCGGGTGTCGCAGTAGAACCTGCCATCTTCTTGGACTTTTTTCCCATCATATTCAGACTTCTCTCGTTAGTCGAATTCTACACAAGTGCAAGAGAAATCGTAACAAAGAAATAACAATGACAATCCATAACGGGATAAATATATGATTTGAAGCGTGGCGAGATTATTCTAAAAAGAGGCTGCGGATTTAATGATTTGAGCAGGCGCCGTAGATGTAATGATGGTGATTTTACGGCCTACAGCTTCATAAATGACCATTACTTAAGTTATTAAACCGAATGACTCTTAAAGCGTGTAATAGATCTTTCAAAGGTCTAATCGTAGTTGTTCGTTAATTCGAAGGGGCAAAGCTTTTAAATACGCATGCATTACCTTATCCCTTTACTTAACGGCTTTTTGAAATCTGTGATTTTGTCAAATCGATTAAAATATAACTTTAATGCTTTGAAATAATCACCTTTTGGAACTGAGGTCATCATTATGCGTCATCATATCGCATCGGAAGTGTGTGTGTGGCGTTATCATTTGGGAAAGTTTTTAGCGAACGCCGATTGCGATATCGCATTCGGCGCGCGAACATAACCCCCAAATGTGTATCAATTGCTTTTACCGAATGCCGATAGCCGATATCGCATCGGGCCGGAGTGTTAAAACATTTTCCACACGACATAGTGGCATGCCGATAGCCGATCGCCGATATCGCGTCGCATCGGGGAAAAGGTATGTGCCCTTTTGTGTGTGCATTTGCTATCGCCGATGGCCGATAGCGATATCGCATCGGAAAAAACCAAGATGGCAACCGAACTTGCGATTACTTCTTTGGACTTAACCAAAAATTGCTTATCACTTGCTCAATAAGGGTTTTTCGCATAAATTCATTTGATTATCATACCTTATTTGAACAAGTTTATTAATGCCAATTAAAAATTTTAAAAGGGACCCATTTCATATGTAAATTGTTTGTGATAAAATTGTTATGAAATGGGGGGTTGTTGTAGGGCACAACAATTGGCGATTCGCTGGCAGAACCAGTTATCTCTGAACTAACAATTATATTTACATTTTCTCAAATAGAATCTTTATAAAAGAAAGGAAATTTCTAATATAACTAGATATCTATTGATTCTAAATAAAACAGGTTTCTTCATTAGACTTCCTCTTTTTATAAATGCACTTCGAGTATTAAAAGAAGTCCTTATTGGTTTGTAAAAGTAAAAATAGAAAACTTTTCCATATCAGCTTTTAAAATAAACTCCTCTGTCACAGGTAGAGCCTCTGCTGCCAGCAAACGTTCATAGTCTCGGCAGGGTTACCTTTTAACCATGTTCTTGTCCATTGTTCCATTCACCTTAGAGTGTGACTAAACAGAATGAATTCAAAAGATATTCTCGTATTTTTTGAATTTCAATTTCTTTTTTCGTTTAAGATAAAAGCCATTGTCCTGGTTTGGTGGCCAGATAGGTGACAATGCCATTCACGGGTAGTAATTAAACTGAACAAGCTGGCTCGTGATGAGACCCCTTGTCTTGAGATTTCAAGCCATTACCCTGTTTGGTATGCAGTTTTGGTAATGTCAGTTAAATTATTTTCCTATGAACATGGTAAGCAGGCTTGTGATAAGACCTCTTATCTTTAATCTTTTATATTTTAGAATTACACTCTGAGTAATCAAAAACTGTTGGTGAATGGGATGAACAATTATCTTGTTAAGAATAAATGGATGACAGGTTTAAGAGTTGAAGATGCTGAAAATGAATTAGCTCCTATTTTCGTATAAATAACCTTTGGGGACTAATTTCAACCACTCAAGATGATTCATAGATCTTTGTTCAGAGAGAAATTTTCAAAGGTGAGTCTGTAATGCTTAGAATAAAAAGATAGCTAATTTCCTAGAAATGATCTCTCTTGGTTCAAGATGCTATTTTTTAAAAAGTAAATATTAATATTACTATGGCGAGACAGCTTTTATTTACAGCGAAAGGTCAATGGGAATGTCTCACATTCTTATTCCTATAAATCCTACAAACTATGAAAAACTAATAAGCTAAAAAGAGAAGGGGTTACCTCCTCAGTTAAAGAATTTCTTCAGAATTAGACCATTGACAGGGAGAGAATCTCTCACCCCTGATAGATTTTGAAGTATGAATGTAGAATGGCCTACTTTTTCACAGATCTGAAATGGTCCCAGCCACATTTTTTGGAATTTGGAATGTTTACCTTTGTCTTCGTGGGCTTTGTCCCATTTCAGGACTAGATCTCCGACTTCAAATTGTCTAGGGCTGGATGAGACTAGATCGAAAGCTGCTTTAATGACTTGCTGATGTTTTGCATGTGTAACCTTGGCTTTGTCCCTTTCTTCTTCAAGTTTGAGTATTTGATCATGTCTAAACTGTATAGAAGAAGAAGGAGTTTCGTCTATAAATTGCACTAGGGCTAAAGATGGGAGAAGAAGATTGGTTGGTACGACTGCTTCTTTTCCATAAACAAGATTAAAAGGAGAGGTCCCTATGGAAGCTTTCTGTGTAATTCTATCGGCCCATAATGCAAATACCAAGGATTTATGCCAGTTCTTATGATTTTCTTCGATTGTTCGCTTAATGATTTTGATTAGATTTTTATTAGTTGATTCTACTAGGCCGTTACCCTGGGGGTAATAGTTGGCAGAATACTTTAATTTGAATCCTCTTTTGATAGCGAAATCAATCATTGCATTGCCTGAGAAGTAAGAAGCATTATCAAAGACAAGAGCGTTTGGAACACCAAACCTGGTTACGATGAACTGATCTATAAATTCGATGATTGCTTCCGAGTTTGTTGTCTTTAATGGAACTGCTTCTACCCACTTTGTAAAAGTAATCAGTTGCTGTAAGGATATACTTGTGTTGCTTGGAAGATGAAGGATTTATTTCTCCAATGATGTCCAATCCCCATTGTTCAAAAGGTTGTTCAATGTTGATTGGTTGTAAAGGGAAAGCTAGCTTTCGTTGTCTTCCACTGGCAGTTTGGCACTTAATGCATTTCCTTACATATTCATGAGCATCCTTAAACAAAGTAGGCCAGTAATATCCGGCATGAATTACTTTATGAGCTGTTGTATCAGCTCCAAAATGTCCTCCTGCCGGTCCATCGTGTAGCCCCTGCAAAACCTTTTGAGCTTCAGGTTTCTCAAGGCATCTTAGTAATACAGAATCATAGTTTCTCCTGAAGAGCACATCGTTAATAAGAGAAAAACTCTTAGCTTTCAATCTAATGGCTCTCTTATTCTTGTAGGACAAATTGGTAGGTGCATAACCATTCTTTAAATAAAAGATTAGATCTGAATATTGAGATTCAGAATCTGGTATACTTAGCTGATTGACTTCTTGGTTTTGCTCTGTATCACCTGATTCAGGAATGTTTGATGCTCCTGCTAAGATCCTGCAAAAACCTTGACCTTTAACAAATTTTGCTGGCTTTATTTCTAGATCATATTCTTGGAGAGCTGCGACCCAGTTTGCCCTCTTTTCTCCCAATTCCTTTTGAATTAATAGTTGCCTAACTGCGGAGAAAGGAACTATTACTTTAGTATGGGTTTTAAGAAGAAAGGGTCGATAATGTTTGACTGCTTTAAAGACAGCAAAAGCTTGTTTCTCAATTTCTGAATAATTCAATTCGGCGCCTTGGAAGTTAGAACTGAAGAACGAAATGGGCGCTTCCAAATTGTCATCATTCAATTGAGTTAGTACTGCTGCGTAAGATAAGTCGGATGCAATAGTATATAATGTAAAATGATTAGAAAGATTTGGAGTATTCAGGGCTGGGACATTGATTATGGATTGTTTAATATCATGAAAAGCTTGCTTTTCTTCTAGTCCCCATCTGAAGGTTGAATTCTTTTTAATCATCTTTTGCAGTGGTAGTACAATTTGTGAAAAATCTGGAACAAATCTCTTAACGAAATTAATTTGTCCTAAAAACGACTGCATCGATTTTTTATTGTGTGGAAAAGGAATTTCAGAAATTTCCGTAATTCGCTCAGGATCTACATAAATGCCATCCTTAGATACAATAAACCCTAAGAGCTTGCCTTGATTGAGAGCGAAAAAAGACTTTTTCGGGTTAAGAGAGATACCATATGTTTTGCATCGTTGAAAAATCTGATTCAAATCATGCAAGTGATTATATCTCTTTTTAGAATATACAGTAATGTCATCGAGGTAGACAACTACTGTTCGGTTAATTAACCCTCTAAAGGCTGTATCCATAGCTCTTTGAAATGTTGCTCCTGCATTTATGAGTCCGAAAGGCATCTTTTGGTATGCGTAAGTTCCCCATTTTGTTCTGAATGTAGTTTTTAATTGGTCATCAGGATGAACCAGTACTTGATTGTATCCTGAGAAACCATCAAGAAAAGACATCAATTCAGATCCTGCTACCGATTGAAGGATTTGCTCCATGGTAGGCAGAGGGAAGTTATCTTTTAAGCTTGCCTTATTTAAATTTCTGAAATCAATACAGATTCTGATGTCGCCGTTTTTCTTCCTGACGGGTACCATATTGGAGACCCAGTTTGAGTGTCGGACGGGAAAGATAATCTTAGCTTTTAAAAGCTTATTAAGTTCCGACTTTATCTGGCTCTCCAAATTTGGATGGATTTTTCTTAACTTCTGCTGGACTGGTTTTTGATCGGGAAGCATAGGAATAGTGTGTTGTATGATAGATGTATCATATGTTTTAAGGTCATCATACTTCCAAGCAAAAACTTGTTTGTTTTTTCTTAAAAGTTTGATAAATGCTTCCTTTTCTATTGTAGAAAGTCCTAATCCTAAATTTACATTCTGAGGAGTTTGAGCCGTTCCTAAATTAATCAATTCAAACCTAAGAGTAGAGCTCTGGAGTTTAGCATTAATTACAGGTTTAAACCTATCTTTAATGTCATAAAGGTCTTCAAGCTTTACCACAGGTTTAGGAATAACGTTATCTTGAGATGTTTGCTTCATTTGAGAATCATGCTCATCCTCTTCAATGACTTGATTGTCATAGGATTTTTCAGAGGTCAAAAATTGCAGAATATCCTCGTCATGGTTGAAAACCCTCCAGCTAGTGATGTTATCAGGAACTGAAGGTCTAAAAATTAACTCTACAGAAAATCTATCAAGACTATAGTCTTCGGAAGGGAGAAGCTTGGAAGCTACGTTGGCTAGTAAATCAGCTGCTGAGTTTTGCGATCTTGGGATTGATAAAATATTGAATGCTGAGAAATGTGAAGTGAGATCTTGCACTAACGTTTGATAATGCTTAAGGTGGCTTGAGAGGCAATGGATTGTATTCCTTACCTGTTTAACAATGATCTCACTATCGCCGAATACTTTTAAATATTGGACTTTAAGGTCAATTGCCTTATATAATCCCTGAAGTAATGCTTCGTATTCGGCTGTATTGTTGGTGCATTCAAATTCTAATCTACAAGAAAGCATTGTCTTTTCGCCTTTTGGACTAACCAAGATGCAACCTGCTCCTGAACCCTCGCTGGACTTAGAGCCATCAAAATACAAAGACCAAAATAAAGGAGAATCAGAAATATTTACATCCTTTTGATCTACATTAAAGCATTTGGATAAATCTGATTGTGAAAAATTTTCTACTTGAGATGTACAATGATTAACTTGAAAAGGGGAAGATTGGGCAATAAAATTGCCAAAGAATGATTGTGAAGAATAATTTCCCAAAATGTTATTGTTGAAAGCCACCGGCTGGTTTTCTTGTTCGAAATCGGTTACTGTATGAGTCATATGCTTCTCACGGTCGATCCTTATTTGATTTGGCTTACCCTTGTAGGGGAGCCACATATGTGACCAATCGGTGGAAATGTATCCATGTAGTTTCTCAGACCAGTCTCTGCTCAAAATTAAACCGTAAAATTAAGGTATGTCGGCTATCAAAATGTCTATTCTCTGTACTATTCTGGGATCAGCAGACAACCTGATAGTCACGGAATTAATTTCTCCTATGACCTGTACTTTGGTTCTGTCTAACTGTACAATGTGGATGGCTGACTTCTGGGGTTCTATGTTCAGCTTAGAACAAACTGAAGCTGGCATAATATTGGATGAAGCCCCTGAATCAATTAAACAGTTATGCAGATTTCGATTATAGATTTCATAGGTGAGCAAGAAAGGTGGGGTATGAGAATTGGATCTATCTCCAATCAGAACCGAATCGGTAGCCTCGACCATATCTGGAGGGGGTTGTCCTGAATCATTAGCAGCTTTTGAACTGGGAAGAGGGGAAGAAGGCACAACGTTAAATTCCCTTAGGAGCAGTTTTTGCTGATGTTTTAATTTACCTAGCTCAAACATAGTTATGTTTGCCTTGGTCTTTTTCATGTCATCGACAATATTATACTCCATATGGTCAGATACCACTAGTGTTTTGGATGTTGAAGGAGAATTAGAAATTGGAGGCTGGTTTTGAGGGAATGCTACCGGAGATTTCTTTGGAAGAACTTTTTCTTTTGGTGTGGCAGCACCTGCACTCCTCTTTTTTGTTTGAGTAGGTTCAGAAGCGCTTCTACTTCTTGTAGTAACCGGAAAGGCTTCTTCTTCATTCTCAGTATCAGAATTTGGGAGTATAAAATCCCACATTCCATGGCACTCAACTACTTCTTCTTCATCATCGGTCTGTTCAGTTGTTTCACCTTCCTCTTCTTCTTGGTCTGAGTCTGCATTGGATATAACATTGGGTGGCTTTGACTCTGTTTTCTTGAAAGTTCTAAATGGTCTTTTATTTGAGGTTTCAGCCACCTGTTTCTTGATATCAACCATTTCATTAGACAATGTTTTAAGGACCTTTTGTAAACCCTCCATATCATAGGGGTCCTTTGGGGTTTTCTTCTTGGAATCTTCTTTAAACGAGACTTTTTTAGCTTTTCGGTCTTCAAGAGCAGCTTTCTTCTCAAGAGCATTAATGCGCTTTTCAACAGCAAGTGCTTCTTTCATGTTTTCAGCTAAGGTAGGTTTGCCAGCCCTGTCTACAAAAATAGCTATGTTGGTAGGTAAGGCAGTAATATACCATTCGCTTCTGATTTGTTCACTTGGTTTAGAGTCGGTAGGGATTTTATTCAGGAGTTTATTAAATCTAGCATTAAACTCTTTAATTAGTTCCCTATGCTCTATTCTTAAGTTGGAGAGATCATTTATTAAAGTAGCTAAGGACCTATCATCTCCATACTTGGTAAGAAACTCTTCTTGGCATGTGTTCCAACTGGTAATTAAACCAGAAGGTAAGGAAAAATACCAGGATCCTGCCGATCCTTGTAAAGTGTAGGGAAACAGTCTGACAACAACATCCTGCTCTGTCACTCCTTTCAAGTTGACTGCTAACATAAAATTGTTAATATGTTCTTCAGCTTGGGTTCCATTATCTGGATTAAATTTAGGCAACCATTTTTCGGGAGCGTCTGGTAGATCATGTAATGGTCCAGGCATGTTGACTGCACCTGGCCTAGTCCATGGATCTGCCATTGTGCTAGCAACAGTGGTTGGCACTACTTTCGGGGTTCCAGATATTTGACGAGGTATAAAAAATGAAGAGTGAACAGGTTGGGATATTGAGGCTCCTATTCCCTGATGAACAACAATATGTAATGGAGGAGTGGATGGTCGACTTTGCAGATGAGGAGATGAAATGGAAGATGTGGAAGAAAAATCTCCACTATCAGATCCTTCAGTGTTTTTCTTTGGCCTTTTCCTTTTAGGTAAAGGAAACTCAGTGGGTTCAATACCAAGTTTTTCGCTCTGAAGTCTGGTGAGAGGATGAGTGAGGTTGAACTGCGAAGTCGCACTGCTTTCTGATATCTCAGATTTCTGTGGTGAGATGGAGAAGGTCTGAAGTTTCTGGATTAGAGACTGGACTTCAGGGGATTCAAGACTCAGTTGTTCTGAAATATTATGGGTATGAGCAGTGGTGGTTGATTCTTCTTTTCTTTGATCATGTGCTGGTAAACCAGCATGTGATTGAGAAGGAGAAGATGGTTTGGAGGGGGAATTACTCTTAGAATGGTTTGTGGGGTTGGACCTACTTGCCATTCACAGTTGATGGCCCTCCTTCTAGCGCCAAAAATGTTGATGCCTCGAAATTCGTTGCAACAACATCGGGGAAACCACCCGGTCCGGAACTTAGTGCAGCTCCTTTTCCGTTTGGAATAGTGGCTCCGACTGGGGATAACGGGACCAGTTTCCCAAAGATTATAAGTAAACGGGATGGATGGATGATTTAAGATATGAAATGATAATAAACAAAATAACTAAACTATAAAAGAAATACAAAAACTATAAGCTAATCCCGGGACTTATCAATTCAGACAGTACAGCGTTTAATAAACTATGCTTAATGACAGGCATATAGATGACACTAACAACAAGCATAGCTGTTTAATCATTTGAGATTGCTCTGCGTAAGTAGTTACGCAGAGCTATAATAGCGAATTACTGTACTCAGTCATTCATATCATTGATACATACATGGGTGAAAGATAACAAATCTCAAAACATTCAATAGTGATATGAAATGAAGACTTATTGTTGTATTGCATACATGTATTCAATAATAGCAAAGTAATAACACAGCAATTCATATAACTGAAAAGAGAACAGATACAGATAATAGTACCATGCAAGCTGTTTGATCAATCCAATGTATTAATCGCTATGTAGCAGTCCTTCCTTCCAACCAGAAAGCATTCCAAGCAAACGACAATAGTGCACAATTTACTTAAACAGCATTCCAAGTAAAATTAAGGACCAGTGGTCGAGTTTCAAAAAGAATATAGACTGAAGCACAATAGTGCAAACTTCAGCCTTTTAGTCTTTTACAAAATTTTACGACCCTTTCCAAAACAATGAAAGGGTCTATAAATACTATTCTAATCTAACTACTAAATATCTAAAAACTGAAAACTAAGTAATCGGCATCAACAAATATCATCTTGTAATTTGGGTGAATCGGCAGTCGGCGGCGATGCTTCAGTCAGCTGTCTCTTTGCCTTTACTCCTTCGCTGACATATAGCCAGCATTGGCTCTACTTCAGGCGGAGTATTAAGGCGAGAAGTCAGCTGTGCATCATATGTGGCATCTTGGAAATCGGCAATCAGGTATTGGAGAGCGTCGGTTAGACAGTTGAGAGCCGACCTTTGAGAATGCGGTTTAATCAAGAAAAGCCAGTATGCATCGGAGGTCAAGGTATTTACTCCAGCAATTAACCGCCCTTGTTCTTCCAGCTTAAGATAATTCTTATGCTCCAGCATATTTGCGGTTGTTATGTTTCCAGGTGTGCATTGTGAAATCATATTAGCCAGATACAATGTATCATTGACTATATTGATCATGTTCGTGGAAATTGTTTTGCATCTGGATGCTGCCCTCTCTGCCTTCATTACCTGTGTTTCCCATTCCATGAAAAGTATGTTCTTGTATGTTTCACTGATTCGGGCTAAATTAGCAGCTTGCCCTTCTGGAGTATCTTGCCATTCAATATATTCTATTATTTCATCTTCGGCTTGATCCAAGTTAGTCCTGGCTTTCTCGATTTGCTTACATACTGCTGTAGATATATCACAAAGTGACTCAGCTTCAACTAGCTGTTGGCACAAAAGTCTAATCTGAGATATTAAAGCGCCATTTATCAGAGTCGCCTCTGTTCTGAAATCTTCAATACTCTTGGCGCCTTTAATACCTTCCAGTTGTGCTGAAAGCTGAACTATTTGATCTTCTTTAGATTTCATTAACAGCTCATTTGATGCTTCCAACTGTGATAATGCCTCTGCTAATTCACGTGCTTTAATGTCACTTTGGTCTATCCTTAGTTTTTCAATTTGCTGGATTAACAAATGATTCTCTTGTTGTTGAGCCAGCAATTGTTCTTCCGCCTGTGTCGTTTTATTCTTTGCCTCTATCACTTCTGCTTGCAATGTATATACCTCATGTTCTTTAGTCTTCAAAAGAAGACTCACTTCGGATGCTTTGTCAATGGTTGCTGCTGAATAAGCTCCCGCAAATTGCGACAGCTTTGTTAAATCTTCAGAGGGACTTAATTCTCCCTTCCAGACGACATTGCCCGTGACTGTTTGCTCATTCGAGACAGAAAGTTGATCAAGCCTTCGTCTCTTCCTTGAGCGTCTTACAACGGCTTTATGCTTAGGGCTGTAGAAAATGTCTAGAGGAGGAATTTCCTCTACCTGAAGATCAACTTGATCAGATGGATTCTGAGTAACTTCTTCAACATTCTGTACTGTGGGTGGGCCGCTGGTTCTTTCAAGAACCGGAGAAACAGTAATATCGGGAGTCTTTAAGGCATCTGAGTCTTTGGAGGCTTCTTTACCACTTATAATGGAATCAAATTGGTTCCATTCCTCAATCAATTCAGTATCGACAGAGATTTGCTTACTCTGTTCTTTTTCTTTTTCAATTTTCTGCTGTTCTTCGAATGCCTTCCGCTGTTGCTCCTCTTGTATTCTCCGTTGCTGTTCCTCCAATTCCTTTTTCTGCCTATCTTCCAGTTCTTTCCTTATTTTTTCTTCTTCCTCTCGTTTCCTTTGTTCTTCTATCTCCCTTTGCCTTCTCTGTTCTTCTATCTCCCTTTGCCTTCTCTGCTCTTGTTCAATTTGTGCTTTTTGCTGCTTTTCTGCCTGCAGTTTTCTTTGACTTTCCTCCTGTTCTCTAATTGTAACGGGAGGTAAATTTATTTCTGGCTGATCAGGCTCGCTTGAGGATGAAGTTGGGGTTGTAGATAATAACTTTAGAGGCAAAGTTTGCAACCTTTGCTTTCTAAGTTTATTAAATTCAGTTAATTCCATATCTCCATATCTCATTGCAGCAAGTTGTTTGACTTGGCTTATTGAATCAGCACCCATGAACAGGTCGTCAAACTGGTCTTCTTGATGAACCACCTTTGTCAGCTTAGCCTGTTCCAAGGCAGTGAAAGCAGCCTTGTTCGGGTCATAGAGTCTGTTGGGAATAGAAACTAGAGATAGCATTTGGAGTTTTGCTGCTTCCTTTTCTGCATGTTTATAATTTAGCAGCGTATAAACTCCAATTCTTAAAGGAAACGATGGCCATCCTCTCTTCTTCTCCTCTTTGAGAGTTTGGGTAACACCTTCAGACATTATCTGATAAGAGATTTCTCGGGCCAACAGTTTGTCTGGGATGTATACGGGAAGAACATGTGGCCTGGCCTTGCTTCCAAAAACTCTGATATAAGAAAAACATTCTTCGCCGAACCAATGGGCTACGGTTGGCAGGTCAAAAGAGGCTTCATAGGAAATCCTAGGGATAGGTCTGTCAAAAATAGAATAGTGAACGGGAACCATAAAACCATTGCAAATTTGGTATAAATGATCTTTGTGAGAAGGTTTCCACAATTTACGATGATACAAATGAATAGGTGTTGGGTCATGGGTTGTCCATCTCCAACCAAGGACAGGAAACTCAGAATTAAAACAAAGGGCATCCATAATGTATGCAGAGTAATAAAAAGGTGGGATTTTTCTCTCACTGACTCTGGTTTTGGCCCTAAACTCACGAATAGCTAAGACCAACTTATCAGACAGGATAGTGGCCCAATCCATAATTATACTATTAACGGCCGCTTCCATTAAGGGAACCATATCAACATGGATATTTGCAGAATCATGAAATCCCCACAATCTACACATCATAATTCCAGCATAGCAGTAAGGTGAAGCCAGAGAAGCATTGGAGTACTTACCCGACATATCCTGTTTGTGTTTTGCTGGATTTTGCCTCCACTCTCGTAGAGGTTCGGCTGGTGATTCATTCTCTCTGGCAAATTTTTCCACAAATGCTCTGTTATAGACTTGCTCGGGATTGGGCAGATGATACATTTGTCTTAAGTCTTCAGGCTTGAAGGAGCCGAAAATCCTTCTATCCTTAGAAACGAAGGTTCTATTAGTGAGAGGAACTTCTTCAATTGCCCAACGCACCATGTCAGTATAAGGCAGGACTTGTTCCCTGGCTGCTATTCTGTGCAGAAAAGAGTCAGCCAAATCTTTAAGAGTTGCCTCAGACTTTCTTAATTCATCCACACTTGCCTCCGTTACTGTCACTTCTGGTTGTTCTCCTTCTAGCAAATTGTATGTCCCTTGCCATGTAGTACCAGTAAGACCAGTGCATGTAGTATCTGAGATTAAGCCCTTCCTTGAAGGTGTAGCAGCTTGGCCTGAGGCGGGTGTCGCAGTAGAACCTGCCATCTTCTTGGACTTTTTTCCCATCATATTCAGACTTCTCTCGTTAGTCGAATTCTACACAAGTGCAAGAGAAATCGTAACAAAGAAATAACAATGACAATCCATAACGGGATAAATATATGATTTGAAGCGTGGCGAGATTATTCTAAAAAGAGGCTGCGGATTTAATGATTTGAGCAGGCGCCGTAGATGTAATGATGGTGATTTTACGGCCTACAGCTTCATAAATGACCATTACTTAAGTTATTAAACCGAATGACTCCTTAAAGCGTGTAATAGATCTTTCAAAGGTCTAATCGTAGTTGTTCGTTAATTCGAAGGGGCAAAGCTTTTAAATACGCATGCATTACCTTATCCCTTTACTTAACGGCTTTTTGAAATCTGTGATTTTGTCAAATCGATTAAAATATAACTTTAATGCTTTGAAATAATCACCTTTTGGAACTGAGGTCATCATTATGCGTCATCATATCGCATCGGAAGTGTGTGTGTGGCGTTATCATTTGGGAAAGTTTTTAGCGAACGCCGATTGCGATATCGCATTCGGCGCGCGAACATAACCCCCAAATGTGTATCAATTGCTTTTACCGAATGCCGATAGCCGATATCGCATCGGGCCGGAGTGTTAAAACATTTTCCACACGACATAGTGGCATGCCGATAGCCGATCGCCGATATCGCGTCGCATCGGGGAAAAGGTATGTGCCCTTTTGTGTGTGCATTTGCTATTGCCGATGGCCGATAGCGATATCGCATCGGAAAAAACCAAGATGGCAACCGAACTTGCGATTACTTCTTTGGACTTAACCAAAAATTGCTTATCACTTGCTCAATAAGGGTTTTTCGCATAAATTCATTTGATTATCATACCTTATTTGAACAAGTTTATTAATGCCAATTAAAAATTTTAAAAGGGACCCATTTCATATGTAAATTGTTTGTGATAAAATTGTTATGAAATGGGGGGTTGTTGTAGGGCACAACAGTACTTCATTAATCATTTCTGTTGAGATTGCAACAAGATGATGGAGCTTAGTGAAAAGAGTCGCCTTCACTAAGTGGGCCCGCAGGCTATTTTTGGCGCAAGTCTATTTTTAGACTATGTCTATTTTTAGACATATGGATCATGTCTATGTTTATGGATGATTGATCAAGTTGGGAAAATAGATGGACTTCTATTTTTGATGAAAGTGTGAGTGATCAAGTCTATTTTTAGACTGGCTGTCAAAAATAGAAAAGTCAAATATTATTATCTCACAATAATATTTGGACTTTAAACTTAATCTTATTCTCTTGGAGCACTTCAGTTTGAGCTACGGAAGTGGCACATGCAGCTGTCAGAAGGAAATTCGTTTTTCTTATGAGTCAGTTGAGTTGTTGCATGCATGACTTCAGTTAGAACTCAAGTGAGTTGAGTTTAGTGGATTGGAGGTACAGTTGATGGAGTTGTGTTCAGTTTAACTTAGTTAAACTGGTTGTAGTTAGTCTAACTGCAGATAGACTAATGATGAGTTGTTAAACTAATTATTAACTCATAATACAACTAAAGAATACATCAGTTAACTCAGTTGCATGTCAGTGCATGTTCAGTTCAACAGGGATAGGTGGTAGAGAATCAGATTGCTATCATTTGTGACTATAGTTGTGCACCAGATCTTGCACAATCAAAGGATTGAGTATGCCAATGAGTTTGCTCACGTATTTGGCCCGCATTTTAGCCTTTTCTCACGTCCACAAAGAGTGAGTGACTATTTTGCAGGTGAAAATCGAGTTTGGGAAGCAATTCTCATCAGTTCTTGAGCAGGTATTGAGCAGTGGAGGCAGGCAAGCAGTGGAAGAGATTTGGAGATCAGATCTGAGCTGTATTGTGTGTAACAGAGGTGGAGATACTTGTGAGAAGTATTATGCTGTGTAATGTTACATGACTCAATCATTAATATACAGATAGTGTGGGGTTTTTAGCGAGACGCTTTCCCCGTGATACAAACTGTGTTAATGTGTGAATGCTCTTGATGTTTTATTGTTATTGATGCTGCTATATTCTTGATCAACGTAGAGGAGCTTATGTATTGTGTATGTTTTCCGCATTAGTACATGATCAGGATAATCTCCATTGAATATGTGTTAAATTATTCAAAATTTCTACATGGTATCAGAGCTAGATAATTGTAGAAAAAGTTTCTACATGGTATCAGAGCAACTTGATTTGTAGAAGAGATTTTTACAGGATATCAAGCGAGGGTTGATCGGAAGCAGTTGAGTTGGTTGTTGGTGGAAATTCGAATTTGCAGTAGTGTTGTTGAAAATGTCTTTCAATGGATTGCAAATGTTATTCCAAAGCAAGAGCGACCTGGCGCTCAAGGATAAACTCAGTAACAATAAAGGTGAGAATGGATCTTCATCAAAGGTATCTGATGAAGAGAATTGTGCTTTGGCTGCCAAAGCAAAGAAGGGGAAGAACAAGAAAGCTTCTCAGTCTGGTGCGAAAGGCAAGAAGCAGGATATGTCCAAGGTGAAGTGTTTTCACTGTCACCAGCACGGACACTATGCCACAAATTGTCCGCAGAAGAAGAAGAACAAGCAAGCTGCTGGATCTGCAGGGGGAGAGGCTTTAGCTTCTCAGTTTGAGCTTGATTTTTCATTGATCGCATGCTTGGTTTCAAGTGTGATGGGATCAGTGTGGTTTCTGGACAGTGGTGCATCTTTTCACATGACGGGAGATAGAGATTTGTTCTCTGATCTGGAGGACAAAGATCTTGGAGTGCACATCGAGATGGGCGATGATGGTAGATACAGTGCGACCGGTATCGGTACCATTTCCTTTGAGAGGGAGTCTGGTAAACCCTTTGTATTGAAGGAAGTCATGCATGTTCCAGGATTGAAGAAGAATCTCATCTCAGTGGCGATGTTAGAAGACAAGGGGTATGATGTTGTTTTCAGCGAGGGAAAGGCCTTCCTGCGCAGCAAGACAACTGGTGAGACCCGGAAGATAGGGGTTCAAGTGAGGAACCTTTATCAGTTGCATGTAGATGGATGCGCAGCAATGGCAGGCAAGGCAGAAGGATTGGTGAGCCGGGATGATGGCGAGTTGTGGCACAGGAGATTGGGTCACCTTCACCATGGAGCCTTGAAGATACTGCAGCAGATCACTACAGGGCTTCCTAAAGGCACACTTGCGCAGTCAGATCAATGCAAGGGGTGTACTTTGGGGAAGTTTGTGAAAGCCACCTTTCACGAGAAGGATAGTCGCGCCACGACGATCCTTGAGAGAATTCACACAGACGTGTGGGGACCTTTCTTAGTTGCTTCGACAGCAAAACACAGGTATTATGTGATTTTTGTTGATGATTTCTCTCGTAAGTGCTGGATCTTCTTCATGCAGAAGAAGAGCGAGACATATTCAAAGTTCTGTGAATTCAAAGCACTGGTCGAGAAGGAGTCGGGGAAGAAGGTGAAGGCTCTTAGGAGCGATAATGGTGGTGAATACATCTCGGACGAGTTCAAGGATTTCTGCAAGGCAGAAGGGATTCGTAGAGAGCTCATAGCTCCCCATAACCCACAGCAGAACGTGGTAGCTGAGCGGAAGAACAGAACGATTGTGGGTGCTGCACGGGCAATGTTGCATGATCAGGGCCTACCCCTTCACTTGTGGGCGGAAGCATGCAATACAGCAGTTTATGTGCAGAACCGTTGTCCTCATAGGATACTTGGCATGAGTACACCCGAGGAGGCTTATTATGGTAAGAAGCCTGATCTTTCTCATTTGAGGATTTTTGGTGCTAACGTTTACATGCATGTGACGAAGGATGCCAGAAAGAAGTTGGAACCGACTGCAGAGGTTGGGATATTTGTGGGGTACACTGATACGCCCCACAACTATCATGTGTATTTGCCAGATAGTGGTAAAACTGTTGTGCGACGGGATATAAAATTTCAGGAGGAGAAAGCCATGAAGTGTTCGCTTGAGAGGGAGCTACACTTGCATGCAGATGAGGAGCTATTAGTTCCTAAGGATGAGCTTCAGGACGTGGATCAGCCACAGGACGAGGTTCATGGAGTGGAAGAGACCACTCATGCAGTGCCAACCATCAGAGGGCGAAAGCGCTTGACAGAAGCTGAGCGACTGGCTCAAGATGCAGAGAAAGTTGTAGGACCACCTACAGCCCAACGCAGGCAGAGATAGTCACCTGATCGGTACACTGGATACATGGCTCTTATGAGCAAGTGTGTTGTGACTGAGCCATCCTCTTTCGAGGAAGCTGTGGAGGATCCCGCATGGGTAGACGCCATGGTGGAAGAGTATGATTCTATTGTCAGAAACAGTGCATGGGAGATTGTTCCTAGACCGGAAGGGAAATCAGTGGTAGGTTCGAGATGGATCTACAAAGTTAAGCAGGCAGCTGACGGGAGTGTGGAGAAGTACAAGGAAAGATTTGTTGCCCGAGGCTTTTCACAGATTGAGGGGATCGATTATGAGGAGACCTTTGCACCTGTCGCAAGGTATTCTTCCATACAGACGATTCTTGCTCTCTCAGTGCAGATGGGATGGCACATTCATCAGATGGATGTGAAGACTGCGTTCCTCAACGGAGTCATTGAGGAGGAGGTGTACATTGAGCAACCCGAAGGCTTTGAAGTCTTCAACAGCGAGTCACATGTGTGCAGGCTCAAGAGAGCACTGTATGGGTTGAAGCAAGCACCACGTGCTTGGTACACACGGATAGACAGCTATTTCACAGGACTTGGATTCTCCAAGAGCGAGGTGGATCCGAACCTATACCAGATTGTGGTGGAGGGTAAGTTGCTTATCATTGTACTGTATGTTGATGATTTGATTCTAACGGGTGATGAGCTGTTGATACTGTCATGCAAGAAGGATCTTGCTACAGAGTTTGAGATGAAGGACTTGGGCCTCCTTCACTATTTCCTAGGATTGGAAATATGGCAGCGCAGTGGTGGACTGTTTGTTTCTCAGGGCAAGTATGCTCGGGAGATATTGGAGAAGTTCAACATGCATGGCTGCAAGCCTGTTGATACTCCTCTTCTTGGAGGTTGGAGGAAGGAGGATGCCACTTCGGGAGAAGAAGTGGATGCCACTGTTTATCGACAGTTGGTGGGGTCGCTGATGTATTTGGTCAATACACGACCTGATATATGCTATGCAGTTAACCAGCTTTCACAAGCTATGGTTAAGCCTACCAAGCTCTTCTGGAAGGCGGGCAAGCATGTATTGCGCTACTTGAGAGGCACATCGGGATATGGTTTGTGGTACAGACAGGAGGATGAGGTGAAGCTATGTGGCTTCACGGATGCAGATTGGGCAGGGAGCCCAACAGACAGAAAGAGCACATCAGGAGGGGTCTTCAGTATCGGATCGACAGCAGTTTCTTGGTACAACAGGAAGCAGAGATCCGTGGCACTCAGTTCAGCGGAGGCCGAGTATATGGCAGCAAGTTTGGCTGCATGCGAGGCTATATGGATGAGGAAGATCCTGGTTGGTTTGTTCGGTTCTCATTTGGATCCTACTGTGATTTACTGTGATAACCAGAGTTGCATTAAACTCTCGGCTAATCCTGTATTTCATGATAGATCTAAACATATTGACATCAGGTACCATCATATCAGAGATTGTGTGCAGCGGAGGATCATGTTACTTTCGTACATTCCAACGGAGGATCAAGATGCTGATATTCTGACGAAGGCTCTCACCAGGAGCAAATTCGAGTACCACCGAGGCAGGATAGGGGTTGCTGATAATCCATATCTTGTCGAGAGGGAGTGTTGAGATTGCAACAAGATGATGGAGCTTAGTGAAAAGAGTTGCCTTCACTAAGTGGGCCCGCAGGCTATTTTTGGCGCAAGTCTATTTTTAGACTATGTCTATTTTTAGACATATGGATCATGTCTATGTTTATGGATGATTGATCAAGTTGGGAAAATAGATGGACTTCTATTTTTGATAAAAGTGTGAGTGATCACAATGTGAGTGATCAAGTCTATTTTTAGACTGGCTGTCAAAAATAGAAAAGTCAAATATTATTATCTCACAATAATATTTGGACTATAAACTTAATCTTATTCTCTTGGAGCACTTCAGTTTGAGCTACGGAAGTGGCACATGCAGCTGTCAGAAGGAAATTCGTTTTTCTTATGAGTCAGTTGAGTTGTTGCATGCATGACTTCAGTTAGAACTCAAGTGAGTTGAGTTTAGTGGACTGGAGGTACAGTTGATGGAGTTGTGTTCAGTTTAACTTAGTTAAACTGGTTGTAGTTAGTCTAACTGCAGATAGACTAATGATGAGTTGTTAAACTAATTATTAACTCATAATACAACTAAAGAATACATCAGTTAACTCAGTTTCATGTCAGTGCATGTTTAGTTCAACAGGGACAGGTGGTAGAGAATCAGATTGCTATCAGTTGTGACTATAGTTGTGCACCAGATCTTGCACAATCAAAGGATTGAGTATGCCAATGAGTTTGCTCACGTATTTGGCCCGCATTTTAGCCTTTTCTCACGTCCACAAAGAGTGAGTGACTATTTTGCAGGTGAAAATCGAGTTTGGGAAGCAATTCTCATCAGTTCTTGAGCAGGTATTGAGCAGTGGAGGCAGGCAAGCAGTGGAAGAGATTTGGAGATCAGATCTGAGCTGTATTGTGTGTAACAGAGGTGGAGATACTTGTGAGAAGTATTATGCTGTGTAATGTTACATGACTCAATCATTAATATACAGATAGTGTGGGGTTTTTAGCGAGATGCTTTCCCCGTGATACAAAGTGTGTTAATGTGTGAATGATCTTGATGTTTTATTGTTATTGATGCTGCTATATTCTTGATCAACGTAGAGGAGCTTATGTATTGTGTATGTTTTCCGCATTAGTACATGATCAGGATAATCTCCATTGAATATGTGTTAAATTATTCAAAATTTCTACATTTTCATTGCTTCTAAGTGGATGTTTTCAAGTTGATAGGAAAAACCCATAACATTAATGCTCTGCTCTGGGAAAATATTCACAGTTTATGTTTTCTACAGTTTAGGAAGGATCCATGGAGATCACATGCTCTTCCTACCTTCTCATCGGTCTTGAATCACCTCACCCATAAAACCCTAGAATGCTAAGCTTCATACCTACCTTGCCACATTGAACACTCTGCAATTCTGACCTAGTTTCCTTGCCCAAACTGTTCGGCTCCTCTTGATCCAGAAAAACCCCTTGAAATCAAATCAAACCTTGTGCTACTATACCTAGCCTAATATTATTTTCCTGATCCAGTCATCTTGGCTGAGATCCTTACGGATAGAGCCCTCTCCTAGCCTAGTAGGGCTAGCTACTTGGCTAAGTGTGGTTTGTGGTTACCTTGGCATTACCTTCCTTAAGCCTGAGGTTCAATCCAGGTGATAACATAGTGGCGGCCATACTGGGGAACGAGTGAAAGGTTTTGTATTCCTTGGGAAATATCATCAAAGTTCAGATCTAGATATGATTGTTGATGGTGGACAACGATCAGACACAGGAAGGCTGAAATCATTCACCTGGCGACTGCAAATCAGTTTCAATATCAGATCCATAGACTCCATTGGAGGATGAACCTGACCCGTAGAAACATAAAAGGACAATATGGAAAGATCATTATTCAAGTTGGAATTTCATCCAAGACATTATGTTCTTTGTTATAAATTATTTCTTCTCTTTTCCCGAGAATGTCAAGAAGGTTTTACAAAGTATACTGTATTTGAGAAAATATCCTAGACCTGCATGTGATTCCTTCCCTTTGAAGATTGCGAATACAAAATATTTGCATGCCTTTGATCTTGATCAAGACCCTTCTTCCGAATCTTATGATGACCATCTTCAAACTGATGAGCCTCAAGAGATCAAGAATAATTCTATAGCTTCTGTATATATTCCTATACCTTGTAAAATTCCAGATAGATACAAGCCTCTGATTTTACCTCCTATATCCCATGCTTTCCCTAAAAATCATTACCTATATCTACCAAGATTTGATGGTGAATGTGACAACATCACTACTGAGAGACATGTACTGAATTTTGAGTCTTTTCTTGACCTTTTTGAAGTTGATGAAGAGGATGTCAGTATTAGGATTTTTTCTCTTTCTTTGCAAGGAAAAGTCAAGAGTTGGTTCAAAACCCTGCCTGATGTGAGCATCTCAGATTTCCAGCAGTTCGTCAAAGTTTTCCTCGACAAGTGGGTGGTCAGACAGAACCCTTGATTGATTTTAGAAGAGTATAACCCGTTGAAAAGACAACCAGGGGAGACAATACAACAATTTTCTGCCAGATTTAACCAAGCTTATTTCTCGATGCCTGTTAATATAAGACCTCCTCCTGATTCAACTCTCTTGCATTATCCGGAAGCCTTTGATCTAGAAATGGAGTTTCAGCTGAGAGAAAGGAACCTTACAACACTTGAAGAGATGCGGAAGTGCAATAGATGTAGAGGCTAATTTTCTGATCAGAAGGGCAAAGTTGAAGGAAGAAGAGATGAAGAACATATATCGAGAAGAATCGACATCTTTAGAGGTAAAGCTTGACATTTTGGTAAGTGCAGTGGAAGAGATGATGCAAAAGATCACGAAAAGGAATGAGTATGATGTTCAAGACCATGGCTCGCTGATTGAAGAAAAACAAGTAGCTGATCCAAAACATTTTCTTTCTTATCCCAGTTGTCATAGATCTGATAATGAATGTTTTATAGATCATCTTGGAGAAGAGAGATTTGTTGATTTGACATGCATGCTTGATGATGTGTTTTATATTGATGATTTGCCTAAGTTTGATCAATATGATGATGATTATGTTCTCCAAATGGAAGCGAGTCTTGCAGACAAATCAACAGCTGGTTTGTGGAAGGGGGATGTTCACTTTTAGCAGCTCAAATACAGTGATTAGCCGATGCATATCAGCTATGGGAGCGAGGAGGAAAGTGCAGAAGATTTTGAAGTAAGTGAAGGATCTTTGCCTTTTTGTTTTACTTCATTTTAGTTCATCAGAGACAACTTTTGTGCAATCAGAAATCAACCGTCGATAAGTTTTGGTCTTGACCATCTAGAGGGTCATGAAATCCTTGTTCAAGACTTCTCATATCTAGATTTGCAGCCCTTGAATGCCATTGAATGTCAGGTTGCAGATGAAGACTTGGAAGCTGGAAAATATGATCAAATGATGCAAGATGATTCCGTACCATTATGTTTTGAATCTTTTCAGTTTTTTAAGGGAAATTTGCATAGTATATCTTTAATAAAGGATGAGTAGCCAGTAGAAAATCATGCAATAGAAAATGGGTTGCAACAGTCTTTTCAAGTTTTTCATGATCCAATAGCTGATGTGTTGGATGATATCTGCAGTCAAAGTCCTTCTCCATTAGCTAACTGTGAGCTTGAAAAAAGTATTGATACAAACTTGATCCGACAACCGGTTTCTTTGTCATTTTCAGTAGGAGTCTCGTCACAAAGCTCAGATGAAAGTTTGCATTCATGGTATGAGGAGAAGAAAAGTAATCCATTGGATGAGCTAAGTCCCAGTGCACATGAATTTCAAGATCCTTATGCAGTATTTTTGGAGTCAGATAGAGAATCCATATTATTCAATCTGGGAAAATTTGGATCTGTTTACAAGTTTTCATGGGAGTTGCATTTCAGTAGTTCTCTCTTGTTTCTTATATGCAACCACTTGCAGAGAATTCAAACAACAGCCATAATGCTTACTTGGTTGCATTGGTTGTTTCATTTCACTTGAGCAGGTGAGGAATGGATCAATTAGAGTAGGGTGTGATTAATAAGCTCACAAAAGTGAGCATGGTTCAGTAAGTTTTAGAGTCAGTTATAAGTCAGTTTTCAGTTTGTATTGAGTCATTATTCTTCAAAATTGTAATTTTTTTTTTTTTTTTGTTTTTCAGTCTTTTGTTTATTTGACCGTATTGGCCCAATTAGCTAGGCACTTGGTCTACAGTGTTCTTGACACCTCCAAGGAGCTTCCATCCCCAATAAGGCCAATGTTAGTGTCAGTATCTGCGTACTTCCATCAGGGATCAAATTTGCTCCTTTTTTTTTATCAGTCTTTTGTTTCAGTCAGTTTTAGAGTCTTATGAGTCAGTTTTCAGTTTGTATTGAGTCATTATTCTTCAAAATTATAATTTTGTTTTGTTTTTGTTTTGTTTTTCAGTCTTTTGTTTATTTGACCGTATTGGCCCAATCAGCTAGGCACTTGGTCTACAGTGTTCTTGACACCTCCAAGGAGCTTCCATCCCCAATAAGGCCAATGTTAGTGTCAGTATCTACATACTTCCATCAGGGATCAAATTTGCTCCTTTTTTTTTTTTTTTTTATTCAGTCTTTTGTTTATTTGACCATATTGGCCCAATCAGCTAGGCACTTGGTCTATGGTGTTCTTGACACCGCCAAGGAGCTTCCATCCCCAATAAGGCCAATGTTAGTGTCAGTATTTGCATACTTCCATCAGGGATCAAATTTTCTCTTTGCATTTTCATTTTAGGGGTCTCATACTGAAATTTTTGCATCATTTCATTAGGTCATGTCAAGTTGATCCATTGATGGTTGTCTTCTCCTCAGAAAACCTAATTTCTCCTTCATAAACTACACTTGCTGACCCATCTCCAGGTTGTATTCAGTCATAGTTTCAGAGTCAAATGCAATCATGTTTCCATTAGGTCTTAGGGCATGTTTTAATTAGGTCTTAGAGTTCATTTCCAAGGTCAAAGGCATGATTTAAAAGTGTAAATAAAGGGAAGCAAGGGTATGAGGATGATAAATAAATCAAGAGTGATTGCTAGTAAGTCATAATCATTGTACAATTATCTCTTTAACTAATGTAATTTTCACCTCAAAAACATGTTTTTGAGGTGAAAATAGAGTATTTTAGGTTAATTTATATTTTTATGTAATTTGAGTCACTTTATGTAATAAATGATCCCAGCTGCATTAATGCATCTCTCCTTGCTACAAGACAATGAAACACTGCAAAAAATCAGTTCAAATTGAGCATCATCCACCTGAAAAGGAACAATGAAGAAAATGCATTAAAACAAAGATTTGGAAAAGGTCCAAAACATTAGAAAGTGGGTTTTTCTAATGAAAAATCAAAATTTACTCCTATATAAGATGTCACATTTCATTTTCAAGCTTATCATTCTTATTTGGCAAAGAAGGAGACAAAAAGTGAAGAAGAGAGGAGAAGTTGAGCAAGTTTTGGGCCAAGGAGAAGTGGCGTTGCGCTTAGGGAGATTGGCGCTGCGTGCCTGGGCAGTTGGAGGTGGCGTTGCGCATTTAGGACGGAGCATTAAGTGTAGGCTAGTTTTGTCAGTGGAAAAAACAACTGCGCTGTGCATATAGGATGGCGCTGTGCACCTGTAGGAGGCGCTGCGCATAGGGCCAATAAGGGCCAAATGACCTCCTGCCACCAAAAAAACATCATATTTTGCCTTCTTTCCCCTAAAACAAGTAAATATTGTTCCTTGACTTCATCACTGGTTTGCAATTAATGCATTTGAGGATAATTTTCCATGGTAAATGTAAAACCCTAGACTCTCCCCTAGTTATGCCTAAAAACCCTAACCCCTATTATTCCTCCCATCACTTATCACTAAAACCCTAAACCCCTCCCCCATATCACTCCATAACACTCCACATCCCTTTGTCCTTCATCCCAAAAGAAATACCTCAAAAAACCAAGCCCCTCTCCCTCATTTTCATGATTCACACCCTCCCACTCATTTTCATGTTACCTAGCCCACCAAATACCTCACAAGATCACCTCCCCTTCCCTTATTCCTAATCACTCTTACTCACCCCCTCCATCCCTTTTCTAGGAGTCCACAACCTCAAAATTTGCAAACATGGACAGAGGAGACAGAGACTATGAGGAGGAGGAAAACACTAGGAGTGATAGTTCAGCAACTAGACCTAGGCATTAGAGAAAACCACATAAGGGAGGCAGAATTATCAGGGAAGAGCCATTAAACCTTAGAGAGTTACAAGCCTCTCATTTGGTTGTCACTTGCTTCAGGCATCTAGGCTGCTATGAGTTCTGTGAGTAGGTGGAGAGAGTTCAACACCATCCTGAGCTCACCAGGCTTTTTGTGGCCAATCTTCGTGACAACAAGGTGACTCTTGCTGGGGTGACATTCACAGTTTCACCCTCCATCATTGCAGATGCAACCAGGATTCCAAATGTGGGAGAGAAATGGTACAAGGCACAGGACCTAGATGAACACTATTATGAGCCTTACATCAAACCTAGGTACATAAATGAAGCAAAAAGGCTTTTTCCTTTCAGGTTCCTTGAAGACAAGTATGCCCCCATGATGAAAATCATCATGAAATATTTCACTTGTGAGGGTAGATTTTGTAGATTGTACACCTATCACATCAGGCTTCTCATGCATTCTACCAGGGTGAGGATGTTAAACCTCCCTTATTTCTTGATCAGGAATATTGAGAAGATGGACTACTTTGTACAGAAAAAGCCATACCCTCAGTGGATGAGTAGTCTCTACTGCTATTCCTTGATCAAGATGATTATGCTTCATCATCTTAATCTCCTCAACATCTCCTGGGAGACATTTATTTCTCATGAAATCATCAGGGGTCCTCAAATTCCTCCACCAATGTCTCAAGAATTAGGAGGACCTTCTAGCAGTGCTCAGGTGAAGAAAGATGAGAAGGCCAAAGAAACTAGAACCATTGAGGTGCCTGAGACCTACAAGACATACCAGAGGGGCACAAGAAAATTGTTTGCAGCTGATAGGAAAGTGTTTGATCCACTTGGTGTGGAAGGGAACTTGCCTTCTTCATAAACTCATAGGAAAATTCTTGCTCCACAGGGTGTGGAAGGGGCTTTGCCTTCTTCATCAACACAGTAGGAACAGGTGCAGCAATTGCACAAAGGGAAAGAAAAGATGCAGGTGGAAGATCTTGATGATGAGGAGGAAAGAGACCTTGATTTGATGAAGCATGATGAGCCAGAGAAACATTTTATTCATCATGGCATAGAGACAATTGACTTAGAGGCTCAAGATGAAGCAACAATAGAAAACATCATCATACAGGAGAAAGAGGCTCAAATCCAAGCATTGATGGACAATTTGGAGAGAGCCAAGTATGTCATCACATATTTGGAACAAGAGAACAAGTAGCTGAGTGATAAGTAGGTCCTCATGGAGCTGGAACTTCTCAAGATAGAAAGACAAAGTGACAAGGGTAAATTAGCAAGGCAAGAGGAAGAAGCACCGGTCACTTTGACTCCAATTGAGAAGGAAATTGAGGGTGATAGAGAAATTTGGCTTGAAAGAGTCAATTTTCACTTAGAAAAGCTACTGCAAAGGGCCAATAGGGACAACCAGATCATCAGGTACATGGCCTACCACTACAGGACCCGGAACAAAATTTGCAATATAAGGGTCAAACATATGAAAGCAAGGCTATGACAGGCTCTAAAAGGCAAAAAAGAGGAGGATAGGCTTAGGTTGTTTGCTAAAGATTCCTTGGCTTATCAGGATGCTTGATGATGGTGCTACTCACCAATTTTGACCAAGTTTGGAGGAGTTTTTGTTTCTAAAAAATTTTGAAAATTTAAAACACAAAAAATCTAGCTCTACGCGCAACGCCACTGGCACTGCGCTTTTCCTAGGGGCACCAAATGGACAAATGGCTTGCATTTTTGGATTAAGATCAATGAGTACATGCACCCTATGCATTTTCTAGGTTTTTTGGGTAGAAATGGTCTACCAAAAAGTCAAAAAACACCCCAAAAATGACCTTTTTGCCACTTTTTGGACACAAAGAAGCAATCATGGGAGAATCAACTTTTGAGGGGACCAATGAGCTTCAAATGAAGAAATTCTTGATGTTTTGGAAAGTATACTTGAATATATTTCCAATGAGTTATCATGAGATGAATTTGGATGCCAGGAAGGCCTCCAAAAGGGACCTGAAAGTGGCGCTGCGTGTAGGACTAGTGGTGTTGCACGTAGGACAAATTTTGCACAGGATTTCCATTTCAGTGTGTTTTGACTGTGATCTTGGATTTTCTCTCATGGAGGATGTTTTACTGATGTAGATGACGACTTGGCTTGTAAATATGATGGATATTTAGTAGTAGAGGGTAGATTCATTAGATTAAAAGTCATTTTGAGCACAAATGAATCAGTTTCCTCACTTTTAGAGGCACGTTTTAGGATGCCTAGGTTCCAGTTTCTTGTTCAGTGTTGGTTAGATTAGCTCCTAATATTAGGGTTTTGGCCTCTGAGGATGGGAGGAGGTTGAATCAATGCCTATATCTTCTTCTTTTTTCTCATTGTAAAGGGTTGTACTTAGCTGGAAGCTTAGGTTTTGATTGGACATCATTTTGTATCAGTTTAGTAGCAGAGTAATGAAAAATTGCAGCTATTTCTTTGGGATCCATGTGGTATGATATTTAGTTCAGTTTTCTCTCTTGTGATCATATGTTAAAATGTTTGTGTACTTCATTAATCATTTCATTGCTTCTAAGTGGATGTTTTCAAGTTGATAGGCAGAACCCATAACATTAATGCTTTGCTCTGGGAAAATATTCACAATTTATGTTTTCTACAGTTTAGGAAGGATCCATGGTGATCATATGCTCTTCTTAGCTTCTCACCGGTCTTGAATCACCTCACCCATCAAGCCCTATAGTGCTAAGCTTCATACCTACCTTGCCCCATTGAACACCCTACAATTATGACCTAGTTTCCTTGCCCAAACTATCCGGCTCCTCTTGATCTAGCAAAACCCCTTCAAATGAAATCAAACCTTGTGCCACTATACCTAGCCTAATATTATTTTCCTGGTCCAGTCATCTTGGCTGAGATCCTTACGGAGAGAGCCCTCTCTTGGCCTAGTAGGGCTAGATACTTGGCTAAGCGTGGTTTGTGGTTACCCTGACATTACCTTCCTTCAGCCTGAGGTTCAATCCAGGTGATAATAGTATTGACCCCTGGTATTCTCTATTCTTGAAATTCCTTGATTTTCCAACCTGTACGTGCTTTTCCTCTTGCGGGAGTGCATGTATACGTATACACGCTTTTTGTTCTGTGGACCTACGTGTATATGTTGTTTTGACTAAGTGGACCTGTGTATACATCTTAAATTGCTTTTCACCATCCTTTACCTTCAACTTCTTCATTCTGATTAGTAGACTTTAGTTCCATCTTCCTGTTCTTCTGTACCAATGCCTTGTTACATCTGAATGGATTTGTTACACTGTGGGTTGTATTTCATCAAAACTGAACTGACCTGTGAGTGATTTTCCATCAAGGACAACACTTGTATCATAATGCCAACAATCTCCCCCTTTGGACTTGATGGAAACCATGTTGGTGTTGATTACTGCAAGCTGTAGAAACTATTAGAGATAACAAGCAACACCAGAATAATCTCCCCATTTGACATCAAGGGAAAATGGCGGACCAAGTTATTCTCCCCCTTTGATATACATTATGCTATCCATGCTCCCCTTGAGTACATGCCGAGTCTGCAGATATATGTCTCAAAAGAATAACATGACTTTATAACTCAACTAGGTGAGTATGACCTCCCTATGACCAATGACTCGTACATACATCAATCACCCAACCAAGTGGGGATACACCATATTTGACTCATCCACCCAACCAAGTGGGGATATACCAATTGTTTATACATGACAAAAATATAACAATTATTACATCATCCATCCCATGCAGAGTGGGGATACAAATTACATCATATGTCCAATAGGGCTCATTGAAATATAGACCATGACAGAAGAAGTCATATCACACCCTAGATCTTTACATGACTTATGCAAAAAATGATATAAGTATCTAAAGCCATAGTTGAACTCAACAACCATGATGACAACAATGTTGAATGTGAGTGAAGGGTAATGCTCCCCCTGAACATGTGCTACCTGTGCATTTTCAACAAGTCATTCATCAAGGCATTTTTTTTTTCCAGTCAGATAAAAATCAATGAACAAAGCATATCGTTAGACTATAATCATCAATATTAGATAGAGCACCCATATCAAAGTCTGACCCACTATTTTTCTATCAGAAAAACATATACACCCCTTCAGCCACAGAAACCCGTGTTTATATGCGACTAAACTTCATGAAACCTGCGTATAATAACCTTCCTCTGAAAACTAGATTTAACAACAGGATGATGCAAAAACTACTCCCAACTTTTGTCTGAGATATTCAAATGTTTCTTTGGGAAGCGGTTTAGTGAATATATCAACAACCTATTCTTTGGAGGGAACATACTCCAATTTAACCTTTTGTTCAAGCACTTTT
The DNA here is from genome assembly GCA_031772625.1 of Pinus tabuliformis. NCBI lineage: Eukaryota > Viridiplantae > Streptophyta > Pinopsida > Pinales > Pinaceae > Pinus > Pinus tabuliformis. Next base: position 543,717,810 of record CM062804.1, on the reverse strand, counting down.
TCTCGTAGAAAATTTTACTTAATGGGTATGTGCTTGGTCTTGGAGTGCATGACAGTATTTTTCGAAATACTGATGGCACTTGTATTATCACATAGAATGGAGATGGGTGGAGTGCATGACAATATTTTTCGAAATACTGATGGCACATGTATTATCACATAGAATGGAGATGGGTGGAGTGCATGTGATTTGAATGTCTTGAAACGTTTGCATCATCCAAAGTAGTTGTGTGCAGCAAGATGCAACAGCCACATATTTTGCTTCAGCTATGGATAAGGCAATCGAACTTTGTTTCTTGCTGAACCATTACTTAAACTGAGAACCCATATAGAATGCACCTCCACTAGTGCTCTTTCGATCATCAAAATTTCCTGCCCAATATGAATCAATATATGCATGAAGAGTAAGGTCTATATCTTTAGGATACCATAGTCCAAAGTCCTGTGTTCCTTGAAGATATTTGAAAATTCTTTTGACTTCCTAGAGATGTGATTCCTTTGGATTTGCTTGGAACCTTCCCACAATTCCTACTGCATGCATGATATCAGGTCTGGTACCTGTTAGATAAAGAAAAATTCCAATCATAGATCTGTAAGTTGGTTGGTTTACTGCTGGTGATTCATCATTAGAACTGGGATTACATCTTGTTACCATTGGAGCACATACTGGTTTAGAATCTTCCATTCCATACTTCTTCAAGATCTGGCTGAGATATTTGGTTTGTGAAAGAAAGATACCATCTTTTTTTTGCTGTACTTGTAGACCAAGAAAATAAGTAAGTTCACCAGGTAAGGACATTTCAAATTCTTGCTGCATTACTGAAGCAAAATTCTGACTCATGGATTCTTCATTGCTACCAAATATGATATCATCAACACAAACAACAATAATTATCAGTTTATCATTTTCAACCTTTGTGTATAAATTGCTATCTGCAAAACCTTTTGTGAAACCTTTTTGTTGTAGATATTTGTCAAGGTGGTAATACCAAGCCCTTGGAGCCTGTTTCAGACCATAGAGAGCCTTTTTAAGATTGCATATGAGTTTTTCAACATTTCCAAGAATGAATCCTTCTGGATGTTCAATATAACTTCTTCTTCTAAATCTCCATTAAGGAAGGCTGATTTTATATCCATTTGATATACTTTGAATTTTTGAAAACTAGAAAGAACAAGAAACATCCTTATGGCTTCAAGTTTGGCAACAGGTGCAAAAGTTCTTCAAAATCTATACCTTCTTGTTGAGCATACCCTTTACAAACAAGTATGGCCTTGTTTCTAATAACTTCTCCATTTTCATTCAGCTTGTTCTTAAATATCCATTTTGTTCCTATAACATTTTTATCATGAGGTCTAGGAACTAACTCCTAAGTATCATTCTTTTCAATTTGGTCAAGTTCTTCATTAATGGCCTTGACCCAACATTCATATTTGCAGGCTTCATTTACATTCTGAGGTTCTATGGAGGATAGTAATGCTAGATAGCTTGAGGTCCCTATAAGAGTTCTTCTTGTCTGTACACTAGCCCCCTTTTCTCCTAGAATTTGAGATTTTGGATGATTCTTGTGAACATACTTGGATGGAGTCTTTTCGCTGTCTATTGTATCTTCTTCTAGTGCTTCATTGGTTTCTTCTATTTCATTTTGATTTGATGTGGGAAAGCATTCCCCAACTTCCTCACTGTCATATTCCTCTGTTGATTTCATTTGTTCTAGATTTATGCATGCTTCATCAATTACAACATCAATGCTTTCAACAATTTTCCGAAGTCTTTTATTATAACATTTGTATCCTTTACTTCTGGATGAATAACCAAGAAGAATTCCTTGGTCTGCTCTGGGTTCGAACTTACTAATTTTTTCATCAGTCCTTTCGATGAAACATTTGCTTCCAAACATTCTAAAGTGTTTTACAGTAGGAGGCTTACCATACCAAAGTTCATATGGAGTTTGATTTCTATTTATCCAAACATTTTCTTTGTTGAGAATAGTCACGACAACAAATGCAGCCTCACCCTAGAAGGTTGCAGGAGTTCCAGATTCATCAATAATTGCTCGAGCCATTTGTTGAACTATTTTGTTCATTATTTCCACCACACCATTTTGCTGAGGAGTTATTGTGACGGAGAATTTCCTCTTTATTCCATGTTGTTCACAAAAGTCAAAGAATTCATCTGATATGAATTCTCACCCTCGATTAGATCTGAGACATTTTATTTTTCAATCTGATTCATTTTAAACTAAATCTTTGAAGGCTTTAAACTTTTCAAATGCTTCATATTTATGATTTAGTAGACCTATCCAACATATCCTGGAACAATCATCAATAAATAAAATAAAGTATTCTTCTCCACGAGGTGAATTTTTCCTTGTTGGTCCACATAAATCAGTATGGATGAGTTCAAGAGGCTTACTTGCTGATCCTTCTTTTTCATTGAAGTGAACTCTGGTTTTCTTACCGACTTGACATGGTTTGCATATGGTATTTTCTGGGATGTTGATATCTGGAAGATCACGAATTGCCTTGAGCCTGCATGCTTTTCTTATTTGAGAAAAGCTTAAATGTTCCAATCTTCTATGCCATAGCCAATTTTCATCGGTTTTGCTTAGATAGCATTGTTTTTGTCCTCCTTTGAGTATGTATAAGTTGTTTTGAGTTCTTGTTACTTTGATCTTGGTCTTTCCTGTATCTAGCTCACAAACCACACATCCGTTTGATCAAAACACAACTTCATTTCCTTGATCACACATTTGACTGACACTCAACAGGTTATGCTTTAAACCATCTACATACATGAAATTTCCAGCTTTAACCTTTTATTTCAAGAAGACAGAACCTTTACCTTTAATGACAACTGGAGTGTCATTTGCAAATGAGACATTGTTTTCTTTTTCTAAAGCATTATATGAATGAAGTTTCTCTTTATCACCTGTCATGTGTTTGGAGCATCCCTGTCGATGTACCACTGATTTTCTTGTCCTTCTGCATACAGAGCTATGCCACATCTTTCTGATTGAGATTCCTTCTTTCTCCATATCTTGAGATTTAATTGAAGTGATGGCTGAAATTTTCTCCTACATTCAGATTCTTCATGACCAAAGTTGTTACAAATCGAACATTCTACTTCATTTTCAAGAGGAGAAAAGTTATTATAGGAACTTTTCTTGATTCTCGTTACACTCTTTTGATTTCATGCTTCTCTAGTCATGATGGTTTTGTAAGCAACACATTGAGCAGCCTTATGCCAAAAGTTATGACATGAAAAATATTTCCCATTAAAGAAGTTTCCGCGATCATAGAATCTTTTGGCATTGTTTACCTATTGGTTGAAGCTTCTACTGATATTCATCCTTGGAGTAAATTGGGTATGATTTACCTGATGAGTAATTTTAGGCCTTTGCTGACGATTGACATACTGTTCACTGGTCTTTGCTACATCAAGATAACTTCTGGTGGAGGCTGACGAATTCTATGATTGAGATGATTCTTTAGTATATCCAAGACCTGTCTTTATCAGAGGAGAACGTTGAACTTTGATGATTTAATTTAAAGTTTCATATCCTTTAGCAAATCTAAGATTAAGAGATTTTGTCTTCTCAAGTTCTTTTCTTAGACCCACAATTTCACATTCTAGAAATGTTTTTCTCTTTCAGTGAGTTGGTGTGTTAACGTATCGATGATCATATTCTTTTCTTCCAAATAGATTTTGAGTTTAGTAATTTCTTCAAGAAAGTCTTCCTCTTCTAAGGCATCCAAAAAATCATCATTGTTAAAAGCCATGAGTAGTCTATAATCTTGGTGAGTTTCATCTTCATCACTATTGGATAAGCCATCACTGTCTTCATGCGTATAGTAACTCCTTCTATTCACAATATGTTTTCTATTTCCTTTTGCATATTCCTTTACTTTTTCATTTATCTTTATGAGGACATTTGGCAGCAAAATGGCTGACTCTACCACAAGCAAAGCATTTGAAAAGTAGCTTACCTCTGAATATTCCAGAACCCCGTTGAAGCTTCTTGACAAAATTTACCTCATCTTATTCTTCTGAAATGTGTTCAGATTCATTGCGCTCTTCCTTTTCTTTTCCCTTTGCTGACGCTTTAAAAGAGACTTCTCTCATATCTGATGGATCTCCTTTTCTCATTTCAAAGGAAGTTAGGATTCCATGGAGTTGAGTCATAGTAATAGTTTGAAGATCCTGTTGTTGTTGTTGTTGTTTTTTTTTGTTTTTGTTTTGTTTTGTTTTTTGTTTTTGTTTTTGTTTTTGTTTTTGTTTTTGTTTTTGTTTTTTTTTGTTTTTGTTTTTGTTTTTTGTTTTTGTTTTTGTTTTTGTTTTGTTTTGTTTTTTGTTTTTTGTTTTTTTGTTTTTTTTGTTTTTTTTTTTTTTTTTTTTTTTTTTTGTTTTTTTTTTTTTTTTTTTTTTTTTTTTGTTTTTTTGTTTTTTTGTTTTTGTTTTTTTGTTTTTGTTTTTTTGTTTTGTTTTTTTTGTTTGTTTGTTTTGTTTTTTGTTTTTTTTTGTTTTGTTTTTTGTTTTTTGTTTTTTTGTTTTTTTTTTTGTTTTTGTTTTTGTTTTTGTTTTGTTTTGTTTTGTTTTTGTTTTGTTTTGTTTTTGTTTTTGTTTTTGTTTTTTGTTTTGTTTTTTTGTTTTTGTTTTTGTGGCTGACACTTTTGACTCAAATTTAGAAGACAAAGATCTCAAAATTTTTTCAACTAAAGTAGCTTCCTTTATCTCTTCACCCAGATTCTTCATAAAATTAACAATCTCATCTATACATAAAGAGTAACTAGCAACACTCTCATCACTATGCATCTTAAGAGTTTCATACTGAATTCCGAGAGTTTGAAAGTTAACATGTTTTACCTGAGAGTCTCCATCATAGCTCTGAATGATTTTGTCCCATATCTCTTTGGCTGTCTTGAGCTGCATGACTTTCACAAATTCTGATTCTGACAGACTTCCCAATAACGTATTAACAACTTTGGCATTGGTTTCATATAAATTCTTACCTACAAAGTCTGTAGGAATTGCTGTTGGAAGTTGATATCCTCCTTCCGCAATTTCCCAAACATCAGCTCCAAGCAATTGTAGATAGGCTCTGGTTCTTATTTTCCAATATACTAAGTTGCTCCCATTGAAGATTGGTGGTCTGATAGATCCCATGCCTTCGTGATTATTCATCTTGAAAGATCTTTCTTCTAGCGAGCAAGCTTCTTCTGAAGGACGTGCTCTGATACCAATTGTTGGAAATAATACTAAGAGGGGGGGTGAATCAGTATTATGAGATCAATAATTTTTCATTTCTCAAACAGATTTATATACACTACTTCTGTGAAGTGAACTAGCGTGTACCCACTACTAAACTGACCTATGAGTGAGTTTCCATCAAGGACAACACTTGTATCATAATACCAACATGAACTCAAGAGAAAATCATATGGTCAAAATATATCACAAGTTTCTTTCCAAAAAAATGGAAAAGGAACAAGTAAGGCATAGAGCAGTTAGAGGGAGAAATATGCAAAAATAGTTTTAGAAACACACTTGCAAACAACCAACCAATGAGGTAAGGTGCATATTTAATTTCAACATCAACAAGGTGGGAATACCCATGCTTGTAAAATTTTCTTGATACAATATGGGATCATGGAATCACATGGCTAGGGAAAAATACATCAAAGTGTTGTAGTTAAAATTAAAAAGTGAGAGTTATGAATCTTCAAAAGGAAAGAAAGAAAGAAGCTTCTTGTTCACACAACTAGCTTCCTTCTTGTGCACTTTTCCTTTGTGACGTGAATCCTTTTTATGGTTAAGTGCTTCATCCAAGTCCACTTTTCTCATTTACATTTAAATGCATGTAACTTGAGGTCAATTACTCATTTTTTATGCCATCTACAACATTTTTTTCATACATATTTTTATGATGTAGTACAATTTACATGCATGAAAATATTTTCTTTTGGAACTAACTTTATTTCCATTGTTTTAATATGCTCATCCTTTTAGAATAACTCTTCAAATTGGCATATAGATTACATGTGACCTTTGATAATTTTTCAATTTCCTTTTTCACCACCCATAGAATGTGTCTTTAAGAACCCTCTCCCACCCATCCCAACCCCTATTCAACCAAGTGGCCTATCCCATCAACCTTTTCATTCACCCTTACCCAATGTTAATAGTACTCAACCTACATGGGTTTTAATGAATTAGTACACCATTTTATGTGGACATCCATTTCTATTTCTTCATTAGAATCAAGAGTTAATATTGTGGATATCTAATAGATATCCCCATGCTTATTCTTGTCATGGTTACTATCTTGTTTCCTTGAACTTCCGAGTAATTTCATTGTATTGAAATTCATCCCTACACTTCATTACATGTCATTAGCCTTCCATCTCTTCCGTAATGTGATGATTACTTCCATTTTCTCCCTATCATTCATATACCCTCAAGGAAATTACCATCAGTGGCTAGCTTTTGGTTGCTTCCATTTGACATCATTCTCTTGAATCAATTCCTTTTTCTCCTTTGAAATAAAACCATACTTCCATTTATATTTAAAAGAAAATACATTTTGCATATACAAACTAAACGTGTGCATTCATCAAGAATGCGCCTAAATCCTTGTGTGTCGTAAAAACTACAAAAAAAACTAGTTGATATGTGCTTAAATTTTTGGACTATAGATCAAAATATATTATCACTGTATTGTTGACCAACAACAAAACCATAAAATAGTCCCAAAAAAAACTACTATATACATACAAAATATGATGAGAAGCATCATAATATGAGATAAAAGGAAATATACGAAACAAGAACAAGATGTGGAGGCCTATCCATATAAGGTTTGTGGTAAAACTAGAAGTGATCAGAGCCCACCCTCTCAAACACCTGTCATAACCCCTGATCCAAAAACAAGTCTTCCTTAGAAATTTTGTCAGCAACCACATTCCTCTCCCTATATACATGAAAGCATGAAAAGTAAGTAAATGATTTTTTTTTGTCTTTGAATATCCTCCATAATATGATCAAGTGTTATATTCATGCGCATTGAGTCTTATTGGCCCAGTTAACCACTAACAAAGAGTCACCAAAACATTAAAGATGTTCACAACCATTTTCTTGTGTAAAAGGAATAAGAGATCCACATGCTATAATTTCACCTCAATTATTTGTGCCTCTGCCTAGATCCATTTTAACATCAAAATAATGATTAAATGATAAGTGTAGAACAATATCACTCCCACAAATGGATGCCTCTCCTTGCGATGCCCTATCAAAATAACCCCAACGAATGTTGACATCCAAGTTTTCCGTGAGCATTGTTTTTCCACCCAAGGGAATCTTGGACTAAGGATAGTGGGAGAGAATGGCTAAAAATTCAGCTACAATATTTTTTCGGATAGGATGAAGATTTTAAAATTTTTTCCTTATTCATTACCAACCAAATACCCCAACTAAGAATGGGGGGTAGAGCCCTAAAATATTTTTTGGTCCTATTCTCATTCCAAAATGTCCATATTTATTCAAAAGAGATACCTTCCCATCTGCAGTCTCGAGAAAACTTTAAACAACAAGCCAACCATAACTATTTTGTGAAGAAGCAATGAAAAAAATATGATCAATTGTTTCCTTGTTTCCTTGACATAACACACATCATCTAGGCCCTATTTTATGTCTATGTTACATAACATCCCAAGTGGGAAATTTTCTCTCCATGATGCACCAAACCAGTAGACGTGATTTGGAGGGGAAATTTGACTTCCAGAGGACCCTCCACCACCAAGCCATCTCCAGATTTTGGGTGCGAGAATTGAGATGGAAGTAGCCCAACTTAGGAGTATAAATACCATTAGGAGAAAGAGCCCGGAATAACTCATCATCATTATCATTAATTTTGATATGAGAAGAATGCAAAGCATCTACAAAACTGGACCACTCCTCCCTGTAAATACTTGGAAGGTTTAAGTCAGCAACATACATCTAACCTTGTTACCAAATTGTAGTTCGAGCTGTACTATTTATCTGGGAAAAATGGGAGAATCATTGGTCTCCCAAATGGTCTATAAGGGCTTGGGAGAGTCTATGTCTATCCCCACTCCCAAGCCAAGGACCATACCCCAACCAAGCCCTGATCTCATTCTCAATATTCCATGCTAGACCTAAAGCCTACAACCCAAAATAATTTAGAACAACGCTATAAACCACTAAGATGTTATGTCTTGGCTGAACTAGAAGCATCATCCAATCTTCTAAGGAGCATGCAGCTATATACTTCTGAATAACCACCTTTTTCCATATGTGCATGGAAATGAGTCTCCACCCACACTTGACAGTAAGTGCTTTGGAGAACATAAAAATATTTTTGAGCCCCCACCCTCCCAACAACTTTGGAACTTCCAGACAATTATGCCTTACCCACAAAAGGAAAATATGATCCTAAGAAATTTCCCATAAAAAAATAAAGTAGATCCTTTTGGCTTTCTCCAAAATTCCCTTTAGAATCCAGAAAAAAGAAATCTAGTAAACCGATATGGATTCAAGGATTGATTTGACTAAGACCAATCTACCTACTCTAGATAGCCACTTGAAACTCCAACAAGAGAGTATTCTTTCCAATTTAGATAACAACCACTACCAATATTATTTTTTCTACCTATTTGGTTTCATATGGAAACCCATATTTTTAAGGCCTAGTTCGAGATCAGAAATTATGAAAGGAAAAACGAGCGAATATACATGATCTCCTGCTCTTCCAAATACAACTATAGTAGATTTTATTTCATTTATCACCACACCTGCTACTTTCCTGAACAAAGTCAAAAGTTCAAATAGTTTTTACATATCTCTAGCCAATCGATTATAGAAAATAAGAATATCATCAAAAAAGAGCAAATGGGTAATTTCCAACAATCACCACTCCCTTAAAATACCTTCTTTTGTTTTCCTCAATTATCATGTGTTTAATTCCTTTAGAAACAAGCAAAAAGAGAATGGGAGACAAAGGACATACTTGTCTCAATTCTCTCTAAGCATGAAAAAATGATTATGCATATCCATTCATCAGAATAATGAAAGAAACATATGTCAAACACCTCATAATCCAATTGATGAACTAAACATGAAAACCCACATGAGTGAGAATAAGTCTAATGAAATACCAATTGAATTACTCATAAGCCTTACCACCGGCGATTTTAAACACTTCACCCTTGAGATTTTGGGTTTTCATGCTATGTAATCCTTCCTGAGCGACTCCAGAGGCCTCATGGATCTGTCTCACATTAAGAAACCCAAACTGTTCTTGAGAAATTTCCTTTGAAAGGATTTTCTTGATTCTTCTAGCAATCACCTTAGAGATGACCTTGTACACACAGTTGCAAGGAGAGATTGGATGAAAGTCCTCAAAGGAAACCATGTTATCAACCTTAGGAACCTTAGGAATAAAGGATATGAAAAGCGAATTGAAAGCTAGGAGAACCCTACCTTTTCTATGAGACTCATTAACAACCCATATTTTTTTTACCAATATGGTTAAATAAAGAAGTGAAGAATTCCACAACCAATCAATCAGGCCCCACGCTCTTATTTTGTAAAATATTGAAAGAGACGCCTTTAATTCTTCTTTAGACACCTCCTCAATCAATGATCTATTCTCTTCCTCCTCTACAAATATTGGGAAAAATTGTGCCACTTTGATAATTTAAACAATATTGACCCCCACTGGTTCCTTAAAAATGTTTTGGAAAAAATACTTTCCCATAGATGCAAGACATTCAAATTTGAAACCTCACGACCTTCATTGTCAACCATACTCTAGAAGGTGTTAGCCAATTTTCTACTTTTTGCATAGGCATGAATTTTTTTTGCATTCTCGTATCTATAATCCAACCACTAAGCCGAAATTTTAAGATGCATGTAAGTTCCTTATTTGCAAGGATCTCCTTTCTTTTTGATTCAAGACTGAGAATTTCCTCTCTAGAAACTTGTGACTGATATCTTTTAGCGCATGATTCAGATAAAGCTTCAATATTTTGTTCAAATCCCATGAGATCCTCCTCCTTTCTCCAATTTGTGATCACCCTTTTTTTAACCAAATGATTTATATGTTTTAGGTTTGACTCAAATTGATGAGAAGTTGAGATCATATTACTGGAATCAAAAGGCCACTAATTATCCCTAAACAAAGCATAAAAGACCCCATATTTAATCCATTTAGCATTCACTTTGAAAGGACATGCAAACTTTTGGGTTTTCTCTTTTAAGTCTAAAAGGATAGGAGAATGGTCTAATATCCATCTTGATCCTACCCAATGGAGAAGAAGAGGAAATTGAAGCATCATAGATTCAACCACTAGAAACTTGTCAAGTAATTTTTCCACATATCTGTTCCCCACTCTTTGATTTCCTCGTGTTGGTTTTAAACACACCAGAGAAATACCAATCAGGTGACTCGAAGCTATCTTGTGCGAGAAAAAGTTTGAAAGAGGATCAATCCTACACTACTACATGTGGGTGAAAAATCTGACGCTTTTCTTCGACATTACTGATAAAATAACAAGTATTGTCATTTTTTTTATTGTTGTAAGCTTGGTAGGACTACATCTTCATCATGTCCAACTTCTCACCTCGATCGGGGGGTTGGGGGGGATAGCACAAGCTTTGAACCCAAGACTTCCGGTTCAGTGAGACTTCATTTCCACCACCATTGCCAATTGAGCTACCCCAAATAGATATAAGTATTGTCAAATTTTATTTGTTTTTTAAAGCCACAACAAACATAAGATTTCTAGCGTTATGCTTAAATTTTCTCAAATATCTGACACTATCAGAGGATATCTGAAACATTCTTATACATGTCAGATATCCGACGTGCATGCTACATGCGTCAGATTCTTGATGACTGACTAGGTCAAACAAAGTGATGTCAGAATATATAATATTGATGTATGTAATTTAAAAAAAATTAAATTTATTTGTATAATTAAAATTTATAACTTTGTATTAATAAATATTCAATTTGAAACAATATCAACCAAAAAAATTACCTAACATGTATCATAAAATTGCATCTTTAAAAATATTAAAATATTCTAATTAAAAAAATTAACTTCAAATTATAAGTTAGGGTACTTTGTGGTTAATAGGTTAGGGTTTAAGTTAGGTTTGAGGGTTTAAGGTCTAGGGGATTTAGAGGTTAATGGGGCTTAGGGGGTAAGGGTTATTGGTTAAGGGTTTAGGGTTGAATGGTTTAGGTGTTAAGGGTTAAGGGTTTAGGGGTTTAAGGGCTTAATTAGGGGGGAATGAGGTTAAGGTGTTAAGGATTAGGGGGATAGGGTATAGGGGGTTAGGGATTAGGCCTGATTAAAGGGTTCGGGCCAATTAAAGGTTTATAGGTTAGGGGTGGGTTAACTACTAGGGATTAGAGGAAAGTTTCCATCAACTTAAAATCCCATGTGGTCACCAAGTGAAATTAAGGAATAATATGACATGAAGATGAAGGTGAAATAAGAATAGGTTATTTTTTTGGCTATGAATATCTATCTCACAATCTGTCTCTCTTTCTACATGTCAAGAAAAGCAACATTTTTCCTAAATGTTTTTAGCATATTCCATACACATATTAATAAATTGAACGAGCTTCATCATCGATTTGTTGTTTTTGTTTCTCGCTATCACCTAAGTTGATTGCTCCATCTAGAATACCAAATCCTAAGTACCCCTAATGCTTGGATTCCAATAACCTATTAATCCCTAATGTGTTAACCCTTAATCCCTAAGCTCTAAACCCCTTATAAATTAATTCGTGGTCTCTAATTAGTTGGGTTGGAGAAAGTTGCCATCGACACCAAACTTGCAGTCTCCAAGTGAAATCAATAAAGAAGATGATATAATGATGAAGGAGAAATAATAATATGTTATTTTTGTTGGTTGTGAGTATATATCTCACAAAGCATCTCTCTTTCTAAATGTCAAGAAAACTAACAATTTTTCTATATGTTTTTCAACACATTCATAAACATATTGATAAATTGCACAAGCTTCATCACTGATTTGTTGTCTTTATTTTTCACTCTTAGCTAAGTTGTATTTGTTGTTGTCTTTGATTTCCTATATTATATTTTTAAAAGTTTGTATTGTTTAAATATTGTTATATACATTAATATTACTTGATTTCTTGTAATTATAGAGAAACAACATCTTAGGGACATGGAGAGAACATTGAAGATCAAGTTAATGATCATATGGAAGAAGATGATGATGCTAATAACAAAGTTGAAGAAGAGGGGACACATATATTGATCCAGAAGACATTTAATAATGTTGGAATGGAGGATGAAGACAACCAAGTAGATGGTTTTTTTGATAGACCTCTAATTGAGAAGGCAACAAAACCTCTTTATGAAGGCTCCAAAACAAGTCTTCTCTTTCCTATATTGCTACTGGAAAACTTAAAGGTTATGAATGGTTTTTCAGACATGTGCCACATAGTTCGTAAGGCATGTAATGTATTTCGTGACATTTAGTACTTGATGATAAAGGTTTTTGTTTTTCCTCTATTTTCATTTTTAGTCGATCATATGTAAAATTTGGATGCAATATGTATGATTAGTATTCTTTATATTAAGAAACACTAGTTTTTTAATTATGTTGTAGATTTTTAGGTGAATTTATGTTACCATCATCAAATGTTTTACCTCATGCATCCAATATTTACATGATGTTATGAAAGATATTGGAATGGAGTATCAAGCTAGTCATGCATGTCCTAATGATCATATATTGTATTATGGAGAACATGCGTTGAAAGAAGAAAGCCCAAAATGTCAAATTTGTAGATATTGAATTGATCAAGCAATAAGAAATGTGCCTTGCAAGGTTCTTCATTATATTCCCATAATTCCATGTTTGCAGCGATTTCTCAAGTGCAAAAGCATAGCAAAGTTTATGGATTACCATGCAAAGAACATAAGTAAAGATGGTGTTCTTCCTAAGCCTGCAAATATATCCGCATTTAAGAATATAGAGGAAATATGACCACATTTTAAATATGAACCTTGTAATCTTAGGATTTCATTGGGAGTTGACGGTGTCAATCCATTTGGCGAGCTCATGTCTACTTACTCGGTGTGCCCTGTTTTTGTTATCAACAATAAAATTCTTTTGTGGATGTCAATAAAAAGGGAGCACATAATATTGGCAATGATAGTTCTAGGTATTTGTTTAGAATATTTTTTTTCAACACGATAACATCTCAAATATTTTATAGTAGATAAATTGGGTATTAGGGAATTGAGAGTGATGTGAGCGGGGGAGGGGACATATGAGCTTTCAATTTCATGTGGTTGGACTTGTTCAATAGAGAATATATTATTGTTGAAACCAAGAGAAGCTCATTCAGGCTTATACCATACATTCCAATGGCCCGAGTACCTGTCGTCAAAACACCTTAATTTGCTATTGTTAATCCCAATAATTACTAACATCTATAAATCATTCCAACTTATAACCTTTATAGTCCCTATCCACTTTAACTATTATTACATCTAATTAGTAACACCCATGACCCATTTTATAATAGTTAAACCCCTTAAAACCTAACATATAGGCTATAACATATAAACCATGTAACTTATGTCACATATAAAATTCAACTCGTGGTCCTTAAAATATAAGCACAATACAAAATTTTAATTAATCATTAAACTCACATCCATATATCTCTTTATTAGTAACCCATAACACTAATAATCCAAAAATTGTATCACCCTTATCCCTATATAAATCCAGAACCATAACCAAAAATCTTTATATTGTATTATCATTATAATCCATACCACATATAATGCTTGAGATCACTAACACTTATAATGAGTAATCCCTATATTCCATATAATCCTTACTTATAAAATATTTCAATTTTAACCCTTATACTTAACACCTAAAACTAAACATTATAGCCCTTAACATTTATATGTCTAATCCCTAACTTAGACAACATAATCATAAGCATAAAACCTAACCAATATAAATCAAACCCTATCACCTACAATATGAACAATTATCTAACAAGAAATATAAATCCTAATCCTTATAACATATAACTTAGAATTTCCATAACCCTTATAACCCCATCCTTACAATTTTTATAACCTTTAAACCTTATATACCATATCAATCTAACCACTATAAATAACTAAAATCCTAATAATAATTACCCTATAAACATTGTAATCCATATAAGATCTATAAACCCTTAACACTATAGTCTCTAACTCCTCCCCTCTCATGCCTAACCATTGTATCTCCTAATAATATCCATTTAAGGATAAATCTAATTATAATGATAAAATGAAAAATTATAATATTTATTTAAATTTTAAATATAATAGGCATAGCGTGCAGGTGAATATGGGGTTTTTAAGGCATAAAAGAGAAATAAGTACGTGAATTTGGGGTTTTCCAGGCATAGCACAAGAAGGAACAATTTGGGTTTTCCAGGCATAACATAATAAAGAACAACTTAGGTTTTCTAGGCATAACATAGGAAGGAACAATTTTGGTTTTCCAAGTATGCATAACACAAGAATGAACAACTATCAATCAACCTTCTTAGAAATCATGAGCTATAAGAAATCAGACATTGCACAGGGACCTAGGGTATCACTCTCTCTTACGAGTAAAAAACAGGAGAAAAAGTAGCTTCGGTCTTAGTTGTCAAGCCCTCTCATTGATGAAGACCTTTAGGCAGGTTGATTTCCTAAGTTATCCGTTAGGAATATGACAAAGGAAAGAAAGGTGTGAGCATTTGGGGTTTTTTTCTTGACGAAGGCATTAGGATTTGGGCTTTTTTCACAATGAAGACATGAGAATTTTTGGTTTTGTTCAGTGACAAAGGCGTGAGAATTTGGGGTTTTGTTCTCAACAAAGGAATTAATATAGGCTTAAAAACCATCGTGGAAGAGAGGCTATTTGGTAAATCAGCCTAGCTTTGTGTCAAGCAGTGGAAGTGGAAGCAATCATGGTGGTAATTTGTTCGATTCTCCAACTGAAATTTGAGTAATTTGAGGATTCAAACCCTCATAGCTCCATAGCATTGATTACGTTCACCATTTTAAATTACCTATCATATTTCATAGTAAGCATATTCATATTAATTCCATAAAGTCACAGACCACAGGCTCCAAGGATGGTGTCGATCCACAAGTTGCGAAATGAGTTGTAAGCCACAAGCAGGGTGTAGAATGGTGGCCATGGTGTTATAGACATTTTTGGGCACTGCAACCCCAATCAAACATGTCCATTAACCAAGGGCTCCTAAGTACCTAAAAGTGTTGTTCCATCCCCTAAAAGAACAAGGTCAGCTGATTACATCATCTCCCAGAAGTTCTCCATGAAAAACTGCTCAGAACTGGTCAAAACTAGACGATCTCACCTGCTGCATGGTCAAAGTGCGATGCATCCCACCTAAATGCACACAAGAGGTGCAATGCATACTGAAAAGCCCTTCTATGGGGTGCGATGGGCGAGAGGGGAAAAATGGCAGAGACAGTTTGCGAAGTGGATGATCATGGAATCTTCCAGAAACTTCTCCTGTGACACTTGCCTCTCTGAATTCGCCTAGGGATGAGTAAGAGATCATCAATCTCCAAGTGGAATCAAGAACTATTAGAGAGAGGACACTAATCAAATCCCAGAAGCTGACTCACCCCCCTGCAATCATCTATATATGGATCCCTCATCCCAGAGATCCAGAGGTTGGAATTTTGTATCTTGTAAGGAAGTGCTGTTGGTTTCTTGTTGGAATATCATAGTGTTGGGTGATCTAAGCTTTTCATGAGGTGAAAGAAGGGCTTTCATGCTGGAGGATGACGCTGGGTCAGAACAATTGGTTGTAATCCTCTTTGCTATTCTTGATTATTAATAAAGCTATTCAAGTTTTCCTCCACATTCTTGTATGTTTGATGATATATGCATTTGTGTGGTCAATATACATTTGGTCCTATATTGTTTATGATTGTAGATCTTTGTTCTTCGATAGTATTGTGCTGCTTTGATTCCACAAGTGCTCTTTGAAGTTGGGTAGACGAAGGAGAAGCGGCAAGGATCTGTCAGAAGGGAGAGGAACCGAGTAAGGAACCAAGTGCAAGACTGAGGTTGGTGTCCTTCATTCCACTCTTATCTACTTTTCATAAAGGAAAACGAAAGTGGTTTTAGTTTGTTTGTTTCTAAGATAGCTACCAGTCTTAGTGGGACTAGCAGATCCGAGTGGACACTAGATTTCCCGATAACAAAATGGCGACTCCACTGGGGAGCGAATAGATTGTTTGTTTGTCTATATTTGTTTGTTTTATAAACTTACAGATGGAGCCTGAAGTCAAGCCAACTAGCCTTCGAACTGCATTTTCTATGAAAGTGCAAAGTAGATCAATGCTGCTTCAGTCTATCTTTGGGTTTTGTTTATAAACTAAACAATTGATTTGCAAACCTTCTAATTGCCCTAGTGGTGGCTCTAGTAACCTCATTAGATCATCCCCTATGATTTCTATTTACTGTACATCATTTGCTCGGCCTAAATCCTTGAATTGAGTTGCAAACTGTGACCAAGAGCCAAGTAAAGTCTTGTCCTGGTACCATTGCATCCTCTCTTCAAGGAAATCTGGATGAATCGCACTTCCCGTGTGTGTTACACTAAAAAATGTCACCATGACTATTTACAGTTAGTATGGCTCAATCAACAGTCATGCTACCCTCTTAGGCAAGTCTTATGCCTCTGCTATCCATCTCAAACTCAAAAAAGAGAGAAAGTCTTGTAAAAAATGTGTTTATCTCTGGGGACGCAGGTTCTCTCAAGCCTTACCTGCGGGGACGCTCACAATGTTCACAAAGACTGCGTCCTTGGACGCTCTGTATGTTAAGGGACAGGTGCGTCCTTCTGTAAAAGGCAAAATGCGCAAGTTTCATCTTAAAAAAGTTACTTGTGGTTACTTCTAGAACTTTCTAGAGGTCGGTTTGATGAAATGGATGCGCCTCCAGTTGGTTCATGTATCCCTATTAAGGAGGAACTTATCCCATCAATAAGGGAGCTATCCCACCCAAAGAGGGGGATTATCCCATTGATGGTGGACCTGAATAACCTCTTTACAGCACTATAAATAAAGGCATTGAGCCAGAGGGAGAAGAGGTTGAAGCTATACATTTTCTTTGGGTAAATGCTGCAGGAATTAGGACTCCCATTTAGAACCTTGTGAGGAGAGATTGTCTTTGCTTGATTCTACTTGGAAGTGGGTGAGCTTTGTCAAAGTAGAGGAAAACCCTTGATGGACCCTGGGAGGAACTTGCACAACACCAAGGCCAGGTTGTAAGAGTTTCTTTGTTTCGTTATTAATACAAACTGGTTTATTTTTCTCAATAGCTTGTGTTAATGAGTTATTTCATGTGTTCCTTGGTCTGCATGTTGAATATATGTTTTATTATATGAGATGCAAGTGCTTGGTAATTGTTTGATTGTTTGTGGTTGCAGGAATTGATGTGAAGGAGGAGCTCATCCAGATCGGCCAAGACGGACTACAACAACAGCGTTTTGGAATAAGGTAAGCCTAAACACTTGTAGTTTTCATGTTTTAAAAGGTGTATTTAGAGAAAGATCGCTCCATTTTGTCTTGTTTGTCGCTAGAGAGTTTAGACTCCTAGGGAGGTCAGTTGTGTCCGCACAAACGACTTTTTCCGCCACGACAAATTGGCGACTCCACTGGGGAATCCATTAATGAGAAAGTCTTTTCCTTTGTGTGAACTTTGCTCTGAGAAAATCATTTTTATTTTCTGGTTTTTGACTGTGAGAATTAGTATTTGGGTGGCTTAGCTTTAGATTTAGTTAGATTTGGTTTTTCTTAACTTTTCCAGAAGGACGCACCCTCTGAGTACTGCACAGTGCGTCTTTGTACGCGCTGTTGCCGTTTGCACAGAGCGGGCCCGCGCCTGTTATAACGGGTTGCTTGCGTCTTCCTGTAAAATTTAGGAAAATTCCATTTTTGCTTTAATTGCTTTTAGATTTTGTTTTTTCTTAGTATTTTCTGCCCAGATCCTTTAGTACCCTGTCAAAAATTTTCACCTGAACTTGTTTTGTGAGCTTTGAGTGTTTTAGTGGATTTCAACGAAGTTTAGGCCTAGGGTTTGATTTTTGAATAGGTCCTGTAGTGACTTTGACGGTAGAAAGTTGTCCAGCCTTAGATCTCTCTGGTTTGTCAGCCTTCTTAGAAGTCGGGCCTGTCGTAAAGTCTCCTTGTGTGAGCAGCTTGCCATTTAAGTTGTTTTGGGTCAAATTTCGAATTACTTGTTATAAAGTGTTGATTTCCATTTTACAAAAGAACAAAAACATTAGAGTTTTGTTTTGACTAGTTTTTGGTTCTGCAATAAGTTAGTCCTTGATTTGATTGTGATCAAGTAAAACACCTTAGAATAATCATTGTTGGTTTTGGCCTCGTTAAGATTGCTTAGAGTAAATTTACCTTTTAGTTTGCTTGTGAGTGAATTTTCGTAGATTTTAATAGTTGTTAAGATTGATTTTTGTTTATATTAGATTTATTTGCTTTATTAAAAGAAAAATACAAAAACATCTTCTTTAAAAGTCTTGGTTCAAGTAGCATTTAAAGTTTTTGGAAGAAAAAGAGTTTTTTCGTGCAAGTAAAGAGCGGTCATGTTTTTATGTTTGGAAAAGACAAACGAATTGTTTCTTTGATTGTCTTTAATTAAGAAGTTGCTTTTATAAAAATTGCATTCTCTCAACTTTTTAGTTAAGCAATTCATCGAAAAAGTAAAGTAGTGGGTAAATCATCCTAGGTGCATTTTGTAGTGGTTTCGAGTCGAGTCAACACACCACTGGTTTCACTTCCATCACCTTTTGACTTAAGAAACAACCTTAAAAGTAACGCTTAAATTAAAATCAATCTAGTAATTTTTATTTTTCTAGGGCTCTGAAACACCAACATAGCTTAGGCTAGGGTCTTGGAGTAGGTGAGTACTTAACTCTCCAAGACTACAAAACCAAACAGATAGTTTATCTTGAGTAGAATAAATCCAATTGTTTCAGTTGCACTCTGGGAAAGCTCCTCTTAAAGGAGAAGCACGAGCTCGTGTCCGAACCAGTGAGGGGATCATTCCCCCCTCGTTGGGAACGACGCTAGACAGTACGTATTACAAACGGTAAACCTCGGATTAACCATTGTCGAGGAGCCAGGGGTCACTTATCGGTAAACCTTGGATTATTGTCAAGGAGCCGGTAAGGGGATTGAGCTTGTTACTCTGCCCTTGCGTGCTATCGGAGTTTAGACTGTTCCCCCAGGTGTAATTGTTGTGATTGGTAACTTTAGTGACCATAATCTTTAGGGTTCTACCGAGGTGACGGTGGAGGGAAGGTCCCACTGTACCTGGAGCAGACGTCGGTTATACTCACTTGGATTTTCCGGGGGGTTCACTTCACTTCGAGACGGTTAAAGTGGAGGAACTTGTGCTGGTCTATTCATTAAGCAGGTTGCCGGGGTAACTGTTCCACCCACCAACTAGCGCTTTTGGTCCGGAAGACTACTGTTTGTGTTTGGTTTGACCCTCTAGATTCTTTAGGCGTGTGCTTCAAATTTGTTTGCTTCTTTAGAAGACTTTAGGTGGTTTGATTTGAAATTTTTACTTTGTTTTCGTGTGTTGTAGTTAAAAATCTTTAATTGTGGTGGAATTACCGAGACAGTCCCGTCGACTTCGGGGCAAGTCTCCTGAGATTGTTACCGGAATAGATTTGTTAAGAAAACTCCGTAAATCGCGGGGTGAATCTCCTGAAGACATTCCGGGTCAGTACGAAGGGTTAAAGGTCCTTGTAACTCCTCCTAGTGACAGTAGAGTAGGTTCACCTGAAGAAGGAGAATCTTCCTTGGTAGTCCATCCAGATTACCAAAGTTTAGAGACAGGTTATAATCCCGAAGCTGTTTCAGTTTCTGAGCTTGTTGGTAGTTTTTCGTCTGCTAGTGATACAGGCGAAGAACCAGAAATATCTGAGCCTGTTACTCCAACTTCTAGTGTTCCAGATTCACCAAGAATAGAAAGAATTATCACCGAAAATCTACCTTCTGGTTTGATTGCTATAGAAGAACTTGCTCCAGAAGAAGATATAGGTGTCTCTCACCTTGAAGGTCAACTTACTATTGATCTAAGAGAGCGTGAATCCATCTTTTACAGTCCTCCTAGAAGTACTTCTTGGTACCTTGCGTTAACCAATTTTTTAGACAACTCAGTAGGTTTTTCTACACCTCGTACTCCTTTTCCACCTGGAGGTATTTATACTCCTGTAAATATGTCTGGTCAGTCGTCCGTGTTTACTCAAAGTCCTGAATCTTTTTTACACGGCGGTCCTTCTGTTCCCACTGGGTATCAGTCACTTTCTGGTTCCTTTGCGGGGGCATCTCCTCAACCCGTTGATCATGGGTTATTTGCTGGAAACAGTGGTAATATACCATTGGGTGTAGGAGACATTTACATGATGTCAGGTTCAGTTCCCGTTTCCCAACCTCAAGGTGGCCAATTACCGCCTAGGGGGCAACCGCAGTTAACGCCTGGGGTCAACCTCAAGGTACACAAATCGTGTCTGGGGGGCGACCTCAAAGTCAGTATGTACCTATGGTGCAATACGTGCCTCAAGGTCAACCTCAGCCTCAATATGTACCCCAAGGTCAACCTCAGTATCAATATCAACCTCAAGGATGGCAACCCCAAGGATGGAAACCTCAAGGGTATCAACCCCAAGGTTATCAACCTCAAGGGTACCAACCTCAAGGTCAAGGTCAACCCCAGTATCAGTATTTACCTCAAGGTTATCAACCTCAAGGTCAATACTCAAGTCAAGGTTATCAACCGCCTCAAGGTCAGTCATATGTTCCAAGTATGGGAACTGCACCTTACAATTATCAATCCTACCCTCAATCTGGTTATGGATCTCGGTATCCTCAACCTGTTACGGGTCAATACCCTGGAATGTTAGTGTGGGATCCATCGCAGGGTCAACAGGTGTTGCAGCCAAGTGTACAGATGGTTCCTCAAGCTGGACAACCCGTAGTTTTGGATTTACCCGACTTGACGCGCCTAACGAACGATCCAATTCAATATCTTCAGTTCTGGCCGCCAATGCCAAATAAGTTGCCTAGCGATATACCCAAGTTCGAAGGTAAGTCTGGAGAGGATCCGTCCAATCATGTGATGACTTACCACCTCTGGTGTGCTTCGAATTCTATCTCAGATGATTCCATCCGCTTACGTCTTTTTCAACGTACACTCATTGGTCTCGCGGCCAAGTGGTACATTGAGTTACCACGGGCCTCTTTTTACAACTTTAGCCAGTTAGCTACTTCGTTCCTAACTCACTTTCAGTTGCCGGTCAGATACGATAACGGCACGGAATTATTAACTTCGCTAAAACAATCGACGTCCACGTACATTTCTGATCACATCCATGAGTGGAGACGTCGTAGGAGGTTAGTGAAAGTTTTTATCCCGGACCAAATCTTAGCTGAATGGTTTGTTAAATCATTATTACCGAAGATTACTGAAGATGTAGCTAAGGCCGGAGTAGTTACTGAGGAGCAAGTCATTGCTCAAGCACAATACCTTGACTTAGTTTACACTCAGTCGGGTACGTTACACGAGAAGATTCCAGATCTTCCAAAGTCGAATCAAATCGCTGCTGCTCCTTCGGGATCTCATGCCGCTGATGGTATGATTGGTATCGTGACTACGAAGAGCAAGAAGAAGTCTTCCAAGGCTTCAACTACTCCAATTATCACTTTGCCTGATTCTCCGACAGGAGAGTCTTCTCCTGAACTCACCGCCGACATTCACGCTGTAGAGTCATCTACGGCCAAATCAAAAAACGGTGGAAAGAAGAAAGGAAAGAAGAAGGCTAAAGCAGACAAGGCTCCAAAGGAGAAAACTGAAAAGTCGGAAACCAATGACGAAAAACGCAAACCTCGATATCCTTGTCTTATTTGTGAAGAGGATCATTTTACGAGAGATTGCCCTCATCGGGCCGAGGTTGTGAAAATAGTCAAAGGTTCTCCCACTCCTGCTGTGTTAAAGAATCCATTTCCAGAGCAGGAGAATAAGATGATAGGTTCTTCTTCGAATGCCAGTGAAGAACCCATTTTGATGATGTCTCATGTGAGGATTGCGACTCGATCGCAAGATTATGGTAGTAAGGCTCCTGTTGATGGTAAGGAAGCAGAATCTTCTCACTCTAACCCATCAACCTCAGCTCCTGGTTCCGATCCACTACAGATCGAAAAACCTAACCCAGACTTAGTGATTAAGCCGCCCGCCAAGGGTGTACTTCGAAGGTCTGCTTTCAATCCACATGCGAGAGCAGCCCAGAATTACAACATTGTTGAGGACTTAGCTGTTTCACCTTCAGCAATGTCGGCACTCGAAGTGCTGCAATCATGCCCAGCACAACGGAAATTGCTTTTGTCGGCTATCGGAGCTGTCGATGTTCAGGACCCGAATCTAATGATCTTTGATCTAGAAAATAGTACGCCACGTCTCCCCCATCAAATGGCTTTCCAAATTCCAGTGATAGTAAAAAACAGGCCTATTCATCGGACTGTGATTGATGAGGGAGCTTCTACGTGTATTATGTCGATTCAATGTTGGAGATCGCTTGGTTCTCCTTCGTTGAACCAATCCCCCACCATCCTTAAGGCCTTTGATGGCCGTGGGTTCCGTCCGTTTGGTATTCTACAAGAATTGCCTATAGGGGTTGAAGGTAAAACCGTTAGTCTGGATGTGGAAGTGGTTGATGCCCCTCTAGACTACAACCTTCTTTTGGGTCGAAGTTGGTCATATGCTATGACAGCGGTCGTTTCATCGGTCTTCAGAGTAATTAAGTTTCCACAAAACGGTAAGATCGTGACTATTGATCAGCTGACATACTTTTCATCCGACCCAGCCTCTTCAGACGACAATCCCTTATAGGGACGTTGGTGTAGGTTTAGTTAAGGATTCCGGTTTACTGGGAACTTTTCCTCTCCCTCCACTCAGCGCAGATCCTTCGTTTGCAACAATTCATATGATTACATCAGAAAACATTATTTATGATGATCCTTGGTTCGTCCCATCTGACTCTGAGATAGACTCACTCGGTAATGCTATGCCTTTGAGTCCGTATGAAATTGCTTATGAAGCTCTCATGTCTTTTACCAACTTTCATTCAACCGAAGTCGACCAAATGAATGTGGTCAGTGAAGAGTCACTTTTCACCTCACCCTTAGAACGGATAACGTTTCCCGAAGTCGTGTCATCTGACGAACAACTTCGCGAAATCCTAAGTGTAGACGATCTACCATGGGAGGATCTCCATCACAGATCTTCGTTTTTACCTAAGGATGATGCATTTGAAAATGATTTTTCATCTATCTTTACCGCTGAATATGTCAAAGACGCTCAGGATCCAACGAAACATTCTGATTCAGAGTTGAATTTAGGGAATATTTCTCGTACTATTCCCATTGATATTTCAGTGAAGCCCGGAATCGAGGAAAACATTCATATAGGTGCCGCATGTACTGAAGAAGAAATCCAAACTTACAAGGCCCTATTCCAAGAATTCCGCGACGTGTTTGCCTGGTCTTACGAGGAAATGCCGGGAATTGATCCTGCCATTGTTGTTCATGAAATAAAGACCTACCCGGATGCTAAACCCGTCCGGCAACGGTTGCGTCAAATTCACCCTCGAAAAGCGGCTGCGATTAAAGCAGAAGTCGAAAAGCTGTTGAAAGCAGGTTTCATTTATCCGATCCCGTTAACGGATTGGGTATCGAATATTGTTCCGGTCAATAAGAAACAAGGAACAATAAGAATCTGTATCGACTATAGGGATATAAATCGAGCTTGTCCAAAAGACAACTATCCTACGCCTTATATCGATCAAATTATTGATGATTGTGCCGGAAGTGAAATGTTTTCCTTCATGGATGGTTTCTCGGGCTATAATCAAATCAATATTCTACCTGCCGACCAACCAAAAACGGCATTCATTTGTCCATGGGGGACATTTGCTTATTGCAAATTACCTTTTGGGCTTAAGAATGCCGGGGCTACTTTTCAACGGGCGATGTCTTATGCATTTCATGACATCAAGCACATTGTGCAACCCTATCTCGATGATTTGCCTGCTCATTCTTTACATCGAGCTGATCACCTTGTCCACCTACGAGCAATCTTTATGAGGTGTAGGCATTATCGAATTCGGTTGAATCCCCACAAGTGTGTTTTCTGTATAGAAACAGGTCGATTGCTGGGATTTGTTGTTTCAAAATCCGGCATTCGCGTCGATCCCTCGAAAGTCGAGGCTATCATCAAATTGCCTCCTCCTTCGAGTTTGCGCCAACTCCAAAGTTTGCAAGGGAAAGCGAACTTTTTACGCCGATTCATCCCAAACTACGCCGAGGTCACTAAAGGTTTTACACGGTTGTTGAAACAGAACGCACAATTCTTTTGGGACGAGATTGCCCAACAATCTTTTGATGCACTTAAACACGCGTTGACCCATGCACCGTTATTGCATCCTCCCAACTACAACCAGGACTACTTCTTATACCTCGCAGCTTCGCATTCCACCATTGGAATGGTGTTAGTTCAAGAAGATGAATTCGGAGTGGAGCATGTGATATATTATCTTAGTAGGACCTTGAATCCCACTGAGCTAAAATATTCGCATGTGGAGAAATTGGCCCTGGCAGCCGTTCAAGCTGTCCAGCGTTTTCGTCACTACATTCTTCTCCGTAAAACTACAGTTATTTCGGATTGCAACCCTATGATTTATATTTTGACAAAACAATTGCTAGGGGGCAAGTACTCTAAATGGATCGTTATCCTGCAAGAGTTCGACTTGGAGTTCGAGAAGTCCAAGTCTAAGAAATCCTTAGTTTTCGCGGAATTGATGTGTGATTTCCCGAGTGCTGACACAGAGACTGTGGCAGAAGAGTCCATTGCGGACGAATCTTTGTTTCTTATCAGTACTGTAGATCCGTGGTACGGGGATATAATCATCTATCTCCAAACCCAAACCTTTCGGCCTGAAGCTTCCAAAGCGGAACGTCGAAAAATTCGGTTTCAATCCCAGCCATACAAAATTATTGGAGATACACTTTATCGTCGGGGGGCAGACTTAGTTTTTCGACGTTGTTTAACTCACGAAGAGGCTGAGAGGGTTTTGAATGATTGTCACTCTGGAGCATGTGGCGGTCATATGTCTGGGTATGCCACAGCTCAGAAGGTGTTGCGCGCTGGCTATTTCTGGCCGTCTATGTTTAAGGATTGTATCATTGCAGTCAGGAAGTGCCACAACTGTCAAGTGTTTGATCGCAAGATGCGCGCTCCACCTGCTCCTCTCCACCCTATAATTGCCGTTGGTCCATTCGCCAAATGGGGTATCGACTTTATTACTTGTAACCCTCACTCGGCCGGGGGGCATGCGTATATCATCCTTGCGGTTGATTATTTTACTAAGTGGGCCGAGGCGATGCCTACATTCGACGCAAGCGGCAAAACAGCTGCAGTTTTCGTATTCAATCATATCATAACTAGGTTTGGTGTCCCACAAGCAATCATTACTGACCATGGGAGCCATTTTCGAAACGTCATGATGACTGAGCTTACAAGCCAGCTTGGTTTGCGCCACGATAGCTCTACTCCTTATTATCCGCAAGCCAACGGTTTGGTTGAGTCTATCAACAAAGTTCTAGTTATCATGATCCGACGAACCATTGGTGTTCATCGGTCGAATTGGCACAACATGTTATTTTCAGCGCTATGGGCATACCGAACCTCAGTGAAAAATTCAACAGGGTTCACTCCTTTCCAGCTAGTTTATGGCTTAGAAGCTGTGTTACCCATTGAATGCGAAATCCCATCACTTCAAATGGCTGTCGAATTACTTCCAGCTACTTCCGAAGAGGAGAAACGTTTATTGTACTTGGCTAAATTAGATGAGACTCGACGTGACGCTACATTGGCAATCGAGACTCACGCGAAACGAATGAAAGCTCAGTATGATAGAAATGTAACCCCTCGAAGTTTTTCGGAAGGAGACCTAGTACTATTATATGATCAAGCTAACGATAAGCTAGGTGCCGGAAAATTCGTTCCCATGTGGCATGGGCCCTACATTGTAAAGCGAAAGCTAGCAAAAGGGGCTTATGAGCTAGTTGACTTTGATGGGGACTCTTTGGGTAAACCCAGAAATGGACTTTACCTAAAGAGGTATTATGCTTAAATGATGGGTATGGAGAAATTTTTAGATAGGTTAGATTTTCTTTCTAGCTAGCAAGTGTGTTAGTTTAGTCAGTGTGCTTAGCTTAGAGAGTGTGGTTTTTCGTCGTTATTCTGGCTTATCTTGGTTTTACTCTTGATATTGCAGATGTCGACGCCTCTCCAAACATACATTGGATTTGCTGATGGTGCTTGTCGTAGTACACGGAATATCTCTTCCCCAGCTTGGGTTATCTATTCGCCCTCTGACGAGTTAGTTTCTATGCATGGGGTAAGCCTCGGTCAAACAATGAACAACATTGCAGAATACAGTGCAGTGATTGAATTATTATCCGAATCTATTTCATTTGGAATTCGACGTTTGATAGTGAGGTTAGATTCTGAACTTGTTGTATTACAGCTTAATAGAGTTTATGCCATTAGAAATCCTGTGTTATTAAGGTTGTTTTTGAGAGTGCGTCTCTTGGAACGTGAATTTGATTACATTGAATATCAACATATTCCAAGGTCTTTGAATACATTAGCAGATGCAATTGCTTCTCGAATGTTGGACAGACATTTACAATAATCATGCAAGTAAATTTAAAAACATTTCATCACATATGTTAAACAGGATAAGCCGGTAATAGTGATATATATAGATAGAAGTGTGTCAAAAAAGATATACATCGTCTTCGATCATAGGTTGAAAACACCTTATGATCGGCAAAATGATAGTACAAAAAGTCAAAATGTCACATGTGACTACAAAAGTGACTAGTCAATCACTGGTGGTGCTCTCTGTATGACACCACTGCGCAGGCTACCTTACGCAAAAATCTCCTAAACGGTCCAGGGACCGCGACTACGAAGCGCTGAAGCCTGGTAGGAATGTCGTCCATAGTAGTCTCAGGTATATCTGCCGTGATACGCTCTAGATCATGCTCCAACTGAGCTAGTACTTCTGTAGCCGCGTCCTGTGGGGCTGGTACCGGTGCAGCTGGATATAGTCTATTAAAAGGCCGGAGGTTGGCTGGACGCTGTGGACCAACATCTGCATTTTGAAAGTTTTACTGTTAGTTTTGAGACGATATATATGAAAAATAAAAAAACACATAATTAGAAAACTTGTGAAAATAAAAGTACCTCTGTCATCCCATTGTTCTCCCGGTGGAAGAACCATGTCCGGATCACCTCTAAAATCCACTCCGGCATACGGAAAGTCCTGTATCGAAAAAACCTGGTCCTCTAACCAGTGAAAGTAACTATCTGAGAATCGAACCACTGTCGCACCCTCGTCAGGATGCCGGGCCATCACCGCAACCCATCGTATCAGCTTTGGCTCCCGAGGACCCAAGATATCAACAGTGAGTTGCTGAGGGATCAGCATTGGAACTCTCTCCAAGGCAAAGCTCACGACTAGAGGCCCATATCCAAAAGTCTTTAGTCGTCCGTTCTTTGCCTTGGTCAGTTGGCTCTTCATATGAGCCGACACAGCTTCACACCAGTTGAAAATGGTGCCTTGGTAACAGTCAATTGCCATCCGCATTTGGGATCCGGAAGTAATGTGTAAAGCGGCCGCGCCGCAAATTCTGGTAACCGTGAACGCTATGACTTTGAGTTCACGCAGAGTGATGTGTTTTATCTCTATGCCTTTCGAATGGTGAGCCCCAGGTGTGCACCACTCGTCGCGGAGACTATCAAGGGATTGGCCACCCGGCCTAGTCCCCGCAAGACTGAGTTGCTCGCCTCTGTTCGGCAAGCCAGTGAGAAAGTATACATCCGAGGGCTCTATCTCGAGCTGGTGCCCTCCTATGTAAAAGCATTGTTCTTGAACGTTCCATCGCTCAACCAGCCATTCCAAGAATCTTACCTGGCCCCTCATGCCCGGTATGGTCCAGTATTTGTATAACCCGCATGCTCTTAGGGCATCCAGGGAAGGTTGATGATTTATTGCAACTTCATCATCCTCTACATGCTCTCTTTCTCTCCAATCTAACATGGTTAATGCCCTGCACACCAGAAATAGTCATTAGAAATTGATTTGGGGATTTTTAGATAGTTATTTGAGGGGGTTGGGGTTTTGAAATGCGCGTTTCACGGAAGACGCACCCCGCCTTTACAGCACAGGGCGCCCGGACGCGGCTGGCCTGAAGGTGGACTGCGTCTTCCGACCGTTTTCCCGTATAGGAAAAAGTCGGGGGACGCGGGTCACCCGAAGGGCACCCGCGTCCGCCGAGAGGCGCATTCCAAAACCAAAACCCCCCCAAAAAATGAAACTAAGACCTAAAAATTAATTCTAAACGGATAGAAATGCAGAGTAGGATGTGAAAAATACCTGAATAAGACGGCGTTCGATTCCGACGGTCGGATTTTCCGCAGCGACCACGGGAAGTTTCTTGTCAAAAGATCCTTTTTCAACCTCAACAGTCAAACGGTAAAAATGACATGGTAAAAGGTCTTTTTATAGGTTTTTTGGATGAATTAGTTCATTTTTTACCATGAAAAGATATTTTTCGATGTATTTTTGCCTATTTTAAACAGGTATGAGTAATGTGTTGCTTTTGTGCAGGACAAAGGGATTTCGAGGGAAATTGTCATTTTTTCACAAACAAAAATATCAGAGTCATCTTTTAAGCCCTTTTCTGACTCCTAAAACATGAAAAGATCGCCGAGCGTTTCTTTTACACTCGGTAAAACGGAATTAAAAGATGGTCCCCTTTTAGCTCTTTTCTGACCGCAAAATCAAGAAAAGATTGCCGGGTTTTTGTCGTTTCAAACTCGATAAGGAAATAAAACGACGTGTCCTTGATCGCTTTTTAATTTTCAGGTCAACGACACTATTATGAAAGTACTCCTTGGTCGCAAGATCAAGCGGTTCCCCCAGGTATTATTTTATACTTTTTCGGGCTTGAGGGACACAAATATACGAAAAAGTTCAACGTGGAGTCTCCTTTTGTTTTTTCAGACTCTCTAAAATTGAAAAACGCCGAGTTTCTCCTATACTGGGCTCGTTAAAATTTTACAGTAGAGGACCTGTTCAATTACAAACATGAACGAACCACTCCTTCCTAGGGTTCGAATTTAAACTAGGTTGGACTCGTCCGAAGGATGAGCTTATAATCAAGCATATGTTATCCTCCTCAAGCTTGTTAAAAATAAAGAGGTACTTGCCAGAAATGGTGGGGGAAAAGAGAGAAGAATGAACCTGTTTGTTACCTTTTGTCTCAAAAGAAACTTTATTACCACTCTTAAACACGACACTTTTTCATTCACCTGGGTTGGGAAATCTTTTACCTCATAGTTGATCAAACCACTTTGAAAGTCTTTAACCGGGTTCCGGGGATTAACTTTGAGTTATTCGTCACCAAGCCATCTGTCGTGTCGTTATGTGTTCAAGAGGTCTGCAAGCAAAACTTTCATCTGCAAAATACTTGTCATCCATTTGACCATCCCTGAGTCAGTCCTTACAGCAACATTTCTTCAACTTGAACAATGATTTCGTGTTGCGGGCTTGCCTGCAACGGGTCGCTTTCTATCGACATCGACACATTATCTAGAAAGATGACTTAGGAATCGACAGTACCTTGAAGTCTGCATGCATCAATGGCAGGTTTCTCGCCTTTGACGTCAGTTTACATCATTGAATTTCGATCAAAGGATTCTGTGAAGTGTTCGACATCAAAACATCTATTCACATTTCACGGGTTGTGCTTGGTACTTTGAGAACCATTGACATTACTGGTGGTCTCTCTCACGCTTGTTAACAGTTTACATCATCGACTGGTAATCAAGTGGTTTCTAACATGTTCGACATCAAATCATTTAATCACATGGCTAGAATCGTACCAATTCGGGAAGTAGAAGTGAAGACCCTGGATCTAGTTTCTACCATCCAGGCTGCGAGGAGTTTTGTATTCATTATCTATGTAGACTAATCATAAACAGATGGTTGCGTCCATACTGTGTCTACAAAAGTCTATAAAATGATGTACTGCAAGATCATTCTTGTATCAGAGTAGTTAGTCCATTAGTTAAAGTTTTGAATCTGAGTATGGGAATGCCTACCTCAGTGATGATATCATCTTATACATGTATTTTGTGTTGAAAATTGCAGGTTCCAACCAGGTCATCCACAAGACAATCCTTGAAATGATAAAGCGCTTCACCCTTCCTAGAATTACAAACCCTAATCTATTCCAGGCTTCGCACTTTAGGGGGCAATCTGTTACACTAAAAAATGTCACCATGACTATTTACAGTTAGTATGGCTCAATCAATAGTCATGCTACCCTCTTAGGCAAGTCTTATGCCTCTGCTATCCATCTCAAACTCAAAAAAGAGAGAAAGTCTTGTAAAAAATGTGTTTATCTCTGGGGACGCAGGTTCTCTCAAGCCTTACCTGCGGGGACGCTCACAATGTTCACAAAGACTGCGTCCTTGGACGCTCTGTATGTTAAGGGACAGGTGCGTCCTTCTGTAAAAGGCAAAATGCGCAAGTTTCATCTTAAAAAAGTTACTTGTGGTTACTTCTAGAACTTTCTAGAGGTCGGTTTGATGAAATGGATGCGCCTCCAGTTGGTTCATGTATCCCTATTAAGGAGGAACTTATCCCATCAATAAGGGAGCTATCCCACCCAAAGAGGGGGATTATCCCATTGATGGTGGACCTGAATAACCTCTTTACAGCACTATAAATAAAGGCATTGAGCCAGAGGGAGAAGAGGTTGAAGCTATACATTTTCTTTGGGTAAATGCTGCAGGAATTAGGACTCCCATTTAGAACCTTGTGAGGAGAGATTGTCTTTGCTTGATTCTACTTGGAAGTGGGTGAGCTTTGTCAAAGTAGAGGAAAACCCTTGATGGACCCTGGGAGGAACTTGCACAACACCAAGGCCAGGTTGTAAGAGTTTCTTTGTTTCGTTATTAATACAAACTGGTTTATTTTTCTCAATAGCTTGTGTTAATGAGTTATTTCATGTGTTCCTTGGTCTGCATGTTGAATATATGTTTTATTATATGAGATGCAAGTGCTTGGTAATTGTTTGATTGTTTGTGGTTGCAGGAATTGATGTGAAGGAGGAGCTCATCCGGATCGGCCAAGACGGACTACAACAACAGCGTTTTGGAATAAGGTAAGCCTAAACACTTGTAGTTTTCATGTTTTAAAAGGTGTATTTAGAGAAAGATCGCTCCATTTTGTCTTGTTTGTCGCTAGAGAGTTTAGACTCCTAGGGAGGTCAGTTGTGTCCGCACAAACGACTTTTTCCGCCACGACAGTGTGCAGTAGGTGGGATGCATCCCTGTTTCCCTGTGTTGCAGGTGCAATGATCAGAAAAGGTTAATTTTGCCTCTAGGTTTTGGTTTTTTTCTTCACTCTTTTCAGCTCTATTATGGAGTTTTGCTGTCTGTGATCAGTATACCATTGTGGAAACCCCCTTCGTTTCCATCATTCCGCCTCCATTGTGCAAAGAACTGTGAATGTTTTATGTATTTTCTGCCATTTTCAGTTCTCTTTTACAAAGTAGTAGCATAGTCGAACTGTCATCTTTTGATTTGAAAGTGTCGCAAGTGTCGTTTTTAGTCAAAGAAAGGAATTCTATTGTTCTTGATGGTCGATTATATAGTTACTCTTGTATTTGATTTGAATTAGTAGTTTTTCAAGTGTCGAAAGCGGTTTTCAATTAGAAATAGTAAAGTGTTGTCATTATCTTCCTTTCGTTTTTGAAGAGAAATCTATTAGTACTCGCTTAGAAAAGATAATTCAGATTTGTACTTAGCATTCTTCTTGTCATTCACACATTAAGAAAGCTGAAAACAAATACATGCATGTGCATTTGCATTTAGACTGCTTGTTGGTTTGATTTAGGACAGTGCATCTAGTGTGTGCTCTCTGCTCTATGTTGAAAGAATATCATCTCTCTTTCTTTAGTAGCTAGGATTTTCATTGCAAAAAGAAGATTAAACGATTGTTTATCATCTTAGATTGCATTTTAGGAATTGTACATCTACATCATGCGGTGAACCTGAAAGGAAAATTTCTTAAGAAAGATCAACTGTAAAATAAATTTAATGAACCTAAAAACGCTTTGGAACCTAATGCACAACATCTAGAAGTCTAGGCTAGAGACGTATTCCGGCGTCGTAAAGCCTGGTAATTGTCGCTTTCACTGTTGGTTGGGTGATTCCTCCTCTTTGAGATGACAAGTGCCAGTACGGACTTGTGTTACCACGTACCATCGAGTATATATTGGGAGACCACAATAGGATATATCCTTTATCCATAGGAAGCCGTGTCTGCCGCCCTATCGATCGCAATGCACTGAACACAGCATTCGAGAAGATTGACTGCCGTACCGTAAAAAGTATTCTGCAGTTTTGCGATTGGTTTGGTAATCCCTCTGTCTAGATTTCCAGAGCAGTCTCTTTCGTTCCTTTTCAGACTCCTTAAAGGAAAAGGTCCATCTGAGCACTTGTCACTTCAGGCTCATTAAAAATCGAAGGCGACTAGAGTCATATTTTGTTTTTTCTCGACTCTTAAAAATTGAAAAAACAAGTTGTGTCAAAGCGTCTAAAATTTATTTTAATCGGAATAATATCACCATTCCCGTGTTGGTCTTAGGTTGAGAAAATGGAGTCCACCAACCAAGGAATTCCCCTTGGAGGAAATCCTAGTCCTTTCTCCTCTTGGGGAGATGTTGGTGCACCTCATATGGCCACATTGTCACTCCCAGGATTGACAATTGGCTTGCCCGTATGGCTCTTCTCGACCTCCGTCGTTCAGAATACCGCGATTCCTGAACAATCGAGTCAGCAACTAGATGATACTAGAGTTACCCCCCAACCTTCTACTTCATTCGATTCTCCCTCTCCTCCTTCCTCTTCGCTTGATAAAGCCGGTAAGGCCCAAAACCAAGTAACTAAGAAGAAGAAGGAGAAGAAGAAGAAAGAGAAGAAGAAGAAAGAGCCAAAGGCGAAAGGGGGCAACCATGCATCGTCTAGCGAAAATCCACACATTGCACCATCCAGGCCTAAATCACCATGTGTCATTTGCAAAGGAGACCACTACCACCGAGATTGTCCCTGCATCCCTCGGATCTTAAGGGACTGGTCTCCTCGTTTGCACAACCCGGTGTCATCAACCTTTGAGGACCATGTTGAGAGTACACCATCAACTAGTGAAAGCGAAGCACCTAGACAAAAAGGAAAATGTAAATTTCCTTGTAGACTGTGTGAAGGCGATCATGCCCTCCACCGTTGTCCCTTCCTGGATGAAGCTAAAAGAGTTTTGGATGACCGTCCGGTTTCACCGTTATGACTTCCTCCTGGATATAAGAAACTCTTGCCAGGTCCATCATTGGTTGAAAATCCGACTGACATGCCATTGTGTCCGGTCGAAGCATCTGTCATTGAAGATAAACCCGCCGAACCCATACGAGACGAAAGTCAAAAGGTTGAGGCGGCAGTCAACCTGGTCTTGTCTTCGGAAGGTCCATCTTCAGATGACACCATCACCGAAGAGAATGAGAACAACACTGTTCAAATTCTTTTTGTAAACACCGACTCCGATGAACATGGGGGCAGTCTACCCGTTCCTTTACCGCAGGAAGGAAGTTTGTCAGAGTCATATCTGGCCATCTATTCGGTCCCACCTCCAAGCAACCTAGTTGTTTCCTTCGATTGGAACCTGCTAGGCAGACCCCGTTTATCGGCTAGTGTACCATTCTGAATCATCGCCCAAATATACATAATGGTCATGGCTGGTACCATCATAGATGAAGGGGCTTCTGTGAGTATCCTTTCCTGGACTGCTTGGAAAGCGCTTGGTTCGCCATCGCTTCTGCTGAAATGAGAAATCTGACAGGCTTTGACAAAGGAACCAGTCGACCGTTAGGGATACTTCCCAATGTGCCGATAACATTGAGAAGGAAAATCGTCCACATAAACGTAATGGTAGTCCAAGGACTTATGGATTATAATCTACTCCTTGGGCATGACTATATTTATTGCATGGGAGCCATTGTCTCCTCACTCTTTAGAGTAATGTGTTTTCCGCATGAAGGCAGAGTGGTCAAGCTCGTAGACTAGCTGTCGTTTCTCGGTTCACACATAGAAAATAGTCAAATACCATCCCTAAATGGGTTTTCACGCAAGGAATGTCTCATCAATCTCCAGTTCATCCACCTGATGAGCACGAGTGGTTCAGGAGGACATGAATGAAACCCAGGGGGCATGCAACCTGGTCTGTTTCGGCAGGAAAACCTTGGGTATAGGGTAGGTTTCCGCGGAGGATATATGACTAGTCCGACACACCCGTCCATTTAGGAAAATGGGATTAGACTGGAATAAGATTCCCTTGTCAAAGTTATGTGAGTGGAGGCGACTGCGCCTCTCGCCTTTGTCTATTTCGGTAGACATCGCCAAGGAAGCATTTTGTCTGCGACGCAGATGGAAAGCTTTCATATGGTAGCCTGGAAATTTTTCGCTATACCTGGGGGCATGCAAACCTTTTGGAATGCAAGCAAAGAGCGACCATTTATTTTCTTAGTTTGTAGTTTCTCAACCCTTTAAACTCGTAGGATTGGTCGTTCCTAACTTGCATAAAGAAAGGATCCGGGGCAAAGCTTTGTAAGGTGCAAGCTCCATAAAAAATGGCATCTTAGATGAGACATCCTTATTATACGACTGGCACGAGCAGTTTTAACGCAGAATTCAAGCTCGTTAAAAATTAAACATAAGCAATGAGCAAACATTCCCTAGAGTTTAAGCTCATTAAAAAATGAACCAATTTCCGGTAAATAACCATTGTGAATGCATTATCATCAGCTTTTGAGCCTTGGTCGTGTTCTCATCATCACCTCCACTCTGTTTTAGCCGATCATTCACCTCCATTTGATTGTTTACCCCTTTTGAGGAACAGCTACGAAGAGTGATCCTGTTAGCCATCCTTGTGACACTGCTGTGACTGGAAAATTCCAAACCTTACCTGGAATCAGCTACTACCCGAAGTTATCACTCGTTCCTAAAAAACGAGTCTCCTTTAAGCTCTTTTCAACCGACTCATAAAATATGAAAAGATTGTCGAGCAATTGGCCTCTCCAGCTCGTTAAAGCGACTGGAAGTGCTATCCCTCCTTTAGATTTTAATCTTTTTGGACATGAGGGATTATTACACAAAAAGATCGAGTGCTTGTCTTGTTCGGCTCGTTAAAATTATCGAAAATTCATCCCTTTTGTATTATTTTATACTTTTTCAGGCTTAAGGGATTATATGACGAAAAAGGATCATTGGAGTTTCCTTTACATCCATTTTCAGTCTCTCTAAAATTGAAAAGGTTCGAGTTATCTTTGTCGTTAAAATCGTTAAAACCGAATAGCGACAAACTTGTCTGTACAGACAAGAACGAGTTTCACTGTCGCTAGGCTCGTTAAAATATAGCGACGGGTTTGCCCGAAGGGCACATTATAGAACAAGCATATGTTATCCTCCTCAGGCTTGACAAAAATAAAGAGGTACTGGTCAGTAATGAGTGGGGAAAAATTGGGAAGAAAACTTGAAGAAACTTTATTGGTAGAAAGTCACTCTTGAACATGGCACTTTCACTCCGCATCCGAGTCAGGTTGGGTTGTTCCGTTCACTGGTCATATCACCATTGGTCCATCACACCATCCACATTTGGGGTTAACGCTACCAATCCATCATGTCAGTGTCACCGGTATGTTCAAGAGAAGTCACTCAGAGAATTCACCTGTGTCTCATCCGCTGCAATACATTCACACTCCATTCTTTCATGACCGCCACCCTGAACCCTGTATCATCAGACCGTTTTCACCTCCAAAATCATTTACTCCGTTCCATGTCGTAGATGTGGGATTCATTAAGGCCCTCCTACGGCGGGTCACTTCTTATCAACATCAGCTCATTATCCAAGAAGTAGACTTAGGAACAACCCTTTCAGTACTTTGAAGCTTGCATGCCTCAATGGAAAGTTTCCCACTTCCGGCGACAGGTTTACAACAATGGCCTTCGACCGAAAGATTTTGCGTGGTGTTCGACACCAAGTCCCTTATTCACACCCTGCGGATTGTAATGTAGTACCTTGAGGGTCATCGTCATTATTGGTGATTCCTCTCGCACCTGTTAACAACTTACATCATTGGCTAGTAATCAGGCAATGTCTTTCCATGTTCGACTCCAGAAAATCTTTCACATGGATCGAATTGTACTCCGAGTGAAGATTGAATGAGTTTTAAGACCCCGGATCTAGTTTCATCCATCCGGGCTGCGATATATTCAGGAAAATAAAGACATCAAATGTACATTGTTGCTGCACAGATGATCATCCGAATCAAAGGATGATGACTCTATCAGAATCATCAGTCTCCCGCGCAGACGGTTGTCTGTCTTATGTACATGCAAATGAATTTATAAAGCTAAACATGGGAATGCCTGCCTCAGCTAGATCATGAAAAATATTATGAAGATAATGTATTGTATTGTATCTTATTACAGGTCACCTTCCAGCTCGAAAAAACTTCGGATCCTCATGATAAAGCATTTCACCCGACATCAAAAGATTAACGACCTCATGATTTAGGGGAAACTGTTATAGACATTTTTGGGCACTGCAACCCTAATCAAACATGTCCATAAACCAAGGGCTCCTAAGTCCCTAAAAGTGTTGTTCCATCCCCTAAAAGAACAAGGTCAGCTGATTACATCATCTCCCAGAAGTTCTCCATGAAAAACTACTCAGAACTGGTCAAAACTGGACCATCTCACCTGCTCCATGGTCAAAGTGCGATGCATCCCACCTAAATGCACACGGGAGGTGCGATGCATACTGAAAATCCATTATATGGGGTGCGATGGGCAAGAGTGGACAAATGGCAGAGACAGTTTGCGAGGTGGATGATCATGGAATCTTCCAGAAACTTCTCCTGTGACACTTGCCTCTCTGAATTTGCCCAGGGATGAGTAAGAGATCATCAATCTCCAAGTGGAATCAAGAACTATCAGAGAGAGGACACTAATCAAATCCCAGAAGCTAACTCACCCCCCTGCAATCATCTATATATGGATCCCTCATCCCAGAGATCTAGAGGCTGGAATTTTGTATCTTGTAAGGAAGTGCTGTTGGTTTCTTGTTGGAATATCATAGTGTTGGGTGATCTAAGCTTTTCATGAGGTGAAAGAAGGGCTTTCATGCTGGAGGATGACGCTGGGTCAGAACAATTGGTTGTAATCCTCTTTGCTATTCTTGATTATTAATAAAGCTATTCAAGTTTTCCTCCACATTCTTGTATGTTTGATGATATATGCATTTGTGTGGTCAATATACATTTGGTCCTATATTGTTTATGATTGTAGATCTCTGTTCTTCGATAGTATTATGATGCTTTGATTCCACAGGTGCTCTTTGAAGCTGGGTAGATGAGGGAGAAGCGGCAAGGATCTGTCAGAAGGGAGAGGAACTGAGTAAGGAACCAAGCGCAAGACTGAGGTTGGTGTCCTTCATTCCGCTCCTATCTACTTTTCATAAAGGAAAACAAAAGTGGTTTTAGTTTGTTTGTTTCTAAGATAGCTACCAGTCTTAGTGGGACTAGCAGATCCGAGTGGACACTAGATTTCCCGATAACACATGGCTACGACACTATGAATCATCTAGCATAAGAATCATCAATGGTGGGAAGCCCATATCGAATGCAGAGATGAAAATGTGTTAATGATGATTGAATAATCCAATGGGATGGGTTGGCCCCATAGCTAGGTCAATGTGGTGTCATGATATTGGGTATCAGGCCCAAAATAATGCTCGAAAAATCACCCCTCAATCAATTCGATACTGCCCATTGAAAACGAGGTATATATCTTCAGTTTTCTGCCAAATTGGGTTATATGCGTGCGGAATTTTTTAGTTTTCTTTCTCCAAATCATGTGCAATTATAATAATAAATTTGATATTCATCACATTCCACAACTATATTTCAAGAAATCATCATATCGCATACTCATCGATTCCTTATAACTGGAAGAAACAACCTGAAGGTGCATTAAAGGAGGGCATAAAATCAAAAGGACAAAATAGGTGGAAAGGATCACATATGCAATTAAATATTAGATATGATTTAATCTGGTGGCTACGACTTGCTAATAAATAAGCATTAAATTAATTTAATATCTTAGCAGGGGGAGTGGGAAGGAAGTCTACCATTTGAACAAATCACAAATAAAAAAAGAACAACGAAGTTTGAGGGAAGTGGGAAGAGTGGAGCACAAGAAACCTCGAAGAAGGAAGAGGAAAAAAACACAATTTTACAGGGTTGTTGGAACTCTAATTGCAATTGTTCTCAACAATTAAGCCTAGGAAATATTTGAAATTCTAGGCCTGGTTCCACCCAACTTGAAAAATCATTATGTTGAATTGAAAAGTGCGCAGGTGAAGACTATGTCCTTCTTAACATATTTACTGAGGAGCTTTGTTGATTCTATCCGATCACATGATGAAGAGAGAAAGTTTATAGGAGGTTTTCAATCAAATGTTCAAATTTCACCACTATTAATTTTCAATTCATTCACAATAGGCTTTAGTAGTCAACAATGACTACTTAATCTGTCAATTATTAGTGCAAAATCCCCACTAGATGACAAGAAACTGGAACTCGAAAAAGTTACCACTTGTTGATTTTTGTGTAGCAAAGTGAGCAATTAGAGATGTCAAAGGGAGAAAAGGTGTTGGTTGCATTACTCTATTGCATTGAAAGGTTGTTAATGCACAATGTTATATCCTGAAACTTCACCTAAATGACAAAGTGTAAACCAATTGCTAATAGGAAATTTAAATAGGTTGCTAATAGCCATTAATTCATTGTTTTAGTCAATGCATTATCCAATCACTATTAATTTCTCAACATGTAGAATCCAATTGTGTTTGATTGAGATGGGGAAATGATAGTGCAATATTGTACATTGTTTTCAATTTTTTTGCCATTTTTTCTTTGAACAAAGAATTTGAGCACTCTACACTGGAATTTGAACTTTTTGAGCTAATAGTAGGTTTTTGTGAGTTAATATAGTTTATCACCATGAGGGTATATTTACCTTAGCATCGTTTTGACTAGTTTGATGTTTTCTATACACCTTGCATAATATAATCAAGCTTCTTTTGTTGCATATATTTTTTCTCATTTTATTTGCATATTGTTGTTAACAATTTAACATTTCAAGTATGTGTCAATAAATTGAATTAATTATATT
The DNA here is from genome assembly GCA_031772625.1 of Pinus tabuliformis. Taxonomy (NCBI): domain Eukaryota; kingdom Viridiplantae; phylum Streptophyta; class Pinopsida; order Pinales; family Pinaceae; genus Pinus; species Pinus tabuliformis. Next base: position 543,678,261 of record CM062804.1, on the reverse strand, counting down.
TTTGCAATGGATTATATGAATTGGAAATTGAATTATGTTTTTGTAATGGATTAAAGAAGTTGGGAATTGTAACTACTCTTTGTAAAACAAAACACAGTTTCTACAACCCACTTAACCCACTTATTTCTTGTTTGAAGTTTTTTTGTGAATTTCATCCTTGGGTTGAATTCAATGAATTAATGAATATAATATTGTAATACTAAAACATTATAATTATTTGAAGTAGAATTTGGTTTAATCTCATTCTAGACAAAATTCCTTCATGTAGGGATCTTACTAAAACACCCATGGAATTTTCCTAAGGGAAAGAAACCTATAAAACAAATGAATCCTTTGAAAAAAACACCTATTATGTTAGAAATATCTTCAAAATAATAAATTTTAGATATCTATACACCTCAACCAAAGGTGGAACAACCTAAACCTATTTTCAATGACATTGAAGCCATCACAAGTGCTCCAAACCTTTTCCATGATGAGGGGAGGTGTATCAAAGTTTTCACATAGAAGATTGTCTTGACATAATGTAACACCCCCTACCATCCCTAGCACAAAATAATCGTAGGAGCAAGTTACGAAGAATGTCGCAACCTCCAAAGTCTAGTTATGGAAATAGGGTCTAAATATTTTGACTTTCTCAAAACCCAACATAGAAGACATCGTTGTGTTCATCTCGTCGAGACCTTTCCAATTCAAATTTTAGATCAAAAGATACGAACTTTCAAATATTATCCTATCAAATAGTTCCACGTTCTCCTGACCTGCCATGTGGCACCCACGTGGCTACCCCAGTTGTACACCATGTCACCACCCACGTGGCAGTTCCACATAGTTTACGACCCGTTCATGTTCTGTCTCATGTAATCCCTTTACTATGATCGACATGGGAAAACCCATAATATATATATATATATATATATATATATATATATATATATATATATATATATATATATATATATATATATATATATATGTATATATATATATATATATGTATATATATATATATATGTATATATATATATATATATGTATATATATATATATATATATATATATATATATATATATATATATATATATATATATATATATATATATATATATATATATATATAGATATATATATATATATATGGGTGCAGGCCCTCAATGGTCACGTCACCCAGAGAATAAAATCTCGGTGGAATTCCTCACCGTCCCCCATTGATACTTCCAGGGACAACCCTTCTGAGGTTGCATAGATCCCCTTGTGGACCCTCCTCCACACATATTTCTTGTCATTCATTGTGGACGTGTAATAAATCTCCACCCTTGCCATCTTGTCATGATCCACATTAACTATGCCTCCATCCATATCTGTTAGGGTTATGAGAAAGCTTGCCACGTCTACTGCCACCTCAACATTGTTCAACCAATTATTTCTGCCACATTTGTTCACGCAGTGCATGCGGGCTCCACCTTGCCACATCACCACGATAATTAATTCCCGCTAGGGTTTCACCCATCTCCATTGGAAATTGTCGAGGTATAGGGTGTCAGGGTGACATCATCAGCCCATTATGTCGAGGTGACATCATCCTCCACTTGATTCCACTTGAAGGGTTTGACTTGCCACACGAATCATGGTCACTTGGGCCCACCAAACCTTCAAATTGGATGATACATGTCCTATACTTTAGACGCTATGTGGCTCTGAGGTCACATTACTTGACACACCAACATGGGTCTCGTCTAGTCCTCCGAACAGTAAAATCAAGTTTACATCTTATAAGTGTTATGGGGTTTCTCGCCACATTGATGTGCCAATGAATAACCAACCAACCCCACTTTTGAAGTCATCCCAGATACTGGTAATTTCCCTTAGGCATGGCTCAACAAAGAGCCACTCATTTAACCCCAACAACGATTTTATTTTTTACCTCCACGATCAGTGCTTGGGCATAGCACCTGGTCTCATGGTGCTTAAGCTTGAGTACCTTTTTACTCCTCTGGCCTTGATTTCTAACCCTGTGGCACTTGTTCATACGTGCACATTTGGGGCTTTTCCCACCCTTGACGCTTTGGTAACTGTTAATGCACATAATATGAACCTTTGCCTAGGCCTATGACACGTAGTTTGTAAATACATGTAAGGGTATATGAAAGCATGCCAGGGTTATCTCTCCTAAGTTTTATCATTGCATTTATATCTCTTGAGATTTCAATAGGGCTTGGTCCAACTCATGCATTATATATATATGCAAAACTTTCCCTCTTGAGATTTATGGGTAAACTCCGACTTAGTAGCCAAATCGTTTTAATGTAGCTTCCATTCACTTAACAAAGCTTCACATATCTATTCTATACACAACCATCTAGACCTTTTTAAAGACTCAATATGAATACATGAGTGGCACACTCCTAAATATAGACTTAAGTGAACATCGACTATATTACCAGATAATATTAATAACACAAGGAACAACAACATGCATTAACATATCAACTCTTGTTAGCTTCATAACTTGTACACAAAGATCTACCCATTCATTTTCATTTTGGCTCATTATCCCACTTCCATCTCATAAAAGTTCAGGACACTACAAGCCTCTCAGGCCAACAATAAGTATAAAAAAAACCCATGGATACATTCAAGGATTCCTTTCATTTACTCAGGAAATATATGGAAACACCACCTTCCTCAGGCAGGCTGAAAGAAATCACATTTCATGACATATCACATGCATTGAACCAACACATTGACTACATAAAAATACAAGCCTTAGGCCAACAGAAGAACGTAAACCATTCCATATCCATGTCTTTAATAAAATGCCCATTAAAGTAAGAATACCACATTCTTCAACATTACAAGCTATGATAGAATAGGACATTGAACAAACATAAAACATTCAGAACATGAGAGTCATAACCACACACTTATATTTGATAAATTGGGATGGGAAACTAAGATTGGGACTTCAAGTCTCCACCCAACATTTGACACATTACAACCAAGCCTTTCTTGTAGTAGTCACCCCTGAGCCAGATTATAGATCTTAAGGATGAGTGCTTAAATGATCAAACCAAATATACCATCTAAAAAAGGTATTCCAGAGGACCATCCACCTCCACCCACTAACTACTTCATGCAGTTAATATCTCATAGGGAATCCAGAGGTCCACCACCTCCATCCTTCAATTACTCCAATAAGAACTGTGGCTCTACCAATACAGGATGGAACAAGGAATCCAAAGGCTCACCACCTCCACCTTAAACCGAATTAGGGAATCCAAAGGCTTAACACCTCCACCCTCAACAATTCCTTTAGACAATGGTTCCACCCAATCCTGGGAATCTAGAATCCAATGCAAAGGCTAGAAAATAAGCAGAGGGGGGGATAAAGAAATATACTTACAAGAATCCAAGGAATATCCCTCCACACAAGCTATTAGGGGAATCCAGAGAAAAACCATTTCCACCGTCCAGTCTTACAAAGAATCTAGAGACTACTGTCCTCACCTAGAAGATATTCTTCCAACTCCCATTGCTCAACCAAATGTTTTCTTTACTCCTTGCCTTTTGGTAGTGACATAGAGCTATGTTCTATTTTCCTCCTACACTATGATTTCTTTCCTCCTCTGTAGCACAACCAATTCTTCTTCGGTCCTCTGCCTAAGGCTTTCTTTCCTTTATCTTTTTCCATCAATATTCTTTCTCTACTCTCCTATGTTCCCTCTTGTTCCATATGTCTTTCTTTGTATGAGAAAAATTGATTCTCCTATATGCATGAGAGTGGTCTCTGTGTGTATGCTCTCTTCCTTTATGTGAGTGGGATTTCCTCTTCCCCGAGAACACATGTCCTCCATTAGGTTATTGCAACCGTTTTTGGTTGCATGGGGTAGTCATTTCTATCACCCCTCTTCCTTCTCGGCTACCGTGGTTCTACCATTTTTGATTGATGGAGAGAATGCTACGTGTAAACACTCCCTTCCTCCCCAGTCCATGTTGGTTTACTTCTCTATCCACCAACCACAAATTCAACCCATTCTCTATTCGATATTTTCCTTTCTGCCTTGTACATATTTTCAAGGTAGCCATGGTTCTTATATCATTATTTCCTGCTCCATTAATTTGAAAAACAAGTCCATTTAAGGAACACCTGCCAACCTTCAATGGCTGTCATGAAACCAAGCAATCTCCTTCCTCAAACTCTAGAATCCATGTACCAATTCTCAGGCTTTTTATTTTATAATCAAAATACATAGATATTTGCAATTGTTCATAAGAGGGAAATTTTCCCAAAAGGGATGTGACACATAATATCTAATAATTACATTTATAATTGTAAGCAGAAGCTTTATATTACAAATGAAAAAAAATTACATTCATGAGAGCTCTGTGGCTCTACAAAATCCAGCTACGATTATGATTTAGAGTCTCAAAACCAGATAAAATGCTAGAAGCAGGAGGAGGCCTCCGCCCATTAAGGATAAACCATAGCTCCTCCTAAAGACTACAAAACCACATTACAAAACCATAAATCCAAATTATAGAGGAAAACCAAAGCGATGTTACAAAAGGAACCATGAGACAAAAGGAGAAAGAGGTGAAAGTATAGGAGCATCATAGTCATGATGAGGGCTATCTTGGAATCCATGCAAGGCCCATTTATCATCTGGGAGGGAATTCCTCAACCATGGGCTAGGGATTGTATTAATCATCGTTGTTAGGAAGAGGGTGCACCATTGGATCCATATGGCTGGAAGATGTTGGTTATGCTAAGAGTTGATGGAGAGACGAGACCTGTGGAATGTTGTGGTGTCTACTTCTGTTTTTAGAGGGACCCATACCAACCTAAGATGCCTTAGGATCATTGTGAGTCTTGTGACTCTTTGTAAAGGGATTGTGTTTCTGGTCATGCAACATTTTTGTATGAGCTGGAGAGAGCCATTAAGAATATGCAATTATGTCTATTGAGGGAAACATTGAGCCTTGAAGTTACATTCATAGAAGCCCACTAATGCGTTGGTAGGTAGACTTGGCATGGTGTAGATGGAATTCCATGTTCAAGATGTTTCCTTCCAACAAAATATTCATGTCCTCTTGGTTTTTGAAGTGACAATCGAGGAGGTCTCTCAGAGCCTAAATATTTTCTCCTCTCACCTTAAATTCATGTGCCTCTACATATGCAACCATTCGAAAAAAAACAATCTGGGATGATGCAATCAAAATTGTCATCTCCCTTCCCATCCCAAGGTTGGATGGGAGGTCTTCCTCTTCCATAACCTCCTTTACGTGGGAAACCCCGCTCGTGCACCATGACTGTTCTTGAACTAGCCTTCAAACTTCTCACTAGAATTTCCACTATGGAGCTTAGGTCCCAACTTCTTAACCAAATTTTGAACTTCCTCTTGCTCTAGAACCTAACAACATGCTACTACAATGGAAAATTGCGTTCGTTCCAAGGGCATTTCAATCAAAGCTGGAAGTCCTCTTGCAAGGTGGAAAGACAAGTGTACCACCTTTTAGTATGCCATAAATTCCAAGAGATTGTGGGTTTGTCACCACCTTCATTTCCCAATCCCAACATGCCCTGGAAGATGAGCCCATGGCATCATCGAAGGCATGCTATGTGAAAGCTAGGGAGGGCATTCATGAAGTTAGTTAATGCACTTTATCTTTCATCCATCACCTGGATCCAAGGGTAATACCTCATATTGACCTTAAGATAAGGGAAGCAAATGATATGGTTTTTATTAACATAAGAAAACATTTCTTGCATTCTCTTGCAATGAGAACACCAATGATGCTTTATTCAAAGGTCATTGATTGGATTATCTCCCATGACCACATAGAGGACAAAACCATCCTAAATGAAGAAGGAAAATGCATAGGTTCCTACTTGGCATCCAAGAGGGGAAAATACTATAAGTTATTGCAACATGAGGTGTATATGGCTAATATTTTTTTTTAATATTTTAACAAGCAACATGAAATATTATTTCTAGTTGGTAGGTTGAAGACAAGAGATTTTTCTATAAATTTGGTAGTGTATATTCCATTAATAATTTTAAGGAACCCCATGGTGATAAGCACTTCATAAATTTCAAGGATGCTTGGCTACCATTGTCATACACCATGGTTACCATTAGTCACATGTTTAATTGGGTTGTTATTCTTTCACATTCCCTAAATGGAGTGATTGAAAGGCTGAAAAATACCAAGGCAAATTAGTGGTGTTGCCTATAAGCTATATGTATTCCTAGCTCATGGATGTAATATACAATACAATTTTTTTTGCGAGAATAAACCTAAGTAGACATATCTCAAATCCCCTCCTTCATGTATATTATCAAGTTCTTAAGGATAATAATAGACATTTTACAATAATTTGTGATGAATTATCCCATTGGTGACTGGTAAAATTGCTGATATTTCATATTGTGGAAAAGAAGTTGACCCCAAAAGGAATATGGATCAGTTTCTTGGGGAGGCCTATCCTAGTGATGAGGATGAACTTTGATGATGTCTTAGGGTTTTTGCGCTTGAAAATCACAACTCAAATACAAAATTTAAATGTCACATTTCATTCCTAACTTGAATTAAGGCACAAAAATTTCAATAGTTCGGGTATCCATCCTGTAGATCTCATATTCATATGATCAATTTATCACAAAAACATTCCACAAAATGCAAATATTTACTAATTCACCTCATTCAACTATCAATAGAGTACATGAACAATTTCATCAATGTTAATCCACTAGGCCAACAAGCCAAACATTCAATCTTCATGAAGCACATTAGAGCGAGGAAACTTCCCTCACACACCCTCAACATATGAAAATTTGTATCTTAAGGCTCACTTAAACTAAGTTTAATTCCACTCATAAAACCACCAATCTATTTTTCCCCTAGAATATTGGAGTGTTGACCTAAAATGCAAGCAATTTAATACAATTTGCATGAAGCATCAAGAACAAATATTTGCAGTAAAAAGAAAAACAAAACAAAAAAAAAAAACATATTTTCCTTTGTATATAGGTGTAGGCATGCATATTACATGTTAACATTGGAATCTCTTTATATTCTCTTGATTTAGTGATCAGGTCAGTTACAAATCAACCACTGATTTTCTACATATGAACATTTGAATCTTAGGAATTCACTTATTTGGAATGTTTTCAATAGCTCACCTAGTTGATACAGGGTAAGCTCCAAGGAGTATGGAACCCTCCCACATGATGATAAAGGTCCTAAGCTAATCCCCATACTATAATTGTGAGGAAAATGAAGATATTGGGGAATATCTTGCATCACATTGTGAGATGTTCTATGAAGACTATAGCCCACTTAGTCTTCTTATAAAATCTAAGATTCCAACTATGAAGCCAATGACCAACCACATCTCTTAGAAACTCTCTTTTATGACCTAGTTTATTCAAACATGACATAAGAATCATTATCAATTAACCAAACATGACGTGTAACATCATAATAGACAATCTGCCACATATAATTACAACTAAATAAAAATAAATTAAAAACAACTCCACTTGCCCCCGCTATTGAAGAAGGTAAGAACACTCTTATTATCTTTCTATTAATAAAATAATTGTAATAATAATAACAAAAAATATCAATTAAAATTTCTTTCTTGTTGTAGTTAATGATCTACCCCTCTTGCAGCAGCCACGACGACATCGTGATTACACGATCAGGTCATCAATGAGAACTACAAAGGCCATAAGGACTGAAGGGGAAGAAGAAGCAACTGATGAATTCATTTATGAATTCTATTCAAAAGTGAAGAAAAAAATGGTTTATTAGTTATATCATTAGAAACATTACGTACCATGTTAAGAAAACATATTTTTGATAATAAAATTTATTGAGATAAGTGTTTCGTGTCTATGATTAATGAATAAATTAATGAATGTTATAGGTTATTGAATGATTGCTATATTTTTCTTGATTTACAAAACCACATATGTTTATTTATGTTTTTTGTTTTTTTTTGTTTTGATAGTGTCTATGCATGAATCCTAATTTGTTGGTTTCAACTATTAGGGAATTGAGAGTGTTGTGAGTGGGGAGGGGCCATAAGAACTTCCACCTTCACGTGGTTGGCCATTTTTAATGGAAAATAAATTAGGATTTGGATAATCTTGGAAAAAATCCCCCTCAATCCAAGAAAGCAACAATAAATTCAATGTTGATTTCATTGTTTCTCTGTCATATCAAGGGACATTTTCTCCAAGGTTAGACTACTCTGATAAATTATTATTGAAACCAAGAGGAGCTCATTTAGGCATTCATGCACTCATTTATTTTTAATTAATATTTAGCCATACAATTTTTTGTTAATTTATTTATTTATTTATTTTTTTAAATTTAATGATTGTTTATCTACCTTTAACTCAATTTATGTGAATTACAAGTATTTTTATTCTCAATTTATTTATTGTCATCCTATGTTTGGCATCAAATTAGTTCAGATGGAACTTTACTGGTGTATTTAAGGTATTTTATACAAATAAAGTAAGAAGTTTACTTTTTTTTCATCTAACTTGTTCATCTTGTTAGGGCCTAAAATCTACCTTAGGCTGAAGGAAGGCAGGTCTAGGGTAACATCAAACCACGCTTAACCTAGTAGCTAGCCCTACCAGGTCGGGAGAGGGCTCTCTCCTTGTCAATCTCAATTAGAATATTGGCAACTAGGGCTTGAGATGACTGAAATGAATGTTGATTTTAGGCTAGGTATATTAGGTCAGAGGATTTTGTTTGATTTTGATGGTTGGTTGCTGGATCAAATGAAGAAGGTAGCTTTGGGTCCAGGAAATCAACTCAGATTTGCAAGATGTTCTGTGGGGTGAGGTAGGTAGGTGTTTTGGCACTTTGAATTGAGTGTGATGGTAAGTCTAAGACTAGTGAGGAGTTGGGGAGGGCATGCAAAGTTCATGAGTCCTCTTCAAACAACAGAAAACATTAAAAAACTAAATGTATTCCCAAAGCAGAGCATTGAATATCAATGGATTCCACCTATTTATCTTGATTCATTTAGTTATGAAGAAAGAAATAGATGCTGACACATATACACATAAGAGAAACTAAATAACAAAGGAAGAAACAATGCCAAGACACATTACCACAAGAATCCCACAAAATGCTGCAAAATCCTGGTTCATTTCCTTGCCAAACTACAGAAGTGATTTACAATGAAGCTCAAAGCATCCACAAGAGTCCAACCTTTACAAATGACTAAGAAAGTACATAATATAGGTAACAAACCACCTATGATAGCCATTAGGGGTCGAATCCATGAGAAGAGGGGTGGTTTAAACCATATCTAAACTAAGAACAAGAATATAGGTAGTGGAACAACTTGCCTCTAAAAGCATGGAAACTGATTCATTCAACCTCAAACCACCTCTAACTGATGTATCTACGCCCTCTAGTCATTTTTCATCAAATTTACATCATATTACATCATTTACCATCACAAATTTACCAGGGAGAAGAGAAAAATTCAACTGGTAGTCAAACTGGGTGAAATTCTGAGTTTTAGGCAAAATAGGCAAAAATTTGCCTGATGCACAGCTCCTTGAGCCTGATGCACAACGCCGCTTCAAGGCTGATTTTGGAGGCCTTGCACTTCATTGAATCAGGCCCAAGATAACTTTTTGGAAAGCCCTTCCTGTCTAGTTTCTAGAACACTTTGAATTTTCTGATTTGGAGTTGATTTGTGGGTCCAAAACGTGGCAGAGAGGGCATTTTTAGGTGTTTTTTGCCCTTTAAGTGACCCAGATCTCCTCCAAAATTTATGAAACTTTCTGGGTTTCATTGTTTTTTCATGATGAATCCAAAACTATAAGCCATTTGGCAAAAGAGTGAGCCAACTCAATGCGCAGCGCCACCACTGAAATTTCCTGTGTTTTTATTTACAAAATTGAAAAATGACAAAAAATTCCCAAATTTCTTCAAATTTGGCAAGAGGCAACCTCATTAAGTGCTTTTTTGAGCTAATGAAGATTCAACCAAGATCTTGAGTTTATCTTGTTCTTTCTTGGCCCTCAAGGCTCTCTTTAACTTAGCTTTTAGCTTATTTACCCTTGTTTTGCAAATCTTATTCCGAGCTAAGTAATGATAGGCCATATGGCGCAACATTTTATTTTCTTTGTTAGCTTTTTCAAGCATCTTCTCAAGGTTAATGTTCACCCTCTCCAACCATGATTCTCGGTCAGCCTCAATTTCTTGCTCAAGGGATGTCATCTTGATTTTTCTTCTCTTTGCCTCTTGCCTATTTGCTCTAATCATTTGCAGCTCCATAATAGCTTGCTTATCTGTCAGTTGCTTGTTTTCCTACTCAAGAAGGTTGATGATCCATTTGGCCCTCTCAAGGTCAAGTGATAAGGCTTGTATTTCAGCCTCCTTCTCTTTGATAATCATGTCCTTGAGTCTTGAGCTTTGAAAGCCCAAATCAGTGACATCCTCCTCAATCAAAACAAAATCCTTGTCTTGCCCTTCAGTAGGGCCCTCCTCATGCATCTTTTTCTTTCCTTTATCTCTTCCCTTTGACTGCTGGTCAACCTGTATAGCTGGAGAAGAAGGCAAAGCCCCTTTCACCCCTGGTGAAGATAGCATTTTCCTGTGGTCTGGTGAAGAAAATGAGACCCCTTCCACTCCTGGTGGAGATAGTACTTGCTTGGTAGTTGCAAAAAGCATCCTAGTGCCTCTTTCATAAGTCAAAAACACATGAACATGAGCCTCCTCTGTTTTACTTTCAGGCTCTTTTTGTTGCCTGGAAGGTTCACCTTCCTCGAGGATCTGAAAATATTTGAGGCCCCTTAAAGCATTCATGGGAAATGAAAGTTTCCCATGACACTCCCAACTGAGTGAGTTGATGCAAAACAAAAATTTTGATGACACAAAAATGATAAATACTATTGAGTTGCTGCGGATATGGTTTTCTTTTTGCAATCACTATCATGCTCTCTATGTTTTTACGTATGAAATAAGGAATTCCCATCATTCTGACCCTGGTGAAGTGCATAAGAAACTTGATGTGGTAGGCATAAAGTCTGGAGAACCTACCCTCACATGTAAAGTATTTGATGATAAGCTTCATGAGTGGAACATACCGGTCCTACAAGAATTTGAAAGGAAACACCATGGTAAGTTTACCATGGTACTTGGCCTTGATATAAGGTTCATAATGCTGCTTACTAATATTTTTCCTTTTGTTCCACTTTTCCCCTACATCTGGCATTCTTGTGGCCTCTGCAATGATAGCTGGTGAAAGAGTGAAATTGACCCCAACAAGATGCACCATATTGTTATCCAAGTTTATCACAAACTGCCTTGCTAACTCATGGTGATATTTGACCCTCTCAACTATTTCACAAAACTCAAAACAGGACTGATATCTGAAACATGTGGTGGATAGTGGGCAAGCAAGGAGTTCACTCAAGCTGATAGGTTCCTCCCTAATGATTTTTCCACCTTTGTGAGGATTCTTGGACTGCACATTTCTTTCCCTTGAGCTATCACTAAGTGTGTCCTCTTCAAAATCTCATTCACTGATTCTTTCCATGATGCTTATCTTAATGATGTAATGTGATGATGATATGGTGAACAATGATAATGGGTGGGGATAAAGAAGATGAGTATGAAGAGATTTTACAGATGTGAAGTGGAGTAGGGGAATGAAGGGAAAGATTTAGGAAACTAGGGTTTTGGCTTATGAGGGACTTAGGGTTTAATAAAGGGAATTAGTTTCTTAGGGGAAAAGGGATAGGGAAAATGGAATCACTGGGTGATTTTGTGGCAATGAAGTTTAGGAAAAGGGAAAAAGGATGTTGGTTTTGTAATGAGGTGAAAATTTTGCAATGAGGTGAAAATGTATGAAGGCAAGCTAGGGTTTCGATTTTAAGAAACCAAACTCATGAAAAAAACATGAAGAAGACTAATTTCAGCTCAAGATGGATGAACACTTACTTGTAGGAGTGAAATGCATCATTTGAGAGAATCTGGGTTGGATTTGAGTGATTTTGGAACCTCTGTGGACAATGCACAGCGCACTGAGCCCAATGCGCAGCGCTTGCCTGATGCGCAACGCTTGTGTAATTTAACACTGGCAAAAACTTCCTGATGCACATCGCTGGTCTGATGCGCAGCGCTAGGGAAATTTGTTGCAAATTTCGGGTTTTCTTCCTCCTTTGCTCAATTTCCCTTCAAATTGCGATTTTGGCTCTCCACTTGATGTTTTTCACAATGAAATGGATAGTTAGCATGATTTTACTTTATAAATGATGCACTTTAATCTTTCCTCATTTCAAACCCACTTTTATAAAGTCTTAGTCACTTTTTCTCAAGAACTCTGTTTTTCATTTGAAGTTTGACTTTTTCTTGACAATTAGATGGATTGATGCCCTGGTGCTTTTGTTTTTGTAATGGCAGGAGTTGGCAAGGTGACCAGGAACATCTGCTGGGCTTATTACATATAGAAACACTTAAATTACATGAAATTTCTTACAAAAAATGGAAAAAACTCTGTTTTCACCTCAAAACAGAGTTTTGAGGTAAAAAAGATTTATTGAGCATATCAAAAGTAAATTTATGATTTTATGAACTTATTTATCCTCCTCATGTGCCTGCTGACCTTTTTATTCAATTTTGGATGACCATGATGACAAACCCTAGACCTAGTGAAACTAAACCCTAAAACTGAATGAAATGAACTGAAATGACTATAAATGACTGAAAATAGGTTTTGAACGAGCCAACAGGTATATGACATGAGGGAAACTGAAATGAAACCACTACCATCAGTTGATCCATGACCTAATGGAATGCAGCTGATTGAATGAGACACCTAATATGCATGCAAAAGAGCAATTTGATCACTGATGGAAGTGTGAAGACACTGACACTAACACATCTGAGTATTCTACCTCGATTACCTTCTCTTGTTTGATATAGCTAGTGATTTTTTCTACATTGATATTCCTAGTCATGCTCCTTGTAAACTTTCATTTAGGAGGCAAACTCACATTGAGAGAAGTTGTTATTTTCTTGGATCTACGACTTCTTCTTTACACATGTTCTAGGTTCAACCCTAACTACTCTAGTTACAAATAGTTACATGTTCATGAATTAACATGATGTTATTCCTTCTTCGCATAAGCTAGGTTTTTCTTATTTTAGTGGAAACATGGATTTAGGTCTAGTTATAGGGTTTTATCCACAAATCCTAGGGCTTTCTTATCATGCCTTCTAGACTGTTAGGTTTTATAAACTGAAGATTTCCAATTTTTATCTAACCTTTTTCATATGCAAGTTTTCTTTCCAAAATCCAAATGCCCAAAACCATAAAATCCATATGTGATGAAATCAATCAAGGACGTATACAGGTTAATAGTCCATTATAACTTTTGTAGGGAAGCATATCTCAACTAGTAGCATATGCAGGAGATATTCAAGGTTCAAATCATCAATATAACATATTCCTTCTAAACATATTCTGAAACGCAATGCAACATTTCCAAAAGAAACATAGGTCACCAAAACTTTAATCTAACATATAACACTTCAGTTGCCAATTTTTTTTGGCATAGGTACAATAATTTCATATAGTTCATCCCTGACATGCTTGATTAGATTTCTTGCATAGTTACCTAAGATAAATTTTGAGAAAGAGGCTTCCTTCAAGCCTTATTGACCTATGGATTAGCTACAACTCTAGAAACTTCAAATAATCATTTGAAATTGCATTATATCTCAACGAATATAATTATGATCAATACAAAGCAATGCATATTAAAAAAAAAAAACCCTTACCTAGGTATTTTCACAGTAGTAAAAACTCTAGTATTACTATTCTAGAGACTTTAGATCTTAGCTTCTTCAATACATACTCAAAGAATATCCTTCTTGAAATATGGCTTGCATGCTACCATGTATTCATGTGTGAGAAGTAGTAACCTTGTAACATTTTCCTACAATACATGAGTATTTCAATACATACCTGTCAGGTCATCAAATTTTTCATGTGCTAATGCAGATGGGATAGATCATCCAACCATAAAAATGTGCCATGTGGTTCCATGCTTCTATATATGTGATAAGGTTGTTTTCAAGGAATGTTTCATCTACTTATTTATTGACAATCAAAACCTCCTTGTCCTATATGGTTGCTGAACTTCATATGAACAATCTTTCAAGCTTGTACAAACAAGCTTGAATGAAAGCCTTTGTCTAGAACCTGAGTCCTGAACCAATATTACATATTCCTTAATTAGATATGACCCATGCAATCAAGTTGTTAGTGAGATTCCTTGAATTAGTTTTGACCCTGATATTAATCTCACAAGAACTTGTACAAGATAAGAGTGTGACTTCTTGTCTTCATTTTTCCATAAGGTTCATTTGTCTAGATTATGTCAAGTTTTGCACCACTCTTGGATTCACATCATAAGATTATCAAATTTTAGAATAATTGGGTATCCTCTTCTATTATCCTTCAAGAAGCCAAATATTTTTGACACTTAGCTGTCCAAATTCAAGGCTTATGATGTCATTTCCACTTGAAATGTCTAGATGAATTTCATACTGCAGATCAATATCTAACATTTTGCACAAGCACCATTGAATATTTCATCAATCTTCAAAACTTTGATATCAAACTTTTCAATTAGGCCTATACTAGGTCTTCATTAGCAGAGCTATTTAGAAAGTGATCATTTCCTCTAGGTGAAGAATGTTGTTAAAGAAAATGAAACCATTGTGATTAAACAAAACCATTCTCAAGTTTGTTTACTTGTAGTTTCATCCTTACCATCTCAAAATCTTGGACTTCAAATATTGTGGTTCCAACATAAGAACCATAGGCCTATTTACAATTATAATGAAATATTCCAAGCATTGTCTTCTCAAATCACATATGTATTTCCTTTATTACATCCATACTCACTATCATAGCCTTGAGATTGAGTTATAATTGCTAAAAAACTTTTTCCTTCCAACTATATGATCCTACTAACAAAATCACGATATAAACGTAAAAATAGCTAACATGAAGAAAGGACAAAAATGTTACTGAAATTAATTATTAGAGTAAAATACTACAACAATCAATCTCAGTTAAGGATGGGGTCGTTAACTCTGATGCACCTAGCATCTTGATATATCACATCAGCCGTTGATTTGCATTGATCACACTCATTGGATCATATCGCCTAGTAAAAAGGCGTTATAAAATCCTCATCTTCTCATCTGATGTGACACATCGACCGTTGGATGGAATGAGCGTTGGTTGTCAGATTACATCAAGAGTTAAAATTGCATTGAAATGTGTGTGATTTTGGGGGTGATTTACCTTATGAGACATAGGATCGAGGGATTTATATCCCCTTGATGATATCAAGCCTGGGGATCACATGAATATTGTGTTTAGCCATTCTCCGATGTAAATCTCCAACCATTAGATCGAGGCCCCCATGACATGTACTTGGTAACTCCCAAGGAGAATATCAAATAAAGTCTAAGATTAATATGAACATATCAAATCTAAAGTATATTTAATCTATAACATTTCATCGATTCCAAAGACAAAATGGAATTATGGGCTATCTATGCTCCATATTGTTTTTAAATGTATAAACAAGGCCAAAATGAGGGTTATATTTACTAACATTTGTGAGGAGCAGGAAAATGAAAAAGAAACAATACCAAATATATGAGCGATAAGATTGACCTAAGTGAAATCTATTTGAATTTTTTATTGAAGGATTCTACAAATTGAAAATAATATTATATTTTGGCCATTATAATTTTCTATTCCATTACATTTTCCCTAACTATTCTATTTAAGCATGTTGTATTGGTCAATACTATTCTCTACGCCATTTCATTTTTCCTAACTATTTTATCTAGGTATTATGTATTTCACTTGGTTCAAGCATGGTTTATAACATTTGTTGGAAAAGGTAGATCCATTGGGAGTTAAGGAAGTCAAATAAGGTGCATTCCAAATATATGATCATGTTAAAAAAATCATGATATAAACATAAAAATAGCTAACATGAAGAAAGGATGAAAATGTTACTGAAATTAATTATTAGAGTAAAATATTGTAGCAATCAATACCAGTTTAAGCCGGGGTCATTAACTCCCATGCACCTGGCATTCAAATATATCATGACAACCATTGATCTACATTTCTCATGGTCATTGGATCATATCGATTGACAGAAAGGCGTTATAAAAGCCTCATTTTCTCACCCAGCGGGACACATTGAGCGTTGGATGGAATGAGTGTGGGTTGTTAGATCACACAAGAAGTTAAAATTGAATTGAAATGTGTACAAGTTCAGCGGTGATGTGCCATATAAGTCATAGGATTAAGGGATTTATAATCACTTGATGATATTAGGCCTCGGGATCACACGAATACAACATTTAACCACTATTCGACATAAATCCCTAGTGGTCAAATTGGGGTCCATGACATATACTTGGTAACTCCCAAGGATAATATCAATTTAAGTCCAAGATTGGTATGAATATATCAACCCTAAATTATAGTTAAGCTATAACATTTCCATAGATTCCAAAGACAAGATGGAACTATGGGCTATCTATGCTCCATATTGTTTTTAAATGTATAAAAAAGTCTAAAATGGTGGTTATATTCACTAACATTTGCGAGAGGAGCATTAAAATGAAAAAGAAACAAAACCAAATGTATGAGCGATAAGATTGAACTAAGTGAAATCTTTTTGAGCATTTTATTCAAGGATTCTACAAATTGACAATAATATTATATTTTGGTCATTATAATTTTCTATTCCATTACATTTTCCCTAACTATTCTATCTAAGCATTTTGTATTGGTCTATACAATTCTCTACGCCATTTCATTTTTCTTAACCGTTCTATCTAATTATTATGTATTTCTCTTGATTCGAGCATGGTTTATAACATATGTTAGAAAAGGTAGATACAGTGGCAGTTAAGGAAACCAAAGAAGGTGCATTCCAACTATATGATCATGTTAACAAAATCACGATATAAATGTAAAAATAACTAACATGAAGAAAGGATGAAAATATTACTGAAATTAATGATTGGAGCAAAATATTGCAACAATCAATATCAGTTTAGGCTGGTGTTGTTAACTCCCACACACCTCGAATTTTGATATATCATGATAGTCAATGAACTACATTACTCACGACCATTGGATCATATCACTTGGTGGAAAGGCATTATAAAAGCCTCATATTCTCACTTGGTAGGACACATCGACCATTGGATGGAATGAACGCGGGTTTTCAAATTGCATTAGGTGTTAAAATTTCGTTGAAATGCGTGCAGGGTTGGGGGTGATGCGCCTTATCAGCCGTAGGATTGAGGGATTTATAATGTCCTGATGATATCGAGCTTTAGGATCACATGAATATAATGTTTAGCCATTCTCTGACGTACATCCCCAATCGTAAGATCAGGGGCCCCATGACATGTACTTGGTAACTCCCAAGGAGAATATCAATTTAAGTTCAAGATTGGTATGAATATATCAACTCTCAAGTATAGTTAAGCTATAACATTTCCATCAATTCTAAAGACAAGGTGGAACTATGGGTCATCTATGCTCCATATTAGTTTTAAATGTATAAACAATGCTAAAATGATGGTTATATTCACTAACATTTGTGAGAGGAGCGAGAAAATGAAAAAGAAACAAAACCAAATATATGAGCAATAAGATTGACCTAAGTGAAATCTATTTGAGATTTTTATTCAAGGATTCTAAAAATTGGCAATAATATTATATTTGGCTGTTATAATTTTCTATGCCATTACATTTTTCCTAACTATTCTCTCTAAGCATTTTGTATTGGTAATTACAATTCTCTGTGCCATTTCATTTTTCCTAACTATTCTATCTAAATATTATGTATTTGACTTGGTTCACTTATGGTTTATATAATTTGTTAGAAAAGGTAGATCCATTGGGAGTTAAGGAAGTCAAAGAAGGTGCATTCCATTAGCTTATTATTATAAGGAAATGGTTTAGGTTGTGTTGTGGCCACCAACAACCCCCCTACTTCTTTTTAGTATTAGCAATAACGCTAAAGAAGTGGGGACCCTTAGTAATAAAAAATCCAAAAAAGATTTTATAATTTTTTTTTTTTTTTTGTATTATACTCCTCAAAGATACATCGCACGGAGAAGAGTCAAGCATTCCTTGATGAGCACATTAAAGCAACTGCGAAGAAGTGGCGCGAAATTCATCACATCACATACATTGAGAAGCGCACATAAATGACTATCTTAAGAAAATCTCCGATGGCCGATATGCGATATCACATATCGTAGTGTCGCATAAGTAGCACATGAATAACTTGACAAATTGCAGCAATCTGCGATCTGTGATGCTGCGAAACTGCGATAACTGCGATGCCGCGACATTGCGATAACTGCGATCTGCGATCAATGCGATCTGCGATCTGCGAGTCGCAGAAATCACCCATCGCAAATTTCCTCGGCTCAGCACCCAAGAAAAGCTGTCCCTAAACCAAAAATTGAGCGCACGACTTAAAGAAAATTAATGAATGTACGCCAAGGTATTCATGGAGGACAGTTTTGTGTTTTTCAAAGAGTCAGTTCAATGTGGGTGTCATAATTTTACACATTCGTAGAACTTGAAGCTTTCATGTCAAAATTTATTATCATTACTTTTTCCTTTGCGTGAACTGCAGGAAACATCTAAGGAAAAAGGGGAAAGCGCCAATGCTCGGAGAACAGAGAAGAGATGCTCTCATACACAGATGCCGCATACAACAGAAACGCAGATTTCAGAGTGTTACTGAACAGATACTGATATCAATAGGTGATTCGACACTCAAGGTCAAGAAACTCACAAAAGCAGCATGTTTACAAAATTCTGAAGCTCATGCCCGGTAAAGGAAAAAGTGTTAAAGACGGAAAACGTACCAGAAAGGCCCGGATCAAAGAACAGAGGCAGTTTTTGATGCGCGATTAGTGCCTAGCGCTAATCGCGCATCGATAAGAAAACTGTTCAGAAAGCAAAGTCCCTAACTTGCTTAGTCATCCATGAGTCCGGAAAGCCTAAATAGCAAAAGCAGAGGCAGCTAAGAGGAATCTGGTTTGTTACCAAGCATACACGCAGTAAATTTGCTCAGCCAAGAGATAATTCTCAAAAATATCTTCCAGTTTACTAAAAAGAGGTGCCAGCACTTGTCATTTCTATTCTCGTAGCTCAAACAAAAGTAGAAGACGACCAGCCGACTCTTCCCAGGCAAATGTTGCATACTCACAGCACTAAGGAGCAAATGCAGAAAGAGTTAGAAATTAGATTCAATTTTTAGAAATAAGTTTACTTAGATAAAGGGCGGTCATTTTGAACCGTATCCGAAATTCATGTAATTAAGTTATTTAGTTAGCAATATTTAAACCCTTCTCATGCATTTGGAGAAGGGTTCGGAAATTTGTCAAAAACTTGTCCTTAGAACATGCATTTCTGCACCCTCAGAGGAGGTTTTGATGAATGAATGGATCAAGGTTTATTAATTTTTTGCGTTTGATGTCTGCTACTGATGTTGCACTTCTGTACTCTTAGTAGATATCAGAACAAGGAGAGATAAATCATTATTACTTGAAGCTTATGAGTAGAACCAGACATAAATGGTACTTTTATCTCTTGACCATTTCTGCTTATATTCTTAAAGTGATATACAGTTTTTAGTTGTTTATATGTTATTGCATGAATGTGTGAGTTACCATTTGGCACTTTTGTACGGTGGAGTCATTTATTTATGTTTGATATATGAATAACTTATTATGCGATATGCTGTTCACAACTGTTTTGCCTAACTTTTTATGCAAAGTGGTTCATCTTAATTGATTTCCATTCTTATGATAGCTGAATGATCTTTATTACCAGTTATTGTTTGAAATCTCTTTAGATCGCATAATAGAAGAAATACACCCCGGGTTAGCATAGATTAGATGTGCTGTTTTCATTAGATTACAATAGAATATAATTAGATTAAAGTAGCTTAGGTCAGAACTCTTAGATCAACATAATCCAACTCTGCACACACACACCCTTAGATTGGGAAACTGGTCCCATTATCCCCAGTCGGACTCGCTATACCAAACGGAGAAGGAGCTACCAACCAAGGTCCGGACCGGGTGGGTATCCCCTTTGTTGTCGACCCGATTTTCGGGGCCTCAACATATTTGGCGCTAGAAGGAGGGCCCGAACTATGAATGGCACTTAAATCAAAATCTAAATACCATTCTAAGAGTAAATCACCTTTATCATCTCCCTCGAATTCTCCAGTATATTTAAATCCAGAGTCGGAAGTCACTCGAGCATCAATCGCTGCTGCACACCTTGATATTTCAGACCAATTTATCATAAAACCTCCCGAAGTCGAATCTCCGATTCACAAACTTCAGGGATTTTCCATTTCTCCTCAGAGGTCTGATAAATCTCAAAGCAGTGTGACTCCGTAATACAATCCTGCTCATCCCCTAACTAGATTGAAAAGCGAAAAATTTGGCATCCAGCCAACTGAGTTGCCTCTTCCCACCAGGAAAAGAGCGAGGAAATCACCACAAGAGTCTGACAGTGAGACTCTTTCGTCTACATCACCCATTTCAACTACTCCACTGCGAAGTCAACCACCCACACCTCCATTCCCAACCATCATTCATTCGTCTACCATAATCCCTCTTCAATCATCCACGATCATAGTATCCTCATCTTCCCAATCACAGAGATCATCTCCTGCACTTTTCTCTACTAGCAGCTCAACGATGGCCCAATCTCCATGGAACAACCCTGGGGCAGTCTTGATGCCTGCACCCTTGAGCCCAATACCGGCCCATCCTGAGAAATGGCTGCCTAAATTCAATCCAGAAACAGGCATGCTAGCAGAAGAACACATAAACAATTTCATGCTTTCTATCAATCTCAACGGAGTTACTAATGAAGATGCTGTCGTTCGGCTTTTCCCCTACACACTGCAAGGAACAGCCGGGTCATGGTATTTTTCATTACCTTCCGGGTCTATCACAAGTTGGGATATCTTCCACAATCAATTCCTTATCAATTTTGTTGATGACAGATCAACAACAACATTAATCAATGACCTATCCAATCTCAAGTCCCAAGCTAAAGAACCTATCAAAGATTTCGATTTACGGTTCAATAAAATTCTCAAAAAAATTCCCACTGCTTCCCAACCCAGCAAAGAAGTACGATGTGAATGGTATATTACTGCTTTACCATCAAACATAGCAATCTTCGTGGATAGAGCAAATAAAACAACTTTAGTTGAAAACATGACAGAGGCGATAGCAGTAGAGAAACGCGTAATAGCCCTGGAAAAGAGATCCGCGATAGAGGAACGAAAGTCTAAAAAAGTCACCTTCAAGGAAGATCCCAAGAAGAAACAAACAAAAGACCCTTTCGATTTGGAAGGATTGCAGAAAGTATTAAAGACCATGTCTAATGAGATGATTGACATAAAAAAACAAGTAGCAGAAACTTCTTAAAAAAAGCCCTACAGAACTTTTAAAAGAGGTCCTTCAACGGATACAAAACCACCCAATGCCATTTCCAATGCTGAAACTGAGGAAGAAGAAGAAGAAGAAAGTGCCACTGAAGGGAAAACCGATGACGAAGAAGTTGTGGAATTACAAGGAATGTGGGATTTCATCCTCCCACAAGAAGAGGATCAAGAAATATTTCCTGTTAGCACACGAAGCAAAAATCACCTTGATCCTCCCCAAACTACCCCTAAGCAGAAGGGCGCAAGCCCTACAACAAAAGATAAAGTCGCAACAAAGAAAGCAACAACTAAAGCGACTCAGCCTAGCCCAGTCCGAGCAGATCAAACAACTCCATCAAAAACACTGATAGTGTCGGATGAAATGGAGTACAATTTTGTTGATGACATGAAAAAGACTAGGGCTAATATTACCCTTTATGAATTGAGAAAATTGAAGCATCAACAGAAGATAATGATGAAAGAATTACACGCTGTGCCTATTGTACCTTTGCCTGCCGCTGTACTCTCTCAAGCTTCCCATAACATGGGAAGACCTCCAACTAACGCGATCAATAAGATTGATCCAAATGATATCGCCTTAATTGGAGGAAGATCAAGATCTCACACTCCCCCATTTCTTCTCACTTACGAGATTTTCAACAAAAATGTGCACAATTGTTTGGTAGATTCCGGTGCTTCTTCGAATATTTTACCCAGATCAATATGTGCTAAGCTAAATGTTCAACCACAAAAATCCGCAATGCGTATAGTTCAGCTTGATCGATCTCAAGTCGAAGTGATTGGTGAAATTAATCAAGTAACCATAAGATTGTCATCTAACCCGAAGGTATGTCAGGTTATTGCCATTCTAGTGGCCGATATCCCATAATTCTATGGATTAATTCTTAGCAGGGATTGGTCCGAGAAGCTCCATGGATACTTTGCAACCGACTGGTCGCACATGTGGTTACCCTATAATGGTAAACCGAATCAGATAAAGGTTGAACGAGAATTACACCAGAAGTACATAGTAACGGAATTAGAGGGAGAAAATGAAGCAATACATATAACAGCAGTATCATAGGCAATTACTCGGTAGATTCTTTTCTTGGTAATTTCAATGCTCACCCATCACCTTACTTAGAAAATTCAGTTTTGTCCCAAGTCGAATTTTTTTCCCAAACTGATAGTTCAAAGTGTGTTAATTTTGTAGATGAACCTGTAAATACATCTTTGTTTTGGAAATTATATTTCGATGGCTCTAAATCTAACGAAGGAGTAGTAGCAGGATGCGTTCTGATTAGTCCAGAAGGAAACAAGACCATGCTTACATGCAGGCTCGAATTCAATTGCACAAACAACACAACAGAATATGAGGCCTTGGTGCAAGGCCTATACAAAGCAATTGGGTTAAACGTCAAGTATCTTCAGGTCTTTGGGGACTCTGAGATTATTGTCAAACATGTACGTAACACTATACATTGCCTATCAGGTCATTTAAAACACTATCAATCTTTAGTACAAGATCTGACTGAGCATTTCATAGCATTTAATATCTTTTCAATCCCGAGACTCCAAAACGCGAGTGCAGACCTTTTGGCTAACGTAGCCTCTAGGCTTATTCCCTCCGAAGATTTTAGTCCAGATAGATTCTCAATAGAATTAATCTTTAGACCATCCATCCCTGACAACATTAGAAATTGGAGAGTATTCAATGATGATCCTGATATTGTAAATTTCCTCACTTCTGAGGGATCCTACTCCAATCAGATAATTGACGAAGACCATCACAATCGACAAACACAAAAAAATAGCACTGATAATGCTATACCTAAATCGGTGGTTAAGTTAGAAGACTTGTACAATTTGAAAAATCGGTTTAAAAGGTCTACCAATTCAAAGCTCTACAGTTCAACTCTGAACTACGAATTAGTAAACCTAGGAACTGATGATAAACCACAAAACATTAATCTAGGCATAGGCCTAGCCCCTGAAGAAAAACTAGCGTATATTCGTCTTTTGAGACAATATAAAAATGTTTTTGCCTGGAATTACGATGAGCTAAAGACATACGACACTTCTATCATTCAACACACTATTCCTATTATTGACAACGAAAAACCTGTCCAACAGAAACTGAGGAAGATCCACCCCAATTTAGAAAATCAGATAAACACTGAGCTAAATAAGTTATTAAAAGCCAGAATAATTTTCCCCGTCAGACATTCCAAATGGGTCTCCAATATGGTACCTGTTAGAAAGAAAAACGGAGATATCAGAATCTGTATCGATTTTCGGAATCTTAACAAAGCCTGTCAAAAAGACAATTTTCCTCTTCCACCTATGGAACAAATATTACAGGCAGTAGCAGGCTCAGAACTAATGTCTTTCTTGGACGGATTTTCAGGATATAATCAAGTGCTGGTGGATCCCAATGATCAGTTGAAAACCACATTCAGAACTAAATGGGGCACATACGCATATCGGAAAATGCCATTTGGTTTGATTAATGCCGGCGCTACATTTCAAAGAGCCATGGACATCGCATTTAAGGGTTTAGTCAACAAATTTGTAGTGATTTATTTGGACGATATAACAGTGTATTCCAAGAAGCGAAGCGACCATCTCAGAGATTTAAAGCAAAATTTTCAACGATGTTTAAGGTATGGGATTTCACTTAACCCAAAGAAATCTTTTTTCGCATTAAGTGAAGGAAAACTTCTAGGATTCATAGTGTCAAAGTCTGGTATTCACATTGATCCTGACAGAATCAAAGAAATCTCAGAAATATCCCTACCTCATAATAAAAAAGCCATGCAAACTTTCCCTGGTCAAATCAATTTTGTAAAAAGATTTGTCCCATATTTTTCACGAATTGTGTCTCCTTTGCAAACCATGATTAAAAATAATTCAACTTTCAAATGGGGTCAAGATGAACATGAAGCATTCAACCTGATCAAACAAGCTATTATTAATGCTCCATCTTTAGCAACCCCGAATTTTTCAGAATCTTTTGTTTTATACACATTTGCCTCAGAAAAATCATATGCTGCGATTCTAACCCAAGCCAATCAAGAAAAAATGGAAGCTCCAATTGCGTTTTTTAGCTCGAATCTACAAGGTGTTGAACTCAATTATTCAGACGTAGAGAAACAGGCCTATGCTGTTTTCAAAGCGGTTAAATATTTCAGACCTTTCTTACTCAAAACCCATATTAAGATCATAGTACCGTTTCCAGCGGTAAGAAATCTTCTAGTACAGAAGGATATGGGCGAGAAAAGAGCGAATTGGATCACTGCTTTACAGGAATATGATCTTGAGATCAAACCAGCAAACATTGTAAGAGGTCAAGGCTTCTGCAAGATGTTAGCTGGAGCATCGCAAATCCCTGAAATGCCATCCGAAGAGGTACAAATGTATGAGGTAAGCCTGAACGATGCAGAATCATTGTATGCTGATATCATTTATTATCTTAAGAACGGGTATGCTCCATCACACCTGGATCACACTAAGAAAAGAGCTCTGAGATTGAAAGCTAAACAATATCAGCTCATAAATGATATTCTCTTTAGAAAGAATTATGATTCTGTTCTTCTTAGATGTCTTGAAAAAACTGAAGCCGAAAAAGTTTTGGAGGAACTCCATGATGGACCAGCAGGCGGACACTATGCTGGAGATGCTACTGCACATAAAATTTTACGTGCAGGATATTACTGGCCTACGCTGTTCAAAGATTCACACGGTTACGTGAGGAAATGTCAAGTCTGCCAAACTACTGCTGGAAAACAAAAGAAGTCGTCCCTGCCACTACAACCGGTAAACATCGAGCAACCATTCAGCCAGTGGGGCTTGGACATAATAGGTGAGATCGTTCCTCACTCTTCTAAGCAGCATAGGTACATCCTCACGGCAACAGATTATTTTACTAAATGGGTAGAGGCAGTTCCTCTCAAGACAGCTAATTCTGAAAATATTATCGAATTCATAGATCAATTTATAATCACTAGGTTTGGATTGCCAACGGATTTAATATTTGATAATGCATCATACTTTTCTGGAAATGCAATGACTGAGTTCACATTTAAAAGGGGATTCAAACTAAAATATTCGGCTAATTACTATCCGCAAGGTAATGGGTTAGCTGAGTCAACAAATAAAAACCTAATCAGGATTATTAAAAGAACAGTTGACCAGAACCAAAAGAATTGGCATAAAGCTTTGATAAACGCTTTATGGGAAGATAGAATAACAAAAAAAGCTTCGATCGACACTTCCCCCTTTAATTTAGTTTATGGGAAAGAAGCGGTTCTTCCAACTCACTTAGTCATTCCCTCTTTGTCTTTAATACAATACATTGATGAAGTACCTACTTCCTCCATACAGCTAAGACAAATGGAAATAATCAAATTAGAAGAACAGCGAGAACAAGCTAAAAGAACCCATGCTCATCATCAAGCGCTAATAAAATCCTCTTTTGATTCAAACAAAATGACCAGAAAATTTTTTCAGATGGGAGATTTAGTTTTAAAATGGGATAAAGCTCATGAAGAAAAGGGCAAACATACAAAATTTCAAAAGATGTGGCTTGGTCCTTTTCAGATTGTTGAAGTCATAGGTCCATCAACGTTTGTCTTACAGGATCTAGCAGGTAGAAGGGATTCTTTGCCTGTGAATGGTCAAATCCATAAAATATATTTTCCATAGAAGATGATTCTTCTATTTTGTAGAATAGTTTCGTTTTTTCTTTCTTTCTTTCATAATAAAACCGGCTGTTAATGGTTACCATCGGTATTCGCAAAAAAGGCACCAATTCTCTTTCAGATTTTGAGCTTTTTGCTTGTATAAACAGAATTTTTTTTGAAAATCTGATCTTTATTATTGACAGACACAGTTAAAAACTTTAGCTTAGATATGATATTAGTTTCAACTTCAAAAAATTCGATGAAAGCAACCTTTAGCGAAGGAATTGTTTTATATCAGCACAATGAAAGGTATCAATAACAAAATAAAGATTCTCTGTAAAATTGCTATTTGCAAACTCTATTGTTGTCGTCCAGAGCTTTCTTAAGGAAAACAATGATATCCTCCCTGTTAAAGAAAATCGCAGCATTCAGAGGGACAATCCAAGAGACACCATATCTCAAAGAATAAGAGGTCTCATCACGAGCCGGCTTATCATGATCACAGATATTATAACTTTGCTGACTTTGCCAAACACTGTCCATCAAAACAGGGCAATGACTCAAGATTATTGAAAATCAAAAGACAAGGGGTCTCATCATGAGCCAGCTTGTTCAGCAAAAGTGTAAATCAAGTGAATGACTGTGTCATAATTTGGCTACCAAACCAAGACATTGTTCTTTAAGAATAAAAAAGGAAAAAGTGTCAAAATGGATTTTCCTTTGAGGGTTGTAGGTAACCTTAAACAGGATAAAGGATCATTGCTGGGTAACAGGTAACCCTGTCGAGGCTATGGACGCCTGCTGGCAGCAGAGGCTCTACCTACGGCAAACGAGCATATTTTAAGGCTAGCACACAGAGAAAACTTTTTTTTTTTTCTTTACATGACCAAGTAATGGCTGATGTAGATACAAGGACAAGACTGAGGAAGCAAACAATTAGAAAAGAAAGAAGTTGAAACAAAATATCATTGATAGAATAAGGCATAATGTACTCTGTCTGTCCATAACAAAGTTTAGGTTTATGAAAATTTTTCTGTTTTGGAAGTTTAAAGAATTCAATAGAAAAGCAGAGATAACTGGTTCTTCCAAGTGAATCGCCATTGTTGTGGCCACCAACAACCCCCCTACTTCTTTTCAGTATTAGCAATAACGCTAAAGAAGTGGGGACCCTTAGTAATAAAAAATCCAAAAAAGATTTTATAATTTTTTTTTTGTATTATACTCCTCAAAGATACATCGCACGGAGAAGAGTCAAGCATTCCTTGATGAGCACATTAAAGCAACTGCGAAGAAGCGGCGCGAAATTCATCACATCGCATACATTGAGAAGCGCCCATAAATGACTAATCTTAAGAAAATCTCCGATGGCCGATATGCGATATCGCATATCGCAGCGTCGCATAAGCAGCACACGAATAACTTGACAAATTGCAGCAATCTGCGATCTGCGATGCCACGACACTGTGATAACTGCGATGCCGCGACACTGCGATAACTGCGATCTGTGATCAATGCGATCAATGCGATCTGCGATCAATGCGATCTGCGATCTGCGAGTCGCAGAAATCACCCATCGCAAATTTCCTCGGCTCAGCACCCAAGAAAAGCTGTCCCTAAACCAAAAATTGAGCGCACGGCTTAAAGAAAATTAATGAATGTACGCCAAGGTATTCATGGAGGATAGTTTTGTGTTTTTCAAAGAGTCAGTTCACTGTGGGTGTCATAATTTTACACATTCGTAGAACTTGAAGCTTTCATGTCAAAAAATTATTATCATTACTTTTTCCTTTGCGTGAACTGCAGGAAACATCTAAGGAAAAAGGGGAAAGCGCCAATGCTCGGAGAACAGAGAAGAGATGCTCTCATACACGGATGCCGCATACAACAGAAACACAGATTTTAGAGTGTTACTGAACAGATACTGATATCAATAGGCGATTCGACACTCAAGGTCAAGAAACTCACAAAAGCAGCATGTTTACAAAATTCTGAAGCTCATGCCTGGTAAAGGAAAAAGCGCTAAAGACGGAAAACGCACCAGAAAGGCCCGGATCAAAGAACGGAGGCAGTTTTTGATGCGCGATTAGCGCCTAGTGCTAATCGCGCATCGCTAAGAAAATTGTTCAGAAAGCAAAGTACCTAACTTGCTTAGTCATCCACGATTCCGGAAAGCCTAAATAGCAAAAGCAGAGGCAGCTAAGATGAATCTGGTTTGTTACCAAGCATACACGCAGTAAATTCGCTCAGCCAAGAGATAATTCTCAAAAATATCTTCCAGTTTACTAAAAAGAGGTGCCAGCGCTTGTCATTTCTATTTTCGTAGCTCAAAAAAAAGCAGAAGACGACCAACCGACTCTTCCCAGGCAAATGTTGCATACTCACAGCACTAAGAAGCGAATGCAGAAAGAGTTAGAAATTAGATTCAATTTTTAGAAATAAGTTTACTTAGATAAAGGGCAGTCATTTTGAACCGTATCCGAAATTCATGTAATTAAGTTATTTAGTTAGCAGTATTTAAACCCTTCTCATGCATTTGGAGAAGGGTCCGGAAATTTGTCAAAAACTTGTCCTTAGAGCATGCACTTCTGCACCCTCAGAGGAGGTTTTGATGAATGAATGGATCAAGGTTTATTAATTTTTTGCATTTGATGTCTGCTACTGATGTTGCACTTCTGTACTCTTAGTAGATATCAGAACAAGGAGAGATAAATCATTATTACTTGAAGCTTATGAGTAGAACCAGTCATAAATGGTACTTTTATCTCTTGACCATTTCTGCTTATATTCTTAAAGTGATATACAGTTTTTAGTTGTTTATATGTTATTGCATGAATGTGTGAGTTACCATTTGGCACTTTTGTACGGTGGAGTCATTTATTTATGTTTGATATATGAATAACTTATTATGCGATACGCTGTTCACAACTGTTTTGCCTAAATTTTTATGCAAAGTGGTTCATCTTAATTGATTTCCATTCTTATGATAGCTGAATGATCTTTATTACCAGTTATTGTTTGAAATATCTTTAGATCGCATAATAGGAGAAATACACCCCGAGTTAGCATAGATTAGATGTGCTGTTTTCATTAGATTACAATAGCATAGAATTAGATTAAAGTAGCTTAGGTCAGAACTCTTAGATCAGCATAATCCAACTCTGCACACACACCCTTAGATTGGGAAACTGGTCCCATTATCCCCAGTCGGACCCGCTATACCAAACGGATAAGGAGCTGCCGACCAAGGTCCAGACCGGGTGGGTATCCCCCTTGTTGTCGACCCGATTTTCGGGGCCTCAACAGGTTGTAAGTTTTTTTGTTTGAAATATATCAAAGAAATATTTGGTTAGTTGGGTTGCACTACTTGTCCAAATACAATTACTGCTTTGAATCCTGGTTGTAGTTAAACTTATCATAGAAAATTTAATAAAAAATGAGATCTAGTTTTGTGAATATCAATTTTTTTTAATACTCC
Organism: Pinus tabuliformis; assembly: GCA_031772625.1. NCBI lineage: Eukaryota > Viridiplantae > Streptophyta > Pinopsida > Pinales > Pinaceae > Pinus > Pinus tabuliformis. The sequence continues at coordinate 543,648,528 of CM062804.1, read as the reverse complement.
ATTACCTATCGGATTTCCAACACCAAACTAGTCGGATACACAGAGGGGCTGCCAGATACACCCCTGTTAATCGTCATATTTATGACACCATAAGGTCCCATGGGGTTGTTATATGTACAACGTGGCCATTATACCCACAATAAAAATCTTTGTATTTCCGACCACATAAGGTTTGAATAGGTCCTTAGATGTACAACGCCAACATTGAACAACCCCCTCAGATTTCCAACGCAAAAATTTCAGGAGCCCCTAGTTGGATGTGGAACTTGGACTTTAGCTGTTCCTCGGATTACCTATCAACTATATGATTCTCCTTTTTCAGATTCTTATTGTTGAATTTCTAGACTGTTCGACATAATTCCATCAGATTTCAAATTCTCGACGCATTGGATACTAGATAGAATACTCATCTCACATTTGTTGTTTATCTGACTAGAGGCTCATAGATCACCCATTGACTATCCAATTCCATGTTTTCGAATTTTTATCATCGAATTTGTGGGATTTCCTATGGGACGCCATGGGATTATTCATATCTTGTTTTTTGTTTATTCGACTAGAGGTTGTTGTTAGATATCTAATGACCATTTATCTTGTTAATTATTTGACTAAGTTTCACCAATGGGCCTAGAAATGAGGCCCATCAGAGTGACGACACAATTCTGTCAAACATATGCCAGAAGGTCATTAGATTTTAGCACACTATGTAGTAGTGCTAGCATGAGGGCTCCAAGATTCTACTGTTTCCACAAAAAAATTTAAATCACCACTGACTATAAAATTCTTAGTACTCAAAAGAGACTTCCCAAAGAAAGCATTCCAAAAAGAGATCCTATATTCATTAGGCCCATATATATTAATAAAGGTAAAAGTTATATCCAAATCCACAGATGATCCAGGTGGATATTGGTGTCCACCCACCTATTCCACTTGGACCCCCACCATTGTTTCTTTCAATTTTTCAGTTTCATTAATTGTAGCATAATTTACTATTTTTGATGGTTTTTCGGGTCCTGAAATTTTGAATTGATGTTTGCAACAAATTTTAATTGATGTTTGCAACAAATTTTTTTATTCGGAAAAATCTTTCTAATGAGGTATGGTGCGTGTTAAACGCAGATCGTATGCCAAAGTTATGACCCCAAGAAGTTGTGTACCAATTTACCCAAACAGGGCCCATAATTTTGGTGCTTCATCTCCTAGGGTTAGGTTTTTGGATGTTTAGGGTTTTCCATTGTTTCTCAATAATAAATAGGCCCTTGAGCCTCATTGTCACACAATTTAGAGGCATGTATCTGCCACATCTCTTCTCAGAGATAAGATACCATCACCCGAGATAGTTTATTTACATTTTGTTTGTAAGCATATTTCAATTATTTGATTTTAATGAAATGAAGTGTTATTTTTGCTGCATCTTTGTATTTGTGGTTATATTTGTATTTTGTTGTGTTTATATTTTTTCAAAGCCAACCTCCACGTCAATGACTGGTGGGAAACCTACTGCAAGAAGAGGGATGAGAGTGAACCCTCACTATTCTCAACCACACCCATTTGGAATTCTTTTTGAGATGCCATCAAGGAGCAGTATTACCCTGTTGGGAGATATGAAGATAAATATATGAAGTGGACCACACCACTATAGGGAAGGGACCAAGATGTGCTAGAGTTCACAAATGTTTCCATACCCTTCGCACGAATTTGGGTATCAAGAATTCTAAGTGACATTTGGTACTCAAGTTTCGCGACTGTCTACACAAGTACATCCAGGATGAGATGGAATTCCTGAACATCTCCTCGCTCAACGCTTCCTATCGATATGCTATCAAGATCAAGAAAATATTAAAATAGAAGAAGCGAGACTTTGGATATGTGAATCTAAAGCAAGGGAAAGGCACCCCCAAGCCATAGAACAAAGGACCACCCGCTGAAGTTGAAACCCAGGACAACCCGCCAAAGCCGCAACCCAGGACAACTCGCCGAAGCCGCAACCCAGGACAACCCACCGAAGCTGCAAGAAAATAAAACCACCACGGAGACAAAGAAGGACATTGAGAAATGGCGTGAGTTCCATAAGAGCCCCACTCACAACATAAGTGAGTGTCGGGCCAAGAAGTCACTAGGGATTGAGTTGAAGTCTTTCAAATCAGATGCATGTTCTGACTCTTGAGTCCGAACCTGACAAGGGGAATGACAAAGGGAAGCAGATTATTGACACTGATCCCATTGCCACCATTACCACCACCAAGATCTAGAAGAATGAGCTCAAAGATCTAGAGGAGAGGAAGAACCTCTTGCACTCCCAAATGTTTGTGAAGAGTTCTCTATTGCAGTTCATTTATGAAAACAAGATCCAAAAGAACCTCATTTTAGTAGAGGTCATGAAGTGGCTAGGCCTACCAACCACAACACACCTGGAGCTATACATAATTGGGTGGATTCACTAAGGGCATGATCTTCGCGTCAACCAACAATGAAACCTTCCCTACAACATGAAGCCCTTTGCAAATGATGTACTATGATGTTGCTCCTCTTGAAGTTTGTGATATATTATTAGGACAACCATACTTGTGGAAGAGACATGTTGCGTATGAGTCTAGGCCCCGCACTATTATTATTACTTTGGGAAATAAGTTGTACAGGATATCAGAGGTAGTTTCGCTTACCACCACCTCTTTGATCACTGCAAAGCAAGGCAGTAAGATCATTTCCCAGACTGGGATTTTTTTTTCCTTATGATTTTCCCTTAGGGAAAGAAGAAGATTATGGCCACGACCTCCAAACAGGGCTCCTACGCATGACAACAACGAATGGAAAAGGTCATGGAGGAGTACAGGGGCATCTTCACCTCACCCACATGGGTACCTCTACACTATCAGGTCAAGCACTCCATTGATATGACCCCAAGTGCACCGCAACCCAATGGACCAATCTATCGATGCTCTGTTCTGGAGAATGATGAATTCAAGAGGTAGATTTAGGGGTTGTTGCAGAAAGGGAACATCAGGCCAAGTTCATCACCCCTATGCGAGCCCGATCATGTTGGCACAAAATAAGGATGAGACCTGTAGACTCCGCATTGACTACCGGGTGCTGGAGAAGATCAATGTCCGAAATAGGTATCCAATCTCACATATTAATGACCTTTTGGATCAGCTCAAGGGGGGAAATATTTCAGCAAGATTGACTTGAAGTCCAGGTATCATCATGTACCAATCTAACCCTCCGATGTGTGGAAGACTACCTTCAAATCCAAGGAGGGCCTTTTCGAATGGCTGATCATGCCTTTCGGCTTGACGAATTCCCCCACAAACTTCATGAGGCCAATGGAAGACATATTGTAACCCTTCACCAACTCATTCGTGGTGGTTTCTTTTGATGGCATCCTAATATTTAGCCAAAGTTGGGAAGAGCACCTCCACCATATTCAACAGGTCCTCCAAACTCTGTGACAACAAAAAGTGTGTGCCAATTTAGAGAAATGCACTTTTGGTATGACCCAAGTTCAATATCTGGGGTACGTCATTTATTAGTGAGGTGTGCATGTGGACCCAACCAAGATACAAGTCATTCCGGATTGGCCAGCCGTTAAGCCTCCATTTTGTCCAAATTTTCATGATTTAACTGATTAATTTTATGCATGTACTAAGTGTTTATAATCATTATAATTCGTTTTGCACATTATTAAGTTATTATCTAGAGGCATTTAGAGTTGACAGTTGTTGATATATGAAATCTTCTTCTTTTATTAATTTAATGTGAAAATTTCATTAATGTCAAGCTCTTTTGTGGTAGGTGCTAACATTCCTATAGTAGCAGTTCCTATAGTAGTTGTCACTGCACCAGCTCTGCCTCCACCAACATGCCTGAACTAATTTGGGGCTTTCATACATTGACACATCTCTAGGGAAATATGAAAGAACTTTTTGTTCAAAATATTGTTTGAACACTTCCACATAAGCTAAGATACACCCAGGTTGTACGAATTTATGTTTAGGCAATAATTAATCCCTCAGCCCCAAATTCATAGCAGTTTCCAAACTGCCAACTTCTACCTCGTTTTTCGTGTAGGTGAAGGTGAATGGAGAAATTCTAGAACATGGGGTTTGGTCCCAGTATAGCATATTGAAAAAAAATCAGACTGATTTATAAATTTGTAATGGTCCAAAAGTCACATAATGGTATTTGAGGCAATTTTCTAAAAAAACACTGTTTTCCCAAAATCTTAGCATCTTAGATTTCAAAGTCATTTTCGGGCACGATTTACGAGGAAATGGATCTGAACCAGAGAATTACAAGAGAGGTTATTGTTGTAAATATAAAAATCTATATTTACTCCAAAAATTTGTCTGAAACTTCTAATGATTAAGGATATACACAAAGTTCTTTGGAGGCATTTTGTTAAAAAAACTGATTTTTCTAGAATTGTAGAAAACGACCAGATTTTGGAAATTCGTGCCAGCGCTTCATTCCTTTAATAGGTAAATGGTTGTACTGATAGTCTATTGATGAATATCAGTTTTGATTCAATTGCCATGCTTTTTTATAAGGAGAAGAGCCAAAATTATCATGAAAGAACATTATAAAAGGAAGGAGTCATGTAGGTGTGAAGGCTGGTTTTTGTATTTGGCAGATTATATTGTGTAAATAATTTTTATTTGCAGGAGGAGGGAATTGATCTTTCTGTGCAGGAAGGGAGGAGATGTGCACTAGTGGGATGATCCCTGGAGGGGACCACTAGAACCAGTGCAACATTGTTTTATGAATTTGTAACAAGGTTTCTGAAATGAATTTCTTTGGCATTAAATTTTGAATTTTGGTTACTCTAAAATGAGTTTATTTGGCAATCACTTTTGAGTAATTTTGTTTCTCCATATTATTCTAAAGATTGTGACTTAATCGCTACAAGGGTAATGAGCTGGATGGTTGGGCCCACCAGTCAGTCGTTGCCCCAAACCTCTTAACTTTCTTTTGCTGCATTTTAGTTTGCTTGGTGTGAGTGTGATCTTAGTTAATTTCACAATTTCATTTCATAGCTCCTTTTCTTTTTTTCAGTCATTTAATTTTCAATTTCATTCCACAAGCTTTATTTTATTGCATTAGTTATTTAAGTTTAATATAATTCTTTTGGATGTATTTTCATAAAGGTTGAACTAAAGTAAATGGTGAATGTTTTAGCTATGTCTCTTATTTATTATTACAAAGATTTACCCTGATCTCATTGCTGCATAACAAAGTCTATTTCCAGGACGCAATGGTGAAATTATCGCTGAGCATGAATTCTAGTTAACTTAACTTAACATGTATTCATGATTGCCTTTGAATATTATACGAGACATATTCCTACACTTTTGCAGAAAAACATTTATTGCTGCACTTTTCCAAGCAGATGCCAGAATCAGCGTAAGGAAAGATTATGAATCTTGTTGACAAAACGCTTAGAGAATTCTTCATTATAATTAAATGTTGCATATATTATAAGGAAGTATTTAATAAGATCAGGGTAAATAACACGAATTATATATTGGTTCTTATTGCATATTTCTCTTACAACTAAAGTACTGAATTGTCTTTAAGAGAAGCAATGCATTATTATCTTGATTCTTTTTAAAGCATTCGATTATTTCCTTAGATTAGTTGGAATGAAGTTGCCGTGTGATTTCTAGTTTCATGCTTGCAACATAACAATAATTCTTAAGAGGTTTTGCATTCTTTATTTCTTGAATCATTTTCTTTTGAATGGGGCCTACATTCCTTTTCCCTTGGACAACTGAGGAAGACTTACTGCAGGAGTCAACTCAACCAAGAAGAGGAGCCAGAAGTAGATTCCCAGAGTGTGTTTACTTTGTTTTGAAGAGTCTTGTTTATTTTTCTTGAATGATGCTCCTTTTTGAATTTCTTGCAAGAGATTGGTTTTTATTTAACAGATCCATGAGGTCGTATTTTGGCATATATTGTGATATGCCTCTAATTTTACTTGGATTGACAAATTAAATGTTGGTGTAAATCTTGCATTTATACCGCCCAACATTTTAGTGCCATTGCCGAGGACGCGTTGTAGGATAAGGTCTCAACCATTTGTCATGCTTTTCCATTTCCTTCGCAATTGAATTTCTAGATTAATGAGATTCCCCTTGCTTGTTGAAGCATACTGGACGACATTCCTAGAGAGCTCACAAGCCAGGTTTTCCTTTCTGCAAATGAGTGATTTCCTTTACTGCAAAGTGTGATGCCTAATTTGTTTCTTTTACTGCAATTTAGTTTTTATGAGTAATTTTTCTTTATACAAAGTGTGATGCTTGATTTACTGCAATTGAGTTTTTTATGAGCAATTTCTTTTACTGCAAAGTGTGTTACCTTTTTTTTTTTGCAATAGAGGTTATTTAATTTTCACAAGTGTGATTTCCTTAGTTTACAATCTTGATTTGTTATTTTTATTGCAATTGATCTTTTGAGTTTTACAGGTGCTAAAAGAACCCCCCATTCTCAATCCAGGTGCTGACAAGACTTTCCAGCTAGCAGGAAAATTCCAAGAAGTGTAATTCTATTCAAAGAACTATCTCAAATTTTGGCAGAAGCTGGGGTCTCTGCTTCACAGAAAGAACACATATTGGCATCAATTAGAAATCAAACTACTCCTATGGAAGAAGATAATCATGAGAAGCCATCAGAAGCAGAGATTGAAGAACACCAACCTCATCTAGCCTGCACTTTAGAGGATGAACAAAGAAAATTGGAGGATTTGCATGATGCACCAAATGTTGCCCATGACTCAAATGACCAAGAGTATACGGATACCATATAATCTTGGTTTCAGATGACTGCCAATATTCATCCCTCCCTTATCATTCAACAATTTGTAGCATCACACCAGTTAATGTAGCTGGTATGTCATGTTCTGGTATTTTCTCGCATATACTTTCTAAATTTGAACATGAATATGATTATCCTATTGTTGCGCACTTGGTTGCACTGGAAGTCCTCCTATACTTAAAAGGGAGTCTTCCACTTCTTAGGGTAGAGTAGGGTAGAAGAATAAAGAAATGCCATGAATAAAGTTGTTACAACAATGCAATTGGGGTTTTGAATTTCAAAGCATAGCCACTGAAACTACTTTTGATTTGCATCGGTTGTTAACACACACATCTGTGACAAATATTTTTGAGTATGATTCACCCTAATACCTCATGATTTTGCAAAAGTGACCATGATTAACCACTCTAATGGATTTGTCATTTGAGATATATATTTTCAGTTTCCCTTAGAAGGTATTATTGGAGAGCCCCTTATGGTGGACCACTCTTGTAAAGATCATAATAAACTATTCATGAGAACACTAGCATTATTAACTTAAAGAATCTTTCAGTCATTATCTGGGATATTTTTAATAAGTCTTTAGGGTAGAGGAACTAGCTAGTAATGATTAGTCATTAAAAACTTTTCACGCCATCCCGTACTCTTAAGGGGTAGATCTTCATCCCCACTTATTAAGTAACCTTTGAAGTCAATTACAATAAGAGTCTACAAAAAATATTTAGGGGAGGATAGGAGGTCTTGTGATGCGCTGAAATACCATGATCATGATACCTAACATGCATGACATTACCGTTGTTGGTCACCAAGCCATAGTAATGGATTTCAGCTGAAAAGCTGGAAGACAGGAGGTCTCATCACGAGCTGACCTGTTCATCTGTGTTATTTCTTGTGAGTGGCACTACCATCAGTTGGTTACCAAGCCAGGACAGTGGCCTTCATCTAATTTTTAAAATTAAATAAGATAACTCTGAATCTATATCTAGTAAGTGGGACACAAGCATTTCGCTGGGTTAAAAGACATCCCTGCCGAGGTTATAGACACCTACAGGCAGCAGGGCCATGTCTATGGTATTAAAGTTAATTGCATACTATGATTTACTTGGTTATCTTTATCTTTCCCTAAAACTCATCATTTTATTTCTTGGATAATGGTTTTAAGATGATTTGAGCATGATGCTTTGAGTTCTATCTTTCAAAAATTAGGAATCTTTAATGATGTGGTACCCTTAGTGGAGGTAATTCTTTGTATTGGATTAAGGAGAAATTTACTTTCGCATCTGCATGACAACAAATTTAGAGTGTTAAATTTGTTGATTGGTCCAGGAAGGTGTCATTTTGTTCTATTTTTATCTCCATTTTCTGGTATCATAACTCACTTAATTTTTTATGGTATTTAGAGTGATGAATTGTCAGCAATGATTACTCACTAGGTGTTGATGGACAATAATGCGTGTTGATTGTGGTTGCCTCTAAATAAGCACTACATGACCTCGGTACATGATTATTGTATTAGGTGCAGGAATCTTATGGTAATTTTCTTGAAATTGCACCTTTTTAACAAAGATTTGATTTTTTTATCATAAGTGTTAATAAGACTCTAAAAAGAAATAAGAGCTCTGAAATCTATGACAAGCAGGGAATTCAATTGAAACAGGACAACATGTATGTGATGTCTATCATAAAGGTGCAATATTCTTTTTCCATAATGTATGGTACAAAGCATTGCTTTCCTATACTTGATCTTGTTGTAATTTTATCATTCCTGCACTCGATACTTTCATAAGGGATGTAACATGGTTTTAGTTGGCACTGTAATAGCGACGTTTTAGACTTAATGAATGCTTTAAAAATGATGACATACCATGATATTTTAATATTTCCTTGTGGATATTTTTGCTGACACTTTTATCAGGAAGCATAGTATGATCTTTAAACATTCCCCCTACCTTCTTCCATGATTTTATAATCCTATGGTTTGGCTTGCATGAGGACATGCAAGAAGGTCAGCATGGGGGAGTGTTGAGCCTCCATTTTGTCCAAATTTTCATGATTTAAATGAATAATTTTATGCCTGTAATAAGTGTCTATAATCATTATTATTCGTTTTGCGCATTATAAAGTTATTATCTAGAGGTATTTAGAGCTGACAGTTGTTAATCTATGATCTCTTCTTGTTTTGTTAATTTAATGTGAAAATGTCATTAATGTCAAGCTCTTTTGTGGCAGGTGCTAACATTCCTATAGTAGTAGTTCCTATACCAGTTGTGCCTGCACCAGCTCTGCCTGCACCAACATGCCTCCACCAACATGCCTGCACTAATTTGGGGCTTTCATACATTGACACATCTCTAGGGAAATATGAAAGAGGTTTTTGTTCAAAATATTGTTTGAACACTTCCACATAAGCTAAGATACACCCAGGTCATACGGATTTATGTTTAGGCAATAATTAATGCCTCAGCCCCAAATTCACAACAATTTCCAAACTACCAACTTCCACCTCGTTTTCCGTGTAGGTGAAGGCGAATGGAGAAATTCTAGAACATGGGTTTTGGTCCCAGTATAGAAAATTGACAAAGAATTAAACTGATTTCTAAAATTCGTAATGGTATAAAAGTTACATAACGGTCTTTAAGGAAATTTTCTAAAAAAAGTTATTTTTTTTTTCCAGAATCTTAGCATCTCATATTTCAAATAGTCATTTTCGGGCACGATTTCTGAGGCAATGGATCTGAACCAGAAAACTATGAGAGAGGTTATTGTTTAAAATATAAAAAGCTATATTTGCTGCAAACAAGTCTTCGAAATTCGTAATGGTTAAGGAGATACGCAGAGTTCTTTGGAGGCATTTTGTTAAATATATATATATATATATATATATATATATATTTATATATATATATTTATTTTTTTATTTATTTTTTTATTTATTTATTTTTTTTTTATTTATTTATTTTTTATTAATTATTATTATTTATATATATATATATATATATATATATATATATATATTTTTTTTTTCAGAATTGTAGAAAACGACCAGACTTGGGAAATTCGTGTTAGATATTTATTCCTTCAATGGGTAAATGGTTTTACTGATATTATATTGATGAATATCAGTTGGAATTCAATCCCCATGTTGTTTGCTAAGGAATAGAGCCAAAATTATCATGAAAGAACATTATAAAAGGAAGGAGTCACATAGGTGTGAAGGCTGGTTTTTTATTTATTAGATTGTATTGTGTAAATCATTTTTCTTTGCAGGAGGAGCGAATCGATCTTTCTGTGTAGGAAGGGAGGGGCTGCGCACTAGTGGGATGATCCCTGGAGGGGATCACTAGAACCAGCGCATCATTTTTTTATGAATTTGTAACAAGACTTCTGAAATGAATATCTTTGGCATTAAATTCTGAATTCTGGTTTCTACTTTGAAATAAGTTTATTTGGCAATCACTTCTGCGTAATTTTGTTCCTCCATATTGTTCTAAAGATTGTGACTTAATCGCTGCAAGGAAAACGAGCCGGATGGTTGGGCCCACCAGCCAGTCGTTGCCCCAAACCTCTTAACTTTCTTTTGCTGCATTTTAGTTTGCTTGGTGTGAGTGTGATCTTAGATAATTTCACAATTTCATTTCATAGCTCCTTTTCTTTTCCAGTCATTTAATTTTCAATTTCATTCCACAGGCTTTATTTTACTGCTCTAGTTATTTAAGTTTAATATCAATGCTTTTGGATGTATTTTCATAGAGGCTAAACTAAAGTAAATGGTGAATGTTTTAATTGCGTCTCTTATTTATTATTACAAATATTTACCCTGATCTCATTGCTGCATAACAAAGTCTATTTCCAGGATGCAATGGTGAAATAATTGCTGAGCAAGAATTTTGGTTAATTTTTTTTTTGTAAGTCAGTAAAAGTATATTAATTCACAAAGTTACATAAAATACAAAGGTCTATAAGACCTGACAGACCATTCCGCTTATCGCTTGGTCGATCAAAAGTTGTGTTGAAAGTGTAGGAGAACTAGCCTGCAAACTAAGAAGATAGGCCTGACCAAGATACAGACAAAACAAACTAATTGAAATTTTCCATATAGTACGAAAAACTATAAGGGGCTAGCCATGCAGGGCTGCCAGAAACCAAAGACAAAACTAGGGAGTGACTAGGATGACGAGAGACCCAGAAACAGGATCAAAATTTAGACAAGAAGACTTCAAGGCTGGCGGACAACTCTACAGCTCAAGTTCCACATAATCTTTGAAGGTGGCACTAGGGCCAGTAGCTGCTTTAACATGTTCCGCTTTTGGGGCCTTCTGGGCATTCTGGTGTTGCCCCACAGGAGCATTGGTATCTTCCGCTGGAAAATCAACAACAATGTTCATACCTCGTTGGACAGAGAGTTTAAAGATCCTGGTGAAGGCCCTCAGATCCTCTGCCAGCATTTTGATTTCCTCTGTGAGTGACTTCAGGCAAATTTCCAAAGCATCAAGTCTGGCAGAGTTTTTAGCCGAAGCCAGCATAGTGGTGTAGTATGCTTCTTTCATGGCTTCCCCCTGCCTGACGAGAGCTTTGGCTAGTATGGTCTTCATTCTCCAAGCCTCAACCTGTGTCCTAACAAACTGCGTGGCTCTAGTGGACGGGGTTCCTAGATCTGCAATCCACTCAATTTCCTCCTCAATTAATTGCATATCTAGCTTCTCCCGCTCCTCATTTACTTCGGCTTCCATCTCATCGATTATCTTCTTCCCTCTGGCCGAGACTTGAGTTTCATATGCCTCCCTAGCTCTTTTCAACTCTCTATTCGCTGACTCATTGCGACAACCCCCAGTTGACATAGTGCTTTTGAAGGTGACAGCAGGAGAAGGATGCACTTCAAAGAACCAGACAAAGAACAAAGCAAAGGGCTCAGGACGAAGAGTCGGGTGAGGAGCATAAGATGCGAGAGATTTTTGGTAAGACATTATAGTTATAGTGGAGGGATGAGCATAGAGGTTGAGTGAGGTTTGCGTGGATCTCCAGATTTTGGCATCATTACTTCTCTTTCTTTTCTGGTGTGCCTTCCCCTGCCTGCAATCCGAAGCAATGGATTTGTCATGCTTGGGGTTTCTTGTTATGGGCCACGTGTCATCCATTGGGCCTAGCATTCTCTGACAATCATTCTTCTGCAGGATTTCCTTCATCTTCCACTGTGGGTGATGGTACCTGCCCTCCTCAATCCAATTCGGGGTATAATGATCCAGTAGGCAAGCCTTAATGGCTATCTTCATTCGTTATTAAGGCGTGTCTCGTCGCACTACTGCATCCCTCCTCCCTGTACCAAATGTATTTTCTCGAAAGATGTAAACACTTATCCCGAAGTTCTGTGCATGTGACATCATGCCAACAGGTGTCCAGGTAAGTAATGTGGTGATTGATCCCATAGTTGGCCAGACAATCAGCCACCACATTTGCCGTTCTTCTTACCACTTGCAGAATGATTCCGTCGAGGCTTGAGAGGTGCTCTACTATGAGCTCTGTGACCTTGGCCAACCTCCAATGCTTCGTTACCTTACCCGGTTTCGAACCCATCTGTAGTTTCCTTGCGGCATTGATAGCCAAAAGAGAATCCCCTTCCACCACTGTAGCTCCTGTTCCTAGGCGAATTAGTATTCGGAGCCCTTGCTCTAAAGCCGTGAATTCCATCTCATTGTTGGTACCTTCTCCCATAGCTTGACTGAAAATATGTTGAATGTCACCTTTGTAATTTCGGAGGACACCTCCTATACCTGTCGGTCTAGGATTGCCTCGAGAGGCACCGTCAAAGTTCAGTTTGTGAAAGCCTGTTGGTGGCGGTAGCCAAGCATTCATGGAGGTGCCTTGCTGTTGTCATGGTTTAGACGAAATGGAGATGGTACCTACCTCAATTCCAAACATATAGAGAATTTGTAAGTCAGTCACCGATAGATCCTTGTTCTTTTATGCTTTCCATCTAGTGAAATCCGTTTCCCTCATGTTTTGTAGTATGGTAACTTAGATAAGCTCAATGGTTTTAGCTTCAATTTGAAACACTCTTCTATTTCGTTCTTTCCATACCGACCACACTATGAACCCAGGGATCAATTTCCATAATGTATTGACTATTTGGGATTTGGAAAAATCACTTTGCCAGTTTGCTATGCTTCCCTGTATTGAGTCTTTGTTCCTGTCTGTACTCTTGAATATGGTTTCCATCCAGTTCCAAAGACTTTCTATCTAGTTATAAATATTGAGGAGGTGATTCATTGATTCCTCCTGATTTCCACACAGGGGGCAACATGAGGGGCCTATGAACCCTTTTTTCCAGAGGTTCTTCCAGGTAAGAGTTCTTTGGTGCATCAAGAGTGATAGAAAGGTTTTAATCTTTGGCCATATTTCAACATCCCATACTCTGTTATACCAATTGACTTTTTCCCCTTGGTCTCTTTCTTCAATACAGACTCTTTCTTCTTTGAGGGAGAAGGTACCCCCTTCGAGCTTGCCCCAATGTAGTTGATCTGCATCATGAGCGTTTCTTATTTTCCTTTTAGCCAGCTCTATTTGCAGTGCCATCATATTGTTGTCCCTTTCTTCTGGTTGCAAAGTATCGTTGAAGATCCATTGTTTCCATGCTTGATTAGTAGTATTAGGCTTCCAGTAATGATTCACGGTTATCTTTCCTTGTTCCTGGTATCTTCTCTGGATGGTGAGGAAATCTAGGCTTTCAAGCTTAGGTAATTGCTGCCAAGCATCCTCCCAGAATAGAGCAGTCTGTCCATCACGGATTTCCCAAAAATTGTGTTCCTGAATGATGCCTTGGTTAGCGCTTGCTAGGTTCCAGATTGGAGATCCTTTTGGAGGTTCCTGCATCTTGATCAGATTCTGAGGGCTATATTTGGCTTTCCAATGTTTAGCCTAGGGAATGTTCGGTTCTTTAACCCATCTCCACCATAACTTGGCTCCACAAGCTCGGTTGATGGTGTAAGGGTCCTGAAGGTTTAACCCACCCAGGTGCTTGGGCTTGCAAATTTTGTCCCATGCCATTAAGGACCACTTCTGTTTAACTGAGTTTCCCGACCACAGGAAAGCTTTCTGGATGAGTCGGATTCTCTGCAGCACACCTTTAGGTGCCGGGAGAATAGACAGCATGAAATGTGGAATGGCCTGGAGTACAGATTTGGTGAGGACTAGGCGACCTGCAAAGTTCAGGGTTCTATGGGTCCAATGCTGACACCGCTTCTCTAGATTGGCTAGCATTTTCTCCCAATGAATTTTTTGCCAGGGTTTATCTGTCAGCGGAATGCCTAGGTATCTGGAAGGGAGGTTGCACCTCTTGAACCCGAGGACATTAGAAATATTCTTCTGGACAACTAGGTGCGTATTAAAAAAGAATATGGAAGATTTAGCGAGATTGAGTTCCATACCTGAAGCCAGGCTGAAGCGATTGAGAATGCTTTTGAAACCAAGAGCTTCTTTGACTGAAGGCATACCATGCAGCATAGTATCATTGAAAAACTGCTGATGAGTGGTTGCAGGGCATGAGGGCAAGGGTTGGAGTCCCTGAATTACGCTATCCTCTTTAGCCTTTCTGATAAGCCGGCTAAGACCTTCCATTAGTATGACAAACAGAAAGGGGGACAGGGGATCCCCTTGCCGTATACCTCTAGTCGGTGTAAACTGGGCTGTGGGAGCTCCGTTAACTAGGATGGAAAATCTGGTGGACTTAATCAGGGCTAGGATCCATGTTATCCATCTCTTCGCAAAGCCAAAGGCATCCAGAATAGCCTCCAAGTAGTTCCAGCTGACTTTATCATAAGCCTTCGAGAGGTCTAGCTGCATTAGCATTCCAGCTTTTTTCTGAGTTTGGAGAGTGTGAATCATCTCTTGAGCTAGCAATATGTTATCCATAATCTGTCTACTTTCTACATAGCTAGATTGTTCTTTCGAAATGATAAGAATTCTGGTTAACTTAACTTAACATGTATTCATGATTGCCTTTGAGTATTATATGAGACAAATTCCTGCACTTTTTCAAAAAAAACATTTATTCCTGCACTTTGGCAAGCATATTCCCAGATGAGCATAAGGAAAGATTATGAATCTTGTTGACAAAACACACATAATTCTTCATTATAATTAAATGTTGCATATATTGTAAGGAAGTATTTAATAAGATCAGGGTAAATAAAATGAATTATATATTAGTTCTTATTGCATATTTCTCTTACAACTAAAGTACTGAATTGCCTTTAAGAGAAGCAGTGCATTATTATCTTGATTATTTTAAAGGATTCGATTATTTCCTTAGATTAGTTGGAATGAAGTTGCCGTGTGATTTCTAGTTTCATGCTTGCAACATAGCAGTATTTTTTAAGAGGTTTTGCATTCTTTATTTCTTGAATCACTTTCTTTTGAATGGGGCCTACATTCCTTTGTCCCCTGGACAACTAAGGAAGACTTACTACAGGAGTCAACTCAACCCAGAAGAGGAGCCAGAAGTAGATTCCCAGAGTGTGTTTACTTTGCTTTGAAGAGTGTTGTTTATTTTTCCTGAATGATGCTCCTTTTGAATTTATTGCAAGAGCTCGGTTTTTATTTAACAGATCCCTGAGGTCGTATTATGGAATATATTGTGCTATGCCTCTGATTTTACTTACCTGGATCGGAAAATTAAATGTTGGTGTAAATCTAGCATTTATACTGCTCAACACCAGCCCTAACCACTCTAACGGAGCTCTACATCTTTCTGGGTCTTGCCAATTTCTACCGCAAGTTCGTGTTGGGGTTCTCTCATATCACTTGGACTTTGACTCAAGTCACAAAGGGTGGAATGATAGAAAAATTATTTTGGTCTGAATCCCAAAAGAAATCATTTTCTGAGTTGAAGCATCACCTCTGTTATGCACCAGCGCTCACATCACCAGACCTGCAACAACCATTTGAGATTGAGACAGATGCCTTTGACTATGCTATTGGTGAAGTTCTTACTCAGTAGGGGCATCCAATGGCATATCAGAGTGAGAAAATTTCAGAGAGATATATTCCATGGTGCAGGCTTATCGACAATGGAAGCATTACATTATGGGGAAGGAAACGATCATCGACACAGACCACCGACCCCTGCAGTTCATACAGACACAAGGGAAGTTGTAAAATGATTGCCATCATAAATGG
The DNA here is from genome assembly GCA_031772625.1 of Pinus tabuliformis. Classification (NCBI taxonomy): domain Eukaryota; kingdom Viridiplantae; phylum Streptophyta; class Pinopsida; order Pinales; family Pinaceae; genus Pinus; species Pinus tabuliformis. The sequence goes on along the minus strand of CM062804.1, from coordinate 543,632,547 downwards.
TCCACATACCTACAAAAGTTCCATTTGAACATTAAGTAAAAGAAGGCAAGCACAAATAATGTTGTCGAATACCTCATCCAACTACCGATCATGGAGCTGACCACTGTGATCGACTCTTGTGGGCATGAGACTTTAGTGCGACTGCATATGTACAAGAGTGATCCAGAATTCGACAACGCATTTCATACATTCCTGGAAGGCAAACAAGTTCTAAATTTTCACCTCCAGGATACACTGTTATGTCACTTAGGACACCTTTGTGTTCCTTCAATCGAGAATTCCAAGATTATTTGGGAGGCGCACTACAATCGGGTCGTTGGACACTTTGGAGTAGAGAAAATAGTGGCAGTACTGCAGAAGTATTTTTATTGGACGAGCCTTCGAGAAGATGTTGGGAAGTACATCATATCCTACACTGCGTGTGCCATTGCCAAACCGACCATTAAGAAGAAAGGCCTATATGCTCCTCTTTATAATCCTAGCTGGCCTTGGGAATCCATCTCCATGGATTACATGTCGACCCTCCTGTCTACTAAGCATGGCAATGATTGCATTTTCGTGGTCATCGACAGATTCTCTAAGATGGCCATTATGGCAGCCTGCACTAAGAGTATCACAGTAAAGGCCACTGCTAAGATATTGTTTGAATGAGTATGGGTACACTTTGGGATCCCACAATCCATTATCTCAGATCGGTACAACAGGTTCCTACGTAAATTTTGGTTAAGTATCTAGTCGATGTTGGATACCAAGCTCATTAAGTTCACGACTTTCCACCCCCAAAATGATGACCAAACAGAGGTCATCAACATGATGATCGTACACATTCTACACATGTACAACTCAAATAATCCATGCACATGGGAAGAAAACCTCCCCTATGTCCAGCACAACTACAACGGAGCTTTCCATAGCTCAATTGGACACAACCCATTTCAGGTGGGGTTGGGATTCCAATCACTATGTCCCATTGATGTGCCATACCATTTGCAACTACTCAGGCAGCTTCGACCCATATCCAGTCCAAAGCTAGCAGTGCTAACAACTTCATTGAGTGCATATAGCACATCCACCAGTAGGTACACGAAATATTGGACAAAGCCAATATTAAGTACAAGTAGCGACATGATCAACATCGGGTGCCACACAAGTTCCAGGTGGGCAATAAAGTTTGGATACATTTGCAGAAGGAGTGCCTCGTTAGGCCCCACCGTAAGCTTTGAACACTTTGATAAGGGCCATACACTATCACCAAGGATATAGGGGACAATTATTTTGAACTCAACATTCCACCATTCCTTGGCCTGCACCTAGTGTTCAATGTGGATTGCCTTCGACCATACTTTCCACCATTACTAGGCAAATCCGACATTTCAGAACAACTCACACCAACAAAGTTAAACATAGAATGCATGGAACATGCCACAATTGATTGGATCATGGACACGTAGATCAAGAATAATCGCCAATAGAAGATACAACTATATTAGTTTGTCAAAGCTCGCCAAATCCACCACCAAGGCAAGTGGCTCACTAGTGACCAAGTTCAGCAAAAGTTTCCCCATCTCAGGGAGGCACTCAACGCAATGGGTACCATTGATTCCTAATGGGAGAGGACTGATCTAGGTGGATATTGATGGCCATCCACCTATTCCACTTGGACCCCAACCACTTTTTCTTTCAGTTTCCTTAATTGTAGCACAATTTACTATTTTTGGCAGTTTTTCAGGTCCTAAACTTTCGGAGCTGTTTTGAGGACCTAAACTACTTTTTTTTGGAAAACGGGAAAACATGATTCTTTAAATAATTTTTGCAGCCAAAATTGTAGTCCTTGGATATATTTTTTTAACGAGGTATGGTGCATGTCAAATGGAGATCATATGGCAAAGTTACAACCCCGGGAAGTTGATGTACCAATTTACCCAAATGGGGCCCATAGTTTTGGTGCTTCATCTCCTAAGGTTAGGTTTTTGGATGTTTAGGGTTTTCCATTATTTCTCAATAATAAATAGGCCTTCAAGCCTCATTGTAAGACATTTCAGAGGCATGTAGTTGCCACATATCTTCTAAGAGATAAGCTACCATCACCCGAGCTAATTTATTTCCATTATGTTTGTAAGCATATTTTAGTTCTTTGATTTTAATGAAATGAAGTGCTATTTCTGTTGGATCTCTGTTTTTGTGGTTATATTTGTATTTTGTTGCGTTTTTGTTTAAGTTCGTATCAACAGAGAAAGAAACTAGTCCTAGACTCGAGGACAAGCTCCATGAGTTACAAGCATGTATATTACAAGCACCCCAACCAAAGCGAAGCCCTGGGACTGACCTCAAACATCAAGAGAAATAAATTTATAGGATGAAAATATTGATTCTAAAAATTTAGAAATATTGTGTCCCTTCCCCAGGGTTTCTTGAAGAAATAAAACATCAGGTTGTTCCACTTTAAATAATCTCTTTAAGGCTACTTTCCAACCCTCTGCAATTTAAAGACAAAAATTTCACTGGGGAACATCCTAAAGGGATTTTAATGCTCTAAGAGCCCATTGATATAATTTTGTCTACCGATGACCAATTCCTCATGGGTCTTGGCTTTATCCAAGGAAATATTGGATTTCCTCATACTCTTACCATAAATACCAGGAACAAGGATTTGACCTAGACCACCAAAAGGGACCTTAGAAACTAAAATCACAAGGTGAGACCTCAAATTGTAGAGGATATCACCCTCACTTAGATCACCATAGCTTATTCAAAATACAAGCACCATCAAGAGTAACCCAAAAACCTCAAAAACATTGGATCGGGGGCATTCATAGGGGAAGGAAACATAGACAACATGAAAGGATTACAAGCACTCACACCCAGAAAAGAATTACATCCAACATGTAAAGAAATAGAACATGATCCATAATGTAAATGAAAAGAAGAAAGGGTACCAAATTACCAGGAGTAGAAGTGTCCTCTATAGATAGATTGATCCTTGTTGTGGGAGCCAAAGAGGAAACCTTCGACTGAGACATCATTCAGGAAACCAAAATTGATCTAGGTACATTAGAAATAGTTTTCACTAGATCCACTAACCTCCTGTTATCCTCCGCTGGACCCTAGGGAAAGACCCCCGAGATCTCCCCTTTAGTCTTATGTTTTATGGATACTTACTAGAAAATGATGAATTTTTGAAAGGGAGGTTTCATTTGTTAACTAAGTTTCCATATTTGTGGCATATTCTACATCTAAAAGGAAGGCCCTCATAGTCCAAATCTTAAAGCTACACAAAAACATTCCCTATGTCCATAGTTTCATGAAGCTTCTTCCGAAGGTCAAGGCGAACCAAAATCCTAGCCACTGATTGGTGTCTCATCTCTCTGGAAGAGTAATCCACATCCAAAAAATGCCCCAAAATGCTCCCAAAATTTTTCACCACATATTAGATGGTAAACCAAGAAATCAGACCCAGACAAGGATTTGATCTAGACATTCCTTCTGGGCATCAAACAATGGAGTCCAAAATTTAAAAATGACTGGTGTAGAATCAATAGCCCAAATCTCCTTCACGATTTTAGCCACATCCTCTTGAGAGTTGAATGGGAGTCTAATCCATCCTTTTTCAAGAAGAAAGAGCTTTGAGTTTTCCGAGACCAAATGGGTAATATGTTGATCCCTCCTCACCAAAATGGTCTCTAATACAAACTTCCGGCCTCTAGCCCTTCCCACCTACGATTTATTTTCCAAATCTATCGTTTCCAACATCACTACATCATCCCCCAAACACAAATTGTATGCAATTGGTGTTTTTTCACATTTTAGGACATGAAGCTTCTTTCTATTTGGAGAAAAAACCCAAATACCATCCTCTTGAACATTAGGGTTTGAAGCATCCTTCTCTTAAACCCTCAAATAATTTCCAGAGGAAGGACATTTCTTTGTGGCCGCTTGATTTTTTGAAACCTAAGGACCATAAACAAATGTTAGGGATTTATCCACGACATTTAGGGGGGCCTTTGGAAAAGGCTCTCAAACAAATAGGAAACCACCCAAGGGCTGAGAAACTAGAAAAGTGGAAGCCCCACCACTTAAGGAAGGAAGGGGAATACCTGCTCCATTAAAACCCATAGAAAAATACCCGAGAAACCCAAACAAACCATCGCGAGAAATGGGTTGGTCTAGAGAAGAGATGCCTCCCATCGAAACCAGTTGCATAAAATATACAACAGAGGAAAAAATATTTACCTTAGATACCACCATCTAGAACCCTGGATATATGGAAGTGGATAGAGGACCACAGTGAAACCACCGATTCAAGTTCCATGAAAACTCTCCAGATGGGTTCAAACCCACAACAACATTTTCTACAGGTGAAGGGAAGAAACCCCTATAAGAACCAATTTCATCAAAATAAACATAAATTGGACCCCTAGTAGGGCTCACCAAATCATAGTCAACAACCTCCACATCATCCATCACACAACCACTCCACACATTCCAGATCAACAAACCCCTTGAAATGCCTTCCACAGAGCCCTAGAAAGAGAACTGACAAGGGTAAGAACCCTAATTTAACCATTAAAGACAGAACCAAAACCTGTCGCATGAAAAAATAGACTTCCTAACAGTAAAAATTTTCCACTCAAAGGGAAACACCCCAATACCATCCAGACTGCTAGCGGGTTGGACTCTCCCACCAACAAAACTAAAACTATTTGGCACCCATTAGAGAAACCCTGCAAAATCTCCCTTCCTCCATCACCCTCTCTTTAATCAGTTCATTTAGTCATATTTACAACACTAATATCCTTTATTGTAGTGAGGGAGAGCTTACAACAAGGAATATAGTGGTGTCAACAACAAATTGAATATGGTTCATATGTAGCTATACATAGAAAAATAAAATACAAAAAAAATAGTAAATAAAGGGGACCCCAAAATTTGAAAATTTCATTGAAATTAAGTTTGAGGTGATCACAAGGCCCAAGTCCTCTAAAGTTAATATCTTTCATTTTGACCATCGAAATTGGATTCTACAAGTTCTAGGTTAAATATCTCAACCTTCCCTTTAATTTTGTCCATATAAAGCTTCTGCCTTAGTGTGTAGATGTCATATATTTTCTTTTGTGCCATACACAAGACAATTCTTAACAATTTTTACCCACATATATTATTGGTATTTTTAGCTACAAATTGAGTGCACATCTATTCAATGTATAGATACATCATGCATGTAATTATGAGAGACATAACTATGCACTTAATGTGGAAAATAATTAATGTGTGTATGGGAAAATTACATAAAAAGGAGTTAACAACAAGACTAACTTGATGAACTAACAAACAAGAGAATTTGGTAATAAGAATAGCTAACTATAAGTCTCAACTCTTGTGGAAAAAAATACCTTGAAGTGGTTATAATTATAAAATAATGAATCTAATTTCGCTGTTAGTTATAAAATACTAAGCAAAGTCAAACAAGTTATAGACTTCCACCTGTAGGATTCACTCTTATGCTATTTGGACTATCTTTTTGTTCCTTAAGGAAGGAATGCAAAGAAAATTTTGGAGGAACATCACAATTGAGTGGTAGGGAACTTTAGTGTGAAGAATAGTTCAAAAGTATTTATACTAGTGAAATATTCAACATAATGTTAATTAACACATTAGTGTGTGCACTAACTATATCATCACTAAACCAACCATTAAGAGGCAAGGGTTCTACACTCCTCTACCTACCCCTGACAATCCCCCATAGTTAGTCTCCATTGATCACATGTCAATATTTCCCTCCACCAAACATGGTCATGATTGTGTCTTTGTGTTTGTTGATCGGTTCTATAAGATGGTTGTTTGGGCACCATGTTAAAAGAGTATCACAAATAAGGCCATCACTAAAATTTTCTTTGATCATGTTTGGGTTCATTTTGGGCTACCATGGATCATTATTTCAGATAGGGACAACATATTGCTTATTACCTTTTTGGTCCAACCTACGATATCTGATGGACACCAAGTTGACCAAATCAATTGCCTTCCAACCCCAAAATAAAGGATAAAAGGAATTGGTCAGTAGAATGGTTATGCATATCATGTACATGTCCAACCCCAAGCATCCATGCACATGGGATGAGATCCTTCCATATGTTCAACATAGAAATAACATAACTCTCCATGTCTCTATTAGACACAACTCTTTTCAAGTGTGCTTGGGATTCCAACCATTGGACCCAATTTATGTAGCCCTACCCACTGCATCTTCACCAACATACCCCCCAATGCTCATAATAAGATATATAAACTAACCAAATCTCTTGAATGGATCTAACACCTCTAACAACAAGCTCATGATATATCACATAAGGTGAATGCCTAGTATAAGTAGTGACATGAATAACATTTGGATCCACATAAGTTTTAGTTTGATCATAAGGTGTGGTTTAATTTACATAAATATATCCTCACATATATGTATTTCTTGGATATCTCCTCACTAGGAGTTTCATATCAATATGTTGTCAAAATTGAGAAAAAAATTAAGCAAAGGAATAAGTGAAAGTTTGAGTCTACAAATATACCACAATAGAAGAATGGTAAAGGAAACCCTACCTCGAAGAACAAGGGACAAAGTAAGGAGATACAACCTTAAAAAAATTAATCCAAGCCACAAGTAAAGAAAGGCAGTGCGAAGTCAAAGAAGGGAACTAGAATGTGATGTGAGTTCTAGAAAATCCCACAACATTGATGGTTACCACTTGAAATAGTCATTGTTAACCAATAATTAAAAAAAAAATAGTTTTACCTTGGTGTAGCCTTTTATTTGGAGTAAGATAAGGGCAACCAAAACATCAATGTATAACCTAGTGCTACCATCACAAGAATTAACATATGAAGAATTATATGCAAAACAAATATCCCTATAAATGTGTAGGTTTTAACCTCTTATAGATAATTATTGCAAACAAATTCTTAATAAAACAGAAAAGATGCAATGAATAATGCACACATTAAAACATATATTTTATCCTAGAAACCCAAAACTAGGAAAATAAGCAATATTTTTTCAATATATATTCTTTTGTACAATATTAAAATACAATATATATCCCATGATCTCCATGAACCACCAATTCATTTACCCTATATTAGAATACAACCATAGTTTCTGTTAAACACACATGGACAACAAAGGAATCTGAAGGATAAAACATGAGAGTGCAATTTTTATTAACAAATGATTTACATTTATAGTACATATTGTGACTGTTGGGTTTCACATCCCAAGGTCTCTTGGACTACTTTGTCTATTCGGCTTCCACACTAACCCATTGAGGATTATGTGTCCAAAATCCCCCCCCTTAATCCAAAGGGTTATGTATGAGTCCAAGAAGAGAGCTGAAATACAAAATGTGCAAAAATGCATGGCAGCACTAGGCTGAATGTGCTCTCTGAAATATTGGTATAAAGAGCGGTGGTTTTAGGATGACCACCAACACTGGAACGCTTAGTGCAGTTCCTGGAACTCTTCCAAAATTGGCAAGAAGCTGAAGTCTTCTGCTAGAGGAAGTGCCCCTATTGATTTGAAGAGGGAAACCTTCAACCAATAAAGGGAGGTCTCACCCCGCATAAAAGGGAGAACTTCAACTTGAAAAGGAAAGTCTCAACCTGTGATGGATTAAGGATGGCCAACAACTCTGGAATGCTTAATGCAATTCCTAGAACTCTTCCAAAACTGGAAAGAAGCTAGAGTCTTCTGCTAGAGGAAGTGTCCCCAATTTTGTTCCTGGAATTCTTCCAAAACTGGCAAGACGCTGAAGTCTTCTGCTAGAGGAAGTGTCCTAGATTACCAACTGAAGGCATGTTCACGGGCATCTTTGTCTCTGGCTACAACTCTGAAACTGGTGTGGCAGGGTGTGGCTCAAGCTCACTTGATGTGACTTTGAAGCTTGTAGATGACCATCATTTCCCCCCCTGTCAGATACAAGGTGAGATGATGGAGAAAACTCAATTGCAAGACTATTCAATACTCTGGAACAAGTTCTGACATGTGTTTGGAATATCTTCTTGGCTATTGATGCCCATTGCCAAGAAGCGATCCATCCAAGATGAATCTTTTTTCTTGCAGGACGTTTGTTTCTGAAGCATCTGTGTGAAGAATGGGTGGTTTTATGACAGTGCTTACATGGATGAAGATCAAAACAATGATCTTTCAAATGGCCAACTCGGTCACAGTGTTGGCATTTCACAATCTGTTGTTGTTGTTGTTGTTGTTGCTGTGGAAGAGGGGTAGAGTTTGGAACAGCTGGAGGTGAACTGTCATGAATGAATCCGGCACTCTGAAACTGAATGGGCTTGGCGTAGTCTGGAATATGAAAGGACGAGTCCTTGTCATATCCAAGACCATTTCTGTGCTTGTTGTGGACAAGCTGTTCCCAAGGTCTGATGATGGGCTTGGGAAGTGCAGACTAAGTTTCTGCATCTGCATGTACAACTGCTGCTTTATTGGGTACTGGATCTGAATGAACTTCGACAATATTGTCTTGCTGTTTATGGGAGTCTGCTTCATTGTTTTGAACAGAAACAGGTTCAGAATGACTCCTCTGTTTTAATTCTTCTTGCTGTAACTGAGATTCAAGCTGCAAAAAATCGATCTTTTCCTGTGCATTTTGTAGACAGACCTAAATGTCTGTGAGAGAAACTTTGCTGACTTTTAATGTATCATGAGTAGTAGACAACATCAGAGTTTTGAGGAACTCTAATACTTCACTGATTCTAGCCATTTTTTTTTTCTTTAATGTCAGATTTACACCTTAAAAATTGATCACAACTACTACTCAGTGCAGAAAAGTAATACCCACTCACAATACAACGATATCCTCTATAAATGTGCACTAATTGACTAGTATGCAACCAACAAGCACCAATTACTACCTGTTGCTTCTTGTTGCAAACTGGGACATCATTTATCATTTGGCATGGTAATTTTGTATGCTTGTGTATTTGAAAAAAGAATATTGAAGCCCATAGAAGTCTTCAACTTTACTCAAAATGACCTGTTGACTGAGGATATCATGGTACTGGATACTCACAACGAGGTTTTCATTTGGATTGGTCAGCATGCAAATTCTAAACTGAAGCAACAAATAATTTTTTTTATTTTTATTTTTATTTTTCAAGTAGTTTCTAGAAGCCTGGAAAATGTTGTAGCCGCACTATAGTCTGGTCTCAACGTACTCTCTTTCCTTCATAATATATATATATATATATATAATACAATTCCAACGCATATATGAATCCACCATTTTTAATATGACCATAAGTCCTCTTAACTCATATATAAAATCGATTTTCTTAAATCGGTCTTCTTAAGCTTATCACATGGACACATTTAAGGGTATTAAAACTTCAAGACATAGCATACAAGTGAAACATAGATGAGGAATCAGTCCACAAGCATGAAGAGAGTCACAACACACCCAAATTGAAGATAATTTCCAGCCAGTTGTATGCTTTTTTACCACCAATAAATCACTTCATAAAATTGGTCCCTTAGTGAGGTAGGTTCAGCTTCAAACTTAGAATTTGATATGGCTTTCAACACTGATAGAATCTCGTCCCTTCAGCCAGAAACTCGACTCAAAACTAAGGTGTTTCTTTCGATGGTATAGGTGTTTGTCCTTTGTTCTCAAAGAACCACGCAAATAGTTGTGTTGATACAAGTGGGAGATTAGATTTCCTTTAAGGGAGAATTGGTGCCATTAGGAACTGGAAATCGGCCTTGTCTCTTTTCCCAAAATACGACCTCTATTCTCAAGATTATACCAATAGAATTTGAAGGCAACTCGTTCTCTTTCCAGCCATGATTTGTGACTTGAGTCTTCTACCAATCAACACAAATCAACCAACACAACATTTCACACAGACGACACACTAAAAATAAACCAATGCACTGAGGCTCAACGTTGTAGGAATTACAGTGGAGACGACGACTAGGACATTCCAAATACTTTGTATTCAAACTTTGACTGGGTGAAATTCCTTTTTTTTTTTCTTAAATCATTGCAAAGAATCTTCAAGATTTCTTTCCATCGAACACAGATAAATGAATATATATATATATATATATATATATATATATATATATATATATATATATATATATATATATATATATGTATAATTGGGAAGGACGCACCCACTGTTCCGTTTTCATAGCTCTCAAGCATGTTGCCATTGATGATGTGGCTACATAGAACTTCTTTACAGATACGCTGTCCAGGTCGATGCAATTGTAGCGCTGGTTGAATATACGAATAGGGGCAACATTCAAAACTAGGAAGCCTTTAAACACCGGGAGCTTTCAAGCTTCAATCAGTCTCCCAAGCTTATAATTTAAGCAACAGAGATGTACTGGAATCTTTCACCATGATGTGATGGAGATTATCACGATCAGTCCACAGTATCAATGATCCAATGGTCTGGCACTGCTCTTCGAACTCTGTAGTGAGTCTACGCCCTCAAAGAATAGGATTCAGTCAAATATGTTTCTGCTTCAAGGTTGTTATTACCAAGGAGCTACAGACCTAATGCTCGCATATATGCTACTCTAATGAAGGGGTATATGCAGAATCGCAGATTGAGAGATGTTATAAAAATGCTGAGGGCAATGCGGAATGACGATGACCCTGACAACCACCCGAACGAAGTAATCTACACAACAACCATTTCTGCTTTTGCTAAAATGGGTTCAATGTATGAAGAATTTTAGCGCGGACAGTGTCTGAGATGAACATCAATTGAGGAAGTGCAGTCTCGCAAACTAGACTGCCCGAGTTCTGTCAACCATTTCTGAAAGGCGCAGAGAGGATGCAGAAAATTATTATTATGGCAGAGAGCCCAGGGTGCAGAAAATTATGCACAGAAGACACGCAGAGAGGCAGCGTTTGCAGCAGGTCTCTTGACAGAGGGCGCAAACAATATCAAAAACGTATATGACAGTGCCAGAGGTCAGGTAACGTTTAACTAACAAAGAATTTCATAATGGAAAAGCTGCCAGAGGACAGTCCAACGTTCAACCGAATATAGGCCGAGGAGGCGGTATAGGTCGGGCGTTAACCAAACAGCTCAAGTCATACAAATTTTGACATTCCACACTCAATCATGCCATTCTCGCAGTAATGCACGCAGTCTGATGTGCTCAACTTCAATGTTTTAGGTTGTCAGGGGCGTTAGGTAGTCAGGAAAGTTACAGGTAATGAAGACCAAGCCAACGCTATTCAAGGCAGCTCAGACCAGCTGCTTAGGGAATAACAACATGTCATTTTTTAACTAAGGGATAAACCGCGAGGAAGAAAAATACACATGCCACACATCATGGCTCTGATACCATGTTAAACACACATGGACAGAAAAGGAATATGAAGGATAAAACATGAGAGTGCAATTTTTATTAACAAATGATTTACATTTATAGTACATATTATGACCATTGGGTTTCACATCCCAAGGTCTCTTGGACTACTTTGTCTATTCGGCTTCCACACTAACCCATTGAGGATTATGTGTCCAACGGTTTCTTAACTAAAACTACAAAACCATACACAAAATCACCATTTTCCACAAAATCACTTTTAGCAAAAAACATGTGCCAAAAACTACCAAAAGCGAACACTAAAAATTGACATCCAATTTTTTTTTGCATCACCCATTTTATAGCACATGGGGATAGTCATGCAAAGAATATAACACATACCCAATATTCTCCCACTTCTTGTTTTCTTTGCACATAGGGGGTCACATGAGTACATAATTAGTAATCTATATCAATAATGCCCATTTTCTCTCTATACCAATAGAACTTCTTAGTGCTCATAGATTTCATTACTAAATCTGCAACATGCTTCAAAGTGTCCACTTTTTCCAGTAGTACCTTCTTGCCTTCAATCATACCTTTCATGAAGTGATATTGAACATCAATATGATTTGTATTTGAATGATAAGTTGGGTTATTTTCTAGGAATATTTCACTCTTACTGTCACAATATATCCTTACAACTTGCTATACCAATCCAATACCTGAACAAAATATCTATAACCATACTTATTCCTTGCTTACATGAGTGGCTACCATGTGTTCAATTTTTTAAGTTGAGAGTGCAACTATAGATTGTATTTTTCTAATCCAAATAATTTCTCCTCCAAATAGTTTAAGCACATACACACTTGTAAATCTTTTGCAATCTAGATATCCAGCCTAGTTTGCATCAACAAATCCATGTATGTCCAACACTCTATTCAATCCTAGTCTTGGTAGCACAATCCATAGCTAGTAATTCCATGCAAATACCTAAAACCCTTATTTACTATTTTCCAATACTTCTTCCATGGTTTTTACATATACCTACTTAATACTCCCATTGCATATGTAATGCATGTCCTAGTACAAACCATTGCACACATCATACTTCCAATCACATTTGCATAAGGAATGAAAGACATGTCATCTTCCTCTTCTTGTGTCTTGGAATTTTGATTTACAAATAACTTTACACCTATAAGAATAAGCACCTTTATTGGTTTACATTCCTATATTTTAAAAATCTATAATAATTTCTCTACATACTTCCTTTGACTTAACCAAAGTTTTTTGCTTTTCCGATCTGTTTTAATATCCATGACCAAGATAAAATTTGTGGCAATAATTTCCTTCTTGTCAAATGTAGATGACAATTGAGTTTTCACTTCCTAGATGATTATCCTATCATTTCCATTCAACAACATATCATCCACATATAAGATCCACATAGAAGACCAAATAGGTAACATGATCACCAACTAATTTGAAATATATGCAATGATCTGCTTTTCTCTTTGTGAAACCAAGTCCAAGTATATAAGTATCAAAATTTTGGTACCATGTCCTTAGTGACTGCTTTAACCCATACAAGGACTTTTTTAGCCTGCATACTAGCTCTTTGTTTCCTTTCGCTACAAATTCTTTGGCTTCTTCACACATATTTCTTCTTCCATATCCCCATGTAGGAATGTTGTCTTCACATCCATCTATTTTACTTCAAGTTAAAAAACAAAAAAAAAATAGGCAAAAGAAATCTAATAGAAGTTACTTGGAAATAGGATAAACAATATTGCAAAAGTAAATTTCCTCTTACCTGGGAATAACCATTTGTTACTAATTGAGCATTTTATTTCTCCACTTTTCCTTCTACATTCAAATTCTTCTTATGTACCCATTTGCTGCTAATGGGATTTCTTTGAGCGAGAAACTCAACTAGATCCCAAGCCTCGTTCTTGTCTAAGGTTGGAATTTATTCAACTATGGCCTTTTTCTAGAGTTTTATATTCTCTAAATTCATTGCCTCCTCAGCAATTCTAGGATCATTTAAAAAAAAAGTAAAATAAATAAATAAATAAAATAAAATAAAAAATGAACAAACTTAGATGGAGTATACCTTTCTAGATACCTTATTTCCAAAATCAATCTCCTCAGTACTAGAGTCTATGGTTCTTCTTCTTCTTAATTATGTTCTATTGAAGACTTTGATTCACCATCCTTCATTTCGGTTCCTTCTCCCTTGGTGCTCTTTTTTTGACATCTTTGACTTCTCTAAACACTACATCTAAACTCTATAGTACCTTCTTAGTTTCTATGTTCCAAAGCTTATAACCTTTCAAGCTATCTTTATATCCAATTAAGATACTCTTTTCATATTTCTCATCCATCTTACACCTATTCTCCTTTTGAATGTGTATATAAGCATCACAGTCAAATATCCTAAGATATTTCATAGAAGGTTTCTTACCAGTCCATATCTCATGTGGAGTCTTTTCATCCAATGCTGATGAGCGTGATCTATTTTCCAGATAACACACAGTTTCCACTACTTTTACCTAGAATTATGATCCTAACTTACCACCATTGATCATGCTTATTTCTTTCTCCAGTAGTGTCATATTCATCCTTTCTATGAAGGTGTGTATGGAGTAGTCTTATGCTTTATATACCACACTTCTTACAAAATTGCTCGAATTAATACCCATTGAATTCTACACCATTATCTATACTCAACATCTTAATTTTCTTCCCTATCTAATTTTCCACAAGATACTTAAACTCTTTGAACTTGTCAAAGACTTGGATTTATTCATGTGGAAATAATTCCATGTATTCTATTGTGTCAGTTTAATCACTGATTAATTTGAATGAACCACAAGAATTTAATTTTCAACTAGGGTAGGTCTGCTTATTTCAAAGGTGTCCTCACTATCTATGCCGATACATAACAACCAGGGAAAGAAATGAAAGAAAATTCCGTTGAACACAATTGTAGAACTTAAAGCACTCATGCAAAAATAAAAAATACATTCTACAGGAATGAAATTCACTCATCACACTTCATGTTTTTCTTAAAGAACAGGTGCACCACACATCATTAATAAAACTGTATCAATTGATTAAATATTATAGTTATAACCAATCCTATGTAACAACATATAATGAATTTGAAAACAAAAGTGCATCAATACTACAATTCATACAACAACATTAATGAATCCACACTTAAAATAAATACAAACCAAACAACTAATCTACTACTACTGCAATCCCTGCTAAAGAGGAGGGCCCTTCCTCCCTAGCAGGGCGCAAGGATGAAATGGAAACTAGTTAAAAACTCAACATGAGATCTGTATGAACATCACCAGAAGTGTTTTGTATTCAAAATGACTGGAAATTACAAGATCAAAATGTCGATGTTGTTCTTGTGTTGGCATTCCATTTTCATGGAACTGAACCTTTTTATAAAGTTTACAAGCCCCAGAAATTAGGGAAAAAATCTGCCATGAGAATCCGATTCTCATGTTGATCAATATTAAGAGAAAAATAGAAAGTGTTACAAACAATTTCCCAATAAAATACCAATTCAAGTTACACCATCTCCACAATCATAACCACTGAGATCCTTTGACCATTCGTAGATAATTCATGATTCTTGACAATTATCTTTGAAGACAACAACCACGGTCTTTGGCAGTTGCGGTGTAACGACAACTTGAGGAGTAATTACAAAACTTCAAACTGTAACAACAAATCCTCAAAGTGTAAAAACAAGTAACAATAGTAGTTTCTCATCCTTATTCCTTAGTTGTAGGCAACACCCGAAAGAAAATAACTAGAAAACTTCTTCCACAATTACCTTGGTTAGCCATCTCAAAAAGACATCACTTCATTTGATATTTAACGAAAGATGGAAAAATAATATGTTGAGAAAGGATTTCTCTTATTGCCACAGAAAATGGTAATTGGGACATAAATTTCATACGTTTATAGAGAGAAAATGATAAAAAATGGGGAAATAGGTGTCTAAGATATGCTTAAAAACTGCACCCAACATCTCCCCCCATCTGAAGCAACGACATGTCCTCATGTGAAATACTTAGGTACTGTAGTTGTATCGCTGCTGTAAATATATAAAGTTATAAACATCGGTAGTATCTTCGTTAACTGGTCTGTAGCCCTAAGTAGCCATCAATTGATGTGGCCATGATTCCTCTTCATAATCATACAATCGCTGATGGGGCTAGTATTCTTCGACTGGAAGCCAAATCAAGGGATACTTAAATATAATCCCTATCCAGAAGGCTCCCATTGAATTCACAATCCAGGCATATTCTAGAACCCTTGTAACAACAACCACAAAATTAGGAAACCCAAAAGGGTCACACTCCTGTAGACTTGCACTACCAACCTTTGTACGTTTAAGGCATCTAGTCAATGCTTGGCTCTTCAACTATGCAAAGAGGTTGAGGAAAAGTATAAAAATACTCCTCCTATAGATCGCTGATTGTTTCATCATATTAGGGGTACTTAGAAACTTTCTAAACTCACGCTTCAATTTAGTAGCCATTCTTGGTTTCGCTCTTATCCACAAGGTTGCCTTCTCTTCATTAGTGTCAGATGACTTCATGGCCAAATGCCATTCTACATGATTTCTCATGAAAGAGATGAAGGTGTGCAACTGCAAGTCCCCCATGTAGGAGAAAATGCGTACAATCATATGCAGGCTAGCATATTCAAAAATCATATTATGTAGAAAAATCTCACAAAGTAAGATTTGCTCATCAAAATCACATGCAGGAAAAAAAAATCTAAAAAGTCCAGGTAGAATTACTGATCCGAATAGAAAATGGCATCAACCCATGGTATTCATCCACCCATGTTATTCATCCACCTATGGAATTTACCCATGGTATTGCAAGTGACATCCACCCATGGTATTCATTCACCCATGGTATTTTCCCAAGGTGTTGTGACATCCACCCATGGTATTCATTCCCCCATGGAATTGACCCGTGGTATTGCGACATCCACCCATGCTATTCATTCACCCATGGAATTGACTCATGGTATTGTAGCTGAAAAAGACAATAACTATAAAGGTTACAATAGCACAGGTCAATTCCATGGGTGGATGTCACAATACCACAGGTCAATTCCATGGGTGAATGAATACCATGGGTGGATGTCACAATACCATGGGAAAATTCCTTGGGTGAATGAATACCATGGGTGGATGTCACTTACAATACCATGGGTAAATTTCATGGGTGGATGAATAACATGGATGGATGAATACCATGGGTCGATTCCATTTTCTATTCGGATCAATTACCCAGATAAGGTCTGTTCTCATACACAGATTTTAACTGAAACAAATAAATTCTTTCCCAAAGAAAGATTGGATAGGATGGGGAAGGCCTTATACACCCCAATAGGTTAAGGGTGAGTCTGTACAACTTATTTTTATCACCTGTTAAGTTATGAAATTCCTCTTGTAAATTCTGCACTCATTCTTCCATTTCCTTCTCAGTTTTCTTCCTTTCCCATCTTGTCCCACTCTTCCGTCAACTTCCTCTTATCCCACTGTTCTTTGAGAGTATTTATAGATTTTTTATGCTCCTCCAGTAAGATCACTCCCTTTTTCAAAGAGAGTGCCAACTGCTTCCATTTCTATAATTTCGATATCAACAAAAGTTTTTCTGAACAACATCCTACTTCAGGATCTCATGTTCTCTCACATGCAACATCAATAGGGGTGTAACAACATCTCGAGATTCAAGTTGTTCTGCTTCGGCTGCTGGTTCTTGTGAATCAACTCTTACTTCTTCTTCCTGAGGGACCTCTGCCTCAACTGCTGGTTCTTGTGTAACAACAGTATCGTCGGTAGGTTCTTAAGTCTCGGCTTCTAGGTCGATCACCATGGGATGCTTCGTTTCAGTTGTCGGTTCTTGTTATGCTCTTAGCCTGTAAAAAGATACCCAAATACAGAATATGCGAAGAAAGATACCCAGAACATAGAATAGTGAGAGACAACAACAAATATTATATTATTCAGAAAACAATGTTCACTGGCCTCTTCAAGGGGGCAACCTCCAATAGAGCAGAGCTCGATTCAGAAAATAAGACACGATGCTCCTCACAGGGAGTCTCTATCCTTTATATATGACTCATACATGCAATACCATGGGTTTTATTTATACCATCTATCTAATACTACGGCCCATTTGCAACTAACTGTGGTCCCGTCATTAATTGCGGGTTAACCACTTACAATTATTAATATGGGCTTTATTGACTCTTGACTATGACTCGATCCCATTACATAAATAAGCAGGTTAGGGTGGGACCCTAACATGCCCTCCCCCTTAAGACTAGCCTTGTCCTCAAGGCTGAAGCTGCGGAAACTGCTGAAGAATAGTGGCTGGTTCCCAAGTTTCATCTTCCAAAGAGGTGTCTTTCCACTTGACGAGGACTTCCCTAATCATGCGGCCCCGCAGGTGCCTGTCTCGTGTGTCTAGGACCTCTTCAGGTTGGAGCCAGATTGACCCTTCTTCATCCAATTCAGGTAGACTGGTTTGAATTCTATAGTTGTTCCCAATCACTTTCTTGAGGCATGAGACATGGAAAACTGGATGGATTTTTGTAGTAGGTGGCAAAGCCAACTTGTAAGCCACTTCTCCAATGCGCCGAAGTACTTGATATGGTCCGTAGAATTTTGGAGATAGTTTCTGACAACCCTTGTCTTTGAGTGATGTTTGCTTATATGGTTGCAGCCTCAAAAAGACCTGATCCCCTTCTTGAAATTGGCGCTCTGAGCGATGTTGGTCTACCTATTGCTTCATGCGGTTTTTAGATTGATGAAGGTTCTCTCTAAGATGGGCGAGCATGGTTGCGCGGTGTTGTAGGAGTTGATCCACTGCTTGTACCTTTGAGCACCCCTTGATATAAGAAGTAGGGGAAGGAGGGAGTTGACCATATACTGCTTCATAGGGAGTCATTTTGGTGGTGGCATGATAGTTGGTGTTATACCACCATTCAGCCAGAGGTAACCACTGTACCCAAAGATGTTGCTTTTCTGAAGTGAAACACCTAAGGTAGGTTTCCAGACATTTGTTGACGACTTTAGCTTGACCATCCATTTGTGGATGATAGGAAGTACAGAGTTTTAGTTGAGTGCCTTGTAGCCTGAAGAGTTCCTACCAAAAATTACTGATGAAGATCGGGTCGAGATCAGACACAATAGAAGTGGGCATGCCATGCAATTTGAAGATCTGATCCATGAAAGATTGAGCGACCAAAGTCGGTGTAAACGGGTGGGGTAGGGCGCATAAATGAGCATACTTCAAAAGTCTGTCCACAACCACCATGATGACTGACTTGTTTCCTGACTTTGGAAGACCTGTAATGAAATCCATAGAAACCTCCGTCCATATTGATGCCGAGATGGGCAACGGTTGTAGTGTTCCTGGTGCGTTGATGGTCTCCCCTTTGTGGCGTTGACAGACATCGCATTTTGCTACGAAAGTAAGGATGTCCTTTTTCATGCCTGTCCAAAAAAATGATCTGCTGGTGTGAGCATAAGTCTTCTGAAAGCATGAATGTCCTGCAATGGGGGATGAGTGCAATTCTGCCAAAATGCGACTTTTGAGGGTGGATGTTGGTGATATTACGACTTTGTCCCTGTAGCGTAGAATCTCATCCTGCCACGAGTAGCCCTTGGTGGAATTTGGATCCGCCTGCAATTGAGAAATGAGTTGGGAGAGCCCGGGATGTGAAAACCATTCCCTGCGAACCTCTTCAATCCATTCTGGAATGGGGAGGGAAATTGCTAGCAGAGTACTTTCCTCCTCAAATTGGCGAGATAATGCATTTGCTACACTATTGTCTTGCCCTTTCTTGTAAATGATCTCATAATCATATCCCAGCATTTTGGCGAGCCATTTATTTTGTTGTGGGGAGGATAGGCATTGCTCCAAAAAATATTTAAGACTGTGATGGTCTGTGCGGATTTGGAAACGTCGCCCCAATAAGTAAGGTCACCAAGTCTCTACTGCATGTAAGATGGCCATCATTTCCTTCTCGTAGGTAGATTGGCCTAGATTCTTCCCACTTAGTTTTTGGCTTGTGAAGGCCAAAGGTCGTCCTTCCTGCATTAAGACTGCCCCGATACCCGTACCCAAAGCATCACATTCAATAACAAAAGATTTGGTGAAATCAGGTAGTGCTAAGACTGGAGTGGAACACATGGCATTTTTGAGAGCTGTAAAGGCCTATTGTGCATCCTCATTCCATAAGAATAAATTGAGTGAGGGGCTTCGCTATGCGACCATAATTGCAGAAAAATTTGCGATAATAGCCTGTGAGACCCAAAAATCCTCTCAGGCTCTTCAGGTCCTAGGTTGAGGCCAATCCTGCATTGCCTGCACCTTTTTAGGGTCCACCTTGACACCTTCACGCCCCATAATGTGGCCCAAATACTCAACTTCTTCCATGCCAAACGAACACTTGGACAACTTAACAAATAATTTATGCTTGCGGAGCAGTTGCAAGAGTAGATCTACATGCTGAAGATGTGCGGCCCAAGTGCAACTATAGATGAGGATGTCATCGAAGAAGACAAGGACAAATTTCCTGAGATATGGTTTGAGAAGGTGGTTCATAAGGCTCTGAAAAGTAGATGGGGCATTACAAAGACCGAATGGCATGACCAGGAACTCATAATGGCCTTCATGAGTTCGGAAAGCAGTCTTTGGAATGTCGACTTCCTTCATGAGAATTTGGTGGTAGCCTGAGTGCACATCCAACTTAGTGAAGAATTGAGCCCCATTGAGTTCATCCAGCATATCATCAACCACTGGGATGGGAAATTTATCTTTGACTGTCAACTTATTGAGGGCCCTGAAGTCTGGACACATCCGCCACTCCCCATCTTTCTTGAGCACCATGACCACCGGTGATGAATAAGGACTAATGCTGGGACGAATGACACTTGCTTCCAAAAGTTCCTTGATTATTTTTTCTATTTCATTCTTTTGGGTGAATGGATATCTGTATGGGCGCACATTTGGGGGTTGGGCCCCTAGAACCAAGGTGATGCTATGATCATGTTCCCCTCTCGAGGGTGGAAGCTCATGAGGCTTGTCAAAGACCGGAAGATGGTTATTTAAAATCTGTTGCATCTCAGGATGAATTGGCAGAGACGTGGTTGCGACTGCCTGGATAGCATTAAATTGAGCTATAACTCCATGATGGCCCTTTTTTAGCAATTTTTCCATCCTATGTGAGCTGATGATAGAGGGAGCTCCCACTTTGAGTCCACGGAGGGTATGTGTGGAGTTGTTCTGCTTAAAACTCATATATAACTCCTAGAAATCCATTGTGATTGGCCCAAGAGTGTGGAGCCATTCAGCGCCGAGGACAATGTTGCACCCTCCCATGTGTATGGAAAACATGTGGGTCTTCAACTGATAATCCCCCATTTGAAGTTTGACATTTTCACAGCGGCCTTCACATTTCATTGTGCCCCCATCCGCAATTTGGACTTGGAAGTTAGAAACTGCTCGTACAAAACAATGCACTGCTTCCGCGACTTTGTGATGGATGAAATTATGTGTACTTCCACTATCAATCAAGACTACTACTGGGCGATGTTTAATAAAACCTCTGATTTTGAGAGTTTGAGGTGAAGAAATCCCTGCCAAAGCATGCAGCGAAATAACTGGTTCATCAGGGACATTGTCCTTTTGGTTGTCCTCTTCTACCGCCTCATGTTCCTCAAGTGGTGGATCTTCCTCCGATGAGTTGTAGTCAGTGGCATCAATTTGAAAAAATTTGGGCTCCTTGCATTTATGACCTGTGAGTATTTTTCATCACAATAGTAACATAATCCTTACTTTCTTCTTTCGGCCATTTCTGCATGTGACACCTTTTGGACCTTAAGTGTTTGAGTCGTGTTGTGAGCCTGTGGGGGGCGACCCTTAGCGGAGAAATTTGGGCGACTGTACTGGGCTGCTAATGCACGTTCCACGTTATGAGCTACCTTGCAAGCCTTCGTCCATGTGGGAGGGTGGTGCAGTAGGACTTGGGCTTTTATAGCTTCTTTAAGACCGCTGATAAAACATTCCGTGTAGAACACATCTGAGAGACCCCTAGTGCAGAAGGGTAAGGCTTCAAAGGCTGTAATATATTCATCCGCTGTGCCAGTCTGTCGGATCTTAGTAAGACGACCCAAAAAAGAAGATTCCTGGTCAAAGCAGTCTGTAAGAGTTTTTTTGAAGTTGGTCCAAGCCAGAAAAGGTCCATTGCAACGTTGATGCCATTCCCACCATTGCCACCTTTCATTGTCCAAGTACATGCTCCCCACCATAAGCTGAATCTCATTATCTAAGATGTTATTCAGATTGAAATACTGCTCCATTTGTGCTATCCATGATGCTAGGTGAGAACCGTCAAATTTATGCATATCCAACTTGGGAGGTCGCTGACGGGATTGTTGGTGGGTGCCCCAGACGTGAGGAGAGTGGCTAGACTCACCCTCACTGTGTCCATTGCCATTATATGCCTCCTCGTGGGCTTCCTCCTTGCCCTTCGAGATTAGGGTAGATAGTCTGTCAAGTTGACTTTGGATGGATTGCAAGGTTAGTTCAAGTTTGTCAATCCTCTCATTGGCCATAGCTTGAGCTCTAGTTTCTACCATGCACCGATCAGATGTTCTTGAGATTTGGGACTGCCCAAAAAAAAAATTTCAGTAAGAATTGAATGGTACCACCGTGCTCAGCTCGTCGTCCTAATTTTGATGGGCTAGATCACCAATAAGTGCCCCGGTATAGGAACCCCACACAACTACTCAGATCTGGTGGATCTGAATGGCAGATCGGATAGCTCTGGGCGGCAGAACAGACTGCT
Organism: Pinus tabuliformis; assembly: GCA_031772625.1. Classification (NCBI taxonomy): domain Eukaryota; kingdom Viridiplantae; phylum Streptophyta; class Pinopsida; order Pinales; family Pinaceae; genus Pinus; species Pinus tabuliformis. The sequence goes on along the minus strand of CM062804.1, from coordinate 543,610,301 downwards.
GCTGCGGATCTGATGGATCTAATAGATCAAAATGCTTGGTCTACTAACTTGGAACTGTGAGACTGATGTCTGCTGCTGCTGCACCCCTTTGCACGAGTGGATCTGGCAGAGATGATGCGTGATCCCAAGATAGAAAAGGGAACTATGGTCTCGAGGAGTGTGAGGTGCTACAGATCGCAATATACATAAGGGTCTAACAGTAGTACTCGGCCCAATGTTTCAGGGCTCTAACTAAGGAGGATCAACCATACCTTAGCCGTACAACCCGACTACCCTATCGTACTAGCGAGTAATCTCTCTTAGTGCTGTTCTCGGTGTACTGTAGCAGCAAGACGGCCGATGGTTTATCTATGGCGAGGTTGCGGAGGAGCTAAGGGGCTATCGATATACCCAGAAGGTACTTGGAAGATAGTCCGTACGCGGTTCTGTCTAATGCGCTACTACTCGAAGGGGTACCCACAGGGGTTACAAGGGAGTCCAACAAGCGTGACCACCTCTTGTATTTCCTGCGTGCATGCCTCCCCAAATCCGCAGGTTTATGCGCTCAACGATAGATCCTGTGGCTTAAAGACGCCGGAACACGTCTCTAGCCAATTTTTTTTTTTTGCTAAGAAATGGAGATCCCACCGGCCCTGGAAAGTGCTCTGATACCACTTTTTATGCTCTTAACTTGCATAAAGATACCCAAATACAGAATATGCGAAGAAAGATACCCAGAACATAGAATAGTGAGAGACAACAACAAATATTTTATTATTCAGAAAGCAATGTTCACTGGCCTCTTCGAGGGGGCAACCTCCAATAGAGCAGAGCTCGATTCAGAAAATAAGACACGATGCTCCTCGCAGGGAGTCTCTATCCTTTATATATGACTCATACATGCAATACCATGGATCAATACCATGGGTTTTATTAATACCATCTATCTAATAATACGGCCCATTTGCAACTAACTTTGGTCCCGCCATTAATTGCAGGTTAACCACTTACAATTATTAATATGGGCTTTATTGACTCCTGACTATGACTCGATCCCATTACATAAATAAGGGGTTAGGGTGGGACCCTAACAGTTCTTGTGTAACAACAATGTCATCAATGGGTTATTGTGTAACAACTTCCTAGGGTTTAGTTTGGGTTTCTATCGAGATGGTACTTGCAGCACAAACTTTATACCTAGTTGTTGCTAAATTCTTAGCACATGTTGTACATACAGAACCTAGTGTAGTTTATGTTCTCATCTTATCAACAACCTCTACCAAAGTATCCAGACCCAGGACCCTTGTTTCTACTTTACTATCCTCTAATTACTGCCTTAATTCTTTATTTTCTTTTTCTAATTCTTCAATTTTACGCAGCAGGGTTTGGGTCTCATCCTTACCTAGTAAAGGAACCTCTTCAGGATGGGCATGTTCTTCTTCTTTTTTCTCCCCTGCATCCTTATGCTTTCTTGACCTCTTTCTAGATGGAGGTGGGGGCTCTGGCTGGGTGCTGACTCTGACCCTCCTTTTAGGTGTCCTGCCACCTATTGGATTTTCCAGTGATCTTTTCTTGATTCTTCTTCCAAAGGATTTCCCTTTCTCTTCAGTCACCCTAGCTTCCTTTGGAGTGTTAGCGGGGGTTTTAGCTTGCTTCCGGTGTGAATTCCTCATCTTTCTACTCATAAACTCTTCCCAGCTCTAGCCTTGGCATTCCAGGGCATCCATTATGATTAATTTTATAAGGCTGTGATTGGTGACACAAGTTTCCGGATGCGAAGCAACCTTCATGGTGAAAAACATATGCTTCAGGTTCTCCAACAAGAAATATGGAAGGTTAACCAATTTCTTGTGTCAGAGATGGTTTAACAATAGGAAATGATAATTAAACACTATTGTCGCCCATCCTTCACAAGTAATGTATTTGATAATGTATAAGGCAACATCTCCCCATGGTTGAGGAAGCGACAATCAGTCAATTCCCCTACCCTTCTTCTCTAATTATTCCTCCCCTTGCAGAAATTCCGCCTTGAGGGAAGGATTGTTGATTTTCCGGTTAAACCATATTTTTCCTTCAGATTGCAATGCTGATACTCTTGAAGTTACCTCTTTAGTGAATTCTAATTGCAACCCTCTGACCTCCGTCTGATTCCTGTTCAAATTCTTGGCAAAATACAGGGCAACAGTTTCTTCTAACCCTTTGAGTTGTTCAAAGAATTTGAACTATCCTGCCTTTTTAAAAATATAGCATGCCTCCGGAAATTCTCCAATTCTTCTGTGGAATTGGGCTCGTGCCTGATAGCTGCTCCTCCCATCTTTGCTTCAGACAATACCCTCTATGCTTTGTCTCCTTTCTCTTTTGTGAAATGAAGATGCAGTGCTTCGTTGGGATAGATATTAGAGCAGTGAAAGTAGTGATGTTGGATCAGGGGATCGCACGATATGTGTTATGGTCTCATTATTAATCTGGGATCGTGGACATCTATCTTGAATGTAATTTAATCCTATAGCACACTTGACATAAAAAGATGATAATGATTACAAGATTTTCCAATGATTACAAGGTTTGTCACTTTAAGTTTGATTTCAATTACATATTGCGAAACGATTCACCCTCCCCCCAAGTTTTAATGCGACGGTCATCCTCGGCCGTAAGATGGAACATCATATTAATTTCCGTAATCGTTAAATAAATAAAAGAAATATACCTTCCAAATGACTTACTCGCAGTGATGTAGTGGAAAAGTACTGGTGAAATGATTGATTCCATCGGTAACATGCTGATTAGGTCATTTATTCTGGTCGAAACATGCTGATCAGGTCATTTATTCCGGTGGCAGGATCCTGGCGATATCATTTATTAAGGCAGATGATTGTGCTTAATTCGCTACTACAGATTGTTAGCTGCTACAGATTGTTAGATGTTACAGGTGTAACAACATATGTAATCGCTAATGCTATTCTTTACAACAGAACTCTTATTTACAACACTTTGAAAAACTTTTAATGAAAGAAGGAAAATACTTAAGTGTGTAACAACATAATATAACATGTATGAAATAGATGACGTTGTTACAAGGAAAAAAATGTGTAACAACCACCACATAGTGGTTTTCAATTATTACCATTATCTGTCTGCGCCCCTAGAAGAGGGTTTCACACACACACACACACACACATATATGTATTTATTAAAATTCCTCCTTTTTTATTATTATTTTGGTGTATCAGCTACCAACAAAATTGGTTTTCATCTGTTACACTTATTGAGGATTAAAAATTTAGCAGCGCAAGAGTACTTTCCCATGCTCCTATAATTTGAAGATCAGATTCCGAGACAATGTTGACAAATGAATCCTTTAAAGCTTGTTTGTGATATAATAGAACACGATGCCCATTAACAAGTAATGGTGTCCTAGCATTGTCAATGGTGACTAAACTCACAGTCCCATTGTCAAAGACCGTATCAAATTCATAAGGACATAACCATCTAGTGCAGAGATTCCCCTTCAAATTAGGGGATTTTTGAGGTCTAAAATGGGCCTCCTAAAGAAATTATAAAATAACAATGGAAATAATAAAATAAGATTAGATCACATCATCAAATTTAGAGGGAAAAAAGACAAAACTATTTTTTCAACTTGTATTTTCAACTTATCTCTGTGTGGGTTTACTCAAATTTCGAGCGAAAAACACTCATTGGATGCATAATTTGATTCCTCATCCAAGGAGTAGCCATGTTTCATACTTTTGATGGACCCTGCTACATGAAAAATGAGAAATACATGAAAAACGTGATTGTAATCACGTTTTTTCATGTATTTCTCATTTTTCCTATAGTCATGTCCATCCAAAGTATGCAACATGGCTACTCCTGGGATGAGGAATTAAATTTTGCATCCAATGAGTACTCCCTCTCGAAATTTGAGTAAACCCATACGGAGATAAGTTGAAAATACGAATTGAAAAAGTAGTTTTATTATATTATTATTTTTTTAATCTTTGTACTTTTTAACTCCAAAAATGGTGAATCATCCCCCATGGTTGACATCATCATCTTGAATCCTATTGGTTCTTATAAAGTTTATTTTGGTTGTACATTTTTCTTAGGAGGCCCATTTTAGACCTCAAAAATCCCCTAATGAAATCCTTGAATCATGAATCATATATTAGAGCCCAATCTCCTTTCTGAAGCACCTTCTTTTTGATGAATTTTTTTCATGCCACTTAGCCATGTTGTTGGATGATATCTGTTTGCTGAATGGAAGCCAACCTCTTCTCATCAAGTTCATTTAGTTTATTTAACCATTGTTTCTGTGATGTAGCCAAATCTAGATTCACTTGTAGTGTTGTTCTCAGTGTCTTTATTTCAAACTCTATGGGAAATAAAATATTTTTACCATACACTAATTCGTATGGTGAGAATCCATAGTGTTCCTCCATGTAGTCTTGTATGCCCACAATGCTTCTAGTATCAACCCAATTCCTTCGGTGGTTGGCCACAATCTTGGTAGGAATTCCATCAATAACCTTATTGGTGCTTTCCACTTAGCCATTTGCTTATGAGTGATAAGGTGAAGTAATCCTATGAAAATTTTGTATTTGTCAACTAGCTTTTGGATCAAATGAGATGTGAATTGTGGCTTTCCATCTGTCACTATTTTTGGAGGAACCCTAAAGCAGACAAAAACGTCTTCAAACAAAAACTCTGAAACAACCTGTTCTATGGCTCTGATTAGTGCCTTTTCTTCAACCCACTTAATCTGTGTAGACCAGGATGTAGGAATTATATTGAGATGGAGGATTAATTGACCCTACAAAATCCAAGGTCCACTTCTCAAATGGTTCTAAAACTATCTGAGGGTGTAACAACATCTCATCTGACTGGAGAAATTGACCCATTCTTTGACAACTATCACATCCTTTCACAAATTTCGTTGCGTCTTGAAATATAGTAGGCCAATAGTACCTTATTGAAAGAACCTTATACCCTATCATTTTATCTACAAAGTCCCCCCCACAAGGTTCTTCATGACAAGCTTTAACGATATCAAAGATTTAATCCTCCCTCACACAAAACCTGATCTGATGATCTGACCCAATGTGATAAAGGTTTCCTTCAATCCAAGAGTATCTTTCTCTTTACTTAAAAACTATTTTCTTCTCTTGTGAGGATAGGTGTTGTGGGAGTCTCCCTGCAAAAATATAATTAGGTATGTCTACATATTACCGTGAGTGAGTTTAAATAACAAAAAGATATTCATCGGGAAAAGAATATTCAACAAGCATGCATTCATCACCAATAGTCAACTTAGAAATAAAATCAACCACTGCATTGTCTTTCCCAGATTTATCTAGGATTGTTATATCAAATTCCTGTAACAACAATAACCAACGCGTAACCATACCATTATTGATTGGTTTATTCATTAGAAAACAAATGGCAGAGTGGTTAGTGTGTACAAATACTTGATGTCCCATAATGTAGTGTCAAAATTTGTTAACAGAATGCACTACTGCAAGAATTTTATTTTATTTATTTATTTATTTTTCATTTTTATTTTTATATTTTTATTTATTTATATTTTTATTTATATTTATTTATATTATATTTTTATATTTATTTATTTTTAATTTTATTTTATTTTTTTTAATTTTTAATTTTATTTTATTTTATTTTATTTTTTTTATTTTTTACTTTATTTTATTTATTTATTTATTTTTTGTCACCATGTAATTTAGTTCAGCTGGGGTCAAATTCTTTCTTATGTAATAGATGGCATAAGGTTTTTTGTCCTCCAGCTGACCCAACATAGCTCCCACAGTAGTATCAGATGCATCTGTGGCTATATGAAATGACAAACTCCAGTTTGGTCCTCGCAAAATAGGGGCTGTTGATACACACTTTTTCAATTCTATAAAGGCTTGCTCACATTTCCTTGTCCAAACAAATTCCACATATTTAACAAGTAGAGAAAATAAAGGGGATGCAATTCTTGAATTTTTTTCTATAAACCTTCTATAATACCCGCATGTCCCAAAAAACTGCGTACCTCTTTTTGTGTTTTGGGAATTGGAATTTTCAGAATTACCTCTATCTTAGCAGGGTCTACTTTAATTCCATCAGCAGAGATAAAATGTCCCAGCACAATTCCTTCATTCATCATCATGTGACATTTGTCTGTACTTAAAGCAACATTAGTTTGTACACATTGTTCTAGTACTTTTTCAAGATTAACTAATGTTGTTTCAAAGGCTTTGCCATAAGGTGTAAAGTCATCCATGAATACTTCTAAACAATCATGTAATAGATTTGAAAATATTCCCAATATCGCCCTTTGGAAAGTTGTTGGCACATTACAGAGTCCAAAAGGAAGAACTCTGTATGCAAAGGTTCCCCAAGGGTAGGTAAAGGTGGTTTTATCCTGATCTTCTGGGGCAATCTGTATCTGATTGTAACCACTAAACCCATCTAGAAATGAAAATAATTTCTTTCCAGACAAGTATCAAGGACTCGGTCTATGAATGGAAAAGGGAAATGGTCCTTTTGGGTGGCCTTGTTAACTTCTCTACAGTCTACACGGACTCTCCAATTTCCATTCTTTTTAGGTACAATGACAAGTGGGGATACCCATTGACTATCATAAATTGGATAAATGAAGTTATCATTTAAGAGTTTTTGCAATTATTCTTTGACTATGTCCTTAAGTGTTGGGTTCATACATCGATGTGACTGTCTAAATGGATTGAAACCCTCTTTTAAGTAGATATGGTGGGTGCACAGGCTAGGATAAATTCCTTTCATATATGTGTAATCCCACACAAATGTCTTTTTATACTTCTGTAACAACTGTAACAACATTTTTTTTGTTCAGGAGTCAAGTTCGGGTTAACATTCAGATGTTTACCTGGTTCTATTTCAACCGGGCTTCTCTTGATGTTCAGAGTGGTATTCATATGTTCAAAGCTCAAATCCTCCACAACCTCTTCCTCCCCTGAGTCCTCAATAGAAGTAACAAAAATAGGATTACTGATAAAACCATTTATAATATCATCTTCTATCTCATCCTTAAAGTACTGGGCTTTACCGAGGGTAAGAAGTGGCTGGGAGTTATTTGATTCAGGTTCGAACTCATCCCACAAGGGGTTTCCCAACTCCCTACTTGGCTTTGCAGGGGGATAAAGGCTGAGGTTTTTCATAGCCTGACCATATGAAATTATCATACAACCTGAAATATAAATTATAAATGCATCCGTAGTGGCCAACCAGAGTATTTCTAGGATCAAGGGATGCCCCCGTAAATTTGATTTGGGTTGCAAGATAAGAAAATCTGTTGGATATCTCTAGGAATCCACTGTAATAACTACGTCTTCTAATACCCCTTCTGGTTTAACACGAGACCTATCTGCTAATTCAAGTACGGTAGGTGTTTGTCTCAGCCTGTGCAAACCTAGGATGGTAAAGAATTCTTTAGTCATTACGTTAATTGCTGCCCCTAAATCAATTAGTGTATTTGGATGGGTGTTTAATTAATGTAAATGGTAACTGTAGGATTCCCTGGATCATTATATTTAGTCAACACAAGCTGACTAGTCATTAAGTCTGATAATTTCCCCATCAGATGGATAGTGACATGATATTTAGGCTTTCTTCCAGGTTTTTTAACACACAGGTCCCTTACTGTTTTCGTGTAGATGGGAACGTCCTTGATAAATTGCAGCAGGGGAATCCTGATGTGTAGATTTTTCAACTTTTTAAGAAAATCAGAGTCAGGTTATGAAGTCATCCTAGTTTCTAATAATCTTTGTGGATATGGAGGGTCCTTAGTTACTGTAACAACTGGGTCAGTTGATACAGATGTACTAGCATTATTCAGGTTAGTTGTTATAGGTTTGACAACATCACCTTGACCTGATGTAGTAGTCACGTGAGAGTGTGCATGACCTCCCTTAGGGGATTCACATTCTTCCTCAGTGATAATAGGAGAGGTTTTTACTACTTTCCCAACCATAGATGGATTTCATTACATTCAACGAGAGTGATGTAGTAAGTTTGGAAGGAAGCGAGAGATTATAAAGCATAGTCTATCTTATTATTTGGGTTAGGGTTAGGTTGTATAGGTAGTTGGGGTTGTATGGGACGTGTAACAATAGGTGTTGAGAGAGGTGGTAACTGCAATTTCTATGTCATTGGTAACGCAAAAGGGGATGGACCTAAAGAATTTTCTCTCAAATTTTGGGGCTGTGAATATGGCTAAGATGGAGGGTATTGAAAAGGTGGAGAGGAAGACCATTGGTTCCATGGTGAGGAAAACTGAGCCGGAGGAGGAGAGGAATATCAACATGGAAATTGATGTGCATTACACATTATTCCATGGATTAAAAGAAAAATATTGAGACATACCTCGTGGTCATGGCTGCCAAGGCTTCCTGGACCCAATGAAGTAGGAGGACTGGACTTCCTCACTTGATTCCTTGAGCACTACTTTCAGCCTCGGAAGCTGTAGATAATGTCCTATATAATGCTCCAAATCGCAAATTTTGCACAAGCTGATGTTGTCGACTTTACAATCCATCAAGGAATGCATATCCTTACATTTCAGGCAGAATCTAGCCAAAGATTTCTCGGTTTCATCCTGTGCCTTTTTTACTTGTGCAGTTGTCAATTGGGCTGATAAAGTACTGATGAGGTCAGTCTTAAGATTCTCGAACAGGTTCCCGATATCGACTTTGGTCACATCTCCATTTGCATATTTTTGTATTTGAATGGAGGCATCCTATGTCATGCTTCTTCCTCGTGATAATCTTATCGATCATCTTAAGCAGAGTTTTATTATCTCCTCAAATGATTCTTGAGATATATCTACCTTTCCTAGTAGATTCAATGTATCTAGGCAGTCATCTCTCATTCCCTATATGAATATATTTTTTAGGATCTCTGGATCCAAATCACTATGCTTATATCTCTGTAGATTATAGTGGAACCACTCCACATAATCCTCCAAGATTTCTTCTTTTTGTGTCATCCTGAATATTTATTCCCTCAAGTCCTTAGTCCGACAATAGTCCTGATATTTTGACAGAAAGGTAGTTTTCATCTCTCCCCATGTCCGAATAGTAGTAGAGTCCAGTCCCATGAACCATCTTAATGTATCTCCCTTTAGAGTAGCAAGGAACAATTTCATCTTCTGAGCATATGAAGTATAATCATAGCTCCTACATAGGACATCAAATTCAAACAAGAATGTGTCAGGATCTTCTACAACCATTCCTTGAAAATATGGAAGAGCTCACAAGGGAATGATTTTCATGGGAGCTTCGCCCCTTATATCACCTATTGGGAATTCAAAGGTGGTAAAATTGGCATCAGTCCTAGTATTTTCGTTGTTATTGTATTCCATTGTAGATTCTCCTATTTCTTGTTTTGATGAGTCCTCTCCCAAATATCGTTCAGGTAAGCGTCCTATGGATGAAGATTCTTGTGATGATTGTATAGGTTGCTTTGCGGTTGGTTGTTTAACGACATTGCCTAAATCGGGGTACTAATAAGTAAAAGAATGTTTTTCCAATTTTGGCTCGAAGTGCTCCCCGCTGGTTTCCCCTTGGCCTTCAGATCCAAAGTCCTAGTCAATAGTTTCTCTGTGTTGTTCGCGAATTGAATCTATTGTTTCAGGAGTATGTATACTAGTTTTAGGGTGATGAGGTCCTAAGACAGAGGAACTAGATGCTTCTGACCTAAACATGGTAGTAACAACTTTTTGTAGTCCTGCTTTTCTTGTATCCCTCTATGAATTTGGTTGTTCTTTCTTTCCTTTTGAAATTAATTCCTCAATGAATGTTTTCCTCCCTAAATTTGCGCTTTTCTTGTTCCTTTTATGACCTATTTTTCCTATAGGTTTATTAGAATTATTATGTTTCATGTCTCTTCTGTTCATACACTCTACACATGGACCCTTTGTGTAATTATTTCACACTCCAAGTGCCTCAGTTGTTACCCGGCTCAGGTATGTTAGAGCGATGCGCAGGTTCTTACCTCTCGTCTTACTACCCAACATCTGTAAGTCTGAGGACTCTCCTAAAAAAATAAATTAAAAGGTTAACATACCCTAAGTGTTCTAATAATCACAGTGGTGGGACCGCTCAAGTATGTTAGATCAATGCAGATGTTATTACCTCTCGTCTTACCGCCCAACACCCGTGCAATAGAAACACTATACTAAAAAAACACACCAGTTGACTGTATCGTCAACTGCCTTCCCGACAACGACGCCAAAAAGTTGTGCCAATTTACTCACTGTTTAATTTGACTGAACCATAAGCATTTAATTTTCAACCAGAGTAGGTATGTTTATTTCAAAGGTGTCTGCACTATCTGTGCTGATACATAAAAGCCAGGGAAAGAAATGAAAGAAAATGCCGTTGAACACAATTGTAGAACTTAAAGCACTCATGTAGAAATTAAAAATACATTCTACATGAATGAAATTCACCCATCACACTTCATGTTTTTCTCAAATAACAGGTGCGCCACACATGATTAATAAAATTGTATCATCTGATTAAATATTGTAGTTCAACCAATCCTATTTAATAACATATAATGAATCTGAAAACATAAGTGCATCAACACTACAATTCATACAACAACATTAATGAATCCATGCTTAAAATAAAGACAAACCAAAAAACTAATATACTACTACTACAATCCCTGCTAAAGAGGAGGGCCCTTCCTCCCTAGCAGGGCACAGGGATGAAATGGAAACTAGTTAAAAATTCAACACGAGATCTGTATGAACATCACTAGAAGTGTTTTGTATTCAAAATGACTGAAAATTACAAGATCAAAATGTCGATGTTGTTCCTATGTTGTCGTTCCCTTTTCATGGAACTGAACCTTTTTATAAAGTTTACAAGCCCCAAAAATTAGGGATGAGATCAGTCACGAGAACTTAGGATTCTCAGGCTGATCAATATTAAGAGAAAAATAAAAAGCGTTACAAACAATTTCCCAATAAAATACCAATTCAAGTTACACAATCTCCACAATCATAACCGCTGGGATCCTTTGACCATTCGTAGATAATTCATGATCCTTGACAAATGTATTTGAAGACATCTACCACGATCTTTAGCAGTTGCAGTGTAACTACAACTTGAAGTGTAAAAACAAAACTTTAGACTGTAACAACAAATCATCAAAGTGTAACAACAACAACTGCTCATCCTTAGTCCTTAGTTGTAGGCAACACCTGAAAGAAAATAACCAGAAAACTTGTTCCACAATTACCTTGGTTAGCCATCTCAAAAAAATATCACTTCATTCGATATTTAACGAAGGATGGAAAAATATTATGTTGAGAGAGGATTGCTCTTATAACCAGGGAAAATTGTAATTGGGACATAAAGTTCATAGGTTTATAGAGAGAGAATGATAAAAAATGGGGAAAGAGGTGTCGAAGATATGCTTAAAAATTTTACCCAACATATTCCTTGAGAACTCATGTTTAAATGAGTCATAGTAACAAACTTACCCAGTGATGAAATTCACGTAGGTCCAAGCATGTTACTGGGCACCAACTATAATATTCCCTATGACCTTGAAGAACCAAAGGAAAATTTTATTCAATTTTGCTTCCCATATAAACAATGTTCATAAAAATAAAAATCCAGAGAGAAGTTACACATACCTTCTACCATGTTATTGACATACAATACTCGAAGGCCCTTCTCTCCAATATGTCCTAGTATTTGATCCCATAATATAGTCTTGTTGTAGCAACTACAAAACCCCCCAAAATTTTCACCCTATACATTTAAAAATTTGGGTCCCCCTTGCTTTCCAAGTTTTCATGAATGTTTATGTTGCATTACTTATACCGATTCTTTGAAATTCCCTAATAATCACCGAATGCAATTGATGGTTGAAGCATGGTGATGACATGTTCTTTTGTCTATCCATATTTTGTGCATTATATTTTGATGCTTTGTTCTTTCATTCTTGAACTAATATAATAGTTGGAACTCACGTTTATCGTTGAACATAAATTTCAATGTAGGTACGTTATTTCAGGAAACTGTGGGAAGATATGATGCACATGCAACCCTGACCTATCTATGCCCTTAACTCAGAGGCACTCCAATGGGTGCCCATAGCAAAGGAAAAGGAAAGTTATACTACTTGATCAAGTTTTCCAACTGGCTATCTTGACCTGGAAACAAAGGGAGCACTCTCCCCTACTAATATTCATGTCATGATTATATGTGTTGTCAATCCTTGTGCCAACTTATCCAAATAATCATAGTTTTGCATAAATAATGTTGTGTATAAACAAGTCCCAATTTTGATGGTTATATAAGGATATTGAAGTATCTTGCAAGTATTTATAGAGATGAGGTACAACCACAGACAATAAACTACATAATCATCAATAAGGATATTGTAAGGGATAAACATGACCGTATAATAGTCAACACCCCGTATCTCATACAAAGAGTGTAGGTGAAAGTGATCTGGTCATAAGTGCTTCTTTAGTTTATGTTATTATTGAATATGACATGAACATGAAAAAGGTTTATGTTTCCCATTTTTGGTATCACATTTTCTTAGATGTTCGAATTTACATGTGTAAGAAGTTCTTATATGCATGCAATACATAACCATGTACATATGAGAAGGTTAGTTGCTAGGGTGCAAGCCATGTTGCAAGGCTCTATCAATGACACAGGATGGCTACTGCACTCTTTTGGTATGTCCTAGTTGAAGATGATGCTAGCATATTCATGGAGCTACTGGAAAGGATAAGAACTGACAAAATTAGAAGCAACATAAGACAAGGTAAATCAAAGAGTAGAAAATAACATGTTGTTGCAGGTTTGAGGACAAGCCAAGACCATCACTACACAAAGTGTTAGATCATAGTGATGAGTACTTTGCAGTTTTTCATGTTTTTTCTTGAAGCCCATAGTATACAAACTACAAATACTTCATTTTAACATTTTTTTTTATATAGTTTGAGGAGAAGACCCGCAAAAATCACAACAAATCAAGAACCTACTAAAACTATAGGATAAAGGCTCACATGTCTTGCTTAACAAGGCATCAAAGAATTATGTCAGTGATATTTGTGGTTGTTATGCCTTACCTCAAGTCCAAGAGGGAATCTATATATATTTCCCAAAAGGGATCAATGCTTCAAGCAACATTGTATGGAAGAGGGAATTTAGATATGTTGGATATGGATGAAATTGCTACTATAATATATGAAGTAAAAGAACAAGATTCATCTTGTAACCCTTCTTCTATAAATAAATTGAAGACATTTCCTGTTGGTTGATATCCATGGATTCATGCTACCCATGAAGGGTGGTAATTTACATATCATTTATTGTATCTACTGGATGCAATTGGATTCTATGACCCAACACTTCATATAATGTGTGTCTATGTTTGTCGTGCTACATGCTAGGAGCTAATGGATGTTTCTTCAAGAAATGAAAAAAATAGAATCTATGAATATGAGAGGATTTGTGGTCCTTCATGGCTGCGAACTTGCCAATGATCATTACTTAATATGTTATACACATTCCCATATATATGAATTGATTATGTAAAGAAAATTGACCTTTAGGAAGTGTCATAGCACAAGGAAGTTGGAATGAGTAATAACCCAACTTAGAAGAAGATGTGCCGCACTTGTGGCACAATTGATAATTATAGTTTACTTGCCCCGTGGGAAGAGAATGAGCCACAACAACGATGCAATTGAAAATTTCAGGTTACATAACAGTTGTTAAGGGATGCACCACATTGCTAACAATCTTTGTGACACAACATTGGTTGCATACTCTCCTTGCACTATAACATAGACCACAAGCCCAAACTACTCAATATCATTGCACCACAATGCATGATATTAATTGGAATGCTTTTAATTCCCCAGGTTACTTCTCAATAAAAAAATGAATGATAAATATTTCAAACCAAAAATGTACATGGACGTTCCTGAGACTGGTTCCTATCATTGTGATGCTCCTCTCCTTATGTGCCCTTTCATGTTACGATGGTGGTATCTCTTTCTATGAGAAGAAAATACTCATTCTAGAAGATAAAAAATCACTTGCCCCTCTACAAGTGGGCTACAATTTTGTTGAAGTGAAGTCCATAAAGTTTGAAGAGTGCAATAGTGGCTATCAAGATTACACTCCATGCACAGATCCAAATAGATGGAGGAATTTTGATTCTCATGGGCTTACATTCAGGGAGTGACACTACCCCAAATTTCAAAAGAGTTGAGTGGTTAATCCCTCCACCAAAAGGCCAAAAGATACCTATTATATGGCCAAAGAGAAAGGAGGAGTGTTGGTACAGGAATTCCCCCTATGAATGGATCAATAATGAAAAATAAAATCAACATTGGTTGAGGAAGGAAGGGGAGAAATTCCTCTTCCTAGGTGGAGGTATGATGTTTGTCAATGGAGTTGGTGAATATGTGAATCATATGGAAGAGTTAATCCCAGGAATGAAATATGGCTCAGTCCAAATTACACTTGATATTGGATGTGGGGTTGCAAGTTGGGGTGGTGATCTGCCAGATTGTGGAATTATTACCATGTCATTAGTGCCCAGAGATAATCATGAAGTGCAAGTGTAGTTTGCACTTGAACTAGGTATTCATGCAATGTTGGGTATCATCTCTACACAACGAATTCCTTATCCATCCAATGCATTTGACATGACTCGCTGATCTCAATGTCTCATTACATGGATAGAATTTGGTGAGGTATACCTTATGGAAATAAATTGAGTACTACGACCAAGAGGCTTCTGGTTGCTATGTAGACCACCAATATACTATGAAAATAGATTGCATGGATATGAAACAAATATAGAATACCAAAAGGATAACTATAATTCCCTTTAATGCATTTTGAAAAAGATGTGTTATAATCTATACAAAAAAAGGATGACATTGTTGTATGGCAGAAATATTTGGATAGTAGTTTCTACTCTAGTTGTGAATACATAATCTACCCCCCTGAATGTGATGACAACGTTGAATCATATGTTTCCTAGTATGTTCCCATGTAGTCTTGTATAGTAAATCAAAATCCCAAATTCAAGCAGTTAGGAGTAGAACAGACTCCAAAGTGGCCACAACATTTAAAGATAGCCCCATAGTGGGCCTCAATCTTTGTAGGGGGAAGTGGTGGTGCAATTAGAAAGGATGAAAATCAATAGTTGGGGCACATTAACCATCATAAGACATTGTTACCTGATCTTGGAACAAATAAAAGAAGGCGTGTTATGGACATAAACACTCTCTATGGGGGTTTCACTGCAACACTGATAGATGATTCTCTAAGGGTCATGAATGTTGTTTCCTCTTATGGCCTGAATTCTTTGAAGGTTGTTTATGGCCAAGGACTAATTGGTACATATAATGACTAATGTGAGGCATTTTAAAACTATCAAAGAACCTATGATCTCCTACATGTTAATGGTATTTACAGTGTAGTAAATCACAAATGTGAGATGAAATATGTGTTGTTGGAGATGGATTGTATCTTAAGACCTTCTAGCTATGTCATAATGCATGAATAAATGTATTTTCCAGACGGAGGGATATGGACATGATTGCAAGTGTTTCTATGGGATTTTTTACCCAATGTTCTGCCAAAGGAATATCTAATATTGTATGGCAATTGTCCAAAATTGGTGGAAAAAATACTTTATGGAGCTACGTCTGCATATGCAGATCTTGGAGATGGGGGATTTGAGAAAAAATATAGATTCACACTTCCAACCACAAAAGTATAAAATTTGAATTTGGTAATGAGATAATTGATAGATCATTATTGATAAATGTAGCCTTAGAATGATCTTTCTTTCAAGTAGAGAATGAAAATCAATAAAATGATAGGAAGCCCGCAATGCTTGATTAATGCTTGGGTCAAATGAGCATGACAATGAGAGGCCTTTTGAATATTATGGTGAGGTTATTGTTTATTCAAAGCTAACAAAATATATGATTAATGTTTCTAGAGTAGAATATATAGTTAAGCGAAATTTATCAGAGTTGGAAGAGCTCATGGAGAAAGCATTGGTACTTGGATTAGTAAAATTGCCTGGCAAAGAGAAAGTCAACATATTAATATGGGTTTGAATTTTACCAAACAAATGTAGATTCAAGGAACAATCCTGATGTAGAAAAGGGATTGGAAAGAAGCTAATTGGAATATTAGACACATATTCCTTGAATTGTATATTTTGATGGAGTTGAAAAAACTATGAGGTAAAACATTTAGTCATCCCTTACTATCACTCTTAGGGAATATATATAATTAAACTAGCCTTTAATTTTATATTTTAATGAAAAATCAACAACATACATTGTGAATCATGCCACATCAAAATGTGGTTCTACGAGTGAGAATCTATATAAAATGATTGATTATATACCATGCTTGTTAGAGGATGCATGGAGAAAAATATTATGGAATACGTAGAGATGATGTTATGGAAGTGAGATTTTACGATACATATTTTAGGAATTTAACCTCATCTTCTAATGGTTTGGATACCTCTTTGTTGGAAAATATGGGAAATGTGGTTGTCTGATATGTAAGCTGACAATTGCTTGCACACCAATGACTTTATTTCTTTAACAATGGATTGTCTAACATACATTTCATACTACTAGTTATTTTCCATCAATGGTAGAACAAATTTGGAAGGAAATATAAGCTTAATTTCAAGGGAAAATGAACCTTCTTATAACATAATTTCCTCATCAGGTATTGTTTCTCAATCACACAATTATGAAGTTGATTAGGTTGTTGGAAATATGTTGTCATTGATGTCAACAGGTGGTAGCAGGAGGCATATGTGTCAAAGAAATGCCTCAAGGAGCAGGTTCTAAGCACACAAGAATGGAAAAAGATTAAAATCAACGTAGTAGATTTTGAGCTAGCTTTGGAGCACCAGATCATCTCATATGTAGTTGTAAACCAGCTAGATGGATAGAGCTCTGAAATATATTTCTAACAATATATGGAAGCTTTGAAGGCCTCTTGGATCAAAATATAGAGCCAATCAAATTTTAGTGACCCCAAGGCATTCATAGAAAAGTTAAAGGTGGCTGACATCATTGGCATGCAGCTAAAGTTTGGACAAGATCCAAACTTGGCACCAATATTGGTAGATACTCTAAGCGAGAGCTCTGGGCATATTGGACTAGAGGTTGAGCTCACCTGGAGGATACACGCCAACGAAATTGTTTTGGTGCCCAAGTCTAAGCAACTATGTGGTAGTCTTCGAGACACGAAAAATAAGTGTTGTCCAATGGAAAGCAAGTAGAAGAGCCCACATTATAGGCTAGCCTGGTGGAGGCAACCCAGAGTCTAAGTAGATCCCAGAGGAATAGGAAGAGTAGAGTGTGGAAGAGCGTCAATCTAACATGAGAATGAAAAGGCTAAGCATTGGAAGAAAGCGTTGGGCTACATGGTAGCTTTCCGAAAACACCAAAGATCATGTAGATCAACAACGGAGATATACCCCTAGGGCACCCAACTTGAAACCACAATCCAATTATGAGTGGTGTTGTGGAAAGGGCTCGAACCTGATGGTTTTCAAAAAAATGAAATAACAAAGGAAATGGTCACAAAACAAGGCCTCAAAGGATGTTTTATCTACCCTCCAGGAGGATAGGTGGCAACTTGTGATTGACCGAAAAAATGGAGGATAGTGACATCAACATCAACCAATAAAAGGACAACACGTGGCTGGTCAATTTGACGTTTTTCAGCACCCAAGTGGCCCTTTTCTAGGTAACACATATTACCACTCACAGGTCGATACATGGAAGATGTGACGTCATGGTGATGTCATCCTGATTGAGATGAGCTCGGAAGATTTAAAATGGCATGCAATAGGTATTTTCAGGCAGCGGGAGTTAGGAAATGTTGATAGTTAACAGGTTAGCACTTATAGTAGTGATAGCCAATTAAAAAAGGCACCAAATAGACACACATGAAAACTCATCCTATAGGCTTTACCCTGGTGGGATTGTTAAATGAGCTTAGCAAAAGGTGTCGGGAAATCCCCACCTACACATTAACCCGGAGGTTAGACCCCAGTGGATTGTTGTGATGCTAATAAGTGAATGTGCTGGGAGGAAGGGAGCTATGGGCTACGTGCCCACACAGGGTCTCGTGCAACCATTAGAGACTAGGGGCTTGATGGATAATAAAAGGAGTCAAGTTTGGGAGCTTTGGCTTATCGCCTAGACCCAACCCTTGGGACATGTCACATAGAAATGAACCTAGGGTGTATAAAATAGAGTCGCGGAGGCTCTTGGGAGGTCAGACTAAGCACCTGGACCTGTCCCTTGGTTGTTTCACATAGAATTATGACCAAGGGCATGGAGGAATAGAATGTGGGGCCATCCCCAGAACCAAAAATCTTGTAACTTGTAAAGAATTGAAAATAATAAAAGAAATGGGAGCTTGGTAGCTCTAGCCTTTGGGCTAATGGGTGGCCATCTCACATAGAGATGTGACCGATGGTGCAGAGCTATTAACAAAGAAAATAGGCTCCCAATAAGACTTGAAAGGGCTTAGCGCCCAAGGCCTAAGCCAATGGTCTTGGAGACCCAGTCTTATGGAAAAGAAGAAGGAAGATGAGCCAATTAAAGGAGCTTAAAGGAAAAAAGGCGAGACTGGTAGTTTGACTGAAGTTTTTGGTAGTTAAGCAAAAATTTAACAAAGAAAAAAATAGCAAGTGCACTAATAAACTTTGTAGAAAAGGTAGAATTGTTAAAATATGTAGAAAAGCTTAGTTTAACTTGCAGAGAATGGCTATGGAAGTCAGATAACTTGGAGAACATGTCCAAAAGATTGAGATGAGCATGACAAAGGAAAAAATAAGGAATCTTTCAGATCAAAGAAAATAAATGGAGGACAAAAATATCAAGCCAAATTATTTATAAGTAAGCTTGAGCAAGCAGAATGTGTACAATTTTTTTTTAGACCAAGCTTCTGGTGCAAGTGAAGTGTTGACATGGTGTCTTTATCAACAAAAAGAAATTGTTGAAGGTGTTTGTTTCTTAGTTATCAGAGATTGCTAAAGGTGTTGGTTTTTGGGGGATTCACTTGTTTTTGAAAGCAAAGAAGGAAATCATTGATCCTAGTGTGAAAATGGAAGAAATATGGAACAATGAGTGTCTAAAGAAAGTCATAACTTTTTTATTAGGGGTTGGTGCTCCTTCTAGTGGGTGTTGGAGAATAGTTGGGGTTTTAGCTCCATTCAGTTGCAGCTAATAAACCAAGGAGTTGTAGCTTCCTTCTAGTTTTATCCATAGAAATTGTAACAAGAAGTTGTAGTTTTCCCTATGAATGAATTGGAGAGAAATTCTGAAAGTTACTTGTTCTTGTGTGTTCCATTTTGATTGTTAACATTAATTTATGTTATGGTTATTTAAGTTATTACTAAAATATTTAATTATGAACACAAAGTAAAAGAAAGTTTTAATTTGGTAAAATTCCTACACTACTAATTCACCCCCTCTCTTAGTAGTATCCTGGTTTCCAACAATTGGTATTAAAGGAGGCTAATTCAAAATAGTTTAACAACTGGAAGAAAGATTAAGGACCATGTAAAACCAAAAAGGAGGTCATACCAGCAGGGAACCTATTTTCAATGGAATAAACTGTGTTTTTTGGAAAGTGAAGATGAAGACCTACATTTAATCACTTGGATCTGATGTGTTGGATATTGTGAAAGAAGCATATCAAAGACCTTCGATAGTGGTTACCAAAGATTAGAAGTTAGAGTTAACATGCAATGCTAAAGAAATGAATTCCCTCCTTGTTGTTCTAGCTAAACCAGAGCTTGTCAATTTGATGGATTGAACATCTACCAAAGCAATCTGGGATAAGATGAGAAACTATATGAAGGAGACAACAAGGTAAATAAAGCTAAACAAAAAGGTTGTAGGATCCAATTTGAATAATTTAGCATGCATGATGAGAAGATATTGCAAAATATTTTTTAAGAGTTTATGATGTTGTGAATACCATAAGAGGGCTTGATGAGAAGCTAGATGAAGATGTGGTAGTTCAAGAAATAATAAGATGTCTTCCTGAGAGGTTTAATCCCAAGGTGTCAGCCATTGAAGAAATGCCAGGCATGAGAACTCTCACTCTAGATCAACTACTTGGTATACTCATTACCTATGAGATGAGAACTTCGAAAGGCAAGTCTACAACCAAAGAATCAACCTTCAAAGCAGAAAAGAAGTGCAAGGATGAGCATGATGACTCATGTTGTGAATCAAATGAAGAAGAATCCAACTTTGTGAGGAGGCTCAAGCGAGGATTAGGAAAGTATAAAGGTAAGTTACCATTTAAATGTTTTAATTGTGGAAAAGGGTTTCATTATGCATCAAAGTGTCTTGAAAAGAAGAAGAAAAATTATGATCCTAAAGATAAATTTAAAAAGGTTCAAAAGGACAAGAAAAAGGCTAAGAGGAGAGGTTTCTATGTTCAAGAAGAGAGCTCCTTAGAAAGTGAATCTAGCCAATCCTCAGATGAGGACAAAGATGATGAGAGCCCTACATAATTCATGTTGATGGCCATAGAAAATCTGCAAGTCGAGGCTATTTCTGATGATGAAGAAGGAGAAGTTGACCTTGAAGGAGAAATAGTAAGTGCTCTTGAAGAAATAGAAAGGTTGAGGAAGAAAAATAAAAACTTGAAGGAGTCTTTGACAAAAGAAAAGGTTGAGGTTTTAGAGCCATTACTCCTACAAATAGAAGAAGGTAAGAAAATAAAAGAATCCTTGAACCAACATTTGATTGAAAAGAATCAAACATGTGAGAATCTAGAAGGAGAAGTTGTATTGCTAAAGAAGGAGTTGGAAAAACTAAAACACAACTCAGTTTTAGTCAGAAATTTGGAAAAGGGACTGAATATTTAAATGAGATATTGGAAGCACAAATACCCTCCTCAAATCGAACTAGTCTAGGCTATGAAGTTGAGTCCAGTGAAAAAACTCAATTAAAGGGTAAACATACAATTACATTTATTCCAAAAAAAGGTAGGACTGCACAACAACAAGAGACACTTACTCATCAAAAGAGAAATCAACAACACCAAAAGAAAAATGTTGTCCAAGTAAATGGAACTGCCCAAAAATCAGCTCAGTGTAGAAGGCAACCTTCCAAGAACAACAATATCTTCCCAGGGTATTATTTCACATGCACTAATTATGGCCATAGAGTAACAAATTGCAAGTTAATCTTTCTTACAGACAACTTAGATCCAAGAGAATATTTCAGTAGAGGAGAGGTAGACCTAGGTAAAATAACTCTTTTTCTCCTTTAAACTATCTGGTGCAATGTTCTAAATGTCAAAATTTTGGGCATATAACAATAAATTTTAGGCTAAAGGAGAAGAAGATAGAGCCAATGTTTGAGAAAATTGAGCAAAAACCCAAGGTCTGGAAAGAAAAAGAAAATCAGAGCAATGTGATATTGCATTATATGCTAAAAATGGTGGGAGCCATTAGTACGTCGACAGTGGATGTTCCAAGCACATGAAGGGAGAAAAAATGAATTTTATGACTTGGAAACCAACTGCAAAAGGTAATGTGGCTTTTGGAAACGATTCTCTAGGAAAGACAATTGCAAAAGGAATGGTCAATCTATCAAATGGAAAAGGTAAAGCCAAAAATGTTTTATATGTTGATGGGATAAAACATAATCTGCCGAGTGTGTCTCAGATGTGCGATAAATTCTATGGTGTGTTATTCAAAGCTAAAATTTGTCGAATCAAATCCATAGGTACAGGAGAAATAGTTGTTGAAGATGTAAGAACAAATAACAATGTCTATGTGCTGAAAGAAAGGATAGAAATGTGTTGTTTGACAAAGATCGATGAGAGTTTATTATGGCACAAAATACTTGGACATCTAGGCTTTGATCAAATAGTCAAGCTCAACAAGAAAAGTGTTGTCAAGGATTTTCTTAGGCTTTCAAAACCATAGAACATTATTCGTAAATCATGCCAATTGGGAAATCAAGCTCGAGTTCCTTTCAAGGAAAAGGAAAACACTTCAGCAAAAAGCCATTACAACTGGTACACAAGGATTTATGTGGACCATCTAGAATGCAGTTAACCACAGGTAAGCTACATTTCATGCTAATAATAGATGATTTCAAGAGGATGATGTGGGTTTCCTTCCTCAGAGATAAATATCAAGCTTTTGAGAAATTCAAAGAATTCAAAGCAATTGCTGAGAATGAAGCTGACTGAAAAATCAAAAGCATAAGGTATGACAATGGAGGTGACTCCACTTCAAAGGAGTTTGATGAATTTTGAAAAAATAATGGCATCAAGAGACAATTTACAATAGCAGAGAGTCCCCAACAAAATGGAGTAGAAGAGAGAGCAAACAGGTCATTGCAACATTTAGCTAGAGTAATGATGACAAAAAAGAATGTTCAACAAAGGTTTTGGGAAGAGGAAATTAATACATCAATAGTTATTCTCAATAAATCCCATCTCAAATCAAACAGTGACAAAAATCCCTATGTGTTGTGGTGTTGCAGACCTACAACAGTTAAACACTTCAAAAAAATTGGCAGTAGATGCTACATCATGAGAAATGATGAAAAACTTGGCAAATTCGATGTCGTAGTAGATGAAGGCATTTTTCTAAGATATTAAAACAACAATAGAGGCTACAAATGCTACAATAAAATCACCAAGAGAATCATTTACTGCATCTATGTGAAGGTGGATGAGCACACTGATCAAGAAGTGAAACAACTTGAAAAAGACAGTGCTGATGAACCAATGGTCATTAGTGAAGAAAATGATGAGGTAGTTGTCGAAGAAAGCGATGAATATCCATATAGTCCTCAAAACCATAAATCCCCCAAGGTATGTACAAAAACACCAACCCACTGATCAAATAGTTGGTGAATTAAATATTGATGTGCATATAAGAAGGAAGTTGCTTAATGCCTCTACGCAAGCACATGTTTTCCTGATGTCCATGGAGGAGCCAAAGGATATTGTTCAAGCCAATCAAGATCAACATTGGCTAAAGGAAATGAACGAAATATTATACCAGATA
Source organism: Pinus tabuliformis (assembly GCA_031772625.1). Taxonomy (NCBI): domain Eukaryota; kingdom Viridiplantae; phylum Streptophyta; class Pinopsida; order Pinales; family Pinaceae; genus Pinus; species Pinus tabuliformis. Next base: position 543,587,183 of record CM062804.1, on the reverse strand, counting down.
GAGAAAAATCAAACTTGGGAACTTGTTCCAAGACCTGCAAACAAGAATGACATTGGCATAAAGTGGGTATTCAGGAATAAGTTGAATGATCATGGAGAAGTGGTAAGAAACAAGGCCAAATTGGTATGAAAAAGCTATGCTCAAATAAAAGGCTTGGATTTTGATGAATATTTTTCTCTTGTTGCTAGATTAGAAGACATAAGAATGTTTTTAGCATTTGCCTGCTTTAAGAAATTCAAAATCTATCAAATGGATGTCAAATATACTTCTTGTAATGGAGAGTTACAGGAGGAAGTTTACATAGACCAACTAGAAGGCTTTCAGCTGACTGAGAAACCAAATTATGTTTGCATATTAAAGAAGGCTTTTTATGGTCTCAAGCAAGCCCCTAGAGCTTGGTATTCCAAGCTAGAAAACTACATGCTCAAGTGTGGATTCATAAGGGGCAAAACTGACAAAAAATTACATGTCAAAGAAAAGGATGAAAAACTTATTATGGCAGTAGTATATGTTGATGATAGCATCTTTTCCAATGACTCAGATTTGTTGACCAATGAATTGCAGTTGATAGGAAGGCCAAATTCGAGATGTTCATGCTTGGAGAGCTATCATATTTCCTTGGATTGTAGATAGTGTAGATCCCTAAAGGAATTTTTATTTCTCAAGGCAAGTATCTCAAGGAAGTGCTAAGGAAATTTGGCATGGAAGAATTCTCTTTGGTGAGAACTCCAATGGTGATAGGTTGCAAGCTTAGTCAGATGGATGAATCTCCATAAGTGGACCATATCTTATGTAGATCCATCATTGGAAGCCTTTTTTATTTGAAAACTTCAAGACCAAACATCATGCAAGATGTTTCTATAGTTGGAATATTTCAAGCATCTCCCAGACAAAGCCATCTATTAGCAACAAAAAGAATTCTCAAATATCTCAGAGAAACAATGGAATATGAATTGTGGTACCCAAGAGGTAATAATATTTCATTTATTGTTTATACTAATTTTGATTGGGCAGGTGATGTGGATGATAGAAAAAACAGAAGTGGTGGTTCTTTCTTTCTTGGAGAAAGTCTAGTATTATGGTTAAGCAAGAAGCAAGCTCCTATTTCCTTATCTACAATTAAAGCAAGATATATTGCAACAACTTCTTTTTGTACTCAAATTTTATGGATGAAGCAAACTTTGCAGGATTGTTAGGTCCCTATAATACTAGTGATTTCCCCATTACTATTGTCACTGTATCCCTTATTGTTATTTTTGTGCCCCATAGAAGCCCACTATTGTTATTTTTGTGCCCTTATATTATTATTGTTAGGTCGGCTTGGGTTATATTGTGACCCCTTAGACTCCTATATATAAAAAGGAGGTTTTTTCATTTGTATCATCCAAGAATTGTTCATTTGTGTAATGTAAAGTAGGTTTCACCCTTGAAGAGGCTGATTTCTAAGTCGTTGATCTATCTTTTCTATCTTTTTGTGAGCTGGTTTCATAACATTTGGTATGAGAGCTTTGGATTCTAGGGTTTCACTGCTCCAAACAGGTCATTGTTGAATTTTTGCTATAGTTTCTTTTTTGTGACATTTCAGAAGCTAAAAGAAAAACCCATTTGAGCCAAAATCTCACTGAACCTTGGGTCCAAATTTCAGATCTTGTTATGCTACATTTTTGGAGATATGATGTGAAGCAGTTAGGGTTTTTGCAAGCTCCAAAATTCCATATCAAATAGGTCATCGTGAAATTTTCGGTATAATTTGTTTTCTACAAAGGTTTAGATTATGAAATTAAACCCATTTGATCTGAAATCTTGGTGAAGATCGGGCCTGAATTTCAGATCCTATTTTTCTATATTTTTGGATATACAGTCCAAGACATTTAGGGTTTTTGCAATATCCTGAATTATATCTCAAACAAGTGACCCGGGGAAAATCGTCATAACTGTTTTTCTGAGCATCAGATTGAGATTTCATAAGGAGTTACAGAAAGAGGACAGTGTGTAGTTTTCTATTTATCAGTTTAGTTCCTAAGATAAAAATAGGGACATGTAGCACTCCGTACAAGCTCGCTCTATTGAACTAGTCTATAATCAGGTCATCGTGGGAGATTTGGCATAACTCTTCATTGGGGAATCCAATCTTGATCAGACTTGCAGGGTTAGAAAGAGGACTCAGAGGGTTACTACAGGAAGAAATTTCAGAACTTGGAAATCCAAAATTACAGATATACAATAGATTTAATATCGAGCTCCTAAAAGTGAAAAAAGGTGTGTAGTTTTTAAAATTTTTTGCATAAGTTTTGTTTGAAAAATTAGTTTGAAGGAATTCAAAGGGCATAGTGAAGCATTATTATCATTAATTGATTCCCCAAAGAAAGAAAAGGGAAACACCTAGTAAGCAATATGAAAGCTCTAGCATGACTCATGAAGAAGAGGAAAAATGCAACATGATATATCAAAATTACGAGACCAAGTGCAACAAAATTCACTCTCACAAAAAGTAACAGAAGCTAAGATGGATGGTTTAAAGAAAGACGTAGAAGCTAAGATGTATGGCGTGGAAGCTAAGATCAATGGTTTAAAGAAATGCGTAGAAGCTAAGATGCATGATTTAAAGAAAGGTGTGGAAGCTAAGATGGATGATTTAAAGAAATGTGTGGAAGCTAAGATGGAAGATTTGAAGACAGATTTGACAAAGTTTCTACAAGAAATGCTTACTAATGGAGAAAGGATAGTAAAGGAAACTCATGATGAGAACAAAATAAATGTTAATCATGATTTCATAGACTCTAACGCTAGATTGAAGACCCACCATGTTCCAAATATCTATATGAAGAAGTTTGATGGCAAGGATCCCGTAACATGGATACTATAAATGGAGCAATTTTTCGATCTCCATAATGTGAAAAACACACAAAAGGTAAGCATTGCAATGTTATATTTGGAACCAAATTGCTTTTATGGTATTGATGGCTTTGCTATCGTAAACAAACTGTCATTTGGGCTATTTTTATGGATGAAATGAAAGCACATTATGAGGACACAAAAAGAAACAATTTTTTTAGCCAATTGATAAATCTCAAACAAAAGGGTTCAATGATGGAGCACATTGAGGACTTTAAAAAATTGAATATAAGGGTAAAAAATATTCTAGAGGAGCATAGGATTGATGTGTTCATAGGGACTTTAAAGGATAACATCCAACATGAGGTTTGCCTTTGGGAACCTGATTCATTGGTGAAGGCATTCATGTTGGAAAGAAAAATGGAAAGCAAAATTGTGGCAACAAGGAAGCCTACCACTCACAATCATAAAGAGGGAAGTGTTGTTGCCCCTATCCATCCACAACGTATAAGGTTTACACCACAACAATTGGAAGAAAAAAGAGCAAAAGGGCTTTGTTACAGTTGTGATAACAAATACACTAAAGGTCACAAGTGTGCTGAGAAGAAATTATTTTACATATATTGTGAAGAGGAGGAAGAAAAGGAACAAGAAATGTTAAAACAAGAGGATATACACCAGGAAAAAACCCTAGAGAAAGAAGAAATGAGTCCGACCATATCTTGTAATGCATTGGCTGGAATTACCACTCCTCAAACTATCAAGATAGAAGGACATATCAAGAAGAAAAAGGTAATAGTGTTGATTGATTTGGGTAATACCCATAATTTTATTCATTATAAGATAGACAAGGAATTGAATTGCTTCCTATATCCAGCACCAAAGTGTCAAGTGATGGTTGAAAGTGGAGGAACCATAAATTCATCAAGAAAGTGCCATAATATCAAGCCATCCATGGGAGAATATGTATTGAATAGCCCAATGCTTTCCATTCCAATGGGTGGTGCTGATGTTGTACTAGGAGTCCAATGGATATAATCCTTGGGTATAATAGCTTTTAATTTTCATGAAATTTTCTTCAAAAGGAAAGGAAGTTGAATTAAGGGGTATCGCAGAGAAACCAGGAAAGATAATTAACTCTAACGGAATGAAAAAGCTTCTAAAGAAAGAACAATGAGGCATAATTGCACAATTATGTTCACCAGAGGTTCCCACATCGAAATAATCTTTTTATCCAGATCTCCAAAAAGTCTTGGACAATCATTCCAAGGTATTTGAGACTCCCAAAGGCCTCCCATCTATTCATGAACATGGTCATGCTATTCATTTAATTTCAGGAAGTGTTCCTCCAAAAATCAAGCCTTATAGATATCCCTATGCCCAAAAAGGTGAAATTGAATGTAAGGTTTCAGAAATGCTAGAGGTTGGTATAATTCAACCCAGTGAAAGTTCTTTCTCTGCTCTAGTAGTATTGGTTCACAAGAAGGATGGATCATGGTGCATGTTTCCAGATTATAGGGAGCTTGACAAGCTCACTATTAAAGATAAATTTCCCATTCCTATCATTGATGAATTATTAGATGAATTGCATGGATCAATTTACTTCACCAAGTTGGATCTTCGTTCAAGATATCATCAAATCAGAATGAAGACTGAAGACATTCCGAAAACAACATTTAGAACTCATGAGGGTCATTATGAATTTTTGGTCATGCCTTTTGGCCTTACCAATGCACCTTCTACATTTCAAGGTTTGATGAATTCCATTTTCAAACCCTTCCTTAGAAAATCTGTGTTAGTATTTTTTGATAATATACTAATCTACAACAAGTCTTGGAAGGATCATGTTCAACATGTTGGTAGGGTGCTCAAACTATTGGAGGATAAAAAATTATATGCAAAAAGCTCCAAATTTTTCTATGGAGTCCAAGAGGAGGAATATCTGGGTCATATTGTATCTCATGAAGGTGTTATGGTAGACCCTAGCAAAACTAAAACCATTAAGGAATGGAAAATCCCGACATCCATAAAGCATCTGCGAGGATTTCTCGGGTTGACAACGTATTATCGCAAGTTTGTTAAAAAATATGGGAGAATAGCAGCACCTCTAACCACATTATTGAAGAAAGATGCATTTTCATGGACTCTAGAAACAATGAAGGCCTTTGAACATCTTAAAGAGGCAATGTGCTAAGCACCGGTCTTAGCTACACCGAACTTCAAAAAAACCTTTACTGTGGAACGTGATGCCTCAGGAAATGGAATTGGTGCTGTTTTAATGCAAGAAGAAAGACCCATTTATTTCGAAAGTTGTCTAATCAAAGGAAAGTATTTACACAAAGCTAATTATGAGAAGCAAATGTTGGCAATGATACATGCACTTAAGAAATGGTGACCCTACCTAATGGGAAGACACTTCAAGATAAAAATAGATCATGATAGTCTTAAATACTTTTTAGAACAAAGCTTATCTTTAGAAGAGCAGCAAAAATGGGTCACAAAGATGTTGGGTTATGACTTTGAAATCATCTACAAAAAAGGGAAGCAAAATATTGTGGCAGATGCAATCTCAAGAAAGGATGAGGATGTGGAAGCATTTCTTTGCACCATTTCTATTATCCAACTAGATTGGATAAACAATGCAAGGGATGAATGGAAGAATGAAGAAGAAGTGTGGGCAATCATTCAAAAGTTACAAGAAGATCCCAGTACATTTGATACATTTAGCTAGAAAAATGATTCGTTATGGTACAAAGATCAGTTATACCTATGTAAGAATTCCGAACTCAAACAAAATATTAGGAATTGCACACCTCTCCCTTAGGAGGGCACTCAGGATTTCTAAAAACTTACCACAGGGTTAAGAAGGAATTTTTTTTGGATGGCCTTAAATTGGATATTCAAAAGTTTTTAGTGGAATGTTTGGTTTGCCAACAAAATAAAGTTGAAACAATTAAGACGCCATGTCTATTACAACCTTTATCCATTCCAAGCCAACATTGGGAGGAAGTTTCAATGGATTTTATCACAAGTTTACCCAAGTCCGAAGGAAAGAGTATTATCATGGTGGTAGTCGACAAACTTACCAAGTATACAAAGTTTTGTGCATTATCTCATCCATTTAAAGCGAGTACAATTTCTACTGCATTTATGGAAACAATTCAAATGTTACATGGAAACCCAAAGATTATTGTAAGCGACAGAGATCCCATTTTCACTGGAAATTTTTGGACATAATTATTTTCTTGTCTTGGTACTCAGTTATCTCATAGCTCATCTTATCATCCTCAATCTGATGGGAAAACTGAGATAGTAAACAAATGTTTGGAAGGATATCTTCGTTGCTTTGTATATGATAAACATACACAATGGGTCAAAAGGTTGCCTCTGGCTAAATGGTGGTATAACACTACCTTCCATACTACAACAAAAATGACCCCATTTATGGCACTTTATGGATATCATCCACCATCCATCACATCATATTTAAGAGAAAATTCTAAGGTTCAAGCAGTGGAAGATCACATTGAGCATCAACAACAAGTTCTCCAACTCTTAAAGGATAAGCTCACCTTGGAGTAGAATAGAATGAAACAACAAGCATATCAACATTGCAACGAAAGAAGTTTTGATGTAGGTGATTGGGTATTCCTACGGCTAGAAGCATATAAAAAAATGTCCCTCAAGCAAGCTAAGAAGGATAATAAATTATCACCAAAGTATTATGGTCCATACAAGGTGTTGCAAAATATAGGTACTATGGCGTACAAATTGGAGCTTCCTGCAGCTTTTCGAGTGCACCCAGTTTTCCATGTTTCATGCTTAAAGAAGGTTATAGATGACAAGATCCCAGTTCAAACAATATTGCCAGAAATTGACGAGGAAGGAAAAGTCATATTGGAACCTGAAGCAGTCAAAGAAAAAATAACTTGACTGCTATGAAATCGATCAATTTCAAAGTATCTCATCAAGTGGAATAACTTACCTATTGAATATTCCACATGGGAGGATAATAATTTGATACAGAAGCATCTAGAACTACTCAAGCGTTGAGGACAACACTTTTTTGAAGGAGAGGGGCATGTTAGGTCCCTATAATACTAGTGATTCCCCCATTACTATTGTCATTGTATCCCTTATTGTTATTGTTGTGTCCCTATTGTCCCCATATTGTTATTATTGTGCCCCATAGAAGCCCACTATTGTTATTTTTGTGCACTTATATTATTATTGTTAGGTCGACTTGGGTTATATTGTGACCCCTTAGACTCCTATATATAGAAAAGGAGGTTTTGTCATTTGTATCATCCAAGAATTGTTCATTTGTGTAATGTAAATGAGGTTTCCCCCTCGAAGAGGATGATTTCTAAGTCGTTGATCTATCTTTTCTATCTTTTTTGTGAGTTGGTTTCATAACAAGGATGTACAAGTGTTTTATGATCATCCTATCCCCATTATTTTTGACAACACAAGTGAAATAAACATGACAAGGAATCCAGTCTTTCACTCCAACACAAAGCATATCCCCATCAAGTATCATTTCTTGATAGAACAATTAGTAGCCCAAATTGTGAAGCTAGAGTATGTTCCTGCCAAAGAACAAGTTGCTGATATCTTAACCAAGCCACAACCTAAAGAAAAATTTGAGTACTTGAGGCAAATATTGGGAGTGATTCCTTTTGCCTCACTTCACTAGCTCCTCCTCCAAGAGGAAGTCAAGCAGTTGGTATATTTTTTAGCATATATTGGTGAAGCTACTAGGTCCACAAGGATCAACATGACCAGAGAAGCATGGTGACAAGGGGAGCATGTTGGTGTCTTTTCCATTGATGTCAAAGGGGGAGAGATCTAGTGGAATCATACAAAATTAAAAACTGAGGTAGACATTTATGGAAGGAGAAATCTAAAGGGGGATAAAAATATAAGTTCAAATCACTACAACAAAACAAGCAATTTGCCCCAGATTTAGCACTAGGTTTTAGTGCATTTTTTTCTCAATTGGATGAGTAGTCTGGCGCTAAATTTGGATCTATTGTAAAATTATTAAAGCGTCCCTTTTTGTGCCAAAATTTGCCTCTTCTTTTACGCCAAAATTTTCATCATATTTTTCACCAAGATTTTCATTGGTTTTACAATAGGTTTTGCTTCTAGTTTTTTACCATTTTTTGCATCTATTTTTGTATCATTTTTTGCTTCCTGTTTTGTGCAATTCTTTTTTTCTAGTTTTGTGTTGTAATTTACATCAATTTTTACACCATCTTTTGCATCCGATTTAGTGCATTTTTTTGCATCCAGTTTGTGCCAATTTTTGCATCTAGCCTTGTGTCATTTTTTGCTTCTAATTTTGTACCTAATTTTACATCTATTTTTGCGCTAGTATTTGTGTCTTTTTTTGTACCATTTTTTTCATCCAATTTTGCACCATATGTTGAATCTGATTTAGCGCCAAAATTTGCATCCATTTTCGCACCATTTTTTTCATCCACTTTTCCAGTTGATTTGTCTCCCTTTTTTGCATCCTATTTTGTACCATATTTTGCATCATTTGTTGCATCCAATTTAGCATTGTTTTTAACACCATTTCTTGCATCCAATTTTGCATCCTTTTGAGCGTCCAAATTTGCATCCTACGTTAAACCATGTGCTGCGTCCACCTTTGCATCCCATTTTCTGTCTAATGTTGCGTTCAATTTTAAGCCATTTTTTCATCTACTTTTGCATTTGTTTTTGCACCAAGTTTTGCGTCGTTTTTTTCACATCATTTTTCATCCCATGCTACATCTCAATTTTCATCCAAATTTGAGCCATTTTTATGCCCATTTTTCACCATTTTTTATGTCCAATTTTGCATATTTTTTGGTGTCTAATTTTCCATCCTTTTTGGCATCCAAATTTGTATCATCTTTTCTACCACATTTTGTTTCCACATTTGCATTTCATTTTGCACATATATTTGAGTTTGAATTTGCATCTAGTTATGCATAATTTTTTGAATCCAATATGGCATCCTTGGTTTCACCATTTTTTAGTCCCATATTGCATCTTGTTTTGTGTCTTTTCTTACATCCTTTTTTGCGCCCAATTTTGCATCCTAATTTTACACCATTCTTGTTGGAAATAATACTGAGAGGGGGGGGGGTGAATCAGTATTATCAGATCAGATAAAACTTTTCAATTTCATACTCAGAAATATATACGCGACTTCAGTTAAGTGAACCCGCATGTACACGCGACTGTGTCTAAAGCAACTAGCGTATATGCAGAGATCTTATGATTCAGTTAATCTTATCTTCAGTAAATGCATCAAGATATTATTAAGCATATTAACAGTAAACAGATGCAGTATAACAGAATAGATCATCACACAAAAGCCACACACATGAACACCATGATATAAGGTGGAAACCCAATGTGGGTGAAAACCACCTGCTGCAATTTGTCTCTTTCTTCTTTAATGAGAAACTTCTTTTACAATGTACTGGTGCAGTCCTTTACCAGCACGCAGGCTACAACCTGCAGAGGGCTACAACCCTCTCTCGTTTTCCAACTACTTTTGGAAGGGAGCTACAACCCCCTCAGCTCTTGTACTAGCTGATCCATTTACTAGTACGTAGGTGCTGACCCTACAACCTTCAGGGACCACGTTTCATACATTTTCATACTGGATCCAAGAGTATAAAGCAAACATTACCGCAATACAATCATCAACTTATACTTGCATCATAATTCATTAAACAACCCAATACCGAATCACTGAAACCCTGTCATCAAGAACACAGAACCCAAGCCAGAATCTAGAACTCTGCAACAACCACCAGAATCAGCAGCAACCTGAAATATTAACACTTATCATGCATACGCTACTTCACTGTACCAAAACCGCGTGTATACGCGCTTTCTCCAAAGGCAACCCGCGTGCAGATCTAGAAATGATTACTTCTGCCTTTGCTGTCAGATCCGACCCTTGCCAAGCGTCCCGAACAGATAACCAGCAATACCAGATCTTCTCACTGCGTCAGACACCCACGATCCATGCTCCTTTGCCTAGTGATCTTCTCCTTATATAGCCTTAGGCCTTGTTCAATACCAAGAGCCAAAACCATAGAAACTCAATACCATCAACCTCGAAACTAGGGATCAACACGTCCGTCGAGACATAATGGTCCGAAACCATAGGCACAACTTCCAAGGACTAACCGCCATGGACCAAAGGTACTTTTCCACATACACGCGCTTTTTCTGAAGCCAACCTGCGTGTACACGCGACTTGGTCTTAACAAACCTGCGTGTATGAACTTCCTTGGCAAGCTGTACTAGGATCTGTCTTCTGATTAAGTTGCCATCTCCTGTACCAACTTCTGAGCATCTGTACCAACCTCTGAGTGAGTTGCCATCAAGGACAACACTTGAATCATAATGCCAACAATTCTTTGCATCCTCATTTTGGTGTCCATTTTTGCGTCCTTGTTTGCACCCAATTTGGTATCCTTTTTTTATGTCCTATTTTGTTCCCTTCTTTATGTCTAGTGTTACATCCTTTTTTAATTCTACTTTAAAACCCTTTTTATGTCATTGTTTGCATTTTGTTTTGATGGCTAGTTTAACATCTAGATCTACTCCCAATTTTGCATCCATGGTTACATCCACTTTTGGCTTCTTGTTTAGAGTTATACTTTTCTTTCTATTTATGACCCCCTTTATGGGTTAATTTTACTAATTTCAATTACATAGTGAAATATATTATAGTTTCTCAATATCATTTAGGAAGATATCACAATTCAAATTGATAATTTAACATTTGTAAACAAATTTAAGGGTAATTGACAACATTCATAGAAAAAATATCAGTATCATCATATATAACAATTCTATATCAAAAAATCATTGAAAGTTTTTAATATACAAATATGACTACTAAATCAACACCTATCATAGATATCATTATTCCAAGGTAAATTCACAACTTTACATCCAAAAATAATAATATCATCATACATAATTATTCTCCATAAAGAAACATTGAAAATTTTCAACACATATATAAAGTAACAAGATAATACTAATAATATCCTCAAAATCTTTAATTAAATCAACTAAGATTCAAATGTGTGATTATCAGATCAAAACCTTTCATGAATATAATTATTCTAAGGTAAATTCACAACATCCATCCAAAGATAATAATATCATCATACATAATAATTCTCCATCAAAATAATGTTGATAATTTTCAATATATAGATAAAATAACAAGATAATAATGATAATATCATCATCACATTTTATCGAATAAACTAAAAGTCAATGTATGATTACCAAATCAAAATGTTTCATAGATATCATTATTCTAAGGTAAATTTACAACATCCATAAAAAAATAGGAATCTCATCATACGCAATAATTCTTCATAAAAAAATGTAAACAATTTTCAACAATTCATAAGGTAAAAAAATAGTACTGATAGTATCATCATCATTATTCGAATCAACTAAAATTAAATTGTATGATTACCATATTAATACATCTCAAATAAATATAAAAAAATACGCATGGCTAGCTAACACCAGGAAAATCATAGTCAAGATCATCCTCATGATCATTTCCATGATCATCATCATGAACATCGTGATAATATCATTGACATCATCATCACCAACGACATTTCCATCCTCATCGTCATCGCCTATGATATTTGATATAAGATCAACATATTCAGTATCATCATCTTCGCGGTCATTACCTATAGCGTTTTGGAAAAAAAATCAATATTACATGTTAGTACTAATTCCATAGAACAATGCATATTTTTGTTACAATGCTAACCATAAAATGAGGTAGGACATAATAACAATTAATAGTACTAAAAAATAAAATGAAAATATGGCTTAGAATATATTGGAGATCCAACTAAGATTACATTTGTAATTCACATTAAGTAGTAGAAGCATTTTTTAATGCATATGAAGTAGGTACCCATTTTTTCTTAATATTCTATTGTGAATGTTTCTGTTATGAAACCAGCTCACAAAAAGATAGAAAAGATAGTTGAACACCTTATAATTCAGCCTCTTCAAGGGGGCAACCTCCTTTACATTACACAGATGAACAATTCTTGAATGATACAAATGACAAGACCTCCTTTCTATATATAGGAGTCTAAGGAGTCATAATATAATCAGAGCCAACATAACAATAATAATGTAAGGGCACAATAATAACAATAGTGGGCTTCTATAGGGCACAATACTAACAATATGGGGACTACATGGGTACAACAATATAATAAAGGGGTTGTACTAATAACAATAAGGGGCTACACTAGTAGTATAGGGGCCTAACATGCCCCTCTCCTTCAAAACGTGTTGTCCTCAATGCTTGAGTAGTTCTTGATGCTTCTGTATAAAATTCTTGTCCTCCCATGTGGAATCTTCTACGGGTAAGTTCTTCCACTTGATGAGATACTATGAAATTGATCGATTTCGTAGCTATCGGTTTCTTGTTTCTGTGACTGCTCCAGGTTCCAATATGATTTTTCCTTCCTCTTCAAGTTCTGGAAATATTGTTTGAATTGAGATCTTTTGCAACTTTTGAATGAGTGGCCATACTTCTTCGTCCTTCTTCCATTCATCCCTTGCTTCGTTTATCCAATCTGTTTGGATAATAGAAATAGCACAAAACAATGCTTCCATATCCTCATCCTTTCTTGAGAGTGCATCTGCAACAAAATTTTCTTCCCTTTTCTATAGATGATGTCAAAGTCATAAACCAACGTATTTGTGACCCATTTTTTCTGTTCTTCTAAAGATAATATTTGTTCTAAGAAGTATTTAAGACTATCATGATCCATTTTTACCTTGAAGTGTCTTCCCATTGGGTAAGGTCGCAATTTTTTAAGTGCATGTAGTATTGCCAACATTTCCTTCTCATAAATAGGTTACTTGAGATGTAGCTGTAAAAATACCCAATCACCTACATCAAAACTTTTTTCACTATGATGTTGATATACTTGTTCTTTCATTCGATTCTGCACCAAAGTGGCATTATCCTTTAAAAGTTGGAGAACTTGTTGTTGATGCTCGATGTGATCTTTCACTGCTTGAACTTTTTCTTCTTGATATGTCCTTCTATCTTTAGAGTTTGAGGAGTGGTAATTTCTTCCAATGCTTTACAAGATATGGTCAGACTCATTTCTTGATGCTCGATGTGATCTTTCACTTCTTGAACATTTTTCTTCTTGATATGTCCTTCTATCTTGATAGTTTGAGGAGTGGTAATTCCGACCAATGCTTTACAAGATATGGTTGGATTCATTTCTTCTTTCTCGATGTGATCTTTCACTTCTTGAACCTTTTTCTTCTTGATATGTTCTTCTATCTTGAGAGTTTGAGGAGTGGTAATTCTTGCTAATGCTTTACAAGATACGGTTGGATTCATTCTTCTTTCTCTGGGGTTGGTTCTTGGTGTATATCCTCTTATTTTTATGTTTCTTGATCCTCTTCTTCCTCTTTTTCATAATCTATGTAAAATAATTTCTTCTCAACACACTTATGACCTTTAGTGCATTTGCTATCATAATTGTAACAAAGCCCTTTTTCTCTTTTTTCTTCTAATTGTTGTGGTGTAACCCTTGTAGGTTGTAGAAGGCTAGGAGAAACAACACTTCCATTTTTATAGTTGTGAGGGGTAGACTTCCTTGTTGCCATAATTTTACTTTCCACTATGTAACAAAGCCCTTTTACTCTTTCCAATTATTGTGGTGTTGCTCTAAAGAAGGTGTTGCTCTTTGTATCCTCATAATGTGCTATCATTTCCTCCATGAAAATTGACCACATAACAAGTTGTTTACGAGAACAAAGCCCTTTATACCATAAAAATTGATCCGGTTCTAAATATGAAGATGCAATACATACCTTTTGTAACAGTGGTACACCATGTAGATCAAAATATTTCTTCATCTGAAGTATCCAATTTATCGGATCCTTGCCATCAAACTTCCTCATATTGCCTTTTCTTGATTTTAGGAGCTCGATCTTGAAATGACTATAACAATTGTGGTTCTTCTAGTTCTGAAATTGTGACCCGCAGTAGCCCTCTGTGTCCTCTTTCCAATGCCACCAGTTGGATCCAAATTGGATTCTCCAAGGAAGAGTTATGCAAAATCTCCCACACTGACCTGATTATAGACTAGTTCAGTAGAGCGAACTTGTACGATGTGCCACGTCTCACTGTTTTTACCTTTGGATCTAAAAAATGTATAAAATAAACTACAGTCTGTCCTCGTTCTACAACTTCTTACGAAATTTCAATCTGATGCTCAAAAAAAAAGTTATGACTATTTTTCCCATGTCATCTGTTTGGAATGTAATTCAGGAGTCTGCAAAAAGACCAACTTCCTCAGATCATATCTCCGCAAATATTGCGCAAAAAGCTCTGAAATTCAGGCCTGAGGTTCAACGTGATTTCGTCTCAAATGGTTTTTTTTTTCACTTCTGAAACGTCGCAGAAAATTTTTTATAGCGAAAATGCCACGATGACCTATTTGGAGTAGCGAAACCCTAGAACCCAAAGCTCTAATACCAAATGTTATGAAACTAGCTCACAAAAAGATAGAAAAGATAGTTGAACGCCTTAGAATTCAACGTCTTTGAGGGGGAAACCTCTTTTACATTACACAAATGAACAATTCTTGGATGAAAAAATGAAAATACCTCCTTTCTATATATAGGAGTCTAAGGGGTCATAATATAATCAGAGCCGACATAACAATAATAATGTAAGGGCACAATAATAACAATAGTGTGCTTCTATGAGGCACAATAGTAACAATATGTGGACTACATGGGTACAAAAATCTAATAAGGGGGTTGTACTAATAACAATAAGGGGTTACACTAGTAGTATAGGGGCCTAGCCGTTTCTTATTATGTCCATGCATGATTGGTAAATTAAGAGTTACTGGAAGCTTTAGTTCAAATTACAATTGTAATTCACATACAATATGAATGTCACATGAAATATTGAGTTGTTTTTAATGGATGTACTCTTCTCTATGATATAATGGATCCTAATGTTCGTTCAAGAACAAATGTTCACAAATAGTTACTTCATTTTATCCATTATTACACTAAATCCATTATACCTACTGATGAAAATGATTACATTCAAATTATTTTGAACTCTCTAAATTATAATGTAGAAGAGAAATAAAATCTTGATTTCAATTTAGCTCTAAATCCAATTGATTTTGAACTTCCTAAACCATAAAGTTTTTAAAAATAGTTTGATATTATTATGAGTTTAGCACTAAATACAATATACGTAGTGATGTAAACAGGGGGGTTTCAACCAAACTAGGTTTAGGTGGAGTGAAAGGTAAGGTAAGGTGGGCATTCTACAAAACTTTATTTGGAAGGAAAAATTTCCCTTGTCTGCTAGTGGTGGTTAGGATTTAAAAACATGGAAATAGAGTTTGAAAGGTGCCAACAAGAATTAAAAATGCTCGAGTTCATTAATTTAGAGTATGGGTTCATATTATATTTTAGATTATTGCGGTCCAGCTGAAAATTGGGTAAGATGGAATTTTTAGAATTGTAATATGAACAAGAATGTTAAAAACAATGTTTTCTAGAGCTATTGGGTTTGTTAGCTTTGCCAAAAGATTGTGAAATAACACTTAGCTCTATTTTATGAAATTGCCTGAGTGAGTGGAATGAATGGTGGGAAACACTTTACTAGGGAAATGAAGATTTTTGGTCTGCCCTTATTTCTATTATTATTTTTTCTTTTTAAAATGGAGGGAAGTGTTTAAAAAAATCTAAAAAAATATTTTTAATTAAAAAAATAATTATTTTCTTATGTTTTTTTTTAATATATATTTAGTTTTAGTAGTTTTTTATTTTCTAAAAAAATATATTTAGTTTTTGGTATTTTTTTATAACAAAAAATATATTTTGTTTTTATAAAAATGGATTTTAAACATTCCATTCATACTAGTTTGTGATTTTATGATAAAAATTTAACAAGTATAATATGTGGCATTGTTGCTTAGTACCTTTTTTTTTTTCCAAGGAAAAAAAACGGTAACCTTTTATTAATGAATTAATGAAAAGTTACACTAGCAGATGCATTGAAGCATTCCGTAAGCTGCCACATGGGCTCGAGTGCTTTCGCACCCCACGCAACGTTAGAAAACTAACGTGCACAAAGAATAAGAAAAGAGAAGAGAGAAGAGAGAAGGAAAGAGGCAAAAAAAACTGAATTCCGGCAGTGAGTAAAACTCACGCTTCAAGTTTTTCTCCCCTTTTTCTTTTCGACCTTGCGCCATTCTCCTTGAGTGGGCTCGATCGAAGCAATGACTAATTGTGTTTCTGCAT
The DNA here is from genome assembly GCA_031772625.1 of Pinus tabuliformis. NCBI lineage: Eukaryota > Viridiplantae > Streptophyta > Pinopsida > Pinales > Pinaceae > Pinus > Pinus tabuliformis. Next base: position 543,570,974 of record CM062804.1, on the reverse strand, counting down.
GCTGTGGTCCTATTTCTTTGTCTGAGTCTGAAGTATCTGAGTGGTGATGCCGTTTAATGCCTCCCATGCTTTGATCCTCGCTTGTTACCTCTGCCTGATTTTGGTGGGTTTTTGTGATCTTGTTTGCCGGAGTAGCTTCTTCCTTAGTTTCTTTGGATATCTCTACATTCTCTGCGGTGGGTTCGTCCTCTTCTGCTTCTGATTCTTCATCCTCTGAATCAGGGGGAGGGAATTGCCATCCTTTCCTCTGCTTCCCTTTCTGCTTCTTTTTATTATTTTCTTTTTTTGCTTCTGGGCATGTGCTTTGTAGATGTCCTGTCAGCCTGCAGATCCTACATCTGAAAGCAGTGTTTTCATAGTCTAAAGCTTGCAGCCAGTTTTGTTGTTTGTAGATCAGCCTTATGTTGTCTGGCAGCCCTTTGCTTAGATCTAATTCGACACAAATGCGTGCAAAAGTGTATACCCTTTCATCAATCCTTTCCAGATCTGTTTTGATATATTTCCCTATGCTGTTCCCAATTCCTTCCAAGACTTGTTCACTCCAAAAGTGGAGGGGAAGGTTGTATAGACGAACCAAAACCGACACTTTTGATACCGTCATATTGTTTGGATCGAAATCTGGGAACCATGGGGTTATGAACAGCCCTGATGTTCCCCAGAACCATGGCCCATCTCTGATGATTTTTTCTCTGAACTCCGAGGAGGCAAACCTAACTATGAAAAAACCCTTGGAGCATAAATGTATATCACATTCCATGGTCCAAGTGTTGAAGATCCAATGGAAGAGGTCCATTGGTTTAGGCCAGAAACTATTGAAACGGCAAATTAGAGCTTGCGTTTCATAGGATTTTACAAAACCATCAAGACCTGTAGAGTCCAAGTTTAGGGCTGGGGTCTGCCCTAACTGATATACTATGTATGGCCTAGGGGTATACCTGCCTTGATCTGGGGAGGATCCTGTTTCTTTGTTGCCCTGAAGAATGTTTTTGTATGAGGGTCCTCCTCTGGACTGCTGCTGGGGTGCTGTCTTTTTCCCTTTATCCTCTCCTGAAAAGTTTTTTTCTACCCCTGATCTGCTTGTCTGACCCTGAGGAGGGGCTCCTCCTCTCAGTCTGAGGTTCAGAACAATAGTTTCTCCTGGGCTAATCCCATAGCTTCCCATGGTTCTGTTGTCTTGGAGAGACCATCTGCCTTTTACTAGATGTTGAATCTCTCTAGGGTATCTATTCAATGCATAGATTTGCTGCTTCAGCTGCATCACAGTATTTTCTAAATGTACCCATACTAAAAGGGATTTCACCTCTGGGGTTTTTATGAAAATCTGGAAGCAAGTTTTTGTTACCTGATTTCTACAGTCTAGCTGAGTTCCTGCTCTGCCTGCAACGGTGCCATTGTTGGTTGCCTTGAGTTCTGGTTGTCGGCGAGCTTCCAGATCCGGATATTTGGCCCGATCTGTTGAGGGATGGGGTAGATCTGCTACATGCAGGTCCCCTTCTTTGATTGCCGTTTCCGGATCAGTGTGATCCTTCTCAGATCTACAGGATTTGGTCCAAAACGTTTTGAGAGGAGGCAGATCGGCTGCCTTCAGGCCCCATTCTTTGATTACATTTCCGGGATCTGTATGGAAAACAACAGCTCCTTTCTTAGCGTTCATGAGGCGGAGCCTCCTTCCTCTCCTGTCGGCGCGAGCATCATCATTTCTGGTCTTTTTCTGGCCAGCCTTGATGTCGGCGCTCCTCTGAATAGGGCCTAAAACCCCTTTGCCCCTTCTCAAATGGAAACGAAACCGAAACTGTGGATACCGGCCGTCTCTGCCATCACCCGGAGGGTCGTTCTCATCAGTCTGGCGAACGTCCGAGGTGAGTCTCAAAGCCTGCGCGGGTATTTTGATCCGATCCGCAAGCTGGTCCCTCTGATCTGAAGCCGCCATGTGAGGTGCATAAACCTGCATTCGTTTGGATCTACCTTCCAAACCCTTGACGAGAATCGGAAGCATGTTGGTATGAGGTCTTGAGATCGAAACCTGAAGGGTCTCCGCCGTGACCCTCAAAGTTTTGTGAGCGTCACTCGGTTTTCATGCTGTTCATTGTTGCTTAGTACCTACCTCTTATGCAAAAAGTAATTAATAATTTTAAATATAAATATTTAATTAGACTTCCACAATGTATACAAATTGAAAAATAATAAATTTGTTGCACAGGTGTTGTACTTGATGGCAACTCACTCAAGTGGCAAATCTCTGTTTTGGATCTCAAAATGATGGAAAATAAGGGGTTCGCAGGTACACCGTTCAAAAGGTGCGGGCTCGCAGGCACGCCGTTCACCAAGTGCGGTCATGTCCGCAGGTTATCCGAACAGAAGGTGTGGACCCCAGTCCACTCACTCCAATGCAGAGAAAGCACGCACACGTGGGAATTCTTATGTCTGGCCCATGGTATTTAGCCCGACGTTCATGATCCTATGGTTTTGGCCCGTGGTATAGGATCTAAATTATTGAACCCTGGTTTGGATCCCTTATATTGGTTTTCGATGGTTTTGTCCCATGGTGTGAATAAGGGCTTGCCTATAAAAAGGAAAGGAGATCACTTGGCTAGTCACTTGTGAAATTTGAATATCTTAAGATCTGAAATTTTGGGTGATCAGTTTGAAAAGCTAGATCTAAATAAAGGTGAAATTTAAGGTGAATCTATTGATAGGTCATGATCTCTCGAGCGCATGATCATATCTGAGGATCTGACTGTCTGTGGCACATTGGAGGACTGTTAATTTGGCTCTATTCAAAGGTCCACAGCGCAGCAGAAGGCGCAGGTGCGGGGGTCCGCAGCGTAGCAGAAGGTGCAGGTGCGGGGGTCCGCAGCGAAGCAGAAGGCGCTGGTGCGGAGGTACGCAGCGCAGAAGAAGGCACAGTGCGGAGGTACGCAGCGCAGCAGAAGGCACAGTGTGGAGGTACGCTGTTAGGCAGAAAGTATAGGTGCGGATCTGCACAGAGGTACGCAGTGCAGCAGAAGGAGTAGGTGCGGAGGTATGCAAAGCAGAAGAAGGACCAGGTGCGGATCTGCGCAGTTTAGACTCAAAAGAGCTGCAGATATTCGCAGGCTTCTATTGGTGAAGTTGCAGACTTTTCTTGAAATATTTGTTGGCTGCCTTTTATCTATTGTTGAAGAGTTCTGGGTTTAGATTACGGGTATTACTGTTCTGGTTATTGCATTCTGAGAAGTTATTGGTTGATTGAAAAAGGAGATTGGTTGATTCACATGTACTTGATGATTATTTGATGTTTATGGATCCAGTTTGAAAATTTATGAAAAGTGATCCTTGCAAGAAAAGAAGTACGTCAGCACCTACGTACTAGTAGATTAGCTAGTACAAGAGCTAAGGGGGTTGTAGCTCCCTTCCAGGAGAGACTGGAAAACGAGAGAGGGTTGTAGCTCTCAGCAGGTTTCAGCCTGCGTACTGGTAAAGGTCTGCACCAATACAAAATCATTGTAAAAGAAGTTTCTAATTGAAAGAATATAGAGACATATTGCAGCAGGTGGTTTTCACCCACATTGGGTTTCCACCTTATGTCTGGTGTTCTTTGGTGTGATTATCTATTTTTCCTATTCTTGCTCATCATTATATGGTATTGACATACGAACTAATGATCAATATCTGAAGAATAAATTAAAGTATAAATTTGGAAGATATATTGAAAAGAATTAGATAATACTGATTCACCCCCCCTCTCAGTATTATTGCCAACAATTGGTATCAGAGCATGTCCTTCTGAAGAAGCTTGATCGCTTGAAGGAAGATCCATAATCATGAGAAACTACGAGAGAGAAGCATCTATCAGGCCACCAATTTTTGACAGGAAAAACTTCGTATATTGGAAGGTAAGAGTTACTGCCTATCTTCAATCTCTTGGTACAGAAGTCTGGGATATCATAGATATAGGGTACACTTTTCCATCAGCAACTCCTACAGATCTGGCTGAGAAGAAGAAATATGAAACAAATGCAAAGGCTGTCAATACTCTACTAGGATGTCTATCTCAATCAGAATTCGTGAAGGTTATGCAGTATAAATCCGCAAAAGAAATATGGGACAAGATTGTTTTGAGCTATGAAGTAGATGATAAGGTAAAACGAGCAAAACTTCAAACCCTCAGAATTCAGTATGAAAATCTCAAAATGCACAACGATGAAAGTGTGGCTAACTATTTCCTTTGTATAGATGAGATTGTTAATTGTATGAAAAATTTGGGTGAAGAAATAAAAGAGGCTGTTGTGGTTGAAAAGGTTCTAAGATCTTTGTCCCCTAGGCTTGAATCTAAAGTTTCTGCAATAGAAGAAAAGGAGAATCTACGAAACCTTACCATGTCACCGCTGCACGGAATTCTGACTACTTATGAAATGAGGAAAGGAGGACCATAAGACAGGAGAGAAGCTATCTTCAAGGCTTCCGGTAAAGGAGATTACTATGAGTCAAGACACGTGTCAGAAGAAGAAGAAGAATCAAATTTTGTCAAAAACCTTCAACGGGGTGTTGGACAATTCCGAGGTAAGTTACCTTTCAAATGCTTTGCTTGTGGAAGATTCGGTCACTATGCTGCCAAATGTCCTCATAAGGATAAGATTGACAAGGGGAAGGAACCTGTTAGATGGAACAAGAAACATAATGAAAATAAGAAAAGTTATTACACTCATGAAGATAGTGATGGACTTTCAAATAGTGACGAAGATGAACGAGGTAATAATTATAAACTTTTAATGGCTTTTGAAGATGATGGTTATATGGATGTTGTAGATGAAGAAGGTCTTTATGAAGAGATTTCTAATCTCAAAATTTTTTTAGAAGAGAAAAATGTGATTATTGATTCTCTGCAATGTCAACTGGCTAAAAGGGAAAAACATCACGAAAAATTGGAATGTGAAATTGTTAGTCTTAGAAAAGAGATTGAGAAAACAAAAGCTCTTAATCTTAAATTTGTTAAAGGGTCTGAAACTCTGGATGAGATTATCAATGTGCAGCATTCTCCACTAATCAAGACAGGTCTAGGATATAATGGAGAAGCATCTCAAGCATCCACCTCCAAAATTTATCTTGATGCAGCAAGGAGGAGCGAGCAAAGGCCTAATAGAAATCATCAGGTAAATCAGGGACAATTTACCTCAAGAACGAACAAAGACTATCAATAAAATTGGGGGCAAGCTACCTTAAGGACAAATAGAAGCTACAACCAGCCACAGGTAGAATCTTCCCAATTTGCCTCAAGAATGGATGTCAGTAGAAACTACAATTGGTTGGGTGATAGATTTGATAATCGCAGGAGTTTCTTCAATGGCCAATGTTTCTCTTGCCATAACTTTGGTCACAAAGCATCTCAATGTGTTGCCTATAAGACAATCATGACTAGAGAAGCTCAAAAGCAAAGAAATATGATTGGAATCACGAAAAGGACCTATAACAACTTTTCCGCCCTTGAAAGTGAAATTGAATGTTCTATTTGTAATAACTTCAGTCATGAAGAGTCTGAATGCAAGAGCAGGTTTCGGAAGACAACTCAGAAGGAACAAACCTCAAATGCCAGAACATGGAGAATGAAGGAACCGCAACCAGAAAGATGTGGGATAGATTTATATGCAGAAGGACAGGAAAATCAATGGTACATCAACAACGAATGTTCGAAGCATATGACAGGTGATAAAGAAAAACTTCAATCATATAGTGATTTAGAAAAAGGAAAGAAAGTTTCTTTTGGAAATGATACCCCTGCAGTCATAAAAGTAAAAGGCACTATTCAGTTGAAAGAGAAAGTCAAGGCTGGAAATGTTTTGTATGTTGATGGCTTGAAGCATATTCTACTGAGTGTCAGTCAGATGTGCGATCAAGGAACTGAGGTAATATTTCGATCAAATGGATGTAGTGTTCGTGATCTTGATACAGGAAAAACAGTGATCAAAGGCATAAGAACTCCAAATAATTTATACATATTTGAAGAAGGACAACAACAATGCTATTTGAGCAAGAATGATGAACAGTGGTTATGGCACCGGAGGTTGGGGCATCTAAGCTTTTCACAGATAAGGAAAGCATGCAAATACCAGGCAGTTCGTGGTCTTCCAGACATCAAAATTCCAGACAATACAATATACAAATCATGTTAGTTTGGTAAGCAAACCAGAACTAACTTCCCTGAGAAGGAAGGATTAGCTAGTAGGCCTCTTGAACTAGTCCATACAGATGTATGTGGACCATCTAGGAAAAGGTCACCTCGAGGAGAATAATACTTTATATTATTCATTGACGACTTCTCCAGGATGGTTTGGATAGGACTTATGAAGCACAAAGACGAAGCCTTCGAAAAATTCAAATCTTTCAAAGCCTTGGTTGAAAACGAATCAGATCACAAAATTAAGTGCCTCAGGTCTGATAGAGGTGGGGAATTTACCTCAAATGACTTTTTCGATTTTTGTGAAGAACATGGAATAAGAAGGGAATTCTCTACAGCTAGGACTCCTTAGCAAAATGGAGTAGTGGAAAGGATGAACATAACGGTTCAACAAATGGCTCGTACAATGCTTGATGAATCTGGAACTCCCGCAACCTTCTGGGGTGAAGATGCATTTGCTGCGGTCGTTATTCTCAACAAAACAAATGTCCGGGTGAATAGCACTCAAACTCCTCATGAGCTCTAGTATGATGAGACTCCTTCGGTAAAACATTTCAAAATCTTTGGAAGAAAATGTTATATTAAGAATAATGATGAACATCTTCGCAAGTTTGAACCTAGAGCAGGTGAAGGGATTCTACTTGGTTATTCTCCTCATAGCAAAGCATATAAGTGTTACAACAAAAGACTTGGAAGAATAGTTGACAAAATTGATGTAGTGGTTGATGAAGAAGGAAACATTCCTAGGCAAGTAAATTATGAAAATATCGAAGAGGATGAAGATCATCCTTCAAATCAGACTGATGATGAAGAAGAACCTGAAGAGGCACCAAAGGAATAGATAAGGATAGAAGGGAAGACTCCATCCAGGTATGTTCAAAAGAATCATCCATAATCTCAAATCTTGGGGAAAAAGGAGGAAAGCGTACAAACAAGAAGAACAATTGTAGAAGCTTCAAGCTATTTGGCATTATTCTCCTCCACTGAACCACAAAATGTAAGAGAGGCATGCAAAGATGAATGTTGGGTCAAGGCAATGGATGAAGAACTTGAGCAGATCGAAAAGTACAACACTTGGGAGTTGGTTCCTAGACCAAAAGATAAGAATGTCATAGGGACAAAATGGATCTTCAAAAATAAGTTGAATGAAAATGGGGAAGTAATTAGAAACAAGGCCAGACTTGTTTGTAAAGGGTATGCTCAATAAGAAGGAATAGACTTTGAAGAAACTTTTGCTCCCGTTGCTAGACTTGAGGCCATCCGAATGTTCCTTGCTCTCTCAAGCTTTCAGAAGTTCAAAGTATTTCAAATGGACGTGAAATCAACCTTTCTGAATGGAGACTTAGAAGAAGAGGTGTACATTGAGCAACCAGATGGTTTCATTCTTGGGAATGATCCAAATCTTGTATGTAGACTAAAAAAGGCTCTTTATGGTCTTAAACAGGCTCCAAGGGCTTGGTACTATCATTTGGACAAATATCTTCATCAACAAGGCTTTTCAAAGGGATCAACAGATAGCAATCTTTATATAAAAATTGAAAATGACAAATTGCTAATACTTGTTGTGTATGTAGATGATATTATCTTTGGCAGCAATGAAGAAACTATGAGTCAAAGCTTTGCCTTGGTGATGCAGAAAGAATTCAAAATGTCATTACTTGGAGAGCTGACATATTTTCTTGGTCTACAAATCCAACAAAATGAAGGCGGTATCTTTTTGTCTCAAACCAAATACCTCAAGCAGATCTTGAAGAAGTATGGCATGGAAGATTCAAAACCAGTATGTACCCCTATGGTTACAGGATGCAGCCTCAGTGCAAATGATGAATCAACAGTAGTGCATCAACCAACCTATAGATCCATGATTGGAAGTCTACTTTATTTGACAGGTACCCGACCAGACATCATGTATGCATTGGGAATAGTTGGAAGATTTCAAGCAAATCCCAAGGAAACTCATCTTCATGCAGTTAAGAGAATCTTAAAGTACCTTCAAGGAACTCAAAACTATGGCTTATGGTATCCTAGAGATACAGATCTCACACTTCATGCTTATACAGATGCAGATTGGGCCCGAAGCGTGGATGACAGGAAGAGCACAAGTGGTGGTGCATTCTTTATGGGTTCCAGATTAGTATCTTGGTTCAGCAAGAAACAGAGTTCGATTGCTTTATCTATAGCTGAAGCAGAATATGTGGTTGCTGCATCTTGCTGCACTCAACTCCTTTGGATGATGCAGACCTTGCAGGATTTTCAAATCACTTGTACACCACCTATCTCCATCCTATGTGATAATACAAGTGCTATCAGCATTTCAAAGAACCCAATCATGCATTCAAAGACCAAGCATATACCTATCAAGTATCATTTTCTTCGGGAACAAGTGCTTGAACAAAAGGTCAAGTTGGAGTATGTTCCTTCTAAGGAACAAGTTGCTGATATACTCACCAAACCATTGCCTAGGGAGACCTTTGAATACCTCAGGCAAAAGCTGGGGGTAGTTGATGCATCATCTTGTTGTTGGATCTCATCTGTTTCAGAGATTGTTGGTTGTACGCGAGTTTCATATGGGGTATACGCATACATTTACTGGGTTATGGATTGGTCGAAGATCGAATGGCACAGGTTCAGGGGGAGCATATATTCTTCTAATAATGTATTGTTGGCATTATGGTAGAAGATCTTGGAGGAGAAAGTACAGAATGAGAACATGGATGCTGATGTGAATATTGCTACTAATATGTCTCTATCTCTCTTGTCAAGGTCATGTATGGTGTATAGTAGATTATGGTTCTTCTTGAAGAATTTTTCTTTTGCAGATCTGATCTATAGTCAAGGGGAGCTCATTCAGAAATTTCAGCAGGCACTCAGGGGGAGTATGGACAGCAAAGGAAGAGAATATCTTGGTCCACCCTTTGCCTTTGATGTCAAAGGGGGAGAATGAATTTGAGGATCTTGGGGTTTCCATCAAGTCCAAAGGGGGAGATTTTGGCATTATGATTCAGGTTTAGCGCTATGGCACAGGTGTTGTACTTGATGGAAACTCACTCAAGTGGCAAATATCTGTTATGGCTCTCAAAATGATGGAAAATAAGGGGTTTGCAGGTACACTGTTCAAAAGGTGCGGGCCCGCAGGCACGCCGTTCACCAAGTGCGGTCATGTCCACAGGTTATCCGAATAGAAGGTGCGGACCGCAGCCCACTCACTCCAATGCAGAGAAAGTGCGCACACGTGGGAATTCTTATGTCTGGCCCATGGTATTTAGCTCGAAGTTCATGATCCTATGGTTTTGGCCCATGGTATAGGATCTAAATTATTGAACCCTGGTTTGGATCCCTTGTATTGGTTTTCGATGGTTTTGTCCCATGGTGTTAATAAGGGCTTTCCTATAAAAAGGAAAGGAGATCACTTGGCTAGTCACTTGTGAAATTTGAATATCTTAAGATCTGAAATTTTGGGTGATCAGTTTGAAAAACTAGATATAAATCAAGGTGAAATTTAAGGTGAATCTATTGATAGGTCGTGATCTCTCAGGCGCATGATTAGATCTGTGGATCTGACTGTCTGTGGCACATTGGAGGACTGTTAATTTGGCTCTATTCAGAGGTCCGCAGCACAGCAGAAGGCGCAGGTACGGGGGTCCGCAACATAGCAGAAGGTGCAGGTGCGGGGGTCCGCAACGAAGCAGAAGGCGCTGGTGCGGAGGTACGCAATGCAGCAGAAGGCACAGTGCGGAGGTATGCAGAGGAACAGAAGGACCAGGTGCGGAGGTACACTGTTAGGCAGAAAGTACAGGTGCGGATCTGCGCAGAGGTACGCAGTGCAGCAGAAGGAGTAGGTGCGGAGGTACGCAGAGCAGAAGAAGGACCAGGTGCGGATCTGCGCAGTTTAGACACAAAAGAGCTGCGGATATTCGCAGGCTTCTATTGGTGAAGTTGCGGACTTTTCTTGAAATATTTGTTGGCTACCTTTTATCTATTTCTGAAGAGTTCTGGGTTTAGATTACTGGTATTGTTGTTCTGGTTACTGCATTCTGAGAAGTTATTGGTTGATTCATTGGTTGATTTAAAAAGGAGATTGGTTGATTCACATGTACTTGATGATTATTTGATGTTTATGGATCCAGTTTGAAAATTTATGAAAAGTGATCCTTGCAAGAAAAGAAGTACGTCAGCACCTACGTACTAGTAGATTAGCTAGTACAAGAGCTAAGGGGGTTGTAGCTCCCTTCCAGGAGAGACCGGAAAACGAGAGAGGGTTGTAGCTCTCAGCAGGTTGCAACCTGCGTACTGGTAAAGGTCTGCACCAGTACAAAATCATTGTAAAAGAAGTTTCTAATTGAAAGAATATAGAGACATATTGCAGCAGGTGGTTTTCACCCACATTGGGTTTCCACCTTATGTCTGGTGTTCTTTGGTGTGATTATCTATTTTTCCTATTCTTGCTCATCATTATATGGTACTGACATACAAACTAATGATCAATATCTGAAGAATAAATTAAAGTATAAATCTAGAAGATATATTGAAAAGAATTATATAATACTGATTCACCCCCCCCTCTCAGTATTATTGCCAACAGGGTATTATACGTCTCTTCCTTGCTAAGTTATAGAATATGCTTGGGTTTTCTTAATGCGATAAAATTCATTCTATTGTTCATTATATCTTGAGATGTTCAACTTGCACCTAATAAAACAATAAAGTTAAAATAGGTTTTCCTTTGTCCTTTGTAAATCTTTGTCCCCATTAATCTTGGTCTTAGTAGATTAATTGTCTTATGGTGGCCTTGAGTGGTCACTCCCATTAGTTGCATGATTTTTAGTTGCCTTTTAGTGACATTTCTTAGGCTTGATAACATGTTATTTAATTTATGAAAATTTGTTATTTTCCATATTATTGTTAAATATTAATATTAAATATGTTGGTTTTGAGCATGGCTTAGCAAAAATTTCCAAAAAGGTTTATAGATTGTCTTTTATAATGAAATGATTCATTACTTGATGAAATTGTTATGATATTTTTTTTAGTATATTAACTTGTATGTGATAAAGTCAAAAGTCACCTCTTTTTGAGATTTTCATTGGTCAATTTCCCTTAAGGCCATCAAGTTCACCATTTGGTCCCGGGTTAAGGAAATATATGAGTCATGAAGTGGCATTATCTAGGCACTTAAATCTTGAAACATGGGTTTTTTATTCACATTATACTTCCTTTGTGTGTAAATTCTCCATGGAAATAGTATCATGGAACATGAGGGGCCTCAATAGTAAAGGAAAACAAAGACTCCAAAAAAAAAATGGTACGCAAATCACCCATCAATAATTTTGATACAAGAAATAAAAATATTAAGTGAGGTTATACCTCATATAATTAGAAAATAGGGGAGGAATTTCCTAGTAGTGATTGATGCTTAGAGATACTTGGGTGGAATGGCTATTATTTGGAATGATCAAGACATCAAGGTTACCAATATGTTGACCTCTTTTCACATTATGACAATCCAATTTTAGTTAATTGACATCGAGAACTACTACCATGTATCCAATGTTTATGAATCCAATATCGCAAATGGAAAACCTCTATTTCTCAATTCTATTGCCAGCACAAGTAATTTATACTCACCATCTCCATGGAGTATTGGGAGTGGCTTCAATATTATCAATTTTCTCGAGGAAAAGAAAGGATGAATCAGAATGTTTACCAAGATATTTTGTAAGCTATACCATAAAATCCCTAAAGTAGTCTCCATTAAAGTGCTCAAGCAATGAGTGTCTAACCCACACATGTGGATCAATGAGATGTAATACATGTGTATGTGGTGACTAACTTAATACACTGTTCTATTCACTCCACAAACTCAAGTATTTCACTCCATCACATAAACTGATTATAGTGTGACATAAGTAAACCAAGAGTAGACATGAAACCCTTAGGCAAAAAACATTCCCTAGATCCTCAATTAGGTGCTTAAATGATGAAGTAAAAATGCAAGGGAAAATAGGACTTCATGATTTAACCATCACAAAAATGTGATCAAGTGTGACTATGAGTGTTTGTATATATTCATATGTTTGCTAAAGAGGCAGTGAATACATGAGTTACCATTCATTGGGCCTTATTGTTCTTTATTCTTATTTTTCTTATATATAGGACTTAGGGAATGAAGTTTTCATAAGTTTGGCACAACTCATAGATATAACATTTACATGAATTTTCACTTGAAACTTAGAGTTTAGACTTAGATACATCATTCTAGTGTATCTTTAATGATTTTCACTTTCACTTTTTTATTTTCTTTCATCAAAAATGACAAAAGGGGAAATATTTTGTTACAAATCTATGAATCCTTAATCATAAAGGTGTCATGTGATGAAAATGAATTAATGATGTTATTATCTATGAAAATATGGGTATTCTTGAGAAAATATTATGCTTGTGGATGTCTCCTCCTTGGTTGAGAGGGAGTGAGAGTGGACACCATATTCTCCATGTGTCATGTACTATGGCCATGACTAATAATCATAAGCCTAGTAAAGACACCGGTAGGGATAATAGTGGATTGGATAAACATCTGGGACCAATATTATTTGATAATTTGTACCTTGACTAGGACTAACCACCATAGGTCAAGTACATTAATCCAAGATAAGAATAGTCATGATGATCGAAATTTCCTGGAGTCAAGTATTATAACAATGGATTAGGAAATAATCATGTGAGGATATACATGGTGAACATCTTGGTGGGGTAAGTGCATAGAGATGAAGTGGTGTTCAAATTTATGCCTCCCAAAATTGTGCTTTGATGTAATGCAGAGATAGAACTTATTAGTCAAGGCCTTGCTATTTTGAAAATTTTGGCTATGATGATGTAAATCATTGTTGATGCTTATCAATCCAAATCATTTCTTATATGAATATTTCAATTTGAGAGTACTTTTTTGTGTTATTATGAATACCACCCTAGTTTAGAGGGAGTGTTGAAAAATGTAACTAGTGTCAGTCTTCATAATGCAATAAAATGTAATGTTTATCATTGATATTTATTATTATACTCATTATTATTATTTCATTTTGGGTCAAAGCATGTTCTTCATGCTTATAGAGTAAAAAAGAAACTATTTTGAGTCAAGATAAATGTATTTGAGTCATCCCATTTGGACTTTTGAAAGAAAACGAAAAGGAATTTTTATTTTGAGTGAAAGAATAAACACAAGACAAATTCGAACTGAGAGGAAGCTATTCAACCCTCTTGGATAGGTATATATGTATATCAGTCAACTCGATCACTTGGAAGAACAATCACTTATCATCACAAAACATCGATTCTTGTTCCAAACAAGAATAATAGACAACCGAAACTAAAGGAGAGATAAAATATGATTTTTTCAGCCTGTTTCTATTCACATGTGTGAAGGTTCTGTGACTTCTCTACAAAAATTACAAGTTTGAACCTCATCCTTCACTACAAGCCCAATTTTTTTGTGATTTGACCATATCTTAGAGTGTTTTAACAATGTTGACTTTCGCTGACTTTGACTTGGTTGGAAGAGACTTGGAGGAGGGTTGAATTGGACATTCATGGCAATCTTGGTCTTGATCTTGGGTCTTGTATATCTCTTTCTGATCTAATTTTATAAGAGAAGTATTTTTGGGTTTTCCCCCTAGCTTAGAGCCTATTTCTTGGTGTTCTTTGTTTCCTTGTGATCTTTATGTTTTGCATTTTTGTGTAATTACTTGATGAAGAAGACAATCTAAGTAGTAAGAAGCCAAAACAAATTCACAAGTACTTATCAAGTTAAGATAAATAAAAAAATTTCTCCTAACACTTGGTTTATCAACATGAAGTAGGGTAATAGGTCCTATGACATCCAACCTTCTATCTGTGATGGGAAATCCTCAATAGTCTCTCTGAAGAAAGATGTCGCATTGAGGGGGTCAAGAAGAGGTATGAGGCATCACCAGTTTTATAGTTGAAGAAGTTTGAATCTATATTTGTCAATTTTGGCCTTATGCAGGAAAGAAAACATGGAAGGAGATGATCCCCTTGGAAGAGTTCAAAAGGGGAAGACCACATAAGGCCTTATATAAAGATCTAAATCCAAGGACCTCCCTCATAAATAGAGTTAGAAATGTATTGAAAGGGAGTAAAAAATGATCCATCCAAATCTTGATAAAAAACAATAAAACATCCCTTGAATCTCATAATAAATGGGGCATCTATAGATGAAGTGACCCTCTAACTATATCTCATGTATATGGAAAATCTAATAGATATTATTGAGAAGAGGAAAATATCCCAAGAGAGATAGAAAATGTAAAAAGTACGATAGTAATGCATATGAAAAAGATGATCTTGAAACTAGTAATTTCATGAATCCATGACTATAAGGTCATTGACATCATCCTAATCATTGTCATCAGATTCATTCTCATCATCATCACCACCATCATCGTCATAATTATTGTTATCATTGAATTATCATCATAATCACCATTCATGTCATCATCATCATTATGGACATTGTCATCAATTATTCATAATTATAGGTGTCGTAAGAAATATCATCAACCCAAAAAATGTTATGAGTTCTAGAAAAGGGTTGTTATGATACATGACATATGCAAGAGAAATAACAACTCTATTTTTGAGAGATGATCGACGATCATCATCATCACTACCATTATCGTCATCTTTATCATTTTCATGATCCCCATCATCATCATTAATGTAATTTATATCATCATTGTTGTCATTTCCATCATGGACATCATCATCATTGGCATCGTCATCATCATTCATGCCATTATTGTTTTTGATGAGGACCTAGATTACAATAATGATGATGACTTGGAATATGACGCCAAATATAATGACCATGACAAGATTTAAAAATTGGGAAGATTGGCCAAGGTCATTAGCATTATCATCATCACAAAAATTGTCATCATCATCATCATTATCATTGTAACCACCATCACCTTTATCATCATTGTCATTATCATGATCATCATAATTCATGTCATCGTCATCATATTCATTATCATCATCATCATATTATTGACATTGTCATCAATTGTTCATAATTGTCAATGTCACAAGAAATATGATCAATGTAGAAAATATGATGAGTGTTGGAAAAGAGATGCAAAAGTGAACAAAAAAAATGGTGGCAACAATAGACGTAAAATTGAATGAAAAGTGGATGCAACATAAGTAGATGCAAAACAAGACAAAAAAATTGAAACGAAAGTGGATTCAAAAGTAGATGCAATAAGCTTAGACACAAAATAGGATGAAAATGTGGATGCAAAAGTGGAAGAAAACATGGGTGCAATAGTAGGCATAAAACTTAGCATGAATTGTGGTGAAACAAATGTGGATGAAACAACAGACGTAAAAAAGGACACAAACTTAGATGAAAAGGAGGGAAACTTGGATGAAAAAAGGGATGTAAACATGAACCAAACATGGGTGTAATAGCGGACACAAAATTAGATGCAAAAGTGGACGCATTAGAAGTGGATGTAAAAGTAGATGAAAAAATGACATGCAAAAAATATAAACAATATTCGATGCAAACTTGGACACAAAAGAGGATGTAAATGTGGATGAAAAAGTGGAAGAAAATGTGAGTTGCAATGGTAGGCACAAGATATGGCACAAATTATGGTGCAACAAAAGTGGATGCAAAAGTCGATGTAACAAAAAACACAAAAAAAGATACAAACTTATATGCAAGAAAAGATGTAATAAGGGATCTAAAAGTGGATGCAAACATGGGTGCAACAAGAGAAATAAAATTGGATGAAATGGAAGTAGATGAAAAATAAGATACAAAATGAGATGCAAAACCTAACACATAAACCCAACACAAAAGTGGATGCAAAAAGAGATGCAATATTTGATGCAAATATTAGATGCAAAAGATGATGCGAACATGGATGAAAAATTGGAAGCAAACATGGGTACAACAACAAGTGAAAAACATGGCACAACAAAAGTGGATGTAATGATAGATGAAAAAAATAAGCAAATGAAGATGCAAACAAAGATGTAAAAATGGTTGCAAAAGTGGACATAAACATGGGTGCAATAATAAATGCAAAATAGGATGCAAAAGTAAATGAAAAATGAGACACAAAAGCCTATGCGAATCCTGGCGCAAAAGTGGATACAAAAAGAGATGAAAAAATAGATGTAAAAGTTGATGAAAACCTAGATGTATATGGGGATGAAAAATTAGAAGAAAAAATGGGTGCAAATGGAGGTTCCAAACTAGGTGCAAATTATGGCACACGAAAATTGGATGCAATAAAGGAAACAATAATAGATGAAAAAGAGGATGTAAATATGGATGCAAAACAATATGCAAAAGTAGATGCAAAACTAGACACAAAGCTCGATGCAAAAATTGGCGCAAAGGGGATGAAAAAAATGATGCAAAAAATGACTTAAAAAAAGATGCAAAAGAGGATGCAAGAGATTATGCAAATGTTGATGCAGGTGTAGTCACAAAAAGTGGATGCAACAGAGGATGCAAAAGTAGGTGAAACAAAATTAGGTTCCAAAATTGAAGAAAAGCATGGTGCAAAGGATGGCACAAAATTTGGCATAAAACCTGGCGCAAAAATTGGTGTAAAACCTGGTGCAATACCTATTACAATACCTGGTGCTAAACTTGGTGCAAAACGCAGTGCAAATTTTGCATCAAGTTTTTCCCCATATTTGATAAACGAACATAAATAACACCAAAAATGGGCTCAAGATGCAAAAAAGGAAGCAAAAATGGATGCTAATCACAAGGTTTTGTTGTAGTGAAAGTAGAAATAGTGGCGATCAAGCACAATAACAAAAGTTTATCTTAGGGGGAGCAACACTCATGTTTTTCTAAGGTTGTTCATAGAAGAGAAAAAGGTGTTTTATTTGATTTTGGTGTTGCCATAAATGCCAAAGGGGGAGAACATTGGGAATATGTTGTCATTTATGTCAAAGAAAGGACCACAAGAAGGGAAAGAGATTAGAATCAGTGCAATGGATTTTGAGCCAATTTTGGAGGACTAGGTCATCTCAGATACAGGTGTAGGACACCCAGATGGATAAATATCTAAAAGAGATTTCCAACGATATATGGAAGTTCTGAAAAGGCCTCCTAGATCAAAATATAGATCCAATCAAAGTTTGGTGACCCTAAGACCTTCATAGTAGAGTTAAAGGTGGCTAGAGTCTTTGGCGCATAGCTAAATTTGGCACAAGTTATAAAATTGGCACCAAGACCAGCAGAGCATCTAAGGGAGAGCTCTGGGAAGATGTGGCAGTAATAATTTGGAACATAGATGGATCCCACCCGACGGGCTTACCCTGGAAAAATTGTTTTGGTGCCCAAGTCTAAGTGACTAGGCGTTAGTCACCGCGACACGACAACTAAGCGTTGTACAATGATGAGCAAGTAGCAGAGCCCAGATTACAGGTTGGTATGAAGAAGGCAACCCAGAGAGGAGATCCTGGAGGAATAGGAAAAGTAGAGTGTGGAAGAGCGTTGGTTTGATAGGAGAATGAAAGGCTAAGTGTTGGAAGAAAGCATCGAGCTATGTGGAAAATTTTCAACAGCACCAGAGACAGAGGTCTTTGTGATCACAAGAGGTGGTTTCCCCTCACAATTGATCACATAGATCAACAACGAAGGTCTACCCCCAGGGAACCCCTCCTGAAATCATAATCCACTTAGGAGTGGTGTTGTGGAAAGGGCTTGAACTCGGTGGTTTTCGGAAAAAAATAATAATAAAAGAATTAGTGGAAAAACAAGGCCTCAAAGGATATTTTCTCTCTCCTCTATGAGGAGAGGTGGTAGCTCATGATTGGCCCAGACAGTGGAGGATAGTGACATCAACATCAACTAACAAGAGGAGGACACGTGGTAGGTGGATTCAATGTTTTTGGCCACCTAAGTGGCCCTTTTTTGGGTGACATGTGTCACCACTCACAGGTCGACACATGGTAAGTGTGACATCATGGTGACATCATCCCAGAAAGATGATCCTGGAATATTTAAAATGGTGCGCAAAATGTATTGTCGGGTTACAAGAGTCGAGACATGTTGGAAGTTGACAGGTTGGCATTAACAATAGCAAAACCAATTAAAAAAGGTGTCAGGAGGACCCACAGGACAACTTATCTCATAGGATTTACCTTGGTGAGATTGTTAAATGAGCTTATAAAAAGGCGTCAAGCAACAGGCACCAGTTCATGGTGGCACAATGACAACTAATCAGAGAAATTTCAGGTGATCCCCACGGACACATCAACCCAAATATTAGACCTCGTCGGGTTATTGTGGTGCACATAAGTGAATGCACCGATATGAAGGGATCTATGGGATATGCGCCCGCACAGGGTCTTATGCAGCCATTGGAGACTAGGGGCTCGATGGATAATAAAAGGAGTTGGGTTTAGGAGTTATGGGCTAAGTGCGTGGACCCAACCCTTGGGACATTTCACGTAGAAGGGACATTTCACGTAGAAATGAACCCAGGGTGTAGAAAATAGAGTCGCGGAGGCTCTTGGGAGGTGTCAAGCTAAGCACCTGAACCTGTCCCTTGGTTGTTTTCATGTAGAAACATGACCAAGGGCATAACGAAATAGAATGTGAGGCCATCCTAGGAACCCAAAATCCCATAACTTGTGAAGAATTGTAAATAATAAAAAAGTTGAGAGCTTGTAAGCTCTGGCCTTAGGGATTATGGGTGGTCACCTCATGTAGAGGTGTGACCAATGATGCAGAGCCGTTAACAAAGGAAATAGGCTCCCGACAAGACTTGAAAGTTCTTATCGCTCGGGGTCTAAACCGGTGTTTGGGAACACCTGGTTTTATGGTGAAGAAGAAGGGAAATGAGATAGCGAAAGGATATTAAAGGTATAAAGGTGGAACTATCAGTTTGAATGCAATTTTTGGAAGTTAAGTGAAAATTGAACAATAGATAAATATAGCAAGCACACTGCTAAACTCTGTAAAAAAGGAAGAATTGCTAAAATATAAAGAAAAAGTCAGTTTAAATTGCAGACAATGGATGTTGAAGTCAGAAAACTTGGAGAACATGTCTAGAATAATGAGATGAACAGAACAATGGAAAAAATAAGGAAACATGTGACAACTAAAGAAAATAAAGGGAATCTAAAAATATCAAGAAAAATTATTTATAAGCAAGCTTGATCAAGCAGAATGTGTACAATTATTTTTTGAGACCGAGATTCTGGTGTAAACAAGGTGTTTATATGGTTTCTTTATAAACAACTAGAAATTATTAAAGGTGTTTGTTTGTCAGTGATTAAATATTGCTGGAGGTGTTGGTGTTTGAGGGATTCATTTGTTTTTTAAAGAAAAGAGGGAAGTCATTGATCTTAGTGTGAAAATTGATGAAAGATGGAACAATGAGTATCTAAAACAAGTTACTGTAGCTTGATGATTAGGGATTGGTGATCCTTCTAGTGGGTGCTAGAGAATAGTTGGGGTTTTATATCCATTCAGTTGTAGTTGATAAATCAGGGAGTTGTAGCTTCTTGCTAGTTGTAGCCAGAGAAATTGTAACAAGAAGTTGTAGTTTTCCCTATGAATGAATTGAAGAGAATTCCTGAAAGTTACTTGTTCTTGTGTGTTCCATTGTGATTATTGACATTAATTTCTATAATGGTTATTTAAGATATTTATGATGTATTTAATGATGAACACAAAGTAAAAGGAAGTTTTAATTTGGTAAAATTCCTACACTACTGATTCACCCCCTCTTAGTAGTATCCTTGTTTCCAACATAAGTATGGTACACACTTGTAAACTCCTTTGAATCTCTTAATATTGATCACGTGTATTATAGAATTGAAATGTAGTTGGAACCCTACTTGAAAAGGTTTCAACCAACTAACAAAGGAGAAATCTCATTCATAGTGATGCTATCTGATACTCTTACTATGTCTGCATGTTTTATTTCACATGGGTTGTATGTTGATAATTATTTCATGGCTTATGACTCATATGTTTCTAATGAATATTTTCTCTCTCATTCCAAACATTACACTAGTTATGAGTTGTGAACTACTTTGCAATTAATTTCTAGTGCTCTCTACTCTTGTGTGTCTCAAATGAGTTTACCTAACGTAATCTTCTTGAGATGTACTTCTTATTTTGTTTTTGTTACAATCTTGTTCCTTGTGTTTCAATTTTGTCATTTGTGAGCTAATTCATGTTCACGCTATGGGTATTTCACACTTGCCTTCACATTAACATATCTTCACCCAAAACCCAAGAGAAAATCATGGTGGTAGTTGGTCCCACATACCATATCGGAATCCTACCCCAAACAATGTGAGATCTAATTGGAAATTCATACTGGGGATATAACCTAACTGTTGGCAGTGGATTTTTCCCTGTCAATAAGTGTTTTCTCCACATAGCGTATGATTTTTTCCTTCTTAAGATCCACTCTCAATAACAACATAATTGTTGCACCCATCACTAGTAGAGCTTCATAACATCTTATACATATTTTGAATCCAAACTCCCGTCAACAATATCATTTCTCCTCGAACCGTCTTATATTTATCCTTTTAAAACATTGTTTTTACACCTGCATCACTCATCTTTCTCACAAAAATCAAAATTTTAGCTAATCCTGGGATGTGCATAACACTAGTGAGTGTTTGAATCCTTCCACTCATGAGATTCAACTTGACTTTTCCTTGTTATGGTGTTGGCTGCCGATTCATCTCCTAAGAAAACATCACCACCATTGAATATTTCATGTTTATAAAACCACTCCCTATGAGGGGTCATATGAAAGGATGCACATGAGTTAGCCAACCATGCCTCATGATCTACATGTGTACTTGAAGAAATCAAGTACACAACCCCTCCTTCATTTGGGGAGGTTTTTTCTTCTGCATAAAGAGCATATTTAGATCCTTTCTCTTTCTTAGGAATTTCTTATCTACAATATTTCTTGTAATTCCATTCTTTCCACATCTCCAGCATACCTTTACAAACTTTCCTAGATATTTAGATCTTCCTCTAGATTTAGATCTCCCACTTGATGACTTATTTATATTTATATTCTGGAAGCATCCTTTTACAGACAAGGAATCTCCATTTTTGCTTCTAGGGTCTTCTATCTCATCTCCTTCGGTAACAAGGATGCAAATATTTCATCAAACTTTAAAGTAGTTTCATTACTACCTATGGAAACAACTAAATTTTCCCACGAGTCTAGTAGATAACATAAAATAAAGATGCACTTATATTCATATGAAATCTTAATATCAATAGATAATAGCTGACTTACCGTGGTATGGAAGGCATTTAGATGCTCCATCACTGAGTCTCCATCCTTTAGACTCAAGTGATATAGATTCTTTTATAGGAACAATTTATTCACCAAGGACTTAGACATATACAAAGCTTATAACATGTTCCACAAAACCTTTGATGTAGCTTGCCATGAAACATTCAATAATACTAAATCTAAGAGACATAATTGTATTGTACTCTTTTCCTTTTGATCCAATTTGGAGTAGTCTTTTATTGACATCCTTGTTGGAGCAATACCCAAATCCACAATGATCCACTGATCTTTGTCCACCAACAAATATTCCATTTTGATCTTCCACTACTCAAAATTTTTCCCATTGAATTTATCAATCTCTATCATTGAACAACTCACCTTTTCCTTTTCGCCACAAGAATAACTTCCATAGATCTCCCATTGTAACATGGTCTATCGCAAGCCCAAACAAACCCCTTAGCCACCAAGGCATCCCATTGAAGCCAAAACTTCTTTGATACCAAACTTTATTTTAATATTGTAGACTTAATTACTACAAACAAATTCTTAACAAAATAGAAAAGATAAAAGGGAAAACACAAACATTAACATAGATATTTCATCCTGGAAATGAAAAACCAGGAAGTCTGGCAAGATTTGGTTTTAATATTGTACACTAAATTACTACAAACAAATTCTTAACAAAATAGAAAAGATCAAATGGAAAACACACACATTAACATAGATATTTCATCTTGGAAATGAAAAACCAGGAAGTCTGGCAAGATTTTTTTTTCATCTTCTTTTCTTCAGTATATATAGTTTTGTTTAGTATTACAATACAATAAATACCACGACATATATGAAACACCTATCCATTTACCCTCAATTATAATACAAATATAGTTACTTAACTAAAACTACAAAAGCATGGGACAACCCACCATACACCACGAAATTTCTGCTAGAAAAAACCGTGTGTCCAGAACTACCAAAAATGAATGCAAAAAACCAACCCAAAAAAAATGGGGGCGCTACCCTTGAATCCTTGTGCAGGTGTGCTTCCACCCCCACTACATATCACACATTTTCTAGTGGGTCAGGATAGAAAAGCATATAAAACATACCCAACAAAATGGTATAGCGAACAATATTTGACCATAATGCAAAATGGAAGGAGAAGTGGGCGCCAAAGAAATGAGTTGGGTTTCTCTACTAAACTAGGGAGTGCACCATAAACACTATGAAAACTATATATTTGATCAACATAAACACCTATAAGATTCTTGGCACATTAAAATACCCATTTGTAGTGCCTCATTCAATTCAAGAGAACTTTGTGGTGCCCCATTCAAAATATCCAAATGGGTGTCCAATGATATAAACACATCCTGTAAACTAGAAGACTAGGGTTTTATTTCAAAGTTGAATATATTGTGAGGAATATATAAAGAACAAACTATGAAAGAAGAAATTGCTTGAAGCTCATAATCTTAGAATATATCTTTCCCTAGATACAAATTTATGCACACAAAGATTGGAGGTATCAAGCATAATAAAAGTAAGGAAGAAGATTGATGTAGATGAAGAGAAGTATTTACAAGAATAATATCATGTCTAAGAATGTTTTAACTGGTCTTTTAGACAATAAATCATGTATCTTGTCTATTCAAGGAGAATGAAGCCAATTTGGACGAGTTAAGCACCAAGTTATGAGAAGTGATTCAAATACCACATGATTACTTCTATATGCCATGAGGAAGTGAATAACACATTGATGACTTGAGAGTGAATAGAGAGGAGTTATGACTAAGATGCAAGAGAATACTAAAAACAACTAGGAAATTAGGAGAGTTCTAAGAAAAAAACAAATGCAAGACAAGAAAACTAGTTTTGATTTCACTAAGAGAAGGTTAGACGAGTAGATCTAACTTGAAAAGAGGCCAAGACGTGTTTCTGAGCAAGAATAGAGCTAGGCTAACTTTGAAACCACTATCAAACTATATGAATAAATCCACACTTGTTTTAACTCATTACTCAAATTTAAATATATACAAGAGGGTATCTATTAATTTCACCTTCTATGAGGGACTATTGGTCTTCATCATGACTCCTCACTTCATCTACCTACTTATTATGTATAGATTATTTAGATTGACCAAATAAATCCTAAAATATTATGAGTCCAACAAGAAAGATGACCATCATGCTAGGTATCTCTCCCAAGAACTTATATATACTCCTCAAGTATCTCATCGGTATACATAGCCATATATGAAAGCAATTAATGTTTTCCAAGACAAGGACTATGGGAGAGGCATGTGTATAGGTACAACATCTAGAAAGCATGGGAAAAAAATGGAAACTAAGTAGTTCAAAGTAGAAAGAGCAACATGAAGCTTCCAAGTGTTGAACAACTTGTCATTGATGTCAAATAACATATATGATAATTAATATTTTCATTGATGTCAAAGGAAATTCATACAAGGTAGAATTTAAAGCAACAATAATACAAAGATTTAATTGACATAAGCCACGGGATTAATTATGGAAGCGATTTATATTAAAACAACACAAAATTATTCACATGCATAATTATCTCTCTCTTATATGTACTACCATAGAAAAAACCATTCCAAAACCACAGGCTCATAAATCATTGTTGGTAAATTCTACTTTTATCTTAGGTAAAAACTTATTTTCTGGGAGGAAGAGGACTCATTCCTTTATCCTAGGAGATAAGGCAATGATGGAGGAATAAACATTTATTTATTTTTTAATAAAAACTGACATGTCCTTTTAAATAAACATAACTCTCCATGAATGGTCTCCATTAGATATAAATTCAAAAAGAATGGGAGGGAAAGGTGTGCAAGTGAAAATGTAATATCCTTCTATGCAAAGATCAAATTTTGATGAGGTAAATATGAGAAAATATTGAATATTATTCCTAGAAAAAGAGAGTTGTGAAAAGAAGAATATATATGTGAAGAAGTAGCAGGCAAAATTTGTGAAGGAAATTTGAATGTTCATCATCTTTTGAATAAGTTATATGCACTAAAGAATAAGTTTTAACTTGAAGTTTGGTGCCACTCAAATTAAGAGATTGGTTTCTCTTGCTAAGTTGGTTCTTAGTGGTGGATATTGGTGTCTCTAGTAGGTTGATGCCTATGAAGATCCATAAGAGTACATTGGTGCCTTTAAGGATTTGTACTAGTGGAGATTGGTGTCTCCAGTAGATTGGTGTCTCCATTAGTTTGGTGCCTATAAATATTTGTAACAATAGAATGATGCATATGAAGTATTATAAAGGGAGGTTTATTTTTGTGGTTTTCTCCCAAAAGTGTTGCCACATAAAACTTGTGTTATGTATTTTATAGTTGATAGATATTATATGTGACTACTTTATTATGGTTGATGGATATTTAAATAATTAAAAGATCATCTTATATAGATTCACACCCCCTCCCCCTAAATATAAGTATGTGCTCAACTCAAAGGACATGAAGAAGAAGTGGAAATGGTGAAAATATAAGAAGATATTAGCCATTGCACATCATTGCAAGGATTGTATCAAACATTGTAAGTATTGAAACATTGATGGTTACACTGATGAGAAGTGTTATAAATTATGCTCAAACTTGAGCCCAAAGAACCACTAGAACAATGCAAAGAAAAAGAATCTTCCAGCCACAAATTTGAGTAATCAAGTTGAAAGAATTTTCGATGTGGATGAGAAGATTGTCTACACATTAGTGAAAATAGAGGTGAATCTGAGTAGCCTCCATATCTAGGAAGAGAATGATATGAATAAACTCTTCCACATTAGTATCTATGGCAAGAAGACCGAGATAGATTCTTTGTTCAATTCAAGTTCATGGGATAATCTCATAGCATCAGATCTAGTTAGAAAGCATGGATTAGAGGTGCATGATCATCCTAGCCCGTATACATTTAGATGGGAAAGCAATCATGTGGAGATCAATGTAACAAAATAACATAGATATAAATTTTTCTATATGTGTTGATTATATTAATCAAGTGGAATTAGACATAGTACCACTTGATGTATGTGGAGTCTTGTTTGGGAATCACAACATGTATACAAGTGATGTAATATTCATGAAGAGAACCAACCAATATTGCCTCATTAAGGATGTGAAATCCTTCATCATCAATTCTCACAAGGGAAAGTCCAATATTTCACTAGTAAGTACCAACCAAGCTAAAAAGCTTATTAGTTCTAGTAAGAAATATGTTTTACTTTTATTAAGATAAAATTATTTGAATGGTGAGTTAATAAGAACAATGGCATCCATGGAGGGGTGTAATGAAGAATAGAAACATCAAATGGAAGGATTACTATATGTATACAAGGGAGTATTTCAGGATCCTAATGATATACCACCCAAGAGGGAGTGGAACACATAATACAATTATCGTCAAACTCTCCACTGCCAAATAGTTGGTTGTATGAGTTATTCATTCTAGAAGAAATGAAGTATAGAAGGAATTTCAATGGTTGTTTGAATTACTAGGTTTTGATTCAATAAGGAATCTCACCTTGTGGGTCACCCATCATTATTGTGCAAAACAAGGATTGAACTTAGTGAATGTGTAGCAATTGAAGAATATTAAACAAGGTAACACCCAAGAACTAGTACACTCTATCTAGGATCAAGAATTTGTTAGATCTATTGTAACATGAAAAATACTTCACCAATTTGGATTTAAAGCCATGACAATACTAAGCTCGAGTCAAAGAAGAAGTCGTCTGGAATACTAACTTCAAAGCCAAACAAGGTTTGTAGGAATGGTTGGTCATGCCATTTGGTTTATGCAATAAATCAACTACATTTATGAGACTAATGAATGTTGTATTATGCCCATATCTAGATTCATTTTATAGTTCATTTTATTGATATACTAGTTTATAATGCTAATTTGGAGAAGCATGTCTCACACTTTATGCAGTGCTAGAGAATTTGAAGGAGCATTAGCTGCTAGCAAACCAAAGAAATGTGAGTTTTCCTAGCAACCTTAGGTGTATTCGCGGTATGTGATTGGTGGAGGGGAGCTTAATATAAACCCCGCAGAGATGGGAGCCATCATGAAGTGACACATTCCTACAAATATCCCTGAAGTTAGGAGTTTTTTTGGGACAACAAAGTACTTGTATAAGTTCATAGATTTGTTTTTAGTAATAACTACACCATAACCATGAGAGGCAAGAGTTTTTAGTGGGAGGAGAATCAACATAAATATTTTGATGAGATAAAATGAAAAATCAGTCATTCACTAGTTCTTACATTGCCGGACTTGCAAATTCCCTTCAAAATGGAGATGGGAGAAATTGAGTATGCCACAGGAGTGGTCTCGATGAAAGGAAGAGGGCTTGTATGCTACCATTATGAAGTATTTCATGGAGAAATTATCAACTACCCTACCCATGAAAAGGATCTCTACCGTACTAGTGTCAAGCTATCAAAAAGTGTAAACACTCTCTAATAAGAAAGGATACCATCATCCACATAGATCACCAACATTTGCTACAATATCTATATTCCAAAAGTAAGCTACAATACACTAGGGACTTAAGTGGATGGGGTTCCCATAACAATTCATTTAGTCATCAAGTAAAACAAGGGTAGCACAAAAAAATTGGTAGACATGCTTTCAAGGCCACCCACATAAAACATTGTAGTTTTTGGAACTCTTATGCATATGGATACTTTCACCCATGATCCATACAGAGAGGCACACCTAGAATATGAGGACTTCAAGGAGGTGTTTCAATATCTATAGGGCCAAATTCATGTAGAAGATGGTGACAACAAATATGAATATCATATCCAAACCATGTTATTCTAAAAGTTGGACAATCTTTGAGTTCCTAAAGGTGAGTCGATTGCAACTTATGAGATAGGCTCACACCTCCAAGGGTTTAGGGAATTTTGGTGTTGGGAAGACAATTACCAACTTTAAGAGGCATGTGTTTAGCCCGAAATGCAATGAGATTTAGCAAGGTTTATTGGAGAATGTATAATTTTTTGTACCAATAAGCATGATATCCAAAAGCAAGGTCTATAACATCCCTTACCTATACCAAATCATCCTTGGGAAATCATATCCATAGAATTTGTGGGAGTTTTACCAACAACCAAGAAGGGACATGGATACCTACTTGTGGTATTGATAAGTTCAACAATATGTTCATTATCATGATGCCTAAAAAGGCCATTACAGGGAAATAAGAAACAAACATATTCTTTGAACAACTACAAATGAAATTTGGGATACAAAGGAGCATCACTTGGAGCAGGGACACTATGTTTCTTAGTGAATTTTGGACCAAGTTACAAGGCAAATGGACATAAAGTTGAAGAGTTCAAAAACATTCCATCCATAGATATATGGACAAATAGAAATGGTTAATAGGACTTTTGCCTAACTTTTGATGGGTTACAATTAGAAGCATCTAAAGACACAAGATGAAAATCTAATTTATACACAACACTCTTATAATAAAGTAATCAACGCTTCTACTAGTAAGTCCAAGTGTGAAACTTACTTTGAATATTTTCCATCTTCACCATTAGATGTTATATATGGGAAATAAGGAGGAGTGAGTGAGGACAACATAGGAGATGCATTTAGAGTAGAAAAAAATGTTCAGAAGATTAACAAGATTCATTTGCAAGTATAGGAGATGCTAAAGAAGTCACATGAAAAATACAATGCCAAGCATGATCAACCCAGAAAAATGAAGTCATTTAGAGTGGCATACAGAATATGGTTACAATTGAAAAAGTATTAAAGACTACAAGGTCATAGTAAGAATATCAAGGCTATATAGTATGGTCCTTCTAAGATATTGGAAAAGGAGGGAGATAATTCCCATAGACTTAGTCTTCCTCTCCCATACTTTTGCATTTAGTCTATAGTGAATGTGAAGAATATCAAAATCTATGAGACGTCCATGTTAGATCAGGAGGAGGGGAATGTCCTACCTTACATAAAGGACTTAGCACCAAATACTTAGGAAGAATTGAAAGAGGACACAATATTGTCGAAGAGGTTTAGAACTACAAGAGAAGGGAAACATAACCTTTAGTTGTGTTAATGGTGCTAGGTAATACCAATGTATAGGGAATCTCCTTGATATGAGGTCCCAATTGGACCTCACACTATTTTGTGTAGGAGTCCCATCTGGCTATATGGTTCGACCACCATTGCAAAGGTTTTAGAGGTACGCCTTGGTTACAACACATACACAAGAGATCACAAACAACTCTTTGGGGAAGCAAGTATGTAAGATTTGTGTGACACCAAATGTATAATGCATAGGAAAATTCCACAACTGGTAAAAAAAATGAGCGTTCAGTTAGGGAATTAATGTACTATACTAAGGGAGACTCACAAGTGGAGGAGAAAGGCTTTTTGATTTAACTGCAAATTAGTTCACAAGATAAAAAAAAATCATAAAAGCATAACAACACTTATTCAACAATATCCATATCTAAGCAACAAAATAGTTCATTAGTTTCAGTATGTATTAAGCCAACATATACCAAAAACATATCAAGAATAGTCTTACTACATTCAGGATACATGCATGAAGAAGCGTTGGTTCGAAGAGCTTTAATATAAGGTTCCAAGTACATTGTTACATAGGTGAAACATTATATCCAATAGTGGAACATGAAGCCACAACTTGTTTCTCCAAAGAATGATTTACCTCCTATAAAATACACGAGAATCCAAGGCCAAACTCTAAGAATCCCAACCCTATACTTGAGTTATGAGGAGATATTTATAACAAATGACAATGACTTTTAAGCTTCCTCATGACTCTTGAACTTCTATGACCCATGGGCTTCCATACAACCTTTTACATTCCATATATGACCTTTTACATTCCACATGTGTTTTTCACATCCACACCTGTCCCTTGGACTTCATTACATAAAACTTATTACAAAATACAAAATACATATAAGACAATGGCTATATGAGACAAAATTTCTAATAGGACAAAGATACTTTCAAATAGATAAGTCATTTGCTTCTTCATGGAGCTCATTGGTAATATATGTATGCCATGCTCTGAATTCCATAGCAATGACTTTGATCCGAACCAGCAAGTCCGTTGCAAACCACATCTTCACCTCCAGTGCTTCTGTCAATATGGATTTGGAGCTTGATTGTACATTATTCCATAGCCATGACAGTTTCATGTGAGCCTTAGTTGGTGCAATGGAATATTGTAAAATAATGTCTTTAGTGATCTCCAAGACTTCTTGTTTTGATGTTTTCTTGATTTTCTCAATGTACTACCTCACCTCCTATAATATTATTTCCCTGCCTCTTATCTCTCCTAATGATCCCATTGAAGGCATCCCATGTTTTGTGCTAGAGACTCTAAACCATTATGCAATTGATGTAACAACCTCCAAGGTAAATGTGCATATAAACAACCTAATAGGAAAATAAATACAAGAAACATATTAGCCATCAAAATCCATATATATATATATATATATATATATATATATATATTAGTACATTTTCACATGAAAATCAAGGGAATGAATTTTTTCATTAATAAATGCAATGAACCAACCGGTGATGGGATTACCATGTTCCACCTGACCATAGATTGGCTGAGCCAAGTCTCTCTTCAACCAATCACCCCCGTGCCATATTCCAAGCATGAATGTGGGACTCATAGAACACATAAAAAACACCAATCAATGTGGATTCCACCAGAGTTCTCCGCCTACACCGTGAGGAATTTGAGTGCCTCCTAGTCTCTCAGGATTTACCGTGCATCCGCAGTCTAATCTAGGGATCACTAGGCCCTACACCGAGTCATAATCTCTAGGATTTACCATGCATTCCATCCCATAATCACTAGGCCCAAAGGAGAGAAAATCAACCTCTTGGCTTTACCGTATATCCTGCCATTCACCGAGGCACACAATCTGGCTTTACTGCAAGCCAAAGTCCAGTTCAAGGGTCGCTAGGCCAGTGGCTTCGTGCATCCTCAGTCTGGTTTAGTGTTGGGCATGGAATCCCCCCCAAGGCATGTTTTGGGGCTCAAAGCCCAAGTTTTGACCCAATATTGTTCTAAAGACTCCACAAATTACGTGCACAAAGTGCGGAATGTATGATAGAGTCACAAGGTTGTCCGCCCTAGTTTTGTAATGTAATGCCGGCTGGATAGACTTGTATAAATAGAGAGAGGCTCTTAGTGGATAGAAAATGGAATAAGAAAAAAATTCTAAGAGATTGAGTCGCAAGGGTAAAGTGTGTCTTTGGGTCATAGGGTAGGAGAAGGCTCTACAACTGAGTGCATAGAGGCCTAGTAGTCCGCAGTTGAGTGCGCGGACCCCTCTAGCTAAGTGTGTAGGGCGGAGTCGAGTCTGTAACCAAGGAACGAATTAATAAAGAGAAGTTTTACCATAATTCTGTGTATCTGTTCTTGGGTTAATGCATGTTTGATATAAATTGCAAATATACTGTTTATTTACTGTGTGCACCTGTATGAATGATTTATGTTGTTAAGTATAACTTAAAGCACACAAGTAGGCTAAAATAATCAACTAATGTTGGAATACTAGTAAGGACTTGGGTAATATCAACATTCGGCCCCCGAGTAGGGTTGCGCTAAGGCAACATCTTAGGCTGCGAGGTACGGGAAAGTGCGCATAGCGACATGCACGCAGGGTCGAACCGCAGACCACTTGAACTCATCAAACATATTCATGGTGCGGAAACTTAGTTCTAGCACCCTCCCATACTACTTCGAGTGAGACCTCAATCCGCGCTCTGCGGACTATTGGCGAAAGGGCTAGTAGTACCCCGATTTGTTTGGCTAACTTAACTCTAAACTTGGGTCAAGCCCCAATAAGCCAACATATGGTTCCGTTGCCGGGACCGGGATCTGCATAAGAGATTTCTGATGTCGTGTCACTGGAATCCGATACAGAAAGAAATTGAAGAGCGGTAGGATAGAAAGATTCACGAGTTCACGGTGTAGGAAAATAGGAATCCACGGTCATCAAAGGAAGAATGGTTAGGTTACTACTTATATACGAAAATCCATGAAATTTTCTTTGCATCCTTCCCCTTTGAGCTGTACGAGTGGACCGCGAAGCTAGAAGACAAACAAGGAAGGTGTAGGCTCAACAATCCTATTGTGTGGACTCCAAAGTTGGTGCATAGACTGGAAGCATCAGAAGATAAGATCGCGCGTGTTGTGGACCACTGGCTCGATCGAATTATAGGAGGGTTTATCTCCGAGTTCGCGGTACATACTTCAGTCAACTATAGTGAGGCAGAATGATGCTTCCTCAAAGGACCGCGAGGTAAGTACGTTAAATATTTGAACACTTGGATTAAAATGCTACTGTGTGAAAAGCGGGTTATGTGAATAAATTGATTTTTGGGGCTATGCAAAGTGGGAGGATCTACAGAAATGAAGGTAGCAAAGAATTAGAGACTAGTCCCTTGATTTCACCTCTGCGGTAGAGCGAGGAGGAACTCACGAAAGTTTCTCCAAGAAGTGTATCAGTTTGATAAGGCAGTGAATTCCACGCATACCACCCCACCTACACCACCAATAGTTTCACCATCTTCACCCCCATCTTTTCCCACGCCACCTCTACCACCACCACAGTTCAATATGGCGAGCACGATAAAGTTGCCGGTGTTCAAAGGATTAGGGAACGAAGATCCGGACCAATTTTGCTTCGTGGTAAAGGCTATATGGGAAGCACAGGGAGTCACAGACGACAATATAAAGAAAGCAATGCTGGTCAGCGCCCTGCAGGATAGCGCATTGACGTCGTACATTAAGCATTCCAATGACAATCCAAATGCAGGGATCACAGATATCCATGCTGCAGTAAACAGGGAATTTAGCAGGCCAAAATTAGAGATGCAATCAATTATTGGACTTAAGGAGATCGTGATGCTTCCAGGTGAGACCCCCTCGGAGCTATGTCAGAGATTGAAGTGTATGATTCGTGAAGCCAATATGACCTTGACAGATAGGCAACACCGCACATGGTTTGTAGTGTCGCTAACGCACATCTAAGGAATGCGCTGTCACAACAAAAGCTATCCACTCAGGCCGAGGCCTTGGAAATCACAATGAGATTGAATGAGACCCCGATACAAGATATTAACCTAGGAGTCCAACAGATCCACGCGTAGTTGAAAAACTTGTGCCTTGAAATGCAGATTTTGAAACAAGATAGGGCGGCTCGCCCAGAAGTGCATGAGGAGGTATTGTGCGTAAAGTGAAAAGGCTAGGGACATGACAAGGATCATTGTCCAGTATTTGCGAACTACCTGGCGACAGAAGGACTAATGCCATTGAGACTAGAGGCACAAGCAGGGCCAACCATGATGCCTGCATTATGGTGTGCGATTTGTCAGATAAGAGGAAAGCATGCTACAAATAACTGCCATCTATTACAGAAGTATACGCAGAGTTCCCAGTAGTTGTTCTGTAATTTTTACAGGTCCGTAGGCCACGATGAGTACACCTGTAGAAGTTATGAACTGATGATGGATTGACTCCTACCTACAGAGTTCAGGCTGAAACACGGACCCTCGATCAAAATGTAGGGATGGCGTGCACTATATTTCAAGGGCGCGGACGAGGTTGAGGTGGAATGGGACCCATAAGAGGTCGCAGATAGTTGATATGTTACAATTGCAAAGGGTCAGGGCGTTATGCCCGCAATTGTACAAATCCGACAAGACCACCTTGCTTATATTGTACCCAGTTTGATCATGAGACGGAGGAATGTACCACGTTGATAGCGAGGTTGCGTGATAAAGGGATGCTCTAGTCTACCCCGACTCAAAACATGTAAATGATGAGGTCTAGCCGCGCGAGGAAGACTCGAATGTAAATATCTTGCTCCGAAGTGGTATTATGACAGGAGATGACAAAGGCAAGCAGCCCGTGGAGAGTGCCTGGGTTCGCAAGGCTCCAACAAAGGAACCAGAATTTGATTTGGAGTGGGCTAAGGAGACATTCATGGAAGCTAGGAAGATCTTCACGTAGGCCTCCACTTCAAGTAGTAAAGACAAACTGGAACCGAAATGGACCCATCAATGCTCACTACCTTTTTGGAGACATGCATGAAGCTGCTACGCGATAGCAAAGCTGTGAAGGGACTGTAAGAACTCATCACTAGATGTGCTGGGACAGCGCCAGGAGAACCACGCGTAGTCCCAAAGCTTGGGAAGCACACAACGCAAACATGAAGGGAGATGAGATTGACCGCACAGATCGGGGAATATGAAATGGATAAAGTGATTTTGGATCTAGGATTGGATGCGAACGTCCTGCCAAAGCAGACATGGGAATGCATGGGCAGGCCCACGTTGCAATGGTCTTTGACTCAATTGTGAATGGCGAACCAACAAAAGATCCTACCCATGGGAATATTGCAGGGAATAATAATGGATATCGAAGGTGCGGACACGCTTGCAGATTTTGAAGTGATAGAGATTGTTGATGACAACAATCCCTATCCCACGCTACTGGGAATATATTGGGCCACTGACATGAATGGAGTGATAAATCTAAAGAATCACAAGATGATTTTCGAGAAAAAGTCACTACGCATAGTGGTACCTTTAGACCTTGCGGAAGGATCGCGCTACACAGAGCCAGCGCAAAACTATGAGAGCGACAACGATATAGACTGTAGCTACAAGATAATCGCTCGAGAGTAGGACTGGGTGAATTAAACAGTGGATGGCAGGATTTCGTGGGAGTGTGAAAGCTCCTGCACCTTAGATTTGGATGATGAGATATAACGATGGCGGAACTGGTTACATGAGGTAACCATGCTCAAATGCAACATGATGACAAGGTCACTGCGTTGCGTGATAACAGAGGTAAGATATCTGCCTATGTATGATGGTTTGAATGAGGTGGATGATTTCCTTAACAAATTTGAAAGTGAAGTACCAGAACAACAACATTTCAACGCTCTAAAATGGGCACTGCACACTACGCCTGCAAGATGGTGGGGTATGCATCAAAGAAGTTTTGAGAACTGGCGCGAATACAAAAGGATGATGATCAGGCAGTTTGGAAAGCCTCAAATGCGGATGGAAGTCGGGTATGACAAAAAAAACAGCCTGTGCACCTACCTCTCCAGATGGGTACAGGCATATGGTGTGCAACCTGCACGAACGCACACCGTCCTCGCGATAGGAAACATGACCAACAAGTAGGAGTGGGCAAGACAATGACACGAAGGACGAAGCATGATAAGACCAAGCATGCCGAAGAGTATCTGCATGGAAGCCTTTGACAAAATATGGGAAGTACTAAACGTGGTCCACCATGTGAAACACACTGACTAGGACCTGCATGTACCAGCGGTTCTATGGGCTTATAGGACAACGTGCAAGAAATTGATGGGACAAACACTTTTCCGGTTAGTTTATGGTGTGGAAGTTGTCATGCTGATGGAGTATATTGTACCTAGTCTACGAATAGCCATGCTCATAGGTATGACGGACTGCGAAGCTCTAGAAGAAAGATCACACCTTAATGAGGCCTCTATTTTCTTCATTTTCCATTATTTTCCTTCAATTTCCTTCTCACATGCAAAATGTGACCTTTCACCTTCCTTTTCTCCTAATTTCCATTATTTTCATAACTTAATGTGCCAAAATACCTTTTTGCCTCTTTAATGCCTCAGCCATTACCTTTGCCAATTTCCTTAGCCATAAACAACCAAATGAACACCCCCAGGATGTCTTGCCCACCATTCAGCTTGGAATACATGTCCCAGCGTCCATGGTATTTATATATTTTTACATGGAATTTTCACAAGGGATGTTATAGAACCCTCCCCCTTGGGGAAACACCGTCCTCGGTGTTCAATGACACCTATAACCAAAAGACCATTGAAAACAAAACATACTACTCATGGAGCTTTATAACACAGCTCGTTGCAATATTTACAATGAAAGATCTGCTCAAAATCAAAATATCATGACAACATGACAACATACCGCATAATGGATCTTTATAACATAGCTCATTACAATATTTACAATAACCACATTTACACATATTCACATATGCACATTTTCTCAACCAACAAATAAAATAATATGAAGCCGCAACAAGGGAATCTAGAGACTCACACCTCCACCCTCAAAATAATACTAGGATACACCTCCTTCCCAGGAAGTCCAAAATCCACTGCAAGTTCAAATCTACATCAAATGTCCAGTGCTCTAATCCCACGCTACTTTTACTCTCGGCGAATAGTTGCCAGCTCATTGTTCCAGGGTGCACTCCCAATGTGCATCTGATTGCATTTGGCAATACTAATGACCAAAACAAATCCATTTGTGACCTTCCCTTCTCTGCTACACAGTCTCTCAGGAATCCGGTCACCCCTTCCATGCAGTCACTCACCTTCCAAGTTCTACTGGAACCCCCATCCTGGGAAATCCATCCCTTGGCAAGGCTTCCTCGCATTGGAAGACACAAAAACCAAAGCATATACCTGCCTCAACACATCATACTAGTCATATCATGCTCATAGAATTCAATGGACACTATTGGGTACCAGTGTCCCACAATGGCCCTGCTCCTGAATACTTTACTAGCATGTTGCTACATTTATAATTTCTTTCACTGTTGTTGCTAATTCTTGCAATCGATTTCAACCTACCAATTGGGCATGTTAATTCTCCCTTTACCAAGAATGTAACTTCGATTAGATTCAAAATAAATTGAAATAAATTCACATCATACCTCATTGGTAGCTCGCCAATAAGGTACATTTGCAATCATGTTCTCTTCTTGTCACAACAAGTCAAAATAGCATATTTGACCAAGTCAACATGTATAAAAATATCACATCAGGTTAGCTCAAACATAACCATCAAAATCATAAATGACATGTAACCATCATAAATCAAAATCATAGATCACAGGTAATCATCATGTACCATAGTCAGAAATCACATGCATAATAAAATTGAAATAAAATGATGATACTTATCCTTTCCTTAATCCTTAGCTTCTACCTTTGTCCTTTTGTATAGAGATTGGATTGGTTGCCACACCCAGTGCTTTCTCCTCTACCAGGTGCATATATGCATAGTGTGCATCGCACACATACAACCACACCTAACACACAACACCATGCAATACATGCACCTACACCTGACATACAATGCATACACCTACAACCAGCGTACAACACAGTGCATCCATCTATACCCAATGTGCAATACCACCCAATACATGTACCTACATAAATTACAACACAACGAATACACACGATGCAATGCCATGACTACATGATGCACATACATAATACCACATGCCCATAACACAACATGGATGACATGCACACAATACCACACGTACACTAGTACCATATGTACAAAATGTACACAATACCATCTGTACACTACACCACCTGCACAACATGTGCACAGAATTACATGTACACAACGCCACCTGTACAACGTGTACACATGTACACTACACCACTACACAACGTGTTCACAATACCACATGTACATAGTACCACACACACGATTTGTACAAGACACCATATGTACATAGCATCACATGCACGACATGTACACAACACCACATTCTCATAGCACCTTATGTACAACATGTACATGGCACCACATGCTCATAGAACCACTTGTACAATCATGCACACAACACCATATGTACATAGCACCATATGTAAAACATGCATGCAACACCATGTGTACATAGCACTACATCTCCAACATGTACATAGCATCATCCTTACACAACACTACATATCCAACATGCACACAACACCATATGCACACATGTCTCATATACATCATGAAGACAATACAATATGTATACAACACCCCATATGCAATATTCACACAACCCTATTTGTACCATCCTATACATAACATTGCATAAATAACAAGTACACATGCTATATATACACAACACCACAAGTGCACACATCATAGATGCAACATATACAACATATACAACGTATGCACAACAATAGTACCACACATCCAAAACCACATTGTTCTTACCAAGAAACCTTGCTTCCAGTATCTCATCCATGCTTATCCTAGCATGCCACAGACCACACTGCTTTCACTTTGTTGATGTATCCTTCAACGTTACCTGTTATAACATAGACATAGGCATAATACAAGTATACAATATCAAATCATATCCACATGATACTGACCTCATATATTTGTCGTGACTATTCTTCCCAATTGATTCCTCGTAAGACCAGGAACCTCTTCATGTTTTTCTCCTGCATAAGCAATCATTCCTCCACAAGAATGATCCCTAACAACCATGTTAGATAGTAACATAGATACATGGATACATACATGCATATATAAACATTAGCATAAAATAATCATGATCCTGTCAGAAAATGACATACATACATATATATTCTGTATACGTATATAAACATAACAAAATCATGATTATAACATAATTACCAGATAACATAAGGTCTAGGTTAATATAACTTACTTATTTATGCAACACATGTGAAACATTGAGAACAACAGTTCCCAACATAGCCAAGGCATATGACACCTCAAATCCATTTACTTTACCTTTTCATGTCACCTTCTCATGACTATACTTCTACCATCTATTTACCACAATGGACCCAACCAGTCCAACTGACTGTCATAGTATTTACCTTCTGCTGCGCTTACTCATGCACAGAGCTTCATCTGACTCTTATCTCATTGGTTGGGTACCACAAATCTCTCCCAATTTCCATCAACTTTCCTCTTTCCCAACCAATTCCCAAGACTGAAAACATAAAAAAGGCAAGACAAGAAGAAACCATGAAGAAGACCATGAAAACCCATAACGATATGACACTAAAACAAAGTGGCAAGGCCTTGCACCAGACATAAACAAAATCGCAAATCAAGGTCAAAATACCAAAATCTCAAGACTGACACCATGACTCAATTCCCATGGTTCCCAGGGAAAGCTCAAGCCTTCTTCAAGATTTCATGGAAACCTCTCTTGCCATGCAACTCCCTGCATCATGCTCACAGATGTCAACCACATGTTCAAAATATAAAGACAATTATATTTATCAATTTGAAATCAACTTTTACAAACAATCATGTTACAATCCATGGTCATTAGACATAATGCTACAACTATCAACTACATTCAAGTACATATAAACTATCTTAACACATACATGTTAGTACAATAATCTTAAAACAAATCATTTGAACACATACTCATA
Source organism: Pinus tabuliformis (assembly GCA_031772625.1). Taxonomy (NCBI): domain Eukaryota; kingdom Viridiplantae; phylum Streptophyta; class Pinopsida; order Pinales; family Pinaceae; genus Pinus; species Pinus tabuliformis. Next base: position 543,532,197 of record CM062804.1, on the reverse strand, counting down.
TTAAGCAATTCATTAATCATTCAACCACTTGCAAACATACCATGTTATATAAATCAATGAGACAACATAATAGGCACAAAACAATCAAATACCAAATAAATGACATAATCAACTATGAAACACCAAGTATAATACATAAGAAAACTCACACCTTACTGTACCTCAGGGGAGGCTATCTTGTGTGCATAATCAATCTAGTTAGAGAGATATAACTTTACAAAAGGTCAACATAAATCATGATATCCATAATAGTAACTAACTAACATGTTCACATCGTAAACTCATACACATCTGCAAAGTCAAACTAGATTAGTATGACACCATCTCACAAGTATGTCAGCTCATACCTGAGTATCGCAACCATAACCATCTGCATAGGTCAAACCAGGTTAAAAAAATACATATAACATCAATATCTTTAAGGCACTGAACATAACCATCACTCATATGACCAATCCAAATTATAACATCAATATCTCAACGAAATAACCCTAATCATCAAGTTAATAACATATAACAACAATAAGCTATATATAATGCTCATCAACAACATAAAACTGAATCATCAAGCTAACTGTCATATAACAATCAACAAGTTAACCTATAACATACTCATAAGCAACATATAGCATAATCATCATGTTATTTAATATAAAACAACAATAGAAATGCATACAACTACATGTTACTATCATTCTTGACTATTCGACACATGTGCATATAACTACACTAATCAACCATAACATCAAAAGAAATTTACATAAACCTAATGCATTTAAAAATCCTTAAATTACATAACTGCATGCTCAAATGCAATACCAATATGATGATTTTCCCTTGCCTCGAGTTCCAATGCTGCAACTTCACTTTGATGATCTACATCTCTTGTTTTATCTCAACCAACTCATTAGCATCATAACAACCAATAACATCATGATGACCTAAATTGCATACAATGACTTCACAAGGCATGTTTGATCTACTATACATGCATAATAATAGTCAAGACCATACATGCATAACAACAACCATTACTCCATTGTACACATTGCCACATGCAACCAAAATTATGCATAAGCAATGCCAAATCAACTACACCTACGCATAAATGGATGTAGTCGAACATAAGCGATAAATTCTTGTAATCAACCTATAAGACTGATACATGTAATCAAAATATTAAAAAATGTAACTTAACATACAAGGATGTACATAGGTATCATGAAATCAACATTTAAGTGACATATAATCCATACATATTCAGTCATATAAAAATCAAGACATCGTGTCTATTAATTTGAAATCAGCATTCACCAATACTAAACAACCTATAATCATACCCCCTTACTATCCATGGTCCACACTAAGGTAGAAGGAGGAAGCTACTATAATGGTCTGATCTCCAATGTCCAATTATGGAAATGGGATCTCCAAATCTCTATTAAATTTAACCATACTTGAAAAGAAATTGATTTTCATTTCTCATACATTTTGTATGAGATTAAGTCAAAACATTGCACTTATTCCACTTGTAACATAATAACTAAGAACATGCCACTTTTCCACTTCCTTACATGCAACTTTCCAAATTCCTTGCATGCAACCTTTCAAATTCCCTACATGCAACTCTTCAAATTATTTGCATGCAAATAGGCATAGATCAGCTACATCCATATTATCATACTACACTACTATTGCATTAAAAGAAATAACATTTTCTTCAAACAATTACCATACTTTCATTTTCATCAAACGACTACTATACTATTACATTTGCATGTAAGCATTTCTTCAAACACTTTACATGCAAACTAATATAGAAAAGTATTTGCATAAAAATAAGAATATATCACTACAGAAATACTATTACACATCAATGCTATCCCCAATCACAAACAACATACTCATTGGGGCATTTTATCAAACAGAGTGTATGCTGCAATTAATCATTGAACCATTTAAGCATTTCATTAAACACTTTGCATGCAAACTAATGTAGTGAATGATTCAATGCATATATCCTAAAATGTAGTAGTACAAGTTATGGAAACTGAACCATATGATCAATGTTATTTTCCCTCACTATGGTTCAAGTTTCAACTTCTGAGATTTCATAGATGAAAAGTTATAACAAAAATACCAACACAATCATATTTGGTGCACAATTCTAGGAGTATCCAGAAATCTTGACTTCCACTGGTCATATATCCTAAAATATAGCGAATAAATGTCTGAAATTTTTATCACAATATCAATGGGATTTCCTCTCATTGTGGAAAAAATTTCAGCTCCTGAGAGTTCCCAGAATAAAAGTTATAACAAAAATGTCAGCGTGACCTGTTTGAGACTTGATTTTAGGAGCATTCAGAAGGCTTGACTCCCTCTGCTCATATAACCTAAAGTATTGCGACCCAGTATTTGAAATTTCTAATACATAATCATTGGTATTTCCCCTCAATGTGGACGATTTTTCAGTTTCTGAAAGCCTATAGAAGAAAATTTATTGCAGAAATTCCAACGTGACCTGTTTAAAGGTGCATTTAGGAAGGCCATCTTCCTTAGATCATAATTCCTAAAGTATTGTGAACAAATATCTGAAATTTTTACCACATTATTAGTGGGATTTACCTTCAGTATGGACAAATTTTCAACTTCTAATATTCCACAGAAGAAAAGTTATAACAGATATGACATAAAGGTCTAAAATTTAACCTTTGTTCTTCATTTTACCTATGATAGAGCCCATCTAGTCCAAGTGTTTGAACCATGCTTTGATACCACTTGCAACAACATCTGAGGTAAATGTGCATATAAACAACATAATAGAAACAAAAATACAATAAACATATCAGCCATCAAAATCCATATATATATCAATAAATTTTCACATGAAAATCAAGGGAATGAATTTTTTCATTAATAAATGCAATGAACCAAACGGTGATGGGACTACCACGTTCCACCTGACCATAGATTGGCTTAGCCAAGTATCTCTTTAGCTAATCACCCCTGTGCCATATTCCAAGCATGAATGTGGGACTCATAGAACACATCAAAAAAACACTAATCAATGTGGATGCCACCGGAGTTCTCCACCTACACCTTGAGGAATTTGAGTGCCTCCTAGTCTCTCAGGCTTACCGTACATCCGCAGTCTGATCCAAGGATCACTAGGCCCTACACCAAGACATAATATTTATGCTTTACTGTGCATTCCATCCTAGAATCACTAGGCCCAACAGAGAGAAAATCCACCTCTAGGCTTTACCATATATCCCGCCATTCACCGGCAAGGATTCTTAGGCCCACCGAGGCACACAATCTGGATTTACCGCAACCCACAGTATATTTTAGGGGTCACTAGGCCAGTGGCTTTGTGCATCCTCAGTCTCGTTCAGGGACCACTACCACCATGTGTTTGTCAATTCATAGATCCACCCCGCTCAGCTTCGAATCCAATCCAACCATCCCCCACAAAACAAATGAGAGAACCCATCTCATATAAGCTATCAGGAAATGGCAAGGCTAGGCTAAAAATACTATCACATCTAGAAAAACCCATGCCATGGTAGAAAAGAAACACATGAAATCCCATGCATGCCAAATCTAGCAAGGAAAATACACATGCAAGTTGATACCTGCAATGAAGCCTGTTGTAGTTGCTTGATCCTACCTTTCCCTGCTTGATCTTTGCTTCCTCTTGCCTTCTTTTCCTTTCTTGCTCCAATGCCAAAGTGCTCCAAGAAAACTCTAAGTGACCAAGAGTATGAGAGAGAGAGAGGGAATAATGAGAGAGCTCAAAGCTAAATTGACCAAGTCTTTCCCACTGATCCTCATAAGCCTTTTTATTAATGAGGCCTCTATTTTTTTCATTTTCCATTATTTTCCTTCAATTTCCTCCTCACATGCAAAATGTGACCTTTCACCTTCCTTTTCTCCTCATTTCCATTATTTTCATAAATAAATGTGCCAAAATACCTTTTTGTCTCTTTAATGCCTTATCCATTGCCTTTGCCAATTTCCTTAGCCATAAACAACCAAATGAACACCCCCTAGGATGTCTTTCCCACCATTCAGCTCGGAATACATGTCCCACCATCCGTGGTATTTATATATTTTTACATGGAGTTTTCACAAGGGCTATTACAATTGAATATAAGTGGAAATAATGTTAGACAACTATTATCCAAGATGGATATAATTCTAATGGTGGAGTCTCTGCTGTACTCTATAGAATTCAATGGAAATATTTTCCTTTCTAACCAATTAATGCAAAACATCTAGATACTTGGCAACCTATTCTTGGATCTGATCAACAACCTTGTTTGCCACTTATAGGATTTTTAAGACTTCTTACGATTTCTTATATATACCAACAAGGGAGGTCACTACTTCATGTATAAGTATCCTCCATTAGCCCCAACTCCTCTTGTATGGCTGACTGCCATTCTGCTGTGTTAAAGCTGTGGGAGGATAGTCGTTGGTTTTTCGCAGCAAGATGTTCCATTTGTTGCTTTACTGCAGTTAACTCTTTCCTCAATCGTGAATTATCATTCAACAGATACACTGAGTTATCCTATGCCACTGTAGCAAAAGCAACATTATCCACCATGATTTCCCGAGGATTCCTCCTAGTTTTTGCAATTATCACCTTTTCAGTGGATATAAATACTGAATTCTGAGGATAATTTGGGAAGAATCTTTTCCTTTGTTGCACGATCCTTTTCTTCAGTTGATCAAATGTGACATTACATATGTCCATGACTCTGTCTTCTGGTGGAGGTGTGATTCCCATCTCATCAAATGGGAAATGGCCACCTGTGAGAGGAGGTTCTGCCGAAGAACCTGGTTCATCATCTATGGGTTGGATGGAATCATCTTCCTCCAATTATTCTTCTATTTCCCAAGTCATATGTTCTTCCTCCAACCTCTGTGTTTCTTCCTCCACCTGTGATTGCCTTTGTTGCTCTCCTTCTATCCTCTTCTTCTTCCTATTTCTTTCTAAGCAATTCATCTTGATTCTTCTTCTCCTCTTCTTCTTGCTACATCTTTGCTTCTAATTCTCTCTTGTCATGTTCAAATTCAATAGATCCCTTATTCAATGGATAATTTTTCCATATACTACCAGTTTCTATTGTTGTATCATGCTTTATCCTTTTCCTGGGAGCTGTAACCTTTAATTTAGCAATTGTTTGTAGTGCCTCTTGTGCCTGTGCATATTTAGCTAGTGGAACTTGGGGGTAATTGGGTTCAATTCATGGATGTATATTTATTAGTGCATTGTAGTAGCTATTCACCTTATCATCTTCTATGGTATTCATTGATGTATATCCCCAGTAAAATCCAATCCTATCACAATGTTTCTTGCACACTCTCCTGGGGTCATACCCATAAAAATTCTTGACTGAAAAGTGCAAGCAGTCTAGCTCTTATATTTCTACATCTACCTCCTTGTGGCTCTTCAACTCATATATTTCGATCCTCAAAGGGAAAGTGGGCCAAGGACCCTTCTTCATTATGTGAAGAACTCCTGACAACCCTTTATTTAATTGATAAGCCACTTCTTGCAGGACCACCTTGTTAGTCACATATCGTGGCATAATACGAGGAGAAACCTGACATCCAAATCAAATGATGTATGTACGTTTTGGCACAGCAAAGAAATCTGTGATATCATGTAAAGAATCCTTCACCTGGTCAATCATGCAAGTAGGATTGATCTCATATATAATCTAGAATAAGACTATGAAAAAATGATCTTCCACTTTAATGTATTCCCCTTTAAAACTCAAATTTGATAACACCCTGTAATGGAAGTAAACGGAAACTTATCCTATGGGGTCCAGTTCCAATGGATCCCTAGGAATTCATACCATGAAAATATCCCATCTAACAAAAATGCTGACATATAGAAATCTAGTGCCTATTTTGTCCTTAGAGATTCTTTATCTTTCCCAACATGACGTTGCAACTCAAAATAAAGCATATCTACCCAATGGAATATTCTGCCATAGGTAACAACCAAGTTGAGCATAAATATCCAATTTTCTTCAAACACTTCAACGTTATTCTTCTCATGCAACCTACAACACATAGAAATAAGTTACCGATACACATCCCTAAGAAACCTAGTCGAGTAAACTACAGTTGGGCAGTGTCATAATTCAGCAAGCTCTCAACACCATGACTTGATGAGGATGTTGAGATCGACCCTTCTAGTGTAGAAGTCATTGTTGACATACTCTATGGGATTTAACATCTTGTAACAAGTCTGCATGTCCTCTCCATAATAGGTGATAAGATGACCACCATTTTCACTACAAAGCACTAGATCTGAATCATCCATGTGTGATAGAATCCATTCAATTACCTCCGCACAAGGTATGACTGGGAACTTGCATGCAATCCTATGTATCCTAAACTACTTGATGTTGATGTATACTTCCTTATCTTCCAAATTTTCAAGGAATTTCTTCTGCATGAATGCATATTTAATATATTTCCATGTGACCTCGAAAGATTTGTCTATGAAACATTGTGTATCTGTGAGAATAGGAATGGTAGGATTTGTAACTTCTACTACTTCTTTAGTGCTTTCTCCTGAAGCTATTTTTGAGGCCACTCGATGGGTAGTAGAGGCATCCTTCCAATAAATGATGAAAGAGTAATGAGACTAATAGATGGAACACTTGTACGTGGAAGCACACTTATGGCGACAATGATTAGCTTTATGAAATCCTTTATCTATTACAAGAAATAAATTAGCAGATCATGTTAAAAAATCCATCAAATGTCGGTGAGAGTATAAGCCTATCAGCGATGGGACATGGTTACTTATATAGGCAATAAATCTGAATAGAAAGGAGGAGGGTGCATGGTTGGAGCACGAAGGATAGACAAGGTTCACAAGAGACCTTAAGGGTGCACTCATGCGCTCAAGCAAGACAGAGATTATCAAGGGCACAAGGCGCATTGTTGAAGCACAAAGGAATATCATTTGTGAGTTCAAGGTGCACTCACATGCTCAAGGAGGCTAAGGGGGTGCAAGGGCACACAACAAATGGATGAAGAGGTCAGGCACCATGCCTTCAAGGTGCGCTCAAGATGAATATGGAGGGTGCAAGGCACATAGTCGAAGCATGAAGGAGAAAACATTTGTAGGTTCAATGTGTGCTCATGTGCTTAAGGAGGACACAATTCTTCGAGTCAAAGGAGTGCGCTCAAGAGGAAAACCTGGCTTTGTAGTTTTCTGAGACAGTCAAGCCTTCACTTCTAGAAGTGTGATCTAGCTTGGAATGACCCAAGAAAAAGTTCAACAACAAGACAAAATGATAGGAATGTTGAGAGGAAGGATCTACAAATTCTCATATATTTTTTCACAATAATGACTAGAATATGAAGAGTAATAGAATGTGAAGAGTGACAACCTGCAACAATAATTTGACACTTGTAGAAGAAAGAATGAACTAAAACACCATCAATGAAATGCTAGCAAGGAAATCAAGATCGACAACAAAAATATCAAAGGAAAGCAATATAATCAACATGCAAAACTTACTTGCAATGAAGATTGAGAAAGAGCTCCTTGATCCAATAAATGCACTCAACCCAAATGAGAATGATTATGAGAAGAATGATTAACCATGTTGATTATAAATATATTACATGCAAATCCATTCCATACATGCTCACCACTTTCCGACAGGTTGCTGAGTTAGTTAAGTGAAGTGAAGTGGGATCCCATTTTCTAGGAGTGCGCCCACATGCAACAATAAAAGTGCATGCATGAGTTGAAAATGGCACAAGTCTTCATATCAATGGAGTGCGCTCAAGTGGAGGGAGCACTGACTGAGCATGAAGGAGTGTGCTCCACTAGGGCACAATTGTTCATCCTGAAGGAGTGCGCTCAACAAGGAGGAAACTCTTCGTATTGTGTGTGTTGAATGGAGAACAAAGCTAGTTACTAAGTCAATAAAATATATTTCTTCACCTATGTTTGGATAATATAACACAAGCACTCTTAAAGGTAACGTGATGAAACTTAGAAAACATTAACTTAGGTAGATACAAAATTTAGAGAAAACATAAGGATAGCCAAGCAAACAACATGACAAAACTAGCTAGCCTGGAATGACAGCTCACATAGGCTCCAAAATTGAATTAGGAAAAATATTTGGAGGGCTTTTGTCGCAGTGACAACAGGTTGATTGGGTTGGAAGGAAAATTTCTAGGAAAGGAAAAATGATTCTATAGGGAGAAGGTACATGAAAATTTTCCTCACCTCATTTAATAAATATTTTTGGGAACAAAATCCCTCTTAGTTAGTGAGATGTGATCCATATTGGATAATTGTATTATTTTCAATCTATCTTGATGCTTTTAGAGTGGAAAAATTGGAAGAATTTGTTTGCAAGGTAATTTTTGACAAGAAGTCCTAGTTTGAAGAATTGGGGTATAAAACATTCCAAAACCATTTTTACACATCAAATGGCACTTTTTTGGGTCAAAATTTCTTACTTTAGAATGGGCCTTGGGAGGCCAATCTACACTCAAATATATTTCGAGCGGTACAAGAATTGTGTCAAATGATGTTCATATTCAAAATCTATGCTTCCTACAAGTTGACCTACAATGTTGACCACCAAGGAACAAGTGGATGCCCCCATTAGAGGAAATTTCATCCTAAAAGTGCCCGTGAAATTTTCATGTAATTTCCATGTCATAATATGTAAACCAATTCAAATCCTTTAAATTTAAAAAGAGTTACATGTAAATATTTTGGAGGGAAAAGAAGAAAAACATTTTTTAATTGTGTTTTTGGCTTTTCTCCTTATAGGTTTAATCAAATTTCAAGTGTAGACATTCATTGTATGTGAAATTAACTTCCACATCCAACAAATACCCATTATGCATACTTTTGAGAAGGCCCACATTGATAAAAATTGAATATACATTTAAAAAGCATGCCCAACACATTTTTTAATGTATCTTCGATTTTTATTAATGTGGGTCTTCTCAAAAGTATGCATAATGGGAACTCCTTGGATGTGGAATTTAATTCTGCATCCAACAAGTGTCTATACTTAAAATTTGAGTGAAACTATAAGGAGATAAGCCAAAAATACAATTTAAAAAAGTTGTTTTCTTCTTTTCCCTCCAAAATTCATAACTCATATTTTATTATTTTTCCTTATGAGGCCACTTTTAGGCTGGAATTTCCTCTAATGATCATCCCCTGTTACTCATGCGTGTGGGGTTATCCACATGTGGACTTTGAAGAATACTCCAAAAAGTTCAAACCAATCATAGTAGTTGAGGGTTGAGGAATTCAAACCTTACCCCTAATTGGTATCAAGATATGTTAAATATTGGGCCACTGGGAGTAGTAAGGGTTCCATTCTATTCTATTGTATTTTGTTCCGTATTTGAGCAGAGCAACTAGGAGTGAGAAATTAGATAGAAGAAAAAAAGGGGTTAAAATTTTGTAGTAGCATTACAGGCCACATATCTTGGGTAACTCCATAAAGAGTACCTCTTCCTTTGTATTTTCATATTTCATATAAGAGAAAAAGAGCATAATATAGCCTCGCCTTCCAGATGGGTTTTCTCCTATAAGGTTTTCCTAAGGAAAAAATTGTTTCTATTGTGGGTGGTGCATGTATTTATTTCTATTCTATATTTCTCACCTTTCAAATTATTTAGTTTAAGAATAAAAAGTTTGATATCTAAAGGGAATTAGCATTCACAGTAAAGATTTTAGTAATTTTATCATATATGTTATGATGAATTATTCTAGTTGAATATCCACAACAATTGATAGATCATTGATTCATTTATGATATTATATAAACTTATAATTAAACCTTTCAATCATCGTCATTTTATCAGATAATAGAAAGTTCATGCTCCATAATCACAATATTAATGAAATAACCAAGTCATTTGTAAACAAATGCACTGAAATAATAAAGGTTAGTCTATTATGACAACCAAATAAAATGGGGCACTATAGTGTTAGTGTGTGTGTGTTGTTGGGGGTCAAGAGGAGGTTGTGGGCGGGTATTTACATATAGGTAGGAACCATGGTTCGGTGCAATGAAATACAATCAATTTGTCACCATAAGTCATAAGGTTCCTATCTAATCACCCACTCACACTAAATGAGAATATACATGCCATTTGATATGATTAACTCATTCGATTATGAAGAAGGGTCTTTTGTGTGTTAGGTTCAAGAAATAGTTCTTCACATTCTCCTCAACGAGGACCAATTTTTAGTGATATCAACACAATTCAAAACCCCTATCTAAGGCGCCATGTATTGAGACTATGTTATTCCACACACTTGAGGAATTAATCTACACACTAGCAAAGCATTAAAAGTATTCTCACAAAAAAATATATTACTTGTCAAGTGGGAATTGAATTAATAAAGCATTAAAACTTCCTTTTTTTGTTCCTTAAGGTTGTTCTATGGATAATAATAGTACCAATCCACCCTATAGAGGAAAATATCCTGCCCACTTTGTGCCTTTTGAAATCTTTCAGTAGCCAGAGAGGGTATCCCTCATATAAGAACAATTTCAAATTTAAATGGTTTCTCCCAATTATAGAAAATTTTAGTAACTCTAAACACGAAGATTAAAGATAGGATTTTAAATAATTTATAAAGAAAAACTTAGGGATGTTTGCAAGAAAATGAGAACATCAATTTATATAGGGCACCATATAGTTATATTAAATTGCATGAAAATTAATGCATGGATGAAGAAATTATAATGAGATCTGTCAAATGAAATTACACAAGATGGTTACATAGAGAGAGGAAAGTAGATATATAAAGTAGTATTTGAAACATATCCACAAGATTTAATAACATTACTTGTATAATAGTGAATTTCCACTAGATAATTTGCAATGATGTTTAAAACAAGTAAGCATACAATGAATTCCCATGAGTAAAATTTAACAATTCATTAAGTAAAAATAGATTTTGATATATCCTTATTTAAATAGTCATAGCATTAGGTTTCCACGAGAACAAGTCTTTGAAAATTTACTTTTTGAATCCAAAGATTAATGTCTCAAATACAAAGGAACAAGATACACAACTAGTTAGTGGAAGTGTTGAATCTTCTATCATACAAAGAGATATCTTCTTAGTTAATCCCTCAAAATAGTCATCGATGAGGCAAAGTGAAGAGTGGTTCATTATTTCGCCCAAAAAAGATCGCTAATCTTATTTGTTCTTCCTTATTTAAGCTTTGGACATCTAGAAATGGTTACAATTAGTGACAACCATTTCCTAACTACCAACATGTATATTTTTCTTTTTCTTTTGTTTTTAATTATCAACTTGGCACTAATAGGGCTACCCTGAATGATGATATCATTGAATCAAGAACTACTACCATGAATAAGATCGAGGAAATATATTTTGAACTATGAGGAGAATTCAACAATGGCCATTTGTTCTTGATCCTTGATATCATCTACCATTTGTTTTCGTCTAGAATATTGGGTTCCATCATTTTCCTAACCGAGATGTATAATTCAGTGTAGAAGACGAAAATAAATGCTCTATCTGACTCAAGATCATCAGAAAAAATCATACCATAAGATCTGGTCAAGAAAATAGGACTACATATTCGTGACCATCTTTTCCCATATCCATTAGGATGGGTCAATAAGGAGGAAAATGTAACATACCTGAGCCCTTCATTTCACATTCAAGGAATAGGATAATATATATATATATATATATATGTCTGTGTGTGTGTGTGTGTGTGTGTGTGTGTATTAACTACATTGGTGCAACTCTGGGACCCAATTAGACCTTGAATTTGTAATGCATATTCCCCCTATGGAATTCCTATATTGCGGCCAACATACCACAACTCTGAGACCCTCATGACATCTCAAATATCACTTGAGACATCCCCCCAAAATCCGACAGTTTGGCTGAAATGTCTCGACTCCGGGCCCCCATAACATTTTGAGCTCTCAAGTGAGGCCTTCCCCTGGAGTTTGACCTTCTAATATTTCTTTCCACAATAGCTACAAGCTCCTGGTACTTCAGGATGCTACGTGACCCTCCACGCACCATCCGTCGATGTTCTTGTTAGACCCCCAACGCCAACGCATATGCCTGACTACTTTCGAGTTAACAACCCCAACTAATAGAGAAGTTCTTCGTCAATCATTTCACTTTCAACTGATAATCCTTGATACTTGTGATTTCTCAGAAAATTCAACCCTTCACATTCACGGGTTTCGGACCTTCGGAGTCTATCTATGTTTCGGGTGACGTCGACCAACGTCATCCCCACCACATGTCGACTTGTGAGAGGTACATGTCTCACCCATGTGTGGCTCTTCTTAGTACCCCAAAACTCCCAAAATACTTGCCACATGTCCTTCAAGGCATCATGTTGACATCATCTCCACTCTGATGATGATTCACCATCTGTCCAGGTTAAGGAGAGAGTGAGATCCCTCATAGACTGAATTCACACTTGGTTTCGCTCCATAAAATGGGGACCCTTGAACCTGGAAACCTTTAAGAAACCATTCGCACAACACTTTGGGTTTCTGCCCTTTCGGGATTCTAGGGTGGCCACCTCCGAAAACTTCCCCTCCCAATGGATCAGGGAGACAAAAGAAGTCTCTATCACCATGTCTTGACAGAATCCCGATGCCCTTGCCGTTAAGTCCTTGACTCTAATTTAAATTGTCTTACAGGATTCAAGCTCTACGCCCTTTCTGCCCCGTCATTCTAACTAATCACGTGAGCAGAATCTGGTTCCACCAATCAAAATCCTCCCTTGACTAGGGTTTTGACCGTCCAAAGGATAAGGCTATGCCAAATTGATCCCATAAGTTCATGACCTCACTTTGTTTCTCTGCAACAAGGCCTTCATCCTTATTCTTTCCATGACTCATTCAAAGGATCTCGACTTTGGATCATGAAGTGTCTTAGATGGAGAGATATGTAACCTTCTCGGCTATAAGCTCTACCACCACACAATCTTTTTTGAGCTAGTCTTACTAACTATGGATCCTTCTCAAGAATCTAATGGACTCCTAAATGGTCTCCACAGTTTAATGAAGATGCCCTTGGTTTCTTAGGGTGACTTATGACATTGTCCCTCCTGAGATTAAGTGACATATTCTCCAATGATTTCTTGGACCACAAGTCTTCCCTTCCCATAGGGAAGGAATGCCACCTAGGGCAACATAGGCATTCTTGTGCGGTTTTCATACCACGAGATTGGAATAGAGTCCTAAGAGGTTCCTACCTCTCCTACCACATGCCAACGGTATCGTACCCTACATCGAGCCTACAAGCAGCTATATGCCAGTACGCAGAGCCTTCAGGTGCCTTGACAACCACCCCAAGACACCAACAACATGTATTCGACCTACTGAAAATGCAAGGGTAAGGGACATTCAGGAAAAGTTGGCGACTCAACTGGTCCCAAGGAAAAAATACCTTGACATTAATGAATTGCTTTCCATGCAACACCACAACTTATAACTTGTCCAAAAATGACACACAAGTGAATACAGACCCTACTATGTAGAGGGTCTTCATTGTAATCTTCATAATAATAAGAAAGGTCTCAGAACCCACTAATATTTCTTAGGTTTACCTAAGGCTCTAATAGCTCGACCGTGACATGAATGAGTTGTGTCTCTTTCTTAACTAGTTATTTATGAGCTACTTCTCACACTATTATATATATATATGTATATGCAGACTCACCACAATATTGTGGCTTAATATTTATTACCATGCAGTTTGACATACCTCTTATGCGTCAAATGTTCTGTGTCTACCATTAACAATCATTACATACCCTTTTTCTTTCAGATTTCACACACACGTGCATCTATATTTTCCACACACACACACACACATATCAATAACATATTACCACACAGATGTACCACATATGCAATCATAATCAACACAATGCAATCCCAGAATCCAGAACTATTATCTACAACACAACGATATGATTCAATAGAAGATAAACAACATAAACATATACTTATCTTTTAACTTTCAAGGAAAATGATTCTAAGAAAAGGAATCTCCATCCAACTGTAGACCACTACAACAACACTTACTTCTAGCCATCACCCCCGAGCCATATTCTAGAGTCTGAGGGGGTTGCTTGCTTCAGGGACTAGCACACCACCTGTCACTGATTTAGGGACTCTAGAGGACTTCCTTGCTTGGATGACACTGGAATTCCAGAGGCACCCAACCTCACCCCCTATTGTACACATAATGATTCACTCCCTTCTAGGGAGTCCAAAATCCACTGTACCATCCAAGAGGTAACCACAAGCCTTTATTCTGACCTTCCTATGCTTCTACTTCAGGATGATATCTTCCAAAGTTGTTACAAGGCTCCAGAGTCTATTTGATATGAACAGTGGGGCACTTAGGCTTCTTGTCTAACTTACAAGAACCTCTCCCACTTCCCAAGCTTAAATATTCCCAAGTCTTTATGATTAACTAATGCGGAATTAAATATGTGCTTGAACATAAGGTGTATGCTAGTGTTTTTTATTAAAATTGTTTATGTGTTGTAATTTAATGTGCTCAAAATTATACATAAATACATATAACACTAAATAAAGCAACAGATACAATGCATCAACAAGCAATCACACATAACAACAATTTAATTAGGAGTTCACCCAAAACTATTGGGCTACGTCTCCGTGAGCTCTAGTCAACTCAACTAGGCACTCTGGGATTATGGGAAAGTCCTTTTTACAAGCTCTTGGCTGAACTCCACTATTTTACACAGAAATAATGGGTTTAGACACCATTTTATCCTTTGCTCTTGAAGCTCTCGGCTTTCTGGCTCTCGACTCTCACTCTCGCTGTCGGCTTTGGCTCTGGCTCTTGGCTCTGACTCTTAGCTCTGGCTCTTGGCTCTGGATTTGGCTCTTCGGATCTGGCTTTGGCTCTTCGGCTCTGGCTTTGGCTCTTCAGCTCTTCACTCTCTCTCTGCTTTCTTTGCCTTTGCTTCCTGCTTTGGCTTAGCTTTCTGCACTCCTGTCTCAGCACTACCTCCTCTGTCTCTGTCATTATGTGGCTTTTAAGCCAATCAGAGTTGTCCGTTCATTTCCTCTTCTGGGCTCTCTAGCTCCCAGCCTCTGTCCACTCAAATCCCCCTCTGAGCGTTAGAAATCATTTCCAAATGCCTTCAGGGATGGTGGCCACCTGTTCTGTAACAGAAAGACCATCGGCGCCTTTAAAATCCTCAGAATAGTCATTATGTGTTTACACAGAGAAATACACTAAAGCACAGGAAAATCTGCCCACACAGTCTATCGGACTTAAAAAATCATTAATTTTTCCCTAGATTCCTTTCGGGTCCGCCTTTGGGTGCTATCGCAAGTCATCATTGATCCAACTGTTATTATCAATTTTGGGTGGCTTATGCCCTCGGAGATTACCTACCTGAAAAGGGTGGTTTTCTCTCTCCAACGCCTAGCCATGTGGCGGCCAGTGTATGGGCTCAGGCGGAGCCTAGCCAATACCACTTATCGCCCACGGCCCGCCTGAAATCCTGCTTTGTAGGTTTTAACCCCGTACAGAAATTACCTGCATATGAATTCTAAAACACATAAAATAAACAATGCGAGAGCATAACACATAAAACACATATACACAGAGATTTTCCCTTGGATCCCAAAACCGGGACTACCAACTTGATTTTTCATTATGTTCCTTTCAATGTTACAATACATATTTATACATGCCGAAGCATCCAATACCATGGACCGAAAATCATCGCGTCCAAAACCATGGACCAAAAACCATTGTGTCCTAAAACATGTGTGAAAATCATGCACAAAACCATAGGTGGGTCCGCCCAACCTAACATAGGGTCCAAAACCAAAATTTTCTGGGGCGCTACCCCGGACCCCATAAAGTGGGGTTACGGGTACGCCTCAAACCCCATGTGACCCTCCCTCTAACCCTCGAGTAACTATGTGGGCTAGTTGTGGAAAGAATATAACACAACCCAACATTCTCCCACTTGTTGTTTTCTTTCCACAGGGGGCCACAAGAGAGCTTAGTCATTTATCCAGCCCTGCAATGCCCATTGTTTCTCTACACCAAGAGAACTTCTCAGAGCTCACATATTTTGTCAATGCATCTGCAGTATTCTTCAAAGTGTCCACCTTTACTAGCAACACCTTTTTGTCTTCTATCATATCCCTCACAAATTGATACTGAACATCAATGTGCTTTGTCTTTGAATGATATGCAGGGTTCTTTGCCAAGAAAATTGCACTTTGGCTGTCACAATCTATCCTTATAGCTTCCTGTACTAACCCCATACTTGAACACAATCTCTGCAACCAAACTGCTTCCTTACTTGCATGAGTGGCTGCCATGTATCCTGCCTCTGTAGTTGATAGTGCCACTATAGATTGTTTCTTACTCATCCAACTGACTGCACCTCCAAATAGGCTAAACACATACCCACTTGTAGATCTTCTTTGATCTAGATCTCCAGCCCAGTTTGCATCAACAAAGCCATGAATATCCAACATTTTGTCTAATCCTGGTTCCTTGGTAGCACAAACCATAATCACTAGTGCCACGCAAATACCTGAAAACCCGCTTCACTGCTGTCTAGTGCTCCTTCCCTGGTTTTGACATAAACTTGCTCAATACTCCCACTGCATGTGCAATGTCTGGTCTAGTACAGACCATTGCATACATCAGGTTACCAACTGCACTTGCATATGGAACACGGGACATGTCCTCTTCCTCTTCTTGTGTCTTGGGACACTGTTCAATAGATAACCTCACACCTACAAGAATATGAACCTTCACCAGTTTACTATCCTGCATATTAAACCTCTGCAGTATTGTCTCGGCATACTTCCTCTGGTTTAACCAGAGCTTCCTCTTTGCCCGATCTCTTTTAATTTCCATGCCCAAAACATAGTTTGCAGCACCAAGATCTTTCATGTCGGATTTGGAGGACAATTGGGTCTTCAAATCGTGGATAATTTCTTTGTCATTTCCAACTAGCTACATGTCATCCACATATAAGACCAGATAAATAACATGGTCACCAATTAATTTAAAATACACATAGTGATCTGCTTTGCTTATGGTGAAGCCAAGTCCCCGTATAAATGTGTCAAATTTCTGATACCACATCCTTGGTGACTGTTTTAACCCATACAAAGACTTCTTTAACTTGCATACCAGTTCTTTTTTACCCTTCACCGCAAAGTCTTTAGGTTGCTTCATGTAGATCTCCTCTTCCAGTTCTCCGTGAAGAAATGTTGTCTTCACATCCATTTATTCTACCTCAAAATCAAAAGCAGCAGCAACAGATAAAAGTAATCTAATAGAAGTTACCTTGGCAACAGGAGAAAAAATATCACCAAAATCAATTCCCGGCACCTGGGAATAACCTTTTGCTACCAATCGAGCTTTGTATTTCTCCACTTTCCTTCTGCATTTGTCTTATTTTTGTACACCCATTTGTTGCCAATGGGTTTCCTTCCAGCAAGAAACTCCACCAGATCCCAAGCCTCATTTTTGTGCAAAGATGCCATTTCATCAACCATGGCCTCTTTCCAGAGTTTTCCATCCTTTGAATCCACTGCTTTCTTCAAAGTTTTGGGATCATCATCAGTAACAGACAAAGAAAAATTTGAACAGAAAGCAGATGGACTATACCTTTCTGGCTGCCTTCTTTCTCGAACCGATCTTCTCACAGCCGGAGTTTGTGGCTCTTCATCTTCTGATTCCTCCTCTGTTGTAGAGTTTGATTCTTCCTCCTTTAGCTCAAACTCTATCTTCTTAGGTTCCTTTGGTTGGAATTCATGTTTAATAACATCTTTGACCTCTCTAAACACCACATATCAGTTGTACACAACCTTCCTTGTTACTAGGTTCCAAAGCTTATAACCCTTTAAACCATCCTTATACCCAATAAAGATGAAATTTTCAGATTTACTATCCAACTTGGTTCGTTTCTCCTTTGGGACATGTACATATGCATCACATCCAAATACCCTCAGATGTGAAAGAGAGGGTTTCTTACCAGTCCATACCTCTTGTGGAGTCTTATCCTCCAACGCTGATGAAGGTGACCTGTTGACCAGGTAACACGTAGTATCCACTGCCTCTGCCCAGAATTCATGTCCTAACCCAGCACCACTAAGCATGCTTCTTGCCCTTTCCATCAATGTCTTATTCATTCTTTCTGCAACTTCATTTTGCTGAGGTGTATATGGAGTAGTCTTTTGTCGTGCTATACCACACTTCTTACATAATTCTTCAAATTCCTTGCTGCAAAACTCTCCACCATTATCTTTCCTCAACACCTTTATCTTCTTCTCTGTCGGATTTTCCACGAGAGCCTTAAATTCTATAAATCTGTCAAAGGTTTCAGATTTCTTCTTAAGGAAATATATCCATGTATTCCTTGAGAAGTCATCTATAAATGATACACGGTACATAGACTTACCCAGTGATGGAACCCTCACATGTCCAAACACATCACTTTGCATAAGTTCTAATATCTGTTTCGCCCTCTTACTACTAGAGGGGAAAGTCACCCGATCTGCTTCCCATATACACAATTTTCACAAAAATAAAAATCCAAAGAGCTATTACTCATATCTTCTACCATACCTTTACCATGAAGTATTTGAAGGCCCTTCTCTCCAATATGTCCAAGCCTTTGATGCCACAACATGGTCTTCTCTCCTGAGACCACTATATTTTCTACTCCACTTTTAGGAACCACAAAATTGTTGCACCCATCAACAATAGTGCTACCTTGCAGATTGTACAAAGTTCCAATCCGAACTCCCCGCATCAATACCAATACTCCCCGAACCATCTTTCAGGTATCCTTCTCAAACAATGTTTTTACACCTGCATCATCCAACTTGCTTACAGAAATCAGATTTCTGGCCAATGCAGAAATATGCAGAACACCTGAAAGTGTTCTAACCCTTCCACCTTTCAACTTCAATTTTAGTTTTCCACGACCAATTATTCTAGCCTTCTTATCATCCCCTAAGAAGACATCGCCACCATCGTATTTCTCATACTTGCAGAACCACTCTCTATGGGGAGTGAAGTGAAAGGATGCACCTGAGTCAATCAACCATGCATCATGATCTACATGTGTACTTGAAGAAGCCAAGTACACATCCCCACCTTCATCTGAGGTGGTTTTCACCTCTGTAGAAGGAGCATCATCAGATCCCTTTCCTTTGTCAGGAGCTTTAGATTTACAGTCCCTTTTGTAGTGCCCTTTCTGTCCGCATTTCCAGCACACCACATTTACAGGTTTTCCTGGAGATTTATATCTCCCTCTAGATTTAGATCTCCCACTCGATGACTTATTTTTGTTTCTGTTCTGGGACCATCCTCGTATAGACAAGGCATCACCATTCTGTCTCTCCATATTTTTCTGTCTCATCTCCTCTGTCAACAAGGACAAGACTATTTCATCAAACTGCAAGACAGTTGCATTGCTACCTATTGCAATAACCAAACTATCCCACGAATCTGGTAGAGAACACAACAAACTAATGCACTTATCTTCATCTGAAATTTTAATACTGACAGATGCTAACTGACTTACCAAAGTATTAAATGCATTCAAATGCTTTGTCACTGAGTCTCCATCTTTCATCATCAAGTTATATAACTTTTTCCATAGGAACAATTTATTCACCAAAGACTTAGATTGGTACAAAGTCCCTAACTTGTCCCATAAAGCCTTCGCCGTAGCTTCCCCTGATACATTTAGCAATACTGAATATGAGACACACAATCGTATTGTACCCTTTGCCTTCCGATCCAACTTCTTCCATTCTTCATCGAACACTCTTGTTGGTTTAGTACCCAGATCTACCACGATCCACTGATCTTTATCCACCAACAGATCCTCCATCTTGAGTTTCCATGACTCAAAACTCTGACCATTAAATTTCTCAATCTCTATCTTTCCACTGCTCGCCATCTTTTTTCACCACCAGAATCAATCTTGCAGATCTCCCATTGAACAGGGTCTACCATAGGCCCGAGTGAAAACCCCTCAGCAACGAAGGCATCCCCTTGAAGCCAAAATTTCTCTCATTCCAAATGTAGGTTTTAACTCTGTACCAAAATTACTTACATACGAATTCTAAAACACATAAAATAAACAATGCGAGAGCATAACACATAAAACACATATACACAGAGATTTTCCCCTAGATCCCAAAACTGGGACTACCAGCTTGATTTTTCATTATGTTCCTTTCAATGTTAAATACATATTTATACATGCCGAAGCATCCAAAACCATGGACCGAAAACCATCGTGTCCAAAACCATCAACCGAAAACCATCGCGTCCAAAAACATGTGTGAAAATCATGCACAAAACCATAGGTGGGTCTGCCCAACCTAACATAGGGTCCAAAACCAAAATTTTCTGGGGCGCTACCCCGGACCCCATAAAGTGGGGTTATGGGTATGCCTCAAACCCTATTTGACCCCCCCCTCTATCCCCCGGGTAACTATGTGGGCTAGTCGTGGAAAGAATATAACACAACCCAACATGCTTGTTATGAAACTCAAAACACATCTCGCTGTGTATAAAACCCTTTCGGGTCCATTATATCGCCCCATTCGCATTTCCTTTGTATTTATAAAAATACATTAAAACACTAAAAATACCATCGAATGGATTTATGGCGGAATTCAAATAATATACATTCACATTTATAAACCCTTTCGGGTCCGGATTCATCGCATCAGGAACATTCCTTTGTATTTCAGGTTTTACACTGAAAAACATTAATACACAGAAAATCTGAATTTCTGGATTTCAAAATTTATGAATTTTGCTTATGAAATCCCTCAGGTCTCACAATCGCCGATCGCCAATTTAATCCTGGCCATTCGTTCCTCTTGGGATCCGACGACTGAGATTGCCCATCGTGATCGCTATCGCATATCGCGTCGCATAAAGCCCAGGGGTTTTGAGCATCGCCGATGCCAATTCACCGATCCGATCATCAGCAATCGACGTATCGCATGATCGCAATTGCCAGATCCAGGGTCCCGATATCACATATGTGTCTACCTCTGATCTGATACATTAGATCGGCGGATCAAATTTTCTTCCACCTCTGCTTAAGTCCACCTCTTTGACTCTTCTCCAATGTGATTTCCCTTTATAAGGGTTTTTTGCCATTTTTAGGGGATTTTTCCTCTTTTTCCAAAGAACAAAGGGCATCTTCTTTGAGCCATAACTTCTGCATCCTAAGTCCATTTTTTCCCATTCAAGTTGCAATAGATTTAGAATGAAAAGATCTCTACAATGGGGCTATGTCCAGGAACTTCCTTGGACTTTCATTTTCCTCTATGAGGAACACTTAGACTTAGGATTCTATCCAAAATCCATTTTGGATCACGCCTTCCCACTAAAAGAAGTTTTGGTCTCCAAAAGATTGATATACTGATCTGAACAATAAATGAGAGTAACAACACCCTCTTCTTTCAGCCTCCATACACTTGCCTTACATAGTGCCTTTCAACCAAAGTCTCTGACCACTTCCCTTCCTGGATGGGCTAGTCTTCTTGGGAAGAACTGTCTTCCTCCTTGCCCTCTTGCAGAACTTTTGTTGAAATGGTCATAGAAGGTAGTTTGAACTTCTCTTCATTGATCATTGATCCAAGGTGGCTTAAAAAAATGTGAAGTTCATCTGCTCCACAAAAATTTCATTTGTATCTGTTTGACCAGTTGTCAACAACAACTGTTAACAACAATAGAAATACATACAACTGGATGGACTAAACTCCTGTTTCAACAAAAGAAACAAAGTTCACATCGTGTGAACACCTCCATGTCTTACATCTGCATACAAATTATGGCCTAGACAACAAGCCCACAAAGTATGCCTTTAAAACAAATGACCCTTCAAGTCAAGCATATAGAAAAAGATGAAAATTTCATCACTACCTCCATCTTGGAGACCTAGTCAACTTTCCTCAAGTCAACATTACATGCATGTTTACATCAAAGAAATCAACCCTTCAAGTTAATTACACATAAATGTCCAAATACAAGGAAAACATCAACCTCCCTGTGTTCATGCACATCATGCTTATGCATGCATTTCATCCTTCAACTTTCGCTTAAGCACAATGTACCTTCGAAGCTGAAATATAATGTTGCAGCAACAAAGTGAGTCTCCTACTCAACTTTTCCATTCACCTTCTTGGTAAGAACCTACAACTTGCATCTCATTAACAAAGAAATGCAAATAGATGCATCAATAGACATGCAACCTTAATTGGATAAGAACTCTAGCCATTTCTCACCAATCCCTTTCAAAGGTACACCTTTATCTGCACATTAGCATCAGCATGTGAATCATCCTGAGACACATCAGTCATGGAATCTTCCTTTCCATTTTTTCCATCTTCTCTTTCCACTTTCCTCAACTTTTGTGGAAGCATTGTTGGATTCAGAGTCCAACATTTTGCAGCAAGGTGTCCTTGCTTATGGCAGTAAGTGCATTGCATGTGCATCCTCTTAACAGCATGATTTGCCTTGTCCAATGGACCTTTGGCTTTTTGCTTCTTTTCCTTCAAAAGTTTCCTGTATCTAGCCATTCTCTTCCAACATCTAGAAACATTATGGTTATCCAAACCACAAAAGGAACAAGAAATACTTTTCCCATATCTATGTGGAAATTTATCATGCTTTGCACAATCAAAAGGAAAATGATTAGAACTAGATTTATACCTGCCTCTTTCACGTGTACTTCCTTCATGAGGTGAAATGAATGAAGAAGTGGCTCCCTTTGGAACACCATCAATCTCTTCAAGGCTGTCAGAG
Organism: Pinus tabuliformis; assembly: GCA_031772625.1. Lineage (NCBI taxonomy): Eukaryota > Viridiplantae > Streptophyta > Pinopsida > Pinales > Pinaceae > Pinus > Pinus tabuliformis. Next base: position 543,509,288 of record CM062804.1, on the reverse strand, counting down.
TCTCCCCAACTCTCTAGTACAAGTGTGTGCCTCTAAACACCTGCATCCTGCAAATGATGTTTCAAGCTATTGCATTTCTCCTAAATACAATCTTCTGTAAAAACCCCGAAATAAAAACATGTAATTAATTAGATTAATCACGCAATTTATAAACAACACGCAATTTATCAACTAATTAACATCAAATTTCAGAAATATGAGTAGAGACAACCTACCTTTGGCAATGATGTTTCTCACTTGTGATTTTGGGGTCGAATGCTAGTTGAATTTTGCTAACTGCAACAAAGTCTTAGGGATGAATCTCCACCCAACCGTTGGCTCAATTGCACAAAATCTTGCTACAACTGGCCACCCCTGAGTCCTCAATCAACGTACTACTGCCAGGGAATCCTTTGTCTCACAACACTATTCTCTCAAGAGAATGGATGATGGAATCATGGAATGATGGAATGCCTCTCATCTTCCTCACCATCTATTAAATAGAGAAAACATTGGAAGGGGAACCACATGCACACACTCCATGTGTCAACATGCAAATTTACTGCTTTCTTGTTTTTTTTTTTTTTTACCTTTTCATGATAGCTTTACTGATTTTTACTATTTTTCTGTTTATTTTTATTTTTATTTTTATTTATTTAGAGCTTTAGTATTGTTATTTATTATTTTATTATTATTTATTATTCATTTACTATTACTATTTTTTATTTATTGTTTATTATTTATTTTCTTGTATTTTAATATTATATTATATTATTTATTATTTATTATTAAGGGACATTACATACTCCCCCACTTTAAGGAACTTTGTCCTGAAATTAAGTTGAATTATTTAACGTTTTAATTTGTTATTTATTACTTCATGTTCACCGACACCCTCTGCTGAACTAGTATAACCAGCGAGCATCGAGAGTTTCACAACACCCGGGAAATCCCAAGGAATCTCTGTCCTTTTTCCCACTTTCGGAACCAGGTATAAGCCTCCTCGGTTTGTATCCTAGTCCAATGCTGTCCCCAAGGCTCATGCCTGAATCATACCTCATCTGCCCCAAGGCAGGCATCCAATATAGTGCTCAATGTCTATGGGCATCTCGCAAGGTTGGCCCACTCCCTCCACAACTCACTAAGGCGCACAACCCCAGACATCGAAGTCCTTACACCCCTACCAGACTTCGGCATCCCAATACAATACTGGGCACCTATCCTTCAATATCAGGCACTTGGCCTCCTCAAGATGGTCCCATAGCCCTCAAGAGCTATCCATCAAGAGCTATACAAGACAAAGGAACCACTAGCATATGTAGTGTTGATTGAGTTTTTCCCCAACCTATATGGTGTTACTTTTTCTCCCTCGTGCGTATGGGCTCGCACGAGATCATCAAATAAACCAGTCCTCTCGGCTCATTTGTGGAGTCTTTTCAATCATCACACCTCAACATGCAACCAATGCATTAGCTATACCATCATAGTATCATAGAAAATAATCCACATGCCAAGTCTTGCATGTCATCATGAGAACATTCATCATTGTTAATCGCAACATTATGAATAATAACGAACTGCATGCTCATGCATGTCATAAATTTGTATGCAACTATCACATGCTTCACCTCATGAAATACCATCATAAGTTATAACATCAACATATTTGCATCAAAGACATATCATGACTTCACATAATAAATGAAGCACATGTCAATAAACCTCATATTATAGCCTCATAATTCCTATACCACGTTATGCATATCATATCCATCATGAGTATTCAACATTAAATACCTATCATCACGTAGTAAATGAATGTGTCAATATACCTCGACATAACATTATAATGCCTATGCATATCATCATCATCATAAGGATACATCATCACTATAAGAACCACATGTGCATCACTATCCTCCTACCATTATATCACGAAAGCTCATGTAACAATATACTCAACATCATAACAGTTAATTAAACTAAACTAAAATCATAGTGTACGATTTAGATGTATCATAAAGTTTAAACAATAAAACATGATTTAGATGCTCCATAAAAGTATCTGTCTTAGGTAAGTAAGCACTCCTAATTAGTTCACCACACATTTTAATCAAATAAATAAGGAAAGTCATTAAAAATAACATCTGCATCTTCCCAGGTAGCTGACCCTAGGCTATATTGGTCCCACTGGACCTTGACTTGCTCAAACTCATGGTTCCTAAGTCGACGAACCCGACAGTCCAGTATATAGAATGGTTCGACCTAAAGGACTCCCTCCTCGGAAACCTGCAATTTTTCAAATTTCAAAACATGGGATGGGTTAGGTACATATTTTCTAAGCATAGAAACATGAAACACATTATGCATGCTTCTTAGATGGAATGGCAGCTCAAGCTTATAAGTAACTGGTCCAATCCTCTCTACGATCGTGAATGGGCCGACAAATCTAGGGGATAACTTTGTTCCCTTACCAATCCTAAAGGGAATTTTAAAGGGTTTGATTTTAATAAAAACTTGGCTTCCTTCCTCTAAGTTTCTATCAACTCTCTTTGCATCAACATAACTTTTCTGGCGATCCCTGGCTTCGTTTAGTCTCTGTTTAATTGTGGCCACTTTTTCTTCCATTTCTTGGAGAATTTCAGGTCCCAACATGACTCGATCCTCTAATCGATCCCAACTTAATGGAGTATGACATGGTCTTCCATACAAGATTTCACAAGGAGATGCCTGAGTTGAACTGTGATAACTATTGTTGTATGCAAATTCCACTAAGGGAAGGTATTTCTCCCATTGGTTTTGTTGATCCATGACATAAATCCTTATCATGTCCTCTAATACTCGGTTTACTCTTTCTGTTTTCCCATCTGTCTCTGGGTGGTATGTTGTACTAAAGTTTAGTTGCGTTCCCATAGATTGTAATAGGCTTTTCCAAAATCTGGAAGTAAAACGTGCGTCTCTATCAAATATTATCTTTCGAGGCACTCCATGAAGGACGAATTATTTCTTTTAGGAAAATTTGAGTGACAACTGATGCTTCAGAGGTGGTCTTAACTGGAATGAAGTGAGCACTCTTAGTTAATTTATCAACAACAACCATAATGCAGTCATGTCTTTGGAATGTCATAGGTAAGCCTCCAATGAAATCCAACGAAACAACTTCCCACTTAGTTTCTGGTATATTGTGGGGTTGTAAAAGACTTGCCAGGTGATGATGTTCAGCTTTAACCTGTTGACATTCTAAACATCGGACCAGAAACTTTGTTATATCCTTTTTCATTCCTGTCCAGAAAAATAGTTGTTTTAAATCCGCGTACATTTTCTGGACTTCTGGATGTGCAGCATAGGGAGCTTGGTGGGCTTCCTTCATTATTAATTTCCGAAGTTCATCATCACCTGGGACATACATCCTACCCTTATATCGTAGAAATCCATCAATATCTAAGGTGTATCCTTCCCCCCTTATCGCCATAGGTACCTATTCTTGTAAGGAAAATTTTATTTGTTGGTATTGCGGGTCCCCTACTAGGTGGTTTAGAATCCAGCTTCTCAAGTCTATCTTTAATGACGATATTTAATGAAGTCTAGTTATCCTGCTTAAAGCATCTGCAACTTTATTTTCTTTCCCCTTGATGTAGGATATATTGAAATCATAATCACTAAATAGCTCACTCAAGCATCATTGTCGAGCATTAAGGTCCTTTTGGGTGAAGATATACTCAAGAATTTTATGATCTGTTCTTAATTCAAATTGACACCCCATCAAATAATGTCTCCATAGTCTCAAGGCCATTACATTTGCCACTAATTCTAGATCATGAGTAGCATAATTAATTTCATGGGTCTTGAGTTTACGTGAAGCATAAGCGATAACCCCTTCATCTTGCATCAAGACTACACCTAATCCTTCTCCTGATGCATCCGTGCATACCCGAAAGTCCTTGTCCATGTCGGATACCTTTAATATTGGAGCAGTTGTTAGTCGATGTTTTAGCTCATTAAATGCTTTCTCAAACTCACTTTTCCATTCAAACTTAACTCCTTTCCTTTGGAGGTGGGTGATGAGATTAGATATTTGTGAGAACCCTTCTACAAATCTTCTATAATAGCTTTCCAACCCCATAAAGCTGCGTACTTCCTTGACATTCCGAGGAGTAGGCCAATACATTATAGTTTCAATCTTACTGTAATCCACTGCAATGCCTTTCCCACTAATGGTATGGCCTAGATATTGAATTTCTTTCTCAAAGAAGGAACACTTAGTAAGTTTCCCATATAGCTTATGTTCTCTAAGGCATTGAAGTACCAATCTCAAGTGTTTTAGATGCTCCTTCTCATTGCGGGAATAAATGAGGATGTCATCCAAGAACACTTGGACAAAGCAGTCCAGATATTTTCATAAGACACTATTCATCAAGTTCATGATGGCTGCAGAGGCATTAGTCAAACCAAATAGCATAACAATAAACTCATAGTGTCCATATCGCGTTCTGAATGTCGTCTTAGGTATGTCTTCCTCCTTGTTTCTTAGTTGATGATAACCTGACCATAAGTCTATCTTGGAAAATATTGAAGCTCCTTTTAGTTGGTCAAAGAGGTCATCTATTCGAGGCATGGGGTACCTGTTCCGAATGGTGGCCTTGTTTAGATCACGGTAATCAATACATAACCTAAGAATTCCATCCTTCTTCTTTACAAAGATCACTAGTGCACCCCAAGGTGACACACTGGGTCGGATAAATCCTTGATCAAGAAGTTCTTTAAGCTGTATACTTAACTCATTAAGCTCTAGGACAATCATTCAATAAGGTGTTTTGGATATGGGTTCTATTCATGTGCGTTAACAACTAAAAGAGAACTCAAGAAAATCCGTGCTCATTTATTTAGCATCTACATAAAACTATTCATTCCTCTATAATTGTTTGCAAATTTAAATGGTACCAGGTCTCAAATGGTCATAAGGGTGAACTATTTAACTCAGTTAGTTACGAAACTCTATTTAAAGAACCGATTTCAGTTGAAGAAAATACATGCAACCAAAGAATGAAATAACAACAATAAATTAATTCTAATGCAAATAAGACATTTAATCAAACAAACTATTCCAAATTTGTACGATTTTTCCACTGAGACTAAGATATACCATCATGTGGTTATATATGTACTGCAATTTGTTTACTTAATGCATAAAATCACGATCTGATGCTAAAAAGAAAACAAACAAACAAACAAAGACTACAACATTTTAAATTTTGGAAGGGAAACATTTACGATTTCATTGATATGTCATGTGCCCAAAAGAAAATGCTAGTTATCTGCGCAGAATAAAAGGTCGTTCGAAGGAATTCGTGGTAGATTTATTCGATAAACTCATCAAACCCCTTTTTTAATATTTCTTTTATATTTTTCTTTATGACTATGATGGTTCGTTTTTAGACTGACCCGTTTCAAATTCCAAAATTAAAACCTGTGTGTATTTAAAAAAAATGTTATGTATACATCAATTTAACCGAACCAACAGGAACCCGAAAATTCAATTAAAGAAAACCAGAGGCATTTGGAATCTTCCACAAGCCTCATATTCGCAGCTAATCTCGTGAGTTTAGTGTAAAGCGGCCTCAAATTTTACTTTGGCTCGTTTAAAGATCAAAGGAAGTTTCCATCCCCTTTAAAAATATTATCCAAAACTCTGTAGGAAAAATCTCCTGTACAGATCCATGAAGCATGTTTGAGGTCAAATTTTTGAAGCAACATCAATGGCCTTTCTGTCGCATTCAATGCTTTGCGCATATTGGAACATGCCTTAAATTGATGGACAATTTAATGTTTCACATGAGCTTGCTTATATATATTTATCGCTATAATAGACTGCCACTGATATTTTATTTGATACAGTTTTCACGCAATGGTTATTATAGGATCTATTCATGGCATGAGATTGAGTTGAAAATTTCATTTGTCTAACAAGTCCATTGTTAAAGAACTGTTTCACTTTGCTCCTACAACATGAAATTGCTAGCATCAACATTGCGAGTTGATGTCTATGTAATACGAAACAGTTCATGCAATTATATTGTGCATAATGCGTGGGATTTGGCATGGTCTTGATATGATGAATGGTTACTTGTGAAGTGAGAGTTGATTGAAGGGAACTATGTAATGTAATTAAAGAGAAAACATGCCTATGGAGATCACCCAGACGCGACATCTGGCAGACTTAAAATTGCTACGTGTTGCAAAAATTACACTACCTATGGTCTTGACTCTGGGCAGAGCTTTAGTCAGTTTGACTTTGATGTTGTGGTTACTCAACAAGACATAATGGATACTTTCCAACCACCATTTGAGACGTGCATTAAGGATGGAGGTGTGAGCAGTGTACTGTTCTCTTTCAATAAAGTCAATGGAATTCCTGCATGTGCAGATCCTGCACTTTTGGCGGAATTGAGGATAGAGCCAAAGCCAAAGAGGGACAATGAGAAAATTTGTAGCCGCAACTTGCAGAGCCACATTATGTGAGTGATAAGTCACAACTAGAGTCAAAAGCTTCAAGTCATAGCCACACTCAAAAGTTTTCTTTGTCGCAGCCCAGCGATAAAACAATTGAATTTTTTTTTTGTGGAAGGAAGGATGTGACTGTAATATTCCCTTTTAAGTGGATAGAATCATTAGGATGTGACTAATTTTTTTTTTTCGTTAAATCATTTAGATCGAAGTTTTCTACATTAAAATGTCTATAGGCCCTAAGAGTTGAACCTAGGCTTTGATACCATATGTAACAACCCCGAAATAAAAACATGTAATTAATTAGAATAGTCATGCAATTTATAATCAACACCCAATTTATCAACTAATTAACATCAAATTTCATAAATATGAGTAGAGACAACTTACCTGTGGCGATGATGTTTCTCACTTGTGATTTCAGGATTGAACGCTAGTTGAATTCTGCTAACTGCAACAAAGTCTTGGGGACGACTCTCCACCCAACCGTAAGCTCAATTGCACAAAATCTTGCTACAACTGGCCACCCCCAATGTTTCTCACTTGTGATTTCGGGATTGAACGCTATTTGAATTCTGCTAACTGCAACAAAGTCTTGGATACGACTCTCCACCTAACCGTAGGCTCAATTGCACAAAATCTTGCTACAATTGGCCACCCCTGAGCCCTTAATCAACGTACTATTGCCAGGGAATCCTTTGTCTAACAACACTATTCTCCCAAGAGAATGGATGATGGAATCATGGAATCATGGAATGTCTCTCATCTTCCCCACCATCTATTAAATAGAGCAAACATTGGAAGGGGAACCACATGCACACACTCCATGTGTCAACATGAAACTTTACTACTTTCTTGTTTTATTTCTTTTGTTTTTACTTTTTGATAGCTTTTCTGATTTTTACTGCTTTCTTGTTTTATTTATTTTGTTTTTACTTTTTGATAGCTTTACTAATTTTTACAAATTTTTTGTTTATTTTTATTTATATTTATTTAGAGCTTTAGTATTGTTATTTATTATTTTATTATTATTTATTATTTATTTGCTATTACTATTTTTTATTTATTGTTTATTATTTATTTTCTTGTATTTTAATATTATATTATATTATTTATTATTATTTATTATTTATTATTTTTATTATTTATTATTTATTATTAAGGGACATTACATCTTCACACTGTGCAATGCAACTCCTTCTTGAAGTTGTTTCAAAGGCCTTCATGGCAGCTTTGGAACTCTCTCCATAAGACTATCCATAGCCAAGACCCAAATACTTAGGCCTTTCCTCAACCATTATTGGCTCAACAATACCTTATGCATGCTTGCCCAAGCCTTTTCCTTCATAGCCCATCTTGGACAATAGCTTGGAACCTATGCCTTTGGTATGTTTTTCAAAAGAACCAATATAAGCATTCTTAGAAGAATTTGAAGACAAACTAGAATGGTTTACCTCTTCTTCAAGCTGATACTTGACTAAGGCTTCTTGTGAAACAAAGAGCTGTGTCTCCAACTCATGCATCCTTTTCAGGCTCATATTTGCAATATGAAGTTGCCTCTCCATTTCCTTCAATTTGTCAGAAAGCAACTGCTTCTTTTTCTTCATGGAATTCAACTGCTCTCTAAGTATGTTGCTCTTTCTTCCATCCTCATACATTTCTTTCACCATATTCATCATGGTGGACAAGTCTTGCTTCATGTCTTCATCAAAGAGTCTTATGATTAAGAAAGAAGAATTTGAGGACTCACTTGTAGAAGTTTTCATTATGCCAATGAATAAAAGAACTTCAAACAAGATTAATAAAGAGATTGATCCAACAACCTTTTGCAACAAACCTCTTGTGCTTCAAGGATTGCCTTGAGGTACTTCTTCCTTCTTGTCCGCCCTAGATTGAGCCATCAACAATTTTCCCTTCACCTCTGTAAACTCAGAAAATAGTCAGTCTGCAAACAACATACAATCAATCCTTGACTGCCCAAACACCCTTCAGACAAGCAATATTTTCTCTGTCAATCAAGCATTCTAATATAACCTTCTTTGAAGGTGAGGTTAACCAATCTTAAGCTTTGATACTACCTGATCTGATGTTAGGCCCCTATACTACTAGTGTAACCCCTTATTGTTATTAGTACAACCCACTTATGATATTGATGTACCCATGTAGTGCCCATATTGTTACTATTGTGCCCCATAGAAGCCCACTATTGTTATTATTGTGTCCTTACATTATTATTGTTATGTCGGCTCTAATTATGTTATGACCCCTTAGACTCCTATATATAGAAAGGAGGTCTTTTCATTTGTATCATCCAAGAATTGTTCATTTGTGTAATGTAAGGGTGTTGATCTCTTTTTTCTATCTTTTTGTGAGCTAGTTTCATAACAATTGGTATCAGAGCTTTCGATTCTAGGGTTTCGCTGCTCCAAACAGATCATCGTGGCATTTTCGTTAGAACCTTTTTTCTACGACATTTCAGAAGCTAAAAAAAAACCATTTAAGAAGAAATTGCGCTGAATCTCAAGTCCGAATTTCAGAGCTTTTAGCACTATATTTGCGGAGATATGATCTGAGGAAGTTAGTCTTTTTGCAGACTCCTGAATTACATTCCAAACAGGTGACCTGGGGAAAATCGTCATAACTTTCTCTCTAAGCATCGGATTGAAATTTTGTAAGAAGGTACAGAAAGAGGACGGACTTTAGTTTCTTGTATATATTTTTCAAAGCCAAAGGTCGAAACAGTGACTTGTGGCACATCGCACAAGTTCACTCTACCGAACTAGTTTATAATCAGGTCATCTTGGGAAATTGTGCATAACTCTTCCTTGGACAATCCAATTTGGATCAGACTGGTGGAATTGGAAAGAGGACATAGAGGGCTACTATAAGTCACAATTTCAGAACTTAAAGATCCGAAAGTACAGAGTTACAATCATTTCAAGATCGAGATCCTAAAATCAAGAAAAAGCAAGATGAGGAAGTTTGATGGCAAGGATCCGGTAAATTGGATACTTCAGATGGAGAAATATTTTGATCTACATGGTGTACCAATGTTACAAAAGGTATGTATTGCATCTTCATATTTAGAATCAGATCAATTTTTATGATATGAAGGGCTTTGTTCTCGTAAACAACTTGTTACGTGGTCAATTTTCACAGAGGAAATGGTAGCACATTATGAGGATACAAAGAGAAACACCTTCTTTAGAGCAACACAACAACAATTGGAAATGGTAAAAGGGCTTTGTGACATAGTGGAAAGCAAAATTATGGAAACCAGGAAGCATACCCCTCACAACTATAAAGATGGAAGTGTTGTTTCTCCTAGCCTTCCACAACCTACAAGGGTTACACCACAACAATTGAAAGAAAAAAGAGAAAAGGGGTTTGTTGCAATTGTGATAGAAAATGCACTAAAGGTCATAAGTGTGCTGAGAAGAAATTATTTTACATAGAATATGAAGAGGAGGAAGAAAAGGATCAAGAAACATCAAAAGAAGAGGATATACGCCAGGACCCCACCCCAGAGAAAGAAGAAATGAATCAGACCATATCTTGTAAAGCATTGGCAAGAATTACCACTCCTCAAACTCTCAAGATAGAAGGACATATCAAGAAGAAAAAGGTGCAAGAAGTGAAAGATCGCATCGAGAAAGAAGAAATAAATCCAACCATATCTTGTAATTCATTGGTCGAAATTACCACTCCTCAAACTATCAAGATAGAAGGACACATCAAGAAGAAAAATGTTTAAGAAGTTAAAGATCACATCGAGCATTAAGAAATGAATCCGACCATATCTTGTAAAGGATTGGAAGAAATTGCCACTCCTCAAACTCTAGAGATAGAAGGACATATCAAGAAGAAAAAGGTTCAAGCAGTGAAAGATCACATCGAGCATCAACAACAAGTTCTCCAACTTTTAAAAGATAATGCCACTTTGGTGCAAAATCAAACGAAACAACAGGTAGATCAACACCATAGTGAAAAATGTTTTGATGTAGGTGATTGGGTATTTTTACTGCTACATCTCAAGCAAGTTATTTATGAGAAAGAAATTTTGGCAATACTACATGCACTTAAAAAATGGCGACCTTACTGAATGGGAAGACTCTTCAGGGATGAGGATGTGGAAGCATTGTTTTGTACTATTTCTATTTTCCAACCAGATTAGATAAACGAAGCAAGGGATGAATGGAAGAAGGGCAAGGAAGTATGGCCACTTATTCAAAAGTTGCAAAAGATCCCAATTCAAACAATATTGCCAGAAATTGAAGAGGAAGAAAAAATCATATTGGAACCTGGAGCAATCACAGAAACAAGAACCCGACAGCTATGAAATCGATCAATTTCGGAGTATCTCATCAAGTGGAAGAACTTGCCTGCTGAAGATTCCACATGGGAGGACAAGAATTTTATACAAAAGCATCAAGAACTACTCAAGCGTTGAGGACAATGATTTTTGAAGGAGAGGGGCATGTTAGGCCCCTATACTACTAGTGTAACCCCTTATTGTTATTAGTACAACCCAATTATTATATTGATGTACCCATGTAGTGCCCATATTGTTACTATTGTGCCCCATACAAGCCCAATATTATTATTATTGTGCCTTTACATTATTATTGTTATGTCGGCCCTGATTATGTTATGACCCCTTAGACTCCTATATATAGAAATGAGGTATTTTCATTTGTATCATCCAAGAATTGTTCATTTGTGTAATGTAAAGGAGGTTTCCCCCTTGAAGAGGCTAAATTCTAAGGCGTTGATCTCTCTTTTCTGTATTTTTGTGAGCTGGTTTCATAACATCTGAACAGTGGGGCACTTAGGCTTCTTGTCTAACTTATAAGAACCTCTCCCACTTCCCAAGCTTAAATATTCCCAAGTCTTTATGATTAACCAATGCGAAATTAAATATGTGCTTGAACATAAGGTGTATGCTGGTGTTTGTTATTAAAACTATTTATGTGTTGTAATTTAATGTGCTCAAACTGATACATAAATACATATAATAATAAATAAAGCAGCAAATACAATGTAGCAGCAAGAAATCACACATAACAAAAATTTAATTAGGAGTTCACCCAAAACTCTTGGGCTACGTCTCCGTGAGTTCTAGTCAGCTCAACTAGGCTCTCTGGGATTATGGCAAAGTCCTTTTTACAATTTCTTGGCTCAAATCCACTGTTTTACACAAAAACAATGGGTTTAGACACCATTTTATCCCTGGCTCTTGAAGCTCTCGGCTTTCTGGCTCTCAGCTCTCGCTCTAGATCTCGGCTTTGGTTCTGGCTCTTGGCTCTGACTCTTGGCTCTGGCTCTTAGCTTTGGATTTGGCTCTTCAGATCTAGCTTTGGCTCTTTGGCTCTTCGCTCTCTCTCTGCTTTCTTTACCTCTGCTTCCTACTTTGGCTTAGCTTTCTGCGCTCCTGTCTCAACACTGCACCCTCTGTCTTTGTTATTATGTGGCTTTTAAGCCAATCGGTGTTGTCCATTCATTTCCTCTTTTGGTCTCTCTAGCTCCTGGCCTCTGTCCGCTCAAATCCCCCTATGAGCATTAACAATCATTGCTAAACACCTTCAGGGATGGTGGCCACTTGTTCTATAACGGAAGGACCATCGGTGCCTTTGAAATCCTCAGAATAGTCATTCTGTGTTTACATAGAGAAATACACTAAAAAAAGAAAAAATCCACCCAAATGCAGTCTATCAAACCTCAAAAACCATTAATTCCACCCTAGATTCCTTTCAGGTCCACCTTTGGGCGCTATTGCAAGTCGTCATTGATCCAACGGTTATTATCGATTTCAGGTGGCTTATGCGCCCAAAGATTACCCACCCGAAAAGGGTGGTTTTCTCTCTATGGTGCCTAGCTGCGTGCCAGCCAGTTTATGGGCTCAAGCGGACCCCAGCTAATACCACTTACCGCCAATGGCCCACCCGAAATCCCGCTTGTTACGAAACTCAAAACACATCTTGCTACATATAAAACCCTTTCGGGTTCGTTATATTGCCCCATTCGCATTTCCTTTGTATTTATAAAAATACATTAAACACTAAAAATACCGTCAAATGGCTTTATGGCGGACTTCAAATAATACACATTCTCATTTATAAACCCTTTCGGGTTTGGATACATCGCATCATGCGCATTCCTTTGTATTTTTGGTTTTACACCAAAAAACATTAATACACAGAAAATCCGAATTTCTGGATTTCAAAATTTATGAATTTCGTTTATGAAATCCATTGGGTCTGGCAATCACTGATTGCTGATTTAATCCTGGCCATTAGTTCCTCTCGCGATCTGATGGCTGAGATTGCCCTTCACGATCGCTATCGCATATCGCGTCGCATACGGCGCAAGGGTTCTGTGCATCACCGATGCTGATTCGTCAATCCAATCATTGATAATCAGTGTATCACATGATCACAATTGCCAAATCCAGGGTCCCGATATTTCATATGTGTCTGCCTCCTAACTGATACATCAGATCAGTGGATCAGAGTTTCTTTCGCCTCCACTTAAGTCCGCATCTTTGACTCTTATTCGATGCAATTTCCCTTTATAAGGGTTTTTTTCCATTTTTAGGGGATTTTGCCTCTTTTTCCAAAGAACAAAAGGCATCTTCTTTGAGCGATAACTTTTGCATCCTAAGTCCATTTTTTCCCATTCAAGTTGCAATAGATTTAGAATGAAAAGATCTCGGCAATGGGGCTATGTCTAGGAACTTCCTTGGACTTTCATTTTCCTTTGTGAGGAACACTTAGACTTAGGAGTCTATCCAAAATCCATTTTGGATCACTATTATCTCAACCCACAACCTCCAGGGGACCCAAGATGTTATAGGGCTCTAGATATTCCATCCAAAGCCACAACCTCTAGGGACCTAAGTTGTTACAGGGCTCTAGATACCTCTATATCAATCCACAACCTCCAAGGACCCAAGTTTAGGGCTCTAGGGATCCTATCTCAACCCACAACCTCTAGGGAGCCCAAGCTATTACAGGGCTCTAGAGGCTAAAAACTCAACCCAAATCCTTCAGGGACCCTATGATATTACAGGGCTCTATAGAATATCAAATCAACCCACAATCTCCAGGGATCAAGAACCAACCCCCTCTCTTCTATTTTCTTCAACACTGTGTGCTGGAAGCTCTTGCTGAGTCTTTCCTCAATACCATTCCCCATCCCTCTTTGTATATCTTCATCTCATCTAAAAGTGTCTCCATGTGGTTCTCCCTCATCTCTTCCCTTTTGAATCTCCATGTTCGATCTTGTGTTTCTCACTTTTCTTGGCCTCTCCCATGACCACCATTATTGTTGCGTCCTTCTTAGCCTGCAGTGCACAACCCTCCATAAAATTCATGTCATTTTTTTCTTATGGTTTCCTCTCAAGCAACATGGGCCTACATACTTCCTCTTGTAGCTCATTTAATTTCAAGAACTACTTCATCAATTCATGCACCAACCAACCTTTAATGGTTTTCCTACATTTCAAGTTTCTTCTCTACACAAGAAACCATAACATCCCAAGCAAGCGACCTCCTCTCTAGCTCTGGAATCTGTGTCCCTTGACTCAGACCCATGTTTCTTGATTTCCAATATTTAAAAATAGTTATAATGCATTTATAATGTAGCTTGTATGAGGACTTTGGATGAGGATGTCATAGTCCCCTCCCCCTTGAGGGAACGTCGCCCTCAATGTTCAATTTCCCATATACAATCATAGGATCAAAATGCAACACATATTGTTTTATGGAGCTTTATACACACAACTCTATACAATATTTACAATTATACATGCTTATTTTAACCGTCAAACAAGGAATGATAATCAATTTTCATGGTATCAACGATTTCCCACATGGCCTTCTCTAGCCTGAAGTGCTTCGATTATACCTTGATTTGCTCAATGGCTCGGTTCCAGAGCATGTGACTCCTCTGGTACAGAAGGCACATTGACTCTGGTTGTAACTCTCCTTTTGGTTCCACCTGTAGCATAGACCAATCAATCACATGATTAGAATGTTGTACATACATTTTAAGAAAAGAAACATGGAAAACATCTTGAATTTTAACTGATGGAGGTAAGGGTAGTCTATACGCTACCGGTGATATCCTTTCAAGGATTTAAAATGTCCCATGATACCATGGTGCTAGCTTGGCACATGTCCCCATCCTTAGGAAAACATTCTTGGGCTTACTTCTCATATGGATGTGTTCTCCGATGTGGAACTCTTTGTGAACTTCATGCTTATATTCATAGATTTTTTGTCTATCCTGTGCCAGTTTCATATTTTTCCTTATGATATGAACTTGTTGTTCCATTTCCTTAATCATATCAAGTCCTACATGGATTTTGTTGACCGGGTCACTCTAGCTAATAGGAATATTACATCTCCTACCATATAATGCTTCAAAGGGGCTCATCTTTATGGATTATTGGTGCCCGTTGTTGTATGAAAATTCCACAAGTGGAAGATACTCTTCCCATTTATTGGGATGATGCATCAAATACATCCTCAACATTTCCTAAAGGATCTGGTTGGTCCTCTCCGATTTCCCGTCTATTTGTGGATGATAAGCGGTACCAAATGTTAATTTTGTTCCCAATCCTGCAAATATTTCCTTCCAAAATATGGAAGTAAATCTAACATATTTGTCTGACACAATCTTCTTGGGGATACCATGTAGCTTCACAATATCTTTTATGAATTTTTTTCTATATAACTAGCATAAATGGTGGATTTAACTGCCATGAAATGAGCTACTTTGCTAATATTATCCACCACTACCATGGTTGCATCATGTTACTTAGTTTTTTTTGGAAAAACTGTAATGAAATCCATAGAGATTACCTCCCACTTCAATTCTAGAATAGCAATAAGCTATAACAATATTGTCAAGTGCATGCATTTGTCCTTTACTTGCTAGCATTCCATGCATTTTTCCATGATGTTTGCTACCTCCTTCTTTAGATTTGGCCAATATTAGTATCTTTTAATGGATGTAAGGGTCTTTTGATACCCTAAATTTCCTAAATAGGGCTTAGCATGGAATTATCTCATTATCAATAGTTTTACTTCATCACGATTAGGCATATCGATGTTAGCATTTTAATTTATTGTCATTGATGTCAAAGGAGCATTGAAGGAATGCAAGGAGCAACAAGAAGAAAAAAGGCAAGGAGAAACAACAATGCAAGGAGAAGCAAGGTATGCAAGAGCAAGGAACATAAGAGAAACAAGGCAAAGGTGCATCACAAGACCAACAAATACATAGGAGCAACACAAGACTAGAAAAGACAAAGGAGCAACAAAAAGGTATGCAGGAGAAAGGAACATAGGAGTAGCAATGACAAAGAAGAAACAACAAGTTGTAGAAGGCAAAAGAGCAGCAAGGCCAAGGAACAACAAAGGCAAATAAGTAGTAGAAAGGAATTGTAAAGGAGCAAGAAGCAGCAAAAAGGAAAGCAACAAGAAACAACATCAAGGAATTGTAAAGGAGCAACAAGAAGCAGCTAACAAGGAATTGTTGTCACAATATGTGAGAAGGAAAAACTGAGAGGCATTTTTGTTACAAATATTATTCTTATGGTTGTTATAGCTATTATTCTTATGTTATGTTGCATATGTTGATGCTTGTTATGTTATGAGTATGCTTGTGATGCTTGGATATGTTGATGAGTTGGTGATGTTGGATTTCTCATGTGTCTACATGCATATGTTGGTTGAGATGAGATGTTGTGATGCAAGGAAAAGGCAAAGGAAAATATGCAAGGCAAATAATTAATGAAAGGCAAAGACAACGGAAAATGCATGAAGATGTATTTGTGCTTGTAATTTTGTGATGTGTTATAGTTACTGATATATTACTAATATACATTGCAAAGGCCTTGGATGCTATGGTTGTTGATCCAAACATTACAAGTGGCTGAAAATAATATTTGGTGAATAATTTGTTTATTTTAATATTCAAAATCTCAAAAGGTGGGAAACGAATGAATGTTATGCTAAGAGACAAGTCCCTTTACTTCACATTCATGTTTGGAATACCAAAAGGCATCAATGCTTTCTTATAAAAATGTGTGAGGTTGCAAGGCCATATTGTTGGTGAATGGGATAATGTGAGGGAGACAATAGAATCATTATGCATTAGTTACCTAGCACACATGGAGTTGATGTGATGCAGATTTGAAGGGAAGAACAAGAAGAAATGAAGAGGGAGACATGCAAAATTTATGACCAAGTAAACCAGCACATTGTTATTCCGTGTTTGCATAAGGAGATGGTAGTCCCCTTTCAAGTTGAAGCTTGATAAATATCCAGTTGGAGTTGGTTGAGGTAGGAGCCTCCTATGGGTTGCAACCTATAGAAATCATATGGGAGTTAGAGCTTGCTTGCATGTTGCAGCTTGCAGAAAATTGAGGTAGCAACCTCCTGTAGTTTGGGGCCTATAGAAAATCAGATGTAATAAAGAGTAGGAACTTTCCTTTGCATCACAACAATAATAAAGCCGTGGTTTTCTCCCTTTATGGTTTCCACATATATCTGGTGTCAATGTGTGCAATTATTATGTGTTCATGTATTGGTTTGGTTTTCTTATTACTTGTTGATCACATATTCAATATGTTCGTTATTATTTGTTAAGATTCTCATGTAATGTTTCAATTAATGATTTTTAAGAAAAGAATATTAATGTCCATGAGTATCCTAAGCTGATTCACCCCCACTCTCATTTTAGTCAATTTTTCATCAATCGATTCTGCCTCTAAATCTAACTAAGTTGTCTTCAGTGAGGTGGTATTCCCCATCTTTACCACCTTGCCACAAAATTTCCTCTATTTGTTGGTATGTTTCATTCTTTTTTCCGGTTCTTTTGATCCTTTCCTCTAGATTTGTTGCACATGAGCTTACAATTTCCAAGTGATTCACTTGGATTCTCCTGCTCAAAGCATCCCTTTATATACTTATTCTCAAAGTCAAATTCGTTGAGCATGGATAGCCACCAAGATTTCCTAGCATTCAACTTCGACTATCTAAACAAATATTTGAGGCCACTATGGTCTGACATGAGTTTGAACTTCCAGCCAAGGAGGTAGTGCCTCCACATTTTTAAAGTATGAAGGATAGTAGGCAATTCTAAATCACCCGTCACGTAATTTTCCTCATGTTATTTTAATTTTATGAACTCATTGCACACAAATTTCCCTTCATGCATTAAGACTTCAGTGAGTCCCTCCTTGCAGGCATCGATGCATACTATGAAATCAATACCTAGATCCGCAATTCTCAGCATTAGCACAATGGTGAGAAATTGCTTTAACTAATCAAATCTTTTTGCACACTCTGCAATCCATTCAAATCTTTTCCCTTTTCTCTATAAGGTTGTAATGGGATGTCCTATTTTCGATAAATTTTGAATAAATTTCCTATAATACCCTACCAATCCCATGAATGATCTGATCTCATCCATGTCCTTTAGAGTCAGCCACTCCCTTATGGCTTTAATCTTATCAGGATCAACCGACACACCTTCCTTGGAGATGATGTGCCCTAAGTAGTGTACATGTGACTGGAAGAAGTCACACTTATGAAGCTTTGCATAGATCTTATGTTCTCTGAATAGTTGCAACACAACCACCATGTGTTTTGAATGTTCTTCTTTTGTTTTTTAATAAACCAATATTTCATGCATGAATACCATGACAAACTTGTCCAAGTACGGTCATAACACCTTGTCCATCAGGCACATGAATGTGGTAGGGGCATCGGTAAGCCCAAAGGGTACCACTACAAATTCATAGTTCCCATGTCTTGTTTTGAAAGCAGTCTTATGAATGTCCTCAATTCAATTTTGGAGAAGATTGTTACTCCCCTTAACTGATCAAAGAGGTCATAAATTATTGGTAATGGGTACATGTTCTTGATGATTAGCTTATTTAGATATATGTAATCAATGCATAATCTCATTGTTCCATATTTCTTCTTTACAAACAATATTGGTTCTCCCCAAGAAGACACACTTGGCCTTATGTATCCTTTTTCAAGCATTTCCTTCAACTGTAGTTTTAGCTTAACCAACTCTAGTGTGCTCATTCTATATGGATCCTTAGATGTTGGTGCTGATCTAGGTAGCAACTTTATAGAAAAATATATGTCTCTATGAGGAGGCAATCCAGGAACCTCTACTGGAAAGATGTCTGCATACTGTTGCAAAACATGGTATTTTTGAAACAATTTAGCTTCCTCATCTTCTGTTGCTCTATCATCTCCCTCGTTCTTAGAAACTTGTACTGTAAACAATGTACATCCTTTCATGGTGGATGTGTTTGGCTTGCATAACAGTGATAAACCTTACTAATATGGTCTCTTTCTTTCCTTTCAACACTCTTTCCATTCCCTTATCATCCATGCATTCTATTGCCTTCTCATAGAAATCTACCTTGGTTTGGTGCTTGTACAATCTGTCCATGCCCAACAATATGCCATACCCACCCAATGGTAACACATTCAAGAGGGATGTTGTGGGCATGCCACTGAGTTCAAATACACATGAATTCACCCAATGGTTGATTCTTATCCTTTTCCCCATTTCCAATTGAACAAACCAAGGTTCTCTATGCAATTCCTTGTCCAATCCACACTTTTCAACAAGCTCTAGGCTGACATAGCTATAATTAGAACCTGGATCAATCAAAATAGAAATAATTTTCTCTTGTATATTACGTTCGATATCAATGATGGATGTTAGGTGGTCTTCCTGGTGGTGGTCCGATGTTGCGTAGATCCTTAGCATACTCTAGGCTACTTGGCCCACTGTGCTTGCCTCCTGAGCACTGTAGATCTTGGGTGCAAACTCTTGGTTATGTGGATAGTCCCTTCTCCTATGGTTCCCACCACAAATCCAACACGTGAGTGGTTCTTAGCCTTCGATATTGAGTTGCGTTGACATCAATTGTTGTACATTTCCTTTAATGACAACATTGGTCTTCTGCTGAGATTGACTTATTTGAGCTAGATGTTTCCCCTCTTTTCTTTCTGGGTTCTTTCTAGGCCAATTCCTAAATCGTCCAACGATGCTTTTCGCTGGCTAGTTACTTTTAATCTTACACCTAGCCTTGCTTTCTCATAGAAATTTTCTAACTTCTTGATCATGTCCTTTAGGGTATAGGGTTCAAACAATTCAATTTTATCTCTGAATACCACAAGAAGACCAATGACGAACCTCTAAATTATAAATTTTGCATCCTTGAGATATGGTACATACCTCAATATTCCCAAAAACTTGGTGAC
Organism: Pinus tabuliformis; assembly: GCA_031772625.1. Classification (NCBI taxonomy): domain Eukaryota; kingdom Viridiplantae; phylum Streptophyta; class Pinopsida; order Pinales; family Pinaceae; genus Pinus; species Pinus tabuliformis. The sequence continues at coordinate 543,489,504 of CM062804.1, read as the reverse complement.
ATATTCATCACTGATTATTTGACCCATTTTGAGTTCATAGAACTCTTTTGACTTATTTTCATAGTCGTGTTCAAACAGGTATTTCTCTCTTAAGAGCTTCTCAAACTCCTCCCATGTCAACTCCTTCTAGATAATGGCTCTAGCATTCTTTAGGTCCTCCCACCAAATGTAGAATTTTCCTTTTAAACTGTAAGATGTGACTATGGCTTTCATGTTCAATTTCTTTCCCAGTGATAGTGAGTGGTAGAGTTTAAAGGAAAGAACCCTCTCTAGATTGAAGGGCTAGATTTCAATCTAAAGAGGTTAGAGGTTACCTTAGTTTTTTACCTCTATAGCTAAGGATTTTTCTAAGTGGTAAGATTTTGGCATCATTGCTGGGGAGGTGAAGTTTGATGTCAAATCATCCCTAGGTAGAATGAAAAAGAATTAGTTATGATCACTGATGGTGAACAACAATCAGATACACGAAAGAATTTGTACATTTTTCACCCGGCGACTCCATTGTCAAACGATCCAAAGATCGAAGCACGAATGATGACTATACTAGATGAATAATTGAAGGTTGAAAAATTTACTGGTGAATCCGCTGGATTCAATGAAAAACCCAAATGCTGCAACTACTATTTCATGGTATGCATGCTTAGATTTTTCATATCTTCCTAGTTTTCCGAATCCTCTTCCAAAAAATGAATATTTTTTTAGGAATGGTCCTAAATTTAATGTTGAAGATCTGAGCCTGGACTTGAAACATATAAAAAATTACCGTGACTTTACTGATCTCCTTAAAATCAAGAAAGAAGAGATATTCCTTAGACTATTTTATGATTCGTTCCAATGAAAGTGTAGAAGTTGGGATGAAAGTTTACCTGTTAAATCTATAAAGAATATAATAGGTTTTTGGGTTATCTTCATGGAAACATGGATGCAGAAAACAAATTTAGTGGAAAAATCTCCTTCCATTCAAGGTTTTAGAGAATGGAACGATATGTGCACCGATGATAGAGTAGAAGAAAACTTTCCTTCATTTTTTTCTTGTAGATTTTAACCCTGTACAGAAATTACCTGCATACGAATTTTAAAACACAGAAAATAAACAATGCAAGAGCATAACACATAAAAAACATATACATAGAGATTTTCCCCTGGATCCCAAAACCGGGACTACCAGCTTGATTTTTCATTATATTCCTTTCAACGTTACAATACAATTTATACATGCTGAAGCATCCAATACCATGGATCGTAAATCATCGTGTCCAAAACCATGGACCGAAAACCATTGTGTCCAAAACCATGTGCGAAAAATATGCACAGAACCATAGGTAGGTCCACCCAACCTAACATAGGGTCCAAAACCAAAATTTTTCGAGGCACTGCCCCAGACCCCATAGAGTGGGGTTACCTGTACCCCTCAAACCCCCTGTGATGCCCCCTGCTACGCAATTGGCGCAACGAAGGGGGAGCCCCGCCCCCCTTCTAACCCCCCGGTTAACTATGTGGGCTAGTCGTGGAAAGAATATAACACAACCCAACATTTTTCTTATGCAAATTCATGTAAATGTAGCTCAGAAGATAGGATCTAGTTTTTGGATGAATTTTCCAAGGACATTGAGAAAGATATTGAAGCCTTAGAGATTCAAATTCAGTCCCACAATTTCCAATGTCAAAATCAGTCCTTTGAGAACCTTTTCCAGCCGAAATGATATGAGGTAGTGTTGCCCTATGATTTTCATATTGATGAATGTTCTAATTTTGAGCACAAGTTTGAAAATGCAAAATTTAAGTCATGGTTTGACATAATGAATACATCTGAAAAATTCAGCCATGATAAGTTGGTCATTGAATTCCTCAAGGACCAGCAAATAGAACATCACTTGTTTGATTCTGTAGCAGACTATATGGAAGTATTTTTCAACTTATCTCCTCATCCATGTTTTCACTGTGGAGACAAGATCCATTATGAGTTTCCACTGCCATGTTATATTCCAATTTTCATTTTGTTGACGCGTAGTCAAGTAGCCACATTATTTTAGCACCTACTTGATTGGCTTCATTGACACTTTGTATTCCCTGATTTCAATTTTTTTTATCATATTAGAGTAGGTAGGTATGTGCAATAAGCTTGTTGGGGCAAGAATTTATTTCAGCATTTGGTTTTTAGTTTCAGTAGTGTACAACAAGGGTTCAGTTGCAAGTTAGGTTATTGGACAAATCAGTTTGCGGTTTGAAATTTGTTTTCATTTGCACAATGAGTTGGTTTGGGTTATAGTTTGGTTTCAGTTGGAGATAGTCACATGTCTCAAAATGGGTAGGTTTTAGAGCTTGGGATCAAACCAATGGATCAGACATTGTAGCTGCGAGTTCTTTGTTGCATCATAGGAAGGACAACATGCCCACTGGAGCCAACTGTTATCTCAGTTTTTCTTCATATTTTTAAGTTCAACAGTGTGATTTTTTATTATTCAAAAATGTTGAAGGCATTAAAAGTGGGATTATCAACACCAATTGTAAAATGTTGAATAAAGGTGTTGAAAGATAGATTATCAACGCCAATTTTTAAATTTCTTGAATAAAAATCACTGACAGAGTATCAATGCCAATTTTGTGTGTGTGTGTGTGTGTCTATATATATATATATATATATATATATATATATATATATATATGTCAAAAGCAAAGCACTGATAGATTACATGTCAGCAAAGGAACGAGCACTTGATCAAGCAAGCATTGGATAAACAAATGGTGACATGTGTCATGATTTCACATTGGATTATTTCTGCCAGCGGAGCATAATCAACATGGTAAACTAGTGGTGTAATTAATCATTTTTATGTATGATTGATTTACTGTCACATTTAATCTCAAGTGTTTTTGGACAGTGGAAGTTATATTGTGTAGGGTTAAGAGTCGTGCAAGTTTAATCCATTATATTATTTTATTCACCAAGGTTACTATCTCAAACATAATGACACAAACTCAACAATCAAAGGGAAAAGGTGCCAAAGAATGTTTTGTTTTCACTTGACAAAACTATGTTTCTTAAACTATTTTTTCCTATTAAAGAAAATACCTTTGGGAATGGTTTCTGAACAAATTTGAACGAATTTTTGAAAACCAAAAGAGGTTTTTTCGGGAATGGGCCGATTAACAAAAACCTCTCTTATATTTTGTACAATTATCATGGTTTTGGATATTCAAATGGCTCTTTGAAGCCTATTTTTTAGGATTTCGCCAGAAAAAGTTCACAGACAACTATTGATAAGCCACCTAATCAATTTGACTTGGGCATCAAATAAAAAGGTGGAAAAACACTTGACAACAAAATATCAAGTCAAGGATGAGGTGGAAGTCAGTTACATGTGGAAGAGATTTTCAAGGCAAAAGAATTAATCAACAGTTGAACTAGTTACAGATTCGAGACTTCAACAATTCAAGATATTTTGCAACCATTATGACCAATGCTACTTTTAGATCTATGGTTACGTTTGTTTCCTAAAATCATGCAATAGTATGATGTAATATCCATATATTATAAGTTTTGTAATGTAACAAGAATTCAAGTGCAAAGCCTAAAATATCTCTGAGATTAAACAAAATCACTATTTTGTGGCAGGATATGCAGATAAAAATTATATATGTGATTTTCAGTCATTATTTCATTAATGACAGAGCACAAGATTAGCAGAATCAGGAGTCCAATAAGAATTAAAAGTCACAAATGGCAGAAGATCATCAACAAATAAAATTGAATACCTGATTCAAGGGAATTTGGAAACTTAAAATTCAAATGCATCAACAAAAGAATAATTTTAGATTCGATAGACCGAAAAAAATCCACAAATATTACAAGGAAAATTCTATTTTAGTATATAGATAATCTTGTTTCTAGAAGATAAACATTCAAATCAACATCCCAAGCTTTAGGAGACAAAAAGATTAGCTATTGAAGAATATCATTTCCAGATGGTGGAGAATTTGAAGACTTAAAAGTAATGAGATGGCAGTCAAAGGGACATAGATCGTAGCCATATCCAACATTTCAATGCATAATATCAATCAACATTTGAACTCTAGAGACTCCATAGCTCGAGAGGCTTGCAACAACTTCTCATGTATTTTTTATTTTGAAATAATTTGAGATTTTTTATTTCTAGAAATGTAGTAGTAGTTTGTTTTTACAAAGTCTATAAAGATTGTGATTTTGTAATAAGCAAGGATTGGAATTTTTTGCAAAAACCTTGCATGGTGTGTATAATTTTGACATTAGTATAAGTTGTTGTGATAAGTATTATTTTTCCAAATTTACAAAGATTCATGTGTGATAAGTTTCCTGTCAGTTTTTCTGTTGTATTATTTTTTAGTCTAGTTCACAATCTGATTCATAAGTCTTATGCGTTTGGAATTAAGTGATTAAATTTGAACTCTATCTATAAGCTTATATTTATATTTTCCAAATTTCTTATATGTTTTCAACTTAGATATCATTCACAAAAATCACTAAGTTGCTCTGTTTTTTATATTTATTCCTACTGCCTTCTTTCATAGCTTAATGATGATTCTCTGAGATACATACTGCTATCTTACCTCTGTTTTTGATGTTCATATAACATGTAGCTAGCAATTTTATTGTCAAGAGACTCCATTGTCCAATGGTCCTTATCTATCTTCCTTCCAAACAAAATTCATGTGTTACCAACTAAATCTAGCCAATGAGATAAATTGCTTGTTGCTTAGTGATAATGAGTGGTAGATTTTAAAGGAGATATCCCTCTCGAGATTGAAGGGCCAACTTTCAATCTAAAGCAGTTAGAAGTTACCTTAGTTTTTTCCTCTACAACTAGGGTTTTTTTCCAGGTGATAACGAGGATAATTATGTATTCTAAATAACTTCTTCATCCCTAACACCCATGCTTCAATGTCCTCTGCCTTCTTCACATCCCCATCAAATGTGGGTGGGTTTTCCTTTTTAAATTCTGAAGGAAAATGCTCCCTTTCCTTGCTCTCTGAGTGATAGTAATGGCGAGAGCGATGGTATCTGTGGGTAGTAGAGCTAGATGGTTTACCTTAGCAAGGCACCTATGTTCTATCCCTTCCTCATGGAGTGCTCAAATGTTCTCCCCTTGACACCATTTCCTCCCTTCCCTATTTGTGCCTCTTTCCAAGTTTTCACCATCTACTCCAATGGTGTTCTCTTTTGATTCATGAAGATTTTTTTATCTCTATGACTGATCCTCCTTTCATATTTCCTTTGCCTATGCTAGTCCGACAGACTTTGTAGAATGATTTCATTGATCTCAGCCTACCTTTCTAGGGCTCTTACCAACCTCTCATTATCGACCTTAAAGTTCCTCACCTCCTCTCAAAGACTTCTTAAGGTGTCCATCCAATTGGGGGAGTGATTCCTACCCCCTTGCTAAACTAATATATCTTCTTCATTTATTTTGACTCCATCACTTCCATGATGGGACTAATTAGGACTATATTCAACCTTTTTGGTCCTCATCACTGCATATTTTATAGGTTATGTTACTTGTGATGTGTTTTCAATCACACACATTGTTAGACATTTTAAAACAATTGTTAAACACAAAATAAGGATCATGAGCTTTCCTTCATGGATTTTCCATGGGGGTTCCTATGGTAATAAAATAACCATGTTAATATACAAGTCATTCACAAATCATATGCAACAATTATTCAATTGTGAAATTTGTTCATAATCAATGATAAAAACATATTAACAACCATAACCCTACTCCCATTGAGTTGTTATTCATTCACTAACTTACCTTAGCACAATTTTATTAACAAATAGCAAGCACAATCCAAACTGAATCAATACTATTAGCCAAACAATCCCTTCTATGGATAGAAGTGATCCCTCTAGCCCAATGTGTGGATCTAGTAACAACCGTGACAAAACAAGAAAACGTCCCTAACCTAGATCAGAATGACAAATGAGAAAGGGAGATCGTTGACCTCTCTCCTATGCACTCAACCTTTGATGATGATCCTGATCCCTTAGCTCCCAGGCTCAATCCTCGCTATTCCTTGCATTTGAATACCTGCAAGAGAGATCAAAAGACAACAACAAGAGAGATCATAGAATATGCATTCCAATGTAAATTATACAACAAATCGAGGAGTATCATACTAAGAAAAGTATCATAGACAATCTTATGGGAAGTAAATTATGTTTTGTATTAATGTTTAAATCAAAGAGGGAAGAATATAACCAGTGCCTTGATGTTGAAGGCCTCCTTCAAGATGGTTCCAAGTCCAAGCCAAACTTAACAAGCTCTCCTTTCCTCTCTCACCAAAATGGAGCATCTAAGAACAATCGAGCAGAAGAATGGCAACTAGCAATGACCAACTCATTGAGGAAAGTGAAGAACGGATTTATAGTGAGGGAGAGAGAGTTAGGGATCCACCAAAGGGGGAAGAAGGTCCTTATCCAAATGGTAATATTCGTAAAGGTGGGATCAAGGGATCTAAATGGGAGTACTTGACCATATATTCACCCAACAACTACTAGCTCGTTGTTCTCGAGGCTTCTAGTAAGAGAAGCTTCAGCTCCATTTTTGGAGAAACTGCCTAAAGTCAACCAGCATGGATTTTCCTATCAAAATTCATGCTGCCAACACTAGTCACTAGTTAGACAAAAGGTTACCAACAAGTATTTTCCTACTAAAAGTAGTGTTGGTCTTGTAGATTAGTGTTTTTCACAAATTTTTCCAAAATTGCTTCAAGACATTAGTTCTCCATCTCTTCAGCGATGTATTGATCATATAATTCATGGTGAATGAGTTTACACAACTTTTGTCACTTTATGACTTTTGTGACAATAGTGAAACAAAGGGTGACAAAATATTGTGTAACAAGTACCTCATAATTACTTAATAAAATTTCCTCACTTGCCCGTGATGAACCCATCCAGTCCAAGTATTGAACCTGGGTGATCTGATACCACTTGATAACGTACTTGACCCATTCATTTTACATTTGAGAAATGGGTGTTAAATATATATATTCTTTTCTTTTTCCTAACTAGATTGGTGCGGCTTTAGGACCCCATTAGACCTTGAATATGTAATTAGGGTTCCCCCTCCAGAATCCATATCTTTCAACTGATGTGTCATAACTCTGGGACCCTCACGACGTCTCAACTCTCACTTGATACTTCCCCCTTATTGTCGCTACAACAAACACCCTCAAAAATTTTGCCTACACTTGAATTTTGGAGCCTACTGTAAATATTATGATCAGTCGTTCCATAGTCACTTATTGGTTAGTTGATGCATTTGAGCTCTCTTCTTGGATTGGAAGTGTCGAGGGTACTTGCTCACATATTCTCAGTTTGCAACAAGTTCATGAGTGTATTATTTTAGGCAAGCTTGACAAGCGTAGCACGGTCCATCAAGACTATGCCTATGTGATGTCCAATACATGTCGACAGTCACTGCGCACTAACATCGAGAATTTCTTACTTCTAGCTGCGTTTGTACTTCTATTTCAGTGAGTTTTGAAAATTTTCGCCTTCATGCACCTTTTTTTTCATGAGTGTCATTTTCATGTTATATTCATTTTGACATGTGTTACTTTCACTATCGTTCGCATATCGTAAGTGTCATTCACACTATCACTTTTCATCTCCTGGCATGTTAAGAGTCGCACAATGTACATAAGCTTGTTTTGGTGGTTTCAAGAGGTTTTCCTTTTGTAAATGATTCGATATTACCATGTAAACCTCTGTCACACTCATTTCCAAAGTTTTAAGCATTGTTTCACAAGGGTCATCATGGTCGTCGCAAAGTGTATATTTAGTGTCACACTTATCGTAAGTTGTCATAAAGTTTTTCACACTAAGGGAAGTATGTTGTTAATGTGTTCTAGGTTATCTATGTTGTGTCTTCAAGCACTCTAAGTGTGAGATCACATTCAAGTCCTATCAACATTCACATAAGTTTCATTGATCCCACACCTAGCCAAAATTTGGAAAATTCCCAGCAACTTAGCCTCATATGGCCTTCTTGAACTGCGCATTACGCAATCCAAACCCTCAAGCTACAACCATGCCTCTTTACAATGCGTAATGTGCAGTTCCTACCTTCCAGGACTACATACTGTGCAATTTCAGTGCTCAATCCTAAGCCTTGGCCTCCAAAATTGTGCAATCCAACCCACCATCTTGGCCCCAACTGCACTGCATAGTCTTTGAGCTCAAGCCAAAACCACGAGACCTTGAATTGCAAAATGATTAGGTCTTCTCTGCTTCCCAGAACTATGCAATTGACAAACAGTGCAAAACCATGTAGCTTGACTCACTAAACATAAAAACTGCGTAATTTGTCTGCACAGTCCAGCCTGAACTTCATATTTTGCAGTCTCAAGGCTCAAGCCTGACCCTTAACTTCTTGAGCTACATAATTGTGTAGTCATTGAGCCTCTCCCTCAACCTACCACCCAATTCCAGATCAGTGAGTGGATCATCATGCAACATATTAGAATAGGGGTTTATTGACTATTGTCATCTTGTCATGAGTGGATTGTAGATGTAGGAACTCTATCATGCTATGGAAAGATGATGAATAAGGAGATGGAGAAGGAATACATGCTAGAAGACACATATGGAGCTAAAGAGATAAGATTATCATTAGGCAAGAACACGAAGGAACACTAGATTACCACAGAAGATCAAATTTCAGGACCGCTTGAAGACTCTATCTAATTTGCAACACTTTGGAGGGTGGATATGAAGAACAAAGCATATATTTCATGAAGATGAAGCATTGCACATCTATTGTTGAGATAAAGGAGCAGCAAGAATGGCTTGACATTTCCATGTCATCAATAATTCTTTTCCAGCAGTGTCATTCCATGTCATGTCATGAGTCGTCATATGCCACATCATTCTTATGGATTATGTAATTTCTTATTCAAAAATGTATTGTAAAGTGGAAGTCCAAAGGACATGTACAAAATATGAAGAGTCATGTAAAGTTGAAAAGGCATAGGAATTCAAATAGTCATGAGGGTAGTTAAAGAATCACAAGGGAGGTTAAACATCACCCCGTTGGTCATATATACACTCTCATTGTATGAGCAAATGAATTTTCACCTTGGCTCCTCTGATGAGGCATTAGAGAGACAATCTAGTTCTTTTAGGGAGCAAGGAGTGGCTCCAACTCTCCACTATTGGGGCTAGTGGTGTTCAATGTATACATGTGTCTTGTGACTTTTACTTAAGACTTGAAGCCTGATGCTCGACACATTTTCATGCATGGATTCTGAATATTTGCAAAACTGTTCTGTGAATATTTATTATTCATGTTTGATTTCACCTGTACTAAATTAGTTGAACTATTTTAGTTATTTTAGTGCTTATCTAATTGATTATGTGTTTTAATGGTGGCTATAACTGTCGCATCCTTGTGGAATGTTCCCCAGGATTTTAGACAAATATTTCTTGTTTATAATGGTTGTAATGACCGTCACATCTTTGTGGACTATTTCTTTGGATGTTAGATGAATATTTTCTATGTGTGTGTGTGTATCTACTAGGGTGGCACTATTACCTCTCTCCTAGAGGCTCACTTTCCTTTCCCTCCATAGTAGAATAATCTTGGCACACATACAACCAAACACTCACCAGACATACTCACTTTCTAATCTGAAATTATTTGTGTGTAACTCTCTTGTGTTGAGTTTTTTAGACAAGGAAAACCTACAAGAATACATGGTAGCTAAGACAATATCTCGGATTGGGCTCCTATTCCAAAAGGTGTGAGGTCTAATTGGGACTTCACATCGAGGAGACACCCTTGGTTGATGGATTTCCAATACCATCAACACCCCCTAGAATCGACCGTCTGGTTGACATGTCTCGACTTTGGGGCCCTGTTGATGCCTCGAAAATCGCTGCAACAACATTGGGGGATAACCACCCAGTCCAGACCTTAAAGCAACTCCTTTTCCGTTTGGTGTGGTGGCTCCGACTGGTTTAACTAGGTCTAGTTACCTTCTCCCTATCGCTATTGGTTCATTATATATCTTTAACTACCAATAGACAGGGATATCAGATCACTTCTTCTTGCTGATCAGGCAAGAGAATGACCCTTAAGCTGATTTGGGTTCAGCCAAGACACAACTAAAATTTTGTCTCTTTGAGAAGAGGACTTAAAATAATGTAGAAATTACTCTAAATACAAACTTATTCTATAATGCAAGCAAAAGAAACTAATCTTAATCCTATCTTGATTAGGCAGATATAGATCTAAACCAACCAAGAGAAAGATACATAAAGTATTGGGATTTTAAATATGTCTTGTTTATAATGAATATCAAGTTAATGAAGTAGTTCAATTAACTGACATTATGGATACCAAAAGACATCCTATTGAGACCTATTAACTGAAATAATAAATCAACAACACTCAGGAAGTAGTTCACAAAAATGATATTAATTATCAAATCAGTAAATCCAATAATTAAACAATAATACGTGGAAATATTTCACAACACATTACCATTCAATGAATCAGTTTTATAAGGCAGATTTCTGAGTAAATAGTTACTCAGAAATCAAAATTTAATCCACAAGATCAGAGATACATAATAACAACATTGAGACAAATTACCCATATTGACAAGAGTGCACAAACATGAATAAAATGACACATTCCTATTACCATAAAAATGAAACTGATATTTGAAACAGTAGTATTAGAAATACCAATTTATTGCATCCATTTTTTTGACCCTGGTCTCCAACAGTCATTTACATTGCTTGAACTTCTGCTTTCAAAACTAAAGTCACAATAGTGCAAACTTTGTCCATCATGCATAATTCAAGATACAAAGGAAAAAATCTTCAATAATCCCCAGATATGAGATTTTCTATCCTCTCTCCTACCACTCTAAATTCCTATTACAGAAGTGCTTTCAGAAGTCTAAAATTGTAGAGGAGAGCAACCCCTATATTACATTCTGCCATCTATTATTTATAATATTTGCAAAGGAATTCTTGAGAGGAAAGTTTGTTGAAGGTAAATCTGTCAAATTCAATTTTATTTTCTCAAAAATTCTAATTTTTTCAATTGCTGGAGCATTCTCATTGACTGAGATCCTTTTCTCCATATTTTTTCCACTGTTTTCCTGCAAAAAGAAATCAAAATAAATTAAGATGCAATCAATAAAATCAAAATGTCATTTCTGGAATTTAAAACAAATCCAATCAAATTCTATTTAAATAAATAATTGAAAATAAAATATAAGCTCTCTATTGATGCCTGGGATGGTTTAATTGGTCAAGGATATTATTGACGAATGGATCTGCAATTAGAAGAGGCTTGGACAAATGAAAATGCAGAAAATAACTCAGAAAAATTGAGTTTGTTTTATAAATTTGGATCTTGATATTCTACATGATTTTTGACTCAATTAATGATCAAATATATTAGTGAAACCTCCTCATAAATGTTCTTCTTGATTTTAACTTTTCAATGAGTCGTCCTGGGCCTCATTTGGCCAAGTAAAACCCATTGTATGAGCTTCCAAAGTGGATGAGTCAAATCTGGCATAAATCTGGAAATTCTGTTGCTCGGCTAAAAAACAGAGTTTTAATTAAAAATCTAATCCTAAATTAAAATTTTAATTATATAATAATTAATTCTATTTTATTATTAACTAAACTAATCATTTAATAAACTGTGATTAATCTAACTAACTAATATAATTAACAAATTAATCTAATTAATAATTAACAATAATTTAATTTTAATTTAATTTAATTAATTGAATTTTATATATTAATTAATTTAATTAATTTAAAATTTATTATTTTAATATTAATTAAACTAACCTATCATTCCCATTTCATAACTATCCTCCTTTACTTACTAAACTCATGTATGAAACTTAAAAACAGAACATAAAAACTTAAGTTAATGACCGTTGACTTTTTGTTTATCGGCAATCAACATCGGGCAGGTGTTGGGGCTTAAACTTTGTCACATTCGAGAGCTCCAATCCGATCTTCCAATCGGGTAATAAAAAAATATTTTAATATTAAACCAAATGAATTTGCCATGTACGTGTAATTTTTGAAATGCCTCCATGCCTTTTCATGATCGGGAAATAGACAATCGGGAGAATGGATGTATCGGGGGTTTGTTAAACTTGCGATATATGAAAACTCCAATGCAATTAGATCCGATCTCCTGATGCGATTTTTTATTTTATTTTATTTTTTATACTTATATTTTATATTGTTTTATTTTAGTTTTATTTTAATGAAGTTTAGTTTATAAACTACAACCACTTTAATAAAAATAAAAATTAAACTACAATCACTTCGAAATTTTGGGCTTTCGAGATTAGTAATCAATTTGGGAAATTGGAGTAAATTACTAAAACCCGATAATTCATGATTTGGCTGAAAAATGAAAAATATTAGTAATAATTAACTAGGGGTTAATATTTGAAATAAATGCGTTATTAAACTAATTTATTTACAAAATTCAATATTGTACATTTTATGCATTTTTAACCTAGGCTAGACAAATGACGAGACTTCAAAGGAGTACCATTTTCAAACCAGTTGACCAAATGAGGCGAAACAAGTGTCAATGGGAAGCTTATAAAAAATTTATTCTAACAAAGCAATCAAAACAAGAATCTAAAGAAAATGAAAAATTAACAAAAGCGTAGGATAATCAAAATAAAAATCCTAGAAGGTGTTTAGCCAAAAAAATTTATAGAAAGGATCCCCATTATTTGAAGTGAACAAATCAATAATGGGGTGGGGGGGTTGTGTTTTCACTACAACAATGACGACACGAGAGAAGAACCAGTTATCTTTGTTTGACATGAATGATGTTTCCCCAAAATTCAAGTAAAAATAATTAAAGAAGAGAGAATTATGTTTGAAATGTTCAACTAGGTTCATTATTCTGAATAAAGCCAGAATCATATAACTGTAATTTTTCTTAAAATTTATCATAAGTTAAAATATTTCAAAATTCTATATCAGTCCTTAATTAGTTGTAGAGATAAAGCAGGGGTCACTTTACAGCTTAGCTTTTAAAATATACTCATTTGTCATGGGTAGAGCTACTGCTGCCAACAAACATCTATAGTCTCGACAGGGTTACCTTTTAATCATAAATGATTCAGAATCCCATTTATTTAAAAAATATTGATCTAGAGATAAATCCATTTATATATGTTTATTTTATTTGAATTTTTTATTTTTTTATTATTCTTAAAAGCCATTGTCTTGGTTCGGTAGCTAGATAGTTGACAATGCCATTCACTAGTTATTATTGGACTGAACAAGTTGGCTCATGATGAGACCCCTTGTCTTATAATTGTTGGAAATCATAAGCCATTACCCTGGTTTGTTTAGCAGTGTTGGTAATGTCAGCCTATTTTTCCCCTATGATCATGGTAAGCAGGCTCATGATGAGACCTCTTATCTTTTAAGTTTAAATATATCTCTGGATTATACTCTAGAAAAATAAGACTTTTTGGGACGGAGAGAATCATTGACTCCTTAAGAGTTAAGAATGACAATTTCAGAGTTAAAGGTGCTTTGCTGTAAAGTGTCTTTACTTGGTTAAAAATAACTTTTCTTGACTGATAATAGAACTTTGAAAGATCTTAATAAAATATTGAAATCTCAAAATGATTACAATTTTGATGAAAAAGAAATTTCTCAGATTTTATGATACTTTGTCAACTTCTCTAAATTGGTAATCTCTTCCTTAAGTATGTCTACCTTTATAATGAACTAAGAGATTTAAGAAAAAGCTAATAGATTACTATTAACTATTTTTCCCTATATATGCCGACCATAGTTAAGTAACAAGAAGGCCTTCCATATAAATCATGGCAAAGTCACCAAAATCAAAACTAAAAATCAAAGGAAAAGAATTCTTATGCCAAAGTGAGAAAAGAAATCAGCAAACAAAAATAAAAATGAAGAAATTTGAAAAGTGAAAGGAAATCCTAGTTTCGAAAGATAAACTTAAACAAGAATGTTTATACCAATGTCTCAACAATATGAAGAAATCAAATAACCGTGTAATCATTCCTTCTTATGTCGAGATTTAGAAAAATTATACCTTGCAGGGTTGAAAGTGTTTTAGGTTTTTTGGATTAGCAGTGGTGATAAAATTCAGCCACAATGAAATTTTTTTATCTAATATCAATCTTCTTGTTTCAAGGCATCATCTTAATCATTTTCTAAAAAAAAGAATACTTAAATAAACAAGCTAAAGGTTCTGAAACTTCCTTGTGTAGCTGTTTCAATGAAGATTATCGCTTCTTATTGAAATAAAGCTAGGAGAAGAGTGTGGACTTCGAAAATATGATCTGGTAGAGGATTGAAAGCTTCAAATGGAGAACTGCAAAACAGATTTTTTATGTCAGCATACTCTAAAAAACAAAACTAAAGTAATGAAATGGAAATTAATGAAAGTGGGTATATGAATCTTACCATTGGATAATTTTTTTTGATCTTACCTGAAAGGTATCAATTTCTCCAAACTAGCTGACTTCTTATTTTAATTAACATTAAAAACATGAAGAAGTAAAACTAACCAAAATCATGTAACCCAAAATCATTACTTATTTTATTTAAACTAAAACAAGCAGAAAATGTAAAAAGGGAATGCTTTATGTTCAAGGGAATCGAAATTAAAACAAATGTATCAGAAATGAGAATGAGAATTTGCAGTAATGACTGTTTATCAAAATATTATAAGTTTCATATAAACTCCATGATTTTATAAATTGTCTAGAATCAAGACCAAATCCAAGATGATAAAATTTAAATATGAAGATAGAGAGGTCTTGAATTCCATTTTTAATTATGGAATTATATATTTAAAACTGAAATATATGAGAAATCAAAATGATTTAAATATGCTGCAAATTGGTCATTAACTGCTTTCTTACCATAGTGGTTATCCAAGCTCACTTTTAAAATAACATATTGTCGTATCGGATGATTCACATAACATGTTTCTTCACCATGCTTCAAGTTTAATTTGCAAGACTTCACCTTTGTTGCTATGCCATATATTAATTGAATGTTAATGGCTTAGAGGCATGCATTGGAAGCTATCGCATCAGAGATTGCAATGGAAAATTGTCAATAAGAAAATGTGATGAGAACATGTGCATCATGCCACTGGAAAAATGTTATATTTAGGATCAGAGACAGTCATGTCGCAAATCGCACATCACACATTGCATCTCGCGATATATATTTTGCACATCGCACATCGTACATTGCAGATTCGAAATAGTGGTATGGTCATGAATAAAAACGCGATGAAGTGATTGCGATATCGACATATCAGAATATCAGAGCATAATCATGTTGGAAATGCCAATATCGGCAATGCAATGGATGACGTAGCTAATCAGCGATCAGCAAACTTTAAGTACTGAATGAAACACAATATGATTCTTGTGATGCCGATATGCGATGAATGACGTGGCTAATCAACGATCGGCAATTTTAAGAACATGATGTAACACTTCTTGATATGCCGATATGCAATGAAGAGTGGATCCGATAAATTTATGATGGGATTCTAATAACATATCGGATCCGAGATATCGGCCCTTTAAAATTATGCCTTTACTTTTATTGCGATTGAATGGACGCGATATTTTAGTAACTTGATTTGAATTTCATATCGAATTTGGAATTATGTGGTCATCGCAATATCAGTAAAGTCGTTTATTGGAAACCGACAATTCATGATAATGGAAGTATATTCGACTGCAAACCTCCAATATGTGAAATGCAATATGACATATGAGCGAGGTAATACATCGGAGATATTTTATAAACATTTTTTTATAAAAAATGCTAAAAGCTACTTCCGATGAAATATTTCGCTACAAATGGTTGTGAAGTGGATGATGTGATATTGGAATGAAATTATTGATAAAGATAAGCGGGATGGTAGTATTGCAAATATGTATTCACTGTAGTATCAGCAATATGAAAATCAAACTGAAATGATGAATGAAAGCAAAATTAAAAAATGTTCAAATTCTAATGAATCACAAATAAAATTTCCCTGAACCTGTTGCAAATTTGAAATGGGTTTGCTGCTTACTTCAAGTTTTTGAAAGCAAATGAAACCCTATAAATAAAACAAAACAAAAATAAAAAATAAACTAAGGAAAATAGAAACTAATAATAGATGAGAATGAACTTGTGAATGCATACCTGGAAGAAAATTATTTGTAGTTTTTACCTCATGAATCTTCAGATCCTTCGTTGGATTTATCAAAATTCTAACTTTGTTCAAAATCATTTCATCATTTATTCTAAATTGGAATGAGCAATCAACCTAAATAAAATCTACTTATTCATGTTTAGGAAATATAGAATTTACCAGAAATAAATATGAAAATAGTCTTCCCTTTTGAATTGAAACAACAATTTATTACCTCTGCTTATTCCGAATAACTTGAGAAGAATCTATATTGTTATAGTGACTGTTCAATAATGCCTTTAGTAAATGAATATGATGTGTATTGCAGCATCAAATAATAAACTAAAGATCAGAATGGGATAAAGCCACTAATTGTGGAAAAATATCAAAACAGATTTGAATGTGTGCACACAGCAGAATGGACATCCTTAGCAAATTTCGAGGAAGATAATATGAACTTCATATGATTACCGCGAAAGGTTAGACTGACTAATAATGATTGAATTAAAATTAAACTTATCATAGACAGTCATACATTTCATGGGATAATGGGATCATGAAACTTTTATATCCTCAAAACCTTTATCATATAAATTTCAAAAGAAAATCTTAGAAGGAAATCTCGAAACGAAGAAAAGTGGCTTCGAGGCGATTGATGCCAAGTGCAACCTTAATTGAATTTAGTCCAGACATTATTCAAAATAGGCAGAGTAGAGGTATTGCTGTAAAAAAAAAATTAAGAAGGAAAGCAAGAATTAAAATTTTCTGATATGAAGAAAATGTTTTCACTGAACATGTATGAGAAAAGATGATTGCTTTGTTTTATTTTTTAATATACAAAACTATTGAAATAAAACAAATAAACAAACTAAATTAATTATACTCCTATTCTAACCATATACATGAAAATGACTAAGTATAGTCATATTTCCAATGTAACCATTTTCTGATTTTAATTCCTGCATGTATGTACAATTCAAATGTTAGTAATAAAAATACAAATCTAACTAAACTGAGGAAGATAAATCTGTAAATAGAATTCACAGTTATTGTTAGCAACTTAATTAAAATTTCTTTCTCTTGAAATTTCCTTTTCAATTGAATACCAATTGGATCATAGAAATATGGATGGATTTCCATTAATGATTGGGAAATGTTCAAAAAAGGAGATGACATGCCAGATTGTGGAGATGAGATTTTAAATTCAAAGGCTTGGAAAAAATTGTTAGTGTTATGTACAAATGTTAAGCCATTAACAATTTTCCTTGAAGGAAAACTTTCAACATATTTTTCAAATGAGTCAATGAAAAATGAATGGAAATCTGTTAAATACAATTGAAAATTATTAATTGAATTAGATCGCTGATCAGATTGTAAAAATATATTCTCTTGTTGATATTGCCTTTGAAAAGATAGAAGCTTTTGATAAAATATTAGCATTGATTGAAATTGAAATTGAAATAGATTTTAATGCTCATGATTATAAAATGAAACTTCAATTTTCCAATAAGGCAATTCATCAATTGAGTGTTTGATAATTAAGTGCTCAATATGGCAGCATAAAGTGTTAAAATTCTAGAAAATAAAATCAAGAAATAAATCTAAATTTAAACAAAATAAGTGAGGAAACAAAAATAAAATGAAATTACTATTTTTACAACTAATGTTACAGTACAATTGGGATCGTTTTGAAATGATTTCTTTTTCACAAGGATTGGCCACAATTATGGAATTTGAGTAAGTTCGAATTCCAACTTGTGAACTAGAAAACAAATTATGATTATGAGTAGGAATGAGAGTTTCATCATGATATGAATCATAAATTGGAATGTTTTTTCGAATAGTGAAATCATGAAAATAATTTTCTACTCTAGAATGAGGATTGGTTGGAATAATTTCTAAATTGAAATGTTCCTCATTCTCAGATGTTATTTGAATTTTATCATGAGGATTCTCTTGAGAAAAATAGAAATCAACATCTTCAATGTCAGAGTAATTATCATAAACGACTTCACAAGATTCTCTAGAATTCCCTTCGATCTCATCCAATATACCAAAACAAGAAGGAGCAAGAATTTCATTAATGGCAAAAGAATGATCAATTAATGTTTTTCTATCTTGAAAAAAATTAATTGGTATGTCATTTAGATCATCCTCTTTATTTTCTAAAACATCATTAATACCAAGAGAGGAAAACTTACCATCATTAAAAATATCAGGATAAAGGGAAAAATGTGAATATGAAATAATGCAATTAAAAATGTCTCGGTTTGAGAACTCTCGTACATTATACTGATTGTAAATTTCAGATTCTAAATCATTCCTTTGTGTGCTCATGCTTTCTTGAAGAATGCTGCTTTTTTGCTCTGATTTCGACATTTGCTCATCATGGAAAAATTCAGAAATTTGTACAGCAGTTTGCATGTTATTATTTACTTTAATTGCTGCTTGTACTTGTTGATTTGTGATCTGATTTTCTGAATTGACCGCAGAGTAATTTTCAGATTCCAAAGCAGTTGTTTCTCCAAAATTGCTGATGTTGACTTCTTGCATTTGAATAGAAATATTTTCCAAGCTTTGTGAAACCACTTCATCACAATTTATTTGCACATACAAATTGGAATTCTCATTTATATTAGAAATGGATGAAACAAAGCTTGAATTAATTTCATATGGATTGGGAATGGGTGGAAGAGAACAAATATATTCAACCAATCTAATGATTCTTCTTCTTAGGTTTATCTTCAGCTTTAAATCTTAAACAATTCAAATGAAATCGAATATTAAAATCATTAACAAACTCATTTTCAAACCTTCGCAAATATTCAATTTCATTACATACCTGTTCATAATCATAGCCGTCAAATTTACAAATGAAAATTGTAACAAATTGATCCCAGTTGTGGATTGAGGCAACTGGAAGAGTTCTACACCAGTTTCTAGCTTTTGCCGCAAATGTAAGAGTAAAAATTCTGCATAAGATACCTTTATCAATTCCTTGAAAATCATAATTTCAAACGTTTTGAATAAATTGAAGGACATGATTAAAAGCGGAGGAATTTCTCTTACCATTAAACTTTACCTGAGACAAGAGTCTTATCACTTCAAGTGGAGTATTGGAAGATGCACGTCCATGGATACAACTCCAAATTTGGAGTTTAAGAGGAGACATCATAATAAATAAAATATTAAAATTGAAAAGACTCCAATAGAAAAAAGTCTCAGGCCCTCCTTCTAGTGCAAAAAATGTTGATCCCTCGAAAATTGCTGCAACAACATTGAGGGATAACCACCCGGTCCGGACCTTAAAGCAGCTCATTTTATGTTTGGTGTGGTGGCTCCGACTGGTTTAACTAGGTCCAGTTACCTTCTCCCTATCGCTATTGGTTTATTATATATCTTTAACTACCAATAGACATGGAAATCAAATCACTTCTTCTTGTTGATCAGGCAAGAGAATGACCCTTAAGTTGATTTGGGTTCAGCCAAGCCACAACTAAAATTTTGTCTCTTTGAGAAGAGGACTTAAAATAATGTATAAATTACTCTAAATGCAAACTTACTCTATAATGCAAACAAAAGAAACTAATCTTAATCCTATCTTAATTAGGCAGATATAGATCTAACCCAACCAAAAGCAAGATATTTAAAGTATTGGGATTTTAAATATATCTTGTTTATAATGAATATCAAATTAATGAAGTAGTTCAATTAATTGATATTATGGATACCAAAACACATCCTATTGAGACATATTAACTGAAATAATAAATCAACAACACTTAGGAAGTAGTTGACAAAAATGATATTGATTATCAAATCAGTAAACCAAATAATTAAACAATAATACGTGGAAATAGTTTACAACACATTACCATTCAATGAATCAATTTTATGAGGCAGATTTCTGAGTAAATAGTTACTCAGAAATCAGAATTTAATCCATAAGATCAGAGATACATAATAACAACATTGAGACAAATTACCCATATTGACAAGAGTGCACAAATATGAATAAAATGACACATTCA
Organism: Pinus tabuliformis; assembly: GCA_031772625.1. NCBI lineage: Eukaryota > Viridiplantae > Streptophyta > Pinopsida > Pinales > Pinaceae > Pinus > Pinus tabuliformis. The sequence goes on along the minus strand of CM062804.1, from coordinate 543,469,232 downwards.
TGTTACCATAAAAATGAAACTGATATTTGAAACAGTAGTATTAGAAATACCAATTTATTGCATCCATTTCTCTAACCCTGGTCTCCAACAATCCTTTACATTGCTTGAACTTCTGCTTTCAAAGCTAAAGCCACAATAGTGCAAACTTTGTCCATCATGCATAATTCAAGATACAAAAGAAAAAATCCTCGATAATCCCCAGATTTGAGATTTTCTCTCCTCTCTCCTACCACTCTAAATTCCTATTACAGAAGTGCTTTCAGAAGTCTAAAATTGCAGAGGAGAGCAGCCTCTATATAACATTCTGCCATCTATTATTTATAATATTTGCAAATGAATTCTTAAGAGGAAAGTTTGTTGAAGGCAAATCTGTCAAATTCAATTTTATTTGCTCAAAAATTATAATCTTCAATTGCTGGAGCATTCTCATTGACTGAGATCCTTTTCTCCATATTTCTTCCACTATTTTCCTGCAAAAAGAAATCAAAATAGATGAAGATACAATCAATAAAATCAAAATGTCATTTTTGGCATTTAAAACAAATCCAATCAAATTCTATTTAAATAAATAATTGAAAATAAAATATAAGCTCTCTATTGATGCTTGGGATGGTTTAATTGGCCAAGGATATTGTTGATGAATGGATCTGCAATTAGAAAAGGCTTGGACAAATGAAGATGCAGAAAATAGCTCAGAAAATTGATTTTGTTTTAGAAATTCGGAGCTTGATCTTCTGCATGATTTTTGACTCAATTCATGACCAAATATATTAGTGAAACCTCTTCAGAAATGTTCTCCTTGATTTTATCTTTCCAATGAGCCGTCCTGGGCCTCATTTGGCCAAGTAAAACTCATTCTATGAGCTTCCAAAGTTGATGAGTCAAATCTGGCATAAATCTGGAAATTCTGTTGCTGAGCTAAAAATCAGAATTTTAATTAAAAATCTAATCCTAAATTAGAATTTTAATTATCTAATAATTAATTCTATTTTATTATTAACTAAACTAATCATTTAATAAACTATGATTATTCTAACTTAATTCTATAATTACCAAATTAATCTAATTAATAATTAAATTTTAATTAAATTAAATTAAATTAATTTTATATATTAATTAATTTAAAATTTATTATTTTAATATTAAATATTTATTTTAATATTAATTAAACTAACCTACCATTCCCATTTCATAACTATCCTCCTTTACTTACTAAACTCACGTATGAAACTTAAAAACAAAACATAAAAACTTAAGTTAATGCCCGTTGACTTTTTGTTTATTGGCAATCAGCATCGGGGAGGTGTCGGGGTTTAAACTTTGTCACATTCGAGAGCTCCGATCCGATCTTCCGATTGGGTAATAAAAAATTATTTTAATATTAAACCAAATGAACTTGCCATGTACGTGTAAGTTTTGAAATGCCTCCATGCCTTTTCATGATCGGAAAATTGGCCATCGAGAGAATGGATGTATTGAGGGTTTGTTAAACTTGCGATATATGAAAACTCCGATGCGATTAGATCCGATCTCCCGATGCGATTTGAATTTTTTTATTTTTTTTATTTTATATTGTTTTATTTTAGTTTTATTTTTAATGAAGTTTAGTTTATAAACTACAGCGACTTTAATAAAAATAAAAATTAAACTACAACCACTTCAAAATTTTTGGCTTTCGATATTAGTAATCAATTTGGGAAATTGGAGTAAATTACTAAAATCCCGATAATTCATGATTTGGCTGAAAAATGAAAAATAGTAGTAATAACTAACTAGGGGTTAATATTTGAAATAAATGTGTTATTAAACTAATTTATTTACAAAATGCAATATTGTACATTTTATACATTTTAAACCCAGGCTAGACAAATGACGAGACTTCAAATGAGTACCATTTTCAAACCAGTTGACCAAATGAGGTGAAACAAGCATCAATGGGAAGCTTATAAAAAATTGATTCTAACAAAGCAATCAAAACAAGAATTCAAAGAAAATGAAAAATTAACAAAAGCGTAGGATAATCAAAATAAAAATCCTAGAAGGTGTTTAGCCAAAATTTTTATAGAAAGGGTCCCCATTATTTGAAGTGAACAAATCAATAATGGGGGGGGTGTGTTTTCACCACAACAGGCCCTTAGAATGTTTTTATATCTCAAGTGAGGCCTCCCCCCGAAATCTGACCTTGCAACATTCTTTTCTACAATAGTTACAAGCTTCTAGTACTTCTCGATGTGATGTGACCCTCCATGCGCCATCCACCTATTTTCTTGTGGGACCCCTGACCCCAATGCATATGCCCGACTACTTTTGCGTTAATGACCATAAGTGATAGAGAATTTCTCTGCCAACCAATGTGCCGTCAACTGACAATCCTTGGTACCTGTGACTCCCTGGAACATTCATCCATTTTCGTTCACAGGGTTTCCAACCTTCGGGGTCTATCCATCTTCCGAGTGATGTCGGCCAATTTCATCCCCACCACGTTTCGATATGGGAGAAGTCCACATGTAAATTGTATGTGGCTCCTCTGGGTACCCCAAAACTCCCAAACTACTTGCCACGTGTCCTTCAAGGTGTCATGCTAATGTCATCTCCACTCTAATAATTAGTCGCCATCTATCTGGGTTGAGGAGAGAGTGAGATCCCTCAGAGACTAGATTCACACTTGGTTTCGCTTTATAAATCGGGGACCCTCAAACATGAAACCCTTTAGGAAACCATTCGCATAACACTCTGGGGTTCCATCCTTCCAGGCTTCTAGAGTGGCCAGCTCCGATAGCTTCCCCGCCTAATGGATTCAGGTGACAAAAGAAGTCTCTGTCGCTGTCTCTTGACAGAACCCCGATGCCCTTGACATTAAGCCATCGACTCTAATTTAAATAATCTTTTGGGATTCAAGCTCTATGCCTCTTCTACCCTGTCATTCTGACTAATCATGTGATGAGAATATGGTTCCACCAATCATAAGCCTCCCCTGACTAGGGTTTTGACCGTCCAAAGGATAAGATTAGATTAAATTGATCCTATAAGTTCATGAAATCACTCCATTGATTTGTAATAAGGCCTTCATGTTGGAATTATGATGCATATGGTGTACTTGATGGCAACCCACTTGTAGCAGAACAACTCACTTGTATATGGTAACTAGATGAATCTACAGGAGAGATATCAGATGTGACAGAATGCATGGCAGTTTTGTTTACAAATGTGACAAAATGCAAGGTAGTTCAAAGGAATTAGTTCAGAAGTAATATGGTGAATTACAGTGTAACAGTTCTATTTAGAGGTAACACAACAGTGGTACAATAGAATAGGAAGATGGAACTAAGTTCTACTGATCAGAATAAAGAAGGTAAAGGAAAAGGCTGATGAAAAGCAGTTTAAGAAGTATACAGAGGTCCACTTAGTCAAAACAACATATACACGCTGGTCCACAAAACAAAAAGAGTGTATACGTATACACACATTCCCACAGGAGGAAAAGCGCATACATGTTGGAAAACCAAGGTTTTGGTCCGAGGTATTTGGTCCAAGGTATTTTGGTCCAAGGTATTTGGCCCGAGCTATTTGGTCCAAGGTATTGGTCCTAAGTGGTTTTGGTCCGAGGTATTGACAAAAGATCTAAGTATATAAGGAGGAGAAGATCAAAGGGCTATGTGCACAAGTAATGAATATCTTATGAAGTGTTATATTAAAAGCAAATATGCATGTTATGGGTTTCTGATGCTTTACTTGATCTAGACTAAGTATGCACCTGAGCGTTTGAACATGGATGAGATCTAATGATGGATCAGGATCATAATGACTTATCATTATGTGATCTAATAATGGATGGGCTAGATCTGATTTCTAACACATGTTTTATCCTTTATATGTGATGTTATGGGTATGTCTGAAGTCGGGAATTGCAATGAAGTTATAAGTATTTATAGATCTATACGCTGGTTTGCTTTGGTGAAGATGCGTATACACGCTGGTTTGGCTCTTCCAAGTAGCGTATGCAAAAGAAAAGCTTGATGTTCAAGGATGACTAATCTATCAGATCAGTGCTACTGTTTTACTATTTTCTGTTAATGAAGTCTTCTTAGATCTAAAAGTAAAACTAAATGCAAAAAGAGTTTTTGTCTCATTAATTATTTTATTGAGAAAGAAGGGCGATCCTTGTTGCTATCTGTTTAGAACTCTGTAATATGACAGTAGATCTCCAGAATGTCACTGATTGGTACAGTTTGTGTTTCAGAGGTTTTATGATTCAGTATCTTTAGAGGTATACGCAGGTTGGGCTAAAGGAAGTAGCGTATACACGTAGGTTTGCTTCATTAAAGGAGCGTATAAATTTTGACACATGGCTTTTGAGGTTACAACTAGTTCTAGTTGTTGATGCAGGGTTCTGGGTTCAGATCTATGTACTGGTTACAGTGATCTGTCTATTCCAGTTGATTGGTTGAATTTGATTAAGTTTGAATGAATGGTTGATTCAATTGTGTCGGAGGTTCAGTGACTGTTTGATTCAGTTGTTCAGTGATTATTTTATGTCAGAGGTTTTAGTGATTGATTGATTCAAAGATTGATGATTGGGTTTCAGTTATATCAGAGATTGATGATTGATTGATGCAGATGTATTTGATGGATGTATTGTAGTGGTGATTGAATTTGATCTTCAATGTCACTAATGGGTCCAGTGTGAAAATTCGATGAAACGTGGCCTACATATAGTGTTGTTGTGTACTAGGAGTATCTAGTGTGAAAATTTATGAAACGTGGTCCCTGGAGGATACTGAGGGTTGGAGCCTTCAGTGAGGAAGTTGAAGCTTCCTGCCAGTAGTGGATGGTGATTTGATCAGGGGGTTGGAGCTCCCTTCCAGTAGCAGCTAGAGAATGAGTGAAGGTTGTAGCCTTTTGTAGGTTGGATCCTATGTACTAGTAAATATATCGGCTAGTACAAGAACTAGGGGGTTGTAGCTGCCTTCCAGAAGAAGTTGGAGAAAGAGAGAAGGTTGTGGCCTTCTACGGGTGGGAGCCTGCGTACTGGTATGAGTCTGCACCAGTACAAGATTGTAAACAAATTTTCTTATTATTACAAGAAGACAGAGACAATAGCAGCAGGTGGTTTTCACCCACATTGGGTTTCCACCTTAAATCTTGGTGTTCATGTGTGTTGCTTATGTGTGATGGTTTATTCTGTTATTACTACTCAAGGTTACTGTTTAATGTTTAATAAAGTACTAATGCACTGATTAAAGATCAACATATGATGAATTAACTAAATCATAAGTTCACTGGATATACGTTGGTTACCTTAATAATAGTTGTGTGCACACACGAGTTCCCTTCACTGAGGTAGCGTATATAAATCTGATTGTGGAAATGAAAAAGTTATTGATTTGTAAATACTGATTCTCCCCCCCCCCTCCCTCTCAGTATTATTTCCAACACTCCATCCTTATTCTCGCCATGGCATGGTCAAAGGATCTCGACTCTACATCACTCCATGTCTTATATGGAGAGATCTACAATCTACTCGACTACAAGCTCTGTCACTACATAAGCTTCTCTGAGATAGTCTTATAGACTATGGCTCCTTCTCATGAATCTAGTGGACTCCCAGATGTGCTCCACGGTTTTGTGATGATTCACTTTTTTTCTTAGGGTGACCTGCGACATTATCCCTCTTGAGGTTGAGTGACAGATTCTCTAATGATTTCTTAGCTCGTGAGTTTTCCCTTCCCATGGGGAGGGAATGCCACCCAAGGAGGCATAGGCGCTTGTGCATGGTTTTCCTACCACGGGCTTAGTGCATACTCCTAAGAGGTTCCTACCTCTCTTGCCACACACCAACAATACCAGACCCTACATCAAGCCTACAAGTAGCTACATGTTAGTACGCAGAGCCTTTAGGTTCCTTTACAACCATCCCAAGATGCCAAAAATAGGTATCTAACCTGATGAAAATGCAAGGCCAAGGGACATTCACGTAAAGCTTGCGGTTCAACTAGTCCCAGGGAAAATATCCCTTGGTATTAATCTGTTTCTTTCCATGCAACACCATAACTTGTAACTTGGCCAACAATGACACACAAGTAAATATAAACCTACTATGCAGAGGGTCTTCCATGTAATCTTCATATTAATAAGAAATATCTCAAAACCCACTATGCCCTAGTTTACTCCAAGCTCTCATGGCTCGGTCATGACATGAACGAGTTTTGTCTCTTTCTTAATAAGTTATTTATGAGGTACTTCTCACACTATTAAACATGTATGTAGATCTAGACTCAACACAATATTGTGGCTTAATCTTAATTACCATGCAATTTGGCATGCCTCTTATGCATCAGATGTTTTATGTCTACCATTAGCAATCATTACACACCTTTTTGCTTTCAAATTTCACACACACATGCATCTATATTTTCCACACTTTCATATATATATAAAGATATATATCAATAACAGATTCCCACATAGATGTACCACATATGCAAGCATAATCAACACAATGCGGTCCCAGAATCTATAACAATTATCTACCACACAACGACATGATTCAATAGAAGATAAACAATAGAAAAAATAATTATATTTGAACTTACAAGGTAACTGAGTCTAGGACAAGGACTCTCCACCCAACCATAGACAACTGTAGCCATACTTACTTGAACCTATCACCGTCAAGCTAGATTCTAGAGTTTGAGGGGGATTACTTGCTTCAGGGACTAGCAAACCACTTGTTGTTCATTCAGGGACTCCAAAGGAATTCCTTCATCAATCCCACTAGCTGAAAAATTATTGCTTGTCTGGCATAGGGAGTCTAGAGGTGCCCAACCTCACCCCCAAGTGCACACACAATGACTCACCCCCTTCTAGGGAGTCCAAAATCAACTATACCATCCATGCGGGAACCACAAGTCTTTATTCTAATCTTCCCCTACTTCTTCTTCAGGATGGTATCTTCCCAAGTTATTATAGGGCTACAGAGTTTGTTATCCCAACCCACAGCCTCCAAGGGACCCAAGTTATTACAGGGCTCCAAATATTCCATCCCAACCCACAACCTCCATGGATCCAAGCTGTTATAAGGCTTGAGATACCTCTGTCTCAACACAAAGCTTCCAGGGACCCAAGTTATTATAGGGCTTCAAGGATCCTATCTCAACCCATAACCTCCAGGGACCCCAAGTTGTTACAGGGCTCCAGAGGCTAGAAACTCAACCAACAACCTCTAGGGATCAAGAACCAACCACTTCTCTTCTCTTCTCTTCCGCAGTTCATGTTGGAAGCCCTTATTGAGTCTTTCCTCTAAACCATTCCTCGTCCCTATATGTATCTCTTCCTCTTGTCTAAATGCGTCTCCTTGTGGTTCTCCCACATATCTTCCCTTCCGAATATCCTTGTTCAATCCTATGTCTCTCATTTTTCTTGGCCTTTCCCTCAGCCACCATTACCGTTGTGTCCTTCCTGGCTTGTTGTGTGCATTCCTCCATAAAATTCTTGTCCTTTTTTTTTTATTGTGGTTGCCTCTCAAGCAACATGGGCTGACATACTTCCTCTTACATGTCATTTAATTTCAGGAGTTACTTTATCAATTCATACACCAGCCAGCCATTAATGGTTGCCTACATTTCAGGTTTCTTATCTGCACAAGAAACCATAATGTCCCAAGCAAGCAACCTCCTTCTAAGCTCTTGAATCTGTATCCCTTGACTCAGTCCCCTATTTCTTGATTTCCAATATTGAAAAATATTTACAATTCATTTATAATGCATCTTGTAAGCGGAATTTGGGTGGGGTTGTCATAGAAAACATAAAGGTAGCAAAACAATGTAGAATCAAGTTTTCTATTAGTGTTGACTTGATGTAGTTCCATGTGTATTGATGTAGTTCCACTTGATGTATGTGGATTTTTTTTGGTAGTCCCTATATGTACAGGAAAGATGCAATCTTCACGCTAATAGTAAAAAATTATTGTCTCATCAAGGATGGAAATTCCTTCATCATCGATGTGCCCATCATAAAGTCAAAGATCTTATTGGTAAGTGCCAACTAGGCCAGAATCTTATGCTCTTGACCTACGAGAAATTACAGAATACCAAATATGCGAAGAAATACAACCCAGAACATAGACTAAAATGAGAAAAACAAGTATTTTATTATTCAAAGATGAAAGCAATGTTCACTTGCCTCTTTGAGGGGGCAACCTCCAGCAGAGCAGAGCTCGATTACAAAATAAGACTCGATATTTCTCAATGGGGAGTCTCTAGCCTCTACATAGGATTCATAAATACAATACCATGGGTCATTACCATGGTTCTCTCAATACCATATATCTAATACCATGGCACATTTGCAACTAACTATGGTCCCTTTCTTAAATGTGGGTCAACCACTTACAATTATTAAAACAGGATTAATTGACTCTTTAAATAACTATGACTATGACTAGACCCTATTGGGTTTGTTACATAAATAAAGGGGTTAGGGTTGGACCCTAACATGCCCTCCCCCATCAAAATTAGCCTTGTCCTCAAGGCTGAAGCTGCGGAAACTATGGAAGAATAGTGGCGGGTTCCCAGGTCACATCTTCTAGAGAGGTGTCTTTCCACTTGACGAGGACTTCCTTGATCGTGTGACCGCGCAGATGTATTTCACGAATATCGAGGACTTGTTCAGGTTGGAGCCAGAGTGAACCTTCCTCATCAAATTCGGGTAGACTGGTTTGAATTATGCAATTGTTCCCCACCACTTTCTTGAGGCATGATACGTGGAAGACTTGATGGATTTTTTAAGCTAGTGGTAAGGCCAGCTTGTAGGCTACTGCTCCAATGCGCTGAATTATTTGATAAGGTCCATAGAATTTGGAAGCTAATTTTTGGCAGCCCTTTTCTTCGAGTGATGTTTTCTTATATGGTTGCAGCCGCAGGAATACCCAATCCCATTCTTGAAATGTGGGCTCTGAACGATGCTGGTCTGCCTGTTGCTTTATTTGATTCTAAGCTTGATGGAGATTATCTTTGAGACAAGCTATCATGGCGGCACGGTTCTGTAGGAGTTGATCAACTGCTTGCACCTTAGAGCATCTAGGGATATAGGAAATAGGTGAAGGTGGGAGTTGGCCATACACTGCTTCATATGGAGTCATATTGGTGGCTTCATGATAGTTATTATTATACCACCATTCAACTAAAGGTAGCCATTGTACCCATTGACATTTCTTTTCTGAAGTGAAGCACCTTAGGTATGTCTCCAAACATTTGTTGACTGCTTCAGCTTGACCATTAGTTTGGGGATGATAGGCAGTACTTAGTTGGAGTTGGGTGCCTTGTAGCTTGAAAATTTATTTCCAAAATTTGTTGGTTAAAGCCAGGTCATGATCAGACACAATGGAAGTTGGCACGCCATGCAGTTTGAAGATCTAGTCCATGAAAGCTTGAGCCAACAAAGTGGGGGTAAATGGGTGGGGTAGAGCACAAAAATAAGCATATTTATAAATTCCATCCACAACTACCATGATGATTGATTTGTTGCCTGACTATGGTAGACCAGTAATGAAATCCATTAAAACATTCATCCAGATGAAGGCAAAGATTGGAAATGGTTGTAAGGTTCCTGGTGACTTGACTGTTTCTCCTTTGTGGCATTGACACACATCACATTCAGCTACAAAGGTGAGAATTTCATTCTTCATGCCCATCCAAAAGAAAGAACGACGAGTACGAGCATAAGTCTTCTGAAATCCTACATGCCTAGTAGTTGGAGATAAGTGCAACTCTGCCAAAATGTGAGTTTTGAGGGTGGATGTTGGCGATATCACTACTTGATCCTTGTAGCGAAGAATATCATCCTTCCAAGAGTAGCCAACTAAGGAATTAGGATCTACTCTCAAGTAATTAATGAGTTGGGAGAGAGAGGGGAGTGAAAACAATTCCTTGCGGGCTTCTTCAATCCAATCTAGTATGGGAAGAGAGATTGATAGCAGGGTACTTTCATCCTCAAATTGGCACGATAAAGCATATGCTACTACATTGTCACGCCCTTTCTTGTAAATTATCTCATAATCATATCCCAACATTTTTTCCAGCCATTTGTTTTTCTGTGGCGATGGTAGACATTGCTCCAAAACATATTTGAGGCTTTGATGGTCTGCGCAAATTTGGAAATGTCGTCCCAATAAGTATGGTCGTCAGCTATGTACTGCATGTAAGATGGTCATCATCTCTTTCTCATAGGTATGTTGTCCCATATGTTTCCCACTCAGTTGTTGGCTGCTGAAAGCGAAGGGTCAACCTTCCTGCATTATACAGCACCAATACCAGTACCTAAAGCATCACATCCAATCACAAAAGATTTGGTGAAGTCGAGTAGTGCCAATAATGGAGTGGAACACATGGCCTGTTTGAGAGCCACAAACGCTTGTTGTGCTACATCAATCCAGAGGAATGAATTTTTCTTGAGAAGGTTAGTGAGGGGTCTAGAAATGTGACCATAATTGCAGACAAATTTGCTATAGTAGCCAGTGAGACCCAAGAATCCCCTCTAACTCTTCAAGGTTTTTGGTTGGGGCCAATCTTGCATTGTCTGTATCTTTTTGGGATCAACCCTAACACCTTCACGACCCACAATGTGTCCCAAATACTCAACTTCTTCCATGCTAAAAGAGCACTTGGACAATTTTACAAATAATTTGTGATTCTAAAGCAGTTGCAAGATCGGGTCTACATGATGGAGATGTTTTTCCCAGGTTAGGTTGTAGATGACAATGTCATCAAAGACACGAGGATAAATTTTCGGAGATATGGTTTCAGCAGGTGATTCACGAGGCTTTGAAAAGTGGATGGAGCATTACAGAGACCAAATGGCATGACCAAGGATTCATAATGGCCTTCATGAGTGTGGAAAGCAATCTTGTGAATGTCTACTTACTTCATGTGGATTTGGTGATAGCGAGAGTGAAGATCTAGCTTGGTAAAGAATTGAGCACCATGTAGTTCATCAAGCAAATCATAAACAACCGAGATAGGGAATTTGTCTTTGACACTGAGCTTGTTGAGGGCCTGAAAGTCCAGACACATGCACCATTCCCCATATTTCTTGAGCAACATGACCACTGGTGATGAATAAGGGTTGATGCTAGGATGAATAACACCCGCTTCAAGGAGTTCCTTGATGATTTTTTCAATTTCATTATTTTTGGTGAAAGGATATCGATATGGGAACACATTAGGTAGTTGGGCCCCTAGAACCAAAGTGGTGCTATGATCATGTTCCCCTCTAGATGGTGGAAGATCTTTAGGTTTGTCAAATACTGGCTGGTGGCAGTTTAAGACCTATTGCATATCAGGATGAATATGAATAGTAGTGGTTCTATGGCCTAGATGGCATTAAACTGAGCGATAACTCCATGATGGCCCTTTTTCAATAAATTTTCCATTCGATGTGAGCTGATGATAGAAGGAGCACCTTCCTGGAGTCCATGAAGGGTATGCATGTGGTCATTCTACTTAAATATCATATATAACTCTCAGAAATCCATTGTTATTGGGCCTAGTGTGCGAAGCCATTCAACGCCCAAGACAATGTCACAACCACCCATGTTAATCACAGACATGTGGGTCTTTAGGTGGTAGTCTCCCATCTGAAGTTTAATATTTTCACAGCGGCCTTCACATTTCATTGTCCCCCCATTAGCAATCAGAACCAGGAAATTAGAGACTTCCCTTACAAAATAATGAACAACTTTGACGACTCACTGATGGATAAAGTTATGAGTGCTGCCACTATCAATCAATACTACTATAGGGAAATGTTTAATAAAGCCTATGATTTTGAGAGTTTGGGGTGCAAAAATGCCCGCTAAAGCATGTAGCAAGATAACTGGTTCCTATAGTGTAGCTGTGAGCTCATTGTCCTTCTGGGTTTCCTCAACTTCGTCATCTAGTCCCCAAGGGGTGGGGCTTCCTCAGATCAGTTGTGATCAGTAACATCAATTTGGAAAAAAATTGGTTCCCTGCATTTATGCCCAGGGGAGAATTTGTCATCACAATAGTATCACAATCCTTGTTTTCTTCTTTCAGCCATTTCTGCTGAAGACACCTTTTGAACCTTAAGTGTTTGGGTAGGGCCCTGAGCCTGGGTGGGTTGTCCCTTGGCTATGAAATTTGGACAAGGAGACTAGGCAACTAAAGCGCGTTCCACTTCGATAGCCTTTGTGCAAGCGTCTATCCATGTAGGTGGGTGGTGCATCCAGACATGTGCTTGGATGGCTTCTTTGAGACCACTTATAAAACATTCAAAGTAGAATTCATCTCCTAGACCTTCTGTGTAGATGGCTAATGTCTCAAATGCTGTAATGTAGTCTTTTACTATGCCTGTCTGTCGGAGCTTAGTAAAACGACCCAAAAATTTAGATTGTCTGTCAAAACGGTCACAAAGAGATTTTGGGAACACCTTCCATGTTATGTTCCCGGGATAACATTTTTGATGCCACTGCCACCATTTCCATCTCTCTTGGTCCAGGCAAAGGGCTCCCACACGTAGTTTAGTTTGATCATCTCGGATATCATTTAGAATGAAAAATTGTTCCATCTGTGCTACCCATACTTCCGGATTAGAGCCATCAAATTTATACATGTCCAGCTTAGGTGGCCAAGGGTGGGAATGTTGGTGATTTCCATGGAAGTGAATATGATGGCTAGATTCTCCTTCAAGGTCTTCATTAATACCATGTGCCTCTGGATGCAACCCCGACGTGCTCATATTGAATTGTGACATGAATTTCTGCATCTATTTCTCGAAAGAAGCCAACTTTTGTTCAAGGTGATCGATCTTCTCGTTGGACATGACTTGAGCTCTGGTTTCTACCATACACATATCTTGGTCACTTGACGTCACTTTGAAAAAAATTGGGACTACCCGAAAATTGAAGCTGACAAGTGAATGGTACCATTTTAATAAGCTCTTCGTCCTGAATCTTATGGGCTAAGTTTTGTTTTTTTCTGTTTTTTTTCAAAGTGACATCAAGTGAACTGATTTTTACTCCCCGCTGATCAAGATTGCAATGGCCAAATTCAAGAAAACTTGATCCTACTCAATGTCCTGCGAAAATTAGGCCCAGACTATAGGAGCCACAAGCCTGACTGCGCAGATGGTCAAATTTTCCTGTGAAACCCGAACAGCTGAATGTGAGTTGGACTGCGGTGGTGATAGAACCCCAACTGCTAGATCTGAATGGTACTGTGGCGGTAGAACCTCATCTAGTGGATCTGATTGTTGCAGCGACGACAAAACCCCAACTGTTAGATCTGAGTCGTACTACAGCAGTAGAACCCCAACTGGTAGATCTGATCTGGCAAATAAGATAATGGGCGATCTTCAGAGATTCGAGGGAACTATGGTCTCCAAGGAGTGTCAAGTGCTACAGATCACAATATACATAAGGGTACAACAATAGTACTCAGCCCAATCTTTCAGGGCACTAACTAAGGAGGATTAACTGTACCCTTAGTCATACTACCCGACTACCCTATTGTACATGTGAGTAATCTCTCCAAGTGCTATTCTCAGTGTACTGTAGCAGAAAGATGGCCGATGACTTATCTAAGGTGAGGTTTCAGGTGAGCTTAGGAGGCTTCCGATATACCCAGAGGGTACATGGAAGGTAGTCCATGCACGGTTCTATCTAATGCGCTACTACTCGAAGGGGTACCCACAGGGGTTACAAGGGAGTCCAACAAGCATGACCACCTCTTGTATTTCCTACATGAATGCCTCCACAAATCTACAAGGCTATGTGCTTAACGACAGATCCCATGGTTTAAATACACTAGAACACGTCTCTAGCCTAAAAAGAATTCTTCCAAAAATGGGGTACCTCCAGCCCTAGAAAGTGCTCTGATACCACTTGTTATGCTCTTGACCTGCGATAAATTCTAGAATACCAAATATGTGAAGAAATACAACCCAGAACACAAAATAAAATGAGGAAAACAGCAAGTATTTTATTATTCAGAGATGAAAGCAATGTTCACTTGCCTCTTCGAGGGGGCAACCTCCAGTAGAGCAGAGCCCGATTACAAAATAAGACTTGATATTTCTTAATGGGGAGTATCTATCCTCTATATAGATTCATACCTACAATACCATGGGTCATTACCATGGTTCTCTCAATAAGATAGCTTTAGTTCGAGTTAGAGGCACGATACTTGGACCACCTTCAAAACCATACAAGGTCTATATGAGTGGTTAGTTAAGGCATTTGGCCTATGCAATGCACCATCTGCATTCATGAGGCTAATCAATGATATATTTTTCCCTTTTATACATTCATTGTTATTTTTATTTGGATTATATAATTGTATATAACAATACCTAGGGGAGCACATATCACATTTGGTGCATGTCCTAAATACATTAAAGAAGCACCAACTATTGGAAAACCCCAGTAAGTGTTGCACAGTAGTATTTGGTGTATCTAGGATTTGTGATAGGTGTGGGAGTGCTAAACATAGATATCTCTAAGATGGATAAAATCATGAAGTGGTCGGTGCATAATAATGTCTCTAAGGTTAGGAGTTTCATTGGGGAAACACATTGCGTGAGAAAACTCATAGCCTCATTTTCAACAAAAACAACACCACTCCATGTTATAGTAGTAAGTGGTAATAGTTTCCAGTGGGGAAAGGGTCAACATAAGGACTTTGAGAAGTTAAAGAATAATATCAATCAAGCACCAATTCTAACATTATTGAACTATCCCTTCAAGTGGAGATAGATGTGAGTGGGATTGTTATGGGAGCGATCTTTATGCAGGGAGGAAGGCATGTATGCAACCATTCTAAAGTATTTCATGGGGTGTTTCTTAACTATCCTACCTACGACAAGGAACTTTATGCCCTAGTCCAAACTATGAATAAGTGGAAACGCTACTAGTTGGGAAATGAGACAATAATCCACACATATCATCAACCATTACATTAATTTCATGCCCAAAGTAAGCTACAATAGACTAGACATTATAAGTGAATTTGGTTTTTATAGAAGTTTTATTTAGTGACAAAAGAACAAGAAGGGAAACAAAAACAAGTTGGCCGAAATGCTTTCAAGGACACCCACATCAAATATCATAGCTTTGGGAACTGTTATGCACATGGATCTATTCTACAGAGAAGCATACATGAAAGATGAGGACTTAAAGGAGATGCTTCAACCATTTTATAACAAAATTCATGTGCACAATCGTGACGAAACAATTTACTACCATCTCCAGAATGGGTTACTCTACTAGTTAGATAAAGTATGTGTTCCTAAATGTGAGCGGTTTTAACTAATTAAATAGGCCCACACCTTCAACTTTATAGGGAATTTTTCTATAGGGAAGATATTGGCCAACTTGTATATGTATGTATATTGGCCCGAGGAGCCAGAAGATCTAGATAGGTTCATAAGAGGATGCATGCTTCATTGTACCAGTTAGCGGTAATAGGAAGCAGGTTCTATATCATCAATTGCTTTCACCCAATCATCCTTGGGAAAGAATTTCCATGGACTTTATGGGAGGTTTACCAACAACCAGGAAAGGACATTACTACATATTCATTGTAGTCGATAAGTTCATCAAGATGTGTGTTCTAATTCCCTATAAAAAGATTATCAACATGAAAGAAGCAAAAAACTTGTTCTTTTGACATGCGTAGGTGTACTTCGAGATACCAAGGAGCATTGTTCAGACAAAGACACTAGATTTATTAGTGCATTTTGGGTTACATTGTGGGAGAATATGGACACAAAATTGAAGAGGTCTACACCATTCCATCCACAAACATATGGGGAAATAGTATTCCAAATGACATTTTTACAACCTTTGAGTGGTTACAATCAGAAGGATCCGAAGACTTGGGATGAAAATATATTGTGTATATAACACTCTTATAATAGAGCTATCCACACTTCTACTATTAAGTCCCCATTTGAAACTTATTTTGGATATTTTCCACCTTCACTTTTGGATATTGAAAATGGACATCAAGGACGAGTGAAGAACGATCTTATAGTGGATTCCTTAAGGGCAGAAAAATTTGTTGAGAAGATTAGGAAAATCCATATACATGTATAGGAGACACTACAAAATTCACAAGAAAAATACAAGGGCAGACCTGATCAACATAGAACATAAAATCCATTTAAGAAGGGAGATAAAGTACAATTACAGTTGAACAAGGAGAGGCCATGGGGTCGTAGTAAGAAAATTAAAGCTCTGCGACATGGTCCCTTTGAGATCCTAGATAAAGTGGGAGATAACTCCTATAGACTCATTCTACCCCCATACATGCACATTTACTTAGTGGTGAATGTAGAAAATTTGAAACTCTATGAGCCTTCCATGTTGGATCAGGAAGAGGAATATGTCCTCCCATATATAGAGGAACTATTACCATATGCTCAAGTAGATTTGATAGAGGATATAGTTTTGTAAAAGAGGTCCAGACCTACAAGACAAAGCCAACATGAACTTTGGTAGATTGGGTTGAAATAACAACTACCAAGTAATGCTAAATGGTACTCCAAGGAGAATGTAGAGGAAAATTTTCCTTGCCTCATTTTTTAAAACCTTTTTGGGACCAAATTCCTCCCAAAATGGGAATGTATGATCCCTATTGGATCAATATATTATTTTTCAATCCATCAAAATTTACTCAAAGTGGAAAATTTGGAGAAATTAGCTTGCAAGGTCATTTTTAACAACAATTCTAGTTTGGAAAATTATAAGTGAAAGACTTCAAGAGCCATTTTGAAGCTTAAATGACCACATTTTATGGTCTCAACCTTGTATGGACCTAGATTCCTTAATCTACACATTGATACCTTTCCAATTTTGTAAGAATCATCACAATCAAAGCTAGTACGAGAAAGTTATGCCTCCCATAATTTTACCTATCGAAGTCGACCACCATAATTCAAAAGGATGCCACATCAACCCATATTACTCATGAATAAATGTCTAGCCATGTGGGCACTCTGAAGAAGACTCTAGAAGCATAGAGTTGTAATTCATATCAAGGATTGAATGGGTCAAATTTAACCCCTAATTGGCTACCAGGATGTTATAACCAAGCCACTAGGAGGAAATGGGTTCCATTCTATTTGAGTGCATTTTGTTCCATAGATGATCAAAGTAGTTGAGAGTAGATAAGGAAAGAGAGAAAATAGAGAGGGTTTGTGCATTGTAGTAGCCCATAGGCCACAAGTGTCACTCATTTGTACTTGAATCCATTTTCATTCAAAGAAAGAGAGAGTAGGGCAACCTCACCTTCCAACTATGTTTTCTCCCATAAGGCTTTCCTAGATTTTATCTTATGTTATTATGGCTATGACTGATTCTATTTTTGTATTTTCTCTAATTTTCACATTTTACATATTGCATGCATGAAAACAATAATTTTATAAATCTAGAAGTCTAAGTAGAATAACCTTCATATAATAAAATTCATATTATATATATAATTTTTTCATATTTCTTCTGAAGAACTATCTAACAAAATATCCATGGCATTTTACGAATCACTTATTGATAAACCATCAACCACTAACCTACTAGCTCTTTTCCATTGACAAATTACCACTTACTCTTAAACCATAACTCATTAAATTCAAACCCCTAACCCACAAGCATGAATCCCTAGTATATGAACTATTATGCATTACATAATACCTAACCTAGTCACCCATTCACTAGGAACCCAAACCTATTAACCCATTATTCCCTAACCACTAAACCCCCAACTCTTAATCATTAAAAAAAATATGTAAATGGAAGTCTAATTGGAATCATAATGACATGTATTAATATGTTACATTGAAAATTCAACTAAAAATAATAGAAACAACAAAATCTCAAACAAGGTATTTTGTCCTCCATTTTATTTTCTAGCCACATAGGCAATGGTAGAAGAACATAACAAATGATATGAGAGGACAAACTAGAAGAGATAGATGAAGATAAGGAGAAGAATAATGGAAGAAGAAGAGAGCTATTTGTTTTTCATCATGTAAGAGTTTTATCCATATCGATTAGGCTTATAAATATTTTTTTGGATTATATTAAAGGATTATATAGCTAAATCCTACAAAAATGGAGATGTAAATTAAAACATTTATGTATGTAATTTACAATTTGTTTGAGCCACGAGGGTTAGCTCAATTGACCGAGTACTCATCATCAAAGCACATTTGCTATTGAGAGGTCATGGGTTCAATTCTCTCAACACTCTCAAGGTTAGGCTCTATGGTTGAGCCGACAATAAGTGTTTTGTTAGGGTGGATCTGCCTAGTAAAATATTTCGTGGATGTAGAGGTCATCGATCATTGGGGTTCATGAACCACACATAAAATAAACAAATAAATAAACAAATAACTTCAATTTGTTTTGAAAACTAAAACACATAAATCAAATAACTAATTTTTTCTTTGAGTTAATATAAAGGGAAAATGGTAATTTGGGAATAAACATAAACACACATAATTATTATAAATCTTGATATCCTTTTGTAAGAGGATTTGCGTTCGATTTGGTTTTTTTGGTTAATGATCTATGCCCATGTGTAAGAGGTTTTGAGTTGGATGCAAGTCCATTTTCAAGGTATACAAAACTAACTATAGTGGGTGCCTAGTCAAAGACCTTGCTTTGGTATTTTGGTTAAGGATTTATATGCATATGTACAAGGTTTTATGTTTAGTTTGAAATTTTCCTTAAGGATTTATATCCATGTATAAGAGGTTTTGAGTTTGAATTGTTCATTTAGTTAAGGATCCATGTCCGCATGGTAGAGATTTTTACTTTGGTTTGGTCTTTCAGTTAAGGATCCATATCCATGTGTAAGTGGTTTCAAGTTTGTCCCTCATTTTATTTGGTCTTTTGGCTAGTTATTCATATCCATGTGCGGGAGATTTTGAATTCCATTCAAGTATATTTTCAAGGTGTATAAAAATAATAATACTAAGTACCTTATGACTTCAATTTGGTCTTTTGGTTCAAGATCCATATCCATTTGTAAGAGGTTTTAACTTTTATTTACCATAATCATTATTGAATACCTTCATACAATCCCTAATAATGTCAGTGATACATCTTTTATGGAAGATACTTAAGAAAATCTCAGGCACTTCTTTTCAATTCAAGGATTCTTCCTGATTCAAAGTGAACATTGTAGATTTTGTGTGTTTAGCGTGACAAGGACATCTAGTGAGGGTTACAATATCAAATACATCGCAAAAACAATCAATATAGAGACATCACCATAAGGCATTTGACTTGTATTATTAATAACACTCAACCACTTGATCTAGTGCATCAAACTATATATCTATTTTTTCTATGTGGTTCACGGACTCCGGAGATTGATGACCATTATGTCCATGGAACATTTGTACCAGGAAGTCCAACCGAATGGATCACTCCTTGTCGACCCAACCACAGATTCTGACCCCAAAAGTGTCTAGAGAATCGAACCGTGGCATCTTAATTTTTCTTAACAACACGCACTCAACCAATTGAGCTAACCATCAAATTTGAACTATATAACTAATTATTACTATATACATTATCATTTTTATACACACTTTATAATAAAATATTAACATATATTTCCATATTAGAGTGGAGTATACCTTTTTATTATCTTCTGATGTTTGATCACAAAACTTTAATCAATTTCAATAATATAAACTTGCAAGGCTCTATGCGATCTTAAGCCTTTAGATTCATATTCATATTTAAGTTTATAGTGAATTTCAGTAATATGAATTTTCAAGCCTCCATGGGATCTTAATCCTTCATATTCATATTGATAAGATTACGGTAATGTATTTCAGTTGTTACAATTATTCATTATGTAGTTTTGATAAATGGTTCCCCATCAACATTTTTTAGATCTCAAAGAGGCCTTTAATAAGGATGTTCCTTGTCTCCTCCTTTATTCTTCTTGGTGATAGACGGGTTGAGCTGGAAAATCAGAGAAGCACAAGAGCATGATCTTTTTGAGGGTTTTCCGGTTATCAGGAGGTCTTCCATTTCTCATTTAATGTTTGCTGACAATGTCTTGATCTCCGAGCAGGTCTCCATTTCATAATGGCACTACCAACACCAGATCATCACTTGTTTTGGGGCAGCATCTGGGATTTTTTCCAATAATAAAAAATCTATTGTCATTAAGACAACTGAGAATGATGACCTTGTGAATGACATTGCATGTATTTTTAACATCACGACTCAGTTGGAAGATGGATTTACATATTTAGGTTTCAGACTAAAACCTAACAAGTATCGCATCAAAGACTGGTCCTAGATTGTGGTCAAATTCGAGAAAAAGCTCTCACATTAGACTGAAAAATGGCTTTTTTGGGTGACACATATATTATTGTGAAATTTGTATTTCAAAACATTGTTGTTTTCTGGATGCATATGTTCATGATTCCTTGTAAAATCATCAAGCGCATCAAATCCATCATGGCGAAGTTCCTATGGATGGGGTCCAGAGATTGTCATAAATTCCATTTTGCTCTCCTAGATGATGTATATTATGATAAAGGTCTCAGAAGATTGGGTATCAAGGACAATATTATTTTTAATTAGGAACTTCTTACCAAGATCCTTTAGCAGCCTCTATCAGGTGACGACATGTGGAAAGACATTAGGAATAGGAAGCATTTAAAAGATATGTTAATTTCCAAGTGGTTCAAGTCTGGTACCATATCATGTTGGGGTGGATCACACATCTGGAATGGGTTTATAAAGATCAGTTAATAGTTTCTCAATAAATTGAAATGGTCCTTTGGGAATGGAAACAAAATTCTCACTAGTATTGACACTATTCTCAGTGTACAAAATCATTTTTTTTTTTAAGATGTTTTGAACCATTTGCATGCTCATGGTTATTTATTCCTATCATAGGTAATAGAGACATAATCGAGCCATAAATTCTCTAAAGTGGAAATCAACCGATGCAATTGGACTCAAAGATGACAAGGTTGATATATGGAACAAGTAAATATATGATATCATGATGGTTGGTATTTCACTAAAAAACAAATGAGACATGCTCTGCTAGGACGTGTTGTGCTATACAACAACCTCCCATTCCAATTTTTAATCTTAGTCTTAAAATGCTAAATAAGAAATGGGTCCCCTTTAGGATATAACAAGCAAAAAAACTTTTGAATAAAATGGATTTGCCATATTAGTCAAATAAAAGTTTCTTTATGAGTATTTAGGACCGCTCATCACAAATCGCAATTCTTTAGAATCCATGAACATCCATTTGGAAAGTTGTGATGCGATCAGAGTCATAGCAAAACCCTCATCACGAAGTTTTAATCAAAATAAGCCATTTATAAAAAATACGATGTGATATAACTATCGCGTCTTACACATCATTAATCCCAAGGAATGACTTATAGCGTTTCGTTGAAACCTTGCGATGCGATAAGGCTATCGCAATCGCATATCGTCGATTCATAGGAAAGCATCCAAAACACTCCATTGAAAAATTGCGATGCGACATAATTATCGCATATCACGCTCTCGATAAAAGTGAGTAATAGATACTATGAATACATGCGATATAGGGATAAATCAATTATAAAGAAAAAACGTGATTTGCCAAGTTTGAAACCCATTGTCTCCCCATGCCAGCTCAGCACTCATTGCAATCACAACAATGCAAAGAAACCTTTTGAGTGTGGCACTTGTAACTCTCGATTTGCGATACGCAATGGTTCCACAAATATTAAAATAATACAATCGCTAATCGCAAATCGTAGAGTCACGACACCTGTTCTAAAAAAGGACCATTACAAAACCTGTGATGCGACATATATTGCTTCAACATTAAAATTTCACATTATGAAGTTATGGTAAAGCATTAAGGGGTAGTTATGGTTAAGTCCTTTAAGGATTTCATCCATGGTAGCTATGTACAATATAAGATCTTTTGCATCTAATGCGCATAACTGCTTTTAGTCTGTAATTTGTGTATTATCTCCTCTCAAGTTTTTCGCCTATTACGCTCCTCTTTCTCATTTTGCAGTGTTAATCCAAAATCACACAATTGGTCAAGATGTCTAAGAAATCTCGAAAGACAAAGGCCCCCATTACAGTGGAAGAAGGACAAGCAAAATTGGTGTTAATTTCAGATACTACCTATCAA
This sequence comes from Pinus tabuliformis, assembly GCA_031772625.1. Lineage (NCBI taxonomy): Eukaryota > Viridiplantae > Streptophyta > Pinopsida > Pinales > Pinaceae > Pinus > Pinus tabuliformis. The sequence continues at coordinate 543,447,036 of CM062804.1, read as the reverse complement.
GGCCTTGGTAAAATCTCGTGGGAAGGTATATATGCTTTACTTGAAGCAGAAAATCCAAAGGAGATAGAAGAAGAAGCAACAATTGATGGAACTGATGAAACAAAAAACATGCTCAGTGATTTGGCCAGCTCCTTCCTCCATAGAATAGCAGCCCATGCAAAATTTTTACCATATAATGATCTAGTGAGATGGGTAATCGAAAGTATTAATATAATAGACAAAGCTTTCTTCACAGCCGATGGAAGGATGTTCGGGACATTCAAACCTGAAGATTTCAACAGAATGTATCACTTGTCAGATCCCCAATGACACTACAACAAATCATATTTGGAAGCTTTTGCTAAGGAGAATCAGATAGAGTCAGACCCTATCAAACAGTGGAGACATTTTCCTAACAAGCATAAACATGAATCTTCTGGTATGTACTCTGTGGACTCCTTAGCATCTCCATATTGTTATGTTGCTGCTATGGTATGTAGGCTCTTTGGAAGCCCCGATTCTGCTAGATTTTCTATAGAAATGGTTCCATTGATAGAAGCAGCGATCAACTCCTTTGTTATGGATTGGGAAACTATTCTATCAGATAAAATGGCCAGTCAAATACTAGATTATAGAAAGAACAGATTTGTCACCACCCGAGTTGTGCCCCCATTCTATATGAGTGCTTACATAATGGACACAATCTGTTTTAATTCTGACTTTCCCATCCTAGGTTGGAAATGGACTGTTCAGGATCCAACCCCCATTCATATTTATCATAAGTACTTATGGAAGTCTGAATACAAGAATCATTTATACAGGATTTTCCATGGTTTCATTTTACCTGTCCATCAAGCCATCTTTAATAAACATGTTCCTCGGCTGTCTGACAAGGCTAGCATTGATTTAACCTCAATCGGAAGTTGATTCAGGTAGGATAAGTTCACCTATATTAGGGTTTTTGGCAATATTACAGATCCTCATGTCATTCCACTCTACATTCCAGATAATCTATTAGCTAGGGAAATAGCCTACCAGATAGTGGAAAAAGGGATGTCTAGAAACCTTAAAGAGTCTAAGAAACAAGTGAGGCCTCCATTTCCCCTCTGCTATGGCACTTACACATTGCATGAGTTTAAGCATGCTGAGAAAGAAGTAGAGAAAACAAAGGATCTGATTTTAGTGGTTATTCCTAAAAGACAATATGATCCAAACAAGGTCGCTATCAATTTCACCACTCAAGTTAAAGTTAGTAAATTCATACATGAGAATGATGAGTTTGATGACTTATTCGATTCAACAGAGTTATTATCAACAGTAAGTCATCTGGTAGCATTCAAATTGGGAGCCGACAAGATGGACAAATTCATGGAATACAGGACATGGAGGTTACTGACAGTGCCTCTGGATTTATTAAATACTACCCCTATTATTCAGCAAGAATAGCACACCGGGGAGCAGACTATTGAAACGATTTCTGGAGAAGGTGAAACAAGTGGAAAGACCAGTGAATCGCTTAGCACAGATGTTCATATCGACCCCATATTGATTAAAGAATGGGAGCAATTTGATCAACATATCAAAAGCCAAAGTGATCCCCAAAACATTATCACATCAGCATCACCCACAACATAACAACCCATTGTTCCTGATAGTGCGATTGAAGGAACACCCAGTAAAGACATAGCTCAGAAAGAGATTGAAATAATCCCTTAAAATCCTTCAGGATAAATTACATTGAATATTGATGAAATACCACCCTTGGATGTATTTTACAGCCCAAAACACAGGGTTGTAGTCAAGAGACAGAGGAAAAAGAGGAAAATAGACCAGACATCATCCACAACTCCTCAATCTGAATTTATGAATGTTTTATGGAAGGATTCAGAGGTCAATCCTTCTAAGGATTTGACTAAGTTATCTCAATTTGCAGGGGCATACACAACTGCTACAATTGATAAGGCAACTGAAGTTAATCAATTGATCAAAGAAAAGGATCAAAGGATTAATTGGCTTGAGGAACAATTAGCAGAAGAAAAACAAAAGAACTAGCAGCTTAAAGTACAATTAAACCTGGAGAAACAGAAGATTGACCAGCATGCCATCCAAAAACAACAATAGTTGTCTTAACAGCTCGAACATCTTCAATTGACACATCAACAAAAAATTAAGGCTAAAGAGGAGAAAATAACACAGTGACAACTCTATATAGAACAGTTCAGAGATTATCCCAAGGTTGAGGAATTTAAGAAAGAATCCCTAGAGGAAAATAAAGCCTTATCTCAACAGTTGAATCTACTTTGCCATAAAATATCTCTTATCAACCCATTATGCATCATAATGACATCACTAATCCATCAAGCAGTTAATAGCAGATTAGAATTTGAGGATGCAAAAGATAAGGTCACAAATTACCTCTCCGGGCAAAGCACAAAGGAGGGAAGAGCTGCTAAACTACCAAAAATTCAAGAGTCGCATATAGAAATATTGTTTTCAGAATGGGAAACACATTTGATAAAGGCAGAAAAGACTACCTCCAAGGCCAGGGCTATAATGAATAATGTGATTGCGCTCTTGAATGATAATTTATATAGAGCCAATTTAATTTCTGATTGTTCCCCAGGAAATCTTCCTAAGGCAAAAGTGTTAGAAAATCAATGGAAGTAAGATTTGGCCACCAAATATGAACAGATCAATAGAGTACAAAGCCTTAACTGGGATACATATTGGTCCTTTTTGGTCAAGCCGCACAGCCAACAGATAACCATCAAATGCCTTGTCGATGCTATTGATCGCATGATGCCCGAGATTTCAAATTCCACATACACAAGACAACTACACTCCAGAATGAATCATCCTCCAGAAATTCAAAACATGCTCTCCATTTGTCGCTTGCGGATACAAGAGAAGAAATAGATGCAATGAATCTCTTCAAAGGCGATCACAATACTATTTTTGAAATTCAAAACCCAGATTTTAATATAGGCAGTTCCAACAACTCTCAACAATTTTTGTGGACAATTTGTTTTAATTTTATTATAAAAACCTTTCATGTTATTTTAGGAAGGGTCCTCAATTTGTACAAAAGCAGACTTGAGAAGTTTTCACTTCTTCACTTCTTAATTTATTTTTTATAAGTCGTGGATCAAGGTTTCAAATTTTTGTGAAAGAGCTTCATCAAGACCTGCATTTTTGTATCTCCTTGGAGTTTCTAGAATAAGAAGGTGGAACCAGAATGTTACTTACATAACGAGACTCAAATGCATTCGGTATTTCTATCACTATTCTTTTTGTCTTGTTTTTGTATGTAATTAGCATCCCATTTAATTTTCTATTGTTGATTTATTCACATGCTTCAAACAACTCCATATTATGTCACTTCTGAATGATTTAGAATTTTTATATTAAAGATATATGTCAGCAATAAATATTAGTATGTTATGCGATATTTTTTCACCGTTACTTTGTTTAATTTCTTAAACAAAGTAATCATTATTTAAATGCACCTTTCTATGGATAAGTAAATAATATATATTATTATTTATCTGCTAGGAATCATCAAGAATCGCATTGTTATGAGATTACTCGGGCTATATAAATATATCTGTATATTTTAGAGTTATAGATTAAATCACCTATCATCTTAGTTATACATTTAAGACACTCATTCATCAAACCATACATTATTGGGAAACTAGTCCCATAATATCTAGTCGAAGCCACCATACCAAACGGAGAAGGAGTTGTACTAAGTTATGGACTGAGTGGTTATCCCCAATGTTGGTTCTACGATTTTAGAGGCATTCAACATTTTTGGCGCTAGAAGGAGGGCAAGACTGTGAATGGCAAGTAAATATAAATCCACTGGAAATTCTAAGAGTAAAACTCCCTCACCATCTCCTCCAACTTCTCCTTCGCATTCTAAATCTCCTATTCCTAAGTGAGAAGTTGAAAATAAAAATACAACACCCACTGCTAAGACTCGAAACACACCAGATAATTCTTCTCTTGAACCCCCCGAAGTACAGTCTTTGATTCATAAACTCCAAGGGTTTTCAATATCCCAAGAAGAGTCTGAGTTATACCAAGGCAGGGTGACTTCGCAATATATCCCATCGCAATCGCTTACTAGGGCAAAGAGTGAAAAACTTGGTATTCCACCAGTTGAATTCCCTCTACCAAGTTGAAAAAGGGCTAGGAAGACACCATCAGAATCTAACAATGAGACTTTGTCCTCATCATCGTCCATTCCATCCATACCATTGCAAGGTCATCCATCTATTTCCCAACTTCAGATCATAGTCCAAATAGGTACAGGAACTTCAACATCCTCTACCCAATCACTTTCAACTGCTTCGTCACCCTCTTCTACTGTTAGCTCAACGATGGCACATAATCAACCTCAACCAAGGCCATGGACCAAACCAGGAGTTGTTAGAATGCGTGCACCTTTAAGCCAATTGCTAGCACATCCTAAAAAATGGTTACCAAAATTTAATCCTGACATTGGCCTGTTAGCGGAAGAACATATAAACAATTTCATGTTATCAATCAACTTGAATGGAGTAATGGAAGAAGATGTTGTTGTTAGACTATTTCTATACACTTTACAAGGAGCAACAGGATCGTGGTACTTTTCATTACCACCAGGGTCTATCAATAGCTGGGATGCTTTTAAGGAGAAATTTCTAACTAAGTTTGGAGACGATAGGTCTAAAACAACTTTGATTAATGACCTCTCCAATCTGAAATCCAAATCAAAGGAACCCATCAAAGACTTCAACTCACACTTTAATAAGATATTGAATAAAATTCCTGTGACATCCAAGCCTAGTGAGGAAGTCTGAAATGAATGATATATTTCTGCCTTGCCTTCAAACATAGCCATCTTCATTGATAGGGCTGCTAAACCAACATTAGCAAAAGATATGAAGGAAGCAATCGTTGTTGAAAAACGTATCCTTGCTTTTGAAAAGAAAAATGCTCTAGAAGAAAGGAAATCCAAAAAATTTACCTTTATAGATGATTCAAAGAAGAAAGAAATCAAGGATCCATATGACATGGAAGGTTTACAAAAAGTTCTTAAAACTATGTCTAATGAAATGGTTGAAATAAAAAAGAAGGTAGCTGAAACTTCTATGAAAAGACCATTTAGGAACTTTAAAATAAATCAGTCAACTGATCCTAAACCACCTAATGCTATATATAATGCAGAATATGATCTGATGATGATGAAGGTGAAGATACATTTTTATCAGTTGAAGAAATGGAAGAAGATGAAATAGTTGAATGTCATGGAATGTGGGACTTTATCTTACCCAACTCTGATAATGAAAGTGAACAAGAAGCTCTCCCAGTAAATACCAAAAGCAAAAGTATAGCACAGCCTAATCAATAAAATTCAAAGAAGAAAAACTTAGCTCCTGTTACTAAAGATAAAGCTCCCATAAAGAAAACTCCAGTTGTGTCTCCCCACAATCAACCATCGTCCTCCAATCCTCCCTCGTCATCTAAAATGCTAGTAGTTTTAGATTCCATGGATTATAACATTGTGGAATACATGAAGAAGATCCGAGAAAATATTTCTTTACATGAACCTATCAAGATCAAACTTCAACAAAAGTTGTTGCTTAAAGAATTAAATGCAGTACCTTCTTCTCCTCTTCCAACTAGTGCATTATCCAAGGCTGCCAGAGGATCAACTGAGCCACCATCTGATAAGGTAGATGCTACTGATGTTGTTTTAATTGGGGATAAGTCAAATTCTCATACTCCTTCTTTTCTCTTGACTTATGAGATCTGCAATAGAAATTTTCATAACTGCTTAATAGATTCAGGGGCTTCATCAAATATAATTCCAGCCTTAGTTTGCTCCAAGTTAAATATTGAGCCCCATAAGTCTACATATTGTTCAATTAGATCGAACTAAGGTACAAGTTTTAGGATAAATAAATTCAGTTGCTATCAAATTATCAACTGATCCCAGGGTTGTCCAAATAATTGATATATTAATTGTTGACATCTCTGAGTTTTATGGTTTGATCCTTAGCAGAGATTGGTTCGAAAAACTTCACGATTATATTTCGATTGATTAGTCTCACATGTGGCTTCCCTATAATGGGAAACCAAATCAAATCAGAATAGATAGCAAAAAAAATTTGACTCATACAGTAATTGAGTTTGAAGAAGAAAATCAACCTGTAGCCTTCAATAATAACATTCTTGGAAACTATTTGGCTGAATCATTTTTTGGGAATTTTAATGCTCAACAATCTCCTTTTCCTGTTAATAGTGTCATGTCACAAATAGAAATTTCTCCCATACTGATACCTCAAAGTGTGTTAGTGTTGCAGATGAACTTGTAAATAAGCCTATAAATAAGCCTTTATTTTGGTCTTTGTATTTTGATGGATCAAAATCTAATGACGGTGCAGGAGCAGGATGTATTTTAGTTAGTCCAGAAGGAGAAAAAATGATGTTATCATGTAGATTAGAATTTGAGTGTACCAATAACACTGTAGAATATGAGGCATTGATTCAAGGGCTCTATAAAGAAATAGGCCTGAATATCCAATATCTGAAAGTATTTGGTGATTCCGAAATTTTCATTAAACAAGTGAGAAATATTATCCATTGTCTCTCGGGGCATCTCAAACATTATCAATCACTTTTTCAAGATCTCATAACTCATTTTTTGGCATTTGAAATTTTTCCTATTCCTAGATCACAGAATGTAGCAGCCAATCTTTTGGCTAATGCTGCTTCTAAACTCCTTCCGTCCAAGGATTATAGTCCAGAGATATTTTCTATTGAATTAATTTTTCGGCCACCTGTCCCAGATAATGTCACCAATTGGCGTGTGTTCAATCATGATGAGGATATCTTAAATTTCTTGACTTCTGAAGGATCTTATGACAATCAGATTATCGATGAAAGCAATCATGATCTTCAATTAAAGCAAAGACTCAATGAAAATCCTATTCCTAAATCTATGGTCAAGCTAGAAGATCTTTATGATATTAAGGATAGATTCAAAAAGGTCACTAATGCAAAACTTCAAAGTTCTACTTTAAGGTTTGAATTAGTAAATCTCGGCACTGAGGCCAAACCACAAAATGTCAATCTAGGACTTGGACTTTCATCAAATGAAATATTTTCTTTCATCAGATTATTAAAGAAATACAAAAATGTTTTCGCTTGGAATTACGAAGATCTGAAAACTTATGATACCTCTATCATTCAACACACAATTCCAATGATTTCTAATGAGAAACCTATACAACAGAAGCTAAGTAAAATTCACCCAAATCTTGAAATTCAAATCAAAGCAGAGTTGAATAAACTCCTTAAAGCCAAAATAATCTTTCCTATCAGACATTCTAAATGGGTCTCAAACTTAGTACCTGTAGAAAAAATAATGGTGATATTAGGATTTGCAAAGATTTAAGAAATCTCAATAAAGCATGTCAGAAAGATAATTTCCCATTACCAACAATGAAGCAGATACTTCAATCAGTAGTTGGCTCAGAGTTAATGTCTTTTCTTGATGGTTTTTTAGGATATAATCAGATACGGGTACACCCAGATGATAGATTAAAGACTACATTCAGAACTAAATGGGGAACATATGCTTATTAGAAAATACCTTTTGGTTTGAGAAATGTTGGAGCTACTTTCCAACGAGCCATGGATATAGCCTTAAAAGGTTTGATCAAAAGGACAGTCGTTGCTTACTTAGATGACATAACTATCTATTCTAAGAAAAAGAGCAGTCATATGCATGATTTAAAATAGATCTTTGAACGTTTGCAAAAAATATGAGATTTCTTTAAATCCCAAGAAATCATTCTTTGCTCTTAATGAAGGTAAACTCTTAGGGTTTATTGTATCCAAAGATGGCATATACATTGATCCTGACAGGATAAAAGAGATTTCCGATAGCCCTTTGCTGCATAATAAGAAATCTATGCAATCGTTTTTGGGACAGATAAATTTTGTGAAGAGATTTGTTCCTGATTTTTCTCATATAGTTTTGCCCTTGCAATCCATGATTAAGAAAAATTTAGTCTTTAAATGGGGACATAACGAAAAAGAGGCTTTTGACTCGATCGAACAAGTAATCATTAATGCTCCTGCATTGAATACTCTGAATTTTTCTAGTTATTTTATTTTGTATACTTTGGCCATTGAAACATATTAAGTTGTTGTTTTAACACAGATCAATGACCAGCAACTAGAAGCACCCATATCTTTCTTTAGTTCTAATTTGTAGGGTGCTAAGCTCAACTATTCCGAAGTTGGAAAACAAGCTTTCGTTGTATTTAAGTCTATCAAACACTTTAGACTAGTCCTCCTAAAAACACACACTAAAGTAATAGTCCCATTTTTTGCAGTGAGACAATTGCTAGTTCAAAGATAAGTAGGAGATAAGAGAGCTAACTGGATAACAGCTTTACAAGAGTATGATATTGATATTAAACCAGCGAAAATTGTTAGAGGGCAAGTTTTTTGCAGGTTATTGGTAGGAGCTTCCAATATTCCAGACCATGACGATTCAGATAATATTGCACAAGTAAATGAGATAAGTATCATTAATTTTGAATCTCAATATGTTGATCTAACTCTTACTTAAAAAATGGATATGCTCCCCCTGAATTCAGTTACAAAAACAAATGTGCCTTAAGATTAAAAGCCAAACACTTTGAAATCATTGATAATGTGTTATTCAGGAGAAACTATGATTCAATTTTATTAAGATGCCTTGAAAAAAACTGAAGCACAAATGGTTTTGCAGGAATTCGATAATGGCCCAGCAGGTGGACATTTTGGAGGAGACACTATAGCTCACAAAATACTACATGCTGGATATTATTGGCCGACTTTGTTTAAAGATGACCATGACTATGTAAGGAAATGTAATATATGCCAAACTGTTAGTGGAAGACAAAGGAAACCATTCTTTCCTTTACAACCAGTAAACATTGAGCAACCATTTGAACAATGGGGGCTTGATATTATAGGAGAGATTGTTCCACATTCTTCCAAGCAACACAGATACATCCTCACGGCCACAGACTACTTCACAAAGTGGGTAGAAGCAATTCCACTAAAGGTAGCCAATTCTGATGCAATTATTGAATTTATTGATCAATTCATCATTACAAGGTTTGGTTTACCTAACGCGCTTATTTTTTATAATGCATCTTATTTTTCTAGGAATAGTATAGTTGAATTTGCTCTTAAGAGAGGTTTTAAGTTAAAATACTCTGCAAATTACTATCCTCAAGGAAATGTCTTAGCAGAGTCAACTAATAAGAATATCATCAAGATTATTAAAAGAATTGTTGATCAAAACCAAAAGAATTGGCATAAATATTTAATATTTTCATTATGGGCAGATCGCATAACTCAGAAGGCCTCAATAGGTACTTCTCCTTTTAACTTGGTGTATGGGAAAGAAGTTGTAATACCACCAAATTTAGCACTCCCATCTCTAGCCCTAGTACAATTCATTGAAGAAATTCCTTCTTCCTCTATTCAATTGAGGTTTGATCAAATCCTTAAATTGGATGAGGAAAGAGAAAAGGCCAAAATTACTCATGCTAAACATCAACAAGTCATTAAATCTTCTTTTGATGCAAGTTTTGCTGGCTCAAAAACATTACAGATTGGTGATCTCGTTTTGAAATGGGACAAAGCACATGAAGATAAAGGTAAGCATACCAAATTTCAGAAGATATGGCTTGGGCCATTTTAAATCGTTGAAAATATAGGTTCACCAATGTTTCTACTGCAAGATTTATCAGGAAAGAGAGATTCTCTTCCTGTGAATGGGCTTATCTTAAAGAAATTCTTTTCCTAAGGAGGTAACCCCTTCTTACCTATACATATTCTTTATGCAAGCTAGTTTCTTTTAGAAAATAATGTTGTAAATAGTCTACCATTGGCTTTTCACTATTGAAAAGCTCTTTGAAAGAATATTGTGAATACTTGCTTTTAAAAAGTAGAAACTTTCAAGGAAATAATTACAGTTTTGGAAATTAGATAAAACATGAAACTCTGAGATCCTCTTTAAATTTGTGAAATCTTCCAAACCTTGAAAATACAGTAAATCATTTTGAGTTTTATCAGTTGAGAAAGGTTATTTATAAAAAGGTAAAGACTTTCTCCAACTAAGCATCCACAACTCTATAATTTTCATCCATAAACTCTTAAGGAGTAAGTCATTCACCCCATCCACTAGGTTTATGATTTTTCAAAGTGTAATTCTAAAATATATCTGATTTAAAAGATAAGAGGTCTCATGCTGAGCCTGCTTACCATGATCATAGAGAACTAATTAAACTAACATTATCAATACTGCATATCAAAACAGGGTAATGGCTTATAATCATAAGACAAGGGGTCTCATTATGAGCCAGCTTGTTCAGTTCAATTACAACTGGTGAATGACATTGTCATCTTCTGGCTCCCAAACCAGGACAATGGCTTTTATCCAAAAAATAAAAAAGTAAAAAATGAAAATACATGTAGATATGTCTTTCTGGATTTATCTTTCAAAAGTTATACTCTTAGATGGATGGGACAATGAATGATTAATGGTTAAAAGGTAACCCTGTCGAGATTATAGATGTTTGCTGGTAGCAGAGGCACTACCTATGACAAAATAGTATATTTAAAAGCTAAGCTGGAAGAGCCCCCTACTTTATCTTTAACAACCAATCAAAGCTTGAAGAAACCAAAAAAGTGTTTTTATTTTATCATAAGGGTTTGTAAAAGAAATTGCAAAATTGATATTTTGTTTATTCAGAGTAAGACTTTTTTATCTAACCAATTCTTAGATAGTTTTCTTTTCCTCAATTGATTCTACTTAAGAAAGTTTTAGAAATTTCATTATTTTATTCAGAGATAACTGGTTCTGCTAGTGAATCACCAATTTTTGTGCTATACAACAACCCCCCATTTCAATTTTTAATCTTAGTCTTAAAATGCTAAATAAGAAATGGGTCCCCTTTAGGATATAAAAAGCAATAAAACTTTTGAATAAAATAGATTTGCCATATTAGTCATATAAAAGTTGCTTTATGAGTATTTAGGACCACTCATTGCAAATCGCAATTCTTTAGAACCCATGAACATCCATTTGGAAAGTTGTGATGTAATCAAAGTCATAGCAAAACCCTCATCGCGAAGTTTTAATCAAAATAAGCCATTTATAAAAAATACGATGTGATATAACTATCGCATCTCGCACATCATTAATCCCAAGGAATGAATTATAGTGTTTCATTGAAACCTTGCGATGCGATAAGGCTATTACAATTGCATATCACCGATTCATAAGAAAGCATCCAAAACACTCCATTGAAAAATTGCTATTCGAAATAATTATCGCATGTCGCACTCTCGATAAAAGCAAGTAATAGATACTGTGAATACATGTGATAAAGGGATAAATTAATTATAAAGAAAAAACGTGATTTGCCAAGTTTGAAACCCATCATCTCCCCATGCTAGCTCAACACTCATCGCAATCACAACAATGCAAAGAAAATTTTTGAGTGTGGCACCTGTAACTCCTAATTTTCGATACGCGATGGTTCCACAAATATTAAAATAATACAATCGCTAATCGCAAATCGCAGAGTCACAGCACCTGTTCTAAAAAAGGACTGTTACAAAACCTGCGATGCGACATATATTACTTCAGCATTAAAGTTTCATGTTATGAAGTTACGGTAAAGCATTAAGGGGCATTTATGGTTAATTCCTTTAAGGATTTCATTTGTGGTAGCTATGTACAATATAAGATCTTTTGCATCTAATTCGCATAACTGCTTTTAGTCTGTAATTTGTGTATTATCTCCTCTCAAGTTTTTCGCCTATTATGCTCCTCTTTCTCATTTTGCAGTGTTAATCCAAAATCACACAATTGGTCAAGATGTCTAAGAAATCTGGAAAGACAAAGGCCCCCATTATAGTGGAAGAAGGACAAGCAAAATTGGTGTTAATTTTAGATACTACCTGTCAAGGTCTTGGTAAAATCTCGTGGGAAGGTATATATGCTTTACTTGAAGCAGAAAATTCAAAGGAGATAGAAGAAGAAGCAACAACTAATGGAACTAATGAAATATAAAACATGCTAAGTGATTTGGCCAGCTCCTTCTTCCATAGAATAGCAGCTCGTGCAAAATTTTTACCATATAATGATCTAGTGAAATGGGTAATCAAAAGTATTAATATAACAAACAGAGCTTTCTTCACAACCGATGGAAGGATGTTTGGGACATTCAAACCTGAAGATGTCAAGAGAATGTATCACTTTCCAGATCCCCAGCGACACTACAACAAATCATTCCTGGAAGCTTTCGCTAAGGAGAATCAAATAGAGTCAGACCCTATCAAACAGTGGAGACATTTTCCTAACAAGCATAAACATGAATCTTCTGGTATGTACTCTGTGGACTCCTTAGCATCTCCATATTGTTATGCTACTGCTATGGTCTGTAGGCTCTTTGGAAGCCCCGATTCTGCTAGATTTTCTATAGAAATGGTTTGATAGAAGCAGCGATCAACTCCTTTGTTAGGGATTGGGCAACTATTCTATCGGATAAAATGGCCAATCAAATACTAGATTATAGAAAGAACAGATTTGTCACCACCCAAGTTGTGCCCCCATTTTGTATGAGTGCTTACATAATGGACACAATCTGTTTTAATTCTGACTTTCCCATCCTAGGTTGGAAATGGATTATTCAGGATCCAACCCCCATTCATATTTATCATAAGTACTTATGGAGTTCTAAATACAAGAATCATTTATACAGGATTTGCCATGGTTTCATTTTACTTGTCCATCAAGCCATATTTAATAAACCTGCTCCTTGGCTGTCTAACGAGGCTAGCATTGATTTAACCTCAATCGGAAGTTGGTTCGAGGAGGAGAAGTTCACCTATATTAGGGTTTTTGGCAGTATTATAGATCCTCATGTCCTTCCACTCTACATTCCAGATAAGCTATTAGCTAGGGAAATAGCCTACCAGATAGTGGAAAAATGGATGTCTAGAAACCTTAAAGAGTCTAAGAAACAAGTGTGGCCTCCATTTCCCCTCCGTTGTGGCACTTACACATTGCATGATTTTAAGCATGCCGAGAAAGAAGCAGAGAAAACAAAGGATCTGATTCTACCGGTTATTCCTAAAAGACAATATGATCCAAACAAGGTTACTTTCAATTTCACCACTCAGGTGAAAGTTAGAAAATTCATACATGAGAATGATGAGTTTGATGACTTATTGGCTTCAGCAGAGTTATTCTCAATAGTAAGTCATCTAGCAGCATTCAAATTGGGAGTCGACAAGATGGACAAATTCATGGAATATATGACATGGAGGTTACTGACAGTACCTCTAGATTTATTAAATACTACCCCTATTATTCAGCAAGCAGAGCACACCGGGGCGCAGACTATTGAAAATATTTTCGAAGAAGGTGAAACAAGTGGAAAGACCAGTGAACCGCTTAGCATAGATGTTCATATTGACCCCATCTTGATTAAAGAATGGGAGCAATTTGATCAGCAGATCAAAAGCCAGAGCGATCCCCAAAACATTATCACATCAGCATCGCCCGCAACACAATGGCCCATTGTTCCTGATAGTGCGATTGAAGGAACACCCAGTAAAGACATAGCTCAGAAAGAGATTGAAATAATCCTTGAAAATCCTTCAAGAGAAATTACATTGAATATTGAGGAAATACCACCCTTGGATGTATTTTACAGCCCAAAACACAGGGTTGTAGTCAAGAGGCAGAGGAAAAAGAGGAAAATAGACCAGACATCATCCACAGCTCCTCAATCTAAATTTATGAATGTTTTATGGAAGGATTCAGAGGTCAATCCTTCTGAGGATTTGACTAAGTTATCTCAATTTACAGGGGCATACACAGCTGCTACAATTAATAAGGCAATTGAAGTTAACCAATTGATCAAAAAAGGGATCAAAGGATTAATCGGCTTGAGGAACTGTTGGCAGAAGGAAAACAAAAGAACGAGCAGCTGGAAGTACAATTAAACCTAGAGAAACAGAAGATTGACCAGTATGCCATCCAAAAACAACAACAGTTGCCTCAAGAGCTCGAACAGCTTCAATTGACACATCAACAAGAAATTAAGGCTAAACAGGAGCAAATCACACAACTACAACTCTATATAGAATAGTTCGGAGATTATCCCAAGGTTGAGGAATTTAAGAAAGAAACACTAGAGGAAAATAAAGCCTTATCTCAAAAGTTAAATCTACTTTGCCATAAAATATCTCTTATCGACCCATTATGCATCACAATGACATCACTGATCTCCTCACCTAATGCCTTATCAACTGGGATGGGTCCATAAGGATGGCCCTTGCGTCATGGTGTCCCAACGTTGTGTCATCGCTTTCGCTATTGGTCCCTTTCATGATACCATGGTCTGTGATCGATCAAGCAGTTAATACTAGATTAGAATTTGAGGATGTAGATGATAAGGTCACAAATTACCTCTCCTGGCAAAGCACAAAGGAAGGAAGAGCTGCTAAACTACCAAAAATTCAAGAGTCGCATAGAGAAATAATGTTTTCAGAATGGGAAACACATTTGATAAATCCATAAAGGGCTCCCTCTAGGGCCAGGGCTATAATGAATAATGTGACTGAGCTGGTGAATGATAATTTATATGGAGCCAATTTAATTTGTGATTGTTCCCCAGGAAATCTTCCTAAGGCGAAAGTGTTAGAAAATCAATGGAAGCAAGATTTGGCCACCAAAGATGAACAGCTCAACAAAGTACAAAGCCTTAACTGGGATGCATATTGGTCCTTTTTGGTCAAGCCACACAGCCAACAGATGACCATCAAATGCCTTGCCGATGTTGTTGATCGCATGATGCCCGAGCTTTCAGATGCCACATACACAGGACAACTACACTCCAGGATGAGTCATCCTCCAGAAATTCAAAACATGCTCTCAATTTGTCGGTTGCGGATACAAGAGAAGAAATAGATGCGATGAATCTCTTCAAAGGCGATCGCAATACTATTTTTGAAATTCAAATCCCAGATTTTAATATAGGCAGTTCCAACAACTCTTAGCAATTTTTGTGGACAGTTTGTTTTAATTTTATTATAAAATCCTTTCATGTTATTTTAGGAAGGGTCCTCAATTTTTACAAAACTAGACTTGAGAAGTTTGCACTTCTGCGCTTCTTAATTTATTTTTTATAAGCCGTGGATCAAGGTTTCAAATTTTTGTGAAAGAGCTTCATCAAGACCTGCATTTTTGTATCTCCTTGGAGTTTCTGGAATAAGAAGGCAAAACCAGAATGTTACTTACATAATGAGACTCAAATGCATTCGATATTTCTATCACTGTTCTTTTTGTCTTGTTTTTTATGTAATTAGCATCACATTTGATTTGTTATTGTTGATGTATTCACATGCTTCAAACAACTCCATATCATGTCACTTCTCAATGATTTTGATTGTTATATTAAAGATATATGTCACAATAAATATTAGTATGTTATGCGATATATTTTCACAATTACTTTGTTTAATTTCTTAAACAAAGTAATCATTATTTAAATGCACATTTCTATGAATAAGTAAATAATCTATATTATTATTTGTCTACTAGGAATCATCAAGAATCACATTGTTACAAGATTACCCAGGTTATATAAATATATCTGTATATTTTAGAGTTATAGATTAAATCACCTATCATATTTGTTATACATTTAAAAAACTCATTCATCAAACCATACATTATTGGGAAACTAGTCCCATAATATCCAATCAGAGCCACCATACCAAACAGAGAAGGAGCTGTACTAAGGTTCGAACTGGGTGGTTATCCCCAATGTTGGTGCTATGATTTTAGAGGCATCAACAAGGTGTAACACAAGAAATGGAAATCTAGTGGTGGCGGCAATATATTATTACATTTCACATGCTTTACATCCCAACAAGGAAAAAACATGGTTCAAAGACATTTGGCATTGGAAAATCCCGACAAAGATCATACTCTTTTGTTGGTTGATATGGCATAATCACATATTAACATGGGACAACATTGGTAAATGCGGGATCCATGGTCCAAATTATTGCATTCTCTGCAAGGAGGCAGGTGAATCTGTTTTACATCTATTTTTGCAATGTCCTTCCTCTATTTCTATATGGTGCAGGGTTTTACAGGCCTACAATTTACAAATAGGATGAGCTTTATCTTCTATTGAATCATGCTTTATTTGGTGGATACAACACCATTATTCCCTCATATTGCTTCCTTGTTGTATCATCTAGGGCATGTGGCGATTATAGAATGTGGTGATCTTTGAAGACTCCCCCCTTGACATAGGAAGAGTTTCTAGAAAAATTTATGCACACTTTGGAGAATTCGCTGAGGATCCAAAACCCAAAAAATAGAACAAATTACTACTTGGAAAACTATTAATGTCTCATCCAACTGGCTTCTTTAATGGGGCAACACAATAGGGTAAGTGTGGTTATGGTATTGTATTATATCTTGATCCAAACCATCATATCCAACTGAATTGGTTCCGTGGAGATGGCTCCAACACACATGCAAAAGTCATAGCTTTGTGGGGTCTCATGTATTATGTTAAAAGAACAAACCTAATGCAGTTGAATATCTTTGGGGATGCTAAGGTCATAATAGATTGGATAAATGACCTGGCTAACATACATATCCCCAATTTCATACCTTCAGAATTCAACAAAGTTGTTGACTCTCTCTCCAGAAAGGGATTATTTGCGAGGTCGGGTTATATTTTTTACCAAGTTCACACCAATGGAGACATGGGAGGAGGACTCTTTTCATATTAAATAACTACCTCCACTACTTTTGTTTCCTTTTTATTTTTCTTGTTACAACATGTATTTTTTGTTTTATATAAGTATGTTATTTATATACTTACTGGATGAATTTTGGTACCCTACAAAGGGATAAACTTTATCTTTAGTTTATGTTCATGTTGAAACTGGTTTACCTGAACCTTGTTTGGATGGTTATAGTTGAACACAACAATTGTTTCATTAAGTAGTGCATGAACATTCTTTGTTGTATATGCCTGCCCATTCGAACAATAGGATACATGTACTGGTTTTTTTCAACTAATGAAACTCATCAACATTTTTTTCTCTATGGGAAAGTTAGATTCTATGCATATGGATTCTTTTAAGAATTATAATTTAACAAGTGTTGTAAGGTGCCACTTAATTAGAAACCATGCTTTGAAAAAAATTGCATAAGAAATTATAACCCATATTGGTAAATGTTAAAATAAGTATTACATAGTAGCTATTCCATGTCGTTTAGTTTAAATATAGCTAAATTGAAGTAAAAAACAATAAATACATAATGATTTCATCAATAGTTTACATTCTGAGAATGTAGGCTTCTGTTATTCATAGTATGTACAAATTATCTTTCAGATAAATCACAAAATAGTTTTCAAGGTCTATGCTTTTCGAACCATAGGCTTCTGTTATTCATAGTATGTACAAATTATCTTTCAGAGAAACCACACAATAGTTTTCAAGGCCTATGCTTTTCGAACCACTCACTGTGGTTCATCATCGGGACAAAGACGGATAACCTGACCTAATGAAACAAATAATTACAATAGAAATGTAATGGTAAGATCCCAACACCTAAAAAAATAATATTATCTTCAACAAGAACACTAGAGAAAAATAAAAGCCAAAAAATTATGATGCAAGTCAAAAATGTAAATCCATAAAATTAAGAGTTGACGAGAAAATTCCCCTTTCTTTGTAAATCTTAGTTGTTGAGATCCAATCGTTGCATCTCTATTGTATTTATTTGTTTCCTTTGGTTTATCCATGGTCGACCTTGAAAATTATTTTGTGATTTATGTATTCAGGCTTCTGTGATCCATAATGAATTAGGCAAAGTCTTTCTGTAGAAATCACATAAGAGAATTTTTTGACCGACGCGTTTTGAACCAACAAGTGTGCTTCATCATCAAGACTAGATGAAGAGACAGACCGCGACAAAGGCTTAAATAGAGAGCAATGTAGAGACATAGCTTCAAGTAATAGCTATATTTGAGCAATAATATTTAAATTATGATATTAATTTATTAATATATTAAAAACAAATATTATTAAGTAACACTATATTAAACAAGTAGTTTTTGAAAATTAATATTTAAATAGTGATATTAGTTTATTAATTTATTAAAAATATTAATAAGTAACATATAGTTTTTGAAAAATAATATTTAAATTAATTTATTAAAACCAAATATTACTAGTTTTTGAAAAATAATATTTAAATTATGATATTAGTTTTTAAGTATTGAGGGTCTTTCCCAGTGCATTATATTAGATATCATTTTTTTGGGATTCAACTGTGTTAAGAAAGTCATCCATCTATGACCATTTCCATGAGAGGTAGTATTAACTTACAAATTTCTCATGATTTTTTAATAGTCCACTTAGCACTCATTCTATTGAAAAGTCATGAGAAATTAGTCACTTACTACTACCTCTCAAGGAAATGGTCATAGATGAATGACTTTCTTACCGCACCCAAAAAATGATATCTATGATATTAGTTTATTAATTTATTAAAAACAAATTTTAATAAGTAACCGCTATTTTAAATAGTGAGTTTTTTGAAAAATGGTATTTAAATTAATTTATTAAAATAATAATAATAATAATCAAAGTCAAACTTTAAACAAGGAAGGAAGTCAAAAATTATAAAAAAGATTCAAGAGCCTAATGCAGACAAGATCATTTAATAAATAAAATAGTTAATGGAAATAAAATAAACTACATTAAAAATAATTAATAGAAAAATAAATAAAATAAAACAAAAATATACATAAGTCAAAAGAAATATATATAAATAAATAAATAAAAATAAAAAAATAATATATATATATATATAAGGGTGAACAATAAAATATGGGTTGAGGCCTATTAAACAAATAACAAAAATACTAAAAGGAGTTAAGAAAGGATAGGATGATAAAATACATAAAAAAACATGAAAGATCAAGAAAATAAACTCTAGAAGAATAGATCAACAGCAAATACTATAAAAAGGATGACAATACCTATATAGATAAACAAACAAATAAAATAAACTTTATAAATTTTATAAATTTTTATTACAATGAACACATATCTCTCTTAAATATAAATTTCATAATTATAATATTTAATGTTTGTTTTATATTTCATGATTATAATATTTAATGTTTGTTTTATTGTTAATATGACCACTTAATTATAATAATTTTTTCTACTATTTGAAAAAAAATATTATTAAGTGAAAAATAACATGAATGATATTTAATTATTTATTACTAATAAAATTAATTGGAATTTAATCTTTCTTTAAGAATTTAAATAAAAATATAAAATTACATGATTTTTAAATGTTTTAAATAAAATAAAATAAAAAATGATTGAGATTAGTTTTACTAAAATAACCCTTATTAAAGATGATTAATTAATTTATTTTTTAAATTAAACAAAAACCAAAAAACATGTCGCTTTAGTGATCGTGAGATGGATACTTGCCATTTTTTCAGATATTGAATTTTAAATAGTCTAATTGTGTAGAAGCTCCCAAGTCACTGTGCTCACTGGTACGTAATAACCAATTTATGAATGACTTATTTAACAAATTTATGAATGACTTATTTAACAAATTATTTTATTATTTTTTATTTAATTTAATTTAATTTAATATTAATTAGAGGAAATTTTTCTTTATTTTGATAGGAATTAATAAATTGAGATGTGATGTAGATAAATTAATTAGTTCCATAAAGACTCGCATAAATTTTGGTGGATAGTAACACTAGTAAATCTACATATTCACAGTTTTACTCCTAAATAAGTGTTGAGAAAAACATAAATCATGGTGTGAGGAGCTCTTATGTATATCGATTTGCATATTATTCCTATCCATTTTTTATACAAAGATTTGCTTAAATTATGGTAGGAAGTAAGTGATGGTAAATATGCTATTTAATGAACTATTTTCAAGGAATTTATTTTTGGATGGTTTTCCAACAAATTTTAAGAATAAAAAATCATTACACAAATATATAAAAATCATGCATGAATATTGCAAACATATCCATAAATTATCCACATGGCATTATGTTGTGCAAAGTTGCAATAAGACATTCAAGTTATGGTCCAATCAAATATTTAAAAAAAAAAATTTAAACAATATTAAAAAATAAATATTTTAATGTATAAAATATTTTTCGGAAGAAGTCACATTGATGGTCAACGCATTTGGAACCAACGAGTGTGGACACGATGAAGAAACGGATCAAGGAAGAGATTAGGAAAAAAAGGTCAACCTAACAGCCAGGAGAAAATGGCTATATTTGACCAAGGGAATAAAAATTATTATTATTAATTTTTAAATTAAATAAAAATTATTATTAAGTAAACCCTAGGCAAATATAATCGTTGGGATTATTTATTAGAATATTAATATATATTTAAATAAGATCAGATCCTTGTAGAAATAAATTAAACATTATTATAAATCTAAACAAATATAGCGGTTACAAAAAAAAATTAATAAATAAATAAATAGATAAACAAATAAATTAATTAAATTTAAATTTAAAAATTAAACTTTAAATAATATATTAAATCTATTTAAATTTGTCTCCTTTCCTCCCTTGGTCAAATAGACCTTTTTTTCCTGTTTAACCTCTTCCTTGATCTGTTTCTTCAGTGTTCTCAAGATGAACCACACTTGCTAGTTCGAAATGCGTCGACCAAAATCTTCAATGTGACTTTTCCAAAAAATATTTTATACATTATGATATGGATCACAAAAGCTTGAATTTGAAAATAAATATTTATTTTTCAAAGTTAAACATTATAAGTTACATTGATCAAAGCTAAACTAATTGGGAGATTCTTGTTTTGGCTTGGACTAATTCATAGTATATATTTATTTTATTTTTATATTTATCATGTTTTATAAAGGTATAAATATCTTCTCAATTTTTTTCAATTTAATATTAAAATATTCTATCATATAAATTTATAATATATTTGGAATTAAAATGAATTTATATTGGTTTTTAATGTGTATATAAAATGTGTAAATTTTGTATTGAACATGCAATACTCTAAAAACCTAGGAGCCATTTTGAGACATTAAATTACAACTTTTGTGGTTCTGACTTTATTGAGGACATAGATTCCATAATCTACACATCGATATCTTTCCAACAATGCAAGAATCACCTCAATCAGAGTCCATATGAGAAATTTATGCCTCATGGGATTTGACCCATCAATATTGACTACCATAATTAAAGAGGACACCACGTCAACCCTATAACTCATGGAAAAAGGGGCTAGCCACATGGGCACTATGAAGAAGGCCCTAAAGGGTTGAGTTGCAACTTATATCAAGGGTTAAATGCGTAAAATTTTAACCCCTAGTTGGCTATGTTGTGTTATAATCGAGCCACTGAGACCAAAAGGGGTTCCATTCTATTTGAGTGCATTTTGTTCCATTCTATTTGAGAAAATAGAGAGAGTTTCTGGACTATAGGAGCCCATAGACCACATGTCTCACCCCTTTGTACTTGGATCCATTTCCATTCAGATAAATAAAGAGAAGAGAAACATCACCTTCCCATTGGGTTTTCTCTCATGAGGGTTTCCCATATCATATAATATGTTATTTTGGTTGTGAGTGATTGTATTTTTGTATTTTCTCTATTACATTTTATATATTGCATGCATGAAAATGGAAACTTAATAAAACCAAACACATAAGGAAAATAACCCTTATAAAAAAGGTTTCAAATTTTAAGTACAATTTTATCATATCTATTGTGATGAGTTGTCTAATGGAATATTGTCGACAATGTACAAATCAAATTTGTATTAGAGTAGGTTTCTTTGGGTATATTGTGTAGAGTTACAGGGGATCTAGATTGGTTAAGTTGAAATCCATAAAGCCCCAACCATGACTAATTAATCTATTAATAACTCTCAAGATCCCACAAAGGAGAGTTTCATGGAGTTGGGAGCACAAGTCACAGATATAAATCATAATATGACCCTCCTCATGACAATTATCACCAAAAAGCTTGGATTATTAAAAGAAGATGGAGGTTCTAATGCATAGGTCATATCAAAGCGGATATCGGCAGATTGAGAAGGACTAGAGAGGGATTATAAGAAATAACTTAACAAGGATCAACCTAGTTTAAGTGTCATGAGCCATATGCAATCCTTGTTTAAGATGGAATTAAAGGTTGACATCAAGCTATATCAAGCTGACAATTTGTAGTTGAATCATTCGTTCAAGCCATTAAAAGTTTATTTTGTGTTTATCGTATAAAGGAAGAATATAAATTTTCATTTGCATGTCTAAAATTAGAAGACCATGCTCTGACCTGGAGAGAAATCCAAACAGAAACCCTGAAACTAGATGGAGATCCTCCAACGACTAAGTGGGAGGATTTCAAAACTCTCATAAAATCATAGTTCTACCCTATCAGGTATCTAGAGGACCAACTGATCTAATGGCATTACTTCAAGTAGAGACGAGGTCAGAGTGTACAAAAGTACACCATGAGATTTAGGAAGATGGCAATAATGTCGAGTATCTCCTCAAAGAACCCAAGCATACTCGTCAAGTATCTTGGGGGTTTATATAGCCATTTACAAAAGCAATGGTTTTGTTAAAACCCAGAAAAATGGACGATGGTTTTGTACAAGAACAATACTTAGAGAACATAGGCCTGAAGAAAGAGAAATCAAGTGGCTCAAAGAAAAACAAGCACCTGGAAAATTCAAAAGTGGGGAAGAAGAAGTGGAAAGGGAGAAAAGTAAAGAAGACAACAACCACAACACATCAATGCAAAGATCCCAACAACCACTACAACCACTATAATATTGATGTTCATATAGAAGAGAAGTGTTAGAAATTGAATTAAGATCTCAAACTAAAGAAGAAATATGCGAAGAAGAAAAATATCATGGCCATTGATGTTTGAAACAATTTTAAATACTGAGAGGGGGGATGAATAATTGTTTAGCCTAATTTTAACTTTTATGCCAATTTTATATTTTCATTCAAACTTGACATTCATTATGTGAGCAACCATTATCATAACATTTGCATCAAATGAATTAATCAACGGAAAAACACACACCAAGAGAAGCATACACATAAGACACTGAGGGTTAACGTGGAAACCCTTCTGGGAGGAAAACCACCAAAACGTTGTTTACATATTTTGATGTAAAATATGAGCTCCTACTCTATTTATATCATTCTTTGTGAGCTACCATTCATAGGGAGCACCAACTCCCTTTGATTGTTTGCTAGCACCCACTAGCAAGAAGCACAAACTCCCTTATTTTGTAGACACCTGATCAAATACCAAAAGCACTTACTTCATGGATTTGTTGCAAGCACCAACTTGCAGGAGGCACCAACCCCCAAGGTTTACTAAAAAATCCACTGAGATGGAAGCACCAACTCCCTGTTTTGCATGTTCCAACCCACACTCAATAAGGAACTCACTGCTCCTTGTAATTGGTGGCCACTCTGCCTTATTTCATCTTTGCATTCACTAACTCAACCCTTTGTTCTACTTAGTAGTATACACTCAGCCTTTTATTCTCATTAGTTTCTTTCACTCATGCACAACCCACACAACACTATGTCTTCTACTCACTTTGCTCACACTATAGCAACACAAATTCAACTCGGCTCTTGGCCCTCATTCAATAAGCACTTAGCTGCTCTTATCCTTTCTCTTCTACATAGGCACACATTGCCTCTCAAAATTGTGTTCTTACACACCAAAGCTCTCACTTTGGCTCTCAACAAAGTTGTATTCCCCACAGTCTAACTTAGAGTTCCTGAGTTTTGTTCCTATGCAACATAGGGAACGATGCAGTCTCTATTAGCACATCATTCTTCCCAAGATCATACTTCAGCATGGCTCTCCATCATGTTGATGCATCAAATTTATTGGCCATTGTAGCTGCATTAAATCAAAGAATGGATTCTGAGTGTTTTCCCATACTTAGAATTAAGTTTCATTCAATTTGTGCACTTCAGCAATCTTTTCCATTAAATTTTGCATGAACCGACAACATGGGTCTCCAATGCTCAAGATGAACTTTGGGCACTACTCTCTTGGTATGTGGTCAGATCTTCTGCACCCAAAAATATTTTCAACTCAATTCTTCATAATGTGCAAGAAATATCAAGGATGGCTCGTTTCTATTCAAGTCATGTTCCATTAATTAACTTTCACATCATTGCCCTTTGTAACATTATTTTCCTATACTAGTCCATCACCCATTATTGCTCATTAACACAATTTTTTCTATTGCCAGAAGTTCTTAATTCTACCTTCCAACCCGTTCAAATTCCTTCATGATTCAATTAGGGCCAATAGCCAATTTTTCCATTGCCACTATTTTGGAGATCTAGCTACTGACTTATATCACGCCTTAACCTTCGATCTGCAGCAGACCCAAAATATGGCATAGGCACCAAATTCAAGTTTTCAACCTATTTTTCATTACCAGAGGGGCTAAGCTCTTAAAAAACTTCTGATTCATTCAATGTTTGTTATCTACAAATATGGCACAAAGCCTAATATGACACACCTTTCAAATATGGAGGATCTTTGTCAAAGTTGTCGACTCGTTCATGTCCACAGGCACTAATCCCTTTCTATCATGCACGCAACTCTTATGCCTACAACCCTAAATGCTTTTTATATAGCCCAAAGTCCTTTAAACAATTTCCCACTACGTTTTTTTCATTGAAAACAACCCAAAGGCCCGGAGTCACTTAACATGCAAAAACGTCGCAAAATCGTGACTTGGGCGTGCCTTCCATCATTTGATGGAATCGTTATCTGTTGACAAAGGCTCTGTCTCCTAGGCCTATTATCCCGACCAAAACTCCCAATGCGCCTTTGTTTTCCTCCAAGGTAATCTCTATGGGCTTACATGTCCAGTGGGTTTTCCCTGTGCCTTTTCCCATTGGTCCTACGCTTTGTCATTGTAACAACCCCTAGTTGATTTTCCACGTAAATAAAATAAGATCAAGGTCATGGGACATATATTCCAAGTTGAATGGAGGGAAAACATCATAGTGGGAATCACTTGTCGTTAATAATGTATGTGGAAATTGGCAAAGGAAAAGAGGCAATAATTGGCATTTAATTATGAAAATAAAGGAAAATAGGAGAAACCGATGGTGAAGAGACACAAATTTGCATGCAAGGAAAATTATAGGAAAATGAAGAAAAAGGAAGAGAAATGATAAAAAGGCATCAGAGAATTAGTTCAGAACTTTTGGCTCAGCTTTTTTCAAGCGTAGATTTCTGACAATTTTGAGTTAACTCTTGTTCATTCTCTCATACTCTTTCACACTTAGAGCATTCTTGGAGCATTATAGAAATCACTTGGATTGGAGAAAGAAAGCAAAGAAAAGAAAGGAAGCATAAGGAGACAATTGCATCAGCATCTATAACATGCTTACTATTATCACCCCAAGAAACTCTCCTAGGTTGTATCTCAGAGAAGCTCGGGAACATTACAAACTCAACAAAATGTTGGAAATGGATGAATGGAAGGAATGATGCTTGTCCAAGCCAGATAACCACTTCTACTATGCTTAACTCTAGACATGGGTGAACACCCCCAGACTACAAGGCTTTAGACCACCAATTACTCACAGTTTGAGGATTAGGTGAACATGGAGAATACTGACCACACCAGCAGATGCACAGGACCCTGTGATGGCCGGCTGCAACCAGTAAATAGATCTGCAAATCTATTTCCTAATGCACAAACAGGATGACAGCTTCCTAGCACTAAGTAAACAGAAACCTACATAACACATTCAATGATACATACTAGACTTCAACACAGAGGTGGGATGACAGCCCCTCTAATGTTAAATATCAAGAGCACATGAAAAATGCATAACAGGCACAGCCTAGAATATAGTAGAAATGGAAAGTGAGCAATTAACCGCAAAAGAAGCTTGTATTAGCTGAAAATGAAGACCAGACCCTACGAGTATCAAAGTAGTCACAGTCTACAGAAGTTGAACCTTACATCAAAACTACAACCATCAACCCTGATTACATCTGTGTTCAGGGTATATATAGAGTTTGATTACAAAAATACCCTATTGTTCTAGGCGTGGAGGGGTCATAATTGACCACTAACCGCTTTAACTATCCAGTATGGGTCTCTATTGCAATCTGCTTACTTTGGTGAACGAACTTGACCTTTTCTAATATTCTGTTGTCCTTCTTGAGCAGGTGGAGTGCAATATGGAAGACATTCCATAACTGATAAATGCGTTTAACTGCTCAAGGCTTGTCCTTCTCGTTCTTCGGCCACTCTGTTTCTTAAATGCGGTTGTTGGAGAGGAAATGCACCAGGTACTTGGTAAATGATCACTGTCGTCCTTCAGGTGCACGGCATGACCAGGGTGTGTTGACTTCATGGAGGATGTACAAGTGGGCGAAGGACGAACATCAACCGTTGGATCGCAATGATTGATGGCGGGGATCGTTTTGCAGAAGGTATGGGGAGATATGGGATCGAGATGGACGAGGGCCATTGGATTAAACACGGGAAGATCCAGCGGTGATCGGGGGTGGAAGTTGCACGAGGACTTAACGGCCAGGAGTAATGGACGGAAATGGGAGGCAGACAGTCGTGATCCGTCGGATTTTGGGTGAACAGATCCGACGGTGATCGGGCGGAAGACATGCACGGGGGATTAACACGTGAGGACAGGCGAGTAGGCGGTAAGCGGTATTGCCCGCACCACTTACAAGGGTTGGGCGGTAATCGTACGTGGGCACACGATCACAATCAACGCTCGACACGTGGCAGATGTGACATGACCAAAACCACTTTCCCCGCGAGCTAACGTGCGGTCAACTTGCGAGAGCGGGGGGGAGCGAATGATGTCCGATCATGTCAGAGATGATCGGATGGTGGAAGATCGACACACATGTTTTTTTTCGGATGCGGTCGGGGACCGTTAGATCAGGATGTGGCAAATTAATGGTTGTGATTGCGGCGGAGGGTTTATGAAGGCGTGCAAGCATATAAGTGTGGGGTCACATGGTTATGGTGATATGGGACCTTAAACTTAGCGCTTGGGGATTTGAGATTGGAGGTTTATGCCAGGTGGGAAGAAAATGGAGGCAGCGGGATGAAAGAGATGGAGGAAGATGACTGGTGCAGACCTGCATTTGACCCTCAAATGCTGAAGTATGTAGCAGAGCTAACACTGGCTCCTTCTAGGGATGAGATCCTCCCTATGAGGTCTCAAGAACTACAGACCAATGCCTTCATACAAAACAAGCTTAAAAACATTTGCCTAGTATTCCATTGGGCATGGAGTCTAATTAAGTCTACGCTAAAGCTTGTAAAAGAAAATGCTTGCAATCATTAAGGCCTGAGAACCTTAAACAACATAAATCTTCAAAAACTGGCCATCTGCTGGGCCATCAAAACTTTTTCTCCTCCTCTCGGTCGGTTCATCATAGATCTGCAAAATTGGGTTGATTTGATCCTCTACCTCAAAGAGTTTAGGGCATTTTACCTTATTTGGTAGATATGGATCAAATTTCATCCCCTTTTTGTATACTCTCATCCTCAGATGTTCTTTATGGTAGCCTTTGTACACCTGTTGAAAAACCATGGTGGATGTGTACTTCTCTGTGTCATTTGTGGTCTGCACAACTAATATGAATGGTGAACCAATGTATTCTTGTGCGGGGGACACAGAGACATCCTCTGCTCCTTCATTTTTCTTAGAACAGTCCACATCCAAGGAGCATCCTCTTCCTCTGTGATCTGGAAAACTGCCCTTTCAGGCTGTGTGGAGGCCAACTAGGCAGGCATTAGAATATCAAGACTGAGATTATTAGTATCAGCCTTGGGCATCGAGCTATGGCCTGCCTCAGTGCCTAATGGGCAATTATGAGGGATTGTCACTTGAACAGACAGAAAAGCATAAGGTGATGGGCAATTAAATTCACCCCTTTTGATCACTGGATTGGGGATAACCGCAGGCTGGTCAATTTGCAGATCTGCATAGTCATGGGAAGATGGGCTAGCTTCAAGCTCTTCGAGGATGATGGGACCTACTGTTGGCTGCTTCTGCTGATCAGCTTGTTGTTCTAAAGGTGATTTCTTCACTAGCAAAGATACATGGGATTTTTGGGGCTTACCTGATCCTGATGCTCCTTTCTGCAATATTTTCTTCTGCTTAACGATCTTCTCAGGGTTAGGCACTGGTTTAGCTGGTGATTTCTGAGGATTTTTTCCAGCATGTCTCACAAACTGAGCCAGGATTGTGATGTGGAGTCACCAAA
Source organism: Pinus tabuliformis (assembly GCA_031772625.1). Taxonomy (NCBI): domain Eukaryota; kingdom Viridiplantae; phylum Streptophyta; class Pinopsida; order Pinales; family Pinaceae; genus Pinus; species Pinus tabuliformis. The sequence continues at coordinate 543,418,582 of CM062804.1, read as the reverse complement.
GGATGGTCTTCCTCCAGTGGAGTCGCCAGATAGATGATTACAACCAGAAATGTGCCCAGACTTTGTTTATCATCAAAACCTGGAACTGTGTCGTTCTCCCAGGGAAGCTGAGCTTCAATCTCCTCTCCCCGACAACGGCGCCAATTAATGTTATCACCCCAAGAAACTCTCCTACGTTGTATCTCAGAGATGCTCGGGAACATTACAAACTCAACAAAATGTTGGAAATGGATGAATGGAAGGAATGATGCTTGTCCAAGCCAGATAACCACTTCTACTACGCTTAACTCCAGACATGGGTGAACACCCCCAGACTACAAGGCTTTAGACCACCAATTACTCACAGTTTGAGGATTAGGTGAAGATGGAGAATACTAACCACACCAGTAGATGCACAAGACCCTGTGATGGCCGGTTGCAACCAGTAAAGAGATCTGCAAATCTATTTCCTAATGCACAGACAGGATGACAGCTTTCTGGCACTAAGTAAACAGAAACCTGCATAACACATTCAATGATACATACTAGACTTAAACACAAAGGTGGAATGACAACCCCTCTAATGCTAAAAATCAAGAGCACATGAAAATGCATAACAGGAATAGCCTAGAACAGAGTAGAAATGGAAAGTGAGCAATTAACAGCAAAAGAAGCTTGTATTAGCTGAAAATGAAGACCAGGCGCTGCGAGTATCAAAGTAGTCACAGTCTCCATAAGTTGAACCTTACATCAAAGCTACAACCATCAACCCTGATTACATATGTGTTCAGGGTATATATAGAGTTTGATTACAAAAATACCCTGTTGTTCTAGGCGTGGAGGGGTCATAATTGACCACCAACCACTTTAACTATCCTGTATGGGTCTCTGCTACAATCTGCTTGCTTTGGTGAACAGATTTGACCTTCTCTGATATTCTGTTGTCCTTCTTGAGCAGGTGGAGTGCAATATGGAAGACATTCCATAACTGGTAAATGCGTTTAACTACTCAAGGCTTGTCCTTCTCATTCTTCAGCCACTCTGTTTCTTGAATGCAGTTGTTGGAGAGGAAATGCACCAGGTACTTGGTAGATGATCATTGTCGTCCTTCAGGTGCACGGCATGACCAGGGTGTGTTGACTTCATGGAGGATGTACGAGTGGGCGGAGGACAAACATCAACCGTTGGATTGCAGTGATCGATGGCAGGGATCATTTTGCAGAAGGTATGGGGAGATATGGGATTGGGATGGACGAGGGTCGTTGGATTAAACACAGGAAGATCTAACGGTTATCGGGGACGGAAACTGCGCGGGGACTTAACGGTCGGGAGTAATGGACGGAAACGGAAGGCGTACAGTCGTGAGCCGTCGGATCTCGGGCAGACGAATCCGATGGTGATCGGGTGGAAGACATGCACAGGGGATTAACGTGTGCCGCAGGTGAGTAGGCGGTAAGCGGTATTGCCTGCACCACTTACGGGGGTTGGGCAGTAATCATACGCAGGCGCGCGATCACAATCAGCACTTGACACGTCACGGATGTGACATGACCAAAACCACTTTCCTCGCGAGCTAACGTGTGGTCAACTTGCGAGAGCATGGGGGAGAAAATGACGTTCGATCATGTCAGAGATGATTGGACAGTGGAAGATCGGCGCACATGTTTTTTGTCAGATGCAGCCGGGGACCATTAGATCAGGATGCGGCAAATTAACGGTTGCGATTGCGGCGGAGGGTTTATGAAGGCATGCAAACATATAAGCGCGGGGTCACATGGTTATGGTGATATGGGACCTTAAACTTAGCACTTGGGGCTTTGAGATTGGAGGTTTATGCCGGGTGGGAAGAAAACAAAGGCAGCAAGATGAAAGATATGGAGGAAGATGACCAGTGCAAACTTGCATTTGACCCTCAAATGCTGAAGTATGTAGCAGAGCTAACACTTACTTTGCAAGTAACATGTTACATGTTTTATCTCCTTTTTGGTTTTTGGATGCATGGTATATGCGTGTGGTTCCTTGGTTATGTGTTGTCATTGGCGTGGATATTTTCATGGATAGCCATGGTGTAATGGGTTCCCCATTTGATTTTCTGATTGGTTCTCTAGTTTCCTATGGTTATGGTTGGAACAAATGCTCTAGAAACTTGAAACAACTTGGGTTCTTTGGAGGTTGTGGGTTGAGTTACTAGTCCCTGGAGGTTGTGGGTGGGGACAAACGCTCTGGAGCCCCATATCAACTCAGGTTCCCTAGAGGTTATGGGTTGAGTTAATAGTTTCTGAAGCCCTATAAAACTTAGGTAGAGACTAATATGGTTGATGCCAGTGATTTATAGACCATATAGGTGAGATCATTGTGGTTGATGGTTGACGTGGTTTGGCCTATGGAATCCCTAGTTGGTTTATTTTGGTTTAACCCTTACGATCCCATATTCATGCTTGGAATATGGCATGGGGGTGATTGGCTAAAAGAGAGATTTAGTTCAGCCCAATCTACAGTCGGGTGGTGCACGGAAGTCCCTGACTTGGTTGGATTTTTCATATGTTAATATGACTTATTTTCATATTGTGATTTATGAGAACTTGTATTGGTTATTATAGTGATCTTATAATTGATTTGTCATATTTTATATTCTAGTTATATGCGTGGTTTTACGATGTGCTCTAACTATCGCTCTCGTTCATGGTTCGATATGTTACTGGATGGTTAATCAATGCATGGGCTAACAAGTGTTATTACAACTAGAATGAGAGGGAATTGAGCTTTCTTGTTGATTCTCAGATGAAGTTCAGAAGCTTATGATCATACATGCATTCATAACCTATAACTTATATGTTTGCCATGTGTTTGAAAAAATGTCTATCTTGCATTAGGCATGTATTGGTCAAGATCTAGCTCAGATTCTCTTTGTTTAATATTGTTATCCTTATTGTCATGATTATGGAAAGTTACAAGAAATTATGGGCAGTGGTCTGGAGGCTTTCCTGAAAAAGTGGCATACATCATGCACTGAACTGAGGAATTTCGGTCATAACCGTTGGAAGCCAGACCTATGCGTACAGTTGTAGCCTCCCAACCACATGCATGCAGTGTTATTGGTGCGGTTGGGGAGTTTTTGTTGTGAAAAAGAGTTCCAGCTCAGGGATTGATCACCTGGGGTGGTTTGTAGGCTCCTGAATGAACTGCAGCCCCTGAGGGATGGTTGTAAGTTTTCAGTTATTCGATCCCACTTCCCTAACTGCAACTTGAAGGTTGAGTCATATCATAGTGACACTCATCTCATGTTTACCCTAGACAGTTTGTAAAAGTGTTTAAATGTGGGAGGAGGCATTACAGGGTGGTATGAGAGAGAGGTTGCAACACTGGACTTCAGGGTAGAATCATATCACCATACAAGTTTGTATATTGGACATGCAGGTGGGATGGTTATTGGTTTTTATATGCACCATAGTTATATGCATGCCTGTCATTTTATTGTTGTTATGGTTACATGCATGATATATGCTAGTGAATAGTGTGGTCATATGCATGATGATTATTACCATTATGGTTAAGTTCTTGATATTATTATGTATCATTTTAATATAGATTGAATTGTGCAGATGTGATAGCCTCCCCTAAGATACACTGAGTTATGATTTTGATTATGTCTTCTATTTGGTTTATCTAACATGGTATGTTGCAGGACAATATAAGATCATAGATGAAGAGCATAATGGTGGATTATATTTCACATGATTCCCCTTATATGCCCAATGTGAATTTTATGGAATGGGAAGGTCAGTTGGGAAAAAAGGAGAAGAGTACTCTCCTGATTTAGCAAATATGCTGAGGAGTCTGAGGGCAGATATTAGAAGTTTCAAGACAGACAATAATAGGTTGATTGAGGCATAGGAAAGAATTAAAAAGGCCCGAGAAAATTTAGCATAAGTCAATGTAGTGATTCTTTAAAGCCTTTCATATTTTCGGAAGCAGGGACAATTGGGGATGAGTCATGGACAAGAGGAAAAGACAAATAGTGCAAATTAAAGTATGTCTTAGAAGGGGTACAGGTTGGAAGGAGATGCTACTATGAGAGGTGGTATATCCTTGGATACACTTGACAGGCAGGCTAGCACTCATGGATTTTATTCTAGCCCCATTTCTGAGATACATCATCATCATTACTATTAGAACTCTTACAAGAGGAGTGAGAGGGGGTACTTTCTAAATGAGTTGAGAAAAGCCAAGCCTTCCTACATTCGATGGAGAAATGAAGAAATCAGAAGATGAAGATGCATGGATGCTCAAGGTAAAGAATCTCATCAGATTGCATGATTATTTAGAGAACATGAAAGCCAAGATAGTTACCTTTAGTCTCAAAGGGAAAGCAGACATATGGTGGGAAGATGTTAAGTCTTCAGGAAGAAGTACCTATCTGAGGGGTATTATGTAGAAGGGCTAAGGAGTTCTATGATCTCAGAACGCAGGTGACAAGGAAAATATGGCACTTCATAAGAAGTTTAATGCAGTTGAGAGAGGATATGGGTCTCAACCTATCAAGAAGTAGAATAAAGGCAATGGCAGAGAACCATTGTGGTGTTGAACCTATGATGGAGATCATCGCAGGAATGATTTCCCTTTGTATCATAGTGGCGCAATGGATGTGTGGTAGGCCTCAAGTCTACAATGTGCAGGAGGCGTAGACAATTGGGGATGTAGGTTAGAGTATTCATCGGATCTATGCAGTAGTGGGCAGATCATTAGGCATCCACCATTGAGGTGGAGGTGGAACCAAGAGGATATTTCTAGGCAAGCCTTGATAAATTTTGTAGCAGAATAAGCTCATGATTTAGGACTAAGAAATATAGAAAATTAATGTGCGTTGAAGCACTTTGGGCCGAGGAAGATACATGGAAGATGGTTGATCAGATGCATGCATAATAGTTGGTTTCTAGTTATAGATGGATTCATCAAGGGAATTTGAATCCCTTGAGAGATGATTTTTGTAGGTGTTCAGTTGCAGGGCAATGTGTTGGGTATAGCAATGCAAGATAAATTATATGTTGTTATATTTATTTATGCACTAACAGTTGTGTATTTATGGCAGTATGATGCAGGGAATCACATGGCAAAAGAGACTTCTATCAAATCTTGAAGAATGCTCGGGTTGAAATTTCACTTGGAAGCACTGATAACTATGTGGGTTGAGTCATGATGTCTTTTAAGAGTTTTATGCTTTCTGTGTTTTGTGATTTGTTTACACATGATTTGCAATTTTGATTGTGACTGGTGCATGGCCATGCCACTTTTTTTTGGGTTGTATTGTTGTTGGTTTTATTTTTTTCTTTATCTTTCCTTCCTGTTCTTGCATTTTATGTTTTTAGGGTCTTGGGAATTGGTTGGGGAAGGAGGAAATTAGATGGAGCTCATAGAGAGATGAATGAAACCAAACAAGTAATGTAAGACCTGGATGAAGCCCTATGCATGTATAAAAGAGTAGTTGAAGGTAAGAATATGATAGCCAACTAGGTTGGTTGGGTCCATTGGGTTAAATGGACAGTGGACGAACATTCATGAGAAAGGTAACCAGGAAAGGTAAATTAAATGGGCTTGAGGTAACATATGCCTTGGCTATGTTAGGAACTATTATTCTCAATTTGTGCATGATGTGTACAGATAAAGGAATTTCTCCTAACCTTGACCTTATGAACATTAGTAATTATGTTGTGATCATATATATATATATATATATATATATATATATATATATATATATATATATATATGAATGTTATTTTCTGACAGGGTCATCAGGGATCATTCTTGTGGGAAAATGATTGTTTTATGCAGTTGAATGGCATGAAAAGGTCCTTGGTTTATGAGGAATCAAATAGGCATAGCAGCCTTGGAAGATCTATGAGGTTATTATCATGTGGATATGATTTTGATAATATGTGCTTATACTATGCCTATGTTTATGTTATGGAAGGCAATGTTGAAGGATACATCAATGAAATGAAATCAGTGTGATCTGCGACATGCTAGGATAAGCATGGATAGTGAAAAGAGCCACAAACTTGTGACTTAGGTTGTGTATGCATGCAGTAAGGCATGGAAATACAATAGAGGCAATGTTTCCTGGTAGAGACATTGTGGTCTCTGGATCTGCAGTATTACTATTATGTACATGTTGTACATGTGGTGTTGGGTATATGTTGTACATGTTGTGTTGTGTACATGTCATACATGTTTTTTTGTGTACATGTGGTAATGTGTCATGAGTATTGTGTAGTCATTGTCTCATGACATGTGGAACCATTATGTTGTACTGTATGTATGTATATGTGTTGTGTTATACATTGTGTGTAGGTGTATGTATTGTGTTATACACTATGTGTAGGTGTATGTGTTGTGCTATACATTTTCTGTGAGTGTGTGTGTTGTGATGTACATTGTGTGTATGTGTAAGTGTAGGGAATTAGTTCTTTGGATCCCTAGAGGTTGTGGGTTATATCCTTGTAATAACTTGGATTCCCTGGAAGCTATGGGTTTGAGCCCTATAATAGCTTGGGTGCCCTGGAGGCTATGGGTTGGAGCCTTGTAACAACTTAAGTCCCCTAGAAGTTGTGGGTGGAGCCCTATAACAGCTTGGCTCCCCTGGAGGTTGTGGGTGGAGCCATGTAATAGATTGGGAATCCCTAGAGGTTGTGGGTTGAGACAGTATGTAACACCCTCCTCCCACATCTACCCAAGTAACCGCCAACCAGAGTAAACATGTAACAAGAAGTTACTATGACATGATTTGACTCCCTATGTTTCAGTTAAGGAAGTGGAACTGACGGAACACATCACACAGACCTTCCACATCAGCAACAGAACTCCCAAGAGCCATCCCAGCCACTCAGGTAACCATCCCCTGAGACTACCTGAAGCTTTAGTGCATCAAACCCCTGGATGCTCCCTTGATATCGACAAGGGTGCATTTGTGAGGCTCTAGAATCTCCCACAGCAAGAGAAAGGGAGTTTCCGGGGGCCCTTTTTCCCCGGTGTTGTGCGTGCGACTCTAATATTTGTGCTACTTTTTCAAACCCAGAGCCCAAGTCACTGCCTAGAACTCAATCACAGGTTTAGAAATGAATTTTCACAGTGGAACAAATATACACTTGCAAAAACATCAACAAGGACTAGACTAGACCCCTACTAGCCATGATAGAAACTGTATCAAACATGTCACAAACATAAAAGCTACAAGTCTCAAAAACATAACTAAGCATAGGGGTCTCATACTTATCTGAGAATTGATAAGAAGCATTGATTCCGTAACACATTAGCTGCAATTTCATCTATTAGGCTATAGATACATTGTTCATTAATTTACAAGTAAAAACATGATGAGAGCCATACATAGCCACTGTCATAATACATGTTCATAACCATCATAATAACATCATAAATACCAAGGAAACAACAGCCATATAATCCACATATAAACCAATATAATACTCATGAATTAACAAAGAGAAATAACCTCTTATTAATGAATGCAACAACCAACCAAGTGTGGTACGTCCAAGAAGCACCTGACCATAGATTGGTTGAACCAAATCTTTCTTTCATCCAATCACCCCCGTGCCATATTCCAAGCATGAATGTGGATCTCATGGAACAATCCATCAAAACTGAAAGAGGGCTTCTAGAGCCAAACCACCTCAACCCATCAAACAATGATTCCACCTCGAGGTCGAATGTCACAAACCATCACCAGATTGGTGTCTACCCAAGCCTTCTAAGGCTCTAGAGAGTTTGTTCCAACCAAGGCTTCCAAGACTAGTAACTCAACCCACATTTGTCATCGGGCTTCCAGAGTGTTTGTCCAACCAGCGCTTCCAGGACTATTAACTCAAGCCACCAAGGGCTTCGAAAGTGTTTGTCCAACCAAGGTTTCCAGGACTAGTAACTCAACCCAAGTTGTTATAGGGCTTCCAAAGTGTTTGTCCAACCAAGGCTTCCAGGAACTAGTAACTCAACTCAAGCTAAAGGAAACATGAGAACAAACTAGGAAACAAAGAAATGAACCCACAACACCGTGGCTATCCTGGAAATGGAAAGGCTAGGAAAATCCACTGTCAATCCTGGTAATCCTCCATACCAATAACAAATAATAACCAATAAACCACATTTATATTCCATGCATGCCAAAATTAGTGAGCAAAACATACATGCAACATTGTACCTGCAAGCAAAACCTATTATTGTTATTGATCATGATGTCCTCTTGCGTTTTCCTACTCTTCCTTTTCCTTCTTGCTTCAAGAATCCAAGTATGCCACACTCCCCAAAAGTGCTCCAAGAAACTCTAAGTGTCCAAGAGTATGAGAGAGAGAGAGAATATAATGAGAGCTCCAAAAATGAACTAACAAAAGGTTACACTAATCAATCATGAGCAAAAGCTTGCCAACTGATTCTCAGAAGCCTTTTTATCAATTAGGCCTCTATTTTCTTCATTTTCCATTATTTTCCTTCATTTTCCTCCTCACATGCAACCTATGACCTTTCACCTTCCCTTTCTTCTAGTTTCCATTATTTTCATAAATAAAATGTCAATTAATGCCTTTTGCCTTTTCAAATCCTTTTCCATTATCTTTTCCAATTTCCTTAGCCATAATAAACTGAATGAACACCCATTATGATGTTTTTCCCACCATTCAACTTGGAATATGTGTCCCATGACCTTGGTCTTATATTTTTTTACATGGATTTTTAACCAGGGATGTTACAGAACCCTCCACCTTGGGAGAACACCACCCTCAGTGTTCAATGACACCTATAACTAGAAAGACTGCTCAAAACAAGACATACTGCGCATGGAGCTTTATAACATAACTCATTGTAATATTTACAATGACTATCTGCTAAAACTTGACAAACATACTGTTTAATGGAGCTTTACAACACAACTCATTATGGTATTTACAATAATAACCACATATACACACATACACATTTGCTTCACCCAATAAATAATAATATTGTCTATGGAGCTTTATAAATCAACCTTGATATAGTATTTACAATAATACACACATATACACATATTCACATTTGCTCAACCAACAAATAAAAGGATATGATGCCTACATCTACAACAAGGGAATCTAGAGGCTCACACCTCCACCCTCAAAGTAATACCAAGATTCACCTCCTTCCAAGAAAGTCCATAATCCACTGCAAGGTCAAATTTGCATCCAATGTACAATGCTATAATCCTGTGCCACTTGTCCTCTCAGTGAACAATTACCGACTCATTGCTCTAGGGCACACTCACAATGTGCATTTGAGTCCATCTGGAAATTCTAATGACCAAAAAAGATATATCCCCGACCTTCCCTTCTCTACTACACAGTCCCTCAGGAAATCCGGTTACCCCCTTCCATGCAATCACACACTTTCCAAGTTTTGTTGGCACCTTCATCCTGAGCAGTCCAACCCTCAGAAAGGTTTCCTCACATCAGAAGGTCCAAAAACCAAGGCATATCCCTACCTTAAAACCATCATATCCACCATAGCATGCTCATGGAAATCAATTGACACTATTGGGTACTAGTGTCTCACAATGGCCCTACTCATGAATGCTTTACCAACATAACACTGCTTGTTCTAATTCCTTTTGTTGTTGTTGCTAATGCTTGTCATCAATTTCGACCACCCAATCGGGCATTTCATGATTTCATGTACCAAGCACATAATTTCCATTAGATTCGAAATAAATTGAAATAACTTCAAATCATTCCTCATTAGTGGCCCATCAAATAGGTACATTTGCAATTCTATTTTCTTCCTATCACAACAAGTCAAACCAACATATTTGACCAAATCATCATGTATAAACATATCACATCAGGTAAGCTAAAAAAAAAACCATCATATATCAAAATAATAACTCACATGTAACCATCATAAACCAAAATCATAGTTATCTAAACTTAAACACAAACGCAAAAAATTACACATATAACCGTAAAAACAGAATGCAGCCGAAAGAACACTTCATTTCATTAATATCATAATACTGAAATATGCTTACAAACAGAATGGAAATAAACCAGCTCAAGCGATGGTATATTATCTCTGAGAAGAGATGTGGCGGCTACATGCCTCTAAATTGTGTTATAATGAGGCTCAAAGGCCTATTTATTATTGAGAAACAATGGAAAACCCTAAACATCCAAAAATGTAACCCTAGTAGATGAAGCGCAAAAACTATGGGCCCTGTTTGGGTAAATTGGTACATCAAATTCTGGGGTCATAAATTTGGCATACGATCTCTGTTTGGCTATCATAATACCTCATTTTTAAGATCTCAAAGGGGAGGTCAAAAACAAACTGCCTAGCTAGTTTGGACATTATCAATCTCTCTTTTTTCACTAAAAACGTTGTTTAGGTCCTCAAAACGGCTCCAGAAGTTTAGGACCAGAAAAACTGCTAAAAATAATAAATTATGCTACAATTATGGAAACTGAAAAAATGAAAGAGGCAGTGTTGGGGTCCAAGTGGAATAGGTGGGTGGCCACCAATATCCACCTAGATCACTCCTCCCCCCTTAGGAAGCAATGGTCCTGTTATCACCCCAAGAAACTCTCCTAGGTTGTATCTCAGATATGCTCGGGAACATTACAAACTCAACAAAATGTTGGATAAATGGTGGATGAATGAAAGAAATGCTACACATTTGTTATCGGGAAATCTAGTGTCCACTCGGAGCTACTAGTCCCACTAAGACTGGTAGCTATCTTAGAAACAAACAAACTAAAACTACTTTCACTTTCCTTTACGAGAAGTAGATAAGAGGGGAACAAAAGGCACCAACCTCAGTGTTGCGCTTGGTTCCTTGCTTGGCTCCTCTCCCTTTTGAAAGATCTTTGCCGCTTTTCCTTTGTCTACCCAACTTCAAAGAGCACCTGTGGAATCAAAGCAACATAATACTATCGAAGAACAGAGATCTACAATCATAAACAATATAGGACCAGATATATATTGACCACACAAATGCATATATCATCAAACATACAAGAATGTGGAGGAAAACTTGAATAGCTTTATTAATATCAAGAATAGCAAAGAGGATTACAACCAATTTTTCTAACCCAGCGTCATCCTCTCAGCATGAAAGCCCTTCTTCACCTCATGAAAAGCTTAGATCACCCAACACTATGATATTCCACCAAGAAACCAACAACACTTCCTTACAAGATACAAAATTCCAGCCTCTGGATCTCTGGGATGAGGGATCCATATATAGATGATTGCAGGGGGTGAGTCAGCTTTTGGGATTTTGATTAGTGTCCTCTCTCTGATAGTTCTTGATTCCACTTGGAGATTGATGATCTCTTACTCATCCCTAGGTGAATTCAGAGAGGCAATTGTCACAAGAGAAGTTTCTGGAAGATTCCATTACGATCCACCCTGCAAACTGTCTCTGCCATTTGTCTACTCTCGCCCATCGCACCCTACAAAAGGGCTTTCCAGTATGCATCGCACCCTTTTCACTGAGTAGGTGAGATGCATCGCACCCTCTACACTGGGCAGTCTGTATGGTCCAGCTTTGACCAGTTCTGAGCAGTTTTCTGTGGAGAACTTCTGGGAGATGATGTAATCAGCTGACCTTATTCCTTTAGGGTGTGAAGCAACACTTTTAGGGACTTAGGAGCCCTTGGTTTATGGACATGTATGATTGGGGTTGCAGTGCCCAAAAATGTCTATAACAGTTGCCCCCTAAAGCATGAGGTCGTTAATCTTTTGATGTCAGGTGAAATGCTTTATCATGAGGATCCGAAGTTTTTTTGAGCTGGAAGGCGACCTGTAATAAGATACAATACAATACATTATCTTCATAATATTTTTCATGATCTAGCTGAGGCGGGCATTCCCATGCTCAGCTTTATAAATTCATTTTCATGTACATAAGACAGACAACCGTCTGTGTGGCAGACTGATGATTCTGATAGAGCCATCATCCTTTGATTCGAATGATCATCTGTGCAGCAATGATGTACATTTGATGTCTTTATTTTCCTGAATATATTGCAGCTCGGATGGATGAAACTAGATCCGGGGTCTTCAAACTCGTCCAATCTTCACTCAAAGTACAAGTCAATCCATGTGAAAGATGCTCTGGAGTCGAACATGGAAATACATCGCTTGATTACCAGCCAATGATGTAAGCTGTTAACAAGCGCAAGAGGAATCACCGATAATGATGATGACCCTCAAGGTACTACAGTAAAATTCGCGTGGTGTGAAAAAGGGACTTGGTGTCGAACACCACGCAAAATCTTTTGGTCGAAGGCCATTGATGTAAACCTGTTGCCGGAAGTGAGAAACTTGCCATTGAGGCATGCAAGCTTCAAAGTACTAAAAGGGTTGCTCCTATGTCAACTTCTTGGATAATGAGATGATGTCGACAAGAAGCGACCCGTCATAGGAGGGCCTTAATGAATCCCACATCTACGACACAGAATGGAGTAAATGATTTTGGAGGTGAAAACGATATGATGATACAAGGTTCAAGGTGGCGGTCATGAAAGAATAGAGCGTGAAATGAGACACAGGTGAATTCTCTAAGTGACTTCTCTTGAACATACCAGTGACACTGACATGGATTGGTAGCGTTAACCCAAAATATGAATGGTGCGATGGAGCAATGGTGATATGACCAGTGAACGAAATAACCCAACCCGACTCGGATGTGGAGTGAAAGTGTCATGTTCAAGAGCGACTTGCTACTAATAAAGTTTCTTCAAGTTTTCTTGCCAATTTTTCCCCAGTCATTGCTGACCAGTACCTCTTTATTTTTGTCAAGCTTGAGGAGGATAACATATGCTTGTTCTATAATTTGTCCTTTGGGCAAACCCGTCGCTATGTTTTAATGAGCCTAGCGACAGTGAAACTCGTTCTTGTCCATATGGACAAGTTTGTCGGTATTTGGTTTTAACAAGTTTAATGACAAAGATAACTCGGTCCTTTTCAATTTTAGAGAGTCTGAAAGGGACGTAAAGGAAACTCCAATAATCCTTTTCGTCATATAATCCCTTAAGTCCGAAAAAGTATAAAATAATACGAAAGGGACGAATTTTCGGTAATTTATCGAGCTGAACAAAACAAGTGCTTGATCTTTTTGTGTAATAATCCCTCAGGTCCAAAAAGATTAAAATCTAGAGGAGGGATAGCACTCCCGGTAGCTTTAACGAGCTGGAGAGGCCAACTGCTCAGCAATCTTTTCATTTTTTACGAGTCAGACAAAAAGAGCTTAAAGGAGACTCGTTTTTTGAGGAACGAGTGATAATTTCAGGTAGCAGCTGATTCCAGGTAAGGTTTGGAATTTTCCAATCATAGCAGTGTCACAAGGATGGCTAACAGGATCACTCTTCGCAGCTGTTCCTCAAAAGGGGTAAACAATCAAATGGAGGTGAATGATCGGCTAAAGCAAAGTGGAGGTGATGGTAAGAACACGACCAGGGCTCAAAAGCTGATGATAATGCATTCACAATGGTTATTTACCGGGGATTGGTTCATTTTTTAATGAGCTTAAACTCTGGGGGAAACATTTGCTCATTGTGAAGGTTTAATTTTTAACAAGCTTGAACTTCGCATAAAAACTGCTCGTGATAATGGTCATTGATTATTTGATTTCACCACTAACCACTTTGTTCCTTCAAAGGTTGTACTGCCTGTTCAATTGCTTCATCAAAACGATTAGAAATGAACAATATATGTTTGAAAAATGAGTTAAAACGCTAATATTTTACTCGAATTACGTGAAAAGTAATTTAAAAGTGGTTTTTACCCCTCATTTTACCATTTCATTTGAACTTTGGTTTGTTGGAGCTCTGGAGGTGCTTTTCCCCCTTGATTTTCACCAGCTGATTTGGGGATATTCTGTGGATGATTCTCGACGCCGTCTGGACCAGGTAGGAGCTAAACCTGAGCTCTTCAGTTGCATTCCTTCCTTTTTGAATTCTGAGCATGTTTCCCTATTTTTCTGAGCCCCTGGGTTTTGAAAAATTCTCCTTAGCTCCATCGCACCCTTCCTATATCAAAAGGTGCGATGCATACTGGCTTGGCCATTAGCCAATCAGTATGCATCTCATCCAGTACACTGTTGGGGTGCGATGGGCGCAAGAAGGGAAACTTTTCCACTATTTTCTCATGGAATTTTTGACTTTTTTTTGCCAAATCAGGACCTTGACTCTTCTCTTGCTTGTTTTGCAGAGATTCATCGGAGCAAAATGGTTGTTACATGGCGAGAATGCGAGCATGAAGAAGAGGACATGGTTGCTTTACATGATCCGGCTATGGTAACTGCACTGCGGAACTGTGGCCTGTTCAAGTTTTTCCGCATCTCTAGCATGAGACAACAAATCAACTTGTTGCAATATCTTCTCGATGCATGGGATCCTACCAACAAAGTGTTTCAGATCAGAGGAAAATCTATCCCCTTGACTGTCGTGGACATCTATTTTTTGACCGGTTTATCGAGGCATGGTGCCCCTCTTTCATTATCAGGTTTCACCCGTGGGGGCGAATCCGTGAGAGATTACATTCACCAGTATTGTAGAGAGGGATCTCAACCGAGTAGGGACGGCAAGATCAACATCTGAGATGTCACTAACCGGTCCTTGAGGACCATTCTGTTCACTTTTGCTAGACTGGCTGGTAGTGCGGCTCTTCACGTGGCTAACAGGTCCTATATGCAATACACCTTGGAATGCCTTGAACCAAAGGTGTTCAACTGGTGTGATGCAATACTCCCTGTGATGAAAGAACAACTAACCAAGGTAAAAAGTGGAAAATCCAAGAACTTTGGCTATGGTTCTATTTTGACTGCTTTCACCTTGGAAAAGATCCCACTGATGCAGCCGTAGTACATTTCACTTAGCTTACCTCCACCGACTGAGCCACGGATGCAAATATGGGTCGACCTTATGGCCCGACATGCTGGTCAGTCCCAGGTTTCTTTCTTTGATACCTTCTTCGAGTGGTTCAACCGTCAGGAGATGGTTTTTTCCAGGTATCCATATGCTGGTATGGATTTCCGGGGTGACCCGGATTTGGTGCTGCCGGCTGGTGAGCAGTGGGGTGCTATCAGTAAATTCTCTGACCATATCTATGTTTATCATTTTTTATAATGTCCTCGTGATTTCTTCTATCAAGACTAATCAAAACTCATGTGTTCATGCAGATATTGGACCAGTTCGGCCAACAGTACATCTGAGAGCACCAGCTAACGTTCCAGCAAGAGAGGCTATAGGGAGGGCTATCCTTCGCGACCTTGATGTGGCCGAGACTCTTTCAGCATTGCAGGATCAGGTCGAGGGACTCACTCTTGGTATTCCGGACGTGAGGACCGATGAGCTGCCTTTGAGGTTGCAGCGACATACTACTGGTGTGCCAAGTCGATGGACTAGGCTTTTACACATGATTTCACAGGCGGTGACTTGTTATCACCAGCATCATTAGACTAGGGTGCCCCCTAGCATTTTGAGTTTTGGGTCATTTGACCGATTTTTTCTTGGTTACAGAACATGATGTATAAACCATAAACAGTTATATATATATATTTTTGATTTTTGGAGCTTTATTTTGGTTAAGTGATGTGATCTTGATGCAAATATTGATGAGATGCTTCTTTTATAAATGTTGCAAATGTCTATCTAACACATAGTTTTCCAATGAATCCATTAATGTGTTTAAGTTTCTGGAAATATGCTGATATTGAATAGAATCAAACTGCCTTTCCAAAATCTTGACCCTTAGGAGCATGCGATAGATAGCTGGATTCCGTACGGAGTAGATACCAATGAGCTGTAGGATGACGAGTTGTGAGTCTAGCCCGATGACAAGTCAGTGTATGCCATGCATAATGGCATCATAGAGGAGCTCTATCAACGCGTTGTATCCAGCAATATTGTTCGTTGACCGACCAATACATACCCCTCTGAAACTCACTAACTCGCCGCTTCGATCGAAGATGGCCCAGGCCACAGAAGATAGGTTCCGCGAACTATGACTCGCTCCGTCGACATATCCAACAAATGATTCCAATAGGTCTGACATCTGCAACAAATGTGAAAGTGGATCACTTAACCAAAACGATTACCCTTAGCGAAAACAAAAATGTAACAAAAGCATAAGGGTTACTATCTTGAGTCAAGCATAGTAACGCTTAAGGTACAACCCGTTGTGGGGTTGCGCCAGTGGAATCCCATCATAATCCACTAACTCGTAGGCTCCTTTTGCTAATATACGCTTAAAAATATAGGGGCCCATCCATAAATACTTGAACTTACCTACTTCCAATTTATTGGATTCTTGGTCGTAAAGTAAGACCAGGTCACCTTCTGAGAAGACGCTGGGTTTGACATTCTTGTCGAACTGCACCTTGACTCATTTCTTATGGGCTTCATTATCCAAAGCGGCATCACGACGGGTTTCATCCAATTAGATTAGTTCCAAGAAATGAGCCTCTTCTTCTGAGTTTTGGGGAGAAGGTCGACTGCGAGTTTAAGGGACGAGATTTCACACTGAACTGGTAAGATTGCTTCCAGGCCATACACCAGTTGAAAGGGTCTAAACCCAGTTTCATTCCTCACTGATGTCTGGTATGCCCACAAGGCTGAGTACAGGATCATGTGCCAACTCCTTTTATGGACTCTAATCATCCTTTGCAACATCCGCTTCAGGACCTTGTTGATTGCCTCAACTTGTCCGTTGACCTGCGGATAATACGAAGTAGAGCTATCATGGGACAGCCCTAATTTGGCAGCCAACTCAACCATCATGTGATTGCGAAAATGCGATCCATGATCTGTGACTATGGCCTGTGGAACGCCAAATCTGGAGACTACATGATTGAAAAAGAAGAGGGCAGTCGTTTCGCCGCTGTTGTTTAATGTAGGCATCGCCTCGGCCCATTTAGTAAAATAGTCTACAGCGACTATGATATACCCATGCCCCCCCACTGAGGTGGGGTTACATGTCATGAAATCTATGCCCCATTTGGCAAATGGCCCAACAGCAACTACTAGTTTCAAAGGTGCATGTGGTATTTTGGTTTTTCGGTCAAAGATTTGACATGCATGGCAACTTCTAATTGTGGTTATGCAATCTTTGAACATTGTTGGCCAGAAGTATCCTACTCATAAAATCTTTTGCACCGTAGCTTAACCAGATTGATGCCCCCCACACGCGCCTGAATGGCAATCATTCAGGACTTTTTCGGCCTCCTCGTGGGTGAGGCACCTCCTTAGAACTGTATCAACACCACGACAGTAAAGTGTATCACCGACGATCATGTAGTCTTTTTCTTGGTATCAAATGTGTTGTTGTTCCGAGCAGGAGGTATTAGACCTATATGTTTGTGTATGGAGATAGATGATTATGTCTCCATACCACGGATTGCTTGAAGATATTATAAACAAAGATTCATCCATGATCGCTTCTTCTGATGTTGCATCGTTGGACGACGATGGGAGATCGCATAGTAACTCCGCGAAAACCAGGGATTTCTTTGATTTGGATTTTATAAATTCCAGATCAAACTCTTGTAGAATTGCTATCCATTTTGAATATTTTCCCCTTAGTAACTGTCGTGACAATTTATAAGTCATGGGGTTGCAATCTGACAAAATGGTAGTTTTTCGAAAGAGGACATAGTGTCAAAATCTTTGTATCACTTGAACAGCTGCGAGAGCTAACTTTTCAACGTAGGAGTACATGCTTTCTGTATCATTTAAGTTTCTACTTAAATAATATATAGGATGTTCAATTCCATTCTTCTTGAACTAAAACCATTGCGATGGTCGTATCCGCTGCAGCCAGATATAGGTTAAAGTCTTTTTGATAATCAGGAGCGTAGATTAATGATGCTTTTATTAGGGATTCCTTTAAAGCATCAAAGGAAGCTTGCGCGACCTGATCCCAGGAAAAGGGTACTTCTTTTTTCAATAGACGAGTATAACCTTTAGCAAGTTCGGCGTAATTTGGAATGAGTCTCCTTAGAAAGTTTGCTTTCCCTTGGAGTTTCTGAATCTGAAGCATATTTGAAGGTGGAGGCAAATGAATGATTGCCTGAACCTTACATGGGTCGAGATGAATCCCATCCTTTGAGACCACAAAGCTAAGTAAACAACCAGAACTGGCACAAAACACACATGTGTGTGGATTTAGTCGTATCTTGTAGTGTCGGCAGCGTAGAAATATCGCTCTCAAATGATGCGGATGATCAGTCCGCTTTCGCGAATGAGCCGGAAGATCATCGAGATACGGTTGAATGATGTTTTTGATGTCATGGAAGGCATAATTCATTTCCCTCTGAAATGTTGCCCCTGCATTCTTTAAACCAAAGGGTAGCTTGTGATATGCAAACGTGCCCCATGGAAAAATAAATGCAGTCTTTGACTGGTCCTGTGCGCGGATATTTATTTGATTATACTTGGAAAATCCATCCATAAATGAAAATATTTCACATATGGTGCATTCATCAATTATCTGGTCAATGAAGGGTGTAGGGTAGTTGTCTTTCGGACAAGCTTGATTTACATCCCTATAATCGACGCACACTCTAATTATTCCTTGTTTTTTCATTACAGGAACAATATTCGATATCCAATCGGTTAGAGGAACCAGGTAAATAAAACCAGCATGGAGAAGTTTTTCAACTTTTGCCTTGATGGTAGCGGCTTTCTTGGGGTGCACCTGCCTTAGTCGTTGTCGTACCAGTTTGACCTCTGGATACATCTTAATTTCGTGTTCAACTATGCTTGAGTCAATGCCTGGCATTTCATCATACGACCAAGCAAAGACATCTCTGAACTCGCGAAAAAGAGCATGATATATTTCCAGTTCTGAAGGAGAACAAGATTTTCCGACATGAATATTCTCTACAACATTTGTTTCGGTCGAGATATTTATGGCGATAGTCTATTTAATATTGGACAAGTTTCGCTCGGAATCCATTGTGTTTACAGTATTTGATAGAAAATCAAAAACTGAGGGATGATGAAGGTCACTAGGAGTATCTTCCTTGTAATCCGGAAGATGGGAACGATGGTGGTAATCTTCCCATGGTGCCTCGTCAATTATCATTGACTGAACAATTCCTTCGTCTGTAGAATTTACTTACGACCAAGGATCTGAAGGGGTACCATATTCCTTAGACCTATCTATCCAAATGCTTGATGAGCGTTGATTTGGGTTCACCTCCCATGTCGAAAACATTGATTGCTACAAGGTTTCTATTGGGATTGGAGGAAATACCTATAGATGATCCATGTTAATATTGTTTTCAGAGATCTTTTGAATAGAAGATATCATATTGTAGGTTCCCACCATTGCCACTTCCGCCAGATTGATTGGAGGCGATAGGGAAAAAGTCCCCATTAATATAGGGTCTTTTAGTAGGCCTACTCCGATCTTTTGAAGCAAATGAGAGCTTCCATGGATCATCGGAATGCTTCCCATAACTTGGGAACTGTTGGGGAGAAATGTTTGTTGTTCGCCGATTGTAATTCCTCCTTGAAAGGGAAATGCAATCTTCCTAAAGTTGGTCGACACAATGGTTGCCATAGCATATATCCAGGGCCTTCCCAGTAGGACGTTGTAATCGAGGTTTCTGTCAATTACTTCAACATCTATTTCTACTGTTTTGTCCCCCAGTTCGACTTGCAAGTTACTTAAAATCCCATATGGGGTGTATGTTTTCCATCAAATGCTTTTAATGTCGTCGAAGATCGCGGCAAGGGTGGAGATCCTAAAGTTTTCTAGCAACTCATCGACATAATACATGTAGATTCCCCCTCATCAATAATTGTTCGATGAACAGTTTTGTTGAGGGCTTTCACTTGAATGAGGAAAGCTAGTTGAGCAGGTAATTGAGGGTCATATCCTTTGTGATTAAAGGACACAAGATTGGAATCCGTTGGGTCAATCCCACCTATCGCTAATAATAAAGCCTGCTTTTGGGAGGGACAATTTTGTAGTACCTCAAGTGTCGACATAGCGGATGGTGATTGGGCCAGATCCTCCACTATATTATAATGTTGTGCTGCTATGGCACAAGGATTAAATGTCGATTTGTGTACTACTCCCTTTGGCGGCTTTATCGTTAATTCAAGAATGATGAGTGGCACAACTTCGGTCGAAGTTGTTGTCGAACTACTAGTTTGATCATTAGCCTTGTTATCGATAGCTGTGGATTCCCGTAATCTTTATTCCTTGTCGATATCAAAGCATCATTTTGCTACTTCGAAACCGACAACATTAGCACTTGGGACGGGGAAGCATTGTCACTAGCAACCAGATTTGTTCCTGGATTTGGAAACAGATCAGTCAATACCACCAAGGTTTTTGAATTCTTGAAGAATTTTCTAAGCTCAGCTTTATATGGACACTCTATTGTCCAATGATCCTCATCACATATAAGGCATGGACGATTTGGTTTCCTATCTCCAGAAGGGTTTGCAGAAGATTTTTTAGGGGACAACTCCTCCTATTTCTTCTTCTTCCCTTTCTTTTTCTTCTTGCCTCCTGGTTGCTTGGTTTCTTTGCCTTTGTCAGTCGATACGACATTTACTTCTGAGGCGAGAAGTTCTTCATTTGCATTTTGACCTGAAATCGTACGGGCCTTCTTTGACTTAGCCTTTACGGTTTTCGTGTTGGTCGTTCCTATCACGCCGTCCCCAGCATGAGAGTCTTTGTTTGATTTAGGAGAGGGAGGAACGGAAAATTCCGGTCTAGGAGCATCAAGGATTTTATCGTAGTGCATGCCAGACTAAGTATAGATCAAATCTAAATATCGCGCACGAGCAATGACTTGCTCTTCAGTGACGACTCCTCCCTTTGCCACATCTTTTGTAATGGAAGGTAACAATGACTTAATAAACCATTCAGCCAACAGCTAATCAGGAACATATGTTTTTACCATTCTACGACGACGTTACTACTCATGAATATGATCGGATATGTGAGTGGTCGTCATTTGCTTGAAATTGGTAAGAAGCTATGTTCCCGTTTCTTACCTTATCGGTAACTAAAAATGGGTCAAAAAGGTTGTGGCTAGGGTACTAAAGTTATCAAATGAAGCTCTAGGTAATTCGATATACCATTTTTCTGCCGGACCAGTTAACGTTTGCTGAAAAAGGTGAAGCCTAATAGAATCATCATTTAGAGTGTTAGATGAACACCACAAATGAAAGGTCATCACACGATTCGACGGGTCTTCACCCGGATTTCCATTAAATTTAGGAATATCTGACGGGAGTTTATGAGGAATCGATGGCCACCAAGGGGTGTAAGCGATTGGATCGTTTGTTAGCCGATTTAGATCTGGTAACTCTAAAGTTGCCACGAAGGGCAACTGTTGATTCAGGTTTGGCGAAGCATACCCAGGATAAGATGGGATTGCCTGAGCAGTGGGTCTTTGCATACCAGCATAGTCCATTTGATGCTGATAACTTTGGTAAGGTTGATGGGCATAACCATTATGAAATGGTTGATGTTGACCGTTCTGAATATACGGCTGCCTGTTACTTGCAAAGACTTGGTGTTCAGATCCTTGGTAAACTTGTTGGAATTGTGGTTGTTGATATTGCACCAGCCATGGTTGTGAAACCATGTGTTTTTGTCCAATACTAGTTGTTTGACCAAGATGAGGGGTAATGGTACCCGTTTGAGCCTGGGTCACTCTAGTTAAGGAGCCACTAATCAATGATTGTGGTGGCGTTGCAGGGACAAGGGGCTGTTGGATTGTGACCTGAGAGACTTGAGGTTGGCATACAACAAGTAATGCTTGTACTTGCGACACCGTCACAATAGCTGGTGTAGTGGGGATATTTGACATAGGCATACTTTTTTGCATTGAGTATACAACTCTTGGTTGTTGAGGCAATATTGGCATCCAACCACTAGATGTAATTCCAGCATAACCTGAATTCTGTTGCGAACTCTCATATGTTTGTTCTCTCGGAGGAGACAATGAAAGGGCATATTTCCCCCCATACGACGGTAATCTGGTGCTTAAGGGAATGATTTTCCTTTGAGGACCGGATTGCCCAAATTGACATTGTGAAGGATCAATTTGCTGAGACTCAACATAAGAGATTCCAGATATTATTTCGGACGAACAAATGGGAACAGACCATATCGTCGAAACAGCCCCTGGATGGATTCCACCCAGCGATTGAGAGCTAGTTGCCACAGACGGTACGCCAGTGAACATTGTTGGAGTGACAGCAGGAAATTCTGTCGCTGTTGTGTCAGATGACATAGCCCTAGATGTCGACGGTTGTTCAAATATATCTAGTCTATCCAAAATATTTCCTAGCGATTCTACAGGAACTTCCGATAACGATAGACTAATTTCTGATGAAGAAGGATATAGGGTGATCCCAGCTCCAAAATGTGATGGAGTACTAGATGGGGGATCCTCCTCAATCTCTTCTATAGCAATCAACCCAGGTGGGAGAGGTAGACCGTCAGGTCCGTAAAATATTTCCAGTGTTGAAGAAAGTATAGGTTCTGCAGCGACAGATGCTTCGGGAATAACACCTTCTGAATCAGCTGTAGATGGAGCTGGTTCAAGTATAGAAGTGTTTATCCTCACACTAGGATCAGTTCTATTGTCCTCTAGTGGCTGCGGAACTTATTCTATAAAGGCAGGGATACCATAAATGTTTGGAGTAACCAAAGTCTCCAAGGGTGTCGAAACACTTGTTCCAGCCAGACTAGGGGACTTTGAACCGGTTAAACGAGTTCGCTTTGTCCGAAATAGTTTTGATTCTGAGGACAAAGACGGTTGACTCGTAAGTCTAAACGAACGACGGGGTTTCAATTGACTTTCCTCCACGATTGCGAATTACTCGATCAACTAAAAATAAAGGGGAAAATGATTCCAAATTAAATGAGTTTTAGACGCTTTGACACAACTTGTTTTTTCAATTTTTAAGAGTCGAGAAAAAACAAAAGATGACTCTAGTCGCCTTCGATTTTTAATGAGCCTGAAGTGACAAGTGCTCAGATGGACCTTTTCCTTTAAGGAGTCTGAAAAGGAACGAAAGAGACTACTCTGGAAATCTAGACAGAAGGATTACCAAACCAATCGCAAAACTGCAGAATACTTTTTACGGTACGACAATCAATCTTCCCGAATGTTGTGTTTAGTGCATTGCGATTGATAGGGCGACAGACACGGCTTCTTATGGATAAAGGATATAGCCTATTGTGGTCTCCCAATATATACTCGACAGTACGTGGGAGCACAAGTCTATACTGGCACTTGTCGTCTCAAAGAGGAGGAATCACCCAACCAACAGTGAAAGCGACAATTACCAGGCTTTACGACACCGAAATATGTCTCTAGCCTAGACTTCTAGATGTTGTGCGTTAGGTTCCAAAGCGTTTTTATGTTCATTGAATTTATTTTACAGTTGATCTTTCTTAAGAAATTTTCCTTTCAGGTTCACCGCGTGATGTAGATATACAATTCCTAAAATGCAATCTAAGATGATAAACAATCGTTTAATCTTCTTTCTGCAATGAAAATCCTAGCTACTAAAGAAAGAGAGATGATATTCTTTCAACATAAAGCAGAGAGCACACACTAGATGCATTGTCCTAAATCAAACCAACAAGAAGTCTAAATGCAAATGCACATGCATGTATTTGTTTTCAGCTTTCTTAATGTGTGAATGACAAGAATAATGCTAAGTAAAAATCTAAATTATCTTTTCAAAGCGACAGTACTAACAAATTTCTCTTCAAAAACAAAAGGAAGATAATGACGACACTTTGCTATTTTGAATTGAAAATTTCTTTCGACAGTTGAAAAACTACTAATTCAAATCAAATACAAGAGTAACTGTATAATCAACAATCAAGAAACAACAGTTTGATTATGCTACTTCTTCGTAAAAGAGAACTGAAAACGGTGCACAATACATAAAAAAATTCACAGTTCTTTACATAATGGAGGTGGAATAATGGAAAGGAAGGGGGTTTCCACAGTGGTATACCGATCACAGACAGCAAAACTCCTGAATAAAGATGAAGAGAGTGAACATAGAACCAAAATCTGAGAGCAGAAGAGGTCTTGTCTGATCAGCACACCTGCAACACAGGGAAAGTGCAATGCAGTGCACCTACTACACACAGGAGGTGCGATGCATCCAGATTCCCAAGAGGAGAAAGTGCGATGGTCCAGGGACGAGACTTCAACTTGGTTCCGAGTCACAGTTTGCAGCTCAGTTCAGGGATTTAGGCCGAGCAAATGATGTTCAGTAAATATAAATCACAGGGGTTGATCTAATGAGGTTTCTAGAGCCACCACTAGGGCAATTAGAAGGTTTGAAAATCGATTGTTCAGTTTATAAACAAAACTTGGAGATAGACTGAAGCAGCATTGATCTACTTTGCACTTGCATAGCAAATGCAGTTCGAAGGCTAGCTGGCTTGACTTCAGGCTCCATCTGTAAGTTTATAAAACAAACAAATATAGACAAGAAAACAATCTATTCGCTCCCCAGTGGAGTCGCAATTTTATTATCGGGAAATCTAGTGTCCACTCAAAGCTGCTAATCCCACTAAGTCTGGTAGCTATCTTAGAAACAAACAAACTAAAACTACTTTCGCTTTCCTTTATGAGAAGTAGATAAGAGGGGAACAAAAGGCACCAACCTTAGTCTTGCGCTTGGTTCCTCTCCCTTCTGACAGATCTTTGTTGCTTTTCCTTTGTCTACCCAGCTTCAAAGAGCACTTGTGGAATCAAAGCAGCATAATACTATCTAAGAACAGAGATCTACAATCATAAACAATATAGGATCAGATATATATTGACCACACAAATGCATATATCATCAGACATACAAGAATGTGGAGGAAAACTTGAATAGCTTTATTAATATCAAGAATAGCAAAGAGGATTACAACCAATTGTTCTAACCTGGCGTCATCCTCTCAGCATGAAAGCCCTTATTCACCTCATGAAAAGCTTAGATCACCCAACACTATGATATTCCACCAAGAAACCAACTGCACTTCCTTACAATATACAAAATTTCAGCCTCTGGATCTCTGGGATGAGGGATCCATATATAGATGATTGCTGAAGATATTCTCTGTCAAAAACTTTATAACCACATTATGATCAGCCTTCCTTGTAGGGACTACTTCAATCCACTTGGTAAAACAATCAGTGGCTACTAATATCCATCTATGCTGGCCATTGGAATGTGGATTGATTTCTCCAATAAAATCCAAGCCCCACTGCTGAAAAGGTCCTTTTGCAATTATTGGTTTTAGGGGCAGGGATTTCAACTGTTGTTTTCCTTCAAATCTTTGGCACCTATCACAAGATTTAACAAAAACTAATACATCAGAAAATAAAGTGGGCCAATAGTACCCAGCTCTGAGAATTTTATGTGTTGTAGTCTTCCAATAATGGTGCCCTCCACACATGTTGTTATGAAACTGTTGCATAGCTTCTTTTGACTGTTCTTAGTCCAGACACCTTAAAAATATTCCAGATGGATCCCTCTAGTAGAGAAGATTGTTATTGATGCAATATTTAGCTGCTCTAAGTTTTAAAGTTCTAGCTTGACCTGTGCTTAAGCTTGAAGGGATTTCTAACTTCAGCAAAAAATTAATTATTTCAGCGTACCAGTTACAAGAAGCTAGGTTTTTAGCCACTAACTGCTTTCTCTCTGTTTCAGTTGTTTCCTCTTCTTCATTTGTCTGACCATTTTCTGCATTTGTGCACAAGAAATCAATGTCTAAAGACCTGCAATTTTCTTCAGCCAATAACTTGGCAAGCCCCTAACCTCTGACCATTTTTGTGGGCTCAGTTCTATATTGAATTCAATCAATTTTGCAATCCATTTTGCCATTCTTCCATCAACATCAGGTTGTGTCAAGACATCTCTAATTGCAGCAGAGGGTACATATGCAGTTATTTTGGAATGAAGGATATAAACTCTAAAAGCTTTCAAGGATTTGATAAGAGCATATGTCTATTTTTCAAAAATATCATACCTCAGCACAGCATCCCTCAAGTTCTTGCTGAAAAATGCCACTGGATGTTCTGAACCTTCTTCATCTTACTGCAATGAAACTGTTGCAATGGTGTATTTGGAGGCAAATGAAAATATGTGGAACTCCTAGCTGTAGTCTGGACTTATTAATGTGGGAGCCTCCATAATAGCTTTTTTGATGGAATCAAATGATTTTCTTCCTATATCATTCCACTTAACCTCTGATCCTTTTCTCAACATGGAGGTAATATGCTTCACTAATTCAGCAAAATTTGGTATAAACCTCCTGACAAAATTTATTTTGCCCAAAAAAGACTGAATATCCTTCTTTGATATAGGGACAGACAAAGTCTGAATTGATTTGACTCTTTCTGGGTCAATCTAAACACCTGCAGTGGACACAATATGTCCCAACAGCTTACCTTCATTTAAAACAAATTGAGATTTTTTTGGATTGACTGAAATCTCAAACCTTCTACACTTCAAGAACACTTTTTTCAAATGTTGTAAATGATTTTGATAGCTGATGGAGTAAATTGTTATATCATCAAGGTAGATAAGGAAAAATTTGTCCTTCTCTCCCACAAATGCTATATGCATAGCTTGCTGAAAAGTGGCTCCAACATTCATCAATCCAAATGGCATTTTGGCATATATAAAAGTGCCCCAAGGAGTGGTAAATGCAGTCTTTTCTTGATCATCTGGGTGAACAACAATCTGATTAAAGCCTGAAAATCCATCCAAGAGAGACATTACTTTGGCTCCTGAGAATTTTTGCAGCAAATGCTCCATCTTTGGCAGAGGATAGTTGTCTTTCTTTGAGCATTTTTTCAAATTTTTGAAATCAACACACAGTCTGATTTCACCACTTTTCTTCCTCACCACCACTAGATTGGCTACCCATTTTGAATATCTAAGAGGTACTATGATCTTGGCAGCCAGCAACTTTTTAATTTCTTTTTCAATTAGAGGAAGAAGCATAGGATTTATTGGTCTCAGCTTCTATTTGAAAGGAATAGTGTCTTTTTCCATAGGGATTTTATGCTAAATTATATTCTTATCATAAGTTTTCAGGTCACTATACTCCCAGGCAAACACATTAGCAAATTGCCTCATTAAATTGTAGTATTCAGCACTTTGATCAGCAGACAAATGAGTGGATAAATTCACATACCTAGGTCGACCTGGACTTCCTATATCATGCTTACAGACTGCAAATTGGTCTTCTTTTTGGGCAGCTTTGTAAGGCACATCATTCTGGTCAAACAATCTTTCAAGAGGAATTAGACGCTTAGGAATATGGTTGCTAGGAAGCTGGACAATGCTGTCTTTACCAATTTTATTTCTAAGCTACGACTGGGGGTTTTCTAACAAGACATCATTTTCTTGGTCAATTTGCATTTCAGAAAACTCATCAATGACCTGAAGGAACCTATTCAATTCATCAACCTATTCAATTTATCATCATCTTCAAAAACTTTCCAATGGTGGACATTATCGAGCAAGGATGGTCTATACTTCATTTGGACTTCATAAACTAGTTTGGGAGGCATGGGAGGTATAAATAGACTGGCAGAAACAGCAAGGGAATTAGCAAGCTGATTTTGACCTCTAGGAATATATGAAATACATAAATAATCAAAGGAATGCCTGATTCCCCATACCTCATCTTTGTATGCTTTTCAACCTTGGGTGCTTTGCTTGAAATATTTTATTTACTTGCTGAATGATCAAATCAGCATCTCCAAACACTTTCGGATTCTTGATTCCTCTGTATTTTGCTGCATTAAGGCCCGACAGCAAAGCCTCATACTATGCTATATTGTTTTTGACTTGGAAAACCAGCTTAAAAGACAGTTGAATGCTTTCTTTCTCTGGAGACACTAGCACCACCCCTGCTCTTGCAGTCTCCCTGGAACATGCTCCATCAAAGAACATCTCCCAAGTCTGACTTCCTTGCTCTTGCTTGACCTGAACTGTTGGTTTTCTGAGCTGCATTACGGCCTTCTGAGACTCTTCTATTTGGAGAATACATGCTCCAAAATCAGTGTCCACTGCATATATGGGATGATTGGTAGGATTCTTCTCATCACTGATAATGTATGCCAACTGTGCTTCTCTATACAATCTCCTGCTTTCTCCTCCAAAAACTGGGACAATTGCATAAGATAGATCATTTTGTAATGTCCCACCTAGCCTCTTAATCCACCCTCTAGACAACAGCATGCCAAACTTTGGAGGGACATCTGCTACCACAATATCCATCACCATACTCTTCATGGGCAGCTGAGTTAAGGTAATGGCCAGGTCTTTAATCAATCCAAGACATTTCACCTTCCTTGAATCAAAAGAAAATAAATCATGATAGGGTCTAGTGATATCAAGGCCTAACTCTTCCATGACAGCTTTAGGCATTAAATTGTGGCTGGCCCCTGTGTCTAGCAGGAAGTTGTGAAGGATTTTGTCATGAATGGTCAATGAGACATAAAAAGATGGAGAATTGTTATCAGCAGATTCAATCATAGGGCTGAGCACGATGGCAGGCTTGTCATCTTGCAAATTGACAGAGTCAGTGGAGGTTTGTGTGGTTCTTAGCTCAAGGGCTTCAAGGATAGGCTTCCTAGATACTTCACTCTTCACCAACTCAACCAAAGGCACAGATATTTTCAATTTCTGAACTTCTGACTCAAAGCTGAAAGAAGAAGATGATTTATCAAAACTTTTTTCCTCTTGAACTGGAGCTTTGAGGATGACTGGATCAGCTGTTGGTCTTCTCTGCTTGATATTCTGTGGTTCTGTTTGGACAACAGCTCTTTGTGTAGGATTTTCTTTGACATTCTTTGCATTCGACCTCAGGTTATATATTTGTTGTTGTTCACCAGTTTGTAGAACAGCTCCTTTGTCCCACCCCTGACTGTTCTGATCTTGCAACAATGATTCTTCATAAGCAGCCAAAGTCAAAAATGCAGTGCTGCCTTTATCCTCCATGCAGTGAATTTCATCCTCATATTCTTCAAATTGTTCTTCCTCCATGACTACATTTTGGAAAGGAGATTTAACTTTCTGTTCTTCTTTTGATTCTTCACCCCTCTGCATAATCTGTAACTTCTCATTTGCTCTTCTAAATGGAATAGGATTTCTTGGAGAAAATGTGTTCTACTGCCTTGTTTTCCTTGAATTCTATTAAACTTTCAGCTTAGAAATTTCAGCAGCCAATGACTCTATCATCTTAGTCATCTTGTCTAATTTAGGCTCTGAAGAAGATGTAGAAGAAGTAGAAGCTTAAGCTCTCTGCCTCCTTCTGTCAGCTTGATTTTTTAACTTTTCTACTGCCATGATATTGGACTCTACTTCTAGTGCTACATCCTACATATATGCCAGCGTAGCACATCTCCTTTCTCTCAATAACAGGCAGAAATCAGAGTCAAAAGCATTGGCATAAGTGAGTTTGGCAGAGGTAGGAGTAGGCTTTATCTCAGCTGGTATCTTACTATACATTCGATTGAATCTTTTATTGAAATCAGCAAAGATTCACCATTTTTCCTCTTCAGATTACCAAACTCAGTATGATAATACAGCAAGTCTTCTTTATCTCCCCATTGCTTCAAAAATGCATCATCTAATGCTTCAATATCTGTTATTGATCTCTAGGGTAATTCTCTAAACCACTTCCTAGCTTCTGCATCAAGGCTCTAGACAAAAACTCTCATCCACACATCATTTTCACTTATATCTAAATTATCAGCATAACTGTAAAAAGCTTCAAGGTGTTATTCTGCTGTTACTCCCTCTGTACAAGTGAATTTATGCATATATTTTTTATATTCCCCCATAGGCATAGGATTTAAAGGAACAGGCAAGACTAAAGGTCCATATCTAGCAACAACAATTCTCTCAATCTTTGTGGGTGCTTTCTGACCTGCCATGATCGGAATATTTGGAAGAATACTAACAGATTGAATGGTAAGGAGTAATGTGATGAATGGAAGAGAAAAATGGATGTTTTGGACTGAATGAGAAGCTTTCTTTGGACTGAGATTCAAAGGGGAACTAACTGGACAAGGGGCTGAACTAATCTCTAAAGGTTTTTCCTTATTAATAGTGATGGGTTCTAAATCTTCAAACTGTAAATCTTCAGCAATAACTTATCTTTCAGAGATGAATGAGAATTCTTAGGCTTACCTGATCCTGATGCCCCTTTCTGTGATGCTTTCTTCGATTTGACAATCCTCTCAGGGTCAGGCACTGGTTCAGCTGGTGATTTCTGAGTATTTCTTCAAGTATGTCTCACAAATTGAGCCAGAATTTCAACGTGGAGTCACCAAAGGTTGGTCTTCCTCCAATGGAGTCGCCAGATAGATGATTACAACCAAAACTGTGTTCAAACCTTGTCTATCATCAAAGCTTGAAGCTGTGTCGTTCTCCCAGAGAAGCTGAGCTTCAATTCTCCCCTCCCCAGCAACGACGCCGATTAATGTTATCACCCCAAGAAACTCTCCTAGGTTGTATCTCAGAGATGCTCGGGAACATTACAAACTCAACAAAATGTTGGAAAAATGGTGGATGAATGAAAGAAATGTTTCACATTCAATC
Organism: Pinus tabuliformis; assembly: GCA_031772625.1. Taxonomy (NCBI): domain Eukaryota; kingdom Viridiplantae; phylum Streptophyta; class Pinopsida; order Pinales; family Pinaceae; genus Pinus; species Pinus tabuliformis. The sequence continues at coordinate 543,387,950 of CM062804.1, read as the reverse complement.
CATATACCCAAGGACCAAACTTATTCCTTCTCCTGGAAAATCAGCAGCATGTAGCAGAGCTAACAGGTTCCCATTGCATTGAGTGCCTCCATGAGATGGGGAAACATTAGGGGAATTTTGAGGTCTAAAATGGACCTCCTAAGAAAAATTTACAACCAAAATAAACTGTACAAGAACCAATAGGACTTAATATGATGATGTCAACCATGGGGGATGATTCACCATTTCTAGAGTTAAAAAGTAAAAAGATTAAAAAATAATAAAATAATAAAATTACTTTTTCAACTTATCTCCCTAAGGTTTTACTCAAATTTTGAGTGGGGGTATTCGTTGGATGCAAAATTTAATTCATCATCTAAGGAGTACCCATGTTTCATACTTTCAATGGACCCTGCTACACGAAAAATGAGAAATACATGAAAAAATGTGATTGCAATCACGTTTTTCATGTATTTGTCATTTTTCATGTAGCAAGGTCCATCGAAAGTATGCAACATGGGTACTCCTTGGATGAGGAATCAAAATCTGCATCTAACGAGTGTTTCCGCTTGAAATTTGAGTAAACCCATAGGGAGATAAGTTGAAAATGCGAGTTGAAAATTTTGTTTTTTTCTTTTTTCCCTCTAAAATTTGATGATGTAATGTAATCTTACTTTATTATTTCCACTATTATTTTATAATTTCCTTAGGAGGCCCATTTTAGACCTCAAAACTCCCCTAATTATTTTGTTGAACTTGGTCCCTGGAAATCCACTTGCCTTGGTGAACAAGTTGGCCAGATTTGACAACCGGATATAGTTGGATCTTCTGCTGGTGAGTGTTTTGGATCTGTGTGTCCATGATCAGATCAGTTGTGGCATGTTCCATGTAGTTTTGGTTTAGCTTTGTTGGTGTGAGTTGTTTTGCAATGTCAGATGTGTCCAGAAATGGTGGAAAGTATGGCCGAAGACAGTCTACATTGAACACTCAATGTAGACCAAGGAACAGTGGAATGCTAAGCTTGAAGGCATTGTCCCATACAACCTTAGTGATGGTGTATGGCCCATATCAGAGCAGGAGAAGCATGCAATGGGGTTAAGCGAGGCGCTCCTTCTGCAAATGTAACCAAACTTTGTTTCCTACCTAGAACTTTTGCGGCACCCGATGTTGATCATGGCATTGTTTGTACTTAGCATTGGCTCTATTCAGTGTATCATGGACCTGCTGGTGGATGTGTTAAATGTGCTCAATGAAACTATTAGCCTTGTCGACTTCAGACTAGACATGAACTGAATCTTCCTGAGTAGCTGCAAATGGTATGGCCACATCAATGGGACATAATAGCTGAAATCCCAGCCCTACCTGAAAGGGGTTGTGGCCCATTGAGTTGTGGAGAGATCTGTTCTAGTTGTGTTGGACATAGGGGAGGCTTTCATCCCATGTGCGTAGATGCTTCGAGTTGTACATGCGCAAAATGTGTACTATCATCTTGTTGATGACTTCTTGTTTCTGGGAAAACTAGTATTCCTAAAGAATGCTAGCCCTCTAGGTTTGGCGGCTACCCTAGAAACAACAGTTTAAAGAAATTCAATGATTTCTTCTATGTGTAACAGATAAGAGAAAGATAATGGAACCACCCTGTAACTTCTTCTTAATCCCTTGCTTGACCTCTCTCCCCTTTGATAGAGCCTGCAACTCCTCCTCGTACTTAACATGCTTGGAGAGTACATGCACAAGTACAACAACAAAGAACCGTCAAATCATCGTGATATATTACAACATAAACATTACAGAATCAGATATATAATGAACAAATGATAGCATTCACAAATGATAACATTCATAATTGCACAATCACATGGAAAAAACCTTGAATAACTTTATATATAGAAGGGAGAATTACAAACCAGTTGTCTGATCCAGCATCATCCTCCCAGCTTCAATCCTTCTTCACCTCATGAAATAGCAAGATCACTCCAACAATACAATTATCCTTCCTCAATTACAAACTATCAGCACTTCCTTGCAATTCACAACATTCCAGCCCCTAGATCTCTTGGATGAGGGATCCACTTATAGATGTGTGCAAGTGTGTGAGTCATCCATGGGGTTTGATTAGTGTCATTCCAATTGTTACAAAGGGTTCCACAAGAGAAGGGACTAGAGATTTCTTAGATCCCTTATTCATCCTTGGGCAAATTAAGAGAGGCAAGTGGCATAGGAGAAGGTTCTGGAAGATTTCATGAACAATCAACTGACAAATGTCCCGGACATTTGTCCATCCTCGCCCATCGCACCCTATAGAAGGCCTAAACAGTATGCATCGCACCCTGGTAGTGTACCACTCAGTATGCATCGCACTTTTCTAGTGGAGCAGTCAGTATGGTTCAATTTAGGCATTTTTTGGATGGTTTCTCAGATGGAACTTTTGGGAATGATGTATTTAGATGACTATTTTCCTTTAGGGTATGAAACAACTCTTTTATGGGTTGATGAGCCCTAATACATTGACATTTAAGTTTGGGGTTGATGTGCCCAAATATGTCTATAACAGTTTCCCCCTAAAGTATGAAGTCGTAAATATTGATGTCGGGTGAAGTGCTTTATCATGAGGATCCGAAGTTTTGAACTAGAAGGTGACCTGCATAAGTTATAATACAATACATCATCATAGTATAATTTTCATGATCTAGCTGAGGGAGCCATTCCCATGCTCATCCTTATAAATTCATTTCATGTACATAGATCAGATATCCGCCTACGGATACAGACTAGCGAATCTTCAAATATAGAGTCATCATCCATGGTTCGGATGACCATCTGTGTAGAGCCTTTGTACATCTGATGTTTTTATATTCCTTAATATATCGCAGACAGGATGGATGAAACTAGATCTAGGGTCTTCAAACTCATCCAATCTTCGCTCGATGTACAAGTCAATCCATGTGAAGAGATGTTCTGAAGTCGAACATGGAAAGGCATCGCTTGATTACCAGCCAATGATGTGAGTTGTTAACACACGTGAGAGGAATCACCGATAATGATAATGACCCTCAAGGTACTATAGTACAATTTACGTTGTGTGAATACATGATCTGATGTTGAACACCACGCAAAATCTTTCGGTCGAAGGCCATTGATGTCAACCTATCACCAGAAGTGAGAAACTTGCCATTGATGTATACAAGCTCCAAAGCACTGAAAGGGTTGTTTCTAAGTCAACTTCTTGGATAATGAGCTGATGATGACAAGAAGCAACTCTTCGTAGGAGGGCCTTGATGTATCCCACATCTACGACACAAAACGAAGCAAATGATTTTCTAGAAGTGAAAAATGAACTGACAACACGAGGTTCAGGAATGGCAGTCATGAAAAATGTGAAGGTTGGACGTATTGCAATGGACGAGACATTAACTGGATGGTGGTTTCTCAACTCAATGACTTCTCTTGAACATGTCGGTGACACTGACATGAATTGGTAGCGTTAACCCCAAAAGATGGATGGTATGAAAGACCAAAGGTGAGATGACCGGTGAATACAATAACCCAACCCAACTCAATAGTTCTTTCATTGTAAATATTGCAATGAGTTGTGTTATAAAGCTCCATGGGCAGTATGTTTTGTTTTCAACATTCATGTTGGTTATAGTGTCATTGAACACTGAGGACAGTGTTCCCCCAAGGAGGAGGGTTTTGTTATAGCCATGGTAAAAATTCCATGTAAAAATATATAAATACCACGGATGATGGGACAGGGATGCCAAGCTTAATGTTGGGCAAGAGATCCTAGGGGGCATTCATTTGGTTGTATATGGCTAAGGAAATTGGCAAAGGAAGTGGCTAAGGTTTTGGAAAGGAATGAGGCATTGATTGGCATTTATTTATGAAAATAAAGGAAATTAGGAGAAAAGGAAGGTAAAAGGTCAGAGGTTGCATGTGAGGAGGAAATGAAGAAAATAGAGGCCTCATTAATAAAAGGCTTTTGAGGATCAGTTAGAAAGCTTCTTCCTTTTAGTGTGAACCTTTTTTCAATTCATTGTTGGAGCTCTCTCTCATTATTCTCTCTCTCTCTCATACTCTTGGATACTTAAGAGTTTTCTTGGAGCACTCTTGGAGGCTGTGGCATAGTTGGATTCTTGGAGAAAGAAGGAAAAGGAAGAGTAGGAAAGTGCAAGAAGGCATCGACATCAGTAGCTCCATCAGATTTGTTTCCAAATACCAAGTTGCATGTATGATTTATTCACTAGTTTTGGCATGCATGGCATATGCATGTGGATTCTTGGTTGTGATTTGTTATTGGCATACAGGAATGCCTGGATCAACAATGGATTGCCTAGCCTTGCCATTTCCTATTTAGCCATGGTGATTGTGGGTTACTTTGATTGTTTTGTTTTCAGTTGATTCTCATGTTTCCTTATCTTGGGTTGAGTTACTAGTCCCATAGCCTTGGTTGGACAAACGCTCTGGAGCCCTGTATTAGCTTGGGTTAATTTACTAGTCCCGTAACCTTGGTTGGAAAAACGCTATGTAGACCTTAGTGGGTTAAGTTACTAGTCCTGGAGCCTTGGTTGTACAAATACTCTGGAACCTTGGTTTTACAAATGATCTGGAGCTCGGTAAAAGTTATGGGTTGAGTTACTAGTCCTGGAGCCTTGGTTGGACAAATGCTCTGGAGCCCAGTAAAAGTTATGGGTTGAGTTACTAGTCCTGGAGCCTTGATTGGACAAACTCTTTGGAGCCCTGGATGGTTGGGATAAAGACCGATCCGATGATGGTTTTGTGATGTCCGACCATGAGGTGGAATCATTGTTTGATGGTTTGATGTGGATGGCCTCTAGAAGCCCTAGATGAGTTTTTTATTGATGTGTTCTATGAGATCCCACATTCATGCTTGGAATATGGCACAGGGGTGATTGGCTAAAGAGATACTTGGTTAAGACAATCTATGGTTGGTTGGAACATGGTAGTCCCATCTCTAGTTGGTTCATTGCATTCATTAATGAGAAATTCATTTCCTTGATTTTCATGTGTAAAAGTACTGATGTATACATGGATTTTTAGAGTTGTTATGTCCATCGTATTTATGTTCCTATTATGTTAGTTATATGTATATTTTGTGATAACAGCTATGTATGGATCTCAGCATGTTTTTACTTGTATCTAAATGGATAATGTATCTATGATCTAATAAATGATAAGGCAGAAAATGACATGAGGAAACAATGGTTCATGTCGATTCTCAGATAAGTATGAGATCCATAAATTTAATTATGTTGTTTACACCTGTAAGTTACATGTTGATGATATGTTTGACGAAATGCTTGTCATGGCTAGTAGGGTTCTGGTTATGGTCTTCTTCAACTTATTGCATTTGCATCCTTGTTTCCTTGTATTCTTACCAATTTTAAGTGGTCATTCCATTCTGGGTAGTGTCCTGGGCTCTGGGCTGAAAAGATGGCTCAAATCCCAAAATGCTAACAAAACAAAGCATTAGCCTAGAGACTAACTCGCATGGGCAATGTCTGGGGAGCGTTATAACTCGCCTATGCAGTGTCTAGGGAGCGTTATAACTCGCCTTGGTAGTGTCTGGGGAGCATTTCTCTTGCCTAAGTTGGTTAAAACAACAGTAGGACCCAACGATAGGTTGTCTGAGTGGTTGAATTATCTACTGAAGGTTCTATGGATGAGGTTGGATGATTGTGTGTGGTGTTCTTTCGATTCCACATCCTTAAAGTCACCTAGGAGGTCGAATCTGATCATAGTATCCTCTCATCTCATGTTTACCCTGGTTGGCATATTTACTTGGGTAGATGTGGGAGGAGGGTGTTACATTAGCCCTTTGTTCTACTCAATAGCATACACTAATCCTTTTGTTCTCGTTCAATTCCTTCACTAATGCAAAACCTATGCAACAATTTGTCTTCTTCTCACTATGCTCACACTACAATAGAACAAATTCATCTCAGCTCTCAGCCCTCATTCAATCAACACATAGTAGCTCTCAACCTTTCTCTTCTACACAGGCACACTTGGACTCTCATAGTTACACTCTTACACACCAGATATCTCACTTCAGCTCTTGGCTATGTTGCATTCCCCACAATAAATCTCAGTGTTCCTGGTTTTTGTTCCTATGAAACATAGGGAACGATACAGTCTATGCTAGCACATTGTTTTACCCAAGAGTGTACTTTAGCATGGTTGTCCATCATACTGATGCATCAAATTTCTTGGCCAATGGAGGTTCATTAAATTAGAGGATGGCTTCTGATTGTTTTCCAATACTTAGAATTAAGTTCATTCAATTTGTGCACTTCAACAATATTTTCCATCAAATTTTGTTTGAACTGATAACATGGGTCTCCAACACTCAAGATGTACTTTGGGCATGGATCTCTTGGGTTGTGGTCATATCTTTTGCACCTAGTAATATTTTTAGCTTAATTATTCATAACGTGCAAGGAATATTAGGGATGGCGTGTTTCTATTCAAGACAGGATCCATTAATTATTTTTCACATCATGGTCCTTTGTAGATTTATTTTCTTGTACTGGTCAATCACCCTTTATTGCTCATTAATATTTATTTTTCCATTGCCACAAATTCTTAATTCTAGTTTCCAACCCGTTCAAATTCCTTCTTGATTCAATTAAGGCCAATAGCCAATTTTTCCATTTCCACTAATTTGCAGATCTAACTGTCGACCCATTTCATGCCTTTACCTTTGATCTATAGCAGACCCCAAATATGGCATAAGCCCCAAATTCAAGTTGTTGACTCGTTCAATGCCTTTTATCCACAACTGTGGTGCAATGCCACATATGGCACACCTACCAAATATGGAGGATCTTTATCATAGTTGTGAACCCATTCATGTCCACAAGCTCTAATCCCTTTCTATCATGCACGCAGCTCTTATTCCTACAACCCACAACACTTTGTATATAGCCTGAATTTATTTAACCACTTTCCCACTGTGTTTTTTTATTGAAAATAGCCCAAAGGATCACAATCACTTAACATGTAAAAATGCCACAAATCTATGACCTGGGTGCGCCTTCCATTGTTTGATGAAACTATTAATTTTTGACCAATTCTCTGTCTCCCGAGCTCGTTATTCCGACCAAAAATCCCAGTGTGCCTTTATTTTCCTCTAGGGTAAGTCTTTCGAGCTTACATGTCCATTGGGTTATCCTATGCCTTTTATCATTAGTCATGTGCTCTTCTATAACTGTCATCGCATCCTGGAGCTCAGTCAACCCGGAGCAACCTCCCTATGCTCTTTAAAAACCTTCCATGGTCAAGCCTCTGGGATGACATGTCTCAGTGGGACCTCTGCATTTCTCATGCACCAAGTAATTGTCAGTCAGGATGAGTTGTCAATGTCCCACAGTGCTTTCATGTCCTAGTGCCTAGTCAACCTGAAGCTCCCTCTCTGTGCTCTTTTAAAACCTGTCGAGGTTCAGCCTTTAGGATGACATGTCCCGGTGGGAACCACCACTACACTCATGAACCAATCAACAAACAATAAAGCTATCATGTCTATATAAACTACTACATCTTCCTGGCACCTAGTCAACTCGTATTCTCCACCTATGTGCCTTTCTAAACCATCTGAGATATCCCTTTCAAAATAACATCATGCTTACATCATCAACCCCACGTGGCACCTCCTGAGTCATTAGAGAAATTTCGAGGTAAAAAATGGGCCTCAAAACAAAACTATACAACCAAAATAAACTTATGTGAACCAATAGGATTCAAGATGATGATGTCAACCATGGGGGATGATTCACCATTTTTGGAGTAAAAAATGTAAAAAGATTAAAAAATTAAAAAATTACTTTTTCAACTCTTATATTCAACTTGTCTCCCTACGTTTTTACTCAAATTTCGAGTCGAAGCACTCGTTGGATGCACAATTTAATTCCTCATCCAAGGAGTACCCATGTTGCATACTTTTGATGGACCCTGCTACACGAAAAATGGGAAATACATGAAAATGTGATTGCAACCACATTTTTTCATGCATTTATCATCGTGCAGTAGGGTCCATAAAAAGTATGCAACATGGGTACTCCTTGGGTGAGGAATTAAATTCTACATCCAAGAAGTTCTTATACTCAAAATTTGAGTAAAACCACAAGGAGATAAGTTGAAAATATGAGTTGAAAAAATTAGTTTTTTCTTTTTTCCTTCTAAAATTTGATGATGTAATCTAATCTCATTTTATTATTTCCAGTATTATTTTATAATATTCCTTAGGAGGCCCATTTTAGACCTCAAAATTTCTCTAATGGGAGACATGTGCCACCCGGATTTAGCCTCTTTGGCCAACTAAAAATGTTGAATATGTTTTTCGTGTGTCCTTTGTTCCATACTTCTACGTCACGTTGATGTCATCCTATGATTACATCATCTTGGATGCTCCTCTTATGTGTTCCTTTGAATCCTTCCAGGGTACTCTTGTCGGGATGATTTTTCATGGTAGGACCTCCACCGACCAATAAAAATGTTGATCGTCTGCTGCACTGTTATGTGGACTATACACCTATGCCTAGGAATATGCCATCCCATCTATTCCCTTTGTGTGTAACTTTTAACCATCTGAGAAACTTCAACCTAGATGAGTTGTGAAGTGGGACCTCCTCCTGGCCAATAAAAATTCATTCTACCACTGCATTGTCAACCCACATTTGCCCGAACCTCTTTTAACGGCTCTACTACCTGCTTCACTTCATTTAGAAATTCTACCAAACTAAACTTCCACTTTGTCCCTATGCCACATTCATAGTTGCTACTTTGACCTTGGGGCACCTGACTTTGACCAACAATAACTTTTTGTCCACGACATCATTTGCGAACTTCAATATACCATTGGAAAGCTCTTTTTGAGCATCATCCATCTATGCCAATTCTAGTAGCCTTTGTAACATCCCCTGGTTGTTTTTCTGCGTAAATAAAATAAGACCAAGGTCATGGGACACGTATTCCAAGTTGAATGTTGGGAAAAACATACTGATGGGTATCACTGGTGATTATTTAATGGCTATGAAATTGGTAAAGGAAAAGTGGCATTAATTGGTATTTTATTTATGAAATAAAGGAAAATAGGATAAAAGGAAGGTGAAGGATTTTCATTAGACATAAATTGAAGGAAAAATGAATGAAAACGAAGAAAATAGAGGTCTATGTAGGTTTTAACCCCATACAAAAATTACCTGCATACGAATTCTAAAACACAGAAAATACAATGCGAGAGCATAACACATAAAACACATATACACAGAGATTTTTCCCTGGATCCCAAAAGCGGGACTACCAGCTTTATTTTTCATTATATTCCTTTCAATGTTACAATACATATTTATACATGTCGAAGCATCCAATACCATGGACCGAAAACTATCGCGTCCAAAACCATGGACCAAAAACCATAGGTAGGTTTGCCCAACCTAATATAGGGTCCAAAAAAAATTTCTCGAGGCGCTGCCTCAGACCCCATAGAGGGGGACTACTGCCCCCCTCAAACCCCCTGGATGGGGGGGCTGCTGCCCCTGTTGTGCAATCGGTGCAACAAAAGGGGGGCTCTACCCCCCGATTCACTATGTGGGATAGTCGTGGAAAGAATATAACACAAACCAACATTCTCCCACTTCTTGTTTTCTTTCCACAGGGGACCAAAGGAGAGTTTAGTCATTTATCCAACCCTAAAACGCCCATTGTTTCTCTACACCAAGGGAACTTCTCAGAGCTCACAGATTTTGTCAATGCATCTGCAGTATTCTTCAAAGTGTCCACCTTTACCAGCAACACCTTTTTGTCTTCTATAATAACCCTCACAAAGTGATACTGAACATCAATGTGCTTTGTCTTTGAATGATAAGCAAGGTTCTTTGCCAAGAAAATTTCACTTTGGCTATCATAGTCTATCCTTATAGCTCCCTGTATTAACCCCATACTTGAGCACAATCTCTGCAACCAAATTGCTTCCTTGCTTGCATGAGTAGCTGCCATATATTTTGCCTCTGTAGTTGATAGTGCCACTACGGATTGTTTCTTACTCATCCAACTGACTACACCTCCAAATAGGTTAAAAACATACCCACTTGTAGATATTCTCTAATCCAGATCTCCAGCCCAGTCTGCACCAACAAAGCCACGAATATCCAACACTTTGTCCAATCCTAGTCTTCCTTGGTAGCACAAACCATAATCACTAGTGCCATGCAAATACCTGAAAACCCGCTTCACTATTGTCCAGTGCTCCTTCCCTGGTTTTGACATAAACCTACTCAATACTCCCACTGCATGTGCAATGTCTGGTCTAGTATAGACCATCGCATACATCAGGCTATCGAGTGCACTTGCATATGGAACACGGGACATGTCCTCTTCCTCTTCTTGTGTCTTGGGACATTGTTCAAAAGATAACTTTACACCTACAGGAATAGGAACCTTCACTGGTTTACCATCCTGCATATTAAACCTCTGCAATATTGTCTCGACATACTTCCTCTGCTTTAACCAGAGCTTCCTCTTTGTCCGATCTCTTTTAATTTCCATGCCCAAAATATAGTTTGCGGCACCAATATCTTTCATGTCGAATTTGGAGGACAAATGGGTCTTCAAATCCTGGATAATTTCTTTGTCATTTCCAACCAGTAACATATCATCCACATACAAGACCAGATAAATAACACAGTCACCAATTAATTTAAAATACACACAATGATCTGCTTTACTTTTGGTGAAGCCAAGTCCCCGTATAAATGTATAAAATTTATGATACCACATCCTTGGTGACTGTTTTAACCCATACAGAGACTTCTTTAACTTGCATACCAATTCTTTCTTACCCTTCACTGCAAATCCTTCAGGTTGCTTCATGTAGATCTCATATTCTAGATCCCCATGAAGAAATGTTGTCTTCACATCCATCTATTCTACCTCAAAATCAAAAGCAATAGCAACAGATAAAAGTAATCTAATAGAAGTTACCTTGGCAACAGGAGAAAAAATATCACCAAAATCAATTCTCGGCAACTAGGAATAACCTTTTTCTACCAACCGAGCTTTGTATTTCTCCACCTTTCCTTTTGCATTTCTCTTCTTCTTGAAGACCCATTTTCTACCAATGGGTTTCATTCCAGTCAGCAACTCCACCAAATCATCATTTTTGTGCAAAGATGCCATTTCATCAACCATGGCCTCTTTCCAGAGTTTTTCATCCTCTAAATCTATTGCTTCCTTCACATTTCTAAGATCATCGTCAGTAATAGATAAAGAAAAATTTGAATAGAAAGTAGATGGACTATACCTTTCTGCCTGCCTTCTTTCTCGAACTGATCTTCTTACACCCGGTGTTTGTGGCTCTTCATCTTCAGATTCCTCCTCTGTTGTAGAGTCTGATTCTTCCTCCTTTAGTTCAAACTCTATCTTCTCAGGTTCCTTTGGTTGGACTTCATGTTTAATAACATCTTTCACCTCTCCGAACACCACATCTCAACTATACACAACCTTCCTTTTTGTTGGGTTCCAAAGCTTATAACCCTTTAAACCATCCTTATACCCAATAAAGATGCACTTTTCAGATTTACTATCCAACTTGGTTCATTTCTCTTTTGTAACATGTACATATGCATCACATCCAAATACCCTCAGATGTGAAAGAGTGGGTTTCTTACCAGTCCATACCTCTTGTGGAGTCTTATCCTCCAATGCTGATGAAGGTGATCTGTTGACTAGGTAACATGCTGTCTCCACCGCCTCTGCCCAGAATTCCTGTCCTAACTCAGCACCACTGAGCATGCTTCTTGCCCTTTCCATCAATGTCTTATTCATTCTTTTGGCAACTCCATTTTGCTGAGGTGTATATGGAGTAGTCTTTTTCCATGCTATACCACACTTCTTACAAAATTCTTCAAATTCCTTACTGCAAAAATCTCCTCCTTTATCTGTCCTCAGCACCTTTATCTTCTTCTCTGTCTCGTTTTCCACCACAGCCTTAAATTCTTTAAACTTGTCAAAGACTTCAGATTTCTTCTTAAGGAAATATATCCATGTATTCCTTGAGCAGTCATTTATAAATGATACATAGTACACAGACTTACCCAGTGATGGAACCTTCATAGGTCCAAACACATCACTATGCACAAGCTCTAATATTTGTTCTGCCCTCTTACCACCAGAGGGGAAACTCACCCGATTTTGCTTCCCATATACACAATTTTCACAAAAATCAAAATCCAGAGAGATATTACTCATACCTTCTACCGTACCTTTACCATGAAGTATACGAAGGCCCTTCTCTCTAATATGTCCAAGCCTTTGATGCCACAACATGGTCTTCTCTCTAGAGACCACTAGATTTTCTGCTCCACTTTCAGGAACCACAGAACTGTTGCACCCATCAATAACAGTGCTACCTTGCAGCTTGTACAAAGTTCCAGTCCGAACTCCCTGCATCAATACCAGTGCTCCTCGAACCATCTTGCAGGGATCCTTCTCGAACACTGTTTTTACACCTACATCATCCAGCTTGCTTACAGAAATTAGATGTTTAACTAATGCAGGAATATGCAAAACACCCGGAAGTGTTCTAACCCTTCCACCTTACAACTTCAACTTTACTTTTCTACAACCAACGATTCTAGCCTTCCTATCATCCCCTAAGAACACATCACCACCATCATATTTATCATACTCGCAAAACCACTCTCTATGGGGAGTGAAGTGAAAGGATGCACCTGATTCAATCAACCATGCCTCATGATCTACATGTGTACTTGAAGAAGCCAAATACACATCCCCACCTTCATCTGAGGTGGTTTTCGCCTCTGTAGAAGAATCACCATCAGATCCCTTTCCTTTGTTAGGAGCTTTAGATTTACAGTCCCTTTTGTAGTGCCCTTCCTTTCCGCATTTCCAGCACACCACCTTTACAGGTTTTCCTGGAGATCTAGATCTCCCTCTAGATTTAGATCTCCCACTCGATGACTTATTTTTGTTTCTGTTCTGGGACTGTCCTCATACAAACAAGGCATCACCATTCTGGCTCTCCATATTTTTCTGTCTCATTTCCTCCTTCAACAAGGATGAGACTATTTCATCAAACTGCAAGGCAGTTGCATTGCTACCTATTACAATAACCACACTATCCCACGAATCTGGTAGAGAACACAACAAACTGATCCACTTATCTTCATATGAAATTTTAATATCAATAGACGATAACTGACTTACCACAATAATAAATGCATTTTGATTCTTTGTCACCGAGTCTTCGTCTTTCATCCTCAGGTTATACAGTTTTCTCCATAGGAACAATTTATTCACCAGAGACTTAAATTGGTACAAAGTCCCTAACTTGTCCCACAAAGCCTTCATCGTAGCTTCCCCTGATACATTCCGCAATACTGAATTTGAGACACACAATCGTATTGTGCTCTTTGCCTTCCAATCCAACTTCTCTCATTCTTCATCGAACACTCCCATTGGTTTAGTACCTAGATCTACCGCAATCCATTGATCTTTATCCACCAATTGATGCTCCATCTTGAGTTTCCATAACTCAAAACTCTGACCATTAAATTTCTCGATCTCTATCTTTCCACTGCTCGCCATCTTCTTTCACCACAAAAATCGATCTCGCAGATCTCCCATTGAACAAGGTCTACCACAGGCCCGAGTGAAACCCCTCAGCAACAAAGGCATCCCCTTGAAGCCAAAACAGCTATGATACCAAATGTAGGTTTTAACCCCATATAGAAATTACCTGCATATGAATTTGAAAACACAGAAAATAAACAATGTGAGAGCATAATACATAAAACACATATACATAGATATTTTCCCTTGGATCCCAAAACTGAGACTACCAGCTTGATTTTTCATTATATTCCTTTCAATGTTACAATACATATTTATACATGCTGAAGCATCCAATACCATGGACTGAAAACCATCGTGTCCAAAACCATGGACCAAAAACCATAGGTAGGTTCACCAAACCTAATATAGGGTCCAAAAAAAAAAAATCTCAGGGTGTTGCCCCGGACCCCGTAGAGGGGGGCTACCCGCCCCCCTCAAACCCCTATGTGACCCCCCCGTTGTGCAATCGGCGCAACGAAAGGGGGGCTCCGCCCCCCATCTAACCCCCCGGTTCACTACATGGGCTAGTCGTGGAAAGAATATAACACAACCCAACAGTCTCAATGATAAAAAGGCTTCTAACAATCAGTTCAAAATATTTTTCTAGTTTAGTGTTGGAGCTCTCTTTTATTCTCTCACACTCTTGCACACTTAGAGCATTCTTGGAGCATTCTTAGAGCATGCTTGGAGCATTCTAATTTCACTTAGATTGGAGAAAGAAGGCAAAGGAAAGTAGGAAAGTGAAAGTGTTATAGATCCATTTGGGCATGTCACTCCCATCATCCAGATCAGTGTTTTAGGGCTCATCAAACCCTAATTTCAGCTGCTACATGCCCTAAACAAGTCAACCTTTTGAATGCTTCCTTCCCAGATAGTTTCATGACTTGAAGACATCCTGAAATGATCTCTAAAGGGACCAGCACAGTTAGGCCCATGTAAGGGTGCGCTGTAGAGTAGTTAAGTCCATGCCAGGGCGCTTTGCAGAGAACTTAGGCCCTCTTTGACCTGCATTGGGAGAGATTGAGCGAAATTCACATAAGGTTTGAGGAATATTCTTATCTCTTGGAGTCTTCTAGAAGTTTCCCTCACTTATCAACTCCTATGAGCTTGAAAATGGATGAGGAATGAGTTAAGTTGCATCCTATCCTCTCATCCCTTCCTCCATGGAACTAATTCTAATTATGGAAGGCCATTCAATACCCCCATTTATGACATAACCTCCTCCATATTCCTATAAATTGAGCACTCATCTAAGTAATCAAGGGCTGGAATATGTTGAATTGTAAGGAGATAATGTTGCCATGAGAATTGACTTTGAGACAAGTATTGTTATGCTACAAGTTTGTCATGCTTTTTATGTGATGTAGATGGGATCAAAGCTGGAGGAGTGACTTCGAATCAAACTTCATGGTTGTAAATCCTTCTTCTATTCAATAAAGTATTTGAACCTTTTTCCATATGCTTATCTTGTTATATGATGCTTATATGTGGGAATGTATCTGATTCCATTTACTTGTAATCAATAGATCTTTTGCTTTGATTGGTTCTTTATCTTTTGTTGATGTTTACAGGTACTTCTCAAGCGTGTTAAGTATGGGAAGGAGCGACAAGATCGATACAAAGGAGACAAGAGGAAAGCAGAACTACAATTAGGTCTTCTCATCCTCTTTGTCTTATCTATTGCTTATAGGAAAAGGCTAAAGTTTTCTAAATTGTTCTTCTAGATATGGCTACTTATCTAGGGAATTAGTATTTATCTGTAGATACCAAATTCTCCAAAACAAATTTGTGACCATATTGGGGAAGATCATCCTTCCTAGTAGCTTATCCACCTCCTGGGACACTCTTGCAGACCCTACTTGTTGTCATTTATTGTATTTCAGCTTTATTTCATTGAATTTTGGTCAAAAACTATGTAAATTTGCCTCTTGAAATGGCTTACTGTCACTAGTGCAGGCTTGCGAGAGACACAACACACTGGAGATAACCCTTGGCTTAGGGACAGTGCTCTGAAGCATTCTGTCTCCCATTCAAGGCTGCGTTGATCCTCCTAGGGTCAGTTTCCCACCTTTGGATTGAGTTTTTTGCCAACTTTCCTTTGTTTGTTTGTTTGTTGATTGGTCAATGAATGTCATGTCTCAGAAAACAAGTTTTTATCTCCTTTGCTAGCCCTACTTTGATTTTGTTGATTAATTTTTCTTAAATATTTTCTCTTTCATTAAGATCCATAGTCAAAGTTAGATTATAGTCGATTAATCTTTGTACGAAAGAAAGTGTCGTGAAAGTCTTCTTTTCCTTCGAAATAGAACTGTCGTAAAGTCTTCGTTCTTGTTAAAGATTGATTGATTGTATGTGCATTAGTTTCCTTTTGTTCATATTCACATTAAGGAAATCAAAAAGAAATACATGCATTTTGCATTGAAAAAGTTTGTGTGTGCTCATAGGAGTATTTTAGGGAAATTGAATTAGATTGTGCTCTCTGCTCTTTGATCGAAAAAAATATGATTGTTGTATCCCTATTAGCTAAGATTTTCATTGTTCAAATTGAATGAAAAGAATGTTTATCATATTAGTTGCATTCTAGGAATTGTAAACGTACATCACGTGGTGAACCTTGAAAGGAAAATTGTTAAGAAGATCAACTTAAAATTCATCTGAATTAACCTAATGGAGCATTGTCGCCTAATGCAAAACATTTAAAGGTTTTAGGCTAGAGATGTGTTCTGGCGTCGTAAAACATAGCAGTTGTTGCTAACTTGTCTGTGATACATCCTAAGTGTGAGACCTCATTCCACGTACGTGAGTATATCGTAGCTCATCCACGTACCTTCGAGTATATAGGGCGGTGTTACAGTACGTAAAGTATATGGGAATTCTCTCACTGTGCGGTTTCGCATTAGATAGTGCTAATACAAATTCGGCCTCCACGTACTTTCGGGTATATATGGGAGGACAACACTAGGTTGCTATCTATCCTTAGGTAATCGAGTCGGCCACCTTGTACACTGTGATACACCGAACACAGCATTCGGGGATATTTCATGCCCATACTTCTCGGTTCGCCAGGAGGTATTCTGCAGTTCACAGTTACTTGGTAATCATTTTGCCTAGATCATCCCTCTTTTGTTTTGTTTTCTTATTTTGATTAAAATAAATTTAATTGACCGCGGATAACATCCTCCACTCTCACTCCTTAGTTGAGCTTAGGTTGAGACATATGGCGACAAATCCGGAGTCCATCGATCAAGGAATTCCTTTTGATGGGAATCCTAGTCCTTTTCCTCCTTTTGGAAATATTGGTGCTCCTTATATGGCTACATTGTCCCTTCCGGGACTTATCGTTGGCTTGCCAGTATGGTTTTGTGCAACCTCCTTGGTTCAAAATGTCATGATTTCTACGCAATCGAGTACTCCTCCAAATAGACGAAATCAACCTCTAGTTGATCCTAAATTTGACCCTTTGCCTTATTCCTTGGTTGTTTCTTCCTCCCCTTCTTCCTCTTCACCTATTGAAAGTATTGGTACTAGTAACCAAGTGGCTAAGAAGAAGAAGAAGGGAAGAAGAAGCAGAAGAAGAAAATTCAGTAGGGGGGAAACCAAGCAACCATTGCTTTGAATGCAACTTCTGATGAGAAACTATCTGATAAGCCTCACAAAGTTTGATATCCATGCAAACTTTGTATGGGAGACCATCTTCTTCGAAATTGTCCAGATATTCCTCAGATCTTAGAAGAATGGTCTTCTCATTCACATCATCCTATGTCATCAACTTCTAGAGATCATCTTGGTGACACACCATCAACTAGTGGCAGTAAATTTCATGGAAAGAAGGGTAAAGTTAAGTTTCCTTGTAGGTTATGTGAAGGGAATCACCCCATTCACCTTTGCTTCATCTCAAAAAAGTGTTGGATAACCGTCTTGCTTCACCATAGTGACTTCCATCTAGTTACGAGAGACTATCCCTTAATCCTTCACTAGTTGATAAAGTGACTGACCCAAATCAACCGTCGGTCAAACCCACTCTCTCTGAATGTGAATCCCATGGGTCTATACCTAGACTGATTTCACCTTCAGTTAATCATACCTTTCCCGAAGAGAGTGAATATGATACCACTCAGGTTCTTTTTATTTCTTCAAATTCCAATGAGCCTGGAGGCAACCCTCCTGTTCCTTCAAGACAGGAAGAAAATTCTTCCGTTCTTGTAACTCAAGGGGGCAATTCTCTCATTCTTATGGTACCCCCTCCAAGTAGTCTGGTCACTTCCTTTGATTGGAATCGACTGGCAAGATGTTGTCTTCCTTCTTATGTGCCTTTCCAGATCATAGTACAGGTTTTTAATATGATTCTATATGGCACTATTATAGGTGAAGGTGCATCTATGAGTATCCTTTCCTCCATTGCTTGGCAAGTGCTCTGTTCATCGCCACTTGTGCCTATTACCCAGAATCAGTTGGCTTTTAACAAAGGAACCAGTCAACCACTAGGGATCCTTCCTCAGTTGCCTATTACTTTGGGAAGAAAATTTTTTTATCTCAATGTGATGGTAGTCCCAAGCCCTTTAGATTACAATTTACTTCTGGGGTGTGACTATGTTTATGACATGGGAGCTATTGTTTCAACACTCTTTCGAGTGATGTGTTTCCCGCATGAAGGCAAAATTGTCACCGTTGACCAACTTTCATTTCCCAGTCCAAATATGGCTTCCAGTCAACCATCTTCCCAAAATGGTCCTTTTGTCCCAATGGTATCTTCCTCGCCATGGGTCAATTATGTGGTAACCTGTTCCATGCCTACATCAACAGACGATCAATTCCATGATGTTGTACATGATGTGCTGGGGGCATTGGAACCAAATCTCTCTAATGGATTCCTTGCTACATATCCCTTCCAGATTATTGTTCTCCCATCTGATGAGAACCTCTTGGAAGTCATGATCTCTTATGGGTCGTGATCAAGGAATATGAGGAGAGTTCCTTGTCTTGTTTCAACCTCATTAAAAAATGAAACAAGGAGTATGAAGATAGTTCTTTGTCTTGTGTCAACCTCGTTAAAAAATGAAACAAGGAATATGAGGATAGTTCCTGGTTTGTGTCAACCTCGTTAAAAAATGAAACAAAGAATATGAGCATAGTTCCTTGTCTTGTGTCAAGCTCATTAAAAAATGAAACAAGGAATATGAGGTTAGTTCTTTTATTGTGTCAACCTCATTAAAAAATGAAATAGGTATAAGAGCATAGTTCCTTGTCTTGTGTCAAGCTCGTTAAAAACGAAACAAGGAATTTGAGTAGAGTTCCTTGTCTTGTGTCAAGCTCATTAAAAAATGAAACAAGGTCCCCTGGAGTAATGTCCCAAATTGAGTCTTTGATTAGATATTGTAAAATCCCAGTCAAGTCTTTCACTAGATATCGTAAATGAACCTTCATTCCATCCACTTGATAGCCATGAGTATTGTAGAAATTCTGACTGTAGATTAACCTGATAATGCAATATAACTATAGAAAAATACTTTAATCTACTTCTACAATCAATTTTGCGGAAGCTTAAAAGATTTGAGCAAGCTCAATCTGGACACATATAACCAGAAGAAGAATCAATGCACATGAAACACAAAAGAATACTCTAGGGAAAGCCTCAGCTAAAAACCCCGTTATATGTATTATCATACAAGTGGAAATATATCATGATTACATAAAGCCTTAGCTCTCACAGCTAACCAGCTCTCAGTACAATCCCTCACGGATGCTCACAGAAAAAATAGACTGCTCATATGCCTTCTCCTCTACCCTCCAAGCTCCTATTTCCTTGTGTTGTTTCTCTTGGGTGATCCTGTTGTTACCAAGTGTAACACTGATCTCACACCCCGTAAAATTGCATAATACTCAAGGAATGAATTCCTTCTGCATGCATGAGTTTTGTTTATAGGAAAACTCATGCAACTGATAGTACATTGTCCCTGTCTTTAATATCAACTCGGTCTTTCTCTGAATAGACATGCATGAGTTACTGATGAGAGAATCTTCAGTTATCTAGAGTACACTAATTGGATGCATGCATGCATTAACTAACTGAACTCGCAATTAGTTCCTGAAATAGTTTGGAACTAATTTAACTGGACTTAACTTAGTAAACTGAGCTAACTAATCACAACTCAAATATAACTCATCCTTATCTCCTTAATTAAGGGATAATCTCCTTAATTTAAGGGATCACTGTTGCATGACTTCACAAAGACTTCTAGCTTGAATTTATCCAACTAATTAACTCAAGATGAATTAATTAATTATTTTCCAAGTAGCTCATGAGACTAAATTCGAATTTTAATTCAAGGACAAATTAAAATTGGAATATTCTTGTTGCCACATTTCAACAAGTGGTCTACTTAGGTGAATGCAATGAAGCTTGGGGAACATGCACCTAGAATTGAGTCATCATTCTCGGGGCATGTAAACCAATCTCAAGCATAGTTTTTCATGATTCAAGCTTGTGTAAAAAAAAAAACTGAATTCGAGCATAGTTCTAAGTTTCAGGCTTGTGTAAAAATGAAACTAAATTCAAGCATAGTTCTTCATTTCAAGCTTGTCTAAAAATGAAACTGAATCCAAGAACAATTCCCTATGGTTCACGCTTGTGTAAGAATGAACTCATATCCATTTTAACCCTCGTGATTTCCATTCTATCAGCCTCTTCCTTCAAATGAGCATTGGTTTTTCTGCTTCCATCATCACTATCTGCTTGGCCGATCATACGCTTTCACTTGGTTGTTTTACCCTTTTTGAGGAACAGTTGCAATGAGTGGTCTTATTAGCTAGCCTCTTCACATAAATCAACATGTTTTGAGAAGTTCCAACATCACCGGAACCAGTTGCTATCCTAGACACCACTCATTCCTCAAAGTGGAGTCCTCTTTAAGCTCTTTTTAGACTCTCTAAATATGAAAAGATTGCCAAGCGCTTGTCCTTTTCAGCTCGTTAACGGATTGGAAACAACATCTACTCAATATAATTTTAACCCTTTTTCAGGCTGAGATAGATTATTTACAAAAAAGGAATACATTGACTAAACATGGTCAATAGGTCCTCTCTCGTATTGTTTTACGCTTTTTCGGGCTTCAGAGACAAATCGATGAAAAAGAACTTGTGGAGTTTTCTTTTTGTCCCTTTTCAAACTCTCTAAACATGAAAAGGACCGATTTATATTTATCTTTAAACTCGTTAAAACATCAAATAGCGACAAACTTGTCCATCTAGACAAGACTGAGTTTCACCTTCCCTAGGCTCATTAAAACATCACATAGCGATGGATTCACCCGAATGGTGGAATTATACAACAAGCCTATTTTATCCTCCTCAAGCTTGATAAAAAAAAAAGAGGTACTAGTCAACAATGACTGGGGAAAATGGAAAAAGGGGAAAACCACTTTATGGTAGCAAGTTTCTCTTGAACATGACACTTTCACTTCATCATCGTGACTACTTGGGTTGGGTTATCAACTTGATGGTTATCATACCATTGGTCTATCATACCATCCATCACATTGTTTTGGGTCAATGCTACCAATTCATTTCAGTGTTGCCAACATGTTCAAGAGAAGTCATCCATTTAAAATTCATCCTTTGGAATACCGTAAACCTTCATTTTCATGGTCGCCATTCTTGAACTTTGTATTGTCAGTAAAATTTCATCTCTAAAATCATTACACTCGTTTCGTGTCATTGATGTGGGATACATCAAGGCCCTCCTACGACGAGTCGCTTCTTGTCGACATCAGCACATTATCCAAGAAGTTGACTTAGAAACACCCTTCCAGTACCTTAAGGCTTGCATACATCAATGGCAAGTTTCTCACTCCCGACGACAGGATGACATCACTGGCCTTCGACCGAAAGACTTTGTATGGTGTTCGACATCAAAAAATCCATTCACACCATGCAAAATATACCGCAGTACCTTGAGGATAATTATCATTATCGGTGATTTCTTTCGCATCTATTAACGACTTACATCAATGGTTGGTAATCAGACGATGTCTTCCCATGTTTGACTTCAAATCACATATTCACATGGTTAGACTCGTACTTGAGCAAACGATTGAACAAGATAGAAGACCCTGGATCTAGTTTCATCCATCTGGGCTGCGATTTTAGGAGTACTAAACCATATGTAAAATGACCTTACACTGATGGTCATCCATTCATGGGTATATATCTGTAGACGACTGACTATGTACATGTAATGAAAGTTTATATGTTGAGCATGGGTATGCCTTCCCTCAGTGATTCATGAAAAAATCAAAATATCATGATATATGTATTGTAATTGATGCAGGTCATCTTCCACTTTGAAACCTCCTCATCACATCGTAAATAATTTCATTCGACATTTACATTTTTCGACTTCATGCTTTAGGGGGTAGCTATTACATATCCATTTGGGCATATCACTCCCATCACCTAGATCAGTGTTTTAGGGCTCATCAAACCCTAATTTCAGTTTCTACATGCCCTAAACAAGTTAACCTTTTGAATGCTTCCTTCCCAGACAGTTTCATGACATGAAGACATCCTGAAATGTCTCCTAAGGGACCAGCGCAGTTAGGCCCATGTAAGGGTGCACTGCAAAGTAGTTAAGTCCATTCCAGGGTGCTCTAGAGAGCACTTAGGCCCTCTTTGACCTACGCTAGGCGAGATTGAGCGAAATTCATAGAGGGTTTGGGGAATATTCTTATCTCTTGGAGTCTTCTAGAAGTTTCCCTCACTTATCAACTCATATGAGCTAGAAAATGGATGAGGAATGAGTTAAGATGCATCCTATCCTCTCATCCCTTCCTCCATGAAACTAATTCTAAGTATGGAAGGCCATTCCATACCCCCCATTTATGACATAACCTCCTCCATCTTCCTATAAATTGAGCACTCATCTAAGTGATCAAGGGCTGGAATATGTTGAATTGTAAGGAGATAATGTTGCTAGGAGAATTTACTTTGAGACAAGTATTGTTATGCTACAAGTTTGTCATTCTTTTGATGTGATGTGGATGGGACCAAAGCTAGAGGAGTGAATTCGAATCAGACTTCATGGTTGTAATTCCTTCTTCTATTCAATAAAGTATTTGAACCTTTTTCCATATGCTTGTATTGTTATATGATGCTTATATGTGTGAATATATCTGATCCATTTACTTGTAATCAATAGATCTTTTTCTTTGATTGGTTCTTTGTCTTCTATTGATGTTTACAGGTACTTCTCAAGCATGTTAAGTACGGGAAGGAGTGATAGGACCAATACAAAGGAGACAAGAGGAAAGCGAAACTATAAGTAGGTATTCTCATCCTCTTTGTCTTATCTATTGCTTATAGGAAAAGGCTAAAGTGCTTTAAACTATTGTTCTAGATATGGCTATTTATCTAGGTAATTAATATTTATCTGTAGATACCAAAATCTCCAAAACAGCAAGGGAACAGGTGGATCGGCAATTATAACTAGATTTCCTTGTAGGTAACAAGTTGCATGTGTGATTTCCTTGTTGGTTTATGGATGCATGATATATGCATGTGATTTTATGGTTATGTGTTGTCATTGGCATGGATATTTTCCTAGATTCATAATGATTTTATCTTTGCCTTTCCATTTCTTGGATAGCCATGGTGTTATGGGTTTTTCTACTTGACTTTTATTTTATTGGTGCTCATAATTCCTTATGATTTTGGGTTGGAACAAACTCTCTAGAATCCATTGAAAAACTTGGGTTGAGTTACTAGTCCTAGATTCTAGGTTGGGACAAATGCTATAGAACCCTTGGTGGGTTGAGTTACTAGTCCTTGGATCCATATTGGACGAATACTCTAGAGCCCTGGAAGGATGTGGGTTGAGTTACTAGTCCCTAGATCCATGGACAACTTGGGTGGAGAACAATCTGGTTGGTGTTAGTGATGTCCGACCATGGAGGTGGAATCATTATGGTTTAGGGTTGAGGTGGTTTTTCCTCTAGAAGCATTGGTTTGGTTTTGACTTGGTTTTTCCATGAGATCCCACATTCCTACTTGTAATATGACACGGGGGTGGTTGGTTGAAAGAGAGATTTGGTTTAACCCAATCTATGGTTGGGTGGTATGTGAAAGTCTATGACTTGGTTGGTAGTTTCACATGTTAATATGACACATTTCCTATTTTTTATTCATCTATAATTGTATTGATTATGTTGGTGATACTATGGTTGAGTTTCTAGTTACTTGATGTAAGTTATTTATGGCTCTTGTCATGCATTGCTTAGCTATTGATTAGTTGATGAATGTATGAACTAATAAGTGTTTTTGCAGTGATGTGGAGAGGGAATAGAGCCTTCTTGGTGATTCTTAGATGAATCTCAAACTCCTATGATCAGATATGCATTCATGACCTGCAGCTTACATGTTTACCATGTGTTTGACGAAATGTCTAGTATGTTCAGGCCAGTCTAGGTCACATTTATGACTCAAGTTTGTATGTTTAGCCTTGTCATGATGTCTATTATGATTCTAGAAAGTCTCGGTCGATTCTGAGAAATGGTATGGAGGTTGATAATTCGATCAGTGGAAAGAATTTTGAGCATAGGAAAATCAAGTAGAGGTCAATGCAGTGATTCTTCAAAGTTTATTAGATTTGCATAGACAGGTACATCCATGAATAATTTATGGACAAGAGGAAAGGACTAATGGGGCGTATGGTAGCAAGTCTCATGGTGGGCATAGGTCGGACAAGGATGACACAGTCAAATATAATAGGTTCTTAGATACACCTGATAGGAGAGGCATTGGTTATGGGTTATATTCTAGTTTTGGTTCACATAAGAAGCATGGTCATCATTGCTCTCATCCTTACAGGAAGAGTGAGAAGAAGTACTTTCTAGATGAGTTTAATAAATCCAAACCTCCTACCTGCGATGGAGATTTGAGGAAACCAGAAGATGCAGAAGAATGGTAGTTTGGGAAGAAGAATATATTCAAGTTGCATGACTATATAGAGAACATGAAAGCCAGGATAGACATTTTTAGTCTCACAAGAAAAATCTAACATTTGGTGGGAAGATGTGAAGCATGTCAGAGGTATCAGGATAGAGAAATTGAGTTGGCATGAGTTCAAAAGACTCTTCAAAAAGAAGTACTTTTCAGAGAGATACTATGACGGTAAGGCCAAGGAGTTATACGAGTTGAAGACAGGATCAATGACAGATGAAGAGTACACAACTAATTTCTTAGAGTTGTTGAGGTATTTACCACATCTTAAGTATGAGAAAACAAAATTTCAAAGATTTCTTAGTGGATTTCCATTAACATTTAAAGATCAAATTGAGTATGATGAGCCTCGGACATTGGAGGAAGTAATCGGAAAGTTGAAGAAATGTTATGAGTAGTATAAGTGTAATTCAGAGCTTAAGAAAGGTTGGAAAGGTAATGACAAGACTAAAGGAAAATGGGATAAGAAGTGAGGAAGTCCATAAGATGTAGGTAACAAAGAGAATGCAGTGTCATACGAGATATTCAAATGTAGTTTACAGAGGACAGGGATTTCAGTTTGAGGAGTAGAACGAGGGTGATGGAAGGAGGCCTTTGTAGTGTTGGACTTCTGGTGAAGTACATCGCATGAGAGATTGTCCATAGCATTAAGGTGGAAGACCATAGATTTACAATGATTAGGAGGCACAAACAATTGGGGATGTTGGACAAAGTATTCCTCGGATTTATGCAGCATTGGATAATAGGCAGGTTGATCATCAGGAATCTATTATCGAGATGGAAGGAAAGCTTTTTGATCAAGTTGTTTCTATTTTGATTGACCCTAGATCTAACTATAGTTATATCAGTCCTGACCTGGTGGATAAGGTTTTCTTGAATAAAGAAGTGCATGCAGAGTCTTGGTTGGTGCAGTTGGCTATAGGTACTAAGAAAAGCGTTCATCACTGGATAAAGTATTGCGCATTTGAATTTAACGGTATGTGTACATCAATGCATCTAAATGTGCTTCCATTGGGATCATACAGTATGTTGTTGGATATGTATTGGTTTCACATTCACATGACTAAGTTAGATTACTAGGATAAGGATATTGAGTGCTTGGATGATGACGAATAGAACAAAATCTTGTAGGGTGAGAAGAATCATACATCATTGAGAATGCTTACAACTATGTAGGAAAAGCGCAGTCGCAGGAAAGGGCATATATTTTTGGTAGTTCATATTTCCAGTGACAAAGGGAAGGATGTTGAGGATGCTAAGATCTTGAAGAGGTATCTGATTTTGTAGCAGTTTCAGGATGTATTTCCAACAGATATTTTAGAGTTACTACCTCACAGGGAAGTGGACTTTTCTATTGAATTGATGTCAGGAGTAGCACCAGCATCAAAGGCACTGTATAAGATGATCACTCCAGAGTTGGTGGAA
Source organism: Pinus tabuliformis (assembly GCA_031772625.1). NCBI lineage: Eukaryota > Viridiplantae > Streptophyta > Pinopsida > Pinales > Pinaceae > Pinus > Pinus tabuliformis. Next base: position 543,361,901 of record CM062804.1, on the reverse strand, counting down.
TTTAAATTCCATGTTAAGAAAATTCTTGAATAAGGGATATATTCGGTCAAGTGTGTCACCTTGGGGTGCACTAGTATTATTTGTAAAGAAGAAGGATTGTACTCTCATTTTATGCATTGATTACATGCAATTTAATAAGGTGACGATCAAGAAAAAGTACCCTTTGTCATGGATTGATGACTTGTTTGATCAGTTGAAGGGACAAATAGTTTTCTCAAAGATTGATTTGAGATCAGGATATCATTAGGTATGCATCAAAGAAGAGGGCATCTACAAAAATGCATTCCAGACCAAGTGTGGGCATTATGAGTTTGTTGTGGTTCCTTTTAATTTGACTAATGTTGTAGATACTTTCATGTATTTGATGAATAGTGTGTTGCTTCCTTATATAGACAATTTTGTGATAGTATTAATTAATGATATATTGATATATTCTAAGAATTAGGAAGAGAATGTAGAGCACCTAGCAGGTATTGTTAATATTGTTGAGAGAGAATCAGTTGTATGCTAAGCTTACTAAATACAGTTTCTTTCAAATAAAGGTTCATTACTTGGGACATGTTGTTCCTAATGAAGGTATAGCATTGGGCCCAGAAAATATCAGAGCTATCATGGAGTGGGAAACTCTTAGGAATGTGGACGAGGTCATATCATTCATGGGACTACCAAGTTACTTCAAAAGGTTCATCAAGAACTTCTCATGTATTTCCTATCCTATTGCATATTTGCAATGAAAAGGAAAGAAGTTTGAATGGACAGAGGAATGTGTAGCTAGTTTTGAGCAGTTGAAGTAGTTTCTTACAAATGCTCTGGTCTTAAGGATTGCAGATCCTGAAAAAGAGCTTGTGGTATGTACCAATGCTTTTAAGAGAGGACTTGGGGGAGTCCTTATGCAGGAAGGACAGGTGGTATGCTATGACTCAAGGAAGTTGAATGAGCATGAGAAAAACTATGTGACTCATGATCTTGAGTTGGAAGTTATCATTCATTCATTGAAAATGTGGAGACATTATCTTCTCGGTAGGAAATTCTTTATAATGAGTCATCATAGTGGGTTGAGATACTTATTTGACCAACCTAATCTGAATGCCAGTAAATCTAGATGGTTAGCTACTCTTAGTGAGTTTGAATTCGAGATTATGCACATTATAAGAAAAGAGAACAGGGTTGTAGATGCTCTTAGTAGAAGAGTGCAGGTGAATGACATTGCAACAGTGAGTTCTTATGGGACATACTTGCAAGAATGGATCTTTCAAGCAGACAGCATGATGACAGGTATCAGTATCTTAAACATAGGCTACAACATTAGGATACAAGTGATAGGGATGAGGATTATCATCTTACAGTAGATGGCTTGGTCAAATTCAGGAACGAGATTTATATGTCGAGTGAAAGTGATCTCAAGAAGATTATCTTGAGGGAATTTCATGTCAAGTCGTATCCAGGTCACCTGGGATATCAAAAGACATTGGAAATAGTTAATAAATTCTATCATTGGCTAAATTTGAAGAACTAGTTGGTTGAGTTTGTTGTGAGATGTTTGGATTGTCAGTAAGTAAAAGTGGAGTGTAAGCATATGGGTAGTTTATTACAGTTGATCATGATTCCAGAGTGGAAATTGGAGGTCGTTTCCATGGAATTCATTACAGGTTTTCCAAGGACATCGAAGTAACATGACTCCATTATGTTTGTGGTAGATTTTTTAAGTAAGGGAGAACATTTCATTGGAGTTAAGTCTACGAATTCAGCTAGTGAGGTAGCTCATATTTTCATTAGGGAGATAGTGAAATTGCATGGTGTTCCTAAGAAGATTGTATCCGATAAAGATTCCAAGTTCACTTCCACATTTTGGAAGGAGTTGTTCACAAGTCTGGGGATGGACTTGGCCTTCAGTACAACTTATCATCTACAGATAGATGGAAAAATATAGAGGGTTAACAGGATTCTTGAGGACACGTTGAGGATGTATGTCATACATCAGTAGAGAAAGTGGGACGAGAATCTTCCACTGGTTGAGTTTGTGTATAATAACAAGTATCATAAATACTTGAATATGAGTCTATTTGAGGCACTTTATGGGCATATTTGTAATACTCATATTAGTTAGAGCAGTCCAATGAATAAGGTATTGATTGGATCATATATGTTGGCAGATATGGAACAACAAATGTAGGTTATCAAAAGGAATTTGAAGCCAGCATGGGACAGTAAGATTTATGCAAATCAACACGAGGTATTTAAGGAGTTTTGGGTTGGGGAACATATACACTTGTGCATTAATCCCAAGAGGATATTCTTGAGTATCGGGTCATGCGCCAAGTTGGCACCTCGATATTGCGGGCCTTTCGAGATCTTTGAGTGGATAGGTCCAACGGCCTACAGACTTGCACTACCTCTGAAAATGAAATTCCATGATGGTTTCCATGTTTCATTTCTTAAGAAGTATGTCCAAGATGTTGATCATGTGATTGATTGGTTTGTATTGCAGGTGAAACCAAATGGAGAATTATAGCCAGAACCACAATGCATATTTCAGCGCAAACAACTCATGCTCTGGAATAAAGAAATCCAGCAAGTTAAAGTGAAGTAAAAGCACTTTGGGCTTGATGAAGTTACATGGGAGATGGTTGATCATATGCTAGCTATGAAACCTTCATTATTTATTGGTTCGAGCAAATGATTTTTTGGTATATGTATATGTATATGTATATATGGGTTTTGTTGTAAATATTGCAATGAACTGTGCTATAAAGCTCTAATATGAAGTATGATTGTTATGATTGTCATGTTGGTCATGGTGTACAGTAGTTTCTCATTGTAAATATTGCATCGAGCTATGTTATAAAGCTCCATGGGTAGTATGTTTTGTTTTCAACGATTTGTTAGTCGTAGGTTTCATAGAATATCGAGGATGGTGTTCCCCCAAGGGACGGGGTTTGTAACAACCCCTAGTTGATTTTCCATGTAAATAAAATAAGACCAAGGTCACGAGACATGTATTCCAAGCAGAATGTTGGGAAAAACATAGTGATGGGTATCAATGGTGATTAATTAATGGCTATGGAAATTGGCAAAGGAAAAGTGGCATTAATTGGTATTTTATTTATGAAATAAAGGAAAATAGGAGAAAAGGAAGGTGAAGAGACACAAATTTTCATGAGAGGGAAATTGAAGGGAAAATGAAGGAAAATGAAGAAAATAGAGGCCTCAATGATAAAAAGGATTTTGAGGATCAATTCACAACCTTTTGTCAGTTTAGTGTTGGAGCTCTCTTCTATTTTATAATTCTCTCACACTCTTGCACACTTAGAGCATTCTTGGAGCATGCTTGGAGAACTCTAGTTTCACTTGGATTGGAGAAAGAAGGCAAAGGAAAGAAGGAAAGTGCAAGGAAACAGGTAGATCAGCCACTACAGCGGGATTTCCTTGTAGGTAATAGGTTGCAGGTGTGATTTCCTTGTTGGTTTATGGATACATGACATATGGATGTGATGTTTTCGTTATTAGTTGTCATTGGCATGGATATTTTCCTATATTGATAGTGGTTTTAGCCTTGCCTTCCCATTTCCTGGATAGCCATGGTGTTGTGGGTTTTTCCACTTGATTGTTTTATGATTGGTAATTCCTTATGTTTGTAGGTTGGAACAAATGCTATAAAAGCCCTAGAACGTCTTGGGTTGATTTACTAGTCCTACTAATTAGGTTGGGAAAAACACTTTGGAGCCCTTGGTGGGTTCAATTACTAGTCCCTAGAGCCTTGGACAGCTTGGGTAGAAACTAATATAGTAGGTGTCAGTGACGTCCGACCATGGAGGTGGAATCACTATGGTTGAGGGTTGAGGTAGTTTGGCCTCTGGAAACCCTAGTTTGGTTTTGTCTTGATTATTCCATGAGATCCCACATTCAGGCTTGGAATATGAGGTGGGAGGTGATTGGCTAAAATATATATTTGGTTCAGCACAATATATGGCTGGGTGGTACGTGGAAGTCCCTGACTTAGTTGGTATTTTCACATGTTAATATGGGACATTTCCTTATTTTGATTCATGTATATTTTTAGTGAGTATGTTGGTGATATTATGGTTGATTTTACACTATTACTATGTTGGTTATTTACTGGTTATTTGTTGGTTACTTGATGTATGTTATTTATGGCTCTTGTCATGAATGGTTTAGATTTTGATTGGATGATGAATCTATGGACTAATAAGTGTTGGTGCAACTACGTGGAGAGAGAATAGAGCCTTCTTGTAGATTCTCAAATGAATCTCATACTCCTATGATCATAATGCATTCATGACATGTAGCTTACATGTTTACCATGTGTTTAACGAAATGTCTAGTATGTTCTTTCCAATCTAGGTCAATTTTATGACTCAAGTTTGTATGTTTAGCCTTGTCATAATGTCTATTATGATTCTAGAAATTCCCACGTAGTTTTGGGCAGTGGTTTGGAGACTGACCTAGAATTGTTTCTAAAATCTCAAGACTCCACCCTTTGACCTAGGTAAGTTGGGTCACAATCGCAATCAAGAAGTGTTGTGCATGCGGTTGGAAGCCTTCAACCACACCCAGGCATTTTCATGCATGTGGTTGGGAGCCTAGGTCAGTGAAAAGGAACCCCAACTGAGGTTTTGGTCACCTAGAGTGGTTCTTTGGCCCTTGAGTGTCTTATATCCCTGAGGGATGTTGTGAGTTGTCAGTTGGTGGTAAGTTTTTGGGCCCCACTTCCATAACTAGAGCTATGAGTTTGGTTCATGTCATAGTAACTCTTTGTTTCATGTTTACCCTCACAGACTAGTGAAATTAGGTAAATGCGAGAGGGATTGGATACAACCTTTAAGTTGGACTCCAAAGGAAGAAACCCCTTCAAATCCTCGGACTCCCCCTAAGTTTGGAACACCATGCACATCAATGTTTTTAGCCAAGTTTCCATCACTTTTATCGTAGTTGACAATAATTCTAGCTTGGTTGACATCAATGCCAACACGTTTGTTGCCACTAGCCAACCTAGAAATGTCAACTATCCAATAATTGATTTGAGTAACCAGGTTGAAAGCAACTCTGACATGGATGAAAATATTGTTTGTATATAAATGAAGATGGGGGTGAATTTGAGTAGCCTTCACCAACAGGAAGAGAACAAAATGACCATACTCTTCCACATAAATATGCGAGTCAAGAAGATGAAAATTGCTTTATTCGACTCAGATCACATGAAAATCTCATAGTAGAAAATCTAATAAAAAAACTAGTACTAGAGACTCATGAATATCCTGGCCCATATCCATTAGGATGGGTCAACAAAGAGGCATGCATGAAGCTAACCAAATAGTGTAGAATCAAATTTACCATCAATTATGACTTTATAACTGAGATAGAATTGGTTGTAGTTCAATTTTATGAATGCAGATTTGTGTTTTGGAATCCCTATATGCACATATGGGATGTGATATTAATGCAGAGAACCAAACAATATTACCTCATTAAGGACATAAAGTCATCCATCGTCAACCCACATAATGGTAAGTCAAAGCTCTCAGAGATAAGTTCCAACCAAACCAAAAACTTAATCAGTCCTAGCAAGAAACATTTTTTGTTATTTGTAAGAGAAAATTAGTCTATAAAAGAGTCCATGAGAGCTAAGTCATACCTAGAGGAGTGTACTAATGAATAGAAACATCAATTAGAATTATTTTTGTGGGAATATGAGGGTGTGTTCTATGAGCTTAAAAGGCTACTACCAAAGAGGGAAGTGGAGTACGAGGTCCATCTATTGCAATGACTCTCCATTTCTAAACATTGGGCTATATAGGTAGTTTATTATATAATAAAGGGAGGTAAAGAAGTAGTTGGAAAAACCACTAGATTGGGGTGTGATTCGACTAAGTACATCTCCATGTACCTCACCTATCATCATAGTGACAAAGAATGATGGAACTTGGAATATGTGTATTGATTATAGGGAATTAAACAAAATTATGCTCAAGAATAGGTACCCCTTGCCTAAGATACATGATTTGTTGGATCAATTGCAGTAAGCCAAATACTTCACCAAGTTGGAGTTAAATTCATGGTACCACTAGGTTTGAGTCAGAGAAGAGGATAGCTAGAAGACCACCTTCAAAACTAGACAAGGTTTTAACGAGTAGTTAGTTATGTCATTTGGCCTATACAATGCACTACCTACATTCATGAGCTTAATGAATGATATATTGTTCCATTTTACAGATTCATCTATTATTGCTTATTTCGATGATATATCGGTATACAGTGCTACCTAGGAGGATCACATACCACATTTGATACAAGTTCTAGATACACTAAAGAAGCGCAAATTGCTACCAAATCTCAATAGGTGTGAGTTTGCACAACAATATTTAGTGTATTTTGGATATGTGATAGGTGTAGGAGAGTTAATGAAATATCATGCAAAGATGGAGGTCATCATGAAATTCCTAGTGCCTACTAATGTTTCTAAGGTCGGGATTTTCATTTGGGAAACATTGTCCTTGAGGAAATTCATAGCCTCATTTTTAGTAATAGTGGCACAAATCCACTACATACCCAGCAACTGGTAATAGGTTCTAGTGAGGAAGTGACAATAGAGGGCCTTTGATGAGTTAAAGAAAAAGATCATCCAAGCACCAATTTTGGCATTACCAAAATTTCATCATCCCTTCAAATCACAAATAGATGTGAGTTGGTATGTTATGGAACCATTCTTTACGTAAGGAGGAAGGAATGTAAGCTACCATTATGGAGTATTTAATGGGGTGATTCTTAACTAACATACTTACAACAAGGAACTTTATGCCTTGAGGCAAGCTATGAAGAAGTGAAAAAACTTCGTAATGGGAAATAAGACAATAGTCCACACATATCACTAGCCATTATGGTACATGTAGGCCCAAAGTAAGCTACAACATACCAATTATTACAAGTGGAAGGGGTTTTTACAAGAGTTTCACTTACTGATAAAGTACCATAAGGGAAGCACAAAAAAGTTGATCGGCGTGCTTTCAAGGCCACCCACATAAAATTTCATAGCTTTGGGTTTTATTATGCACATGGATACTTTCACCCAAGATAAATAAATAGAGGAAGACATAGAGGATGAGCACTCTAAGGAGGTGTTTCAACAATTGTAGAGCTAGAGTCATGTGCACGATGGTGATAGCATAGTTGGCTACCATCTCCAGAATGCGTTACTCTACAAATTAAAAAGTTATGTGTTCTAAAATGTGAGTGACTACAATTGATCATAAAGGCTTATACCTCCATGGTTGAATGGAATTTTGGTTTAGTGAATATAGTGGTGAACCTGTAATGGTATGTGTATTAGCCCAAGATACAAGAAGAGTTTCTAGTTTTGTAAGAGGATGCATGCCTTGTTGTACCATCAAGCCTAGTAACAAGAAGTGGGATTTATATCATCCCTTGCATGTACCCATGTCCTTAGAAAAGCGTCTCCATGGACTTTGTGGGAGGTTTACTAAAAACCTTGAAGGGACATGACTACATGTTTGTGGTAGTTGAATAGGTCTACACCAATCCAACCACAAACAAATGGGAAAACAGAGTAGTCAACAAGACAATGGTATATATTTTGAAGGGTCACAATTAGAAGCATCTGAATACTTGGGATGAAAATCTAGTATATATACAACACTCTTATAATAGAGAAATCAACACTTTTACTAGTAAGCCCACTTTTGAATCTTGTGTTGAATATTTTCCACCTTCGCTTATGGATATTGCATATGTGAAATAAGGAGGAGTGAGGAAGGATCTTAAATGGGATGCGTTATGGCGGAAAAAAAAAAATTGTTGAGAAGATCATGCAAGTCCATTTACAGGTACAATATCCACTGCAGAAATCATAAGAAAAAACAAGGTGGGGCATGATCAACACATAATAGAGAAGTCATTCAAGGTGGGAGAGAGAGTATGGTTTAATAGTTGAATTGAGGCTTCTGTGATCCATAATAGTTGAAAGAATAACTTCTGCGTAAATCACATGTAGACAGACATTTGTCGACGCGTTTCGAACCAACTAGTGTGGTTCATCGTCAGGAAAAGTTGAAGAAACAGATCCAGCTTAGCATGATAAATAGTCTGAGCAGAGTCTCCAACGGCTAAATTGACTAACGACTAATTTTGACCTTAGGACCCAGGTCTAATTAATATTTATTAATTTAATATTATTATTAATCTTAATATTATTTATGGAAATAAGTTAAATTAGGTAAAAATACATAAATAAATTAATATTAATGGTTGGTTCAATTATGTATTTTTACCTAATTTAACTTATTTCCATAAATAATATTAAGATTAATAATAATATTAAATTAATAAATATTAATTAGACCCGGGTCCTAAGGTCAAAATTAGCCGTTAGACAATTTAGTCGTTGGAGACTCTGCTAAGACTATTTATCATGCTAAGCTAGATCTTTTTCTTCAACACTTCCTGACAATGAACCACACTAGTTGGTTCAAAACGCGTCGACAAATGTCTGTCTACATGTGATTTACGCCGAAGTTATTCTTTCAAGTATGGTTTAAGTTTAACAAGGAGAAATCACATGGTCCTAGCAATAAAATCAAGGTTCTAATATATGTTCCCTTTGAGATTATGGATAAGGTGGGAGATAATTCATATATGCTCAATATAGCCTAATACATGCACATCTTCTCTATGGTGAATGTAGAAAATTTGAAACTCTATGAGCCTTCCATGCCAGATCAGGAAGAGGAACAAGTCCTACCTTCTATAGAGGGCTTATCACTAGATGCTCAAGTAGAGTTAATGAAGGATAGAGTTATATAGAAAGGGTCCATAACTACAAAATAAGAGCAGCATGACCTTTGGAAGATTAGGACGAAAGGAAAACTTCCAAGCAAGGCTAAAGGGTACTCCAAGGAGAAGGTAGAGGAAAAAAATTCCACATCTCATTTAGTAAAACCTTTCTAGGACCAATAATATTCCAAAATTGGGATGCATTATATGTATAGGATTTGTTATCAACTGGGCTGGTGGGGGTCGAGCTGTGTCAACCCTTCAACCCGGAGTAATATTTCAAACTAGCTTTTGATTGGAAGTTATCCCTTCCAATCTAAGAGGGCTATCTTAATATTAAAAATGCAAGTGGCTAACTCTGGTTTTCTATGTGATTTTTATTTTTTTGGGTGAAAGAGTGTGAGGACAGCCACCATTGGGCATGGAGTCAATTAAAGAAAAACAATAACAAACAACATTTTTTTATGGAAGCTGAGGCATATTTGATTTACTAATGTGGAAATGGACATTCATAGTAATCACAACAAATTTAAGGAAGTTGGAGCAATGCAACATTAAATTCCAAGTAATCAAATAAACTGTGAAAATTAATAACAAAAGAGAAGCATGATAGAATGGGACTGAAACCGGAATAAATCCCAGGTTAAAATAGAGCATGTTGCAACCATATTTTCTATTAACTAAAAACAATACAATAGTGGTCTTCTCACTACATCAATCTCCCCCTTTGCAGGGTTGAAAATATACATATTTATAGAGAAAGATCTATTTTACAAAATCTGTCACCTGGGATAAATTTGATCAACAATTATGAGATCTAATCCTATTTGATTTATAAAACCATGAGTCTTCGTAGGGATTTTTGTTACAAATGTATGGAGTGTGGCACTGTATTTGTGGAAACTCGAACATCTAGCTTTTAATCCTATTGTGTTGTTTATGGGCCTTTATCCTGTTGGTAGGCGTGCTTTTGAAAGTGTCTCATTATCTCTTTGTTTCGTTGCACTCTATATCTTGCTGCCTCTTTACTCTGTGTTCCATTTAATAACCACATTGCTTAATAAATGCCAAAAAACACCCTCGTTGTCTCACGGAGCGGAAGCGGAATGGATACTTTAATGCTTGTTGAAGTGGGTGTGTTATTATCGTAATCAGAATACAAGAGGGGGGCCTTTTACCATATTCCATAATGTTTTTCCAACTGTCTGCATGCAAGACTTTGATAAAGCATGACACATAAAATATCGCATCTGGAACCAGGACTTCTCATATTGCCATCGGAAAGGAAGAAGGGGCATTAACACTGATTTACAGTGATTTCTCGATATGCCGCATCTGAAATTTCTCAAAACTACAACACATAACCTTTTTGGGTCCATCACAATCACAATTCGGAAGGGAGTTTAGTGAAGAAGGGATTTGTGACTTGAGTAATCTCTGATTACGATATCGCAATCGGTGAGGGAGGACTTATCACAATCTACAAGTGGAGACACATCGCAATCGGAAAGGGGATGGAACTTTATGCGATATCACAATCAGCAAGGAAGAACTACAATATGCAATATTGGTGGCGGAGAGATTTATCGCATCAGTGGGTGGAACAAATATCGTAATCAGTAAGGTGGAGGAAAGACTTGGGATATCGCAATCAGTGCAGGAGGACTTGCGATATCAGTGGAGAAGAGGTGTGGTAGGCTTATGCGATATCACAATCGGCAGGAAGGAATATGGGTGGAAATGATTTCGTAAAAGGAAAAGAGTCGATTGCGATATAGACTTCAGGTCCCAACCCTTTAAAGATAACTACGACGAGAGTTAAAAAAAAAAAAAAAAAAGATGTGGTTATAGTTTAAGTATAGGTTAAGGATAGGGTTGAAATAATGGGAAACACGACTAGAGTTGGAAATGGGTGAAACACGGCTAGAGTTTAAATATGAGGTGTGGATAGAGTTTAAATGCAGGTTATGGCTAGAGTTAAAATATAATATGTAGCTAAAGGATAAAATGGGATGAGTGAGAGAAATGGGTTTTAGAGAATTTCTCCAAAACAAATAAAACTGGACCTGTCCCTCTTCCTTAAATCTTCAAATATAAAGCACAGCAACCTCTTTTAGAAAAACAACAGATATATGTAGGATTAGTGGTGGAAAACCTTGACGAATCAAACTAAAATTTATTTTTAGTGGTTATCATGGATAGCGTTGGCTCCAATGGGGATGTTGTGCCCCTGTGGTGCAGCAAAGAACCAGCAGACCAATCGCCTGACTGTCGGGATGATCCTGTTCTGAAGACTGCATTTAAACCAACTTCACCAAACTGAAAAGAAAACTGCAAATGGTAACCTAAAGATGAAGGAAATACTTTTTCAACAAGCTTATTTATGTACCTACTATAATATCTAAAAATCCACCTGTTTAATTCAAGTAATATAAAATCTCTAGTATAACCAATCAAACATCAAATTTGACGCTTGGATTGCTTGACTGTGCTTGAACAAAATTAGTAATGGATCATATATGGGCAACTCAGAATAAAAATTGAATCCATCACCTGATCTGATAAATGGAAGAGACTTCACCTTCACTGATGAATGGAACAGACTTGCAGTAGAACTCATCTTGAAAATCTTCAAGCTATTGATCTGCAAGCAGTAGAGTCACCATGAAACTTCGATCTTCAGAATTCTTTAAGAGTGGAGTCGCCAAGGTAATATCACAACCTTCAGAACTTTTGATTTCCTGTTACCCTCAAGAATGAGAAAGAAGAGACTTGAAGAGAATCCTAGAAAAAGGATCTTTTCGGCTCGCAGCAGACGCACCAAAATGTTATCAACCAGGCTGGTGGGGGTCGGGTTGTGTTAACCCTTCAAACCGGAGTAACTATTTCAAACCAGCTTTTGATTTGAAGCTATCCCTTCTAATATGAGAGGGCTCTCTCAATATTTTTTAAAAATGCAGATGGCTAACTCTAATTTTCTATGTGATTTTTTTTTTTTGGGTGAAAAAGTGTGAGGACAGCCACCATTGGGCATGGAGTCAATTAAAGAAAAAAAAAAAACAAACAACATTGTTTTATGGAAGCTAAGGCATCTTTGGCTTACTAATGTGGAAATGAACATTCATAGTAATCACAACAAAATTGAAGGAAGTTGGAGCAATGTAACATTGAATTCAAAGTAATCAAATAAATTGTGAAAACTAATAACAACATATGAGCATGATAGAATGGGACTAAAACCGGAATGAATCTGAGGTTAAAATAGAGTATGTTGCAACTGTATTTTCTATTAACTAAAAACAATAAAATAGTGGTCTTCCCACTACATCGATCTCCCCCTTTGCAAGGTTGAAAATCTACATATTTATAGAGAAATATCTCTTTTACAAAATCTGCCACCTGGGCTAGATTCGATCAACAACTATGAGATCTAATCCTATTTGATTTATGAAACGATAAGTCTTCATATGGATTTATGTTACAACTGTTTGAAGCATGGCACTTTATTTGTGGAAACTCGAACATCTGGCTTTTGAATCCTTTTGTGTTGTTTCTAGCCCTTTATCTTGTTGGTAGGCATGATGTTAGGCGTGTTGTTGAAACTGTCTCGTTGTCTCTTTCTTTCACTGTGTTCTGTATCTTTCTGCCTCTTTTATTTGTGTTTAATTTAATAACCATGCTACTTAAGAAATGTTGAAAAACACCCTTGCTGTCTCACGGAGTGGAAGCGGAATGGATACTTTAATGCTCGTTGACCTAGGCCTGTTGTTATCATAATCGGAATACAGGAGGGGGGCCTTTTACCATATTCAATAAGGTTTTTCCAATTGTTTGGATGTGAGACTTTAAAAAGGCATGACACATAAAATATCGCATCCAGAACCAGGACTTCGCATATCTCCATTGGGAAGGAAGAAGGAGCGTTAACACTGATTTATGGTGATTTCTCGATATGTTGGACTTGAAATTTCTCAAAACTACAACATATAACCTTTTCAAGTCTATCGCAATCGCAAATTGGAAGGGATTTCAGTAGAGAAGGGATTTGTGACTTGAGCGATCTCCGATTGCGATATTGCAATCGGCGGGGAAGGACTTATCGCAATCTGGGAGGGGAGACACATAACAATTGGCAAGAGGATGGAACTTTATGCGATATCGCAATTAGCAGGGAAGAACTCTGATGTGTGATATCGACGGCGAAGGGATTTATCGCATTGACGAGTGGAACAAATATCGCAATCGATAAGGTGGAGGAAATATTTGGGATATCGTAATCAGTGGAGGAGGACTTGTGATATCAGCGGAGGAGAGGTTTGGTGGGCCTATGCGATATCACAATCGACTGGAAGAAATACGGTGGATATGATTTTGTAAAAGGAAAAGGGATGATTGCGATATAGAATTCGAGTCCCAACCCTTTAAAAAGAACTATGATGAGAGTTAAAAAAAAAAGGATGAGGCTAGAGTTTAAATATAGGTTAAGGCTAGGGTTGAAATAATGGGAAACACGGCTAGAGTTGGAAATGGGTGAAACACGACTAGAGTTTAAATATGAGGTGTGGATATAGTTTAAATGCGGGTTACAGCTAGAGTTAAAATATGAGATTTGGCTAAAGGATAAAATGGGATGAGTGAGAGAAATGGGTTTTAGAGAATTTCTCCAAAACAAATAAAATTGGACATGTTCCTCTTCCTTAAATCTTCAAATATAAATCACAACAACCTCTTTCATAAAAACAATAGATAGATGTAGGATTAGTGGTGGAAAACCTTGACTAATCAAACTAAAATTTATTTTTAGTGGTTATCATGGATAATAGGATCAATATATTATTTTTCTTCCATCTCTATGCTCTTAGAGTGGAAAATTTGGAGGAATCAACTTATAAGGTCATTTTTACTAGTAGTCCCAATTTGGAAAATTTCATGTGAAAAAAAAAACATGAGTCAGTTTTAGGCCTTAAATTATTACTTTTTGAGGTTTTGACCTTATATGGACCTAGCTTCCTAATATCATTGATACCTTTTCAATGGCACAAGAATCACCTCAAGCATAACTCGTATGAGAAAGTTATGCCTCCTAGAACTTGGCCTAATGAAATTGGCCACCATAATTCAAGAGGATGCCATGTCAACCCTTATTACTCATCGAAAAGGGGCTAGCTATGTGGGAACTATGAAGAATACTTCAATTTGGTATTTTGGTTAAGGATCCATATCCATTTATAAGAGGTTTTGACTTACATTTACCCTCATAATTATTGAATACTTTAGTTCAATCATTAATAATATCAATGATACGTCTTCCCTTTTTTAAATGATAAGGTGATGAAATCAAACAAGGTCATCTCTCTCTCTCTCTCTCTCTCTCTCTCTCTCTCTCTCTCTATATATATATATATATATATATATATATATATATATATATATATATATATATATTTCCTTAGAATATAGATCCTTGAGAAATCCTTGAGTGTTTCTTCTCGATTTAAGGATGGTACCCAATTTAAAATGAAAATAATAAATTTTGTTTGCTTAACATTGCAAGCATGTCAAGTGAGGACAACATTATAAAAACAATCAATCTAGAAACATCACCACAAAACATATTACTTATAGTATTAATAATATTCAATCACTTAATCTAACTCTCCAAACTATATAACTAATTACTAATATATACATTATCATTTTTATATACATGTTGACGGTGTTGGATACGGCCAACATATAAGGGGTCTCTCCAATGTGAAGTCCCAATTAGACCTCACATATTTTGGATTAGAAGCCCCATCCGGAGTATCGGCCCAGCCACCATAACACAAAGGTTCGTTTTGGTTTCAATAAATAACATAAGAGATTATATACATAAACCTTGAATAATAAATTAAGTTGACATTGTGAAACATTGATTGCAATGTGTAAAAGGATGCCTTCACGAGTGGGAGACGAGAGTGAGTCTTTGGAAGGAATTAATAGTACTAACCTAATAGAGACACATGAGAGAATGAAAATATTTGTTAGCAAAATAGTTCACATAATGATTTTTAAAGTGAAAAAAACATACATTCAACAAGATGAGTACCAAAGCCACCGAAATAGTTCAATTTCTTCAGTGCATATGAGCACAAGATATATTCTAAACATCCAAATAATAGTCCTAAAACATTTTCGATACATGCATGGAAATGTGTTGGCCCATTAAGTTTCAGCTAAGTGAAAGATTGATCCGGGTTGGTGGCCACCGCCTATTCCACCTATACCCCCAACTGGTTTCATCAGTTTCCTTGATTATAGCACAATTTACTATTTTTAGCAGTTGACTTCTGGAGCTGTTTTGACCCCCCAAACAGCATTTTTTTGAGGTCCACATCAAGCTCGCAAACATATGTAGGTGCATATCGCAAATACTGTAGTATTCAGAGGGGCCTTTCTAACAAGGTATTGTACGCACCAAACGGAGATCATATGACCAAGATACAACCCTAAGAAGTTGGCTATCCAATTAATCCAAACGGGGCCAACAAACTCTTGGTGTTCCGTCTCCTAGGGTTATGGTTTTAGTTGTTTAGGGTTTCCCTTTGTTGTTCAATAATAAAATTCCCCTTGAGCCTCATTGTAACACAATTCATAGGCATGTAGCCACCACATCTCTTCTCAAAGATAAGCTATTATCGTCCGAGCTAGTTTATTTACATTTTGTATGTAAGCATCTTTCATCTCTTCGATATTAATGAAATATTCTATTGCATCTTTGTGATTATGTTATATTTGTATTTTCTTTCGTTCCTGCATAAGTCTAAATCAAAGATCCAATTTCATAGTTACAATGATCACTAGTTCCAGTAATGGAACATTAAGTCACTTCACTTTTCCAAAGAATATTTTTTCTCTTCTAAGCCAAGTAGAGAATCCATGACTAAATCTCCAAAGCTTAAGCCTCTAAAATCTTGTTGCTTGATTTATGAGGTTGCTTTTATAACAAGGGGAATGACCTTTCATATCCCCATGACTCTTGAGTTACCATCATGACTCTTGGACCTTTATTATGATCTTTGGACTTCTATGCAACCCTTGAACATATAAATGACTTTTGGAGTTCTCTATATGAATTTTGGACTTCTATACAACTCTTCATATTCCACATCTAATATTTGGACTTTCGTGCCTTACATTTTGTTCATTTCCATTGAATAATTACATCATTACATTCCACATTATGTGGCATGACATTTGGACACACATTGACCATTATAATGACACGTGTACAAGTTACAACTTGACAATTATGACATGGAGCTCATGATGAGGTGGTGATGCCAAGTTATCTTCCTTGTTGCCTAATCTTTCATTCTTGATGGTAGATATGATCTATGCTTCATCTTCATGAAACATATACTTTTTTTCTTATCTTCACCCTCCAAAGGGTCTTCGATCAATATTGGAATCCTCTTAATCGTCATGCAATGTCTTCTTTGTGTCTTGTTCCATGACATGCTTCATGTGTCCATGATAGTTCTCTTGTGTTCGTCTTCTTTGCAAGTGTTTCTTTATGCTTTATCCTTGATCTTCCTTGAGCATTACCTTTTCATGCTAGGAGAGAAATATTTCTAATGAAAACCATTCATGAAAAAGCGAAATAAATCTTAAAACATCTATTCTATCACTACCTAACTCATTGAATGATCAGCTCATGATAGGCCTGTGAGAGGGTTAAAAGAAGGAACCTTCATTAGGAGGGCGTAGTCAAACTCATTAGTGGCTTAGGAAGGCTCCACTGTTTATTTTTATTGTGCCATACACTATGAAGAGGAGCTCTCCTTGGTCCAGTGCAGTGGGGGAAGTTGAAGGGACAAGGTGGGGAGGCTTCATACTTCAAGAGTGTGCCATGTGCCCTAACACTACAAGGAAAATACATTCTAGCAGAGGTTATAACAAAAGTTTTTGGTGTTATAAAATTGGCAAAATTTGTCAAAAAAAATCCGCTAAAACATTTATTTTTGATAGCGAAGGTGTTAGCGGAGATTATAACGAAAATTCATCACAACTAAAAAAAATTGGGTGGTTGGTTTTAGTGGATGTTTTTTTTGCGGTGCGCTTCATGGAACAAGTAGCATCGGTGCGCTACATATATAAAAGCATCGGGATGCATACATAACTAAAATCACTGAGGCGTTGAAAGAAAAGAACATCGATGCCTAAAATATATATCGTCTCGGTGCTTATATATGTCAAAAAACGCCCCAGGAATTCTTTTAAGGAACGTCACTGGGGCATGCAAAAAATAATTTCAGTCTCGATGCTTTTGTTTAAACTCATAGCATCAATGTGTATTATTTGTATAAACACACCGGTGCATTAGTGATATAAAAGGACCGGTGTTTTTAATTTTAATAATGCACCAAGGTTGGAAATAATATTTTGTAGGACCAGTGTGTTAGTTCTATGAAAGCACTAGTACATTAAGAATTACAATGCATCGAGGCGCTAACTGCAAACAATACCGATGCTTGAAGAACTAAATGCCTTGATGCTCTCGTTTTCCGAAAAGGCACCAGTCATGCAAAAATAGGTCTTCATGGCACTGCTTTTATATAACATAACGCACCGATGTGTTTTTATGTTATGGATCCACCAATTTTTTGTATGAAAATTCCTCTTTTTTCGAAACATCAACTTGTGATAGTGCAATTATTGTAATTTTTTAAATATGTTATTCATCGAAAAATCGACATATATCTTATAACAACATTCATATAAGTTAAAATTTGATTAGTGCATTTACATATGATGTTTGGATTAATTTTTTATATTATCATATTTCACATCTCTTCATTATATTATTTAATCATCCATATATTTAATCAGTGATGTAACATTTCACAGTGACATTGGATAACACAATAGAATAAATTAAAATGTATTTTATTATATATCAATAAGAGTGTGTTTATCATACAAAATGGGATTGTTAATTATAACCCCTTATCTTTCAATTGGGACACTATGCCCATTACATTAAACAAAATGTCTGATTTTCAGAGATAATTATTTCAAGAAATACAATAGGTTGCATTGATATCCAAATAGATCATCATTGTTCACTGGAAATGATATCAGTGATCGAGCTACTTCCATGACTTGGGTTATTTGGAGGAATGTTTTGTTGATTGCATCAATTTTTTGTGTCTTCTTGATCTTTTTCCATCTACAAACACAAAAATAAAGTGTAATGAGTATATCTACATTGGTGAGAATAATGAAAATTGAAATAAATAATATGCATCAATGTAAATGAAATAGAAATTTACCAAGTGACTCATAAACTATGCAACTGGTTTCAAATCCAAGTTTCATGCCTTTTTGCAACAAGTCTTCTATTGGCATAGTTCATACTTTGTTTCCTGTGTGTTTTAAACCCCATTATAAATCATAGATTTAATATAAAGGATTTTTTTTGTTCTATTAATTATAAACTCACAAAAGTGAAATAAAATAGATACTTACAAATTCCACAATTAATTTTTGATATGCCAACATATACTCACAACCCATATTTAACACAATGTTAATAAATTCTTCTGATGGCTCTTATTTGTATGTTAGCACCTATTGGAATACATTCAATGATGGTGCAAAACAATTTAAAATATACAAATCGGAACCTTGACTTGTTATAAGGAAATATTAACAATTACTCACAAACTTTGATATCAACCCTTTTCTTCCTTCTTGTCATATTTTGTATGTTGAATGAGTTCCATTTTGTTTTCTTTTCTGCAAAAAAAATACCTAGAAAATAATATTTAATGTTATTTTTTTTATATGTACAAATTCACTCATGATTACATACATTTGAAACACGTTGTTGTTGAGATAGCTCCTCTTGTGATGCAATTATGTCTATTTCTTTGACCATCTCCTTGTACACTTTTTTGGACATTTCTACTGGCATGTTTCGTATATCAACACGTTGATCATTTGGGATTTTCATAATCTTCCTAAAAAAATGATAAGTTAATTTTATATTGATATATGAAAACTAAATATAGCAAAATTGATATTAATAAATGAATGGTTTGTAGTAATATATACATATAGTTCTAGAAAATCATTTTAATTAGGAATATTACCTTTGTAATGATTCTTTTTGTTGTTTTATGTTTTTTCTATTGCAAGTCTAACATGTCTTATTGACCATTGCTTTGGAAATGCTTCTTATAGTTTAGATATAATTTGGTTATTAGAATCATTGGATTGATTTTTGTATTTTAAGTGGAAAGTATGTTTATACATTCGTTCCATTGAATCACTCATAGCTTTGTAAAAAAAATACCCTTTCATTAACCTCTAGCACCACCCTTGATGAGCTAAGGACCAATTCATCATCATTTACATGTTCTATAATTTTTCTTTTCTTAGAATGGCATTGATCTTTTCCTTCATTGTTTCTCCCTGTGGAACATTAAACATATATGTATTGAGCTAAAAGTATTTAAAACAAAAAATTCCTGAATTTTAATTAAATTTAAATAGGAATAGAGATTGTAAAAATATTTACTAGTAAAATCAATAACAATTTTATTATTATATAGGTTTTTTTTTAATTGTGAATAAATCTAACATAAATTGTAAAAAATATTAACAATAAAATTAAAATTTTTGATATCCAAGGTTTTGAGTGAATCACCATACCTTTTAAATTCTGATCTTTATGCGGTTCCAAAATATTTTGCTACTCCACAGTGCTCCCAATATGTCTCTTTTGCAAATGATCTCTCTTTTAATTAAACCCTAACAAAAATTATATAAAAAAATATTAGTAAAATAAATAATAAATTTAACATTTTTACTATGTATGGTTTTGAGTGAATCCCCATACCTTTCAACTTTTGATCTTTTTAATAGTTCTATTGCTCCAAAGTATTTTGTTGTTGCACAGTGCTCCTGGTATGTCTCTCTTGCAAATCACTCCTTGAAATTTTGGGGAAAATAATGAAATAGTGAATAACTTTTTACTATTTAAAAGACTTTATGAAATTAGATTTCAAAAAATAAATTGTTGCTCGTTTTTAATTTTATTTATTTAAATGCACTTTTTTTTCACTTTATCTGAACATCGATGCATTCAACAGTAAAGAGCACCGATGTGTTTATAAGAAAAGTGCACCAACATTTTTGGGGTGCCAATTTTTTTCAACACACTGACATGATACAATTCTTTTTCTTTTCTTCGAAATCCCAAAACAGTGTGATTAATTTTTTTAACACAACAGTGTGGTTGTATTTAAATGTGTCCATGTTTTAATTGTTATAAGAGTACCGAGATGGTTGAATTCGTTTTTATTTTCTAAATTCCGAAAACATGTACGTACCGATGTTGTTTTTATTTAAATGCATCGATGTGTTTTTGTACAAGACCACTAATATGATGACATATTTTATATTTTTCATAATGTCAAAAACTAATACAGGTATTATTTGAATGCCCCGGTGGTATTATGATTTAATCACATTGGTACAATTTGTTCTGATAAGCGCACAGGTAAGGTTTAAAAGCTATCTGAAATTTTATTTTCAAATATAATGGCATACTAATCTCAAATTATCCTTTGGGATGCATCCACATGAATTACAATAGTCATAGTATATATTTTCAACTTAAAGTAGCCTTATTCTTGAAAAATGGTTTGGAAACTATATTTAAATTTAGATTGTTGTTATATGGTTCTTATAATTAATTGTAGATATGCACACAAAATTTTATTTCTATTTTTTCTCAAATGGAGGGACAAAATCTCAATAATATAAAATGGCCAATTCTTCAAATTCCAGCTCATTCCACATTGTTGATCAAAGTCCTTCGCAGATTTATCCCTTTCCATCTCTAGTAAGTTCATATTTTATTTATGTTTCGATTATCTAATTGAATTTATTTTTTTTAATCCATGTCAATTTGAATAAAATGTATCCAAATTTTCAGTATCTTGATTCAAAACCAAGTTCAACTGATAAAAATATTCCTCCATTTCAAAATGTTAAAATCTCTTATCAGGAGCAGCATATCGCAAGCAGTTGGTAGATGAAAATGGATAGTCTCTTCACCCTGCCAATTGGAACATGGCATCTTCTAGCCACAATATTGGATCAACGATGGTAATAATTGTTTGGTATAACGTAATTTCAACAACACAATTGCATTGACATGCTTACTGATATCATTGATATTGTACTAATGACATTGAATATTTTTTCAAAATAGGATTCTAGTGATGATGAGCGGCCCATCTACCATCTTCCGGTGCACCCGACTACAATGTCAACTTGAGAGAAGGTAGAATTAAGAGAAATTCTCGGAGAGGAAGCATAAAAAGAATAGTTGAATCAAACACTTATTAAATTCCTAGTACGTCTAGATTCACAAATTGGGAATGACCATAGCAATAGCAATTCTTCATCAGAAGTTGATAATGGAGACAATCAAATAGAGATTGGTATGGATGATTAGTTATGGGATACGACTGCCATGGAGGAAATTTTGTTAAATTCATTCCAAAACGATGAGCTAGAGGATGATGCTCACATCACTGATAACTTATTCGAAAGCCTGAAATCTGCTTTCACCATCCTTCTCTTTGGACCTAGAAACAAGTCAAAGTTTATTTTGCTGGGGACAATGATGTTCTTGTATAACTCGAATGCATGTTTCTCATAAATATTGAGGTAATTTACCTGCATGATCGATCAAGTCCCTTATATTTTGAGAAATCTTGTCACGCAATCAACATTAAAAATGGTCGATTTTACAAATGTTAAATATCGACATTGTACAATTATATTCTCCACCAACTACATGTTATTCAAAGATAAGGTTCTTTCTAGTGATAATGTCTTGCCAGGTAGCTACAAAGAGGAAAATAACTTTTTGAAGATGTCGGGTGTTGAGTACATATCATATCATGCATGTCTGAATCATTGTATTCTATATAGAGGAGAATATGTAGACAAAGAGATATGTTTGAAATGTGGGCATGACATGTGCCATAATTAAAAAAAATGGGTAAATCGCATGGTCCTCCTCATAAGATATTGAGTCACATCCCTATAATACCAAGGTTTCAAAGACTCTTTCATTGCAAAGAATTATCTATGTTGTAGGGATATCATGCCTCACACTCAAGTGAGTGAGGAGTTATGTGAATCCCAATAGATTCAATAGCCATGAAGCATATAGAGGATACATGGCCTAAAAAATTAAAGGATGAAGTACGAAGTCTATGTTATGAAACTAGCTTAAGAAAAAGATAGAAAAGATAGATCAACGCCTTAGAATTCAGCCTCTTCGAGGGGGAAACCTCCTTTACATTACATAAATGAACAATTCTTGGATGATACAAATGAAAAGACCTCCTTTCTATATATAGGAGTCTAAGGGTTCATAACATAATTAGAGCCGACATAACAATAATAATGTAAGGGCACAATAGTAACAATAGTGGGCTTCTATGTGGCACAATAGTAACAATATGGGCACTACATGGGTACATCAATACAATAAGTGGGTTGTACTAATAACAATAAGGGGTTACACTAGTAGTATAGGGGCCTAACATGCCATTCTCCTTCAAAAAGTGTTGTCCTCAATGCTTGAGTAGTTCTTGATGCTTCTGTATAAAATTCTTGTCCTCCCATGTGGAATCTTCAGCAGGTAAGTTCTTCCACTTGATGAGATACTCTGAAATTGATCGATTTCGTAGCTGTCGGGTTCTTGTTTTTGTGACTGCTCCAGGTTCCAATATGATTTTTCCTTCCTCTTCAATTTTTGGCAATATTGTTTGAATTGGGATCTTTTGCAACTTTTGAATAAGTGGCCATACTTCTTCGTCCTTCTTCCATTCATCCTTTGCTTCGTTTATCCAATCTGGTTGGATAATAGAAATAGCACAAAACAATGCTTCCACATCCTCATCCTTGAAGAGTCTTCTCATTCGGTAAGGTCGCCACTTTTTAAGTGCATGTAGTATTGCCAACATTTCCTTCTCATAAATAGCTTGCTTGAGATGTAGCAGTAAAAATACCCAATCACCTACATCAAAACTTTTTTCACTACGATGTTGATCTGCCTGTTGTTTCGTTTGATTTTGCACCGAAGTGGCGTTATCCTTTAAAAGTTGGAGAACTTATTGTTGATGCTCGATGTGATCTTTCTCTGCTTGAACCTTTTTCTTCTTGACATGTCCTTCTATCTCTAGAGTTTGAGGAGTGGTAATTTCTTCCAATCCTTTACAAGATATGGTCGGATTCATTTTTTGATGCTCGATGTGATCTTTCACTTCTTGAACATTTTTCTTCTTGATATGTCCTTCTATCTTGATAGTTTGAGGAGTGGTAATTTTGACCAATGAATTACAAGATATGGTTGGATTCATTTCTTCTTTCTCGATGTGATCTTTCACTTCTTGCACATTTTTCTTCTTGATATGTCCTTCTATCTTGAAAGTTTGAGGAGTGGTAATTCTTGCCAATGCTTTACAAGATATGGTCTGATTCATTTCTTCTTTCTCTGGGGTGGGGTCTTGGCGTATATCCTCTTCTTTTGATGTTTCTTGATCCTTTTCTTCCTCCTCTTCATATTCTATGTAAAATAATTTCTTATCATAACACTTATGACCTTTAGTGCATTTGCTATCACAACTGCAACAAAGCCCTTTTTCTCTTTTTTCTTCCAATTGTTATGGTGTAACCCTTGTAGGTCGTGGAAGGCTGGGAGAAACAACACTTCCATATTTATAGTTGTGAGGGGTATACTTCCTGGTTTCCATAACTTTGCTTTCCACTATGTCACAAAGCCCTTTTACTCTTTCCAATTGTTGTGGTGTTGCTCTAAAGAAGGTGTTTCTCTTTGTATCCTCATAATGTGCTATCATTTCCTCCGTGAAAATTGACCACGTAACAAGTTGTTTACAAGAACAAAGCCCTTCATACCATAAAAATTGATCTGGTTCTAAATATGAAGATGCAATACATACCTTTTGTAACAGTGGTACACCATGTAGATCAAAATATTGCTCCATCTGAAGTATCCAATTTACCGGATCCTTGCCATCAAACTTCCTCATCTTGCTTTTTCTTGATTTTAGGAGCTCTATCTTGAAACAACTGTAACTCTGTAATTTTGGCTCTTTAAGTTCTGAAATTGCAATCGGTAGTAGCCCCCTACGTTCTCTTTCCAATGCCACCAGTCTGATCCAAATTGGATTCTCCAAGGAAGAGTTATGTGAAATCTCCCACAGTGACCTGATTATAGACTAGTTCAGTAGTGCCACGAGTCACTATTTCGATCTTTGGCACTGAAAAATATAGACAAGAAACTACAGTCCGTCCTCTTTTTGTACCTTCTTACAAAATTTCAATCTGATGCTCAGAGAGAAAGTTATGATGATTTTCCCCAGGTCACCTGTTTGGAATGTAATTCAGGAGTCTGCAAAAATAACGACTTCCACAGATCATATCTCTGCAAATATAGCGCGAAAATCTCTAAAATTTAGACCCGGATTCAGCGCGATTTCTTCTCAAATGGGTTTTTTTTTTAGCTTCTGAAACGTCGCAGAAAAAAAAAGTTAAAGCGAAAATTCCATGATGACTTGTTTGGAGCAGCAAAACCCTAGAATCCAAAGCTCTGATACCAAATGTTATGAAACCAGCTCAAAAAAAAGATACAAAAGATAGATCAACGCCTTAGAATTCAGCCTCTTCGACGGGGCAACCTCCTTTACATTACATAAATTAACAATTCTTGGATGATACAAATGAAAAGACCTCCTTGCTATATATAGGAGTCTAAGGGGTCATAACATAATCAAAGCCGACATAACAATAATAATGTAAGGGAACAATAATAACAATAGTGGGCTTCTATGTGGCACAATAGTAACAATATGGGCACTACATGGGTACATCAATATAATAAGTGGGTTGTACTAATAACAATAAGGGGTTACACTAGTAGTATAGGGGCCTAACAGTCTATGACTTAGCATATCCATGGATGGCGTCAACCCATATTCCCTCAAAAACACCAACTATTATTTTTGTCTTGTAGTAGTGATCAATAACAATATCCCCCCATGGTTGCCCATGAAGAATGAACATATTATGTTGGCTCTAATAGTCCTTGGTAGAAGAAAAGTGAATAATATGAATGTCTACTTACAACCATTAGTAGATGAATTGAGGGAATTATGGGAAGGGATACATGTGTACGATGTTTAAGGACCCATCACAGCAGAGAGGATTTTTATGTTGTATGGCATATGTGCTTACACCATACATGATTATCCAGGCTTAGGAGTTTGCTCTCATAAATTACATTCTTATTGATTTGCTTATATTTTTATAGACATTTTTGGGCACTACAACCCCAAGCATGAAATGTCCATAAACCAAGGGCTCCTAAGTCCCTAAAAGTGTTGTTCTAACCCCTAAAGGAACAAGGTTAACTGATTACATCTTCTCCCAGAAGTTCTCCATGAAAAACTGCTCCTCAGAACTAGTCAAAACAGGATCATTTCAG
This sequence comes from Pinus tabuliformis, assembly GCA_031772625.1. NCBI lineage: Eukaryota > Viridiplantae > Streptophyta > Pinopsida > Pinales > Pinaceae > Pinus > Pinus tabuliformis. The sequence continues at coordinate 543,336,517 of CM062804.1, read as the reverse complement.
CTGCTCCATAAGCAAAGTGTGTTGCATCTCACCTAAATACACTGTGTGGGTGCATTGCATTTCAAAAAGCCCTTCTATGGGGTGTGATGGGCGAGAAGTGACAAATGGCAGTGTCATTTCGCGAGGTGGAGAGGCATGGAAACTTCTCCTGTGACACTTGCCTCTCTGAATTCAACCAAGGATGAGTAAGAGATCATCAATCTCCAAGAGGAAGCAAGAACTATCAGAGGGGAGACACTAATCAAATCACAAGCTGACTCATCTCCCTTACAGATATCTATATATGGATCCCTCATCCCAGAGATCCAGAGGCTGGAATTTTGCATATTGTAAGGAATTGTTGTTGGTTTCTTGAGACAACATCAAATTATTGGGTGATCTAAGCTTTGTATGAGGTGAAGAGGGGCTTCCTTGCTGAGAGGATGATGCTGGGTCAGAACAACTGGTTGTAACTCCCTTGGCTCTTTCTTGTTTATCAATAAAAGCTATTCAATTTTTCCCCCATACTCTTGTGTCATTTATGTTTTATGCATTTGTATGGTCAATTTACATCTCATCCTAGATTGTTTATGATTATAGATCCACGTTCTTGTATAGTGCTATGCTACTGTGATCTTACAGGTACTCTGTGAAGCTGGGCGTGCAAGGGAACAAGTAGCGAAAGACTATCAAGAGAGAGAGGAATCGAACTAGGAGATTAGCGCGAGACAAAGGTTGGTCTTCTTTGTTCTTCTCTCATCTATACTTCATAAAGGAAAAACGAAAGTAGCTTTACTTTGCTTGTTTCTAAGGCAGCTATCACACCTTAGTGGGATAAGCAGTTTGTGTAGACACTTTTCCCTATAACAAAATGGCGACTCCGCTGGGGACGAATTAGTTTGTTTGTTTATCTTCCTTGTTGTCGATTTTATAAACTTACAGATGGAGCCTGAAGTCAAGCCAGGTAGCTTTCGAACTGCATTTGCTATGCAAATGCAAAGTAGATAAATGCCGCTTCAGTCAATCTCCGAGATTTTTTTATAAATTAAACAACTGATTTACAAACTCTCTGATTGCCCCTTGTGGTAGCTCTTAGATCCTCCTTAGATCTACCCCTGATTGTTGCATTACTGATTACAATTTGCTCGGCCAAAACCCATGAACTGAACTGCAAACTGTGACCCGGAACCCAAGCAAAGTCTCATCTCTGGCCCAGCACAGGTACTGTTCTGTGAATCTGAAATTCAGCGCACTTCCCGAGTGTAGTAGGTGCGCTGCATTTCAAATTCCCTGTGTTACAGGTGCGCTGATCAGACTAGGCATTGTTCAGTTTTGGTTTCTGTGATTCATTCTTTCCAGTTCTATTCATGAATTTTGCTGCCTGTGATCAGTATATCTCTGTTTGAAATCCCTTTTCCTTGTTGTTATTCTGCCTCCTTTGTACAAAAGAACTGTAAATGTTTTTGTGTATTTGTTGAGTCATTTTCAGTTCTCCTTTTCAAAAAGTAACGTAATCGTATTGTCGTCCTTTGATTTGAAAGTGTCGCAAGTGTCGTTTTCAGTCATAGGAAAGAGTTTGGTTGTTGTAGATAGTCGATTATCCTGTTACTATTGTATTTGGTCTGAATTTGTAATTTTTCTAGTGTCGAAAGCAAGTATTCATTTCCAAATCGTAAAGTGTTGTGATTGTCTCCATTTTTTATTTTGAAAAGAAACTTGTTGGTAATTGTCGCTTGAAAAGAAATTCAGATTTGTGCATTAGCTTTCTTTTTCCATTCACATACTAAGAAAGCCGAAAACAAATACATGCATGTGCATTTGCATTTAGACTGTTTGTTTGGTTTGATTTAGGACAGTGCATTTAGAGTGTGCTCTTTGCTCTTTGTGAAAGGATACTGTCTCTCTTTCCTTAGTAGCTAGGATTTTCATTGCACAAAGAAGATAAAAGACTGTTTATCATCTTAGATTGCATTTTAGGAATTATACATCTACATCTCGCGATGAACCTGAAAGGCAAATTTCATAAACAAGATCAACTATAAAATAAATTCAATGAATCTAACAACGCTTTGGAACCTAACGCACAACATTTAGAAGTCTAGGCTAGAGACGTATTCCGGCATCGTAAAGCCTGGTAACTATTATTCTCACTGATGGTTGGGTGATTCCTCCACTTTGAGACGATAAGTGCCAGTACGGACTTGTGCTCCCATGTACCGTCGAGTATATTTTGGGAGACCACAATAGGCTTAATCCTTTATCCATAGGAAGCCGTGTCTGCCGCCCTATCGATCGCAATGCACTAAACACAGCATTCGGGAAGATTGACTGTCGTACCATAAAAAGTATTCTGCAGTTTTGCGATTGGTTTGGTAATCCCTCTACCTAGATTTCCAGAGCAGTCCCTTTCGTTCCTTTTCAGACTCCTTAATGGAAAAGGTCCATCTGAGCACTTGTCACTTCAGGCTCATTAAAAATCGAAGGAGACTAGAGTCATCTTTTGTTTTTTCTCGACTCTTAAAAATTGAAAAAACGAGTTGTCAAAGCGTCTAAAATTTATTTTAAACGAAATAATCATCACCTTTCCCTACGTTGATCTTAGGTTGAGAAAATGGAACCCACCAACCAAGGAATTCCCCTTGGAGGAAATCCTAGTCCCTTCTCCTCTTGGGGAGATGTTGGTGCACCCCATATGGCCACATTGTCGCTTCCAGGATTGACAATCGGCTTGCCCGTATGGCTCTTCTCAACCTCTGTCGTTCAGAACACCGCAATTCCTGAACAATCGAGTCAGCAACTAGACGAATCCAGAGTTACCCACCAACCTTCTACTTCCTCCAATTCTTCCTCTCCTCCTTCTTCTTCGCTTGATGGGGTTGGTAAAGCCAAAAATCAAGTACCTAAGAAGAAGAAGGAAAAGAAGAAGAAAGAGAAGAAGAAGAAGGAGCCAAAAGCGAAAGGGGGCAACCAAGCGTCGTCTAGCGAAAATCCACACACTGCACCGACCAGGCCTAAATCGCCATGTGTCATTTGCAAAGGAGACTACTATCATAGAGATTGTCCTTGCATCCCTCGGATTTTAAGGGATTGGTCTCCTCATTTACACAACCTGGTGTCGTCAACGTCTGATGATCATGTTAAAAGCACACGTCGACTAGTGAAAGTGAAGCCCCAGGACAAAAAGGAAAATATAGATTTCCTTGTAAACTGTGCGAAGGCGACCATGCCGTCCACCGTTGGCCCTTCTTAGACGAGGCTAAAAGAGTTTTGGACGATCGTCGGGTCTCACCGTTACGACTTCCTCCTGGATATAAAAAAACTCTTGCCGAGTCCATCACTAGTTGAAAAGCCGGTTGACCCGCTCAGGTGGTCGGCCGAAGCATCTATCGTTGAAGACAAACCATCTGAACCCATGCCAGACGAAAGTCAAAAGGTCGAGGTGGTAGTTGACCCGGTCTTACCTTCAGAGGTTCCATCTTCAGATGATACAGTCACAGAAGAGAATAAAGATGACACCATCCAAATTCTTTTCGTAAGCACAGACTCCAATGAACATGGGGGCAATTTACCCATTCCTTTACCGCAAGAAGGAAGTTCGTCAGAGTCGTACCCAGTCGTCTATTCGGTCCCACCTCCAAGCAACCTAGTTGTCTTCTTCGACTGGAATCAACTAGGCAGACCCCGTTTACCAGCTAGTGTACCATTCTGAATTATTGCTCAAGCATATAGAATGGTTATGGCTGGTACCATCATAGATGAAGGGGCGTCTGTGAGTATCCTTTCCTCGACTGCTTGGAAAGCGCTTGGTTCGCCATCACTTTTGCCTTAGATGAAAAATCTAACAGGCTTTGACAAAGGAACCAGTCGACCGTTAGGGATCCTTCCCAATGTGCCCATAACATTGAGAGGGAAAACTGTTCACATGAACGTAATGGTAGTTCAAGGACCCTTGGATTATAATCTACTCCTTGGATGAGACTATATTTATTGCATGGGAGTGATTGTATCCTCACTCTTTAGAGTAATGTGTTTTCCGCACGAAGGAAGAGTGGTCAAGCTCATAGACCAGCTTTCATTTCCTAGATCACATAGAGCAAATAGTCATATGCCATCCCTGAATGGTCTTTTCACACAAGGAATTTCTCATCAATCTCCAGTCTGTCCACCCGATGAGCGCGAGTGATTCGGGGAACATGGCTGAAACCCAGGGGGCATGCACCCTGGTCTGCTTCGGCAACAAAATTTCGGGTATAGGGTAGGTTTCCGCGAGAGATATATGACTGGTCTGTACTCCCATCCGTGATTGGAAGAGGGAGTTATTCTGGAATAAGATTCTCTTGTTAAAGTTATGTGAGTGGATTGTCTCACCTTTGTCTATTTCGGTAGGCATCGCCGAAGAAGTGTTTTGTTTACGCTGTGAATAGAACAATATTTGGTAACCTGAAAGAGGTAGACCTTTCCTGATAAAACAAATGTTTTGTTGGAGATTTGAAAGGTGACCTTGAAACTCTGTTTTATACCTGGAGGCATGCAAACCTTTTGGCATGCAAGCGAAGAGCGACTATTTATTTTTTTAAATTAGTAGGTCCTCTAACCCTTTAAACTCGTAGGATTGGTCGTTTCCTAACTTGCATAAAGAAAGGATGTGGGGCAAAACTCTAAAAATTGCCATTTTTAAATGGGACATTCTTATTATACGACTTGATTAATCGAGCAGTTTTAGCGCATAGTTCAATCTCGTTAAAAAATAAACATAAGCCATGAGCAAATGTTTCCCCCCGCGTTTAAGCTCATTAAAAAATGAACTATTTCCTAGTAAATAACCATCGTGAATGTAGTACTTCAGCCTTTAAAATCCTTGGTCGTGTTCTCATCATCACCTCCACTCTGTATTGGTCGATCATTCACCTCCATTTGATTGTTTACCCCTTTTGAGGAACAGCTGCGAAGAGTGATCTCACTAGCCATCCTTGTAACACTGCCGTGATTGGAACATTCCAAACCTTACCTGGAATCAGCTGCTACCCAATTTTATCACTCGTTCCTCAAAAGATGAGTCTCCTTTAAGCTCTTTTCAACTGACTTGTAAAATATGAAAAGATTGTCGAGCCATTGGCCTCTCCAGCTCGTTAAAGGGACCGGAAGTGCTATCCCTCCTCTAAATTTTAATCTTTTTGGACCTGAGGGATTATTACACAAAAAGATCGAGCGCTTGTTTTGTTCGGCTCGTTAAAAGTATCGAAAATTCATCCCTTCTGTACTGTTTTATACTTTTTCGAACTTAAGGGATTAGATGATGAAAAATGAATTTTGGAGTTTCCTTTACGTTCCTTTTCAAACTCTCTAAAATTTAAAAGGACCGAGTTATCTTTGTCGTTAAACTCATTAAAACTTAATAGCGACAAACTTGTCCGTTGCAGACAAGAACGATTTTCACTATCGCTAGGCTCGTTAAAACATAGCGATGGGTTTGCCCGAAGGGAAAATTATAGAACAAGCATATGTTATCCTCCTCAAGCTTGACAAAAATAAAGAGGTATTGGTTAGCAATGACTGGGGAAAATTGGGAAGAAAACTTGAAGAAACTTTGTTGGTAGTAAGTCGCTCTTGAACATGACACTTTCACTCCGCATCCAAGTCGGGTTGGGTTGTTTCATTCACCGGTCACATCACCATGGTCCCATCACACCATCCACATTTGGGGTTAATGCTACCAGTCCATCACGTCAGTTTCACCGATATGTTCAAGAGAAGTCATTCAGAGAATTCACCTGTGTCTCACCCGCTACAATACATTTACACTCCATTCTTTCATGACCGCCACCCTGAACCGTATGTCATCAGATGGTTTTCACCTCCATTAAAATCATTTGCTCCGTTCCATGTCATTGATGTGGGATTCATTAAGGCCCTCCTGTGACAGATCGCTTCTTGTTGAAATCAGCGCATTATCCAAGAAGTCGATCTAGGAACACCCCGTTCAGTACTTTGAAGCTTGCATGCCTCAATGGCAAGTTTCTCACTTCCGGCGACAGGTTTACATCAATGGCCTTCGACCGAAAGATTTTTCGTGGTGTTCGACGCCAAGTCCTTTATTCACACCACGTGAATTGTATTGTAGTACCTTGAGGGTCATTATCATTATCGGCGATTCCTCTCGCGCCTGTTAACAGCTTACATCATTGGCTGGTAATCAGGCGATGTCTCTCCATGTTCGACTCCAGAGATCTCTCACATGGATAGACTTGTACTTCGAGTGAAGATCGAACGAGATTGAAGACCCTGGATCTAGTTTCATCCATCCGGGCTGCGATATATATTCAGGGAAATAAAGACATCAAATGTACATCATTGCTACACAGATAATCATCCAATCAAAGGGGTGATGACTCTATCAGAATCATCAGTCTACACTTAGACGATTGTCTGTCCTATGTACATGAAAATGAATTTATAAAGCTGAGCATGGGAATGCCTGCCTCAGATAGATCATGAAAATATTATAAAGATAATGTATTGTATTGTATCTTATTACAGGTCTCCTCCCAGCTTGAAAGAACTTCGGATCCTCATAATAAAGCATTTCACCCGACATCAAAAGATTAACGACCTCATGCTTTAGGGGGCAACTGTTATAGACATTTTTTGGCACTACAACCCCAAGCATGAAATGTCCATAAACCAATGGCTCCTAAGTCCCTAAAAGTGGTGTTCTAACCCCTAAAGGAACAAGGCTAACTGATTACAGCTTCTCCCAGAAGTTCTCCATGAAAAACTGCTCAGAACTGGTCAAAACAGGATCATTTCAGCTGCTCCATAGGCAAAGTGCATTGCATCTCACCTAAATACACTGTGTGGGTGTGTTGCATTTCAAAAATCCCTTCTATGGGGTGCGATGGGCGAGAAGTGACAAATGGCAGTGTCATTCCGCGAGGTGGAGAGGCATGGAAACTTCTAGAAACTTCTCTTGTGACACTTGCCTCTCTGAATTCGACCAAGGATGAGTAAGAGATCATCAATCTCCAAGTGGAAGCAAGAACTATCAGAGGGGAGACACTAATCAAATCACAAGCTAACTCATCTCCCTTACATATATCTATATATGGATCCCTCATCCCAGAGATCCAGAGGCTAGAATTTTGCATATTGTAAGGAATTGTTGTTGGTTTCTTGAGACAACATCAGATTGTTGGGTGAACTAAGCTTTGTATGAGGTGAAGAGGGGCTTCCTTGCTGAGAGGATGATGCTGGGTCAGAACAACTGGTTGTAACTCCCTTGGCTTTTTCTTGTTTATCAATAAAAGCTATTCAATTTTTCCTCCATACTCTTGTGTCATTTATGTTTTATGCATTTGTATGGTCAATTTAAATCTCATCCTAGATTGTTTATGATTATAGATCCACGTTCTTGTATAGTGCTATGCTACTATGATCTTATAGGTACTCTGTGAAGCTAGGCGTGCAAGGGAACAAGTAGCGAAAGACTATCAAGAGAGAGAGGAATCAAACTAGGAGATTAGCGCAAGATAGAGGTTGGTCTTCTTTGTTCTTCTCTCATCTATATTTCATAAACGAAAAACAAAAGTAGCTTTACTTTGTTTGTTTCTAAGGCAGCTATCACACCTTAGTGGGATAAGCAGTTCTGTGTAGACACTTTTCCCTGTAACATATATGCATAAAATATTATTTCACATGTTAATTAATTCGCTGCAATTGTTATGATCTTCATGGTCACTAACGTGTCAGCCTGTATACAATAATTTCGCAGGTACTGTAACAAAGGGGTATCATGGATGTAAATGTTTTGGACCTTCTCTAAAGGCTAGGTGGTCTAACCACCTATTAAAGCTAGTGTTTGACTTCTCTATGGTATTGCTCCATGAAGAATGCCCTTACGGAAGAGAAACATCAGCTTTCAATGGTAAACCAGAGAAAACCCAAAGGCTTGCAATAATGACACCAGTTGAATGGCTCATAGCATATAATAGAGAGAAGGAGAAGGAGTTTGCAGAAATGTTTGATTCAAATGGGGATATTTTGATCATCCAAAATTATTTGACATCTATGTTGAGAAATTTCCCATTGGGATGAAAAGAAAATTTGTCTTTTATGAGCTCCCATATTGGAAGCATCTTAAGATTTCCCACTTACTAGATCCGATGCATATATTTAAAAATGTTTCATCTTCTTTATGGAGGCACATAAAATCGAAATAAAGTGACACATTGGTTGTTAGGAGAGATCTTATTTCTTCAAAAACTAAAAATACAAATTGGTCAAGACAAGAAACTAGAGGAGAGGTTGGTCCCTCTTGTTCTTTCAAAGAAGGTGACGTACCATGGATTTTAAAGAAAGATGATATTTATTTGGAAATGGAAATTATAATGAGTGTGACGGTGCCTTATTTATATGGGTCTTAACTACAGCGTTGCTTCATGATGGAAGACATTTTGTCAGGGTTGAAATCGCATGATCATTTGAACCTTCTAAGAGTATGTATGTCAAAAACATGATTTTATTATTTTTATTTTTATTTTTATGAAATGGGATAGTTTATAATTATTTTTTGTATAATGTACTATTTACTGTGCAGTATCATTATCCTTTTCTCGTGCATGGGTGTGTGAACCATGACTTCCCCCAAGACCTGTGATGTGCCATATGTAAATTATCTGCATTTGTACGTTGAATTACATCAAAGGAGGTTCATATGTCTAGAATTTCATGGTGGTGTCAAGAGATAGTTGAGATTGTTTGTATGTTTGAAAAGGAATTGCCAACGAGTTCATGGACTTGTAGGTTCATCTTCTAATTCACCTAGTAGATGAGGTTGAATTAGTTAGGGTGGTTTCTTGTCATTAGATGTTCTTCTTAGAGAGGTACATGAAGAAATTTAAAGGTTTTGTTCGACAAAGGGAAAAACTTGAGGGGTCTATAGCAGAGGGGTATATATCGTATGAGTCTTTCTATTGTGCCAATGAGTACATCAAGAAAATCGAAAACACACTAGGTGTGGCAATTTGGGATGATGAAAGGGATGAAGACAAAAGATAAAGGGAGCTTCTCGAAATGAATGGAAAGAGGTGCATGAAAAAGAGTAAGTGGCTTATCATTTGTTAAACTTCTAGATAGTGACTATTCACACTGAACTTCATATTCATGCATATTTTGATCTCATAAGTACTATTATATATATATATATATATATATATATATATATATATATATATATATATATATATATATATATATATATATATATATATATATATATATATATATATATATATATATATATATATATATATATATATATATATATATATACATACGTATATATATATATATATATATATATATATATATATATATATATATATATATATATATATATATATATATATATATATATATATATATATATATATATATATATATATATATATATATATATATATATATATATATATATATATATATATGTTGGTTTGATTTCATTAGTGAATTTATAAATTGAAGCCATCAACAAATTCATTCTTTACAATATGGAAGCGACACAACCGTGGGTCGCATTGTAAGAAAAATAAGAGGAGCAAATGGTAGAAGTGTTCCTTATCCTAATCATTTAAAAGAATATATTCCAATGACATGCCCTAACACTTGGGTTGTTTATCAATTCAGAGATAAATACGGTGCATATGGTCATTACCCGCGTGTTGAAGAGGATGAGCTAAACATAGGTATTGGGTCCAGCAGCTCGGTAAATAATAATTAAACAATTTAATAAAACAAGTTAAAAAATGTGCTATAATAATTTTTATTATAATTAATTAAAATAATAAAGTGAAACTAGATTAATTTAAGAAAACACTAATATTACCTCTATCATCTAGAGGCTCAGTCGGTGTGAAGAGGATGTTGGGAGATTGTCTCCAATCAACCTCGTGTATGGAAATGAGAACAAGATAAATGCATGGTCAAACTCACTGGACAGTAGCGCCAGTGCTTGGGTAGAAATACTGGTCATATACTTTTCCAAACCCCTCTTGGGCATCATCTAGCACCACATGTGCATATGGACCTTAGTCATTGGCCTAGGAGGGCGATGGTCAAATGTCGACCTCGTATCTGGAAACCTCTCAAAAAATAAGCAAAAAATATTTGAAGCAAAAGGGAAGTTCTCCATCCCATTTATCATCACATGGCATCTATCTAAAACCATACAAAACTTCCTCAAAAAAATGGCAGACCATTTGATACATCGTGGCGCATGAATCAAATAATCGACATAATACAAAAGAGGGAAACTAATGCACTTCCCATCACTACTAAAGTGTGCAATGGTGGTGACTAATAATGAGAGGCACCTAACCTCCTGTGCAGCAAAAGAAGAAATTTGTAGTTGTCCACCACACACCTGAAAATCTGTTAGATGGACTGCATGAGGCCCAACATATCTCTAAGAGTAAGCAAGTTGACTCTTTGTTTCAACCCGAAAGGGGACATCAGGGAAATGGGGAAAATCCTCCCCTCTCCTGGATAGGCCAGTGATAAAGTATATGTCCTCCTCAAAGGGCCTATACCATGCCTCAGGACCGACATGGAAACCCTGCTCCTGGACACTCCATCGGCAGATCAAATGTGCCAACAAGATAGAGTGCACCTTCAGGGATGTAGCCTCCTCATAGTACTTGAGGAGGCATACATTCCTTAAGATCACTCGAGTCTTTACGCTAATAGGGTGAGGGTATAAATCCCTATCCCTCTCTCTAACCTCCCATGGTCGAACCATGTTGTATTGGTCCATCATTTTCTCATGCTCCTGCTATTGGTCCCTCTGTTGATGTCTCTACTACATGATTGACATATAAAATACATCAGGCTCATGCATAAATACATTTTTTTAAATCAAAATTCATTTATAAATATGGAAACATAACTTTCAAATTAAAAATAAATAAATAAATAAATAAAAAATCCTCAGCGCACCCAAAAATTACTAATGCATCAGCTCTGGTGCGTTATCAAACAAAACCGCACCGACATCGGTGCACACATACATATGGCACACGTTGTTGGTTCAAATATTTAAAATTTCATCGCGATGTGTCTCTCTTCTGCATTGGTGCACATGTATAACCTTTTTCACACCAGTACGGAACTTTTAGGTTATCGAATGCACCGAGCTATATTTTTAATATTATTTTTACCGTTTGTTTGGTAAATATAAACACACTAGGCATAAGCTAAAAATGTATGCACTGATGTACAATTTATAGCTTTCACGATGTGTTTTCATTTACAAAATGCACCACAACAATCGCAGTGTGTTATGTTCAAGCACTGAACTGCATCGCACCTGGTAAATTTACAGGGCGCACTGCTATCGATGCGAGCTGAACATATTGAGTGCACCGTGCAAGAAAAAAAATCAAAAAATAGTGGATTTTTCAAGCTAATTTGCAATTATAATCCGCTAAAATTTAATTTAGAGAGAAACATAGAAATTACCTCGACATTTTCTCATTGAGGATGCATTATTGACACATAATTGAGAAAAACAAATTTCACCACCATTTGAGAAAATTGGAAAGCCACACACTGAGCATGGTATGAAAATATGGTGAGCAAGAGAAGCACCAATGTCAGAACACTTGCATGAGGCAAGAGTGGAACTGTTGTTTCAAATCTCTTTAGCACTATAGAATTGTAAAAAGGAAATTTATCGTCATGAGGTTTTCTTTATTTAACCCTCATACAATGGGTTTAACTACATTGGTGTGTCAGATATCCAAGAGCACCATTTTTTTTTCAAATTAAAAAATCCTATAGCAGTTTTGTTGTTAAGACGTCTTGAGGCGTTCTAATACAGGTACCGCACTAGTGTTTTGTTGGACTATAGTACGACCATTTTTTTTAATTAAAAACCACCTAACGGTGCTCTTTATAAGACACCCCAAGGATTTTTAATGCATTAACAACACCAGTGCTTCGTTGGAATATAGCACCACATTTTTATGAAATTTAAAAACTATAGCGGTGCTCCTTCTAGGAATGCACTGGGGCATTTTACTAAAATAAGGGCACCGATGTTGTGGGTGTATATAGCACCAACAATTTTTAAAATTTATCCCTTTTCTAGTGCTATCGATTATTCAAACACTGGTGCATTTTGTTATTTAGCACACCGTGTTTTTTTATTTAATAAAAATAAATCTTCCACAGTGCACCATGTTTTATTCGGCACCGGTGCTTGTATGGATATTAAAGCACTAGTGTGTTTGTATATTGTAGATCCACCATTAAAAACACATCTTCTAAAACATCCCCCCAGCCACCTCCACTACAAATAGATTTTTGGGCTATTTTTATAGGGGCTTACGCAAAAACCTTCGCTAGAAGGTATTTTCCTTGTACTGTAAGCAAGAGGAGACTTTTAAGAAAACATAGTTTTATTACTCAAGGGTTGAGAGGAGGCCTTCTTCAGCCTTCCCTACTATTCCATGCACTCAAATGAATGGTCATAAGCAAGGCTAAGGCACAGAGCGCATAGGGGAAGAGGGAAGGATGAATGCTTCAACCTTCAAGACTATGCCAAAGGAAGAAGAAAGTTTTAAGAAAGTACAGTTTGATTGGTCAAAGGCTAAGAGGAGGCTTCATTCAGCCTTCCCTATTGCACCATGTGTTGAAGAGGAAGATTCTAAGCAAAGCTAAAGTGTAGAACGCATTGGGGAAGGAGAAAGGATGAAGGCTTTAGCCTTCAAGACTGCGCCATGTGCCCCAAGGGAGAGAAGGCTTAAAAGATAACGCAATTTTCTTCAACAAAGTGTCATTGTTGGTTTGGAATTCATTTCCCTTCTATATTGGCATATTTTGACTCAAAATTGGGTGCTTGGCCATTTGGAATGCGCTTTTAATTTAGGGAAGCCAAAGGAAGGAAGCCACGTTGCCTAGGATGGTCTTCACTGCACTAGGAAGATAGGAGGGTCTTTATACTGCATGTTTTGCATTTGCAAGAGGGTGGAAGAGGTCCATGTTGCTAGATAGGAATTCGCTATGGGTCATGTAAGGCATAGGTGACCAAAACTCAGTGTAATGAGTCAATATAAGCAAGAAGGATTAGGTGACTGCCCTTGGGAGGTTCATAATGTGCAGTAGCTTTGAGGTGATCTTTGAGGAGGACTTAGTGCACGAATATTGCGAAGTAGTATTTCATAATTTAGGTCCATGGACAGGTTAATATCCTCAATTGGTAATAGGGCTAATGCCTTCACAACTTTCACTTGGGTGAAGGACCAAGAAGAGCTCCAAAATGGCTAAGTGTGAGACCAACAAAGTAAAAGAAAGAAATGTATCCGAACACAACTCAAACATGGATCACACACATAAAACCATCAATACAAGCTAGAAGGATACATAGAAATCATCGGTAACAAACATAGCTTGAAACAACAACAAAGAAACACTTATATCTAAGTGTGAAAGTTGAAACGACACATTACAACACTTAAAACAAAAGTTGCGACAGAAGTGACGATTGTGACCAAAAGGTGCGCTAAGTTGTATAGATGTGTCTAGCACATATTTTAATGATATATAATACCATATTAAATGTATAATATTTTGCCATAATTAACTTTGATGATACGCAAAGGTATGACACACGCAAGAGTGAAAACAACAAAAGCGACACCTACAACAGGAGGAAAACATGAAGATGGCACTTGAAAAATGTGAACAGACTTGAAAGAGACACATGCCAAAGAGAAGATAACATGAAAAAGACACTTATTAAATTGAAAGTGAGTCAAAACTACAGTTGTGAATGTGAAAGTGACACTTGTGAAAGCGAAGGTGCTTAGAAGCGACATTTGAGAAAACTCATCGAAATAGAAGTACAAATGCAACCAAAGTGAGGGAGAATTTCAATGGAAGTGCGCACTGATTTCGAAATGAGTTCAACATCATAGAGGCACTTTCTTGATGGATAATGTTATTCTTATTTAAGCTTGCATAAGGAAAGTGTGCTCATGAGTTCAACCTGGACTGCACATGTGGGAGTAAGTGACTTTGAAAGTTAGAAATTTGAGAAGAAGACTTAAATGATTTGCAGAACATCATTTGACCATGAAGGGACCATAGGGCAATAGATCATGAGATCCTCAATAGGCTCCAAAATTCATGTGTGGGAAAATTTTTGGAGGGTGTTGATTGCACTGTCAATAATACACTTTATAATAAAGTATTATTATTTAGAATTTTAAATTTTATAATAAAAATTTCATTCATATACAATATTTTCTAAACTAATAACAATTGATGTAATTAAATCATTTTTTGTATCCAAAAAAATATATGGACACCACCATAAAAGGTTATTTTAGTGGTAACAAACATATGTTTCCATATTAGTGTGTAGTATACTTTTTAATATCCTCCAATGTTTGATCCCAAAGCTTTATTCAATTTCAATAAGATGAATTTATAAGTCTCCATGGGATCTTAAGCCTCCATGTTCATATTTGTATTTATAATATTAAGTTAATAGTTAACTTAGATTCATTTTAAGAAATGTATTTTAACAAGGGTTGAATGGCAGGGTAGTCCCCGCCACCCAAGTTTAGAAAAAAGATATTACTTATTAGCCTAAAACAAGTTATTACAAAAGCATTTAATTCAATTTTACGTGTGGATTTATATAAATTCAATATTTATGACTTTATCTTAATGATTTTGTGTAGTTTATTTACAAAGAACTAGATGAACTTGAACCATGAGTGATATAAGATCTCCTCATAAGATTATTATGATAGCCTAGTGAAGCATGCAACTCAAATCTTTGCACCTAGATCCATGTAGAGTATTATGCAAAAATGATTACTTTATTGTGTCATTCAAAGGTTTAGTTGCATATTTTTTCTTACATTCCACTTATATTTCTTGCAAATTAAAAACTAAAAAATCAATTATATTTCTTATGATTTAAGACTTTGGTATCAACTATGCTACTATGTTACCTATGCTTCCATGATATGCAGTTTCTATTACATTAGATATAGAGAATTTGGCTTAGCTTCATCAAATGATAAAAGAGTTTGTATTTCTTTTATAATTATTTTCATGTTTAATAAATTATTACCTACATTTTGTAGATTCTTGAAAGTATATGGGATTAATAAAATTAAGATGATGGTGAAGGTGGGTGAAACAAAAGATTGATTAAAAATAGGAACATGTTTTACAAATAATTATTTTCCTATTTAATAAATTATTACCTACATTACTATGTTCATCTTGTCGACATTTCGAATCCCAAAGGGGATCCATCATCAGGACAGAAAATGAGTGATAGATTGAGAGAAGAATTTACCGACCAAAACAGATAAATAAATACCTAATGAATAATAAATTAAAATAGAAGCCAACTAATTCATAAAACTAAAATATATATACTATTTTATTTTTATTTTTATTTTTAAGCCTAATATGATTTACTGTATTTTTATATAGATTTATATAAAATAAATAATAAATCTAATTAATTTTTATTGAAATAACAAATAAATTAAATATAAGTTTAATACATTAAAAACCTAACTAATGTGGTAATAAATAATTTGATTTAGATTTATACATTAATTTTAATTTCATTTATAAATTAATTTTATTTAATATATATAACTTACTATCACTAAAAATTAATAATTTATTTATTAATTAGTTACTTAATTTATTTATTTTTTAATTAATTTTAATAATTAATTACCTATATTTAACTTAAATTAATATTAATAATTATTTGTTATTTATTAATAATAATCATTTATTTATTTATTCGTAACAAATAAATGGTTATTATATCAAATAAATTATTATCAATAATCATTCTTTCAACTATTAATAACTAACTAATTAATTAATTGATTAATTAAGAAAAATTCTAGTACAGTGGATGAACTAGATGAACATAGTACTGTTGATGATCCGAGCCATATTTTTCAAAAAAATGACCACAGAAGCTTAAAGTCTAATATTACCTACATTTTGTAGATTCTTGAAAGTATATGAGATTAATAAAATTAAGATGATCATGGTGAAGGTGGGTTATTTTAGATAACAATTACACACTTGGAAACCACTAAGCTTAGCTAAGCATCTAGGAAACAATTCAACAATAACCTATAAATAATTTTCCATAAAACCTTTGTAGAGTCTATATGCTACTATAAGAAATCAAAATTTCATTTTATAGACCAATCATATTTTAAAAAAATGTTTTTTTTATCCACGAAGTTGGCTAAAACATTTATTAGTCTCTTACTTAAAACGAATAAGATGTGTAATTCTTTCCATATTTAAATATCACAAATTATAAATCCTTTTTAAAATTTTACACTATTAAAAAAAATATGCTCTAAGAAATATAATACCTCTAAACTGAATCTAAATGTGTTATGTAAATTTTTGAAATATTTTTCCTTTCGAAACCTTGTTCATAAAATTTCTTACTCTTCTAATATTTTATTTCGATCAACTAAATGGTATAAAAAATTTCTTCTCCATAAAAAATATCTCTTTATATGTTAAATATCTCTTCATAAACCAACTACTTCAATTTTTTATTTTATTTAACCCCATTCAAAATATGCTTAAATTATTCAGTCTTTCGACATCCTTTTCACTTTCAAAACTTTTTGCATTAAATATCTCATTCTTCTATTTTTTATTTCCATAAACTAAATGGTATAAAAGTTTTCCTTTCCATAAAATATCTCTTTATAAGTTAAATATATCTTTATATATCAATGACTTCAATTTTTATTTCATTGAACCTCATTCAAAATATGCTTAAATTATTCATAAATTAATTGAAATTGTCTATTCAAGTTGCATAGATTTATAACGTTGCTACTAAATATTAGAATCAAGTTCTGTGAAAGAATCTTCAAACTAAAATTCTCATGAAGTAAATCATTGGTTGTTTAAACAACCATTAGTGAAAAATATATAAATATAATTGAGTGATTCTATCACTTTAGTTTTTTTTTTTTTTTTTTTAAATATGATAGTAAAGTTTTCATCGACTAAATTGTGATTTTTTCTTATAATTAAAATACGTTTTTCTTGAACCACTTCGATTATAAACTTTTAATTGCAACTAATGGTTGTTAAAATTAAGTGAAACATATAACAAATCATAATATTATATATGTAGATGTTATATATATATATATATATATATATATATATATATATATATATATATATATATATATATATATATATATATATATATATATATATATATATATATATATATATATATATATATATATATGGTCCATTTAATGAGGATTTCTTAAAATGGTAAGTCTGAGTTCTATAGTGTGAGCCCAACAAAGACCCAAGCTCATGACGAACAGTTGTTGACTGACTTTGAAAAATCGCTCTCGTGCCTTCGCTGAGCTTCGCTCCCTCTATTTTTCCTCCCTGATGGTCCCTCCGGAATCTGCTCCAGAGGGGATTCGCCTCACTCTTTTGGATCCTCCTAATGTTGATCATTCTGCATCATCTTTCTCCTCCCTCATTACTTCGTTGGGGCCTCCTCGTTTCCTCCCCACTATTTCAAATTTTATGAAAAAACTCGATGAAATTCCTAAAATAGAGTTGCCTCCAACCCTTCCTCGCAAAGTTTCTCTCTCCTTGGTTGAGCATGGATTGGTTGGTCAGTTCACTGGCCTCTAGCCTTCCCCAAAGACAATCCAAAAATGTGTTGAAAGAAATTGGGCAATGGATAATACCCAAGGACAAATCTCCATTCAATTTTGTGGCAAGGAATTTTTCACATTTTACTTTGAATCTAAAGAAGACCGAGATCTGATCTTAAGAAATGGCCCATACTTCGTGGATACAAGGGGTCTATACCTGAATACATGGACCCCTAATTTTGATCCTGAGCTTGATGTATCTAATGCAGTTCCAGTTTGGGTTCACCTTCCCCATCTTCCTCTTCATTGTTGGGGAGACGAATCAGTTAAGGATATAGGAAATTCCTTTGGGAAATACATAGACAAAAGTGAGCCAAGGGAAAAATTTCACACTTGTGCTAGAATCTGCATCGAATTCAACTTGGGCAAGGGATTACTGGTAACAGTGAAGATAAAATTTGACAACTGGACTCACATACAACAGCTGGACTACGAACAACTCCCCTTCAAATGAAAGGATGTCATGAATACGGTAATTTTGAAAATAAATGCCCGAAAAGAGTGGTTGAAGAATCTACAAAAGCTTAGGGACCACAATGGGAAATAGCCAAATGAATAAAAAACAAAAACAAAAACAAAAAACAAAAAAACAAAACAAAACAAAAAACAAAAACAAAAAAAAACAAAAACGAAAACAAACAAACAAACAAACAAAACAAACAAACGGATAAAAACAAAACAAAACAAACAAACAAACAAAACAAAACAAAACAAAAAAACAAAAAACAAAAACAGGAAATAAATCATCAAAGCATGTATCATCCTCCATACATGGCCCCTCACCTCCTGAAGCTCCTTCTTCTCCCCCTTCCCCCCCCTCCCTCTCTTTCCTCTGATCCTCCTTTCCCCCCCTCCTCCAACCCTTTCTCTACTTTAGGCCCTCTCGAAGATGGGGATTTACCCTCTCCTTCCTCTCCCTCCCCTCCCCTCCTTCCTTCCCATGAACCCCCTCTCCATTTTACCCCTCTCCCCTCCCCTTCATCCCCCTACCCCCCTCTAAGTCCCCAATCTCCCTCCATTGGTAGAATACTCACCATAAACAAAGCAAAAGAAACTCATGCACTCCTTGAGAACTGTGAAAAACCAAGAAGAAAATCAAACAAGGAAATTCAGGATGAAGCTGCTCAAAAGGACATGGCATTGGGAACGTAACAACCTATGGAAACATATATATACAGAGGAACAAGAATGAAATACAATCAAGAACTAGCAATGAAAGGTAAGGGACCATCCTGCCCATCGCAGAATAAATAATGAAGTTGGTCTCTTGGAATAGTAGAGGGCTCGATCACTTTTCCAAAATCAATGCATTAAATGATATATAATGAAGATTGAATGCCCTGACCTTTTACTACTTCATGAGACCAAACTACTTGAGAAGAAATCAATTTAGTCATTGACAACATAAAAAACTTTGAAGGAATAGCAATAAGCTCTAGAGGTTCTTCAGGCAGAATAAATACCATGTGGAATCAAAACCACTGGGAAATTTGCAATTCAAATAAGGAGAAACACTAGATTAGAATAGAAATGAGAAACAAAAACTCAGGGAAAATCATAGTAATATTAAATATTTATGCTCCCACTCACTATAGAGATAAGGAGGCATGTTGGCAATCTCTGGAAGAACATCTTTATGAAGAAGAGAATCAAAACATGATAGTTGCAAGGGACCTCAGTTTGATTCTAAATGCAAAGGAAAAACGAGGGGGATCCTTTTTGGTTGACCCAAGTAGAGAAAGATTGGAAAAGATAATTGAGAACCAAAACTTAATGGATTTAGTACCTAAAAATAGAATCTTTACATGGACCAATCGTAGAATAGGGTTGGGTAATATCAAGGAACGATTAGACAGATTTCTAGTCAATCTCAAACTCATTTCATACTTTGCCCCTGTCTCCTCAAAAATTCTATCCTCCGTTGCATCAGATCACAATCCCATCTCCCTCACTTTTGACTCATGCTCCATCTTGGGGCCTCTCCCTTTCTGATATAATCCCCTTTGGTATGATTTGGAAGATTCTAGGAAATCGATGGAAACAACTTGGAAAACATGCATCAGTGGATCGCCCTTGTATGTTTGGGAATCCAAATTGAAAATAACAAGATCTACTCTCAAAAATTAGGCCAAAATCTATTATACGTAGCCCACACAAAAGAAAATGGAATTGCAATCTGAGCTGGAGAAAATTCAAACAAACATGGACAATGGATAAGAAACTAGAGAAATGAAAATTAAGGAAAAGGAGCTCTGTTGGGAAATATACCAATCCAATTGGAGAGAAGAGGAAAGTTGGAGGATAAAGTCAAGAAACCTATTTATTTAGGCAGGTGACAAGAACACAACCTTCTTCCATAACCAAACAAAAGCAGGAAAAATAGGGAATCATATTGATACAATAAAAGTGAATGGAAACAGAGAAGTCAAAGATCAAGAAGAAATTAAGGAGATTCTTTTCAACACTTCAAAAGACTCCTCTCACCAGAGTAATAGCCCAATAGTTATGAGAAATTTCTAAGGCATATTCCAAAACTAGTGACTGAAAGTGCAAATGAAACCCTTACAAAATCAGTAGAGGAAGAGGAACTAATTCAAGCAATCTGGAGCCTCCATCCAGATAAAGCTCTTGGGTCAGATGGATTCTCCATCTCTTTCTTTAGATCTTTCTGGGATCTCATTAAGAAATACCTTCTAAAAATGTTCCATTAGGTTCAAAGGAAAAAAAAAAAAAGTGGGAGGAAATACCAACACAACTTATCTTGCTCGTATTCCCAAAGATTCAAGACCTACCTCCTTTGGTCGTTTTAGGCCCATATCATTGTGCAACTCCTCTTACAAAATAATCACCAAAGTAATGGCCAATCGCCTCAAACTCCTTCTTCCCTAGCTAATTTTTTAAAATCAGAGTGGCTTTGTTCCCAATCTACAAAATTTTGACAACATTCTCCTAGTCCAAGAAGCCATCCACTCAAGCCAAACTAGAAAAGAGAAAGGATTTATTTTTAAATTAGACTTTCCTAACGCCTTTGACAGTGTTAGACACCTCTTTCTTCTAGTAGTCCACAACAAATTTGGATTTGCAAACAAATTCATCGACCTCATAAAACTTTGCATCCACAGGCCTTGGAATGCTACTTTAATCAATGGGAGACCTTGTATTTTTTTCCAAAGCACCAAAGGGCTCAAGCAAGGCTACCCAATTTATCCTTTTCTTTTCATTCTGATGGCAGAGTATTTTAGCAAAAATTTGGAAAATTGCATACAAAAGGGACTTATAACAAGGATTTATTTCAGCAGAGGAACAAAAAATATGAACCATTCACAATTTTTTGAATGTACACTTCTCATGGGAGGAGAATCTTGCATTGTATCCAGAAGATTTAAAATAATTCTGGATCAATTTATGGAATTATCAAGAGGCTCCATCAACAAGCTCAAGATTTGTATCTATCGTTGGAATTCCCCCATCAGATTCCTTCGGAGTATCTCACATATTTTTTTCATTCCTCTCAAGATGAATTGGAAACACTTTAAATATTTGGGAATGTCAATCTCAAATGGCTCATTGAAAGTTGAGATTTGGGAAGATGCATTAGAAAAATTGAACAGAAAAATAAAGAAATGGGGTACGCAATGGCTTAACCTAGATGGGAGAACCATCTTGATCAAGTATGTACCTTTTTCTCTCCCCTTATATCAATTTTCCATTCTCCAAGCTCCATTCAGGGTTCAAAAACAAATTGGGATAATCACTAGAATTTTTTTTGGGCAGGGAGTAAAAAATGAGACAAAAAAGTTTAGTCTCATAAATTGGAAACAAGTCACATCAACCTATGAAAAAGGAGGAATAAGGCATCCCGGCCTAATGAATCTTTCTTTAGGAGCTAAAACAATTTGGAGACTCCTCTCTAGTGATGCCTCTTGGTGGAAGCATGTTCTAGAATAAAAATACATTAATGCCCCTCGCCACCATCTCCTTTCTATTCAAATCCCCAATAGACCTTTCTCTCATATATGGAAATTTTGCAAAAAATATGTTTCCTTTATCATAGATAATACATCTAGAGTCCCTGGAGGATGCAAGGACATTAATATATGGAATGCTATTATTATGGGTAATGCCTCACTTTCCTCCTTTCCAGAAATCAAAAGCATTCTCTAGCGGCTTCAAAACTTGGGCATCACAACTCTGGATCAAATCTCCTCCTGGAATCGACAAGACAACCCTTGGTACTGTTGGAAGATCCTTGTTGTCCCCCTCAATCTTCATCATCAAAAAAATATTCTGCTAAGTTTACTTAAGGGGTCATGTCCTATTAGTTTTGAGCCGAAAGATGGCTTTGAATGGAATCCATCATGAAGAGAATATACAGTTAAAACTGGATACGCCAAGATGTGAGAAGATAATCAGTAATCTCCCACTTGGCCCCTTTGGAGAATAGTCTAAAAAGTTGAATCTCTTCCTAAAATAAAACTCTTCATGTGGACAATGTTGAAAGGTAATATACTCACTACGGACAACCTCAGAAGAAGAGGCATTAAGGGACCCTCTCTTTTCCCTTTTTTTCTTTGGCTGAAGAAAAAATCCAACATATCTTCTTATCATGCTCTTTTTCAAGAAATTGTTGGTGTGAGATAAGTATTCCTCTTCTCACTCAAATTAATCCCAGCCTCAAAATTTCATATTTTATCGCCAACTAGAAACCCTCTTACACTCATACTTTCAAAAGCAAAGGCTTTCTAAAGTGCTTCTAGCCAAACCTTCCAGCATTTTTATGTTGGCACTTATGGCTGGCATGGAACAAAATCATCTTTCAAAATAAAAAGCCTGACAGCAGGAAGATCATGGCTAAAGATTGGAGTTTGATCAAAAAATCTATTCTTTCAAAGGGTAACAACAAAATGGATCTCAAATCTCTATAAATTGAAGAGAAACAGTGGCTAGGCTTCACAATAGACCGAATCCCTTTATATCCCCCTATACAAAAAAAAATCAACCATGTTAGATGGAAGATTCACCTCAAAATCGGGACTTCAAAGACTGGATTGACTCCCAACTGAGGTCTTTTTTTTTTTTTTTTTTTTTTTTTTTTTTTTTTATGGGGCCTCAAAATCAATTCTTGTTTGTGCTGGAGTCAAGGGTATCATCATTGATTTTAGCGGAATTGAAATCTCTTCCTTTGAGTGGGGCTTAGGTCAAGCCTCAAAAAATAGAGTCGAGGCTTATGGCCTTATGTTGTGAGTTCAAATTCTAAGGGAGCTCAAAATCACAAATCCAATAATAATTGGTGATTCTTCTATCCTTATTCAGCAAATGATTAAAAATATGATCCCCTCCAATGCAAGCCTCGGTCAAGCAATTTCCATAATTCGAAATCACACAAGGAATCTAGGTGAGATGTCCTATTATCATGTATTAAGGGATAACAATGGATGAGCTGATGAGATGGAAAATAATGTGTGTCTCAGACATCAAGAAGAATAAAGATTCAATAGAAAATTATTAGTCAGACACATTCCATGAATCTTTGTTATTTCCCCCATCCTAATCTGCTCAATGTTTATATCTAATCCTCTTCTTCCAAGCTTTTATATTTTTCTCCTCAAACCCCTTTTGTCTTATTTATGTTCTCTTCATGGTCGTTAGCTTCTGGATTCACTGGATACATATGTTTCTCCTCCTGCCTTTCTTATTTCATTGTGCTTTCCTCTCTGACTTGTTGTGCTCCTCTCATCGATCCCCTTGCCTCCCTCTCCTTCCTTTCTCCCCTGTGCATTCCTCGGAGCTCTTGCTTGATCCCCCTTTATATTCCCTTTATTATGAATCTTTTGTTGCTCTAATTCTCTGCTTCCTCACTCCTCAAGAATTCCTTTCTTTTCCCCATCACTTAGCTGCCAATGAAGTGTTGGTTCAAGAGAATTCAATGTTCATGCATCGGAAGGATCGGTTCTCATTTTTCCATGGCTTCATTTTCTATTTAACAGATTAATCCAAAGATCAACACAATATCTCATAGGGAAAAAACTCAATGAGGGAGAAAATGAAAATGAACAAAATAGTATTTCTCAGTAGAGGGAGAATCGGTTGATCTATCAAGGATTATGAATCATTATTTGATTGAGTATCTTCTGCAAGCATCACAACTCAATATCAAGACATTTCCCTCCAACAAATTCTAATTTCAATTTCTGACCTTTAGTCATCAGCTATGAATTGCAAATTTTTGTTTCTCCTTAAGCAGTTTGTTAGGGACTATAATATCAATGTGGTAGGCAAATAAAGTAATATTCGGTTGTATGCAAAATGAGGAAAAAAATACTCTTAGAGATTAGTTCAGATCTTTGATAAAATTACTATGTATCAAGGCTTATGCCTTCCCTTTTTGGAATTAATATAACACAACTGACCTTGTTAAAAAAAATGAGATTTGTAATCTGCACAATATATATTCAAAAACACATTTTAAACAACGAAACTTCATGATCTCATAAAAAATTTCGACATCACATTCCAAAAAATAAAAACACAATTTAAAATATACAAAATAAAATATAACACATATACCAATAATAAAATATACAAAACTTAAAAATCTAGACTCCACCATAAAAATCTAATGACGATGCATCCATATTTACGTCATAAGGTGTTCCCTTTGAGATGAAATCCCCTCCCATGCGACTATGTCTTGTCATATGTGTTAGATCGATCGTTAGACAATCAAATAATGTTCAGTCGTTAGATCATCAGTGAAGTATGTTATAGGTAGTTTCCCTTTCTCTACTTCTAATTTTCTATGCACTCTTATTTTTCTTCTTAGATTGGAAGGGAAGCTTCCAAGGTCCCTTCCTTAGTCTAAACAACCCTTCCTTCCACTTTGCATTCAAACTTAGGCTCTGATAGAATGGACCCTTGTTGCATGGGAATTTGGATATATACATGAGGGAGAAGGGTTACAAAATTTTATGGCCTTAATATGGTTGTGCCTCCATTCGAACTCTCGCTTGCCGAAGAAACGCTCTGCAATATAGTTGCAGATTTCATCTCTAGGGTTTAAGCATTTTGTGGAATAGTATTTGTTTTAGACACCATTCCTGGCGAGTCACAAAAATGAGGATAGGAGAATTTAAACATTTCAATGTCAGGTCTGCGTGTTGAAATCTCAACTTCGTTTACTCTTTAATTTGGTAATAATTTTCTAGGGTTTTAAATTTCAAAGTTCACAACGGTTCTCCTTAATTATCCTGTAGGGTATACGAAGGATCGTGTCCACCTTCCTGCTCATACATAGGTAATATTCTTACAACCCTAACCTTTCAATTACTTATTATTAATATATTCATGTTCTTCTTAAGCTTTTACCCATCGACAGACACCCATACTAACTTAGTTTCCGTTTTTCAATCATTCACAGGTTCATTGTTCAACTAGGATTATTTTCCAATGCATGTGCTTTCTCTCATTTTGTTAGGCACTAGGTTATTTTCTCATTCCTTCTCTATCATATGCCAAAGTTCGTCATGTTGGCAGCTAGAACTTACTCCAAGTTCTTATAGAATGGCCCCTTCTTGCATGGAATGTTGGATATGTACATGGGGGAGAAGGGTAGCAAAGTTTTTTGTCCTTGAGATAGTTGTGCCTCCATTCGAACTTTCCCTTGTCGAAGAAACACTCTACAACAGAGTTTTGAATTTCATCTCTAGGGTTCAAGCATCATGTGGAATGTTATTTGTTTTAGACACCATTCTTGGAGATTCAGGGCAAGGAGGATAGTTGAATTTCAACATTTCAATGCCATGTCTACATGTTGACAATCAATTGAATTTACTCTTTAATTTGGTAATATTGCTCTAGGACTTTCAATTCCAAAGTTCACATTGGTTCTCCTCAATTACCCCATAGGGTATACGAAGGATCATCATTGCATTCTTGCCCATACACAGGTAATATTCTTGCAACCCTAACCATTTTAATTACTTATTATTATTATTATTATTATTATTTTCTTCTTAAGCTTTTACCCATCGACAAACACCCCTACTAACTTAGATTCCTTTTTTTTAATCATTCACATGTTCACTATTTAATCGAGATTGTTTTCCAGTGCACGTGCTTTCTCTCATTTTGTTGGGTACCAGGTTATTTTCTCATTCCTTCTCGGTCGTATGCCACAAATCATCCAGTTGGAAGCCATACCTTACTCCAGATTCTTGGCATGATTTACTTAACTATATAATACAATTTGATCCTCACCTCTCTCTTGACTTCACTTAAACACCTTTTCAACTTCTAACCAATAACCTTATTCCACACACACATCAATATTGGCATCATAACCTTCACAACTCATTCTTCCAGCAAGATGGAACCTTTCAAAACATGTCCATGCTTTCCTAAGCATCCCCATATCTATATACATAATAATAATAGTTGATTGAGAGTACTTGTCCACATGAATGCCCAATCCATCCATCTCCCTGAGAACAACTTATACTTCACTAACCATGTTTCTAATACAAAATGCATATAAAATAGGTTGATTTATTTCTTAATGTCTCTTACCCTCTTGTCAGTAATTTGGCATGGGTTATATGTGGGTTGTAATTGTGGACAAGTTTTTTCAAATGGAAGTAAATTTGAGATGATACTATCTTATTTCAAATAGGTTGTCCAATTTTATGCCATGTTGTATTTATTCTTGTCCTTATTGGAAACTTTTATATGGGCTCTATTTTGTTTCTGATTTTGTTGGTTTTCTTCTTCCTAAGTCTTCTATTTTAAGTGGGATTTTTTAAGGGAAAATGATAGTTTTTGTAACAACATAAAGAAAAATTCTAACAGATTTAATGCAAGAGGTCTACTTAGAATGATATCTCTCCTTCATCCCCAAAAGCTATAATTTTGGCATCTGAGCGTACAAGCTAGGAGATGAATGTTGCCTTGAGAGTTCCTAACAAGCGACATCCTTATTTTACTTTCCCTATGTATTTTTGGTCTTCTTTCATATGAGAAATGCAAACGTATGGTAATCTTTTGTAAACAAGCTTTTTGCAAAGATTTCGACAATTGAAACCATTTACTTTCTTAAATGAAACTATCTTTCTTTCATTTTAATACTTGATAGAATGTAGTTTCTTACTAGAAGGGCTCAAAGGTAAAAAGAATTCACCTTCATGGAAAGGAAATAAGGAATCAAGTTCCTCTTGTTCAGATATCATATATAGGTACAATCTAGAAATTGTCTCCAAGTTGTGTTGTTTTTATTAAGTTTTGGATTAAACTGGTGCACTTTCTCTCCTTCAATTTGAAGTTCAAAACCTTAAATCTACGTCTCAAGGGCTTGATTTAACTAGAGCATCTAATTTCCATCCTTTGACAACCTTATTTTCCTTGTTGAGTGAAAGAAGAGTGACCAACTTCACTTCCCAGTCCTAATGCACAGCCTGCAAGGGTAAGTCTTCAATCAATTAGACTTGAAACATGAAGTAGGCCCTCGAGTATTGAGTCTGCAACAATGCAAGTTGTTATGAAATATTTACTCTCCTAATTATTTAATTTAACTGTGTGTTTTGCTTGTTATTTTAAAAGGTGAATAAAGTGTCTATGAACCTATCTCCATGCATCTAGATTCTACATATCTTTAATAGCACCCATTGGAACTCATTGATGCTTTATTATTTTATTTTATTATGCATGTTTTTGATGTCTTTCCTACATAGTTTCCATAGGAAAACTAGGCTTAACACACATCTATGGTGCTTGGACCTGAGTGTTGGCTAAGATAGCAACTTTTCTTTTCCATTTGTCCATGTATCAGGAGTATGATAATTTCTTTTTATAGTATTTTTGTCATAACATGTGCCTTCAAGTTTTCACTTGCATGAAGCTTCTTAAACTTATGCAAATATGAACCTGTGATATTTTCTGCATTGATTTCCATATGCACTTGGGTGAGGGAAATGGCTTATATTGATTTCTTACATTTAGTAAGTCTAAAAAATGCTTTCAAAGAAATCCTATTGCATGGGGAAATTCATGGCTCTTATGAAGTAAGAATAGAAATGACATAGAAAATTCATAGCTCTTATGAATCAATATTAGAATTGGCACAAGTTTTCCTGCTCTAACGTGAATTTAATTGATTTCTTACATCTCTTAAGTCTAAAAATATGCATTTATAGAATATTATTATATGGAAGATTCGTGGCTCCTATGAAAGTAAGAATAAAAGCAACACAACATCTTTTGATCTAACATGAATTTGATATTTTATTTATATAAATAGGTTTTTCTATCAAAAACATTTTACACAACATGCTCTGTAGTAAAACATATCTTAATTTATGTAGGAACTCATATTCAAACAAATAACAATCAACACGATTGTAATATTTTCATGTTCCTTGATGATTATTATCATATGTGCTCACATGGTTTATCAATATTTATTTGTATGAGGAGAGAGACAAATTGCTAATTTTCATTTTTTATGTTCATGCAAGTGGAAGTCTGGATGAGGGAATGGCATGCCCTAAATATTCTTATGTTTTATGCTAAATGGCCTGGACTACTACTCTCCACTATGAGGGCACTGGATGGGGTTGGGTTTGATATTCAGCAAGTAACAATCAGTTGCTTCAATGGATTTGCACTAGATGTATTTCAAGCAGAGGTAAGAAAATAGTTAAGTCGATTATAGTGAAGGTAAAACTTGATATTTTTTAGGCTTATGTGGATTGGGGCTAACTTTTCCATTTTCTCTGGTCCTGCGGCAAGCCAAAGAAGGAGAAATTACACTTGAGGCAATAAAAGTTGTGTTGCTACACACTGCAATTTGTCATACAGCAATATAGCCTAAAGAATGTTCATGGCTACAAAATATGTATATTATGACATGAATTTTCACATTTCTCTAACCCATCTACTGTGCTTGGAAAATATCACATTAAGCTACTTGTGGGGATGGAAAGTGTTCATTGATTTCAATCTAGGAGTTGTTACGAGTAATAATGCCACATCAACAGGAGAATGTTTTGTGACTATTCCAAGTTCTAGGATGAGCATTACTTCTAATATTTTCCAATTTTGATCAGAGTTATAGAGATCTCTACTTATAATGATATCTCTCCTTCATCCTCAAAAGTTGGAAGTTTGGCATCTGAACATATAGGCTGGGAGATGAATGTTTTTTGCATCAACAATTGTTTTACCACTTACAGGTTGGTACATATATGTACAACCAAGGTATGTACATAAATGCACAACAAAAGATAAAAGATGATAATTAGAAAAGATGGTGATATTTTTGTAAACGATTTCTTTGCAAAGAGTTGGGAAGCTACAGTCATTTACTTTCTTAAATGAAAATATCGTTATTTCATTTTAACACTTGATAGAATGTATTTTCTTGTTGAAAGGACTCGAAGGTAAAGATAATTTACCTTCGCAGAAAGGAAATAAGGAATCAAGCTCCTCCTTTCTAGATATCACATACGGGTACACTCAAGATATTGTCTCCAAGATGTGTTGTTTTTATTAAGTTTTGGATTAAACTAGTGCACTTTCTCCCCTTCAATTTGAAGTTCAAAACCTTGAATCTACATCTCAGGGACATGTTTTACCTAGTGCATATTTCCATCCTTTGACACCAACAGCACCTTGTTTTCCTTGGCTAGTGAAAAAAGAGTGCCCAACCTCACTTCCCAGTCCCATTTCACAGACTGCAAGGGTAAGTCTTCAATCACTCAGACTCGAAACATCAAGTAGGCCCTCAAGTATTGAGTCTGCAACATTGCAAATTGTTATAAAATGTTTACTCTCCTAATTCTTTAATTTCACTTTGTGTTTTTATTATTGTGTTAAAAGGTGAATAAAGTGTCTATGGACTTGTCTTTGTGCATCTAGATTCTACATATCTTTAAAAGCAACCATTGGAACTTAGTGATGCTTTATTCTTTTCTTTTATTTTGCATATTGTTGATGTCTTTCATACATAATTCGCACAGGAAAACTATGCTTAACACACATCTATGGTGCTTGG
The DNA here is from genome assembly GCA_031772625.1 of Pinus tabuliformis. Classification (NCBI taxonomy): domain Eukaryota; kingdom Viridiplantae; phylum Streptophyta; class Pinopsida; order Pinales; family Pinaceae; genus Pinus; species Pinus tabuliformis. Next base: position 543,306,727 of record CM062804.1, on the reverse strand, counting down.
ACCTGAGCGTTGGCTAAGATAGCAACTTTGCTTTACCATTTGGCCATGTATCAGGAGTATGATCATTTATTTTTATAGTATTTTTGGCATAACATGTGCCTTCAAGTTTTCACTTGCATTGATTTCCAGATGCACTTGGGTGAGGAAAATGGCTTATATTAATTGCTTGCATTTAGTAATTCTAAAAATTGCTTTCAAAGAAATCCTATTGCATGTGGAAATTCATGGCTCATATGAAGTAAGAATAGAAATAACATAGCAAATCCATATCTCTTATGAATCAATATTACAATTTTCACAACTTTTCATGCTCTAACGTGAAATTAATTGATTGCTTACATCTCTTAAGTCTAAAAAAACTACATTTATAGAATCATATTGTATGAAATATTTGTGGCTCTTGTGAAAATAAGAATAAAAGAAACTCAATGACTTTTGATCTAACATGAATTTGATATTTTATTTATATAAATAGGCTTTTCTATCCAAAAAAATTACACAATGCACTCTATAGTAAAACATATCTTAATTTTTGTAGGAACTCATATTCAAACAAATAACAATCAACACAAAAAATTGTAGATCTCTAGCCTAATCTAGACCAAGACACAAGTATTGATGCCCTACTGGACAAACTCAAGTATAGAATAGAAAGAGCAGGGATGTGTATATTGAAACAAATAACATGGACACTAGGTTCTTCGAACCCCTCACAAGTACCTACAAGCTTCACTTTCTGGATGAATTCAATGACCTCTGGGCTGAGAACAGTGAACGGTATAATAATACATTGGCTCTGAGAAGTGGATTTAAAAATCCTTTCTGCAAATTTTGCATTTGATTCATTTTACAAGGGAAGAATTTAAGCCAAACAAGCAAGTGTGTTTTCTATTATGAGTAGGATATGTAGCATTATGCCTAATTTCACTTTTATTTTTGTTATTGACCTCTGAGAAGTGTTTCGTTCAGCATATATTACTTCCAAGTAGATTCACAAATGATGTTAGTCTTGAAAAAGTATTTGGAAGAACAACTCTAGAAGTTTGAATAAGTTTTAGTTCAAAGTAATAATACAAATAAATGGTAAAGCTAAATTTATTTATTACTTTTTGTTAGAGGAAGTAATTTATGTTGCAAAGTAAACAGTTCAGAGTAGCCAACATCTAGATCACATAACATATCACATCTTCTTCATCTATACTATTCTTCGATATGCTACGCTTTATGGTGTCTCCTTTGCAACATGTGGTGCAATTGCTAGTTAAGAAAAACTATTATATTATCTGGTCCACATCAATACACATTTGCCACTAGATCAACCACTCCGCTATTATCATTGTTTAGAATATTCTACTCCATTATCACATTTTATTTTAAAACAAAACGACACCTCCAAATGGTTGTACAAAATACACAGTTATCTTCATAGTACAGTGTTTGAATAGTATTCTCTGTATACGAAATTTAAATTATTTTCCACTTCATATAAAAGGAATAATTTATTTTAACTTATCAATATTAAAAAACTAAAATGAAATTAATTTTTCAAATTGAAATGTAATCCTTTATTTTTCCTGTTATCCCTATTTGTTTGTAAATTTAAAAATATTTTGAATATAAAGTTTGACTTCATAGGTTATCGAGAAGATTTCTAAAATATTTGGAAACAATCAAATTTCACTTGAGTCATTAATAATTTAATTATGAAATTTTTATTTTTAACATCCATGAGAACTTCACTATGAAATTTTATTTCTACACATTTTTGTTCATTTTAAAATGACGCAAAATGTCAATCCAACTACTATAAAACCAGTTAAACTGGACTGCAAAGCCATATAAAGTTGAATTCTAAATTTCGGAGCCTCATAAACTAAACTGCAAATCCGTGTAGACATTTTCTTCATTATCAAGAAGCAGGTTGACATTATTAAGATGAACATATTTCAATTCAATACAACAGAGGTATCATCTTCACACCATCTTCATTGGAATAAATATGGCCAAATTAAATACCACCCGAGTTATTTCTTCTAAGAGGACGGAAACGTACGTGGGGTTGGACCATAGGGATCTGTATTTGCTCTAAATCCTTATAATCCACATTGAATGTGAAACCTTCCACTGCAAACGTCATTGGACTAGCTGTATTCTGAAATACCTACTCATTTTCAGCAACTTCCTCAGATTCTGCAAATCACTGCAGAGTAACTAATAACCACAAAAATCAACTAGTTTTCTTTATCATATTGTTAGGCTAATTTATAGACTCCACATCATTAATTTACTACCTAATACTTCCGAGATAATTTTCATCCCTTATTGAATTGCATTCCCTCTGCACTAAGAAAAGAAGAATTAATAAGTTTTGTATAAAGCAATGAATCAGTTTTTTTTAAGCTCCTCTTCGAGACTTTTCTTATGGTCATGTGATTTTGTTAATTCGTTACCTTCTATTGGTTGACAACTGAGCAAAACTGGGTGGAAATAATCATTAGAGTAATGATAGTGATGGAAGTTGCATAAATATTTTTCTATTAAGATATTTTATTTATTTGATTCTTTAACATGTAGATTTCTAAATAATAAAGATATGTTAACTCAAGACAACCATATTAACGTTATGTTATGTTCATATTTATAATTAGTCAATACAAAGAGTTAAAGAGTTAACTTCAAGTATTTATTTACTTCAAATATGTATCATTATTTGAGCTTATATGGTCATTATATTATTAGTTAGTTATTAGTCCCTGTCATGGCACTATAGCAATCGATTTGCCTATTGACCACTGTTACTTTAGCATTGACCAATCCAAATTATGATATTTAACTTTGAAAAGTAAATATTTATTTTTGGATATTATTGTAAATTTTATTTTTCAAACATTTGATTGGACCATAACTTTGAAGGTCTTATTGCAGCCTTTGTGCCATGTGATAATTGCCTCCGAAGTTTTTTGTCATAATTTATGGATGTAATTGCAATATTTATGTCATGACTTTTAGATATTTGTGCAATGATTTTTTAATGTTAATCTTCATAATTAAAATCCTTGAAAATAGTTCATACTCACATAAATAACCTATTAGAATCATGTGAGCATTTCTTTCCTAATTTTGTTAAAATAGTTTTATTTGTTTATAGTTACTATTTTTTAGGATCTCCTAGACTTTTGTTTCCTAAATTTCTTATATATATATATATATATATATATATATATATATAGCTTTATATAATAAATAATTGTTATGATAATATAGCGATTATAGGTGGTGCCTGCATGGTGGTATTAAGCATTCATTTTTTCTGGACTAACTATTATTTTGCCTTTGACCAAAAATTTATGTCGTTTATCCATAGTTTCACATTGGGAATTCATTTTTTGTTATTTATTATTATTATTTAAATTTATTTATTTATTTGTGAGATGATTTCTTGAGGTCTTATTATGGGTTGTTTAGTAACGTCCATTTCTATTAGTTACTAATTTTTTGTTTTTTGTTTTATTTCCTTTTTTTTAATTTTTGATTTTTTTATTTCTATTTATAGTTTTTTCTCCATATTTTCAATTTAAGATGACAAAAAAATTCCAATAATTTTTTTTAGTTTTATTACTTTCTATGGTTTTTTTTTAAGGCCACAAATTTTAAAGAGTAAAAAATAATTAAAAAATTTAATAATTCCCAATATTTTTTTTGTCATTTTCTATTTTCAATTCCGATTACATTAATAATAAAATAAATTCTTGTTTACACATAGATTTTATAATTAATAACTATTATGATAATTGGTTATTAGTTTTTAGAATTTGTGGGCATTTCTTTCCTAATTTTACTAAGAAAGTTTTATTGATGTATAGTTACTAACTTTTAGGATCTCGTGAGCATTCTTTTCATAACTTTGTTGAATTTGTTCTTTTTTATGATATCTCGCTCCAAGTACATCAAAAATTCAAGAAATTGATCTTATAACAAGAAATTGAATTCAAGAATTCAAGAAATTAATCTTCTTGAATTCAAAAAAAAAAAAAAAAAAAAAATTCCTTTCGTGTGTGTGTGTCGCAGGTCCAAGGATTTGAAACATTGAAGTTCCATATTTTGTTTCAAGTAGTTGGATAGTGCTCGACATTTATTGGGAGGTTAGTCTTCAATTTCTCATATGTTTCAATTGGTTTGTTAAAGTTGTTTTATCTTCTTTCCTCGAAGATTGGTCTAAATTACCATGCAAAAAGTTAATGTGTGAGTTTTGTTAAAGTGGTTTAATCTTCTACAATTTATTCTTGGTTTTATTCAAAGTCACTGTGTCAAATTCAGCACATTTACTAAATCACAAATCATAGACAAATGTATCATATTTAGAAAAAAATTGAAAAGGACTAATGTTATATTTTATTTATTTTAATATTTAATTTTTTTATAATTTTTTATCTTATTTTGACAATACAAAATATTTTAGGAGCTAAGTATTTTGATTAGCAACTAAGTGTTTTGATATCTATCTATAGTTACTACTGATTTAATTTATATAATTGTGCTAGTTATAATTTAGTTGTTAAATTAATAGTAAAATAATTGTTATTACAAATCGTTCATAAATATTAATTAACTTGTCTTTACAATTCAATTTAATACTAAATCACAAATTATAGATCATCTCAACTCAATTTTGTTTTGCAAAAGAAAGAGACTTCATTTGAGAGATAAAAAAAAAAGTTGTGTTTCATATTCCCATGCCTTCACTGCCACAAACACAATTGTATTCAACTCTATATCAATCATGTTTAATTCCCATGAACTTTGTAGCAGACAATTGGTCGTACAAAACAAGTTTCTTGGAATTGACATCTCGTTGACTTGAAACTAAGTTTCTCCATATCAATTTGAACCAAACACTGCCAAAAAAAATAAAGTTATAAAGCTTCATTGCAACCAATGAGGTAGCGCGCTCACCAAAAAGTAAAATTTTAGCACAACATTTTCACTTTCATTTCTATTTTTTTATGAAGGCTTTAATTTATCATCTCACACCATGTCACCAGTTCATACTCCAATTAGTTATATTTAAACTAAGCGGCTAGCTACTACGTAGCACTTGTTAGTTTTTAGAATCTTGTGAGCATTTCTTTCCTAATTTTATTTAAAAAAAATTATTTATTTATAGTTACTAATTGTTAGGATCTAATAAAGATATGTTAACTCAATACAACTATATTAGTTTATGTTATGTTCATATTTATAATTAATCAATACAAAGAGTTAATCAATATAAATTAGTTTGAATTGTTGATTTATTTTTCTTTGATTACAAGATGTGAGCTTATGTCTTTCTCTAATTTAAATTTAATCAAAATTAATATCAACTAATTTGATTTATACAAATAATATATATTTTTAAATTATAACTTTTATAATTAATAACTATTAATGATAATTAGTTTTTAGTTTTTAGAATCTTGGGAGGTTTTCTTTCTTAATTTTATTAAAAAAAATATTATATATAGTTACTATTTTTCGGGATCTAATAAAGATATGTTAACTCAATACAACCATATTAATGTTATTCGAATTTACAATTAGTCAATACAAAGAGTTAATTAATAAAAATTAGTTTGAATTATTAATTTGTTTTACTTTGATTACAAGATGCCAATTTATAATTACATTTTTTTTAAATATATTTTCTCTAATTTAACTTTAATCAAAAGTAATATCAACTAATTTGATTTAAATAAATAATATATATACTTTTAATTAAGATATTTTCTTTATTTGATTCTTTAACATGTAGATTTCTAAATAATAAATATATGTTAACTCAATGCAACCATATTAACATTATGTTGCATTCATATTTACAATTAGTTAATATAAAGAGTTAATTAATAAAAATTACTTTGAATTATTGATTTGTTTTATGTTGATTACAAGATGTCAACTATGATCCCCATGAGAATTGGCGAATTGTGAGGGTTTTTAACTTTATTAACATTATGTTATGTTGGCATTTACAATTAGTTATTTACATTAAAAATAATTTTTCATGATTCTTAGAATTTATTACTGTACAATTTCATATAATCATCTATAACTTCATGTATTTATTTATTTTAAAAATGTATCATTATTTCAGCGTATATAGCCATTATGTTTGTAGTTTATCTTTCTCTAATTTAACTTTAATCAAAGGTAATGTCCACTAATTTGATTTAAATAAATAATATATATTTCTAATTAGGATATTTTCTTTATTTGATTCTTTAACGTGTAGATTTCTAAATAATAAAGATATGTCAACTCAACAGAACCATATTAATGTTATGTTATGTTTGTATTTAAATATTAGTCAATACAAAGAGTTAGTTAATAAAAATTGGTTTGAATTATTGATTTGTTTTATTTTGACTACAAGATGCCAACCTTGATCCCCATGAAAATTGGTGAATTTTTAAGGTGACCAAATTTCATGAATGACATGGGACACATATAAAAAAAAAGTTGAAATAAGAATCTCAAACTTTCAAGCGAAACACATGGTAACAAATTATGTTTTTCAATTAAAAAAATAATTTAATGATTTCTAAATTTAAACATTAGAAATTGTCATGTTCAATGATAAACTATTAGTGGTCAATAACCAAATCAATTGTTATAAGTCCTTCCTTGGAAGGGACTAATAAATATTTTTAATTTGATTGATTGCGGATTACTTTTATAAAGGTATAAATATCTTTTCAAAATGTTTTAATTTAATTTTAATATATTTGAAATTAATATATATTACTATTGGCACATATGTATTGAATATGGAACATTCTACGTGACTTTTGTATTCAACCATTACTATTAAAATGTTTTAGTTATAAAAAAATTTAGATTTATTTATCTTATATAGAAAATTTTTTAATTTATATATTTTTAAGTGTTGCATGTTAAATTTATTGCTAAATATGGAAGGAGTTATATATTTCTTTCATATTAGAATGAAAAAACATATTTTAATAGAATATATTTTTTCTACTTTTATTACCTTTTTAAAAGATTAAAAAAAAAATGATTACCATTATCTTATTTAAAGTAGACATTAAAAACCCATATTTGGGTGATCATATCATACAGTACTGCCAAATAGCAACAATTTGTCTAGCCACCTCCCCACTAGTCATCAGGCCATCATACTCTACATGGGGGTGATTAATATGTGGTTGTTATATATTAGCTGAGAAGGTCATCACCTCAACCTGTTCCATCACCTCAGCATGAATGCCCTAGATATAAGTGAATGGCTGGTTTGGGTCATGTCTTGTCTAGTGGAAATCCTTCTTGGATTTTGTTGACGCGGCGAATGTTCGTTATGCCAACAAGGGGAACTAACCCGATTGCAGAACCCAATTAGATATGCTTTCGTTTGGAATGGCTAGTTCCGACGGGTTTAAGAGGATCCCATAAACTGTTATATGTGTTGAAAGATTACTTCTTGGAGGAAGACTTCAATTAAATCAACAAACGAAACAGCTAACTTATATGTATCAAATCCTATCTGCACTAATTCTAACTACTTATGCTAGTCCTAACTATTCTAATCTATCATGCAAGAGCATAACAAAAGGAGGTTAAACATCATATATAGATTCTGAGTCCTAATGAATCAATTACTGGTTCACAGATGAACAAGGTTGTATTGAATATTAATTGCAAACTAATTAATTATACAAGAATACATATTCCTTTCCATACAAATAAAACTTGCAACTGGTGTTTAACAAGGTCTCGAATCAGCAATCCCTCATGAATCAACCATGCTAACAAATCATATTTGAATAACCAAGACTAGTCACGAATTGTCTATTATCAATATGCACAAAACAAATCACATTTATATTTATGCCAACAATAACATCCTGATTCTAAACACATGAAAGGAGAGGCAAATGAATCTGAAAAAGGCTATTTCTCGACCAAACAATCTTCTTTATTCACAATAAATCAAAAGTTGTTTTTCCCCCAAAAAAAAAAACCTCTCCTCATCTCCGGAGGTAATACTTATGCAGAAGGAAATGACCCTCGGTCTTCCCTTAACTTTTCACCTCCCCTTTTCTTTTCAATATACAAATCATAATATACAAACGCAGAACAGTTGGTGTAACCGCTAACACATAAAGGGCATAACTCCTGGAGCGCTTCATTTCCTGAGGAAATGAATAGATGTCGATGAAAAGGAGAATGACTTTGTGTCATATCTTCATGATGAAACTCGTGACAACTTCTTTTTCGGAATACACAGGCAACGCGTGGAAACCTGACTGAGAATGCCTAAGGCTAGATCTTTAAACAGAACACACTCGCATATATGAACTTTTTGAATCCGCTCATGCGTCTTTTACTCCTTGCCTACAGAGATAATTAACATTAGCTTTATGATTACGAAACATATGGTAGAAATGCCTAAGAACAACTCTTGCCATCATTAAAACTTTATAAAATGATAAGGTGTAATGAAATCAAAAGGAGCGAGTGTGAAAGAATCAGTGGTTGGTTCAGCCAAGGTTGTGATGCGATCGAGTCGCAATCGCACATTGCACTGGGAAATCACATGCAACATCACCCCTATCGGATTTTCCTTTGAAAACCTGACCACATCATTTTATCGGATACACAGGAAAACACGGGAAAACCCGCAGCCGGACCATAAGGTTGGACTTCAAATATTATGCACCCGAGTGTATAATTATCGTCGGGTCCGCCATATGGTATCGCACCTTATGTATAAGTGCTGGACTCTGCCGACTGCGATTTGTGATTGGGGAAGTGGACCTGAAATATATATGTGTCGCGGTTAATAATCCCATCGAATCCGCTATATAAGACTTTCCATTGAAAACCTGACCACAACACTTTATCGAAATACACGGGAAAACACAAGAAAACTAGCAGCGGGACCATAAGGCCGGACTTCAAATATTATGCATCCATGTGTATAATTATCCCTGGGTCCGCTCATCGCCGCTTCACATATTTCATGGGCTTCACTTTCACCGACTTATGATTGCGATTAACGATAGGCTCCGGACTCGAAAATATATATGATGCGCTTAATAATATCGGCGGGTCTGCCACATCACGGAACGCCTTGTGTATGGGCCTTGGGTTCCACCGATTGCGATTTGCGATTGGGGAGCGGACCCAAAAAATATATGTGCCATGATTAATAATCCCGACGGGTCCAGGGTATCGCGGAACGTTGAAGCTTGGGCCGATGTGTAGGTTGAAAGTGTCGATTGCGATATCCGATGCGACCAGAGACTTGATCGCATCGCAATTATTCATGAGAGACAGGCCTTTGCCCTTGATCAATGCAACATGCGATATGGTATGTAATGATCCGACCAGTGATTGCGATAAGTGATAAAAGCATGAAAAATGTGTGAAGACTGAGGCAAGGCGGAAAAGGTAAGATTTACGGGCATGTGGAGTGTTTCTATTTCTAAAGCATTACTATAGAAATCAGGATGTGGTAGAAGGTTTATGAGGATTGAATAAGTCCCAATGAAAGATATGAATGAAAGGCTAGACCGGGTTACAAATGAATCTTGTTGCAGAGGTTTATTAGGGGGCCTTAACCATTAAGAATTGAAGATTTGACTCGGCCCAGAGTCAAAATCCCTAGGATAAAAATAGATCATTTGGAGAGTTATCATTCCGAGAAATGAAAGAGCAAACTTCTAGGGGACCCATTCAAATTTTCTACTAGAGCAGGTTTTAATAGGGTGGTGGTTGTGGCCACAACAAATGGCGAAATGTTGGGCGAACCAGTTATCTTTGTTACCAAATAAACTCTAGATCAATAGAACATTTTCGTGTTAAGATAAACTTGAAATTCAAACTTTATAGATGGCTAGGCATGGGTTCCACTTCATCATTTAATAGCTTTAGGCAGGATAAAGACAAATAGCTTCTACTTACTGATAGGGTTTTGACATGCATTCTCCAATAGTCGTATTGTGGGGATTTATTGACCTTCCTTTACTTGTTTTCTACTTTCAAAATCCTTTCAGGGCCATCACCAATCTGCCAATACCTGTTTAGGTGTGTACCTCAGCTCTTTATTGCTCATCAATCTTGATGTAGATATGTTTATCTGCACTTTATATAATAATTTTAGTGCTATACTTTCATGTGATTGAATGGAGGGCAGTCATGGATCATGCCATATTTTTAAACCGCTTAAGTAAGGTTGGGGTTGTTGTGTCAGCCGATACTCTGAGTCCAGCAACAATCCCTACTCTAACCGGCTTCCCAAACAACCTGTCCTTCCAGATTGGCACAAGGACTCAACATTTCATTTTCTTTTACATAAGTCCTTCCAGTTTTAGGCACAAGGACTAGAGCACAATTGGATTTGCCACAGGGTATATGACAGTGAGATTAGCCCATGAAAGGAGGTTTACTTGTAGATGACATGTATTGGAAAACTTAGTGTGGTGGATGGGACCAATGGAGAATAATTGCAAACCTTACAGGCAAGTATAAGCTAGGTCTAAGTGGGATTTTTTTTAAATGCAGTGTTCTGCCATGCCAATCCAGTTGTGGTTACACATTTTTTCGTTTTATAAAGATGCCCCTACATGCTCCAGGTATCCAGGTTATCAACAAATCTTACCTAGTTCCCAATAGATGCTAATGAGTGGCTTCGATTTGAATTCCACAGCTGATTTTCAAGTTCTCATAGGCTCATTGAAAGTTTGTTTGATTTGCAAGGTAATAATGAATTTAGGATCAAAAAACTCATCAGCAGGTTAATGAGGGAGGCAAAAGCTAAAGGTGGTGAATGAGGGCAATCTGAAGAGAGTTGAAAAAGTGAAAACGAGAGTGGAGGACCGAAATCCATTGGCTGAAAAGGACTGAAATTCAAAACAGAAGGAAAATAAACTTTGCGGAAACAACAAGAATGGAAGGGACGAAAATATAACTAAGCTAATAGCAAAATAAAATGAATTCTAACCTACTCAGGAGGTAACCACCATGTGGTGGCTATTGGAAGTATCTCTTAAGATGTTGGCCATTAACAGGTAGCTTTTTAGTTTCTCCATATAAAATTTTCAATCTGTAAGTTCCCTGACCAATTTTCTCCTCAACTTGGAACGAGCCCAGCCATAAATGTTGGAATTTCGTTTGTTTACCTTTTGGCTCATTCAACTTGTCCCATTTCAAGACTAGCTCTCCTACTTGGTAATCTTTATCTCCTGCCAGATGGTGATCAAACCATCTTTTCACAATCATTTGGTGATTTCTAAATTTATTTCTGGCTTTATCTCTCAATTCCTTCAACCTCACCAGTTGGTTGATCCTTTCTTGAAGTAAGGCTGAAGAGGTCCCTCTTGAGGCTTGAGAGAGCTATAAAGAGGGAAGGGTAATGTTGGGAGGCAGGATGGCTTCTTGTCCATAGACGAGGAAGTATGGGGAGTTTCCTAATGCCACTTTTGGGGTGACTCTATCGGCCCAAAGGTCATTTGTTAGGGCATTGTGCCAATTCCTCTAGTTGTCAGTGTTAGATTTATGGATTATGCGGATGAGGTTTTTATTTGAGGACTCTGCAACTCCATTTCCCTGGGGGTAATATTTTGATGCATACCTTATGTGAATTGATTTATCAATAGCAAATTCAGTCAATTTTAGTGATGAAAAGTAAGAAGCATTGTCAAATATGAGAGCATCACAGATGCCAAACCTGTTGATAATAAATTTCTCAATAAATGATATTACCTCGTCTTCATTTACCTTCCGAAGAGGGATGGCTTTGGTCCATCTGGTGAAGTAGTCGGTCGCCGTGAGTATATACTTATGTTGTTGTGAAGAGTTCGGAGTGATCTCACCTATGACATCTAGGCCCCATTGCTGGAATGGGCAATAAATCATAACGGGCCTGAGGGGAACGGCTGGCTTTCTTTCTCGTCCTGAAGCAGTTTGACATACCTTGCATTTTCGAGCATAGGCATGTGAGTCTCTAAACTCTATGGGCCAATAATATCCTGCTCTTAATATTTTGTGAGCAGTGGTCTCTCCACCATAGTGACCACCTGTTGGGTCATCGTGCATTTCTTTCAAGACATGATCAACATTATCCTTTTCCAAACACCTCAGCCAGATTCCATCATAATTTTTTCTGTATAATGTGTCATTAGCCAAGTGATACTGATTAGATTTCAATCTGAGTGCTCTCCTTCGTGATGCATCCATGTGTTCAGGACATGCTCCCCATGTTAGATAAAAGTGTATGTCATAATACCACGACTCAAGATCCAAAAGGGCTTCTGACGTTTCGCGCTCATACATCAGCGTCTCATTAATCCATAGGGGCTCCTCCCTGAATTCTACTTGTGCATTTTGCATGCTCTGCGCTTCTAGTTCTTTAGATGTCCCTTATTTATCCACCAAGGCTTCTGCTGCTAGCCTACACAATCCCTACCCTCGAACTATCTTCGTCGGCTTAATCTCGAGGTCGAATTCTTGAAGTGTGTTTACCCAATTCCCTCTCTGTTCAACCATCTTTTTCTGCACGAAGAGGGCTTTTACAGTAGGATGGGGAACGATCACTTTAGTCCTGGACTTTAATAAATAAGTGCGGAAGTTTTTTACGACTTTAAAAACCGCAAAGCTTTGTTTCTCCACGTCCGGGTAGTTCAGTTCTGCTCCCTAAAGATTAGAGCTCATATAAGAAATAGGGACTTGGTTGCCATCATCATTTTTTTGAGTGAGGATTGTGGCATATGAAACATCAGAAGAAAAAGTGTACAAGAAGAATTCCTTGTCGAAATTGGGGTTGACCAACGTAGGAGCTTCTGCGATGGCCTCCTTAATTCGCTAAAACGATTTCTTAGCTTCATCGCTCCACTTGTGCACAACGTCTTTCTTCATCATTAGCTGCATGGGATACACTATTTATGCAAAACCTGAGACAAATTTCCTAACGAAATTAATCTTCCCTAAGAAAGATTGCATTTCCCTTTTATTTGTAGGGGGTTGTATTCCCATGATGGTCTCTATTCTTTCAGGATCAATAACAATCCCTTCTTTAGAGAGGATATGACCTAGTAGTTTCCCTTCTGTAACTGCGAAGATGCTCTTCTTGGGATTCAATGATATTCTGTATCTTTGGCATCTTTCGAAAATATGTTTCAGGTGATAGATATGATCCCTTTTGTGATATGAATACACAGTAATTTCATCCATGTAAACCACTACTAATCTGTTAATCAACCCTCGGAAAGCTATGTCCATAGCTCTCTGAAATGTGGCGCCCACATTAATAAGTCCAAACGGCAATTTGCGATATGTGTAAGTGCCCCATTTAGTGTTGAAGGTTGTCTGAAGCTGATCTTCATTAGATACCAACACTTGATTATATCCTGAAAACCCATCTAATAGGGACAACATTTCAGACCAAGAAAAGCACTGAAGAATGTGTTCCATAGAAGGGACAGGATAGTTATTCTTTTGCGATGCTTTGTTCAAGTTTCTGAAATCAATAAATAGACTGATGTCTCCATTTTTCTTTCTTATTGGCACGAGATTAACTACCCAACGGGTGTGTCTGACCAGAAAAATGATTTTAGAGTCCATTATTTTGTTTAATTCTTTCTTCACCAATGGTTCTAGGCTTGGATGCATCTTACGAAGCTTTTGTTGGTAGGGCTTATCCTCCTTTTCCAAAGGAATTAGATGTTGCATAACACTGGTATCAAAGGTTTTTAAGTCGCCATATGTCCATGCAATGACATCCTTGTACTCTTTAAACAGCTTGACAAATGCAGCCTTTTCTTATGGAGAGCACGCCAAGCCCAAATTAACAGTTTTTAGGTCTTCTTTGGTTCCAAGGTTGACCGACTCATACTTCATGGATGAGCTATATGTTTTGTAGTTGGTCAGCTTCTTAAATTTATCATGCAAGTCATACAAGTGCTCCATCTTGACAAATGACTTGGGAATTATATTGGGCTACTCCTTTTCCTCATCTCTACTTCCGTTCATAAGCTTGTCATGCTCCTTTTCATCAATGAGTGCATTTTTTAACGTCTTTTCGCAATGCAGGAACTCTAGGATTTGTTCATCACCTTTGAACACCTGCCAATTCGAGATATTATCAAGCACGAATGTCTAAAAATCAATTCAACATAATATTTATGCTTGTTTAATCTAAGATCAGGCAAAAGTTTCGCAACCATACCAGCCATCAGATCGGCGTCTCGGTTTTTCCCTCGAGGTATGTATGTGATATTGAAAGAAAAAAATTGTCAATTAAGCTCCATACCTCATTTTGGTACCTTACCAAGTGTGGCGAATTGTAGTGTATCATTTTCCTTACCTGGTCCACAATTATTTGTGAGTCACCATAAACTTTAAGATTTTTTACCTTCATATCAATGGCTTTTTTTAGTCCCTGCAACAAGCCTTCATATTCTGTCGTGTTGTTGGTGCTTGCGAACTCCAACCAGATGGCCATCAGATGTTGGTTCCCTTGCAGGTCAATGAGAATGCTCCCAACACCTACACCTTCAAGGCAGTTAGAGCCATCAAAATAGAGTGTCCAAAATATAGAATCTAATGTTACATTAATTGAATTGCTTTCTATGAAATTAGTCCTATCATCTACTATAATACAGGATAATTCATCAGTTGGACTATGGGGGAGAGCTTCCAACTGTGTGTTTATTGCAGTTTCTTCAACTGTCTCTGCATGGAATTCTCCAAAACAGGTTTCTGAGGCACAAACGCCAAAACTATAATTCCCAAGGATAGAGTTGGTAAACATTACAAGTTCATTGGGGTTGTTTAGTTCTATCACTACATACTTCATGTATATTTCTCGATCAACTCTCAACATATCACGTTTTCCCTTTTGAGGCAGCAAGAGATGGAACCAATCAGTTGAGAAATATCCATTCAGTTTTTTTGACCAATCCCTACTAAGTAGCATTCCATAAGCCTCGGGTATGTCAACTACCACTATGTCAATGGATTGTGTGTATTGTAGTTTTGTAACCATCTGAATCAACACATCAGTTGAGAAATATCCATTCAGTTTTTTTGACCAATCCCTACTAAGTAGCATTCCATAAGCCTTAGGTATGTCAACTACCACTATGTCAATGGCTTGTGTGTATTGTAGTTTCGTAACCATCTAAATCAACACATCTTTCAATTCTCCAATTACTCTCACATTCATTCTGTCCAATTGCATAATTCGAGTTCCAGTTTTCTCGGGTATCACGCGAAGTCTTTTAGCAACAGCGTAAGGCATAACAGTGGATGAGGCACCGGAATCTACTAAGCAATTGTGTACATTCATGTTGAAGATTTCAAATGTGATAAGGAGAGGTGGAGTCATGGATTTTGATTCCTTCCTATCATGGCTACACTTACATATTGGGGTGTTTGATTTATTTTTGATAGAGTGGATTCCATGGCTGGTGGCTTTTGGTATGTACTGGAGGTACTAACGGGTCTGGACACCGAAGTTTTGGTTTGACTACTAGGATTCGTGGGATATTTGAAATTTCGTTCATTCATATCTTTCAAAAGCAGATCCCTTTGCTGCGTTAACTTTAAGAAATCGAAGAATGTGATATTGGCTCGAGATTTCTTAATATCATCCACAATGTTGTAATTAATGTTATAAACAAGGTAGGGAAAAGTAAACAAACTGGTTTTGCCGTTCTTAGGTGGGAGTTTACCATTTTTTGTCGCCTTTGTTGCAGTCAGAGATGTATTATCTTTCTGTGGATAGTTCACAACTGGAGTACTTTTGGAATCACCACTAGGTCTACCCTTCTCAACAGGAACTTTGGGAGCGGATGCCTTCAAAGGGCGAACATCTTTCTTTGTCTGGTCTACAAGCTTCATCACGCCCACAAGTGGCCCTTTACTTCGTGTGTGGATTTCATTAGTGTGGATTTCTGTCGTACTATCTCCTTCATTATCATCATTCTCATTTGTATAGAAATCCCACAGTACATTGATTTGAGATTCTTCGTCCAAGGGCTCTTCTACTTGGTATTCTTCCTCATTTTCTTGTTCTGGCTCCAGCTCCACTATAGGTTCTTCTTTGTTAAGGAGTGATCCGATAAGAGCCAGCTCTTCCATATTTAAATTCCCTTCATTGGGTGGAGTAGGCAATGCAAGTTGACCATGACCACCTTCTGTCTTCTTATGATAGAAAGGTTTGAAGGGTTTTTTGTTGTTATAATCTCCTCCATTCCCACTTGTACCCTCTCCAAAATTCCTTTTCATATCGATGATTGTGCTCGTCAATTTCTTAATGATCTAATGTAAACCTTCCACATCTGTGGTGTCCCTTTCTCTAACATCAGCCACTTTGTTATCACTCCCATTATTCTTCTTGGATGACTGAGAGGCTTTCTTTCCTTCAGTTGTATGATGACATGTTGTGAGATTGATCATTTCATTCTCGACTTTTATTGCTTCATCGATAGCACCTTGTAAGGTTTGTGTGTTACTTCTCTTGACCCACATTGCAGTAGGGACAGTGAGAGCAGTGACGTAGAATTCCATGAGCACCTCATCAGTAGGTCTAGCGTTAGCTGGGATTCTATTGAACAAAGTGTTGAACTAAATGTTAAAATCCTTGACCTTTTCTTTGGCTTCCATTTTTAAACGGGATAGTTCTAAAACTAAGGTCTCTGTTTTGTCATCGCCAAACTTGTCTAAGAAGGCCTGTTGAAAGGTACCCCATGAGGTGATCGATCCTATTCTCAAGCTAAAGTACCATGTGGAGGCCACATCAATCAGAGTAAAAGGGAATAAGTGACATACTACATCTTCATCGTCTACCCCCATCATGCACACGGCCAAGAAGAAAGAGTGAATATGGTTATCAGCGGTGTCTCCCCGCTTAGGGTCGAATTTAGACAGTACCCTTTCTGCATTCTTGGGTAAGGGATGCTGCTGCCCAGGTACTACTACGGCATCCTGAGTGAGCCAGGGAGGGAGTGCTCTCGAAGGAGGTGGGAGTTGGTACCCACCCGGTTGAAGCTGATTCCACCTGGAAGAGGAATGTTAGCCATATTATGGATAGGGAGGTTCTAGTTGAAGATTTCTTCGACGCGTTCTTTATTAGGATTTCCCAAATTGGGCCAGGGATTACCTTCAGAGAGTGGATCCTCAGGAATTTCTTCCCAAGGAGTGTCAATACTTTGCAAGGACTCTAGCACAATATCTTCAAGAGACGGAGCTGCAGACGTCTCTTCGTTTATGGAACAGATCATTGGCTTTCTTTTAGTTGTCGTAGATAAAGAGTGAAAGATGGGGAGTTGAGAGAGGGAACGAGCGTAAGCCCGAGTAAGTACTCTGACTGGTTTTTCCTGAGTGACAAGATACTCCCACAGTGTCTCTTCTTCGGTTGACCCAAGCACGGGACTTAGAGGGATCTTTGTTTCTTCGAAATGAGGCTTTTCCAAATGGGAGGAAGGATCTTTTTGACCCTTAAGATCCATGCATTAATTTTTTTGGATCCATGCACGACATTTATAGATGAAATCATAAAAAGTTTTGGACTATGGTTCAAGCCCTCCTTCTAGCACCAATTTGTTGACGTGGCGAATGTTCGCTATGCCAACAAGGGGAACTAACCTGATTACAGACCCCAATTAGATCTTCTTTCGTTTGGAATGGCTAGTTCTGACGGGTTTTAGAGGATCCTGTAAATTGTTACATGTGTTAAAAGATTGCTTCTTGGAGGAAGACTTCAATTAAATCAATTAAAAAAACATCTAACCTATATGTCTCAAATCCTGTTTGCACTAATTCTAACTACTTATGCTAGTCTTAACTATTCTAATCTATCCTACAGGAGCATAACAAAAGGAGGTTAAACATCATATATAGATTCTGAGTCCTAATGAATCAATTACTGGTTCACAGATGAACAAGGTTGTATTAGATCTTAATTGCAATCTAATTACTTATACAGGAATACACATTCCTTTCCATACAAATAAAACTTGCAACTAATGTTTAACAAGGTCTCGAATCATCAATCGCTCATGAATTAACCATGGTAACAAATCATATTTGAATAACCAAGACTAGTCACGAATTTTCTGTTATCAATATGCACAAAACAAATCACATTTATATTTATGCCAGCAATAGCATCCTAATTCTAAACACATGAAAGGAGAGGCAAATGAATTTGAAAAAGGCTCTTTCTCAACCAAACAGTGTTCTTTATTCACAATAAATCAAAAGTTGTTCTACCCCCAAAAACAAAAGTCCTCTCCTCATCTCCGGAGGTAATACTTATGCAGAAGGAAATGACCCTCAGTCTTCCCTTAACTTTTCACCTCCCCTTTTCTTTTCAATATACAAATCAAAATATACATACGCAGAACAGTCGGTGTAACCGCTAACACATAAAGGGCATAACTCCTGGAGCGCTTCATTTCCTGGGGAAATGAATAGATGCCGATGAAAAGGAGAATGACTGCATGTCATCTCTTCATGATGAAACCCAGGACAACTTCATTTTCGGAATACACAGGCAATGCGTGGAAACCTGACCGAGAATGCCTAAGGCTGGATCTTTAAACAGAACACACCCGCATATATGAACTTTTCGGATCTGCTCATGCATC
Organism: Pinus tabuliformis; assembly: GCA_031772625.1. Taxonomy (NCBI): domain Eukaryota; kingdom Viridiplantae; phylum Streptophyta; class Pinopsida; order Pinales; family Pinaceae; genus Pinus; species Pinus tabuliformis. The sequence continues at coordinate 543,288,077 of CM062804.1, read as the reverse complement.
TTTTACTCCTCGCTTGCAGAGATAATGAACATTATCTTTATGATTATGAAACATATGGTAGAAATGCCTAAGAACAGCTCTTGCCATCAATAAAACTTTATAAAATGATAAGGTGTAATGAAATCAAAAGGAGTGAGTGTGAAAGAATCGGCCACTGGTTCAGCCAAGTTTGTGCTACGATTGAGTTGTAATTGCACATTGCAATGGGCAAATCACATGCAACATCACCCCTATCGGATTTTCCTTTGAAAACCTAGACCACATCATTTTATCGGGTACACAGGAAAACACAGGAAAACCCATGGCCGGACCATAAAGCTAAACTTCAAATATTATGCACCCAGGCGTATAATTATCGCCAGGTCAGCCATATGGTATCGCACCTTATGTATAAGCGTTGGACTCTGCCGATTGTGATTTGCGATTGGGGAAGTAGACCTGAAATATATATGTTCCGCGGTTAATAATCCCATCGGATCCGCCATATAAGACTTTCCTTTGAAAACCCGGACCACAACACTTTATCGAAATACACGGGAAAACCCGCTGTTGGACTTCAAATATTATGCATCCGGGCGTATAATTATCGTCGGGTCCACTCATCGCCCCTTCGCATATCGCATGGGCTTCACTTTCACCAACTACCAATTGTGATTAGCGATAGGCTTTGGACCCAAAAATATATATGATGCGCTTAATAATATCGGCGGGTCCGCCATATCATGGAATTCCTTTTGTATGGGCCTTGGGTTCCGCCGATTGCGATTTGCAATTAGGGAGCGGACCCGAAAAATATATGTGCCATGATTAATAATCCCAGCGGGTCCGGGGTATCGCGGAACATTGAAGCTTGGGCCGATGCGCAGGTTGAAAGTGCCGATTGCGATATCCGATGCGACCGGAGACTTGATCGCATCGCAATTATTCATGAGAGACATGCCTTTGCCCTTGATCAATGCAACATGCGATATGGTATGTAATGAGCCGACCAGCGATTGCGATAAGTGATAAAAGCATGAAAAATGTGTGAAGACCGAGGCAAGGCAGAAAAGGTAAGATTTACGTGCATGTGGAGTGTTTCTATTTCTAAAGCATTACTATAGAAATAAGGATGCGGTAGAAGGTTTATGAGGATTGAATAAGTCCCGATGAAAGATATGAATGAAAGGCTAGACCGGGTTACAAATGTATATTTCTGCAGAGGTTTATTAGGGGGCCTTAACCATTAAGAATTGAAGATTTGACTCGGCCCAGAGTTGAAATCCCTGGGATAAAAACAGATCATTTGGAGAGTTATCATTTGAAGAAATGAAAGAGCAAACTTCTAGGGGACCCATTCAAATTTTCTGCTAGAGCAGGTTTTAATAGGGTGATGGTTGTGGCCACAACAGATTCTTCAATTCTTCGTTCACATTTGCATTGATGACTTTAAATTATGCTTCAACACTATTTAATTCTCCCTTGGAATGGTTTCCTTGCCTTTTGTTTCTCCTTCTCTCTATAATAGTGATTTCTTCTCTCCTCTTCCATTTACCTTTCCCGACTTTGCAATGTTTGTAGCAATCTTGCTACTTTTCCATGGTTTTCTCCTTGTCAACCTTAGTAGCTCTCCATCTTCCTTATTTTTTCATCTTCATTCTCTTCCCTTTGTTATGCTCTATTGTACTTCCACTCCATTTATTCTCATAATTCCTTCCCGTCCTCCTAACACCCTCTAGTCTCGAACTTCTCCCTTATTGTTCCGCTCTCCCTCATTACATCCCTTGGTTCTCCTAATCTACTCCCCTCCATGGAATTGTCATTTGCCTCCAATGCAATGTCACTCTTCTTTGTTTCTCTACTTGCTTTATATCACCAGTCTCAAGTGCCACCATGTCACACAAAGTTGTTGCACCCTTGGGAAAATGTTGCAGAAGCAAGGCCCCACCTCCTTGCACCTGATCACGGATTAGTGTTGAAGCATTAGCCGTAGGATACAAGGACCTTGCCCCAAATTTAGTTAACGATAAAATTAAATACATAGAACGGGAGGCACGCATCGAGTACAAATTACTCTAGAACATTCATTGTGGAAGGGGATGTTGGGAAATGAGTTCTGAATATCAGCAACACTCCCACTAGGCACACTTAATACATGTATATAGTGGACCTCTACTAGAAATTAAAAACCATAATAGGAAAGGTCCTCGTTGAAAGAAATGAGGCACACGAAAAGATCCTCCTCTGTATTGATGCACCGCAACAGCAAGTCAACAAAATGGACCATAAGCTCAACAATTTTGCCAAAAAGTTAGCTAATATGGACTTCCAAAGTAGTGAGGAGGAGGATTTATCCCCTGCTCCTATATAGGTGGACTCTCCCAAAAGCTAGAAATGATTTCTAGCTTTGCTTTTCCATTTACTAGTTCTAAGGACATTATTCATATTTTTATCAATAGTCTTTTTGGCTCTTAGTCATTACATTTGTTTTCAGTTATGGAATTATTCATAAAAATATGTTACATTCAGTTTAAGGACCTATTTTAAAAACTTTAGACAAGATTATATATTTCTAGTATGAAAATAAAATTTTGTACATTTTTCTTATCAAAAATATATGAAAGCCTAAATTACATTAAAAAAGGACATTAAAATAGTTTGTTTATAATCAATATTGAAAATACTTTTTTATTATTAATATTTTAAAGATATTGTATATCAAATCCATATTAAGAATATAAAAAATATGCATGTCCACTCGGGAATATCCTTAATAATAGCTTGGGTTACAACCTTGTCTTGAACTAGGGGACTCTCGGGGTTTTTAGATGGCTCTATGGAACTCATGCACGACAACAGATAGGGTTTGCCCCTATCTAGCCTCCTCCTTGTTCCCTCTGCAATTACAGGTATTCATGGAGACCGATTTTTGGCTTTGATATTTCTCCTAATCGCTCGTCGTTGGTTTGCTCCTAAAATGGGGAAAAGCTCTCCCTTTTGTTCATCCATCTCTTCACCCTTGACGAATGGATCTAAATCCTTAGACTCCTTGACACAACCTTTTTTGGCGAATCACTCCAAAACTTCTATTGTTCTTCCTTCTTGCAATGGTAAGTACTCTTCTACCTCATAGTTCCCAATCCATCGACTACCTCTCTTGAGGCTAGGGTTCTTGGTGTCATCGTATCTTCTTGTATTTTGGGCACTCATGAGACCCCTATGAAGTCACATCAAAACTTTGTTAAAGCTTTTGTTCCTCCCTTCTGGTATAAATATGATTCTCATTAGCGAGGCCCCCATTGTTGAGGCTTCCATGGGGGATGAGACCCTTAGCGAAGCAGAGCTTTTTCCTGAAGTTGTTCTTATCTATAGGTTTATTGGGTTGTGGTCGAAGCTAGTTGATTTGCATTCCTAAATTAATGAGCATTGGAAGCCCCTCATTTTTTCTAACTTAAACATTTATCCTCTGGCCAGAGGCTTCTTCATCATTATTTTCAACAGAGTTGGTCACTGTCGAAGATTCTTGAATTTGGTCCTTGGATTTTGAGTTGTGTTGGATTATTTTTGTAGCCTTAGTTCCCCTCTTTCGATCCTCACATCAATCTCGATTTCCCTTGTTTGGGTAAGGCTTCCCAATATTCCTTCACACTTGTGGAATCTTGCTTATTTAACATCAATCGGTAATGCTTTAGGAAAGTTTCATTGTCGCGATGAAGACACTAGACTTATCTGAATCCCACATATGCTCAAATCTGTGTGGATATGGATTTCGGTAAGGGCTTCCTTGCTAAAATAAAACTCATCAGTCCAAATTTCTCCTGGGTTCAATCCTTGGATTATGAAAATGTTTCCTTCCAATGCAAAGGCTACTATGAGACTGGACACTCTATTAAATCATGTCCCAATGCAAAGGCTACTATTAGACTGGATACTCTATTAAATCATGTCCCAATGCAGGGAAATCAAAGTCTAAATCTTTTTCTCGTAGGCGAAAATGGTGGGTTGGTGCCTCTTTCAAGCATTTATCGGTCTCTATGGAGGTTTCACTATAATTGCCTTGCAAGGAATGTGATGAGCAAAAGGGTATAACAATTTCTGAGCCATCATATGTCAAGTCTCATGCTTTGTCTACCTCATCTAAAATTAGACTTGTGAAAGATTCCAAGAGCGAGGCAGTGTTGGATGTTTCTGCTAATTCCTCCCTTGATTCCTCACATGTTTCTTGTTCACATCAGAGTACGGCACAAGACCCATCCATATTTGACAAAGGAAAATAGCTTCAGTTTCAACAGGTCTTGTGTCTCCAAGGGTCAACAACAATAAAGTGATATTGTGGGTTGACTAGGCGGAGGCGGTCCTCCCTCCTTTGGATCACCTGGTGCATTCCAATAGCATCGCCTCACCTGCTTCTTTAGACAGGGGAATCTCTGCACATTCCACAGAAGATGGGACTTGGACTCAAGTTAAAAGAAAGTCAAAAAATTGTTCTCCAAAAAAGGCAAAATTTCAGTCAAAAAGTTATAAGTAGAAATGTGTTGCAAATTCATATGGATATTAGGAGTCTTTTGGGAAGTGTACAATTGGAATATTAGGAGTCTTTTGGAAAGTGTATAGTTTGAATGGATTTAATCATCACATATATTATGAGCATAATGCTAGGTTCTGGGTTGCTCCTGTGTGTTCTAGTATGAACTTTCAAGCTTATTTTGATTCCATTATCGCTCAAAGAATGTATCAATTCACGCTCGAGCCCTTTTTTATTTCATACAAACTATTATATGTTTCGTTAAAAAATAAAAATAAAGAAATTACGCATCTTCCTTGCAATGAATTATAAAAAATATCTCAATACAATTATGGTGTATTTTTCTTTATACTCAATCAATTTTGATATATATATTTTTCCCTAAATAAATTAATTATAATCTTATATTCATAATATTTATTTAAATTATAAAACTTCATTGATTATTATTATTGCAAATACAAAGAACCACAATTTTATAGTTTGGCATAAAGGTATCAAATTTATTGATATCATTTCATTTTTTTAGGTTTAAGAATTTAAATCGTGATGTAATTAGATGACATTTATTAATTTAATAATATTTGAAAAGTTTTGAGGGTTAGTTTAATTGGTCTAGTTCCCATTGCTAAGAACCTTGTTGATTAGGGGGTTCATATTAGAACACATAGGAGCAACCCAGAACCTAGCATTATGCTCATAATTTTGATTCCATTATCACTCAGAGAATGTATCGATTCATGCTCGAGCCCTTTTTTATTTAATACAAACTATTATATGTTTCGTTAAAAAATAAAAATAAAGAAATTACGCATCTTCCTTGCAATGAATTATAAAAAATATCTCAATACAATTATGGTGTATTTTTCTTTATACTCAATCAATTTTGATATATATTTTTCCCTAAATAAATTAATTATAATCTTATATTCATAATATTTATTTAAATTATAAACCTTCATTGATTATTCTTATTGCAAATACAAAGAACCATAATTTTATAGTTTGGCATAAAGGCATCAAATTTATTGATATCATTTCATTTTTTTAGGTTTAAGAACTTAAATCGTGATGTAATTAGATAACATTTATTAATTTAATAATATTTGAAAAGTTTTGAGGGTTAGTTTAATTGGTCTAGTTCCCATTGCTAAGAACCTTGTTGATTAGGGGGTCACGGGGTCAATTCTCCTTAATGCCTTTGGGGTTAGACTTTGCTCGTTTGGGCAACATGATATGATCTCAGGTTTTCCACATAATAATAGAAATATAAGATATTATTTTATTTAGGTTTTCCACATAATAATAGAAATATAAGATATTATTTTATTTAGGTTTTCCACATAATAATAGAAATATAAGATATTATTTTATTTAGGTTTTCCACATAATAATAGAAATATAAGATATTATTTTATTTAGGTTTTCCACATAATAATAGAAATATAAGATATTATTTTATTTAGGTTTTCCACTTAATAATAGAAATATAAGATATTATTTTATTTAGGTTTTCCACCTAATAATAGAAATATAAGATACTATTTTATTTAGGTTTTTCACTTAATAATAGAAATATAAGATATTATTTTATTTAGGTTTTCCACTTAGTAATCGAAATATAAGATATTAGTTTATCTAGATTCCACTAAATAATAATAATAATATAAATATAATATATTATTTTTTTTAATTTTTTTTAGAAGTTTGGCAAGACTGCATCTTCATCATGTCCAATATATCACCCGGATTGGGGCAAGGAATTGAACCGATGACTTCACATCAAGGAGTGAATTAACGGAGCACCTGATTATCGTCCATCCAAAACCTCATAGACTATTTAGATTTATTTTAATTATTTTATGTTTTGATTTATTTTATTAAAATTTAATAATATAATTTTCATAAAATTATAATTTTTAATTATTTAGAATATTTTTTTGAATATATAAACCGATTTTAAAATTCTTAAATTACACAATGCAAACATACAATTCCAGCCAATTTTAAATAAAATGAACTTAAACAACCTTAAAAAAAAAAAATGTCAAAATATAAAAAACTTCCTTGTAAGCTTTATTGCTAAATATTTTAAGTGGCCACTCAAAAAATAAATTAGCACAACTATATGAATTGCTAGCACCATTACATGAATTAGTAAAATTAACTTTAAAAAAAAAAACCTAACAAAAAATGTCAAAATATAAAAAACTTCCTTGTAAGCTTTATTGCTAAATATTTTAAGTGGCCACTCAAAAAATAAATTAGCACAACTATATGAATTGCTAGCACCATTACATGAATTAGTAAAATTAACTTTAAAAAAAAAAACCTAACAAAAAATGTCAAAATATAAAAAACTTCCCCTATAAGCTTTATTGCTAAATATTTTAAGTGGCCACTCAAAAAATAAATTAGCACAACTATATGAATTGCTAGCACCATTACATGAATTAGTCGTTACGAACCTAAGATTATACAAATTAGTAGTTAAGACTATTAGTAACTTTCAAACTCAAGGGTAAACATAGAATATTTCAGATTACTTACACAGTTCATCATTAAATGATGTTGTCAAACTTTCAATGATTAAAAGTTGATCACTTATTTTATATTAATGGATTAAATGTTTATATCAATAATATTGATATGGTTGGTTGAATTATTATATATTTTGAAGTTTTTGATTGGAATTCCATGAATTTTTTTGGTTCAAATTTTGATTTTGTTCTTTAAAATATATTTTCTATTAGATTGAACACCCTAAAATATTTTATGACATTTAAATTGTAGAGAGTCATAATTTAAATTTGGGATTTTAACAAATTTGAGCAAATTATACCAAAAATACATATCTAAATATCTTCAAAAAACATAACGAATAGACCATCGCATTAAAAACTTTAATTTTCATGCTCAAGATTAGATTTTACTATTTTCAAACTTACTCATTTAAATGTAATTAGAACAACATTATAACATTATATAAAGTCGATCATTTAATAAATGATGTTGCCCAACTTTGCATGATAAAAAGTTGTATTTTAATGTATGATCACTTCTATATTCAAATTCTCGATTTTTAATGAACATGCAAAAGGAGAGATGAGTTCATTTCCTTGGGTTTAGTACAATGTTTGTTGTGTCATCTTCAAAAATGTATTTGAACCACATATTTACACTGAATTTTGACAAGGATAAAGAAGTACACAAACACATAAATTCAAGTGGATGTTTAAAAAGATAATATGTTGAAGATTTTTGAAAAAAATTGAACTGGATGCACATGCGCCCTGCAGGCCCCCGCTTTCCTCTGCTCCTAGCTGCCTCGACCTCGGCCTCTTGCCACTGCTATGGCCCCTACGGAGCCTCCTCCATATGGTGACCTCCCTCTTGCCTCATTCAAATGACTCAGCTCCCTAAAGAAATCGTTGTTGCCTTCGCTTCTCTCTTAACTTCTCTTAACCCTCCTAGATCCAGACCTTTTGTTTCCAAGTTTGTTAAAAAAAACTAGAAGATATCTCAGAAATCATTCTTCCTCCCTCCCTTCCTCGTCGTGCAGTGCTCTCCCTCTCTAAACACGAATTGATGAGACAATTTATAGGACTTTGGCCTTCTCCTTGATCGGTGCAGAAGTGGGTTGAATGGAACTGGTTCTCTTCAATCAATGGAAAAATCTCGATTACGTTTTGTGGAAGAGGCTACTACATATTCCATTTTGAAACAAAAGAACATAGAGACTTGATATTCAGAAATGGCTCATATTTCATGGACACTAGGGGCCTATATTTAAACAGGTGGAATCCGGATTTCGATCTAGAGTTGGATGTGCCAAATGTTGTGCCAATTTGGGTGTGTTTCCCTCACCTCCCCCTCCACTGCTAAGGAGATGAATCAGTCCAAGAAATAGGAAATACAGTAGGAAAATACATCGACAGAAGCAAGCCAAAGGAGAATATGCACACGTATGCAAGGATATGTGTTGAAGTAGACCTTGGAAAAGGCCTCCCTGAAGCAGTGAAGATCAAATTCAACAGTTGGATGCAGATTCATCAAGTGGACTACGAACAAATTTCATTCAAGTGCAAGATATGTCATGAATACGGTCATTTTTCTAATAGAAGTCTGAAAAAACAAGAAAACGAAGAAGTAGAATCTCGAGAACCAAAATGGGAACAAGTAAAAAAGAAAAAGGCAGTAAGTAAACAGCCTTCGCATCCCTCTTCATTCCCTCAAGCTCCCTCTCTCTCATCCCTTATTCTCTCAGATCCCCTCCCTGCCCCCTCTTCTCCTTTGCCTCCTTCCATCCCTCCCCTCCCTTCCTCCAACCATTTGATCTCTAACCCCTTTGGCCCTCTTGAAGAGCCTATCATTCCCTCCTCTCCTCCTCCCTCCTCCCCGCTTCTCCCTTTCACTCCCTTTCCCATCCCCTCCTCTCCCAACCTCCCCCTTAGCCCCCTCCCTCCCTCTTTTGGTCGAATCCTAACAAGGAATTAGTCATTATCCTCACTTGACCATAAAAAATAAAAAATTAAAAAAAAAATTAAAAAAAAAAAACAAGGAAGAAAGTCAAACAAAGAACTAAGAGATGAAGTTGCAGCAAAGGAGATGGCTATGGGTACTCAACAGCCTATGGATACCTTCTTCGAAAAGAACACGGGAAATAGGGAGAAAAACCCCCATCAGGTCTCCTAGTCTCCTGGAACTGTCAAGGAATGGAAAACCCATTGAAATTCAATACAATCAAAGACTTATTAACAATGGAAAATCTAGACATCCTCATGATACAGGAGACCAAAACAAATGAACAAGAATCTGGGAAAACGATCCAAAAAATAAGGAACTATGAAGGCTTAGCTCTCCAAGCAACAGGGGCCTCGGGAGGTATCTGCACTTTATGGAGGAAAGGAAAATGGAAATTAGTACATCAAATAAAAGATCGGCACTGGATTAAAACTGACCTAAGAAATAAAATCACTTATGAGCAATATTGTGTGATTAATATCTATTCTCCAAATCATTATAGAGAGAAAGAAGTATGTTGGAACTCTCTCAGAGACATTTTATCTCAGGTTCAAAATAGAAGCATCATAGTTGGAGGAGACCTCAACCTTGTCTTGAATGTTGATGAGAAGTTTGGAGGTTCCTTTCATGTTGATCCATTAAGGGATTCCATTGAAAACATTATGGAATCCTACAACCTATTGGATATTCCTCCCAATAATGGAAAATATACATGGAACAATCATAGAATCAGCAAAAGCAATATAAAAGAAAGCTTAGACCGTATCCTAATCTAGGATAACATATTAACAAACTACGGCTCAATCATTTCTAGAATAGTCCACACTTTAGCATCGAACCACAAGCCAGTGGTAATCTCCCTAGGGACTATGGGTAATCTGGGACCTATACCATTTTGATATTGCCCTTTGTGGAATAGCATTGAGGAAGTAAAAAAATAATAGCAAAGGTATGGTTCCAAAAGATTACAGGTTCTCCAAATTTTGTTTGGGAAACCAAATTAAAAACCTTGAGGAATGAAATGAAAATATGGGCCAAGAATAATCATAAAGAAACTTAGAAAAGGAAGGCAGAAGTATTAAAAAAATGGAATCAGTTTAAGAAACAAAAGAAGACCTAGAAGAAACAAAATAAAGTAAATTTCAGGAAAAGAAACTTTATTGGGAAATATACAGAGAGAATATAGAAAAGGAAAATGAATGGAGATTAAAATCTCGCAACCTTTGGCTGGAGGAAGGAGATAAAAACACAACCTTCTTTCACAATTCAAAAAATATGTGAGGGGGGTCGATGGCGCAACGGGCGATCAAAACCCTAGTTTTACTCTGGTGTGATTATGGGGTTTCACATGCACCTGCGAGCGATAACTAGTAGAGGGGATGGTCACCGACGTTAGCAGACAAAGGGTCAGTACGCCAGGTTAATTTATAAGCGACGGTTTGGCAGTTTATGGTCTCATGGGTCCTCAAGGTCAACAGATTAGGGATCGAACGGTGGAGGAGGAAGTATTGTTCAGCTGGGTCAGCGTCTGTCGGGGGGTGCAGTGCACCGCAGCATAGGGACAGTAAAATTGAGTGCATGCAAACGTCGTTTGTATGGATAAGGAGCTTATGGATTATTCTTCTTATTCTATGGAAGCTTCCCAAATATAGGTGGAGGAGCCACATCAGCACAAAGTGGGGGTTTTACCGATGACGCACCAAGCACCAAAAGTCCAAGTTGAAGCATATAATTCGGAGATGGATGATGTGGAGGTTTCTCTAAATGCCCTACGGTTTTCCCACCTGGACTTGTCGGTTAATGAGGAGTTTCTTCATTTACAGGAGGACCAGGCTCACTTGATACTGAATATCCCATCGCCATAAGAGTTATAGAACTTGAAACTTAATCAACAGTGTCTAGCAATAAATGTACAGGGGACATCTTTCATGGCAGTTGGGGGAACGAGCATTCTAGGGACGGACACATATGGCTTTGTAAATCCTGAGTATAATGTACCAGGCTCATCAGGATTTGACCCCCAAGGCTCGAAACAAACTCCTGTTACAAGCACATCATGATGTTTTAATGGCATCACTCGTCAGGAACTGGGGACTGAGGACAATAGAGCTTCAGATTCGGATGATAATCCGCCAGAGGACGAATAACATTTGGTAGATCATGCACAGAGGTCTGGGGGGGAAGAAAAAACAAAATGCACCAAGGTTCTTGAGCGGGGACATCTATTGGTTTTCGATGAAGGAATATGCATGGCTCAAGCTGAATTTACTAAGATTATTATGCTAGTTGGATGGGTTCGTGGTCGAAACTATACGCCTGCTTGATTAAAGCATTGGATTGTGGAAATTTGGGGACATTTATTGGACCAGATATCGGCAGTTATTACCATGACAAGAGGTTGGTTCCCACTCATCTTCCAGCAAGCAGACCAAGCAAACTAGGTTCTGTCAAAATATTGGCATATCGAGATGACACTGGTGCTACTCAAGAGGTGGACGCCACTTTTTGACCCTGAGAAGGAGAAATTGGGTGTGGGGAAAATATGGGTTAAACTCCCAGGGTTGTCGTTACAATTCTGGTTGAAGGAAATCTTCAAGTGCATAGAGGTTGACCTTGGCATCTATCTTGACCATGATAGAACCTACACAGAATCGGGATGTTTAACCATCGCCAGGATTCTGGTACACCTGGATACGAGAGAGGGACTAGTGGAGAGTTATCGGCTCCAACTTGGGGAGATTATTAGATGGCAGATCCTTGATTATGAGGGGATCCCATTTTGGTGCATGCGGTTTCATGAGGTGGGACACCTGTATAAATATTGTTCGCTAATTACCAAGGTACATACTGAACCCCCAAAAATATTTGTTACTATGGGTACCCAGACTATATCGAAGCTAGAATCGACCAATGCACAGAACATCATTGAGGAGACCGTATCCTAATCTAGGATAACATATTAACAAACTACAGCTCAATCATTTCTAGAATAGTCCACACTTTAGCATCGAACCACAAGCCAATGGTAATCTCCCTAGGGACTATGGGTAATCTGGGACCTATACCATTTTGATATTGCCCTTCGTGGAATAGCAATGAGGAAGTAAAAAAATAATAGCAAAGGTATGGTTCCAAAAGATTACAGGTTCTCCAAATTTTGTTTGGGAAACCAAATTAAAAACCTTGAGGAATGAAATGAAAATATGGGCCAAGAATAATCATAAAGAAACTTAGAAAAGGAAGGCAGAAGTATTAAAAAAATGGAATCAGTTTAAGAAACAAAAGAAGACCTAGAAGAAACAAAATAAAGTTAATTTCAGGAAAAGAAACTTTATTGGGAAATATACAGAGAGAATATAGCAAAGGAAAATGAATGGAGATTAAAATCTCACAACCTTTGACTAGAGGCAAGAGATAAAAACACAACCTTCTTTCACAATTCAAAAAATATGTGAGGGGGGGCGATGGCGCAACAGGCGATCAAAACCCTAGTTTTACTCTGGTGTGATTATGGGGTTTCACATGCACCTGCGAGCAATAACTAGTAGAGGGGATGGTCACCGACGTTAGCAGAAAAAGGGTCAGTACACCAGGTTAATTTATCCGCGACGGTTTGGCAGTTTATGGTCTCATGGGTCCTCAAGGTCAACAGATTGGGGATCGAACAGTGGACGAGGACGTATTGTTCAGCTGGGTCAGCGTCTGTCGAGGGGTGCAGTGCACCGCAGCATAGGGACAGTAAAATTGAGTGCATGCAAACGTCGTTTGTATGGATAAGGAGCTTATGGATTATTCTTCTTATTCTATGGAAGCTTCCCAAATATAGGTGGAGGAGCCACATCAGCACAAAGTGGGGGTTTTACCGATGACGCACCAAGCACCAGAAGTCCAAGTTGAAGCATATAACTCGGAGATGGATGATGTGGAGTTTTCTCTAAATGCCCTATGGTTTTCCCACCTGGGCTTGTCGGTTAATGAGGAGTTTCTTCATTTACAGGAGGACCAGGCTCACCTGATACTGAATATCCCATCGCCATCAGAGTTATAGAACTTGAAACTTAATCAACAGTGTCTAGCAACAAATGTATAGGGGACATCTTTCGTGGCAGTTGGGGGCACGAGCATTCTAGGGACGGACACATATGGCTTTGTAAATCCTGATTATAATGTACCAGTCTCATCAGGATCTGACCCCCAAGGCTCGAAACCAACTCCTGTTACAAGCACATCATGATGTTTTAATGGCATCACTCGTCAGGAACTGGGGACTGAGGACAATAGAGCTTCAGATTCGGATGATAATCCGCCAAAGGAGGACGAATAACACTTGGTAGATCATGCACAGAGGCCTGGGGGGGAAGAAAAAACAAAATGCACCAAGGTGCTTGAGCGGGGGCATCTATTGGTTTTCGGTGAAGGAATATGCATTGGCTCAAGCTGAATTTACTGAGATTATTGTGCTAGTTGGAAGGGTTCGTGGTCAAAACTATACGCCTGCTCGATTAAAGCATTGGACTGTGGAAATTTGGGGACATTTATTGGACCAGATGTCGGCAGTTATTACCATGACAAGAGGTTGGTTCCCACTCATCTTCCAGCAAGCAGACCAAGCAAACTAGGTTCTGTCAAAATATTGGCATATCGAGATGACACTGGTGCTACTCAAGAGGTGGACGCCACTTTTTGACCCTGAGAAGGAGAAATTGGGTGTGGGGCAAATATGGGTTAAACTCCCAGGGTTGTCGTTACAATTCTAGTTGAAGGAAATCTTCAAGTGCATAGAGGATGACCTTGGTATCTATCTTGACCATGATAGAACCTACACAGAATCGGGATGTTTAACCATCGTCAGGATTCTAGTACACCTGGATACGAGAGAGGGACTGGTGGAGAGTTATCGGCTCCAACTTGGGGAGATTATTAGATGGCAGATCCTTGATTATGAGGGGATCCCATTTTGGTGCAGGCGGTTTCATGAGGTGGGACACCTGTATAAATATTGTCCGCTAATTCCCAGGGTACATACTGAACCCCCAAAAATATTTGTTACTACGGGTACCCAGACTATATCGAAGCTAGAATCGACCAATGCACAGAATATCATGGAGGAACCCCAGAGGAGGCAGAGGGTGAATGTGGAGGCATCTCATCACGTAGGCACCCAATTGCTTAATGTTCAAGTCACTTGCTTACGTTCAAGGGGTCTTGAATTACTATTGGGTACTCTTAATTCCTCTCCCCCTCTTCTCATAATTTTATGAATTCTGGAATTGCTTTGTTATCTTTAGCTGCTTTAGGAATGGATTTAGATGCATGTAAATTGAGTTCAATTAATTGCCTTGTTGCATCGGCTCCTCCCCCTAATCTGGTTAATGTACTGACTATTACCATGGACTCTTTCTCTATTCCTACTAGGGAGGACTCTACTTGTAGTAGCTCACACATGTACAACCTTAGATCATAGACCCATCCTCGAACCCTCACCTTTGGATTGGGAGAGGACCCCCTCCCCACAAGAGCTCAGAAATTACCTAGGGGTAGACAATCCTATATGTCACAAGCCTTCCTAAGAGCGAGTATACTGATTCCTATTGATCGGATTCTTAGAGCAAAGGGATACCCTGATCGGGTTATCCCATGAAGTGCCTATCTTTCAATTGCAGGGGTTTGGCCAACCCAAACAAGAAACTGCCTCTCAGAAGACTAATAGGCTCAATTAGGATTCATGTATTATTTCTACAAGAGACTTTGGGAGATGGGGGCTCCATCAACGAGATTATGTTGAACATGCTTCTGGGCTAGCTTTTCCATACTTCGGATGTGAGAGGGAGATATGGGGGATGTGCTTTGGGTTTCAATAAAAATACTAACAAGATTGATAATATTTAGGGTGGTGAAGGATATTTAGGGGTTGATTTCACATCCAATAAAATTGATATTCCCCTTAAACTGATTAATATTTATGGTCCCTATCATAATAGGGAGGGCTTCTTGGATAAGCTGATGAATACGTCATTCATGCATAATGAAAACATTATCATAGGAGGAGATCTAAATTTCTTCTTGGGTCATGCTGAATCTTGGGGAAATAGGGCACGGACTGACCCCTTGATGGCATACTTTGAACACTTGTTGGACTACAATAACCTCATGAACATTGACTCGGCCAAGGTACTACCGACTTGGCAGAATAGGAGAACAGGTGAGGATTCTTTGGCCACGAGATAGGACCGATTCATTATCAAAGCACCTTTGTTGGCGAAGCTGGACAAAATTAGATAATGTGTGGGATCAGGGGGTATATCCGACCACTCCCCAATATATTTGGAAAATATGAATTCTAATCACAAGCCAAACTCCCCTTTCAAATTTAACTCGACTTGGCTTGTTGAAGCTAAATTTCACAAATTAGTCATGGAATCTTGGACTCATTGTGGTCATGAAAACAACTCTACTCCAGTTGTGGTGATTGCTAGCAATTTAGCCCGTATAAAACTCAGAACCATAAGTTGGGCCAAGGATAAAAAGAATAGGGATGAGGCTACTATCAAAAACTCAAAGTTCTTTCAACAATGTGCTAGGGGGACGAAAATAAGTAATACAATTTGGACTCTAAGAGACCATACTGGAAGGGAAGCCAATACCTTCAACCAGCTCGCAGATATGGGTATCAGACATTTCTCCCACAAGTTTAGGGTACCCATAGATGCTACCATTGCTGAGGTACTCTGTATTGCAGGAACAATACCTAGATTTTTTTAGGCAGAGGATATAGAGACACTAAACGAGCTGGTGACTTTGGGGGAAATCGAAGTTGTTCTGAAGTGGTTTAAAAGAGATAAAATCTCGAGACCTGATGGATGGCCTATGGAATTCCACCTTAGTTTCTTTGATCATATTGGCGTTGATCTCCTTATGGCTATTGAGGACCGTAGACTTTCGGGGTAGATGCATTGAGGGTTTCAATTTGACCTTTATTTCTCTCATACTCAAAGTTGATAACCCTCACTATTTTGATGATTATTGTCCTATATCCTTATGCAACTACATATACAAAATAATATCAAAAATTATTGCAATTCGCATCAAGCCTATTTTATCCAAGATGATTTCCAAGGAACAATTTGCATTCTTAAATCATCGCCAGATTCATGAAGCCATTAGGACAGCACAAGAAGCGATCCACTCAATAAAGCTCAAGAATACTAAGAGTATCATTCTAAATATTAACCTATCAAAAGCATTTGATAGGGCTATTTGGACATATCTCCAACTTATTCTAACCCATATTGGATTCCTTCACTCATTCATTAAATGGCTCATGTGTTGTTTTACATATGCATCATATAGCATACTCATTAATGGGGTTGCATCTGATTTTTTCCATGTTGAACGTGGTCTACGACAAGGGTGTCGTTTATCACCTCTGTCATTCCTCCTGATCATGGAGGGTCTAAGTAGACTTATAACAAAATCCCGTGCAAAAGGGTTTTTAGGTTGTGTAAATATGTCAGATTTTTCCTATCTTTCTCATCTATTGTTTGTAGATGTTGTACTTATTTTTTTAGATGGTTCTATCTATGATACCACTTGCTTCAAGAATATTCTATCCATGTTTTGTAAACCTACAGTTATGGAGCCCAACTACAACAAGTCCACCATCATGTTGGTGTCATGTTTACAAAATGAGAAAATACATGCCCTACATCATTTTCATTTTGTCAGGAAAGAAATGGAGACTAGACTCAAATACCTTGGATTCAGGCGGTTATCGTATTGCAGACTGGACATGGCTTATTGTAAAAATAGAAGGGCGCATCAGTATATGGCAGTAGCGATGGCTTTCCAGAGCAGGAAGACTAACACTTATAAAATATGTCCTAGAGTCCATCCCAGTATATTGGATGGCTCTTACCTAGATCCCAAAAGGCATAATCAACAGAATACAACAAATTTGTTGTCGATTCCTATGGCGGTGGAAAAAGGTTTGGAGGACCTTTACCTAGGTTAGATGGGAAATAATTGGAAAACCAAAAAAATGGGGAGGCTAGGGTATAAAGGATTTGCACTTATTTGCAAAGGCACTTGCTACGAAGATGGGGTGGCAGATTATCACATCTGATAGTCTATGAAAAGAGGTGGTTTATTATAAATACATTCACCCTCTATCAATAATGGATTGGATTCGCAGGCCGACCCAGGGCAATACTGGAGCATCCATCATATGGAAAGCTATTACTCATTCCATCAATGTCATTAAGGAAGGACTGGTTTGGCATATTGGAAATGGTGAGCTAGTGCGACTCGTCATACATGCTTGGACTAGATGTGGCAATGCACATATTCTACCACTAGAGCTCAGACAGACACTTGCATTGGATGGCATCACTCAACTCTCTCATATAGCAGATGGTAGAAACTCATCCTGGATCTCACAGAAATGGTTTAATGCACAGGAACTCAGGATACCGGAAAGGTGGAGCAGGGTGTGGCATCGTTTCATTGGGGCACTGGAAGAAGCTCACATTAGGATTATTGTACAGGAGGATGAAATCATATGGGCTACTGCAACACATGGTCGATACACCCCCAGGGATGGATACTCAGCTCTTATATCTGCACAGGATCCAATGGAGGTGATTTGGTGGTGGCGCCTGCTTTGGAAGCTCAAAGCACCTCACAAATCCCACCTATTCATGTGGTGTATACTATCAAATAAAGTTCCCACAGATGATAACCTAAATCGTCATGCCTATCATGGTCCATCTAGATGTTGCTTTTGCAAAGACCGTGCTGAAGATATTGATCACCTATTCCTACATTGCCCTGTGACTAGTCAGGTCTGGCTACAGATTACTAGCTCCCTCAACATTGTGCTCAGATGGGATGGGTCTCATCCATCTGATGCCTGGAAATCTTGGTGGAATGTTGTAGCAACACAAAAAATAAGGAACCTCCCTCTGCTAGTGTGTTGGGTATTTGGTTGACCAGGAATCACACTATTTTTCAAGATTCACCCATACTATGGTCAACCACTTGTAACCATATTTCTACTATATATCATTTGATCCCTGAGGAATCAGAAAAAAAACCCGCCTGTGCCATCATTCCTGAAGTTATTGATAAGAATATCCCTTGGGCATATTTTGATGTGTCATCACAGGACACGGGATGTGGGGGTGGTGCGGTACTAAACATTACTGAATCACATCATTTCAAGCTCAAATTGGGATTAGGGAGAGGCACCAATAATTTTTTTGAACTAAATTGTCTCATATACCTTCTCATTGTTGCTTTGGAACAAAACTGCCACAAGATTCAGATCTTTGGGGACTTAAATCTTGTTATAAACTGGATCAAATTTTCATATGTCACATGCGCACACACAGGGGTTTACTGGATGAAATCATCACTTTAAAATCACATTTTGATTTTATTGTATGCTCACATATATACAGGGAAAGGAATTCAGTCGCTGACTTTCTTTCCAAGGAGGCCACGCAACAACACAAGGGGCAATGGTTGATTGAAGAATTTTGAGACCAGTATTTCTATCAGTTTTTCCACTGGCCATTCATTGAATAGGATGGGTTTACATCTGAATAATCTGCCATGATCATTCGGCGACTAGATGATTTTTTTATTTTATATATTATGAACTATATGGACAGTTATGTTTTTATTTGTTTATAATTATGTATTTTATTGTAAATATTGGATAACTATATGAACATTCATCTAAATAGAATGGCTTAGTTCGTTACCTATGATCATGCATACTCACATGCAGATGATACAACATGTAATTTTCTTATTTTTCTAATGAAAGTTATGATTTTTTCTTGGGAAAAAAATTCAACAAAGATGCATAGAATCATAAATCAGATTGACATTATAAAGGTAGAAGAAGACAAAGAAATCAGAGGTAAAGAAGCGCTGAAAAAGGAAGCTTATAGCCACTTTAAAAAGCTTCTAATAGCAGAATTAGCAAATTCAGATTATGGAACCTTCATCCAACATATTCCCAATAAACTAAGTGAAGAAAACAACTTGTAACTCGCTAAAGAATTCGATGAGAATGAGATCCAATCAGTAGTGTAGGACCTTCATATCTTGGCCCAGATGAATTTTCCATTGCATTCTATTGTTTCAACTGGAACATTATCAAAAAGGATTTTATAAGAATGATAAGAAATGTTTTTAGGAAAAAGAAGTTTGGAGGTTTCACCAACTCTTCTTACCTTTCTCTTGTCCCAAAAGAGGTAAGGCCCTCCACTTTCAGTCGATTATGAACAATCTCCTTGTGTAATTCCTCTTATAAACTTATCACAAAAATCCTAGCCAATAGAATAAAGCCCCTCGTCCGTGATCTTATCTCAGAAAATCAAGGAGGATTCGTGCCTAATAGACAGATCCTAGACAATATTATGATAGTCCAAGAAGCTTTGCACTCAAGTGTATCAAGGAAAGAGCAGGGCATCATTGTAAAATTAGATATGGAAAATGCATTTGATATATTTAATCTATCCTTCATATCAACAGTCTTCAAGAAATTTGGATTGTCAAGTGAGATAATGGAAGTAACCAGAGCTTGCATAGTAGGACCATGGATTGCCCCTCTAATCAATGGAAGGCCAAGTGAGTTCTTCCAAAGTTCTCAGGGATTGAGATAAGGATGCCCCTTATCTCCTTTTCTTTATATAATAATGGCAGACTCATTAAGCAGAACTCTAGAAAAGAGCATAAGAGAACGCACATTAATTGGCCTCTCTATAACCTCTCGAGTCAAAAGCATCAATCACTCAATATTTGTAGATGATACACTAATGATGGGAGGGGCTTCTTTCATAGTAGCCCGAAGGATAAAAAAAGTGTTGAATAATTTCATGGAGGTTTCAGGAGGACTCCTAAACAACGAAAAATGTAGAATATATGGTTGGAATGTGCCTCCTCGTACTCTTCAACGAATATCTCAGATTTTGGACATTCCCTTTCAAGAAAGATGGAGTCATTTCCTCTATCTAGGCCTCCTCGCTATATCTAAAGAAAGCCTGAAGACAGTATTGTGGAACTATCGCATTGAGAAAATGAAAAAAAAAGGTACAAAGTTGGGGGATGAATTGGCTCAATTTAGCAGGCAAAGTGATCTTAATTAAGTCAATTCTCACAACTCTCTCAATCTATCAATTTGCAGCAATTTTAGCTCCAGCCAGCATACACAAGTAAATAGAGTTAATAATAAGGGGATTTATATGGCAAGGAGGGAAATGTGAATCAAAAAATCTCAGTTTAGTAAAATGGGATCAAATAAACTTGCCATATGAAAAAGGAGGTATGTCACTAAGACTCCCTGCTCATTTGAATTTGCCTCCTGGGGCAAAAATAGCATGGAGGCTTATCACAGGGAAGGATTATTGGTGGAAGCAAGTCATGGAATCTAAGTATATGATTCATGCTTGATCTCTCTTTCTGGTAGAAGGAATCCTGATTAGGCCATGCTCTCAAGTTTGGAAACTAGTCAAAAAAATCCTCCCTCTCATCAAGGAACACACATATAAACTCCCTGGGAATGAAAAAGGTACTAACTTATGAGAAGATAGAATAATGGGGAACCCTCCCCTAGCCACTCATTCAAATATCCAAAATTTAAGAATATATATGAGCTCAAAGGGAATAAGCACAATGGAAGCAATATCTCTTTGGCAAAATAGTAATTGGGCAGATTGGAAGATCCCCATCCTCCCTCAAAATCTCAAGAAATAATGGGACTCTTTAATCATCCTTCTCAAGGGAGCTGCTCCAATTAATCAAGATTCCCAAGATTCATTTATATGGGACCCTAATGGAGGAGAGTACACAGTGAAATCAGGATATTTGACTATCCAAGCACAACAAGATAAATAGGATTGAGCACCTTGAAGAACAGTGTGGAAAAATGAAATCTTGCCAAAGGTAATAAATTTCATTTGGACTCTTCTAAAAGGCAAAGTCCTAACTATGGATAACCTCAAAAAAAAAGGTATTTTCAAGGCTCTCCAAGTGCCCTATATGCTTAATGGTTGAAGAAAGCATTCAACACCTTTTCCCCGACTATCCCTTTGCAAAAGAAGGTTGGAACCTCCTATTCAGTCCCCTGGAGATTGATCTGAATCTAACCTAGCCATTTAATGACTTATTTACAGCCTCGAAAAGGGAATCTCCATATTCTCTTAAAAAGAGCACTCCATCAAAAGGTATTGGACAAGTCTCCCTACCTTCCCGTGTTGGCAACTGTGGTTAGCAAGAAACCAACAATTTTTCAATGATCGCCCTCCAGTCATCGACAAAGTATTGTCTAGAACTTGGGGTCTTACATCTAAATTCCTTTCTTCAAAAGGAATGAAACCAATTGATACTAATTAGCTTCAACAAGAGGAAAGAAATTGGATCAACCCCAATTTCCATCACTTCAAAATTGGAAAATAGGGCTAAAAAATGAAAAATTCATCCTTTGGATGAAAAATTTAAACAGGCCCTGCCTTTTTTTTTATGTTGCTTCAAAGGAAAAATTTTGCAAAGCAGGAGTGGGTGGCATTCTCCTAGAACCAGGTGGAAACAACCCTATCACCTATGAATGGGGTATTGGAAAAAACACAAACAACAGGGTAGAGGCCTATGGTTTGTTGTTGGGCACAATGATCCTCAAAAAAAGGAATATTCAGAATCTAGTCATAATGGGTGACTCATCTATAATCATTCAAGCTATGGTTAAAATAAGCAACCCAACAAATGTTGCTTTGAGCCAATCCATAACAATAAACAGACAAAATCTATTAACTTTGGGCCAAGTTTCCTTTAAGCATACTCTAAGACAAAATAACAGCTCAGTTGACACCCATGCCAACTTGGTTGTGGCACGACCTCCTGGTGAATCTCGTATTCTGCAAGATGTTGCACATATTCCAATCTCCTGAAATCTCCTTCAGAGAAATCCTATCCTTGTTACTTCGATTTATGGATAGGAGTTTGACCAATAGTATTAATATTCCTCCTCCTCTAAATTTAGATCTCTCTCATATCCTTCTTGTATCTCTCACCTGCTCCTGCTCGTTTTCCAAGTCTAATGAGGCCCCTCAGGATTCTCGTGACTCTTCATTTTCCTTATCCTCTCCTTAGACTCCCCTCTATCTTCTCCCTTATATCTACCTCTATTTTTCTTCCTCCTTCATCCCCTGTCGTGGCTCCCTCTCCCCATGTAGTCCTGATTTCTTCCCTGTTTTTGTGTCTCCCTTTGCGGATCGGCCTCCCATTGAGCATCAGCTATCCTTTCTCTCCCTCTTCCACTGCCATGCTATCTCTCTCTCCATCACTCCTCACATTCTTCAGCTAGTCTCATTGTCATCTAGCTGCTCTCTACCTCATCTCTCAACCTCTGTCATCCTTTTCAATTTCTTCCATCGGGGGGCACCCTTTGCGGATCTCTCATCCTCCTCTTATCTCTAGACATCATAGAAGAGTTAGTCATCCCCTTTGTGCAGCAATGGAAATGAATCCACTAGATTTAGCTTCCCAAAATGACAAGTGTGTAGTGTGTAGAGAAAACAAATACATGATATATCAACTCCGCGAAATAGTGAAGGAAATAAGGGAGCAAGCGAAGTCAGAGAATTCTCTTTTGAAAAAGCAACTTAACGAACAGAATACTAAAATTGATTCGCTCAAAGACAAGTGCTCCCACCTTGAGGAATCAGTCAACTATCTCAAGGGACTCATCATAAACCAAACTGGCAAGAACTCAAACTTTCAAGGCAACAGGATCAAGTCTCAACAAGAACCTTCAATGAATCAGTTCTAGAAGACCACAACAGTGATTCTATTGCAATGTTCTCAACATTTATCATAATTTTTACTCATGTTTTGTAAATGTATATTTTTTCTTAATCAATTTATAAGACAGTATAAGCGGAATGTAGTAGGAAAACCGGGCAATTTTCGATCCAATGCTCATGGTAATCGGGACTGCGCTCCCTCTTCTTCCTCTAAAAACGAGTTCATCTCCAATAAATTATTTGTAATGGGATTTTTCTCCATTCTCCTTTTGGAATAGGAATCACAATAGCCAAGCTTGTTAAAAAAAACTCTCGAGTTTTAGTTGACTAAATGTTTATATCAATAATATTAATAAAATTTGTTTTCTCAACTAAATTTATTTTTGAATTTAAAAGTTTTCAAATAATATTGATGTAGTTTATTTTTTTAGAACTAATGTAAGATTAAGAAGTAAATGATTAATAAATGGTTTAGTTTAAGTAGTTGTTAAATAATTTGCAATTGTTTTCATTCAAATTTAAATTCCACATTGTAATATGATAATTTTCATTATCATGTGTTTTCCCCTTGGAAAAATTGTAATTTTATTCATGAGAAAAAACTACTTGTTGTAGATGCTAAAAAGCATATGCATATGATGTGTTCTTGTTTTCACGAAAAAATAAATAAAATAATAAAATAATATATATATATATAATAATAAATAATAAAAATTTAAAAAATAAATAAATAAAATTTAAAAAGAAAAATTAAAAAAATAAATATAATATATATATATATATATATCTGTGTGTGTGTGTGTACAGCTAACCTATTCTTTTCTCCCTTTCTTTTTTTCCACTTTTCGCCAACCTCCAATATTGGGAGTGGATGTTAAAATGGACAGTTGATTTTCATTTGGATTATGGGATATTCTATGTCAGATTCAGTTTCTTCTGATCCATGAGTTCGTTTGGTCCCACTTACTTCCATTCCTGTTAGTTGGGTCTCTTGTTGTTGCAAAGGGATTGGTGGGATCTTTCTCCTCCTTTTGTGTGTTGTTCTGGACCTTTTGAACATTCATTTCTGCTTTATTTTCTATTGTTTCTACTTTTTCTGCTTCTTCTTCCAAGGGGTCTGTATATTGCCATCCTTTTGGCTTTTTCTGTTGCTTCTTATTCCATTTGGGGTTTTTTTTTGCTTGTGGATAGGCACTATGGAGGTGGCCTGTTTGTAAACATCCACGGCATCGGAAAGCTGTATTTTCATAATCTAAAGGTTGAGTCCACTGTGTATTATTGAAATTCAATGTAATGTTGTCTGGTAGTCCCTGGCTAAGATCTACTTCAACACATATCCTGGAAAAAGTAAATATTCCCCTTGTAAGTCTGTCCCCATCAATCTTTAGGAACTTTCCCAGGGAGTTCCCTATGGCTATTAAAACATTATGATGCCAGAAGTGTAATGGAAGGTTGTGCATCCTGACCCAAACTGGCATTTTTTATACCACCATTGAGTTGGCATCAAATTCTAGGAACCGAGGGGTCATGAAGAGTCTTGCATTGCCCCATGACCATGGTCCCTTATTGAGGATGTGTTCCTTTTCTTGTACTATGGTGAATCTAACTATAAAAAAACCCTTAGGGCATAAGTATATTTCACAATTTGGTGACCATGCAGCAGATATCCCTTGGTGTAAAACATAAGATTTAGGCCAAAATCCATTAAATCTGCATATAACTGCTTTGGTATAGAGATTTGAGTACAAATCATTTACCTCAGGCATTGATATTGTGAGAGCAGGAGTCTCAGATTTTTGTTCCACGATATAGGGCCCAGGTGGCTCGGGAAATGTTGTTGGTTTGGTTTATGCTTTTTCCTTTCCTTTGACTACATCTTTAAAAGAGCTTGTGCTCTTTGAGCTGGTTCCAGAGCATCCACCCTGCAGACGCAGATTGATTATGATGATCGAGTCTGTGACAATGCCATAATCCTGAAGTGTGTGGTTATCCTGAAGGTTGTGTCCTGAGTAGATCAGATTTTGCCTGCATGCTAGTATACCAAGGTGAGTCTGGATTTCATACCTTAAGTCTTGGATCCTCCTCCCCTTCCAGATCCTCCAGCAAATATACCTGCCTTCCAGCATTTTAATGAAAATTTGTATCAAGTTTGCCTCAGTAGAGTGTGGGTCTGTCTGAGAAAGGGCTCTATCTGTTGCCAATGTGTCTGAATATAACTGATCTAAGCATATCAGTGCTCTATCTAGTTCTTGCTTCACCAAATTTGGGCTATCGGATGGATCTGTGCATATTAGTGCTTTGTCTGGTTCTTGCTTCGGCATATCTAGGCTAGCATGCCTGGTATCGCCCTTTGTCAGATACCCACCTGCGAGTTCCAGGAGGCCTCCCGGGTATGGCTCTGCCCACCCCAGTGTTGTGTCTATGCGGATCTTATCAACAGAGAGATCTTGTTCTCAGTTGGGCAACTGATCTGGCTCTCTATTACGTATTATACACATGGTTTTTGTCGTATCAGAAATGGGAAGGGACTTCGTGAGTCATATGAGTGATAGATCCAAGTAAAAAATGCTCAGACAAATGCCCCAGACACTCTCCTGCACTACCCAGACTATCG
Source organism: Pinus tabuliformis (assembly GCA_031772625.1). Classification (NCBI taxonomy): domain Eukaryota; kingdom Viridiplantae; phylum Streptophyta; class Pinopsida; order Pinales; family Pinaceae; genus Pinus; species Pinus tabuliformis. The sequence continues at coordinate 543,262,627 of CM062804.1, read as the reverse complement.
AAGAGGATTTTCCTTTGCCCTTTGTCTTAGAGTCGGTGAGTCAGTCGAAGACAGAAAAAATGTTTGCAGACTATCGGATCTGGCCAGTGCAGGGGTTGATCTACCATCTAGCTGCCCATATCAAAGATCCCTTGTCTTGATCTATAAGAATCGCCTCGTTTCAGGTAGGGAGAGGTCGTTTGTGGCCATTGTGGGGGTCGATCTTCCTCTGGGGGTTCATACTCTGGTTCACGGTGCAGCCAGACGATTGCCTGATTTACTGAGTCATCCTGCACATCTTCTAGTATCCTGCGTACTCCATTGATGCCCAGATCGGTGGTCTGAAGAGCGGCGTCGGTGCTAAAAACGTTCTCAGAAACCCTAGCCATTCTCAGAACGATTAGTTAACTAATCAAAAACTTAGAATGTTGTCAATGACTGAAAAAAGTTATTATAAAGAAATAATACTTTCTCCCAAGAATATGTGATTTCTGGAATTAGGGAAAAGGAACTCTGAAAATATAAACTTCTTTCATTATCATGTGTTATTTGTTAAATATCATAATTATAATGAGATCATAGAAAATGCCCCATGTTTCTATAAAAATTAATTTATACTCGATACATCTTTTAAAGGAGGAGAAAAGTTTAACTGGTTTTCCTAGAATATATACTTTAATTAAAAAAAAAAGGAAAGCGTAACCCTATAAAAATATTTGTAAAAAAAATGTACAAATTCTTAAAAAATACAATATACATTAGTGTTAAAATGTATCATCATATAAAAAAGAAGATAAAGTGAAAAATATGTAAGTTCTAAGTGCATGTTTTGTTCGGACTACCAACACATTTTTTGTTTACATTACTAAAATATTTTTTCCATGCAACCAAGAATCTTACTTTCCAACTTCTAGGTAAGGGTAAGATATTCTTCAAGGCTTAAGGTCATTAAACAAAAAGGATCAAAGACATTACAACAATATATTCAATATGAGGTCAATATGTCAATAGTGAGAATTTAACCTTAGTGGAGAGGATAACAATCATTCATCCCAATAACCCACATTACCAAAATATGCATCAAGAACCCTTGCAATTCTCTCTTTATACTACCTTAGTAAATATGACATTAAATACATGTTAAAAAAACATTTAGTTATGTTATTTGACTCCTTTTAAATGTTGTTCTATTTAAGGAGAACAATAAGAACTATAGGGTTTTTTCATGTTTGTTTTGGGAGTTTAAACTATAAAGACACTTGGAGCCTCCATATTTATGACTTTTTTTTTCCTTCATGGTAAATTCAACATTCAATTATTGGTAAAGCAACATCTCCATCTGCATGGTTGATTTAGAAACTATCTTAGATATTTTAATGGATAACTCATCGTAATAGATATTAAGCTAACTTACTATTACTATATTAAGTGTATACTCAACTATGTAACTAAATTTCTTGTGTTTAGTGATTAAACTAAAAAGTAATGATATCACATTGATTTTTTTAAAACTATGAAATATAAATAAAATTACAATAACAAAGATACACAATAAAACATTGTGAACACAATATTTACCTTGGATATATCCAATGTAAGTAAAACCTCCAAGAAATGAAAGGCTTGTTAAAAATCAAAGAGCATAATTCAAAATGTAGAGATTACCAAACAAACTATAGAGTTGAATGACATTATGATTTAATAATTTTTTTAATGAAAAAAACGTTATATATTTATGAGAAAATATATATACAATAGTCGTCCACTGACTAATATTCTCGATATCAAGTCTGCAATTTCTGACTACATACAAATAACGCAATATCTTCTACTGCTTGAGATATCAAGAAGTTTCTCAGGACTTTTGAAAACCCTTAACAGTATACAACATATAATTTGCCTGCTACAAAAGATATTCTATGATTTACTATAATCCCCTACATCTTATTCTTTCTCTTTTGCTCTAATGTTTGTTTGCTTCCCCTAACAGTTGCTATGTTATGGAACAATCAATTGCCATAATAGGCTTGAAACCCTTTCCGCTTTCAACTAGGTTTTAACACCCTTTCTTAGTTGTTAGGGTTAAGCTTATGGATTATATTTATAATTCTATATGTATTTAGTGAATTTCATGCATTACAACCTACATGCGGTGAATCACGAGGATTTTTTTTGTAGAAATTAATGTGTAGATTCAAAATTGATCATTAAATTTTCTAAATCACAAGACTTGAAGCTACTCTACAAATCTGTTGAAGTTAATTCACCATATAGAACATAAATCATAAACATGCAAAAGGAAACATCACATATGCATAGAGATTTATCTAGGGGAAAGCAACTGCTCAAAACCCCCTTATTATCTATATTTCATTAATCAAAGAATAGAGAAGAAATACATGTGATTGCTCAAGCCTGAGCACACCCTACAAGTGTATAGTCTATCCCTTTGCTTGGCTCACTAACTTTGGCCAACACTTGGCCAATTTTCAAGCCCTCAAAGCTCTTAATTCCTTGTGTTTTTCCTTGAAGAATTAGGCCCCTATTAATTAGGAAATCCCCTCATCTTGATTGCTCAATTCCTTTTTCTCATTAAATTTACTAAATCACAAGACTTGAAGCTACTCTACGGATCTGCGGAAGTTAATTCACCATATAGAACATAAATCATACACATGCAAAAGGAAACATCACATATGCACAGAGATTTATCTAGGGGAAAGAAACTGCTCAAAACCCCTTATTATCTATATTTCATTAATCAAAGAATAGAGAAGAAATACATATGATTGCTCAAGCCTGAGCACACCTTGCAAGTGTATAGTCTATCCCTTTGCTTGGTTGACTGACTTTAGCCAACACTTGGCCAATTTTCAAGCCCTCCAAGCTCTTAATTCCTTGTGTTGTTCCTTGAGGAATTAGGCCCCTATTAATTAGGAAATCCCCTCATCTTGATTGCTCAATTCCTTTAGGTCCTTCCTCTGACTGCATACACCACTTGTACACTTCGTAATAGTATACAATTGATAGTACACTACCTTGAAATCTCCATCTTAACTAGGTAACTTGAATTATCTGCATGCATGAGCTAATTTAGGTTGATTTGTTAGTTATATGGATGATCATCGAGTGTGGTTGAAGTTCTGCTTCCACAACTTGACCTTCCACTAGTTCCTCCCACAATTAGAACTAGTTTAACTGACCTTAACTAAATTTAACTCAATTAAATTTCCATGACTGAAATTAACTCAGCCTAGGCTCCTAAAATTTAGGAACCCACTGCACACAACTAAACTTGCTCAGATACTGTGGAATTGTGTCATTCTTCTGCATCTTAATACTTCGAAGTTTATCCTTGAGTGCCAACTTCCTATGGTCACTACTATTCTTGAAAAAATATGTCAGTGCTTTCCACATCGCGAACAGAGTTTCTTTTCCACGGATATTCGAGACAATATGATCTTGTACTCCCTCCAATATGATTATCCTCGCCTTGGCTACATCTTTCTTCCACTAAGAAAGGTTCTAAGCATCATATGCTTAAGATTTTTCAACATTTGTCTTGATGTATTCTAGCAACCCATTGTCATCCAATACTGCCTCCATGTGATCCTTCCATGCAACAAAATTTGAGGTGCCTTCCAAGGCATACTTTAGCCTTAGTCCATTGAAATCCATCTTCTCAGCCATGAAGAAAACCTACAACAGTGATCTTCAAATTTGAACCTCCTGTAATGAGAACTTCAAAATATCTACTCTATAGTGATTCCAGCTTCGATGCCATGTAGAAATTAATGTGTAGATTCAAAATTGCTCATGACATTTACTAAATCACAAGACTTGAAGCTACTCTACTGATCTGTGGCGTTAATTCATCATCTATAACACAAATCATAGACATGCAAAAGGAAACATCACATATGCACAGAGATTTATCTAGGAGAAATCAACTGCTCAAAACCCCTTACTATCTATATTGCATTAATCAAATAATAGAGAAGAAATACATATGCTTTCTCAAGCCTGAGCACACCCTGCAAGTCTATAGTTTATCCCTCTGCCTGACAGACTGACTCTGGCCAACACTTAGCCAATATTCAAGCCCTAAGAGCTCTTAATTCCTTGTGTTGTTCCTTGAAAAATTATGCCCTATTAATTAGGAAATTCCCTCATCTAGATTGCATGATTCCTTTAGGTCCTTCCTCTGACTACATGCACCACTTGTACACTTCGGAATAGTCTACAATTGATAGTACACTACCTTGAAATCTCCATCTCAACTGGGTAACTCGAATTATCTACATGCATGAGCTAATTTAGGTTGATTGATTAATTATTTGGATGATCACTGAGTGTGGTTGAAGTTCCACTTCCACAACTTGACCTTCCATTAGTTCCTCCAACAGTTAGAACTATTTTAACTAACCATAACTCAATTTAACTGAATTAAATTGCTACAACTGAAATTAACTCAACCTAGGCTCTTAAAATTTAGGAACCCACTGCACACAACTAAACTTCATGCCCCTAACTCGAATTAATTGAGATAGACTCCTATTTTTTAGGAATCAACTCAAGTAAATTGAACTTCAACTCATTAACTTGAATTGAGTGTTCTTAACTGAGTGACAAGAGCCATGTCACCTCAGTTAACTCCTCCAAGTTGTCTACTAATGTGGAATTTCGAATTTCCTCAATTTGATTAAGGCAAAAATCAAAATTGAGACTTTCTTGTTGCATTTTCAACATTTGTTAGATTCCAAATTACATTATCTGGTCCATAACTTCTGTGTACATGCTCCATTTGAGGTCAGTGACTCAAATTAAGGACCCTAAAATATTGATTTTAAATCCTTGAGATTTTGGATTTTAATTTTTTGTCTATTAGTCGAATTTTTTATGTTCTAACATTTGATTATCCCCCATATAGCTCCCAAAATTTATTTTTCCCATTCTAAAGCATCAACAAAATAAAATAAGAATTATGCTAATACATCTTGGATCAACATTGATAAAATGACAAGACATGGATTAACGAGGCACATTAGAGAGTCTAGTAAAAAACTTTGCTACCTCTCACAAAGGGACACTAGGGGAGATAGAATATATTTGAATGAGATAAGTTGAAACTATTATAAATGTGTGCATAAATGTATGCATACCCTCACCTCCGCACTCTCACTAGAGGGTGAGGATTAAAGGGGTGTGTGTTTGTGTGTGCATGCATGTCACACACATGTATACCTTCTACCTAGTTCCCCATACCCACTCAATTAAACTTATCTTAACTACTATTATTTTCAAATTATAATTGACCAACCATTATTCTAACAAGATTATAATTAAAAGTTTTGATCACTTGAAAAAATTTAACACAAATTGAGCAAACATTAAACAATACAAGATTATAAATGTTTGATCACCTGAACTTTTACATAAACATAACTAAGTAGAATTTTCTACGATAATATTAAGAAGGTTTCACCACTAAAAACTAGAAGTAACTAGAATTACTTTTGATCTTAAAAAATTTAGCCCTTAATGGCTATGACGAATTTTATGTGTATTGATTGGAAACATTAATATAGTCTAACAAATGAGCATCACGTTTATTTATAGTGATAAGTGAAGGTCTCAAATTTTAACTTCATATTTATACAAGTGCATTTATTGAATATGAAGCTAAAATTTGATACTTGATATAATTGTTATAGATAAATATACTGCTCAAAATATCTATATCACAAAATCTAAATTACCTTTTACCCTTAAACCTGTCATCCTACTTCTCCTCCCCCCTGCACCCCGTCCCCTCCCCCAAATTGCATCAACTTAAAGTTTGAATATGCTTTGGTTCTATTCTGTATATATTTTATGAATGTGATAACACACCTTGATATATATCATGTAGCACATTTGTGAATGAAATTTTGATATGGTAATATATGATATGTCATAATTTTATTGATGTCAATGTGTTCTTACAAGGTTGTTAGTGATTATCAAACTTTATATCAATTGTATTAGTTAGTGGGAGCAAATTCACCTTCTTATTTACACTATTAGGAAAGACGAAACAATGCAGAAGTGTTTTGAAACAACATTTTTCTCACTATGCAACTTGAATAAATTCATTAACCAAGAACATATGTTTTTTCCTTAGAAATTCTAAACTAAATCCAAATAAATATCTTAAGAATTGTAAACTAAATCCAAAAAAATATAAGTATATTTTTATATACTAAACGATCGAATCATATTATTTTGTAAAGAAAAAGTTTTAAATATCAATTAATTAAATAAACAAACTATAAACTTAAATTAAATTATTATTATTATTTAAATAAATACATAATTTTAAATTAAATTTTATTTTTTAATTAATATCTATACTATTTAATATTTATTATCATTTGAATTCATTCCTTTATCACATGAAAAACATCTTGTAATTATTATGGATACTTTGAGTAAACATGAGGGAGTGTAGGCTTGTTCCATTGTTTTTTATCATCTAATCGTTAGCACAGGAGTGGCCTCATAAATGAGGGAGTGTAGGCTTGTTCCATGTTTATTATCATCTAATCGTTAGCATAGGAGTGACCTCATAAATAAAAAGGTTGAAAAATTGAATACTATTTTTTTATGTTATATTTCTTATGATATTTTTATATTTGTCTATGGCATGGTATATTGTAATGGTTTTTTTTTGTTTTTTTTAAAGCATTTACTCGAATTAAATTTTTAAAAAATATAAATATTTTATAATGTTTTTCAAAATTTTGTATTAAGATAAATGTTTGAAAATTAAAAATTATTTTTTATTTTTAATTTTTAATTTTTAATTTTTCTTAATGGGTTATTAACATAGATTTGACAATTTTCATAAGGTTTACATTATATTTATATTTGGAAAAAACAATTAAAATAATAAAATTAACAAAAAAAACATAATGTTATACCTCTCAAAAAAAATAATTACAATATATTGTAATCTTTGATTTGCATCTAATTACAATATATTGTAATCTTTGATTTGATAGATGCACGACGTACTTGTCATTAATTTGACGACGTGTGCAGTGTACAAGCTAAAGTTCTGTATGCAGGGGCTCCTATCACAAGCTTGCAACTTGCTGTGCCTCTTCGTTAGTGTTGATGGCCAACTCCTGGTGAACCAGTGGTGAACCTACTCAGATCTTTCACACGCTTTCGGCTTACACAACGGCTTCCACGCCTTACAACAGCCTTGGTGTCCCTTCGATCCTTTGGCGAACTTCCTGCGAACTTCGGACGAAAGCTCAACAGAACTACTATCACAGCAGACTTTTAAAATCACAGAGATACTCGATTGCAGAAATATGGTGTACTCATTTTATTGCAGAAACTCAAAGTATTACAGAGAGAGAATTTCTTTACAGAGATTGACTGTCGTCGCTTTTACCGGACTTTCTACTGTTCAAAAAGAACAAGTATTACCGGAGGCTACCTGGCGATAGACAGACTCTGCCTCAGAAATCTTTAACAGACATTTACAAACTGAAAGACTCTTCTAATGGTTCAGCCACTTTAGGTTCTCACCAGTGTCGAGCACACTGATGCGCAGGCTTCCAAACCACCTAAGGACTTGAGTGAATCTTTCGTGGTGCAAGCAGATCAGACCCTTAGGTCCGCAGATGCAGAGCAGGAAATACACTTGACTCTGAAGACTCACAAAACTCACACAAGACTCTTCAACTCTCTAAACTCCGATGCCAAACAAATGAGCCTTACCCTCTTTATATAGGAAGCGAGGGGGGACAAACATTATTGTTGGTCAGAACAAAGAAAAGACTTAAAGCTAAAGGAATCATTTCTTTTCAGCCTTTATCAGAGCGACGTCCGCACAAATATTCGAGTCATTCGAATGGACCGAATAATTGCTTTCGGGTAATGCTAAGATATTGTCTGTAAAGTAGATTCTTGTACCTAAAGCAAATCTGACAGACATCATGACTCTCTACACAGTGGATGCTTTTTGTACTAAAATCCCATGAGAAAAGACTAATTACATAGTGAATGCTTTCGAACAGCAAAGCTCACGAGAAATTGGCCACAATTAAGCCCTTGTGACTGGTACGAATCAAAATACAGTCAGATCAGGGAATCTGCCTCTTTTGTAAAGTATATCATCACATGTTTTGGTGTAGATCCGGCGAACTATCATTGGTTTCCCAAGGATAATTTGATGCTGAACATTGGTTAGGATATACCATTCTAAATGCTCTCTCATATACTCTTGGAGTGAATAATTTATTCTATGAAATGGATCCCACTCCTTGACTGTCATTTCTTTGACCGTCCTATAGATGCTATGAAAACATTCCCCAATATTATTTTCAAAACATTTATCACAGTATTTTCTTTCGTAATTTTCATGATATATTGGGTCCATAGCGGTCCTGCTTACTCCATAATCTGTCCACCAATTCTGAAACGATTGACATTGTTGATTTCGTTGGGATGCTGCCAGCGTACTAAATTTCAGCTTTGTATAATGGGTCTCCTCTTTATCATCAACATTTAGGAATTCCCACCATAACTTCTTGTAGTCTGCAAAATCATAAACGGTGTCAGGAAAAAATATCCTGGGATAATTTCTGGGCCACCTAGCACATGGTTGGATAGGGAATTGCCCTGGTTCATTCCACAAATCTCTTGTCCGGTAGATACAATAGTAGCTTTCATAAACTCCTGTACTGCGGCCTCCATGGTACCAAATGCCGGCAATATCATGAAAATTTTGTTCTAGGACCCGACGAGCAGTCCCGGCGTCTGCTTTTGCTTTGTCATATATCATATCATGGATCCATTTTCTGCCCTTAGGGTAGACTTTTCTTTCAGGTACATAGTGCTGAAGGTCAGTGTGAGGCTGCAAATTTGCATCAAGGACTTTTGTATTCCTTAGTTGCCATGTGGGTCTCCAGTTATTTTTGTATGTTTCCCAGTCTTGATCATCTGGGATGGTTCTCAAGACTTCTTGCTTTTGCTGCTGGTCCCATTCAGTAATAATCATCATAACATGTGCTTCCTTTTGATCAATGTATTCTCGGCTAAGAAAGTCAGGAAGACTGTTATCTTTACCTTTGATATGTTCTACTGAAAAATCAAAATTTGCAAAGAGTGCCTGCCATCTAGCAAACTTTGCTTCTCCAGCTTTTTTGATATCTTTGGATAAAACCTTCTGCAGTGCTGAAGCATCTGTTCTAAGAAGAAAAGGTTTGTTTATCAGATAAACTTCGAATTTGCTTATACAATTCCATGCTGCCTTTACTTCTCTTTCAATGATAGAATAGTTTTGTTCTGCTGAATTCCAAACCCCTGATGAAAATTGCACGACTTTTGCTTATTTGCCAATTCTTTGTTTCAGGATTCTTCCCCACCCAATATTGAACTATCTTAAAAGCTTGGTCATGCTACATACAATATAGGTAAAGATTTTACCTTGGCTTTAATTTCTTGGATTGCCCTTGTGTGGAGGTCTAACCATTCAGGGGGATTTTTACCAAGCCTTTTGTTGAGCACCTTCCTGTCGCTGGCACAATCCTAGTAGAAATTGCTGACATAATTTAGGCATCCCAGAAACCTTTGCAACTGTGTCTTATCTTTAAGCACATCTGGGAATTTTTCTGCAAATTCAATGGCATGTTGTTGCAGAGAAATTTTCCCGTTACAAATTGTGTGTCCCAAGAATTTTATAGAAGTCTGGAACACTTCTATTTTCTTCTTGCTCAGTACTAGTCCATTTCTCTGAATTAATTTCATAAAAGTATTTACATGTTTAAAATGGTCATCAATGTTTTTGGAAAAAATTAAAACATGACCAATATAAACAATCAGCCACTCAAAATATGGCTTGAAGATATCATCCATGACTTTCTGAAACTTTGAGGGAGCATTTTTGAGACCGAATGGCATGACATTCCATTCATAATGCCCTACTGGAATGCTAAAAGCAGTCTTAAATTTATCAGCTTCATCAATGGCAACCTGCCAAAATCCTGCTTTTAAATCAAACTTTGAAAATATCTTGGCACCTGCAATTCTCCTGATCAAATCTCCCTTGTGCGGAATTGGGTAGGTGTCATCTGCCAGGACTGAATTTAAAGGCTTATAATTTATTACAAGTCTAGGAATACCTCTAATCTGTTCAACTATTTTATTCACATAGAATCCATAGCAATTCCAGGGGCTATTGGATTCTCTGATTAATTTTCTGTTAAGCAATTGCTGGATTTCTTCTTGGAAAAGTTTTATATAGTCTTTGCTCATTGGGATGGCTCTGCTTTTACGGGGTTTTCCAGTATACCCTTATTTGTAAGGCAATTTGATAGTATGTTGTTTTCTATGCCACAAAGCATTTGGTTCTTCTGAACAGCATGTTTCCTCCAATTTTTCTTTCAGGTCCTGGATTTTTCTTTTGACTTGTGGCAGTTTTAGCTGTTCTTCAATCCTCAGTGTGCCTTTCAGATCCTTGAGATCTGACAATAGAGATTCTGCTCTGTCCAATTTTTGCATAGCTTGGACCATTGTTGAAATCCTTGGACTTGAAACATAAGGAAGTTCAATTCTTTTTCTTTTGCCTTTTGATGTGGGCACTGAAATGAAATAGCCAGCTCTTCTTCCTTTCAACCTGGCTGAGCCATGGGGTTCTACTGCAGCTAAAAAGACATTTCCTAATATACAATCGACAGGGATGTCTGCAATGGAAAACTTCATATATACACAGTGGGTATCAAAACATAATGACGCTCTAGGAATTTCATATTTGAGTTTTTTGTTTCCTAGTCCTACAACTTCCCTTTCAGCTGAAACCCAATATTTGGCTGGAACATTCTTAATGTTAAGAATGTTAATATCTGCACCAGAATCTAATAATGCAGTCATGTGAAAGATTTGTCCTTGGATACAGATTTTTACCTTGACATGGTGTTGCTGGTAGGTGATGGTGAACAACCTCATATATTTGAAACCAAAATTTGGGTCTTGCATTCCTTCAGCAACTTGCATTTCTTGATGATATGCTGTAGGATTCCAGGAATCTTTATCTTTCTCTTCTGCATTTCTTTTTCCTTTTTGTATTTCTGCAATCTGAGCTTTAATTGTAGAGATTTCTGCTTTAAGATGGTGAATTTCACCACTTACTTCTCCAAGAGTAAGTGACCTTACTCTTCCTAGTTTTTGATGATGCATTTGAAATGATTTAGTATTTCTTTCGTAAGATGCATCAATAAATAAAGGCTTCTTACCTGATTCTTTAGAAGCTTTGGTTTTGAGCTGGTCAGTGAAAGATTCAATCAGGCGATTCTTCATGTCTCCTTCCTCCATTGCCCTGATCTGAGACAAAATCTTTAATTCTGCTTCTTCTTCAGTAGATGCCATGAGAACTTTTTCTTTCAGAGGCTTAGGCTTTTCTTCTTCACTGGAGTTGGTGTAATATTCTGAATCATTTTCATATATGGCATGGCAAACACACTCATCTGAATTTGAGCATGAACATTCTGATGAATCTGATTCATAACGCTGGCCAATATTTGCCTACAACTCTTCTTCTGATGTAGAACTAAAAGAATCAAGAGAAGATTCTTCTAGTTGATGTTGTTGGGCTGTGTCCCTGATGGAAAGATTTGGGCATCCTTCTGTAACATGTGTCTTGGATTTGCATCTAAGACAAAAAAATAGGTCCTGAATGTTCTTGCTTGACTCGTTTGGACTTCTGAGCATATACAGCTGTTTTCTTTCCTTTATTTAGCTTTGATTCTTCTCCTTGAGGACATCTGGAAGTTGTATGCCCATTCTGGCCACACAACCAACAAGTGATTTTATTCCACTTTTCTTGTTTGTGGGAATGCAAATGAATATCAGAGGGGTTGTAGTAGTGAGTCTTCGGAACATATCTGTAATAACCCTTCTTTTTGTTCCTCTGATTTGTATCCTTTGCAGGATATCTTTTTCTGTCCTTTGGATAATTTATTTTATTCTTGTAGAAAGTTTCTTTAAATTCTCTTTTGGCTCTCTTTCTGGACTTTCTTTTTCTCACCAAAGGATCATCTACTGTGAGTCCATACTTGCTGCAGATGGACTTTTTGTCTGGCAGTCTTGATAATTTTTCCAGTGACTTGTTCACCTTTGAACTGGTACAAAGACTCACCAATGTCTTTGTAATATGGGAATATATCTCACCCCATGTGTAAGATTCAAAAGGTAACTGGAAAATCTCTTGCATTCTAATATAATCAACAAATCTAGAAGGTAGAGCAGCAAGGTATACATGTTTCCACAACAGGTTCTTGGAGTCTTTGACCGCATAGATCTGTTGCATCCAGTCTCTATGGAAATCATCAAACTGTGACATCTTATGGCACTTGAGGTTCATCAGGATAACCTCATGTTTATTTGCTATCTCTGTCTCACTGCCGCACCAATGCTCCAGAATCATTGATGTCAGTGCGCCAATCATATTGCTGATGACAGTGCCATCTGGATTGTGAATAACATCTCCTTTCTCATCCTTGAGAACTTCTGCTTCCATGGTTTCAATGAGTTTAGGAGAAGATTCAGTCTCCCACCACCTGAGGAGAGTACCTGTAAAACATTGAATGATAGTTCTACAAGCATCTATTTCAGATTTGCCTCTGAGACACATGAGCTTATATTCTGTATACATCAAATCTATCATTTGGCGGACTTGGCCAATGCTCATGTTATCAATGTTCCATTCTCTATGAGAGTCAGGAAAGAAAGTATGGGCTTCAGGCATTTTTCCTTTTCCTTCAATATCAGGAGCAAAATATCTGGAAAATCTATGTTCTAGAGGTTCATAGATTGGAAGAATATGTGTCTCTTGTGATTTCTGCTCTGGTTTTGTTTTTGTTTCCTTAAACAAAGAAGCAATATTAATATGTTATGATTCATCAGCTTCTGAAGAAATCTCTTTAGGAAACAACAGAGGGAAATTCTGGACATTTCTCACAGGATTTTCAATTTTTATATTTCTCTTTACCAGGAAAGAATTTGGAACTGGCTTTTCAAATTTTGTCAATTGTATCCTTTCAATATTTGCAGTTAAGCTAGTAAGGAGAGTCTTAGTTACACCTATGTGTCCAACTAATTTTTCTCCAACTTCTTCTATCTTGCTCAATGATTCTCTGGTATAAGAGTGGGTCATTCTGGAATCAAACTGCGAATTATTTAAGCAACTATTTACACTATTCAATGAAGACTGTACAACATCTATCTGCTTCTTTACATCTTCTGTTTTTGCTACATTCATTTCTAAGCCTTTGATAGCAGTATTGGTCCAATTTACTTGTTCACTGGCTTTTTGGATTCTCCAATCAATGCCTAAGGCATTTTCATCTTTTTGGACCAGGGGAACGGCTTTGGCTGCATTTGTGCTTTCTCCTAAAATAATTCCTTTATAAGGAGGAAATGTAGTAGGAGTTTCTACCTTTGATCCATCAAGTGCAGTCCATCCATGTTTATCAATTGAAGTAGATCCAGTGAAAACATTTATAGTAGCAATTTTATCCTTCCATGAATAGAAATATATCCAGGTGTTATTTGTTTCCATATAATGTTTCCAATCAGTTGCCAACTGTCTTTTTTGTTCAGGGGTGCATGCTTGGTCAAACTCTTCTGCCTGAGGATTTGTATATAAATCCCAATTCAGCATATCTTTCATCCATTTGGCACTAATTTCTGATTTCAAGCATCCATCCATAAGCGCAAAGAACTTATGCATTTCCATAACTGCTGGCTTTTTACAATCAGAAGGAATTTGTTTAAATCTGCATTCTGGAATTAGCTGTGATTGCTCAAGTTTTCCTAGTCCATATCTTGGTTTTGATGGTCTCATCAAGCAATTCATCTCAGTGAGCCTAGGATCTTCTTCTTCAACTGTTATCATGAGGACATGGTCTGAATCTGGCTCTGGCTCATGTGGGAAGGGAATATCAGAGCATTTAGGATTCGGCCATGAATTGATAGAAGTAGAAGGTGGAGCAATACCAGTTCTTGGATTATGATGCAGATGAACTTTTTGTTTGACTAATGTAAGCAGATTTATGGTTTCTTCACAGTCTGGACATTTTACTTCTAAGGAAGAAAAATTTACATGATGAGCTAATTCATACAACTGGTTATGTCTACAGAAAGATGAGGATGAGCAGGCGGTATCCACAGTGGAAGGATCTCTATAGTATTTGGAAGATTTACAAGCAGCACCAATTCTTCGACGATCAATGGTTGATCTTCGAGGAAAAGAAATGATTGCACTGGAAGCATTTTTAGAAATATTTGCAGAGGTGATATTTCTCGGTACATGAGGCCTAGAATGGTTTACAACCCAATGTTCTGGAAACTGCAAGTCTTCCCATTTAATTAACAGATATTCAACCTTTTGGCTTTTGGGATCTGTTTTGACGACAACACTGGACTTGGAGTCTCTACTAAGTGTATGACGGATAGCAGGCCACAAAGTATTTGTATGTCTAAAACAAGCTTTAGTCTGTATGGCTATATTATTCCTCTTTTTCTTCATATCCAATCCCATCGTTTGGATCTGCAGCTGCAGGATCTCTTCAATGGTTTCATCATAGACATACACAGAGAAATTTGGGAAGCAGTCGAAATAGACTGGACCATCAGACAAAGGGGCCACAATACCTCCAATAATGGAATCTGTATACTTATTGTGCGTCATGTCTCTTACAGTAGCAAGCACAAAAGTGTGTAATCCTTTATGGATTAAAGGATTGATTCCAACCCGAATACATCCTAGGTTAAAATAATTTGTTTTTAGCTTCTTTGCTTCTGCTTGCAAGGCTTTAGGATTGAGCAGAGATATAGTCTGGATACTATCGGAGTTTTCTTGAACTTGACTTACAGATTCTTTAATACTTATCCTAGAAGCAACAATTAAATGGAAAGGAGCTAAGTCACTGTAAACTTCTGAGGGGGTTATTGCGGGCAATTCCCATTGGGCAGAGGGCTGAGTTTCTTCATAGGTAAGTTTAGCAGAGTTAAGAGTTCTACTTGAACTACTAGCAAACATATCCCTAAGGGGATTTTCCTCAGCTTGAGAATCTTTCTCTTCAAGTTCTCGGAAAGAAACAGACTTCCTGAACGATTCCATTTCTGAATAAGAGTACTTTAGTTTTTAGAGTACCAACCTCAAGAACCAGGCGTTACTGGCTCTGATACCAATTTTATGCAGGGGCTCCTATCACGAGCTTGCAACTTGCTATAGCCATCACGGAAGGTACAATTAGTCTTCATATAGCCATCACAGAAGGTACAATTAGTCTTGATATAAAATTAAATGGAAATATTAGGAATTTATTAAAATCAATCTACTTAATAAAGGAAAACATATATATATATATATATATATATATATATATATTAGTGAAATGAAATGAAAAGATATTTTAATATCCACAAGACTAAAAATAGTCTATCGAACTATTAGTTCCCTGCTTTTTGGCTTTTGCAATTCAATCCTTTTCTTGTTCAAATTGATGATGAGCTAGCCCAATTTTCCAGCAATCCCCTCACTGAAAAGACAATGCCAAGAAACCAATGCTAGCATATTCTCATAACTTTCTCTGATGTCTTTGAATGCATCACATTCCAAAATGAATTTTTTTTCCGATTCCAGTGCCCCAGACGTGCAAAATGTACACACTCGTTCTTCCCAAGCTTCTTTAGGCCTTTTCCATCATCTTGTTTCACACCGAAGTTGATGCGAGTTGGTTCTTAATTGAGCAATAAGAACCTTTTCCCTCCACGGAATGCTAGCTCCAATGAACTCTTTTTGTTGTAGATCACACGTAGGGTTGAATTCCTCAATGTAGTACTTCTTCTTTCTACCCAACTATTTTCCCCATACCCGTTTACGAAACTTCTCCATAACAAAATCCTTTAGCTCCTTTCTATTTGTGGGATAGGGATTGAGGTAGATATTCCATTTTTACATCCATATGTAGTTTTGTTTCATCCATGTTTTCTTTCTTTCACTCATGTCTTCATTGAAGATAACATTAGGCCATCTGCCTACTCCCATTTGCTCAACTATTTTTAGATATCTTATGAGTCGCACCATAGCAATTGCTTCAATGGGAGTTGCTCTTGTTTCACTCAACATTATCTCATAAGATACAGAATTTTTTATTTTGAACTTGCTCATGATCAAGCGTTTATGGATTTTCTCAATTTGTTTCCATTTTGAGATGGGGGTGCTACTAGCCCACAATTCACACCTATATAGCATCACTGGATAAACTAGGAGTCAAAAAATAGTTTCAGTCGTTTTCCAATCCCATAACTCTGCCTCTCTACATCTGTTTTGAAGAGCATATAATGCTTTCCACCCTCCTAAAATTCTCTTCTTTTTGCAGTCCTCCCAATTAAGTTTGTTGTTGAAATCAATCCTGAGGTACTTGTACTCATTTACTTCTTCAAAAATGTTGCCTTCAAAAAAGAACGTATGTTGGCTCTGCTTCCTTTTATTAGAAAAAATCATTATTTCGATCTTGCTAATATTAACTTGCATCCCCAGTTCTCCACAAAAATTATATGACATACATCTAAATTCAACCATAGTTGTGCCACATACGGAAGCTTTACCATATGCTCAAATTATAAGCCACCACATCTACCAAAAAGCTCTGCCCTTTATTAAAATCAATCTAAATATAAATTTAGAACCATTTCAGCACAGCCTACCATTATTCTTAATATTAAATGGAGCTATTAAGAATTTATTAAAATCAATTTTAATATAATTAATTGAAGTCAAATTTTTATCGAGATGGAATTAAATTTTTGAAAATTTATTAAATAAATTTAAATATAAAAAATAATATAATTAATATTTTTTAAAATGTTTACTATTTTTTTATTTAATTATTTTTCATTTCTATTTTAGAATTTAATGTATTGAAAGGCACATTTTATAGTCAATATGATTTTGTGTTCTAAGTTAACACATGTTTTTAAAAATAAAAATATTTTAAATAAAAATAAATAATATTGATATTAAAAATAAAAATAATTATATACATTTGATTAATTTTTTATTGGCATAAATTGTTATTTTTATTTTTTTGTTTTGTGCAAGCTAATGAATTAAACATTTTTTGTGCAAGCTAGTCGTCTTACATTACATTATATTGGGATTTTTGGAATCAATTATAAAGCAATGTTATTTATAAACCTAATAAAATAAATATTAGAAGATATATTATTTGAAGAAGATTAAGACACTAGTAACAAAATATATATTTTTAAAATATAAAGATAACTATTACAAAATTAATACGAGAGATCATCACTAAAACCAAATGGTTTGTCGACCACATGTTATCATTCAAAGATAAAGGAAAAAGGTTTGGTGTGCAAATCCATAGGACTTTGGTTTTTAAGAGAACTTTAAAAATTGAAATTGGTTTTTTTAATTTGTGGCAACCCATTAATTTTGTGTGAGTATTTGGTAATAGTGCATAACTCAATCTAAGTGTAAAGCTCATATTTGTTATGTAAAAAAAAATATAAATATTATAATAACTATTATATAAAAGTAATAAAATAATATTCCATATCATATAAATTTTTTATTTCTTCACTTTTTTGTTTTTAAACAAATTGTATAGTTACAACTATCATGACATATACGAAGGATATACTTAGTATATTTATACATTAGAACTTAAAAAATAAATATATTTATACATTAGAACTTAAAAAATAAATGATGACATCCTAAATACCTTTTTTTAACATTGGTTATGTGAATGATATAGGATGCATATATAACTTTTTAAAAATGTGATAATTACAATAGGTTTGATTATTAGGTGGCCAATCATGTCAATGTATGTCAATTTATGTCAATTTCAGCCTCATAGGTTTGTTGGGTTAGCTAGTATTAAACAATAATAACATTAACTTAACAAAAAACTTAACTAATATAATTAATAATCATTTTATTACTAATTAAAAGCGAACTAAAATAATTATTATAATTATTTTAAAATTTGTAAATTTATTAAAAAGTTAGAAATGTGAAATATAAAATTAGGAATATTACCAAAGTTTGCCATAACAATATTTTATATAATGTGATTATGCTTAATACAATCACTTAAACTAACTTGTTCATTTTGAAAGCATCTGTTTATACATTTTATTCTAATTTAGCTATCAATTACTTTTTGCATAATAGGCAAGGACTACGCAGCGTATTACACTTGTTTTTATTATACAATATCATATTATTGATTAGTGTTGGATTATTAATTAATTTATTTGTTTTATAATTTAGGTTTTATTTGTTATTTAGGTATGTTATTATTTTATTAGGTTTAACTTTTTTGTTATTTTTTTAATGAAAATTATGTGATTTAAATGGTAACATTTTTTTAAATGTTTTTTTAAGTTATTTAATTTTATTAATTTTGTTGTTGGTAGATTTTTTTATTACTTAAATGGGATGGAGACAGGAATCATATGCATAACATGGATACAAGGTAATCATAATGTAATGGTTGATTCGGAGGGTGATAACATGAGGTTAAAGATTGAAAATATATGTGAGATTATATTGTAACAAGGCATCATGATGGTATGAAGCATGAGTTAAGAGAGCTAGAACATCACAATCAAAGAAATGATGAAGGCCACATGAGAGGATTTATGGAAGGTCTCATGATTGTTATTGATCTAAAATGGATCCAAACTAGAAATGGTTGTAAGGTTCGGTACTTAAGTGTAATTTGGTAATTAATGAATATTAGATAAACCATAAAGGATAATGTAAAATATAGAGATTAAATGTGACAAAGAAGGGGGGAAACTAAGAAATAAATAAATGAAAAAATAGTAGAAGAATAAAGAGATAGGGGAATGGAAACTAAAAGGTTAGTCTCCTAGCCTTCCCATTACCCACTAACTTTCCCATATCCCATTGTAAGTTGACTCTCAAAGGGCCTTTTGGCCAAAGAGGGGAGTATGACAAAAAGCCATGAGCCACAATGTAACTAGAGATTGTTGGAATAAGAGCATTAGACAACTATGGAATGTCAATTTCCAATTTCGATTTCTAGGGTAAACATTATATTTTTATGTGATGAAATTTTATAAATGGTTCTGTTAATTGTTGTTAATGATTTAGTAATGATTTATTTTTGTTTAAAATATTTTCATTAATTAAATTAATGAATTTATGGTTATGATGAAGAAATTCCACTATATTACATTATATGTACCCAAAAAATTATTCTCCACGAATACTCTATCAAATAGAATAGCTCTAAAAAAATTCCATCTACTTTTGTTGTACTGAGACTAATGGCCATTAGAAACTAGTTGTTATGAAGTTTGGGGGATTCACACATGTTTAAGTATAGACAATAAAAATCACCTACAATCTCTTGAACATTGAAGTCATATGCCCTCTAGGAAGCAATTATCATAACCAACAAATGTTGAAGGTTTTGATGTAATCGTGCGAAGACCATACAAGTTGCATATTGCTCATTGGTTATTACTCCTTGCATGTTAGAGTTGGAAAAAGAGATCGGAAGTAGATCACGCTTTTTGGGAAATGGGTAATGGAATCATAACCTTCTCTTAACTCTTTTCACTACCATCTTTTGGAATTTTATGAAACTCCTTTTTCATGTATCAATGCTCAACTTCAAGACAAAAATAAGCACTTCAAGGAGAGGATTTAGGTGTATGAGCATAGAATCGTAAATATGGAGAAGAACCTTGAGATGATAACAAGGCTATTGTAATTGTTAAAGAACCAACTTAATAAATGTTAAGACTCCCTCCCCATGATTATAGCCATTTATCACAAGAGAAGATCTCAGCTTGTGCAACTGGGAGAGAAGGTCATTTAATTAGATAGCTACTAAGAGGAAAGGCTCACTCAAATGATGGTTTGGTTACAACAAGAGTTGGTAGAAAAGGGAGTAACATTAGAAAAGTTGTAAGAAGTTTTTTAAGAGCATTGGAAATCCAAACCATATTCCATTGCTACTATCAAATCCAACACTATGAATAAGACACTTTTGGTAAGCTTGCCTTCTTTATACATTTCTCAAGACCTTTTGGTGAATTTGAAAAGGGTACTATTGGGCATTTATTCCAAGATAGTAAGATAAATGGGCTAGGTAAGAGAATTAAAGGTATCTTAAGCCCCATTGTAGCTAAACTAGGGGCCAAGCATGAAGTAACAAGTATTGATGGTGGAAAGTAAAAGGTCACAAACAAGAGGACCACATTTGTGAAGGAAAAATACATGGCAAAGTTGGCTTGCTCATCCAAAGTAAAATAAAGTGAATGGGGGTGGAATCAAGCCACCACTCCATCCTTCTTATGGTAGATGATAAAAGAGCAGCAATAAGGGGAGTGGAAACAATTATCTTGTAGCAATACTTTGAAGAAATAACAAGAAAATGGTTGGAACAAGAAGAAGAAAACCAAGAGGCATGCATCAAATAAGAGATTCATTTTTTTCATTTCTAAAAGAATAAAGGATGTCAAGTTGTCAATTGTTGGCATTCAGAGGCATGTTCATTATGTAGGAAGAATGGCCATCAAGTGGCATCTCACTGGGAGAACCAAGCCACATTGCAAAAGCCATATTATTTTTAGAGAATGAATGACATCAATACTTCCCCAAACCAACAAGGAATTCAACAGTAAGGGGAGAAAAGAAGTATGTTAAGTAGTCCATATAATAGTGCCACAAACTTTTTCCACCATTGCAAGTTGAATTGGGCATTGGGAACAAAAGTGTCGGTGACTCTATGTAGAGTTTCACCTTATGAACCACACATCCAAGAGAAAAGTGTGGAAAGTAAGGCTAAAGATGATAAGAAACTCATTGCATCTCCAACCCAAGGAGTAGAAATTGTTGAAGGAGTGATTGCAACATAGGAGGTCAACATCACAATCAAAGAGGACAATGGATTGATCTCAACAACCAAGACAACCCCATTTCAATTGTTACACCCATTCTTTTAAAAGGATTTTCCCTTCTTGGAGATGTACCATAGATTAGTGCATGGAGGTTTATGGTAGTCCCTTGTCCTTTTAAATCTAATTCTAAAGGAATTCCCCTCAATCTTACGGTCTATTAATGGTTGGTATATACAGTCATATAAGTGTAGGATTCACCAAATTTTTTGTGTAGAAGAAGTGTTGGGTATGTGTTATATTATTTTCATGATTAGCCATGTTTCGATCCCAATTCCAAATAGTGGGGTGCTTTCCCCCCATATAATTGTCTCCATGGTGGAGTCCCCCCCTCGTGAGGGCCTTTGGGGTAGTGCCCTCAAACCGAAATTTTTGGAAAATATTCCTTGTAAAATATTGTAATTTCATAGTCAATCTGGATCATTCATCATTAAGTCATAGATATGATAGTAGGAGTTATGTTAGATTTTTTCCCTAGAAGGAAACCCTCTTTTAAGAGAGAATTGTATAGTGGCTATGTAATCGTTAAGAAATAGAAAAATCAATATGGTTTTCCCACTTATGGGTTTCCAAGGTAAAATATTTATGCAAATTGGGTGCAAGTGCCATTGAATCTTTTTTGTTTTATATTGAGAATTTGTTTGCAATAATTATCTATGTAGGGTTAAAACCTACATTTGGTATCAGAGTTGTTTAGGCTTCAAGGGGATGCTTTTGTGGCCAATGAGTTATGGTAGACCCTGTTACAACGGTAGATCTATGAAATTGATTCTTGTGGTGAAAGGAAATGACAAGAAATTCAAAGATGTAGATTGAGAAATTCAAGGGAAATGTTTTGAGTTGTGGAAGATTAAGATGGAAAAATTGTTAGTAGATAAAGATTGGTGGATCGCAGTGGATCTAGGTACTAAACCAATGGAAATTTCGACAAAATATTGGACCAAGTTGGATCAAAAGGAAAATAGAACCATATGATTGTGTCTCTCAAATTCAGTATTGTTGAATGTCTCGAGAGAAGCTACAGTGAATGCATTATGGGACAAGTTAGTGAATTTGTATCAGTTTAAGTCCCTCATGAAGAAATTGTTCCTACGAAAGAATTTGTATAACCTAGGGATGAAGAATGTAGACTCAGTAATAGAGGATCTTAATGCCTTCAATGCAGTAGTAAGTTAGCTATTATATGTTGATATTGAGATTCGGATGAAGATAATTGCATCAATTTATTGTGTTCTCTAGTGAATTCATGGGATAGTTTGGTTGTTTCCATAGGTATCAATGTAATTACCTTAGTTTTGATGATATAGTCTCACCCTTATTGTCGAAGGAGATGAGATAGAAAACATGGAAAGCCAAAATGGACATGCCATGTATATAAGAGGATGCTCCCATAATAGAAATAAAAATAAGTCCTCACGTGGGAGATCTAAATCTAAAGAGATATATAAATCTACAATAAAATTTATAAAGGTGTATTGGAAATGTGGAAAAGAAGGGAATTACAAGAAAGAATGTAGATCCAAAACTACTAAGAAAGTGAAGGGATCTTATGATGCTCCTTCTGTAGAAGGAAAAGCCTCCTCGGATGGAGGGTATGTGTACTTGGCTTCTTCAAGTATTCATGTATATCATGAGGCATGGTTGGTAAACTTAGGTGCATCCTTCCATATGACTTCTCACACGGGGTGGTTTTGCAAGTATGAAAGATATGATGGTGGCAATGTTTTCTATGGAGATAAATCTATAGCCATAAGCGCCAGAGGACAAGGAAAATTCAAGTTGAATCTCATGGGTGGAAGGATTAGAACACTCCTTGGTGTTCTGCACATCCCAAGGTTGCAAATAAATTTTATTTTTGTAAGCAAGATGAGTGATGCAGGTGTAAAAGTAGTGTTTGAAAAGGATACCTACAGGACGGCTCAGATGGGAAATGGTACTGCTAAGGGAAGTTATAATTAGAACTATATATGTTCCTGGAAAGTATTGTTAGTGATGGGAAAAATAGTTCTATTTTCCCTGAGAGTGGAGTAAAAGAAGGAAAAGCTCATATATTCTTTGGGAAAAGACTATGTTATGGCATCAAAGACTGGGACATATCGAAGAGAAGGGCCTTTGAGTATTACATGGTAATGCTTTGGTACAGTATGTCAAAATTCTCTCTGGATTTTGATTTTTGTGAACATTTTTATATGGGAAGCATAATCGGGTGAGATTCTCCTATGTTGCTAAAAGAGCATAGGGAATACTACAACTAGTGCATGGTTATGTGTTTGGACCTGTATCGGTTCCATCATTGGGTAAATTTATGTAGTATGTCTCATTTATAGATGAATTCTTGAGGAATACACATATATTTCCTTGGGAATAAATCTAAATTCTTTGATGGATTTAAAGAATTTAAAGCTCTCATGGAAAATCATATAGAGAAGAAGATAAAGGTGTTGAGGACAAATAATAGTGGAGAATTATAAAAGAATGAATTTGAAGAGTTATATAAGAAGTGTGGCATAGCACAATATAATAATACTCTATACACAGTAGGATGGAGTTGCAGAAAGGATGAAGAGGACGATGATGGAAAAAGTAAGGAGCATGCTCAATGGTGCCAAGTTAGGTCAGGGATTCTAGGTAGAGGCTATGGATATTGCATGTTACCTGGTAAATAGATTACTCTCATTGGAATTATATGATATTATTCCACATTATATATGGCCTGTTAAAAAACCATTTCCCACACATCTTAGGGTATTTAGTTGTGATGCATATGTATATTTTCGAAAGGTAAATAGAACAAAGTTGGATAATAAATCTGAAAGGTGTATCTTTATTGGTTATAAAAATGGTTTGAAAGGTTAAAAGCTTTGGAATGCATAAATTGAGAAGGTTGTGTATAGTCAACATGTGGTATTTAGAGAAGTGAAAGATGTTATCAAACGGGAAATCTTACCAAGGGAGAAAGATCCAAAGAAGATAAGGTTTAAACTGAAGGATAATGTGTTAGAATTATGATTACACTAAGAGGGGTGAATCGATGTAATGGCCAATTTAACCAATTTAAAAAATTTCATAATTTATCATAATTGAAAGCATAATAGTACATCAATGAAATAAACCATCACATCAATACACATGAATACTAGATATACATGGAAACCCTTGTGGGAGAAAACAACAAATATTCTTATCTTCTCCAATCTTTGATTACATGAATTTGCAGGCTCCAACCTAATTAAAACACCAACCTCTAAAATATACAAGCATAAACTTGTTGTAGGCACCAACCTCTAAAATTTGCAAGCACCAACTTGTTGTAGACTCCAACCTGATTGAGGCACCAACCTATGAAATCTGAAAGCACCAACTTGTTGTAGGCTCCAACTTGATTGAGACACCAACCTCTGATAGAGGCACCCACCTCCTTCACCAAAACATAATGGACCACTTTTCACAATCTTTCAAACTAGATCCATAAGCTAAAAACACAATAAATACCCCTAAAAATTTTGATCATATCAATGCAACCTCAACCTGTTCTTCAATCATCAATAGTAGCATCTTCTTTATTTCTTATTTTGATCACCAAGACTAAACTTTCTCATGAGCCCTACAACATTTTGACAACAACAAAATCAATATAGCTTCTTTCCCTCAAAAATTTGTCATCATGACTTTTCATGTCCCTCTTTCAAAACACAACAAAATTATTGTCATTTTTCCCTTTTCAAAAATCAATTTTGGCCTCAAAATGACCCATAAAACATTATAAAAATTAACAGTTTGACAAAATGATCCTAATGGCTTGACAGAATGTACCTTTTTAATTTGTCGTCTACATAATACACTTCTTGGTGCACACTTGATGGAATGAACCCCACCTATTTGACGGAGTGTGTAGGAATTTATAGGGTAAGTTCCTTATATAGAACACTAAAGGACACTACTCACAAACAGATCACAGATCAGTACACCAGTATTCTTAACATGGTTAAAACCCTTAAAGAGGGAAACAGTCCATGGCCTGAAACAATGCGACCACTTCAGACAATTTGTTAATGTAAAAGAAAGAAAATTTGCATAAGCTTCTCTCATGAACAGTCACCTAATAAATGACCCTCCAATCTCTTTAAATAGAGATCATGGACCAATCAGGTTTTAAGCCACGGATCAAGTGTCGGTAATACTGAGAAGAGAATGAACTGTCAGATCACTTCATGTCTAGAACATATCATGACCATCGGATTGTAAATTACAAAAAATACATACTAAAGAAACACACTTTACTAACTATACACTAAACCAAGTTATACTTAATTATTTCCTATGTGTCAGAATATCCTAACATCCCCCCTTAAGAACAACTTGGGATAGGATTGAAGGATGTACAAATATGACACAATAGGAGAAGGAAGGAGTCATTAGAGCCTATCCCCCCTTAGTGACAACTTCCTAAACTCCAACCATAAATCGAAGTTTACTAAACTTTGCATCTGTGAGAGCCCTTGTAAAGATGCATGTAACTTGATCATCGGTTGAACAATATTGCACTTCAAGAACATGGTCATGAATGAGCTTTCTGATGAAGTGCATGTGTAGTTCAATGTATTTGTTACATTGATGTTGGACTAGATATTTGCATAGTTGAATGGCACTTTGATTATCACACCAAAGTGTAGTCAAATGTCACTGTTGAAAACCAAACTCTGACAGGATCTGACGAAGCCACAGGACTTCTTTACTAGCTTCAACAGTGCCACGATACTTTGCTTCTACTGAAAAAAGTGAAATGGCACTTTGTTTCTTGCAAGCCCGTGTAATAGGTCCAAAACCAAGAGTGAAGACATAACCTGCAGTAGACTTTCGGTCATCAGAGTCACCAGCCCAATAAAAATCAGTGAAACCAACCAATAGAAGAGATGCTTCTGCACTATAATGAATCCCAAACTGAACTTTACCTTGAACATAATGAAGTATTCTTTTAGCTACTTTCCAATGACTTTCATGTGGGTTTTGCATAAACCGAGCAATAGTGCCAACAACAAAGGAAAGGTCAAGACATGTTTGGGTCAAATACAAAAGTTTTCCAACAAGATGACAGTATAAGGTAGCATCAACTTCAGGGGAAGTACAAGTGACTGAAAGTTTGGCTCCAGAATAAAAGGGAGAAGGGTTTGTCTTGCAGTCATCCATGTGAAAGTGGCGTAGAAGATCACAGGCATACTTGGACTGTGAAAGGGAAATACCTTCTTTGGGTTGCAAGACTTGAAGACCAAGAAAATTATGCAAGTGTCCTAAGTCTGGAATTTCAAATTGCTTTTTAAGGCTGGACTTCACATGGTTTATAAGGTTGGGATCACTACAAGTAAGGATAAGATCTTTGACATAAAGAAAAATAATGATAAGAGACTTACCAACTTTCTTGGTGTAGACGATATTGTCAGAATGACACCTAGAAAATCCAATATCTAAAAGAAAGCTATCCATTTTGGCATACCAAGCCTGATGGGCTTGCTTGAGACCATAAAGGGATTTCTTAAGCCGACATACAAGGCTAGAGTCTGTTTTTATAAATCCATGAGGTTGTTCCATATAGATTTATTCATGTAAGTCCCCATACAAGAAAGCGGATTTAACATCCATCTGATGGACTTCCCATTTGAAAGAGGCAGCAAGGGAAAGAACAAGGCAGATAGAGTTCATTTTGGCAATAGGGGAGAGGGTTTCAGTATAGTCAATGCCTTCAACTTGTGAAAAAAACCTTAGCAACAAGATGATCTTTATGTTTATCAACTTTTCCATCTTGTCCAAACTTGGTTCTGTAAACCCATGTACATCTAACAAGTTTTCGTCCCTATGGAAGAGGAACAAGGTCCCATGTATCATTGTCAATAATGAACAATATTCTTCATTCATAGTTGCGTCCCAATCAGGAGGGCCTGAAGCTTCTACAAAGGTGTTAGGATCATAATTCATTGAAGCTTGAGCCAGGAAATAAGAGGCTCTATTGAACTGAGAACGTGTATGACGTTGATCTATAGGATCACCTACAAGAGCACCTGTTGCATCCTGAGTAGCACGTACCCATTTTGGAAGTTGAAGAGCTGAAGGAGGATCACGAGAAGGTGGGGGCAGATTGTCATCCTCGTTATCATCATCTGAAGAAGGAATATTTTCAGAAGTAGAAGGGATAGAGAGATGTGGCACATCCGCCGAACTAGGCTCGTAGGGCGATATATTTTCAACAAACTTTACATCTCTTCTAATGATAACATTTTTTGGATTTAGGTTGAAGAAGTCTATATCCTTTGACATCTTCAAAATAGCCAACAAAAATACATTTTTCACTCTTAGGTTCTAAGGCTTTATGTTTCTCATCTAGAATATGAGCCCATGCTTTGCTTCCAAAAACATGAAAGTGACCTACATCTGGATTTAGCTCCATGCTTCTTCTAGAGTGATATTCTTTAAAACCTTAGTAGGGGTGTGATTTACTATGTAATTTGCACAATTAATTGCTTCTGCCCAAAAATTAAGACTAACTCCTTTAGATTAAAGCATACAATCATCAATTTCCTTTAAGGTGTGATTCTTCCCTTCAGCTACACCATTTTTTTGTGGAGTATATGGAACAGTATGTTGCAATTGAATTCCATGCTCAGTGCAAAATTTAATGAATTTTTTTGTTAACATATTCTCCGCCATTATCAGATCTTAGCTTAAGAATTTGATGTCCAGATTGTTTCTCAACAAATGCCTTAAAGGCAAAGAACATGGTAAAGACTTCACTCTTGAGTTTTAAGAAGTATACCCAAGTGTGTCTAGAGAAATCATCAATGAAAATTAAGAAATACTTATAGCCAAAGAATGAAACAACTAGAAGTGGACCAGATAAATCACTATGCAAAAGTTGTAAAGGGGTTGAGGCGTGCCAGAAGGCATGTTTTTCAAAACTATCCCGATGATGTTTCTAAGTACACATCCAGAACAAACACCATCTTTGCAAGATAGCATAGGAAGACCTGTCACCATATTTTCTTTACATAGATTTTCAAGGGAGCGATAGTTTAATTAACCAAATCGCTCATGCCAAAGTTTGCTCGCTTCATCATTATGAGAAACAAATACCGAGAGAAGAGTTGATGACCCAAATTTATTAAACTTATACAACCTTGTAAAATCATCAGCAATGTCAGTAGCTAAAATATAGCTAGGATCTCTTAGTTCCTTAATTACAACATCATGAGGTGAAAATTCAATAGCTTTATCTTCACCTGCATGAGTTATCTGATATACAGATAGAAGGTTGTAGGATAAGGTAGAACACATAATACATCATTAAATTGACCATTGTCTAGATGAATAGTTACAGTCCCTACAACACTAAGAGATTTATCATCACCAACATATATATTTTTGGTGTTACAATCATTTAAATAAGAAAACATGGATTTGTTTTTGGCCATGTGATAAGAAGCTCTAGAATCAATGAGCCACTCGTGAGAATGAGAAGAAGAAGATATATTTAGTGCATAACCTAACCAAAATGCTTGACAACCACATGCAGAAAGTGTTATTCTTGAAGATGAAGTTGAAGTTGAAGAGTGCTCCAAATGGATGTTATGTTTCTTCATTGTTGCTTCCAAGGATTCCATCTTCTTAAAACATTTGGATTCTAAGTGGTCATCACGATTACAAAAGTTGCAATATCGATCAATCTTCTTCCCTTTGTTTTTAGTCACCTTATCATTTCGTTGAGTTGATTTTTCATTTTGAGATTGAAATGGCTTAGGACCCTTGTTTTGTTTAGGACCATTCTTTTTAGGATGTTGCTTCTTAGCATTCTTTGAACTTGGTTGTTGTTAGGCTGCTAAGGCTTTCTTAGAAGAGTTTCCAGTATTAAGAAGACCAAGATGTAAGATTTTTTCTTGTTCTCTTATTAAAGAATCACAAAAGGCACCAAAAGAGGGGGACTTGTAGTCTTGTCCTTGAGAAATATAGGTTTCTCTACTAGAATGGAAGGTGGAAACAAACATAGAGTAGGCTAGTCCTAACTTAGTAAGAATGGAATAGATAAGGCTACCATCTTCTTTCTTAACCTTAAAACCTTCCAAGAGAAGTCTAAGGGTCTTGAACTTGGACAAAATATCTTCACTAGAAAAAAATTATTGGAGTCCAATGTAAGCAACTCATTTTCGAGTTGATGGGCTCTAATTTCATTTTTAATTCCATAAATTTTATTGAGGTTTTTCATTGCTTCATCGAGGGTATCCATTTCTACAATATGAAATCTAAGGTCTGGAGAAATAGACATCCCTATCTACCCACATGCTTGATCTTACTTATTTTCTCATTTGGCTTACTTATCTTCATCTTGAGGTTTAGACTCTTGGCCTGAGGCTATTCTATAAAGACCTTTCCTTCTAAGTAAATCCACCATGTAGGATAGTCATTGGAAGTAGTTGATGTTGTCAAGAATAACTAAGCGTGGACTTCCCATTTTAAAAGAAATTGAAGTTGTATATTCTGAAACTAAGTGTTCCAATGGAAATATCTCGAAAAATTAGGCCAATTAAAAAAACGGCTCTAAAAAGAGCTTACAGATGAAGAAGTTATGGTTTTTTGAAGAAAAGTTGTTGGAGATGCCAACGAACCACATGAATGTTGGGAAGTTGATGATAATATTATATTTAAAAAATAAAAAAATCTCCCCTTTCCAAACTTAATCTAATTAGTTCACTTTAAAAAAAAAAAAGATTATTTTACCTGACCCACTTTATAAATAAGTGAAAGTCACTTTTACAATGGTACTTTATGAACTATCCACTAAATTGTAACTAAAATAAAAGATAAAATGACTTTAAAATTATAAGTGATTTACTTTTTATAATGAGTGAGAACACTTTTACATAAAGTAACTTTAAAACATAAGTTTCATGTGTTTTTTGAAAAAGTAACTCACTTTTTATAATAAGCGAGAACACTTTTACATAAAGTAACTTTAAATCATAAATTTCATGTGTTTTTGAAAAAAGTAATTCAACAAAAGAAAGAGCTGAACCCAAGACCTCTATTATCATAAAGTAACTTTAGACTAAGTTAGCTACTTTTAAAGGTTAGTAATTGTTGAAAAGGAGGAAAAAAAAAAATTAAGCTTTGGGGTGCGTGCTTACTTGAAAAAATTATTTTTGCCTACAAAACAAAATAAACAACCACAAAAACCAAACGAATAATTAAAAGTATCCAAGCATTACAGCTTAAATTTTGATTTGGCTAGAAACTAGATATTTTCCTCAATGTTTCCGATTTTCCGAGATCACACTAAGGCACAATAGAAAAGAGCATACGCATGAGAAAAAACATTTATTTATGTTTCTGGTTTGCCCAAATCACACAGAGCCGTGGGGCAAAGAGCATATGCAGAAATGAAAGGTATAAATCTGATAATAAAAAAAAAAATATAGAGGACTATAAACCAAAATAAACAGAGAATAAATAACTATAACTACAAATGAAGATTGTATACCTCCATATCTTAAAAATGGTGTAGCTAGGGCTACCGGAAATC
The DNA here is from genome assembly GCA_031772625.1 of Pinus tabuliformis. NCBI lineage: Eukaryota > Viridiplantae > Streptophyta > Pinopsida > Pinales > Pinaceae > Pinus > Pinus tabuliformis. The sequence goes on along the minus strand of CM062804.1, from coordinate 543,232,059 downwards.
TTTTCGCTTGAAACAAAAGGGGTTCCTCACTCGAACAGATGCTCCTAACACAATGGAGTAGTCCTCTTGGCCCGAAAGCAGTCAGAAACCTAGGAAACGACAGTCGGATGTAGTTTTACCTACTTCGGATTTGGATCGCCAATAGATGCACCCTCGAATAGCTCTGATACCATGTAGGAATTTACAGGGTAAGTTCCTTATATAGAACACCAAAGGACACCGCTCACTAATAGATCACAAATCAGTACACCAATATTCTTGACATGGTTAAAACCCTCAAAAAGCGAAACAGTCCACAGCCTGAGCCAACACGGCCACTTCAAGCAATTTATTAATGTAAAAGAAAGAAAATTTACATAAGCTTCTCTCATGAACAGTCACCTAACAAATGACCATCGATGTTCTTTAAATAGAGATCATGGAGTAATCAGGTTTTAATCCACGGATCAAGTGTCGGTAATACCAAGGAGAGAATGAACAGTCGGATCATTTCATGTCTAGAACATATCATGACCGTCGGATTGTAAACTACAAAAAGTACATACTAAAGAAACACACTTTACCTAAATATACACTAGACCAAGTTATACTTAATTATTTCCTATGTGTCAGAATATCCTAACAGAGTGCACTACTCAAGTTTGAAAAAAATCTCTTCTCCATGCACTTAGTTCCAAACACCAAAAGAAAAAAATTAACCTTGAACTCAAACCTGTGACCACCGCAAAGAAAAATAGACTCAAAACCAACTCGATTTTGAGTTATATTTACATAGTCAGCCCTGCAAAATAAATAAATAAATGTGTGTGTGTCTGTGGGATATCAAAACACATACCATAAAAAAAATGCCCCAAGCTCGAGCATGTGACCACATAACTACAACACAACTTCCAAACCGCAAAGCCACACATATTGTTTCATAACTACGTTGAATGAATGATGTGTGAAATATATATATATATATATATATATATATATATATATATATACATACACACACACACATGTGAGAGGGTGGCCCTATGTAGCTCACCCATGCCATCAAATGTCAATGGAGCCGACCAATATGACTAGATCATGTCATCAATGTGACATCATTGTGCCATGTGGCACCCTTTGGGTGGTGCCACATGTTACCCAAAAATTACCAAGTTGGTCACTCAAAACCACCTATTTGACATGTCATGTGTCCATGTCATCAAGATAACACATCACCCATTCTTCCACATCATCCATGCCATGTGTCTAGGTTATAGTGTGTATTACGTAGATTACATTTGTGTATGTCATTCAATCACGTCAAAAATTGGTCCCCCCAAGTCAAAACATATATTACATCGAATCTTCCATGTCAATCATGACATCAAACCCACCATGTCAAACATATATTATTTCAGACTTTCCATGTCAACGTATATCACACCAAACCGGTAGATCTGTCATGATATCAGACCTACCATGTCAAATGTTGGACCCACCATAAGTATACATTATGGTTGGTTAATAATATATGTTACCTCGTTCTATTTATGGTAAACCATGTGGGATGGGGGCCACACCCTCACAATTACCATGTGGAGCCACAACACAACACAACCCAACCAAATCCACTGGTTAAAGCTCATGCATGTTCAAATAAACACCATGTTGATCACCCAAATTGGATTGATCTATCTACAAAGATGTGCACTAGTTAATGAATTTGGGGTTTTTACTCCTTTTTCTCCATTATGAACTTGCTTGACTTCAAAGTGGTGTTTCTCCTTATTCCTTGGGAGTTTAACCAAGTGCAATATGTCGATAGAAAGTTCTCGAAGAGAAATATCCAACCAAACCATTTGCAACCTTGTTTGATCAACATAACTCCAACAAATGATCAATAATCTTCAAGCTATCATGCCTCCTTTGACATCATTGATGTGTCAACAAATGCTAAATGATATTCCAAGGCATCGTGCCTCCTTTGACATCAAATACATCATACATCATTTGACATCAAAGACATCATACCTCCTTTTACATCAATGGCATGACATTGGTTGTCAACAATGATAAAACTATGCCAAAAAATCTCCCCATTTTTCATTGATGGAAACATCACCAAACTTCGATGGTTATTGATGGAAATCGACAAAACTCCCCCTATCATCTTGCTGCAAAAATTTTCCTCATGATATAGTCAATGTATGTTATCTTTCCTTTTGACACCAATGGAAAAGGTACCCACTGATAATGGTTGCTCTTCCAATAACCAATGACACACAATTACTACTTCTACTTGTGGACCTAACCCCCCCATGAATGAACTCTCCCCCTGTGAATGAAATATCCTCTTGTAAATACTTTCTACATGTGGCTATAGTCATACTCCCCCTATGACTATGTTAAAGGTCGTCCCTATCACCTCCAAATTATTAGAAAAGCACCTGCGCAAATCCTTGATCCTATGCAAGTGTCTCAATATCCAATTTGTTGGTTCACTACTCAACTTCCTTGTATTTATCAATTTCTCTTTCTAATAATGTATCCCCCTTATGCCTAGGCTCCTTCAATCTTCTACATTCACCTTGGACACCATTGCTTCTTCAAATTCCATCTCAATCACACATATATACTTGAAGAAGCCTTCACTAATGGATTAGATCTAAGTGATCATATTTATCCTTGGCTCTTCTTGTTTCCTTCTCCATGATTTAGTGATATTTCTTGGGTTAATAGAGAAACCTTCTTCCTTGAACCATCACATATTAATCCTGCAACCATGAGTTATATGCCCTTAATTTTTGCATTTGTAGCATTCTATATTTAGCTTGAATATTAGCATAAATAGCCCATAAGATTTTATGTTGGATCTTTAGATTTCATTGCCCATATATTTGTTCCTGGAAATATGATTTTTTTGAAGGTGGTTCACGGACATTGAGTGGCAACTACATCCATGGGAAAATCTAGGTAGATCAACCCAAAGGGATCTACCCTCCAACCAAACTAGCAAGGCCTAATTCCAGGGGTGTCGAGGAGATTTAACCTTGTGACCTCCCCATATGTGAGGTACTTAGCAACAGGAACTCGACGAACTGAACTATCCCTTGGGGATGTTCCTAGAAATCTGATTATAGCCTGTATCTCTAACATAATCATTCTTGACATAGGAAATCCCTTGCTTTATTTCCAAATCTTGTATATAAAAATCAATGACCAAACAACATATTGATGCCTAGTTGATTGGAGTTTTCTTAAAGAATTTATCCTAGAGATGTTACTCCTTGGAAAAGATTCATCTTTTTGTTGATCCTTGACTCATATTACATTTTTTCTTGTAAATCTATTGAGAGTATTAGAATGACTACCTAATGTAGTAGTGTTTTTTAATTCATCCTAGTTTCTTTCTTTGCTCTAGCTGAATTTATGATCATGTTGTTGATTCCTTGTTCCTTCTTGAGTGTTACTTGTGTTGCTAAAATGAACATGCTTATGCTAATATCTTGCTTGATTGGAGTTCTTATTGTTGGATTCTTAAACTAGTTCAATGCTCTTGGGCTTTTCTCCATTTGATATCCTTGAGCTTTATCCACCAACATAGCCCAAACATGTTTTCAATAATGGTGATCTCTAGAGGATGAGGATGTTATCTAATGACTCATAACCTTTAATGAGCTTAAAGAATGTGATCTTTTTAATTATTTTCTTAAAAGAAAAATTTCTCCTTCGAATTTTTCGCAGTGTTCTTCCTTTTCTTTAAACTGCTTTGAAAGAATCTCCTCTATCTTCTTGGTTTCTTCTAGTTCATTTTTCATAAGGATGATAGAATCTACATCATAGTCTTTATCCTTGTATTCTTACAGTTTTTTTCTAGTTGATCTATCGTTTTTCTTAGAGGTCATAGTTCTTCCAAGGCACTTATAAATTCTCCTTCAAAGTATACTTCTACTTCAATCTCTTCTTCATTATATTTGACACTCATGGTTGTGAACACTATCTCTCTCGTTACCATATATGCTTTCATTTATTTCACAACCATTATCTTCTTTTGAGTACAAGCTTCTCTTTTTGACATTTCATGTTCTTTTATGATCATTATATTTGAATTTTACTTCATCGTCACTATCATTTACTTTTGCATAAGGAAATTTAGAATCATAATGTCATATTCTTCCACATTAAAAACATTTAAATGGAAGCTTACCTTTGAACTTTCCAATTGCCTTTTTTAGCTTTCTTACAAATTTGGCTTCCTCTTTGTCTGATTCATGAATGGAGTCTTCTTGAATACCATGCTTGCTTCCTTCCTTGACTGCTTTGAATGTGGCTTCTCTGGATCATGTCTTCTACATTTTCATCCTTAGTTCATACGTAGTAAGATTTCCATGATGGTCTCTATGTTTAACTTTTGAATGTCATATTTCTCCTCAGTGGCTGAAACTTTAGCTTTAACCTCAAGGGAAGAGATCTTAATATTTTACGAACAATATCAGCCTCCTTGGTTGTTTCATCGAGACCTTTGATTGTATTGAAAATACCATCTAATCGGAGGAAATATGAGGCAATATATTCACCTTCTTCCATTTTCAAACTTTCAAAATGACCTCTATAAATTTGCAGCTTTGCCTCCTTTATTTTATCATCCCCTTCAATACATCTTTTAAGCTTATCCCACAGTTCTTTGCCTGACTTGCAATGCATCACTTTGACAAATTCAGTATTTGATCAACCACTTAAGATGGCATTTTTTTTCCAATGCATTAAATATATATATAGTTTTACCAATATCATTAATGGGAGGAGTTGCAGGTACTCGGTAACCATTCTCAACATCCATCCATACATCAATACCTAAAGACATGATGTATGTTTCCATTCTTATCTTTTAGAAAGCACAGTTTTTTCCAACAAACTGAGGAGCCTTGCCTAAAGATCCCTTGAGATTGGCAATTTTCCTTGTGAACAACCTTCCAATAATCAATTGTTACTGAATAAACCTGATATGATGCCATTTTTTAAAAGTATGATTACGTTGAGAGGTGGGGTGAATCAGTGTAATGGCCAATTTAACCGATTTAAACAATTTCATAATTTATTATAATTGAAAGCATAACATTGCATCAATAAAATCAATCATCACATTAATACACATGAACACCATATATATGTGGAAACCCTTGTGGGAGAAAACCACAAATCTTATCTTCTTTAATCTTTGATTACATCAATTTGCAAGCACCAACACCCAAAATCAATTTGTAGGCTCCAACATGATTGAGACACCAACCTCTAAAATATGAAAGCACCAACTTGTTGTAGGCTCCAACCTGATTGAGGCACCAACCATTGAAATCTGCAAGCACCAACTTTTTGTAGGCTCCGACCTGATTGAGGCACCAACCATTGAAATCTACAAGCACCAACTTGTTGTAGGCTCCAACCTAGTTGAGGCACCAACCTTTGAAATTTGCAAGCACCAACTTGTTGTAGGCTCTAACCTAATTGAGGCTCCAACCTAATTGAGGCACCCACCTCCTTCACCAAAAAATAGTGGACTTCATAATCTTTCAAACTAGATCCATATGCTCAAAACACAATAAATTCCCCTAACAAATATGATCATATAAATGCAACCTCAACCTATTCTTCAATCATCAATAGTATCATCTTCTTCATTTTTTGTTTTGATCACCAAAACTAAATTTGTTCATGAGCCCTGGAACATTTTGACAACCACAAAATAAATATAGTCTCTTGCCCTCAAAAATCAATTTGGGCCTCAAAATGACCCATAAAACATTATAAAAATTAACAGTTTGACAAAACCCTAATGGGTCAAAAGAAGGTACCTTTCTGATATGTCATCTACAAAATGCACTTCTCAGTGTGTGCTCAATAGAATGTACCTGATCGGTTCGACAGAGTGCACTACTCAAGTTCAATATAATTCCCTTCTTCATGCTCTTAGTTCCAAACACCAAAAAAAAAAACCCTTGAACTTGTACCCGTGACTACTACATAGAAAAACAGGCTTGATACCAACTCGGCTATGCGCTATGTTCACATAGCTTGGCCGTGATATATATATATGGTCACATGAGAGGGGGGATTTACAGAGCCGACCAATGCCATCAGCCATCAATGGAGCCAACCAATATGACTGAGTCATGTAACTAAGACCCAATAAATCTCATGTGACCATGCCATATAACCCAGACCTAGTGTCCATGTTCAACCAATCATTGTCGTCAAAATGGTGTCATTGTGCCATGTGGCACCCTTTGGGTGGTGCCTTGTGTCACCCAAAAATGGCCTTGTTGGCCGCTCAAAATTGCATATTTAGCTTCCAAACACCAGAAAAAAATTAACCTTGAACTTGTACCCATGACCACTACAAAGCAAAACAGGCTCGATACCAACTCAATTATGTGTTATGTCCACATAGCCTAGACGTGATATATATATATATATCTATTACATGGGGGGGGGGCCTTTACGGAGCCAACCCATGCCATCAGCCATCAATGGAGTTGACCAATATGACTAAATCATGTGACTAAGACCCAACAAATCTCATGTGACCATGCCATATAACCCTAACCTAGTGCCCATGGTCAACCAATCGTTGTCGTCAATATGACGGCATTGTGCCATGTGGCACCCTTTGGGTGGTGCCTTGTGTCACCCTTTGGGTGGTGCCTTGTGTCACCCAAAAATGGCCTTGTTGGCCAATAAAAATTGCCTATTTGACTTCCAAACACCAAAAAAAAATTAACCTTGAACTTGTACCCGTGACCACTACAGAGCAAAATAGGCTCGATACCAACTCGGTTATGCGCTATGTTCACATAGCCTGGCCGTGATATATATATATATATACATGAGATGGGGGGCTTTACAGAGCCGACCCATGCCATCAGCCATCAATGGAGATGACCAATATGACCAAATCATGTGACTAAGACCCAACAAATCTCATGTGACCATGCCATATAACCCAGACCTAGTGTTCATGGTCAACCAATCGTTGTCGTCGACATGAATTCATTGTGCCATGTGGCACCCTATGGGTGGTGCCTTGTGTCACCCAAAAATGTCCTTGTTGACCACTCAAAATTACCTATTTGACATGCCACATGTCCACATCATTAAGCTAACATGTCACCCATCCATGCCACGTGTCTAGGTTATACTGTGTATTATGTAGATCATGTGTGTCTTTGTTATTTGGCCACGTCAAAAATTGGTCACCCCAAGTAAAAACATTTATTTCGTCAAATCGGCCATGTCAATTATGAAGTCAAACATGCCACATCAAACATATATTATATCGAACTTGCCACATCAATATATATCTCATCGGACCACTAGACCCACCATGGCATTGGATTGTTAATTTTGAAGCTCAGTGACAAATTCCAACCATGGGACAAGATTCCTCTTTTCGAGAGGACCAATTTAGACTATTGAAGTGCTCGATTTGGAAAAGGGAAAGTGTATTTTTGAATTAAAGCCCACATGCATATTTGATCAGGTTAGCCCTAAAACAAATTGGACACCCTTGTAAGGCTATAAATACAAGTGAACTTAACCTCATTTGGACATGGTCATGAGACATTCTTCCATTCTCTTCTTTGGTTTGGCTCGCACAGGTCTAAGGCAAGTTCGTGAAGATTGGTTGGCACAAGTCTGAAATTGCAAGGTTTGAATCTCGCGTCTCTGTTTTTAAGGGTTTGGGTCTCAGCCATAGGCATGTCATGGAGAAATTTTGACCAAAGCCTTTCAATCACATGCATGACACATCTTCCCTACGACTGGAACCTAAAGGTTGAATTTTTCAGTTGACCAAAGTTTTCTCCCGTTGACCGCAGAGTTTGGCAGTTGACTACAGACAATGATATTTGACTACATGTTCTTGAATTAGGGTTTTTGGATTATTAGCATTGTCGGGTTCATCTTATGGATATTGCTTAGTTGATTTTGTTGGATAGTTGTATGAATGAAGATATGGATCATTATACTCTCTTTTCTGAATCATTTAATGACAATATAATAAGAAGAAGAATTTGAAAGGGTTTTTCCCATAGTGGGTTTTTCCTTGGTCTTCGACCAATCCTAGTGTCTCTATGTGTGAATGATTTTTTTCTATTGTTCCTTTGTGTTTCGTTGCATTGATGTTGATATTGTTCTTTTTACATAGTTGCATATCTTGTCGAATAATGATATGATGTTATGGGGTGAATTTAAATATGGAAATAATGAAATGCAATTATCAAAGCAAAGAACGATATATACCTAATAAAAATTAATAGAACCTGCCACGTCAAACGTTGTACCTGCCTTATGTATATGTTATCATTGGTTAACAATAGATGTTACCTCGTTATGTTTGTGGTAAGCCATGTGTGATGGGGATCGCACCCTCACGGTTCCTATATGGAACCACAACATAGCCTAACCAAATATGTTGGTTAAATCTCGTGCATTTTTAAAGAAACACCATCGTTGATCACCCAAACTAGACTAATCTATCAGCAAAGATGTGCATTGGTTAACGAATTTAGGGTTTTGGCCCCTTTTCTCCATTATGAAATTGTTGGACTTCAAAGTTGTGTTTTTCCTTATTCCTTGGGAGTTTAAGTAAGTGTCATATATCAATGGAAATTTCTCAGAGAGAACTATCCAACCAAACCATTTGCAACTTTGTTTTATTGTCATAAATAAAATAAATGCTCAATAATCTTCAGGCTAGCATGCCTCCTTTGACATCATTGATGTGTCAACAAATGCTCAATGATCTTCCAAGGCATCGTACTTCCTTTCACATCCAAGACACCGTACCTCCTTTCGCATCAATGAAATGACATTGGTTGTCATCAAAGACAACATTATGTCCATCGTAATGAATCAAACTCTACAGAAGATCAGGAATCAAAAGAAGAAGAACTGCATAATCCAGTTTTGAGGAGATTGATTCGGGAAAGAAGGCAACCAGAAAGGTATAATCCACCTAATTTTTGTTGAAGATTTTCTTTGTTTATTACTAATGATTATCCCATAACTATTCAAGAGGCAATAGATTTAAAGGATGGAAAAATCTGGAGAAAGGGCATGGTTGAGGAAATGACATCCTCGGACAAGAATGAGGCTTGGGATCTAGTGGAGTTTCCAGTTTGAAGAAAACCCATTGGAAGAAAATAGGTGTTAAGAAGAAGTTGAATTTAGAAGGAAAAGTGGAGAAATATAAAGCTCGATTAGTAGAAAAATGTTATTCCAAGTTCTAAGGAATTAACTTTGGTGATATTTTTTTCTCTTCTTACAGAGTTAGTTTCTATTAGATTACTTTTATCTATTGTTGTTGTTTTTTACTTTGAGGTAGAATATATGGATGTAAAGGCAACATTTGTACATGGGGATCTAAAAGAATAGAACTACATGAAGTAGTCTGAAGGCTTTGTAGTGAAGGGAAAAAAAAGAGTCGATATGGCAAGTTGAAAAAGTCCTTGTATGAGTTAAACCAATCACCAAGGATGTGGTATAAAAAATTTGATACATGTGTATTCAAACTTGGTTTCACAAGGAGCAAAGAAAATCACTCTGTGTATTTTAAATTAATTAGTGATCGTCTGGTTTATTTGGTCTTGCATGTGGATGATATCTTGCTAATTAGAAATCACAAGGAAATTATCTATGATGTGAAAATTCAATTTTCCTCTAAATTTGGCATGAAACATTTTGGTGTTGTAAATTTCATTTTGGGAATGGAAATTAAAAGAGGTTGGGAAAAGAGGATATTCTAGTTAAACCAAAGGAAATATGTCAAGACAATATTGTATAGGTTAATTATTCAATAAAGTAAACCAATAAAGGTCTTGTTGATGGACAAAAATGTCCATCAATATGAAGGGAGACCACCCGATTAGGACCCCAAATTAGATTGTTTTTCGTTGAAGATGATGGTTCTAACTAGTTATGGACCCAGTTACCTTCTTTCCTAACACTAGCCTATGGTTAACCTAACCTAAATTAAGTATTATTCTAACATAAGTTTACTTATCCTATGTCAAGGAAATATTATATTATGTTAGATATATACATTAATGTTACACTAATACTTAAGCTATATACTAACATACTAATATAAATTCCCTTTATGTATAACTATGTTAATACTATCCATATAACTATGTGTTAATATATATAGATCTTAACTAAATATTGCCTATATTATAATTATCACTAACTAAATAATATATATCTAACTATGACTTAGTACTAAATCTAATCTGAGATACTAATACTATTCTATAATGAAAAATATTATATTATAATATAATAAAATTGTATTAAAATGTTAAAATTAAATAAATGTTATTATTAAAATACATATATTACTAATATTAATCTTAATACTATTATAATTCAATCTAGCTAAATAAAACAATGTATCAATCCATTTAATTAATATTATACGTACAATATCATTATATTATATTAATATAATGATACTACTTTAATCTAATATTAGATGCTTATTTATATTTATATATAGTAATCTCAGATGCTTTTATATATATATATATATAAATATATAAATAAATAATTCTAAGCATATATGGATTATAATTCTAAATATAATGAAACATATATGTTTTAATACTATAAAAGTTTATAATGTATTAACAAAAAATTAAATACAATATTTTCATATACGGAATATTATTCTATATACATAAATATTATTCTATATACAAGTCTAATGAGTTCAATATTGCATTAGGTTATTTATTCAACCGTGGTATAGTTTAAATTGATGGTTTTTTCCCCTCAAAATTATGAAAATTCTAACACTACTTTGATAAATTCCAATAGGGATTTTCACCACATAATTATATATTAACATAAGTAGTGTCTCTCAATTACTTTAAATATAAGTAAATTAAGAAATATATTATTTTATATATATAATTTTTTAAGATTTAAGAGTATCATAAAATCCCTTACATGTATATATAGAGTTGGTTTTCATGAATTTGAATTTTATTTTATTTGGCATTTTCATGTGGAACTACAATGGCTATTACCTTTTGAGTGATTGTAAAGAAGCAAAAATCTTAGTTGCAAATGGTTAGTTTGAATAATCATTAATACTAATTATATTTTTTAAAATTTTAACTTTTCACACTTATGAACATTAAGTTAAACTTATTAAGTTCACATTAAAAAAAATTATCATCATAAAAACGTTTTTGGTTTTGTATAGTTTAAAATGTTTTGTTTTGTTTTTTTGTTGAATGGAAAATCAATAATACTATAATTTGAAACTTTAATTTAAATTTATTAATTTATAATATGTAATTATGTAAAATATTTATTAAGTAATAGCAAAATATTTGTTAAGTAATAATGAAGAAAGAAACACCACTTCTTGAAACATTGGAAAAAAGTGGATTCCATCTTGTATTATTGTGGACTTTGATGGCACAGAGATAAGTGTAGTGATTTAAATGTACAACGAAACGAGATGTTGGAGTTTGTAGTTAACAAGCACTAGCACTATGGTAGAAGAAGCGCAGTCTGACAGTTGGTCAAATACAATTTTTAATATTTGTGCAGTCTGAAGCTAGCCATAAACGAAGGAGTATTTCTTTTCTTACTGATGAGCAATGACTGAAGGAACCTTGCCTCATGGAATGCATATTGGACCAGGAACAAGGAAGGTTGGGAAGGCAGCAAGACCGTGAAAGGAAGGTATACGACACAAGGAAAGGCAGGTGGATGAAAGGCGGGTAGACAGGCAGGCATCATGACCAACCAGCAGAGAGAACTATAAGGTAAGGTTCTCACGTACCAAAAGGTCTTGACTAGGATGGGTTGTAACAACCCTAGTGAAAATTTCATGTAATAAAAGTTAAAAACAATAACCACGGATGAATCGGACACTTATTCCAAACTGAATATTGGGCAAGACATCCTAGGGGGTGTTCATTTGGTTGGTTATGGCTAAGGAAATTAGCAAAGGCAATGGTTAAGGCATTAAAAGGCAAAAATACATTTTTGGCACATTTATTTATGAAAATAATGGAAATTAGGAGAAAAAGGAGGTGAAAGGTCACAAGTTGCATGTGAGGAGGAAAATGAAGAAAATAGAGGCCTCATTCATAAAAAGGCTTCTGAGGATCAGTTGGTAACCTTTTCTCAGTTTAGCTTTGGAGTTTTTTCATTTTTATCTCTCTCTCTCATACTCTTGGACACTTAGATTTTTCTTGGAGCACTTTGGCATTGGAGCAAGAAAGGCAAAGAAGGAAAGAGGAAGCAAAGATCAAGCAGCTACAGAATGATTCATTGCATGTATCGACTTGCATGTGTGCTTTCGTTGCTATATTTGGCATGCATGGCATTGCATGTGTTTCTTTTCTACCACGGTGTGAGTTTTTCCAGGTGTGACAGTATTTTCAACCTAGCTTTGCCATTTCATGATAGCTTTGATAAGATGGGTTCTCTCATTCGGTTTGTGTGGGATGGCCAGATTGGATTCGAAGCTGAGTGGGGTGGATCTCCAAATTGACAAAGACATGATGTAGTGGTCCCTAAACCAGACTAAGTACACATGAAGCCACTAGCCTAGTAACCCCTGAACCGGACTGTGGGTTACAATGAAGCCATATTGTGTGCCTCGGTGGGCCTAAGAATCCTTGCCGGTGAATGGCGGGATATATGGTGAAGCCAAGAGGTGGCTTTTCTCTCCATTGGGCTTAGCGATTCGAGGATGTAATGCATGGTAAAGCCTGGAGATTATGTCTCAATGTAGGGCATAGTGATCCCTGGATTGGGCTGCGGATGTACAATAAAACCTGAGAGACTAGGAGGCACTCAAATTCCTCTCGGTGTAGGTGGAGAACTCTGGTGGCATCCACATTGATTGGTGTTTTTTTTTATGTGTTCTATGAGTCCCACATTCATGCTTGGAATATGGCACAGGGCTGATTGGATGAAGAGGTACTTGGCTCAGCCAATCTATGGCCATGTGGAATGTGGTAGTCCCATAGTTGGTTCATTGCATTGATTAATGAGAAATTCATTCCATTTATTTTCATGTGTAAATGTACTGATATATATATGGATTTTGATGGTTTATATGTTCATTGTAATTATGTTCCTATTATGCTGGTTAGATATATATTTTGTAACAGCAGCTAAGTTGAATGGATATGGTATCTATGACCTATTAAGTGATAAGGCAGCAAATGACATGAGGAAACAATGGTTCATGGCGATTCTCATATAAGTATGAGATCCCTACACTAAATTCTATTATTTACACCTATAGGTTACATGTTGATGATATGTTGGATGAAATGCCTGTCATGGCTAGTAGGGGTCTGGTTAAGGTCTTGATCAACTATTACTTTTGCATCATTGTTTCCCTGTACTTACTTGATTCTTGGAACAACTGTCAATTTGGTTTCAAAACTGCAAAGTGTTGTTGCACTAGCCTCTGTAGCAGCAACATACTCGGCTTCTGTTGTTGAGAGTGCATCAACACTTTACAGTTTTGAAATGCAATTGATAGTTGTTCTACCTACAGTAAACACATACCCTGTGGTGCTCCTCCTGTTATCTCTATCACCCACCATGTCTGCATCAACATATCCTTGCAGAGCAATGTTTGAACCACCAAAGCATAATGCTTGATTTGTGGTACCTCTCAAATACCTGAGAATCCACTTCACTGCCATCCAATGTTCTTTTCCTGGATTGTTCATGTACCTGTTTACAACTCCCACTACATTTGCAATATCAGGCCTTATGCAGACCATTGCATATATTAAGCTTTCAACTGCTAATGCATATGGAACTTTAGACATATAATCCATTTCTCCTGAGTCTTGGGACACATTTCCTTACTTAGTTTGAAATGGCTAGCCAAAGGTATACTAACTTGTTTTGCATTCTGCATATTAAACCTTTTCAACACCTTTTGTATGTACTCACTCTAAGACAATGTTAATTTGCGATTCTTCATGTCTCTACTTATTCTGATACCAAGGATTTGTTTTGCAGCACCCAAATCCTTCATTGGAAATGAGTTTGCCAATTTTCTTTTGAGAACATTTATTTCCTGCATTTTAGAACCTGCAACAAGCATGTAATCTACATACAATAACAATATAATATAGCTACCATCATTTTGCCTTTTGACATAAACATAATGATCAGAGTGACATCTAGTATAACCTTGTTCAGCCATAAGGCTGTCAAATTTTAGATACCATTGTCTTAGAGCCTGTTTTAAGCCATACAAGCTCTTCTTCAACCTGCACACTAGTTTCTCCTTCCCTTTTACCTCATATTCTTGTGGTTGCTGCGTATATATCTCTTCTTGCAAATCCCCATGGAGAAAGGTTGTCTTTACGTCTAACTTCTCAAGATGCAAATCTTCAATTGCTACTAGACTTAAAATAGTTCTGATTGAAGTCATTTTAACAACAGGGTAAAATATCTCATCAAAGTCTATACCCTTTTTCTGTGCAAACCCCTTCACCACAAGTCTAACTTTATACCTTTTTCTACCTCCATCTTCTTCCTTCAACATGTAAACCCATTTATTCTACAATGTTGTTTTACCTACAGGCAACTTGACTAAGTCCCAAGTCTGGTTATGTGCTGAGTCCAACTCTTCTTTCATTCATGGTTTGCTCCCACTTCTTCCTAGTTTCTACCTGCACTACTTCTTCATAACATTCTGGTTGATCAGAATCAATCAACAATACATATTATAATGAGGGAGAGTATCGTTCAGGGGGTCTACTTATCTTGGTAGATCTTCTAACACCACTTTCAGGCGTTTGAGGTGCTTGTTGCTGTTGTGGTTTTTGTTGTTGTTCTGGTTGTTGATCATTATGATTTTCAAGCACCTTCACTCTTTCTGTGATCCCATCAGCACTGTATATCTTCTGTTTCCTTTTTCCTGTTTCTTTTCCTGCAGTTGATAACCAAAATCATTAACACCATATCCAATAAAGGTACATTTCTTTGATTTTGCCTCAAGCTTTGTTCTATTTTCTTTATTAATGTGGACAAAGGCTTCACAACCAAAAGTCTTTAATTATGAGTAGTTTACCTTTTTACCTGTCCATGCCTCCTCCGGAATACCACCATCCAAGGAACTTGAAGGCCCTATGTTTATTAGATAAACAACAGTATCTACAACATCTGCCCAAAATTGTAAAGGTGATCCTGCATGCAATCTCATGCACCTTGCACGCTCCATGATTGTCATGTTCATCCTTTTTTACACACCATTTTCTTTGGTGTTCCTGGAACTGCCTTCTCTCTGTGAATTCCAATCTCTAAACAGTACCTATCAAAGTCTTTGCTGCAATATTCACCTCGATTATCTGATCTGAGACACTTCAACCTTTTTCCTGTCTCATTTTCAACGAAAGCTTTCCATTTCTTGAAATTATCAAATACATCAGATTTATTTCGAATACAATAAATCTGGGTTTTTCTGGTTGCATCATCAATAAAAGTAACATAATAACGAGAGCCACTGAGAGATGATACCTAAGCAGGTCCCCATACATTTGTATGCACAAGCTCTAATTTTTCGCTCTTCTTTTCTTTCCCAACTCTGAGGAATCTGACTCTCTTATGTTTTCCATAAACACAATTCTCACAGAATTTTAAATCAACATGCTTCAAACTTGGCAACAAATTTCTTGAGTGAAGAATTTGCATCCCCTTCTCACTCATGTGCCCAATCCTATGATGCCACAATGTCGTATCTTCTCCTGTATACGTTAAAGCATTAACACAATTAGAAATACCATTGCATAAATACAATGTACCAACCTTTTCTCCTTTTGTTATTACGAGGGATCCTTTAGTGACCTTCCAGGTTTTATCTGTAAAAGTAGTCACACAGCCTTCACCTCCCAATTTCCATGTTGAAATTAGATTTTTCTTCAGATTTGAAACATGCCTTACCTCCTTCAAAAGCCATTAATTTCCATTCCGTTGTTTTATGAAAATTGTACCCATTCCAATGATTTTACAGGGTTTGTCATCACCCAATCCAACCTGTCCAAAATCTCTTTGAACATAATCATAAAAATGTTTCCTATCAGGTGTGGCATGAAATGATACCCCTGAATCTACCACCCAGGCATCAATAATATTTTCTAATGAAAGAATCAAAGCATCTTGCAACACATCACCTATCACATTCACTTCATGATTGTTTTCTTGCTACGCGTCTCCTTCTTTTCCCTTCCGAGACTTGCAGTCTTTCTTTAGGTGTCCTTTCTTCCCTCATTTCCAGCACACTATCCCCGATCTGGACTTGGATCTTCCTTTCCTTGACTTACTGTGATATCATGGGTACTTTCCTCTTTCCATTTTTCTTCCCCTAGTGTCTGCAGTCAAAGCATTACCTGATGTCTCACCGGAGCTTTTCCATCGCATTTCCTCGCTAACGATTGCACCAACAACATCATCAAACTTTAAAGTACTAGATCCAGAGACAGAGTTACTAATGACCATAACTAAACCATTCCAACTTTCTATCAATGAGCACATAAATAACAGAGCCCTAACTTCATCATCAAAAGTTACCCCTACAGAACTTAACTCACCGGTAACTGTATTAAATTCATTTAAATGATTAGCAACAGATCCACCTTTTGACATCTTCATATTAAATAAATGCTTCATAAGAAATACCTTAATTTAGGCTGATGGTTTTTCATATAGTTTGGCCAATGTCGACATTAAACCCTCTGTTTTCGTTTCCTTTGAAATATTAAAGGTTACCAACACCGTTAGGCACAACCGTATTGTTCTAAGTGCCTTTCTGTTGAGAATATCCCATTCTGTGTCTGTCATACTCATCGGCTTCTTTGTCTTTCCGCTCAATGGTAGGTACATATCTCTCTGATATAGATAATCTTCCATCTGCATCTTCCATAGCTAGTAGTTTTGGCCGTTAATTTTTTTGACCCTAAACCTACCATTTTTCGCCATTGCTCCCACTCGAACCAGGAACCCTTCTCTCTTGCGAGTTTATTAGCCAAATAGACCTTCAGCTCCAATACCAATTGTTAGAAAATTATATATTACAGAGCAATGGAACACATAAAATATATTGCAGAAATATAAACACAGAAAACACATAAAACAATAGAGACACAGATATATGTGGTTCACCCAATTTGGGCTACGTCCACGGAGAAACAGCCAGTCCTTCCTTTTATATTATCCATCAAAATGAAGAGATACAACCTACAGTAGATCTGTTGTAATTCCCTCTTCACTCTCACATAATCTCCTCTCACTTTCTCACTCAAGATACAGATCTACATAGACGCAATAAAATTCCCTCATATATAGCAAGGTGTTTCCTTCTAGGGAAAAAAAACCCTAAATTAAACATAACTTCTACCGCCAGTGATCCAAGTGGATATTTGTGGCCACTCGCCAATTCCACTTGGACCCCCACCATTGCTTCTTTCAGTTTTTCAGTTTCCTTAATTGTAGCACAGTTTACTATTTTTAGCAGTTTTTCGGGTCCTAAACTTCCGAAGCCGTTTTGAGGCCCTAAAAGACGTTTTTTTGGAAATCTACCGCTAACTATATTTTTGTCGTAAAATCTTCTTTTCCGTTGTAGTCCTCGGAGAGATCTTTCCAACGGGTTATCATGTGCATAAAACGGAGATAATATGACCAAGTCACGACCCCGGGAAGTTGGCTATCCAACTCACCCCAACGGGGCCCACAAACTCTTGGTATTACATCTCCTCGGGTTAGGGCTTTGGTTGTTTAGGGTTTCCTCTTATTGTTCAATAATAAAAAGGCCCTTGAGCCTCATTGTAAGACAGTTCAGAGGCATGTACCCGCCACATCTCTTCTCAGAGATAAGCTACCATCGCCCTAGCTGGTTTATTTCCATTTCTGTTTGTAAGCATATTTCAGTATTTTCATTAATGAAATGAAGTATTATTTCCGCTGCATCTATGTGTTTATGGTTATCTTTGTAATTTGTTGTGTTCTTGTTTAAATCTGGATCAGTGGTATCAGAGGGGTCTGCTTTTTTTCTCTGTTTTTTCTTTGCATGTCCCCAACGAGGTCGAGATATAAGGAGTTAGGGCTTGAACTAGTTGAACCTTTGCAAGACCAGCCTCGCAAATCCCGATGGCCTCCCATGGCAGATGAAAAGAAAGATGAGGGGGCAGGAGATCCTATCAAAATCTTGCTTGAATAATCCCTCGAGCCACAAAGGAACATGATGATGGATAGCTTTGCCCAGATCCTTCAACGGCTACCCAGGGGTGACGCATCAGCTTCCAACAGTTACTCTGGAAACGCCACACCGTTTAAGGTACAAGTTAATTTTGAATTCCCCATATTCGAGGGTTAGATAGACGCAGATATCATCGATAAATGGTTAAATCTGCTAGATGGTTATTTTTATGTTCATGATTTTTCTAATCGGGAAAAGATTATCTTTCCTCTTCTCAAAGCAACCCCCCACATCAAGGACTGGTGGGAAACCTACTGTGAGCAGAAGGATGAAATTACAGGCTCACTATTTTCAGCTGCACCCACTTGGAATTCATTCTAAGATACCATCAAGGAGCAGTACTACCCTGTCGGAAGATATGAGGATCAATACATAAAGTGGACTACGCTACGATAGGGAAGGGACCAAGACGTGCTTGAGTTTACCAATATTTTCCATACCCTTCGCACAAAGTTGGGTATCAAGGATTCAGAGTAGCGTTTGGTACTCAAATATCGTGGCTGCCTGCACAAGTACATCCAGGAGGAAATAAAATTCCTGAACATCGCTTCGCTCAGCACGGCATACCGATATGCCGTCAAGGTCGAGCAAAAGTTTAAACAGAAGAAGCGAGACTTTGGATCTGCGAATCCGAAGCAAGGGAAAGGTGCCCCCAAACTACAGAATAAAGGAAAAAGCTAAGGCGGGGCGACCCAAGGCAACCCGCCAAAGCTGCAAGTAAAGAACAGCATCGTGAAGCCGAAAAAGGACATGGGAAAGTGGTGTGAGTTCCATAAGATCTCCACTCACAACACAAGTGAGTGTCGGGGCAAGCAATCACTGGTGGTTGACCTAAAGGTTTCAGAATCAGATGCATGTTCCAACTCTGAGTCAGAACCCAACAAGGGGAATGATAAAGGGAAGCAGATTATCAATGTGGAGCCCAACACCATTGTTGCCACCACGAAGATCCAGAAGGAGGAACTTGAAGATCTAGAGGAGGAGGAGCATCTCTTCCACTCCCAAATGTGGGTAAAGGGCTCCCCGCTATAGTTCATTGTCGACAGCGGGAGACAAAAGAACCTCATTTCTGCAGAGGTCGTGAAGCAGTTGGGCTTACCGACCACAGCACATCCACAACCATACACCATCAGGTGGCTTCACCAAGGACGAGATCTTCGCGTGAGCCAACAGTGTCGCCTTCCATACAACATCAAGCCCTTCACGGATGAGGTATTGTGTGACAATGCTCCCCTTGAAGTTTGTGATGTATTATTAGGACAACCATACTTGTGGAAGTGACATGTTGTGTATGAATCAAGGCCCCGTGCTGTTATCGTTACTTTAGGAAATAAGTTGTACAAGATACCAAAGGTAGCACTGCCTACCGCAATCTCTTTGGTTACTATAAAACGATGCAGTAAGCTCATTTCCAAAACTGGGAAATTTATTTTCCTGATGATACGCCCTCAAGGAAAGAAGAATATGGTGGCCATGACCTCCAAGCAGTGCCCCTCTGCACAACAACTACATATGTACAAGGTCGTGGAGGAGTACGAGGACATCTTCACCTCCCCCGCAGGGGTTCCTCTGCACTGTCAGGTCAAGCACTCCATCGATCTGACCCTAGGTGCGTCACTGCCCAATGGACCAATCTATCAGCGCTCCATTTTGGAGAACGATGAAATCAAGAGGCAAATTCAGGAGCTGCTACAGAAAGGTCACATCCGTCTGAGTTCATCACCCTGTGGGAGCCCAATCGTGTTGGTACAGAAGAAGGATGGGACTTGGAGACTCTGTATTGACTATCGGGCATTGAACAAGATCACTGTCTGTAATAGGTACTCGATCCCATGGATTGATGACCTCCTGGACCATCTAAAGGGGGCAAAATATTTCAACAAGATCGATCTGAAGTCTGGATATCACCAGGTACCAATCAAACCCTCCGATGTGTGGAAGACTACCTTCAAAGCCAAGGAGGGCCTTTTCAAATGGTTGGTTATGCCTTTCGGATTGACGAATGCTCCTGCAACCTTCATGAGGCTAACAGATGACATCTTGTGGCCATTCACCAACTCATTTGTAGTGGTATACTTGTATGACATCCTGATCTTCAGCGAGAGTTTGGAAAAGCACCTCCACCACATCTGACAGGTTCTCTAAACACTGGGGCAACACAAGTTATGTGCCAATTTGGAGAAATGCACTTTTGGCATGACCCAGGTTCAGTATCTGGGATACATTATTGATGAACAGGGGGTGCATGTGGATCCAGCCAAAATCCAAGTCATTCAGGATTAGCCATCTCCAACCACTCTGATAGAGCTCCGCAGCTTTCTAGGTCTTGCCAACGTCTACCGCAGGTTCGTGTTGGGATTTTTTCATATCACTTGGCCCTTGAGTCAAGTCATCAAGGGAGGAGCGAAAGCAAAATTCTTTTGGTCTAAATCTCAATAGAAGGCATTCACAGAGTTGAAAGATCGCCTCTGCTCGGCACTAGTGCTCGCATTACCAAACTTGCAACAACCATTTGAGGTCGAGACAGATGCCTCTGACTATGCTATTGGGACAGTCCTTACTCAACACGAGCATCCAGTGGCATATCACAGTGAGACACTTTCAGACACAGTCTGGAAGTATCCCACTTATGACAAAGAGATGTATTCCATTGTGCAGGCCTGTCGACAACGGAAGCATTACATTTTGGGGAAGGAAACGATCATCCACACAGACCACCGACCCCTGCAGTTCATACAGACCCAAGGGAAATTACAGAATGATCGCGTCAGAAGTGGTCCACATACCTACAACAGTTCCATTTTAATATCAAGTATAAGAAGGGAAGCACCAATAATGTTGCAAATTGCCTCAGTCGACCATCGATCATCGTGTTAACTACCGTTCTCAACTCTTGTGGGCACGAGACTTTTGATTGGCCACTTCTCTACAAAAGTGACCTAGAATTCAGCCACACATACCAGACACTCTTGGAGGGTCAGCATGTTCAAAATTTTCACCTATAGGATGCCCTGTTATGCCACCTAGGTCACCTTTGTGTTCCTTCAAGCGAGCGTGCCAAGATGATTTGGGAAGAACACTACAGTCGGGCTGCTAGGAATTTCGGGGTCGAGAAAATAGTGGCAGTATTGCAGAATTATTTCTATTGGCCGAATCTTCGACAGGATGTTGGGAAGTACATCAGATCATGCACTGCCTGCGCCATTGCTAAACCGACCATCAAGAAGCAAGGCCTCTATACCACGTTGCCTACCCCTTTTCGACCTTGGGAATCCATCTCCATGGATTACATGTCAGGCCTTCCTTCCACTGTGGTCATCGACAGGTTCTCGAAGATGGCCATTATGGTGGCCTGCAAGAAGAATATCACAGCCAAAACCACTGCTAAAATCTTCTTTAAACAAGTGTGGGTACACTTTGGGATCCTACAGTCTATCATCTCAGATCGGGATAGCAGGTTCCTCAGTACATTTTGGTCCAGTCTCTGGTCGATGCTGGACACCAAACTCACTAAGTCCACAGCCCTCCATCCTCAAACTAATGGCCAAATAGAAGTTTTCAATAGGATGATCTTACACATTCTGCGCATGTACAACTCAAAGCATCCATGCACATGGGACGAGAGCCTCCCATATGTTCAGCATAGCTACAACCGGGCTCTCCATAGCTCGATTGGCCACATCCCTTTTCAGGTGGGCTTGGGATTCCAGCCACTATGTCCCATTGATTTGGCCATGCCATTTGTAGCTACTCATGCAGATTCGGCTCATGTCCAATCTGAAATAGATAAGGCAAACAGCTTCATTGAGCACATCCAACATATTCGCTAGCAGGTCCATGAAATTCTGGAGAAATCAAATGCCAAGTACAAGCAACGACATTATCAACATCGGGTGCCACACAAGTTTCAGGTGGGTGACAAAGTATGGTTGCATTTGCAAAAGGAACGCCTTACCGGAGCCTATCGGAAACTCAGACCACTTTGATATGGTCCTTACACCATTACCAAGGTTGTGGGAGACAATGCATTTGAGCTCAGAATTCCCCCATTCCTTGGCCCGCATCCAGTGTTCAATGTGGACCGCCTTCGGCCATACTTTCCACCATTACTAAACACATCTGACATTGCAGAACAACTCACACCCACAAAGTTAAATCCAAATTGCATGGAACATGCTGAAAATGATCGGATCATGGACACATAGATCAAGCACACACACAATCAGAATATCCAACTGTATTGAGTTGTCAAAGCAGGCCAACTCCTTCACCAGGGCAAGTGGCTCACCAGGGACCAAGTTCAGCAAAAGTTTCCTCATCTCATGGAGGAACTCAACGCAATGGGGACCATTGCTTCCTAAGGGGGGAGGAATGATCCAGGTGGATATTGGTGACCACCCACCAATTCCATTTGGACCCCCACCATTGCTTCTTTCAGTTTTTCAGTTTCCTTAATTGTAGCACAATTTACTATTTTTAGCAGTTTTTCGGGTCCTAAACTTCCAGAGCTGTTTTGAGGTCATAAATGACGTTCTTTTGGAAATCTACTACCAACGATTTTTTTGTCTAAAATTGTCTTTTTTGTCGTAGTCCTCGGAGAGATCTTTCCAATGAGTTATTATGCGCGTCAAACGGGGATAATATGACCAAGTCATGACCCTGGGAAGTTGGTTGTCCAACTCACCCCAACAGGGCCCATAAACTCTTGGTGTTACATCTCCTCGGGTTAGGGCTTTGGTTGTTTAGGGTTTCCTCTTATTGTTCAATAATAAAAAGGCCCTTGAGCCTCATTGTAAGATAGTTCAGAGGCATGTAGCCGCCACCTCTCTTCTCAGGGATATGCTACCATTGCCCTAGTTGGTTTATTTCCATTTCTGTTTGTAAGCATATTTCAGTATTTTACATTAATGAAATGAAGTATTATTTCCACTACATCTTTGTGTTTATGGTTATCTCTGTAATTTTTTGTGTTTCGGTTTAAGTCTGGATCATCCAGATCTTCGCTTAATGAACAGCCTAGATTGACTACGAAATTACAACATTTTACAAGGCAATTTTACATCTATTTTTAGCTTCGGGGGCGCTACCCCCAATCCCCCGCCAAGGGGGGCCTCCCAAATTGGCTTAAATATTGGGGTCACTAGCATAGAACTGGAAAATTTAGTCCACAGTCGCTAGCAGGCTAACCTATGAGAGCGACTTTGGGTTTCTGGTCACTTCCTTACCCATAGCATGAGAGCGACTATGGCCTCAGAGGTCCAGAACAACAGTGGGACCCAGGGACAGGTTGTCTAAGTGGTTGACTTGTCTCCTGAGGATTTTTTTGATGATGTTGGATGACTGTGTGGGGTTTTCATTGATTCCACTTCCTTAAGGTTACCTAGGAGGTTGAATCTTATCATAGTAGCCTCTAATCTCATGTTTACCCCAATTGGCTTAGTTACTTGGATGGATGTGGGAGGAGGGTGTTATAGAGTGGTATCAGAGCATGGTTCAACTCTCGGACTGGATGGGTTGAATGTGTTAGTCATGCATGCATGTCAGTTGCATGTGTGTCTCTTACACTTATATACTTGTTGCAATTGCTTGATGTTGGATTAGGGTTGTAGTATGGTTATCATGGAGAATTTGATGTTGATTTTGTGAAGAGTATTTGACATGAGTATGTGACTCACTGTATATGGTTATTTGTCGCTTACATGTTCATTTTACGTCACCTACTTACATCCTTGTATGTTAGGTTACATTTTGGATATTTTGATTACATCTATCATTATTGTAGGTTGATTAAAAGAGCTGATCAATTATGTTCAACTACATGTGTTTATCCGTATTTGTAGTTGGATGGGTATTGCTTATGCATGTTGTCAGTTGCACGTATCAATGTGTATAGTGGAGTAATGGTTGTTGTCATGCATGAGGTCATAACATGCATTGTTGATATGGCCTTGCATGGTTGACTGGATACTAATTAGAGTGATGTTTATATGTTGATAATTCATTTGTGTATGTCTATGTTATATATGTGTCATGCTGATTTGGTGATCTTGCAAACAAGGTATCCTCCCCGATCTACACTAAGGTACGTTGATTTATTGTGATTTGGTTTATCTGACATATTATGCATTGCAGGAAGAAAAAGATCAAATGGCTAGAAAGGTGGTAGATTACATAGAATCTCCCTATGCATCAGATGAGCAACGTGGTGTGGGGCATACTTCTGATTTGTCTGATACATTGAGAATATTGAAGGAAGAGATAAGGAGTTGTAAGGCAGATAATGGTCGAATCATACATGCACAAGAGAAGCAAGCAGAGGTCAATGTTATAATTCTTCAGAGTTTGTTAGAACTGCAGCAACAAGGTTTGTTTCAGATCAGCCATGCACATGAGGATGGGACTAATGGAGCATATGGCAGTCGATCCCATGGTAGACACAGGTCAAATAGATTTGATACAGTGAGAGATGGCAGGTTGTTGGACACTCTGGAAAGGAGGGGTGATGAGTACAGGTATTATTCTAGTTCTGGTTATGGTAGACATCATGGTTGTCATTTCTATCATCCTTATAGGAGGAATTATAGGTGATACTTACCAGATGAATTCAAGAAAGAAAAACCACCTACTTTTGATGGAGATGTGAAGAAGTTGGAAGATGAGAGGCTTGGATACTTGGGATGAACATATTCTTTGAGTTGCATGAGTACACAGATAACATGAAGGCTAGAATAGTTATCCTCCGCTTGAAAGGTAAAGCAGACATCAGGTGGGAATATGCTAAGCGGGTTAGAGACATCAGGATAGATGACTTGATTTGGTGGGAATTCAAGAGACTTTTCAGGAAGTACTTGTCATAAAGGTACTACAATAGTAAGGCTAAAGAATTCTATGAGCTAAAGATGGGATCGATGACAGACAAAGAATACATGACCAAGTTTCTAGAACTATTGAGGTATGTACCGTATCTTACCAATGAGAAGGCTAAAGTTCAGAGATTTGTCAGTGGTTTGCCATTAGCATTTAGAGATCGGATTGAGTATGATGAGCCTTGATCACTTGAGGAATTTATTGGGAAACTAAAGCATTGGTATGAGTAATCAAAGCGTAAGAATGAATCTTAGCACGGATGGAAAGGAAAGGACAAAGGTAAAGGTAAATGGCAGCATAACAAGACAAGGCCTCAGCATGCAGATGGGAAATAAAATGTGGCTCTACAAAAGAGATTTAATGCAACTAGATAGGGACATGGGTCACAACAACAGCAGCAACAGCATAAAGGTGAGGGCACAAGGTCAGTTAGAGTGTTGGACATGTGGTGAGGAACACCTTAGGAGAGATCGCCTACAGCATCAGGGTGGAAGGCCTAAGATATACAGTGCATAGGAGGCAGAGACTATTAGGGATGTTGGTCAGAGTATTCCACGTATCTATGCAGCAATGGACAATGGGAAAGAAGAACACTAGGCATCTATCATTCAGATGGATGGTAAGGTTTTTGATCAAGTTGTTTCTATTTTGATTGACCCTGGATCTAATTATAGCTATGTTAGTCCTAACTTGGTGGATAAGTGTGGTTTGAATAAGGAATTGCATGCAGAGTCTTGCTTAGTGCAGTTGGATACAGGTACAAAGAAGCAAGTTCATCATTGGGTAAGAGCTTGCACATTTCATTTAAATGGTATGCCTACAATAGCACATTTGAATGTGTTGCCATTGGGAACATACAGTATGTTGTTGGGCATGGATTGGTTGTATCTACATAGAATCAAGGTTGACTGTTATGACAAAGCTATTGAGTGTGTTGATGATAATGGGGAACCAAGAGTCTTGCAAGGTAAGAAGAAAGCCACA
Organism: Pinus tabuliformis; assembly: GCA_031772625.1. NCBI lineage: Eukaryota > Viridiplantae > Streptophyta > Pinopsida > Pinales > Pinaceae > Pinus > Pinus tabuliformis. The sequence goes on along the minus strand of CM062804.1, from coordinate 543,205,922 downwards.
TCAGTTAGGATGGTGACAACTATGCAAGCACATCGTAGCCACGGGAAAGGATGCAAGCTATTTGTAGTACACATTTCTAGTGATAAGGGTAAGGAGGTTGAGGATGCAGATGTGTTGAGTAGATACCCAGTGTTGAAACAGTTCAAGATGTATTTCTAGAGGACATTACAGAGTTGCCACCTGACAGGGAGATAAACTTTTCTATTGAGTTAGTGCAAGGGGCAGTTCCAGCATCGAAAGCACCTTACAGGATGAGCACACCTGAGTTGGTTGAGTTAAAGTTGTAGTTGAAGGAAATGTTGGATAAGGGACACATTAGGCCAAGTGTATCAACTTGGGGCACACCGGTCTTGTTTGTGAGGAAGAAAGATGGTACTCTTAGATTATTCATTGATTATAGGTGGTTGAAAAAAGTGACTATCAAGAACAGATATCCTTTGTCGAGGATTGATGACTTCTTCTATCAGCTAAAGGGAGAAACAGTATTCTCGAAGATTTACTTGAGATCCGGATACCATCAGGTACACATCAAAGAGGAGGACATTTATAAGATTGTGTTCAGGACCAGGTATGGGCATTATGAGTTTGTTTTTGTTCCATTTGACTTAACTAATGCTCCACCTACATTCATGTGTTTGATGAATAGTGTGTTTTTTCCATATTTGGATAAGTTTGTTATTATGTTCATTGATGATATACTGGTATATTCTAAAAATGAGGAAGATCATGTTGAGCATTTAGCAGCAGTATTGAGGTTGTTGAGAGAGCATCAGTTGTATGCTAAGCTCAACAAGTGTGGTTTCTTTCAGACAAAGATACACTACTTAGGGCATGTGGTCTCCAAGGAGGGCATTGCAGTAGATCCAGAGAAGATAAGGGCCATCATTGAGTGGGTAGCTCTTAAGAATGTGGATGAGGTGAGATATTTCATGGATCTGGCGGGCTATTATAGGAGGTTCATCAGGAACTTCTCGCAGATTGCTTATCTTATTACATCATTACAAAGGAAATGTAAGAAGTTCGAATGGACAAAGTAGTCTGAGGCTAGCTTTGAGCAACTTAAGCAGTTGTTGACACATGCACCAGTGCTACAAATTGCAGATCTAGACAAAGAGTTTGTGGTACGCACAGATGCTTGCAAGAGGGGGCTTGGTGGAGTCCTTATGCATGATGGATAGGTGGTATGTTATGAGTCTCGAAAACTAAACGAGCACGAGTAGAACTACCTGATGCATGATCTTAAGTTAGCAGCGATTATACATGCATTGAAGATGTGGAGGCACTATCTTCTTAGTAGGCGGTTTGTGCTTATGAATGATCACATTGGGTTGAGGTATTTGTTTGACCAATCGAATCTAAAGGTCAGGCAGGCTAGATGGTTGGCCATGATAAGCGAGTTTGATTTTGAGATCATGTACATCAAAGGTAAGGAAAAGAGGGTGGCAGATGCTCTCAGTAGACGGGTATAGTTACATCACTTAGCAGTTGTGAGCTCCTATGGGATGAACTTACATAATAAGATTTTGCAATCAGGATAGTAGGATGTCAAGTATATGGAGATTATGCACAAGTTGCAGCAAGGTGATAGTACAAGTACAACTATAGGTCATGGTACAAGTATAGGAGCATGTACAGGTACATGTAGTGGTATAGGTAAATGTGGTAGTACAACTATAGGTGCAGGTGCAGGTGCACAAGTTATGGATTATTGTCTTACAACAAATGGATTGGTCAGGTTCTGAGATAGGATATATGTACCAGATAACAGTGAGCTCAAGAAAGTGATCTTGAGGGAGTTTCACGCGAAACCATATTCAGGTCACTCGGGTTATCAAAAGACACTCATAGTGGTGAAGAGATATTATTATTGGTCGAATTTGAAAGGGGGTGTAGCAGAGTTTGTGGCTAGATGCTTTGATTGTCAATGAGTGAAGGGAGAGTGTACATCCAAGTGGACTACTACAGCCAATTGTGATTCCAAAATGGAAATGGGAGGTCATTTCCATGAACTTCATCATAGGGTTGTCGAAGATAATGAAGCAGCATGACTCCATCATGGTCATTGTGGACAGGTTAACAAAGGTTACACACTTCATTCCGGTGAAGCCTACGTTCTTGGCTAGTGATGTGGCACAGGTGTTCATCAGAGATGTGGTTAGACTACATGGTGTTCTGAGGAAGATTATGTGAGACAAGGAAGCGAAGTTCACTTCAAATTTTTGGAAGGAGTTATTTGCAGGTTTGGGCACAGAGTTAGCCTTTAGCACAACTTATCATCCGTAGATAGATAGACAGCCATAGAGGGTCAAGAGGATATTAGAGGATATGTTGAGGATGTATGTGATGCATCAGCAATGGAAGTGGGAAGAGTATCTCCCTTTGCTAGAGTTGGCATACAACAACGATTATCAGGAGTCATTGAGGATGAGTCCTTTTGAGGCATTGTATGGGCAGAGTTGTAACACTCCCATCAATTGGACTGATTCGGTTAGTAGAGTATTGATTGGACCAGATATGTTGGTAGACATGGAATAGGAGATGCACATGATCAAGAAGAATCTTAAGGCAGCACAAGAGAGGCATAAGAGTTATGCAGATAGGAATAGGTTGTTCAAGGAGTTCGAGGTTGGGTAACATGTGTACTTGCGCATCAAACTGAAGAAGAGCTCCTTGTGGATTGGATCATGTGCCAAGTTAGCACCACGGTTTTGTGGACCCTTCAGCATTATTAAGAGGATTGGGCCAGTATCCTATCGACTTGCACTGCCTCTGACAGTAAAAGTCCACGATGTTTTCCATGTATCTTTGCTTAAGAAGTATGTTAAGGATATTGATCATGTACTTGACTGGTCTGTATTGCAAGTGGAACCAGATGAAGAATTCCAGCTGGTGCCTTAATGTATATTGCAGAAAAAGGTGCTCATGATCTAGAACCGAGCAATCAAGCAAGTTAAAGTGCAGTGGAATCACTTTGGGCCCGATGAAGCTACATGGGAGATAACAGATCAAATGTGGGCTATGTATCCTTCCTTGTTTGCCGGTTGAGGCAAAGTAACTTGATATGGTGGTTTGGTATTTGCTTATGGTGGTTTGGTATTTGATTATGGTGTGGTATATGCTTTATGGTGGTTCAATATATGATTTGTGATGGTTTCATATATGTTATATGATGTTTTGATATGTGCTTAGATATGATGACTAGTATATGTTTGATATATGTTTTAATATATGATTTGGCATATGTTTTGGTATCTATATTTATGGTGATGTTGTTATATGTACCCATGTGTATGGATGTAAATACCGTAACGAGTTGTGTTATAAAGCTCCACTATGCGGTATGGGTGTCATGTCATTATGGTTATGTTATCATGTTATTATGCTATCATGTGGTTATGCTATCATGATGTTATGATGTCATGTGGATTGGAACTCAACAGGATGATCATTGTAAATACCGTAATGAGCTGTGATATAAAGCTCCACTATGCGATATGTTGTCATGTTGTCATGATGTTCTTCTCTTGAGCAAATATTTCATTGTAAATATTGCATTGAGTTGTGCTATAAAGCTCCATGAGAAGTATGTCTTCTTTCAGCATGTTGTTGAGGCATATGTGTGATTGAACACCATGGACGGTGTCCCATAAGGGGGAGGGTTTTGTAACAACCCTGGTGAAAATATCATGTACTAAAAGTTAAAAACAATAACCACGGATGAATGGACACTTATTCCAAGATGAATATTGGGAAAGACATCCTAGGGAGTGTTCATTTGGTTGTTTATGGCGAAGGAAATTGTCAAAGGCAATGGTTAAGGCATTAAAACGCAAAAAGGCATTTTTGGCACATTTATTTATGAAAATAATGGAAATTAGGAGAAAAAGGAGATAAAAGGTCACGGGTTTCATGTGAGGAGGAAAATCAAGGAAAATAATGGAAAATGAAGAAGATAGAGGCCTCATTCATAAGAAGGCTTATGAGGATCAGTTGATAACCTTTTCTCAGATCAACCTTTTGTTAGTTTAGCTTTGGAGTTCTTTCATTATTCTCTCTCTCTCTCTTATACTCTTGGACACTTAGAGTTTTCTTGAAGCACTTTGGCATTGGAGCAAGAAAGAAAAAGAAGGCAAGAGGAAGCAAAGATCAAGCAGGGAAAGGCAAGATAGCTACAACGAGCTTCATTTCAGGTATCGACTTGCATGTGTATTTTCCTTACTAGATTTGGCATGCATGGGATTGCATGCGTTTCTTTTTTACCATGGCATGGGTTTTGCCAGGTGTGACAGTATTTTTAGCCTAGCCTTGCCATTTCCTAATAGCTTTGATGAGATGGGTTCTCTCATTCAATTTGTATGGGACGGTTGGATTGGATTCGAAGTTGAGTGGGGTGGATCTCTGAATTGAAAAACATATGGTGTAGTGGTCCATGAACCATATTGAGTATGCACAAAGTAATTGGCCTAGTAACCCCTGAACCAAATTGTGGGTTGCGGTAAAGCTAGATTGTGTGCCTTGGTGGGCCTACGAATCCTTGTCGATGAATGGCGAGATATACGATAAAGCCAAGAGGTGGATTATCTCTCTGTTGGGCCTGGTGATTCCGGGATGGAATGCACGGTAAATCTTGGAGATTATGTCTCATTGTAGGGCCTAGTGATCCCTGGATCGGACTAGGGATGCACAGTAAAGCCTGAGAGACTAGGAGCCACTCAAATTCCTCATGGTGTATGCGGAGAACTCTGGTTACATCCACATTGATTGGTGTTTTTTTATGTGTTCTATGAGTCCCACATTCATGCTTGGAATATGGCACGGGGGTGATTGGCTGAAGAGAGACTTGGCTCAGCCAATCTATGGTCGGGAGGAACGTCGCAATCCCATCGCCGGTTGGTTCATTGCATTGATTAATGAGAAATTCATTCCATTGATTTTCATGTGTAAACGTGCTGATATATATATATATATATGGATTTTGATGGTTGATATGTTCATTGTAATTATGTTCCTATTATGTTGGTTAGATGTATATTTTGTTACAGCGGCTATGTATGGATCTCAACATATTTTTACTTGTATTTGAATGGATTTGGTATCTATGACTTAATAAGTGATAAGGAAGAAAATGACATGAGGTAACAATGGTGATTCTCAAATAAGTATGAGATCCCTACACTTAATTCTACTATTTACACCCGTAGGTTACATGTTGATGATATGTTTGATGAAATGCGTGTCATGGCTAATAGGGGTCTCGTTAAGGTCCTGATCAACTATTTACTTTTGCATCATTGTTTCCTTGTCCTTTACTTGATTCTGAGCTTTCATTCCATTATGGGTAGTGGCTTGAGCTCTGGGCCTGAAAAAGTGGTTTAAATCTCGACGTCACTGGCACAGAACTAGCAACAGCCACTGGTAGGCAGACCTATGAGAGCGACTTTGGGTTTCTAGTCGCTTCCTTGCCCATAGCACGAGAGCGAATATGGCCTCAGAGGTCCAGAATAACAGTGGGACCTAGGGACAGGTTGTCTGAGTGGTTGACTTCTCTCCTTAGGGTTTTGTTGATGATGTTGGATGACTGTGTGTGATGCTTCGTCGATTCCACTTCCTTAAGGCTACCTAGGAGGTTGAATCTAATCATAGTAGCATCTCGTACCTCAGTTGGCATAGTTACTTGGGTGGATCTAGGAGGAGGGTGTTACATGGGCCTTACTCTTCAAATAGGTCTACCTATAATGTTCCCTCCTTATGTCAGTCGGTATATGCCTTCCCATTAAAATGGGTTATGACGAGTTACGAAGCATTCTTTAATAAGATCTTCAAAATTATACCCAATAAAATTATAGACCAATGTTAATTAAAAATTTTACAAAAAAAAATAAAAATAAATAAATAATATATATATATATGAATGATAAAGTTCAACATTGTGAAATTGAAAATTATTTATGTATTTGACCAAAATAATACATTGGTCAGCATGAAACCTGATAGGTAATACCAACTCCCTCAACCACAATAATGTAATTGATAATATACATGTGTACATGAGAAGTGATTTTGGACTTTGGCCCCTTTAAAATATGTATTATTTAATATATACAAAACTTTTTGAATTATTGTGATTTATATATAATATATTATATTACAATTATTTTTTATTGGTTATACATATATTTTAAATTATAATTTTATGTTGTTTAGAATTTTATTTATAATATATTTTATATGTTAGAATATTAATATTTATAAAATAATTATTTTATATATAATAGAATTATTTTTATACGTTTTTACTAAAGAAATGCTCTTTAATTATTATTATTTTTAGTGCAGGGGTGTCAAGCCAAGTGGAGGAGACAAATAACATGTGAAGCTCATAGCAAAAAGCGAGGTGATTTGGTAACTGAAGGTGCCACATCACCTTCTTGTGACCATCAAGAAAGTGTTGCCATGATCACAATTGGTAGCAAAGAGAGTTGCAATGAACTGAGTAAAACCACCATAGATTCATTGTAAGTATGGATCTAACATGAGCCAAGAGGGATCAAATTTCTTCACATGCAAAGTTCTTTAGAGTGCAAAATACAATGTGTTATTTTTCATTGTTTAAATTGTATTTTTAATTGCTATATAGAGTGTATATAGGGAAAAATAAATGTTTTAACGATAAAAACTCATGCAATTTTTTTACTTCTAAGTACTTTACAGAATATTCATTCCTTTTATTATAGCCGACATTATTTTTCTATTTAGAGCATACTTTTTATTTTTTTATTTTAAAGGGGCAAGTGTCAACTCAATGGACGGACAAACAGATGAACTTACACATCCCCTCATATTGGGTTGTAGAATGAGCCTCTCGGCTCAATCACAATTCCAATGACCATAATGAAGGATAAACCCAAAATATGATCAAATCTTGAACAATTGAAAATACCAAAGCCAAGCAATAAATATCAGAAAACCCATCATCCACCAAAATTCCAAGCAAAAAAAAAAAAAAAAAAATTATAATATGTAAAATGGAGGGTCCCCATGGTTTTGTCGAAAAATTATGGTGGGGTTGTGGCTACAACATGTCCCTATTCAGATAGGTTTAAAGGTATTTGTGTATCAATGTCCCAAGGCATAGCAAGAGGAAGAGGGCATGTCCCATGTTCTATGTGGCAATGCGCATAGAAGTTTGAAGTATGATATGGACTGAACTAGACAAGACATTGCACATGTAGTGGGAGTATTGAGCAACTATATGTCAAAACCAGGGAAGGACTACCAGACAGCAATAAAGAGGGTTTTCAGGTATCTACCTGACACTATTGATTATGGATTCTACTACCAAGGAAGACCCTAATTAGACAAAGTGTTGGACATACATGGCTTTCTTGATGCATATTGAGCTGGAGATCTTGATTTCAAAAGATCGACAAGTGGGTATGTGTTTAACCTATTCAGAGGAGCAATCAGATGGATGAGCAAGATACAATATGTAGTGGAATTATCAACTACATAAGCTAAAGACATGGTAGCTACTCATGAAATAAAGCAAGCAGTTTGGTTACAAAGATTATGTTCAGGTATTGGGTTGGTACAATAAACTATAAGGATAAATTTTGACCATCAAATGCAATCTCCATAGCAAAGAACCCTGCTTATCATTTGAAGACATAACATATCGATGTTTAGTATCACTTTGTGAGAGATATGGTTGAAGAGGAGAAGCTGCTATTGGTAAAGGTGGAAACTTTGAAGAATGTTGGAGATTCATTGACAAAATTTGTGAGCATTAAGAAGTTTTCTTGGTGTAAGGAAATAATGGGCATTACTGCCTTGGATTTTTTTATCAATGATCATGTACTATTATGACACCCTATATGCAAAGAAAATAAGTAGGAGAATGTTGATTATGTGTTATCCATTTAAATGATTATCCATGTTTGGAATCTAGTTCCTAGTGGGGGGCTTTCCTCCTCTTATAACTATCGTAACCCCCACCCGGCGGGTGCTTTTGGGGAAACACCCTCAAAGCGAAATTTCTAGAAAAATTGCCTTGTAAGATATTGTAATTTCATAATCAATTTGGACGGTTCATCATTAGGTCACAAGTCTGACAGTAGAAGTTATGTGAAGGTTTTTTATCCCTAGAAAGAAACCCTGTTTTAAAAGGGAATTGTATAGTAATTGTGTGATCATTGAGAGGTATAGAAAAATCAGTCTAGTTTTCTTGGTTTTGGGTTTATAGAGTAAACTACCTGTGGAAATTATGTATATGTACTATTGAATATTTTTTGTTTTATATTGAGAATATGTTTACATGAATTATCCATGTAGGGTTAAAAGCTACAAGAATGTTATTTAGTTACACAACACGGATGTCATTTAAGTGATGTTATGGTATAGGCAAAGTGTTGGTAAGGATGGTTGAAACAATGAAGATAAATTTCCAAGCCAAATATCCTCTTGTGGGATAATAATATGGAAATTCAACTTGTCTTCCTTGATTGCTAAAATAAACTATCTCTAAGTCTAAGAATATAAAAGCCTTACATGTTGAATATGGAAATGAAGTCTAATGAAATAGTTTATATGTCAAGATTGCTTAGAGTTGAGAATAGATGAGTTGAGTTATACAATGTATGAACGGGCAAGGCAGGAACTAGAGCTAGAGCCATAACCAAAACTAAAGCTAGTAACCAATGTTGTGAACTTGAGCTTGAGTTAGAGCTATAGCCAGGATCCATAGTTAGAGCCATGTTAAAAATTGACAAAAGGCACATTGATCTATATTGGTCTTCTAATATTTTGGAGACCAACAAACCTCTCACTGACAAAGTGTGATCCAAAATCAATCCAAACAAGCAATTATTGGAAGACTCAATACTTAATTGTAATATACCATGGGAGAATTATATAGTATATATAAAGAATTCCCAAGGGGATAATGAATGTAATGTGCTCATAATCATAGAATAGACCTTAGTATTTTATCAATAATAAATAGGCCCACTAGGTAGTTAAGAGGAAAAAATATAATAATAAGCAGTGATTGGCATAGACCCTTGAGAATACTCATGAGAAAGTATAAATACACATAAATATCATTGTATTGAATAAGTTGGATGTTGATTCTTGTAGCAAGCATGGCTTGTGGAATGATCCTCTCCATAAGGATACTCAAAAGTGTTACTTTACCTTAAAAGTTATTCTTTATATTCTTGTGTTGGTTATGGTTTGACTATATTTGATATTTGTGAAGTTTAAGAGTTTATTTTTGAATTTAAAGGTTATATTCTCTCTTATATATATCAAGGTTTACTACAAGTAGTATCAAATCTCTTTCTTGGACACCAAGTGGAAGATTCGATTTTTTTTAATGATTTTCAAAGGAAAAAGAGGTTAGCATAATTTAGATAATTTTTGAAACTATATATATAGAATCTAAGAATATAGTTGTAGAGTAGAGTTTCTCTCGAAAAACACCCAATTTGATTTAAAACAAATATTATATATAATCCAAATCGAGGTATGAGAAGTAGGGTTATCACTAATTTTAAATCATTTGTTCTATGATTTTTATAGTGACAACCATGAAATTTACAAATAAAATATATTTTGATAGAATGCTTAGATTTTAGTTAAACCAAGTCCAATATATGCAAAGTGGCTACGACAATTCATAATTGTGGTCATAATAGTGAATCAAAGAAGCATCACAAAAGTAAGTTATTTATATAAACATTACTTCTATTTTGGGTTTTCACAAGGTTGAATTTTATAGGGAGTTTTGATGGGCCGAGTATTTAAGAATACCTAAAATTGATAAAGTTCAAACATCGAATATTATGGAGAATATATCTATACATTAATTTATAGGATGATGATCACATATGGTGTGACTCACATGGACTTAACTATGTAGACGTAACAACACTTTCAAATGATGATTATGAGAAATTATACTTAAATAGATAATCTCATGCGAAGAAGAAACATAATGATATTTGTAAGAGATAGCGAGTTCATGGATGTATTCAACAACAGAAGGTCATTTGCTTCTATAAATTCTAGTGGAAAGCCTAAGTTTATCAATGTTAAATTAGCTAAGAGATTGGAAGTTCTAGCAAGACATATTCAAAGCATACAAGTTAAGGGTGAGCATGTTCAAGTTTTTAAATATTTGAAGATCAGCATGGACAAATACATATTGCATCCAAATTTTCATGCTATATATATGGATGATGCACATATTGCTTTGGGATTATCCTTAGATGGATTCAATTGGTACAATCAATATTAATATGCTATATAATTTTTTGAAGCTTTGGTATAAGAAAGAGAAAATTATATTCTAGGATAATTCTCCTACTAAACAAGAAGTGCCCAAGGGTGCACCTGAAGAAGTCCATGGAAGGAAATTAATTGGTATCTATTGACACATTAGATAAAGAGTTTTTGGTTGAATTAGAATAAGAGACTACTAAAGCATGTGAACAAGAGCCTTAGGAATTCATAAAAGGAAGAAGAAGCTAAGGAGCTAAATGACTCAAAGGAGCCACATATTGAAGCGTCAAAGAAAGAAGAATCAATAGCTAAGGTTGTTGTATATCACCATCCACGCTACTTGGAGAAACAATAGTTATCAAGGCAAGGGCATGAGCATCATTAAAATCACTATGGATCAACATGGAACTGGAAAGACGACCGATGTGGAGGTGCATGGAGGACTAAAGATATGGAAATCAAGGAGAAACTATTTTCAAAATTAAGGAAGAAAGGCCACAATTGGACCATATGTCCACATTTCATTAGGAAGGATAGGTGCTCATGCATGGTGCAAGTTGACTACATTACTTGGTAGGTCATTCTATGTAGCTTCCTCTAATGCTTCAAGGATGAAACATGCAAGGGGGGTGTAATGTACCAATGGAGGATAATATGGGGTATTTAGAGAGGTACCCAAGGGGATAATGAATGTAATGTGGACATAATCATGGAATAGACCCACTTGGTAGTTCATGGGTAATAAATAGGTCCACAAGATAGTTAAGAGGAAATAATAAAATAATAAAGGGTTTGGCATATACCCCTAGGAATACTCATGAGAAAGTATGATCTGGATTAAAACAGGAATGCAACAAATTATAGAGATAACCATAAACACATTAGATGCGGCGGAAATAATACTTCATTTCATTAATGTAAGATACTGAAATATGCTTACAAATAGGAATGGAAATAAACCAGCTAGGGCGATGGTAGCTTATCTCTGAGAAGAGATGTGGTGACTACATGCCTATGAACTGTCTTACAATGAGGCTCAAGGGCCTTTTTATTATTGAACAATAAGATCAAACCCTAAACAACCAAAACCCTAACCCGAGGAGATGTAACACCAAGAGTTTATGTGCCCCGTTGGGGTGAGTTGGACAGCCAACTTCCCAGGGTCGCGACTTGGTCATATTATCTCCATTTGACGCGCATGATAGCCCATTGGAAATATCTCTCTGAGAACTACGATGGAAAAGATGAATTTAGATAGAAAATCATTGGCGGTAGATTTCCCAAAAAACGTCGTTTAGGGCCTCAAAACGGCTCCAGAAGTTTAGGGCTCGAAAAACTGCTAAAAATAGTAAACTATGCTATAATTAAGGAAACTAAAAATTTGAAAGAAGCAAAGGTGGGGGTCCAAGTGGAATTGGCAGGTAGCCACCAATATCCACTTGGATCATTCCTCCCCCCTTAGGAAGCAATGGTCCTCATTGCGTTGAGTTCCTCCATGAGATAAGGGAACTTCTGCTGAACTTGGTCCTTGGTGAGCCACTTGCCCTGGTGAAGGAGTTGGCTTGCTTTGACAACTCGATACAGTTGGATATTCTATTGGTGAGTGTGCTTGATCTGTATGTCCATGATCCGATCAGTTGCAGGTTGTTCCATGCAATCTGCATTTAACTTTGTGGGTGTGAGCTGTTCTGCAATGTCGGATGTGTCTAGTAATGGTGGAAAGTATGGCCGAAGGCGATCCACATTGAACACTGGGTGCAGGCTAAGGAATGGGGGAATGCTGAGCTCAAATGCATTATCTCCCATAGCCTTCGTAATGGTGTAAGGACCATATCGGAGTGGTCTGAATTTCCGATAGGCTCCGGTAAGGCGTTCCTTTTGCAAATGCAACTAGACTTTGTCACCCACCTGAAACTTGTGTGGCACCCGATGTTGATCATGTCACTGCTTGTACTTGGCATTTGATTTCTCCAAAATGTCATGGACCTGCTGGCGAATATGTTGGATGTGCTCAATGAAGTTGTTTGCCTTATCTGTTTCGAACTGGACATGAGCCAAATCTGCGTGAGTAGCTGCAAATGGCATGGCCACATCAATGGGACATAGTGGCTGGAATCCCAAGCCCACCTGAAAAGGGTTGTGGCGAGTCGAGCTTTGGAGAACCCAGTTATAGCTGTGTTGAAGATAGAGGAGGCTCTCGTCCCATGTGCGTGGATGCTTTGAGTTGTACATGCACAGAATGTGTATGATCATCCTATTGACAACCTTTGTCTGGCCATCAGTTTGAGGATGGAAGGTTATGGACTTAGTGAGTTTGGTGTCTAGCATCGACCAGAGACTGGACCAAAATGTTATAGACATTTTTGTGCCTTACAGCATTGAGCATGAAATGTCCATAATCCAAGGGATCTAAAGTCCCTAAAAGAGTTGTTCCTGCCCCTAAAGGAACAACGTCAACCAATGACAGCTTCTCCCAGAAGTTCTCCACCAAAAACAACTCAAAAACAGTCAATTCAGGATCAATTCAGAAGCTCTTATAGCTACCTGCGTTGCAGTGCACCCCAATACACTAGCTGGGTGCGTTGCAACGCACCTAAAAGCACTACCAGGGTGCGCTGAGCGGGAAATGACAAATGGCAAACTCATTCAACGAGGTGGAAAGACCCTAGAAGCTTCCAGAATCTTCTCCAATGACACTTGCCTCAATGAATTCGACTAGTGATGAGTAAGAGGCTCTCAACCTCCAAGTGGAAGCAAGAAATAACAGAGAGAAGCCACAAGTCAAAACATAAGCTGACTCATCCTCTCTGCTTACATCTATATATGGATCTCTCACCCAGAGGTTCAAGAGGCTGGAATTTTGTACTTTGCAGAGAATTGTTGTTGGTTTGAGATTGAGATTAGTACATTGGGTGATTTATGCTTTGTTGGAGGAGAGGAAGGGATTCCTTTGCTGGGAGGTAGATGCTGGATCGAAACTCACTTGGTTGTATCTCCTCTTGGACTTTCTTATTCTATCAATAAACTATTTGAGTTTCTCCTACATGCTGTGTACCAATGATGTTTTGTTATGCTTACATGTTTAGCTTAATCTGATCTTGAGCTTTTTATGAATGTATATCTATATCTCCGTGTAGTTTCTCTCTCTTGTGATCTTGCAGGAATTCGGTGAAGCTGGGCCGGTGAAGGAGCAAGGAGCTGAGAGCCACTGAAGAGAGGAGTGATTGGATCAACAAACTAGCGGAAGACACAGGTTAGTTACATCCTTTCTCCTCATTTACATTTCATAAAGAAGAAATACTCAATTAGTTTTCCTTGTTTGTTGCTAAGGCACTATCACACCTTAGAGTGGGATAGGGGCATTCCGAATGGATACTTTTCCCAACAACAAATTGGCGACTCCGCTGGGGAATGTATCTTGTTAGTTTATTGTGTTTCTATTGTTTTTCTTCTCATAAACTCAGGAGTGCCGAATCGAAATGCATTTGCCATTTTCAAATGCAAAGTAGAGATCTGCCACTCTAGTCCACTCACTGGGCCTGTTTTTATGATCTGAACAGCTGATCCACAAGTGCTCTAACAGCCCTTTGTGATAGATCTTAGTCCTCCTTTAAATCATCCCTCTAATTGTACCTGATTGATAGCTTTTATCCGGCCAAAAACTGTAGATTAAACTGCAAACCGTGACCCAGAACCCAGAGACAATTTTCGTTTCTGCTTCAGCGTAGACTCTGTGAAGAGGTTCTGCATTTCAACGCAGGTCCCGTGAAGGCTACCTGCGCTGAAGTTCAGTTTCTCTGTGCTGAGGGTGCGCTGATCAGCCTTTGCCTTGTGCAGCTGTGGTTCCCTGCTTCCTTTTGCTCAGTTTTATCTCTGTTTTTGCAGCCTGTTATCAGTCAGTGTACCTATCTGAAACCCCTTTTCTTTGCCTCAATTCCGCCTCAGTTGTATAAAGAAACTGTATTTGTTCTTTGTGTATTTGTTACATCATTTGCAGTTTCCCATTACAAAAGTAAACTAGTCATACTGTCGCCCTTAGATCTAGACCTGTCGTAAGTGTCATTTTGATCTTAGGAGTGAGTTTGTTTGCTGTTCACAGTTAATTATGCTTGTACTTTTGTCGTTTGGTTTGAATTTATGCATTTCTAGTGTCGAAACAAGTAAATCATAAAGTGTCGTAATCGTATTTTTGATTTCGAAAAAGGAGCTTGTTTATGTTTTCACTTGAAATCGAATTCAAATTTGTACAACAGCTTTCTTTTTAGGCATCAATATTAAGAAAGCGAAAACAAATACATGCATATGTGCATTTTCATTCTGACAGTTTGGATGTTGATTTAGGAAAAGTGCATTTACAGTGTGTTCTATGCTCTTTGAGAAAAGATTGTGTCTTTATTTTCCCCTTGTAGCTAGGATTTTCATTGTTGAAAAGATATAAAAGCCTGCTTATCATCTTTAGACTGCATTTAGGAATTGTATCATACATCTCATGGTGATCCAAAAAGGCAAACTTCTAAGAAAGATCAACCTAAAATAAATTGAATGAACTTAACAATGCTTTGTAACTTAACGCACAACATAGAGGTCTAGGCTAGAGACGTGTTCCGGCGTCGTAAAACCTGGTGACTGTCGATCTCGCTGATGGTTGGGTGATTCCTCCTGAGAGATGATAAGCGCTAGTACGGATTGTGCTCCCACGTACCGTCGAGTATATATTGGGAGACCCCTATAGGCATAAAACCTTTATCCTTAGGAAGCCGTGTCGGCCGCCCTACTGATCGCAATGCACTGAACACAGCATTCGAGAAGATTGACCGCCCGTACCTTAAAAAGTATTCTGCGGTTTTGCGAAAAGTTTGGCACACCCTCTACCTAGAACTCCAGAGCAGTTCCTTTTGGCCTTTTTCAGACTCTATAACGGAAAATGTCCATCCGAGCATTTGTCACTTCAGGCTCGTTAAAACATCGAAGGAGACTAGAGTCATCTTTTGCTTTTTCTCGACTCTTTAAAATTGAAAAAGCAAGTTGTGTATAAGCGTCGTTAAAATTGATTTTAAACGGAATATTCATACCCTTCTTCCTGCGTTGATCTTTAGGTTGAGAAAATGGAGCCTACCAACCAAGGAATTCCCCTTGGTGGAAATCCTAGTCCCTTCTCCTCTTGGGGAGATGTTGGTGTGCCCCATATGGCCACATTGTCGCTTCCAGGACTGACAATTGGCTTTCCGGTCTGGCTCTTCTCAACCAATGTCGTTCAGAACACCACTATTCCTGAACAGTCGAATCAGCAGTTAGACCAGTCCAGAGTTACCCACCAGCCTTCTACTTCCTCTAATTCTTCCTCTCCTCCTTCCTCTTCGCTTGACGGAACTGGTAAAACAAAAAACCAAGTTCCTAAGGAGAAGAAGGAAAAGAAGAAGAAAGAGAAGAAGAAGAAGGAGCCAAAAGCGACTGGGGGCAAACAAGTGTCGTCTGACAAAAATCCACACACAGCACTGACTAGGCCTAAATCGCCATGTGTCATATGCAAGGGAGACCATTTCCACAGAGATTGTCCCTGCATCCCTCGGATACTAAGGGACTGGTCTCCCCGTTTGCACAATCCGGTGGCATCAACCTCTGATAGCCATGTTGAATGCACACCGTCAACTAGCGAAAGTGAAGTCCTTGGACAAAAAGGGAGAGCTAGATCTCCCTGTAGACTGTGCGAAGGCAACCACGCCATCCACCGTTGTCCCTTCTTAGACGAAGCGAAAAGAGTTTTGGATGATCGTCCGGTTTCACCGTTACGACTTCCTCCTGGATATAAAAAACTCTTGCCGAGTCCTTCGTTAGTTGAAAATCCAGCTGGCCCACTCAAGTGGTCAGCTAAAGCGCCGGTCATTGAAGATGAACCAGCTGAATCCATACCCGACGAAAGTCAAAAGGTCGAGGCGGCAGTTGACCCGGTCTTGCCTTCAGAGGTTTTGTCTTCGAATGATACAGTCACTGAAGAGGATAAAGATGACACCATCCAAATTCTCTTCATCAACACAGACTCCGACGAGCACGGGGGCAATCCCCCCATTCCTTTATCGCAGGAAGGAAGTTCGTCAGAGCGATACCCGGCCGTCTACTCGGTCCCACCACCAAGCAACCTAGTTGTCTCCTTCGACTGGAACCAACTAGGCAGACCCCGTTTGCCAGCAAGCATACCATTCAGAATTATCGTCCAAATATACAGAATGGTCATGGCTGGCACCATCATTGATGAGGGGGCATCTGTGAGTATCCTTTCCTCTACTGCTTGGAAAGCGCTTGGTTCGCCAGCGCTTTTGCCTGAAATGAGAAATTTGACAGGCTTTGATAAAGGAACCAGTCGACCTTTAGGGATCCTCCCCAATGTGCCTATCACATTGAAAGGGAAGACCGTTCAAATGAACGTGATGGTCGTTCAAGGACCCTTGGATTATAACCTACTCCTTGGACGAGACTATATATATTGCATGGGAGCCGTCGTCTCCTCACTCTTTAGAGTAATGTGTTTTCCGCACGAAGGAAGAGTGGTCAAGCTCGTGGACCAGCTTTCATTTCCCGGATCATGCATCGCAAATAGTCATATACCGTCCCTAAATGGTCTCTTCACGCAAGAAATGTCTCAACCCACGGTCCGTCCTCCCGATGAGCACGAGTAATTCAGAAGGATATGACCGGAACCCAGGGGGCATGCGTCCTGGTCTGCTTCGGCAGGAAAACTTTGGGTATAGGGTAGGTTTCCACGGGAGAATATGACTAGTCCGTACCCCGTCCGTGATTGGAAGAGGGGTTGTTCTAGAATAAGATTCTCTTGTCAAAGTTATGTGAGTTGACAAAACTGAGTCAATCACCTTTGTCTATCTCGATAGACATTGCCGAAGAAGTGTTTTGTTTGAAAGATTAATAGAACAATCTTTGGGTGACCTGTAAGAGGTAGGCCTCTCTCGCTGAAACAAATGTTTTATCAGACTAAAGTAGGGGTAACCTTGAAACTCTGTTTTATACCTGGGGGCATGCAACCCTTTTGGAGTGCAAGCAAGGGGCGGCTATTTATTTTTTAAATTTTTAGGTCCTCCCTTTAAACCTGTAGGTCTAACCCTTTAAACTCGTAGGATTAGTCGTTTTCAAACTTGCATAACGAAAGGATGCGAGGCATAGCTTTGTAAGGCGCAAGCTCCATAAAAAATGGGATCTTACATGAGACATTCTTATCATATGACTGGATAATCGAGCAGTTTTAGCACATAGTTCATGCTCGTTAAAAAATAAACATAAGATCGAGCAAGTGTTTCAACCCGCGTTTAAGCTTGTTAAAAAATGAACTATCCTCCGGTAAATAACCACCGTGAATGTAACATTATCAGCCATTAAAGCCTTGGTCGTGTTTGCACCGTCACCTCCACTTTTAGATTGGCCGATCATTCACCTCCATTTGATTGTTTACCCATTTTGAGGAACAGCTACGAAGAGTGATTTCACTAGCCATCCTTGTGACACTGCCGTGATTGGAAAATTCCAACCCTTACATGGAATCAACTGCTAACCCGTTTTATCACTCGTTCCTCAAAAGACGAGTCTTCTTTAAGCTCTTTTCATCTGACTCGTAAAATATGAAAAGATTGCCGAGTTTTTGCCTTCCAGCTCGTTAAAGCAACCGGAAGTGCTATCCCTCCTCTAGATTTTAATCTTTTTGGACCTGAGGGATTATTGCACAAAAAGATCGAGCGCTTGTTTTGTTCGGCTCGTTAAAACTATCGAAAACTCATCCCTTCTGTATTGTTTTATACTTTTTTGGACTTAAGGGATTAGATGACGAAAAAGGAACTTTGGAGTTATCTTTACGTACCTTTTTAGACTCTCTAAAAATGAAAAGGGACCGAGTTATCTTTGTCGTTAAACTCGTTAAAAAACATTAATAGCGACAAACTTGTCTTTAGACGAGAACGAGTTTCACTATCGCTAGGCTCGTTAAAACATAGCGATGGGTTTGCCCGAAGGGCAAATTATAGAACAAGCATATGTTATCCTCCTCAAGCTTGACAAAAATAAAGAGGTACTGGTCAGCAATGACTGGGGAAAAATTGGGAAGAAACTTAAAGAACTTTATTGGTAGCAAGTCACTCTTGAACATGACACTTCCACTCCGTGCCTGAGTCGGGTTGGGTTGTTTCATTCACCGGTCACATCACCATGGTCTCGCCATACCATCCACCTTTGGGGTAAATGCTACCAATCCATCACACAAGTGTCGCCGATATGTTCAAGAGAAGTCACCCAGAGAAGTCAACCGTGTCCCATCCACTACCATACATTATCATTCATTCTTTCATGACCGCCACCCTGAACCATATATCATCAGATCGTTTTCACCTCCATCAAAATCATTTGCTCCGTTCCGTGTCACTGATGTGGGATACATCAAGGCCCTCCTTTGACGGATCGCTTCTTGTCGACATCAGCTCATTATCCAAGAAGTTGATCTAGGAACACCCCCTTCAGTACTTTGAAGCTTGCATGCCTCAATGGCAAGTTTCTCACTTCCGGAGACAGGTATACATCAATGACCTTCGACCGAAAGATTTTGCGTGGTGTTCGACGCCAAGTCCTTTATTCACACCACGTGAATTGTACTGCAGTACCTTGAGGGTCATTATCATTATCGGTGATTCCTCTCGCGCTTGTTAACAGTTTACATCATTGACTGGTAATCAAGCGATGTCTTTCCGGACTTTAGGAGTAATTCCCATCCTGTGTCTGCGGTGAACCCTAGCGCGCGCAGCCTGCCGCCTTCGACCTTCTGGTCTGCGCTCACCCCCCGATGGCTTCTCCGGTGACTCCGCCGGAGGAGGCCGCCCAGCAACAGGCCTTTTCGGCTCTCGTCAGCTCTCTGCCGCCTCAACGAGATCGTCCATCTCTCTCCAAATTTGTTAAAAAACTAGAAGGACTTCAGGAGGTCTCCCTTCCTCCTTCTGTGCCTAGATTGGCTGCTCTAGCTCTGGCCGAGAAAGGTTTGATCGGACAATTCACTGGACTTTGGCCCTCACCTAAAACTGTTCAGAGGTGGGTGGAAAGAAACTGGCTGGACAAAACACAAGGAAAAATTGCCATTAGATTCTGCGGGAAAGGCTACTTTACCTTTCATTTCGAGACAAAGAATGACAAGGATCTGATATTTCGCAACGGACCATATTTTATGGACTCCAGAGGCCTGTACCTAAACAAGTGGACTCCAGATTTCGACCCAGAGCTCGACATTCCTAATGCAGTTCCTGTTTGGGTTCGTCTCCCACATCTCCCATTACACTGCTGGGGAGATGACTCTGTAAGAGCCATTGGAAACGCAGTCGGCAAATATATTGACAGAAGCGAACCAAGAGACAATATGCAAGCCTGTGCTCGTATCTGCGTCGAGGTTGATCTGGGCAAAGGACTTCCAGAAGCTATCAAGATCAAAGTCGATGAATGGTCACACATACAACAGCTCGACTACGAACAGATCCCCTTCAAATGTAAGGTATGTCATGAGTATGGTCATTTTGCCAATCGCTGCACTAAGATTATTAATGTGGATAATAATACTCAAGATCAGCAATGGGAAGTTGTAAAAAAAAAAAATCTGCCCCCAGCCCCTCTGCACCCAATGAGCCTGGTCCCTCATCTCTTAATACCTCTGCCCACATCCAGTCTCCACCGCCTCCCCCTCCTCATCAATCTCATTCCCCCATTCTTGAAAATCCCCTTCATTCTCCTCCATCCACTAACCCTTTCCATGTTCTTTCCCTCCCTGAAGATGATCCTTCCCCCTCGATCCCTCTCCCCTCGAATCCCTCTGCCCATCCCTCCTCCCCTCCTGATCAGTCCTCCTCCCCACATTCGTGTGCCCACCCCCCTCTCCTATCTGAACCTCTCCCTCCTAGAATTACCCGTAGCAACTCTAAGGATCAGGGCTCCTCCTTTGATGGTCAAAAGAAGCCGGGAAGAAAGACTATAAAGCAGCACAGGGATGAAAACGCGCAAAAAGACATAGCACTAGGCCTGCAGCATCCAATAGAATCCTACATTCAGGCCACAAAAGATCAAGAAGTAGCCAGCAAAGACAAAGGAGGCAGAGCACCTTCTCGAAATATTGGTTTGAAATGATCAAAATACTCTCATGGAACAGCAGGGGACTTGGGCACCCCGCTAAAATCAATGCTCTAACAGACCTTATAGTGCAGGAGAAACCATCCATCATTTTACTTCAGGAAACGAAACAAAGAGAAACAGAAATCAGCAAAATCATTGGAAAGTATAAAAACTACAGAGGAAGCATATGTGAAGCGCGAGGAGCTTCGGGAGGCATTACTACAATATGGAATCAGAATGACTGGCAATGTGAATCTGAGATAGTCGATCAGCATTGGATAAAATCAGTCCTGAGGAACAATAACAACCATCAGCAGATTGTCATCTTCAACGTATATGTCCCCAATCACTACAGGGATAAAGGAAATTGCTGGGAAACTCTAAGTAATCACATTCTGGAAGGAGACAGCAACAACACCATCGTAGGCGGTGACTTCAACTTAATCCTCCATGCAAATGAAAAGCGAGGGGGGAATTTTCTGCCAGACCCATTCAGGAACCAAATGGAAAATGTAATGCACATTGGTGACCTGATAGACATAACTCCAAAAAACCGCAAGTTCACATGGAACAACCGAAGACTGGGCAGTCACAATATCATGGAGAGATTGGATAGATTCTTGGTGAACATTTCTCTTTTGTCTACCTTTTCATCTGTTAACTCCGCCATTTTGCCTTTCGCTGCCTCAGACCACTATCCAATCACCCTCGATTTGATCACCCACTGCGCCCTTGGTCCGCTGCCTTTTAAATTTAATCAGAATTGGAGCGATCAACAAGCAGCCCGAAATATCATTCAGCTCACCTGGAGGCAGCATGTTGAAGGATCCCCAGGATACATATGGGAGAGCAAACTGAAAAACGTGCAAAGAGCGCTTAGACAATGGGCCAAAATGTACTACAAGGAGCCAGAACAGGTAAAGCATGAGCTAAAGTTACAAATTGCTGAACTCCAGAGCGCAATTGAGCAAAATGATTACTGCCACAGCAAAAAACTCCAAGAAGAAGAGCTGTACAACAAACTGAGCAAAATTAAAAGGCAGGAGGAAGAAAAATGGCGCACCAAATCAAGACAAGTATGGTTGGAAAGTGGGGACAAGAATACTTCATTCTTCCACAAGCAAGCCACTGCTAGACAAGTCAGAAATACCATCACTGCTATCTCGGACAGCGCAGGGACAAACCATGTGGAGCAAGCAGATATTAAAGAAGCAGCAACAGAGCACTTCAAGGACCTGTTAACTGAGGTGCCAGAGGAAGAAACGTATGAAGACTTATTACAGCATTTGCATCCTAAAATCACAGATGACCTAAACGAAATGTTGACAGCTGAAATAAAAGAGGAAGAAATTGTTGAAGCAATCTGGACCCTTCATCCCAACAAGGCTCCTGGTCCAGATGGGTTCCCTATTAGCTTTTATAGGGATTACTGGGAGTTGATAAAGAAAGACCTCATAAAATACATCAAGTGGATTCAAAAAAAAGGTAAAATAGGTGGATACACAAATGCTACCCATTTGGCCCTTATCCCGAAGGAGAATCGGCCATCCAATTTTTCTCGCTTCAGGCCCATATCCTTATGCAACTCATCATATAAAATCTTCTCTAAAATCATAGCCTCTCGGCTTAAACCTCTTCTACCGATGCTGATCTCAGATAACCAAGGAGGCTTTATAGCAAACAGACAAATTTCAGATTCCATTCTTTTAGTTCAAGAGGCCATACATTCAAGTCATGTAAGGAATGAGAAAGGCTTCATCCTAAAACTAGACCTAGCCAATGCCTTTGACAGGGTAAGGCATTCTTTTTTATTTGCAGTACTCCAAAGGATGGGGTTCTCATCTCTCTTTATTAATGTCATCAGATGCTGTATCTCTGGGCCTTGGATCGCCCCCCTCATTAACGGAAGACCAGGTCCTTCCTTCCAATCCTCAAGAGGATTAAGGCAAGGTTGCCCCTTATCCCCTTATCTCTTCATCCTTATGGCAGAATCATTTAGCAGTGCTCTTGATCAAAAGAGGCAGTCAGGCCTCATTACGGGCATCAAGTTTGAAAATGGCATCAAAAATATAAATCATTCTCAATTTGCAGATGATACCCTATTGCTAGGGGGGGCGACCACCATCATTGCAAGAAGATTTAAGTCTCTGCTTGACAAGTTCATGAGATACTCAGGAGGAAAAATAAATTATCTTAAGAGCTGCATTTATGGTTGGAATGTCTCGGCCCAAATGTTACATAATATTGCTAACACTTTTGGTGTCCCCTGCAAGTTAGATTGGGACAGCTTCAGCTATTTGGGAATGCCGGTAACCATAGGGAAAGCAAAGACTGGAGTCTGGGATTTAACACTGGATAAAATGAAAAGGAAACTTCAGAGATGGGGAACTCAGTGGCTCAATCCAGCTGGGCGACAGGTTCTCCTAAAATCTGGGCTCTCTTCCCTCCCCTTATACCAGTTCTCTCTTGCCCATGCTCCAGCATCTTTCCATCGAAAAATGGATAGTATTCTCAGATTCTTTCTCTGGCAAGGAGGCAAGAATGAAAAGAAAAAGTTCAACTTAGTAAATTGGAAACAGGTTACTCAATGTCCTGAGAATGGAGGACTGGGCATCAGGTCCCCATCTCTTATGAATCTAGCATTCGGTGGGAAGCTGATCTGGAGACTTATGGACAATCAACCAGCGTGGTGGAAAAATGTCCTAGAATCAAAATATCTCAGCCAGCCAAGATCGCAAATCCTCAATGCTGAAATCCCTAACCGGCACTGTACACAGATATGGAAATTCTGCAAAAAAGCCATAGTCTTCATGGCGCAAAATGTCTCTAAAGTGCCAAAAGGAGGTGAAACGGTGAACATAGGCTCGGACAAAATTATGGGGAATCCTCCCATAAACAACCTCCCAGATATCGATCCCATTCTTCGTTATCTTCATAGCAAAGGCATAACCAATCTGAGCCAAATCTCCCAATGGAATGATTCAACTAAAGCCTGGGTTCAATGGGAATTCCCACCCATACCCCATCATCTCAAAGACAGTTTTGGCTCTCTCTGTAGCAGCTTACACAGTATAGCTCCCACCATCAAAGGCGCAAAGGATGAGTTTCGCTGGGACCCTTCAGGAACAAATTACTCCATCAAAGCAGGTTACAGCTATCTGAGCAGCAAGGAATTCCCCACCGCAGTCTGGGCTCAGAGGAAGATTCTAAAAAGAGCTGAAGCAATTCCAAAGGTCAAATTTTTTATGTGGACTCTTCTCCATGGAAAAACCTTAACTGCTGAGAACCTCAGGAAGAGAGGTATTTTCGGTCCCTCCAGGTGTCCCAACTGTCAATCGGCGGAGGAATCCCTACAGCATTTGTTTATATCCTGTCCCTTCGCTGCCTACTGCTGGAACAATATCGCTCCTACCGCCCCCTCCATCTGGAAACCACATCATTCTATTGTCGACATCTTAAACATTTGGAGAAGAAGCTATCCCTGGCACATAGCGAACCAAAATCCAGCAAGAAGAGTGTGGAACGCCATCCCGTTCGCTCTTCTGTGGCGCATCTGGATCGCCCGGAACAGCTTGATCTTCCGCGATAAAGCCACCACAACTAGACACGTAATTCTTAAAGCCACCAGTCTAGCAACGGAAACAATCGCTGTCAAGCTAACTCAGAGAATCGACCCCAACAGTTTATGGACAGAGGAGAGGAACTTCATTTCGAATTTGATAGACAGGTCCAGCATCATACCAGCAACAAAGATGCGTAAACTCATTGGCAAATCTGACAATCTAGAATGGAAAATCCGCCTTTCAAAAGATGAGTTCGGTAAATGGCTTCTTTCAAAGAATGCACACTCTTTATTTTTTGACGGAGCTTCCAAATCTAATCCGGGAGCCGCAGGTGCAGGGGGCATCATTATGGATCCTTCAGGTGTAATAGTGTCCTCTTTTGAATGGGGTCTGGGAAGATTGAGTAACAATCGAGCTGAAGCTCTGGGACTGTTTCAAGGCCTCTTGCAGCTTCAGAACCAAGGGATCAATAAAGCCCTTGTCTTTGGCGACTCGGCCATAATAGTCAGCCTAATGAACAGCAACAGACAAGCATCCAATCTCTTCCTCCATCAAATCATAAGCCGCTGTAAAAATATGCTGTCTCAGAATTTAAAGTGCCAATTTTTTCATGTCCTTCGATCCAGCAACCAGGAAGCGGACAAAAGAGCTAGCCATGCCTGTTCTCGGGAAAAAGGAAGCCTCTTATGCAATCAAGCGAGCCTGATCCAATTCATCCCTTGATCCACATGACAGCGCCAAATTCCAAGGAGTTTTCTATCCATATGACTGTGATTCTAATGTCAAGGAGTTTGATCAAACCTCCTTCTTGCAGCAATTCCTATCTAAATGTACTTTTCAGCAGAACTTGTGATTCTTACAGCCAACCAGAGGCCTCAGCGGATTGACTAATCAGATCTATCATAATTGTCTAAATGTACAGCAAAACCAGTCTTCTATTGTCCCAATTTATAAGAATATATACTTGCTCTAGGACCTTACAAGCAAGCAGTAAAGGTATTCATGTGTACTGCCACAATGAAATCCAGAATCAAGTTACTTCTGTAACTCTATCTATTGTAAAACCGGAGCTTAGACTCCTCCATCTTTTTTGAATATAACAAGCACCCGATTTTGTAAAAAAAAATAAAAAAAAAATCAAGCGATGTCTTTCCATGTTCGACTTCAAAACATTTCTCACATGGATCGACTTGTACTTAGAGTGAAGATCGGACGAGATTGAAGACCCCGGATCTAGTTTCATCCATCCGGGCTGCGATATATATTCAGGAAAAATAAAGACATTGACATGTACAACATTGCAGCACAGATAATCATCCTACCAAAAGGATGATGATTTCATCAAAATCATCATTCTACCATCAGACGATTGTCTGTCCTATGTACAGAAAAATGAATTTATAAAGATGAGCATGGGAATGCCCGCCTCAGCTAGATCATGAAAATAGTATGAAAAATAATGTATTGTATTGTATCTTATTACAGGTCTCCTCCCAGCATTGAAAGAACTTCGGATCCTCCTAATAAAGCATTTCACCCGATAAACGGCCTCACACTTTAGGGGGCAACTGTTATAGACATTTTTGTGCCTTACAGCATTGAGCATGAAATGTCCATAATCCAAGGGATCCAAAGTCCCTAAAAGAGTTGTTCCTGCCCCTAAAGGAACAAGGTCAACCAATGACAGCTTCTCCCAGAAGTTCTCCACCAAAAACAACTCAAAAACAGTCAATTCAGGATCAATTCAGAAGCTCTTCTAGCTACCTGCGTTGCAGTGCACCCCAGTACACTAGCTGGGTGCATTGCAACGCACCTAAAAGCACTACCAGGGTGCGCTGAGCGGGAAATGACAAATGGCAAACTCATTCAACAAGGTGGAAAGACCCTGGAAGCTTCCAGAATCTTCTCCAATGACACTTGCCTCAATGAATTCGACTAGTGATGAGTAAGAGGCTCTCAACCTCCAAGTGGAAGCAAGAACTGACAGAGAGAAGCCACAAGTCAAAACATAAGTTGACTCATCCTCTCTGCTTACATCTATATATGGATCTCTCACCCAGAGGTTCAGGAGGCTGGAATTTTGTACTTTGCAGAGAATTGTTGTTGGTTTGAGATTGAGATTAGTACATTGGGTGATTTATGCTTTGTTGGAGGAGAGGAAGGGATTCCTTTGCTGGGAGGTAGATGCTGGATCGGAACTCACTTGGTTGTATCTCCTCTTGGACTTTCTTATTCTATCAATAAACTATTTGAGTTTCTCCTACATGCTGTGTACCAATGATGTTTTGTTATGCTTACATGTTTAGCTTAATCTGATCTTGAGCTTTTTATGAATGTATATCTATATCTCTGTGTAGTTTCTCTCTCTTGTGATCTTGCAGGAATTCGGTGAAGCTGGGCCGGTGAAGGAGCAAGGAGCTGAGAGCCACTGAAGAGAGGAGTGATTGGATCAACAAACTAGCGGAAGACACAGGTTAGTTACATCCTTTCTCCTCATTTACATTTCATAAAGAAGAAATACTCAATTAGTTTTCCTTGTTTGTTGCTAAGGCACTATCCCACCTTAGAGTGGGATAGGGGCATTCTGAATGGATACTTTTCCCAACAACACAAAATGTACTGAGGAACCTGTTGTCCCGATCTGAGATAATAAATTGTGGGATCCCAAAGTGTACCCACACTCATTCAAAGAAGAGTTTAGCAGTGGCTTCTGTTGTGATATTCTTCTTGCAGGCCGCCATAATGGCCATCTTCAAGATCCTGTTGACGACCACAAAAACACAGTCATTTCCATGCTTATTGGAAGGAAGGCCTGACATGTAATCCATGCAGATGGATTCCCAAGGTCGACTAGGGGTAGGCAGTGGGGTATAGAGGCCTTGCTTCTTGATGGTCGGTTTGGCAATGGCGCAGGCAGTGCATGATCTGATGTACTTCCTGACATCCTGTTGAAGATTTGGCCAATAGAAATACTTTTGTAGTACTGCCATCGTTTTTTCGACCCTGAAATGCCCAGCAGCCCGACTGTAGTGTGCTTCCCAAATCATCTTGGCACGCTCGCTTGAAGGAACACAAAGGTGACCCAGGTGGCATAACAGGGCATCCTGGAGGTGAAAATCTGGCACATGTTGACCCTACAAGAGTGTCTGGTATGTGCGGCTGAATTTCGGGTCACTTTTGTAGAGAAGTGGCCAATCAGAAGTCTCATGCCCACAAGAGTTGAGCACGGTGGTTAACGCCATGATTGGTGGTCAACTGAGGAAATCTGCAACATTGTTGGTGCTTCCCTTCTTATACTTGATATTCAAATGGAATTGTTGCAGGTATGTGGACCACTTCTGATGGCGATCATTCTGTAATTTCCCTTGGGTCTGTATGAATTGCAGGGGTCGGTGGTCTGTGTGGATGACCGTTTCCTTCCCCAAAATGTAATGCTTCCATTGTTGGTAATCCTGCACAATGGAATACATCTCTTTGTCATAAGTGGGATACTTCTAGACTGTGTCTGAAAGTGTCTCACTATGATATGCCACTGGATGCCCATGTTGAGTAAGGACTGCCCCAATAACATAGTCAAAGGCATCTGTCTCAACCTCAAATGGTTGTTGCAAGTCTAGTAATGCAAGAACTGGTGTCTAGCAGAGGTGATCTTTCAACTCTGTGAATGCCTTCTGTTGACATTCGGACCAAAAGAATTTTGCTTTCACTCCTCCCTTGGTGACTTGACTCAAGGGCCAAGTAATATGAGAAAATCCCAACACGAACCTGCGGTAGAAGTTGGCAAGGCCTAGAAAGCTGCGAAGCTCTGTCAGAGTGGTTGGAGATGGCCAATCCCGAATGACTTGGATCTTGGTTGGATCCACATGCACCCCCTGTTCATCAATAATGTATCCCAGATACTGAACCTGGGTCATGCCAAAAGTGCATTTCTTCAAATTGGCACATAACTTGTGTTGTCGTAGTGTTTGGAGAACCTGTCGGATGTGGTGGAGGTGCTCTTCCCAACTCTGGCTGAAGATTAGGATGTCATCCAAGTATACCATTACAAATGAGTTGGTGAATGGTTGCAAGATGTCATCCATTGGCCTCATGAAGGTTGCAGGAGCATTCATCAATCCGAACGGCATAACCAACCATTCGAAAGGGCCCTCCTTGGCTTTGAAGGCAGTCTTCCACACATCGGAGGGTTCATTGGTACTTGGTGATATCTTGACTTCAAATCGATCTTGCTGAAATATTTTTCCCCCTTTAGTTGCTCCAAGAGGTCATCAATCAGTGGGATTGGGTACCTATTACGGACAGTGATCTTGTTCAGCGCCCGATAGTCAATACAGAGTCTCCAAGTCCCATCCTTGTTCTGTACCAACACGATCGGGCTCCCACGGGGCGATGAACTCGGACGAATGTGACCTTTTTGCAGCAATTCTTGAATCTACCTCTTGATTTCATCGTTCTCCAGAATGGAGCACCGATAGATTGGTCAATTTGGTAGCGGTACACCTGGGGTCATATCAATGGAGTGCTTGACCTGACAGTGCAGAGGAACCCCTGCAAGGGAGGTGAAGATGTCCTCGTACTCCTCCACGACCTTGTCCATCTGTAGTTTTCGTGCGGAGGGGCCCTGTCTGGAGGTCGTGGCCACTGTCTTCTTCTTTCCTTGAGGTCGTATCATCAGGAAAACAAATTTCCCAGTTTTGGAAATGAGCTTACTGCATTGTTTTACAGTAACCAAAGAGATGGCGGTAGGAGGTGCTACCTTTGGTATCCTGTACAACTTATTTCCCAAAGTAACAATAACAGCACGGGGCCTTGATTCATACACAGCATGTCACTTCCACAAGTATGGTTGTCCTAATAATACATCACAAACTTCAAGGGGAGCAATGTCACACAATACCTCATCCATGAAGGGCTTGATGTTGTATGGAAGGCAACACTGTTGGCTCATGCGAAGATCCCGTCTTTGGTGAAGCCACTCGATGGTGTACGGTTGTGGATGTGTTATGGTCGATAAGCCCAACTGCTTCACGACCTCTGCCGAAATGAGGTTCTTTTGGCTCCCGCTGTCGACAATGAACTGTAGTGGGGAGCCCTTCACCCACATATGGGAGTGGAAGAGATGCTTCTGCTCCTCTAGATCTTAGGGCTCCTCCTTTTGGATCTTAATGGTGGCAACGGTGGTGTTGGGCTCCGCATCAATAATCTGCTTCCCTTCGTCATTCCCCCTATCAGGTTCTGACTTAGAGTCGGAACATGCATCTGATTCTGAAACCTTTAGCTCGGCCACCAGTGACTGCTTGGCCCGACACTCACTTGTGTTGTGAGTGGATCTCTTATGGAACTCACACCACTTTCCCGTGTCCTTTTTCAGCTTCACGGCGTTGTTCTTTGCTTGCAGCTTTGGCGGGTTGCCTTGGGCCACCCTGCCTTGGCTTTGTCCTTTGTTTTGTGGTTTGGGGGCACCTTTCCCTTGTTTCAGATTCGCAGATCCAAAGTCTCACTTCTTCTGTTTAAACTTTTTCTCGACCTTGACGGCATATCGATATGCCCTGCTGAGCGAGGAGATGTTCAGGAATTCTATCTCTTCCTGGATGTACTTGTGCAGGCAGCCATAATATTTGAGTACCAAATGCTACTCTGTATCCTTGATACCCAACTTTGTGCGAAGGGTATAGAAAATATTGGTAAACTCCGGCATGTCTTGATCCCTTCCCTGTCGCAGTGTGGTCCACTTTATGTATTGATCCTCGTAGCTTTCGACAGGGTATTACTACTCCTTGATGGCATCCCGGAATGAATTCCAAGTGGGTGCAGCTGAAAATAGTGAGCTTGTATTTTCATCCTTCTACTCGCAGTAGGTTTCCCACCAATCCTTGATGTGGGGGGCTGCTTTGAGAAGAGCGAAAATAATCTTTTCCTGACTGGAAAAATCATGAACAGAAAAATAACCCTCTAGCACATTTAACCATTTATCTACGGCATCTACATCTATCTAACCCTCGAATATGGGGATTTTAAAATTAACTTGTACCTTAAACGGTGTGGTGTTTCCAGAGTTGTTATTGGAAGTTGATGCATCGCCCCTGGGTAGTCGCTGAAGGATCCGGGCAAAGTTGTCCATCATCGCGTTCCTTCTCGCTCGAGGGCTTCTTCGAGCAAGATTTTGATAGGATCTCCTGCCCCCTTGTCTTTCTTTTCATCCGCCATGGGAGGCTGTCAGGATTTGCGAGGCTGGTCTTGCAAAGGTTCGACCAGTTAAAGCCCTAACTCCTTATATCCCGACCTTGTTGGGGACATGCAAAGAAAAACAGAGAAGAAAAGAAGACCAATCTGATACCACTGATCCAAATTTAAATAGGAACGCAACAAATTATAGAGATAACCGTAAACATAGAGATGCAGCAGAAATAATACTTCATTTCATTAATGTAAAATACTGAAATATGCTTACAAATAGGAATGGAAATAAACCAGCTAGGGCGATGGTAGCTTATCTCTGAGAAGAGATGTGGCAGCTACATGCCTCTGAACTATCTTACAATGAGGCTCAAGTGCCTTTTAATTATTGAACAATAAGAGCAAACCCTAAACAACCAAAGCCCTAACCCGAGGAGATGTAACACTAAGAGTTTATGGGCCCCGTTGGGGTGAGTTGGACAGCCAATTTCCCGGGGTCGCGACTTGGTCATATTATCTCCGTTTGACACGCATAATAGCCCGTTGGAAAGATCTCTCTGAGGACTACGACGGAAAAGATGATTTTAGACAGAAAATTGCTGGCGGTAGATTTCCCAAAAAATGTCGTTTAGGGCCTCAAAATGGCTTCAGAAGTTTACAGCCCGGAAAACTACTAAAAATAGTAAACTATGCTATAATTAAGGAAACTAAAAATTTGAAAGAAGCAATGGTGGGGGTCCAAGTGGAATTGGCGGGTGGCTACCAATATCGACTTGGATCATTCCTCCCCCCTTAAGAAGCAATGGTCCCCATTGCGTTGAGTTCCTCCATGAGATAAGGGAACTTCTGTTGAACTTGGTCCCTGGTGAGCCACTTGCCCTAGTGAAGGAGTTGGCCTGCTTTGGCAACTCGATACAGTTGGATATTCTGCGGGCGAGTGTACTGACTAGCTCTCCGTCGTTTTCGTACCATTGTACCACTTGATATTATTTTCCTTCAAGAGACCCTGGGGCCTGCATTAGACATCTCTCAATCCCTCCAAAACATGCTCCCTCGTTGGATTTTCATCAGACTTGATGCTCATGGGAGATCTGGAGGATTAGCTTTGGGCTACAACACCCATTCCATCAAGTTGCTCAATTGTTGGGGAGGTCTCGGCCATCTTGGAGTATATATCAGATCTGTTGATCTGGGTATGGATTTTCGGATATATAATGTTTATGGGCCTTGCCAAAACAGACCTACTTTTTGGCAGAACCTCCTGAGTACTGCTTTATTCTTGACTGACCACCTGATCCTTGGAGGCAACCTAAATTTTTCCATTGGAAACTCTGAATCCTAGGGACATAGAGCACAACGAGACTCCGTATCGGATTACTTTCTATCTGAACTGGAAGCTCACCATTTGATTGACATCCCCTCTGCTAAAACTCAAGCGACATGGAGGAACAACAAGACTGGGGAAGACAGCTTGGCCCACAGGCTTGATCGCTTTCTTGTCAAAGAAAAGGTTATGGACTTGGGTTTTCATATCAGACATTGGGTAGGTACAGGTGGGATCTCTAATCACTTACCCATCTACTTGGAAATAGATGGAGGGAAAACAAAGCCTAAAGGACCCTTCAAGTTCTGTTCTGTCTGGCTCAAGGAAGACTCCTACAAAAAAATGGTCACTGATTTCTAGAAGGACAACCCCCCGGGAGAGGGGAAGATAGCATAAAGGGGTTTATACACAATCTTACAATCCTGAAGCGATTGTCCAAACTTTGGGCACATAACAAAAGAATACGGGAAGAACAATCTCTCTGTAGGATTGAATATGAAATCGTTGCATTTGAAAATGATCTTGCAGGAATATACATTTCAGAGGAACATAAGGAAAGGATGGTTTCTCATTACGCTAATAGAGCAAAAATTTTCAAAGATAAGGAAGAAACCTGGCACCTCAGAAGTAGAGCCATCTGGATTCATGAAGGGGATGAAAATACCAAATTCTATCACAAATACGCCAATGGAAGAAATGCGATCAACACCATTTGGCAGCTACAGAATGCACAAGGGCGGGTTGTTAATACATTCCCACAACTTGTTGAACTTGTGTCCTCTCATTTCAAGCACACTTACCGTGCTCCCAGGGATATCAACTTGGCAGAAATCATCAAGGTAGCACAACTCTTCCCCAGATATGTGGATCCAGAGGAGGGGGTGAATTAACAAAAGCAGTTACTCTGAAGGAATTGGAGACCACTTTAAAGTGGTTCAAAAAGGACAAAAGTCCGGGACCCAATGGTTGGTCGATAGAATTTTTCTTGGCTTTCTTCGACACCATTGGGGAAGACCTACTCAGAATTGTTGAGGACTCAAGAATCAGAGGATATCTTGAAACCTCAATCACCTCCACTTTCATTACACTCATTCCGAAGACGGACAACTCGGACTCCTTTGAGGATTTTCGTCCCATATCTCTTTGCAACTATTTATATAAGATCATAGCTAAGATCATTGCAAATAGGATGAAACCTATCCTCTCTAATCATATCTCTCTGGATTAATCCGCCTTCCTACCGGACAGACAGATTCATGAAGCTGTGGGCACTGCTCAGGAAGTAATTCATAATCTACACTCTAGGCGTGGCAAAGGTATGATTATGAAGGTTGATTTATCAAAAGATTTCGACAGGGTAAATTGGCTTTATATTAGAATGTTGTTAACTCATTTAAGTTTTGCTTACTTATTCATCAAATTGATCATGAGTTGCATTACTAATATCCCCTTCAACATTCTGGTGAATGGATTTGCCTCTCCCTTATTTACTTCAGAAAGGGGACTAAGACAAGACTGTCCTCTCTCGCCTTTACTCTTCCTGTTAGTTATGGAAGGCCTCAGCAATCTCATCAAAGAGGATCATCGAAGGGGGAGATTAAAAGGTATAAGGATAACAAAAGGTTGTATCTTGACTCATCTTCTCTTTGTAGATGATATCCTTGTATTTATCAATGGCAGTATTGGGGACATTAGTATCATCAAAGCCAATTTCTCCCTTTTTCAAGAGGCAATAGGTATGATCATAAACAACAGAAATTCCACTTTAACTGCAGCCAAATGTACTCCGCATGAGATCTTCTTTGCTCTGCAGCGTTTCCAGTTACTTAGTTACAACTATTTCATGGCTTAAAATATTTGGGTTATAAATTGAATCCATTAGGCTATAAAATTGCTAACTATACTTGGCTCATCTCCAAGATGGAGAAAAGATTAAATACCTGGTACCTCAAATACCTCTCGCGAACAGGATGCCTCACAATCAAAAGCGTCCTGGAAGCCACTCCTATATATTGGATGTCCCTGGCTTGGATACCCAGAGGCATTCTCACTAGAATACAATCCCTCTGCTGCAGATTTCTTTGGCAAGGGAACAAACAAGGTAGGACTTTCACATGGGTCAGATGGGAGGCCCTGAACCTACCACAAACATGGGGGGGGGGGGGGATGGGGATCAAAAAAGCTAGAAGACTTCTCATCAGCACTTGCTGCCAAACTTGGTTGACAGTTAGTATCAGCAAACAGCCTATGGAAAAGGGTTACTTATGCCAAATATATTTCCCCAATGCACATTATGGATTGGATTAGAAGATCCCACCTTAGCACCTCGGGCATCTCTATCATTTGGAAGGCCGTCCTAAAAGCTTTGAACCCCATCAAAGAGGGCATCACTTGGAGAATTCATTCTGGGAACACTGTTTGAATCGGCCTCGATCCGTGGGTGGGATGTGGTAACATGCACCGTCTTCCTATGGACCTCATTCAGTTTCTCCATCAACATAACATTTCTTATATTGCACAAATTCCAGACATAGAGAACTCCTATTTCCTTCAACAAGCCTGGAAAACTTCTCATCATTTAAAAATTCCTCCTGTTTGGACTCAGCACTGGGAGGACTACACTCAGGCCCTCACAAAAGCCCACATTCATATCCTTGATGGTGACGATGAGATTATCTGGGCTCTCTCAAAAAATGGACGGTACTCGCCAAAAGAAGGATATCTGATACTGTCAGCACCAAGGAAGCCTCTCATGCTTGTCGACTCATGGAGACATCTTTGGAAGCTTAAATCACCTCCCAGAACTCGGCTTTTAATGTGGACCATCCTAAGAAATAAAATCCCAACTGGTGATAACCTCATTAAACGTACACATTTTGGTCCCCACTAGTGCAGTTTATGCAGGAAGGAAAATGAATCTACCTTCCACCTGTTTCTGGATTGTTCAGCTGCTAGAAATATGTGGAATCTTATCCTCCCTCCCATCGCCCCCTCTGCACATTCAGCCGGCAAATCTATTCTAGAGGCCTGGCAGTCCTGGTACAACACTTCATCTTCCCATAAGCTCCGAAACCTTCCCCTTCTGATTTGCTGGACTATCTGGATTTCCAGAAACCGTATAATTTTTCGGGACAAAATGCCGAATTGGGTTGTATTGGCGGCCAAAGTCTCGGCCGATTACTCTCTCATTCCATACGACCCCCCCCATCGCGCACTCGCATCCCCATTTCTGTTCAAATTGACCACAACAAACCTTGGGCTTACTTTGACGGTGCAGCACAAGAACAAGGCTGTTTGGGGGGGGGAGGGTGGGCCAATTCTTCATATAAATTATCATCATTCTTATAGGATGCTCATAGGCTTCCGAAGAGGCTCAAACAATTTTGCTAAACTCCTTGCCGCAAAACATCTCATACATTTCGCTTTGGCAAAAAACCGCAGAGATCTACAATTATATGGGAACTCCAAAATTATATGTGACTGGCTGAACCGGAAAACTACATGTTCTACTTATGCATTGAATCACATCTTGGAAGAAGCATTGAGATTGATTACATCTTTTGATACTTTTTCATGCTCTCATATTTACAGGGAGCAAACAGGGATGTCGACAGTTTATACAAAGAGGCTGCGCTCAGGGAGCCGGGCATTTGGTTGATTAGATAACACCATGGTGAAGCATTTTACCAATATTTCCATCGGCCATTCATGGACCTACAAGTATAATACATGTTGTTTGTTTTGAATCTGCATTGTACAGACAAATATCAATTTTGTTTGTTTATATTGTCTCATTGAACAGTATGGATAACTATATGTTAACCATTTGGCTTACAACCTTTTTATTGCTGCCCCCTGCGTGGATCAATGGCAACAATTTTGTTTATATATGATATGTTTATGAACTGCATATGCACCAACATCTACAGAACATAATTTCCTTATTTAATGAAATTACGATTTTTCCTTATGGGAAAAAAAATAGCATGGTAACACATGTATTTAAATTAAACATATAGTCGTAATAACTCACATTAGAACAGTTAGAAAATAAACAATAGGAATCATATAGAAAATTATAAGGAATTAATTAAACAAGTTAGTTAATTAAGTAAACAAATTAATTAATTAGTTAATTTGTTCAATTAATTAATTACACAAACAAATTAGTTAATTAATTAGGGCATTGATTAAAACAAATTAATTAATTACTTTTACAATTTAATTAATTAACTAAACAATTAATTAATTAATTAACTAAACATATAAATCAAATAATGGGTTATTTCATAACTAACCATTTGATAATATTAAAATAAATTATAACCATAACTTATGAATTATAATAGCATGGTAACATGTCTATTAAAATAAACAATTAGTGAAAACGCGCACGCAGGCCTGACCTAGCAGCGATCGCTGCCTCTTGCAGCTTCTCCGCTTGGCAACCTTCTGTTGCTGAGCTCCCCCGAGCTCGGTTCCTTTGATTTGATGCGTTCCCTCTCCCTGCGTAGCTTCCCGCTCTCTCCTCATCTCTTGGAAGCCTCCTGCTGTTGAGCTTCTCCTCACCATTCCCCTCTCGATGGGGGGAGATTCGTCCTCCCAATAAGGGATAGATGATCAAGAAGCAGCCTTTGCATCTCTAATAGCAGAAAATGGAGCTCCAAAATCCAGGCCAACATCCAGTAAATTTGTGAAGAAGTTAACAGACATACCAGAGATCTCACTACCCGCATCACTTCCTAGAAAAGTTGTTATCTCTTTAGTTGAACGCGGTTTGGTGGGACAATTTACAGGGTTGTGGCCTTCTCTCGGAGCAGTTCAAAAATGGGTTGAGAGAAATTGGAGTGCAAATATACAAGGAAAAATAGCCATAAGGTTCTGTGGAAGGGGATATTTTACTTTCTTATTCGAAACTAAGAAAGACAGGAACTTAATATTTAGAAATGGTCCCTATTTTATGCATTCAAGAGACTTATATTTGAATAGATGGTCACCAGATTTTGATCCAGAAAAAGATATACCAAGTGTTGTTCCGGTTTGGGTTAGGTTGCCTCACCTCCCCCTTTACTGTTGGGGAGATGAAATGGTGAAAGTTATCGGAAATGCAGTTGGCAAGTACATAGACAGATGCGAGCCAAAAGATAATATGCATGCATGTGCTAGAATCTGTGTGGAAGTAGATCTAGGAAAAGGGCTACCAGAGGCTATAAAAATCAAGGTGGACCAATGGACACACATCCAGCAGCTGGACTACGAACAAATCCCATTCAAATGCAAGGTATGCCATGAATACAGTTATTTTGCAAATAGATGTAGTAAACTAAAAGAATTAGAGAACACTGAGAATGTTGAAGCACAAGAAGACACTTGGGAACAAGTAAAAAGAAAGAAACCCCATAATAAAGAAGTTGCTCTGAATCTCAGCCCCAGGAAACTAATGCATCAGCCTCAATCCCCCCAATAAACACTGCCCCTGCAGCAAATCCTTCCTCTAATCCATTCGAACTCCTTGGAGAAGACTTGACATCCCCTCGTTCTCCTTCCCAAGCGAATGCATTAGCCATCATCTCATCCCCCACCCAGAGCCTATCCTCCCCTCCACCCACAGTCGACCAAATTCAAACAAGAAACAAAGCAAAAGAAAACATCCAAGCATGGGATCAGCCGAAAAAAGTAGGAAGGAAATCCAACAAAGAAATAAGGGATGAGGCAGCAGCAAAGGACATGGCCATAGGCACTCAACAACCAATGGACTCTTTTCTCAGTAAACAGAAGGGAAGTGGAGAAAAAAATCAGCAAAAGGAAAAGGGGGGGACTCTTCACAAACCTAGTAAATAATGATTACGGTCTCTTGGAATAGCAGGGGTCTGGGATCTGCTTTTAAAATCAATGCAGTGCGGGATATAATAAAACAGGAACAACCAAACATTCTTATGATTCAAGAGACCAAAGTCAGCAATCAAGAAGTTCAAAAAATGATCCAAACTCAAAAAAAAATTGAAGGAACAGCCATAGACTCCAATGGAGCCTCAGGCGGTATATGTACATTGTGGAACAAATGGAAATGTGAATTTGTCAATCAAAAACTCAATAATTATTGGGTAAGAATAGATCTAAAAAACAAGAGTACGAATGAAGAGTTTACCTTCATAAATATATACTCTCCAAACCACTATAGAGATAAAGCTCATTGTTGGAAATCAATGAAAGAAGAAGCACAAGAAGGGCAAAGAGGTAAGTTAATTATAGGAGGGGACCTAAATTTGATTAGAAATATAGACGAGAAACTGGGAGGCAACTACTTCAGCGATCCCTCAAGAGCAGCGCTGGAAGAACTCATAGAAGAGCACAAACTTCTTGATATTCCTCCAAGTAATGGAAAATTCACCTAGAGCAATAAAATAACAGGTGCTCATAACATCAAAGAAAGATTAGATAGAATCCTAATTCAAGAAAATATAGCAGCAGTCGTTTCCATGGTTAAAAGCAAAATAGTGCATGCTTTAGCTTCTAACCATAAACCTATTGTGCTGATCTTGGATAGGCTAGAGAATCAAGGTCTGATTCCTTTCAAATACAACAAAGTGTGGGACAGCAAGGAAGATTTCAGTAAGCTAATAAGGGAAAGCTGGGAAACCACTATAATAGGCTCTCCCCATTATGTATGGGAAACTAAGCTGAAAATTTTAAGATTTCAACTAAAAGCATGGGCAAGAGAAAATGCTCTCAAGGAAAAAAATAAAAAAATAGAACTGCAAGAGAAACTTGAAAATATGAGCAAGGCAAAAGAAAATAAGCAAGATAGCGAGCATGAGTATGCTCATGAAAAAGAAATCTTCTTGGATCTATACAAGCAAAATAGGCAACAGGAGGAGGAAATTAGACAAAAGTCAAGAAGTTTATGGCTAAAAGCGAGGGATAAGAACACCATTTGTTTCATAACAATTTAAAGATAAGAAGAGCAGGTAATCAAATTGATAAAATTCAGGTGGAAGGACAGGAAATAAGGGGAATGGAATAAATTAAAAAGGGAGCTCATAACTATTACAAAAACCTCCTCTCTGTAAGGGACCAGCAAGTGGACAGTGAAGACTTTCTTCAGCAAACTAGCAGCAAAATCAACGAACAACAAAACAGAGATCTAAAGAAAGAGGTCACAGAGGAGGAAATAAGAGAGGCAATCTAGAGTATGCACCCGGAAAAAGCTCTAGGGCCAGATGGTTTCACAATTGCCTTCTACGAGAACCATTGGGCAACAAAAAAAAATATTTAGTGAGAATGATTAAAAACGTTTTCAAAAAAAATAAAGTGAGAGAAAATACCAAAGCTTCACACTTGGCTCTCATTCTTAAAGAACCAAATCCTATCTCTTTTGATAGATTCAGGCCAATCTCTCTATGCAACTCTTCCTACAAAATCATCACGAAAATTTTGGCTAATAGACTGAAAAAAATTCTTCCTTGCATCATCTCAAAAAACCAAGGAGGCTTTGTCCCAAAAAGACAGATTACAGACAATGTAATTATAGTGCAGGAGGCCATACACAGTAGTATCCAAAGAAAGGAAAAGGGCATGGTCATAAAGCTGGATATGGCCAATGCTTTCGACAGAGTAAATCATAATTTCCTTGTGGTCGTCCTTCAAAAGTTCGGATTTTCTCCCAAGTTCATAGATATTGTTATGGCATGCATCTCCACCCCCTGGACAACACCGTTGATCAATGGGAGGCCAAGTAGCTATTTTCGAAGCACAAGAGGACTGAGACAAGGGTGCCCGCTTTCCCCTTTCCTCTACATCATAATGGCTGAAACGTTGAGTATTCAGCTTGAAAATCAAAGAGAAAAAAGGAAAATTACAGGTATTAGAATCGCTAGAGGGGTTAAAGAAATAAACCACTCACTCTTTGCTGATGACACTCTTCTCATTGGGGGAGCCTCTAGCATATTAGCCAGGCGGTTTAAAAAAGTTCTAGATGATTTCCTTGAAGTTTCAGGAGGCCTCCTTAATAATAAGAAATGCAGAATCTACACTTGGAATGTACCAATCAACATAATGCAGAGGATCTCACAAATAATGGATATCCCGGTTCAACTAAAATGGAGCCATTTTACATATCTTGGACTACCATTGGCAAAAGAAGTGGTTAAGGCAGAGGTCTAGAATAAACAAATAGAAAAAATGAGGGGGAAAATCCAAAGTTGGGGAATGACGTGGATAAATCTAGCAGGGAGATCAACTTTAATCAAAGCCCTCCTCACAGCCTTGCCAATTTATTAGTACGCCATAATTATGGCACCGGCAAGCGCATACAAAGAAATGGAATTAATTATTAGAGGCTTCCTATGGCAAGGAGGAAAACAAGAATCCAAAAAATTTAGTCTTGTCCGATGGGATCAAGTGACTCTCCCATTTGAAAAAGGAGGTATCTCAATCAAGATTCCAGGCTTGACAAACAATGCTCTTGGGATTAAGTTAGTTTGGAGAATGTTAAATGGGAAGGATCAATGGTGGAGAGAAGAACTATCAAGGAAATACCTCAAGTGGCAGTAGTCAAAGATGCTCACCAAAACTTAAGAGGACTGAAATATTGGGTGGAGGAGAAAGGTATGACTTCGTTATATTCCATCTCTGATTGGGAACAAAATAATTAGACAACTTGGAGAGTGCAGCCACTTCCAGATAGACTGAAAAATCAATGGGAAGAATTGAAGATTCTACTTGTAGGAGCAGCCCCCATAAATAAAGAGATCCAAGATAATTACATATGGGATCCAAATGGGGGAGAATTTACAATAAAATCAGGCTACAACTTCCTACAAAATTACAACAATTATGAAAAGTGGAACCTATGGACAGCAGCATGGAAGAATGAATGCCTAACCAAAATAAAAATTTTCGCATGTACTTTACTAAAAGGCAAGATCCTCATGGCGGAAAATTTAAGGAAAAAGAGTATCCAAGGCCCCTCCATATGCGTCATGTGCCAAAGAGAAGAAGAAAGTATTCAACACTTATTCCTGAATTGCATTATTGCAAGACAATGCTGGAAGCAAATTATCAGTCCTCTAGAAATGAGCATTGACACAATAGAGCAGCTGACAACTCTAAACAAAAATTGGGAGCAAAGCTACCCATATGCAAAGAAAAAAAAATTGTCATAACTCAAATCTGGAAGTGCCTTCCCTCCACTCTTTGCTGGCATCTATGGCTTGCCAGGAATAAGTGTATCTTCAAAGGCCAAAAGCCAAATATAGGGACCATTCTAGCTAAGACATGGGGTCAAATTTCGGAAATGATAAGTGCAAATGGAGTACCAAGTATGGATCTAAACAGTTTGCAGCAAGAAGAAAAGGATTGGTATTGCAAAGCCCTCATTGAAGGCTCAGCGAGGAGTCAATCTCTAAAGAAGGGAGGAGGAAAAATCAGAGATTGGAAGCTTCGTGGGAATGACATGGAGATGGAGGAATGGATCAAAACTCAAAGAAAACATATTCTCTTCTTCGATGGAGCTTCAAAGAACAACCTAGGAAGAGTTGGGGCAGGCAGTTTAATCCTAGACCCAAAAGGCGAGACAATAGCAACATATGAATGGGGGCTAGGTACAATGACTAACAACAGGGCAGAGGCATACAGCTTGTTAATGGGTACCAATATCCTCAAAAAATATCAGTTAAAAGATCCTATATTAATTGGCGACTCGGCAATTATAACAGGAGCAATGGAAGCAAGGAGAGACTTCAAAAATGCTGCATTAAATAAAATTAGACAGCGAATTATGGACAACATAAAGAATCTAGGGAACGTTGTTTTTAAACATGTCCTCAGAATCCAAAATAAAGAGGCTGACTCACTGGCCAACAAGGCAGTGGATCAGAGAACCGAAGTGGTGAAAGTAAACCAAGATATATATGAACAAGCAATCCCATAATTCGTCCCCTCGGGAGGCTTAAAGTATAGTTAATCACATCAAATCAATTGAATCAAGGACTCAAAATACAATCAAGCAGCAGGAGATGCACCTACAAACAACAGGCAGAAAAATCGTAGTTAATCCTTCTCAAGCAATGAAGAAAAGGACGCTATGTGACTGGCATCAGAGCAAAAATCGTCTCCATGAACAGAACATTGCAGCTAAAGGTCATATCAGTCATGGCAGTGAATGTTATGAACTGGATAAAAATTTGGGCAAGTGCGAAAGTCAGGTGGATATTCACGAGAAGGCCAAGAAGAGTCACGAGCTCAGCATGCTCAGACAAGCTTATAAAAAGAATCATAAGCATAAGCACCTCCATTATCAGAGACAGCACTGGGAAATAGAAGTTAGAGAGCATCGAACGTCAAGCAAAAAAGAGCGCTTGGATTCTAAGGCTCGGGCGGGAGGCATGCCAAGGGAGGTCATCAAGTTAAGGATCAATTTCAACATGGAGGAGCTGAGTAGATGTAAGTAAGTTGGTGAAATTATCAGAGGTAATAATCTCTGTAGAAATTGTTCTGTTAGGCAAGTTGATACTAACTGCAGGGCTGTCATTGTGTCAAGAGCATACAGGCCCCTCTTAACAGAGGCTCTGTTTCTCATCTTTTTACAATCCACACACCTCAGAACTCTTTCTTTTCAACCCATAAATATTCAACATCCTGAGCAGATCCAGGCCCTTCTGAATAGATTAACGTGCCATTACTTTCGCAATCAGTGTGATCTCTCTGTCCAAGCTTCAACCTCAATCATCCTTCATAGTTGCGTTATCGGTCCTTTGCGAAAAATCAAAGTAGTCATTGTGATTTACTTTTGTTCGTTTTCTTCAAACTTTACCAGCCCCCTCAGCATCCCTTCCGTTTGTAATCTTTAGTCTATAATATATGATCCCACTACTCCTTGTTCGCCCATTCCCCAGAAGCAGATCAGCAAAGTCTCCAACACCAGCAAGAGAAAGCAGTCTTATTGGCATACTGAAAGGAACTCTTCAAAAGAAAAGAAGAGAGACCAAAGCAA
Organism: Pinus tabuliformis; assembly: GCA_031772625.1. Classification (NCBI taxonomy): domain Eukaryota; kingdom Viridiplantae; phylum Streptophyta; class Pinopsida; order Pinales; family Pinaceae; genus Pinus; species Pinus tabuliformis. The sequence continues at coordinate 543,163,444 of CM062804.1, read as the reverse complement.
TCTACTAGAAGGCCATCATAAAATAAAGCACAGAAGCTCTCAGTCAAAAACTAGAGATCAAAAGAGTAATATAGTTGACAGGCCAGCAAAGATGTCTTGCAATCCTTTAGAAAAAGTGGAAAAAAATGAAAGTTGTGCAATGTGTCGTGCCAACAGATTCATGATAGGTCGATTTATTCAAACACTCAAAGATCTTCGTTCAGAGATGAAGAGCATAAATAACTACAAACAAATTGAAATTGAAAAACAAAAAGCAGAGATTGAAGAGCTGAAGGACAAGTGCAAGCATCTTGAGGATGCAGTGGACTACATCAACTCTCTGAACCAAAGCAAGCAGGGTGAAGCTTCCTCCAGATACAGTAAAAAGAAGGGACAGCACCCAGAGGAATCTGTGAATCAATTTTGGTGATCTTCATGCTTTCTCCTTCAAATGCTTTGTAAATTTTGCTTGTTGCTTGGGCAGTTTGTAAGACAGTATGTGTTTTTAAATTTTCAGTACTTTAGAAACAAGGTCTCACATGAAGAGGTAGGGACTGCGTTCCCTTTTTTCTCCTCTAGTAAAGACCTTTTGCAATTGGAATGTAATAGGACTTGGTCCTTCTTCTGTTCGTTTTATAATATAACAGTAACTGACCATGTTATTAAAAAAAACAAACAAACAAACAATTAGTCCTTATAACTGTTAGATAATCCAAAAATAAAATATTATCATAGATAATAAAGTAGGAATAAAATAATTATTAATTTAAGATACTAAATTAATAATTATTATTCTAGAATGCTTAATTATTTAATGGAGACATTTAGAATTAGTATATTGTTGTAACAAGATATGACTCTCCAATAGTGTCGTATCTTAGGCTCTATTTTAAGATATTTGTTAGCTAGTTGTTTTGAATAGCATTTATTGTAAATGGACACTTGTTATTTAATAAGTGATCCATAATTAGAGGTAGTTAGGACATGGAGCTTATAAATAGCTCATCGCAAGAGTGTTTGGATGTTCGGGTGTAAACTCTTGCAAAATCAAATATGTAATTATTTTTTTCTGATTAATAAAATTATTTGTCTGATGACACTTCTACCATTATTGTGGTATCAGAGCTCTAGTAATGTTGCAGTGGATGTGAGGAGAAGATTCCACCTCTACAAGTTTTTGGAAAACTCCGTTGAATTGATCAGCGAATGATTGGTATGCAAATTGTCCAGTTGTTTTTCAAAAGGAAAAGAAATTTGATTATAGAATGTCCAAGGCTTGATGAAATAATTTTTTTATTTTTATTTTTGAAAATCAAGATATTTTTTACTTTCCAGGGAATTTTTTTTTGTTCCTTTTCCTCCCGCCTGCTCTATTTTCTTTTACATTTTTTGTGACGTACCACAACACTCGCTATCAATATGAAAGCGATCACCGTAATACTTTCAGCCACAGATCAAACGCATTTATAATATCTGCCACAGATCAAATGCATTTGTAATATCTCTCATACTAGCCTGCGTCTGAAGAATAGCGATAACGTTGTCCAAATACATGATAAACCCACTGGTCACATCAAAGTCCTCTTCCCAACTATCGTCGATGCCAAGTTTAGCCCATTTATAGGGAATGAGACCAGCAGCAATGCAGATATAAGCCAGAACGCCTCCGTTCCACCACGCAGGCGCAGTGCCATTGGCGTCCCACTGCCAGATGTACGTCACCTCCTAGTACCGAATGCCCGTGACCTCTTTTTTTATATCACCCAGGTAGTCGTCAACGTAACCAAAGCTCAAGTAGATATATTTTCCCTTCTCCAGAATGACAAATCTCCTACAGACTTTTCGGATCAGCTCCAGAACGGCAAATCTCCCGCAGACTTTTTGGATCAGCTCCAGAAGGTAACCGATCGCACGCTCCTGGGAGCAATTTAACAACATCAAGAATCCACGAAGATTTTCTAATTTTAAAGTGTCTTGTGTTCGATTCTTGTAAAGAAATATCGAAGCCAAGAAATGTTCCCAATGGGCGAAGCGTGTGAGGAGATCAATGTGCGAAAATTTTGCGTGCGAAGATGCCGGAAGTAGTAGAAATTTGTTTGAAATATCAGCAGTCCCGGTTTTTGTAATTTAATTCAATTTTGGCATAATCTGTTTGGACGCAGACATGAGATCCAATAGTCGATTAATTTGATCAAAGTGATATTGGCACTTAGAAATTGCAGCAGTGTCACTCATATAGGTTACGGGTTCTTTCTTTGTAAAGCTATCGGATCACAACAATCCAAACATTTCTTCATAGCGTACATGCACTGTGGAACTGAAGTGAGCACTGCGAGAGTAACTGCAAGGAGAAACTCAAGATCTTCAAGGCCGCGTACTTTGTTGATCTGTTGATAATTGAAAGTTGATCTGCGCACATACTTCTGTTTTTTGGATCTGATGATACTTGAAAGTTGATCTGCCCACATTTGTTTTTTTTTTATCGGCGTGTTTCTTCATGACCACGAGCACGGGGATGATGATTTTCTTTCAGAAACCACTGAAGGGCGCATCGAGGGTTGTGGATTCTCACGCATTGACACTCAGAGTCTAAGGTCTTCTACCACAAACATCGAGGACAAGAGAAACCCAACATGAACTTGTATGCACGCTGCGAAACTTTGAGGCTTTCCATTATTTGTAATATGGAGAAATAAGGAATTTATATTATTTGTAATATGGAGATATAAGGAATTTACTATTACTTGTAATATTTTTGGAGAAATAAGGTGTGAGAAGGTGTAAGGGTTATTTGTAAATTTTAGGACAGTAAATTTTTGGAGTAATAAGGAGATTTTATTTGTAATTTTTTTATTTGAAGTGATAAGTGTGACATTGTAACTGAAAGTAATTTTACTTTGAGGGGATGTAACTTTTTTTTACCAAGTTTTGCAAGAGCATCGTTGTAAAAGTCAAATTTTGAAAGATACCTTGTAATTTTTGAGAAATTTACTAGAGCCAAGTGCATAGCTCAGTCATTTTTCTCCTACTTCAATGACTATACGAGGGTCAAGGCCAAGCCCCGATAGATCGTATTTTTTGCATTGTGTGTTGCGTATTGTGTTGCCCATCTTGAAATTTTTTTGATTCTTGGTGCGGAGCTTCAACGCTACAATGTCAAAGTTGATTAATTTGTTTTCTGATTCGGACAAACTTGAAGGTACAAAATCCTATAAAACATGGCACCGCCTCATCGAAAGCACTCTCATTTACATTGAATTATGGAAGGGCATACATGATGGAGATATTAAGCCAAATAAACCCACAGATGTAGCTGCACTAGAAAAATGGGAAGTTAAGAATGTCAAAGCCTTAGGTCTTATTAAATCTTCTGTCAATGATGAAATGTATGTCCATATAGAAAATGCTACAGATGCGTGGTCTGCTTTGAATACTTTTAAAGACCTCTTTGATACTCAGACTGAATCAAAGAAAGTTGATCTACAATTAAAATTGTTGCAACAAAAATTAACTAAAGGAGGTGATGTTCTTGAAGATATCTCAAGACTTAAGAATATTAGGCAAGAAATCATTAATGTTGGTTTTCCAGCAATAGATGATAGTTTTATGGTAATAATTGTAATTGTTGGACTTCCTTCTTCCTACACGCATTTTTGGGAGACTATACAATTAACTGGGAAATTAGAGAAACTAAAGTTTGATGAGCTCTGTGAAATGTTGACCCAACATTATAAAACCTTTGGGAAAAAGAAGAAAGTTGGTGAAGATGTTTTTCTCACAGAGGCTAGCACCAGTAAATCATCAGCAGACAGTTCTCGAGGCAGAGGCAGAGGGAATTTCAATCAGAATCAAGCAGCACATAATGTACAAAGTCGAGGTCGAAACCAAAGCAGAGGAAACAACTTTAATAGAGGCAACAGTTCAGGAAGGAGTAATTTTCAAGGTAGAGGAAACAACCAAGGAAGAGGCAATTTTCAAGGACAAGGAAATAATAATCATGGTAGAGGACAATCTCAACATAGAAGTCAAAGCAGAGGCAGAGGACAATCTTCAAGAAGAGAAAGAGACTTAAGTCAAATTGTGTGTTGAAGATGTAACAAAGTTGGCCATTATGTTGAAGATTGTCGAACTTCTCTTAATAAAATTCCTAAGTTTCAACAACACTCGGCTCAATTTGCAAATGATCAAGATGATGATAACTCAGAATATGTTTTTACTTCCTCGCTAGCATCACAATTTTTATCTCATCTTAGAAGTGACTATGAAGATGCGTGGATCTTGGATTCAGGGGCAACTGAGCACATCACTTTCAATGTGATTTTTTTTGGAATTTTCAAGATTGCCAACTTAATTCCATTTTTCTTGTAGATGATACAAAACATACTCCTTATGGAAAAGCAGCAGTTAAAGTTTTTCTCCTTGGCATTGGAGAAGAAATGATTTCCAATGTATGGTATGTACCAACTTTTAAGAAAAAATTTCTCTCTTTAGTCACGATTTGACAAGTCGGACATCAGGTGATTATGGAAGATGGTTTAGTCAAGATTAATTTAGTCAAACAGAGCTTGAAAACTGTCATGACAGGTTATGAAGATGGAAAACTGTTACGGATGAAAGGGACAGTTATTCCAAAGCATTCTGATTTTGCAGGGGCAGTGACTACAGGTATTTCACCTGTAAGACTATGGCATGTAAGATATGGAAATTTAAATTTTGAGAGTCTTTCTCAATTGCAGAAACAAGGAATGGTTAAAGGACTTCCCACTTTCAAACGGGGAAATGCAAAATGTGAAGCTTGCATTTATGGCAAACAAAGTCGAGAAAGTTTTCCAACAAGTTCATGGCGTGCAAACAGGTGGCTACAACTAGTTCACAGTGATGTTTGTGGACCACTACAAACTTCATTTGGTGGTTGAAAATATTTCTTACTATTCGTTAACGGTTTCAGTAAAATGACTTGGGTTTACTTCTTGAAGAACAAGTCAGAAGCATTTGAGAAGTTTAAAATTTTTCGCCAACTTGTTGAAAATGAAGTCAAAGAAAAGATAGGTATTCTCAGGACGGATAATGGCGGAGAATTCACTTCAAATGAATTCAAAACATATTGCAGTGAAAATGGCATAAGACAACATCTTACTAATGTTTATACTCCACAACAAAATGGAGTAGTCGAAAGAATGAATCGCACCTTGTTAGGAATAGTGAGATCCATCTTAACTTTCAAGAGGTTAAGTCTAACATATTGGGCAAAAGAAATACATATAGCTGTCTACTTAAGAGACAGATCTCCAACTGCTCCTTTAGACGGAATCACATCTTATGAAGCTTGGTTTGGTTCCAAACCTCAAGTTAAACATCTTAGAGTTTTTGGATCAGTATGTTATGCCTTAGTTCCGAAAAAAAAAATGAACTAAGCTTGACTCAAGAAGTTTAAAATGCACAATGATTGGCTATTCTGATGAGAAGAAAGGGTATCGACTATTGACCAATGGAAAATTCATTGTGAGCAGGGATGTCATTTTTTATGAAACTGAGAGTAAGAGTGCTAAAGAAATCGAAAATCTTCTTCACAAGTTAGAAACTAAGGGAAGTAAAAGAAATGGAAAATTTCAAAGTCAACCAACTTCACCAAATTGGTATGAACTTGATTTTCCTTCCTCTGAAGATGAGTCATCCGGTCCATCTACATCAACAACATCATCTGGGTCTTCTAGCAGTTCATCGCATCTCCAAGCAACAGCAGTTCTTCTGACAGTGATTCTCTAGACTCTTCACCTAAATGAAGAACATCAGTTTGTATTAATCCTCTTTACAATGATGGAGATTTTTTAGAAGCACAAACAAGTGAGCACCAACTACCGAAATGGGCAGTTCAACTTTTGAAAGATGTAAAGCCTGATGAGCAGAATAAAATAGGCACCAGAAGGGCACATAGAAGTGAAGGCAATTTTGCCTTGTTAGCAAATGATTTTACTGAACCTTCCACATACAAAGACGCAGTAAAACATAAAGAAAGGCAACAGGGTATGGTTGAATAATATCAAGCAATCATTGATAACAACACTTGGAAACTTGTTGATTGTCCACAAAATGTTAAACCCATAGGATGCAAATGGGTTTACAAAATTAAGTATAATCAAAAGGGAGAACTTGAAAAGTATAAAGCACGACTTGTCGCAAAAGATTTTGCGCAGCAGGAAGGCATTGATTATGCGGAAACTTTTGCTCCTATAGCTAAATGGAACACCATCCGATTAACACTTGCATTAGCCACTCAGAAAGGATGGAAAGTTCATCAAATGGATGTGAAAAGTGCTTTCCTCAACGAGGATTTACAGGGAGAAGTGTATATGACCCAACTGCCAGGTTTTGAAATTGAAGGACAAGAACATAAAGTCTGCAAATTGATCAAGGCTTTATATGGATTAAAACAAGCTCCCCGAGCTTGGTATGCAAAGATGGATGAATACCTTAAGAAAGTTGGTTTTCAACGAAGTGAATCTGATAATACTTTGTATGTGCGACAATAGGGAAAATACCTGGTAATTCTTGTTATGTATGCAGATGATTTGATCATTATTGGCAACCATGATGATCATATTGCACATGTGAAAAAGGAGTTACATTCAGATTTTAAGATGACAGATTTGGGATTACTTCACTACTATCTTGGAGTTGAAGTCTTCCAATGTCCACATCATATTTTCATTTTTCAGAGTAAGTATGCAGCAGAGGTTCTTCAGCGATTTGGCATGCAGGATTGCGAACCCATTCTCACCCCCATGGAGCAAAACATGAAACTTTCAAAATTTGAAGGGGGGGAAAAGGTGGACAGTACTACTTACAGACAATTGATTGGCAGCTTGATTTATGTGACAAATAATCGCCTTGATCTATCTTATGCAGTCAGTATTCTTTCACGTTTTATGCAGGAACCATGAGACAACCACTGGAATGCAGCCAAAATAGTTCTTTGATATATCCAAGGCACAAAAGATTTTGGTCTTCTTTACACAAAGACTAAAAACTTTGTACTTGGTAGATATTCTGATGCCGACTTTGTTGGAAGTATTGATGATCGAGCATCAACATCAGGTTATTTAATGAACATGGGGTCAGCAGCAGTATCTTGGAGTTGTAAGAAACGAGCTACAGTGGCCACTTCTTCAGCAGAAGCAGAGTACATTTCAGCATGGGAAGCAGCTTGTGAAATTGTTTGGTTGCGCAGAATTTTGCAAGACTCGGGCATTTCTCAGGCAGAAGCTACATCATTATTCATTGACAGCCAGTCAGCCATCAAACTTGCCAAGAACCCAGTTTTTCATTCAATGACAAAGCATGTGGACACCAAGTATCATCATATTAGATCTCTGATTGCCAAAGATGTCCTCAAGCCAGTTTATTGTCCTTCCGCAGATCAGATCTCCAACATTTTCACGAAACCGCTTGGCAGAATAAAATTTACTAAGTTCAGAGATGAACTTGGTATCTGTTGTAATGTATTTTTGGATCGTAGGGGGGAATGCTAGATGATCCAAAAATAAAATATTATCATAGATTATAAAGTATGAATAAAATAATTATTAAGTTTAAGATATTAAATTAATAATTATTATTCTAGAATGTTTAATTATTTAATGGAGACATTTAGAATTAGTATATTGTTGTAACAAGATATGACTCTCCAAAAGTGTCATATCTTAGGCTCTATTTTAGGAGATTTGTTAGCTAGTTGTTTTGAATAGCATTTATTGTAAATGGACACTTGTTATTTAATAAGTGATCCATAATTAGAGGTAGTTAGGACATGGAGCTTATAAATAGCTCATTGCAAGAGTGTTTGGATGTTCGGGTGTAAACTCTTGCAAAATCAAATATGTAATTAATTTTTTTCTGATTAATAAAATTACGAGTCTGAGGACACTTCATAGTAAACAGTTAGAAAATCAACAATATGAATCATATATAAAATTATAGGGAATTAATTAAACAAGTTAGTTAATTAATTAAACAAATTAATTAATTAGTTAAACAAATTAATTGGTTATTTTGTTTAATTAATTAATTACTCTAACAAATTAATTAATTTGATTAAAACAAATTAATTAATTAATTTAACAATTAATTAATTAATTAAACAAACTAATTGATTAATTAAACAAATTAATTAATTAAGTAAACAAATTAATTAAAATTAAATAAATAAATCTGAATATTAACAAACTAAGTGGAGATTGACCGACCTAATTTATTAGATTAACTCCTTCATAACCTATATATATAACTTAAAATATAGCTCATGGATACATCATGAATATCTCTAGAATATCTATTGTCGCATCCCCTGATGAAGGACTCATTTGGTAGTCTGAAACATTGGGTTCATTAAACTCTATAACAGATCATTCCTCCTCTATTTAAAACTATCCTCACCTGTATGGATTCATTATTTAACAACTTCTATGATATGAATAAAAGACATTACAACTGTATATGTTGTAGCATTCTTGTGGTGTATAGCCCTATCATGAGAATCTCATAAGAGTGTATAAAAAACCTTGTTGAATTGTTTGAAAACAACTTCTATTATCCAATAAGAGGGTAATGTTCAATCATAATCTTACAAAGGGAGAAACAGTCAGTATCAAAATGTGCCCTAAAATAGTTCAATCCCCTCTAGGACATGTTGGTTGCATATAGTGTGAAATTTGAATATCTTTGTATGTAGTTGTCTTTTAATCCATAAAAAATAATGCAGTAAGAACCACCACGTAATATTTCCATCTGAAAACTAAGTTGAGTGCATAAAAATTTTTGCAAATAGTAAATGAACTCCTGGGGGGGGGGGGTTCCATGAAGTGAAAGTGTCCCTCATAAATCTGTCAAACCCAAGGGTCAAAAATAAATTATTTTTATGGCATTCTTTATCTTCAATGAATGTGCATGTGCCTTTATCCAAATCTAGTCCATTTTTTTAGAGTCGATCTGCTTCTTCATTCATGTGCCTGTAAATGTGGTCATAGGAGATATGTGACAAATTCTGGATTTAAAGATTTATTTTTTCCATAAGCGGAAAAAAATTGAAAGCTCTTAGCTTTGCTTTATTTTGCATCTATTTTATGACCACTTGAGAATCACCATAAATATGAATAGATTAAACATTTTTGGAAATTGCTAGAAGGATAATGATATAAAGGGAAAAAAGTTCGACATGATTATTCGTAGCAGTGCCAATGTTTGGAAAGAAAGAGAGAGGATGAGAAACTAATAAGAGCAGGATTCCCCTAGAATCTCCCATAGATGAATATCCATGTGTTACACCATCAAAGAATGATCCAAGTGGATGTTGGTGGCCACCCACCTATCCCATTTGGACCCCCACAATTGTCCCTTTCAGTCTTTTCATTTTCCTAAATTGTAGCAAAGTTTACTATTTTTAGCATTTTTTCGGGTCCTGAACTTCCGGAGCCGTTTTGAGGCCCTAAACTACGTTTTTTTAGGAATATGGTAGTACTCGGATAGATCTTTCTAACGAGCTATCATACGCGTCAAATGGAGATCGTATGCCAAAGTTACGACCCTAGGAAATTGATGTACCAATTTACCCAAATGGGGCCCACAATTTGGCGTTTCATCTTCTAGGGTTAGATTTCGGGATGTGAAGGGTTTTCCATTGTTTCTCAACAATAAATAGGCCTTCGAGCCTCATTGTAACACAGTTCGGAACAGTTCAGAGGCATGTAGCCGCCACATCTCTCCTCAGAGATAAGCTACCATCGCCCTAACTGGTTTCTTTCCATTTCTATTTGTAAGAATATTTCAGTATTTTACAGTAATGAAATGAAGTATTATTTCCGCTGCATATCTGTATTTATGGTTATCTCTGTGTTTTATTGCGTTCCTGTTTAAATCCGGATCAGTGGTATCAGAGCGGTCTGCTTTTTCTCTGTTTTTCTTTGCATGTCCCCAATGAGGTCGGGATATAAGGAGTTAGGGCTTGCACTGGTCGAACCATTGCAAGACCAGCCTCGAAAATCCCAACGGCCTCCCATGGCGGATGAGAAGAAAGACAAGGGGGCAAGAGATCGTATCAGAATCTTGCTCGAAGAAGCCCTCGAGCGGTAAAGGAATGCGATGATGGATAGCTTTGCGCAGATCCTTCAGCGGCTACCCAGAGACGACGCATCGACTTCCAACAGCGACTCTGGAAACACCACGTCGTTTAAGGTACAATTTAATTTTGAAATCCCCATCTTCGAGGGTAAAATAGACGCAGATGCTGTAGATAAATGGTTAAATCTGCTAGATGGGTATTTTTCTGTTCATGAATTTTCAAGTCGGGAAAATATTGTTTTCGCTCTTCTCAAAGCAGCCCCCCACGTCAAGGACTGGTGGGAAACCTACTGCGAGCAAAAGGATGAAAGTACAGGCTCACTATTTTCAGCCGCACCCACTTGGAATGACTTCTGGGATGCCATCAAGGAGCAGTACTACCCTGTCGGAAGCTATGAGGACAAATACATCAAATGGACCACACTGCGACAGGGACGAGACCAAGATGTGCCGGAGTTCACAAACATTTTTCATACCCTTCGCACACCGTTGGGTATCAAAGATTCTGAGCTGCATCTGGTACTCAAATACCGTGGTTGCTTGCACAGATACATCCAGGAAGAGATGGTGTTTTTGAACATCTCCTCACTCGGCACAGCATATCGATACGCTGTCAAAATCGAGCAAAAGTTCAAACAAAAGAAGCGAGAATTTGGATCTGCAAATCCGAAGCCTAAAGGACAAAGCCAAGGCGGGGTGACCCAAGACAACCCGTCGAAGCCGCAAGAAAAGAACAACACCATGAAGCCGAAGAAGGACATAAGGAAGTGGTGTGAGTTCCACAAGAGTCCCACTCATAACACAAGTGAGTATCGGACCAAGCAGTCGCTGGTGGTCGAGTTGAAGGCTTCCGAATCATAGGCATGTTCTGACCCTGAGCCAGAACCTGACACGGGGAATGGCAAAGGGAAGCAGATCATTGATGCAGATCCCAGTGCCACTGCCAAGATCCAAAAGAATGAACCTGCAGATCCAGAAGAGGGGGAGTGTCTTTTCCACTCACAGATGTGGGTGAAGGGTTCGCCGCTACAATTCATTGTCGACAGTGGTAGCCAAAAGAACCTCATTTCAGCAGAGGTTGTGAAGCGGTTGGGCCTACCGACTACACCACACCCACAGCCGTACAGTATCAGGTGGCTTCACGAAGGATGAGATCTGAAAGTTCGTCAGCAGTGCCACCTTCCATACAGCATCAAGCCCTTCACAGACGAGGTATTGTGTGATGTTACACCTCTGGATGTTTGTGATGTATTATTAGGCCAGCCATACTTGTGGAGGCGACATGCTGTGTATGAGTCAAGGCCTCGTGCTGTCATTATTTCTTTGAGTAATTCATTATACAGGATACCAGAGGTAGCCCCACCTACTGCCACATCTTTGATCACTGCTAAGAATGGCAGCAAGCTTATCTCACAGACCAGGAAATTTATCTGTCTGGTTCAATCCCAAAGTAAGGGGAAGATCGTTGCTACCTCCATGACCCCTACAAAGGGTTCCTCCATGCAGCAGCAACAACAAAGGGATACGGTCATGACAGAACACAGGAACAACTTCTCCTCACCCACATAGATACCACACAAGTTTCAGGTGGGCAACAAAGTTTGGTTACATCTGCAGAAAGAACGCCTTACAAGAGCCCATCAAAAGCTCCGACCACTCCGACATGGTCCTTACACCAGTACCAAGGCTACGAGAAATAATGCTTTGAAGCACAGCATTCCTCCATTCCTTCGCTTGCACCGAGTGCTCAATGTGGACCATCGCCGACCATGCTTCCCACCATTTCTGGTCACAGCAGAGATTGCAGAACAGCTCACCAGAGACCCAGCTCAGCAGAAGCTTCCTCATGTTAGGGAGGAACTCAATGCAATGGGGACCATTGCTTCCTAAGGGGGGAGGAATGATCCAGGTGGATGTTGGTGGCCACCCACCTATCCCATTTGGACCCCCACAATTGTCCCTTTCAATCTTTTCAGTTTCCTAAATTGTAGCACAGTTTACTTTTTTATCAGTTTTTCGGGTCCTGAACTTCCGGAGCCGTTTTGAGGCCCTAAACGACGTTTTTTTGGGAATCTAGAGCAACATGGGTCCATGGACCATGTTGCCCATGTTGCCTCCCAAAGTGGTAGTACTCGGATAGATCTTTCTAACGAGCTATCGTACGCGTCAAACGGAGATCGTATGTCAAAGTTACGACCCCGGGAAATTGATGTACCAATTTACCCAAACGGGGCCCACAATTTGGCGTTTCATCTTCTAGGGTTAGATTTCGGGATGTGAAGGGTTTTCCATTGTTTCTCAACAATAAATAGGCCTTGGAGCCTCATTGTAACACAGTTCGGAACAGTTCAGAGGCATGTAGCCGCCACATCTCTCCTCAGAGATAAGCTATCATCGCCCTAACTGGTTTCTTTCCATTTCTATTTGTAAGAATATTTCAGTATTTTAGAGTAATGAAATGAAGTATTATTTCCGCTGCATATCTGTATTTATGGTTATCTCTGTGTTTTATTGCGTTCCTGTTTAAATCCGGATCAAAGAATGCCCATGGAGAGTTTGTTTGAATGTCAATGGGATAAGGAGGGGACATACCACCTAATGAGGATGAAGTGGGGTACAATGCAAAAATAGCCAGACGCCAAGAAGAGACTTTGAGTGCATTAGGAGGTTTGTTTTCAAAGATAGATGCATTTTGTTCAAGCCAAATACCTTGGCTAACGCATAGGGGTAGGCCTTTGAGATTATATAAAAAAATGGCTTGAGAGCTAAGGTTTCAAGCATAGTGATATATTTTCAACAGCCCGATCCAGTGCTTGGGGACATGAACATTTTATTTCCATCCAAACCTGCGTTGTAAAGGGAAAATTTATAAAGAGGTGAGATATAATTATGTTGCAGGTTTGTAGAGAAAACAAATATTAAGAGCTTGAAAGGATAATTTTTTTAATATGTCTCAGGTGGGGACCATAAATGACAAAATTCATTTCGGAGGACCACATAGTTTCCGAAGGCTTTTTCCCCCACCATGGAGGGCTATCAACTTCATAAATAAGAGATAGGTATTCATATTTTAGAGTGTATCTTCCATGAGGACTTTTTGTTGATATGAGCTTGTCTTTTATGTCAATGAAGTTGACATTTGTAAATTTGAGGCCCTAGCATATTTTTCCCGTCTCACAACATCCTCTCCATTGAGTTGGAGGTCTATAGCTGACATCCAATATTGGCCAATAGATACCTTAGCAAGAGCATACTTATTTCTTTCAACTAGGAATTGTATGAGAGGCTCAAGAAGATAATACTAGTGTAGACTACCAATCCAGAGGTACTTTCCAAGAAGTACATTATGTCCATTACCCACCTTCTAACATAGATGATCGCCTAAATCCTTGAGGATGGTTTTCTAGGCTATAAAGGCATTCTAGAGAGGTTTGTGGGGAGTGCGAATCCAATCCTAGGTAGATAAGGGTCAGACATATTTATGTATCATACTGTTCTCCTATAGCCCATTCCCTTGAATAAGGCACTAAACACCTTTTTTTGCCAATGATTGAGCAAATTTAGGAAGCAGTTTTATCCCGCATCCACCGATAGATTGTAGTAGAGTGATAGAGTGTCAGTCAATGGGAGAAAAGGCATGCTTTTCCTCCTTCCTAAATCAAAGAAAACGAGTCAAGAGTTATTGAACCTTGTTCAATATCCCCTTGGAGATCCAAGACAAGGAAGCCTAATATACAAGGATGGCTTCTATAATTACTTTGCAAATAACTAAGATCCAACTCAAAATAACCATATATTTCTCCAGATCCTGATTCTTTTTCCAAATTTTTCTAACATCCATGAACATTCATGCTTTTGATAATTACATGGCTTGAGGATGAACTCGAGATATTTGAACCCTTTTCCATTGTTCTTTAGAGGGGTTGTTAGAATGTTTTCAATGGAGGATATTTCATTTTCTGGAATAGCCTAGCTTTCGATGGAAGACTTATGTCTGTTAATTTTCATGTCGGTTTCCACATTGAATAAATTCACTACTGACTGAAGATGTTTGATGTGAGGGATTTCTCCATCTGGAAATATTAAATTATCATCAACAAAAAGATGCAAGAGGAAGAAATTATGAGATATAAATATACCCTTGTAATTCCTAGTTCATAAATACTCTCATATTATCCTACTAAGGCCCTTAGAAACAAGGAGAAATAGGAGAGAAGAAGGAGTCCATTTTCAACATTGAAAATGAGTAGTTGTCCCATTTATCATAATGGAAAAGGAATGGGTAGATATAAAATTCATAACCCAAGAGACAAATGTGTGTGAGAACCCCAAGTGAATTAAAAGGAGACAAAGGTATAACCAATTGACTCTGTCAAAATCCTTTGAAATATAAACCTTGAAGACAAGGGCATTTTTTCTTTGAAAATGAATAGAATGCAGGGCCTCCTGTGCCAATCTAGTGGCCTCATGAATTTGTCTATAGATAAAAAAATACAAACTGCTCAAAGGAGATATGACGAGATAGGATGTGTTGGAGATGCTAAGATATAATTTTGGAAATGATGTTATAGATGGAATTATAAAGTGAGATGGGCCGAAACTAGTCAAAATAAGCAGGATTATCATATTTAGGAATGAGAGTAAGGAAGGCAGAGCTAAAAGGGACAAACATTTGTTCGGATGTTTGAGAGTATTCAATAATTGAAAGTAGGTCATCCCCAATAAAGTCTAGGCATTTAATGTATAATTTAATAGGAATCCCACCAGACCATAGGATTTTTTTTCTTTTTGAAAATTGTGGAGGAAATTTTCCAGTTCCTTCACAATGATCTCTTCCATAGGCACTTTGTTATCCTCTTCTTCAACAAATTTGGGGAACAGTATGGCGACCAAGAGAAATTGATCTATCATGACCCTTTCTTATTGTTTGAAGATTCCTTTTAAATATGAGCAGGATTATCTCACAACATCTGAGAACGAAGTGACATAAAATCGAGATGGACTTGTGATTCCCCATATATTATTTATGGTTTTTCAATGATTTAAGACCCTATGAAAGTATTTAGTGTTGTCATCCCTAGTTGAGAGCCATATTTCATGGCTCTTGTAGTGGTTCTAGCTAGGGTGCTAGACTGGACTCTATATTTAATATCAACCGAGGTGCGTAAGCTTAGAGGCGTGGTCTAAAATATATAGACATAAAGAATTACCGCCCAGGTGATTATGAGGTAAATTGCAAGGCTTCTTTACGGAAGACCGTGATATGCAGCTTATCCTTCACACACCTAGATTACCCTACTGATGTACCTGACTACAATGCTGGTTATGACATGCATCTATCAAAGCAAACTGTGAATCTAAAGACTGTGTATGATTGTGGCAATGATTCTAACCCCCTTACAGAGGTATCACTCAGAAAACCTTTGCTTAAAACACACACAGCATGCAAGATATTGACACTATGAAACTATATAAAAAGAACATGAATAGACAGTGAAATAAGGCAGAGTTTATGAGCATGCATCTGTAAATCACACAAGGACCAAATCCCTTACAAGATTCTCGTTCCAGATCCTAGTACTGACCATTCAACATAACAATAAACCCTTCGGATGCGCACACCATATACATGTAATGAAACTCAAAACATAAAGGAATCGAAAGCTCAGATGACTGCAGCGTATATACTATGTGAATCAACAGTTATGTAAATCGAACTATGATGCAACCTGTGTGATACATAAATCGAAACCAATACAACGCTATGTAAGCATATAGATTGAAACTAATACAACGCTGTGCAAACATATATATATATAAACTGAATGAAATGTAACAAAACGAAGAGCAGTATACCAAACAAAGGACGCAGGGCCCGTCCGCGCCTAAGGGTATACTGACTACCACCGTTCAGCAATCAACCAATGCAAAAGAGTGAACACACGTTGGGACTGTAACCGGTTCTGTGTATTAACTAAACTCTGTTCTGAGCAAATGTTTTCAACAACTGATTAATTAACCTTCAAAACATTTAACTAACTGTATTTACACATGCGTACATACAGCCATGTCATCGATGCAGTGAATGTACATAGTGTTGTTGCCGCGTTTTTACATAGTCTTTTTGCAAAATGTTTCCATACCATAAGTTTCAAAAAGAACAAAAATCAAAATGAAAATAGAACAATGGTGTTGCTGCTTTTATGCGCCAGAGTACCCTGCTTTGACTGAAGTTGACCGCATGCATAGGAGGCTCGATTTGGATGGAAGATAGGTGTTTGTCCATCCTTGGACATTCCACTTCTCGCCCATGCTTTTCGTTCTCGCTCATCCGTTGCGCCACATGTCAAACGGTAAACTCATTACAGGTTGTGGGTACTTCCTGTAGTCAAGTCATCAAAAACCTCTAATTCTGGAACATAAAACTCCTAAATTAATTCTTATGCAATTTAATAACTATAGAACAATTAATAATCAATATTCAAGGATTTTGAGGGGTAAATGATGAAAATGTATGGATAAATGATGTGAAACTGGGAAGGAAAAAGGGGCTTAGGATGATACCAACATCTCTCCCCGACTTAAGGACTTAGCATGTCGTCATGCTACCCCAGAGGTACTCCCTTTGAACTCTGTGCCTGCATGGATCTCTATTGCCTTGAGCAGGGTATCTACATTCTTCTCCACCTGTTGATCCTTTTGTCCCTTGAGCTCTTGCTTCAGCTTTTTATATTTCTCTTTAAGAGCCTTTTTCTGGTTGTACCATTTAGTGGCCCAGTTGGAAATCTCAGATTGCTCAGTCTCTAACTCACTGATCCTTTCCTTTAGCTTTTCATTTGTCTTCTGTACTTCTTTGCTTTGTGCCCTGAGCAGTTCATTTTCTCTTTTGATAACCTTTTCCAACATGTTAGCTTCCATGAGCTCTTCTTTTAATTCCTCAATTTGCTTTTCTAACTTCTTTTGTCTCTTGGTAGGAGGTGGTGAACATTTCTCCTGCTGGTTATGGCTTTCCACCTCTATGTCAACTTCTGGTGCTGGTGGTGAATGATCACCACTTTCAACATCCAAATGGGCAGGGGCAGGAGATTCAAATTGGTCTTCTTGCAGCTGAGTTTTTGATGTCCTCCTTGATCTTCGGGAGTAGGTGGTGAAGATTTTGTCTTTCTCAGCTCTCTTGACATCCTCTTTTTGCATGTTTCTGGTCCTTATGCTGCCCTCTGGTTGAGGTGCTCTGCTGGCCTTGGACACTGGAATTTCCTCATCTATATCCTTCATAAACCCAGAATCTTCTTGCAGCTCTTCTTTTTCCTCCTCATCTCTGATCTGGTTGTCAGTTAAGAATTCTTTCCATGGCTTCCCTCGCTTCTGCAACTCATGTTCAATGAGGATTTTAATCAGGCCAAAATGGTATAGACTTTTGTCCTCATTCCCTTTTTGTTTCTGGATAGTTTTGGCCATCTTTGTTAAACTTTTCAGCAGAAAATATGGCACACTCATTACACATTGTTTCTTTAGATGGAGGAGTAGCTTGATGTGATAGAGATAAACAATGCTGTATCTACCTTCACATGTTATAAACTTTTGGATAATGTAGACCATTTCATCCCAAGGATGAACTAACCAGCTTCTTGGAACTCCCTTTTTCCAGTTTACTGAGGAAACTCTAGACCTGGACATGAACTGTGTCCATGATTTCTCCTTGAATTGTTTAGTTTTAAAGTACTTTTCTCCCTCAGGGCTGAGTCCAATTGCCTGAGCTATGGTATCCTCTGAGATTCTGAAGGAGAAGGTGCCTATTAGGGCCTTTTCTCCATTGAAGGTAAAGGCAAATTGTTTTGTGACTTCTTCATTGCTCCCATGGAATTTTTCCAGAAAAGGTAACCACTGTGCTTCTTGAAGAATCTCAATGCAATCGTTATGGTACTGTGAGCTATCGAATGTACTAGGTTCAACTCTATTAGTCATGGTGATGGAAGAGGGTTATGCCTCTAACCCTTCTCTGTCTACACTTTTAGAATTTAAACACAGAGATGTCAAGTCGGTTACCTGGTATATGTAGCTTCCTTCAATCTTCAATTATGGTGCTTAGCTGGTCGATATGACTGCTGTGGGTGTTAGAAGTAGAATGGTGATGCTTCCCCTCTCGGCGCTCACCGGTTTCATTGTGTAAACCGACCCCAAACAGTGATACTTTCCTCTGCGCTCTTTGTTCAAATTTTCACTTTGTAACCCCACTCAAATGGTAACAATCGCCTCGGCGTTCCTTGCTTCACTCCTTTACATTGTAACTCTACCCGTATGATGACAATCTCCTCGCGTCCCTTGCTTCAAACTTTCGCTTTGTAAGTTATGGGAACCGAGGATGTGAAATACCCTGTACTCGCCTTACAATGTAATCATAATATTTAAAAACAGAGGGCTGTACGCTTGTATGCATATTAGCATAAGGACGCTGAGAGCGTACCGAAAGGGCTGAGCTATAATGCTGGGTAGCAATGCTGGGTGGCGAGGTTATAATTCGGGTGTGTGTGTGGTGTAAAACATATAGGCCGTTTGTTATGATTCGACTGTATGGAGTAAAGAATATATATATAGGCCGCTTCTATCTCATCCTTTGTATTTTTTTAACAAACACACAGTTCACCACGTGTCCTTTTCAATTATATTCAATCATGTAGAGAATGTTGGTATGCCTGGAGGGTATATGTGTTGGTGATGGGTGTTAGGGATAGGTGGATGTAGGGAATGATGAAACTTGGTGGGATAAAGGGTGGTAAGTGGATGTATGAAGGTGTCCTTGAAATTAATTACAACAGCTTATAGTCACCAAAATTACATTAAAACTAATCTAGGAAATTAAATGCCCAAGAATAGAAATACATTACTCCTTTGTTGATCATTTGACATGCTGAGTTGCTAATCCTTTTGACTGTTCTTTTGACAGGTCCTCTGAGGGAGGTTGAATACACAGGTCCTTTGAGAAAAGTTTTGAAGATATAACAGGTCCCTTTTGAAAAATTTGAATGTACAGGTCCCTTTTTGAAGACTGAAAATGTAATAGGTCCCTTGTGAAAACTGAAGATGCAATAGGTTCCTTAGGAAGATTTGAAGATACAGGTCCCTTGAGAAAACTGTAACAGGTCCCTTGAACAACTGAAGATGTTCATGCAGCTCTTTGTATTATTACAAGTTTACTGAGCTTGCAATTTGCTGGAGTGTTGGTGGAAGTCTGTTGAAGTAGCCTTTGATGTCAAGAAATTTTTAACAGGTCCCTACTGCTGGCTGGAATGTCTCAAACAGGTGTCAATTGCTTAAAACAGGTCCCTTCTGAATATCTTAAACAGGTCCCATTACACTGATGGTGTTGATAGCATAGGTGTCTGAACAAAACAGGTCCCCCTGCAAACTATTTATAACCAGGTCCCTCTGAAAATCATGACAGAACAGCTTATTTGTTAAAGTCTAGAATGCTGGTAACAAGCTGCTGTTGGAAATTTACAGTGAAATATAGAATAAGAAATCTGAAGAATTTACAAGGGAGAGATAAAAGTAACAGAACAGATGTCTCCCTCTCCCCGACTGAAAGTTTGACTTGTCCTCAAGTCATGATGCAACTGAGAAATGAAACAATAAACAACAGAAATAGAATTCATACCCGCCAATAAATTGGTTTTCAGGTAGGAATTCGGGGTTAGATTGTGCCAGATACTGGTTTTCACAGCTAACCCATTATTATTATTATTATTATTTTTATTTTATTTTTTATTTTTTTTTGAGTTTTTTGTTTTATTTAATTTTTTTTTTTTTTTTTTTTTTGTTTTTTTTTTTGTTTTTTTTTTTTTTCTTGATTTTGAAATTGAAAGAAAATGAAACTAAGGCAGTGATACTGCAGCTGAGGGCTGCAGTACCTCAACCTCTTCTTGCTGAGATAATGTATTGAGAAAATCTTGTTTGCTGATGGGCTTGTTGTACAGCTTCAGGCGATGACCATTGACTGTGAAATAATGACCTTTGCCATCAATAGTTTGGAGTTTTACTGATCCATTGTCATAAGCCTGAACGATTTCATAAGGGCCCATCCAATGGGTGGTGAACTTAGCTTTATGATCCTTGAATTTTGAATCAAAAAGCAGAGCCCAGTCACCTTCTTTGAAGTGCTTCTTCTTAATGTGTGAATCATGCCATTGCTTCCTGTGCTTTTGCATGAGGGTGGTGGTTTGTTCTGCTTGTTGCCTCATCTCATCCAGCTGGTTCAACTGCTGGATTCTCTCTTTCTGTGCTTGATCCAAATCAATTAGTAAATCTGCAGCTAATTTAAAAGTGTGAATTTGGAATTCAATAGGAAGCATGACATCCTTACCGTACACCAACTGGTATGGTGTAAATCCGGTGGTATCTTTCCAAGTAATCCGGTAAGCCTAGAGTGCCTCCTTGAGCTTTTCCTCCCAGTTTTTGCGGTTCATTGCAACAGTTTTGGTAATGATCCCCTCCAAAGTCTTGTTGGTTGATTCCACCTGCCCATTGGCCTGTGGATGGTAGGGGGTACTTTTCCTATGCTTTATCTGGTCCTTGTCTGTGATGTCCTTCATGAGCTTGGAGGTGAATTGGGTACCTTGATCAATGACAATTTCTCTTGGCACTCCATACCTCACAAAGATCTCCTCAAAAAGGAAATTGACTACTGTGTGTTCGGTTGCTCTTACCAGTGCTTTTGCTTCTGCCCACTTTGTGACATAATCAGTACACACTAAGATGTACTTCTTACCATTAGAGGCTGGGTTGATTGGTCCTATGAAGTCCAGAGCCCACTTATCAAATGGTTCTAAGTGAACTTGGGGCTAAAGGGGCATCTGATCCGTAGCTGTGGGTCTGCCCATCCTTTGGCAGCTGTCACAACTCTTTACATACTTCTTGGCATCCTTGAAAATGGATGGCCAATAGTATCCAAGAGTAAGAACTTTGAAGGTTGTCCGCTTCGCTGCAAAATGCCCACCACACGGTTCATCATGGCAAGATTTTAAAATGTCAATTACCTCATCATTTCGGACACATCTCCTAATGATCATATCAAAACCAGTGTAAAAGAGATCGCCATTGAGCCATGAATATCTAACACTTTGTTTGATCAGTCTTTTCCTTTCCTTTGCAGTGAAATGTGGAGGTGTCCTACCTGTAGACAAGTAATTAGCTAAATCAGCAAACCAAGGAGTT
Source organism: Pinus tabuliformis (assembly GCA_031772625.1). Taxonomy (NCBI): domain Eukaryota; kingdom Viridiplantae; phylum Streptophyta; class Pinopsida; order Pinales; family Pinaceae; genus Pinus; species Pinus tabuliformis. The sequence continues at coordinate 543,142,141 of CM062804.1, read as the reverse complement.
ACTATGGAAATTGCGAATAAGTGCTCATCCGGAAAAGAGTCCTCAACAGGAACAATCTCACCTGGATTTTGCAGTCTAGAGAGGAAATCTGCCACCTGGTTTTCTTTGCCTGGTCTATCTAGCACTGTGATGTTAAATTCCTGCAGCAATAGTAACCATCTGGTAACTCTGCCACTAGTTATTGGTTTATTCATGAGATGTCGAATGGCAGAGTGATCAGTATGTACAAAGACTTCATAACCAGTTATGTAATGGCGAAATTTGTTCACAGCATAAATGATGGCAAGTGTTTCCTTTTCTGTAACTGTATAGTTAAGCTCGGCATGTGTGAGATTTTTACTAATGAAATAAATTGCATATGTACAAGATTCTTCTTTTTGGCCTAAGCATGCACCTATGGCAGTGTCAGATGCATCGGTAAAAATATGAAATGGTAAACTCCAATTAGGCCCTCTCAGGACTGGTGCAGTAGATAGTTTCTTCTTAAGTTGTTCAAATGCATGTTGGCAGTTCTCAGTCCAATTAAAAAGTACATCTTTGGCAAGAAGTTTAAACAAAGGTAAGGCTATCTTGCTAAAATGTTCAATGAATCTGCGGTAATAGCTAGCATACCCAAGAAAACTTCTTACCTCTCTCTGGTTCTGTGGAATAGGCAAATCGGCAATAATCTGTATCTTGGCTGGGTCAACCTGGATGCCTTGAAAAGAGATATAATGGCCCAACACTATCCCTTCATTTAGCATCATGAAGCACTTTTCGTTGCTGAGGGACAGGTTAGCTTCAATACACCTTTTCAAAACTCTTTCTAGATTTTCTAATGCATGTTCAAAAGAATTGCCATATACTGAAAAATCATCCATATACACTTCAACACAATCATGAATCAAATCAGCAAAGATAGCTAACACAGCTCGCTGAAATGTAGCTGGAGCGTTACAAAGTCCAAATGGCAAAACATTGTAGGCATAGGTGCCCCAAGTACAGGTGAAGGTGGTTTTGTCCTGGTCTTCAGAGGCAATCCGGATCTGGTTGTAGCCACTGAAACCGTCAAGAAAGGAAAACGATGATTTGCCGGCTAGGGTGTCTAACACTTGGTCAATGAATGGCAGTGGGAAGTAGTCTTTGAGTGTGGCTTTGTTCAGCTGTCTGTAGTCAACACAGATACGCCACTTGTCATTCTTCTTAGGCACAATAACCAATGGGGGTACCCACTGACTGTCAGAAATAGGATATATAAAGTTGACTCTCAAGAGTTTTTGCAACTCTTCTCTGACAATGTCTTGGAGCATGGGGTTCATTCTTCGTTGCGGTTGCCTCACCGGTTTAATGGTGCTATCAGTGTAAATGTGGTGAGTGCATGTGTCGGGGTGAATCCCATGCATGTCAGTGTAATCCCATGCAAAGGCTTTTTGGTACTTTGTCAAGAGTCTAATCAATTTTTCTTGTTGAGATGAGTCAAGGTGGTTGCCTATGTTTAAAGTTTTGCCTGGACTGATCTCTATGACTTGACTCTGAGTATTGGTGATGGATTGAACTGGAAAGATGTCATGAAATGTAGATTGCAAGGAGTGGATAGTACATGTTTCTTGAAAGTTTTGAGCTAGAAGTACATCTGCAGCATTATACTGTTCATTTCTCAAGTTTTCAGATATATCAGGCTGTGAGAGAAATAATTCTACCAAATCAGTATTATCTTCATGGAAATCATAGATCTGGTCAATGCTAAAAACAGATTGTACCTCCTCTTTGTCATTAAATTTGTCATCAAGCCACAAGTTATGTGTGACTGCAGGTGATTGTGCTGATGGATAGAGGGTGAGTTGTTTCCTTTCGGTCCCTCTAGAGATAATCATGTTACCTGATCGGCATCCAATAAATGCATCAGCAGTCGCTAACCATGGTCTGCCTAGAATGATAGGATGTCCTCCTAGATTGGATTTGGGTTGAAGGACTAGGAAATCCACCGGATACTCCCAAGAGTCCAGTGAAACAATGATATCTTCCAAAATCCCCTCAGGAATGACTTTGGACCTATCAGCTAGTTCAAGAACAATTGTGGTATGTTGCAAATTCACAAGCTGGAGTGTTCTCATAGTTTCAAGGGTCATGACATTAATTGCAGCTCCAAGATCTATCAAAGTGTTTGGGATCCGTATGTTGTTAATGATGGTGGTCACTTTTGGAATGCCCGGATCAACATACTTCTCCATGGAGATGGTATTGGTCATAAGGCCTGCTAAATTTCCTAGAACATGAATGGTCTGAGGATCAATCCTCTTCCTAGCAGGTTTCTTTAGACACATATCTTTGATGGCTTTGGTGTAAATAGGAATGTCCTTTATAGCTTGCAGCAAAGGGATTTTTATGTAGACATTTTTAAGTTCATCCAAGACATCAAATTGTGGTGGAGGCAATGGTGGTTTGACTTGGACCAAACGGTCGGAAAAGGTGGTTGCAGTGACTGCATTTGTTTGTCTCTGGTTTCACTGCTTGGTTGTGTTTGAGTTGTCATTTCATTTTCTTTTTCTAAGTTTTCTCCTTGCTGATCTGTTATTGGAGAATCCTTTTGGAGGACCCTACCAGACCTCAGGTTAATGTTTTGTAAAGGCAGTGTGGAGTAGGAAGTTCCTTCCTCTACATTATAAGCTGGCCTCTCTGCTCTATTGTTCGGATTTGGGACAGTTTGAGCAGGTATTTGCGTGGGTCTGGGAGGTGGTGAATTAGTTGGAAATTGAAGTTGTGGGACATTTATTTGTGGAGGAGCAGGCAAAGTTTGTTGGGGCTGATAAACAACTGGCTGAGGGTGCTGCTGATATGGCTGTGAATGTGATGGATATGACTGAGGGTACTGCTGATATGGCTGTGAGTAAGGTGGGTATGATTGAGGATACTGATGGTAGGATTGGGGATATTGTTGAGATGGTCTCCATTGATTTTGTGATTGGTTTCCATGCTGCCATGGCATAGGTATATTCCATGAGTTTTGTGCATACATCTGATCATTCATAGGAAATTGCATATTTTGATTAGGAAACATACCTTGGGGTGCTTGCCTTGGTTGCCATGGTCGCTTTGCACCCATGTAGTACACGTTCTCCATCTCTGTGCTGGCTGCCATGTTACAGTTCTGCACAATTTTAACTTTAGGACAGTCAAATATATCATGATGCTTAGTACAGAAAGCACATACTTGTATATTGTCTAAAGGACAGTCTTTTAATGCATGCTTCTTGCGACACTTGGGGCAGAAAATGGCCATGATATTGTCTTCTTCCTCTTGTTTCTTTTTGGCTTTTAAGGTATCAATTTGATTTCCTAGAGTACTCAACAAATCTGTTTTGAACTCTTCTAAAAGATTACCAATTTCAGCCCGGGTGACACTAGCAGAGGCAGTTTTTATGACCCTAGATGACAAGGTCCTCTTTCCCATTTTGGCTTTACTTCTTGAATATTTTTCACACAGTTCAGCTATTTCTTCAAAGGGTAGGGCAGAGATATCACCTTTGCCCATTAAGTTGAGATCATCCATGTAGTCTTCCCTGATACCTTTCAAAAAGATTGTGCGAACTAGATCAGGAGGCATGGTTCGGTGTTTAGATTTTTGCAAGTTATAGACAAACCGTTCTAGATATTCTTCTAAGGTTTCATCCTCCTGCTGACTCATTCTAAAGATGTCATCTTTAGAGTCTTTGGATCTGCAATAAGGCTGATATTTCCTCAGAAATATCCTCCTCATGCCATCCCAATCTACTATGGCATGTTCCCCTAGCCCCATAAACCATTTCAAGGCTGCTGCCTTTAATGTGGCTGGAAACAATCTTAGTCTGTGAGCATCATCTGTATAACCATAAGTGCGACACACAATGTCGAACTCAAATAAGAATGAGTCCGGATCCTCTGATGCCATACCATAGAAATTGGGTAACACGGATGGGGGTATATTTTTCATTTTAATCTCCTCATCCTCCTGTGGTTCTTGTATAGGGAATTTAAAAGTGGATTCCTCTTCCTCTTGATGGGGAACTGATCCAGATCCCTCCTCAGCCATTTTGCTTGGTCTCTTAGTGTCTCTTGGTGGAAAAGAGAGAAAGGAATATTGTTTGGTAATGGTGCTACTTTTCCCTTGGGTAGAAGATTTAGGAAAAGGTTGCTGCTGTGATTTATGTGCAAACAGAATTTCTCTCTCAGCAAGAGTAATGTGCTGTCTTGAATAAAATTTCTCAGCTAATGTTTGAATATCCTCCTCAGTTGGTGTTGAGTCTGCTCCTGATGATGATGGATTAGTGTTAAGATGGTGGGGGGGTTTCACAAATCTCCCTTGATTGTCCCTAAGTCTAGGCATATATGAACATGATTCTAGCTGTGTTTTTGGTTGTTTTTGTGTATTGAAATTTTTTCCTTTTTGTTTGAATTCTTCACGTACGCCTCCCCGGCAACGGCGCCAAAATGTAGTGGTTCCAGCTAGGGTGCTAGACTGGACTCTATATTTAATATCGACCGAGGTGCGTAAGCTTAGAGGCGTGGTCTAAAATATATAGACATAAAGAATTACCGCCCAGGTGATTATGAGGTAAATTGCAAGGCTTCTTTACGGAAGACCGTGATATGCAGCCTATCCTTCACACACCTAGATTACCCTACTGATGTACCTGACTACAATGCTGGTTATGACATGCATCTATCAAAGCAAACTGTGAATCTAAAGACTGTGTATGATTGTGGCAATGATTCTAACCCCCTTACAGAGGTATCACTCAGAAAACCTTTGCTTAAAACACACACAGCATGCAAGATATTGACACTATGAAACTATATAAAAAGAACATGAATAGACAGTGAAATAAGGCAGAGTTTATGAGCATGCATCTGTAAATCACACAAGGACCAAATCCCTTACAAGATTCTCGTTCCAGATCCTAGTACTGACCATTCAACATAACAATAAACCCTTCGGATGCGCACACCATATACATGTAATGAAACTCAAAACATAAAGGAATCGAAAGCTCAGATGACTGCAGCGTATATACTATGTGAATCAACAGTTATGTAAATCGAACTATGATGCAACCTGTGTGATACATAAATCGAAACCAATACAACGCTGTGTAAGCATATAGATTGAAACTAATACAACGCTGTGCAAACATATATATATATATATATATATAAACTGAATGAAATGTAACAAAACGAAGAGCAGTATACCAAACAAAGGACGCAGGGCCTGTCCACGCCTAAGGGTATACTGACTACCACCGTTCAGCAATCAACCAATGCAAAAGAGTGAACACACGTTGGGACTGTAACCGGTTCTGTGTATTAACTAAACTCTGTTCTGAGCAAATGCTTTCAACAACTGATTAATTAACCTTCAAAACATTTAACTAACTGTATTTACACATGCGTACATACAGCCATGTCATCGATGCAGTGAATGTACATAGTGTTGTTGCCGCGTTTTTACATAGTCTTTTTGCAAAATGTTTCCATACCATAAGTTTCAAAAAGAACAAAAATCAAAATGAAAATAGAACAATGCTGTTGCTGCTTTTATGCGCCAGAGTACCCTGCTTTGACTGAAGTTGACCGCATGCATAGGAGGCTCGATTTGGATGGAAGATAGGTGTTTGTCCATCCTTGGACATTCCACTTCTCGCCCATGCTTTTCGTTCTCGCTCATCCGCTGCGCCACATGTCAAACGGTAAACTCATTACAGGTTGTGGGTACTTCCTGTAGTCAAGTCATCAAAAACCTCTAATTCTGGAACATAAAACTCCTAAATTAATTCTTATGCAATTTAATAACTATAGAACAATTAATAATCAATATTCAAGGATTTTGAGGGGTAAATGATGAAAATGTATGGATAAATGATGTGAAACTGGGAAGGAAAAAGGGGCTTAGGATGATACCAACAGCTCTTAAGACGCCAATATTTTTCTCAGTCGAGGAGGATCTCCCTTCTGGTTTTCTAAAAGGCATAAATTTTTCATGAAGGTCATCAAGGATAACGACATAGGATTGTTGATTCCGTAGAATTTGAAGTTGGGCTTTAGTTTTTAGCGAGACTTTTGAATATTCCTCTTTCTTATTTTAAACCCATTCACAGATAACCTCCTTGGTTTTTTATAGGTTTTTTTTTAAATTGAAGGGAAGGGGATTCCAAAGGGTCAGGGGAGAATATGGAGTAGTTTGCTTTAAGGAGAAAAATCGGGGAAGGATCATCTACCCAAGAAGAGTTTAATTTGAAGGGACTGGGAGATTTTGTAGGGAAGGGTTTGAAAATGATAAAAATAGGGATGCGATCCAAGTTTCATCCAATAGTTGACCACTACTTAATTTTGAGGTTGGTGCCAATAATAATATCTTAGATAAAGAATTGATCCAATCATTTAGCTATTCTTATGGAGCCTAGTTTATTGTTTGACTAGGTATGTAGGATTTTTTACATAAGGATATCGCAGAGATTCAGATCATTTAGAAGAGAAACCAAGAAATACAACAAGGGGTCACATCTAGATAAGGGCCCCCAAAATTCTGAATTCCCCGTGATGAAATTGAGATCACCACCTAGAGAAACTATGTCTGAACTAAAGACATGTAGTCGAGAAATGGAGGACCATGATTCTTGCCTTTCCACCTATGGACCATATAGATTGACGAAATAAAAGGACATGTTAAGTTCAACGAATGTGATATCCAAGGCTAATAATGACCTCGAAGACCAAGTTGTGTTGAGATGCATGTATCTTGGTTTCTAGCCTATAACAAGCCCTCCTGATATGCCCATAGCGTTGATAGCTAGAAATTCCCAATCAAGGAGGATAGAATTGAGAACATGGATTTGTCATCTTCCAACGTAGTCTCCTAAAGGTAAATGTCTTGGGGGGGGGGGGGGGGAGATTGTTCATAGATACTTTTTAGATCCATTTTTTTGAAGGGACTAGATAAAGCCCTACAATTTAGAGAGAGAAACTTAGTTTAGAACTTTGAGAGGGGCCTATAGCTATAAGTTCCCTCTCGATAGAAGATTCTTTCCCAGTTTGTATCTCATAACTAGCTTATTATTGGGCTTTATAGAGGCATGAATTGTGATCTGTGGATAAGGAGAAGCAAGGAGGATCCTCAAAAATCCCTAGAGCACCACCAAGATTCGAGGGGGGAGGGAGAGAGGCTACAGGGAGAGGGGGAGGGTAGCATCTAGAAGAATGAAGGTTATAATGAAATAGGGACAGGAGGAGGGATAGGGGGAGAAAATCAAGGGGGGAAGAAGAGGGAAATATCATTAATGAGAGAAGGGGGGGACTAGAAGTGGTATTAGAGGAGAGGGAGAAGACAAGACTATGGGGAATAGAAGAAGTGAGCCCCGAGAGGGGTTTGAGAGAATTTAAAGGAGAAATAGATGGAAATGTAGCAAAAGTAACATATTGGGACTACAATCGATATTCATTAGAGAGAGAAAAATTAGGGAGAGTAGAATGGACCATACTTGAGGAAGGATGTGTTGTAGAGGGAGGAGGAGATCTTGCAGTGACCAAAACATTTGCAACCTCCTTAAAGAGCTAGGTCTGGACCTGTGGAGTACCAAGAGTAGGAGATGCATGTGTGACAACCAAGCTTGGAGGGATTACCTCGCACCCAGGTGGCAAACATTGTTGCTTTTTCTCCCTTTTGTGACTCCTGAGTATCTAGAGGGGTTTTTTGGGGATGTTAGAGGAGTCATATAATAAAACTAACTGTTTTGAACCTATTTCTTCATGTTTCATTCCCTATTTCATAATCCCTACTTAAGTGACCATAAGCATGGCATCATGCCCATTTAAAGGGAATGCCTTCATAATCGATGTTTTGGTGGTGTATAATGAATCCTACGTTGATATAAATCGACTCAGGTGTCCTCAAAGATAGATTAAGGCCTACCAATATGTGAGTTATTTCCATGACTCTTGTTTGCTAAAAAGATATTTTTGCATTGTAATAAAACCCCAGAGAGTTTCCAACCTCGCGAAAGACACCTTCTGACCAGAAAATAAGAGGGAGAACTGGAAGTTGAACACATATTGGAATCAAATCCAACTTTTTTGCTCTAGCGTCGAAGCTGATGGACAATTTTTTCAAAAAGAGGGCCTATGATCCCTAATTCAATTTTTTAGCCATAATTTTGGCTTATCATTTGCACTCGAAAACTGTTGATCCATCCAACCTTTTGCAAAGAGCATTCAGCATGGAGCATATCCAAGAAGCGGCTTGAGGTTTAGTTTTGTCCACCTACACAAGACCACAATGGACCTTTTATTACTTGCAAAGTGAACAACCACCACCATATATTCCATTTTGTGAATTTAATTTAATTGAGCATCCTTCCCCAGTATTCAGGATGGTGCCTCAAGATGAAGATTGATACACTTTCGAGAAGGTTTTTTGGGAAATCTAGCTAGTGAAACCGGAATATCAACCTTCCCCTAAAAATTAGTACCTCCACTATGCATTTCTTATGTATGTAATCCGTTAAGGAAATCAGGAGAGGGGAAAGGTTTGTAGTAAACTAGTAAGTAAGGAGAATGAAACTAGTTCAAGATAGTTTGTGAGCTTGAAGGGGGGAAATCCAGCGGGGAACGCAGTAAAGCAGCATTGCTTGTAGGAGGGGGTCGATGGATGGAATATGACATATGACCACTACAAGAAGTAGGTTGGGAAATGGGTGGCACATCATTTAATAAAAATTGCCTATATTAGACAACATTGGGGCCTTCGAGAGGGACTATGCAAAGGGATGAGCTAGTGCATTAGACTGTACCATCGTCTCATGAGGGAGGGATCAACAATTCCAAGAAGAGTGGGAGAAACTGACATGTGAGCTAAGTCCACCCAAATACTAATCCATTCCCATGGGACTAGTGAATAGTCCACTAGATCTTCATATTAGTCAAGTGACATTTTGTGTAACCAGACCTTGACATTACGTAAAGATATATATTTATATATATATAAAGGATTACAAAATTAAATGTAATTTTTAATTTAATGAAGGTTAGATAAACCATAAAGGACAATGCATGCATTTTAGTGATAAAATGAAGAAAAAACAAAGAATTAAATAAAACCAAAAAAATGAAAATAGGAGAGAAAAAGAGAGCGAGGAACAAAAATTGAAAGGTTAGTCTCTTGGCCTTCCCATTACCGCCTAGTTCTCCTATATCTCCTTATAATTTGACTCTCAAAAGGTCTTTTGGCCAAAGAGGGTAGTATGCACAGAGAGTCGTGAGTTGAATTATAACTAAAGATTGTTGAAATTAGTGTAGAAGGCAACCATTGAATGTCAATTTTCCCATTTGGGTTCCCAAGGTAAGAATTGTGTCTATGCCTGATGAAAATTTTTCAATGGTTGTGTTAATTGACATACTTGAGATATTGGTGACTTCTTTGTGTTTTATTATGCTTTCAGTAATTGGATTGATGGTTCTGGTGAAGAAATTACATTGTAATACATTATATGCACTCAAAAAATTATTTTGCATGAAATTTCTAAAGGTAACAACTTTGAAATCACCTTCACCTATTCTTCTTGCACTTAGGGATCAATGGCCATTAGAAACTAGCTAATGATATTATTTATATTATTTTCAAATTATGCAGATGGATCTCAAGGGAATTCAACCATGCTGAAGCATTAGAAACCAAACAGCCTGTAATCTATTTAACATTGAAGTTATATGCCCTCTAGAAAGTGACTATCATAAATAGGGAAATGTTGAAGGATATGATGGGAACATACATAGGTTGTATAAGTGAAACACTACTTGTGGGTGATTGTTCCTTATGTCTCAAAGTTGTATGTTGGTCATACAAGTCATACACATCATGGGTTTACTGCTTTCTATCCCCTGGTGCTGCATGAGTTGAAGATTGAGCATGTGAGTGTGGTTAGACACTCACGTATTTGTTGGAAAGAGAACTAGGTAGTGGGTTATGTCTTATGGGAAATGGCCAATGGAATTATAACCTTATTTTAACTCTTTTAATTCCCATGTTTTCACATTTTGTGAATCTCCTTTTGGACATATCAAGGTTAAGCCATTTCATCTACCCACACACACACACACATCTGGTTTAATTCATTGTTTTCTTATTAATGGTTTAGTTAATTACCATCTCATTTGTGTTAAACTCACTGTTATCCCAAGTATGTGATACTTAAGTACCATCTCGTTTATGTTCAATTAGTGGAGTATAAGGTGGATTGGAGTTCAATTAATAGCGCACGGAACTTGTGAAGGCATTGTGAATTATATTCAAATTGTTGGTGAAAGCTTATTTGAAGCCTATGTACATGTGAATAATAAGAATGAGTATTGGTTCATTGAGATAAGTTCTTTGTTTCCAAGCACTACAAAGAAATGTGGCTATGATAAAGTTTTTTGGCATGAATTGGGATGGAGCCATATGTGTTTTAATGTTGGGTGCATAGAAATTGAGTAGATCCTAAGCGTTTTGGTCTATATAGATATCTTTATCTATTAAAGTGACATAATGTGTTTGTTATTAGACTAGCATTTCTTGTGCTAAAGCACTTCAATAATTCTTGATACTAGAGCCTCGTATCTTTTGCTGTTTGAGTGATAATGACAAGTGCATTGTTTGGATTCATTATGTTTTTAAATAAAAATAACACATACCTAGACAATTGGATGAGTGTAGTGTTGTTGATCTACAACCATTTTTCACAATAAGAGCCTAGCATTTTGTCACTCTATTTAGCATTTTACTTCATGTTTTTATATAGCTAAATGTACCTTCTTTTAAAAGAGAAAGTTGAACGAATAAATTGGTAATCGTATTAAATTTGTGAGGGAGATTTAATCAAATAAAGTAGGGGCGTGTGTGTGTGACATTTAATTAGATATCAAGAATGTAGTACAACAAACATGAAAAATCACAATCCTTGGAGCAAGAAGCGTAGATAATCCTTGTGTGCTTACCTAGTGACAACAATAGAGACACCAATTAAATTATAATTATTATTGAACTTGTTAGCTAGTTTGTTCTGTGTAGGCTACATAAAGAGTACAGGCTTTGTATCCATTCTAAATACTAAGATCTCTATATATGTTTGAGAATATAGAAAATAAATTTAATTCGACAAAATATCCATGTCAATGAAGCTAATGGGTTGTAAGTCCCACATTTACGGATCATTTATTTGGTTTCATCCTAAGCCATTTAGTTTGAAGAGGTTATAGAAGCATTGAAATGGAGGAAGAGGATGTTATTTCCCATGGTTTGAGAAGATTCCATCATTATGTTTCTAGAGGAAATATGGTTATTCTAGGAATGAACTCCTCCTTGACTATTCGCATGCATACTCTTAGGGACCTTAGTAGACCTGGTGATTAAAGGGTGCAAACAAGAGAGGCTCCACTAACGAAAATCAACAGTGAACAACTATGAAAGTCTCAGGGTTACAAACAAGTGAAGACCCCAACACTTATGTGCACCTACATACAACTCAAAAATAATATGTATTTTGTAGAGGGATTTGAGTCTAGCCATAAACCAACAATTATGCAATAATTAAAATAGATAGAATACATAGTTCACTAACAATGGCACATTACTAGAAGCCATATGATGGATAAATAGTTAAAGAACATCATCCTAGACATAAGAAACTCTCACATTTGAATTACCCAATACATCAAAACTATTAACTAGTAATGATATGCCATAAAAATCATTGCATTTAGTACCAATGATACAAATGAGGAATCTATCCGTCTCTTAAAGCACATTTTAAATATCCCCTAAATATTTCGCAGTAAGTTTGAAGCTCTCCAAGAGGTATATGTGGCCTACACGCATATCCTGCATGCTCAAACTATAAACAAACCTGTAAAAACACATCAATAGAGGAGAAACCATTTTTTCTAATTGGAGGCACCCCATAACATCTCACCTCCTTCAATAATAAAGAATATTGGCTAATTTTTTCTATTATTTTTTGTTACGGCGTTAACATGATAGGTTTAAATCTAGGTTTGATTTTTGGAATCCATTCTTTTTATTTAGGAAGTCATCAACTTGCCCATGAAACCTTCTCATGGAAGGCGACATCTTCCCATATAAGTGTTGAGAATAGCAAATTGATAGCCCTAAAAATTACTACATATACTTCGTTGTTCAATGTATGTTAGCTTTATGCTAGTGTGTTTGTACACTAAATTTTAAAACTTATTTTAGAAATAATTGAAATATCTCCCAATTCTCTCAAAACAAATTAATTAAATAAATAAATAAAACATTAAATTTTCGTAGCATTTCTTAGTATAAATTGATAAAAACTTAATCACTAATAAATGATGTAATTAACACCTCTATATTTCAAACACAATTAAAAGTCATGAAATTATAAAAGTTATAATTTTTTTAGCCCCAAAGGATAGCTCAATTGGTCGAGCCCTCGTTACTAAGTACCTTGCCTATTGGGAGGTCACAAGGTCAAATATCCTCGATGCCCTTCGAGTTAGGGCCGATATATTAGGCCACCTTTGGTGGATCTCTATGGATTATTGCCTATGGACATAGCGGCCACTCAGTGACCACGAACCTTGGTTGCCTTGACAAAAAGAAGTTACAGTTTTTTGAAATTAAATATAAACATATATAAAATGATGTGTAATCATCTTTGTTTATTTATTGGGTAGTTTTTTTTTTTGGACAAAGTTGAGACCTAATAAAGGACCTATTAAACAAGCTTAATTGTTGGTCACAATCGAGACCAGTGAAATGATAAAAAACGTTATAAATTATATCTTAACATGATCATAATAATGGCCATTAAGTTATAAGTGCATGTATTTTTTGTTTGATTTTGAAACGTCTCTTGATATATCTAGGAGACAGTGGTTTTGGTGGCAATTTTGCTCTTACAGTGTGCTCTAAGCACATGCAAATGTAGTTTTATTTTCACTAATAAAATTACAGCTTTTTCTTCGGGAAAAAAACCAATGGTCATTAAGGAAAACACATATTGGAAATAATAGTGGTTATTTATACAAATGCAATCGTGATCATATTTAATTGTCCATTATTTAGGATATAAGAAAGGATATCAATAATAACATAATTTTTCTCACAACAATAACCAACTTATTGGATGTTAATTTGGTTGTAAAAGAGGACAATTTTTCAATCTTAAAATTATAGATCAACTTGAACACAAATCAATTTTATGAGGGTCATAGTGGTGAATGTTGGGCTAGGTTTGTAACATACACCATGTGGATGCTAAGGTGATCAAAATGTTGGTCACTACTTTGGGGACAACTCTAGTAGAAAATAAAATATAGCATTTAGAACATCATTTAATATTCAAATTGTGATCATTCAATGGTTCAATGCCAAAAACTTAGAAACTCAAAAATGAATTGTTTGGGTAGCATAATATTATAGTATCTATATATATGTTTTAATACATTAGGATCTCTAATCTGTATTGTCCAAGGCTGCAGTTGGATTATTCACCATACACCTACTATTCAGGGATGGACGACATATTTGAACCGACAAGGCACTAAAAGGAAGGAACAACCATAATCCTTCGTTCCTTGGAAGTTGGTACAAAGACGTTGGCATCTGAATTACAAGTTGGTATGAAGACGTTGGCATCTTTCCTCAAACTATTAATCATGAGCCAATCAGTCATATCGAATGGTTTCCATAAATCTTTCCAATCTGAAAGGAGTGTTTGTGTCCTAAAGGAGTAAATGATTTAATAGTCAAGATACCTCGGTGTGCAACAATTGGTGAGTCGTCGAGGCTCTAATTCGTATTTCATATGTAACTGTGTCAATATGTCTGGTCCCATTTTGGTAAGTCAAGGTGAATTATTTGGATAGCATAGCCTCTGAGTTTAATTAGTTTTCGAGGTAGAGATTCCTCTGATCCCTATAAATATGTATGTCTAAACTTATGATGGACAAGTAGTTTTCGAGACACTGTTATAATTTTGATTGAAAATATATTTTCCCGGGGATGCATGCTTTCTTCTATTGAGTTTGTCATTGTAAATTTAGAATTGGGAGTAGGACGAACCCTAGGTTGGGACCACTCGAGGTAAATCCCTGCACACATTTCCTTCTAGTTGTTTATTTATATGTGTATATGTTCTTTCTTGTAGTGTCTGGTTAATTATTGTTCAGTAGATTAAGATCAGTCGAAGTATGGTTTGTTTTAGTACAAGTGATATTGAATCCATTTCTTTATCTTTCAGGGCCAAGTTCTTTACATTAGTGTGATTATAAAGGTGGTCACACCATTTCTACAAAACTAATAGTCACTATTGTGAAATCAACAGGTTTTTGTAGAATTACAGATAGTGCTGCAAAATTAAACCTTTGATAGGAAATCTTGTTTGTAATTGGGTAATGCTTTTAAGATTTGAACTCCAGTGTTTGGGTGAACTTATGGCTATACCAATTAAGTAATTTAACCTGTATATATCTTAATTTTTGCCACCTGTAGGATTCATGAATGAGCATAACACTTGGAAGGAAATTTAGAACTTGTGCATATAGCACAGAGTCCTTGCAAGTTAAAAAACCCTAGCTAATAATTAAATGAACATGTGAATCACCTTTAAATAAAAATACATATATTCACACCATAATTTCTGGCATCATTGTCAAGGAGGCACTCAAAAGTATTAGAAGTTCATGTCAAATAGGAAATGACATTGGGAGTAGAAGCGACCAAAGGAAGATAGATAGTTGACCCTTTTAGTAACCTATGTCTTTAATATTATGCATTTAAAAGTGTGTTAGTATATGTAGAACAACATAGGTAGAAGAAAGAGAAAGTTTGTAAAAACCCCAATACGTGGTACAATAGGAACCATGCCTACTAACATTCTAGCATACAGAGAAGGAAAACCTGAGAGGGGACCCTTTGTGAAAAATAATGTGGTAAGGAAACCATCGAAAGGTGGGGGACCTACAGGGGGAGGAACTTTATTTCATAAGGAGATAGAAATATGTTCAACATCTAACCAAGTTCAAACCCCCAAAACTACAGGAGAGGATAAGATGGTAGACGAAGAAGTAAATGGACGAAAAGGTCCTGTTACTTTTGAATTTCCCATCCAAGATTCTAATGTGAGGTACAAATGAAGAACTATCCTCTATCTACCCTACCCAATTTTCATGTCCTTTCTAAGGAGGACCCTAACACATTTCTTTTTGAGTTTGATGTTCTTTGTCATAGTTATGACTACTCCACAAATGCACAAAAGTTGAAGTTGTTTCCTACAACTTTAAAATATACAGTACTCTATTGGTTCATGGGACTTGGAGGAAACTCCATTCGGACATGGGATCAAATGAAGAGGATCTTCTTAAAGAAGTATCAGGACTATTGTAAAGTTCGAGACATTAAGGAATAAATCTTCAGGACGTCCCAAGTCAACAATGAATGTTTGGAATATTATGTGGAATGATTCCAATATACCATATAGAGGAAAACACAAAACTCCCTAGATACCGACACCTTGTGTATCCTTTTTCTTAATGGAATACGAAAAGGCTACCTTGAAACCTTAAATCTCATGGGTGTAGTTGATGTCTCTCAGTTGTCTTATGAAAATATATGTGAATTGTGTACAAGATATTCCAGAGGATGTTTAAAGTATAATCGAAATTCTCGGGATGTGACCTCTAGAATTACAAATCTGGTGGAGCAGGGGTAACAAAAGCCGAGTTAGGGAATTTATTAGAGAATTTCAAAATTGATATCCTTAGCACCTTAAGCTCCCAATTGGATACCTTTCAAGCAAAGAAAAAGAAGGAGGAGGTTGACTTGTCCCTTTCTATATTTTTCTCTAAATGTCGCAAAAATCACCTCTACGAGAGTGTCCATTAAACAATGTTGAAATAAGAAACATTTGTGAGCAGAAACATTGAACCCAATAATGTCCTTCTCTTCCAGAGCTTAAGGTTATGTTTCAAGATGCCAGTGAAGCTACGAAACAAATCTGTTATGTGGCCCAAAAGAAACCCTACCCCCCCCCCTCGATGGTCTAGAAACACACCAGAGGAACCATCCTTATATCCTTCTCCAACCTTTGGTTGGTACCCTCCTATTCCTTGGTCACAATGATCACCACAAAATCAAATTCAAGGGTGGGTCTCAGCATAGAGAGGACCTTCTTCCTACAGGAATGTGACACCACAAACATCACCTCAAAATTATCCACAACATCTTCAACTACCCTCAAATCAACCCACTCAAGCTCAAACTCAACAGAGACTTCAACTTCCAGCTAAACCAATGCTTAAACCAAATAATAAAGTAGCTCAACATGCCTACAATGTCGAGCTACCCTTTCTTACCACTTATAATTTGTCATCAATTCACTATGAAAATATTCATTTACGTTCTGGAAAGGTGTTCCAAAATCATATTTCTCCTATCATTCAAGAACAAGATGATGAGGACACCTCTCCAAAACCATGACTTCCTTCTTCTACAATTCAGGATACAACAATTAATCAACCTCTTGAAAAGGAACATGTTCCTTATCCCAAGAGATTGAGCTTGGAAAAACATCTTTTAACACCTTACTTTAATTTCTTAGGAGAGTTGAGGAATTTATGTGTGAAAATTCCACTACTCCAAGTCATTAGGGGTGTTATTATATATGTGAAAGTAATATGAGAATTGTGTTTGAAGAAAACATGAAGGAAAATGAAGGAACCTAAGATTGTTCAAGTCATAGAGAAATTACCCGACTTGATGTCTAGAAAGGTGGTTACAGTGAAATACAGGGACACAGGGAGCCCTATCATGACAGTTAATATTAGAAAACTCCCTATAGCAAATAATTTGGTTGACCTAGGGTCAACTATTAATGCAATGACCAAAGACACTATGGAAAATCTTGTCTTATCAAGCCTAATATCAACTCCCACTGTTCTGTAGTTGGCTAATCATTCTATTATCAAACCAAAAGGAGTGGTGGAATATATAATTGTTTCCATAGATTTGTTGGAATATACGACTAATTTTATAATTATCCAACCAAAAACTAACATTGGAGGTAATCCATTAATCCTATGGAGACCTTGGTTGGCTACCGTTGATTCCTATATTAGTTGTAGGTCATGGAATATGACTATTTCACATGGGAACTCCACTAAGAAACTTACATTGTACCCACCTGCTAAAACCTCATTAGAATTTAAAAATCCTTTATGGTTTGAAAATAGTGACGAGGAACTTACCCGACCTCTCATAACTCTTGAACATGTTTCTACCTTTAAGGAAGATATTGAGGATGACTTGATTTGCACTACCGTAACCAACCCTCATGATGAACACCTTTTGCCATATGATCAAATCTTGGGAAAGCATTTTCAGGGAATCTGCTCACCTACTAAGTTAGTGCAGCAACTCAATTCATTGGCCTCACAAAATAATGATAATCAAACTCGGGTTGTCAAAATATATCCTAGAAAGAATCTTAATATCAATGGCCACTTAGAACATTCCCAGCAAAAGCAATTGATAGAATTACTTTGGAAAAATAGCAATGCTTTTGCTTAGGACTACACTGATATGAAGGGTATTTCTCCTAACCTCTGCACTCATCGTATTTATTAAAAGGAGGATTCCAGACCAATTAGGCAACCTCAAATAAGGATGAACCCCGCCATGAAAGACATTATGAAAGAAGAATTTCAAAAGCTATCGAATGTTAACTTTATCTATCCTCTCTAATAGTAAGTGGGTTTCCCCTTTGGTTATTGTCCCCAAGAATAGCGAGAAATGGCGAATATGTGTTGATTATCATGAGTTAAATAAGGATACTTTGAAAGATTACTTTCCATTACCTTTTATCAAATAAGTCTTGGATACCCTAGTTGGGAAGAAATTATTCTCTTTTCTAGATGGATTCAATGGCTATAACCAAATTCAAGTGGCCCTTGAAGACCAAGAAAATACTATCTTTACTTACGCATGGGGTACATATGCATACCGAGTACTCCCATTCGGTTCGTGTAATGCTCTAGCTACTTTCCAATGGGATGTTATTGGTAGATTTTTAGATCTAGCCCATGATTGCATCAAAATTTATATGGATGAATTTACTGTCTATGGAGACACATTTGAAGAAGCCTTAAATAATCTAGAAAAAGTTTTGATTCGTTGTCAAGAAACTAATATCGCTCTCAGTAATGCAAAGTGTTAGGTGCTTCTTAATCAAGATATTATTTTAGGACACCATCTTTCATGTGAGGGGATTATAGTGGACCCTGCCAAGATAGAAGTAATTCTAAAGCTTACTACCCCTACCACAGAAAAGGGTGTCCACAATTTTTTGGGCTATGTAAGATACTATCATAGATTCATAGAAAAATTTACCAAGATAGCATCTCCCCTTTTCCATCTTCTAACAACGGCTATAGAATTCTCCTGGAATGAACAATGTGAACAAGCTTTTGATACACTTAAACATAAATTGTCCATCGATACCATCCTTCGAGGTCCTAAATTGTCTTTGCCTTTCCACATTCACACCGATGCTTCTAACACGACCATCAGGGTTGTATTTGGACAGAAAGAAGATTAAAAAGCAGATGCCATTTAATATCGGTAAGAAACTAACCCCAGCCAAGTTAAACAATATAGTTACCAAAAAAGAATTCCTCATTATAATCCATACCATAGAAAAAAATTGGCATTACATCACTATGTTGTCACTGCTACAACACCCTCCAAAATTTCACTATATTCGCATTTTGGAGCCTAGCTTATTATCGTATCAATGTTGCATTGGTTGTCAAGTGTCATTTTGTATTGTTTGATATGTCTCAAGTGTTTTTTAATGTTCTAAAGTGCCATCACATTTATTAGAATATCCTTATATTCATTTCATGGTCATAACACCTTTTCATCGTTTGTACTTGGGGAATGTGCATAAAGTGGTGTTTTGATGTATACTCATTATTGATCAAGCTTGTTTAAGTGTTTTCAATGAGTTAGTATGTGTCACATGTGGTTTTGTGTCTATAAATAATCTTTCTCACCCCTCGACCAATCATCCAGAATTAGACAAAATTTGGTTGCAAAGCGAGCCCATTAAGGCGAAGAGTGCATGAGCACACTCTAAAGCCTTGATGGGAGATCCTTCATTATTCATAAGTGTGCCCTCCAGGAGAGATGGGCGCACTCCAAAAGCACGAATCCCCTTCCTTTTTCTGAACTGCGCCCTCCAAAATGACTAAGCCTTCCTTGAGTGCACTAGCACACCCCAAAGACTTGTATCTCAATCCTTCAGCCTTCCTCTATGCACCATTCACCCTCCTGAACTGCTTGAGCACACTGGCACACCCTGAAGGTACAAAGCTCCGACCTTCAACCTTCAAGAGTATGCCCAGCGTCGTTCCTGAGGCCTATTGAGTACATGAGCACACCTCGAAGGCACAAAGCCTCAACCTTTAGCCTTTGAGAGTGCGTTATGCGACCTCCCTCTCTCCTTTAAGTGCATAGTGCACTTGGGAAGCCCAAAGCCTTCCCATTTTTCCTTTGGACTTGCGACATGCGCGTTGCCTTAATTGATTTCTTCCTTTGAGTGCATGAGTGCATACCAAAGCCTCAAAGCTCCTCCTCCCTAGTCCTTCAGCTTTTTAGAGTGTGCCCTTGCACCCTAAAGCTTCTTTAATTGTTTTAAGCGCACCGAGAAGGAATAAATAGGAAAATATACATAAAACATGGTAGAGTAGGAGATTTTCAAATTAATACTTTCTCTGCAAGAGTGATTGCAAAAATAGGTATTCCAGGGACCTCATGACAAGAACACACAAGGAAGATTGGGCAAAGAGGATAAACAAAGGAAGAATGAAAAGAACCAAGAACACACCTGAAACTGGATGGTCGAAGCACCCTAAAGACTCCAATATTGAAGACTCTTTGGAGGGTGGAAGCGTTATGATCAAAACATGAAAACATAATAGATACAGTGGCATCTATGTCACCACTGAAGCAAATCCATGTCATCAGTCACTGTCAGTCCCAGTCATCCAAGATAGTGATGTGTCTAGTTTCATCATGTGATGATGTGGAAGTCAATATGTAATATTGTAATCATTGTAAAGGAAAAACAAGTAGAAGTCCAAGAGTCATGTGTAAATTCAAGAGTCATCGAAGTCAAAAGGACATGTAATACCAAAAGTCATATATAATTCCAAAATTCGTATGCAATTCCAAATGTCATTTGGAACTTCAAAGGTTGTATAAGTCCAAAGGTCACTACAAATTAGAAATTCAAGAGTCGTGAGGATATGAAAGGTCACTCCTCAAGTTATAAATATATCCTCATTTCTCATGTAAAGGACTTTTAACCTTGGCTTCTCCCGTAAGGCATAAGAGATATATGTTAGTACGGAGCAAGTAGTGGCTCCAACGCTCCACTATTGAGCAAGTGATGTTTGTTGTATTCATGCATCTTGGGACTTTTACTCAATATTTTGAAGTCTGATGGCCAGCACGATTTCATACATGGATTATGAATGTTTGTAATACTATTTTGTGAATGTTTATGATTCATGTTTGCTTTCACCAGTACTAAGGTAGTTGAACTATTTCGGTTATTTTAGTTCTTATTTTATTGAGAACATGTTGTAATGGTTGTAATGACCGTCGTGTCTTTGTGGAATATTCCACTAGATGTTAGATGAAACATTATTGTTTATGTGTGTCTTTATAAGGGTGTTACTATTACCTCTCTCTTAAAGGCTCACTTTCTACCCCCTCTACAGTAGAAGAATCTTGATGCACCTGCAACTGAACATTCACCAAGCACACCTGCTTTCTTTTCGAAGGCACATATGTGATTCTCTCTCTTAGTGACAGCCAAATCCAAGGAAGATCTTTAAGTAGATGGTAGTCGGTTCATATTCCATATGGGGCTCGTATCCCAAAAGGTGTGAGGTTTAATTGAGACCGCATATTGGGGAGACCTACTTGAATGTTAGCAAGTCTAGCCCTATCAACATTTATGGCGTTATAAGGATGGCAGGTAGATTTTTATGGCTGATAACTCCACCCGCCCACTTCATACTTCCTCTAGACAAGGAAGCAACATTCCCAACAACTCTCCAACTCATATTCTTGAAGTGGGTGGATCTTCTCAGCCTGGACCTTAACAAAGTTGTAAAGTTTCTTACGAGAACATCTGGGAAATTCATCTTATAACCCGTCACTTTGTGAAGGCTATTGGATTAATTCCTGGAGCACATAATATTCCTTATTTTTCGAAGAAGAAAGAAACAACTCCTACAGAGATAGTGGTTTCTACAGTAGAAGATTTGGTTTTTTCTACTCTCGAAGAGTTAGTAGAATTTGTAAATAACACAGAAAAACCAAAGCAACCTCCATCTTATAATAGGGGGGATGGGGACAACGTTGTGCTTTCAGACGACACTTTCCATAGGTTAGGAGGTCACAAAGAATATTCCTCAGATTTCGAAGAAGAGGAGTATAAAGATGAGAACATGGAAGACCAAGGTCTGGATTGGATGACTCGGGGCTCACTTGCCCTTCTGGATATTTTACATAAGATACCAAGACACCTAGAAAATTTGTTAACGAAATATGACCTTGACAAGGCGATCAAAGCAGAAGACCATTTGGAAAGCTTCTACCTACACTTGTAGACGCTCGAGGTACGTTATGACGATGTTGCATGTAGAATTTTTCCTTATACCTTAGATGATAGAGCGATTTCTTGGTATCATAGTCTTCCCATGAATTCAATTCAGAATTGGAGGGATTTTAAAAATTTGTTCCTTGAAAAGTTTGTTGATGACAAAACCCCAGCCATGTTATTAAAGGAGTTAGGGAATCTGAAGATGGGGGCAAAAGAAAAGGTCAAGGATTTTAATAAGAGGTTCAATCGGGTATTGAACCAATTTCCTCTAAATACGACACCTCATGCCTCTATCATTATCGATTACTACACTTTTGCCTTATCGACAAGCATTTCGCAGTTTGTAAAGAGAGTTGCGAAAGAAACTTTTGCGCAAAATTTCGAAGAAGCCATTGTAGTCGAAGAGGACTTGCGTACAATTGGAGTCGTTGTGAATGATGAGTCATCTAAAGATGCCAAGGAGACTGGCAAAATGTCTTAGGCCTCTTCAAACAAGGCCAAGGATAAAAAAGTTATTGATCTGGAAAGATTGACTAGTACCATCAAGTCTTTGTCCAATGAGTTGGCAGAGTTAAAACAAAGGATAAGTGAGACCATTGTCAGCAGTAAGCCCTCAAAGTTCAACTTCCCGAGAAGGACTAACAACAACAACAAAAACAATAGCTAGTCGGCTAAGTCTTCACAAAGCTCGAATGTTGAAAGTATGGGCATGGACTAATATTGTTCTTTTAATCAAGAATATCATTTAGAAAATGCATGCCCGCAATCGAATCATAGCTTGAACGCTCAGGTTCCACACATCATTAACACTGTATTTTCAAATGAGCAGACTGAGAATATGGAAGAAAAGGAAGAATCCATTGTGGCTAAAGGGACTACGGGTATCAGAAACATAGTGAATACTTTCAGTTGTGTGTTCATTGTTGAGAAGAAGAATGTTGAACAAACACCATTGAGTGAGGCCCCAAATAAAATAAAAAAATAGTCAATACAAGTTGAGGAGCCAAGGGTCTATTACTGAATAAGAGCTAACAAGGTAAAAATTGAAGGAACACATGTTAAGGAAAAACACATTGCCTGTCAACCAAGCTCAAAACAAGTCTGGAGATGCTAGAACAACAAAGAACACTTTCGCCAACAATAAAAGAAAGTCTACCACTCTAGAAGTATCAAACAAAGGCATTCCTCTAGACACTTCAGCGATGGCTATTGTGCTAGATTATAATATAGTGGAATACATGAAGAAATCTCACGTGAATATTTCAATCTTCGAGCTTACAAGTATAGCAAGCTAGCATGAACTGCTTGTACGAGCACTTGTCCAATCCTCATCAAGTGATAATCCTTCTTCTTCCCACAAGGTCTCTAGTGAGTCTTCTAGTCCCTGGAATCAATTGTTAATGCTTTAACATTAGAAGTTAATACTTTTTTCCCTCCATTTCTATTGACTTTTGAAATTTTCAATTATAATGTTCACAATTGTTTGGTCAATTCTGGTGCATCCGTAAAAGTAATGTCATTATTAGTTGCCAAGAAAATCAATGCCAAATGGGATAAGATCGATGCACAAATTATTCAATTAGACAAGTCTCTTGTCCAAGCTATTGGTGAACTTAGAAATGTCCTTATTCATTTATCATTTGATCATCGATTTCACTAATGTATAAACATAGTGATTGTGGACATCTCGGAAACCTACGACATATGGCTAAGTCGAGACTGGTCTAGTAAACTACAGGGGTATTTTTCTACCGACTGGTTGCATTTATGGCTTCCATACAGGGGCAAGAATAATCAAATCCAAGTAGAATCAGAACCTTACATGAAACACATTGTTACACCTTTCGAAGGGAAAAATGAGCATGTTGCTTTCGCAGACTTAATTTTTGAAAACTGGCCTTGGGAGCTACCTTGCACATCCATCACCCATCCCACCAGACACATAACTAGAACTCCCTCCTTCTCTAGCCGGTGCAAATGAACTATGTAATAAAGATGTACATAATAGTAGTAATACTAGTATTAGTATGAATAATAATGTAGGAAACTACTTAGTAGCTAGTAATTTTTGGACTCTTTATTTTTATGGTTCTAAGATCCAAGACGGTTGTGAAGACGGTTCTGTCCTCACATACATGCATAACAAGAAACATATACTTTCATGCCATCTAGAGTACGAGTGCACTAATAATACAATATAATATGAAGCACTAGTACTTGGATTGAAGAAAGTTATAGACCTAAAGGTAGAGCTTCTGGAGGTAATTGGTGACTCAGAGGTAGTCGTCAAGTACGAGATACTATACGTTATGTTTCCCCTCATCTTAAAAGCTACCAACAGGAGGTATGGCATTTCATAAATCATTTTAAAGCTTTCAATATCATTTTTGTTCATAGAGTTAGAAATGCAACAATAGATACACTAGCAAATGTTGTTGCTAGGATGTCGTCATTGAAAAATGGTTTTTCCATTAAAAGTTTATATAAACCATTTGTACCTGACAATGTCACTAATTTACGTGTTTTCAATGACGACCAATAGATACTACACTTTACGGCAAATGTTGACATATTCAAAGAGGGCACCATAAAGGAGGATGAGCATGAGCAGGCTCTGTAGGAAGCATCCCAAGCAACGAAAGGAAACACTATGCCAAAAGGTGTGGTGTCCCTAGAGAAATTATATGACTTGCAGAACCGATTCAGAGGACCTACTAACACACTTTTACTTTAATCATGAATCACACATCCATTATGAATTTTTTACTGTATTGGCCAAGGGTTCGACCATAGGGTGCCAATAAAAGGTCTGCAATAATCTAGCATGACACCGGCTTTATTAATCCTCTTTAAGGGAAGAAGGTCTCACCTCAGGAGTGTTGAGACTATAATTGATGTGTTAGGGTTTTAGAAAGAAACAATATTCACACCTTTAATGAAAATACACATGATTCACATAAATACCTACAAATCTTCAAAATAACCTCTTACGCAAGAGCAGATAGATACATAACAGAAAATTTAACAGACTTTAAAATTTTTAAAAGGGACTATACATTACAGTCACATTCATTTATAAGCATGGATATATAGAGCCCCGTGACATTATCCTTTTATATTACATCCGAAAAGAGACAATGTTACATCATAGATCTGTGAAACTCTACAAGATCTTTGATAGCTCCATCAAAACTCTCATTACAATTCAGAATTACAATAAAATTAGAGAAGAATCATTTGCAGAAGATAGGGTCTCATTTCAAAAACATAATGGCCCTTCTCATCCTCTCTCTCCCTTGCAACTTGATTTGTGCAGCTATATATAGATTTTCCTCTTGGATCTTGTCCACGCTCGCTTGATATGGTCCAACTTAGCTAGCTTGATCAAATCTATCTACTTTGTCCACTTCTACTTGATTTCTTCAAACCCAGCATCTTGATCATTCTTTCGTAGCTTTGATGAGTTCCAATGTAACTACTCTCTTTGCTTGCTTGCAACTTTCTTCTTTGTGTTCTCGCTTTCCTACCTATTTGACCATTTTCTTTTCCACTTGCACTCCATATTCCCACGACTCTTTTCTATCAAAATTTCTCACAAAAATGAAGGACCCAACACTCTTTGGAGAGTTTTTTTTTTCCAATAACACATAAGCAAGCCTTTCATTTCTAAGTTGACTAATTCTCATCTTCTTACGTAATGATCATAATCATTTGTGATTCTATGAATGGACTTCCATCTCTTACTTGGTCTTTCTTTTTTTGGGCCATATCTTTTTGCAAACCCTTGGTCAATTGTCGCTTGAATTCCTAGATATTTACTTTTCGTGTATTCTTCTTCTTTAATTATCTTGGTTTTTCCCTTCCAACTTCTTAAGATCTTCCTTAGTAGTAAAATTGGCCATTTCGTTAGAGAATGGTTATGTAGTTGATTCTTGGTTTGAGAGGTTTTCTCTTTATCAAAATCCTAGTACTTTCCAGAGTTCCCTATGAAAAATTTCCCTTCAAGGGGTAGGATATTTAATTTTTAATCCTAATCTCCCCTTCTTTTGTTTCCACATATACATGAATGACCTTTCCAATTCTCCCTCAAATCATATGTTATGGTATTTTTTCCTCACTCTTATCAATGAGGTGCCTTTTGGGATAGTCTTTAAGAAAAGTTCATATGCTTGTGACATAAGTTGCACTTGAATGGGATTCTTTCAAATTCTGAGTTTTTGACATATGTCAATTATCTAGTTCCAACTCTATGTCTTAAGTCATTACTTTTACCATGTTTACTTCTATGTGATTACACATACATACATAGATGTCATTATTTTTTTTAGAATTTTCCAAAAAAAAAATTGTGTTCACAATTTGTGATAAGCTTTATATCCCAAAACATCATTGGGAGGAAAGGAATTCTAACCCTAATAAGCACCAAAATTAGGATTTCCTCTTATGGGTTTACATTTAGGGACCAACAATTTAGGTTAGGACCATTACATCTCATAAACTATCTCACAACAAACTCTTGTCTTTATCATCCTTTGACTCAAATATCAAGGGATAAAATCCTTTTCCATAATAATAACACTAAAGAGGTGAGCCCATGGAGCTATCTCAACTAGTTTTTGCCACTATTATTGGGCATTTAGAAAATTCTATGCTAGTAGGTTCCTAGTTTGAATTGCCCTATGTGAAGTGCATCAATTTATGCTAATGAGTTTACCGAGGATGCCATCTGTAAATTTGGGGAAGCATCCCTTGGGTTTCCCTGAGAGGTTTTCCTGGGGGGGAATAATGCTATAGAGGCCCTTTTATTTTGGAAGACCATTTTTTTCTTTACCAAGCCTTTAAATAATTTAGGCCTTGAACAAATTCCATTTAGCATGCAATGAATTTTTAATAATGAGGGAAGCCTTACTATGCATATTTTTATATTTTATTTGGAAGTGAGATGCAAGTTGCCGCATCATTTTTTCCTTCCCATCTAGTCCATGGCTCCTTCGAAGGTGATTACCAATTATTGTTTAAGTTGGTTAGCTTTTAAAACTTAGTTAGATTGTTTGGATTGTTTTCTTGCATTCTTTGCTTCCTTGATTTTCCATATTTTCATTGGTCAAATATATATATATATATATATATATATATACTTTTGATCCTCTAGAGATAGTTAAGATCTCATCTAATGTCCATGTTGATGGCATGTATTGCATTTGAGTCTAGGGTATGTCCATAATTAATCACCTATTTCCAAGGGTATCATTATTCTAGATGCATGGAAATGAACAATTCACCTTCATGAAAATGAGATGGGGCATGGAGGATGTGAATTTTATTTCCTAAAACACTTACATGACTCCTAACATATTCAACAAAGTATTTTATGTTTACTCACCTATCATTAAAGCTCTCAAAGAAAGAGTTTTGAGTGCTAGACATACTACTTGAAACTAGAATCATAAATGTAATCTTGTAATTATTGTCCATAATGAGTTCTTTGTGGGAAATTAGTGATGAGATCAAAGCAAAGTTCTCATATTACATATGTTCTCTAATAATAATTATTGCTTCAATTGTATCCCTATAGTTATGTAATGAGGACAATCATAGATTGACATACAACAAAAATCTTAGAGTTTGTGAATTCTTTATTAATAGTAGCTCTTACCCCTTGATAAACAATAACATGATACAACACCATGAAAAAATTTCATGCCATCATGTAGTAGACATAGGTAACTTCAATGCTAGCAATGTAGTCGACAACCTAAATCCTCTTTGTCTCAACCTTTGGTATCTACTAAATACATTACTTCCAACTACTAAAGTTAATTTTTTTCCCGTAAAAAAAATAAATATAAAAAATTTGGTAGTATATTCCAGGGGGAATTAATTAGGCACTTCCCTACATTATAAGGATGTACACAAGGTAAACCTTATATTCCTCAAGGCATAATGGCAAGTCAAAAATTCATGAATCTATAATGTATAGCTCATTGACAATTAGTTTTTCTAAGAGCAAACATGTCACATATTAGGATCAAATTTAGGTGGGGAGGGTAACAAATGTTCCTCATAGCCACTCAAGCTACACCTGATTGACAATTACTATAAGTGGTTATGGTAATGATGATGATGTTTTTCATGTCTATTAGATATGTGTTATATTATTTGCACAATTATCACCATGCATTGTACATCGTACCAAGCACAACTTGTGGGGGGGGGGGGGGGGGGTGGGGTGTTGTAAGAGGGCATAAGCCCCTCCTACACGAAGGTTTGGGGTAAATTCCCCTAAAAAAATAGGGTGGGTTTTTGCGTCTATTTTTTGCAGTTTTACCTTTAGCATTTATGTGGCACATGGTGGTTTTTCCCGTCCATTGTAAATTATTTAGTTGTTTATGGATGATGCAAGATGTATATTGAATTGCAATACTACACAAAACTATGTATTGTAAAATTCTTATTGGTTTTCCTAGTTTGGGTTTCTAAAATAAAATATCTATGTTACTATATGTGTTTATCATTACATAACTTTTTAAGCATTTGTTTGTAGTAATCGATTGTACATTATTAAAACCTACATTTGCTGTGAATGCAATTTTGGCTTCGAGGTGATAATTTCGTGGCTAATGAGTTTGGCTAAAGCATGTGGTAGACCTTATTATAGTGGGCGATCTGTAAAAGCGTTCTTGTGGTGAAAGGAAACGATGAGCAGTTCAAAGGTAGAGATCAATAAATTTAATTGGAAAAGTTTTGAGCAATGGAAGCTCAAAATGGAAGATTTGTTCATGGACAGAGATCAATAGATCGTTGTGGATTCAGGTTCTACACCAACAGGGATTTCAACAAAAGACTGAGCCAAGTTGGTTCACAAGGCAAGGAGTATAATATAATTATGTCTCTTAGATTCAATGTTACTAAATGGTGCAAGGGGAACTACAACAAAGGTTTTGTGGAACAAGTTAGGGGCATTGTATCAGTCTAATTCCTTGTGAACAAATTGTTCCTACGGAGAAATATGTGTAATATAAGGATTGAGGATAGAGACTCACTGATAGAGCATCTAAACGCCTTCAATACTATGGTAAGACAATTATTATTTGTTGATATTGAGATTTTAGATGAAGATCAGTGTATCAGTTGGTTGTGTTCTTTACCAAACTCATGGGATAGTTTGGTTGTTTCCATAGGTAGTAATGCAACTACCTTAAGTTTTGATGACATAGTCTCATCCTTGTTATCAAAGGAAATTAGATGGAAAAACATGGAAATCCAAGACACATATGCCATGTCTGTAAGAGGAAGATCCCAAAATAAAAATGTGTCCTCCAATGAGAGACTTAACTAGATGAAGATATAGATCTCTAAGAAAATCCATTCAGGTATGTTGGAGATGTGGAAAAGAAGGGCATTACAAGAAAGATTGTAGATATAAAATTCCTGAGAAAGGGAAGGGATCTGAAGATGCTCCGTATATAGAATCAAAAGCCTCCTTGGACAAAGGAGGGGATGTGTACTTGGCTTCTTCAAGTACACATGTTGATCATGAGGCATGGTTGTTTGACTCAGGTGCGTCCTTTCATATGAATCCTCATAGGGAGTGGGTTTGCAAGTATGAAAAATATGATAGTGGTGATGTTTTCTTAGGAGATGAATTGATAGCCAAAATAATAGGACGATAAAATTTCAAGTTGAAGCTCATGTGTGGAAGGATTACAGCACTCCTTGGTGTTTTGAACATCCTAATATTGGCCAGAAATTTTATTTTTGTAAGCAAGATGAGTGATGCAGGGGTAAAACCAGTGTTTCAAAAGGATACCTACAAGATGGTTCGAGGAGCAATGGTATTGTTGAGGGAAGTTTTAATTTGAACTTTGTATAAGCTGCTAACAACCACTATTAATGACAGGTGCAACAGTTCCATTATTCGTGAGAGTGGAGTTCAAGAAGGAAAAACCCCTACGGTATTGATGAGTCACTATTTTGGCACTTTTTTTGCTCACTAAAATACCCTTTTGCCCAAATTATCCCTCAATTTTAAATCATTAACTTGGTGCTTAAAATAACAACAAAGATCCACTTGGAAAACCAAACATAGATAGAAATAACTCTGTGCTAAGAGACAACAATAGATTCTAGTAACATGACTAGCATGAGATATTCTATGGCTTCCAACACCTGCACACCGAGCCATTGTAAACATTCTAATTCGTGTTGATGCAACTGCAAGCACAACTACTCCCAAGATGTCAGTGCTTGGCCAAAGATGAATAAATACAACATGCACAAAGGAGCAACTCCTATGGCTCAATGCTTCTACACAATCAAAATAGGCTTAGAATTAAACTCCCAAATTCAACCACGACAGTGTATTGAAATGTAATCACAAAACTTACACAAACAACTTTATATTGTCGAATATATATCAAACATAGCACAAAGTTGTTTGTGTAAGTTTTGTGATTACATTTCAATACATTGTCGTGGATGAATTTGGGAGTTTAATTCGAAGCCTATGTTGATTGTGTGGAAGCATTGAGGCATAGATCGATCTTAAGGAGGGTCCCACTCAAGGTGTGGTCTTGTGTCAATTTCTTTTCTTTCCTGTTTTAATTTGTAAGTAGATTTAGATTGTCGTCTTTTCTTTCAAATATTTTATGCTCAGTTGATTTCTTTTCAGTTGTATATTAAAGTGATTATATAGCTTTATGATTTCTTTAAGCTCCTAGATTAGCGGTTTTGGGAATTTGTCAACTTGCCTTATGAGCAGATGTCATAGAATTGGATGTCATAGAATTATGTTCAAAGTCCACCTGGTGACACTAAGCTAGTCACCCATAGAAGACAACTAGGTGCTTGAGGTACCATGTAGCTAAGTAGTGAACTATCCATAAGCAGATACTTCCATCCAAGTGTGAATCCCCGTGAATTTCTTTGCCTAGGTTACCCAAATAATGTGAGGGACTTGTCTCTTGTGTATACTGCATGGGACGCATCATAAGTTTTCCAACCTTGGTATGACAATTAAAATTCATTGTGTAGTCTAAACCCTCAACAAATAATAATTAGCATATAAATACACCATAGTTTTTGGCATTGTATCCAGAGAGGCATTCAAAAGATTTAAAATCCCTTGTGTAATTAGGATAAAAGATATCAGGGCTAGAAGTGATGAAAGGGGTCGTCAATTACCCCTTTCATTAATGTACGTCCTTATTATTTTTTTGGTTTAGGACATGGTATATGCATTAAAATGGTATAGTTAATAAAACAAAAACAAAAAACAAAAAAACAAACCTCATGTGGTGTGGTAGGAGCCACCCAAAGCAACATTTTGGCAAGTGAAAGAGGAAATAAAAATCCTTTTAAGGTCATAAAAGTCCAAAATAGTGCAGTAGGGTGGCCACGTAAAGGAGAACCACCATCAAGAAAAGAAGAATTATATTGGACGAAGAACTGGAAATTTTTAAAGATTCTAATATGATTTAGAACCCTGAACATTCATGTGAAGAAAAGATGGGGGATGAAGAAGTAAACGAACCTAAGAAAAAGGAACATATTACTTTTGAATTCCCTACTCAAGATCATAATGGACAAGTTCAAATGAAGAATATTCTCCCCTCTGCCCTTCCAAATTTTCATGGCCTTGTAAAGGAGGATTTAGATACTTTTTTGTTCGATTTTGATGTCCTTTTCCATAGTTATGAATATTTCATGGATGCACAAAAATTGAAATTATTTCCTCCTACCTTAAAAGATCATGATCTCCGATGGTTCATGGGACTTGGGGGAAACTCCATCCAAACTTGAGACGAAATGAAGAAGACATTTTTGAAGAAATATCAGGACTATTGTAAAGTGTGGAATATCAAAGAAAAAATCTTCAAAATGTCCCAAGCAGACAATGCAAGTCTAGAGGATTACATAGAATGGTTTCAATATAATTTACAAAGGATAAAAAAAACACTTTGGATCTCGAAACCCTATGTATCCTCTTCTTTAAAGGAATACGAGAGGATTGTATAGATACATTAAACTCATGGGAGCAACAAATATTTCACTATTAACATATGAGGAGATTTGTAATTTGTGTAAATGATATTATGGAGGAAGCTCTAAATATGGGAAGAATTCTTGGGATGTAATCTCTAAAATTAGTAGGCCAAGGGGGACATGGGTGACTAAAGCTAACTTATTATATAACTTTGAAACGAATATCCACGGTACACTTAGCTCCCAATTAGATATCTTATAAGCAAAAAAGGAGGATGAAGATGAGTTGGCCTTAACTATATTCTACTCCAAATGTCAAAAGAAGCATCCTATTCAAGAATGTCCTTTAAATAGTGTTGATATTGTTGGCATTATGAATAATGTGTTGTCCTTGATGGAAACCTACTTAATGAGTTGTCTTTTGATGGAAACCTATTTTATGAAATTGTCAACATGATGGTAGCAGGATGTGTCTACATATGTGAAAGAAAGATTTGAGAAAGGAATATTAGTTCAGAGACAAAGGAATGATAAAGATGAAGTTTGAAGAAGCACACTCAGGTTTGGTGAAGCAAGTATAGTATACACGGGTTCTGTAAATAAAAGTCTCATACACATGCAAGTATGAAGAAGAAAAGGCACGTACATATTCCGCACCATGGTATCCCAAATACCAAGGGACTTTACCATGGTATTGAGTCGAGAAATGAATATTTGATCCCATCCAAGAATACCATTGGCACTAGTATGGTTTTAACCTATGGTATTGTCTAAGGGCTAAGTTATATAAGAAGATGAAGATCAAAGTGTTTGTAGTGTGCAAGTGATGAATATTTAATGAATAGTTGGATTTGAAGCAAGTGTGCATGTAATGGTCTATTATTGATTTGTTTGATCTAAAACTGAGTATGCACCCGAGAATTTGATGATGGATCAGATTCAATAGATCTGAGATGACAATTTTGATTATGGGTTGATTTGATTAGTGATGATAGTGTCTTGATGTGTGATTTTTCTGTGTATGTCGAGATCTAGGTATGTCTGAAGTTTTGTGATGCAGCGAAGGTTTGTGCCAATAATTGCAGATTTGTATGTGGGTTTGATAACCTGAAAGTCGCATGCACATGCGGGTTTAATATTGGTAAGTTGCATATATATTCAGATTTGTACGCGAGTTTGATTATGGAAAAAGCATGTATACATGCATAAATGTTTTGAGGAAAGCACGTATATAAGCTAGATTTTTGCTGAAAAAGATGTTTGATCAGTCTAACCAATCTTGTTGTGTTTCTGTTGTTTGCCAATGAAGTCTTACTTGATGATATGGGCTTAACAATGATGTTTTGATTAAGGATTGATTGATTGAAGAATGATGAAGCTACTAGATGTTTGTGATTAAAGATCAGTGATGGTTTTGTGATTATTTCATAATGATGCAGTGGATCTATGTATGATTCAATGTTTATTTCAGAGTGACAGTGGTTCAGTTTTAGGGTTCAATTTTTGATATCTATATGTGAGTATTCTTCAAGGAAGTCGAATATACATGTGGGTTTTCTATAGTAAAGTAGTTTATATATTCTGATAGTTTATCGATTAGGAATTTTAGTTGATTCAGTAAGTTGATGCAGCACTTGGGTTCAGTATTAGTCTTCTGGTTACAGTGATCTAATTGTTCTGGTTGTTTGAAAATAAGTTGATTGATTTGGGTTTCAGTTGATTGAGTTGGGTCAGAGATTGATTGTTTCAGTTGATGATTGAGTGATTTGTTGCAATGACCAGATTCAATTTTGATATTTGGTATTGGGCTTAAATGATGGTAGTGGGTCCAATCTGAAAATTTGATGAAACATGGCCTACAGTTGTGATGTGTTATATTAGTTGGATCCAGTATGAAAATTTATGAAACGTGGTCCACAAAGGTGTTGAGGGTTGGAGCCTTCAGTGAGTGAGTTAAATCTTCCTACCAATGGTAGCTAGTAAATTTCAATATGGGGTTGGAGCTCCCTTCTGGTGGGTGTCGGTAAACGAGATCATGGGGTTGGAGCTCCCTTCCAATGGGTGCTAGAGAACAAGAGAAGGTTGTAGCCTTTTGCAGGTGGGTGCTTGCATGCTAGTATGAGTCTGCGCTAGTACAAGATTGTAAGAATTTTTTCCTTATAATAAAAGGAAGACAAAGATAACAACAGCGGTGGTTTTTTCCCACATTGGGTTTCCACCTAAAAAAGTCCTGGTGTTCATGTGTGTTGATGTGTTTCTTATGTGTGATGGTTTATTTTGTTCTTACTACACATGGTTATTGTTTAATTAATGTTTAATGAGGTACTGATACACTGGCTCAAGTTTAAAAAATGATGAATTAACTAAAAAAGTAAGTTTACTGGATATACGCTAGTTGTCTGCATAACAATCGTTTACATATGCGAGATCCTTTCAGTAAAGTCGCATACGGAAATATGGATATGAAATTGAAAAGTTTAATTATTTTTAAAATACTGATTCACCATCCCCCCCCCACCCCTCTCAATATTTTTCCCAACATATACATGTAGCATTTGTGAACCAAAACACGCTACTCAGGATTGTCCCTCCTTACTTGGGCTTAAGGAAAATTTTCAGGAAGCTAATGAGGAGACTAAGCAAATTTGTTTTGTGCCTCAAAAGAAACCATGCCCCCCTTGATCATTTATATCAACACCCAATTCTTCCTAATATTTTTCTCTGACTCTTAGATGGTACCCTCTGATTCCATGGACACAATGGCCCAATCAAAGTTGGGTCCAATGTTAGAGAGAAACTTCCCCCTTGGGAATATGCCAACACAAGTTCCATAATACTCTCCTCCTCAAGATCATCCACAACAACTTATTCTACGATCCATGCAACATACTTAAATTCCTCAGATACCTCAATTACCTACCCAAGACACACCTAACCCGAATAATAAAGTAGTAGAACCCACCTATAATGTTGAACTACCTCATTTTCCTACATATACAATTACTTTTGTTTATTGTCAAGGCATCCATTTATGATCAAGGAAAGTGATGAATGACTTGGTGTGGTGCAAGTAAATTCTCAGTGCGGACACAAACAATTCCTCTAGCTCGAGAGAGCGGGTCTAGCCACAAACAAACAATCTACGAAAAATCTCCTTAAACTATAATCAATTAAGAGGGCGTACCTATTAGAATGCTATTCTGCTTGGTGATGATCCTGCTTCCTCACTCCAGCTATCTTCCGTTTCCTTCCTTCAAATACCTGAAACAAGCAAACAACAACAACAACGGACATGACATCATGCAATATTGTATTCAACCTACTTAATAGGTCAAGAAACATTAAGCCATAAAGATGTAAAATGACACTTCATGTAGGAAATCAATCGATAGTTGCATTAATATAAATTAGAAAGAGATTACAACCGGTGCGTTGACATCGCTGGTCTCCTCCGACGTATCCGGGTTCCCACACTTCTGCTAGCACTTCATGGATAGCCCCAACAAATGGAAGTTTAAGGTCTCTTTCCCTCTAGTCTCAAACTAAACCAAAATCATAGTATTCTCCCTCAAACACATACTAGAAAGCTATAAGTTATAAATGACTTGCTGGTTATTCACACTTGCTCCAAAACTCCAACTAAACAACTAGCTTGTGCTTGGGAAAAAGAGAGGTTTATATAGCTTGGATGGATGGGAGATGGTTCCTCTCATAATGAGAGAAGGTCTTATCTCTTGAGGTTGTCCATCCTCATAGGGGAAAGGATCCAAAACTGATTTCCTCGACTCTATCTGGCCCAACCATTTACCAGACTTCCGTTACAAAGCTTCTAGACATGGAAGCTTCGACTCCTTATTTAAAAAACCTTCCAAAAGAGAATCAGCGCGACTAGAAAAGGGCTCAGTCTATCCGATCGGCGTGAGAGTTATTTTTAACCTCTGTAAATCGGCGTGAGGAGAAAACTGGTCAGTAGCGTCGGTCTTGTAAACTGGGATAGAAGGAAGATTCTTGGGAAATGATGCAAATAGGAATTATTCTTCTCATGAAGAGGGACATATTGGGAGTTTCTTCTTGATGGAAAAGCATGTCGAGTACACTGTAGAGGTCCTCCAGGATCATAGACGGGGAGTACAAGGATAGTGACAAAATGCTGTGTAACAGATGCCCCCTAAAGCGTGAAGGCCAAACTAGAGTGCGGGTTGAAATGCTTTATAAGTGGAAGAAGGGAACCAGAGTCCATCATTGGAAAACCTGCAAGCAAGCATATATACATATACATCACTGAAAACTCTGAATAATGGTACATGAATCGTGGTATGGACGCAGCCATCCAGAGAATAATCATGTAAATGGATCCAAGGCATGGGTGCAACCAACCAATAGAAAGTATCATAACGAAACCAAGGTATGGTCGTAGCCATCCAATAATGAGAAGGATCACATATAACAACTCATGGTATGGCCGCGACCATTCATCTGAAAGAGACATGTATATCAACATGACCATGTCACATCACCTCACCACCTAGACTTGTGTAATCTCAATCCAGTGTCTTGCGCCCCAAACAACCCGATCAAAGTACAAATCCTAACATGTGAATGAATGTATTGAAGTTGAACATGCTAGGAAGTCACTTGATTATCGGTCAATGATGTGAATCATTAACAAGCGCGAGAGAAACCACCAATAATGATAATGGATCTCAAGGTACTGACAGCACAGTTCACAGAATGTGAATAAAGGAACTGATGTCGAACACCTATGAAATCACCTGATCAAAAGCCAATGATGTGAACTTGTCGTCAAGTGCGAAGAACTTGTCATTAGGGCATGCAAGATCTAAGGTACTGGAAGGGAGTCCCTCGGCCAGCTTCCTAGATAATGAGCTGAAGTCGACAGGAAGCGACCATGTCGAAGGAGGGCCATAATGTATCCCACATCATCAACACAAGATAGAGGGATGTAAATGATTTTAGATGATACAGAGAATTAGGAGTAAGTGTAACTGCAGAAGGACTAACTCTTGTACATATCGGTGACACAATTCTAGAGTTTGGCAGTTGTTGGATCCATAGGATCGATGGTCATGATGAAGTGGCAGAGATCAAATGGAAGGCAAAAATGAGCGGCCCAACCCGGGAAGGTCAAATGAAAAGGAGGATATCCCAACCCAACACGAAGTAGAAAGTGTCATATTCAAGAGTGAGTTTCCGACACTACTGACCGAATTTCTAAATTTCCCCTCACCATATCTGGTAGGTACCCCAATTATTTTTTACCGTAAGCTTGAAGGGAATAGCATATGCTTGCATTGTAAGTTCATCCTTCAGACGAATCTGACTAGTAAGTTTAATGAGCCCTAGGAAGGATAAGCTCATGTTCGTCATGGCGAAGAATCCAATGTCGTTTAATGTTTTAATGAGCCCGACAAAGGTGCAACTCGGTATCTTTTTCATGTTTACAGAGTTTGAAAAATACACGGAAAAGAAAACTCCACATGGTCCCTCTTCATACATTTGTGTCTTTTGAGCCCAAAAAGGTATAAAACGATGCTCGAAAGAACCGCTTAACCATTTCAGTCAAGGAGTACCTTTTTCGTAAATAGTGCATCCCAACCCGAAAAAGGGGTAAATGTATACTAAGTGCACGGCATTTTACAGCCTTTAACGAGTTCAAAACGACAAGAGATCGACAATATTTTCGTGTTTAAAGAGTCGGAAAAGAGCTTGAAAGTAGACCCCCCATTTTATTCTCTTTTACGATTCAAAAAGGGAAAAATACTCGGCGATATTTTCATTTGAGATTTACGAGTGGAGAAAAAAGCTGAAACATGACTCCATTACCATCATCGACAATCCATCATCTATCACTGCACAAGAAAGGTAAAGGCATTATCTAGTTTTGAGCTAAATAGGTCAAAAATACAGGCATTATCTAGTTTTGAGCTAAATAGGTCAAAAAAAAAAAAAAAAAACCTAACCTTTCATGAAAAAAATGAACAAAATGGGGCAAAAGTAATTATTTTTTACCATTTACCATTTTACCTTTGTGTGAAGAGATTTTTACCCACTTGTGCCCTAATTTTTCTGGAGCAGATTGCAGGAGATCCGGGAGGTCATTCGTTGAGCCATTAGTTGCAGGTAAGAGCCGAGACCTTAAGCTCCATTTTCATACTGATTTTTCCTGTTTTTATCCATTTTTTGGGTTTCATGGGGAGATTTTGGCAAAAAAAATCACCCTCGGTCGGCGCGATTTCCGGGCACGGAATCGCATCGATCGGGGATGGCTAAAACTGCCAACCGTGCCATCCGTGCCACTGTTTTTAAAACAATCGTGCCAACACCGTGAGAAAAAAATTTGCATGTTCCTTGCTCAATTCAGTCGTTTGAACCCAAATTTTTCTGGCCAAGGATG
The DNA here is from genome assembly GCA_031772625.1 of Pinus tabuliformis. Classification (NCBI taxonomy): domain Eukaryota; kingdom Viridiplantae; phylum Streptophyta; class Pinopsida; order Pinales; family Pinaceae; genus Pinus; species Pinus tabuliformis. The sequence continues at coordinate 543,104,038 of CM062804.1, read as the reverse complement.
ATCATTGACTTGATTACATGGTTTTTGCAGGAAGAAATCATGAAAAATGGTAGATTGGAAAGAACGTGAGCATGAGGATATTGATACTCAAGCAATAGCTTATCCAAATTGCTTGGAGGCTTTGAGGAACTGTGGGCTCCTCAAATTCTTTCTTACACCAGGTATACGGGCCCAACCTGAGTTTCTACGGTACCTGATTAGTCTCTGGGACATAAATTGGGAAATTTTCATCATTGGTGACCAAGAGCTGGAGTTGGAGACTTCAGACATTTATTTCATCACAGGACTATCCCAGAGAGGGGAACCAGTCAACCTATATGGGTCGAGGCCGATTGGGGCAAGCGTGACTATGCTACTTTCCGAACATTGCCCAGAATCTCTCAAATCCAAAAGTGGCAAGATCGAGATTATGACCATTCAGGATCTTGTGTTGAGAGTGCTATTGTTGACCATCAATAGAGCAGCTAGGTCCCAAGTGCCGCATGAGACTAATAAGTCGAAGTTTCAGTATTCTATCGACTGCACGACACCCACCATCTTTAGCTGGGTGGAAGCAATGAAAATCAACATGAAGCGCCAACTATCAAAAGCTAAGGCGGGACATCTAAAGCAATTTTGATTTGGATTTGTGTTGGTGACCTTCTTCTTGGAACAGGTGCCATTGTTCCAATACCAGCTGACTGAGGTAGATCCACTGATGCCATGAGACCCACAAATGGTCCGCTAGAGCAAGTTGATGCCCAGGGTTGTGAGGGCCAACGGATGTCCTATAATCCCACCTTTTTCTCGTGGCTATGATAACAGCTGATCGTAATGGGGGATTGACCTTACAGTGGTACCGACTTCCGCGAAGACCCAGATATGCCACTCCCAGAAGAGGAGGATTTTAATGATGGAGGTAAAAACAAACAATTTTTAGTTTTTTGATGTTTTTTTTACTGTTTTTGAAGTATATGTGTTCATGACACTTCGATTTTATGAATGCAGATGTTGGACCAAAATGCCCTGCCGAAATGTCCCCGATCGCCAGGCACATCACTCGGCAGTTTGATGTCGCTCCTTATCAAGAGGGAAGTGACAATGAGGAGGAGATTGCACGAAATCTCGTGGGTTTGTCCCATGGGATCCTAGAGTATGCTTGGATGGGTGATGTCCCACGCCAGTACCAGAGGAATACAGTGGGGGTGTTAGATTGAATTCGTTGACTGCTGACTTGCGTAGTCCGAGCAGTTACATGCTATCATGAGCATCATGTTGTTTAGTGCGTAGGTCTAGCATTCCATATTTTTGAGGCCTGCGAGCCGCCAATGTATTTCGAACACGCATATTATTTTTTGAGGCTTTGATGTATGACAAACATTACCGACACACACACACATATATATATGTTGTACTTCCTTGCTTACTATGGTACAAATGTTTTTGTTTTTGAGTTGTTACATGTTTCACAAATGTCTATCCAACACATAATTAGCTAATGCATCTGTTAATGTATTCATGTGTTGAGGAATATGATGATATGTAACATAATCAAAATTTCTCTCTAACAGACAAATACGTAGATACATTCTCAATATTTGAGGGTTTTTGACGGAATATTGCCCGTTAAGTTGAAGAACAACAAGTTGTGAATCAAGGTTGACAACTAATTCTCGGATGCCAAGAGCAATAGCTTATGACAATAATTCGATAACTACGCTATACTCAGCGATGTTATTAGTTGTTCGACCTAGACATATACCTTGAAGATCAATCAACTCACCATGGGGGTCATAAATGTCCCATGTCACGGATGATAGATTCCAGGTACTATGACAAGCACCATTAGCGAAACCGACATGAGGGGACACCGAAAGATGCAAAGCAAGAAAAAACATAATAAGCAGAGAAGCTGCTTGCAAAATAACACACCAAACCACACTATACAAAAATGAATGACACACTATTGTACAAAAGTAACCATGCAAGATGGCCTAAGCATAGTACTTTTTGAGATAAAGCCCGTTGCGGGGCTTGTCTAAGGGATTTCCCTCATAGTCAATGAGCTCATAGGCCCCTTTCTATAATACACGTTTAACAATGTAGGGCCCATGCCACATGGGTTCGAACTTGCCTGCCCCTAGCTTATCATTAGCTTGATCATATAGAAGAACCAAATCGCCCTCAGAAAAGGCTCGAGGAGAGACAGACTGATCAAAGTGGGATTTGACCGCTTTTTTTGTGCTTCGATAACCAGAGCAGCAAGACGATGAGTCTCATCAAGTCATTCTAGGTACAAGAGACACTCTTCCTAGGGTGAGGTCTCGGGGAGAAGTTCGACAGCCAGCTTGAGGGATGGAATTTCGCACTCAATCGGTAAAGTTGCTTCGAGACAGTAGACTAGTTGGAATGGTGTGAATTAGTTGCATCCTTGGTCAAGGTTCGGTAAGCCCACAGAGCTTAAAAGGGCATCAAATGCCAATTTGACTTGTGCATCCCAATGGTGCGCTAAAGCATCGTGACCAGGACTTTATTCACAACTTCAACTTAGCCATTAGCCTGAGGGTAGTACGGGGTTGAGCCATCGTGGCGCAATCCCAATGTAGAGGTCAACTCAGCCATCATGTAATCTCAAAAATGGGAGCCATGGTTGGTGACAATGTCCTGAGACACTCCAAACCTAGAAATAATGTGATTTAATAGAAATTGAGTCGTTGTTTTATCATCCGCAGAGTATGTAGGCATTTCTTCGGTCCATTTGGTGAAATAGTCCACAGCAACAATAATATACCCATGCCCCCCGACCAAACGAGGGTTACAAGTCATATAGTCGATGCCCCATTTGGAAAAAGGACCGATGATAAATCGAGGTGTAGGTGAGCAGGTGGGGCACGCATCTTACGCTGATAAATTTGGCACTCATGGCACTTGCGAACGGCGAGGATGCAATCCTTGAAGATAGAGGGCCGAAAATAACTAGCGCGAAGGATTTTTTTAGCAATAGTATATCCAAACAGGTGATTGCCACATACACCAGAATGGCATTCATTCAAGACTCTCTTAGCCTCCTCGAGAGTGAGACAACGACGAAGAATTGAATCAACACTGATGTGGTATAAGGTATCTCCAATGATATGGTAAGGTTGAGACTGATGTTGAATGCGTCGGTGATCATCCTTGGTCAATGCAAACCAGAAGGTGGATGTCTAAAGATATACGATGATATCACCGTACCAGGGGTCGAGAGTGCTAATCAAGAAAAGAGTCTCGTCTGGGAGCTTCTCATCGACACCAGCAGGGAGAGAAGCGGAGGGAAGGGAGCAAATCAACTTAGCAAAGACTAGTGATTTCTTAGATTTGGCAGTAGTAAACACCAAATCAAATTCTTGGAGGATAAAAATCCACTTCAAATATTTCCCCCCCAGCAACTGACGAGTCAGGATGTAGGTCATGGGGTTGCATTCCGAAATCATAGTGGTAGTGCAGAGGAGAATGTAATGCCGAAAGCGCTGAACAACCTGTACGGCAGCCAAAGCCAACTTCTCGACATGAGCATAACGCGTCTCGATGTCAAGGAGATTGCAACTGAGGTAGTAAATAACATGTTCATTGCCTTCGTCATCGTCATGTACTAGCACCATGGAAATGGTACTAGAGGCTGCAGCTAGATAAAGGAAGTAATTGCGATGATAGTTCGAGGGATCCAACAAAGGAGCATTGACGAGGACAGTATTTAGGTCATCGAAAGACTTTTGAGCAACCTCATCCCAGAAAAATAGGGTTCCTTGCTTGAGCAACTAGGTGAGCCCCGAAGCTAGCTCAACATACTTTGGTACGAAACAACAGAGGAAATTTGCTTTTCCGTGCAAACTTTGCAGTTGATGTAATGAAGATGGAGGGGGTAAATTAACTATGGCCTCAACTTTAAGAGGATCAAGTCAAATGCCTTCCTTCGAAACGATAGAGCCAAGGAGTCATCCAGATTTGACACAGAAGACAAATTTATGCGGATTCTACTGGATGTTGTAGTGTATACAGTGAAGAAAAATTTGTCGAAGATGATTAGGGTGATCATGGCAGTTACGAGAATGAGCAGGGAGATCATCCAAGTAAGGTTGAACGATTTTTCGAATGTCATGGAATGCATAAGACATTGCTCTTTGGAATGTGGCCCCAACATTCTTAAGGCCAAAAGGGATCTTTTTGTACGCAAAATTCCCCCACAGATAGATGAAGGTTATCTTATCCTGATCAGCGAGCGTAATGTTTATCTGGTTGTAGCCAGAAAAACCGTCCACAAAAGAAAAGAATTCACTCCCAGCACATTTGTCAATGATCTGGTCAATAAAGGGAGAGGGGTAGTTATCTTTAGGACAGGCACGATTAAGATCTCGGTAATCGACGCAAACGCGAATAGTGCCTTGCTTCTTTTTCACCGGTACAATATTCGACACCTAATCTGTAAGAGGGATCGAATAAATAAATCCAACTTTTAGAAGTTTTTCTATGGTGCAGTGGACGAAGTCGTTGGAAAATGGGCTTTGCATGAGGATAAGTTGGAATCTCGTGCATGACTATACTTGGGTCAATGCCGGGCATTTCTTCATATGACCACACAAAAACATCCCGAAATTCTTGGATCAGACAAGTATAGATCTTGATCTCTTCTGGAGAACAAGTTACCCTAATATGGACATTTTCAACAACACCAGGTTTGACAGAAATATTAATTGGCATCATTTGGGTAATGTTACCCATGTTCCCTTCTGACAAAACTTTGTGAGTCAGGATCGATGTCTGAAGCGGCAGTCACGAGAACTGAGAAGAGAACTCCTCAAGACAAATAGACATGACCGTCGGGCTAGGCAAGAACAAGGAATGATGATGAGTGTCGTTCCAAGGTACTTCCTTTAGAGACATTACTTCCATGATACTTTCGTCAGAAAGAAAAGTCTCAGTTAAGGGATTGGGGGATTCTAAAGAACTAAGCCACGGGGATTGAGAATATGCACTGAGAGGTGTTCTTGAAATAGGATGATCAAAGGATATCGAAGGTGAGGCCGAAACAATTTCCACGTAATCAATTTCTGTGGGACTTAACGGCATAACCTTGCCCCATGTATCAACTAGATTCAGCGAAGGAATGACCCAAGGATCATACTTGATCAAAATCATGTTGACAAAGGCAACATGAGGAGGTGGGAATGGAAAAATACCCATCAAGGCAGGATCTTTAAAAAGTCCTACACCCACACTCTCATAAGGAGCACCAGTGTGCTTGACATACAGAACATTGCCATCCGAGGAGGAAGAGGCAAACAAGGACAGTTGGTCGACTGTGACTATCTTCCCTTGATGGGGAAAACGAATCACGCGGAAGAGGGAGGAGGCTACAACATGCATGGCATGGGTCCAGCTTTGTCCGAGTAGAAGATTGTAGTTAAGATTAGCGTCAACGATCTCTACCTCGACATGTACCATCTTGCCCTCCAATGTAATGGCAAGGTTGGGAAGGACACTGAATGGTCGCAAATCATGCCCGTCAAAAGCTTCCAGAGTGTTAGGGGATTGGTTTAGAGTAGGAGAACCAATTGCCTTCCAATAAGCGACAAACATGATGCAGGTAGAAGCACCTTCATCGATGACAGTCCTATGAATGATTTTCTCATTTATGATTACCTAAATGAGAAAGGCAATTTGATGAGGTAAACGTAGAACGTGGTTTTCCCAGTCAAATTAGACGAGATTAGAGTCAGTTGGATCAATACCCCCAATAGCTGACAGTAACGATTTCCACTGAGAAGGACAACTTTAAAGGACCTCGAGAGTAGACATAGCTGATGGCACTTGAGCCAAATCCTTAACAATGTTATAATGTTGAGTGGCTAGAGCGTTGGGATTGTACGAGGAATTTCGAAGGAAACCTTGAGAAAATGGTCGAATGGCGGAATCAGGATTAGGTCGCTCTATATGAAGAGGACCAGAATCGGATGGGCTGGAAGAAGAAGGGGTACCTTCTTTCTCTTTCCCTGTTGACGGGGTAGGAGTTTGATAATCTTTTGACCTGGTAGCCACGTTGAATGGGGTACTCATCATGAACACTTGTGAACCTGAGGAAGCAAATGAATGAGTTCAGTCTACCATTTGAGTCTGCTCGGACAAAAAGGGCTCTTTCAGGACAACTGGGGTCCCTTTGAGCAAATGACTAACGTCAAACCGTCTAGGACAATCCTTAGTATAGTGATCCTCCTCACAAATGAGGCATGGATACTTAGGTTTCCGTTGGGAAGCATCACCAGCAGATGGTTTAGGAGGACCCTGTTTTGGGGCATCAGCTTTACCCTTGCCTTTGCCTTTCTTCTTACCTTTAGAGGATTTATCTGCTACAGTAAACTGGACATGTGAGCCTCTAAGGTTTTACCAAGGCCGGACGCATTGCGAGAGGAGTCATTGGGAGCAGTGTTGGAGACCGACTTCTGTTTGGAAGAAGATTTTGCAGGGGTCTGAGTCACTGAACCAATTACTCCATCAACAAGAGGGGTAGCAAGGGATTTAGATGTTGTCATATCAGATGATGGTCTGGGCGCATCAGGTAAAAGATCATATAATGTGCCAGACTATGAATAGACAAGATCTGGATACTGGGAACATGTGATGTCTTGTTCCTCAATGACACATCCACCCATAGCAATGTCCTCAACAATTAACTTGAAAAATGATTTGGAGAACCACTCGATCAACAACCAATTAGCAATTTCAAACTTAATCAGACGACGCCTACGTCTCCATTCATGGATGTGATTGGAGATGTGAGTCGTTGTCTCTTGCTTAAGTGACGTTAACAAATGGGTGCCAATTTCATAGCGAACCGACAACTAGAAATACGTGAGAAAGGCCATGGCGAGAGTGTTAAAGTCATGATAGGTATTCCAGGGGAGCTCGATATACCACTTGGCCGCAACTCCTATAAGAGTTCATTGGAAAAGATGAAGACGAATGGAATCATCAACATAGGAATTCGAGGAGCACCAGAGGTGATATGTCATCACGTGGGCTTGAGGGTCCTATTTCACTTTTCCTTCGAACTTTGGACAATCACTCGGAATCTTGGATGGAACCGGAGGCCAGTATGGCGAATGAAGAATTGGATCATTTGTGAGTCTAGACACATTTGGCAATTCCAGCGAAGCCAAAAATGGAAATTGGGTATTAAAAGGCATTTGAGGTCGACAAGGGGGTCCAACTAGCGGGACCCATCCCTGTTGGTAAGGGTTTTGTCCCCAAAGTGGAGGGTTTTATCCATAAGGCATTTGATATTTCCCCCATTGTAGGTTACCTTGCCCGTAGGGAGGATTCTAACCTAGAAAGCCTTGAAATTGTCCTTCCAAAGGTTGCTGATAAGCAACATACTAGTTAAAAGGATGTTGAGCCTACTGGCCTTAGACATATGGATTTTGCACTTGATGTCCCTGAGCATAGGGATTTTGGACCTACTACCCCTAGATAAACAGGTATTGGACCTGTTGCCCTTGGACGTAAGGATTCTGCGCTTGCTGTCCTTGAACATAAGGATTTTGGGCTTGTTGTCCTTGGACAAAAGGAGGCTGAACCTGTTTCCCTTGGACATAAGGATTCTATGCATGCTGTTGCAGGACTTGTCCCTGGCCCTACCCTTGCAAGGGTTGACCCTGTTGATATGAGTATAAGGGTTGATGATGCCCGGGTTGACCTTGTGGCTACAAGGGTTGACCTTATGGTTGCAGAGGTTTACCTTGCGAAGGCATAGGCTGGGAGGATTGTGGTGCATACTGCATCTGCAGCTGCATGGTTTGCTACAATTATTGCGAAGGTTTCCCCTCCGGTTGTTGCAATTGTCCTTGTTGTGGCATGATCTGGCCTTGCTACTACATGGATGGGCCCTGCTACAATGAAGGTTGCCCTTGCTGCTGCAGGAGCTGTCCTTGCTGCTGCAAAGGTGCTTGAACAGTTCGCATAATGAAAGCTTGAAAGTTCTCGAACTGTATCTGGCCATACCCACTAGGCGCGACAAATGGACCAGGCTGGACATAGGGTCCAGGCTGAGGTATGTATGATGGATTAGCCATTGCTTGTGAACCATATTGAACATAAGGAGGTTGGTATTGGCCTTGAACCAATTAGGCTGCTGGTACTGGACAAGACTCGACCTAGACGGACCAACATTGGGTTGTTGGTATTGGACATGACTTGACCAGACGGACCAACATTACTTGATCCAGCAGGACCAACAGGATTTGAAATGGCACTCGAAGCGGGTTGGTTCATCCCAACCATGTGAGGTTGTGATCCATTCAAATTGGTTGTGCCAGACATCATAGAAACATTCAGACTTTGCCCCCCAGGCGGTGGAACAACCTGTCCACTTACTGGAGGGATCGAAGAACTGATAACGGTTGAACCAGACGGGTCATCTGGACCAACGAAACAAGATGATTGGGAATGGTGGGTTGCACAGAGATTGAAGTGACTGCAGACATCACCATTTTTTGGGTGGTCGGGTTCTGAATGAACAGACTTGTGGTAAGCATAGCACCAGACGCCCAAATAGGGTTGTGATACAATGATGAGGCAGTAGGCGTGCCTGAAACCAACTAAGCTAAAGTCATGTAATTACGTGGTAACTCAAGATGCACACTAGTCAGAATGCTTCCTGTGTAAGGGAAACTTCTAGGAGGGAAAGGATATTCCTGCTCCTCAACTGTGCGCGAAGTGGAAACCTCCGAGTGACCCGGAGAGGAGACTGGGATTTCACTTTTTGATTCCATGGGTGAAAACAGACGACGACGGACTACCGAAGATGTTTGAGGGGATAATTCCAAATGAATACCCGATTGATCGTACAGACTGTATGAACGCTGTGGTGGTATCACAATAGGATTGAACAAAGGATTCAAAGGATAAACGACCAATCAAAGTTGACCTTCAAAATTCGGCGGACTCTCGGGAGTTTGGATAGGGTTATTCGGAGATTCCGGGCCAACGTTAGAAAGTGACCCAGTATCTGAAGGGGGAGGACGAGATGACAAAGGTTGAATACTCAGAACAATTCCATGCTCAACACCTTGGTCCCCGAGTGACTGTGGCAATTCAGGAAACGACTCCTCAGATAAACTTTCAGAGAGAGGAGAGGAAGAGGAACTAGGCAAACCAATTGGTTCAGCCACGATGATCTTGTCTCAAATAACCAAAAGAGAGATTGATTTCAAAGGCTTTAAAATGTATTTAAAGGTATACTCACGACGTGGTCTAAAAAATACTAACAGGGATGTTATAAGATCGTGAGCAACAATTTTTTAAGATGCAAAACAAACTGGTGCTCATTCATGTTTTAAGAGTTGAGAAAGAAGCAAAGGTGACTTTATCACTTTCGGTTTGAAATGAGCAAAGGACAAGCACTCAGGTTATCTTTTATATTTAGGGAGTCAAAAAGATCAAAATGACTACTTAGGATGATCTAGGTAAAGAGGATTACCAGGTAACTGTGAACTACATAATACCTCTCAACAAACCGAGAAGTACAGGCAGGTAATCTCCCCGAATGCTGTGTTCGGTATATCACATTTACAAGGCAGCAAAGTTAGCTTCCTATGGATAAAGGATTGCAGCCTAGTGGGGTCTCCCTTTATATACTCGACGGTACGGGCAGCACAAGTCCATACTAGCGCTGTCTAGTGCCGAATCGAACGACAGCGGCTAGGTTTTAAGACGTCGGAAAGCCTAGACCTTCTAAGATGTGATCGTTAGATTTCAAATGCACCTTAGGTTAATTGAGTACATTTTAGAGTTTATCTTGAAATTATGTCTCGGTTTTCAAGCCTTATTGATGCGACTCAAAAACACCTATATGTAGCTAAATGAGACAGGACCCTTTTAATTCAACGAATTGTCTACACTAATGAGAGTAGAAATCATACTCAAATGCAACAAAATAAGCAATTGAAAGCAAAATGATTTTTCACTATTTTGTCTTTTGAAAACAAAAATGATGAAAAACTCTTTCCAATTCCTAACTTTCCTATCAAATGCACTTCAAGTAGCCCTTTCACTAATAAAGAGAATTCATTTCTTTTGCAATGCTAGCCTTCAATGATGCTAACTAACGTAACATATTGATGCAACAAACTAGAGTTATGTATTTTTCAATGAAATGACGGAATGAATCTTTTGCAAACACTTCACACTTCAATGAAACATTTGCAATACAATCAATCACAAGCGAGCATAAAAGAGAATTCTTTTCAAAAGTAATGAAGCAAAGATTGAACCAAAAACAAGATGGGCAATGTGATCTGTGCCCGAAAAGAGACGCTCAAACACTAAACGAAACTTTCCAAACTTGTCAAATGGAAATCAAAGCAATGAAAGGACTAATCAAATGAAATGCAAGGAGCAAATTTGACTATGGACTTGACTTTCTGAGCAGGCAAACAAGTGAATGGGTGATGACCTAGATGCCCTAGGGTTATACACCATCCAAGAACTCAAGAAACCAAGTGAAGGAAATGAAAATTAACCAATCATACAAACCAAGCTAAAAGAGCTTTCCAGCTAGGGAGAACACAGTCAAAACGAGCTGAGAGACAGAAATCAGAAGGGCAAGACACACTGGCTATGATCTAGGGTAAACCCTGATCTTCACCTACAGGAATCGACGCGACTGCCTAACTAACAACACACGCCAAAAGGGGGTCGGCACGACTATTTTTGATAAACTCGCGCTGATCCGCACGATTGTCAAAAAAATAAACGCATTGACCAAGGATTCGAGGATAAAAATAAAAAAATTCAAAGGCTAAGACCAGACTTGCCACTGTAAATTTCATGCTCAGAGCAGTAAACCAGACAAAGCAGAGAAAACTAAAGGGAAATGGTGACACTATAAAAGTTCACACAAAACCACAAAATGACAATAAATCAAATAGAAGGATTGGGTCCCCAGTATGGTCGCCAATTTGTGGTGCAGGTAAATTCTCAGTGTGGACACAAACAATTCCTCTAGCCCGAGAGAGCGGGTCTAGCCATAAACAAACAATCTACGAAAAATCTCCTTAAGCTAGAATCAATTAAGAGGACCTACCTCTTAGAACGTTATTCCACTTGGTGATGATGCTGTGTCCTCACTCCAACTATCTTTCGTTTCCTTCCTTTGAATACTTGAAACAAGCAAACAACAACAACAACAACAGACGTGACAAGATGCAATATTGTATCTAGCCTACTTAATAGGTCAAAGAACATTAAGCCATAAAGATGTAAAATGACACTTCATGTAGGAAATCAATCGATAGTTGCATTAATATAAATCAGAAAGAGATTACAACCAGTGCGTTGACATTGTTGGTCTCCTCCAACATATCTAGGTTCCCGCACTTTTGCTAGCACTTCATGGATAGCCCCAACAAATGGAGGTTTAAGGCCTCTTTCCCTCTAGTCTCAAACCAAACCAAAATCACACTATTCTCCCTCAAACACACACAAGAAAGTTATAAACTATAAATGACTTGCTGGTTATTCACACTTGCTCCAAAACTCCAACTAAAAAACTAGCTTTTGCTTGGGAAAAAGAGAGGTTTATATAGCTTGGATGGATGGGAGATGGTTCCTCTCATCATGAGAGAAGGTCTTATCTCTTGAGGTTGTTCCATCCTAATAGGGGAAAGGATCCCAAACTGATTTCCTCAGCTCTATTCGACCCAACCATCTACCAGGCTTCCATTACGAAGCTTCTAAACATGGAAGCTTCAACTCCTTATTTAAAAAACCTTCCAAAAGAGGATCGACACGACTGGAAAAGGGATTAGTCGATCCAATCGGTGCGAGGGTTAGTTTTAACCTCTGTAAATTGGCGCGAGGAGAAAACTGGTCAGTAGTGCCGGTCTTGTAAACTGGGATAGAAGGAAGATTCTTGGGAAATGATGCAAAGGGGAATTATTCTGCTCATGAAGAGGGACATACTGGGAGTTTCTTCATGATGGGAAATCATGTCGGGTACACTTTAGAGGTCCTCCAGGATCGTAGATGGGGGTACAGGGATAGTGACAAAATGATGTGTAACACTTCGCTACTCTTGTAGTTCAAAAATAAGAGGATGCAAAAGATCTCGAAAGATCAAACAATTCTAGTGATAAGTCCTCACTTCTTGAACTTGCATCAGGGAAAGAGGTATTTCCCCCATACCCAGAGAGGTTGTGTCTAGAAAATACTTCTCTATAATTAGAGTTTGACTTTATAGGGGAACTTAAAAATGTTTATGTCAAAATCCCATTATTCCAAGCTATAAAAGATGTTCTAATTTATGCAAAGGCCATTAGGGAAATTTGTCTCAAGAAGCCAAGGAGGAAAAAGAAGGATCCCAAAACTATTAAGGTCATTGGAAAGTCAAGTGACCTAATGTTATAAAATTTTGTAGCTAAATATATGGACCCTAGGAGTCTATTTGTGAGCTCCAACATTAATAACACCCCCATATTTAATACTTTGATTGATTTGGGTCAGACTTTTAATGTTATGATCAATGAAACCATGGAAACACTCCAACTATCAACACCTAAACTAACCCCAACAATAATTCAATTGGTTGATCGACCCACTGTAAAGCTAGAAGGTATCCTAGAAGATATATTCCTTCCAATTGTTTCCTAGGATTACCCTGCTAACTTTATGATTTTGAAGCCTAAAATCAATCTTATGGGATATCCTTTGATTCTTCGAAGGCCATGGTTGGCTACAACTAATGCATATATCAGTTGTAGATATGTGGATATGACTATCTCTCATGGTAATTCCACTAAGAGATTGACTCTTTAACCCCTTGCCAAGACTATTCTTGATTACGAAACCCCCCTCTGGCCTGAAGAAAATGATGAAGGGGAACTTCAACCCCTCCTTACCCAGGATTTCATCCGAACTTATGTACCCATCATATATACATTAAGGAATATGCCCATCCTATCTTACAACCCTAAAGGAGGAGGAACCCTGCCTTTAAAGATGTGGTTAAAGAAGAACTTCAAAGTTACTCAATGTGGGCTTCATCTATCCTATTTCTGATATTCAGTGGGTCTCACCTTCAATTATCGTGCCTAAAAAGAATGGTAAGTGGCGAGTGTCCTCAATACCCTAACTAGGGACAATTTTTTCTCTTTTCTTAATGTATTAAGTGGCTATAACCAGATTCAAGTTGCCCCTAAAGATCAAGAAAAGACAACATTCACATGTACTTGGGGGACATACACTTATCGGTTTCTCCCATTTGGCTTATGTAATGCTCTTGCTACATTTCAAAGAGATGTTCTCAGTATATTTTTTATACCTTAACGATGGATGCGTTGAAATCTACATGGATGATTTCACTGTATACGAAAATACATTCGAGGAGGCTCTAAGTAATCTTGAAAAGAATTTAGTTCAGTGCAAGGAAACTAACCTTTCCCTTAACAATGAGAAGTGTTAGATGCTTCTTACAGGGGGCATATGTTAGGACATCATGTGTCTTGTGAAGGAATAAAAGTAGACCCTACTAAAATAGATGTTATTTGCAATATTCTAGCTTTGACTTGTCAAAACGAGGTCCACAATTTCTTGGAATGTGTGGGGTACAACCATCACTTTCTAGAAAATTATATGAAGGTAGAAGCACCTGTGTTTTGTTTATTAACTAAAGATGCATATTTATGTTGGACTACTAAATTTCAATCAACTTTTGAAGCTTTAAAGGAAAAATTGTCCACAACCCTTGTCTTCTAGGGACCTAATAGGTCCCTTCTTTTTATATCTCTATCGATGCTTCTGATACAACTATTGGAGCTGTGTTGGGACAGAAGGAGGAACAACAACCGTATTCCATTTACTATAGCAGTAAAAATCTCACCCCAATTGAACAGAATCATACCATGAATGAAAAAGTTTTTTTCATTATTGTGCATGCCATTAATAAATCATGTCATTATATCACCAGATACCCAATATTTGTACACATTGATCACTCTACTATACATTATCTCCCTCTCTCTTTGACAATATTGAAAAGGAAGATTGAGATTTACCATTGTCAATTTGAGTTCTCAAGGCTAAGAGAAATATATCAAGAGATATTTAATGGGATTTACCATGGTTGACATGAGTCCTCAACGCTAAGAGAAACAGACCAAGAGTTCTTTTAATGGCTTGGCTTGAGCCCCTTAAACTATGGGAACAACCATCAACATTGTGTCATTAATGAATTGGAGGTGTGAAAGAAAATAGGAATTTTTTAATGTCTTAATTCCATGGATACAACCTTCTTGAATCACTTTCATTACACTTCTAACAAGACTTTATGCCATTATTATAAACATAAAGGGAGATAAAGGATCCCCTTGCCATATATATCTAGAGGGATTAAATAGCTAGGATGGTGTACCATTAATCTACGTATAGAAGAAGGATGAAGCAACCAATTTAAGCACCCAATTTGACCATTCTCTACAAAATCCAAAATATCTCAACATTTTTCCTATAAATTACCAATTTAGGTGATCAAAGGGTTTGAAAATGTCAAGCTTTATCATCATACCCACTTTTTTTAATACTTAAGAGTGTGGATAGCTTCAAGAGTGATAATAATCCCATCCAAGGTTTGTTTGTATTCTATGTAGTCCCCTTATTCTTCAGAGGTAATTATTGACATCATGTTTTGAGGTGGTTTGTAATTATTGTGGACATGACTTACAAATGACATTGTAAATTGATATTGGCTAAAATCTATGCATTGTGTTAGCTTCTTCTACCTTAGGTATTGATGTCATGAATGTTGTATTTATGATTCAAAGAATTCCTCTTCATCTCTTGGAGTCTTCCACTACTACCTATACATCTTGAGTCACCATTTTCCAACAAGCTTTAAAAAGTTCATCGATTGAACCACTTGCAACTAGAGACTTACCAACTACCATTTCATTGATCATTTGTTCCACCTCTTGCGTGATGATCTTTCTCATAATAATTGCATTTTAAATTTCTATTATTGGGGAAGGAATGCTTCCTAAAATCATTTGAATCACCCATATTCCATTCTCTTGCAATTTAATTAGAATATTAAGGCAGTGACTCTTGAATCTTGCTCTATATCTGTGTGATATTCCAACTTCTGTCCCTATGCTTTTCTCAAAGAGCCAATTCTATTGTGACATTGTCTATAAATCATTGAATTGTAGAAAAATAATGCTTTTCTTACCTTATTTTAACCATTAAATTCAATATTTTTTCTTCCAAGACATCTCTTCTTGCAACACTCTGATATCTAATTAATCTTGGACTTGTTCCTTATGTAGTTTTAACTCTCATGTTCTACCTCTTGTGGTGATTTTCTACTGGATGTTTTTTGTTTGTTTTTCAAACTCCTTTTGAGTTGCAAAGATGTTCTTAACAACATATTTGCTCCATCTTTTATGTCTTTGCTCGATGGTTTGTAGTCTTTATTGGATTGCATACATTTTCATCCCTAGAACCTCGTAGATTAATTCCACCATTCTTTGGCTTTGTCTTGAAACTTTGGGTGTGACAGCCAAAATTTCTCAAATTGATTTTTTTTTAACCTTGGTTTTCCCTCGATATACCATTTTATGCTTATTGGCCAATAATGTGATCTAATGCCTAACTAGATTTTTCCTTCCACTAATTGAATCTAGTAAAGAAGAGTTTTTAAGATTAAAAAGTGATATAGTTGAACAACTGTTTCTGGAGATCCACCTCTCTGACCATCAAACTATGGCAACCATTT
Source organism: Pinus tabuliformis (assembly GCA_031772625.1). Lineage (NCBI taxonomy): Eukaryota > Viridiplantae > Streptophyta > Pinopsida > Pinales > Pinaceae > Pinus > Pinus tabuliformis. The sequence goes on along the minus strand of CM062804.1, from coordinate 543,088,260 downwards.
TGAGTTTTTAAGTCTATTAATCATAGTTCTTCAATGAGATCTTTGCATTACTTGCTTTCTTCCTCTAGGTGATGGGTTCCTCATTTTTTTCGTAGAGATTGATTATTATGTTAAGGTCTTCTCCTACAATCCACTCTCGGTTTTTGTGTCGGTCTCCAATTATTTTTAGGAATTAATAAAGTCTACCTTATGAACTGAATTATTTAGTCCATAGACATTGGTGATCTCTCCATTTTGTTTGGAGCATATTCCTCTAGAGTTTGTTTTGAGCATTTTGTTTGTATCTATTTTTTTCCATAGAACAACTTGGGTTGGATGCAATATTATTTCTAATCCCATTAACAATCCCTCTACATATATTGTTGTTTATGGACATCCTTTCCAAATTCATAATTGTTTGGTCTATTTAACTTTGTCATATTTTGTTTCTCGATAAGCATAATGCTAGGTAACTCTTTTATGATCATGTTTTTCTGTAATTGTTGCTTCCCATTGGCATTCTAAATTCTAATATTCCACGAGAGTACTTTCATTTTTAAACTTTGGAGAGGGTCATTAAGAACTACTCTAGCAGTACTATCACATTCTTGGAGTCAACCAACATAGTCCTCATTTCTTGTATCTTTTGTTGGGTGGATTTCCTCCCCTTCTTTTCTTCCCCGCTTTGTTTATTTTGAGTGTTTAGGGTTGTAGTTCTTACACCTAGATTCACTTGGTGTCCTTATCTTTGACTTGTAGCTCTATTTTTCATATTGGTTACAGATTATTTCTAAAGTTTAAATAATTGTTCATTAGAGAAGTTGCTCAAGTGTTCCTTGCCATATTTTTCTACTAGAGCAAGTATATATGCATCTTCCACGTCCATGCCTAGATATTTTCCTTTGCCTTCCTCTTTTGATTATGATAGGTCTTCCTCTTATATTATCAAGGTACGCTCACTTGATTCTCCTATGTTGTTTGTTTGTATTTTTTGTTTTTTGTTTTATCTTTCTTCCGTCCTTCTTTTTGTCTTAGTTGGTGGGATGATTAAGCAAAAAAGTCCCTTTTTTTTACCTATATTATTTTGGTGTCCTTGATCAAAGCTCCTAGTAGAGGATCTTCATTTTCCTTGGATTCCAAGGCTTTGGAGATATTTCCTCCTTTTAACTTGGTTTAATTTGGACCCTTATGTGTTTTTTCTTGATTTCCTTTTTCCCAAGACTTTTGTGAACCCATATTAGCCTTGTCCATCTTCTACCTTGCTAGTTGGATTGGTTTTGTTAAGTGAGTAGTTCTTGAATAAGTGGCCACGATCAGGACATTTATGGCATTTGAAGGGTGCATGTCCATAATTTAGTGTTTGAGCCCTTTCATTATCTTGAAAAGTTGATGCTTATAAAGTCCATGAAGGCTCCTAAGACATCCACATAGATAAAAATATGGGCATAAGAGGTGTATTTACCTGCCTTGGTGACTTCCAAGGTCTCTATGAAGGTGCATAGTGTGTTGGCAATACCTGTTAGGATCTCCTCTTCTCAACATTTATGAGGGAGGGAATAAATTTTGATCCATACTAGCACTTATCTAAAGTCCTCTATCTAAGGGATACATTTTTTTGTACAATATCTTAGGTGCAACCTTGTTGAGTTGAAGAAGTAGGGACCTTCTTCAAATACCGGTTTTTAGTGTTTTATGTTAGCGAAATTGTAGGGAAGAAACTATTCAATTCGAGCTTCACACCTACTTGATCTTTTGGTTTCCAGTGCATGTTCACACACCAAATTAGTGCCTTCTCTATTTCCAAATGCATATGAACTTGCTAATGAAAACAAGGTATTTCATGAACTAGATATTTGCCTCATATTATGGTTTACTCTATATTTTGGTGAGGCACTCGCACTTCATCTTATGCCCATATGACATTGACGCTATATTTACTTGAATGGACACTTTTCCTACTTTGTCCATCTTAAGGCTTATATTGTCTCTCCATTGATTGCATGTTTGAAAGAGGGGATAATCAATTCACTTACCCCTTCTGACATACCTATTGTGACTTGCATCCTCTCTAACACAACTATACCAATTTACTATAGGTCATGTGGGCATGAGCTCTCCATAATTCCACCATGTTGTTTTTGGATTGACATTTCAACATTTGTTTCCATGGCTGCAATAAGATTTCCAACTATCGTTAATTCTCCTCTTAACACCATGCTTTTAGTTTAGATGGAAATCAAAATGGATATATGTGCTTGTAAGATTTCACCTCTTTAAGGGTGTTATCACCATACAAAATTAGAGGAAAACTGTTTTTCATTGGCTTAATAATAATAATCTTGGTTTTATGGACATTAATGGTAAGCTCAGAATTTTTGCCAAATTGTTGGGGAACTTTGAGTTACTTATGGATATCTTCAATAGTTTTTGAACAATATCATCAACAAATCAGAGGGGATTGATAATATTGCCAACCATTTTAATACCATTACATCCCTTCTCCTCTAAATGTTATTTATTCTTATTGATATAGATGCCAAAAAGGGTGGGAGAAAGAGGACACTCTTGCTCAATACCCACACTACTCATAGACCACTAATTATTGCATACATTTAAGCAATAACCTATTCATATATCATAATCACAACATCATGGAGCTCACATGGGATATTTTTCTAGTGTTTTTCAAGGCTTGGGGCTAGGCATAAATATATAAGAATATGAACATATATCATGATATAATGTTTTCGAATCATTAGCTTGTACGATGATGCACATGTTATTATTTCTCTATATTTCAAATTCATTATATGTAGGAGAGGATTAATAACATCCATGGAGGTTGAAGAGATGCTTATCCATAAATGAGGTAATATCCATCAAGCTAGTGTTATTATCCTTGCACATGTACCATTATTATTTGTGGCTTTGTATCTTGGCTTCATGTATGGGGTTAAGGCAAGTTTCTTTAGGAAAAGCGCATAACCACTTTGTTAGAGCCTTAATGTTGACTAGCACGTGCTGCTTGCATTCTTGTAGACAGATCAAGGTCGAGAATACCACTTTGGTCCTAGAGTATGACCTAAAGCTACTTCTAATTAGCTACGAGCTTATCTTCCTGAGATGTAAGGAAATATATTAATGGTTTAAGACCCAAAGTCACATGTTATCAGTGGAAATATACTCCCTCCTGGACCACCAATATGTTATTTAAAGTGGCTAGGCTTATCTACACTAGATGGTGTTGTTGCATATAAAAGTCTTGAGATCATGTCAATAACGACCATGTTGATAGCCCTAGCTATTGTAGGTTTTTTCTTGCTATGGAAAAAATGACACAAACACGCTGTGACACACACCAAATTCTTTAAACACTAACTCATTTTCAATGATACAGTCAATGATATATATATATATATATATATATATATATATATATATATATCATTAATCATTATTTGTTATAGTAATAATTTTATCATGGTGATAAGTAGAAAACTCATAAGTTTCATTGACCCAAAACAATTTTATTTAGTTTTTAATAAGGTATCTTCACGTAGTTTCTTATCTTGGGGGCTTAATTGTCAAGGATATTCCTTTGCTTCAATGTCCTTTGTGTGATATAATTGAGTGTCTTCCCACCTATGTTATAAGAAAGTCAGAAAGCAACCCTTTTTCATTATAGATTCCTTTAGGCTAAGGAATTTTGAGCAACATAAAAATTAATTTGAGTGAAACTGCAATCTCTCACATCGACGGAAAAAATGGTGTATTTAATCATATCCAACCAACTAAGACCTTCTCATGGCACAACAACTAATTAATTCACATTGATTTATAAATGTATATTATTGTCTGAGTTCAAAAGATTGAGATAGATATGGCCCATTCAAGAAAACCACTTGATTTATGACCATGAAGGTTTCCATAGTCCATAATCATACTAGCAAATGTTTTTTGGAGATCTTTATTGTGTATATAGTGGGAGGAATTGTCCAACATTTCAGGTGGACACTCAACCCATCCTTAGGGACTAAACGAAGCATGATTTGTTAGGGGGTGCCACAACATGCATCACGAGGAGCCATAGAGTGCTTCTCTTGCACATTTGGTTTGATTCAAACAATCCTAATGCCATGAGGGAAGGCCTTGCTATTATGTCAAACATGTTGTTAGGGATCAAATAGAATAATGTCATAGTTAGTCTCATACACTTGCACAAACAATGACAAGTCCTTGAAGCCTATTTTTCGTTTTATATAAGTTGATAAAATTTGAACCTAGAAATGATGGACGTAAGCATAGTTTTTTATCATAAATCTATTGCTAAACATTAGAGATTAACCCCAAAATCAATATAATCCCTGCCTTGTGTCAAATACATACTTGGAAATCTTTACATAATTAATTTATGGATTTCTACTTCAACATAATGGGCTATGAAAACTTCTACATGCAAATACATATTTATTTTGAATTGTGTTATAAAGTTTGACTTATGTGTTGAAATTAAGAAAATCAATAACAAAATAGAGATATAAGGATAAATATTGGAAAATAACACTTCAAAAAGTTTCAAATAATGTCATAGAGGATGGTGGGAAAATAAGTTTAAATATTTCAAAGCATGTCATGTAGGATGGTCCCAAAAATATCAATGTTAACCCTAAAAATTTAGGTCATTAAAACCATTTCAAAATGTTGAGTGTTAACATATCCATGCTTTTTAAGGTGAAGTGTGAGGATTTGAAACGAGCAATGCATAGGAAAACCACATAAGGGATGTCACTGAATTTGGTTCCCCTTCCGGACCGGTGGGAAGATATATATACAAAGACGAGGAAGAATATTCTTCGTATTGGGTGTTGTTGGGAGCCCTTCTCTATATAAACCCTAAATGCGATATCTTGTTTCTCATTTTCACTTGAGGGAGACGAAGAAAACTGTCATTCTGCTGTGACGTTGTGAGAGTAGAAGCGAAAAGCAATGGACCGCTATGAGCGGCCTGGCTATGGTAGAGACGCTCCCCCTCCTAGTAGAAGGTCTCCGCCCGGTTACCAATACTATCAAGGTACGCTACTCTTTTTTTCCTCTCTTATTTTGTTTGCTTAGGGGTTTCAGACCCTGGTGGTGGTGAATGAATTTAAATAAGTAAGCTAACTCTTTTCGATTGACGCTGCAACATGGTAATCAAGGCCATGGATCGGTGATTGATTCATTAGCTTCTGCCAATGAGACCCTTTTATACCAGGCCAATGCTGGAAGTTTGTTTACTTTGAAAAGTGAAGAGAGTCCTAACTACTTGCGGACTTCGATAGATTATAGTCTGACCTCCATGCGGGCACACTGCATGGACAATTTTACGCTATTCCCCTCACATCGGATGGTTTGAAGCCATCTATTCTGACTTCTTGTTCGGTCTCCATCTTCGTTTCCTCCCAACAGACGTGATCTCATTGAATGAGAAAGAGAAAGTGGTATAAGGGGATGGTGTTCCAGTATTATTCTCCTTCAAGAAGGGCATTAGGATTCTATAGAATCCATCAATGCATAAACCCTCTATTTTGACCTACTTCTAACTCTGTCTCGGAGCTTCCCTCATTTAGAGGCGTCCTACTGAGAATGTGGGGCTTATTCCGAGAAATCCACCAGTGCAGAAGATGATTCGACGACAATTGCATCATGGTTGCGAAGCTTGATTTGTTAGAATAATTGGCATTGATGAAATAAGCTTTCTAGGAGTCTTGTATTCCCCGAAGGGAACATGACTTTATGGATTTTTTTTATTAAGCCATTGGATCTTGGAGGCTTCATTCTAACAAAATATGCGTATGCAAATTATTGTGGTCTTGACCAACTAACTAGTGAATGGCTATTCATCACACCTTTGATGATGCTTATTCTCTCAAGTCCATGGTATTCGACTAGAAACAACAAATACAAAAGGAGATTATCTTAAAGGGCAAGTATGTATGATAAATTAGGAGACAATAAATAGTTTGGATTTGAATTAATGGTGCCATGGCTTGATATATCAACAAATATGGTGTCAAACATATTTTAGAGCCGACATCCCTACATAATATATTTTTGACATATTTTGATTGATATCCCAACATAATATATTTTTGACATATTTAGATTGAATTCCCATTCGAGTTTTGAAATATATTTTCAATTAATTATTGCCTATAGCCCAAGATATCTTTCCTTAAAAGCCAACAAAGTTGTTTAGAACATGCCTACCTTGTATCTATTTTAATTTAACTTTTAAGTATTTCTAAGAGCACTTTCTTGATTCCTTGGCCATAACTTTTGTTAGTGTTCAATTAGAAGAATTGGTTAGATGTAAATGGGTTAGCAATGACTTTGAGTGTTATCATCTTTCTATATGAGCTTGAGCTTTATCTTTAATAGAATATATCACATGGAGAATTTTCATAAGTGCTCTTGTGTAAGTCATAGTTGAGTCTAATAAGTTGGAAAGGGATTGGAATTCACTAGCAACCACTGAACACCCTCCCAAGTTGAAGTAAATGAAAACTTAATTTTGACTTGTCAAATGAGTTTATGAACATGGTTGATTTAAGTCAAATCATTGTTTTACAAACCGGCCGTTTCGAAACCGAAACGGCCGAGTCGATCGATTGCTGGAGGAGTGATCCGGCCAAGTAACCGGTCCGGTTGACCGAGTCAGTCAACTCGGCCGGATCCAATTTGACTCGGTCATCAATCATTACTTCAGCAGTGCCTCCAATAGTAGCAGTTAGAAATTAATGGTAGGCACCTTTTGACAGTGTAAGGTTCAGTGGCTTATATTGCAGCAGTGAGAGGTTCATGTTTCATTGGTTTGCAGTAAGGGTATTCACAGTTGTGAGTCTTGACTGTTGATGATTCTAAGTGAAAAGACAGAGGCACTGTATGTAGTAGCATTCCTCTTATTGACTGAAGTTGAAGATTTGTAGAAGAATATGTCTTTGTCTATAGTAAGGTTATCATCATCGGAATTGGTCTCATGATCAGGAGTTCATTTACATATTCTGGGCCAAACTTTCAGTGACATGACAAACAATTAATCAATAAAAAATACACTTCAAACATAATGGGGTATAACTTAGAACCTTTCAATCCCTTTCCACGATCCATTTCCATTCAGCATAATTCACAGGCCAGCACAAGTGTTTTCATGGAATTGCCATTCTTCTTTCAAACAAAGGGAAAGAGATTTCTTATTTATCAAAGACCTACACTTCTGTAAGGAAGAAATAAATCACTGAGTTGTAAGTAACAAGTGCAATTGTATTAAGCATGAAATTTTACTTTAGATATGTCTTGGACTGACATGAAGAAAACCTCAGACTTTACAAACAGAAGCATTTTTCCCACCTTGCCTCCTGTTTTATAAACTGCTCTGTCATACCCATACTTGTGACTGCAAGTACAGTGTCATTTGATAATTTATCTTCCAAAATTTGGTGTGTTTTGGAAAGGCACTGTATTATGAGGATTCGAATTTGATGTGAACCATTGTCCTACATTGATCATCATCTTTTGCTCTTTCAGACAGATATTCCGAGGTCATTTTAAGGTTATGAGTCCTGGCTTACTTCATCAACAGTCCTTCATTCTAAGATAGGGGGCAGTAAAGGTTTATGTTTCATCATTGTTGTAGCACTCTGGAAGGTGCTTCATTGCTATATCTGAGCAGCTATAAGACGCATGCCAGTAAGCCTCCTTGGGCAGAGGTTGAGATATTTTCAAGGTCATAGAGTTGACCTAAGACATCTAGCTCTGAGCCTCACTGCTCGCAGCATATTTGTTGATACATCCTTTCGGCACTAGTGCAACAGTGTAAGATTGAAAGCAGCTTGGCATAGTTGATTTAGCAACTGCGCCATGAGCTCCCTATTGCATATTCATTCGTGAGCATTGCAGTGTTTGTGTCGAGGGCAACAATGGTTGTTGTATAGTTTAGTGACAATGTCAAGATTGACAGTCAAGGTTTAATGTACAAATTGAACAGAAGCAAAGAGCCTACTTTGATCATATGTTGTCTTCCATCTATATTATAATGCTGTGTGTTTGGAAACATGAATGAAAATCTTTAAAATTATGTTTAAAATATTTAAAATTATGTTTTTTAATAAAATAAATAAATATTTAATGTATTTTTTACAACGACCGAGTCATTGAAATCGAGCCGGCCGAGTCATTACCGTTTCGGAGTCGGAGTCGGAGTCGATCCTCGGCCGAGTCGGAGTCTTAAAACATTGAGTCAAATTCACTTTTTGTTTGTTAAAGCAGGCTAGGCTTTTACATAGGTCGAGTAAACTAAAATAGAGTTCAACACCAAACTTCATAAAGAATTTTCAACTCATTTACTTATCCTCAAATCAAAGTGCCTCAATGCATCTTAGTTTTTAGATAGTTGTTGGATTTGTTGACTTAAATCAATAGTGAGCCACATTGTTTTCTCCCCTTTTGTCAGCCAACTAGCCAGCAACTCTATGATGATCCATAGATAGCTTTACTTTAGAGCTCTCCACCTATGCTTTAGTTAGTGGTGTCTCCCATCTAACATATTTCTTGAAGGAAGGTGGGTCATTTATCAAAAGGTACACTAAACATTTCTGTAATCATGTGATTTCATTTAATGAGTGGGCATACTAATATGGATCACGGGCCAAGTTGGATGATTGATTGCTTTTGATCGTACCCTTATTCCTATACTTCACTTGGGAGATTAGCCTTTGCCCCTAGTCCAGTGAGCTGCCCTGAGGCCCTTTTCTTCCATTGTTAGGAGGGGCATTAATAGGAGACATTGATTGAGATAGCATGTTCAAAGGCAATCCATACTTTCCACCCTCCATGTTTCCCATTGTCCACTTTCATTCATTGGGTTGATTGTCATTGGTCATTAGGATTAGCACCTCATATCCTCATTTTTGGGTTAGGGCCCGAAAATTTGCCCTAAGAGGTTGATTCCATTGAAAGAAAGATAAAAGCATATGAAGCCACAAATGAAAGAAAACAAAAAATGCAAAAGATGGTTGGGACATTGAATGTGCACATGGGTAGAAGCCTAGCATGAGCTCTACCTCCCTCATCACCCAGTTCATAAGCATTCCATACTCTATCTAAGTAAATGAACTTATGAATGTCCCAACCTCGATGAGTGATAAACTGCTACATCCGTAACGGGTATTGGAAAAGCATAAAGCAAGTTGGGTCACCTAAGCTATGCAAGAAAGAAAGACGAATCATCAAATTAAAAGGTGCACCAGAGGGTGGAAAACATAGGATGAGGAAAGGGGTAACTCATGCCTCCACGATTGCACCCTCTTATCATCATTATACTGAAGATGTTGGATCTCTCCTTTAGTTGGTACCAATGCTGTGGCCATCTAGTCTTTCCCATTCATTGACCACAATTATCACATGCATATATGGATTGATGAGCCTACCTGTGAAGTGTGTTCTCCTTAGGGGTTTGAAGCACCTAATACGGTTGATTGCATAATCATCCCTAACATAAAGGGCTAGAATGACATTTGAAGGCAAGGTTTGTGAAAATATTCTTGTACCCTTAACATTGAATAGGTTCCACTATGATAGTTTAATGGTTTTTGTAGATAATGATGTTGATCTCACTTGATCTTAAGGGCATGTTTCAGGTGGTTCATCGCTTGTGCAGCGGAGATCCCTTGAGGGATGGCTTGACACCTCTTCAACAAAATAAAGAGTACGTCTAGTCGAACTTTGAGAGCATATATGTCATTGTAGCCCCAACATTGCCCCTCTTGAGATGACATTGGGCTTTGATGAACCTCCAAATGGTTTTATACCCCTTGCTACACGTCTAGATGTTGAAACGTTGAGCCAAAAAGACAAAGCGTTGGCTTGATTGATGATGTGCCTAGGTGGACCCTAGGATGCCCCTAGGCTAGCCCTAAACTTGTTTGATGGACATTTCCTTGTTCTAGAGCCTAGATGATGATGGAGATCACTTGTGATGGCCTGGGAGGGCTAGAACATTATGTTTTGATGCTAATGCTTGATCTTAGGGTTGTCATGTCACCCATCCATGACTTAGGAAGGTGACATGAGCCTTTTTGATGATGATGTCTTGGTGTAGGAGATGTTACTTGGAGATGTACCCATGCACTTTGAGTGACTAGCACTCTTGGATACACTTTGTCACTTACTTGATGGAGATGCCCATTTTTGGAGGAAGTCATGTCAGAGAATCATTTCTCCCACATATGTGGAGGATTTATGTCATTTTTTTATTGCTATTTATCATTTGTAAAGCTATCTTTAGGTTGGCTTGTGACCAATTAGCCTAGTTGAATGCTTCAAGCAAATTTGTAGAGCTTTTTCATTGTAAATTAATAAAAAATGACTTGGTTGTCCTCACATAAATAGAGGTAAGTCATTTTAATTGGATCATCATCACACACACTCTCTTCTCTTCTCTTAAGTGAGTGTGCACTAGTTTTCTTCACTATTATTTTGGGTGTAATGATAATTGATGGACTAAATTGTCTCGGGAGGGATACTTTTGCATGGAGAGACTACATCTGGATTGATGAAGTGATTCTTGATTGACTGTGTAAGTTTATCGCCGTTTTCTTCCATTTTGCATGCTATTTTCTGAAATCATGGTTTCTATTGTGCCACATTAAAAAGTGCAAAATCTTCATGAAATATTGTTTTTACGTGTTATATAACAATTGTCGTTCAAGAATCTATCAAAGGAACTTGTTGCATGTATCCTTTGATCTTAAATCTCGCACTAAAATAAGTCGCTAGAGTTTCTAAGAGAAGTTGTTTTGTCTTCTACCCTCTTCATCCCAGTCCTATGATTAACCTTGCCCTCTTTGACTCCATTTCCCAATTGAATAGAGGTATTAGTCTAGTAGTGGGATCACCTTCTAAATTTTTGTTCTTTCCTTTATGTCTTGGTAACTAGGGTTAGGGTTTGGTCTAAATATACATTTTATAATAATTTTACATCTATATGTTATTGTTTAATTGGTAGGAATTGCATTAAATAAATTTAAAAGGGCAAAATCTAGCATTATATTCATGTATTCACTCCACACTTAGGGCTGATGTCTAGATATTTATTGTTTTTCTATGCAATTTTTAACCATTGAAAACCTAAAGTTGACTTATCCCTTGCCTGCCTCTTTAATAACCTTCACTCCTCCGTTGATTTCATCATGTACAAGCTATTTCTTTGTCATTATATGCTTTTGCATGCTAAAAATCTGCATACCATAAACCCCCCAACTTATAACAACTTCCCTTTAGTGTATTGAGGTTTGTGGAAATTGTACTTGGACATTTGTAACTCTTACCTTGGTCTCCAAGACTCTGCCGGTATGTTCTCCCATAATCATTAGACTGTTATCACCCTTGAACCCTCCTTTATTGAAAATGTTTCTAGGTGATTTATTTGCAAGCTCCATAGAGAGCCATTTGGCTTGATACTTGGCCATCTAACCTCTAAATCTTGTCAAGGAAGCCACCCTTGTGGTTATAACAGCCACCCACAAAACAAAAAGAGAAAGGTTGTTGAGGTGACGGTGGTGGTTGATCTCTTTGTTGCCATAAGACCTAGATTGGCTAGAGAGACTTTGCACTAGGCCTACTAGATTTTGCTATAATAGGGCCTTGTAGGCAAATGGGAAGGCTCTATCCTTTGGTCTTCCATTGTTTGCTCTACATTATTAATCGATCGCTAAAGAAAAAACATGATGGGATATTGTGGCCTCAAATCAATGTCATAGAGGCAATTGTTTCTACTTAGGAACTTTACCTAATTAGAACCTATGTGGCGATAAGTTTGATCCATGGACAATGAATTGAGTTGGTGATGTTATTATTACCGCAAATAGCTTTGTTGGTGCTTTGTTTATGTTTCTTTCCTTCACAGGTATAATGTTTATGATGCTTTAGGTGCATTGTCAGTGACCTGAGTTGTGATTAGCTTCCTGTTGATAATGCTTATCAACGATCTTTTTGGCAATTTTATTGTATCATTTCATGGTGTTACTTTCAATATTATACTATCAACTTTCAATTGTTGCCAACTACTTAGGTGAAATGTGCCTTTTGTAAACAAATCCCTCTGATGTGTTAGGGTTATCCCTCACTAAGGTTTTGATATTCCTCCATGATTTCACTTCTTAGGAACCTTATGCCAAGGTTTTGATATTCCTTCATGATTCACCTCTTAGGAAGCTTACTTCTCAAGTAATGGTCATGAATGGGGTTTTATTTAAGATTAACATTCAAGCTATTTTATTTGCAAAACTACAAACTTTGTGAATGGCCATAACATTACTTAAAGCATTCCACGAAGCTTATATTATGTTTAAAAATCTCTCCAATCCTTGGTGAAAACTTCCATATTATCTCAAGCACAATAACTTGTTGAGTTTTCATTTAAAACAAAAAAATTTAGATCATAGAATTTATCACACAGAGCCTTGAAAATAAATTAGTAGAAGCAAAATAAATTTCCAAGTACATAAACAAATCTTTGCTGCCCTTCAAGTAAGCTTTTTATTAATGTTCTCAAAACTTACAAGGGCGTCTCAACTAAGGAAATTTTACCCACTGGAAAAGAAAATATACAACAAATTCTTGGCAGTTGTACAAGGTTGAGATAATTTCGACTTGCACTCTTGAAAATCATGTTGAAGTATGTAACTAGGTTCGGTCTTCATAATTATGAAATGTACTCTTGATTCTTGTATATTGTAAAAAGAAAGAAAAATTATTATTATTATTTTTGCAGCATGGGTTTCATGCTCAAGGTCAGTTTTATTTATAGGTTAAGCACCCATTGAGTGCTTCTAGGTTTTCTCAAGGATAAAAAAAAAAGTCGTTGTCATATGTAAAGACCCCATTGGGCACTTTGTATCATGTAAAGAAAATTTATGTAAGTCATTTTGAGTCGTAAAAGATCCTCGAAGATCAAGTCAGCCTAGCTGCAACAAGTCAGCCTTCTAGGGATGACAAGTCGGCCTCATGAGGGCTATTCGACCTCCATAGAAGCCTATAAATAAGGAGAACTCAACCTCATGGATCATCCAAGCAATTAGTTGAAGCACAAGAACGACAAGGAATAGCCAGCAAAAAAGAGGAGTACCAAAGGAAGGAGAAGCAAATGATCAAAAGGATTGTTTTAGCGCTGAATCTTCCACCTGTGCGAAATTAGGGCATCAATCTTGTTGCAACAAGGACTTAAATTGCGGTCACGTTATGAAGCCGAAGTTTGGGGTTCAATAGATCATGTTTGCAGGTCGAGTTGTCAAGGAAGAGAAGGCTAACCAAGCAAAGGAGAAAGGAGGTAAAATTCCATTATTCTCTCATACGTGCCAGCTGGGGTTTTTACTGTAGAGACTGAAAAGTGCAGTTCTGAAGCAGTGACCAAAATCTGAAGTAGGGGTCGTAAATATGAAGTAATTTGACTAGCATCGACTTGGTGGAAGATAAGCTAATCAAAGGAGAGGTTTGACTTGGTCTTGGAGGGGTCTTGGTCTTGGAATTCGTCATTTGAAGATTTTATAAGAAGAGAAGAATTCTTGTGGTTTTCCTCTCAGGAGGAGAGGTTTTGACCCTGGCTAGCCTCCTACATTTTGTGTCTTCTTGTTGTTGAAGAAAGTGTAACTAGGTTCGGTCTTCATAAATGTACTTTTGATATTTGTATTTATTCAAGAAAAGAAATATTATTTTTGTTATATTTATCAATCAGCTTCTTGCTCATTGAAATAGGTCTAGCACATGTTAAAGTGCTATAGGTGAGTCAAATAGTCAAAAGAAAATGTTGAAGACCTTAATGGAATGTCACACCATGTATATATTTGTATAAGAGTCAAAGAATATCTCTCCAAGGTAGGATAAAGTCCTCTCCATGCAACAACATCATCAAAGAAGCAATTCCAATGCAAAAGAAGTGAAGTCGGCCTACTGTCCTCAAGTCGGCCTAAAGGAGGGACAATCCTCTATATATAGAGGTTGTCCACTCCTCCAATGACAAGCCTATTAGCGAGAAGAAAGACGAGTTAAGGGTGAAGGGAAAGCGAGTTTAAGGAGCCTCTAGTGCAGCGAAGAAGGAGAAGTCTAACTGAAGTTGAAGGGATTGTTTTTAGGGTGAAAAATAGTCACACGTGCGAGAAAAGAAGGGCAGTCTGCGGTCATAACAGTAGCAAGATCACAATCATACATATCTTATCATTTGGGCTAGTAAATTAGGCCTATAAGGCCTCCTACTCAAGCGAAGAAGAGGGTCTCTCAAGCGAAGGAGAAAGGAGCCAAAAGTATAAGCGAAACCTCCCACTGTAAGCCATTGGTCTCGCCAACATTGTGCTTTGATCTTATGAGAGATAACACTGTTAGTCAAGGCCTTGCTATGAACAATGTTGGTTACTATGATGCTATAATAGATCGATTGCCAATCCGGTTTCTCTTATGTGAATTCTTCAAGATTGAAAAATAGCCATACACCTTGTAGTGATTTTTGAATACCTCCCTAGTTAAGAGGGAGCGTTGAAGAAAGTGTAACTAAGTTCAGTCTTCATAAATGTACTTTTGATATTTGTATTTATTCAAGAAAAGAAAAATGATTTTTGTTATATTTATTAATGATTTTCTTGCTCATTGAAATAGGTCTAGCACATGTTAAAGTGCTATAGGTGAGTCAAAGAGTCAAAAGAAAATGTTGAAGACCTTAAGGGAATGTCACACCATGTATATATTTGTATAAGAGTCGAAGAATATCTCTCCAAGCAAAGTCAAAGTCCTCTCCATGCAACATCATCATCAAAGAAGCAATTCCAATGCAAAAGAAGTGAAGTCGGCCTACTGTCCTCAAGTTGGCCTAAAGGAGGGACAGTCCTCTATATATAGAGGCTATCCACTCCTCCAACGACAAGCCTATAATACCTCTGAAATCAGTGAGAAGAAAGACGACTTAAGGGTGAAGGGAAAGCGAGTTTAAGGAGCCTCTAGTGCAACGAAGAAGGAGAAGTCTAACCGAAGTTGAAGGAACTGTGTTTAGGGTAAAAAACAGACATGTGCGAGAAAAGAAGGGCAATATGCGATCATAACAACAAGAAGATCACAATCATACATATCTTATCGTTTGGACTAGTAAATTAGGCTTATAAGGCCTCCTACTCAAGCGCAGAAGTGGGTCCTCATAGAAAATGAAGTGAGTGAATATATCACAGGATCAATCATCAAACCTTCTTAAGAGAAATCTCAAGCACTGTCAAAGTACATGAAAGGAGAAATAAGGGCTCAAAGAATTCTCATATAGTCAATAAAGGATTCTCTCATCCCTTATGTAGCAAAGTTAAAGACAACGAAAGAGATCTATGAAAAATTGGTAGAATTGTTCCTTGTAAGGACTGCAGGAGAAATCATATCATTGAGAACCAAATTATACAAGATGAAGGTATCAAAGGAAGAAGGGGTAGCCTCATACCTTATGAGGGTATCTCAAATAAGAGACCAACTACAAGAGCTAGGAGAAATAATTTATGATCGAGAGATGACCACCATTGTGCTCAATGCACTACTTGATGAATGGGGCAATTTTGTATCAAGCATCTATGGGAAGAAGGAAACCACTCCATTCAGTGATCTATGCTCATTATGCAAGGTTGAAGAAACTAGATTAAAAGCAAAGAACAATGTTGGATCAATTGAACAAACTCAAACATTTGCAGCTATGGCAAAGAAGAAAGGGAAGACTTGAAAGGGATTTTAAAAGAAGATCGACCAATCAAAGATTCAATGCTATGGATGTAATGATTATGGGCACTTCAAGAGAAATTGTCCTAAACTCAAGAAGGACAACAAGAAGAGAAAGGAAAGGAATGAAGCCCATGTCACTGAAGAAGTAGAAGAGCTTGAAAAGAAGAAGTCAAAGGAGGAAGTAAAAGACCTCTACTATGATTGAGATGACATTATATACTTGGTTCTTTTCAGTTTGTAGAAGATAGAAAGTCATGATAGAAAGATAGTTTTAAAACCAGGCCGGTCTAAATCGGATTCGGCTTGGTAGACCAAGCCGGACCCTTGCCCAGAACGACTCGGTAGAAAAACCAGTCCGATGGTTGGTTCGTTACTGAACCGGCCAAGTTGGACACCGACTCCATTGGTTCGGTAATGGATCGGCTGGCTCGACCGAGCCTGTATTAAATCGACTGAGCTAGTCTGTGGGGAAAAATGGCGGCAACTCGAACTTGAAACTTATTTTTTTTTTGGTTTTTTTTCTTCTTAATGCCTCTACCCATTGGGCACTTTGTATCTTGTAAAGAAAATTTATGTAAGTCATTTTGAGTCATAAAAGACCCTCCAAGATCAAGTTGGCCTAGCTGCAACAAGTTGGCCTTCTAGGGATGAAAAGTTGGCCTTATGAGGGCTATTCGAACGCCATAAGAAGCTTAAATAAGGAGAAGTGAAGGATCAAAAAGATTGTTTTAGGGCTGAATTTTCCACACGTGCGAAATTAGGGCATTGATCTTGTTGCAACAAGGACAAAAATCGCAGTCACCTGATGAAGCTGAAGTTTGGGGTTTAATAGATCAAGTTTGTAGGTCAAGTTGTCAAGGAAGAGAAGGCTAACCAAGTGAAGGAGAAAGGAGGTAAAATTTACCATTATTCTCTCACACATGCCAGCTAGGGTTTTTGCTGTAGAGGCCGAAAAGTGCAGTTCTGAAGCAGTGACCGAAATCTGAAGTAAGGGCCCAAAATCTTAAGTAATTTGACTAGCAGACTTTGTGGAAGATAAGCTAATCAAAGTAGAGGTTTGACTTGGTCTTGAGGGCTCTTGGTCAAAGTTCTTAGGTCTTGGAATTTGTCATTTGAAGATTCTATAAGAAGAGAAAAATTCTTGTGGGTTTTCCTCTCGAGAGGAGAGGTTTTGGCCCTAGTTATCAACTTACATTTTGTGTCCTCTTGTCTCATTGATCTTCATTGTTAGGTAGCCGTTTGATGATAAAAGAGCACTATAATAATCAAGATAAGAAGAAGTTAATTACAAGCATATCAAGTTAAGTAAAAACACATCACAAGCGGTTATCAAAGTGAGAGAAATCATCTAATTTAGCTACCCTTGATTTATCAACAAATTAGTTGAGACTGTACGACTTTCCTGGGTTGAACTTCTGCTTCTACACTTGATTGTATGACCTCCTTAGTTGAAATCGTATGGCCTCCACAAATTTGGTTGAAGTCGATTTCCCTTTGTTACTTTGTTTCCCTCTTCTTCTTAGCCTGCACATTGAGTGAACTCCTTTGTCAATTTGTGCAATTGAGTTATCGTGTCACTTTTCCTTCTATCGTGCCCCACTTTTATAATTTTCAGTTTATGACTAAGTCCCCACAACCCCAATCTTTTATAGAGATTGATGGTTGAGTTTAAATCCCAATCTTACTAGAGATCAATGGTGGAGATTTATCTAAATCACTAGTGTAATTAAATGCACTTTATTAGATTTTTCATAACTTAAAATCAAGAGGCTCTTTACTTTTAATAAAATGAATTACAAAAGAGAAAGGACTCAAATGACTTCTTGCATGTTTGACAAAAAACCTATGTGGAAGTTCTTGCCTGAGTTACTATTGGGTTGTGTTATATTCTTTCCACGACTAGCCCACGTAGTTAACCGGGGGGTTAGAGGGGGGGGGCAGAGCCCCCCCTTCATTGCGCTGATTGCATAGCGGGGGGGTCACAGGGGGTTTGAGGGGTGCAGGTAACCCCCCTCTATGGGGTCCGGGGCAACGCCCCAGAAAATTTTGTTTTTTGGACCCTATATTAGGTTGGGCGGACCTACCTATGGTTTTGTGCATGATTTTCGCACATGGTTTTGGACGCGATGGTTTTCGGTCCATGGTTTTGGATGCGATGGTTTTCGGTCCATGGTATTGGATGCTACGGCATATATAAATATGTATTGTAACATTGAAAGGAACATAATGAAAAATCAAGCTGGTAGTCCCGATTTTGGAATCTAGGGGAAAATCTCTGTGTATATGTGTTTTATGTGTTATGCTCTCGCATTGTTTATCTTTTGTGTTTTAGAATTCGTATGCAGGTAATTTCTGTACAGGGTTAAAACCTACAGTTAGAAACATCAACACTCCCTCTTAGTGAGGAAGGAATTTTGCACTAATCCAAGTTTGTCTCTAAAGGCCTCAAACTTCCCTTTTGTTAAGGGCTTGATTGGAATATCAATGACTTGTTGCTTCATGGGAATATGCTGGAGCTTCACAACTCCCTTTTGAATCTTGTCTCAAAAGAAGTGGTACTTGATCTCTATGTGCTTGGAGTTGTCATGGAACATTGTTTTCTTAGAGAGTTTGACACAACTGGGATTATCACAATAGATTACTGTAGGATCCAACTCTTGATGAAACAACCCTTCAAGTATCTTGTGAAGGCAAATGGGCTCACAACTCATTGTACTTGTTTCCATATACTCTATCTCTATTGCACTGAGTGGTAAAAAAGTTTGCTTCTTGCCAAACTTGGATATCATCACTGATCCCAAACTAAAGCAACACCTTGAGGTGCTCTTCTTGTCTGCTGCACTGCCTGCCTAATTTAAGTTTGTATACCCCTACAACCTCACTTCAACATCTCAAATATACCTCAGACTATATTTCACTATATCTCACATATATTTGAGCATATGTTTTGTTGCTACCCAATGCTCCTGCCTTGGCTCCACCATGAACTGATTTAACATTTTCACTGCAAAACATATATTTGGCTTGATGGTGATCAAATATATCAAATAACCAATCACTTTTGGCGGAGCCCATGCTCAACAAATATCCCTCAATCCTAGAATACCATGCTTTCAGTGCTTGCTCGAGTCCGTGCAAGTCTTTCTTAAGCCTACACATCATCTACATATAATACTCAAAATGAGTAGATTAGTCCCAACAAATATGTAGTATAAGTTAGGATCTACTTCACTTTGGTAGAGCCCATGCTCAACAAATATTTGTCAATCCTAGAATACCATGCTTTCGATGCTTGTTGTTGAAAATGTAACTAGTTTCATTCTTCATAATTGTTGTACTCATTTCAATGTGTATCTTATGAAACAAACAAGAGAAGAAAAGAAAAAGTTATTATTATTAAAAGCATGGGTTTCATGCTCTTTATTGATAGGCAAATGGGCTCACAACTCATTGTACTTGTTTCCATATACTCCTCTATTGCACTTAGTGGTAAAAAACTCTGCATCTTGCCAAACTAGAATATCATCACTGATCCCAAACTAAAGCAACACCTTGAGGTGCTCTTCTTGTCTGCTGCACTGCGTGCCTAATTCGAGTCTGTATACCCCTATAACCTCACTTCAACATCTCAAATATACCTCAGACCATATTTCACTATATCTCGCATATATCTGAGCATATGTTTCGCTGCTACCCAATGCTCCTACCTTGACTCCACCATGAACTGATTTAATATGTTCACTGCAAAACATATATTTGGCTTGATGTTGACCAAATATATTAAATAATCAATCACTTTTGGCGGAGCCCATGCTCAACAAATATTCGTCAATCTTGGAATACCGTGCTTTCGGTGCTTGCTTGACTCTGTGCAAGTCTTTCTTAAGCCTACACATCATCCTACATATAATACCAAAATGAGTAGATTAGCCCCAACAAATATGTAGCATAAATTAGGATCTGCTTCACTTTTGGCAGAGCCATGCCCAACAAATATTCGTCAATCCTAGAATACCATGCTTCCAATGCTTGCTGTTGAAAATGTAACTAGTTTCAGTCTTCATAATTGTTATACTCATTTCAATATGTATCTTATGAAATAAACAAGTGAAGAAAAGCAAAAGTTATTATTATTAAAAGCATGGGTTTCATGCTCTTTATTGATGGTATTCTAGGTAAAAGCATGTTCTTTGTGCTTCTAGGGTTTGTTAGGTCTTAGGATTTATTGTCACGAGTCAAAGGAGTCAACATCATGTTTATAAGACCCTTTCGAGCAAAATGTAATTGTAAAAAGAATTATTTTTGAGTCTAGAAAGTCTTGGAAACTCCAAAAGTACAAGTCGACCTAAAGGAGGGAATTTGACCCCTTGAGAAGGCTATATAAAGAAGCAATTCGACCTCATTTAGCACTCACTCACTTCACAAGTTCGATCTATCAAGAAAGAGTTCAATCTGTAGCTGGGAAGCAGGAAGAAGAAGAGCGAAGGTGTGGAAGAAGAAAGAAGGACAAAATATATTGTTTTTGGGCTCTATCTCTCTCTCACGTGCGAAGTTCTAGGGTTTCTGGCGCTGTAGAAGGAGGCCAAAATTGCAGGTCCAAGTTGTAGGCAGACGAAGTGCAGAACCTTGTAACTGGAGAGAAGAATATCCTACTTTGACCTCATTGACCTTAGGAGGAGCTGTCTTGCAAAATTAGGAGGCAAAATTCGGGCTTTTGTGGAAGCTGCAATGTTGAAATTGCAGGACAAGTTTTATTATTGAAGTTGGCAGGTCAAAGTTGCATTTTGAAGCAGGTTGGTGCAGAATCATGGAAGGACTTGTTGGAGGGATGATTTGGTACTTAGAGGAGGACTTGGTCTAGGGTTTGGGTTTTTGTGCCTCAATTGAAGTAGATTTGATAAGAAGAGAAGAGTTTTTTGGGTTTTCCCCTTGGAGGGGTTTTGCCCTAGTTGAGAGCATAATTTTTGTGTCCTCTATTGTTGTTGTTTCATTCTTGATATTTGTTTGATGAAAAGATCTAACTAAAGAACACAAGAAGAATAACTAAGTTCATAAGCAAGTATTAAAGGAAAAGGAAATTAATATTTAATAAGCTGCCACTTTGTGTTTTCTAACATGGTATCAAAGCTAAGGTGAACAAGGAAGGCATCTGGAAGGACACTAGAAGGAATTACTTGTCAAAGTGAAGCAAAAAGGAAACTCTGGAGGAAAACTTGAAGAAGAAGACTTCAAGAAGGATTATCTCTTGAAGGAATCTAGTTGAAGACTCGTTGGTAGAAGACCTATTGACCTAGAAGGAGGGTTTTTACACTGAAGAAGATCAAGACTACATCAAAAGAAAACTACAAGAAGATTGTTGATCATTCTTGAAAGAGGATCTATTCGGAAAAAGCATCAAAGGATCTTGTTATCACTCTTCCCTCTTGGAAGTTGTTCCAAGGACATTATTGAAGTCTCTTCAAAGATATTGAAGGCATCAAGAAGGTTGAAGACATCATCAAGGAGAATCTTGGATATCAAGTAAGTATTATATTATTACATCATGTCTGAATCTACAAGTCATATGGGTTCTTTCTGCAAGGAGAGCAATAAGCTCGTTGGAGCATCAAATTATCTAGCATGGAAGAAAAGGTTTGACCTAATTCTCACAAAACACGAAGTAATGGAGTATGTTATTGGGGAAATTACTGAACTGAGCAAAGGCAAGACACCATAACTAACAAAGTATAAGAAAGGGGAAGTAAGGGCTCAAAGGAGTTAAATCCATTAACCTTGTTCCATTTGTTGCAAATTTGAAAACTTCCAAGGCTATGTATGACAAGCTAGTGAACTTGTACTTTGTAAGTACATCAGAACAAAAGATGTCTTTGCGGAATAAGCTATATAGAATGAAGAAATCAAAGGATGAGGATGTGGCATCCTTTCTCATGAAAGTCTCTCAACTAAGAGACCATCTGCAAGGACTTGGGGAAACAATTTTTATTCAAAAGTAACAATATGTGTACTAAATGCATTACCATTGGAATGGATCAACTTTGCAACAAGCATCTACTCCAAGAAAGATTCAACTCATTTTGATGAGTTGTGGGCTCAATGCATATTGGAAGAATCAATGATCAAGGTGAAAGATGACATTGGATCCTATGAGCAGTCTCAACCCTCTCTAGCTTGAGTTAAGAAGTTGAAGAAGGGAAAGTTGGGAAAGTCCAAGAAGAAAGACATGTCCAAGGTTCAATGCTTTAAGTGCAATGAGTTTGGACACTTTAAAAGGCACTGTCCAACCCAACAAAACAATAATAGAAAGGAAAGAAGTGAAGCTCATGTAGTTGAGGCTATGGGAGAACATGAGAAGAAGCCGAAAAAGGAAAAAGTGAAGGATCTTTACTACTAAAAAAGACTCATTGACTGTTAGGTTTTTTATAAGGATTAATATTTCCTTTAGAATAATATGTCTTGCATAACATTATATAGAGAAGCATATGATAAATAACATGTCTAGAATTTGCATGATTAAGTTGCTTTGTAGAGATCATCTAGATAGATGGATAGATAGACATAATGTTCATCCAGGTATTATTTAACATTATGTTAGAAGTTGTCATCCTGCTTAGTTGAATCATCATGATTTAGTAAGGATCATCATTTTGGAAGATCCTTGGGAAAAGCATGATGACTAGGTTAGTAGACATTCCATGTAATGTGGAATCAATACTGTTAAAGGGATGAAAGAATGCAATGGGTTAAGTTGCAGGCTCACTTTAGGGTAGATAGCTAGATGATTGGGTGAAAGCATAGGAATGCATGCTGGATATAAAATTTTGATAAGATTCATGTGTATAGAATCTTGTGAAAAGAAAGTTGGTCATAAAATATGCTTAAGTATATGGATATATGATGCTTGAAAAGAATATAATTTGACTTACTTTACGATGAATAAAAAATTAAGACTTTCTCTAGAATTCATTGATTAAAATCCCAATATAATCTTCGAAAGAAAAGTTTTAACTTGGTAATCAAGTTCGATCCTTGGGCACTCTGATGCATGAAGGAAGATTCGTGTGGAGATGGACCATGAGGATGTTGGTGGAACGAGAAGGTCATCATAATGAGGTAAGTCTGATTTTAATTATTGTTGGTTATTTGGTTAACATATTATTTTGCTACCTGGGAGGTTGTTGTAGGAATTCATGATAATAATTGAGGCAAAGTTCAATTGTATGAATGTAGAGTATTGAGGGAAGCTCAATATCTAGTACTTGGCAACTGTAAAGTCAAGATGTGACCATCTCGAGATCGAAAGGTAGCAGTGCGAGAAGATAACCTGAAGGTTAAAGTAGGTCACTTTCATGGGGAAGCTATGGTTGGTTTGAAGTTTGCAAAGACTCGATGCAATGCCTTCATGTCAAAGACAAAAGTGATGAGCAAGAGAGATGACCTGGATCTTGTCACAAGAATGAAGAGTGGAGATGGCTCCATGTTACATCTAAAAGAAAGCAATTAATGTCGAAGAAAGAGGGAGCCATGTAGCCTATGAAGATCAAATAGTTGGTACTCATATGAAGACAAGCTATAAGGCTAGTGATGCTGTCTTCCCAAATAGAAAGGAAGTTTGAAATCTCCTCTAGATTTGAGAGGGAGCAAAGGAGTCTCCTTGAATAGGAGCGAGGATCTATTCTTTGATTACAAAGAGAATGGGGATGTCCTCTTTGGTTGAGAGGGAGTGATGTGGGACATCACATGTGCATTCTCTTCTTCAGATGAGAAGATAATGAAGGACTGGATAAGCATCTGTGGTTTCCTTGAGGATAAAGTATCAAAGAAAGGAAAGGTACTGACACCCTTTGAGGATGGGACAAGAATCTAAGAGAAGAGTGGTCGAAGAGGACTGATATTCTTTGAGGACTCATGTATGGAGATGGAAGATAAGAATAGTCCTAAAAGGACATACCTTGTGGACATCTGGATGGGGTATGTGCCTTGTAGTGGTAGTGCGGTATCACACGTAAAGCCTCCCAACATAATGCTCTTAAATAAAGTAGAGCTTGTCAAGTTAGGCCTCAGTGACAGTGCTAGTTATAATGGTGATGCTTACAGTATGGCTTATCAACCTGACTCTTCTTCAATTTGAGAATGATGTTGTACTAGTTGTAGAATTATGAATACATCCCTAGTTAAGAGGGAGTGTTGAATATGTAACTAGTTTAGGTCTTCATAATTGTTGTATTCATTTCAATATGTATCCTATGCAACAAACAAGAGAAGAAAAAAATAAGTTATTATTATTGAAAGCATGGGTTTCATGCTCTTTATTGATGGCATTTTAGGTAAAAGCATGTTCATTGTGCTTCTAGGGTTTGTTAGGTCTTAGGATTTATTGTCACGAGTCAAAGGAGTCAACATCATGTTTATAAGCCCCTCCAGGGAAAATTGTAATTTTAAAAAGAATTATTTTTGAGTTGAGAAAGTCCTGGAAACTCCAAAAATACAAGTTGGTCCTAATAGTTACAAGTTGGCCTAAAGGAGGGAATTCAACCCCTTGAGAAGGCTATCTAAATAAGCAATTCGACCTCATTTATCACTCACTCACTTCACAAGTTCGATCTATCAAGAAAGAGTTCGATCTGTAGCTCAAAAGTAGGAAGAAGAAGAGCGGAGGTCTAGAAGAAGAAAGTAGGACACAATATATTGTTTTTGGGCTCTATCTCTCTCTCACGTGCGGAGTTCTAGGGTTTTTGGTGCTACAGGAGGAGACCGAAATTGCAGGAGGACAAAGTGAAAAACCTTTTAGCTGGAAAGAAGAATATCCTACTTTGATCTTGTTGACCTTAGGAGGAGCTGTCTTGCTCTAGGAAGGTCTCAGGAGGAGGTAGAATTAGGGTTTTTGTGGAAGCTGCAAGGCCGAAATTGCATGGTCGAAGTTGTAGGACGAGTTGCAGTATTGAAGCTGGCAGGTCGAAGTTGCAGTTTGAAGCTCGTTGGTGTAGAATTAGGGAAGGACTTGTTGGAGGTCTGATTTGGTACGTGGAGAAGGACTTGGTTTAGGGTTTGGGTCTTTGTGTCTCAATTGAAGCAGATTCTATAAGAAGAGAAGAGTTTTATTGGTTTTCCCCTTGGAGGGTGTTATCACTCTAAAATTTCCCTAGAGTTGTTATGAAAGAAATGATAGAGGTAACCACAAACCTACTTTTGAGATCAGGCTCTATCCTTCCAAATGCTTAGAGGGGGTTCTCTCTTTATGATTTAACTTTGTTTAGTTAATTGATTTTAGGCTAGTTATTTAAGCTTTGATTGGTTTTTGATTTCGATTTGGTGGTGGAATCACTGACTTAGATGGATAGAGGGATGTCTTTTACCATTGGGCTATGGGGTCAAGTGTCAAGAAAACAGGTCTGAATCAAGTTCTAAAGATACTGTTTACAAGGCAAGGTAGCTGAGAGATTTCAGATCTTTTAGGCTGGATGGTGAAGTGGTTTTCAATCGGGGTCAAGGAGCAATTAAGGGTTCCTGAAACCGGATAATGAGGGAAATGGTAGGGGTCAATCGAAACTAGGGAGCAATGAAGGATTCCCTACTTTGGATATTAGAAGAAAACATTAAAATGATTAACTGTTCAAGACAGAGTGTACTTAAACAAATTCTGTAATAAATTTCCAGTTATTTCATTCAATTTATATAACATGCAAGTTTGTGAAACACTTAAGAAAATAACATTTTGACAACAGAAAATACTTCACTGAAGTGGACCAACACATGTAATGTCTTTATTACTCAGTCCAGTCTACTGACTTGAAAAATGGTACAATGAACCCTTAGGTTTCAGATCAATACAACTATAGAAATGTCTAGCAATCCACACTCTATACTTCGAATTATGAAGTATTTATACAAAAATAGTTACAAAATATCCCAAACTATCTTGGGAATTATTCTAGGAAAAAGAAATATCTTCATGCAAGAAGATAGAGACAGATATTCAACTGCTGTAAGTTTCCCTGTTTGTTTGGCTGTGCTGTCTTTATGCTTTGACCTTTTGCTGTTTTTTCTCCTTTGCTGTTGGTCTTCCATGCTGACTGTTCTTTTTACTTTGCCTTTTAATTGATACTCTTTGACTAGGCTGACCTGTTGCTTTTCTTTCACTGCTCTGTATTCACTTTTACCTTGCAATTTCACAGTAGATCATTTAGTTTTTCCCAAGTCTCTGTATCTGGTAATTTGATATTTACCTTCTGTAGCCTTCATCTGCTTCTATGTATTTTGCAAATGTGGGCTTGTTCACAAAAAGGTGTTTTACCTCGTGCTGGAGGTAAAATAGGTTCTCAAATGTCTGGTACAGAACCTTTCCTGTAGGGCTGGAACCTGCAGAAAGGAACTAGTATCAATCTGCTTTTCCACATCAATTAAGGTATTCTCCACATCTATTAAAGTATTTTCCAACCATTCTGACTAGTTGGCATATCTTTCAATGTCTGGCCTGGGCTCATGTATGAAAGGACTTAACTTGAATTTGAGCCTTAGTTTGTTTATGACTCCATTAGGGTCATACTGCCACATGAAACTGCTTTTGAAGTTCATTTGCTGTAAGATTTTCTCTACCTCTTGTCCAGCTTCCCTATTATTACAAATAAAAGGGCCCAATTGGTTTTTCATCTTACACTGAGTTTTCTTCCTAGCTGACAGGAAATGAACTTCATCAGAGTTTATGATCTGCTTGAAATATTCTAATGCAAATATCCTCATGGGGAGGTATTTGGGCAGCTTGTAGGGGGTGAGCTGGCATCCATATATCTTGATTTCTGTGTGGTCCTGGTATAGATACCAATCTCCCACTCTATTGTTCTTAGCCAACTATAAAACTCTCTTGATATCATCATTGATCCTAGGTTGATAACTACTGGTTAGCATGTTTACAAACTGGATGAACAAATGAATCAATGAAATCTTTATAAGAAAAAACAGTGGAATATCTTTGGATCAATGGTGTCCAAAAGATGACAAATCTTGGATTGCCCTTGGTGTCTAACTTTTGGATGCTGACTGGAAACTTGTCTGACTGAAAGTATAAGAACATATGAAATAATACTGATGAATATTTGAAGACTCTCTCATTTGGCAATCTAATAAATTGTTCATGGATTTTGTCTGCCAAGAACTGAGCAAAGTTGTAAATTGTAGCTGGAGGTTTGCCTGGGCAAAAGATAGAAAGGAAAGCAAGAACAACCTCATCCACATGTTGATCAGTGGTGTACCCTAAGATGCAAGAGAGCATGGTTATAATTTGTCTGCCTCTCAGAGAAAATGGTGGCAACATATGGAGGACTATCTTTTGGAGTATGAGACTCTTCAATGATGAAAGTCTGAAAGATCTGAGCTTTCTTGGGAAGGTCTAGCTTCGTGTAGAGGTCAATTAAGCCTTCAAAGGAAAGTGGGGTCTCATTTGGGCCTGGTTGGATCTGCAGCATTTGATTTATTGACTTTGCAGTAATAGTGAATAAGACATGTTGGTCAGGAGAGACTATGGCTCTTTGACCGGGGACATAACAAGCTTGGCAGAAGTGGATGATTTCTGGGAATTGGTGCACCCGTGGGAACAAGTATTTGGGCAAATTTGATTCCCATAGGTAAATGTCATCATTTTGGTTCATGAACTTATCTTTACTCCAGCAGTGGAGTTTCAGTAGGTAGCTAGGGGAAGCAGTATCTTTAATTTGAAATTCTCTGTCGGCTAATGGGAGGTGGTCAATATCCAGGTGAGGGGTTTGCAGGGGTCTTACATCCAAAGAGCTTTGGGAAGCCATAATTTGGTTTATTCAACTAAATTACCTTTTCTTTGGCTTTAGGAGTAAGGTTAGAACGTCTGGAACAGTGGGGAGGGTAATTATAATTTGTAGAAAAAGGGGTTTGGATGCACAATAAGTTTTTCTTCAGTCTAGCAAGGTTTCTTAATTAATTAACCCTTTAATAATCACTGTGCACAGATTAAATTATAGGGCCGTTCTGGTTCTTTCAAGAATACCTGGAAATTGACGATTTGGTGCGCAGTCAGGGTTCTATGGTAGCAGCAGAGGTTTTAGAGGCTTCAATTATGTATTCGCTGCTTCAATTTGGTGTCTGCAGTGCCTTCTAGTTGCAAAAGGTGGCTAAAAAGGTTGCACAGAGGTTCAAAATTTCGGAATTGGTTAACAGAGGTTTGCAGCGAAAATGAGTGAAAAGAGCAAAATGGGGCTTTTTCGGCCTTTTAACCAACAACGGTTAGATTTTCGCGCGAGGTTTAGTAAATGAACAGTGGGTAGTTTTGCTTTTACGTGGGGAGGCGGTTTTGTGCCATATCGCACCGCTTTTGGGTGGAGGGCGGTATTTTTCGTGAGCACGCGATATAACTTGGTGCCGCCACGTAGGAAAACAGTGTCGGGCCAAAGCCGCAAATATCCCGTGCTCTTGGGACCTTTAACTGTCAGATTGAGAACTGCATGATATGGATGTGCGCCGCTGAATCTGGAGGTGGGAGATCGGAGGGATATCACCCAGTGAGGTTGCACGGACGAAGTTAGGATATGGTTGGCGGGGCCCGGGGTTTAATTACAATGAATTGTAATTAATTAAAAGGTAATCATGAGATTTAAATATAAGCAATGGGTTAATAAAGGTGGGGACCATGAGTTTATATGGTGGAGTTTTTAACTATATACAAAGGTTTGGTGAGTTAAAAGGGTGTTAGGGAATTATAACATGGGGGGGTTTAATTACATGAAACGAGACTTTAGGAAATAACTTAGGATAAAGGGGTTTAGTGGGTTTTTAAGGGGAAAAGGGAAATTAATAAGGGGGGAACGTATTATTTGTGATGGGAATGGGTTTTACACTAGGGAAAAGGGGTTTTGGGAAGGGGGGATGATTGTTAAAGGGTAATGTGTAGGGAAATGTGTGAAACAAAGGGATAAACGGTCAAAATGAGGGGAAAGGGTTTTTACAAGTAATGAAGGGATAATGGGGGGAAATTAGTAAATAAGCTTTAGTGAATGTCCTTTCTCCTTGACAATTCCTCTTGCGCATGAAACATAGGAAGTATGATGGAGGTGCATTTGAGCTAGCAACCCTATGCACTTTGCGAAACTTCTTCTACCTACCCTTTATTTACCCTAGCATTTTCTCTTCATTAATTGGGTGCATTTGAGCTTGCTGACCCTTCATTTTTTTTTTCTTTGATAAGCAAACTATCTAATTCTAACCTTATAACTTCCAATGGCTCAGATTAAACTGATGAGCTCATTATTATTCTTTACTTAACTACTGATCTGCGAAGATTAAATAGTGTGGCTAGATCTTTATTCTCTATCTATTAACATGAAATTTAAAGCATGAATGAATCAAGATTAAACTATTTGACCATCATGGATTGTGGCATTTTTGACAAGCTGCACACAATCTTATTTTGCAAAGTAAAGTAAAAGGTAGTGGCATTTGAATTTGCACACTTTCATGATCTATTTTTATCTCTTTTTTGGGGTTCAAAATTTTTCCTTTTTTTTTTTCACTTTTTCTTTCTTTTTGTCCTTTGATTATTCTTTTAGGACATACCCTCTTTACATTTTTTAATTTTAATATGGGAAAACATTTTGCAGAAAGCAAAAGTATGTACAATATTACAAGACTAACCATAGCCAATTCAAAATTATGAATCCTATTATTATAGGACCCTAACAAAGGGTTTTGTGCTGGCTGAGAGCCTAATTTCTGTGTCTTCTATTTTTGTTGTTTCATTCTTGATATTTGTTTGATGAAAATATCTAATTAAAGAACACAAGAAGAATAACTAAGTTCATAAGCAAGTATTAAGGAAAAGGAAACTAAGATTCAATAAGTTGCCACTTTGTGTTTTCTAGCACTTGCTCGAGTCCATGCAGGTCTTTCTTAAGCCTACACAAATGAGACTCCTTCCCATGTACCTCAGAGCCCCAAGGTTACTCAATGTACACCTCTTCTTCAATGGCCCCATTGTGGAATGTTGTCTTCACATCCATTTGATGTATCCTCCATCCCATGATTGAGACAATACATCACATCTCTAATAGAAGTGTACCTAACAACTGAAGTAAAAGTCTCCTCATAGTTTTCTCCCTCTTTATGGGAGAACCCCCTTGCCACAAACCTTGCGTTGAATTTCTCAATGTTGCAATTTGTAGCATGCTTAATCTTGAAGAGCCCCTTGGAGCTTACAATTGATTTCCCCTCTGGTCTTGGCACTATGTCCCACACATCATTTTTCGTGATGTAGTTGTATTCCTCCACCATCACATCTTGCCATGCCTATTGGTTTTCTACCTCCTAGAAATTGGGGGGATTAGAATCAATAATGATGCTGCTATTCAGTGCCATGTAAGTTAGAAACTTCTCTAGAGGCCTTCTCTCCCTGAATGTGATTGTAGGAGACTCAACATACTCCTGAGCATCCCTAAATATATGTGTAAATCATTGAGGCTAATGTCTCCTCCTCCTCACTTTAAGGCTAACTTCCTAAATTGGAAGTTGTTGGTGTCATGTATGATCTTGGATCAACCTTCAAAGCTTCTTGCTCCTTGTCCTCTATCATTGGAATGGGCTCATGCAACTTCTTGGATGCAAATTCCTCCTCAAACATCACATCCTTCCTTCCCACGATTTTCCTTTGTGCTAGAATATAATCTTGTAAGCCTTCGCGAGTTCACTGTATCGCCTCAAACAAACACCGCATACTCGAGGGCTCCAACTTGGTCCTATTCTCTATAGGTACATGTATATATACTTGACAACCAAAGATGCAAAAGTGACTCACCTTCGGCTTCACACTGGTGAATGCCTCCTGGTGTCTTGTCCCCCAAGATTCCATGAAGACTCTTGTTCTGGATGTAGATTGTTGTGTTACATGGCTCTACCCAAAGAAACATGGGAAAACCCTGATCATGAATGATGGCCTTAACAATCCCTACGATAGACCTATTCTTCCTCTTTGCAACACCAATCTACCATGGGTTTTATGATACTGTTAGCTCCATCTTAATTCGTGCCTTCATGCAAAAATCGTTGAAGTTGTTAGAGGTATACTCACCCCCATTGTTTGACCTCAGCACCTTGATCTTCTTCCTTGTCTAGTTCTCCACAAGAGTCATAAACTCTTGAAACATGCTAAAGACTTAATCCTTTAGCTTTAGTAAATAGAACCATGTCATACGAGAATAATCGTCATCAATAAACGGAACTTAAAGCATGCCTCTTTGCATTTGTGCTATCGACATTGGTCTACACACCACTGAATAAATCAATTTCAAAATCTCCTTGGACTTATGCTTGTTGCTTGGGAAAGTAGCCTTGATGTCCTTGTCAAATGCGTGCCCTCTACATATGCCTTGTTGCTCAATGCTAAAAGTTAGAAAACCTGTGACCATCTCCCTAAGAATGGGTAATGCTCTATAATATAGGTACCCCATCCTCTTGTGCCACAACTCATGCAAGATGTCACTCCTATTAATCAAAGCTCGAATATGCTCACCCTATAACCTATAAAAATTACCTTCTCTAACTCCAATCACTTAAGCTGTGTTTGGGCTAAATCCTTTTGACTCGACAGATACTTGCGCTTTTTTGAACTCCACTGCAAGAGCCTTATCCTTCATGAAAGAAACTGGAAGCAAATTCTTCTTGAGCCCTGGAACAAGCAACATGTTCTTCAAGTCCAAAGAGCTCCCTGAGTTGGAATGAAATTGAACCAATTCTAGCTACTGAATATTTGGCATCATGACCAAGCCCCACCTGCACTGTTGACTCATGTTCTATTAGACTCATAAACAATTGTCGAGTTGATGTCATATGCCGAGATGTTCCATTGTTCACATACGAAGTGTTCCTTGGAATTCTACTTGTAGAAAGGTAAGAAACCGATGAGAAATCCTTCTCAAACTTTGTAGCAAACTCACTCATTTGAGTTTTTGCTGGGGTTGCCACTTGCTTCTGCTGCAACTTCCCTTTGCCTTTCTTCTTCTCTAGATACTGTGATGCCTAATGTTTGAACTTATGACAAGCGAAGCACTTGATTTTACTCAAATCCTTCTTTGCTCTTGTTTGTGTGACCAATTAGGGCCAAGTTGTTGTCATCTCCCTTCTTCCTGGCTTTTGACTCCATTAGAACTCCTTGACACAATCATCCCACAATCTCTCGAAGTTTGGAAGCTTCTCGCAAGCACAAATTCCTTGGATGAATGGTTCCCAGGAATTTGTCAAAACCGTTCAATGTCGTGTTCATTAGCTCAACGCCCTCCATCTTTTCTCCAATTGTTGTAAGCTGATCACAAATCTAAGTGATCTTCATGAGGTAACTGGTAGTTGTGTTAGATCTGAACATCTCAACGAATCTGAGCTTGTTTCTTAGGTTCGTCTTTTTGTTAATGTCCTTGATTTGGTAGAGGCTTACTAGGGCATCGAACATCTCCTTGGCCATACTCTTCATAAAAATGTGAGGAATCAAGTGATCCTTCATTGCACCCAAGATCACCCACTTGGCTTTAATCTCCTTCTTTTTGGTTGTCAATTGTTGGAGATTTATCGACAATGGAACTGCTTGCTCAATAATATCCCAAAGATCGTTTTCCTCCAAAAAAGATGTAACCCTAGCTTACTGTGGTAAGAATTTTGAGGCTCTATTCAAGCTGTCTCTGAATCTAAAACGTTTCGCTGCCATGTTCCCAGATCCAAGCAAACTAACTTGCAAATGTGCTTAGTCCTTCAAGCACCTAGCCAAAATAACTGTTGGTCCCTATATCTAGTAGATCTACTTTTGTAAATCAGATATGGTGTTGTAACTTAGTTATGTTATTATAAATACTATAGAGAGCCAACTCTGATACCAGGTTGAAAAATCTATCCAAACCCCAAGTGAAAAACTTCCGTATGATCTCAAGCACAATAACTTGCTGAATTTTAATTTTGAACAATCTGATCTATTAATGTTCTCGATTTGGTAGAGGCTTGCTAGGGCATCGAACATCTCCTTGGCCATACTCTTCATAAAAATGCGAGGAATCAAGTGATCCTTCATTGCACCCAAGATCACCCACTTGGCTTTAATTTCCTTATTTTTGGTTGTCAATTGTTGGATATTTATCGACAATGGAACTTCTTTCTCAATAATATCCCAAAGATCGTTTTCCTCCAACAAAGATGTAACCCTAGCTTACCGTGGTAAGAATTTTGAGGCTCTATCCAATCTGTCCTCGAATCTAAAACTTTTTGCTGCCATGTTCTTAGATCTAAGCAAACTAACTTGCAAATGTGCTTAGTCCTTCAAGCACCTAGCAAAATTAACTGTTGGTCCCCAGATCTAGTAGATCTTCTTTTGTAAATTAGATATGGTGTTGTAACTTAGTTATGTTATTATAAATACTCTAGAGACCCAACTCTGATACCATGTTGAAAAATCTATCTCAAGCACAATAACTTGTTGAATTTTAATTTTGAACAATCTGATCCGTTGATGTTCTCGATTTGGTAGAGGCTTACTAGGGCATCGAACATCTCCTTGGCCATACTCTTCATAAAAATGTGAGGAATCAAGTGATCCTTCATTGCACCCAAGATCACCCACTTGGCTTTAATCTCCTTCTTTTTGGTTGTCAATTGTTGGAGATTTATTGACAATGGAATTGCTTGCTCAATAATATCCCAAAGATCGTTTTCCTCCAACAAAGATGTAACCCTAGCTTACCGTGGTAAGAATTTTGAGGTTCTATCCATTCTCTCCTCGAATCTAAAACTTTTTGCTGCCATGTTCCCAGATCTAAGCAAAATAACTTGCAAATGTGCCTAGTCCTTCAAGCACCTAGCAAAAATAATTGTTGGTCCCCAGATCTAGTAGATCTGCTTTTGTAAATCAGATATGGTGTTGTAACTTAGTTATGTTATTATAAATACTATAGAGACCCAACTCTGATACCATGTTGAAAAATCTATCCAAACCCTAAGTGAAAAACTTACGTATGATCTCAAGCACAATAAGTTGCTGAATTTTAATTTTGAACGATCTGATCTGTTAATGTTTTGATTTGGTAGAGGCTTACTAGGGCATCGAACATCTCCTTGGCCATACTCTTCATAAAAATGTGAGGAATCAAGTGATCCTTCATTGCACCCAAGAACACCCACTTGGCTTTAATCTCCTTATTTTTGGTTGTCAATTGCTGGAGATTTATCGACAATGGAATTGCTTGCTCAATAGTATCCCAAAGATCGTTTTCCTCCAACAAAGATGTAACCCTAGGTTACCGCGGTAATAATTTTGAGGCTCTATCCAATTTGTCCTCGAATCTAAAACTTTCTGCAAACTAACTTGCAAATGTGCTTAGTCCTTCAAGCACATAGCAAAAATAACTGTTGGTCCCTAGATCTAGTAGATCGGCTTTTGTAAATCAGATATGGTGTTGTAACTTAGTTATGTTATTATAAATGCTTGGAAATTTCAATTAGAGACCCAACTCTAATACCATGTTGAAAAATCTATCCAAACCCTAAGTGAAAAACTTCCGTATTGTTATTTTTAGGTATGTTCTATGCTTAGAGCAATTTATTTCAATTTTTACAGTTAGCTCAATATCTTTTCTAGATTAGCAATCACATCAGCATTAAAGTAAACTGTAGATAGAACATAAACATAAATCGCAGAAGACAAGAGGACACAAGATGTGGCGTTAGCCAGGGACAAACCCCAATGTGGGGAAACCCTTGGTCAATTCTTCTTATATGTTCTTCAATAGTTCAGCAGAGAGAGAGAGAGAGAGAGAGAGAGAGAGAGAGAGAGATAATACATTTACCACAGAAGTCAATGTCTTAAGAAGATGATACATGAGATCAGTTGAAGACATGCTGCTTCAACTGATTCTCCAAGGTGACTCCTTCACCTATCATTGTGTTGCATCTCGTCATCATGCTGCACCTCACTGTGCTGCACCATACTGCACCCATCATCGCAATGTTAGACCTCATGACCATGCTGTACACTTGATACTGTTGCACCTGATGCTGCACTACTGTCCTATGAGGCATACAACTGTCCCACTGTTCATTCCAAGTTTGCTTGTTGTCCCATGCATTTTTGCAGCGCTATGTAGCTTGCTGTCCCATGCATCTTTGTTGCACTAGTCACCTTGCTATTTTACTTTGCTGCACTAGTTACCTTGCTGTCCCATTTACTTTGCTGCACTAGTTAGCAGCACCATGTAGCCAACTGTCCTATTTAGCATAATGCTGTACCACTGTTAGTGACATGGCCATTCCATGTTTGCTTGCTTGCCATGCTGTCCATGCTCTTTGCCTTAGCATACCTTTGCTGCTGTCAAATAGCCTTGCCATACTGCTGTCCATGACACTGCACTACTGCACTGCATCACTGGTTAGGGCATCACAATACAACCCTTTATCTAGTTGTTGGCTACGACCTCACACAACAGTCGCTGTAGCTTTCAGCCTTCCTCTAAACCTTCACCACACTGCCCTAAAACAACGTCAATCTGTCCTTAAGCTTTGTGGCCTTATAGCCCTTCTATCCAGCCCTTAAACAATACTTGTGAATCCCTAAAACAGATTTGTTGCACCTACAACAACTCGACTTCTCTTCCAGAACTACCACGCTGCTCCTTGGCCTCCACACTTGCTATTTCTCGGCCTAGTCTGCCCTGTTATTCCTCGGCCTAATCTGCCCAGCAATACGCACTAGGAACAACCCTTAACTTACCCTCAAAACTGCTCTTTCTCACCACGCTGTCACCACAACCCTTCACGCTGTCTAGGGCAGCCTCCATGCTGTCCCTTTGACCCTTCATACTGCAGCTAAGGCTCTGCTGTCCACACAACTCTTCACACTGTCTAGGGCAGCCTCTTTCTTGGTTGCGTAGAGGCTAGTGTATAGGCTAGGGCTTCTTCTTGATAGCGTTAGTGCTTAGGCATCGCATTTCTTCTTCTAGACTGTGTAGATACTAGGGCTGTCCTCCTTGTAGCGTTAGGGCTTCTCACTTGACTGTGTCCTCTAGATTAGGGCAGCGTTCTTCTTCTTGACTGCGGCTAGGGCAACCTCAATCCTCCAACGTCTAGGGCTTCCACTCCTAGATTTCTCTTCCACTAAAAACCCAAGACAAGTGGAGAGAAATCAAGATAGAAGTGTGTGTGAGAAATGACTCTCAAGTCATCTCCTTTTATACTAAAATGTTGAGCACATGTGGGGTTTATTTGGTTGCTGGCTGACCTTGTCGAATTGTCTTATAACACAAATAAATTCATAACTCCATGAATACTTATCGGAATCAGATGATCTTTAGATCAATCCTACACCTCTCGATGAGAGGGATCCAAGAAAAATATCAGCTGCCATAAATGAGATGGCGCACATGGAGTTTGGCCCTAGTTGCCAATTTTAATACTCCCTCTCAACTAGGGAGAACTCCATCCGCTGATCCATCTGTCCGACTGTACTATCTCTGCCATCAGTGCCCTACACTGCTCAGCTCTGCTCTACTCGGCTGAACCATGAAGAAGAAGAATTGATCGAGAATGTCTCATACGATTCTCTACTGACCCAAAGTCAGTTTTATTGATCCTAGATCAATATCACAAGAGAGTGTCTCAAACCACTCATATTGATGCCCAGATTAGTTACATTGATCCCAGATCAATGGAGGTCATCCTAGGATAGGGAGTACGGTAGATAGAGCAATGCGTCCATCAATAGTACTACTATGGTCCCTAACCCCATTTCCCTGCTGATTGACCAGATGAGAGGTACTTCCCATGAGTCTCAGATTGCGTGGGTAGGATGCCTTGACAGGAGAACCATTCATCATGTCCCTAAGTCGCCTCGGGGTATCACAGGGGAAGGCTGAGCCATTCACCTTGTACACAATGCACCATTAGGGGAGGGTGAGTTGCCCTATGGTCGTTGGTTGGTCCAATAAGTACCCCAAGCCCCCCGGAGCTCCCAGAGCTTAATGCATGCCACATGGAGGGCCCTCATACGAGGGAATCTCAACGACTCCAAGTCGTTTGGGAAAGTCACAAGTTTGACCTTTCCTTGGGGCTTTGACAAAATGCCTGCGACCTGTACATCAGTCTCAATGCGATGGAGCCTCCTCTCTCATCGACGTACCATATCCCAGATAAGGTAGTATCTGATCATTGATGTCTATCTGTTGGAGCAATCATAGAATACAAGACCTCAACAATCGAATGCCCCCCTGGTTGACACAAAGGATCACAGTGGTATCCGTCATGTGTACAAACAGCGTGTTGAAGAGCTTCCACAACCAAGCAACTTCACACGAGATCATACTCGTAGCTATGTATTTAGTTTCAGCGGTGCTTATAGCAACCGACTTCTGCTCCCTGCTCATCCATGAAGTAGAATCCAAAGAGCACCAACACTCAGAAGTGCTCTTGCGATCGTCCACACCGCTTGCCTAGTCAGCATTCGAATAATCATGCAGCGTCACATTTCCGACAGTGTATCTCAATCCATGAGAGATTGTGCCCCGAAGATATCTCAGAAGATTCTTGGCACCAATCTAGTGAGGCTCAATCATATATGAGCTCATCATGCTAACTGCAAAACATATGTCTGGACGGAAGTTCACCAAGAACATCAACGTGAAGGAGTTTATGAAACTCAAAGGCATTTCCCAAATCAAGTCCGGCATCACTACCATATAACTTCTGAAAGTTAAGATCCTTGAGGTAGTGACGGGCTTGCAATTTATCATTCCACATTCGGAATCCAACTCCCTCTTACTTCTATACATGAGAGGGTCTGCACCTATCAGAAATAGGTCGTCCTTAGGTGTTGGTATGAGAGGTCTATCATCCACAACCTTCGAGCAATGGTTTGGATCGGCTTCACTCCTATTGAATCTCAACTTCATCAAACAACTATCAATCCTCTTATACTAAGCCCGGGGTGTTTATCTTCAAGCCATAGAGGGATTTCTTCCACCTGCACACATGAGATTCCCAATCATAAATCTCAAACCCCTTGGGTTGTTCCAAACCTGTGGACCTTTTACATGAGGGGAATGGTCCCCTTGTAAGATTTTTCTTCGGTACATCTCGAACTTGTACCTCCATGCTCTTCTTGAATTCAGGCATCCTTGTCACCATCTGACTCACATCGGGTAGGGCTCCATAACAAGTAGACCTCCAGTGCTATAGATGAGATGTGACAACTGACATGGTCCCCAATGGACCATCTTGCAACTTGATACAAATTTCCAACCCTGAACCCATCAGTAAAAGCATCTTCGAAAATTCTATTTTCAAACACGTACCTTTCCATCGATGAATGCCATCTTGAAACCTTTGACTTCCATTGTCGAAATGGAAACCATGTTCTTCTTTCGATCAAATACATAAAAGAGATTCTGTAAATGAATCGAGTTACCCTCATTCAATTGAGGGGTAATGTTCCCTACACCCTTTCCGGGATAGGTGGCATCGACTCCAAGTATAATCCCACGATTGTTTCCATCTCTATTAAATTAGAGAGATCACCCTTCTATCCGATGAAGTTCCTTGAAGCACTATAATCAATAAGCTAGATTCCCACAGAATCTGAAGGAGAGGGCCAATACAAGATAACGCTTCTTTATATTATCAGAAACAATATTTGATTCTTCATACTTGGGGTTCCTTTCTTTCTCTGAAGAGTCGGCCATTTCCTTGATGACTTGCATTACTTGTCATTCCTCTGATCATTGAAGATGTCCCTGGAATGATTGTTATCATCATCAAGTGATGTGTCCCTACTATTCAGACACTCCTTTGCATAATGGCCGAACTTATTGCAACCAAGGCATCTGCCTTTCCTTCCACCCTTAGATCCGGGCTTCCCATTGAAGTGATCTTTAGGTAGGCCATCAAAAACTTCCGCTGCGCCATTCTGATAATATTCTTTGCTTCGACTTCACCCTCGGTGAATTTGAAGAGGGATGAGGAATCCATTGATCCTTTTGTTCTTTCCCAACTGTCTTTGGTGATTGCTCTTTCACTCTTGCTTGGGCTTTGTCTTCACCTCAGCTCTGATACCATGTTATTTTTAGGTATGTTCTATGCTTAGAGCAATTTATTTCAATTTTCACAGTTAGCTTAATATCTTTTCCAGATTAGCAATCACATCAGCATTAAAGTAAACTGCAAATAGAACATAAACATAAATCGCAGAAGATAAGCCAAGACAAGAGCACACAAGATGTGGCGCTAGCCAGGGACAAACCCCAATGTGGGGAAACCCTTGATCAATTCTTCTTATATGCTCTTCAATAGTTTAGCAGAGAGAGAGAGAGAGAGAGAGAGAGATAATACATTTACAACATAAGTCAACACTTTGACTTATCTAGATAAGAGCATAGATCATCTCTTAAGAAGATGGTACATGAGATCAATTGAAGACATGCTACTTCAACTGATTCCCCAAGGTGACTCCTTCACCTATCATTGTGCTGCATCTCGTCATCACGCTGCACATCACTGTGCTGCACCATGTTGCACCCATCATCACAATGCTGGACCTCATGACCATGTTGTACACTTCATACTGCGGCACCTGATGCTGCACTGCTGTGCTATGAGGCATACAACTGTCCCACTGTTCATTCCAAGTTTGCTTGCTGTCCCATGCATTTTTGCAGCACTATGTAGCCTGCTGTCCCTTGCATCTTTGCTGCACTAGTCACCTTGCTGTTTTACTTTGCTGCATTAGTTACCTTGCTATCCCATTTACTTTGCTACACTAGTTAGCAGCACCATGTAGCCAACTGTTCTATTTAGCATAATGTTGTCCCACTGTTAGTGACATGGCCAGTCCATGTTTGCTTGCTTGCCATGCTGTCCATGCTCTTTGCCTTAGCATACCTTTGCTGTTGTCTAATAGCCTTGCCATACTATTGTCCATGACGCTGCACTACTGCATTGCATCACTGGTTAGGGCATCACCCTAC
The DNA here is from genome assembly GCA_031772625.1 of Pinus tabuliformis. NCBI lineage: Eukaryota > Viridiplantae > Streptophyta > Pinopsida > Pinales > Pinaceae > Pinus > Pinus tabuliformis. The sequence continues at coordinate 543,048,511 of CM062804.1, read as the reverse complement.
AACCCTTTATCTAGTTGTTGGCTATGGCCTCACACAACAGTTGCTGTAGCTTTCAGCCTCCCTCCAAACCTTCACCACACTGCCCTAAAACAACGTCAATCTGTCCTTAAGCTTTGCGGCCTTACAACCCTTCAATCCAACCCTTAAACAATACTTGTGAAGCCCTAAAATAGATCCGTTGCACCTACAACAACTCGACTTCTCTTCCAGAACTGCCACGCTGCTCCTCGGCCTCCACACTTGCTATTCCTCGGCCTAGTCTGCCCTGTTGTTCCTCGGCCTAATCTGCCCAACAATACACACTAGGAACAACCCTTAACTTACCCTCAAAACTGCTCTTTCTCACCACGCTGTCACCACAACCCTTCATGCTGTCTAGGGCAGCCTCCACGCTGTCCCTTTGACCCTTCATACTGCGGCTAAGGCTCCGCTGTCCACACAACTCTTCACGCTGTCTAGGGCAGCCTCTTTCTTGGCTGCGTAGAGGCCAACGTATAGGCTAGGGCTTCTTCTTGATAGTGTTAGTGCTTAGGCAGCGTATTTCTTCTTCTAGACTGCGTAGATACTAGGGCTGTCCTCCTTGTAGCGTTAGGGCTTCTCACTTGACTGCGTCCTCTGCGTAGAGGACAACATATAGGCTAGGGCTTCTTCTTGATAGCGTTAGTGCTTAGGCAGCATATTTCTTCTTCTAGACTGCGTAGATACTAGGGCTGTCCTCCTTGTAGCATTAGGGCTTCTCACTTGACTGCGTCCTCTAGATTAGGGCAACGTTCTTCTTCTTGATTGCGGCTAGGGCAGCCTCAATCCTCCAATGTCTAGGGCTTCCACTCCTAGATTTCTCTTCCACTAAAAGCCTAAGACAAGTGGAGAGAAATCAAGATAGAAGTGTGTGTGAGAAATGACTCTCAAGTTATCTCCTTTTATGCTAAAATGTTGAGCACATGTGGGGTTTATTTGGTTGCTGGCCGACCTTGTTGAATTGTCTTATAACACAAATAAATTCATAACTCCATGAATACTTATCGGAATCAGATGATCTTTAGATCAATCCTACACCTCTTGATGAGGGGGATCCAAGAAAAATATCAGCTACCATAAATAAGATGACCCACATGGAGTTTGGCCCTAGTTGCCAATTTTAACACGTATGATCTCAAGCACAATAACTTGTTGAATTTTAATTTTGAACTTGATTATAAAATTTACCACACAATGGTTGGAAATTAAATCAACAAAAGCAAACTAAATTTCCAAATACATAAACAAATTTTTATTGCCCTTCAAATCAAATTTTCATTAACACTCTCAAAATTTACAAGGGCTTCTCAACTAAGGAAACTCTATCCACTAGAAAAGAAAATCTACAATAATTTTTTAGTAGATACCTTGTATGATGTTGATATAAATTCAACTTGCACTCTGAAAATCATTTGGGATCGTATGGCCCTCTATTGGGTTAAACTTCTCCTTCTACGCCTAATCTTATGGCCTACCGCTTCCTTGAAATTGTACGACCTCCACAAATTTGGCTGAAGTCGATTTCCCTTTGTTGCTTTGTTTCCCTCTTATTTTTGGCTTGCACACTGAGTGAACTCCTGAGGCCCTCTGTGCAATTGAGCTACTATGCCACTTTTCCATTTATCTTGCCCCGCCTTTATAATTTGAGTTGATGACTAAGTCTTCACAACCTAACCTCTCATTGAGATAAATGATTGAGATTAAATCCCAATCTCACTAGAGATCAACAATGGAGATTTATCTAAATCACTGGTGTAATTAAATTACACTTTATTAGACATTTCATAAGTTAAAATTAAAAGGCTCTTCACTTTAATAAAGTGAATTACAAAATAGAAGGGACTCAAATGACTTCCCGCACATTTGACGCAAATCCTGTGTCGAAGTTCCTGTCCCAGTTACAAACATCAACATATTAGACAAAGGAAAGATACACAATATCCAATTAATACTCTTGTTTTGACATGAAGTCATTAAAATAATTTATTGTAGGTATTAACTCATAAATATAGTCCTTGAGTTGGGATCTTGATATGACAAGTGAACTTAGGTTCTATAATTCATTTATAGGGTGCTTTGTTTCCACGGGGCATGCTTAGTGGCTTTATACTTGTGAATCCTTTCTAGCCCCTCTTAGTAGGATCAATGACAATTCAATATCGTACGATATTCATTAGGTTATACTCTATTACTAAAAGAAACTTTTCCAACCTTTGATAATTAGTTTGTGGCCAAACAAGGTGGAACACTTCCATTGGGGAGTGCTTTCTTTGCGGGACATGCTTTTGGGAGATGGGGTGGATGGTTAAATGCTGCTTGTCGAAGAGTTGTTTACATGCATTATTCAAGTCTCTAACCTCGTCAAATTAATAACCCCTTTTTATATTTTTGTGTTTGAAAGTAATTGAATTCGCTTAAGCTTTATTCACATAAAATGCTTGGTTTTGTTTGAGGTGGATAACATGTTCAAACAATATTTTATATGTCACACATCCTTATAATGGAGCCATTTATCTCAAAATCCCATCTGCAAACTTAAGATGCCACTTTATTGCAACAAAATGTTAAAATTAGGGTATTATAGGAGAAGTGCCCAATCTTCTTTAGTTTTTAACTTGTAAACCAATTTTCAAAGCATTTGATTTGTAACAACTCAACCTACCAAAGGGTGCACACATTGATGGCTGGAATTTGGAAATCATTAGAAAGCCTCTTGAATTCACCTAAAGGCTAAAAGTGAAGAATTTGATGTTAAAATCTCTATTCCAACAACCTCCCTAAATTTGTTTCTTATGATTTCCTTACTGAAAAATTAATTTATATTGAATTCTTCAACTCATAGAATAAAATACACTTGCTGGAAATTTAACTGGAAATAAAAAAATCAGTGGAAGCTATAGGAACCAATCTCCAAACATAGGAATTTTTATTTCCTTCAAATATCAACTTTTCATTAAAATTACTCTTTACAAGGGCTTCCAAATTGGGGAAATAGCCCAGGCCCCACTGTGAAAACAAGAAAAAGGTTACAACAAAACTTGGCTGTTTTAGTGCACCATACAACCTATAGCCAATGTTAACCAATGTTTAAAAACATCAACTTGGGTTCGGAACCGACCGAAGGTTGACTGCAACTCGGTATTGGCTCAACCAGTTTGATTTCAATGACTTGGTCGTTGTAAAAAATACATTAAATATTTTTTTTTTTATGAAAAACATAATTTTAAACATTTTCATTCATGTTTCCAAACACAAAGCATTAGAATATAGAGAGAAGACAACATATGATCAAAGTAGGCTCATGAATATATAAATTATATCAAAATGGCACCTAGTGCACTGTCCAATACATACATGATATAGAGATCAAAACAACAACACATAACCAAGGAGGCTCTAAATGGCCTCTACAACAAAAGTAAACTGTAAAACATCACTAGGCACCAGTACTAGCCACTCTATCCTTGTATGCTGCCTTTATTTGTTCCCTTGCTTGACCCATAGCCTCATAAATGAAGCCCATAGCCAATATTTCCCCATCCACCAACCACAACACCTTAACAAACATGCCAAGTGTCCGACTTGGTCGACTTGGCCGGTTCGGTAACAAACTGGCCACCAGACCAGTTTTTCGACCGAGTTGGCCCGGCTTTCGACCGAGTTGACCCGGCTAGGGATTTGGCTCGGCCAAATCCGATTCTGTTAATTTTAGATAACAATGGTATGTTCTACGCTTAAGACAATTTACTTCAATGTTCCTTTAACAGCCCAATGACAAATTCCAATTATATCTAGTAGCAATCACATTAACTTATAAACATTGACAGTAAATGCAGATAGAACATAAAATCATATGCATAAGACAAGCCAAGACAAGAGGACACAAGATGTGGCGCATGCCAGGGACAAACCCCAATGTGGGGAAACCCTTTGATCAAATCTTCTTATTATTCTTCAATAGTTCAACAGAGAGAGAGAGAGTACAAATATAAGCCCAAAACAGATCTGCTAAAACAGCAGTCAAATCAGCCCTAACCAGAAAGTCAACGGTGGTCAAAGCTGCCCCAAAACATCCTCCAAACAGCAGTCCAAATCAGCCTTCCAAGAGAGTCAAAGTCAGCTCAAAATCTTCGGTCAAACCCAGTCAAAGGAGAGAGAAAGTCTGCTGTAATTTTCTGCAGTCAAACCTGAAGTCAACATTGGTTAACCACCTCCAAATGCCTCGATTTCTATGCCAAAGAATGTGGCCTAGAGAAATCAGAAATCTGGCCCAAAAATTGAAGTCAATTCAAGTCAAACACTCCTCAGTCAACGCTAGTCAACAGTCTGTTCTGCCCAGAAATTCAGCCGCTTGCCACATGTGCGAAGAAGAAAAGGAGCTGCCCAGCCACATGTGCAAAAATGAGAGAGAGAAGCCTCCAATGATGTTTGACCCAAACGAGAGAGAAGAAGATGTGATGAGATGATGATGTCCAAATGAGGAAAAGGTCTCTCCTATTTATACACAACATTGAGGGTGAAGAGACACATCTGTTGGACTTCAAGAGCTTACAGTTGATTGGAGCCGACCTTGACAATTTGTCCATAGGAGAAATAAATTCATAATTCCATTTTTGCTTGTCAGAATGAGATGATCTTTAGATCAAAATTATACCTCTCCGAAAGAGGAATCCAATGCAATAATCATCTCCATCATATGAGCTGTCCTAAGGTGGAATTTGGCCCTAGTTGTCAATTTTAACGCTCCCTCTCAGCTAGGGAGAATTCCACCTGCCAATCCATCATCGTGCCAACCTGACATCCTGAACCATCATGCCATCACTGCTCTGCTCTGCTAAACCTTGAAGTAATAATGAAGAAGAAGTGTTCGAGAGTGTATCATACAACTCTCCATTGACTAAAGTCAGTCCTTGATCCTAGATCAAGTTGTTGAACACCCATGCATCCTAGTCATATGGAGTATGACAATACACGATTCAACCATCGGTAGTGCTATGGTCCCTACTAACTTTTCCCAAATCTTGGCCAGATGAGTGGTACTTCCCATGAGTCCTAGACTCTATGGGTATGATGTGTGTCGGGGCATCAACAGGAGAATGTGAACCATTCATCTTGCTCATATGCCATAGGAGAAGGTGAACCACTCATCCTATGCATATGTCAACTGTAGGGGAAGGACTCAACCTACATGCATGTGTCTGGGTAGGGGAAGGTGAACCACTCGCCCTACACACATGTCAACCATAATGGGGTATCACAGGGGAAGGTGAACCACTCACCCTGCACATAAGGAGGGTCATTCTATGAATCGAAGTCTCTCTCGGAAGAATAAGAATTTGACCTTCTCGAGAGGCTTCGTGAGAATGTCAGCAACTTACTCATCTGTCTTGATGTGTTGGAGCCTACCTGCTCCCCGTTGTACCATATCTCGGATAAAGTGGTACCTGATATCAATGTGCTTGGAGCGGTCGTGGAACACGGGATTCTTTGATAAACGAATCCCACTCTAGTTGTCACAGAAGATCACGGTCGTATCTAGCACGTGCTCAAATAGCTCACTGAAGAGCTTCCTCAACCAGATTGCTTCACAATAGGCCATACTCGCAACAATGTATTTGGCCTCGACGGTGCTTAGTGCAACCGATTTCTGCTTCCTGCTCATCCAAGATATAGAAGCAGACCCCAAAGAGAAGCAACACCTAGATGTGCTCTTACGATCCACCACACTGCCAACCTAGTCAACATCTGAATATCCATGTAGCCTCAAATTCTCGGCAGTGTATCTCAGACCATAATGGATAGTGCCCCAGAGATATCTCAAGAGATTCTTGGCAGCAATCCAATGAATGTGATTAGGCTCGACCATATATTGACTCAACGTGTTCACAACGAAGCATATGTCAGGACGAGAGTTGACCTAGAACATTAGTGCCCCCACGAGTTGACGAAACTCAGTAGGGTTCGCTAATTCGGGCCTAGTAGCACTTCCACATTAGAGTAGTCACAGATTTGCAGTCCACCATCCCACATCTCTCAAGTAGCTTCACAGTATATTTTCCTTGAGAAAGGAGAATCTCACCTAGCTTTTGCCAGACCTCCAACCCTAGGAAATAATGCATTAGTCTTAGGTCCTTCATCTCGAACTTAGAAGCCAACTCCCTCTTGCATTTGATGAATGAGAGGGTCATCCACATAAAGGACCAAAATGAGGCGTCTGTCCTTTTCAACCTTGAAGCATAGGTTCAGGTTAACATCGCTTCTTGTAAACCCCAACTTCATAAGATAACTATCGATCCTCTCATACCAAGCCCTAGGGGCTTGCTTCAACCCGTAGAGGGCTTTTTTCAACTTGCATACATGTGTCCCACGATCTTGAACTTCGAACCCCTCAGGTTGTTCCACATATACTTCCTCCTTATGCGAACCATGCAAGAAGGTAGTTTTGACATCCATCTGATGAAGGTTCCATCCTGGCGAGGCAGCAAGGGCTATGATCAAACGAATGGTGGTATATCGAGCAACTGGCGCAAATATCTCATCATAGTCTACTCCTTCCTTTTGAGAGAAGCCTTGAGCTACAAATCTGGCCTTGAATTTCTTAGCACTCCCATCAGCTCCGTGTTTGATCTTGTAGAGCCATTTCAAAGTGACCATAGACTTATCCTTGGGTCTAGGAACTACATCCCAGACATCATTCTTCATGATTGATTCATATTCTTCGTTCATCACATCCTTCCAATCTTGTTGCTTCACAACTTCTGCGAATGTTCGAGGCTTAGATTGTACAATAGTACTCATGACAGCTAAGTACCCTTGGTACCTATTCGACGACTTGCTTTCACGGAATGTCCCTCTTGGTGCAATGCGTTTCTCAGCATCTTCATTAGTATTTTTAAGCCACAAAAGCCTCTTCTCTTGTAGTAGAGGGCTCACAAGGAGGTGGATCAATGGGATCCATCGGTCCTTCAACATCGGGCATAGGTACATCGGACAAAGATTCATCCTGCTTTTCTGCTTCAACATCATCATTGGCCTTCCTAGGAATAGGAAGATCTCGAATCTTTCTAAGTGCAGAATCTTCATCGAAAGTGACATCATGACTTAACTCCACTTCCACTTAACTCCACTTCCCTTTGACCACACACATAGATTCTATATGCCTTTGAAGTTTCACTGTAGCCCACGAATGTTCCTTTTTTCCTAGATGCATCTAGTTTGTTTCTTTTCTCTTTCGGCACATGAAAGTATATGGAACATCCAAAAATTCTAAAATGAGAAACATCAGGTTTCTTACTGGTGAATACTTCTTCGGGTGTCTTGAAATCCAAAGCTTGATGTGGGCATCGATTTTGGATATACACAACGGTGTTGGCAACTTCTCCCCATAAGAACTTCGGAAGACCTTGATCATGAATCATAGCCCGAGTAGCTTCGATGATAGTATGATTCTTCCTTTCAGCAACACCATTTTGTTCAGGAGTATAAGTGGTTGTAGTCTCCCTCTTAATGCTGGCTTCTCTATAATAGTCTTTGAATTCATTAGACTCGTATTCGGTCCCATTATCGGTCCTTGGAACTTTGATCATCTTCCCTGTTGGATTTTCGACCAAGGCTTTGAAGGAGAGGAACCATTTGAATGCTTTGTTCTTCTCCTTTAAGAAATAAATCCATGTTTTGCAAGAGAAGTCATCCATAAAAATAACATAATACAAATATCCACCCAAAGATGTAGCGAGCATCATACTTGATAGATCAGAATGGACCAATTGAAGAATATCAGTGGTTTGAGTCTCACTTGAGGGGAATGGTCCCCTGGTGTGTTTTCCAGCTTCACATCCTTGACAGACACCTTCATGATTCAAGTTGAATTCGGCATCCCTGTGACCATCTTCCTTACATCGGGTAAGGTTTTAAATTGAAGGTGAGCAAATCTTCAGTGCCATAATTCGGATTGAAGAGAGGTGTCACAAATCATAGCTTCTAACGGACTTCCTCCAACTTGATAGAGACCTTCAATCCTGAATCCTAGAGTGAATGCATCTCTTGGATTCCTTTGTCAAAGACGAACCTTCCTATCAACGAATGACACCTTAAAACCTTTATCTTCCATCGCAAAAATATAAACCAAGTTCTTTTTCAAGTCTAGTACATATAGCACTTCTTGTAGGTGAAGGGTTTGACCTTGATTTAAGTGAAGAGTCACGGTCCCAATTCCTTTCACGGGATAGGTGGTATTGTCCCCAAGTATGATCTCCATATTTGTCTTCTTCTCAACCAAGTTTGAGAGAGCTTCTTTATACCCAGTGAAGTGCCTTGAGGCACCACTATCAATCAACCAATGGTCCAATGTATCCAGAGGAGAGGCGGTGGAAAGGGCAGAAATAAGATAAAATTCATTTTTCTTTGCAACATTAACTTCATCATACCTAGAGTTTCTTGACTTCTTGGGAGGACGACCACCTCCATTTTGAGCAGCAGGAGCATTCCTCTTTCCTTTGTTGTTGAACCTGTTGTTCCTTCGATTGCCATTGCCCTTGAAGTTGTTGTTGTTATTGTTGTCATCATCTCGTGGAGTATCCTTCTTGTGAGGACACTCTCTAGCAAAGTGGCCAAACTTGTTACAATTGAAGCATCTTCCTTTTCTTCCTTCTTTGAATCCCTGCTTGAACCCTTGTCCTTGATTCCTTGGACCAACATTGTTTCTTCTTCTAGAATGAGCGGAGAAGGCAGTAGGATTGTTTCCATTTGAGGGCTTGTCTCGTTCCATCATCCTTATTTCTTCTTGAGTGCATCTGGCCAATAGTTCCTCATATCTCGGAATCCTGTCATTGTTAAGAATGGTAGTGTTGAACACATCCCAATCTCTTGTAAGGCCCCCAAGTGCAATAAGAGAGAGTTCCCTGTCACCAATGACTTCTCCAATAGATAAGAGATCATTCTTGATCTCGGTGATCCTCATGAAGTAGGATTGGATGGATTCTCCTCTATCCATCTTGATGTCTTTCAACTTGTTCTTGAGAAAGAGAATTTGATTTGCATTGTTCACTTTGAACATCCCAACCAGTGTTTCATACATCTCCTTAGATGTTTCCAAATCAGAAATATATGCAACCAAAGGCTTATGAATAGAATCAACAATAATCTTTTTAGGTTTTGTCTCACCTTTCTTGTACTTAGTTTGAATAGCAGCGGATGCATTTGAAGGAGGCTCGGTTATTCTATGGACTCCTAAAGGCCCCAGGAGCCAGTCATTATATTGGATGTACGATTATGTGATTTTGATTGTATTTTAGATAGTTGATTTTTGATGATATGTTGTGTTTTGCATTCTATTTTATAATGTCTTATAGTGTCTTGTATTTTCCTGTTCTACTTACCAGGTAAGATTATTTTGCATGTAGTTTCTTTTTGATGCGTCTCTTATGTTATCTTGTTATAATTTTCTGTTAGTATTATTTGCATTCTTGTTTCTTCAGTTTTACCACAAAAGCTTCAACCATGTTTAACTGCTGTATATCCCTTAATTCAGCCTTTGTCCTGTTCTTGACGGATGCCCCAAAGCATGCATAACCATTATTTATACTCTTTTTGTGATATCAATAACAAGCCAATCCTGTTCGTTTTTGTTATTCAGGAAGAGAACGCGAACTTGATTCCTATGGACCTCCTCACATGGAAGGACGTGATTTGCTGTCTGCAGGTAGAGACCATCAACTTGATCCTTATGGACCTGCTCAAATGTACAGACGAGATCTGTTATCCTTGGGCAGAGAACATGATCTTGACTTTTACCACTCAAGCTTCAATTGTGTTTAACTACTTTCTTTGCCTTCACAGTTGCTCTAAACTTACTCATCTTGTATTTGTGCTTTGGTTTGTAATAACAAGGGAATCCTGTTGTTTTTACATCTTCAGGAAGAGAACGTGAACTTGACCCCTATGGACCTCCTCGTATGGAAGGACGTGATTTACTATCTGCAGGTAGAGACCATCAACTTGATCCTTATGGACATGCTCAAACAGACAGACGTGATTTACTATCCTCAGGCAGAGAACATGATCTTGACTCCTATAGAACTCGAATGGAGGGACGGGATTTATTATCGTCAGGCAGAGAACATGATATTCACTCCTATAGGCCTCGAATAGACGGTCGAGATTTAATATCCTCAGTCAGAGATCATGAACTTGACTCCTATAGGTCTCTTCGCACAGAGGGACGGGCTTTATTGCCTTCAGGTAGAGAATGCTAACTTGACTCCAATAGTAGGGTGAAGTGGTATTATTTGTTAAATTTAGACTAAAGTACAAGAACTTGATTCATATTGAACTTGACAAGCTGATGAACATTTCTATGAACCCTTTTTCCTAGAACGACACTATGATGATCGTGATCGTGATCGTGACATTCCTGCTCTTTCTGCTGGTTGGAGAGAGCGGGATCCTCTTGCAGGTGGCAGAGATTTATTCAGGGACAAGGTATATTCTTTGATGCTTGTTTTTTGCTGTTCCTTTTTATTGTTTATATGCTCAAATATGATCATATTAGAGTTGATATCTCATGCAAGTTCGATAATGTAGTGTCAGTTTAGTAGTATTGGTTTAGTTTGATCTCTGAGCACCTCTTTTGTTTGATAGTCATGAATAAGTCTGTAATATATCCTCAGCTGTTTGCTAGATGAAAAACCTACATGGCTACATAGTAACTTTACTATAATCCTATGCTTACATGGTATATTTAACGATCTGTCACTTTTTGCCTTTGTAAACCCAGACTATCAATGGAACAGGTGGGATGCATCCAAATGATTTTGGAGGAACCATCCCTGGTGCTGGATTCAAGAGGGTTGCCAGTGATAGCTTTGATGATACATCTCTGATCGGTTCAGGCTCACGATTTGATAGAGGAATGGGTAGCCTGCAGGAGCCTCTTGGTCGTGATGAACATGGTCGGGATGTTGCACCGACAGGTGGAGGTGCAGATTCTGCTCGAGAACCAGTACTGTTTATTGATGGACTTCCTTTAGATTGCACCAGTAGAGAAGCAGCTCGTATCCTTACAACTTTAGCTTCAATTTAAATGATTCTTGTTAGAGACACATTACCTGATACTAGTTAATATAATTACAAGTTCATGCTGGATTTAGGGCATAGTATTATAATCGGTTTGGTCTTTTCTTGCTTGGCTGTTTTTTTTGTTTACTTTGTTGGAATTATTAACAAAAGAAGTTGGTTTCTTAATAGTTTTAAAGATATCTTTCGTCCATTTATTGGATACAAAGAGGTGCGAATTGTCCATAAGGAGCCTAAAAAGGTAGGTGCTTGTTAGATGCATTTTCCATGATTTTTTTTGTATGGTGTATTTTGCGCTCTATACTCTTTCATGGGGCACATTTCATACTTAAATTTCTGCGGTCACTGAGCTACCAATTTGAAATTGACAGCCTGGAGGAGAAAAGACTCTCCTATGCTTTGTTGAATTTAATGACTTAAGGCATGCTGCTATTGCTCGAGAGGCTTTACAGGGTAAGTCATTGACAGCTTATTTCTTTGGTACAACTATCTTCATGAAAATCTTGGTATTCTCCAGGATTTTCAGTTTAAATCACAATGCAGTTTTCCTTCTGTTGGCCAAAGGATAGCTCTATTTTGTAACCAGTTCATTGGGTGTGTTTTTATTGGGTAATTATGTTTTGTTAATGGGCATTTTTCTTTGGCTACACATCATGAGTGCATAGAGGAAACTAGTAAACAAATATCTGCTAGATTCATTGGAATTTCATTATTTTCTTTCGAATTCATTTTACTATCCTGCTTAGTATTTCAAAGAAAACATGTTTAAAATAGGAAACCATGCGGTCTCATTGTTTTTATAGAGATATAATTATTAATTATGTATCTGAGAGGAAAGGCTATAATCTGAAGAGGCAGAGTTAGTCATGCTTCACTTAATTGTACTTTGGAGCATTAATTTTGCATACAGATATATTGCAGCCATGGTTTCCATGAGTTGAGTTTTTAATATTTTTTCTTCTAATTTATGGATTACAGTGTAACATATGGGTTAGTAGGACAGGGGAAAGTATGTTTACAAGAAAATGCTGATTACTCACCAATAGAAAACTTAGATTATAGCATATATCAAACTCTGGTAGTGTATTATCCAACTCTAAGGAAATTGTCAATTACCACCTGATCTAGTTGCAATGTCCTGTGCCTATAGCCATAGCAAACACCGTATTTGATATCTTTGGTTATACTGTCATTCTTTTGCAGAGGGGTTTTAGACATAATAATGTCCTCCCTTTATAATGACTCTTTGGTATTATTTAAAATAAAAAAATTAATGTAATATATTTGACAGTTTGTGAAAAAGGGTTGAAGAATATTTTTGTTTATCACAAGTTTTTCAAATCTTTATTGAACACTATTTACTGTATTTTGTGAATTTGAAGATCAATTATGTATGAGCTTCTATATTTTCCCTTGTTATGCTATTCATTTAAATATGGCATCACATCTGATTATGTTTAGTTTTCCAGGGTATAAATTTGATGAACAGGACCCCAATTCCGGGACTTTACGGATATCATTTTCACTATATTCTAGTCGCAAAGGTTCTCATCATGAGGAGCCACGAGGTGGACGCTATCCCAATCGTGGTTACAGGGCTTGATTTGTCCCACTTTAAATATCTCTTTAATGGTTGAACTTCTGAAAGATGCAGCGCACAAACAATACTTGCAAAACATATAGATTTATGACATGAATAACATATATTGCCATTTAGCACATTGGAGGTGACTGCCCTAGCTGCTGGTTACTTCAGGTATCTGTTGGATATTCCCTCTACCTTCCGTTTATCTCTTTAAAAACTAAGAGTGTGATGACCTTTCTGTCGGGCCTTATTTTGGTACACGGGGATGTTTAATTTTATTTAATTGTGAGTTTAGACATTAGTAGAAGCCTTTTTGTTTGCGAGCTTTTGTTGAAACTTGGGTGGTTATACATCTTTATTACTGACGACTGAATGGATTTATATTAAATCCTTGTAATTTCAACTTTTAAGTGAAAAGAAAATTAATTCAACAAACCCTATTTAGTGAAAAACCTAGGAAGAAAACTTGTTGATTTCCTCCAATCTATTGTTAGATTGAATTTATTTCTAGAAAAGTCTTCATAATGCATGGAAGTTTCTCTCGTTGTGGTTTTCGTTTTTTGCTATTTGGTCTGGCGTAGTCCTTCAACTTAGGATCATGTAGTGCAGCATTGGCAGATTTGTTTTCTCCAGAGTAGGGTAATTTAATGAACTCGCTCTTTCAAGTTGTATTCCTCGTCTGGATTTGGTTCTATTTTGTCATGTAATCTTGCCAACGAGGATATATGATTGTTAGTGTGCATTAATTATTCATGCAATTGTTAATGTGTCATAGTATATGTGAGCATGCCTTGAAGGTTTCAACAATATTTACTTTTTATGTTTCACCAGTAGAGTGAGCATGCCTTGAATATTTCAACAATATTTACTATTTTATGTTTGAAAAGTAGAGTGTTTATTTCCCAAGGATGAAGTATTGATCTTAGTACTGACATTTGTATAGATCTAGGGCTGAAAACATCTATATATATATATATATAATTTAAGTTTTATATATATATATATATATATATATATATAATATAAGTTCTCTCTGTATATATATATATATATATATTGTTTACTTTATTAAGAATTATGCTTTTATGAGGCATCTTGTGGCACCATGGTATGCAGGGATGCCATCAATGCTTGGGGATGTCACCCAAGTATTTTCTGCCTTGTTTTAGCACAAGACCATATTATTGACATGTTATCTCTCACATATCAAAGATGTGAAACATTGCAGTTAAGTGCGAGAGCCCCATTTTAAATATAGGGTAGGTTATTAAGTACTTGCAAGCAAACGCTAATATATTTGTAGACATACATGCTACACATCAAAATAGGCTTTTGGACTAGAACAATTTCTTCAAGCTAGAACTAACGAGAATGTAACGTTGGTTTTTTCCCCACAGTTTATTTTCAAAATAGTTGTAGTGATCTTGACACACAGCTATGCCATTGAGTTTGATTGATGGTGATGTGTATCTAGTTCTGAATTTTTGTTTGTGAAAATTGATTTTTTCCACTAGTTTATTTTTAGAATGGTTGTAGTGATCTTGACCCAACTATGCCACTGTGAGTTTGTTTGATGGTGATGCGTACCTAGTTATGGATTTCTGTTTGTGAAAATTGAATTATATTATTGTTGTTTGTAAATATATTAGTGTTTGCTTGCAAGTACTTAATAAACTACCGTGGACTGCAAAAATTTCTTCAACCTAGGACTATTAAGAATGTAACATTGATTTTTTCTGCTAGTTTATTTTTAGAATGGTTGTAGTGATATTGACAGAACTATACTACAGTGAGTTTGGTTGAAGGTGATGTGTACCTAGATGTGAATTTCGGTTGGTGAAAATTGGATTATATTATTTTTGTTTGTCGATAGTTAAACTAATCAAGTAAATAATTGTTGGATGTCATTTTAGGCTTTATTTTGGACACAAATTGTTGTTAGAGAATGAATGTTCTGGTTTAGTATATCTTTTATATGTTAGTGGACATAAACACCGTGATATGTTACCAATGTAGCATTTAGATGTTAGGTGGTTAATGAACCATATATCCAATTCAAGGTCTGTTACCAACTTAACATTTAGATGTTAGGTGGTTAATGAACCATATATCCAATTCAAGGTCTGTTACCAACTTAACATTTAGATGTTAAGTTAGGTGGTTAGTGCACCATATATCCAAGGTTTTGAGAAAGACATATTTTTGGAGGATGAAAGCTCTAGCTTGGTACCATGCATCCAAGGTGTTGAGAGAGGGACACATTTTGGAGGATCAAAGCTTTAGCTTGGTATTAAATCATGCCAAGGTTAGTCGTTAGGTGATTATCCCATTATATATACAACTGAAGGTGTCGTGAGAGTGTGGTACGTGTGTATTGGGTAGTGTCACGACCCCATGGTAGTCGCACAAGTCTAAGCTTGTTGACTCAACATGGCGTGCGATATCGACACGTTTTCTCCTTAAGGGATAGACCAACTTAAGATTATTTACCTGGACTACGCCTTTAGCCTATGAGATTTTTTCGTGAAGTCATTATCTTGACTTGGAAGAAATCGTCTCAAGTAACCCCAGTATGATAGCCCTTCAGTCAACTTTCCAATACAACCAATTTTACAATCTTTACTTCATTTACTTACTTGATTAATAATCTATCACATTCAATAGTCTATTGTAGCTCGACTTTAACAAACTTCAACAATATAATAGCATGAACATCATTAATGTACACTGCAACAACAATATAACATGGAAGGGCGAATTGCCAAACAATTCCCATTACTTCAATTACTTCAACAATTCAAGTTTACAACAATTTACAAAATTGGCTTGATCTGTGCAACCCTAGTAGCTCACACAACCTACCCATGTCAACTACAGTTTGCCTTGGCTCGTGCAACCCAGCTCGCACAACCTACCCATGTCAACTACAGTTTGCCTTGGCTCGTGCAACCCAGCTCGCACGACCTTGCCCAAACAACCTACAATTGTAACCTGTTTGGTTCGTGTACCTTGTTTGCCTCGCACGACCAATAATCCAATAGTCAAGTCCAACTTCGTTCTATGCAGCGCAATGCCCCTTTGAGCGCCCTGCAGCTCGCACGACCATTCAAACAACCAACTTGTATGATAATCCTTGGTTTGGTTCGTGCAACCCTCCCTGTTTCGCACGACCAACCAATGGTTGCAACCAAACAAGATCACGTGCAATGTTTCAACTCTCACTTTAATTGAAAATAGAAACCCACCCAAGACTTCAGCCATTCGACCTTCACAAAAAAACCCATAGAAGTCACGAACCAAAACCCAACAGAATCTTGCATGCCTTCTCTCATGCTCACTCATTCCTTCAATTTGTGCGTCTTGAGACCTTACTTAGCCTTCGTTTTGTTTTTCCTTTCTCGAATACTTCTTGGCTCACGTTGTGTGAGCTCCTTTGTACTTGTGATTTTGTCTTTTCTTGCTTGTTTCACTAGATGGAGTTGATGCCTTCCTCATTTGTGTTGAGAAGTGTAGCGAGAAAGGCTCAATTTGACTTAGCCTTGGTCAAATTGAGAAAATTTGAAAATTTCACATCAGCAGACAACTTAGATGCAGTTAATTCAGGTGACATGGCTCTTGTCACTCAGTTAGCTTAGTAAATTTGAGTTAGTGGGCTTGGAGTTCAGTTTGCATGTGTTGATTGCTAATTTGTAGCAATTTAGTTCAGTTATTTCTAGTTGTACTAAGTTAAACTAGTTTTAACAATTAATAGAAATAGTTGGAGGTCAGTTGTGCAGTAGGATAATACTCTAACTCAGAGCATTTAGTTAACCGATCAATCAACCAAAAATAGCTCATGCATGTAAGGAATTCGAATTGCTCAACTGTGGTGGAGATTCCAAGGCAGTGTAACATTATTTGTAAACTAGTCTTGAGTGTACACGTGTTGCATACAATCATTGATCAATCTTTGGGAACTGTGCAATCAATTTGGAGGAAATTCCTTAAAGAATAGGGGCCAATTTTCTCAGGATTTGCGCAAGGAAATAGGAGCTCAAGTGGAGGCAGAAATTGACTAAGTTTGGGTCAAAGCTTTTCATTGAGCACATAGAACATTTATTCACTTGCAGGTTGAGCTCAGAGCGAGCAAGCAATTGTAATGCATTCTCTATTCATCTGACTATTGTAAACAATCTTAAGGGGTTTTTACCAGTTGGTTTCCCCAAGATAAATCTGTGTACTTGTGTATGTGATTGATGCATATTTGCGAATGTTGTTCTAAGTTGTGAATTAATTTCCGCAAAGCAGGAGAGTAGAATTGTGTCTCTTGATTTAGATTAAATTTCTTGAGCAGTCGCAATTCTATCACCATATTTCTACAATTTGCACAGTTTGCCAACTTATATGCATTCTTGCTCGTGGTTGGGGTGGTCGTGCCAACTCAAGTTGACCCCCACATCTTCGTTGTGTCGACTTGTGTCTTTGCCCAAACACGTCCAACGCCTTCACGGCCCACACTTGTGTTGCATAATACCTTCCACCGCACGACCTTTGTTCCAACTTGTTTGCTTCATGCCTGCGCATGGGTGTCTTTCCCATCATACATGGTCCATCGCCCCATCGTGCGACCTCATCGCAAACTTTGTCCAACTCTTCCATCGCAAGTCTCATCGCACAAGTGCCCTTGTTTAATATAAGGCACCCATCGTAGGTCTCAGTGGTCCTGTCGCACAACTTTCCAAGTTGGCTTAAGCCAACTTAAGCCAACTTGGGCATGCTCAGGCCAAGGGCTTGGCATCCTCCCTCACTCTAAAGTGGTTGTCGTCCTCGACAACATACCACTCGACAACCTTCTTTGCCAAGTCTCAACTATCACAAAGTGGCAATCACCTCACCAACATCATCATGGAATAAATATCCCCTAATCATTTAGGCAATTGCTTTCGCCTCATCTCTCAAGTGAACTTCATCAATTGAACCTCTGTCAAGGCCCATCAACCTGCACGACTCCTCCTCGCTCTCTTGGAAAGCAATGCTCTATGGTAGAAGACCTCTCAAACTCACAATCATCATCCACACTGCTTCAACTCAACTTCTCCAACTTGACTGCAATGCATCAATCACAACTCACATCATACCAACCACATCTCTGTGAACTATGTTGCCATACTCCAACTCAAATTCGATATATCTCAACGCATTGTTGGCCCTCATGACTCAAATTGATTGGATGATTTGTCCAACCGTCGTATCCAACTCATGAAGATGCACCTCTTCACATCGTCATTGGTTGTTTTTCCAACACTCTCGTCACATCCATAATCATCATCAAGACATCCTCCACGCTCATCCAAATGCTGCTCATCTGCATACACAACTCAAACATATGCTCATTGTCATGCATAGTCCAACTAAAAAACTCATCATCCCACATACAAGTCCATGAAGAAAACTCCACCTCTCGGATATGATGCTCTCATCTCTATGGAGGCAAGTCTCCACTCGCCTCATGATCTCCTCTATGTGCTGCCCTTCGTCCTTAGACCAACAACCTCCATAGATGCTCAAGTTTGCCTTCTCCAAGAGGGTCCTTCATGGAACAATCACCCATACCAAATCGACTTGCAATGGCTAAGTCTCATCATACTCAACCCACGCCACAAGTGTCTCCACTTACACGATGCCTTTGCATGACACCTCTGCTCGATGTCCCTACATGACATCCTCGCACAATGTCTATCTTCGCTTGGGTGGACACCCTCAACTTCTGCAAAGTGTGCATGACTTTGGTTATTTATTTCAGCTTGCCAACTTTGGTTGCGCATGCATGACTTCGATGATTGTATCCTCAACTCTTCATCTCAAATAAATCATATTCTCATCGAAACCTTCATGTCATCAAAAGTCTATCAATAACTCTTCTTAACTTCAACAAAGTCTCGATGAAGAACAACTAACTTCATCATATTTGTTTCTCTGTTGGTCCCTTCCTTCATCGAAGTCTCCTCCCAACTAAAGGTCCACTGAGAACTCCAGCTTTCACGACTTTGTTGTATCTTAACTCTCCAAGAATCAATCTCCTGATAACCTGACATCTTGTTGTCCAACATCCAACCAAGTCCCTTCTACAAGAACTTCGATTGCTCAACACAACCTCTATTGCAACTCTCATGTTAGTGGTTGTCGTGCCACTTTCTACACTTCAACCAAACGGCTCCCCAAGCTTAGACTTGGTGCTATGATACCAACTCTCATGCCCCCATAGTAGTCGCACAAGTCTAAGCCCATTGACTCATCATGGTGTGCAACACTGGGACATTTTCTTCTTAAGGGATAGACCAACCTATGGTTACTTGCCCAGTCTATGCCTTTATGCTACGTACTTTTTTTGTGAAGTTACTATCTTGACTTAGCAGAAACCGTCTCAAGCAATCTCGGTACGATAACCCTTCAATCAACTTTCCAATGCTTAGCCAATTTTACAATCTTTACTTCATTGACTTTATTAATAATCTTTGACATCAACAGTCTATCATAATAGTAAACACTTCAACAATATAACATCATCAATATACAATGCAACAACAATATAACATGGGAGGGGGAACTCTTGAACAATTCCCCTTAATTACTTCAACAATTCAAGTTTACAACAATTTACAAAACTAGCCTGATCCTTGCAGCCCAAGTCAACTTCAATTTGGCTTGGTTCGTGTAGCCTAGCTCGCACGACCTCGCCAAAATAGCCAACAGTCGAAACTTGTTTGGTTCGTGCAGCCTTGTTGGCTTGCACAACCAACAATTCAACAACTAAGTCTAACTTTGTTTCGTGTAGCCCAATGACCCTTTGTGCGTTCTCATGCAACCTCCCCACTTCGTGCTCCTTTGTGCACCCTCTGTGAAGTTTTGCCCCTTCATATGCCCTTGTGCACCTTAATGCACCCTTTATTTAGTTCTACTCCTTCATAAGCCCTCGTGCGCCTTGCGGCTCACACGACCATTCCAACAACCAATTTGTACAACAATCCTTGGTTCAGTTTGTGTAACCCTTCCTAGTTCGCACGACCAACCAACGGTTGCAGCCAAACAAGCTCGTGTGCAACCTTTCAACTCACACCTTAGCCAAAAACATAATCCACCCAAGACTTCGGTCGTTTGACCTTCACAAAAAACCCCATGGAAGTTGCAGACTAAAACCCAACAGAAACTTGCATGCCTTCTCTCACACTGTGATTCATTCCTTCTCTTCGCATGTCTTGCGACCTTACTTAGCCTTCATTTTGTTTTGCCTTTGCCCAAATACTTCTTGGCTCACGCGGTGCAAGCTCCTTTGCACGTGTGATTCTGATTCTGTCTTTTCTTACTTCACTAGATTGAGTTGATGCCTTCCTCTCTTGCATGATTTGCCAACTTATTTGCATTCTTGTTCCTGGTTGGGGAGGTTGTGCCAACTCGGTCGATCCCCACATCTCCATCAAACCGACTTGTGTCTATGTTCAAATGCTCGTCTAATGCTCTCACGGTCCACACTTGTGTCGCACGATACCTTCCATCACATGACCTTCGTTCCGACTTTTTTGCCTCGCACCCACGCATGGGCATCTCACCCGTCACACATGGTCTGTTGCCCCATTATGAGACCCCATCGAAAACTAATCTAACTTGTCCACCACATGTCTCGTCGCATGAGCGCCCTTGTCCAATGCAAGGTGCCCATTGCACGTCTCGATGATCTCGTCGCACAACTTGCTAAGTCGACTTATGCCAACTTGGGCGCGCTCAGGGCAACGACCTAACAAGTAGCCAACCTCCAGCGTTTGTGAATGTCTTTGCTATAATATAAAAAATGACATTTATAATTCTCTCCATATATTTTTACCTTTAGTATTTGCTATGTATAGTATCAAAGCATGCCTTTGTGATTGTCTTTGCTATAACATAATAATATGACATTTATAACTCTACATATATATTTTCCTTTATTGTTGTGTTATGGATAGTTTCAAAACATGATATTGATCTTGAACTAAAATGTGGAGTCAAAGTTGAACAGAAAGGGTTGTGTCGTTTTCAATGATGAAAAATGTGTGTTGGGTATGTGTTATATTTTTTGGATTATTGGCTGTGTTTGGACCCTAATACCTAATTAGGGGCTTCCCCCCCAATATAACTATGAATGTGGGGGTATGATGACACTTTTATAGACCTCCCCCCTGGTGGAGGCTTTTGGAGGCAGTGCCCTCAAAGTGAAATTTTTGGAAAAATTTCCTTGTAAAATGTTGTAATTTCATAGTCATTTTGGATCGTTCATCATTAGGTTGTAAATCTGACGGTAGAAGTTATGTTAGGGTGTTTTTCTCGAGAAGGCAATCCTCTTTTAAGATAATTGTATAACGGCTATGTAATCATTAAGAGATATGGAAAAATCTTGCTAGTGTTTTTGGTTTTTGGTTTTTGGTTTCCAGGATAAACTCTGTGTTAATGTGTGTCTGTTCCATTGTATTGTTTTTATTTTATATTGAGAATATGTTTGTAGGAATTTTTAATGCTGGGTTAAAACCTACATTTGGTATTAGAGCAATTTTTCTTTCAAGGGGATGCCTTTGTGGCTAAGGGGTTTGGCTCGCGCTTGTGCCTGTTATAGTGGGAGATTTGCGATCGTGGTTCTTGTGGTGAGAAGGAAATGACGAG
Organism: Pinus tabuliformis; assembly: GCA_031772625.1. Taxonomy (NCBI): domain Eukaryota; kingdom Viridiplantae; phylum Streptophyta; class Pinopsida; order Pinales; family Pinaceae; genus Pinus; species Pinus tabuliformis. The sequence continues at coordinate 543,027,165 of CM062804.1, read as the reverse complement.
CAATTCGAAGATAGAAATTGATAAATTCAATGGGTGGAGTCTTAAGTTGTGGAAGTTCAAAATGGAAGATTGGTTAGTGGATAGAGATTAGTGGATTGTTGTGGATCTCGATACTATACCAATACGGATGTGAAGATTTGACGAAGTTGGATTGAAAGGTAAAGAGCACAATACGATCGTGTCTCTTAGATTTAGTATCACTGAATGTTTCAAGGGAAGGTACAATGAAGGCTTTGTGGGACAATTTAGGTGTTTGTATCAATCTAAGTCTCTGGTGAACAAATAATTCATGTGGAAGAAGTTGTATAACAAAAGGATGAAGAATGGAGACTTAGTGATAGAGCATCTGAATGCTTTCAATACTATGGAAAGTCAACTATTATATGTTGATATTGAGATTTCAGATGAAGATAAGTGCATCAATGGGTTATGTTCTCTATCGGACTCATGGGATAGTTTGGTTGTTGCCATAAGTAGTAATGAAACTATTTTAAAGTTCGATGAAATAATATCACCCTTATAAGAGGAGATGTGACAGAAAAATATGGAAAGCAAGAATGAAGATGCTTTGTCTGTAAGATGATGTTCTCAGAATAGAAATTAAAAAATAAAATCAAGTCTTCAAGTGAGAGATCTAAATCTAAAGGAAGATCCAAGTCTCCAAGAAATTTCGTAAAGTTATGTTGGATATGTGGAAAAGGACATTACAAGCGAGATTATAGATAAAAAATTTTTGAGAAAGGGAAGGGATTTGAAATGCTTTTTCTGTAGAAGCAAAAAATTTCTTAGATGGCGAGGATGTGTAGTTGGTTTTTTCACGTACGCATGTAGATCATGAGGCATGGTTGGTCGACTCAAGCACTTGTTGATTTTCTAGTGCTAATTAAACAAACACAATTTTCTGCATTTGGTAATCACTTCCAATGATTTATGATATTACTCTAATGCACCCAAGAAATCATTAAGAAATTACATAGAAAATTCAACTAGTCAAACAATCAAACAATGTGACCCACATGTGCAAGGTCAAAGTTGGTCAACCACATTTCAAATAGATCACAAAGTAACATGGTCAACACAAGTCAAACAAACCTCATAAACTCGGTCAAAGTTAGTCAAAATTTAACTATTTCAGGAATTTGACTCGGAAATTTTGGCCTCTTCCTCAGACAACTTCTCAGGTGAGAGAGAGAAATGTGAGTGATGAGTGAGTGTGAAAATGAAATGTTTAAATGCTTTTTTATAGTGATTTTAGGGTGCCCAAGATGCATGTTTCTTTGCAAAATAAATTTAAAATTAAATTAAATTTTCTTTATTTTAATTTAAAATTTATTTTTTCTTTCTTTTAACTCGTGTAGCTGGGGAATACCTCCCGCAGCTCCCCAAAAATCAACACTCTTTCTTGTTTAAAATTGTAACTAGGTTCAATCTTCATAATGACCTAATTGTAAACATGGCATTATATATTCTTTATAAAGAATAAAAAAGAAAGATATATATATATATATATATATATATATATATATATATATATATTGGAGTATGGGTTTCATCCTCAAGTTCGAGTCAAAAGCATGTTCTTTGTGCTTTTAGGTTTTCTATGCCCTTTTAGTTATTTCTAGGATAGATAATATTATGGGTCATGTGTCATAGTCCCATTTGGACTCTTTGTAATAAATAAAAATATTATTTTGTCAAGGAAAAGCCACTTTAAGCCCAAGACCAAGTTGGCCCAAGGAGCATATCAAGTCAGCTTTAAGGGAGGGAGTTTGACCCTCAAGAAAAACTATATAAAGGAGAGGAGCTTCACTGTTTTGGACACACATCAAGCACATGTTCGATTTGCAACAACGAAGAAGAAAGAGAGTAGCTGGATGGACGAAGAACAAAAACAAAAGTTGAAAATTTGTCTAAGGTCATCTTCTCTTGTTTCGTTGTAAGGTTTGTGAAGCTGCCTATTGTAGGAGGACCAAAGGTTTGTTGCAAGGGGTCGAAATTCTATGAAGCAGTTGCAGGGGGCCAAAGTTACAGCATCATAGTAGCAATATCGAAGTTCTGGACGTTGCCTTGAAGAAGATCTCATTGGGGGCTGACTTGGTGCTTGGTAGGGTTGTTGGCTTTGGTCTTTGGGTCTTGGAAGTCTCTTTGTAAGTAGATTCTAAAGAAGAAGAGAAGCATTTTCCGGGTTTTCCCCTTGGAGGGGTTTTGCCCTGGCTTGGAGCCTATATCTTGTGTACTTTGTCTTGTTGTGATCTTCATTGTTTTGGTAATTGATTGATGAACAAAGATCTAATAAAGTAGTAAAAGGACAACATAAATCACAAGTAATTATCAAGTTACGGAAAATCATCTAAATAGATAGGTCTCTTGATTTTCCAACACAGTATCAGAGCTAAGGTGCAAGAAGGAGATTGAAGATCACATCTTTGTTGGCACTATGGAAATGGTTATAAGGAAGGGTTTGAAGGTTCTTGGCAATCTTGCTACATTTACCAAGAATTGTCTATTGAAGATCATATCCAAGCTCACAAAGGAATTAGTAGCTGAAAGTTTGTTCTCCGCTTTATCCGATATTTTCAAGGATGATAATGTATGGGTTATTGACAGTGATGCCTCCAGACATATGACGAGAGAATACAATCAACTTCAAACCCTATCTAAAGGAAATTCCTCTCATTCAATCAAACTTGGAGACAAGAAGAGGTATCAAGTGAAAGGGATTGGATCTACTTTGTTGGAGCTAGGTCTGGTGGAAACACTTACTTTCTATTTCTTGTCTAGAGGATAAGGGTGACAAAGTTGCTTTTGTTGATGGCAAGGTTTTGGTTTGGGGTAAAGGCTCTAATATTGATGATGCTAGGGTGATTGGGATTTATGAAGGAACATTATATAGAATAGATACACCTCTATCTCATGCCCTAGTGCACTTAGATGTAAGTCCTGCCAAACTATGGCATAGAAGGTATGGACACCACCATTATAATATTTTTCCATCTCTAAGTCAAATGGCCAATGCCATCCCCTAATTAAAGGAAGAACATGAAGGAACATGTAAGGGATGTGCTCTAGGCAAGAACGTAAAAAAACGATTTGCAATAAGTGATACTAGATCTAAAGAAGTTTGAGATCTCATACATTCAAATGTATGTGGACCTATGGCAATTAAGTCTCTTGGTGGACATCAGTGTTATGTAACCTTCATTGATGATATCTCAAGGAAGACTTGGTTATACCTTCTCGAGAACAAGGATGAGGTATTCAAAAAGCTTCAAGAATTCAGGGATTCAAGAATGAAGTGGAGAATGTAACCAAGAGAAAGATCAAGATTTTGAGGTTAGACAATGGTGGGGAATACGCCTCCAAAGAGATGATAGCTTTCTACAAGAAAGTTGAGATCAAGAGGGAGCTTATCTTTCCCTATAATCCTGAACAAAATGGATTGGCTGAAAGAAAGAATATAACGATTGAAGAATGTGTCAGGGCCATGCTACATGATCAATATCTCCCTTAATTCCTATGGGGAGAAGCATGTATGACAACTGTGTACTTTCATAATTGAAGTCCTCATAAGATCCTCAACAAAATGACTCTGGAAGAAACATTTACGAGAAATAAGCCAAATGTGGACCATCTTCAGATATTTGGATGTCCTGTGTATATTCATATACCTAAGGACAAGAGAAAGAAGTTGGATCCTACCAGTCTAAAGAGCATCTTTTTTGGGTATAGTGCCTCATCAAAGGTATATAGAATCTATGTTAAGGAGGATCGTCAAGTTGAAATAAGTAGGGATGTCATCTTTGATGAAAGCATAGCTTATAGGAAATGAAAGGATGTTCTGGTGGACTTTGATGAAGAAGATATACCTATCTTTGAGGATATCTCGAGTGACAATGATGGTCAAGGTCAGACATCTACTCAAGAAGATGTTGAAGGTCCAAGTGAGCCGATACAAGAAGTGATTATTACATAATCGAAAGAGGCTTGCTTGGTTGAGATCTACTCTACAAGAAGTAGGACATACAACATTAGGGACCTTCAAGGAAAGTAAAAGACCTAAGAGATATTCTGGGTATGCTGCATATATGACGAAGCTTATTGAAGCAGAACCTTCCTCCTATGAAGATGCAGCGAAACATCAAGAGTGGAGGGATGCAATGCAGGAAGAATACCAACGTATAATGAAGAATGATGTCTAGGAAATTGTCCCTAGGCCAAGTGACAAGTCTATAGTCACTTCAAAATGGCTTTACAAGATAAAACACGTTGCAGATGGGAGCATTGATAAATACAAAGCAAGGTTTGTAGCATACAAAGAAGTCTTAAGAGGCTTCTCACATAAAGAAGGGATTTATTATTAGGAAACCTTTTCTACCACAACTAGATATATGACAATAACATCACTTGTTTATTTGGTTGCTACTATGGGATGGAACATCCATCAAATGGATGTCAAGACAACTTTATTGAATGGGACCATTGACAAGGAGGATTACATTGAGTAGCCTCAAGGATTTGAAATAAATTAGAGGGAGACTCATGTATGCAGGTTGAAGAAAACTCTATATGGCTTAAAGCAAGCACCTAGAGCTTGGTATGCAAGAATGGATGCATACCTGTTGAAACTTGGTTTTACCAAGAGTAATACAGATCTTAACCTATATATCAAGGTGGTCCAGGGTGAACTAGTAATCACACTCTTGTATGTGGATGATCTACTAATCACAGGTGTAGAGCATTAGATTCAGGAATGCAAAAAAGAATTAGCAACCAAGTTCAATATGAAGGGTCTTGGGATAATGCACTATTACTTGGGACTAGAAGTATGGATGGCTTAGGTGAGATATATCTTGGTCAAGGTAAATATGTGATCAAGATACTTCAGAAGTTTGCTATGATGGGTAACAAGCCTATGATGACTCCTATGATTACAAACTTAAAGAAATTGAAGAGTTCAAAATTTAGTCCAGTGGATCCTACTTGCCATAGACAATTAATTGGGTCCTTGATGTATCTGGTAAATACGAGACATAACATTTGTTTTGCAGTAAATGTCCTCAGTCAGTTTCAGGTGGAGCCAAAACTTGATCATTGGATTGCAGACAACCATATCCTAAGATATTTGCCTGGAACTATTCATCACTGCCTCGGGTATAATGGAAATGATATCCAACTCATGAGATATACAAATTCAGATTGGGGTGGTAGTGAGACAAACAGAAGAATCAAAACGGGTGGATGCTTCAGCATAGGGTCTTCCATGGTGTCATGGATGAACAAAAAATAGGATACAGTTTCTTTGAGCAGTGTTGATGCTTAATATGTTGTTGCAAGCGAGGTTTGTTGAGAAGTAGTTTGGCTCAGGAATCAGATTTGTTTGAAGGGCTGCTTAGCCCTACATGGATACCTTATGATAATGAAAGTTGCATAATATTGACAGAAGACCCGATGTTTCATATGAGGACAAAGCATATAAATAATAAGTACCACTATTTCAGAAGATTGGTACGAGATTGGGACCGTGGAGCTGCACTATCTTCCTATAGATGAACATGTATTCGACACACTGACTAAAGCGTTACCAAACATGAAGCTTGAGTACCTGAGAGGTAAGCTTGGTTTGGTGGACATCTCTTCCCTACTTGAGAGGGATTAATGTTGGATAGTTCTTGTCTTTATGGGTAATGCATTAGACTAGGACTAACCACCATAAGTCTTAGGACTAACCACCATAAGTCTTAGTGAAGGCCATAACGAAAGAATGGAGTCGTGAGGATTGGATAAACATCTTAGATTGAGATTTCTTATGGATTGTGCAATTCAGGGAAAGAAGTTGTTGACCGATACTCTTTGAGGATGAGGTAGGGCATCCAAGGTAAGAGTAGTGTTTTAAAAACCAGCCGGTTTGAACAGGTAACTGGTCAAACTAGCCGGTTCATTAGCCGACCATGTCAAATCGGCAGAAAAACTGGGTTTAATCGACCTCTTGGCCAAAAGATCACATAAACCGGTGCTAACTGGCTGGTTTAGGAAGAAACCGATCGATTTATGGTCAAACTGGTCAGTTCACTGCCAAGGCCGCGGAGGACCCACACAACGCAGTTTAGGAAGGTTCCAGGGTGTTTTGGAGGGAAAATAAGGGTTGTTTCCCTCCAAAAACACCCTCTCCAAGCCTTTAAAAGGAGCTCACCCCCTCATTTGCCTCACACGTCTCATTTGGAGTTTTTGAGAGTTTGATTGGGAGCTTGGAGAGTGTTGAGTTTTTGCTGAAGTAGTGGAACTATAGAGAGTTTGAGCGAGGTAGTATTCGTCATGCCTCCAAAAGCCAAGGATACTACATGGGCTCATTGTGATATTATTGATGGAAAAATGATCTACAAATATTTCCAAAAATCTGTTGGAGGGGGTATTAACAGGTTCAAGCAACACTTGGCTGGGATAGGAGGCCATATAAAGCCACGTGGAGCACCAAATGAAGTAATAGGGCATATTAGGGCAGAATATCTTAACCAATAGAGAAGTTTGTGACTCAAGCAGTTGCAAAGTTTGGGAGCCAATTAAGTTTGATCATGATGACTCATGAGAAGTTCCAAGTGATAATGTTGATCAATGTTATCATATATGTAAACTTGTAGTAGGCCAGTGGCCCCATAGTTTGTAGGCTTTGTTTTTTTCACTCTAAAGGCCATTTATAGCCTCATTGATTATATTTTGTTGCTAATATGTATTGCACTTAGTGCCATTTCGATGCATTCACCTTTACATGGTATATATATGAGCAAACTTTGCATATTTTATGTGTATTGGTTTGGAATCACGGTTTTAAATCTTAAAAATAGTTTTATCATTAAAAAATTAATTATTTAATGTATTTTTTTAAAGTGCGGTTCATTTAAACCTCACCAATCCCGGTTTGATCGGTTCCGATTTGAAACCCGATTTATTAGGTGGACTGGTCCGGTCACCGGTTCCTGTTTTTAAAACTATGGGTAAGAGTAGTTGAAGAGGACAAATATTCCTTGAGGATTTAGGTTTGGAAATAAAAGATAAGTGCTACACGATAATTTGTCACTGTCCTCATCTCAGTCCCTCTGCTGTGTCATGTATCAAATACACATGTCCATATCTTCCCACTTATGCAAAAAGATTAAACAGTACTCTCTGACGCTGAAGAACTGATCCTTTTTCCTAAGTTTTTGCATCGTCACTAATAAGACATTAAAAGGCCCGACGATCCCCTGTAATGAATTGTCTCGTCAGGACATCGTTGCCATAGTACACGTGTTTCCCACGACGGTGCGATTTTAGGGCTCAGCGCGAGGCCACCAACTATTTGTTGCGACGATTGGTCTGAATGCATTGCCTCCGTGGGATGCCGTCGCTGTGACTTAGTTCATGACTTGTGACGACCTAGATTTGGCGAATTTGTTCAAACAATCGGCCTTTTGGGTGTTTCTAGAGCTGATTGTTGGGTCAGTTTGGGTTGATTTTTCTCCTCTGGGATGGTGGTTCTGCCTCTTGTGCAACCTCCCTTGAGGATAAGCTCCCTCTCCCTCATTTCATGGAGACTCCTTCTCCTATAAAATCACTCACCATTGCTATGATCTGCTAGTTCTTTTGTTGGGAGCTGCTAGTTTTGAGTTTGGTTTGAAGCAAAGTAGATAGCTTTGGTGTGAGTGTGACAAGTGTGGAATTGCTAATAGTTTGATAAGAGGTTGTGGAGTATCTTAGCTTTGCATGAGGGCTTGATAGAGAGAGAGAGCTATTTTCCTATTGGGAGACCCATTCTTAAGAGTGAATGCTTGAAGGAACATACTGACTGGACCCTCTGAGAAGACTTGCGACGTCAAGGCATGGTTGTAAGTTTGCTCTTGTTTCATTTTTAATACAATCAATGATGATTTCCTATATCTTGTGTACAATTTACTTGATAGCTTATGATTTGTTGAGTTTATAAGTAAATAGATCATTGTTGTTCCCGGTTACGTGCTTTGTTGTTTGCTTGTGGTGTTTCAGGTTGATTGCTCGCTGAGGAGAAGAAACAAAAGCTGGAGCAGCGCAATGGAAACTTCATCAACCATCGGTTTGAGGTAGGCCTCCAACGATGACTATTTAAGGGAATTGATTGTTGTTTTGTCTTTACTGTGACTAGACCCACTCTAGGGCTAGAGGGGTTGCCTCTGTCTGTAGAGGGAACACTTTCCTTTATCACAATAAGAATAGTCCTAAAATGACATACCTGATGAACAATCGGATGGGGTATGTGCCTAAGAGGTAGTGTGGCAGCTCACATAAAGCCTCCCAGAATAATGTTCTCAAATAAGGATGATCTTGTCTAGTTAAGGCCTTCAAGGACAATGCTAGTTATGATAAATATGGTTATAAAAATATGGCTTATCAATTCAACTCTTCTTATGAGAATGTTTCGAGATTGAGATTCCTTGTACTATGTAGTGGGATTATGAATACCTCCCTAGTTAAGAGGGAATGTTGAAAAATGTAACTAGGTTTGGTCTTCAGAATGATCTAATTGTAATCATGACATTGTATATTCTTTATAAAAAAAGAAAAAGAAAGAAAGCACATTGTTCATGCTTTTAGGTTTCCTAGGTCCTTCTAGGTCTTTCTAAGATAAATAATATTATTGGTCAAGTTTTAGTCAAAAGCATGTTCTTCGTGCTTTTAGTTTTTCTAGGTCCTTCTAGGTCTTTCCAGGGTAAATAATATTATTGGTCACGTGTCATAGTCCCATTTGGACTCTTTGTAATAAAGTAAAATATTTATTTTGTCGAGGAAAAAACACTTATAAGCCCAAGACCAAGTTGGCCCAAGGTGTAGATCAAGTTGGCCTTATAGGAGACAATTTGACCCTCAAGAAAGGCTATATAAAGGAGAGGAGCTCAACTCATTTGGACACACATCAAACACATGTTCGATTTGTAATAGCGAAGAAGAAAGAGAGTAACTGGGGGGACGAAGAAGAAGAATAGAAGCCAAAAATTTGTTTAAGGTCATCTTCTCTTGTTTCACTCTAGGGTTTGCTAAGCTTCCTTTTGCAGGAGGACTGAAGTTTTGTTGCAGGGGGCTAAAATTTTGTGAAGCAGTTGTAGGGCGCTGAAGTTGCGACATCATAGTAGCAATATTGAAGTTCTGGAAGCTTCCTTGAAGAAGATCTTGCTGGGGTTTGACTTGGTGCTTGGTAGGGTTGTTGCCTTTGCTATTTGGGTCTTGGAAGTCTCTTTGTAAGAAGATTATAAAGAAGAAGAGAAACATTTTCCGAGTTTTCCCCTTGGAAGGGTTCTGCCCTAGCTTGGAGCCTATACCTTGTGTACTTTGTCTTGTTGTGATCTTCATTGTTTTGGTAATTTCTTTATGAACAAAGATCTAATAAAGTAATAAAATTCCAACATAAATCACAAGTAATTATCCAAGTTACAGAAAATCATCTAAATATATAAGTCTCCTAATTTGTCAACACCTCTTAGCTAGGGAGGTATTCACCTTGATGTCCTCAAATGTCCACTTCGCTGAATAATTTATTCACCCCAAGAAAAATATTGGATGAGCTCACTATGTTAATGTATCCATCCACTTCATGTTCCATTCTTGGACCACATGGAAAGTATCCTGCATCAACATTATGAAAATGATCTAGCCACCCACTAGCCAAATACCCTTTGGCAATATGGTCAGGTACCCCTATTTGAGGTAAAACAAACTAATCCTAGGTCACCATCTAACCAAGTCGTCACTTGGAACTAGGTCAATTTTACCTGACCAATGGTGAAACCCTGTGCCCATTTACGATTCCCCCATGTCGTCACATAACACTTGAATGGTAAAATTAATTTCTCGATGCTTTGAGGCACCACTAGCCAAGTAACCCTTGGAAATATGGTAAGAACCTTCTCACTAGGGAGCACTTTGTGCCTTGGTGCTATCTGGGCCATTCTCCTTGGCCACATTACATGACACTCAGTTAATAACCTTGACCTAGGGAGAATGTCTGCCTTGAAGTGAAAACATCAACATTCCGTCTCAACGAGTGGTACAAACTTCATTTGCGACAAAGGCTTTGTGAGAATGTCAACAACCTGCTCATCTATAGAAATGTATTAGAGCCTCACTGCTCTCTTCTATACTATGTCTCGTATGTAGTGGTACTTGATCTCAATGTTCTACGACTTGTCATCACGGTCGTCTCCAACACCTAATCAAACAATCTTGTGAGCAAATTCCGAAACCACACTACTTCAAAACTCAACAAATTAGTTGCAATATACTTAGTCTTTGCAGTATTTAGTGCCGATGTTTGCTTCCTACTCATCCAATATATCCTAGCAGCAGAACCCAAACTGAAACAACATCCTGATGTGCTCTTCCTGTTTTCGACACTTCTTGCCCAATCAAAATTTGAGTATCCCTGCAATTGTAATTCACCATTTGATACATCTCAATCCATAACTCACTGTACCACACAAATATCTCAACACATGCTTTGCCCCAATCCAATGTACATGCCTAGGTTCCACCATGAACTGGCTCAAAGTGTTCACTAAAAATAAAATATCAGGCTTGGTATTAACAAGATACATCAAGGACCCGATCAATTGTCGATACAGAGAGATCCACAAAATCTGAGTAAAATATTCTCAACTTCTTCAAATTGGTCACCATAGGAGTGGCCATGGACTTGCAGTCCATCATCCAAAGTCTTTGAAGGATCGTAATAATATACTTCCCTTGACCAAGGAAGATATCACTAAACTTCTGCCACACTTCTAATCCCAAGAAGTAATGCATCAAATCTAGTTCCTTCATCTTGAACTTAGAGGTCAACTCCCTCTTACACTAATCAATGGGATATTTTGCTCGTTAAGAATGAGTCATCAACATATAATAACAAGATCAAAGGATCACCTTTAACAACCTTGTAGTAAATATTGGGATCGACATCACTCTTGGTGAAACCAAGACCCATCAAATATCCATAAATCCTAGAATACCAAGCCTAAGGTACCTACTTGATTTTGCTTTTCAGTGTTCAATGTGACGACTGGAGTAAATGTCTCTTCATAGTTCTCTCACTCTTTCTGGGAGAACCCTATTTCAAAAAATCATGTTTTGTACTTCTCTATGTTGCCATCTATTGCATGCTTGATCTTGTAGATCTGTTAGGATATTTCGACACATAGGAAATAGTTCAGTGTAACTTGGTCTAGTGTAGAGTTAGGTAAAGTGTGTTTCTTTACTATGTACTTTTATAACTTACAATCCGACAGTGACGATATGTAGTGATCTGACGGTTCATTTTCTCCTCGGTATTACTGACACTTGATCCGTGACTTAAACACCCGATTGGTCCATGATCTCTATTTAAAGAGCATGGAGGGTCATTTGTAGGGTAACGTTCATGAGAGAAGCTTATGTAAATTTTCATTCTTTTATTAATAAATTGCCTGAAGTGGTCGCGTTGGCTCAGGCCGTGGACTATTTCCCTCTTTGAGGGCTTTAACCACATCAACAATATTGGTGTATTGATCTGTGATCTGTTTGTGAGCGGTGTCCGGTGTTCTGTTTGAGGAACTTACCCTGTAAATTCCTACATGGTATCAGAGCTATTTGAGGGCCGCATCTGTTGGTGATCCAAATCTGAAGCCAGTAGAACTGCATCTAACTGTCGTTCCCTAGATATATTGTTTCTGACTGTTTTCGGGCCGAGAGAACTGCTCTATTGTGTTAGGAGCATCTGTTTTAGTGATGAACCTCTTTCGTTTCATGCGAAAAGGTTTTTGGTAGCCCTAGCTATGTCATTTTTAAGATATGGAGGTATACAATGTTTATTTGCAGTTTTTAGTTATTTTCTCTCTGTTTATTTCGGTTTATTTAGCTATTTTTTTTGTTTTTTTGTTTTTGTTTTATTTTTTTTTACCGGATCTATACCTTTCATTTCTGTATATTCTCTTTGCCCCGGGACTCTGTGCGATCTGGGCAAATAAGAAACAGAGAGGAAGGAATTTTCTCATGCGTATGCTCTTTTCCGCCGCGCCTTAGTGTGATCTCGGAAAATCAGAAACATAGAGGAAAATATTTAGTTTCCGGGTAAAGCTAACTTCAAGACGTAAGGTTTGTCTTTTTTGTATGTCCGTGTTGGGTTTTGTGTTTTTTGTTTTGTAGGCAAAAAAGAGCTTTCTCAAGTAAGCACGCACCCCAAAGCTTCAGTGACTTTAAAAAAAAAAAACCTAACTCTTTTCCAAAAATTACTAACTTTTTAATCTAGCTCACGTGGTCCAACGCTACTTTATGAGAATAAAGGTCTTTAGTTCAAGTCTTTCTTTTTGTTGAGCTAATTAGATTAAGTTTGGAAATGGGACAATTTTTCTTTAAATATAACATTATCATTCATTCCCGCACATTCCCACACTTCATCGGCATCTTCAACAACGTTTCTTCAAAAAGCCATAACTTCTTCATCCGGAAGCCGTTTTCAGAGCCATTTTTTTTGAATCAACCTAATTTTTTGAAATCTCTCCATTGGAACACTTAGTTTCAGCATCTATAGCTTCAGTTTCTGTTAAAATGGAAACTCAGAGCCCGTCAACTCGAAAATGAGTTGCTTACATTGGACCCCAATAATTTTTCTTCCACTGAAGATTTTTTGTCCAAGTTCAAGACCCTTAGATTTCTCTTGGAAGGTGTTAAGGTTAAGAAAGAAGATGGTAACCTTATCTATTCCATTCTTACTAAGTTGGGACCAGCCTACTCTGTGTTTGTTTCCACCTTCCATTCTACAAGAGAAGCCTTCATCTCTCAAGGACAAGACTATAAGTCCCCTTCCTTTGATGCCTTTTTTGATTCTTTAATAAGAGAACAAGAAAAACTCTTACATCTTTGTCTTCTTAATCTTGGAAACTCTTTTAAGAAAGCCTTAGCCGCCCAACAACGACCAAATTCAAAGAATCCTAAGAAGCCGTATCCTAAAAAGAATGGTCCTAAACCAAACAAGGGTTCTAAGTCATTTCAGTCTCAAAATGAACAATCATTTCAACAAAATGATAAGGCAAATAAAAACAAAGGGAAGAACACTGATGGACATTGCCACTTTTGTAATCGAGTTGGCCACTTAGAATCCAAATGCTTTAAGAAGATGGAAGCCTCGGAAGCAGCAATCAAAAAGCATGACATCCATTTGGAGCACTCAACAACTTCAACTTCATCTCCAGGAATAACACTTTCTGCATGTGGTTTTCAAGCATCTCGGTTTGGATATGCACTAAATGTATCTTCTTCTTCTCATTCTCATGAGTGGCTCATTGATTCTAGAGCTTCTTATCACATGGCCAAAAACAAAGCCATGTTTTCTTCTTTAAATGATTGTAACACCAAAAATATATATGTTGGTGATGATAGATCTCTTAGTGTTGTAGGGACTAGAACTGTTCATATAGAGAATGGTCAATTCAATGATGTATTATGTGTTCCAACCTTATCCTGCAACCTTCTATCTGTATATCAGATAACTCATTAATGTGAAGGTAAAATCGTTGAAATTTCACCTCACAACGTTGTAATTAAGGACCTAAGAGATCCTAGACATATTTTAGCTACTAGCATTGCTGATGATTCTACAAGGTTGTATAAGTTTAACAACTTTGGGTCATCAAATCTTCCCTCGGTATTTGTTGCTCATAATGATGAAGTGAGTAAACTTTGGCATGAGCGATTTGGTCACTTAAACTATCGCTCCCTTCAAAATCTATGTAAAGAAAATATGGGGACAGGTCTTCCAATGGTATCTTGCAGAGATTGTGTTTGTTTCGGATGTGTACTCGGAAAACATCATTAGGATAGTTTTGAAAAACGTGCCTCTTGGCACACCTCCACCCCTTTACAGCTTGTGCATAGTGACTTACGTGGTCCAATTCCAGTTTCATTCTCTGGCTACAAGTATTTCTTAACTTTCTTTGATGATTTCTCGAGACGCACTTGGGTATACTTCCTAAAATGAAATATTTAACATGTTCTTGACCGTTAAGGCCTTTGTTGAAAAACAATCTGGTCATAAAATTCTTAAGATAAGATCTGGTAATGGCAGAGAATATGTTAACAACAAATTCATCAACTTTTGCACTAAGAATGGAATTCAAATGCAACATACTGTTCCATATACTCCACAAAAAAATGGTGTAGCTGAAAGGAAGAATTGCACCTTAAAGGAAATGGCTAATTGTATGCTTGAATCTAAAGGACTTAGTCTTAATTTTTGGGCAAAAGCAATTAACTGTGCAAATTACATAGTAAATCGAACTCCTACTAAGGTTTTAAAGAATATCACTCTAGAAGAGGCATGGAGCTCAATTAAACCAGATGGAAGTCATTTTCGTGTTTTTGGAAGTGAAGCATGGGCCCATATTCCAGATGAGAAACATAAAGCCTTAGAACCCAAGAGTGAAAAATGTATTTTTGTTGGATATTTTGAAGATGTCAAAGGATGTAGACTTATTCCACTTAAGTCCAAAAATGTTATCATTAGAAGAGATGTAAAGTTTGCTGAAAATATATCAGCCTATGAGCCTAGTTCGGCGGATGTGCCACCTCTCTCTATCCCTTCTACTTCTGAAAATATTTCTTCTTCAGATGATGACAATGAGGATGAAAATCCTCCCCCACCTTCTCATGATCCTCCTTCAGCTCCTCAGCTTCCAAAATGGCTTCGTGCTACTCAGGATGCAGCAAGTGCTCTTGCCGGTGATCCTACAGATCAGCGACGTACACGTTCTCAGTTCGATAGAGCCTCTTCTTTACTGGCTCAAGGTTCAACGAATTATGATCTTGACACGTTTGCAGAAGCTTCAGGCCATCCAGATTGGGATGCAACGATGAATGAAGAATATCATTCATTATTGGCAAATGATACATGGGATCTTGTTCCTCTTCCAAAGGGACGAAAACTTGTTAGATGCAAATGGGTTTACAGAACCAAGTATGGACCAAATGGAAAGGTTGATAAACATAAAGCTCGTCTTGTTGCTAAGGGTTTTTCACAGGTTGAAGGCATTGAATATACTGAAACCTCCTCCCCTGTTGCCAAAATGAACTCTATCTGTCTTGTTCTTTCCCTTGCTGCCTCTTTCAAATGGGAAGTCCATCAGATGGATGTTAAATCTGGCCTCTTGCATGGGGACTTGCATGAAGAAATCTATATGGAACAACCTACTGGCTTTTTACAAACAGACTCCAACCTTGTATGTCGACTTAAGAAATCCATTTATGGTCTCAAGCAAGCCCCTCGGGCTTGGTATGCCAAAATGGATAGCTTTCTTTTAGAAACTGGCTTTTCTAAGTGTCATTCTGACAATACTGTCTACACCAAGAAAGTGGGCAAGTCTCTTATCATTCTTGTTCTTTATGTTGATGATCTTATCTTTACTGGTAGTGATCCCAACCTTATAAACCATGTGAAGTCCAGCCTTAAAAAGAAGTTTGAAATGACAGATTTAGGACACTTGCATTATTTTCTTGGTCTTCAAGTCTTGCATTCCAAGGATGGTATTTTCCTTTCCCAGTCCAAGTATGCATGTGATCTTCTACACCATTTTCACATGGAAGACTGTAAGCCAACCCCTTCTCCCTTTCAGTTTGGAGCCAAACTTTCAGTCACTTGTACTTCCCCTGAAGTTGATGCTACCTTATATCGTCAACTTGTAGGAAAACTTTTGTATCTGACCCATACTCGTCCTGACCTTTCCTTTGTTGTTGGCCTTATTGCTCGGTTTATGCAAAACCCACATGAAAGTCATTGGAAAGCAACTAAAAGAATACTTCGTTATGTTCGAGGTACAATTCAGTTTGGGATTCATTACAGTGCAGAAGCATCTCCTCTATTGGTTGGTTTCACTGATTCCGATTGGGTTGGTGACCCTGATGATCGGAAGTCTACTGCAGGTTATGTGTTCACTCTTGGTTCAGGACCTATTACATGGGCTTGCAAGAAACAAAGTGCCATTTCTCTTTTTTCAGCAGAAGCAGAGTATCGTGGTGCCGTAGAAGCTAGTAAGGAAGCCTTGTGGCTTCGTAAGATCCTATCAGAGTTTGCCTTTCAGCAGCAACATCCGACTACACTTTGGTGTGATAATCAAAGTGCCATTCAACTATGCAAAGATCTAGTCCAACATCAGCGCAACAAACACATTGAACTGCACATGCACGTCATCGGAAAGCTCATTCATGACCATGTTCTTGAAGTGCAATATTGTTCAACAGATGATCAAGTTGCAGACATCTTTACAAAGGTTCTCACAGAGGCGAAGTTTACTAAACTTCGATTTATGGTTGGTGTTTTCACCAAAATAGGACCCTGATAGGCTGCTGATCAGACTATCTCAATGTAACTATTTCAAATCAATCTTTTAGCTGAGGCTTAGCCTCCTCAGCCTGAGAGGGCTCTCTCAAAGGGTTAATGATTTTGATTAAAGATATGGATAGATGGCTAACTCTATGGTTTGTAATTGTATATGTTTATAAGTTGAAAGATGAACGCTGGCTACCATTGGGCTATGGAGTCAAAGTATGTTTCAGTACCACAACAAGATCAACTTAACATGAAGTCAGGGCATAAAGAGTTTTTATACATCAACAAAACAAAGATACAATGCAAGGAAACACAGTTTATAAATACATGAAGGAAGTTAGAGCATCATTGATGAGTTCTAAGTAACATGTATTCATACCACTGCAAGTAAGTGAAAGAGGAAAGCCATGAGACAATAGGACATTAGAAACTCTTTTTGAATCCTGAGTAGTGAAGCCAAAACATTCTACCTACCATGGAAGTCAAGGCATTATAGAGTTCAAGTGCAGAAATGCAAATATAAAGCAATGAAACACAGTTAGTTTATCTATGAAGGAACTCAGAGAATCATTGATGAATTCTGAGTATCATAAGTAAACACCACTGCAATGTCAGTATTGGAAGGTGCCATCAAAACAAGAACATACATGAACTCTTCATGAATCTTGAGTTGTCTAAGTAGAAATTCTGCATTAGGTTAAAAATATACACAATATGCACATAGAGCAGCAGCTGAGCCAAAAAGTCTCCAACCCTTTGCTAATTCGACCTCTGGCTTTATATATAGCATTTACAACATGTATTCCTTCATCCTTCATCAAGAGAATTCGAATTTGCTATGAGTGACACCTATTCTAACCATAAAACAAACCATTAATTAGAACTAGCTGTTAACTAGCAGTGCTAGTGACCTAATACAACTAGGAGTGTAACTCCTTATTATGATTACAACAACCTTATCTAAACATTGAAAGCATTCTTTGACAGTTGCAACCTCATGAGGTCGAATTTGATGAAGCCTCCCACGTTGTCACCTTACTGCTGATGATAAACCCTAGAAATTAGGGAACATGTTTCCCTGTTTTTAGGTTTAGGATCCTTGAAAATTGGCACGTGGGACAGAGCCTTTATCTTCTCATCCATGACATATTTTACGAAACTGAAGGAGGTTTTTGTAGTCCATGCTGTCTAGAACAAAAACCTCTCTTGGTTTTTTAAAACACTTCTCCAGCTATCTAGAATCTATCCTTGAAAAACACGTGTAAAACAAGAAAAATCTGTTCTCTGAAATTAGGGTTTCAAAGAAAGCTTAGTATCTCCCAACTGAAAACACTTATGAAGAAAGTGAGATAGGTTATTGTAGCTGGAGAGTTGATGAAGAGAAACCTCCTTCAAAATTCCAAAATACCTTTTCCTGTGACCAGAAACTGATCTTGAAAAAGACTGCTCAAACCAGAAGACAAAGCTTGACTTTCAGCAGTTTCGTAGCGCAAGTTTAACCATAAATTCCTCCCACCTTAGAACGAATTTGAAGAAACTAAAAGAGGTTTTTGTAGTTGAGTATGTTAGGAAGAAAAACCTCTTTCAGTTTTGAAAATTGAGTTCTCAGCTGCTCAGGAACCCTTCTGGAAGTTGACTAGTAAAAGAAAAAAACAGTCTTTTATGCTGAAACAAGCTGCTTCAGGGGTTTCGTAGTGCGCTACGAAAACTCCTAGTTCAGAATCCCCGATTTCGTAGCGCAGCCAGTGCAAATTTTGGGTTTTGCGCTACGAAAACACCTAGAGTGAGTTTTGCACTACGAAAACCTTGACACAAGTTTGACACATGGAACTTATGTGTGATGTGGGACCAGTGATAGGCAAGAACAGAGTATTGAACCTATTTGACCATACCAACAAGACTCTCTTTTAGATCTTAGACTCTAAAACAACCATGGAAAGACTAGACCAAGACTAACATCAATCCTTTGGAATCAAACTGATGTCAAAACACATGGTGAGGCTTCTAGGACATGGAATGAGGCCGTGAAACTTTTTTTTGGAAAAGAGAATGACACTTATTGAGATGAAATGACTCAAAACCTATAAGACTATGACTAGAAACAAGGCAAACTTTCCAAAGCTTAGAAGCAAAAAATTTAGGGTGATAACAGTTGGAGTTCTAAGGGGGGATAGGCTCTAATGCCTCTATTTTCCTATTGTGTCATATGTGTACATCCTTCAATCCTATCCCAAGTTGTTCTTAAGGGGGGATGTTAGGATATTCTGACACATAGGAAATAGTTAAGTACAACTTGGTCTAGTGTAGAGTTAGGTAAAGTGTGTTTCTTTACTATGAACTTTTGTAACTTACAATCTGATGGTCACGATATGTAGTGATCCGACGGTTCACTCTCTCCTCGGTATTACCGACATTTGATCCGTGGCTTAACACCCGATTGGTCCATGATCTCTATTTAAAGAGCATGGAGGGTCATTTGTAGGGTAACCGTTCATGAGAGAAGCTTATGTAAATTTTCATTCTTTTATTAATAAATTGCCTGAGGTGGCCGCGTTGGCTCAGGCCGTGGACTGTTTCCCTCTTTGAGGGTTTTAACCACGTCAACAATACTGGTGTATTGATCTGTGATCTGTTTGTGAGCGGTGTCCTTTGGTGTTCTGTCTGAGGAACTTACCCTGTAAATTCCTACAAGATCCACTTGGAAGTCACAACTGAATTCCTCCTCAAGTCTCGACACAATTTCCCACACACCATTCTTCATAATGCACTGATATTTCTCCATCATGGCATCCTTCCAAATTTGCTAGCTTGCTGTCTCCTTAGAGTTGGATGGCTTGGAATCAATGATGTGATCCTTCAATGTACTTTGAATCCATGCCAATCTATTCTTGGATTATGGAACAACAATCCTAAGTGAGTCCACTGGCTCAATGGGCGTTTCTGGGTATTCTTTATGATTTAAAGGATGTTCCACATGTATATAAAGACCTGAACCCACATCCTTGGGAGCCTGCTGCTGCTCATCATCATGAGATACTGTTTAGATTTCCAGTAGGCTACATCATTCCATTCTACCTGAATATCTGTTCCTTTTTAACTAGAAGTTCTTTCGGTTATCTAGCATGGTTTTAGATGTCTGTATAGTTTCTCCCATCTTGAACACAAATCACTCTTGTTGAGTTTATGCTTGATCTTGAGAGAATCCTTTGAGATGCCCTTTAAATCTCCTAGCTTTAATTTCCTATGAACGCTAGTGGATCTATGTCACTATTTGTTAATCAAGGTTGTCATTGATGTCAATATGGAATTGTTGGGATGGAAAATATTCTTGTGATGCATATTATGATGATGTCCTTGCTCATGATGACAAGTCCCTCTTGTTTGATAAGGATGAAATTAATGAATATGTCAAGCTACTAATGATTCCATTATGATGTCAAGCCACTAGGAAGATGTCTTGTCCTAGATGCTTGAACTAACCATGAAGACACCATAACCTCATGCATCCTTGCTCTTGATGAAGAAGCCCTAGAAATCATGATGATGTTCTTACTCTTGGTGAAGAAGCTTAGAACCCAGATGATGTCCTTACCCTTGATATTGAAGGACTATACATGAATGAACAAACTTGATGATGTCATACGTGATGGCACTTGATGAAGGTCTTGATGACATGGACGATGATTGGAGACATGACATGAAGGACTTGGAAATCACTTAATGGAAAGACAGGACATGAAGGACTTGGAAACCTTCTAATGGAAAATTAATAAACGCTGCACTATGGTTGGTGACATATCACTACACTATTATTGGATACATGACACTACATTATCATGATGACATGAATGCTATGTACACTATCATGATGCCGGATACACTATCATGGTGACATGGATAACTTACATGAAGACAAAGCACTTGGGGACACACTAATAACCTCTTGATGTCCTAATCATCAAGCCCTAGTGACCTATTTCTGTCCTAATCATCTTCTGCACTAAATATTTCAATAGCAGTCACAAGGAAAAATAAATTTGGACAACTTGGAGGCATCCTTTCAAAATGGATCCTACACCAAGGATTTTTCCCTCTTTATAATGAGGCCTTACTTTCCCCGAAACTCTCAGTGGTTGATGAGATAATGAATTTTTAAGTTAAGAAATATATATTTAATTTCAAGCTGATCTACACTCATTCATTTATGTTGGCCTAACTTCATATAGACGTGTCCCTTCATTTACCTTACAAAACCACTATATATATGAGTTCGGTTGCCCTATTCTAGTCATCTTTTTCGGTCATCTAATACAAAGAACTCACATACTCAGAGAAAGGAAACATAAAAAAGGAGTTATATTGGAATTTCTGTTTGGGCTTAAAACTTACCACTGGACAATGCCAAAAACGTGATAAATGGATGTCTATTCTCATCTTCCTGTGGACTAAACCGTTGACACAGTCTTGATTTTTTTTAGTGGCTGTAATTTTCGGACTGTGGAAAGATTCTCGTGGCTCAAACTGTCTACCTTCAGAGCATATTACAATTCTGCTGTAAAGGTCTTGAAATACACAACAACAAGCTCATATATGTTTTTTTTGACACAATGCATCCTTCAACTACGGGTTTAAAAAGTTAACTTGGAGCTCGGATAATCTTCGGACTATGGCTACTTCTTGTAAAGAATAATACTTTCGTACCATTTTCTTTGGACTGTGGTTACTATTCTGTGACTCAGTCTAAGTTTTCCTGTGGAGAGCTCAGATAAAGCATCAAGCTTGCAGGAGCCCTGAAAGACTTGACAATCTTTTGTGAAGTGAAGCATTAAGGCAGTGAGTAGTGGAGAGGCATTGGGATTCTGGACAAGTGAAGCTTTGGACAGTGAACAAGTTAAGAACATTTTGAACAATGAAGAATCTTATTGAAGGAACTCAAACACCTTTTTAAAGGTTAGCTTGAAGACATTCTTGGAGACTTTGATTGAAGTCCTTGTGGAGTGACCTTGAAGAAGGTTCCAGATTGAAGACATCACCTTGGAGACACTATTCAAGATGCCTTGAAGGTCTTGAAGATAATGTTGAAGACCATGATGCATTAGCCATCATGAGGTAACTTGAAGATCCTTGTTTTGGGTACCATGAAGAACAATGGAGACACCTTCATGTGAAGAACAAGGTTGTCATTGATGAAGTGACGTGGAGAATGAGTGAAGGCATAGCTGAAGATTGACAGGGCTCGTTGAAGAAGACATTGTGAGCCGTGAAGAATAACCAAACACATCTTGACAAAGTAAAGCTAAGGGTTGGAGCCCAAGAGGTTGAAGCCTCATAGAGACAAGGTTGGTGCCTTGGAAGATAGGGTTAGAGACCTAGAGGATAAGAGTCCTCAAGAAACCAGGTCGAAGCCTATACCAGAGATATGGTTGGAGCCCTAGAGGTTGGTGCCTCAAATTGACAAGGTTGGAGCCTCAGAAAGTCAAAGTTAGTGCTTGCCATAATATAGGTTGGACCCTGGGAGATTGAAGATTGTTGTCTTCATCTAGGGTTAGATCCCTACACATATATTGTACTTGATCTATTTTAAAGAAGAAATTAATAAAAGGATTTACTCAATTATTGTTCGTTTTGTGTTCTAAATATAAGCGATCTAACTGGTAAAAATAACAATTGAAAAGAAAGACTGATTCACGCCCCCTCTCAGTATTTTCAACAATTGGTATCAGAGCTAGTACCTTCACTCAAAGCCTAACAACTTGAAGGTTGATTTTTAGAACACAAATGGCGAAGCCAAGGAAGAGAGACTCCAATTTTTCTAAAGATGTCTCCTCCTCAACTGTGAAAACTAAAGACAATCAAATTGGGAAAGTTCCATTGTTCAATGGAAATTTTGATGTATGGAAGATAAGAATGAGAATTTTCTTAATGGATCAAGGCGTTGAAGTACGAGAATCAGTGATCACTAATAGCATGATGAACGAAGAAAACAAGGAGTACAATGCAAGAGCGATGAAGGCAATTTTGAATGGGCTACTAGATTCTATAAAGGCCAATTTGGAGAAATGTTTGTCAGCAAAAGATATACGAGACAAACTTCATGACCTTCACTTAAAAGGAACTTTGACCATGACATCTAGTCAAAAAGATGATGGAAAGCAAGAAGGAAATCTAGAACCCATCAAGGAAGCTGAAAATAAGAGTGATTACATCGAGGCCATAGAAGACCTAGAAGAAGAAGAAAGTGAAGAAGAAGATCTCTTGACTAAACTTATAGCTTCCATGGAAGAGATTAACAATTTGAAAAAGGAAAATTAGAAGCTCAAGAAGAAAGCACAAGATGGTGACCATGACCTTGACAAGAGAAGGAAGGAAGTTGATCTATTCAAACTTAAAGTACAAGAAAGAGATGAGGAGCTCACCAAGCTTAAGGAGTAATTTCATCAAAACAAGAGAAAGCGTCATGAAGAAGTCATATCCATGAAAAATTAATTGAA
This sequence comes from Pinus tabuliformis, assembly GCA_031772625.1. Classification (NCBI taxonomy): domain Eukaryota; kingdom Viridiplantae; phylum Streptophyta; class Pinopsida; order Pinales; family Pinaceae; genus Pinus; species Pinus tabuliformis. The sequence continues at coordinate 543,004,323 of CM062804.1, read as the reverse complement.
TAAAGCAAAGAAAAAGGAAAACACTCTGTTAAGCCACCTTTAAAAAAGACTCGAGATTGAACAAACATGAAGCAGAAATTGGTCAATACAAAGAAGAAGTTTCCTACCTTAGATCTCAACTAGAGAAGCAAGGAAACAAGCACAAGGAGCTGAGAAGGTGATGGAAGCTTTGTCACTCATAGAAGGACAAGTTGATGAAGCAGAAAAGGAGAGAAACACCATGACATGCCAACTAGAAGAAAAGGATGACGACATCGGCAAATTAAGATCAGAAATCTCTTCACTTAAGGCCTAATCATATGAAGCAACTAATATGAAGGAAGAAATGGAGATCATTCTATCAAAAAAGGATGAAGAATGCAAGAAAATGAAAGAAGAAATTTCCTTTCTTAAAAAGGAAGTTGACTTGCTGAATAAGAACTTGAAGAGTTCTCTGTTGGGTCCCTATAATACTAGTGATTACCCCATTACTATTGTAGTTATACCCCTTATTTATATTGTTGTGCCCCTATTACCCCCATATTGTTATTTATGTGCCCCTTAGAATCCCTCTATTGTTATTTTTGTGGCTCTATATTATTATTGTTAGGTCGGCTGGATTATATTGTGGCTCCTTAGACTCCTATATATAGAAAGGAGGTTGTGTCATTTGTATCATCCAAGAATTGTTCATTTATGTAATGTAAAGGAGGTTGCCCCCTCGAAGAGGCTGAATTCTAAGGTGTTGATCCATCTTTTCTATCTTTTCTTGAGCTGGTTTCATAACATTTGGTATCAGAGCTTTGGATTCTAGGGTTTCGCTGCTCCAAACAGGTCATCGTGGCATTTTCGCTATAACTTTTTTTTCTGTGACGTTTCAGAAGTCGCAAAACAAACCCATTTGAGAATAATTGGCGCTGAACCTTGGGTCCGAATTTCAGAGCTTTTCGCGCGATATTTCAGAGATATGATCTGAGGAAGTTGGCCTTTTTGCAGACACCTGAATTACATTCAAAACAGGTGACCTGGGGAAAATCGTCATAACTCTCTCTCTGAGGATCGGATTGAAATTTCGTAAAAAGGTACAGAAAGAGGACGGACTGTAGTTTCTTGTATGTGTGTTTCAGATTCAAAGGTTGAAACAGTGACTCGTGGCACGTCGTACAAGTTCGCTCTACTGAACCAGTCTAAAAGCAAGTCACTGTGGGAGATTTCACATAACTCTTACTTGGAGAATCCAATTTGGCTCAGACTTGTGGCATTGGAAAGAGGACGCAGAAGGCTACTACACGTAGCAATTTCAGAACTGGATGATCCGAAATTACAGAGATACATCAGATTCAATATCAGGCTTCTATAAAGTGAAAAAAAGGTGTGTAGTTTTTTTTAATTTTTTATCTAAGCTTGGTTTACCGGAATTCAAAGGGCATAGTAAAGCATTATTATCGGTAACTGATGCCCCGAGGAAAGAAAATGCAAACACCTAGTAAGGAACCTGAAAGCTCTAGCATGACTCATGAAGAAGAGGAAGAAATGCTACATGATATATCAAAATTACAAGAACAAGTGCAACAAATGTCACACTCACAAAAGCTAACAGAAGCTAAGATAAGTGGCGTGGAATCTAAGATAAATGGCGTGGAATCTAAGATAAAGGGCATGGAAGCTAAGATGGAGGATTCGATGGTAAATTTGAAGATAGATTTGAAGACAGACATGGAAGAATTGAAGAACTTGCTACAAGAAAGGGTCACTAATGGTGAAAAGGTAGTAAAGGAAACTCATGATGAGAACAAAAGAAATGTTAATCATGATTCCATAGACTCTAATGTTGGATCGAAGACTCACCATGTTCCAAAAATCGATATGAGGAAGTTTGATGGCAAGGATCCCGCCACATGGATATTACAGATGGAGCAATTCTTCGATCTCAATAATGTGCAAAACACACAAAAGGTACGTATGGCAACTTTATATTTGGAACCAAATCAGTTTGTATGGTATCAATGGCTTTGTTCTCGTAAACAATTTATCACTTGGGCAATTTTTACGGAAGAATTGATAGCACATTATGAGGATACAAAAAGCAACATTTTTTTTAGCCAATTGATAAGTCTCAAACAAAAGGGTTCAATAATGGAGCACATTGAGGAGTTCCAAAAATTGAACATAAGGGTAAAAGATATTCCAGAGGAGCATAGGATTGATGTGTTCATAGGGTCTTTAAAGGATAATATCCAACATGATGTGCGCCTTTGGGAACCTGATTCATTAGAGAAGGCATTCAGGTTAGCAAGAAAAATGGAAAGCAAAATTATGGCAACTAGGAAGCATACCATTCACAACTATAAAGATGGAAGTGTTGTTGCCCATAGTCCTCCACAACCTACAAGGTTGACACCACAACAATTGGAAGAAAAAAGAGCAAAAGGGCTTTGTTACAATTGTGATAGCAAATACACAAAAGGTCATAAGTGTGCTGAGAAGAAATTATTCTACATAGATTGTGAAGAGGAAGAAGAAAAGGAGCAAGAAAGGTCAAAAGAAGAGGATATATTCCAGGAACAAAGCCTAGATGAAGAACAAATAAATCTGACCATATCTTGTAATGCATTGGTGGGAATTACCACTCCTCAAACCATCAAGATAGAAGGACAAATCAAGAAGAAAAAGGTAATAGTGTTGATTGATTCAGGAAGCACCCACAATTTTATTCATTGTAGGGTAGCAAAAGAATTGAATTGCTTCCTATATCCAGCACCAGAGTGTCAAGTGATGATTGCAAATGGAGGAACAATAAATTGCTCTGGAAAGTGCCATAATATCAAGCTATCCATGGGAGAATATGTATTGACTAGCCCAATGCTTTCCATTCCAATGGGAGGTGCGGATGTTGTACTAGGAGTCCAATGGCTACAATCCTTGGGTACAATAGCTTTTAATTTTCAAGAACTTTTCATCAAATTTTCTTCGGAAGGAAAGGAAGTTGAATTAAGGGGTATTGCAGGGAAACCAGGAAAGATAATCAGCTCTCATGGTATGACAAAGCTTCTAAAAAGGAGCAAAGAGGTGTAATTGCACAATTATGCTCGCTAGATGTTTCCACATTGGAATCATCTATTTCTCCAGATCTCCAAAAAGTCTTGGACAATCATTCCAAGGTATTTGAGACTCCCAAGGGTCTCCCACCTATGCGTGATCATGATCATGCTATTCCAGGAAGTGTTCCTCCAAACATCAGGCCGTACAGATATCCCTATGTCCAAAAAAGTGAAATTGAACGTATGGTTGCAGAAATGCTAGAGGCTGGTATAATTCAACCGAGTCAAAGTTCTTTCTCAGCTCCAGTAGTATTGGTGCACAAGAAGGATGGATCATGGCGCATGTGTCCAGATTATAGGGAGCTCAACAAGCTCACTATTAAAGATAAGTTCCCCATTCCTGTTATTGATGAATTACTGGATGAATTGCATGGATCAATTTACTTCACCAAGTTGGATCTTCGTTCGGGATATCATCAAATCAGAATGAAGATTGAAGACATTCCAAAAACGACATTTAGAACTCATGAGGGTCATTATGAATTTTTGGTCATGCCTTTTGGCCTTACCAATGCACCTTCAACATTTCAAGGTTTGATGAATTCAATTTTCAAACCATTCCTTAGAAAATTTGTGTTAGTATTTTTTGATGATATACTAATCTACAACAAGTCTTGGAAGGATCATGTTGAACATGTTGACAGGGTGCTACAACTATTGGAGGAGAAACAATTATATGCAAAAAGATCCAAATGTTTCTTTGGAGTCCAGGAGGTGGAATATTTGGGTCATATTGTATCTCATGAAGGAGTTAAGGTAGACCCTAGCAAAATTAAAGCCATTAAGGAATGGAAAATCCCCACATCCATAAAGCATCTGCGAGGATTTCTTGGGTTGACAGGGTATTATCGCAAGTTTGTTAAGAATTATGGGAGAATAGCAGCACCTCTAACAACATTATTGAAGAAAGATTCATTTTCATGGACTTCGGAAGCAACAAAGGCCTTTGAACATCTTAAAGAGGCAATGTGCCAAGCACCGGTCTTAGCTACACCGGACTTCACAAAAACCTTTATTGTGGAATGTGATGCTTCAGGAAATGGAATTGGTGCTGTTCTAATGCAAGATGAAAGACCCATTGCTTTTGAAAGTCGTCCAATCAAGGGAAAGTTTTTAAGCAAAGCTATTTATGAGAAGGAAATGTTGGCAATACTCCATGCACTTAAGAAATGGCGACCCTACCTAATGGGAAGACACTTCAAGGTAAAAACGGATCATGATAGCCTTAAATACTTTTTAGAACAAAGATTATCCTCTGAAGAGCAACAAAAGTGGGTCACAAAGATGTTGGGTTATGACTTTGAAATCATCTACAAAAAAGGGAAGCAAAATGTGGTGGCAGATGCACTCTCAAGAAAGGATGAGGATGTGGAAGCATTGTTGTGTGCCATTTCTATTATCCAACCAGATTGGATAAAAGAAGCAAGGGAGGAATGGAAGAATGACGAAGAAGTGTGGGCACTTATTCGAAAGCTACAACAAGATTCCAGTACTTCTGATACATTTAGCTGGCAAAATGATTCGTTATGGTACAAAGATCGCTTATACCTCTGTAAGAATTCCCAGCTAAAACAAAAGATTCTTATGGAATTGCACACTTCTCCCTTAGGAGGGCACTCAAGATTTTTAAAAACTTACCACAGGGTTAAGAAGGAATTTTTTTGGGATGGCCTTAAATCAGATATTCAAAAGTTTGTGGCGGAATGTTTGGTTTGCCAGCAAAATAAAGTTGAAACAATTAAGACACCGGGTCTATTACAACCTTTATCCATTCCAAGCCAACGTTGGGAGGAGGTTTCAATGGATTTTATCACAGGTTTACCCAAGTCTGAGGGAAAGAGTGTCATCATGGTGGTAGTTGACAGACTTACCAAGTATGCACACTTTTGTGCATTATCACATCCATTTAAAGCCAGTACAGTTTCTACTGCATTTATGGAAACAGTTCAAAAGCTACATGGAAACCCAAAGATTATTGTAAGTGACAGAGATCCCATTTTCACTGGAAATTTTTGGACAGAATTATTTTCTTGTCTTGGTACTCAGTTAGCTCATAGCTCATCTTATCATCCTCAATCTGATGGGCAAACTGAGATAGTAAACAAATGTTTGGAAGGATATCTTCGTTGCTTTGTATCTGATAAACAGACACAATGGGTCAAATGGTTGCCTTTGGCTGAATGGTGGTATAACACTTCCTTCCATACAGCAACAAAAATGACCCCATTTATGGCACTTTATGGGTATCAACCACCATCCATCACATCATATTTAAGAGAAAATTCTAAGGTTCAGGTAGTGGAACATCACATCGAACATCAACAACAAGTCCTCCAACTCTTAAAGGATAACCTCGTGTTGGCACAAAATAGAATGAAACAACAGGCAGATCAACATCGCAGTGAAAGAAGTTTTGATGTAGGTGATTGGGTATTCCTACGGCTACAACCATATAAGCAAATGTCCCTAAAGCAAGCTAAGAAGGATAATAAATTATCACCAAAGTATTATGGTCCATACAAGGTGTTGCAAAAGATTGGTACTATGGCATACAAATTGGAGCTTCCTGCAGCTTCTCGATTGCACCCAGTCTTCCATGTTTCATGTTTAAAGAAGGTTATAGGTGACAAGCTCCCAATTCAAACAATATTGCCAGAACTTGATGAGGAAGGAAAAATTATATTGGAACCGGAAGCAGTCACAGAAACAAGAACTCGACAGCTATGAAATCGATCAATTTCAGAGTATCTTATCAAGTGGAAGAACTTATCCGCTGAAGATTCCACATGGGAGGATGAGAATTTTATGCAGAAGTATCCAGAACTACTCAAGCGTTGAGGACAACACATTTTTGAAGGAGAGGGGCATGTTGGGTCCCTATAATACTAGTGATTACCCCATTACTATTGTAGTTATACCCCTTATTTATATCGTTGTGCCCCTATTACCCCCATATTGTTATTTCTGTGCCCCTTAGAATCCCTCTATTGTTATTTTTGTGGCTTTATATTATTATTGTTAGGTCGGCTGGATTATATTGTGGCTCCTTAGACTCCTATATATAGAAAGGAGGTTGTGTCATTTGTATCATCCAAGAATTGTTCATTTATGTAATGTAAAGGAGGTTGCCCCCTCGAAGAGGCTGAATTCTAAGGCGTTGATCTATCTTTTCTATCTTTTCTTGAGCTGGTTTCATAACATTCTCAAACCCTAGATGGCATCCTAAGTCATCAAAGATCTCCTCTTGATAGATCAGGCCTTGGCTATGGAGGTGAAACCTCAAGCAAGGATGATGTAAACCCTAATGCTTAAAATAACAAGGATGTGGAAAATATTGGAAGAAATTTTGATGGTCCTAGTGCCAGCAAAGGCAAGGAAAAGAGTCAAGTTAACATTGGAAGAAATCCTACTCCAAGAAGACTGGTAGATGGTGTCAAGAATGCAAGAGGAAATGGATATCATCAAATGATCCCAAGACAAAATCATTTTGGAAATACTTCAAGGCAATATCCATCCTTTAGGTACCAAATTATATTTTTTGGTTATTGCTATTCTTGTACAAACTTTGGGCACATGGCAAAAGATTGTAGGGCATATCACAAAGACAAATATAATGGTCCCCGTCAATCTCCTAGAAGAATTTTTTCAAGAAGTCATGGTTACTCATTCATAAACAAGATGGAGTGCTTCAATTTCCATAACATTGGACATATGGCACGTGATTGTAACTTGACTTGGGTCCTTACACAAGCTAGAACCATGACAACCAAGCCAGAAAAGAAAGTTACACAAATATGGAGAAAGAAACAAATTGGATCCGAAAGTTTCTTGGACACTCTAGCCAACAACACATGTTGTTGATTTGATGATGATATCCTTGACAATGTGATATTTGAAGTGTTTGATGATGAGACTCTGCCAAAAAGGATACCATACAATTAGGGGGAGCTTGGGATCATTGTTGCATAAGCTATCTGTGAAAGGGCCCTATGAAATCCTTGATGAGTCACTGATGGAAAATCATCCTTTGATAGATCATATCTCGAGAGAAACTCCATTGAAGAACATGATCCCTTACTCATCCGATGGACTATTGTTGAATATTTCTTCCATTTGATCACAAAGAAAGCAATCTTTATTGAGCTAAAGGAGTTTATAGAGGCAGGGAGAGTTGGTTCATCACATGAAGAAATGTAATCACATCTATCATGGACCACATTTCCAAAAGGAAGAGCACCATAACAGGGGGAGAAACATACTATGAATAACTATTATTGATGAAGAAAATATGATGAAGAGAAGTATCTTAATAGGGTGAATACTTGGGCACCCCGTTTTCCATTGATGACAAAGGGGGAAAGAATATTGCCATCAATGACAAAGGGGGAGATTGTTAATCAAGGTTGTCATTGATGTCAATATGGCATTATTGGGATGTAAAATATTCTTGTGATGCATATTATGATGATGTCCTTGCTCATGATGACAACTCGCTCTTGTTTGATAAAGATGCCATTAATGAAGATGTCAAGCTATTAATGATGACATTATGATGTCAAGCCACTAAGAATATGTCTTGTCCTAGATTCTTGAACTAACCATGAAGACACCATGATGCAGGAGCATCATGGTTCCGAAAATGTGTACATTTGGTAGAATCTAGGTGGTCTTGTGTTTTCAAATGAGTGGTTTTCCTAAGTATTTAATTCATGTAATTTTAGATATTTTGAGTGATTTAGGTGACACATTTAGAATAGGAGTTAATTAAATATTGTGAATATATTTGTAAATGTTTTCGAATGTAGGGGAGCATGAGAGAATCAGGATAGTTGAGAGATTTGAGAATTAATTGTAAATCTTAGATTAGGAGTTAGCTCATGATTTTGTGGATTAGAGAGGATCCTTAAAGATAAGGAAGAGATTTTAGGATTTTGTTGAGAAGGATATGGATCTAACCCAGGAATTGGTTGTAGAATCCTTTTGTATAAATGTAAGCCAAAAAGGCAAAGAATGAATTAGTAAAGTCAAGTTAGTAGCTAGAGGTTGTGAGTTAGAGGTTTGATTGTGAGCCTACGGGCATTGAAACGAGAAAGGCCAACTAAATGTAAATCAGGCTAGCGAGAGAAAGACTCTTTTGTATATACCTTTGTTTTTGAATACAGAGATTTGTTTTCTGAGTTATATAGTGTGTATTAATAAATTAATTGATAAATTATGTGTGTAGTGGAGAACTCTGTTTAATATATATATGCATGAGAATTTTGAGCAGAGAACGAGTGCAGAGAAGGAATACAGAGGAGGATAGTGGTCGGACTGTATGAATCCGATTAAAGAAATCAGCGCAAAGCTTAGAAGTAGTAGTTTTAAAGAAGCACGTGGAAGAATAACTCAAGAGAAGAGTCACGCAGAAAAAGGGAACCAAAGACAGAAAGGCCGAGAAGAATTCCTTTATGAATTCGAGGAGAATTGACAGAGGACCTAAGCACAGATAAGAAGAGAAGATATGGCCAAGTGGAGATCAAATTATGATCACGGTGAAACGTTCCAGTACTGTTGGAGATAATCGCATGATTATAGAGGGTGTAGATACACTGATAAAGAAGTCAAAGGGTAGCATTGACCTTACGCTAGACCTGTATATGGTATCAATAAGAGGGAAAGAGCACGATGTTGTGTGGATCATCAGAATTAAAAGCTCTATGTAGCAAACCCGAAGATGAAGTCTGATTGCAAGGTGGAGTGGAGTAACATTCAACAATCCACGTTGAATTTAATCTGAGTGCCAAAGGAAAGCAAAAATTGTGTTATAATCTGCAAGAACAACATATGGGAAGATCTGTGTGTGTGGAGTTGGAATGTTATAAACCGGCATGAAGATTTATCATGGAAGTCTGGTTCCTGAGGAATTGGAGCCAAAGTGAAACAAGCTAAGGTGAAATGCGTAACTGAGGATTGGATTGGAGTTGTAAGTTGAAGGAATACAAAACAATATTAGAAGGTATCCAGAATTGCGTGTTGGGATCCTTAGTATCGTAGCTGGGTTAGAACAGGGTCAGAGGAGGGAAATTGAATGTTGAATTGATGTCACAGGAAATGTGCTTGGAGAAGAATGCTGTCAAAGTCACAGTGTCAAGAGCAGAAAGGCACAGGATATTAATGGCGGAGGAATAGACTGCGGGGATTAGGAGTGTATGAAGGTCTTGATCGTGGCTGAAGGCCCGCAATAAATCCTAGCCGTCGATCTCATTTTCAAACGCTGACGTCACAGTCAACTGCGGAGGTTAATCTGCGTTTAATCCGTGTGCTGGTTGAAGACCCGCACCTCGTAGATCTGATGACCTCGTATATCCAATGGATATCGGGTCATAAAGTAATCGGACGATAATCTCAGAACATACCTGAACTTTTATAGATTAAGGTTTATAATCCTTATCGGCTCCGTAAGGGCGGTTAAACACCGTGCAAGTGGTCTGTGCGACATCGCTGCTGACCGTTGGATCAAGTGTGCCTTGATCAAACAGTGGAGGATTGCTGATTAGGTTGGTTGATCGGGTGTAACATCAACTGTCGGATTGGGTAGAAGATCAATAGCAGAGATTGAAGCCGATAAAGCTTGAGAAAGAGTGGACCTGAGAAGTTTATGGATGCGAGTTTATTTTATTTGAAATCCGGCCTTGTGTGTTCGGAGTGGGACCAACGTTCGTTGGTGGATTATGTGTTAAGCGCTGTTTGGTGATTGGTCGGGTTTTTGTTTAAAACCCACCAACGTAAACACTTCCAATTTGTATAGGTGGCAATAACCCACAGGCCACGTAAGGTTATTGTGAAAATCAAAGAAATTGCCTTTAGACGGTTTTGCCTGCGTCAAAGTGGTATCAGAGTTGGAAAAGGCTCTTTTGCGAGAAAATTAGAGTGGGTATGCTCTACAGAAGAGAAATCAGAGTGGCTTTGTCTTTTGAAAATAATTCAGAACTTATGGAATTATTTTATTTCATAATTAATTTTGTGAACAAAGAATAGATTTTGAAGAGTTTTCTTTGAAAAGGATAGAATGGGAAGAATTTTCAAGAAACTAGAGTGGCGCAGCAGAAGTGAAGAGAAGAATTAGATTTGAATATGATTGAGGTAAAAAAAAATGATTTTCATTTTTGATTTTGAAATTGGTGATTGATAAATTGATTTTTGAAAGAACAGTAAAAAGATAGAAGAAAAAATCTACTTTGGGAGAAAGTAGATCAGATTATTGAAAGGACAAATTGAGAAAATTGTTTATGAAGGGATAGTGAAAAACTGCAACAACAACATGTGTTCAGAAAATTGGACAATGAGGTATGGTCTTCATGATTTCAGTTAATTAATGATGAATTATTGATTGAAAAATACTATTAAGTTTTTTGATAATTGTAGTGAAGAACAAGTAGAGTTTTTGATGATGATGGTAACGAACCTATCCAACTAGAGGTTGGAAGAAAGGAGAAAGGTGACTGAGTGCAGTAGCCAGAGGAGCAGTGAGGCTCTAAAAGGTTCAAGAGAGTGAACCAAGAGAGAGAATACCTAGGAAGAGATCAAGATCATAGAATAAACTTGATAGGGTATTTAGTAGCAAGAAAATAATGCTACAAGAAAAGGCTATGTTGCAGATCACCAATCGAGCATGGATGAGCTCATGAGGAAAGATGGCCAATGAGGGTCATAGAAGAGGTTCTAGAGAATTCCATATAGGTAAGATGAGTAATGAGGAGCGAGAGAGAAATCTTTCAGTGATGAGAGTACATTTGGAGATACTACAGGGATGGCTACAAGAGAAAGAGAATGAAGACCAAAGGCATGGTTGGATTATGAAAAGGAAAGTCCAATGACATAAATTACAAGTGAAGTGGGAGCATAGAGTGAATGCTCAATTAAAGGAAGAGTTACTCAGATTAAATGAGTATATGAAGGAAGTTTTGGTATGTGAACCAAAACATGGTCCATTGATTTCTGAAAGTAATGAAGAGATAGAGGGAAAATAAGGAACTGAATCATATGAAGGATTCAGAGCAGCAAGAAGACCTGATGTCTGAAGCATCATTCGAGACCACGCCTAACATTTTATTTGTGATGCCAAGGGTGCCAAGTTGGTCGTGCCCTTCAAGAATTTCGCTTGAAGTTCCAAGGGTGCCACGCCACTTGCCCTTCAAGCATTCAGTGACTACGAGGGGGAAGTATAGGTCCAACGTCATAAACCGCTATCATCTCTTATGTTGCTTGCTATAGTGAGACTAATGGTGTCGGGGATCAAGGAATCCGCCTTGATGCGCGCCCCTCGGTAAAATCCTCATGAGCGACCCAACTTTGGGACCTGCCCTCATTGCATCATGATCTTCAAGGCGAAGGTGTTTCAACCCTTCCGGCCCAAGTCACGACGAGAGTGCTAGTGGGTGAGATCAGGGACACTGTCCCACCTCTCCCATGTAGTTCCATCCACTTGTACAACCCCATCACCCATATGTGAGTCATTCGGCCAAGCAATTAATCTGTGCCTGCAACCACTAACATATCATCAGAGTATAGATAAACATATATAGCAGGTTTCAAAATCGACTTAGAATTTCAAAGATAAAATAATATAAATTTTCATCAAACCAAGTGTCGTCAACTCGTCATGTGTGAGTGCCTCTGGTGATTTCCTGCCATACTCAATAATAATCAGTGACCGGGTTTCTCAGTGTTAGTCATGGTCATAATAGCATTATTACCATCACTTGGTCATTCACATCATTGTTCATTGTGAAGCAGAACTGATGTAAGTAGCTAACATAGGGGATACCTCCATCATGGCTAGCATCATCATAACCTTAATGGAACCATACATATAGATCAAAGCTATCATCATTATAACATCAATAGAAAACATGTCTATCCTTTACTACTATCACCATCATGATATCAATAGAGAGTACACATAACCATTAATTATATCGTAATCATAATATTAATAGAGAACATACATAACCATCACATTCACTAATAATAGAGTCACATTTCTAGATCCTCAACCTGAGTTCCTCATAGACTAAAGTATCTAAGATAATGTCATATTAGGGTCAGGAAACTAGAGTGGGCACTACATACACCCCCTCTTAACAATGGACTTCGTCCCGAAGTCCTTAGAACATAAAGGAAAAACGACGACACATATCCTAGGAACCCTTCCTGAAACTCTTGCTAACCTTCTGGTGGGCAGGTTATAATTTTCCCAAGGTATCTATACCACGAATTCCGTTATAACTAAAGGACTATATTTGGGGAACATTGCAGCCCAATTTTAATTTTTAATTTTTAATTTTTTTTGTTTTGTTTTGTTTATGGACTAAGCAACAACAAAACAAGGGCAGGATAATCACAATCAATATTTATCTCATGGTACAATTAATATATGATGCTTTCAACCAAGTAAAGTTGTCCACACCCTGTACTCTTGTAGCCTCCAATTATAGTCGTTCATTTCAAACTACATCTACATGACCCTATAAGTGACAATGTTGGGGACAATATGTAACACAAATTGATTTGTATAATCATTATTGCATATGGTAGAGTTAACTGTCATAGATGTTGCAATAAGATTGTCGTAGAAGAAAAGATCGTATAAATTATTCCAAAAGTTGTCCATACGTTTGATATTTTCAAGAGTCTTAAATTCTAAGTTATCCCTTCTGATAATTTTGCAATATTTCCCTAATATCTCAATAAGTGTCATTTTGGACCCTTGTCAGTATGTTCCGTAAAATGATATTTGTAGCATTGCATTTAGGCCATAGGCGGAAAAATGTTGAAAGAGGTGGACAAGTAAGAATAAGAAATTCAAATTGCGAACTTAAGCTTATGAGCTAGAAAAAAGATGAAGGACTTTGATGTCAAAAGTGCGAAAAATTAAAACATTCTTATTAGCAGTGGTAAATAAATAAATAATTAGATAAATTACAAAGCAAGTGATTGTGCGTCAAGATGTAGTGTTCAATGAATAGTTCCTAGGAGTTCATCCAACCAAGAAAATCTTTGAAACATCACCACATTACTTAATTGTAGAATCCTAGTAAGCAATGATGTTAGTGTCTCAACTAGTTAGAGATGATGTGGCACATGACCTAACAATGGAAGAATCTAAACATGCAGTGGATAATATATCGAGCATTGAAATGGGCATAAAGAAAAATACTCTAAATAAGGAAATTATGCCAATCAATCAAAAACATACTTCCCAATCCAAGATATCAAAACTATCGAGAGGAATCAAATTAGTTATAACACCTACCACACCTCACCTATCAAGAAAGAGATAGTGACATCCCTGCTATCACTCAAGTTCATCTCCAAAGAAAGATCCCAACCTTTTTCAAAGAAAACCCAAGGATACTATTAAGTGATCACAACTTGTGACCAGTGACCACTCCACTTCACTTACTCATGCATAAATAATAAAATAAATTATCAAATTATCATAGAAACCTATTGAAAATATGATATCCAAATTATAATATATATTTATATCAATAATTATATTTATGAAAACTATAATTTAATTCAAATTATTATTAAAAATTTCAAAACAAATTAATTTAATAATATTTTAAAACACACTCCTAACTTTTCATGTACCCATAAAAAAAAACATCATTTTGCAATCAATATTTAATTATTGACTTCTCTTTAATACATACCAATATATAAAAATTCTATACAGTTGATGTAAATATTAAATTTAACCAAGATATTACCACATAAAACATAATTTCGATATGTCAATTTATAATGTGGCTCTTTTAACTCGTTATTAATTTTTAAAAGAATGGCTTGATTATTGTTAGAGCATTAAAATGCTTCACATCCAACCACTCATAAAGCTGAAACCAAGAAATTAGCGTATGACGAAGTCAAGATTAAGTTTTTGGTATTGTACGACGAAAAATGACAACTTATTGAAATGAGATGGAACTAGTTTCATTAGTTAAACTTATTCTTATGTTTTATTTTATTATTATTTTCTGGTGATTGTTAATCATTAGATTATTATATATATATTGAGCACATTTAAACATCCTTAGCTGTCATAAAACATGTGCATTAACTAATTCATTTTAAGGATGAGGGCTTCTCAGTTGTATATTTCAATACCACCCTAAACAGAGTCTCTGATTTTGTAGCTTTAGCAGTTCTATATATATATATATATATATATATATATATATATATATATATATATATACATTTATTCTACACATGCTGTAACTATCATTTATTTATTCAGATATATCACAAAATGTTTGTGCACTGTTTGATATCCTAAAAAAATTTACATGGAGTATATCCAATGAATAGGCAAATGTAGGGTCAAAATATTGTTCAACCGTTTGGAAGATGTCTAAGAAGATAAAAGAGAATGGACTGAAGAAAGGAACAATATGCTACTTAAAGTATTATAAAATTGCATGTTTAGATATTGCTTTGAAGTTTCTATTTGTCTTAAATTTAGCTGATATTCCAGTAAGGGTGGTATTCCAGTAAGTCCCTTTAAAAATAATTTTGCTTGAAAATTGAAAGAAATTGAAGGTACAATTGCAAATATAATTGATTGGATACTCAATGTTCATGTTGGTCTCTCCATTTTTGGATTGAGAAAAACGAAAACAAAAATGCATTGCACAGAGTTATAATTTAAATATATATGTGAAGAAAATAATCTCTGAGAAATACCTGTATGTGGAAACCAATATTGATTGAAGTAGAACCTAAATTTCTTAATCCATTCGACTAAATGTTTGAAATATCATTTAGACACATTTCAAAAGATCATTGGTTAAGAATTATGAAAGACAGCGAAAACATCATTAATCAATTAAACTTTATGGGATTGCTGCTCAAGCTTTAACAACAGTAGTAAAAGCTCATGATGGATGGGGGCCTCCCATAAGTCTCACTTCTGCAATTCTACAGAAGCTCCAAATTGACTCACCAGATGAAGTCATTGGATGGACTTATGCAGATCCTTCTTGGGCCCGCATAGCTGCACTTGCGCCTGTTGTAAAGGCTTGTGCAGGAGTAGGTGATAGAGTGGCACATGATGTTTTTCTCATCACTGTTCAAGAGCTTGTTGCCAGCGTAAAAGCTGTTGTCTAGGGACTGGGTTTGAGTGGGAAAGATGGGTTGGAGTCTTTTCCACTTGTTATGGTTGGTGGTGTCCTTGAGACCAATGAGGGATGGGACATAGGTGAAGAAGTAATTAGTTGTATTTCCAAAGACTTTCCAAGTGTGCTTCCAATTCGGCCAAAGCTGGAACCAACAATATGTGCTGCAATATTAGCATGAAACTTCTATATGAAGGCCTCTTTAGAGGAAAGTATCTAAGATAGGTGATACGAGATAAATATATTTTATTATCAGCTTTCTTGTCTGGGCTAGCATTAAGTAATAATTGATACAAGAAATCATTTAGAATGCATATATGTGAAGTTTTGCTGCTTCCATCGACTAGGTGAAATATCACTTTTTGGCCATATGTAGTAAGGAGTTGGTTTTGGCCTTCTCCCAACCTCTCAGAATCTCTCTTATCTCCCTTTGATGGCTGAAAATATATACAGTTGGACTAACATTATTAATGGCCTTTGATATTGTTGGTACACCATTATTTCTTGATGATAAATTTGTCGTCTATAATCAACTGGAAGATTTTCGCTACATTATTCATTAGGAAGTTAAATGGGTAAGGAAATCAAATTTGCCAATTTAATCTTCTCTAATATTTATCTTATAAATTTTGTAAATCCCATAAAACAAAGCGTCCTTTGCAAGATTTAAACGAGATTCACAAAGTTGTGATTTGCCAAAATTCAAGTCCTATCTTTTTCTCCAACATGATATAGTGGTTAAAATCTCTTTCAACAATCAACATGTTATGATATGTGCACGCCATAGAGATATGCAAGACAGAAAGATTGAGTGATTGCAAAGCATATTGCAGATTTGATCTTGTGGCTGGTAATTGGTGATGGCAATTCTGGAATTCTAGTCATTATCCTTCCACGAGATGAAACCTTAAGCCAAAATTAATTATGATCTGGAATGTTGGAGTGTGAGGGCCACCATAGCATGGAGCTTTGTGTGTACTGCTCCAGATCTGCGTAGAGAACACTATGTGTAACAGAGTTTGGTGAATTGCGTGGGTACAGAAGGGAACAGAACCAATTTTCAGGATACAAAACACAATTTTCAATTGCAGGGTACAAACACAATTTTTTATTTGCTGGAGTGTAGAAGCAATGGAGCTAATTTGGCTCTCACAAACTTGAGAGCATTAGCTCAATACGTTTTAAAACAAAATTAGGAATAAAATCTTCTGAGCTCATCAGAAAATAAACAAACCTGAAGGAATCTATATATGTTGAGATTGTATTAACGTCAATTCCACACTCCTTTGATCTTTTGGTTAAAAGCTCTGGCTCATGGACACGCTGAGACCCTGATATGATTTCTTCACCATTGATCAAATTGACAGTACATTGATTAAATATCTTAGTAACACTAGTAACACAAACCCGCATCTCTGGGTTGCAATTTGACAACGCAGAAAATTATTATATCTACCAAAATGTGTTTATTTGTTACCCCAAAAGTTTGAAGTATTATTGATGTACATGTCAATCACTAATTAAGTGCAACAGAACTTGAACCAATTTTTGAGCACGCCTTTGCACAGAAGTGTTGCTACGTTGGTGTTCTTTTGGTTTGCCCTCTCTGGATGGCTATTATAAATTTGTTCTAACTTTTGTAGTGGGTAGTTATAGAAATGGCCCAATCTTCAGAATGCAGCCAACACCCAGTGTCAAATCCTCCATGGCACTGCAAGGCAGCATACAACCTCGAAATAGAGCTGGAAACCTAGGAACATCGCTGTGGGCTCTTGGCATTTCATTTCAAAAATAAAAACATCTCTGAATCTAGTGACTATTCGTATTATTGACATAATCAGCTCAAGATTATACTCAAGACTCTGATAATGGAATGTATTCCATGGAGAGAAGATTTCCATCGTCAACGTGACAATTTCAGATGCAGCAAAGTCGTTTGAATTGCATGGCATTTACGTAAAAAGCTAATCTCTCTACACTGCACAGCCCCCATATGCGTTTAGAATAGATTAATCATTTTAGATGCAATTAGCAAAGTCAAACCACAGATTTTCTACAATGCAATCTATAGCTGGAATCAAGTGGTTCATCAAGGACTATTACAGTCGCTCCAAAATCTGTCGAATAAGCCTCAAATACTTGAAATCCCAACATGTAAATTATTTAATTTGAAAATCGAAACCATGCAGAAGCACGTTAGACTTCGATATTGAAAATAACAGCTGATCGCGGCTTCAACTCTGGTAAAGGTACGACATAAACTCTGAGAGGGTTTCAAGATCCATAATGGAAAATTGGGGCGGACGGACCCCACGAATGGTGATGTTAATAACTCTGGGTTATGGTAATATTGTCAAAATTAGGTTTAAACAATTGAAAAAAAATCGATCCCTTGACCTCCTCTAAATCTCGCCATAATTAAACAAAGGGCTTGAAAGAAGCTACTGTAGATCTCAGAATATTTAACTTACCGATCAAGGGCTGGCATTCATAGTCCGGCAGGGTATTTCCTTTGGCCACCATTTCTTTTGCTGAGAGATGTCGGAAATCAAGGGCCGAGGCTTCTTCGGTCAGTGGAAGAACCCAGATCAGATCTGATGCTTGAGCATAAACAAACAATTTGATTGTAACAATGAAATGAATGCAACTGGAGGAATAGCTCAGGATAAGAGTACTGGTGGGGCTTGGATATTTACACGAGAATACCCTAGTTTGCCCACGAAATACATTTGTGTATGTATATACCCTCGTAGATTTATGAGTTGTGTCTATAGATTTTTTTTTTTTTTTTTAACCATTACCACGTTACGCTAAAACTCATTGTTTTAGGTATGATTCGACAATTACACAATTCCTCAAGGACATCTGTCATAGATATTCTCTGAGATAAATTAGCTAGAGATTTTCATCGTATTATTTAACAAAACTAGCCATGCGTGCATGGGCCCATAGGCCTCAAGGGTTCAACATGGCTCTGATACCAAGTGTAAGGACCATATATATATTATTTTTATTTTAAATAAATAAATACCAATAAAATACAACCAGAAGAGAAAAACACTGGGAATTCAAATTTATTCAGCACTATCTAACACATCCCTAAATTTTCATTTCGTTGAACATATCATAAAATTTACATATATTTAACTAAGGCCATAAAGAAATCATACAAAAGAATATTGTAACACATATGTACCGTTCACCAGAAGACGAGACTCCACTTGAATTGCAGTTACTGGTCTTCCCTTGCTGTCGGCCACCTCCGAGTGTGAATGACGACGTACTTGAACCGAATGTAATGACCCACCGGTTAACCTCCCAGCCTACTCCTTGGGTACTCTTCTTCCCCACAGACCCCCGAGCTGCAATGGGGTTGTACAATGGAGGAATGCAATAACTGGTAGAGGAGAGCACTCCTTGGCTCAAGAGTCCCCTCTCTAAACTCCTCTACCTCACCAAACTCACTATAGTATTGTAATCACTGCTTTGAGATAGTCTCATCCAACCAAGAATAGGGTTCCCCCCCCAAAAAGGTCCTTCTCCCATGGCTTGCCCCTTCTTTTATAGGAGTCCTCATAGGTGACACTTGGCATGTCATGAATAATTAATTATTTTTGATAATTCAATTGTTTGATTATTCACCCACCCATGTGTCACTCTCTCATCAAGGATCTCCTAAAATTATTTACTTAAATTTTAATTTATAAATAATATTTTTCCTCACCTCAACAAGATTCCTATTTCTTCTCCTAGTTGTCTCTTGATCTCCCTTTTTACTTCTTAATTTGTGTTCCTTACTAAAGTCAATTAATGAGTCAAGATTTGATCCCCTATCTACTCCCTCATTTAACTCAAGATATCTCTTAGATAGATATTTTTATGTTGGTTGTTGTCACACGGAGGTTCTCTACATTTCTTTAAAATTTAATTTATTAATCTTATTTTAATTCACCATCCTCTTCTCTTAATTAGGTTTAAATATTTTAGGTTTAATCCTTATCCTTACATTTATGTCTCTCTTTCCCCTTTTTACCTAATTAAACTACATAATCTACCTAATATTTTCCAACATGGGGTGGGGTGGGGTGCGGGTAGAGTTTTTAATATAAAATATTTTATTTCTTCCTATGATCCTCTTAATCCAATTTTTATTCTTGATTTAATTACCTCGGTTTCTAACATCATTTACCCTTGATGTAAATTTACCTAGTTTTCATTTATTGATTATATTTATTAATTAATTTATTTTTAATGATTCCAAGGTGCCAAGTTTGGTCGTGCCCTTCAAGAACTTCCCTTAAATCTCCAAGGGTGCCACGCCTAACAATTTATTTGTGATGCCAAGCGTGCAAAGTTGGTCGTGCCCTTCAAGAAATTCCCTTAAAGTTCCAAGGGTGCCACGCCTAACATTTTATTTGTGATACCAAGGGTGACAAGTTGGTCGTGCCCTTCAAGAAATTCCCTTGAAGTTCCAAGGGTGCCACGCCACTTGCCCTTCAAGCATTCAGTGACTAAGAGGGAAAAGTATAGGTGCAACGTCATAGACCGCTATCATCTCTTATGTTGCCTGCTATAGTGAGACTAATGGTGTCGGGGATCAAGGAATCCGCCTTGATGCGTGCCCCCCGGTAAAATCCTCATGAGCGACCCAACTTTGGGACCTTCCCTCATGGCATCGTGATCTTCAAGGCGAAGGTGTTTCAACCCTTCTAGCCCAAGTCACGACGGGAGTGCTAGTGGGTGAGATCAGGGACACTGTCCCACCCCTCCCATGTAGTTCCATCCACTTGTACAACCCCATCACCCATATGTGAGTCATTCGGCCAAGCAACTAATCTGTGCTTGCAACCATTAACATATCATCAGAATATAGATAAACATATATAGCAGGTTTCAAAATCGACTTAGAATTTCAAAGATAAAATAATATAAATTTTCATCAAACCAAGTGTCGTCAACTCGTCATGTGCGAGTGCCTCTGGTGGTTTCTTGCCATACTCAATAATAATTAGTAACCAGGTTTCTCAGTGTTAGTCATTGTCATAATAACATTATTACCATCACCTGGTCATTCACATCATTGTTCATTGTGAACCAGAACTAATGTAAGTAGCTAACATAGGGGATACCTCCATCATGGCTAGCATCATCATAACCTTAATGGAACCATACATATAGATCAAAGCTATCATCATTATAACATCAATAGAAAACATGTCTATCCTTTACTACTATCACCATCATGATATCAATAGAGAGTACACATAACCATTAATTATATCGTAATCATAATATTAATAGAGAACATACATAACCATCACATTGACTAATAACAGAGTCACGTTTATGGATCTTGAACCTGAGTTCCTCATAGACTAAAGTATTTAAGATAATGTCATATTAGGGTCAAGAAACTAGAGTGAGCACTACACATGTGACGATTGGTCAACAACAAATGAAAGCATTGAAAATTGTGTAAAATTTCCAAATTCTATTCCAATTAAAATTATTGAGTTATATAGAAAGTTAGACCTTCAAAGGAGAAAGCTAGAACAACAGAGGATAAATACCCAGAGTAAATCGCTGATGAAGGATGACAAATAAATTGTCATAAATGACAGTCAAGTAGAAGTTGACAGGTACAGTAAACAGAAGCAAAAAATTGTCTTGAAGGATAATATGGCAGTAATTGAAAAGGTGTGAAATTATATAGAAGACAATAATGAACAAGAGGGCAAGGATGTAAGGGTGGCAGTGGTGAAAATTCACCAATTAAGAGTTGAAGGCAATCAACAGACAGAGGATATACTGGACAAAGAAATATAATTGGTAAGAAGGTTAATGATAAAAGTGTCTCAGAAGAAGACAGCAACAAGGAAGGAAAGAAGCAACAACAAGAGGAAGACAAAAACAGACTATGAAAGCATGGAAAGTGGAGCATTGCAACATAAGTTATGGAGACTTGGAGAACAACAACAAACAACAACAACAACAGAACAACTGAAAGGAAAATAAATAGGCAAAGATAAATTACAACACAAAATCTGGGAGCCAGGAGGACAAAGATTAGAAGCACATGATCTGGAGATCATGATTATTTTCTACTTTGGGAGTCTGATGCAGGAGCATCATGGTTCTGAAAATGTGTACATTTAGGAGAATCTAGGTGGTCTTGTGTTTTCAAAAGAGTGGTTTTCCTAAGTATTTAATTCATGTAATTTTAGATATTTTGAGTGATTTAGGTGAGACATTTAGAATAGGAGTTAATTAAATATTGTGAGGATATTTGTAAATGTTCTCGAATGTAGGGGAACATGAGAGAATCAGGATAGTTGAGAGATTTTAGAATTAATTGTAAATCTTAGATTAGGAGTTAGCTCATGATTTTGTGGATTAGAGAGGATCCTTAGAGATAAGGAAGAGATTTTAGGATTTTGTTGAGAAAGATATGGATCTAAACCAGGAATTGGTTGTAGAATCCTATTGTATAAATGTAAGCCAAAAAGGCAGAGAAAGAGTTAGTAAAGTCAAGTTAGTAGCTAGAGGTTGTGAGTTAGAGGTTTGATTGTGAGCCTATGGGCATTGAAACGAGAAAGGCCATTGAATGTAAATCAGGCCAGCGAGAGAAAGACTCTTTTGTATATACATTTGTTTTTGAATATAGAGATTCGTTTTCTGAGTTATATAGTGTGTATTAAGAAATTAATTGATAAATTACGTGTGTAGTGGAGAAATCTGTTTAACATATATATGCATGATAATTTCGAGCAGAGAACGAGTGCAGAGAAGGAATACACAGGAGGATAGTGGTCAGACTGTATGAATCCGATTAAATAAATCAGCGCAAAGCTTAGAAGTAGTAGTTTTAAAGAAGCACGTGGAAGAATAACTCAAGAGAAGTGTCACGCAGAAAAAGGGAACCAAAGACAGAAAGGACGAGAAGAATTCCTTTATGAATTTGAGGGGAATTGACAGAGGACCTAAGCACAGATGAAATGAGAAGATATGGCCAAGTGGAGATCAAATTATGATCATGGTGAAACGTTCCTGTAGTGGCGGAGGAATAGACTACGGGGATTAGGAGTGTATGAAGGTCTTGATCGTGGCTGAAGGCTCGCGCTAAATCCTAGCCATCGATCTGATTTTCAAATGCTGACGTCACAGTCAACTGCAGAGGTTAAGTTGCGTTTAATCCGTGTGCTGGTTGAAGACCTGCATGCCATAGATGTGATGATCTCGTATATCCAATGGATATTGAGTCATAAAGTAATCAGACGATAATCTCAGAACGGACCCAAACTTTTATAGATTAAGGTTTATAATCCTTATCGGCTCCGTAAGGGCGGTTAAACACCATGCAAGTGGTCTGTGCGACATCACTACTGACCGTTGTATCAAGTGTGCCTTGATCAAACGGTGGAGGATCGCCGATTAGGTTGGTTGATCGGGTGTAACATCAATCGTCGAATTGGATAGAAGATCAACGACGGAGATTAAAGCCGATAAAGCTTGAGAAAGAGCAGACCCGAGAAGTTTATGGATGCGAGTTTATTTTATTTGAGATCCGGTCTTGTGTGTTTGGAGTGGGACCAATGTTCGTTGGCGGATTATGTGTTAAGACTTGTTTGGTGATTGGTCGGGTTTTTGATTAAAACCCACCAACGTAAACACTTCCAATTTGTATAGGTGGCCATAACCCACAGGCCACGTAAGGTTATTGTGAAAATCAGGGAACCTTACACGGTTTTGCCTGTGTCAAAGTGGTACCAAAGCTGGAAAAAGCTCTTTTGGGAGAAAATTAGAGCGGGTATGCTCTACAGAACAGAAATCAGAGTGGGTTTGTCTTTTGAAAATAATTCAGAAGTTATGAAATTATTTTATTTCATAATTAACTTTGTGAACAAAGAATAGATTTTGAAGAGTTTTCTTTGAAAAGGACAGAACGGGAAGAATTTTCAAGAAACCAGAATGGCGCGGTAGAAGCGAAGAGAAGAATCAAATCTGAATTTGATTGAGGTAAAAAAAAATTGATTTTCTTATTTGATTTTGAAATTGGTGATTGATAAATTGATTTTTGAAAGAACAGTAAAAAGATAGAAGAAAAAATCTACTTTGGGAGAAAGTAGATCAGATTATTGAAAGGACAAATTGAGAAAATTGTTTATAAAGGGATAGTGAAAAACAATGACAACAACATGTGTTCAAAAAATTGGACAGTGAGGTATGGTCTTCATGATTTCAGTTAATTAATGATGAATTATTGATTGAAAAATGCTATGAAGATGTTTGATAATTGTAGTGAAGAACAAGCAGAGTTTTTGATGATGATGGCAATGAACCTATCCAACTAGAGGTTGGAAGAAAGGAGAAAGGTGACTGAGTGCAGCAGCTAGAGGAGCAGTGAGGCTCTAAGAGGTCCAAGAGAGTGAACCAAGAGAGAGAATACCTAGGAATAGATCAAGCTCAGAGAAGAAACTTGATAGGGTATTGAGTAGCAAGAAAATAATTCTACAAGAAAAGGCTATGTTGCAGATCACCAATCGAGCACGGATGAGCTCATGAGGGAAGATGACCAAGGAGGGTCATAGAAGAGGTTCTAGAGAATGCGATATAGGTAAGATGAGTAATGAGGAGCGAGAGAGAAATCTTGTAGTGATGAGAGTGCAGTTGGAGATACTACAGGGATGGCTACAAGAGAAAGAGAATGAATACCAAAGGCATGGTTGGATTATGAAAAGGAAAGTCCAATGGCATAAATTACAAGTGAAGTGGGAGCATAGAGTGAATGCTCAATTAAAGGAAGAGTTACTCAGATTAAATGAGTATATGAAGGAAGTTTTGGTATGTGAACCAGAACATGGTCCATTGATTTCTGAAAGTAATGAAGAGATAGAGGGAAAATCTACTGAGGAACTGAATCATATGAAGGATTCAGAGCGACAAGAAGACCTGATGTTTGAAGCATCAACCGAGACCGAAAGGTCTTGTATTTTTAAAACTAATGATTTGTGTATGATTGCAGGTACAACACAGGGTGATGAACAAACTTTAGAGTTTGTTAAGAAGGAGCAGAATCTGAAATCTGTTCAGATTAAGACTGAGATAGCAAGATCTCAGAAACAAAAGGAGACAGAAAGGTCTCATGGAAATATGCAACAAAATATTGGAGCTGGTAATAGTAAAGATTGGAATAACAAATATGAGTTAAGACATGAAGATGAAGAAAAGGTAATTACTATGCCTAATGAGTTTGGAATATTTAAGCATGATGAGTTAGATTTAGCAGGGGAAGAAGGACCATTTGACGATTGGTCAACAACAAATAAAAACATTGAAAATTGTGTAAAATTTCCAAATTCTATTCCAATTAAAATTATTGAGTTATATAGAAAGTTAGATCTTCAAAGGAGAAAGCTAGAACAATAGAGGATAAATATCGAGAGTAAATTGCTAATGAAGGATGACAAAGAAATTGTCATAAATGACAGTAAAGAAGAAGTTGACAGGTATAGTAAACAGAAGCATAAAATTGTCTTGAAAGATAATATGGCAGTAATTGAAAAGGTGCGAAATTCTATAGAAGACAATAATGAACAAGAGGGTAAGGATGTAAGGGTGGCAGTAGTGAAAATTCAACAATTAAGAGTTGAAGGCAATCAACAGACAGAGGATACACTGGACAAAGAAATTGAGTTGGTAAGAAGGTTAATGATGAAAGTTTCTTAGAAGAAGACAACAACAAGGAAGGAAAGAAGCAACAACAAGAGTAAGACAGCAACAGACTATGAAAGCATGGCAAGTGGAGCATTGCAACATAAGGTATGGAGACTTGGAGAACAACAGGAAACAACATCAACAACATAACAATTGAAAGGAAAAGAAATAGGCAAAGATAACTTACAAAACAAAATCTGG
Organism: Pinus tabuliformis; assembly: GCA_031772625.1. NCBI lineage: Eukaryota > Viridiplantae > Streptophyta > Pinopsida > Pinales > Pinaceae > Pinus > Pinus tabuliformis. The sequence continues at coordinate 542,979,161 of CM062804.1, read as the reverse complement.
GATCTAAGAGGACAAAGATTAGAAGCACATGATCTGGAGATCATGATTATTTTCTACTTTGGGAGTCTGGTACAGGAGCATCATGGTTCCAAAAATTTGTACATTTAGTAGAATCTAGATAGTCTTGTGTTTTCAAAAGAGTGGTTTTCTTAAGTATTAATTCATGTAATTTTAGATATTTTGAGTGATTTAGGTGAGACATTTAGAATAGGAGTTAATTAAATATTGTGAGAATATTTGTAAATGTTCTCGAATGTAGGGGAACATGAGAGAATCAGGATAGTTGAGAGATTTTAGAATTAATTGTAAATCTTAGATTAGGAATTAGCTCATGATTTTGTGGATTAGAGAGGATCCTTAGAGATAAGGAAGAGATTTTAGGATTTTGTTGAGAAGGATATGGATCTAAACCAGGAATTTGTTGTAGAATCCTTTTGTATAAATGTAAGCCAAAAAGGCAGAGAAAGAGTTAGTAAAGTCAAGTTAGTAGTTAGAGGTTGTGAGCTAGAGGTTTGATTGTGAGCCTACGGGCATTGAAACGAGAAAGGCCAACTGAATGTAAATCAGGCTAGCAAGAGAAAGACTCTTTTGTATATACATTTGTTTTTGAATATAGAGATTCGTTTTCTGAGTTATATAGTGTGTATTAAGAAATTAATTGATAAATTATGTGTGTAGTGGAGAACTCTGTTTAATATATATATATATATATATATATATATATATGAATGAGAATTTCGAGCAGAGAACGAGTGCAGAGAAGGAATACAGAGGAGGATAGTGGTCAGATTGTATGAATCCGATTAAAGAAATCAGCACAAAGCTCAGAATTAGTAGTTTGAAAGAAGCACGTGGAAGAATAACTCAAGAGAAGAGTCACGCAAAAAAAGGGAACCAAAGACAGAAAGGCCGAGAAGAATTCCTTTATGAATTCGAGGGGATTTGACAGAGGACCTAATCACAGATCAAAAGAGAAGATATGGCCAAGTGGAGATCAAATTATTATCATGGTGAAACGTTCCAGTACTGTTGGAGATAATCGCATGATTATGGAGGGTGTAGATACATTGATAAAGAAGTAAAAGGGTAGCATTGACCTTAGGCTAGACCTGTATATGGTATCAATAAGAGGGAAAGAGCACGATGTTGTCTGGATCATCATAATTAAATGCTCTGTGTAGCAAACCCGAAGATGAAGTCTGATTGCAAGGTGGAGTGGAGTAACATTCAACGATCCATGTTGAATTTAATCTGAGTGCCAAAGGAAAGCAGAAATTGTGTTATAATCTGTAGGAACAACAGATGGGAAGATCCGTGTGTGTGGAGTTGGAATGTTATAAACCGGCATGAAGATTTATCATGGAAGTTTGGTTCTTGAGGAATTGGAGCCAAAGTGAAACAAGCCAAGGTGAAATGCGTAACTGAGGATTGAATTAGAACTGTAAGTTGAAGGAATACGGAACAATGTTATAAGGTATCCAAAATTGCGTGTTGGGATCCTTAGTTTCGTAGCTGGGTCAGAACAGGGTCAGAGGAAGGAAATCGAATGTTGAATTCGATGTCATAGGAAATGTGCTTGGAGAAGAATGCTGTCAAAGTCATCTTGTCAAGAGAAGAAAGGCACAGGATATTAATGGCGGAAGATTAATGGCAGAGGAATAGACTGCGGGGATTAGGAGTGTATGAAGGTCTTGATTGTAGCTAAAGGCCCGTGCTAAATCCTAGCTGTCGATCTAATTTTCAAATGCTGACGTCACAGTCAACTGCGGAGGTTAATCTGTGTTTAATCCGTGTGTTGGTTTAAGCCCCGGAGGCCGTAGATCTGATGACCTCGTATATCCAATGGATATCGGGTCATAAAGTAATCAGACGATAATCTCAGAACGGACCCGAAATTTTATAGATTAAGGTTTATAATCCTTATCGGCTCCGTAAGGGCGGTTAAACACCATGCAAGTGGTCTGTGCAACATCGCTGCTGACCGTTGGATTAAGTGTGCCTTGATCAAATAGTGGAGGATCGCTGATTAGGTTGGTTGATCGGGTGTAACATCAACCGTCGTATTGGGTAGAATATCAATGATGGAGATTGAAGCCGATAAAGCTTGAGATAGAGAAAACCCAAGAAGTTTATGGATGCCAATTTATTTTATTTGAGATACGGTGTTGTGTGTTCAGAGTGGGACTAGCGTTCATTGGCGGATTATGTGTTAAGCTCCGTTTGGTGATTGGTTGTGTTTTTGTTTAAAACCCACCAACGTAAACGCTTCCAATTTGTATAGGTGGCCATAACCCGCAGGTCACGTAAGGTTATTGTCAAAATCAAGGAAATTTCCTTTAGGTGGTTTTGCCTGTGCAACACCATAACCTAATGCATCCTTGCCTTTGATGAAGAAGCCCTAGAAATCATGATGATGTTCTTACTCTTGATGAAGAAGCTTAGAACCCGGATGATGTCCTTGCCCTTGATATTGAAGGACTATACATGAATGAACACACTTGATGATGTCATACATTATGGTACTTGATGAAGGTCTTGATGACATGGAAAATGATTGGAGACTCGGCATGAAGGTCTTGGAAATCACTTAATGGCAAGACATGACTTGAAGGACTTGGAAACCTTCTAATGGAAAATTAATAATGTTGCACTATGGTTGGTGATATATCACTGCACTCTTATTGGATACATGATGCTACACTATCGTGATGACATGAATGCTAAAGACACTATCATGATGCCAAATACACTATCATGGTGACATGGATGACTTACATGATGAAAAAGCACTCGGGGACGCACTAATAACCTCTTGCTATCCTAATCATCTTCTGCACTAAAGATTTCAATAGAATACACAAAAAAAATAAATTTGGACACTTTGGAGGCATCCTTTCAAAATGGATTCTACACCATCTTAAAGTTGAATTTTCCCTCTTTTTAATGAGCCCTTACTTGCCCCGAAATTCCCATGTTTGATGAGATAATGAATTTTTAAGTTAAGAAATATATATTTAATTTCAAGCCGACCTACACTCACTCATTTATGTCCGCCTACATTCATATGGATGTGTCCCTTCATTTACCATACAAAACCACTATATATATGAGTTCGGTTGCCATGTTCTAGTCATCTTTTTCGGTCATCTAATACAGAGAACTCACGTAGTCAGATAAAGGCAACATAAAAAAGGAGTTATATTGGAATATGTATTTGGGCTTAAAACTTACCACTGGACAACACCAAAAATGTGATAAATGGATGACTATCCTTATCTTCTCGTGGACTAAACCGTTGACACAATCCTGTTTTTTTAGTGGTTGTAATTTTTGGATTGTGGAAAGATTCTCGTGGCTCAGACTGTCTACCTTCAGAACATATTATAGTTGTGGTGTAGAGGTCTTGAAATAAACAACAACAGCTCAAATCTGATATTTTTGACACAATGCATCCTTCAATTGCGGATTTAACAAGTTAACTTGGAGATCGAATAATCTTTGGACTGTGGCTACTTCTTTAAAGAATAATACTCTCGGACAATTTTGTTTGGATGTGGTTACTATTCTGTAACCCAGTCTCATTTTTCTCTTGGAGAGCTTAGATAAAGCATCAAGCTTGGAGGAGCCCTGGAAGTCTTGACAATCTTTTTGGAATTGAAGCATTAAGGCAATGAGCAGTGGAGAGGCATTAGGATTTTGGACAAGTGAAGCTTTGGACAATGAACAAGTTAAGCACATTTTGAACAGTGAAGAATATTATTGAAGATACTCAAACACCTTTTTAAATTTAGCTTGAATACATTCTTGGAGACTTTGATTGAAGTCCTCGTGGAGTGACCTTGAAGAAGGTTCTAGATTGAAGACATTACCTTGGAGACACTATTGAAGACGCCTTGAAGGGCTTGTAGATAATGTTGAAGACCATGATGTGTTAGCCATCATGAGGTAACTTGAAGATCCTTGTTTGGGTACCATGAAGAACAATGGAGACACCTTAACGTGAAGAACAAGGTTGTCATTGATGAAGTGATGTGGAGAATGAGTGAAAGCATAGCTGAAGATTGATAGGGCTCGTTGAAGAAGAAATCGGGAGTTGTGAAGAATAACCAAACACATATCGAAAAATAAAGCTGAGGGTTGGAGCCTCATAGAGACAAGGTTAATGCCTTGGAAGATAGGGTTGGAGCCCTATAGGATAGGAGTCCTCAAGAAACCAGGTCAGAGCCTGTACCAGAGATAGGGTTGGAGCCTCATAGAGACGAGGTTGGTGCCATGGAAGATAGGGTTGGAGCCCTAGAGGATAGGAGTCCTTAAGAAACCAGGTCGGAGCTTGTACCGGAGACAGGGTTGGAGCCTCAAATTGACAAGGGGTTGGTGCCTCAAATTGGCAAGGTTGGAGCCTTTAAAAGTCAAAGGTGGTGCTTAGCATAATATAGGTTGGAGCCTGAGAGATTGAAGATTGGTTTCTTCATCTAGGGTTGGAGCCCTAAACATATATTGTACTTGATCTATTGTAAAGAAGAAATTAATAAAAGTATTTATTCTATTATAGTTTATTTTGTGTTCTAAATATAAGTGATGTAACTGGTAAATATAACAATTGAAAAGAAACACTGATTCACCTGCCCTCTCAGTATTTCCAACACTATTCACCACACACGAGGTTAAATCTCTCATATTAAAATTTGTATTTTACTGCATTGAAATTAGGCTATAATCAACCCACATAGTGTTTGACTTTTTTAAAATGTTCCTCCATAATCTATGGGTTTTTTTTGCATAAATTTAGGTAGAAGTAAAAAGTATATATGCAATATATTTTTTATATTTTTGTAAGTAAACATTTTTTATAGGGATTACTGCCCATCATAATTTATGCAATTCTTTGCATAAATTAAGGTAGGAGTAAAAGTAAATATGTTGTACATAAAGGTTTTAACAACACCAAAAATTTAAGACTACCCACCATAATTTATGCTCTGATACTATCTTGATTTTCTAGTGCTAATTAAACAAGCACAATTTTCTACATTCGGTAATTACTTATAATGATTTATGATATTACTTTAGCACACCCCAAGAAATCATTAAGCAATTACACAAAAAATTCAATTGGTCAAACAATAAAACAATGCAACAACGCGTGCGAGGTTAAATTTGGTCAACCACAGGTCAAACAAATCACAAAGCACTATGGTCAATGCATGTCAAACAAAACTTAGAAACTCAGTCAAAGCTGGTCAAACTTTGGTTGTTTCGGAAATTTGACTCCTTTGAAACTTCGGCTCTTCCTTAGATATTTTCCCACGTGTGAGAGAGAGAAGAATGCAAGTGATCACTGAATGTGAAAATGAGAAGTTCAAGTGTATTTTTATAGTGATTTTAGGGTACCTGCAACGTCTCAAAAATAAATAGCACGTCTTTTCATATGGCTCTTCACAAGCATTGGTTTTGCGAGTATGAAAGATTCGATGGAGGTGATGTTTTCCAAGGAGATAACTTGACAACCAGAACCATGCAACAAGGAAAAGTGAAGTTGAAGCTTATGGATGTGTTAAAAGTAGCAACAAGAAATCATAATTTAATTTATCTTTGAATTAAATTAGGAATTATATCGGAATTCTATTCTCATAACAACTTGTAATAGTTAACTAAGTTAATTTGACTTAGTTGGCTCAGTAAATTCGAGTTGGAAGTCAATCTAGAGTCATGTAGAGTGATTCCTAAATTTTAGGGGTCTAGGTTGAGTTCTTTTGAGTTGCAATTATTTAACTCAGTTTAACTGAGTTGTAGTCAGTTAAACTAGTTCAATCAGTTGGAAGCAGCTTAAGTGCAACTTCACTACTCCAATATTTAACTGAAGATTCACTCATAAATAACTCATGCATGTCAGTTCAGAGGAAGACCTAGTTGAGATTATAGTTCGGGGACAATGCACTATCAATTATATCATTTTCTGAGTTGTACAAATGGTGCATGCAACCAACATAAGGCATATTATGATGGATTGCATAGTTGTGGTGAGGGATTTTCCCAATTAAATATGGGTTAATTCCCTTAGGGATAACGCAAGGAAGTAGGGGCTTGGCAGGCAACACAATTGGCTAAGTGTTGGCTTGAGCTGGTTTGTAAAGCAGAAAGATAGATTGTACTTGTGCAAGAATTGTTTGGGTTGATCAAGTATTGTATTTTCTTCTCAGATCTTCTGTTTAATGCAATATAGATAGTCGGGGTTTTGAGCAGTTGCTTTCCCCAGAAAAATATTGTGTTATGTGCATTTGAAATTATTCCTTTTCTTCTTATTGTTTTCATCTATCAATTTTTGTTTCCGCGGATGAGTAAAATAGATTCAAGTCTTTTGTTTTAGTATATTACATAAAAAGTTTGAATCTACAAGTAAAAATCTAGATGGTATCGGAGCTGAAGACATTATAGAAGAGGAGAATATGAGTTTGTTGTGCAAGTGAAATCGAATTTGTAGTTTCATACTTCAAAGTCAGTAGGATGTCATTCTACGGTTTGAGACTTGAGTATGCCCTGGAGGGCAGCTTGAATTACATAGCTTGGAAGGACATGATGGAGGCAGTGTTGGAAGACAACAGGTTGAAGGAATTCATAGATCATGATATTCCAAAGCCTCCAGCATCTGATGCTAAAGATCTAGCTGAATGGAGAAAGTGTGTGGCAAAGGCGAGAAGGATTATCCTAGAAGGAGTTCGAGATCATATTGTGTTTAATCTCCATGGTAAGGAAACTCCATTTGCAATGTGGAAGGCATTGACGGACCTGTTTCAAAATAACAGTGACCACAAGAAGCTGGCATTGAGGGACAAGCTCAGAAAGATCAAGGTGGAGAAGGGTGAATGGATTCTGAAGTACTTCACCAAGTTCACCCAATGTCAGGATGAGCTTGGAAGTGTCGGGATTACTTTTTCCGAAGATGATATGGTGAGTCTACCACTTCTAGGACTTCCCAAGAGCTGGCATAGTTACCAGGAATCAGTTAATGGGAGGGAGAAGCTACTAGAGTGGGAGCGATTGTGGTCTGACTTGGTACAGGAAGAGATTCAGAGGAACACCAGAGATGGATCCTCATCAAAGCATGATGATGAGGAGAATTGTTCCTTAGCTGGTAAGGCAAAGAAAGGGAAGGGGAAGTCATCCCATTCCAAATCAGATTCTTGTCAGGGCGGCAAGAAGAAGGACATGTTGAAAATCAAGTGTTTTCACTGTCACGAGTTGGGACACTTTGCCACAAAGTGTCCACACAAGAAGGCCGGTAAGAATCCCTCAGGAGGAGCGGCAGGTGAAGCTCTTGCTTCATAGTTCGAACTAGATTTTACCCTCATTGCTTGTATGGTGTCATTGATGATGGGTATTGTGTGGTACCTGGATAATGGAGCTTTATTCCATATGACTGGTAACAAATAGATCTTTAGTAACTTGGAGGAGAAGTATCTCTAGATGCATATTGATATGGGTGATGATGGGAGGTATAGTGCAACCGATATCGGTACAACTACCTTTCATAGGGAGTCTGGTTCTCCCCTCACTTTGCAAGATGTTATGTATGCTCCAGGTTTGAAGAAGAACTTGGTTTCTGTTGCCATGTTGGAGGATAAAGCAAGGGAAAGGCATTCCTTCGTCACATAGCCAAAGGACATGTGGAGCGGATATGGGTTCAAGTGAAGAACCTCTACAAATTGGAGGTAGAAGATTGCGCTGCTTTGAGCACTAAAGCAGAGAAGGTGCAGAGCCGAGACATCGATGAGTTGTGGCACAAGAGATTGGGTCACCTACATCATGGCACTTTAAAGATCTTGCAACAAATTTCTACAGGGCTTCCCAAGGGTACACTAGAGGAGAGAGACACATGAAAATGTTGTACATTGGTGAAGTACACCAAAGATTCCTTTCATGACAAAGACAATCAAGCATAAGCGATCCTTGATCGAGTTCACTCAGATTTGTGTGGACTGTTCTTGACAACATCCATGGCCAAGCACAGGTATTATCTAATATTTGTTGATGATTTTTCTCATAAGTGTTGGATTTTCTTCATGCAAAAGAAAGATCAGACATTCACTGTGAATTTAAAGAAATTGTTAAGAAAGATACTGGTAGGAAATTTAAAGCTCCTAGACGCAATAACGATGGAGAGTATGTGTCGAATGAGTTCAAAAATTTATGTGCATCAGAAGGCATTGGATGGGAGTTGATAACACCTCATAATTCACAGTAGAATGGGGTGGCTGAAAGGAAGAACAAAAGTTTTGTGGGAGCGACACTAGCGATGTTGCATGATCAAGGCCTACCATTACACTTGTGGGCTAAAGCATGCAACACCACTGTTTATTTGCAGAACGTAAGCCCTCATCGAATTCTCGGGATGAGTACACGAGAAGAAGATTTTTCAGGGAAGAAACTAGATGTGGCACACTTCAAGATCTTTGGTTCATCAGTCTATTGCAATGTTACAAAAAATGCACTGAAAAATCTATAGGCAACGACTGAGTCGGGCATATTTGTGGGGTACACTGATACACCTCACAACTATCGAGTGTGCCTAACAACCTATAGGATGACAGTGGTTCGCAGGGATGTGAATTTTGATGAAGAGAAGGCCATGAGATGTTCCCTTGAGAGGGAGATTCAACTAAATGCGTTTGAGGACCTTTTAGCTCCAAAGGAGGAACCTCGGGATGATGTGGATCAACCACATGCGGAGGAGTAGGGAGTGGAAACACCCACTCATGTAGACTCTTCTATATATGGGAGAAGGCGCACCAGAGAGGCTGACAAGTTATTACATGATTCTAGAGAGAATGTGGGAGCACTCACATCACAACGTAGGTAGAGGAGGTCACCAAAGAGGTACACTGGATAAATGGCTCTAATGAGCGAGAGTGTAGAGATTAAGCCATCCTCTTTTGAGGAAGCAGTGCAACAACCAATTTGGGTTGATGCCATGGTTGAGGAGTATGAATCCATTATCAAGAAAAATGTTTGGGAAGTGGTCCCAAGACCGACAAATAAGTCAATGGTGATTTCCAGATGGCTTTACAAGGTAAAACAAGCTGATGGTAGTGTGGAGAAACACAAGCCCAGGTCTGTCGCCAGAGGGTTCTCTCAGGTGGAGGGGATTGATTAGGATGAGACTTTTTCTCATGTAGCAAGGTACTCATCAATCATATCCATTCTAGCACTGTCAGCGCATATGGGATGGAAGATACATCAAATGGATGTAAAGACAACATTCCTTAATGATATGATTGAAGAAGACGTGTATATTGAGTAGCCTGAGGGATTTGAGACCTTCAATAGAGAGTCACATGTGTGCAGACTCAAGCGAGCATTGTATGCACTGAAACAAGCACGCCGTGCTTGGTACACCAAGATCGATAACTATTTCACCGGGTTGGGCTTCACCAAAAGTGAAGTAGATGAAAACCTTTACCATATTGTGGTTGAAGCTAAATTGTTGATTATTGTTTTTTATGTTGACGATTTGATTCTGACAGGTGACGATAAGTTGATCAAGTCTTGCAAGGAGGATCTTGCAAGAGAGTTCCAAATGAAGGACTTGGGGTTCATGCACTACTTTTTGGGGATGGAAGTATGGCAAGGAGATGAGGAACTGTTTGTCTCTAAGGGAAATTATGCCAACGAGATACTGAAGAAGTTCCACATGGAGAGAAGTAAACCCATGGAGACTCCTCTTGCTGGTAATTGGAGGAAGGAGAATGCTACTTCCAGTGAAGTAGTGGAGGCTACTATTTATAGACAACTTGTGGGTTCAATCATGTATTTGGTGAACACACGACTGAAAATGTGTTATGTAGTTAACCAACTTAATCAAGCTATGGTTAGTCTTACCAAACTGTATTGGAAGGAAATCAAACATGTGTTGAGATACCTCAGAGGCACCACTCATTTTGGTCTTTGGTACATATGGACAGAGGGAGGGAAGCTTCAAGGCTTCACTGATGCAGATTTGGTAGGGAGTCCATCCAACAGGAAGAGCACATCAGGTGGGATCTTCAGAATTGCGTAAGCAACTATTTCTTGGTACAACAGGAAATAAAGATCAGTTGCACTTCGTTCAACATAACCATAGTACATGGTTGCTAGTCAAATAACCTGTGATGGTATCTAGATGAGGAAGATTCTTGTTGGTTTGTTTGGGCATCAGATGGATCTGTTATCACCCCAAGAAACTCTCCTAGGTTGTATATCAGAGATGCTTGGGAACATTACAAACTCAACAAAAAGTTGGATAAATGGTGGATGAATGAAAGAAATGCTGCATATTCAAGCCAGATAACCACTTCTACTATGCTTAACCCTAGACATGGGTGAACACCCCTAGACTACAAGGCTTAGACCGCCAATTACTCACAGTTTTAAAGAAAATGTGAAGATGGAGAAGACTGATCAAACCAACAGATGCACAGGACCCTGAGATGGCCAGCTGCAACCAGTTGAAAAGTCTGTCAATCTATTTCTTAATGCATAGACAGGATGACAACTCTCTGGCATTAAAACAACAGAAACCTGCATATAAATTTCATGATATATGCTAAATTCTAACACAGAGGAGGGATGACAGCCCCTCTAATGCTAAACATCAACAACTTATAAATAAATGCATAACAGGCACAACCTAGATCAAAGCAAAAGTGGAAAATGAGCAATTGACAACAAAAGAAGCTTGTATTAGCTGGAAATGAAGACCAGAAGCTGCATGTCTCACAATAGTTACAGTCTCCAGAAGTTGAAGCTTACAACAAAATAACACTCATCAACCTGATTACATCTTGTTTTTTAGTATATATGGAGTTTTTCATAAAATTTCTCTGCTGCCCTAAGCGTGGAGGGGTCATAACTGACCACCAACCGCATTTACTACTAGATATGGTCTTTGATACAGTCTACTGATTTTAATGGACAAAATGACATTTACTGGTACTTTGATGTACTTCTTGAATAGGTAAAGTATGATTCGAATGCATTTCCATAACTGATGCAGTCATTGAGCTACTTGAGGATCGTCCTTCTCGTTTTTGACCGTGCTGTTCTTTAAATGTGGTAGGTGAGGAATTCATGTGCAGATTGCCGGATCATCTCTTCCTTCTTCGCGCGCACAAAACAGGCCGAAAACTCTGAAAAATAGACTGAAAATGGACGATGAACTGGGCATGAATACTGATCGTTGGATGACAAAATGGAGGGCCTTGATCTGATGGTGGGAGGGGATGGAAGACACAAAGGCGCAGGGATCAATAGCAGCCGTCGGATCGTGTAAACGAACGGTGCAGATTGGATTATGGAAGCCATCGAGAAGAAATTCGAAAAGGAGGATCGTGGACCATCGGATCATGATCGGGGAGATCCGACAGTTGACGAGTGACAAAGATGTGAGTGCGTTAATGAGCAGGGGGGGTACAGCGGTGGTAAGCGGTTTCCCTGCACCGCTTACCCGGGATCGGCGGTTTATGTACATGGCGGTGCGATGCAGTAATATGATGATGTGTGGCAGGTAGGTCGGCGGGGAAAACGACTTTCCCGCGAGCTAACGAACGAGTGATTTACGGGGTGAGGGCTTGCGAACAGCGTCGGATGATAAGGCGGGATGATCGGACGACCGAGATTTAAAAGCGCGCTTTGGATTGATTTGACGGGTGAAAAGACCCCGCGACTTTATGAATATGGTCATGTGGGTTATAAGTGTTAAGATTTAAGCGCCCGGGGACTAAACACATAATGGGTTTATACAGGGTTTTGAGGTTTTATAAGGTTTTAAAACATAAACACCCGGGAGCTCGGTAAACAAGGGTTTTATGCCAAAAGTGGGTGTAAAACAGGGATAAAAGGGGTTTAAAGAGCATAAGGAGGACTTAAGGGGAAGGAGGAAATGGAGGTGTGGGGAGTTATAAGGGCATAATGAAAATGAAGGAGGAAGGATTCAATAGACAGCTGCAAACCCTTTGCAACCCAAACCAACACTGTCTGACCTGATTTAATCCATCAAATGTTGCAAACTGTAGCAGCGCTAACACTAGCTCCTTCTGGGGATGAGATCCACCCTGTGAGGTCTCAAGAACCTGCAGACCACTGCCTTTTCAGCTGAAAACACATTAGCCAAAATTCCTAGTGTTCCATTGGGCATGGAGTCTACTGCATCTGTACTAAAACTGATAAAAACACAATATTTACAACCCTTAAGGCCAAAGACCTTAAACAACATAAACTTTCAAAAACCGCCCATTAACTGGGCCATCAAAGACTGTCTCTCCTCCCATACTTTTCAGTATGAAGGTGTTGTTCCCTTGAACCTATGAAATGATGAAAGGCCCTGTCCAAAAAGAATCAAATTTCCCATGATAGCCTTTCTTCTCCTTTAGTGCATCCCATTTCAAAACCAAGTCACCACTCTGAAAATTATTTGTTTTTGCCTTTTTGTCAAAGGCTTCCTTGATCTTTTTTTGATGTGCTGCAACCTGTTCAACTAGCTGTTTTCTAATCTGATGCAACTCTGCTAAATCAGTGATCCTATTTGCCATGTATTCTTCCTCATTTTGTTCTGTTTGAAGGAATTTTGAATCCCAATTCTTTTTATTGTCCTCTAATAGCTTTTAATTATCCTGATCAGACTTTTATTAGAGGATTCCGCTAGACCATTTCCCTGTGGATAATATGAGGTGGAATGAACAAGTTTGATACCCATTGAATCACACATTTCCACCAGCTCTTTTGCTCTGAAAGTTGCTGCATTATCTGTGATTAGTTTGTGTGGACAACCAAATCTGCTAAAGATATTTTAAATTAAAAACTTCATGACCACATTATGATCAGCCTTCCTTGTAGGGACTTCTTCAATCCATCTAGTGAAATAATCAGTGGCTACTAATATCCATCTATGCTTTCCACTAGAATGTGGATTGATTTCTACAATGAAATCCATGCCCCACTGTTGAAAATGTCCTTTTGCAATTATTGGTTTTAGGGGCAGGGATTTCAACTGCTGTTTTCCTTCAAATCTTTGGCATCTGTCACAAGATTTAACAAAAGAAAATACATCAGAAAATAAAGTGGGCCAATAGTACCTAGCGCTGAGAATTTTATGGGCTATAGTCTTCCAATAATGGTGCCCTCCACACATGCTGTTATGAAACTGCTGCATAACTTCTTTTGACTGCTCCTTGTCCAGACACCTTAAAAATATTCCAGAAGGATCCCTCCAGTAAAACAGATTTTCATTGATGCAATACTTTGCTACCTTAAGTTTCAAAGTTCTGGCCTGACTTTGGGCAAATCCTGAAGGGATCTCTAGCTTCAGCAAGAAATTAATTATTTCAGCATACCAGTTACATGAAGCTAGATTTTTGGCCACTCACTGCTTTCTCTCTGTTTCAGCTGTTTCCTCTTCTTCTGCCTGACTATTTTCTGCCATTGTGCACAAGAAATCAACACCTAAAGACCTGCAATTTTCTTCAACCAATAATTTGGCAAGCCCCTGACCTTTGACCAGCTTGGTGGGCTTCAACTCTATATTAAATTCAATCATTTTTGAAATCCATTTTGCCCTTCTTCCATCAACATTAGGTTGTGTCAAGACATCTTTAATTGCAACAGAGGGTACATATGCAACTATCTTTGAATGCAAGATATAAACTCTGAAAGCTTTTAAGGATTTGATAAGAGCATATCCATGTTTCTCAATAATATCATACCTTAGTTCAGCATCCCTCAAATTCTTGCTGAAAAATGCCACTGGATGCTCTGAACCTTCTTCATCTGCCTGCAATAAAACAACTGCAATGGTGTCTTCAGAGGCAAATGAGAAAATATGGAACTCCTTGCTGTAATCTGGGCTGCGTAGTGTGGGAGCTTCCATAATGGATTTTTTGATGGAATCAAATGATTTTCTTGCTATATGAGTCCATTTGATTTCTGCCCCTTTCTTCAACATGGAAGTAATGTGCTTCACATATTCAACAAAATTTGGAATAAACCTCCTTACAAAATTTATTTTTCCCAAAAAAGACTGAATATCCCTCTTTGATCTAGGGACAGACAAAGTATGAATTGCTTTGACTCTTTCTGAGTCAATTTGAACACCCGCAGCAGACACAATATGTCCTAACAGCTTGCCTTCATTTAAAGCAAATTGAGATTTTTTTGGATTGACTGATATTCCAAACCTCCTGCACTTCAGAAACACTTTTTTCAAATGCTGTAAATGATTTTGATGGCTGCTGGAGTAAACTGTTATATCATCAAGGTAGATAACCAAAAATTTGTCCTTCTCTCCCACAAATTCTATATCCATAGCTCTCTGAAAGGTGGCTCCAGCATTCATCAATCCAAATGGCATTTTGGCATACATAAAAGTGCCCCAAGGAGTGGTGAATGCAGTCTTTTCTTGATCATCTGGGTGCACAACAATCTGATTAAAGCCTGAAAATCCATCCAAAAATGACATCACTTTAGCTCCTGAGACCTGTTGCAGCAAATGTTCCATCTTTGATAGAGGATAGTTGTCTTTCTTGGAGCATTTGCTTAAATTTCGAAAATCAACACACAGTCTGATTTCTCCACTCTTCTTCCTCACCACCACTAGATTGGCCACCCGTTTTGAATACCTGAGAGGGACAATGATCTTGGCAGCCAAAAACTTTTTAATTTCTTTTTCAATTAAAGGAAGAAGCATCGGATTTATTGGTCTCAGCTTCTGTTTGAAAGGAATAGTGTCTTTCTCCAGAGGGATTTTGTGCTGAATTATATTCTTATCATACGTTTTCAGATCACTATACTTCCAGGCAAACACATCAGCAAACTGCCTCATCAAATTGCAGTATTCAACAGTTTGATCAGCTGACAAATGAGTGGACAAATTCACATACCTAGGCTGACCTGGACTTCATATATCATACTTGCAGATTGCAGATTGGTCTTCTTTTTGGGCAGCCTTCTAAGGCACATCATTCTGGTCAAATAGTCTTTCAAGAGGAATTAGGCCCTTAGGAATATGATTACTAGGAAGCTGGACAATGCTGTCTTTACCAATTTTATTTCTAAGCTGGGACTGGGGATTTTTTAACAAGACATCATTTTCTTGGTCAATTTGCATTTCAGAGAACTCATCAATAACTTGAAGGAACGCATTTATCTCATCATCATCATCATCAAAAAATTTCTAATGGTGGACATTATCAGGAAAGGAAGGTCTGTACTTCATTTGGACTTCATAAATTAATCTGGGAGGCATGGGAGGTATAAATAGACTAGCAGAAACAACAAGGGAATCAACGAGCTGATTTTGGGCTCTGGGAATGTATGAAATACAGAAATAATCAAAGGAATCTTTGATTCTCCATACCTCATATCTGTATGCCTTCAACCTTGGGTGCTTTGCTTGAAATGTTTTATTAACTTGCTGAATGATCAAATCAGCATCTCCAAACACCTTCAAATTCTTGATTCCTTTGCCTTTTGCTGCATTAAGGCCTAATAGCAGAGCTTCATATTCTGCTATGTTGTTTGTCACTTGAAAAACCAGCTTAAAGGACAGCTGAATGCTTTCTTTTTGTGGAGATATCAACACCTACCCTGCTCCTGCAGTCTCCCTGGAACATGCTCCATCAAAGAACATCTCCAAAATTTGATTTCCTTGCTCTTCCTTGGCCTGAACTGTTGGTTTCCTGATCCGCAAAAAGGTCTTCTGAGATTCTTCTATTTGGAGAATACATGTTCCAAAATCAGTGTCCACTGCATATATGGGATGATTTGTAGGGTTCTTCTCATCACTGATGATGTATTCCAACTGTGCTTTTCTATATAACCTCCTGCTTTCTCCTCCAAAAATTGGGACAGTGGCATAAGATAGATCATTCTGTAATGTCCCACCTAGTCTCTTAATCCACCCTCTGGACAACAGCGTGCCAAACTTAGGAGGGACATCTGCTACCACAATATCCATCATCATACTCTTCATGGACAGCTGAGTTAAGGTAATGGCCAGATCTTTAATCAATCCAAGACATTTCACCTTCCTTGAATCAAAAGAAAATAAATCATGATAGGGTCTAGTGATATCAAGGCCTAACTATTCCATGATAGCTTTAGGCATTAAATTGTGGCTAGCCCCTGTGTCTAGCAGGCAATTGTGGAGGATTTTGTCATGAATGGTCAATGAGACATAAAAAGATGGAGAATTATTATCAGCAGGTTCAATCATAGGGCTGAGCACAATGGCAGGCTTGTCATCTTGCAAATTAACAGAGTCAGTGGAGGTTTGTTTGGTTTCTAGCTCAAGGGCTTCAAGGATAGGCTTTCTAAATACTTCACTCTTCACCAACTCAACCAGAGGCACATATATTTTCAATTTCTGAACTTCTGACTCAAAGCTGAAAGAAGAAGATGATTTATCAGAACTTTTTACCTCTTGAACTGGAGCTTTGAGGATGACTGGATCAGCTGCTGGTCTTCTCTGCTTGATATTCTGTGGTTCTGTTTGGACAGCAGCTCTTTGGGCAGGATTCTCCTTGGCATTTTTTGCATTGGATCTCAAATTATATCTCTGCTGGTCACCAATTTGTAGAACAACTCCTCTGTCCCATTCTTGATTGTCTTGTTCCTGCAGCAATGATTGTTCATACTCAGCCAATGTCAAAAATGCAGCGCTGCCTTTATCTTCCATGCAGTGAATTTCATCCTCATCTTCTTCAAATTGTTCCTCCTCCATGACTACATTTTGGAAAGGAGCTTTAACTTTCTGATCTTCTTTTGAATCTTCACCCCTCTGCATAATCTGTAACTGCTCATTTGCTCTTCTAAATGGAATATGATTTCTTGGAGCAAATGTGTTCTGCTACCTTGTTTTCCCTGAATTCTGTTCAACTTTCAGCTTAGAAATTTCAGCAGCCAATGACTCTATCATCTTAGTCATTTTGTCCAATTTAGGCTCTGAAGATGAAGCAGAAGAAGTAGAAGCCTGAGCTCTCTGCTTCCTTCTGTTAGCTTGATTTTTTAACTTTTTTGCAGCCGTAATATTAGACTCTACTTCTAGTGCTACATCCTGCATGTCTGATAGAGTAGCACATCTCCTTTCTCTCAACAACAAGCAGAAATCAGAGTCAAAAGCATTGGCATAAGTTAGTTTGGCAGAGGTAGGAGTAGGCTTTACCTTAGCTGGTATATTACTATACATTCAATTGAACCTTTTATTAAAATCAGGCAAAGATTCACCATTTTCCCTCTTCAGATTACCAAACTCAGTATGATAATACAACAAGTCTTTTTTATCTCCCCATTGATTAAAAAATGCATCATCTAATGCTTCAATATCAGTTATAGATCTCTGGGGTAATTCTTTAAACCACTTTCTAGCCTCTCCATCAAGGCTCTGGACAAAAACTCTTATCCACACATCATTTTCACTTATATCTAAATTATCAGCATAATTGTAAAAAGCTTCAAGGTGTTCTTCTGTTGTTACTCCTTTGTGCCAGTGAATTTAGGCATATATTTCTGATATTCTCCCACAGGCATAAGATTTAGAGGAATAGGCAAGACTAAAGGTCCATATCTAGCAACAACAATTCTCTCAATATTCGTAGGTGCTTGCTGTCTTGCCATGATTGGAATATGTGGAAGAATACTAGCAAATTGAATAGTAGTAAGTAATGTGATGGATGGCAGAGACAAATGGATGTTTTGGACTAAATGGGAAGCTTTCTTTGGACTCAAAAGATTCAAAGGGGAACTAACTGCACAAGGAGCTGAATTAATCTCTGAAGGAATTTCCTTAATAACAGTGCTGTGCTCTAAATCTTCACACTGTATATTTTCAGCTACAACTTTATCTTTCAGAGATGTATGAGATTTCTTAGGCTTACCTGATCCTGATGCCCCTTTCTGTGATGGTTTCTTCGATTTAACAGTCCTCTCAGGGTCAGGTAATGGTTCAGCTGGTGATTTCTGAGGATTTCTTCGAGTATGTCTCACAAACTGAGCCAGAACTTCAATGTGGAGTCACCAAAGGATGGTCTTCCTCCAATGGAGTCTCCAGATAGATGATTACAACCAGAAACTGTGTTCAAACCTTGTCTATCATCAAAGCTTGACACTGTGTCGTTCTCCCATGGAAGCTGAGCTTCAATTCTCCTGTTCCTGACAACGACGCCAATTAATGTTATCACCCCAAGAAACTCTCCTAGGTTGTATATCAGAGATACTTGGGAACATTACAAACTCAACAAAAAGTTGGATAAATGGTGGATGAATGAAAGAAATGCTGCATATTCAAGCCAGATAACCACTTCTACTATGCTTAACCCCAGACATGGGTGAACACCCCCAGACTACAAGGCTTTAGACCACCAATTACTCACAGTTTTAAAGAAAATGTGAAGATGGAGAAGACTGATCACACCAGCAGATGCACAGGACTCTGAGATGGCTAGCTGCAACCAGTTGAAAGGTTTGTCAATCTATTTCTTAATGCACAAACAGGATGACAACTCTCTGGCATTAAAACAACAGAAACCTGCATACAAATTTAATGATACATGCTAAATTTTAACACAGAGGAGGGACTCTAATGCTAAACATCAACAACTCATAAATAAATGCATAACAGGCACATACTAGATCAAAGCAGAAGTGGAAAATGAGCAATTGACAACAAAAGAAGCTTGTATTAGCTAGAAATAAAGATCAGAAGCTGCAGGTCTCACAGTAGTTACAGTCTCCAGAAGTTGAAGCTTACAACAAAATAACACTCATCAACCTGATTACATCTTGTTTTTTAGTATATATGGAGTTTTTCACAAAATTGCTCTGTTGCCCTAAGCGTGGAGGGGTCATAACTGACCACCAACCGCATTTACAACTAGATATGGTCTTTGATAGTCTGCTGATTTTAATGGACAAAATGACATTTACTGGTACTTTGATGTCCTTCTTGAACATGTAAAGTATGATTTGAATGCATTTCCATAACTGCTGCAGTCATTGAGCTGCTCGAGGATCGTCCTTCTCGTCCTTGACCGTGCTGTTCTTTAAATGTGGTAGGTGAGGAATTCATGTGCAAATTGCCGGATCATTTCTTCCTTCTTCGCGCACACAAAACATGCCGAAAACTCTGAAAAATAGACTGAAAATGGACGATGAACTGGGCACGAATACTGATCATTGGATGACAAAATGGAGGGCCTAGATCTGATGGCGGGAGGCGATGGAAGACACAGAGGCGCAGGGATCAATAGCAGCTGTCGGATCGTTTAAACGAACGGCGCAGATTGGATTATGGAAGCCATCGGGAAGAAATTCGAAAAGGAGTATCGTGGACCGTTGGATCATGATCAGGGAGATCCGACGATTGACGAGCGGCAAAGATGCGAACGCGTTAATGAGTGGGGGGAGGGTACGACGGCGATAAGTGGTTTCCCCGCACTGCTTACCCGGGCTCGACGGTTTACGTACAGGGCGGTGTGATGCAGTAATATGATGATGCGTGGAAGGTAGGTCGGCGAGGGAAACCACTTTCCCGCGGGCTAACGAACGAGCGATTTATGGGGTGAGGGCTTGCGAACACCGTCGGATGGTAAGGCAGAATGATCAGACGGCCGAGATTTAAAAGCACGCTTTGGATTGATGTGACGGGTGAAAAGACCCCGCAACTTTATGAATATGGTCATGTGGGTTATAAGTATTAAGACTTATACGCCCGGGGACTAAACACGTCATGGGTTTATACAGGGTTTTGAAGGTTTTATAAGGTTTTAAAACATAAACACCCGGGAGCTAGGTAAACAAGGGTTTTATGCCAAAAATGGGTGTAAAACAGGGATAAAAGGGGTTTAAAGAGCATAAGGAGGATTTAAGGGGAAGGGGGAAACATGGGTGTGGGGAGTTATAAGGGCAGAATGAAGATGAAGGAGGAAGGATCCAATAGACAGCTGCAAACCCTTTGCAACCCAAAGCAACACTTTCTGACTTGATTTAATCCATCAAATGTTGCAAACTGTAGCAGAGCTAATAGGATCCAACTGTGATTTATTGTGACAATCAGAGTTGTATCAAACTCTCTCAGAATCCAATTTTTCATGATTGGTCCAAGCATATTGATATTCGATATCACCATCTTCTAGACTGTGTGCAAAGGAGAATCATGTTGCTAGAGTACATTCCCAAAGAGAAGTAGAGTGAAGATATTTTGACAAAGGCATTGTCAAGATGCAAATTCAAGTTTCACAGAGGTAGGATTAGGGTAGCAGATAATCCCTTTCTTGTTGAGAGGGAGTGTGAAAAATAACAACAATAAATCCTAATTTAATTTGTTCTTGAATTAAATTAGGAATTAAATCGAATTCAATGCTCATAGCAACTTGTAATAGTTAACTAAATTAATTTGACTTAGTTGGTTGGTGGCCTGGGTGCAGGCGATATTGACAAACGCGCAAATCCTGCTACAATTTCTTCTAAATCTGACGAAGTTCCTTCTTCTTCCTCCACCAGAGTATCAGTCATCCATTTCTAGACTCACTATTTATAAATTTCCCTTTTTGGCCAATATCACCAGTCCTTTTCCATTAATCGCCCCAACCCTTGTTATCGGGAGCAATTTTCACAACAGAGGCCCTTTTCTCACTATCGGAGCTGTAATTCCAAAGGAATCATGTAATACACTATCGGCGGGGTTTAGAATGGCAATAACGCAAATAAGCGTAAATTACACTATCGGCGGTTTCAAATTGCCATAATGCAATTACACATGGAAATACACTATCAGCGCTGTTTTCCCTAATGGGATGCGTTAACATGCAAATACACTATCGACGAGGTTTTATTCCATAAAAATGGACTAACACTATTGGCGGGTCGCTATCAGCGATTCCACGAGAAGTGGAACAATACTATCGCACTCCGTTAACAGTCCTTTCCCGATGCGATAACACTGTAGCCTTATCGGCGATCAAATCGGGAGTTTCAACGTTCCCTCGCTAGGCTCCTCCTTAAGACTTGTGATGCGATAAGCTTCGCGGACCCGATAGGTTATAAATCCTCCTTTGTAGTGTTTCGAATCCAAATGTCGCAACTTCTAATTTTAGCACCTCAAAAGGTCAGTGCCTCTCCACTCAAGCACTGCGATGTGATAGTGCTTGTGGACTCGATATGTTATCAAACACCCTTAATAAGATTTCAGGTCTAGATTCTCAATTCGGACTAAGTTTTTCACGGTTCTTAGTGTAACCCAGAATTTCACTTGCGGGACCAAACGACGTGTATAAAGGGAACAGGGCACGCCGATATGAAGGAAACACACTCAAATAGACTTCAATCAAAGTATTAGTTGGAAAACAAGGCTGAACTACTGTTGTAAAGACTTAAAAGAAAATGCTGCGTGAAGCCAAAAATACGCATAAACACCAGTTTTTTTAACAGACAAACATAAGTTCAGATGGGCAAAAAGGGTTTTGAAGGTCACAATGCCTCCGGGATTGACCAATACACAGAGATATCCTCCTCTTTCCTTAAGCAATATGAGATAAAACCACTCGGTCAAAATCCCTTTACAATAGCATCAAAATTACATATATACTAGTTCGTTTTAACAACTAGATCCTAAAACAGAGGTTTAAATTTATTACAACTATCAGTTCTGTGAGACATTCTCCTCGAGAACCTCCACTATGCTAAATATTCCTATCTGTTATGCGAGGTATTCTCCTCGAGAACCTCCATTACAACTTAACTATTTAACATTTATTACATCATGATTTATTCATAGATTCTATCTCTATGTTTAAATAAAAAACATGGAAATTGATGGCTAAAGGATCCCACTCCTTTGCTTGTAGATTTTTTTTGTATTTTTGGAATAAGTTTGAAGTCTTTTCCCTCCAAGTCTCATGCTCCTGCATCAGACTCCTGAGGACAAAATTCGTCCACGAGCTCTTCTACAGAACTGCCCAGCTTCTGTAGCATGTTTTCTGTTACCCAAGTAGCTTTAGCAGTTGGCTGATCTTTCCATTTGACCAAATACTGAAAGTACTCCTATCCTCTGGTTTTCTTGAACACTTTCTTGTCCAAAATCCTTTCTGGCTGTAACTCTTGCTGTAGGTAACTGTTTTACCCAGTTAATTTCCTGTGTCTCCTGATCCTTTTCTATATCATCTGTAGTTTCACCTTCATACTTGTACAGGTCATCAACATTGAAAAATTGGAGATATTCCAACATCAGGGGGTAATTCAATTTCATATGCATTTGTAGAAAATTTCTTTAATACTCTGCATGGTCCAATTTTCTTGAACTTCAATTTGTTATACTCCCTCTTTGGAAATCTTTCCTTCCTTAGGTGTGCTAAAACCAAATCTCCAACTTCAAAGTTCACCTCTCTTCTTTTCATGTCTGCTCTGGTTTTGTACTTGATGTTGCTATCTTGTAGCTGTTGTTTCATTTGTTCATGTATTGCTTGCATTTCTGAAGCAAAATCTTCTCCATCTACACTTCTCATCGCATCTTTTCCCAAGTTTCTTAACTCAGATACTCCTCTTGGGTGCATTCCATAAACTATATGGAATGGACTCTGTCCTCTACTCCTGTTAGGTGAGTCATTATATGCATAGTCAGCTTGTGTCAACACTTGATCCCACTGTTTTGGATTTTTTGTAGTAAGACTCCTTAAAAGATTCCCAAACTCCTGTTCACAATTTCAGTCTGTCCATCAGTTTGTGGATGATAGGCAGAACTAAAAATCAGTTTAGTTCCCAACTTCTTCCATAATTTCCTCTAGAAATGTCCAACAAATTTGGAATCCCCATCTGAGACAATACTTTTAGGCAACCCATGCAATCTTACAATCTCTTTGAAAAACAAATTAGCAATGTGAGTAGCATCACTAGTTTTATAACATGGAATAAAATGTGCCATTTTTGAAAATCTGTCCACTACAACAAAAATTGAATCATTTCCTCTTTGAGTCATTGGTAAGCCTAAAACAAAATCCATACTTACCATATCCCAAGGCCTATCTAGAATTGGTAATGGAACACACACACCTGTGTTTTGACTTCTTCCCTCTGCATATTGACAGATTTTGCAAGTTTTCACATACTTTTCCACTTTAGATCTCATTTTCGGCTAGAAATAAAGTTCGTTTAACTGTTCATAAGTCTTCTCTATACCAAAATGTCCTGCAATCCCACCACTATGTTTCTCTTTGATTAAGTTCTCCCTCATAGAACAATTTGGTATGCACAATTGATTCCTTTTAAATAACAGTCCATCTTGTAAGAAATAATCCAACCATTTACTCCTATCCATCAAAACATGATTCTTACAAGCTTCAAATGCCTCTTTAAAATCTGAATCTATCTCATATAATTCTTTAAGAAAATCAAAACCTAACACTTGAATTTGACTCTCTTGAAGTAATACATTTCTCCTACTTAAGGCATTTGGAACTTTGTTTGATTGGCCATTTATGTGCTTCAAGACAAAATTGAAACCTTGAAGATACTCTACCCATTTAGCATGTTTCTGGATAAGCTTTGGTTGCTGCATAATATACTGTAATGCATGGTTATTTGAATAAAGTATGAACTCTTTTGACATCAGATAATGTCTCCACTTCTTAAATGACTGCACAACTGCATAGAACTCTTTATCATAAGAAAAATACTTCTTCTTTGAATCATTCAGCTTTTCACTAAAATAAGCTATAGGTCTATCTTCCTGACTTAAAACACCTCCAATAGCTTCTCTGCTAGCATCACATTTCACTTGGGAAGGCTTACTAAAATCAGGTAGAACCAAAATAGGTTTTTCAGTGATCTTCTTCTTCAATAGCTGAAAATTCTTTTTTGCTTTAGTAGTCCATTTAAATGGTTGTTTATGCTGCGTGAAGCCAAAAATACACATAAACACCAGTTTTTTTAGTAGACAAACATAAGTTCAAATGCACAAAAAGGGTTTTGAAGGTCACAATGCCTCCGGGATCGACCAATACACAGAGATATCCTCCTCTTTCCTTAAGAAATATGAGATAAAACCACTCGGTCAAAATCCCTTTAGAATAGCATCAAAATTACATATATACTAGTTCATTTTAACAACCAGATCCTAAAACAGAGGCTTAAATTTATTACAACTATCAGTTCTGCGAGACATTCTCCTCGAGAACCTCCACTATGCTAACTAATCCTATCTGTTCTGCGAGGTATTCTCCTCGAGAACCTCCACTACAGCTTAACTATTTAATATTTATTACATCATGATTTATTCCTAGATTCTATCTCTATGTTTAACTAAAAAAACATGGAAATTGATGGCTAAAGGATCCCACTCCTTTGCTTGTAGATTTTTTTGTATTTTTTGAGTAAGTTTGAAGTATTTTCCCTCCAAGTCTCATGCTCCTGCATCATTGGCTCAGTAAATTCGAGTTGGAAGTCTATCTAGAGTCATGTAGAGTGATTCCTAAATTTTAGGGGTCTAGGTTAAGTTCTTCTGAGTTGTGATTAATTAACTCAGTAACTGGGTTATAGTCAGTTAAACTAGTTCAATCAATTGGAGGAACTAGTAGGAGGTCTAGTAGTGGGGAGCAACTTAAGTGCAACTTCACTGCTCTACTAGTTAATTGAAGATTCATTCATAAATAACTCATGCATGTCAGTTCAGAGGAAGACCCAATTGAGATTAGAGTTCAGGGACATTGTACTATCTGTTGTATAGTTTTTCGAGTTGTACAAATGGTGCATACAATTAGTAGAAGGCCTATGATGGATTATGCAGTTGTGGTGATGGATATTCCCAATTAAATATGGGATAATTCTCTTAGGGATTACGCAAGGAAGTAGGGGCTTGGAATGCAACATAATTGTCTAAGTGTTGGCTTGAGATGGTTTGTGAAGAAGAGAGATAGATTGTACTTGTGCAAGAATTGTTTGGGTTGAACAAACATTATATTTTCTTCTCAGATTTTCTAGTTAATGCAATATAGATAGTTGGGGTTTTGAGTAGTTTCTTTCCCCAGAAAAAATATTGTGTTATGTGTGATTTAAATTCTTCATTTTCTACCCAGTGTTTTCATTGATCAGTTTTTGGTTTGAGTAGAGTAGATTCAAGTCTTTTGTTCTAGCATATTACATAAGTAGTTTGAATCTACAAGTAAAAATCTACAGGATGGAAGGATTATAACACTCCCTAGTGTTCTACACATCCCAGGATTAGCCGTAAATTTTATTTATGTAAGTAATATGAGCGTTGCAGGTGTATGCACAATGTTTGGTAAACATACTTGTAGGATGGTTTGAGGAGAAATGGTATTGTTGAGGGGAGTTCAGATTGGAACTCTGTATAAGGTGTTTGGATGCATTGTTAATTATTGGTGCAACAATTCAGTTGTTCCTAAGAGTGGATACGACGAAGGGAAAACTCATGTAGATTCTGTAGAAAAGACTTTGCTATGGCATCAAACACCGGGAAATATGGGAGAGAAGGGCATTAGAGTGTTACACAATGATGGTATGGTAGAAGGTATTTCTAATTGCTTCGTGGATATTGATTTTTGTGAGCATTATTTATATAGGAAGCAAAATCGAATAAGATTCTCCTATGGCTCTACGATGTCAAAGAGAATATGACGGTGCACAATGATATTTTTGAACTTGTTTTGATTCCACCACTGAGTAAATATGTGTATATGTTTTATTTATAGAGGACTTCTCGAGGAATACATGGATATGTTTCTCTAGGAAGAAATATGAAGTCTTTGACAAATTTAAAGAGTCTAAGGCTTTGGTGGAAATTAGATAGAGATGAAAATAAAGGTGTTAAGGAAAAATAATGGTGAAGAATTCTGTGGGAAGAAATTTTAAGAGTTATGTAAGAAGTGTGGTATAACATGGGAAATGACTACTCCATACACACTTCAGTAGAACATAGTTGCAAAAAGGATAAACATGATGCTGATGGAAAAAGTAAGGAGCATGCTCGATGGTGTAAGGTTAGGAGAAGAATTCTTGGTAGAGGGAGTGGACATTGCATGTTACCTGGTAAATAGATTATCTTCACTAGTGTTGGATGATAAGGTTCCACACGAGGTTTGACTAGTGAGAAAATCTCTCTCACATCTCAGGGTATTTTGTTGTTACACATATGTACATGTTCCAAAGGAAAACATAACTAAGTTGGATAGTAAATCTAGAAGGTGCATATTTATTGGTTATAATGATGGTTTGAAAGGTTATAAGCTTTGGACCCTAGAAACTAAGAAGGTTGTGTATAGTGGAGATGTGGTGTTTAGAGAAATGAAAGATGCTATCAAACAAGAAGTACTATTAATGAAGAAAGAGCTATATAAGATAGAGTTTGAAACGAATGATGATGAATCAAACTATAGAAGAATATGAATCAAGAGATGAAGAACCACATACTTCGGTATTGGGGAGATCAGTTTGAGAAAGATGGGAACCAAAAAGGTATACTCCATTGGATTTTTTGTTCAATTTTTTCTTTGTTTATAACTAATGATGATCCTAGAACTGTTAGGAGGCAGTGGATTCAGAGGATAAAAAACTTTGAAAATAGGCCATGGTTAAAAAATAGCATCATGGGACAATAATGAGGCTTTGTATCTAGTGGAGTTTCTTGCTCGAAGAAAACTCATTGGTAACAAATGAGTGTTTAAGAAGAAGTTGAACGCAAAAGGAATTGTGGAGAAATACAAGTTCGATTAAAAGAAAAAGGTTACTCCTAGGTCCAGGGAATTGACTTTGGTGATATTTTTTCTCTTTTTGCCAAGTTAGTTTCTATTAAATTTCTTTTATCAGTTGATGTTGCTTCTGATTTGGATGTAGAACAAATGGATGTGAAGACAAAATTCTTAGGTGGATATATGGAAGAAAATATCTACATGAAGCAGTTAGAAGGCTTTGTAATGAAGGGGAATAAACAGCTAGTATGCAGGTTGAAAAGTCCCTGTATGGGTTAAGGCAATCACCATAGACGTGGTAATACAAATTTGATACATAGATACTGGGAATCAGCGTCACAAGGAGTAAAGAAAATCACATTGTATATTTTAAATTAGTTGGTAATCATTTTATTTGTTTGGTCTTATATGTGGATGATATGTTGCCAATTAGAAATGATAGGGAAATTATCAAGGATGTGAAAACTCAATTATTCTCTAAATTTGACATGAAAGATCTTGGTGTTTTGGATTTCATTTTGAACTAGGAAATTGAAAAAGATTGGACAAAAGAAGAAACATTAGTTAAATGAGAGGAATATGTCGAGACAATATTGCAGAGGTTTAATATGTAGGAAAGTAAATTGGTTGTTGTCTCTTAGATTGTTCTATTGGCAAGAAACAACCCGAAAGGCATCTAATGAGGATATAATGATCCTCTCGCTTTAGGTTAAAGACTGGCCTTCTCCAACCACATGGAGTATTCCCTGTATTTAATATTATTTATATAGATTTTCTATTTTTCAAATAAATATAGCCAGACTATACATATATGAGAATCCTGAAAATAATAAGGGATTAAGCTTTAACATGAATGAACCTTATGTAAAATATACGATTTGCGAATATAATGTAAATTCAAGGATTGCAACTTAGATAAATAATATTTGAAATAAAATAACAAAAGAATAAATAGCATAATAGAAATAGAACAAAAACAAAAGATAACAATAAATTTAAAATAACACATATATCATTGGTAATAAATTGTATTTACTATAATAAGTGTAATCAAATAGATCAATATCATGTATTGATATATTTTGACATATAACCAATTAAGTAAATATTTTGAATTAAAAAATTTAGATAGTATATATCTGAAGATAAATAATTCAAGTAATAGTTGCAATGAAGTAACAATGATCATGTTAATTATAAAATCATTGACAAGAACCAAGATATAATAATATGAACACACAAAACAAATAAAAACACATATCACTAGTATTTAGTTATATCTCCCATGAAAGCTACAATGGATTCATTAACGTTAGAAATTAATAAATTCAACTTGTAATCAATCATTTAAATATCATGATTTGGATGCTTCAGATAGTATATATCTAGAAGGAAAAACAAATCAAGTAATGTTAGATTGATTCATTATTTGATCATGTCAACTTGTTTAAACTATTTCATGTACCAGAATAACAATATAAAAGTAAAAAGTAAAATAATTATAGAAAGAAAATACTATATATCAAAATGCATGAATAAGTTACACAATTGTAGAATTCAATTCACACAACTTGTGTGTTGGAACCATTTCAGCATAAGTTTCTTTCCCAAAGCCTCCTCCAAATCTCTCTCTCTTTGATGTTTTACAACCTTTTTATCTTTATGAAATTTGGTTTCCATTCCATCTCCATAACCTCTCATAGCAAAAACTCTAATATTAATGCTAATTAACATAAATGACCAATCCCCAATGGGGGTGACAAAATCGAAATAAAATGTGGCAAACAGGTGGCGTATGAAGCCCACCTGGCTTCCACACGCCCACTGAATGCTCTTTAATGACTATGGGCATCATTAATACCCAGCAGGTGGGCATCCTTCCTGCTGGCTGCGTCGTTAAATCTCCGTCTTGTTGAAGAATCTAGGGCAATGAGGTATAGTAGGATTCTTCTAGAATTGATAACAATTTGTGAAGCTCTTTTACAATTTATCTTGTTAGCTTAATGTTATTCTCTTCTTATTAATGCATGTGTGTTTACTTCATCAAAAAGCTACAAAAACATAAGAACAAGAACACAAGATGTTGGCTCTCTGCCAGGGAAAAACCTCTCTCTTAAAGAAGAAAACACTTTCGTAAATTTATCTTATTGAAGATTCTTATTGATCAATGCCAAACCCTAGAACCTTGACAAGAATATCCTCCAAAGACAAGTCAAGTCCTTCCTCCTTCCTGCATTTTGTTTCCCGACACTTCATACTCCTTTCGGCACTTCGTTCCCCGACACTTCATCCTGATTCTTCCTTCTTCGACTGGAGATAGACCTTGTTTATGTGAGCTCTATAAGAGATACTTATCTTTTATACTTAGTGAGATCATTCACATATGGATACACCTTCCTTCTCTTGACCAACCGAGTTTCTTCTTGATGTGTAGTTGTAGGCTTGATGTGACAACACAACAACCCTAGTTTCTCACACGTGTGGGTGGTTTCCTTCAAAATTAGGTTCCTTTCATTTGCTTGGGAGAGCCTCTTCTTCACTTGAGTAGGAGGCCTTATAGGACTAACTTCCTAGCCCAAACGATAAGATATATATGTCTGTAATATTGCTGCTGATGTAACCGCAAACTGTCCTCTATTTCTCGCACGTGTGCGTTTTTCACCCTAAAAACAATCCCTTCAACTTCGATTTAGGATTCTCCATTTTCGCTTCACTAGAGGCTCCTGAAACTCGACATTAAAAAAAGAAAAATAAAACAACTTGAAAATTCGTTAAGTAATCATAATTTAAAAAAAAATTGGACATAATAAATTTTAAAGTGTGAAAAATAAGTTTTCTAAAAAAAGGGTATGCTGCATCAACACGTTGCATCAACATGTTTCAAAATACACATGAAAGTCACTAACATTTTTTTTTTTTTGATACATAAGGAAATTTAAATTGTCAAAAATATGTTCCAAAAAAAAAGAATTGTATTATGCATCACCACTTTTCAAAATCGGGTCATGTTTTTACTACCCCTACAAAACAGGTAATCGTATCGGTTATTTAAAGTGCCAAAAACTATGTGCAAAAAAAAATATGTGTGTTCTGCATCGCCCTCTTTCAAAATCGGGTCAATTTTTTGCTATGTCTATGAAACGAGTAACAATATTAGTTCCCGTTTGAAAGTTTACACTATTTTGTGTTAAGGCAACTCCCAACGCTATGCAAGACGCATCCACATGTACATGAAATTCCTTCTTCCAATCCGGGAATACTAGGATTGGCGTCGTAACCATCTTCTCCTTCAGAGTATCCAAGCTATTCTAACAATCATCATCCCAGAAAAACATAACATCCTTATTTAACAACTTCTCCATGGGTGCAGTGATTTGTGCATATGCCTTAACAAAATTTCTATAGTACCCGATATGACCTAATGTCGCGCGTAGCTGATTTACATTCCTAAGGGGCTCAAGATTAATAATTACGGTGATCTTAGCAGGGTCTACCATCAATCCCTTCTTACAGATAATGTGGCCTAACAATATTCCATAAGGTACACAAAAAATGCATTTCTTCAGGTTCAGAGAGATATGGTACTTCCTATAGGTATCCAACATCAGGTGCACACTAGAGACATGCTTCTTGACCAACCCAAACATTGTCCAATCATCGAAGTAGACTTTAAAAAAAAAATGAATGAACTCCTTGAATGCTGTGACAACCACCCTAGAGAAAATTGCAGGAGCATTTTTTAGTCCAAAAGGCATAAATGTATACTGGAACGACCCCCATTCAGTAGCGAAGGTTGTCTTTCTTCTATCCTCCAGCGTGATCTTAATTTGGTGGTATCCTGAGAATCCATCCGTAAATGAATAAGCTTCCTGTCTGCCAACATTCTCGAGAACTTCATCTGTAAACGGCGTAGGGAATGGATCATGGACACATGCATCGTTTAACTTCCATAGATCTATGAAAATCCTGATATCGCCTTTTGTTTTCTTCTCTTGGGCCACCATAGGACCAACTCACTTAGATTCTTCTACAAGCTCGATTGTTCCGGTTGCGAGCATTTTATCGAGTTCCTCTCATACCTTTTCCTTGTTTTTGGGGTTCAACCCATATGGGCGCTACTTAACTAGCTTCACATCGAGTTTTAAATTGATCTTCATCGCCCCAAAGTCTCTTACTAACTCTTTCAAGTCAGAGAACTTGGTTGGAAATCAATCATGATATTCATGTAATAATTCAGCTACCTTATCCACTGTATCTTCATCCCAATAGTTGCTAATGTTCGCGAATTTTGTGTGAGGACCTTATGCAGACTATATATATATATATATTTTTACAGCTAATACAACAAAAAAGGAACGCATTGAAATTCACATATATTTAGCACACACATTCCTGCCACTCATTTCAGGAAACATATCATACCATTTTCATACTTTTAACTAAGATCAATAGTAATGAAATACATATGTACCGTTCACCAGAAGGCGAGACTCCACTTGCTCTGCTGTTGCTGGTATTCCCTTGTAGCTGGTCACCTCCGCGAGTGAATGATGACGCACTTGATCCGAATGTGAAGACCCACCGGTTAACCTCCCAACCTACTCCTTGGGTACTCTTCTTCCCCGCGGACCCCCGAGCTGCAATGGGGTTGTACAATGGAGGAAAGCACTAGCTGGTAGAGGAGAGCACACCTTGGCTCAAGAGTCCCCTCTCTAAAATCCTCTACCTCACCAAACTCACTATAGCTTCGTAATCACTGTTCTGACATCATCTCATCCATCCAACAATAGGGTTCCCAAAAGTCCCTTCTCCCATGGCTTGCCCCTTCTTTTATAGGAGTCCTCATAGGTGACACTTGTCATGTCATGCATAATTAATTATTTTTTTATAATTCAATAGCTTGATTATTCACCCACCCATGTGTCATTCTCACATCAAGGGTCTCCCAAAATTATTTACTTAAATTTTTATTTAAAACTAATATTTTCCTCACCTCAACAAGATTCCTATTTCTTCTCCTAGTTGTCTCTTTATTCCCCCCTTTTATTCCTTAATTTGTGTTCATTACTTGAAGTCAATTAATGAGTCAAGATTTTATTCCCAATCTACTCCCTAATTTAACTCAGGTTATCTCCTAGATGGATATTCTTATGTTGGTTGTTGACACATGGAGCTTCTCTACATTTCTCTAAATTTAATTTATTATTCTCATTTTAATTCACCTTCCTCTTTTCTTAATTAGGTTTAAATTAGTTTAGGATTAATCTTTATCCTTACCATTATGTTTGTCTTTCCCCTTTTTCTTAATTAAACCACATAATCTTCCTAGCATTTTCCAAAATGGGAAGGGTAGAGTTTTTAAGGTACTCTATTTTAATTCTTCCTATGATCCTCCTTATTCCAAGTTTTATTTTTGATTTAATTACATTGGTTTCTAATCATCATTTACCCTTGATGTAAATTTACCTAGTTTTCATTCCTTGCTTATATTTATTATTATTATTTGTTTTTAATGATTCCAAGGATGCCAAGTTTGGTTGTGCCCTTCAAGAACTTCCCTAGAAGTTCCAAGGGTGCCACACCTAATAGCTTATTTTTGATGTCAAGGGTGCCAGTTTGGTTGTGCCCTTCAAGAACTTCCCTAGAAGTTCCAAGGGTGCCACATCTAATAGTTTTATTTGTGATGCCAAGGGTGCCAAGTTGGTCGTGCCCTTCAAGAAATTCCCCTAAAGTTCCAAGGGTGCCACACCACTTGCCCTTCAAGCATCCAATGATTACGAGGAGAAAGTATAGTGCAACGTCATAGACCACTATCATCTCTTATGTTGCCTGCTATAGTGAGACTAATGGTGTCGGGGATCAAGGAATCCGCCTTGATGCGCGTCCCCCGGTAAAGTCCTCATGAGCGACCCAACTTTGGAACCTGCCCTCATGGCATCGTGATCTTCAAGGCGAAGGTGTTTCAACCCTTCCAGCCCAAGTCACGGCGGGAGTGCTAGTGGGTGAGATCAGGGACTCTGTCCCACCCCTCCCATGTAGTTCCATCCACTTGTACAACCCCATCACCCATATGTGGGTCATTCGGCCAAGCAACTAATCTGTGTCTGCAACCATTAACATATCATCAGAATATAGTTAAACATATATGGCAAATTTCAAGATCGACTTACACTTTAAAAGATAAAATAATATGAATTTTCATCAAACCAGGTGTCATCGACATGTCATATGCGAGTGCCTCTGATGGTTTCCTGCCATACTCAATAATCATCAGTAACAAGGTTTCTCAATGTTAGTCAATTATCATAATAGCATCATTAACAATTCCTAGTCATTCACATCATTGTCCATTGTAAGTCTGAACTAAAGGAAGTAGGTAACATAGGGGACACATCCCTCATGGCTATCATCAATAATCATCAATGGAAACATACATGTTCATTAAGCTATCAACATCGTAACATCGTAGAAATGTACCTATCCATAAAATTTATCCTCATTATGCTTTTAGTAGAGCGCATACATATTATTTACTACCCTCATCATAATTTCAAATAGAGACCAACTTAACTATTTAATATTGCAATCATCAGAATACTGATAGATAAGATACATAACCATTCATGCTACCATAATATCAATGGAAAGCATTCATAAACATCTCAACCATGAATATCTCAATCGCTAATAATAGTGTCATGGGTCCAGATCCTCAATCTGAGGTCCTCGAAGAATAAAGTGTCTAAGATAATGCCATATTAGGGTCAGGAAACTAGAGTGGGCACTACATTTTGGTTATGCTTTTGACCCAATGTTCACCTGCTTTGTGCGCACCAGTTGCGAAATATCAAGGATCTCTGTACTAGGTCCACCAACTTCGCGTTGTCCCTTTGATTCAGGAATATTAATATTCTGCGAATCCTTATCAGCTTCTTCCGTTGTAACATTGTAACATTCTAAAGCATAAAAAAATAACGTATTAACAAAAAATGGAAATAAATATAACAAAAATAATTTCTTAATTAATTAACTAATTATTTTTCCCTGTCCCTATCTCTTGGTCCAGTCCAGTTACCCGGTCCAATATAACCATTTCCTGGTCAAATATAGCGGTTGAATGATCTGTTCTCTCTATTTAACCTGTAGCCATGATCTGGTTCTTCAACTTGTCCTAATGATGAACCACACTTTTTGGTTCAAAACACGTCGACAAATGAATTATGATGTGATTTTCACAAAATACTCTTCTCTATACACTTGTTATGGATCACAGAAGCCTAAATTCAACAATACTAAAGCATGCTGCATCTATGTACCCTAGTCAGGCTGTATCCATGTGATAGGTTCGACGGGTGTTCATAAGATTGCTGCGTTAATTTCCTGATGCGCTTCATCAATTCATGCAAACCCATCTTCAAAACTGAACGTCAGCAAGAAACTTTCTTTCATCTCATCCTAGTCAGCGGTCCCGTGTCGCAACTCTATTTCTAAATACCAATTCTTTGGGATAACATCCAGGGCATGAATAAAGATATACACCCACTCAGGTTGAGGTATTTCACCCCATGCTTTAGTTCGCCGCAACAGATGTTTGTGCGGGTCATCCTTCCCCGTGTATTTTTCAGTGAGTCGGGTGTTCGCGTAGCCAAATATTAATCACATCATTCGACGATATTCCTTTCATTCAGTAAAATTATCCCATTGCATACCCCACCATCTTGCAGGCATAGTTCTTAACAATAGATCTAAGGCCCGGAACCGATGTTCCTCTGGTACATCCCTTTCAAAACGTTCAAGAAATATATTGACATCACCCAAGCCATCATAATAGGGTAACTTACGTACCTTAGTAGATACACAACGTAGCAATTTTGTAAGCCGAATACATCTCAGCGTAGAGAACTCATACAACCGATTCTTCCATTTTCCTAACTCTTCGTCTAATTTTGATTGGTAGGAGTCGTCCTTCTCCCAACCAATTCTTCCATCTACAGTAGGATTGATCCAATCTTCATTTTGCGCAGTTCACTTATAGATGTTCTCAATGTCGTCATCTTCATAATAGTCATGGTTCGGTTTTATGTATCATACACCTTCAGCTGGATCCAACAGGACAATCACTTGAAGTTAATTCTTTTCAAATACCATGCTTTGCTTCTTTAAGTTAATGGTTGCATTCATTTCAAAGGCCCAATCAATCCTGAGCAACGCTGGGTATGGATTACTATCATCGACGATCTCAATAACTTCGAAATCAACCACTTCTCTTGCACCTTCAATATCTACAGTTACTCCATGCAAGCGCCCCATTGGAATTATCTTTTGTTGATTCACCATGCACAGCTTAAGTGGCGACCATTATAACTTAGGCTTTCCCATACATTCCCGACTCTGCTTCAGTAGTACATTAGCATCAGAGCCCAAGTCTAGGATTACCTGATCCATTTCGAAATCACCAGTGTGCGCAATCATCTGCATCTCCCTACTGTTCTTTTCTTGCTTTGGTTTACTTTATTGAATGCACACTGTCCTGGTAACGACTTATCCTTGTTGGCGCAATTATCTATCATTTCTTGCAGTCCCTCTACTGCCTTCTTATCCCGTAGTAAATTCATGCAGGTCTGCAGAAGTGATTTCAACACTGTGGGATCTAAATCTTGAGTTGTAGTAGCATCTTCAGATTTCTCCTTTCGTGAGACTGTCGACATCGGGTTCTGAGCTGTAGAAGCACCCGAACTCATAAAATTCTTTCTTGCATCCATGAATGTCTCTTTTTATTTATGTAAATCAAAACCAACATTCTTCTCACCGACTTTTCAAAACCAGGACTCTGATTCTGGGCTTTTGCCTTCAACCTTGTCTTCACTAGTGGCTACATTGCTTCGCTTGAATATGTTGACACTGGGATCGTCTTCGTGTGGCTAAAATATCATCATTTGAATATTCTGTGTCAGCTGTTGGTTTTTCTTCTCCTACATCTTCACTATTAATATTGGGCAAACTTCTATAACATGATCAAATTGACGATAGTACTGACACGAAGGGTGTGCTGGATTCTGAAATTTGCATGCAAAGTGTCGTGGTTCTCCACAGTTGTAACAAATAATCTTTCCCCAACCTCTTCCAGCTCCTCCTCCTCGTCCTCTTCCCCATCCTTGAAATCCTCCATGAGCTGTAGGTGAGCCTTGGTCGTTCTGCATGCGGTTTTCAACCTGCATCCTGTACAGTGGATTTCTATCCATCATTAGTTCATAGCTTCGACAATTCCTCTTATCATGACCAGCTTATTTAGAAAAGTTACAATTTTTTTTTGGAAACTATATAAACTACTGTAATAGGGAACAATTATTGGTTGAACGCTATCCTTAAACTTGGCAAATACTACACCAGGTACTTGCATCGGTGCTTGATCTAGTGGAAGACTATAGTTTTAGCAGGTTAGGACCTCCCGCAGCTATATAATCCTAGAAAATAGGGCATTGATCCTTATGATGACCTTCAGCCTTGAATTTTGTGCACCAAACTTCAGAATGTGTCTATAACTTAACCTCCTTGCCCTTCTTCAGAGCCTGCAACTCCATATGCAGGCTTACTAACTGCGCCTGGATCTGTTGAACTCCTACATTTGTATCTTGGATCATCAAATATTCTCGCTTCATCGCGATTTACAATGCTTTGGCTTGAGACCCAATCTTCTACTGAGATAACGGTAATCTTAAGTGACGTAATAATGGAGCTATATACCAGTCCCTATGTTGTTCATATGAAATCTGAAGGTTAATGTAAGAACTTCAGTCGCTGATCTATATCCCACACAGATTCATTAACCCTCTGCTTAATCTCCTTGATCTTAGTCACACACTGAGATTTCAACTTCGACTTCGTAAATTCTGCATTCAACGCATCCTTTGTATTAGCCAATGAAGCAGCCGGGTGAGTCGTGCTGTATCTGATATACCAGGTAAGCGCCCTGTCCTGTAGCACTGTGAACATTTGCGCTTTCTTCATATCATCATCATTGATCTTCTGTGCTTTCCACACAACTTTTGCGACAAACCAAAACTGATCGGGATCCTCTGGCCCCTGACCCTTAAATACACACATTTTTACTGTATTTTCCATACTGAATAGTGAAGGTGGAGGTGTAGGTGTATGAGGTGAAGGTGAAGGTGGAGGTGGAATGGTTGGATGTTGAATTCCAGAAGTACTCTGATCTACAGTCTGCACCGCACTTTTGGGCGTACTAGGGCTACTCTGTTCTTCCTCACTTTAAGAGTCTCCCAATAAGTGACTATATTCAATTTCGACAAATTTGTCTTGATCTACTTTGAATCACTTTCCACTTTGCCTAGATCCAGTCAGAACCCTGTTAAACATTAAGGTAAAGGCATAACCCTCTTTTCACACAAAAGCAATTTAATCCAGGTTTTTAGCGATTTCAGGTACTTACCTCTCGGACCTTGGAAGAATCGTCGTTCAGCTTCGCTATAGGACACAGATATATCTAGAGCAAATTAAGTGATGAAACCACCCAAGATGCTATGAATCTAGTAACCAACAACTCTCACAACCTTATAATCAGATCTTTCAAGATGTTTAACTAATTCTGGATTCCGCATAATAGCATCGTCATGCTTCCAGGTAGGTTCGCTATCTGCTAATTTGGACAACCACTCGTATAATTCACAAGGGAACAATGAAAAGAAAACTTCGTGTACTTCTGTGTAAAGATACCTCTGTAACCACTTTTCTTTTGAAAAGCGTGGATTCCTATTCTCTTGGCCTGCAAACTCATGTAGCTTCTAATCTATCCACTTCTCAATTTCCTTCTTAGTCGGTATCCACTTATGTCGCATCAGACATCCCTCAGATAGATCCAAGTCTCGACAATAGAAACATTTTTTGGCTTGAGGGGGCTTGGACCTAGGTTCAAAGTTAGTTGCACTAGCCAATAAAACCTTACACTACCGCCCCTTTCAGCAACAACCCGCATAGCGCAAGCTGCAGTCTCACCCGAGGCAGTATTAGGGGATGCTAGAACTAGGCTTATGCATCTAGAAGGCTATGTGATGTCGTTTTCTGTAGTTTTAGTTTTGATCTGACCTTTGCGAACTCATATTCATGAAATTAAGTGATTTTCAGTTAAAGAAAGTTATAAACTACGCGTAAACATCTAATCATGCATAAAATAACGTATAACAAAAGATCCTGATCTCGTGGAGTTCTTAAGATAAGATATAGATAAATTTCATTCAATTGCACGAAAATACAAAAAATACACAATTGCATAAATTTAGACACATAGTTGCTCCAAATATCTTTTATTACTTCAGATCTTCCTTTTACAACTTTTATGATCCTGCACACACAACTGCAGGGGCCCGCGCACTCAGCTGCGGACTTACCAAGGTCTCCGCGCACTCAGCTGCAGGAGCCTTCCCCTTCCCCCGAATACATAAAGATATTACAGAATTAGACTCAAAAGTTTTTCATCCATCAAGTAACTCATTCGCTTAGACCCACTAAGCTACCTTTTTATACTCTTTTATATTACAATACCATGGTCCACAAACCATGGGTGGATATCAAAATAATACCAAAATATAAGGGGTTTTGACCTTCCTGAAACCCCTTGACTCCTATTTGGACTACGCTACTCGCTCTCCTCTCCTCAAAATGTGGAGACTTACAATGTTTTAACAAAATTGATCAAGGGGACCTCGTGCTAACACTTCGTAGTCTTCCTTGATGAATAGTATATGGTAGACCTTCTTGTCCTTGACGTGTTTGAGACTTCTTGGCTTAATGTTTTAACTTTGTAGTTGTTCTTGAAATGTCATTTCTTGATGAGTCACCTTAGGAGTGTTCTTCAGATGCCCTTTCCTTGACGTGTCACCTTAGCTCCAATACCATGTTGAAGAATCTAAGGCAATGAGGTATAGTAGGATTCTTCTATACTTGATAACAATTTGTGAAGATTTTTTACAATTTATCTTGTTAGCTTAATCTTCTTCTCTTCTTATTAATTCATGTGTGTTTACTTCATCAAATTGCTACCAAAAACATAAGAACAAGAACACAAGATGTTGGCTCTCTGCCAGGGCAAAACCTCTCTCTCTTAGAGAGGAAAACCCTTTCGTAAATTTCTCTTATTGAAGCTTCTTATTGATCAATGCCAAACCCTAGACCCTTGACAAGAATATCCTCCAAGCACAAGTCAAGTCCTTCCTTCTTCCTGCACTTTGTTTCCCGACACTTCGTCCTCCTCCTTTCGACACTTCCTTCCCTGACACTTCGTCCTCCTTCTTCCTTATTCGACTGGAGATAGACCTTGTTTATGTGAGCTCTAGAAGAGGTACTTATCTTTTATAATTAGTGAGATCCTTCACCTATGGATACACCTTCCTTCTCTTGAACAACCAAGTTTCTTCTTCATGTGTAGTGTTAGGCTTGATGTGACAACACAATAGCCCTAGATTCTCACACGTGTGGGTGGTTTCCTTGAATATTAGGTTCCTTTGACCTTTGCTTGGGAGATCCTCTTCTTCGCTTGAGTAGGAGGCCTTATAAGCCTAAATTTCTAGCCCAAACGATAAGATATATATGATTGTGATCTTGCTGCCGATGTAACCGCAATCTGTCCTCTATTTCTCGCACGTGTGTTTGTTTTTTACCCTAAAATCAATCCATTAAACTTCGGTTTAGGCTTCTCCTTATTTTCTGTACTAGAGGCTCCTTAAAATCAAATTTCCTTCACATTTTCTTGGCACCATATCCAACTAAATATAGATATTATGAGGAACTAGCGCTGTGAGGACCAGAATGAACTAGTGGCTTACATCAATGATGTACAACATGTCCAAAGTGAGATCCTA
This sequence comes from Pinus tabuliformis, assembly GCA_031772625.1. Taxonomy (NCBI): domain Eukaryota; kingdom Viridiplantae; phylum Streptophyta; class Pinopsida; order Pinales; family Pinaceae; genus Pinus; species Pinus tabuliformis. The sequence goes on along the minus strand of CM062804.1, from coordinate 542,939,566 downwards.
GACAATTTGGAAATCCTTCGACGAAAACATTGGCACACCAACGATCACCTTCGCACTCTGGAGACGAGGATAGAACACATTGACTTCCACATGCATGATCATGCAGCTCTCTTTGTTGCCGCTCCTGTCTTCTCGCCCAATCCGCCTCCTTGAGAGGTTGTTTCTTATTATAGATGTGGGTCAATTTTGGCCCAGCGGAAATAAATTATGGTACTGGGTGTAACTGTTTTCCTTTAGGCCCTATACTCTCTAAATCTCTCTGACATGAGAGGAAAGGGTATTTGGAGATGAATTTTGTACTTAGTTTCCTTTTGATAATATAATGCAAGCTTGTTGACAGACAAGGAAAAAAAACATAAATAACCAATCTTTTAATATTATAATGTTTTTACTTTTAGCCTTTCTTTAGTTTTTGGTCACTTGCTAATTATCTCTCTATTAAGCTCCTCCATTTTTAGCTTAAGCTTGGATATGTATAAAAATGAAAATTAGTTCCATGAAATTATATAATGATTGTAATATAAAATAAAAGAAATTTATTTCCTCACCCCATCCATATCTCTCCATAATAATCATTTACATACACATCTCATATAAAATAAATATATTATTATTTGATTTTATCTCTAATAAATTTGGTAAAATTTTTAAAATTAACCTATTTCTGACCATCCTAAGATATGGAATATTATTTTATATGAATGAATTTTATTTTTTACATTTGGAAAAAAAATAAATAGTTAAATATATTAAAACTGAAATTTTAAATGTCAATGGTCTTATAAACTCATGAAGCTATTTATTTCATGGAGTTAGACTATTATTTCGTATGAGAATTTAAATTAAGGAAAGAAACAAAACCCATATATATATAAAATTTTGTATAACAATTTAAATTAAGGAAACAAACAAACGATATATATATATAGATATATAATATATAGATATATAATTTTGTATGAAAATTTAAATTAAGGAAAGAAACAAACGATACACATGTACATGTACATGTATATGTGTATATATATATTATAATTTGTATTAACTTTTTACGTGGAAATTTTTTCAAAGAAATTCACCCATATTTTGTCTCAATTTGTTTCTTTCCTTAATTTAAATGGTCATACAAAATAATATATATATATATATATACATGTGTATGCATATATATTTTAATTGGTATTAGTGAAAATTTTTATTTTTATTTTATTGTGTTGTTAGATTCCTATACACTCTCCATTTAACGCATGCTCACAAATGAATTGAATCCACGTCCATCAGCTTTAATTAGTCAGTGAGTAAAACATATGATTGACCAATGAAAATGGGTCCTCAAGTGTACAGTATTTAATAAGCTTTTAATGAGTGAATTTCAGGCAAATCCACTAAATAATATTTTAGTGGGAGTTTAATAAAGTCTCATATCTATGGTTTTAAACTTTAGGATACACATTTTTCTATAAATGAAATATTATGCCCATCAAAATGTGAGGAGAGAGAAATTAAGAGTAGAAAGGTGAGATCCGATGGGATCCAACGGTTAAGGTCAACCTTGATTTACGGTTCTCATTCATATTGGATCAGAAATTTTCCGCACATTAACCTTTTGCTCAACTTTGATGAGTATTCTTTAATATTACTCATTATTCTCTGAGTATCATTAACCTTTTGCTCAACTTTGATGAGTATTCTTTAATATTACTCATTATTCTCTGAGTATTATTAATGAGACACTTTTAAATGATTCACATGTTTTTAGGGTGATTATACTCCAATAATTCAAAGGAATAATTCAAAGGTATAATGATTTTGATTAAATTTTAAAAGATTAAGGTAGAGATTAAATGTAAGGGTTAGGTTAGGATAATGAAAATGAATTTTGAGAGACAAAACAAGGTTAGCAATAACATTATAAAGGTTTACGTGAGGTAAAATTTACAAAGATAGCTCAGTTTTTATAGAGGTTTAGATTGACCTAAACATTCAACGCCTACTTGGAATGGTGCCTCCCTGTGAGGTAACAAAAACTATAGACCTTGTGCCTTAAAACATTGGGCATGGAGTCTGTATGTATTGAAGTTCCAGGTAAAACTCTTTTCGAAATACATTAATACTTACACTATATTAGTAGACAATTATAAATGATGAATCTCTCAAGAATATCTACTAACAAATAGGTGAATTTGTCACAAATACATCTTGTTCATAATTTTTACCTGCAAATATTCATAATATGCGGAAGAGATTATTCTTGTAGGAACCCAATATTAGTAACTCATGCCGTGAGTGATATGAACAATTGATTGACATTGATTTTTTGCATGATTGCACAGTTACACAACTTTGATAAACTTTCATTTTTTCATGTTAATGTGAGGCACAAAAATGATTTTAATACCATATATTTTCTATTTTGCAGGAAGATTGCATCATTCTCACTGTTATGGGAGAAATATCATTTTATTATGATTCAAAACCATTTATTTGTTTAGCAATTAAGAAGATAATTTTTTAATGCGGAAAGAAACAAATCCTAATCTATCTAAGAAAAATGAATAGAAATCTTGCTTTGATAGCCCTAGTCGTTTCCATGCCATTATAAATATGGTAAATACTTTTGATTAAAAAAGATATATGGGCTAAATCAAGGGACACATATTCTAGAGCTAAGGAGGTAAAATTGCTTGGGATTTCTTTGAATCTATTGTGATAGCCAAGACGCTGTTAGGTGTTGATTTGAAAATTGCAGAAGAAGATCGTTTTTGACACTCGACAATATTGAAAATGGGTCTTTAAAACATCATGTTATTTTGGTGTTCCTTCAAGCATGAATTAATTCACATGTGCAAATTAACCATAAATAACATAACACAAATAATCACGCAAACATCAGGAACAATGACACGAAGTTTGGTGATGGAGTTCACCCCTCCTGGGCTATGTCTCCGAGCCCTGCTCAAAAGGATAGGCCGCTCATATTTCAGTATTTTAAAAGAGGTACATCAATTTGTTGTTTACAATTGCAGCTATTTCCCCTGCAAGGAAATGTTCTCCTACAGAGAACTCTCACAATATCACTTGACAATCTGCAATCAACGTGTCATCTACAACAAAACAAAGAGTCTCCTGCAAGGACTCTAAACCTCAACTGAAATTGAGAAATCATGAATCAACAATACATCATTCAATTACCTGTCTCAACTTGACTTGGAAAGACAATAGTTCATGTACTAACTTCTGAAGAATTAGGCTTTGTCGATGAGCCTAGAGCGCACCAAAACCCCTATTTCGGTTTTTTAAGAACCCAATTTGAACTCCGGATGACTTCGGAACACTAATTACAAAATGAGCTTATAACATGGCTCACATCAACAACTTCGAGCATCACAACTCGCTTCTCGTTTTGATGGCGTAATGGCTTAACATCTTCTAGCTAACAAAGCTAGACTTCAAAACAATCTGGGCTTCACTTGCCTCTGACTATGGATGGCTTCCCTTTCCTCTGGTGCATCGACAACCTTTCATAAGGTTTTTGGAACTCTCATTTTAGAGTTTGGTTAATAAATTTTCCATCTTAGCAATTTGTTATAACAACATAGCAAATATTAACTATATTTGCAATTCGAATTAATTTGAATGCATCCTAGTTCAAAACTAGTGTACAACCATATCATATGGTTATATTTTGTTACAACCTTGTGCCAAAAACTATATCCTATAGTTTCATTATGTCGCATTGGCTTATGGATTGAAACTTTGGCGCAATTACAATTATTTGATATCAAAAGTTATAAAAAATGTTTAATATAGGTTTGTTTTATCAAACATATGACATTTGGACCGATGGCATTGGTTTTATTACATACCATATATCATTCGGTGGCTACCTAACCCTGCACTAACCGTGGTTATCTTTGGCATATGGTTAAAGGTTTAGCGCATTTCCTATGGTTTAAAACCATATAACATTATTATAATACATATATAACATATAACTTTAATGCTATAGTATGGCAGATATATGAATCTCCACATGGTGCTTTGGTATATAACAAATGTATTAACTCCTTCTTAATGGTTCCGTGGCATATGGTTCCAACGATCCAACTCTGCGCCACGCCGATGCCACCTCTGGTACCAACCAAACTCCGCGCCCTAGATGAGCAATAACTCTGGCGGTTCCGTGCGGTGACCTGCTCCATAACCTACTGTGTTGACCTGTGGCACATTGAACGTTGAACTGGCGGTGATATCACACATCTCTGCTTGGCATGTGACCTATTCCAACTCCGCTAACTGAAGTCCGATGATATGTGCGTGGCATGTGATTTAACATTTAACATCGATGGTGATACTGACCGTGGTCACATATAAACATCCATCAGATGGAAGGTTTGAACCCACCATATCCCATGCCATCGGATTCCATATCTTTGTTGCTTAAACCATGAATTTTGGGCTGGTGGGGCCGCCGAATGTGGCGGGCTCCGCCACCCTACCCCCTCACATGACTTTAACAAACCTTAAATATCATTTCATGCCCAAGCTTAAACAAGGACCATTGGTGGTGTAGTGGTTAAGGTTGTTGTTTCTTGGTGCTAGGTCATGAGGTCAAATCTCCTGGAGGCCCTGTACTCATAACAAATTTTTAGCATGCCATGAGGAGGCCACGTGGCAACCAATCATTGGTCCATGTGGCGCTCCATTATTGATCATAATAAAAATCAACCATCTAATCATAAATTCGAAAATTTCGACAAACTAGAAGGAGCCACTTGGCGGAATCTGTGCACGCCATGTGTCCATTAGAACCATGAGCTTTGACCACCACCAGCTTTGACTTTGATTTTTTACCTGTTTGTAGGAAAACTTCAAAACACCTTTTCTTCCTCATACGAAGGCCATTTTCAAAACTAGATATACCACCAGAATTAACGTGACGAGCTCTTCACTTGGCGCTGATTTCGTGAGCATCCAGGATTGAAAAATTCTAAGCATGTCATGAACTATTTCTATCTACGACCATCTTGGTCTTCAATCATTACATAGAAAATTTTGACTAGACTCAACAAGATCCATCCTGGATCATACCTCCTAACAAAAAGGACTTTTGTACGTCCAAAAGTTTATTACAATCATGACTTTATTACATTCAAGCATCAATATAAAAACCATCTAGACCCTATTACATACTCAGCTTGGCCTACTGATGCGGTGAGAATTCATAAACACACAATTACAAATACGACATGAAATCTACCCAATCCCAAGTAGGAGCTTTCTCTGGAGACTTACATTCGTCTTCTCCAGTTTTCTTTGCTTCCTCTTCCTCTGCTTGTGCTGGTGTCGACTCACATGGAAGAATTGGACATGTGCTCTTCAAATGTCCTCTCAACTTGCATTGTTGACAAACTCTTTCTGCTGAGTTTGCATTGGTTGTCTTTTTGCTGGATATTTCCGAGCTATGTTTTGACGATGCTGAGCTTTTTCCTGATTGTATCAAAGTATTCCCAAACTTTTCTTTACTTGCAGGGTCGCGCCATTCTTCCACATATGACTCTTTGTCTCATGCACCTTCTTGGTGTAAACCTTCTACTTCCAGCATTCCTCTACAAAATGTGTGTTACTCCCACAAAAAGTACATGGATATATCCTTTTAATAACTTTCATCATAAAATTTTGATTGAAAGACTCACCTTTTGAATCACTACTGGAATGATTCGTCTGCTTACCTTTCTGATCCTGAATCTTCTTTGGCATTAGCTCAAGATGTAAGGACCAACATCGTTCTGTGATGTGACCTCTCTTCCCACAATAGTCACAAGTTAACTGATCATATCCTAATCCTTCATATTTTGGTTTTTCTTACACTGAGATTGGCCCGAGTCTGCCTTGGCCATGCTTTCCGAGGCGTTGTCCTTGCTGATATCCCATTTTGTTCATAAGCATCATACCCATTCCTTTGGTATGCTTCTTGAACACTACAATATCAGGATCGCTGGAGGACTCTGTTTTTGAAACAATTTTCAGAGATAAGGGTACATAAGGAAATTCCTCAAAAGGTGAGGAAAAAGTACCAATGTCTTCTTCCACTGATTGCACTTTTGGAGTGGTAGATAGAGATGAAATTTCATCATCTTCTTGATGAAGTGGGGGTACTTCATTCTCTCCTATAGTGGATGGACTTAAAATTGAAGGACTTCTCCTTTTTTCGATTCTTCTGCAAGGCTTTGATCTTCACTTGCAGTCTTTGTTTGTCTTCTTGCAAATTTTGCACGTGCATCACAATGCAACAATATCTTGTTGATATTGCTAGTTGAACTCTTCTAGTTTTTGAATCGAATATGCTTTGTTCTTTTACCCATTTCTTGCACTTTGGTGAGAAATTGCTCCGATACCAAAAATGATCTGAAAATTTCGGAAGAAGGTCGTTTTCTAACACTTGGCAAGATTGAAAATGGGTCTTTAAAACATCATGTTATTATGGTGTTCCTTCAGGCACGAATTAATTCACATGTGAAAATTAACCATAAAGAACATAACAAAAATAATAACGCAAACATCAGGAACAATGACACGAAGTTTGGTGATGGAGTTCACCCCTCCTGGGCTACGTCTCCAAGCCTTGCTCAAAAGGCTAGGCCACTCATATTTCAATATTTTAAAAAAGGTACATCAATTTTCTGTTTACAATTGCGGCTATTTCCCTTGCAAAGAAATGTTCTCCTACAGAGAATTCACAATATCACTTGCGAATCTGCAATCAACGTGTCATCTACAACAAAACAAAGAGTCTCCTGCAAGGGCTCTAAATCTCAACTGAAATTAAGCAATCATGCATCAACAATACATCAATCAATTACCTGTCTCAACTTGACTTGGACAGACAATGATTCATGTACAGACTTCTGAAGAATTAGATGCTGCAACTGTCAAACAGGCTCTACTGATGAGTCAGGAGTGCACCAAAACCTCTGTTTCAGTTCTTCAAGCATCTAATTTGGACTCTAAATGACTTCGGAACGCCAATTACAAAATGATCTTATAACATGGCTCACATCAAAAACTTTGAGCATCACAACTCCCTTCTCGTTCCGATGGCACAACGGTTCAACATCTTCTAGCTAACAAATCTAGAATTCAAAACACTCTAGACTTCACTTGCCTTTGACTTCGAATGGATTCCTTTCCTTTGCTGCATCGATAACCTTTTATAAGGTTTTTGGAACTCTAATCTGAAAGTTTTGTTAACAAATTTTCCATCTTAACAATTTGTTATAACAACATAGAAAATATTAACTATATTTGCAATTCGAATTAATTCGAATGCATCCTAGTTCTAAAATAGTGTACAATCATATCATATGGTTATATTTGTTACAACCTTGCTCCAAAAACTATATCCTATAGTTTCATTATGTCGCATTGGCCTATGGAACGAAACTTTGGTGCAATTACAATTATTTGATATCAAAATTTATAACAAATGTTTAATTTAGGTTTGTTTTATCAAATATATGACATTTGGACCGACGACATTGGTTTTAATACATACCATATATCATTCGGTGGCTACCTAGCCACGCACCAACCTTGGTTATCTTTGGCGTATGGTTAAAGGTTTGGCGCATTTCATATGGTTTAAAACCATATAACATTATTACAATACATATATAGCATATAACTTTGATGCTATAGTATGGCAGATATATGAATCTCCGCATGGAGATTTGGTATATAACAAATGTATTAACTCCTTCCTGACGGTTCCGTAGCATATGGTTCCAACGATCCAACTCAGCGCCATGCCGATGCTACCTCCATTTCCAACCAAACTCTGCGCCACGGGTGAGCGATAACTCCGACAGTTCCATGTGGTGACCAACTCCGTAACATACTGTGCTGACTCGTGGCACATTGAACTGGAAGTGATATCACACATCTTCGTGTGGCATGTGACCTATTCCAACTCTGCTAACCTAAGTCCGATGGTACGTGCATGGCATCCGATTTAACATTTAACACCGATGGTGATGCTGACTGGAAGGTTGGAACTCGCCATATGCCGTGCCATCGGATCCCATATATTTGTTGCTTAAACCATGGCTTTTGGGTCAGCGGGGTTGACAAATGTGGTAGGCTCCGCCAACCTACCCGCTCATGCGACTTTAACAAACCTTAAATATCATTTCGCGCCCAAGATTAAACAAGGAACATCGGTGGTGTAGTGGTTATACTTGTTGTTGCTTGGTGCTAGGTCATGAGGTTAAATCTCTTCGAGGCCTGTACTCGTAAAAATTTTTTAGCATGCCATGAGGAGGCCACATGGCAACGAATCATTGGTCCACATGGTGCTTCATTATTGGTCAATAAAGATCAACCATTCAATCTTCGAAAATTTTGATAAACCAGAAGGAGCCACTTGGAGGAATCTGAGCGCATCAAGTGTCCATTGGAACCATGAGCTTTGATCGGTGGAGCCATGAGATTTGACCACCACTTGCGTTGACTTTGACTTTTTACTAGTTTGGAGGAAAACTTCAAAACAACTTTTCTTCCTCATAAAGAGGCCATTCTCCTAACCAGATATACCATCGAAATTAGCGTGACGAGCTCTTTGACTTGGTGTTGATTTCACAAGAATCTAGGATTGAAAAATTCTAAACATGTCGTGAACTATTGCTATGTATGACCATCTTGGTCTTCAATCATTACATAGCAAACTACGACTAGACTCAACAAGATCTACCCTGGATCAGGTGTGCATATTCAATGGGATGGATTTATGCCATTAAGAGGGGCTGGATGACAGGACAAGGGCCATGCTCTCTTGGAGAAACATGCAAGCGAGAAGAGGAAACAAAAAATAATGTAGGGATGAAAACACTTTTAGGTTGTGAAGGCCAAAAAACACAAGAGGAAGTGGGTCTTTGGTTGGACGTGTTAATAAATAAAGAAGGAGATTATGGGGAGGAAGACATGGCATCACCCCATGGGCTATAAAGATTCTCCTAAAGATAGAGGAAAGATTGATGTTAAGGAGGTGATTGGATGAGCAATAAAAAAATGTGCATTGAAGGAAACAAAGAGCACATACAGAGAGGGATATGAAGAAAATGATTGGAAGAGAAGGGAGTAAAGAGGAGATCATACTATGAACTGTTAAGGGAGGAGCAACAAATTCCCGCAATCTCGAGGAAGTTACAAAGAATAGCATTGGAAGCAGGAGGCAAGTCTAATATTATAGTTGTGAAAAAAGATAAGGAAAATAATTTGGTTAAGCATGATTAGACTGGAAGTTTTCTGTCAGGTGAGGGACAATGCTCTCTATATTCCCCATTATATGAGAGAGTGTAGATGACTTTCTCGGGATTCCCTTGATGGATCGGGCTGAGACCTGTTACCTTTGATTCTTGATAAGGAATAATTTTGAGGTCTCCTCTACTTGTTTCTTAGTTTTTTGTAGTGAGTTTTGGATTCGCTTCATTGGGTGGAACCACCGTGTTTATATGATTGAAGGTGGAGATTTAGATGCTGGATTCCCTTGCTTGATTTGAGGGTGGAGGTTCAACCTTTGGATTCCCTTTTCTCAACTGAGGGTGGAGGTTCAACCTATGGATTCTATTTTCTCAACTGAGGGTGGAGGTTCAACCTCTAGATTCCCTTGCTTGATTTGAGGGTGGAGATAAAGTCTCTGGATTCCCTTGATTCACTGAGGGTGGAGACAATAATCTCTAGATTCCCTCGCTTCATTCAGGGTGGAGAAATGGGTCTCTGGATTCCATGGTGTAAATAAGGGTGGAGGTGGAGAACCTATGGATTCCTTGATTTGATATCATTGTGAAGAACTAATGGTCTCTTAATTTGTTGGAGGGTGGAGGTGGTGGGCCTATTGAGTCCCTGTTGAAGATTGAATACAATAAAATTAGCTGGTGGGTGGAGGTAGTTGGTCCTTTGGAGTTTTTTTCTGAGTTGTAGCTTCGATTTGTCTCTTGAGCAATCCTCCTCAGACTCTGGAATCTGTCTCTAGGGTGATAACTACAAGAAGGATTTGGTTGCAACTTTTCTACAATTGGGCAAAGGGTTGGAGTCCCAAACTATGTTTCCCAACTCATAATGTAAGATAAGTGTCTTCGTAGTAACATGTGCAAGTATCTCTTGTGTTTATCTTGTTGTGCAAATATGTATGCCTTTGAATTCATGTGACGTGAATTAATGGGAAAATGGATTGTTTAGGTTCTGACAAATTTTAGAATGGTAATAGTGGCATAATGGATAGCTTATGATTGTGAATGCTTTCACTAGATCTCTTTGTGGGCTAGATGGTTGTATAAGACACTTGCATCTTTATATTTTACCTTGAAAAAATTAATTATACAATAATTCTTGTCTTTGCTTAATCAAAATCCATTGTTTCATGTTGATCGTTGTGCAATTGAATGATTTCATAGTATTAATGAGGATTATGTTCTATGGCATAATAAAGTTTTTTTTGGTCCCTTGAATTCTTCCGAAGGAAGGGAGTGAGCTTGTAATCATCTAAGCCTGAACGATGGTAAAAAAGGGCATGACTATGGGAGATAGACAAGTCTTTGTTAAACTTTTACGATGGCCCAATTGATAGAAATCATCCATTGAGCCTTAATATCTTAAATTATAGGTTTAGGATAGATAATAGGTAGCATGTGAAGGCACATATATCACTAATTTTTTTATTTATATAGTCACAGGCTAAGGGCGAGACTAAGACAATAAATCTCAAAAGGGATAGTGCTATGTTCCTACATTTACAAGTAAAGGTTCATATACATAGTCATACATGTATAGTGATTTATGGCCACAAACGAGCCTTAGAATTCCTGGGAGAGATAAATCCAAGGGGGGCTACTTATATATTGCCTATGAATAATTATACGCAAGCATGTGAGGGTTGGAACCTTAACACTCTAAAGGAAGTGCTTAAATCCTTCTTAATATTGTGATTAGGTACTATAACTGAGTGTTGGGTCGGGAGCGATTTGAGTCATTAATCATAATCCATGGCACTACCATTGGATGACCCTAGGACTTTTACCCTGAAGGTTTTGAAGGGAGACCAAGGTAAAACTCATATGTTACTCCTGAGATGACGTGGCCACCATGGTACCGATGAATGGAGATTCATCGTTGTGATGTGTGTGCAAGTCAAAGGGGAAGGGATATGCCGTATTGTCCATGAAACCCCTATGGTTCAAGCACATGATACCCAAAACCTTTCAAAGGAGCACTGAGGGAAGTCCTCGATATTTTATTCTAGGGGTGATGTGGCATTGCGGGCTCATCTTTAATGGAGTGGGCGCTCTGGGTTTTATTATGCTTGTGTATGCATTAGGTCTTGTAAGGCATGGATGAGTTGGAAGCCAGGGTCAAGCTACCACATGGGCATATAATGGATTAGCCATGTAGGCACCGTGTGGGTCCACAAGAATGCCACGTGGCAAGTCAAGATGACCCAATATAGTTTAATAGGTCAATCCTTGTGGGTATATAACTTTTAAATCCAGAACTCGATCAAGGAAAAATTATATCGCTAGAGTTGTCTCAATGATTCGAATGCCATGGTATCATTAGTTCCGAGTTTTGGAAGAGTAAAGGAGGCGAAAAATTTAGACCCATTTCCATAACTTGTCCTTAGAGATTGGGTCATCCTAGTAACTTCTAGTATAGAAACAATGGTGCAATATAATTTTGACCACTCAAAATATGGGAAAGAAGAAATATCAGTTGAAAAAGTAGGAGGGGAAGATTCTCCTGACTTAGTAGATACCCTAAGGAGTTTAAGGGAAAAATAAGAAGCTGGAAGGATGACAACAAAAAGATTGTCAAAGTGCAAGATAGACAAGCAGAAGTCAATGCAGTCATAATGCAAATCCTATCAGACATGCAAAGGCAGAGGAAACATGAGCTGGGTGCTAGACATAGGGGCAGAAAGGGTCCCTTAAAACAAGAAGAAAGAAAAAATGAAGAAGATGAGATAAGATCTAGGAAAATACATAGATATCCAAGTGAAGAAACTATGAAAGGAGGAACCCCGCTAGAAACTCCTGAAAATAAGTCAAGCACCCATGAGCAGTAGTATGAGGATACTCAGGAAAAACCACATTGTCATCCCCATCATCATCACCATGAGGAAAGGAATGAAAACTAATATGTACATGAGGTGTTTAAGAAGACTAAGCGTCATATGTTTAACGATAAGATGAAGAAATTAGAAGATGTCGAAGCCTAGCAACTAGGAATGAAAAAATTCTTTCGAATCCATGACTACTCAGAGAACATGAAAGCGAGGGTAGCTACTTTCAGCCTAAAGGGTAAGGCTGATATTTGGTGGGAAGATCTCAAAAATGTGAAAGGAATAAGTGAAGAGGAGTTGTATTGGGGTGAATTTGAAAGATATTTTAAGGAAAAATACCTATAAGAGAGGTATTTTGACAGCAAAGCTAAGGAATTTTATGAGCTTAGGTTGGGATCTGTTAGAAAATTAGAAAGGCAAAAATATTTTCTTATCTTGATAATTACTTGTTATTTATTTGCAATCTCATTAGCTTCTTTTAAGTCTTCTTTTCATCTTTTCATCATCAATCAAAACAACAAGAAGACAGGATGTAGGCTCTCAGCTAGGGAAAAACATCTCTTCTAGGGGAAAACCCAAAAATTCTCCTCTTCCTTTAGAACCAAATCAAAGGAGAAAAACAAGACCCTTTGACCAAGACATAGACCTCCTCCAATCCACCAAGTTAGCTTCCCAACAAAGTCCTTCCAAGATGAAAAAAGTCTGCTTCCAGTCAACTTTCTTCAAAACTGCTTCAAGCACAAATTTCGACCCTCCGATATTAAATTTTCGGCCCCTGTTGCAGTCTTGCAACTTTCGACCCTTCCTGCAACATAACTTCTTCACATGTGTGCGAAAAAAAGAGGGAAATTTGACTCCTCTTTGCTTGACAAGTGTTTCTTCCTCCTTCGCTATAGATTCTCTTTCTTTTCTTGGCTCTTCACATCTTTTTCCTTCACTTAGAACTACAGATCGAATTCTTCTTTTATTGATGCTACAATAGTTCGAATTTCACTTCTATGTATAGTCTTTGAGGTGGTCGAATCCCTTCAATGAGGCCAACTTAGTGGAGGAGGCATAAATGAGCAAACTACATGAAATACATTTTCTTTCTTTCACATAATAAGCACAAGAGGTGTCTAATACAAGATGTCAAGGACAATGATTCATGACACAAACCTTAGAAGCACTCAATGGGTGTTATTGTTCAACTGGTAGAAGGTTGACCTCAATTTGAAGTGTTCTAAGAAGAGTACAAAGACATACGCAATTCTAGATACCATCAAGGCCAAAAATTTCCAAGGTATCAACTCAACACACTAAAGATCCAAGTGTCAAGACAAAGTTTCAAGGATCCAAGAGTCATCACGAAGACACCAATTCAAGGATCCAAGTGTCAAATCCAAGACACTAATACAAGGATCTAAGATACTAATAGGTACCAAGATCTCATCAAGGAAAATTTCCACTATAGGTACCATTAGGCTACAACCCTGGTATCAATCCAATAGGATTTAGATACCATCTCAGCCTTCACACCGAGGCACCAAACCTCACAGGGTTCTAGGTATCATCGAGGTCAAATCACTAAAATAGAGCTCCATCACGACAAAGATACCCTCCCACATCGGGATCTAGACATCATTAAGGCAAAACCATAACATGAGAGATCAATACCAACCAGGTCAATATGTCCTCCCAAGTACGAACATATATACACACTATTAGATTTGGTAGCATCAAATGTGTTATAGCCATGAATTTTGGTGGAAACTCTAGAATACATGAAATCTCCAAAACCCATAAATCATTTATGGAAATTCTGCCTAAAAATGACTTCATTAGATAATTAACTAATTTTTAAATATTTCCTAAGTCTAAACTTAGGGAATATGGTTAATTAATCAATATTAATTAAGTCAAGGCGAGAATCATCTAGAAATTCACATGGATCGATCTAGAGATGATCCTAGCCCTCTATTATGTTTTAATCTTGACCATTGATGCTCCAAAAGAGGATTATAAGAGGAGGTCGATGTGGTGACATAGAATACACTTGAGCCACTAGTGGTTCGATTTCATTGGAAGATTGAGCTCCAGAGTAGTAACATTGAATTGCCGGAGAGAAAGCTAGTGAGCTCGAAGTAGTGAGAAAAGGGCAAGGATAGTAAGGTCAGAGGAATATTTTCCTATTCCGGTGAGTGCATTGTGTTATCACTCAGGTTGTTCCCCAAAAGTTGTAAGAAAAGGGAATACGGCCGAGGTAACCACAGACCAATCTTTTAGATGTAGGTTCTAGCCAATCTGCATCCAGAGAGGGCTCTCTCTTTATAATTTAGCTTTGTTTTGGGGTATATTAGGCTAGTTATGAAGTACAAGGGTTTGTTTGATTTTTGGATGGTGATTTTCAATAGAACAGGGGTGTAAATCTGAGAAGTTCAGTCCATTGGGCTAATGGAGTCTGTGAGGATGAACTGTTGGATATGGTTTCTTTGATAGAGGGTGGTACTACAGAGCAAGGTAATCAACCATGGAACAAATTGTAAGCTGGAATCAGGTGGGATGGAGTCAGGGGGTGAAGGGCAATTAAGGATCCTTCATCATGTTGACAGAGGGAAAGTGGATGAATAGTGCCAGGGAGCAGTTAAGAATTCCTTAGCTATATTCAAGATGTAAGAATCAGGGGAAACATGAGCAATTAAGAATTCCTGCTTATGCTAATTCTAAAGAAAACATAAATAATAATAGAGATTGGACACTGAGTGTAGTTAAACAAGTTCTGGGTTATTCTTTTTCCTTGTTATTCAGATCATGAAACATATATGATATAATAAACACAGAAACTGATAACGCAAGAGAGACTTATTGATCCACAAAATGATTCAAGAATTATGTAACATAGTCCTCTGCTATCAATTCCACATCCAGACAGTCCAACGACAATGGATTCCAATAGCTTTTGTATTCAGAAGTTTTTTAGAGTTACAGCGCAGTCTGAGAGATGTATCACCAACCCCTAATACTTCACTTGGGGAGGTATTTGTACAAAAATGTTTACAAAATATCTCAAAGAGATAATATCTAGTAATAACTTCTTCTACCTACTTTACAGGAGAAGTAAATGATCTTGGGAACAGGAAGAAATAAATGCAGAAGTAAATGTTGCTGTGCTGGCCGCTCAGTTGGTGAGATGCGTTGACTGTGAGCTCGGTGAGTCGGCTGGTGGATGTTTCCACTGATATTCCGCGTTGCTGGCTCGGCTTCCTCGGGCGTATTTAATTTTGATTTGATAGACTGCAGCCCCGTGAGATTCTCACCCGTTCCTTTTCTCCGCTTTATGATATCTGTTGTATTCTGGGAAAAAACAAAAGTTTGAAACCCGCCTACAAGATTTCCAACATACTTTGCCACCACTGCTCTTCTGGTAACTGATGTCTTAGTAGCTTTCTCAAAGTCTCATCCGCGTCTATGTACCTGTAGAAGTTAGGCTGGATTGAAAAAAGATGTTTCACTTCATGTTCTATATAAAATAGATTTTCCAAGTTGTTGTAAAGAGTCTGGCCAGATGGAAGGGTCTTCTCTGCTGGAGTACTTGATGATGCATTTAGTTGATCAGCAACATGTTTATTCAACCTGAGTTGGTACTCAGCTTGTCTCAACAGGCGTTCATTGTTTCCCACTAGACTTGGCAAGCCCCTTTCATGCAAAATTGCAAATCTTTCCATAAAAGAGTCTATCTCCACCTGCATATCTTGGCTCTTCCTCTCCAAATTCTGCATCAGGGTTCTCATGGTCAAAACTCTTTTGATTGTTAGAATGGTGGTTGTCCTGTCTCTAATGTCCAATGCTGCTAATTCTTCACTGGTCTTAGTGTTCAAAAATTGTATTAACCTGTTGGTCTGTTCGGGCATATGTCCCAATAAATTTCTGGCCCTTTGAATTTCCACCTGGGCTGCTGCTATCAAGTCAATCTGCTCATATATAATTTGAATAGATCTCCAAACATTACTAATGGATTCACTGATGTTAGCCCACAAAATTCCCTTGATTTCTCCCAGAGGCTTATCTAAAGAGAGGTCTTTTTCCAATGCTTTTACCCCATTCTCTAATGCCTTTACCTCTCTTGTCTTTTCTGCCACAGCCATTTTAGATTTGTCATAACTTATTTCTAACTTTACCAATTTTTCTTTGGCCTATTTTAATTCTGATACTTGGAGTTTTAAATCCTCCATATCTTTTATTAACTCCTCTGTGGTCATGGTAGTGCTGCTGCTTGTTGTTGTTGTTGTTGCTGAAGTACCTGGTACTGTTGATGCTGGGACAGTGAGAGGCACTGCTGTTGTAACTGTGGGAGGAGCAGTTGTAACTGCTGGAGTTACTTCAGATGGCTGGGAGGTCGACACTCCCTGCTTTTCCTGTAATGATTTCTCCAATTCCTGCTCTGTCTCACTTAGTCTTTGATTCATTCTCATCAGCAAGTCCATCATGTCCTCCTCTGCTTTTTCCTACACAACCTCTGTAGTTTGTGGATGCATAGTAATAGGTAGCTTCAATTGTTTCCTGAGGGCAGCAATGTCCTCTTCCTTCTTCTTCATCAATGCTTTTATTCCTTTGGCATCCTTAGGATCATGTCCCAGCTCAATGATAATATCCTCCAAGGACTTTATCCTGTTGTCCTTGGCTAAAGAAGATGCCTTTTCCAAATCTAGTTGGGCAGATGTGTTGTTTAATGAGTTCTGCAATTTGTGAGCTAACATTGCCTTATCTGCCAATGTAGAGTAGACCATCTCTCCAGTTTGCTTATGCAGCTCAATTTGGTCCATAGGGTGAATGTCTTTGGCAAGGACCTCCAGATTTGTTCTAATGTAGTCAGCTGCTGACTGTGGTTGTTGCACTTTGGGCTTAAAGTGGCTCAAGATCATTTTTCCTTCTTTAATGTCATATGCAGACATTAGCCTTTGCTGTTTGGTGGGGGTCATCTTGAGAAATTGATCATAAAGTTGCAGTCTTATTGGCTCATTCTAGGCCTTGATGTCCATGAATGTTCTTTTGATATCAGAACCTTGCTTGCTTTGTGGCCTTGTGGAGGAAACTTCCACACTATGTTGTTTCTCCAATTCCTGCCTATGAGAGCTGGTGGATGTTCCTACCACTGGGGATGTCTGTGGGCTAGCTGCCCTCTTGCCTCTTGGACTTTCTATGATTTCCTCAATAATTTCATGTTCAGGTAGAGGATTTATTCTTTGCCGTTTTTCCCCTGGTTGCTCCGTTGGTCCACTTACAGGCGTGGTCTCTTCTCTGTCCCTTTTCCTGCCCTTTTTCTCATTTAGAGGAGTCTGTAATGCTGGTATCTCTGGTGCTTTGGTCTGGGCAGGAGGAAGGCCCTGTTCCTTTGATGATGCTAGCTAATCTGTCATTATGTGTTGCTCTGTATCCAGCACTTCTTTGCCCTTTGATGTCCCTGCAACTGGTGTAGTTCTTTCTTGGGCAGGTTGCTGTGAAGTTCCAACAGATGATGTACCCACTCCGGTTTGTTGAGGCAATTTGAAAGACACCTGTCCAAAAGAGTCCAGGTCAAGGGTATTTTCAAGATTTTTCATTGCTTGTTCCATCTTTTCTTCCTCAGTGAGTTCTTCAATTAATGTGCCCTCTACCCACTCAGATTGATTGGAAAATTGCTCTATTTTAGGGATCCTGCAATGTTTGTAAGCTGATAGCCCGTTTTTCACTTTTATTTCAGTGATAAAGCCATTTGGGTCATAGGGAACCAACCAAAAGCTCCTCTTTAATTTGAGTTGTTCACCCAATATCTTGTCAGCATCTTGCCATGCTTCCTTTTTGTTAATGATGAAGGGGCCTAACTGGTTTCTTAATTTCAGCTGAGCTTTTTTCTTGGCACCATAAAAGTGAGTCAAATATGAATTGATAAATTGCCTGAAATATTCTAGAGAAAATAGTCTCATAGGCACATATTTTGGCAGTTTGTAAGGGCATAACTCACAACCATATATCCTGATCTCACTGTGATTCTGGTAGAAGTACCAGTGACCTATTTTATAGATTTTGGAAAGCTGTTAAATTTTCTGCATATCACCAGAGAGTCTGGGAGGAGGTGTTCTCATTAGTAGAGAGGAGACCGGATGTATAAACAAATCAATGCATTCACAGTAAGTGTAAGGAGAGCTATGGACTTCATGGAAGACTGAGGTCCAAAAGATCACAGACCTCCTTTCTCCTTTAGAATCCAATTTTCTGATGGGAAACTGAAAACTGTCTATTTGATAGTACAAGAACATATGATATATGATGTGTACTTGAAGACTCCTTCTCTGCCTAGACTCATGAATTGGTCTTGGATCTTGTTGGCAATGAAAGTAGCATAGTCATATTTGACAGCAAGAGGATGTCCTGGAATAAACATGGACAACAAAGCTAAAATGGTCTCATCAACGTATTCACTTGTTTTAAATCCTAGAACATAGGATATCATATCAATAATGAATCTTCCAGTTTCATTGAACCAAACATGGTGAAAAGGAGGTGGCTCTTTGGGCTGGCAATTTGGTCTCATAAATAACTTGGTAATCCGGCCTATTTCTGCAGTGGATAGTTTAGAGCCTTGCTCCAGCAAATATCCCATGGAAAGAGAAGCCAGAGGCTGAGAAGGTTTGAAGTGCAACATCTCATTTATGGACTCAGGAGTTATATGAAAAAGGACAGTTCCAGTTGGAGTCATAACTTCTCTTTTGATAGGTTCATAATTGGCACAGCACAGGCGGATTACATCTGGGAATACATTTACTGAGGGGAGGTACTACCTGGGCAGATTGGATTCCCATATCTCATAGAGATCAGTTTTGCTTAGGTGACTGTTCCTAATTTCACAGAATGCTTGGAGGTGGTTTTTGTAACCAGTTAAGTCATGTATTTGAAAATCCGTATTAGGCAAGGGCAACCACTCCAAGTCCTTATGAGGTGCATTAAGGGGAGCAATGTTCAGGGCCACTGGAGCTTCCATTGCTCAATTGTCTGTGATTTTTCAATTGGAATTTGGGTTTGTGTAGCAAAATAGGCAAAACAACAGTTCTGGGGCTTTCTCCGGGAATTGCAGACCATAGTGGATTTGAACTTAGCTCGCTGGGTGAATTTTTATAAAAAGAACGAAGTCTGCAGGGTTTTCGGTGAAAATGGAAAAAGAGCAGTGGCTGCAGTGCGCCTATTTGAAGGCAGTTTGGTGAATTCAACTCAAATTTGGCTTCTTCGGAAAATTTTGCAGAGAAAACTGAAATTCACAAAGTTTGGAAACAAATTACGGTAAATACCTGTTTTTTTTTTTTACGCGCCCGGGAGTAATTTGCAGGTTTGGACGACGAATTTGCAGAGTGGGATGCCGAATTAGGCTGGCCGAGGTGGTGGACTGGAGCTCTGGTAGTAGCT
This sequence comes from Pinus tabuliformis, assembly GCA_031772625.1. Taxonomy (NCBI): domain Eukaryota; kingdom Viridiplantae; phylum Streptophyta; class Pinopsida; order Pinales; family Pinaceae; genus Pinus; species Pinus tabuliformis. Next base: position 542,920,038 of record CM062804.1, on the reverse strand, counting down.
TTGATGAAATTCACATGCACTGGTCTCGTGAAAGCAACCAATAGAAATGAGCAAAAACGACACTTTTCACGGGTTTTTGACAAGAATTGGTTTGGCGGGCTTTTGGCGCCTTTTTTTAGATGATGTCAGCACGATGTAATGGCTTGTTGCGTAGTGGGGTGACATGGCACTGACGTAGCACTGATGTGTTTGTGACGTCGACTGATGACGTGAGGATGATGTCAGCAGGATGCAGCGGGGAGCGGTAAGCGGTTTTGGCCCCGCATCGCTTTTGGACAAAGGTGGTATCAGAGGGGAGGGCAGCGAGCACTGTGGGAGGCTGCCACCTGTCCCAAGGTATGGTGGCAATACCACCATCCCCCGGGCGCTAATCATCGGACGTGGGGAGGGTCGCGATATGGATCTGGGTCGTCCGATCTGCGGGCCATGATCTGACGGTTAGCGTTTAATGGACATGGCGGAGGGCTATGACGCGAGGGCCCACGTATTAAATCATTGCTTTTTAATGTTATGAGGGGTATTACCTTTGGCTATCGGGCGAGTTTAGTTATTTATTTAACCAAAGGTTAAATAAATTCCAATGCTGTGTACGCGGAGGGTTGTTGACGGCCCCGGATGAACCATTAATCCCCTTTAAATCAATAACATATTGCTATAGCTAGCAGGGGCAGGATATTTAAATTTTTTGGGGTTTTTCATGTATTTTATATAATACGGGCATGGGGGAAAATATAAGGGTTTATATAATAAAGTTAAAGGTTAATATGGGAGATATGTTTTTGAACCAAAAGCGCTAAGTTTAAAGAGTGAAAAACTTAGGTTTAGGGAAATGAAAAGGATTTTTTACACAAGAAATGTGGCTTCCTTTGCCTAAGTAAAAACAGAGTTTCACTTAGTCTTTTTCATGAAATGAAGTGTTTTAGGAGCACTGAGCAGATCTCAATGTCCTTGTGGGGAGGTTAGTAAATGTTTTAGGGAGAAGAGTGAGGGGAAGTTAGACATGCTTCACCTGATTTGTAGCCAAATCATTGCCATTGTGCTTATGATATCAAATGAGATGAATCACCTTTGAAAGACAAAATTGCTCATAAACCTGCTTCTGCAACATCAAAACTGCCTACCCAGCCTATTATATCTAATATTTTTTCTTCCTTTTTCTTTGGGTGCATTTAAACTAGCAAACCCTTACTCTTTTCTTTTCTTTTAGCCACCATCCTATCTAAGCCTACCCTTATTTCTTCCAGGGGCCCAGATTTAGCTGTTGAGCACCTTTGCTTCTCTACCTAACTATTTATCTGCCAAGCTTGAACTGTTTGGACAGATTTTGTTCTCTATTTCTAAAACAAGAAATTTAAACATGAACTGGCCAAGATTAAGCTGTTTGGCCATCCATCAATTGTGACAAAGTTAACTGATTGCACACAATGAGATTCTTTGCAAAAATAGAATAGTAGTGGCATTTTGGACTAACACACTTTCCTGGTCTTATTTATTTGGGGTTCATTTCCTTTCTTTTTGACCATTTCATTCTTTTTTTTCCCTTTGATCTTTCTTTTAGGGCATACACTCTTTTCATTTTTTAATTTTTTTGATTTTTTCAAAATATGGAACCTTTGCAACATGGAAAGGATGAACATATTTTGCATTTTACTAGTCAATCATGAAATATGACACCTATTGGTATAGGAGCATAACACATTGCAAAAAGTTAGTGAGTGCCACAGAGACGTAGCGCAGAGCCACACAGAGGCAGGGAAGTGCTTTAGAGGGGATTTCGTATTATGCTAGGGAGAAGCAGTGATTTAGTGCCAGAAGCTAGAGAGAGAGTCTGGAGGGCAGAAGGGTCCATCTTCCATACAATAGCTGATCCAATAGCAAAAGAGAAGTAGTTCCGAGTTGTGGGATGCAATACTGCATAGGATGACGTAGGGACTGCACAGAGGTAGCAAAGAGAAGCTCATCTCGAGCCAAGGTCAGTGTCAGATCACTAGTGGGAGTGAGATTTTTCTCACTAGAATCTTTGTCAGTCATTTATCTGTATGGATTTCTAGATTTGAGAATCCCTAGTTTTTGTACTTAGATTTACTACTGCATAATATTAAAACCCTCAATTGCTGCATCGGTTTTCCTGAGTTGGGTTTTTCCGGGGACTTAGTGAAAAAATAATTGTCTATTTGTGTGTGTGTGCATCTATTCTTCCAACATTTTTATTTCTTCTGCAATATTTATTTTGTGAAGGCTGTAGTGTATTAGTTTCGATATTTACCGTAGAACATAGTGAATAATTTTTTTAGTTTATTTAACAAATAGAAGAAAGTTAATCAGTTGCTACATTAGGATTAAAAGTTTTTGAATTTTGACATGGTATCAGAGCGTAGTTGATCAATTGGAGAGCTCAGAAATGAAGGAAAGGAATTTTTCTACTCGGCAAGGGCAGTAGGCCGAAATTCCCAAGGGCATCGCAGTCTTTTTCCAGGAGGATGAGTTACTTGAGGAAGACCGATTTTTCTGAGAGAATGGAAAAAAATTCAATCCTTCCAAATTGAGTTATTCCAGAGGCAAAGGGAGTAGATCATATTTTTTCATTGGGAAGATCTTTAGCTGGATGGAAAGGGTTTTGCAACAGTTCGCTAGAGCAGAGCCAACGTCGGGGTGGAAGAGAGAAGAGCACACATAGAGCGAAAATTTTCTCAGGTAATTTCTAGTCTTAAGAGTTCGATTTTCATTGTAGATTGGCAGTAGTTGTGAGAAGGTATTCTCAATCTAGAAGGGACTGCGAATAGTTGAGCAACAACCAAGGAGAAGGAAAGAAGATTTTTTCAATAGTTCGTTGAGATGGCCACTATAGGGCTTCGTGATCAAGATAGGTTGGATGGAGCTTCCAACTATGTCACGTGGAAGGCTAGGATGTCCTTCCTTCTAAATGAATATGGCATGAAAGCCTACATTAATGTTGTAGTGGTGGTTCCTTAAGATGCAGATCAACAGAAGGAATATAAGAAGGAAATGTCATGGGTGAAGTGGTTGATCCTTATAGTCTCACATATAGCTATCAAAGATACCTACCCCCAAACAGATTTTGGGATGCTCTCTCCACGTTATACCAGGGTAATTACGACGAATGAAAGATGTACCTAGAGGAGAAGTTGAGACTCATCTGGATGCAGAAAGGGGAAGGCATAGACCCCTACCTTATAAGAATTCAGGAGGTTCGAGACTAACTGTCAGCTATTGGGGTAACACCTCAATCCACGAAGCTAGTGCGATTAGAAATCAATAACGTCTCAGAGGATTGACAGGTTTTTGTGTAGAGCATATTACGCAGAGATAGGCTACCAGATTGGGATAGAATGTGGGCTGATTTGCAGTAGGAGGAGTTGAGACGAGATTTGTTAAAAATTTCCATTAGTGGCAGTAGCAGTAGTGGATCGAAGAAGGTGAAGGAGGAGGACAATGTGGCCCTCGCATCGAAGGGTCCCAATTAGGGACAGGGGGAACAGAGAAAGAAGAAGGAGGACCTGTCAAAGGTCAATTTCTTCAGTTGTGGTGAGATCGATCACTACATTACCCAGTGTCCTCTTAGGAAGAAGGACAAGGAGGAGAAGCACGACTAGTAGGAAACTTCAACATAGAGAAATAGGATTTCCTCCAAGCTGGAGGAAGAATTCGCTATGTTCACCGATATACCTCCAGGAGTGAGGTGGGGTGACTTGGTGTTGTAGCCCTAGAGTGCTATAGTTGGGCAGGATCCTTGAGGAGCCCACCTCATGGATCATTACCTGGCTACAGGGGCCCATAGTATTCTGTAGCAGGATGTATCAGTGGCACTTGATGCAGTCAGAGACCAAGTGACAGGTGAAGAGACTAATAACAGTCAGATGCTGGGGATCATAGTGTAGTTGACACAGTGCATATTCTGCAACAACTTAGATTCTTCAATGACAATGCAAATACTAGTAGCAGTTAGAGACTCGAGAGACAAATGCATCATACTGAACACAATTGATTCAAATATTTTGGATGTTTTTTGGTTGCAGATGTTGCAGTTGCAGTAGCAACGAATGAGAGGGAGTTGCATTGCAAATGTAGTGTTGGATGCAGTATGGCAACGTCAAGAACAACACAGATGCAACGTATATCAAAGTTGTGTAGTGGTTGGTGGGCACTATGGCCAGACATCAACAACATGACATGGGATGATGTAGAGATAAGGTGTTGTGGCAGGGAGTGCAACACTAGAACACATTCCTCGCTAAGAGGAAGTGTTAGTATTTGTAGCATCGGATGTGTTCTAGCCATGAAATTTGGTGTAAAGTCTAGAATAAATGAGATCTCCAAAACCCAGAAATCGTTTATGGAAATTATGCATAAAAATGACTTCATTAGATTAATAACCAATTTTTAAAATATTCCTAAGTCTAAACCTAGGGAATATGGTTAATTAATCAATATTAATTAAGTCAAGGTGAGAATCATCTAGAAACTCACACGGATCGATCCATAGATGATCGTAGAATTCGATTATGTTTTAATCTTGGTCATTGGTGCTCCAACAGAGGATTATAAGAGGAGGTTAATGTGGTGGTGGAGGATACCTTAAGTCACCAATAGTTCAATTTCATTGGTATATCAAGCTCTAGAGTAGCAGCGTTGAGCTTCCGGAGAGAGAGAGCTAATGAGTTCGAAGCAATGAGAGACTGGAAGGGATAGTAAGGTCAGAGGAAGATTTTCATGTTCCGGTGAGTGCATTTAAGAGAGGAAGTGAGTTCCACAGAGAGGCAATGCAGTTCTTTAGAGGGGATTTCGTATTTTGTTGGGGAGAAGCAGTGATTCAATGCAAGAAGCCAGAAAAGAGAGTCTAGAGGCCAGAAGGGTCCATCTTCCGGACAACCGCTGATCATATAGTGAGAGAGAAGTAGTTCTGAGTTTTGGGATGTAGTACTGCATAGGTTGACATAGGGACTGCGCAGATGCAACAAAGAGCATCTCATCTTGAGCCAAGGTCAGTGTCAGATCACCAGTGGGAGTGAGATTTTTCTCACTAGACTTTTTCTCAGTCATTTCTATGTATGGATTGCTAGATTTGAGCATCCATAGTTTTGTACTCATATTTACTTCTGCATAATATTAAAACCATCAATTGCAACACCGATTTTCCCGAGTTGGGTTTTTCTGGGGACTTAGTCGAAAAATAATTGTGTATTTGTGTGTGTGTGTGCATCTATTCTTCCACCATTTTTATTTATTCTGCAATATTTATTTTGTGAAGGCTGTAGTGTATTAGTTTTGATATTTACCATAGAACACAGTAAGTAATTTGTTCAATTTATTTAACAATAGAAGAAACTTAATCAGTTGTTGTAGTATGATTCAGAGTTTCCAAATTTTCACACACACAACCTAAGGTACTCATATCTCTCTCTTAGTTAAATCAATCCAAGCATGCTTATTAAATATTCAAAACTTCTCAGAGAGAGACCAACAAATCAACTACTTGTTCATCCATTAGAACATATGATAGCCTTACGACCCCAAATAGTAGTGGTACTTATCATCGATATGCTAGCATAAAATTCAGGGTATACAACCATTTTGATGCTGCTTAGGTCATCCCAATATCAAAACAAAACTCAACAGAAGCTTCTTTCTTAAAATTCTCCGACAACGCCAAAGTTAACTTCAAAACTTCTTAAAACAACTGAATCTTTGTTCAAGACATATCAATACTAACCATCAATATTGTTTTAGCTATTCTTCGATCTCATTCTTTCTTCATAGTCTTTACTACACATTGTGTCCTCCTTTTCAACTATGGAGGATACAGTTTCTTTTATTCAACTAGGGGATAAGTCCATCATCAACAACTTCATTCTTTTCAATTACACATGCTCTTTCTTTTGCATCATTATATCATCAGAGAACTTCGACCTTCCAATTTTTTTATCTTCATATGGAAACAAGTTCATTTCTTAATCAACAATGTCAACTTCAATGTCATCAAGGTTCTTGTAGCTCCCTTTTCCTGTCATGCTCAACATCATCATAAAGTCATCATCAAGTACGAGGTAGGCATACCTCTTTACAACCTCTTGCGAACTATGTGCCTGCAAATCTAAAAAACAAATACAATCAAGAATAAAATACAAGAGAATGAAGTTAACTTTATTGATCAAACTTTGAATTTAAGATTTAAATATTCAAAACCTAAACCTAGTTAGGGTCACAATCATGGCAGAAGAAATGCCCTAGATTCTCACAACAACGTTTTCTATTGTTTTGTCATAAACCTTAGATATTATCATAAAAAATTAATATTAAACCTTAGATATCCAACAACTAAACCATGTTAGGGTTTCAACCATACCGAGGGTTTAATTATTCATGCCTTAGGATATTTTATCAACTTTTACAAGGGTTTTTTCATAAACCCTATATACTATCACCAAACCCTAAAATTCAGGGTTTTATCATATGCCCTAGATACCATAAAAAACCCTAACAACCAAAATGCTAGGGTTTCACCAAATAGAAAAAGATAGTTATTACAAGGGTTGATTTAATCTAAACACCCTAAGAAAATAATCTTTATGATTCTATAGAAAAACCCTAGAAATGATAGAGTTATTAATATAAAGTAAATTTTAAAGACATAATGATCGTACCTTCTTATGTGATGGAGATATGCTACAAATTTTGTAACATTATACATACCTTGAATTTCTATTATTACAAACCTTGTAGGGATTTCTTTTGAATGGCTCCCTTTGCATCAAGGCTTATTTCAAGTCTCCATTTGAAGGCTCCCTATGAATCCAACAACAATCCTTTCTTTTACAATAAACCTGTGAATATTTCTTCCAAGGAAAATACAAGAGAAATGATTATAATCAAGAAAAAATAAAGCTATATTTATAGAGGAGATCAACAATGAAAAGGAAATAAATAATAGGATACTTATATTTTTTGAAAAGGTGGAAGCTCCCTCTTGATATTGCATCAATCTAGTCTTTGTGAGGGATTTCTTCAACTTATCTTGATAACTCAAGAACTTTCTATCAAAGCATATTAAATATATAAACCCTAGGAATTAAAATAAATATTAATCCTTGAGTCAATTATAATATAAAATCCACGAAGCCTAAAAACAATGGCCTATACTATAGATAAAGTATATATAAGGGATAAAATCCATAAAGACTTAATAGAATAAGTCTTTGACTTCAGAATCTTTAGTTTTGGTCTTCTTTGGTGGAGCTTCATCAGTGGAAATTTTAGCCGTATCTCTTTCTCTCTTCTTGTTCTTATGATTCATAGGACATTGGTTCTTATAGTGTCCCATATTGTGAAAATGATAACATTCTATTTTAGACAAGTCAAACTTACCATGATTTTTCTTTGAGCCTTTTAACTTCTTATTTCCTCCTTTCTCCTTGAAATAGGTAGAATAGGCATTTGAGGTATTTTCTTCATCTTATTTCTTACCTCCTATAAAGGAAAGACGAGATTCTTCTTGAGTACAGGTAGACCACATTTCTTCAAAGGAGGGATAATTTTTCCAAATACTAATTCCAGTTGAAAAGGCATTCAAAGACTTTGGTAGTCATAGAAGGGAAACAATCACAAGTTCCTTATCATGGATTATTTCATCAACTTCTTTTAGTTCATCTCTTTTATGGGAAATTCTTACAAAATAAAATGACAATGTATAATCTTTAGTCATTTTGACAGTTCAAGGTTCATTTTTTAGACTTGACACTTGTCCAATATTATTGATTGTAAATAACTTGGAAAGAACATTGTACATTTTCTTTGAAGTATCTAAGGTGGATATGTAGGGAATTAAGTTGTCATTAACTCCATCCATAATTAGGCTCATGGCTATAATACTATTTTCCTTGTACTTCTCCTTTCCAACATCGTCTGTAGGTTCTTTGACTTTTACTTGTACTAAGTCCAATACTTTATTTCTTGCAAGGATGAGGTACATCCTTGCCTTCCATGCTCTAAATTTAGAATCTCCTTGAAACTTATTCTTAGATTTCATTGATGAGGCCATAGATAAACTTGTTAATGTCACACTTGTTGAAGTCTAGATATATTTGTAGCCTTCAACAGGTTTTCTTCTTCAAACAATATTATAGGAAACCAAAACTTCTATATTCCCTTTCAAGACTTCCTTACTTTTGGAAAATGGTTTTCTTCAATGATCACACTATCTTTTCCTCTTCTACTTCACCTTAGCTCTGACACCATGTTAGAAAATCAGAAAGGCATAAATATTTTCTTATCTTCATAATTAGTTGTGATTTCTTTGCAATCCCATTAATCTGTTTTATATATTCTTTCTATTTTCTTATCATCAAGAAAATACCATAACATAAATTCATGAATATCAAAACAACAAGGAGACAAGATGTAGGCTCTCAGCTAGGGAAAATCTCCTATGGGAAATCCAAAAAATTCCATACTCTTCCTTTAGAACCAAATCAAATGAGTCAACCAAGACCCTTTGAAAAAGACATATACCTCCTCCAATCCACCAAGTTAGCCTCCCAGCAAAGTCCTTCCAAGATCACAAAAGTCTGCTTCAAGTCAACAAAAATCAAGTTTCTTCAAAACTACTTCAATCACAAATTTCCGCCCTCTTGCATAAGATTTTCGGCCCTACTGCAGTCCTACATCTTTTAGCCCTTCCTATAACACAAATTCTTCGAACATGTGGGAAAAAAAGAGATAAAGTCAACTCCTTTTTGCTTGACAAGTGTTTCTTCCCCCTTCGCTATAGATTCTCTTTATTTCCTTGGCTCTTCACACCCTTTTCGTTCACTTAGAAGTGCATATCAAATTCTTCTTTTATTGATGCCACAATAGGTTTAATTTCACTTTGATATATAGTCTTTAAGGTGGTCAAATCCCTTCGATGAGGCCAACTTGTAGAGAGGAAAGGCCGAATTGTTAGAGGAGGCATAAATGACCAAATTACATGTAATACATTTTATTTCTTTGACATAATAAGACTAATAAGGGTCTAATACAATATGTCAAGGACAATGACTCATGACACAAACCATAGAATAACTCAATGGGTGCTTTGACCTAGAAACAAAATAAATAAGTCATGAATCCCATGTTTATAAACAATTTTCCTTTACAATTTTTTTTTTTGACAAATACGTAAGAATTACAATCAATTATGAATATCCAAATACATATTTTTTTTTTTTGTTAATGGAAAAACCTGTGAGGCACTAGTTCTAGTAGTGGAACATTAAGTCACTTCAAGATTCTCCAAATAATAGTTTTCTCACCTATGCGAAGTTAGAGAAGCCAAGACTAGATCTCCAAAGCCTAAGCCTCCAAATGCCCTTTTCTTGAGTTATGAGGTTGTTTTTATAGCAAGAGGAAATACCTTCCATTTCCCCTTGAATGTTGAATTACCCTCATGACTCTTGGACTTCTAGTGTCCTTTGGGATTCTGAAAAACTCTTGAAATTATAAATGACTTTTGGAATTCTCTAAATGACCTTTGGACTTCTCCTAAAGACCTTATGTCCATATATGACTAAGTGACTTTTCATATTCCACATATGACTCTTGGAATTCCACACATTACATTTTGTCCTTTTCTTGAGAATACATCATTACATTCCACATGATGATGTGGAATGACACATGGACACACATTTACCATTATGATGACACTTGTACAAGTTACAATTTGAAAATGATGACATGGACTTCACAATGAGGTGACAATGCCACGTTGTGTTCCTTGCTGCTTCATCTTGCATTCTTGGTGGTAGATCTGATCTATGCTTCATTTTCATGAAGGATCCACTTTTTTTTCCTCCTTCACCCTCCAAAGGATATTTGATTAGCATTGGATTCCTCTGAATCACCATGCAATGTCTTCCTTCTGTCTTTGTCCATGATCTGCTTCATGTCTCCATGATAGCTCTCTTTGTTCTTCTCCGCAGGTGTTTCTTTACACTTTCTCCTTGCTATCTGCTTTGAGCCTCACCTTGTTATGTTAGGAATATACTCCTTCCAACCAAAATAAAACATGACATGGAAAAATCAGTCTTAAAATCATCTACTCCATCACTACCTAGCTCATGGAATGATCAACTCATGATAAGCCTTTGAGAGGGTTGAAAGAAGGAGGCTTGATTATGAGGTCACAATCAAACTCAACAGTTGCTTAGGAAGGCTCCATTATTCATTGTTACTAAACCATGCACTATGAATAAGAGCTCTCCTTGGTTCGACACAGTGGGGAAGTTGAAGGGACAATGTAGTGAGCTTGTTACTTAAGATTGTACCATGCACTAAGAAGGAAAGAGAGGAAGACTTGGAAAGCATAGCTTGACTGTTCAAGGGATGAGAGGAGGCCTCCTTTAACCTTCCTACTGTGCCATGCATTGAAGAAGATAGGCTTAGGAAAGTTTCAATGAAAGGAGGAATGGGAAGAGGGAAGGGTGAAGGCTTCAGGCTTCAAGATTACGCTTTGCGCTAAAGAAGAAAGAGGCCTTACGAAAGCGTAGTTTTACTGGTCAAAGGCTCACTGTCTCTTCGTAATACATCATGTGTTGAGGGAGATTTTTAAAGGAAGATGTTAGGGCGCAAAGCGCATTGGGAAGAGGGAAGGATGAAGGCTTCAACCTTCAAACTGTACTATGCGCTCAAAGGGAGAGAAGGCCTTAAGGAGAGCGAAATTTGACTCAACAAGCGGTAAATGTTGATTTGGGATACAATTTTTCTTCTAGGCTAGTGAATTTTGACCCAAAAGTGAGGGCTTTTTCATTTGGAATGCGCTTTTCATCGAGGGAAGCCATAGGAAGGAAGCCACTTTGGTTAGGAGCGTTTTCACTGCATTGTGAGGATAAGAGGGTCTTTGCATTGCATGTTTTTCCTATGTAGGAGGGTGGAAAATGTCCATGCTATTAGCTAGGAGTTCTCTATGTGCCATGCAAAGCATAGGTGATCAAAACTTAGTGTAGTGAGTTAGTATAAGAAAGAAGGGTTATGTGACTGCCCTTGGGAGGTTCATAATGTGTAGTAGATTTGAGGTGATCTTTATGAGGACCTAGTGCACCAACCTTGGTGAGTAGGATTGATTTATTGAGGCCCATGAATAGGTTAAGCTCATCACTTGGTAAGAGGGATAATGACTTCAAAAATTTCATTGGGTCGAAGCACCAAGAAGAGCTCGCAAAATGGCGAAGTGTTGGATCAACAGGGTAAGAGAAAGAAATGCATCTTAACATGACTCAAACATGGATCACACACAAAATGCCATCAAAGTAAGAAAAATATATTCTCAAGAATCATAAATATCAATCACACATTGAAATTACAACAAAGTGACACTTATTTCTAAGTGCCACAGTTGAAACGACACATTATGAAACCTAGAACACAACTAGAAAAAAGCGGCGATTGTGAACTAAAGGTGTGCTAAGCTATTGGAATGTGTCTGGTGAATATTCTAATGATATATAGGATTATGTAATGCAGAAGAGTGTGCTAGAACTAGCTATAATGACACACAAATGTGCGACACATGTAGGAGTGAAAACAACAAAAGTGTCACTTGTGACAAGAGGAAAACATGAAGATGACACTTGCAAAATGTGAACGACCTTGAAAGATACACATGCTAGAGCAAAGATAACATGAAAATTGAGCTTACTAAAGTGAAAGTGAGCAAAGCAACAACCAAAAATGTAAAAGTGACACTTTTGAAAGCGTAAGTGCGCAAAAGAGACAATCAAGAATACTCACCGAAACAGAAGTACAAACCTAACAAAAATGAGGGTGATTGTCGACAAAAGTGCGCAATGAATTTTGACATGAGCTACACATTTCACATGCACTATCTTGATGGATGGTTCTATGCTTGTTTAAGATATCATAAAGGAAGTGTTCTCATGAACTCATCGAAGACTGAGCATGTGTGAGAAAGTGACTTGATAGTTTAAAACTAGGAAGATGACTTAAGCCCTTTAGAAAAATCAATTGATCATGGATTAACCATAGGATGAAAAGCTGTAAGATCCTCAATAGGCTCCAAAATTAAAGTGCAAGTAAAATTTTGGAGGGTGTTGATTGCAATGTCAAAACTTGACAACACACTAGTAGAACTCCAACTTCTCTGTTTAGGATTAATTCTCTATGTGCAGGGTCTTAGTATTTCACGAAGTATTGATTCATCTTGCAAATTACCTTAGCTTTCCCACTTAACCTGGTTAGAGATATAGTCCCCTCCATTTCCTTACTCGGTTGAACACATATCAAGGCTTTCCATAACATAATTGTTTCAATCTAGGAAAGGGTAATATATAAATGTGAGTTTAAGATAATCAGACTATGAGTTTTCATTCTTGGTATTTCTCCCTACCAGTAGGCGTGGACAGTACCTTGACAAATCCACTATAGGAACACAAGTATCGCTTCGCCGCCGGTGAGCTTGAACAGTACCCTGACGAAGTTACTTGTTTCACCTCTCTGCATATGCAACCTTTCTCTTCTTTCACCCTTTTCTTTTTTTTATTTGCAGAACTATGTTTATGCATTTATTAATTTCATGGGTGGAAGAGGGATCTCGACTTATTGAGAGAAAGAGAGGTTTTTCCTTTAGAGAAGGTAATATATACCTCTGATATTGGTTTTCTCACTAATTGATTTTCCCCTTACCTTTCTTTACTCAAATGGATGAACAAGAAAAATACTTTTTAATTATAATTCTAAGGTGAGGAATGAGGATCCTAGAATACATACATGCTTTATAGTTAGACCAAAGGCTTTCCATTCGAGTGAATCATATTTTTCATTCAGCTATCATTGACTTTAAGATTATGTAGACCCATAATAGAGAAGGGGTAATATATTAACCAAGCATTTTTCTTCATCACAATTTCCCTTTTCAAGTTTGCAACATTGTATTTTGAGCCAAGAGGAGCATCTTTCATGCAAATAAAAAATAAAATGCATGAAAAAACAACGAGATGAAACCAAAAGAACAAAGACAATGGAGATAGAACACAAAACAATATGCTGAACATAAATGCATAAACTAGATGGAGAGTAGGATAGAGGGTGGATGCAATGCAAAGTAAACTAAGTGAAATTAAGCCTACTCCTAACCTAACCAGCTAGAAGGTCAGGGCTAAGCGTAATGATATTTCCAATTAAGCCACCATAATTCGTCTTGACCTGCAAACACAAAAATAAGATAAATTACAAATGATATATGATAATATGAAGCAAAAAAGACAGAAGATTGAAAATTTCGCACAAAACATTGAAGGTCTTTCCTACAGGAAGAAAAATGTGTCATAACACCTGAGTTTATCCAACCTTCTACCTTACCTTTTCGATTTAAATCACAATATAAAAAAACTTTGAAACTTCTTGTGAATGCATATTCATCTGTATTGTCTTGCTTATCAAACATCAAGAAATATCGAAATATGTTATTAGCATAGTGGATTTCTAGGTAAGATGCTTCTAACTAATCGTAGATTGGATCGTGAAATTGAAAACGATCCTCTTGAAAAACCTAAAATCCTTGGGAGAAAGAATTTTCAATTAATGGCATGGAATCCAGGTGAGAATCTTGTGTGGGAAAATAAATTTGACCATATTAAGAAAGCTTGTCAATATAGTGAGGGCTTGACATAACCATCAGTAGAGGTTGAAGTGCCTCATCTGCTTCAAAGGTATTTGAAAATTGAGAAGATAGACCATAAGAGTCAATCTATGTAAAACAACTGTGATGAGATATTCTAGTTGGAAAATGACAAATTGAATGAGAGTTATCATGCTCATATAGACTAATTATGGCACAAGACTCTTGATTAGTAAACAAAAAATATAGATCAATTTGAACAACTTTGAAAATGATTTGAATAAAAGAATCATCTTCCTCATACTTTGAATGTGACAAATCATTTCCTTGTACATGAAACTAGTTGAGATGTAGTGGATGAAAAGGAGGAAATTGAAGCGTTTACTAGCACTCAATAGGAGACATGGTGCCAAAATGAAAATGTTTAGCATCATAATATTCACAAGAAATATTAAGAGTTGATTACTTTGAAATGTATCTGATAGGTGTGAATCCTTCAACCAATGATAATATTCAAAATGATCAACTTTACAACTTTTGTTCATTCATGAAAAGTATACATTCCAAACCTAAGTCTGATACAAGGGTTTTTCATGAAGATGAATGAACTAAAAAAGGACTTTCAACCTGATCGGGAACTGAACCTTGAAAGTTAGAAAAAATATATCTGAAATTCCACACAACTTTCACGAGGGATTTTACATCCAGTGAACCATGCCAAGGAAATAATTTTGTGAGAAACTCTAGATCTGACTTAGTTAAGGGATCTTACCAGTTTTGCAAGATCTTGACACAACCATCAACAAGAGTTGAAGTGTCATGACTTTTTGACAAGTCCCGAAACTTTCAAAAATTGTAGAATTGCATTTTGAGGATTCAATCAGATCATGCATGGCATGTAGACAATTACTAGCAGTAATTGCAACAAGACTATTATCCGGATGGAAGCCATCTACATCACTAATTTTATCGAGAATAAATAGGTTACTCAAATAGTAATATTTTTCTAAGAGTGGATAAATTGGATCAATTTCCCGAGTAACCTAAATAGAAGGATTTTCCTCATACAATACTGGAAATGATAAGAAATGGAAAGGATACTCAATGATTTCTTTACCTTCCTCTTCACCATGGATTACCTCACTACCTTGTGTCAATTCAAAATAAAACTTATTAGAGGATAAGCTTGAAGAGAAAACAATAGAGCACAAGGAATAGCTAGGTGAAGAGGGAGTTTCCACAAGAATATCTTCTTCGACTGAATAAGATTCAAGGTCAAAATATTTCAAATATTCTCGAGAAACCGAAAGACCAACTAGTGCACTTGGGAAATCACCATCACATTCACCAATAGGATCATAATCATCAGAATGATTGATGTCCATGAATTTAATTTGATTAAGAAAATACAACTTATTTGATTCATTAATGAGATTCCTAGATTCAAAATTAGCCAAGGATGTAAGAACATTATCTTGACACAGAGGATTGTGAAAAAATAGAAGAAATATCGAAAGAGTCCTCACCTTGCTGCTCCTTTACCTGTAAATTGTGACTTATGCCTTACTACTTATTGATGTTTAGATTGGAAAACTGAAAATTCATAGAAGAAGGCTGATCAAGAAGATCAAGGGGAAAGGGATCATGTAAATGAGATGATAGAGGAGAACAACATCTAAATTAGATACAAACTTGGGATTATAAATTTTAATATTATCTTGATATATTATAAGATTAGCCTTCACCTTGGGCTCCATGAACCATTCAAAATTATCCTCAGTGTTACCACCAGATAGCACTAAGGCTTCTTCCTATAATCGAGATGAGACACTGTGAGCATAAAGGTCATAATCCAAGTTCGAAGGGAACGCCCTAACCTACAAAGGGTAAAAATTGCATGTTCACGGGTGGATAAGTCAATTATATAAACAAAAGGCAAAGTGTTAGGCCCCTATACTACTAGTGTAACCTGTTGTTGTTATTAGTACAACCCCCTTATTATATTGATGTACCCATGTAGTGCCCATATTGTTACTATTGTGCCCCATAGAAGCCCACTATTGTTATTATTGTGCCCTTACATTATTATTGTTATGTCGGCTCTAATTATATTATGACCCCTTAGACTCCTATATATAGAAAGGAGGTCTTTTCATTTGTATCATACAAGAATTGTTCATTTGTGTAATGTAAAGGAGGTTGCCCCCTCAAAGAGGCTTATTCCTAAGGCGTTGATCTATCTTTTATATCTTTTTGTGAGCTGATTTCATAACATTTGGTATCAAAGCTTTGGATTCTAGGGTTTCATTGCTCCAATAGGTCATCGTGGCATTTTCGATATAACTTTTTTTCTGCGACATTTCAGAAGTGAAAAAAAAAAACCCATTTGAGATGAAATCGCTCCGAACCTTGGGTCCAAATTTCAAAGCTTTTTGCGCTATATTTGCGGAGATATGATCTTAGGAAGTTGGCAATTTTGCAGACTCCTGAATTACATTCCAAACAAGTGACCTAGGGAAAATCGTCATAACATTTGTTTTGAGCATCAGATTGAAATTTTGTCAGAAGTTACAGAAAGAGGACATACTGTAGTTTCTTGTATATATTTTTCAGATCCTAAGGTCAAAACAGTGACACGTGGAACTTCATACAAGTTCTCTCTTCTGAAAAGGTATATAATCAGGTCATCTTGGGAGATTGTGCATAACTCTTTCTTGGAGAATCTAAATTTGATCAGACTGGTGGCATTGGAAAGAGGACGCAGAGGGCTACTGCAAGTCGCAATTTCAGAACTAGAAGAACCAAAATTATAGAGTTATAGTCATTTCAAGATCGAGCTCCTAAAATCAAGAAAATGTGATATGAGGAAGTTTGATGGCAAGGATCCAGTAAATTGGATACTTCAGATGGAGCAATATTTTGATCTACATGGTGTACCACTATTACAAAAGGTATGTATTGCATCTTCATATTTAGAACCGGATTAATTTTTATGGTATAAAGGGATTTTTTCTTATAAATAACTTGTTACATGGTCAATTTTCATGGAGGAAATGATAGCACATTATGAGGATACAAAGAGCAACACCTTCTTTAGAGCAACACCACAACAATTGGAAAGAGTAAAAGGGCTTTGTTACATAGTGGAAGTAATATTATGGCTACAAGGAAGTCTACCCCTCACAACTATCAAGATGGAAGTGTTATTTCTCCTAGGCTTCCACAACCTAGAAGGGTTACACCACAACAATTGGAAGAAAAAAGAGAAAAAGGGCTTTGTTACAATTGTGATAGCAAATGCACCAAAGGTCATAAGTGTGCTGAGAAGAAATTATTTTACATAGAGTATGAAGAGGAGGAAGAAAAGGATCAAGAAACATCAAAAGAAGAGGATATACTCCAAGATCCAACCTTAGAGAAAGAAGAAATGAATCAGACCATATCTTGTAAAGCATTGGCAAGAATTACCACTCCTCAAACTCTCAAGATAGAAGGACATATCAAGAATAAAAAGGTGCAAGAAGTGAAAGATCACATTGAGAAAGAAGAAATGAATCCAACCATATCTTGTAATTCATTGGTTGGAATTACCACTCCTCAAACTATCATGATAGAAGGACATATCAAGAAGAAAAATGTTCCAGAAGTGAAAGATCACATCGAGCATCAAGAAATGAATCCGACCATATCTTGTGAAGGATTGGAAGAAATTACACTCCTCAAACTCTAAATATAGAAGGACATATCAAGAAGAAAAAGGTTCAAGCAGTGAAAGATCACATCGAGCATCAACAACAAGTTCTCCAACTTTTAAAGGATAATGCCACTTTGGTGCAAAATCAAATGAAACAATAGGTAGATCAAAATCGTAGTGAAAAATGTTTTGATGTAGGTGATTGGGTATTTTTACTACTACATCTCAAGCAAGCTATTTATGAGAAGGAAATGTTGGCAATACTACATGCACTTAAGAAATGGCGACCTTACCGAATGGGAAGACACTTCAAGGCAAAAATGGATCATGATAGTCTTAAATACTTTTTAGAACAACTATTATCTTTAGAAGAACAAAAAAAAATGTGTCACAAATATGTTGGGTTATGACTTTGACATCATCTATAGAAAATGGAAGAAAATTTTTGTTGCATATGCACTCTCAAGAAAGGATGAGGATGTGGAAGCATTGTTTTGTGCTATTTCTATTATCCAACCAGATTGGATAAACGAAGCAAGGAATGAATGGAAGAAGGACGAATAAGTATGGCCATTTATTCAAAAGTTGCAAAAGATCCAAATTCAAACAATATTGCCAGAAATTTAAGAGGAAGGAAAAATCATATTGGAACCTGGAGTAATCACAGAAACAAGAACTTGACAGCTATGGAATTGATCAATTTCAAAGTATCTCATCAAGTGGAAGAACTTACCCACTGAAGATTCCACATGGGAGGATAAGAACTTTATACAGAAGCACCAAGAACTACTCAAGCGTTGAGGACAACACTTTTTGAAGGAAATAGGCATGTTAGGCCCCTATACTACTAGTGTAACCCCTTATTGTTATTAGTACAACCCCCTTATTATATTGATGTACCCATGTAGTGACCATATTGTTACTATTGTGCCCCATAGAAGCCCAATATTGTTATTATTGTGCCCTTACAGTTGGCTTTGATTATATTATGACCCCTTAGACTCCTATATATAGAAAGGAGGTCTTTTCATTTGTATCATCCAAGAATTGTTCATTTGTGTAATGTAAAGGAGGTTGCCCACTCAAAGAGGCTTATTCATAAGGTGTTGATCTCTCTTTTCTATATTTTTGTGAGATAGTTTCATAACACAAAGAGTTAAGGTCTAAACTAATGATGTGGGAGGAACTGCGGTTTAAGGATTACACAATTAAAGTTTGGGCTTCTCCCCTCCCTGCAATCAACATATGGTCACATTCAAGTGCAGTTCCAGCAGCAAAAACATAAGTGGTTTAACACCGCCATAGGCGTCAGCGTGAAATAAGTCAGCGCCAGATGAACGACCTTGATCAATTCTGGCCTCGATAGAATATTTCTCCGTGCCTCGATACCCCTCACTAAAATGAGTAGGGACCACTAGAAAGGTGGACTCCTCTCATTCACTCCTCAAAGATTAAGGTATCAGGTAGATGGAGATGTTTTCTCAAGCGACGAAAGTTAAATTTGTGTTATGATTATTTGAGCTCATCCCTTACCTTTCTAGACCAACCCTTCACCTCCATGTGTCATCTTTTCACGCCTTCGTCTCCTACCACATGGCAATAAACGTTTAGATTTGCATAAAACAAATAAAACCCTAAGGTCATTAACCGACAATGATTCTTCATCACGGTCAAATAATTTCTTGCCTGGACAACTGCGTAGAAGCTTTTAGTCCACTCTCCTAGAGACCACGGGTACCCTCCCAAGTTGCTTTCATTCCCCTGCGGGCTCCAGGTAACCCTACACCACCAAGTCTCCTTGTTTTCTCATTTTTTTTTATTTGGAGGGATGAAACATGCGGCCCCTGCAACCCCAAACATTCATGAGGTCAAGAAACCTGGTGCCAGTCCTCTAATCGACATTGAGGCCCATATCGCCGACCCTGCTTGTCCCTTTTCTCTCACTGACCTCCATTATGAGATATTCTCAAGCCATGTGAAGAATGAAGAACCGTTTCGAGTTGTGGCTTTTGGGTTATACTACCAAATTGATCCTCTAGTTCATCATCTCCCTGAGTTCATAATTTGGTTGCTGGAATCCTACCAAATCAAGGAGAGTTGTTTTTTTTCCCCTTCAGGTAACGTAATCCTAGAAATAACCCCTCTTTTAATTGAGAGAGATCTCAACTTACCCACATCTTCCTCCATGTACACCTTCACTGATTCAACCCTAGATGGGCATTTGACGGCAATCCTGTGAGAGAAATTCATGCCTTCCTAAAGAAAATTCTTTCTCTCGAAGCCAAAACCTTTCCCTTAGATATTAAACTCCCATTAACTCTTTCTAAACCCTTTGTTCAACCAATCTTAGCTGTTATCGTTGCTCTTTTAGGAGGACACTCCACTCTGTAATTAAGCAGGGTGGCTCTTGGATGTATACACAAGATAAAGCAGCTCGGATGCCATTTGAACATCCCAGAATACCTTTTAGACTCCACCCATTTTCAATTCAGCTATCTCAGAGCCAATTCCTGCTTCTGTTACTATTCACTATTGTTTTATTTGTTTCTCTATACTCACGTTGAAGAATTCCAATGCCTTTACTTGGATGTGTTTACCCTCGATAAGGAAAGAAATCTTGTCTTCGACTGGAACATTTCTGTAAGGAAAAGGCCAGGCTTGGGAGGCTATTCTCAATTCCTTTCATCCTTCATGGCTATTTCCTACCGAATCAGTCATGAAATCTCCCCCCCTGCCCCCAGAATTTTTCCTAAGAAAAGAGTTACTCCAACTTCATGAGCAAGTTTCTATTGGGGACTAGTACCTCTATGAGGATTACATAGATATTCAGGTTTATAGGTGCAAGATTCCCCGTTATCAATTTCCAATGTTCTTACCAATGAGAGTGTTTTCCCTTGAGTTCATCAGGAAAATCCTCCTTGTGGATCTGTGCACTTTGGACTAGCTAAGAAAGGTTACACCTTTAAAATGGAACAGTCGATAGGTCCTTTTGTGATAAGCACCAGGCAAGCCCTTAAAATAATTGAAGTTATGCTCGAAGCCATGGAATTCAAGAAAGGTCAAATATTGCATTACGATCCTCGAGGTATTGTTGCTCGGAGAAGTGAAAAGATTAAAACCTCAACCTATGTGCATAATCCTAAGCCCGAGGTCGAATGGAAAGCTAACTTTGATTCATGGCATCTTAATACAAACATGGAGAACAAATCCCCAATCACACGGACCAGACACAAAAGAGGATTGATGAAACTTTAGGGACAACTAACATGGAAGCAAGTACCACCTCATAAAAAGACCAAAAGTGAAGGGAAAGGACATGAATAGGAACTTTAACAAGAGCAGGGAGAGGAAGAATCAAGAATCTAGCTCCAGAAGTAGGTGACTAAGAACCCGTGCTTTCAGGTGAATTTGGAAATACCTCCAGAAGTTTCAACCACATCCTTGACTGAGGTAGCTATCCCATAATCTAAGGAAAGTCTTTATGCAGTAGGAACATGCTGGGCATAGGGTAGGAACATCCAGGTGAGGAACAGAAGGGAAAAATAAAATATGTATCAAGACACGACTTCACATGTCACCCCTCTACACGCTGGGTTATTAGCGGCAATAGATCTAGAGAAGGAAGAGATGAAAATCAGGTTGAAGTACCCCTCTGTCCAAACCCTGCCTTCTGGTCCTATGTTTCAAGACCTAGATGTGTCTCTCGACTTGACCAATATTCCTCTAGTGGACAAGGTGAACCTACATAGGCAAGTGGGGGAAATGTTGTACAATGATATCAATAGGAATTGAATGAGTATTGATCAGGTCCAGGATTACATAGATAAGATCATCGAGAATGTAAAAGTTGAGAAGATCAAGTCTCGTTCTCTCTTCAAATAGAAGAAGTATTATAAAGAGGTGATCATGAAGATGGGATTGGATCTTACAAATGAAGCAACGATGGTCGCAGTAATGAAGGAAACCAAGACAAAGAATTTAATCTTGAGAAGACAACTGAAGATGACAAGAGGTGAGCATGTTCAAACCCCTGAGATAATCCAAAGTGAGAAGGAAAAGGAAGTGTTAACTAGGGAGCTAGATGCAAGCAGACAAAGAGTCGAAGCCCTACAGCGGAGGCTAGATGATTTACAAAGCCAGGTCGAATCTTATGTATGTACTATGTTGGTCCAAGATGATCCCTAAAACCCCATTGATCACCTTACCAAGGCATTAACAGAACTAAATATTTATGAAGATGATTTGGGGAGAGTTAAGAGGGAGTTAGATGTAGCCAAGGCCTAGGTGATCCAGAAAGAAAGACAACTCCAATTGGAAAACTCTAACATTGATAAGCTCACCCAAGAGTTACATATTGCAACTCAGGAGATCAAGGAGTTGAAGGCCAAGATGAAAGGAAATATGGCACTCACAGAAGCCAGGCAAGGGGTGTGGGACAAGATCATCTAGGGAGTTGATCAATGTTGGGAGCAATTGGCTCTGATACATGATGAAAGGAAGCTCTGCAAGGAATATTCCCCTTCTCTTTAAAGCAACAAGCAAACCAGTATTAATAAATCCTTATACGTAAGAGATACATTCAGTTCTTAATAGAAAGAACGATCAAGGAGCTAAGGCCCTGGGAACAGTGGCCAAGATTTATAAAGTTATCTCTAAAGAGGAAGCCAGGTCTAAGGCGAAACAAAGTTTGACTAAACTGCAGAAAGTGCTGTCAAACTTTGATGTCACGTTTAATAAGCTTCTAGAGGCCAGTTTACCTAACTGTTCGGAAGAAAATGGTGAACTTCTCACATAGGAGGTGTACAATAAAAAACTAACTGAGGTTAAGAGTAGGACATGTGCAGCTCCCGAAAGAACGACAATCCTTAAAGGATCAACCATCACCAACTTCTTAGAAAAGGAATTCAATCTTCTTCCGATGGTTAAAGGTATTTCTCAACGCAAACTAGATTACACCAGAGTGATCAACCTGTGACTCCTCTACCAAAAATTCAGTTCCATTCCACCTCCTCCTCCAGCCATATGGCAGTGGTGCGAGCAGTTTGCTAATCCTCCTGTGCTTCAAATGGTTCACCCACAGGGTTCTACGACTTCCCACCAGGCGTTTACATCTTCTTTTTGATAATGATTCTCTTGTTTATTTTTCCAGTGATGGCCTTTTTTTACTTTTCAGTTATGTTTACCTTATGTTTGTTATGATTTTAGCAAAACGTTCTATTACAGGAGCGATGCCTTCACACATGCTCAAATTTTGATTCATAATTTTTGTAATGATGTAAGAGATCAAGAAATAATATCTTCTTAATGGCCTATGCTTTAGAGGTTGTTTCGGGTATATATACTTTCCTAGAAAATAAGAACAGGTTCAGAATCCGAAAGCAGATTTCGATATTATTTTTGCGATTGTATGACTTTAAGATATGCATCTTTCAGAATATTAATGAAATGGTGGTGATTCCTCGTTCGAGTACTTCAATATGTTACATCGCTGTTTAAATTCCATTATGTTCATGTTTCCTCTTTGATTTCATGTTATTGAAGCCGCCATAAATGTTTCATAAGTTCTCATAGCTTCATTTGTATTAACTTGTTAATGCCTATGTCTGTATGAATCTTTGAAATTATATCTTTAAATTGTGCTCCATGAATCATCACACCCCATCCTCATTCATCCATCAGGTCTATCTTTAACTCAGATAAGTGTAGAATTCTTGATGTTTTCAATCTCTATATGATGAGTTATTCTATCTCCTTATCTCCTTTCATTGCTCTGTTAAACCTGATTAAATTGTAGGTCCTCGAACTACTCAGCCTCCACGAGTTTATATATATATATATCTCTCTCTCTCTCTCTCTCTCTATATATATATATATATATATATATATATATATATATATATATATATATGTATGTATATATATATATATATATATGTATATATATATATATATATATATATGTATATATATATATATATATGTATATATATATGTATATATATATATATATATATTTGTGTGCGTTGTATATGTGTGAAGAAGTACCAAGAGATACATGGCTTATTTCTTTTGATGAATGAACCAACCCATGATGTTTATTATATATATGTATATATGTGTACAAAAATGTATGTGATGTCTTGTAGAAATTCCCACTGTAGATCACCTGATAATGCAATATACTAAAGCAAAATACAAGATCTACATCTACAATCAAACTTTGCGGAAGCTTAATCAATTTGAGCTAAATCAATCAGAACACATATAACAGAGAAGAAGAAATCATACACATGAAACACAAAAGAATACTCCGGGGAAAGCCTCAGCTAAAAAACCCCGCTATCTGTATTATCATACAAGTGGAAATATGTCCGGATTACACAAAGCTTTAGCTCACAGGCTATCCAGCTCTCAATACAATCCCTCTGCTGCTCATAGACAGTCAAAGGCTTCTCATAAACCTTCTCCTCTGCCCTCCAAACCTCCTATTTCCTTGCACAGTTTCTCCTAGGGTCCAATGCTGCCACCTATGTGAATTGGCCTCTCACACTGCTCACTAAACTCATAAGTAACTACGCAATCTTGAAGGAGATAATTCCTTTTGCATGGATGAGTTTCCTATATAGGAAAAATCCTCCAACTGATAGTACATTGTCCCTTCCTCTGATCTCAATTGGGTCTCTGACTGAACTGACATGCATGAGTTATTTATAAGAGAATATTCTATTATCTAGAGAGCAGTAATTACATGAATGCAAGCATTAACTAACTGAACTCACAATTAATTCCACAAACTGTTAGAACTAATCTAACTGGACTTAACTCAGTTAACTGAGCTAACTAATTACAACTCAAAGTAAAACTCATCATGATCTCCTTTAATCAAGGGATAACTTCCTCAGTCAATGGAGAAACTGTTGCATGTCTTCACACAGACTTCATGTTTGATTTCCTACAACTAATGAACTCAAGATGAATTAATTAAATCATTTTACAAACAACTGCTAAGATCAAATTCGAATTTTACTTCTCAATTTTAGTTCAGGGACCAACTAAAATTGGAATCTACCTTGAAAGGCTATTTATAGCAATGCTATTTTTATCACTTCCATTTTTCATTCCTTGTTGCTATGTCCAACACTGATACCTAAAATTCTATTTATAGCATTTCTTGTTGCCATTTTCAACACTCCCTCTCAATAAGAAAGGCATTCAACTTGAACCCAATCCTGAACCTTTGGAATGTTCTGCATGCAACACTTCTCCCAAGTGTTGTTGCTCCAACAACTCTAGAAACAAAAAATCTCCCAACTGACCTCCCTATTGGGCTAGAAACATCCTCTGATGCCAAAGCTTCCTCTGTCGCTGACAAGTGCTCCCTCTATGACCTCTAATTTCATGCAACACTCCATTCATCTCGCACCGTTGCACACCTCTCTGTGCCATCCTGCACTAGTTCAACACTCCTGTGCCTCTCGCATTGTTGCAACCTGCTAGTTTTTCACTGTATTGGGTTTCCTACACTGTAGCTCTCTCTGCTGCTCCATCCACATCTGTCTCTACCCACTTAACCAGTCCCGCTACTCCTCATCAGGGTTCCCATAGCAAGGTCTAATCAAAGAGGTTGGGTACCTCAATGATCTTGCCCCTATTCCAGCCTTCTTAGGATTGTCACTCCACATCACCCCACCTCCTACCTGGAGGTATGGATGCATGTGATCCCTCTGCCCACTTGGCTCGAAATTTACCCCTACTGGAGGTATTTGCATGAGTGGATGCCTCCACTCAGTGTCCTCTCATCTTCTCTAGTTGTGGCTGCTCCACGACCTCCTGAAGCTGCTTCACCAATTGTGGCTCCTCCACAATTGTCTGAGACTTCTTCTGGCACTGCATGTTGAGAGGTAATGTACTCTCCCTCTCAACCACCAATCTCCATTAGTTTCCTTGCTCCTTAAGGCTTTGCATGCATCTTGAACCTCAAGAGCATATAGGTTCTTGACTCGTGAACCTATCTACTTCACTTGTCTCGTGGTGACGTGTCTAAGGAAAATTTTTCCCTTACTAAAGAATACATCATAGCGTTTGTCTTCCAGCATTGCGATCGACACCAAATTTTTCCTCAGTCCTGGTACATACTTGACATTGGTCAAGGTAATGCAAGCTCCATGCTCCCTCTCAAAAACAACCGTGCCTACACCTAAGACACTATAATTTTCATCATTACCCATCACTATGAGTATATGGAGATCTTTCTCCTCCAAGGTACTGAACAAACTCTTGTCGCCGGTCATGTGGAAAGAAGCTCCACTATCAAGAAACCAACCACATCCCACCATGGACGAAACCATGCATGCGAAGAGGGTGAAATCCAACTTGAACTATGAGGCCAATTCCTCACCTTCATATCCTTCCTTGGATCCCATCTTGGATTTCTTCAATGGACAATTTGTTGCAAAATGGCCCACCTCATGGAAATGAAAGCATTGCACTTTCGATTTGTCAAACTTCTTCCCACCATGGAAAGAACTCGATTTGGGATGAGAATCCTTCTCCTTCCCTTTCTTTGCCTTACTCGCTAAGGTGAAATTTTCTTCATCCTCCTTGGATCAAGAACGACCTCTTGTGCTTCTTCTTATCTCCTCCTGCATCAGATCCGACCAAAGTCGTTCCCAATCTGGCAGTTTTTCTCTTCCATTTACCGAGTCTTGGTAAGTATGCTAGCTCTTAGGAAGACCGAGGAGCGGAAGACTCACCATGTCATCATTGGCTGTCTTGATCCCTACACTTCCAAGTTCATCCCTCCAGGTGGTGAGTTTGTTCAGATATGTAGAGATCGTTTCGCCCTTTTCACACTTTATTTTCCGAAGCTTGTCTTTCAACGCTAGCTTCCTCTGATTGATGTTGTTCTAATATAGATCTTTCAATGTTTTCCACATCAAAAACGATGTCTCCTTCCCATGGAGGCTCAAGACAATGTGGTGTCTGTTGGAAATACTGAGAGGGGGTGTGAATCAGTATTTCTTTTTCAACTATTGTTTTATTAGGTAAAACATTTATATTCAGAACACAAGATGAACAACAAGAATAAATGATTTAATTTATTAATATAATCTTTGCAGTAAAATAGATACAATATATAAGTGGTTGCAATTAGTTTCCAAGCACCAACTTGGACTTTTGTGAGGCTCCAACCTCCAGGGCACCAAATCTATTTCGCCAAGGCACCAATCTTGGACTTAGGATCACCAACTCCCAAGGACTTCAATCCCTTCAGTTCCTGAGACAACAGTCCCAAGGACACCTATCCTTCCTACTGCTGAGGCACCAATCCCAAGGACTCCAATCCTTCTTACTTCTGAGGCATCAACCCTAAGGAATCCAATCCTTCTCACTTTTAAGGCACCAACCCCAAGGGTTCCAACCCAATCTTGTCAAGGCATGTTTGATAGTAATGTTTTGCTCTCAGAACTCTTCTTTACTTAGTTCTGTATGTTTACAGCTTCACTGTAGTCTCCATGCTACAACATTAATGACAACCAATCTTCTTATGAAGGAGTCTTTTAAAATATTCATACTATCCACACAGAGTCTCCAATAGCTTTCATGACCTCTGATAATGTCTCCAGACAGCTTTAGTGAGTCTACTATTAGTTTCACTAAGCTCTGCATAAGAACCAAATTTCTGTTCAAGCATCTTACTGTCATAGTGACTACTTCAGCATGACTGCTTCTCTGTTGACTACTTCTCCCCTTCGACTGTCTCCTGTCCTGTTGGTCCTTCGACCCTTTTTCTATTCTGATGGAGCCTCTAGCTACCTCTGTTTCCTCCAGCTTATTTCAACAACATTCAACTTTGCTTATTCTCTATTTTTATATCTTCCTGATGCCTTTGACCATTGGTTTCCTCTTTCCGCTGGCTCTTTGGCTTCCTCAACGCTCCCTTCAGCTTCCTCTGCGTTGGCTTGTCCTTTGGATTCCTTCTTCTTCATTGCTTTGGCTTTTCGGTTTCTTCTGCGCTGGCTTACCCTTCAACTTTTGGCTGGCCACTGTAGTTTCCTCTGTCTCTCTAGATTAACCACTGCTTCATGGACATGTTAATACAGAAGAGCAGGTCGTGTCACAAAGGAAATGATGCTTATTAACTGATATCAGAGAGAGCCCCTTTTTTCCTTTAATAACGTTCATACATAGGACTTTATTGTTTAACGGGCATGCCATGTCCCAATCTTAATCGCAATCGGCTTTTGTTCAGGCCTCCTGAACTATTGGGAGCGTTTCTTAATGCGTTTTTCCTTTAAACCCCGCACAATGCAAATATTCAAACACACAGGAATATATGAACGACTGAAACTCTAACAGGTGGACTTCAAATGCATTACGCCCACATTTATAACTTTATCGGGTTCGCAGTGTAATCGCAATCGGCAGTCGCAACTTATCGTAGTCCTGTATAAGTTGAGCCCATAACATCGTCGATGGCCAATGCTAGACGTGATATAATATTGAGCTGTGTTACACTCGGACCATCGGGTCTGTGGCATATATCGCAATCAGCGCTTTCGAAGCGGCAAGGCCTTAAGGTCTTTCGATATGGCGGATGTGACATATAATAAAGTCATATTGTAATGTTTAAGCGGGTCCGCAACATATATATATATATATATATATATATATATATATATATATATATATATATATATATATATATATATGTTGCAATTCGCAAGTTTGAATGTGCCAAGGCTTATAGCCCGAAAATCTGAAATACACTAAAAACATGCTTCGGAACACTTTTGGCCGACTTCACCTGTTTATATATCCGAACATATATGTTTCATCGGGTCCGCACATATATATCGTTGTCGGGGGTTTTGGGGTGATGGCATATAACCAAACCCGCCGATTTCAATATCGTCGATCCGATAGTGTATTCCTCTATATGTACACTATTCTCCGCTCCGATAGTGTATTTGGATACAACTATGATTTCCACCTCCGATAGTGTAAATGCATATATATATGAGTCTGCGCCTCCGATAGTGTATTTGTATATACATATATTATATACAACTCCTTTTAACTCTTCTGCTCTTCTTTATGCTCCGCTCCTTTAACTCTTCCGCTCTTCTTTATGCTCCGCTCCTTTAACTCTTCTGCATATATGTATTCCCAATGAGGATCTTTGGCATGTATTCCTCCCGATAAGACTCCTTTTTCTCCTGAGCTTCAATATCTTTGTTTTCTCCTTCAATGGCTATGTCTGTTCTTTTCTCCTTCGATATGCTCTCCGATAGCTCTGTTTTTCTCTCTACTTCCTTCGATAGCTCTGTTTTCTCTGTTTGCTCCTCTGTTTGGTCAGTTTGCTCCTCTGTTTGCTTTGTTTGCTCCAATGTGGCTCCTCTAGCTTGGCAGTGTATTTCAAAGACCTCCTCTGATACCTTCATACCTTGATGGTTTCTGCCTTTTCCGATATGCCTCTCTTGCTTTGATATGCCTCCTTTGTTAACTCCTCCGTTAACCGACTCTTGCTTATGGCTTGGCTATCCTGATGGCCTTGCTCCTGTCTCTTCATGGATCTGCTCTACTTCCCCTTGGCTTCATATCATCATCTAGTATCTAGAATATTTCCATATTGACATCAATGACAACCTAGGTCAACAATCTCCCCCTTTGTTATTGATGGCAATATTCTTCTTCTCTCCCTGGGACTCCCCCTATCAAACTGCTTCTGTTTTTCATGAATGGTAGATTTTCATGGGTTTGTGACTCCCCCTGTCATAGTGCTCTTCTTTTTACTCAAGATAGAAGGATTGATGCTTTATCATCAATTAGCACATTATTCCCTCTTCATGTCTGAGAACTACTTTATCATGGCTTCAACAATGCTTAAAAAATGCTCTACTTCAATGTTTTCAATCAGATTGCAAATAGCCATACACCAAGTGTCCAACTCCAGGTTTTTATGCTTCAATCCATGTTGTTATTTCCACAATCAGAATTGAGAGGCATTCATAGTCCAAATCAAGAGAAAATGCCACTGAAATTTTCTTTCTTGTTATCTTTCTTTAGATCCAAGTTCCTTTGTGTCTCTGTGCTTCTCCTTGACTCATTGCCATCCAGTATTCAACATCACTACATTGGGATGAAATGGTGAGAGGTTGTGCCTTACTATTGCTATATTTTCTCAGTGACGAGTATTAGCATAAGTTATATTTTACTCCACAAAATTCTCCTTTCTATGAGCCATCTTTTCCTTGTGTTCTTGTACATATCTCAGCAAGTTATTTCCCTAACAGATTTAGATATCCAATCTGTGACTGCCTTTTAAATCATTCTGTTGATTTGCATCTTTTTGCAATGCTTCAGTTTTGTTATACGCTGCCAGCTGCTCTTACTTCAAACTCCATTCCAGATGTATTTGTTTGTTTGAAGATTGCCTCTATTAGTGTCCATAATTTATATGTTCTCATATTAAATCCCTGAGTCAAGACATTTACAATCTGTAATATCAGCACCATAGTTATTTGCCCTATTTCTCTAGCATTAGATGACTTTCTCTGTTGCTCCAAATACTACTTAGTGATTAAGTGGAAAGCATCTTTAATAACAGTCCAAAGAATGGTTACATGATCATATTCTTCAATGGAGTACCCTTGAGAAATGATCTTTATCAAAGAATGACTGTTAATATAGCTCAACAAGGATTTCATAGGGACCCTAATATCTTCTGTAATAATGATCAAGAATAACATGCTCCCCTAACTGTATGCATCATCTCTTTTGGCAGAGTGTTCCCATCAAATGCTTAGATTTTCAAAATTCAAGCCAAT
The DNA here is from genome assembly GCA_031772625.1 of Pinus tabuliformis. NCBI lineage: Eukaryota > Viridiplantae > Streptophyta > Pinopsida > Pinales > Pinaceae > Pinus > Pinus tabuliformis. The sequence goes on along the minus strand of CM062804.1, from coordinate 542,889,884 downwards.
GACATATGTTGTTGGTTGGAGAGTTCAAGGGACTTTCGGATTGTATTTGCTTCCTTCTCCATACTTGTGTAACTTTGTTCTTTTGCATGGTTCTAGCTTGTGTAAGAGCCCAAGATAAGTTACAATCACGTGGCATATGGCCAATGTTATGACACTTGAAGCATTCTACATTGTTCATGAATAAGAATTCATGATTTCTTCCTGCAAAATTGTTTCCTAGAGATTGTTGGGGACTATAATATCTATCTTTATGATATGCTTTGTAGTATTTTGCCATGTGACCAAAGTTTGTACAAGAATAACAATAACCCAAAAATGAACTTTTGTACTTGGGAGATGGAGATTTCCTTGATGTACTTCTGAAGCTTTTCTACCTTGAGATCCTTTGATGTTAATCATTGCCTCTCGCATCTTTGACATCATCTACATTTCTTCTTGCAGCAAGATTTCTTCTTGGAGTAGGATTTCTTATTGGAGCAAGATTTATTCTATTGTAGCCTTGACTTTTCTCCTTGCATTTGTTGGAACTTGGAGTATCACCATTTCTTTCTATCTTCTTCACATCCCTTTTGTTTGAAGCATTTTCATTCTTGTCTGAGGATTCATCTGCATACCTAAGACCTGATTTATCAAATGGACATCTGTGATAGCTGTCATCCAAGGCCTGAGAGCTCTTCAAGATTTTGTTCATCCCTTCGATCTTTTTTCTGAGGAAGACAATCTCTTCTTCCAATCTTTCACACTCATTATTCTTCTTAGCAAGTTGTTTCTTAGTTTCTTCCTTGATATGAGTAGCTTCATCTGCTTCTATTTTAAGGGAGATGATATCTGACTTCATTTTGAAGATTTCTTCATTCTTTGCTTGACTGCCCTCCATTTCTTCCTTGATCCTTGTAGCTTTACATGTTTCAGCCTTGAGAAGCTTGATGTTAGATTTTAATTTGAATATTCCTTCATCCTTTGCTTCTTGTAGTTGATATTTGAGAGAGGAAACCTCTACCTTGTACTGACCAATCTCTTCTTCAAGTTTGATCAAGCTCTTGTGCCTTTGTTCAAGTTGACTTAACAAGGTATCTTCTCATTTCCTCGCTTTATCCAATTGATTTGTCATGGATATGACTTCTTCATGATGATTTCTTTTTCTTTGATGAAATTCCTTCTTAAGCTTAGCAAGCTCTTCATCCCTTTGTTGTACTTGAAGCTTGACAAGGTCAACTGTATCTCTTGTTTGATCTTGGTCACCAGCTAGTGCTATCTTCTTAAGTTCCTTGTTTTCCTTTTTCAAATTGTTAATCTCTTCCATGGCAGCCATAAGTTGAGTGAGGAGATCTTTTACAAAATATTTTTCATTCTCTTCATCTTCTATGTCTGCTTTGGCCTTGATGTCATCATTCTCATTTTCAGCTTCTATGATGGGTTCTGGATTTCCTTCTTGATTTCCATCATCTTCTTGACTGATGGTCATGGTGAATGCTCCTTTTGAGTGAAAGTCATGAAGTTTGTCCCATATACCCTTTGCTGATGAATATTTTCCTAGATTGTTCTTTATAGAATCAGGTAGCTCATTTAAGATTGCTTTCATTGCTTTTGCATTGTAGTCCTTGGATTCTCTATCCATCCTGCTATCATCAATCACTAATTTCCAGATTTCAATGCCTTGAGTCTATAAGAGATTCCTCATTCTTGCTTCCCATATATTAAAGTTCCCATTGAACCATGGAGCCTCCTCAAATTGATTGTCTTCTATTTTAGTAGTAGAGGGAGACACATCCTTAGGAGGATTGGAGACTTTCTTCCTTGACTTCGCCATTTGTGTTCTAAGGATCAACCTTCAAGCTGTTAGACTTTGAATGAAGGTGCTACTCTGATACCAATTGTTGGAAATACTGAGAGGGGGGCTGAATCAGTATTTCTTTTTCAACTATTGTTTTACCAGGTAAAACATTTATATTCAGAACACAAGATGAACAACAAGAATAAATGATTTTATTAATATAATCTTTGCAGTAAAATAGATACAATATATAAGTGGTTGAAATCAGTTGCGAAGCACCAACTTGGACTTTTGTGAGGTTCCAACCTCCAGAGCACCAACTCTATTTCACCAAGGCACTAATCTTGGACTTAGTTGCACCAACTCCCAAGGACTTCAATCCTTCCAGTTCCTGAGACACCAACCCCAAGGACACCTATCCTTCCTACTTCTGAGGCACCAATCCCAAGGACTCCAATCCTCCTTACTTCTGAGGCATCAACCCCAAGGACTCCAATCCTTCTCACTTTCGAGGCACCAACCCCAAGGGTTCCAACCCAATCTTGTCAAGGCATGTTTGATAGTAATGTTCTACTCTCAGAACTCTTCTTTACTGAGTTTTGTCTGTTTACAGCTTCACTGTAGTCTCCATGCTACAACATTAATGACAACCAGTCTTCTTATGGAGTCTTTTCAAATCTTCATACTGTCCACACAGAGTCTCCAATAGCTTTCATCACCTCTGATAATGTCTCCATGCAACTTTAGTGAGTCTACTATTAGCTGCACTAAGCTTTGCATAAGAACTAGCTTTCTGTTCAAGCATATGTTCTTATTGTCACAATGAATACTTTAGCATGACTGCTTCTCTATTGACTACCTCTCCCCTTTGACTGTCTCCTGTCTTGTTGGTCCTTTGGCCCTTTTTCTGTTCTGCTGGACCCTCTAGTTGCCTCCATTTCCTCCAGCTTATTTCAACAACATTCAACTTTGCTGGTTCTCTGTTTTTGTATCTTCTTGATGCCTCTGACCGTTGGTTTCCTCTTTCCGTGGGCTCTTTGGCTTCCTTAACGCTCGTTTCAGCTTCCTCTGCACTGGCTTGTCCTACAGCTTCCTTCTTCTTCATTGCTTTGGCTTTTCGGTTTCTTCTGGGTTGGCTTACCCTTCAGCTTCCTGGTTTTTCGGTCGTTGTAGCTTCCTCTGTCTCTCCAGATTAACCACTGCTTCACAGACACATTAATACAAAAGAGCAAGCCATATCACAAAGGAAATGATGCTTATTAACCGATATCAGAGAGAGCCCCTTTTTTCCTTTAATAACGTTCATACACAAGACTTTATCATTTAATGGACATGCCACATCCCAATTGCAATTGTAGTCGGCTTTCGTTCAGGCTTCCTAAACTATCAGGAGCGTTTCTTAATGTGTTTTTGCCTTCAAACCCCATGCAATGAAAATATTCAAACACATAGGAATATATGAGAAAACATGACCGAAGCTTTAATAGGTGGACTTCAAATGCATTACGCCCACATTTATAACTTTATCAAGTCTGCAATGTAATTGCAATCGGCAGTCGTAGCTTATCACGGTCTTGTATAAGTTGAGCCCATAACATCACCGATGGACAATGTTGGACACGATATAATATTGAGCTGTGTTACACTCGGACCATCGGGTCCGCTGCATATATCACAATCGCCGCTTTCGAAGCGGCAAGGCCTTAAGGTCTTTCGATATGGTGGATGCGACATACAATAAAGTCATATTGTAATGTTTAAGTGGGTCCGCAGCATATCGCTATTATAATATATATATATATATATATATATATATATATATATGTTTTGAAATTTGCAAGTTTGAATGCACCAAGGCTTATAGCCCGAAAATCTGAAATATACTAAAAACATGCTTTAGGACACTTTTGGTGGACTTCACCTGTTTATACTCCCGAACATATATGTTTCATTCACACATATATATCGTTGTTGGGGGTTTTGGGGTGATGGCATATAACTGAACCTGCCGATTACAATATTTTCGATCCGATAGTGTATTGCTCGATATGTACACTATTCTCCGCTCCGATAGTATATTCGGATACAACTATGATTTCCGCCGCCGATACTGTAAATGCATATGTATATGAGTCTACGCCTCTGATAGTGTATTTTCATATACATATACTATATACAAGTCCTTTTAACTCTTCCGCTCTTCTTTATGCTCTGCTCCTTTAACTCTTCCAGTCTTCTTTATGCTCTGCTCCTTTAACTCTTCTGCATATATGTATTCCCGATGAGGCTCTTTGGCATGTATTCCTCCCGATAAGACTCCTCTTGAGCTCCAATAGCTCTGTTTTCTCCTCCGATGGCTCTGCCTGCTCTTTGCTCCTCTGATATGCTCTCTGATAGCCCTGTTTTTCTCTCTGCTTCCTCCGATATCTCTATTTGCTCTATTTGCTCCTCTGTTTGCTTTGTTTGCTCCTCTTGCTCCAATGTGGCTCCTCTGGCTTGGAAATGTCTTTCAAAGACCTTCTCTGATACCTTCATACCTTGATGGCTTCTACCTTTTCCAATATGCCTCTCTTTCTCTGATATTCTGCAATATGCTTTGATATGCCTCCTTTGTTAACTCCTCCATTAACAGACTCTTGCTTATGGCTTGGCAATCTTGATGGCCTTGCTCCTGTCTCTTCATGGATCTTCTCTGAGTCCCCTTGGCTTCATATCATCATCTAGTATCTAGAATATTTCCATATTGACATGAATGACACCCTAGGTCAACAGTTTCGAACTCCCTCAAGGAGGATTCTCCTTGCTCTAGCCACACATTTCTTCCATTCCGCCAATTCTGTAGCATCAGCCGCAACCGGATTGGGGAGTTCTTGATCAATGAAGTCCTTTAGACCGTTATCGTCTCATACTGCTTCCATGCGATCCTTCCAGGCTATATAATTCGAGCTGCCATCAAGGGCATACTCGAGTCTTAAATCGTTGAACGCCATTGGTGAAATTGAGATGTGATAAGAACTCAATTTCTATATTCAGGAACCTCTAACTTCGAACTTCTCCCTTCTTGTATATTGTTCTTCACTTTGATCACCTTTTCTATGATAGTATGTAGAAAGTCCCATTGCAGATCACCTGGTAATGCAATATACTAAAGCAAAATAAAAGATCGACTTCTACAATCAAACTTTGTGGAAGTTTAATCAATTTGAGCTAGATCAATCAGAACACATATAACAAAGAAGAAGAAATCATACACATGAAACACAGAAGAATACTATGGGGAAAGCCTCAGCTAAAAACCCCGCTGTCAGTATTATCATACAAGTGGAAATATGTCTGGATTACACAAAGCTTTAGCTCACAGGTTATCCAACTCTCAGTACAATACCTTTGCTTCTCATAGACAGTCAAAAGCTTCTCATAAACCTTCTCCTATGCCCTCCAAGCCTCCTATTTCCTTGCGTAGTTTCTCTTGGGGTCCAATGCTGCCACCTGTGTGAATTGGCCTCTCACACTACTCACTAAACTCAAAACTAACTGCGCAATCCTAAAGGAGATAATTCCATTTGCATGTATGAGTTTCCTATATAGGAAAAATCCTCCAACTGATAGTACATTGTCCCTTCCTCTGATCTCAACTAGGTCTCTGACTGAACTGACATGCATGAGTTATTTATTGGAGAATATTTAGTTATCTAGAGAGCAACAGTTACATGCATGCAAGCATTAACTAACTGAACTCACAATTAATTCCAAAAACTGTTGGAACTAATCTAACTGGACTTAGCTCAGTTAACTGAGCTAACTAAATACAACTCAAAGTACAACTCATCTTGATCTCCTTTAATCAAGGGATAACTTCCTCAATCAATGGAGAAACTGTTGCATGTGTTTACATAGACTTCATGTTTGATTTCCTACAACTAATTAACTCAAGATGAATCAATTAATTATTTTACAAATAGGTGTTAAGATCAAATTCGAATTTTATTACTCAATTTTAGTTCTGGGACTAACTAAAATTGGAATCTATCCTGAAATCCTATTTATAGCAATGTTATTTTTAGCACTTCCATTTTTTATTCCTTATTGCTATGTCCAACACTCGTACCTGAAATGTTATTTATAGCAATGATATTTTTAGCATTTCTTGTTGCCATTTTCAACACTTCAGTATCCTAAGAATCATACGAGAGACATAAAATCTAGATGTTCCATGCACTGGTCTTGTAAGAAATCTGAGGCTGTCTCTGGAAGCGACAACATTTAGTTGGATAAATATCATGAGAATTGGAAGAAGGTTTAGAAGATGAATCTAGAATTTGATTTCCAGATTTCCCAAATTCAATTTTATCACAAGGAGGCACCCAAATTGGTACTAGAAAAGGAGGAGGAGAAGGAAAAAAAGGAACAATAAGTTCCTCCTCTGAGATTAGTTGTGTCTCATGATTTACAAGAGTTGGGAGAGTGGAAACATCAAGGGGTTTCAACTCACCGTGTGAAGAGATTCAAACCAAAATTTCAAACTTCCTTTTAAGGAAGTACTAATCCATATATTCTCTAGTAAATTCACAACATAAGTGAAGGAATATATTAAAAAAATCCTCAATTTATCCACTAGGCTCCATTTTAAGTTTATTAATTATTTTTAAAACATCCTGGTAATCATACCTATCAAAAACTTGCTGAAGGTCCTTGAGAAATTTATCAAGAGAATGAATAGAGGTGAATGGTAAGGTATGACATCACCGATTAAAATGACCTTAAAGAGTGAGGAAGAAAAGTGCACGGCTATGGATGTTCCATCCTCACCATCAAACTTCAATTGAGACAAGTCATTAAGAGGTTCATCGGGGATAAAATGTTGGCCACTGAATATATTGGAGAAACGCATCGAGAGTATGATTTGAGGATGAGCCATTAAAGATAAGAGATTCACATAGACTCAATGGGCACAACTTGTCATCTAAATCTCCTTTTAACGCCATAATGTTGATGGTGATGGATACCACCAACATACAAGGGGTCTCTCCAATGTGAAGTCCCAATTAGACATCATAATGTTTGGACTAGGAGCCCCATTCAGAGTATCAACTCGACCACCATAACCTAAGGTCCACCTTGGTTTCAATGGATAACATAAGAGATTATATATATAAACTCCTAATAAGCAAGCAAGTTGATATTGTGAAACACTGATTGCAATGTGTAAAAGGAGAAATTCATGAGCGGAAGATGAGAGTGAGTCTCTGGAAGGAATTAATAGTACTAACCTAAGAGAGACACATGATAGCATGGAAATATTCATTAGTAAAATAGATCACATAATGATCATTAAGGTGAATACAATATGTTAGCACTTAGAATGAACCTCAAGGCTGAGAAGAGGCAATTCCGAGGTAACCATAGACCAAGCTTTTGATCTGGCATCTAGCCCTGCCAGACCAGAGAGGGCTCTCTCTTTGCCAACAAAATGTGGCTACAATAAGTGAATCTTAGGCTAGCTATGAAGTACGGGGATTTGATTGAAAGTTGAGGGTCGAAAACAGCAAGAGAAGGGACCATTGGGCTATGGAATCGAGGCTAGTTTCTGCTGGAAAAACTTGGGGCAAAGTAAGTGAAATGTTCAGCCAGATAAAAGATGTAAATGAGAGAAGGAAAGAGGAGAAATATTGCTGCCCTACAGGCATCAATCAAGGGATGGATCTATAGTGGCAGTGTTAGAAGAAAAAGAAACACAAGGTTACTCAACAAAGCATCAAACAGAGGATGGATTGCAAAGATAACCACTACATTTAACAACAAAATCATTGCGAAAGGAGCATCATGTGTGGATGGATTCCTAACACTTCCCTTAGATAATGTTGTAACAATAATTAGTAGAAAAAACAAAGTATGTAAGTGATTTTACAAGGAACACATGCTGCACATTAAACACCGTGATGGATCCCAAATCTAAAGGGTAGAAACTGCTCCATCAAAAATAATATTTAGAAAAAGCTTTACATAGTCCAAAGCAATTTTCCTTTGCTGAAAAATTCAAATACACTATGAAATTCATAAAATATATACAATTATCTCATCCCTGTAATAAGGGAGTTGAGCTCAACCATCTCCCTCAAGATAGAATCAGTTACATTAAATTTGGACTGAATTTCTGAAAATAGGTGTCAAAGATGAACTCGTATCTCTTGAACCATAACACCTGTTACAAAATTGAAAGAGGTTTTTGTAGATAAGGTCATGTTTTAGAAAAAATTCTCACAAATTTTGGAAATTCATTTCTAGTTGCTTGGAAGCTATGCCACAAAATAATCTCTAAAACAAGAAATCATTAAATATTTAAATCTGTAAAAATATGTTATAAAGATCTAGTCAAATATTCCAATTCGCGACACCTGTGAAAAAACTGAAAGATGTTTTTGTTATATGGCTTGTGGTTGACAAAAATTCCATGGGTTTCACAAAATTATGTTCCATTTTTTGTAAAATGGTGCCGCACTACAATGACTAAAATAGTAAAACAAATGCAAAATTTGTTTTGTTTTAATGTAGGCTTCGAACATCACTCCATATCTCCCACATAGTAACTCCTGTGCATAAAATGGAGGTTTTTGTTATTTGGTATGTGATTGACAAAAACGTCTTTCACTTTTGTAGAATTCATGTCCAGTGCTTCAGAAACTGATTTTTTAGTAAACTTTTCCCGTGTAAAGCAAATGAACTCAAAACATGCATAACTAAGAATCAATCATTCATTTCGATCATATCTTCTAATCCAGGAACCGGTTTCGGGCGTGCAATATACCATTGGAAATATATTTCCAAGCTGATTTTGATGAACATACTTAGGATATGATTTTCATTGAAACTCATGTGCAAAACATCTCTGAAATAGGGAAAATTTTAAGAAGCCCCCCTAAATTTACATGTATAATAAATGGGCGAATCTCCATTGTATATAGGAAAAATGGAAGGCGATTTTATCAATAATATGATATGTATATATAATTTTTTGGCGAATCTCTCACCAGGCATGGCGAATATTTTACTCAATTATAAAATCTTGTGTTTATTGAATACACAAATGAAATCATTGCATTTCTTTAAAATATCTTTTGAAATCAAAATTATCGAAATTACATATCGATAACCTAGTGGTTGTAGGATAAAATTCACCTGTGCCATTCACAGAAAGCATGAGAAAAAACCTAATACTATATAAAACCAATAAAAATTCAAATTCATCACTTCTAGGGACCTCGTAACCACCCTGCCAATACACAAGTATGTTCATGTTTGCAATTAGAAAAATTACCCAAATTACAATATGTTTACTCCAACATACGTTGGAAAGTTATAGAAGGATGACTAGTGCAATCAATCCATTCCTTTTATCCCTGGATTTGTTTCAGTTTAAAACAGAAGTATACAAATATGCTTGTCCAATGTGTATGCTTTGACCATTCACCTTAAGATGTTTTTATAATATAATTTCATAAGTCTATTTAATATCTTCATTATCATAAAAACCAACCTATATCCATCTTAACTCCACATCTACCACTCTTAGGGGATGAAATCTATTTATCCCTATGAGCACTTGGTAGACCCAGAATTAAGATGGATATAAGATGATAGAATTTCCCCTTTAAATAGTCTATGCTCATATGAATACCATGGTATTACCATGGGTCAATACCATGGGTTATCATAAACATGGAGCTTAAAAATTACTATTAGTAATTTATAAAAATTAATAAAATTAATAGTTGATTTTTATTTTAACCAAGCTAAAATGTTTAACATACATTAAATTACAACATCCATTTTTACTCTTGATCGGATCAAATATTTTTTCACTCTATGCTAGTTTGCATATCACGATATTTGATACCTCTCGGGGGTTAGTAGATCCAGAGTAAAGATGGATCTATGCTGGTTTAATTCCCCCATTTAAATAGGCTACATTCCAGGTGAATACCATGGGTCAATACCATGTGCCATTTTGGTGAATACCATGGGTCAATACCATGTGCCATTTTTATTTTTATTAATACTAATATTAGGGTTAATAATGTCTTTTTGCATGGTATTAATAACAATCTAGTCCATGGTATTTGTCCCATAGATTTCACCTAAATATAACGCATTTTTTGAGTGTTCGTAAATATAAGGTGACCTATGGAGTAAATATAAAAAATGTTTTATTTGTTTACCATACCTCTCGTTTATTTCTATTTTTATTAATTTACCATACCTCTTTTACAAATATGGTATTTGGCCCATAGGATTCACTTAAATAAAACCTCTTTCTTGAGCCTTCATAAATAGAATGAGGGTTATGGACTAAATATAAAAAGAGGTTTTATTTATTTACCATGCGTCTAGTTTATTTATATTTTTATTTATTTACCATACCTTTTGAGTAAGTATAAAATGACGTTTTATTTATTTACCATACCTCCACTTTACTTATATTTTTATTTGTTTACACCTTTGCATGTATGTAAGGTGACTTATGGAGTAAATATAAAAAATGTTTTATTTATTTACCATACCTATCATTTATTTATATTTTTATTAATTTACCATACCTCTTTTATAAATATGGTATTTGGGCCTTTGGCCCATAGGATTCACTTAAATAAAACCTATTCTTGAAAATGGGCGAATGGAAGGTTGTAACTCCTAATTTCAAGGGCTAAATTTACCTTTTTTACCCTCTCCCTTAAAATAAGGTGGGCTATTTGAGGTGATTTGTAAAAATGTACTATGATACAAAATATTCACCCGCTAAAAATTTAAAACCCCTTAATTTCCCCAAAGGGCAAACATTCGCCCCTAAAATTTTCTATGCTCTGAAAACTAGACATAGTAAGAGCCCATTTTGATCCCTGGTGACAGGCTACGAAGACTGGAACTAACACAATACACATTCAAGGAAGGAAGGGGTTAGGGAATAAAGTGTATTAGGAAGAGGGAAGGATGAAGGCTTCAGCCTTCAGATTGTGCTATGCACTCAAAAGGAGAGAAGGCCTTAAGGAGAGCACAGTTTGACTCAACATGGGGCCATTATTGATTTGGAATGTGTTTTTCCTTCTAGGCTAGTGAAATTTGACCCAACAGTGATGACTTGTTCATATTGAATGCACTTTTCACTGAGGGAAGCCATAGGAAAGAAGCCATTTTGACTATGAGTGTATTCACTACATTGTGAGGATAGGAGGGAATTTGCATTGAGCGTTTTTCCTCTTTAGGATGGTGGAAAAGGTCCATGTTGTTAGCTAGGAGTTCTCTATGTGCCATGCAAGGCAGAGGTGATCAAAACTCAGTGTAGTGAGTCAATATAAGTAAAAAGGGTTAGGTGACTACCCTTGGGAGGTTCATAATGTGCAATAGATTTGAGGTGATCTTGAGGAGGACTTAGTGCACCATTCTTGGTGAGTAGGATTGAATCATTGAGGCCCATGAATAGGTTAAGCTCATCACTTGGTAAGAGGGATAATTTATTCACAACTTGCACTGGGATGAAGGACCAAGAAGAGCTCCCAAAATGGCTAAGTGTGGGATAAACAATATAAGAGAAATAAATGCATCTAAACATGGCTCAAACATGGATCACACACACAAATTCATCAACATTAAGACAAAGGGATTCACATGAATCATAAATATTAATCACACGTTGAAACGACAATAAAGAAACACTTATTTCTAAGTGCGACAGTTGAAATGACACATTACGACACCTAGAACACAAGTTACGACAAAAATGATGATTGTGACCTAAAGGTGTGCTAGGCTATAGGAATGTGTTTGGCGCATTTTCTAAAGATATATAGTACCATTTAATGAAGAAGAGTGCGCTAGAACTAGCTCTAGTGACACACAAAGGTGTGACACATGTAGGAGTGAAAACAACAAAGGCGACACTTGCGACATGGGGAAAACATGAAGACGACACTTGAAAAATGCGAATGAACTTCAAAGAAACACATGACAAAACGAAGATAACATGAAAATGAAACTTATTAAAGTGAAAGAAATAAAAATCAATAACTGCGAACGTAAAAGCGACACTTGTGAAAGTGAAGGTGCACTAAAGCGACAATTGAGAAAACTCACAAAAACAGAAGTACAAACGCAACCAAATTGAGGGAGATTGTTAATGAAAGTGTGCACTGGCTGTTAAAATGCGCTGAACATCACACATACTATCTTGATGGATGGTGTTGTGCTTGTTTAAGCTAGCATAATGAAAGTGTGCTCATGAACTCATCAAATGCTGAGCATGTGTGAGCAAGTGACTTGACAATTTGAATCTAGGAACTTGACTTAATCCCTTTAGAAAACATCAATCGACCATGGAGTAATCATAGGATGAAAAACCATAAGATCCTTAGTAGGCTCCAAAATTCGAGTGTAGGAAAAATTTTGGATGGTTTCGATTGCAACGTCAACATGTGCATATGATATGTTGTTGGGTATGGATTGGTTGTATATGCATAAGACAATAGTATATCTTTATGAAAAGATCATAGCATACAATGATGAGTTTGGAGAATACAGAATATTATGGGGTAAATTAAATCCCACTTCAATGGTAATGATCACAACTATGCTAGATAAGCACAACTAAAAAAAAAGTTTCCTTTTATTTGTTGCGCAAATTTCCAGTAGTGTTGAAGCTAATAACAACACTGGGAGTGATGACATTGATGTTTGGACAAAATAACTATTTTAAAAATATTTTTAGATGTGTTTCTTGGAGAAATATTAGGTTTTCCCCCTCATAGAGAGGTGGATTTCTACATTGAACTAATACTAGGAGTGACTCCAACATCAAAGGATCCATATAGAATGAGCATTCCAGAGTTAGTTGAGATGATGCTACAACTTAATGAGATGCTTGATAAGGGCTAAATAAGATCAAGTGTTTCACCATGGGGTGCGCCCATTCTATTTGTGAAGAAGAAGGATGACACACTTAGATTGTGCATTGATTACATGCAACTAAATAAGGTGAACATTAAAAATCGACAACCTTTTCCATAGATTGATGATTTATTTGATCAATTGAGAATAGAAACAATGTTATCCAAAATTGATTTGAGGTTAGGTTATTATCAATTGCACATAAAGGATGAGTACATCCATAAACCACATTCCAAAAGAGGTATAGGCATTATGAGTTTTTGGTAGTGCTCTTTGGGCTTACTAACACCCTCACCACTTTTATGTGGTTAAGGAACATTGTGTTGCACCCTTATCTGAATAAATTTGTGGTTTTCTTCATTGATGACATATTGGTCTATTCATAGACTGTTAAATTGGCAACTAGGGCCAAACTCCATGTGGGTTAGCTTATTTCTGGCAGCTGATATTTTTATTGGATCCCTCTCGTCGAGAGGTGTAGGATTGATCCAAAGATCATCCGATTCCGATAAGTATTTATGGAGATATGAATTTATTTTGTTTATGTAATTATTATCAAGCCGACCAGCACTTATGTAGGCTCTAGAAGCCCAACCGACGTGTCTATTCAACCTCTACATTTTTAGTATAAATAAGAGAGGATTTGATGTCATTTAGAACACACATTCTTCATGTGATCTCCTCTCCACGTCTTTAGTTTTTGGTGAAGGAGATACACTAATGAAGAATGCCCTAGCTGCAGTCACAGTCAACGTAATACCCTAATTCATGGAGACCTATATACACTGAAATGGCTCAACGTGGAAATCTATATATATACGCACAACATCCAAGGGATACATATGCGGCTATATGTATGAAAAACATGGAAAACGCAGGCCATGGAAATGTATTAGATGCAGTGATCTTCGAATTGAGTCAAGGCATGAAGCCACCGTCCAGGCATGAAACCACAGAAGAAAATGCCGCAGTCAAGGGATCGCTGAAGCAACCATAAAAGCACAGAACTTATATTCGGATGGTTCTGGGATTGGAAGAGGAGCTGCTGTGATATGAAGGAACCCACAGTCTATACGCACTGTCATAAAGATCTTTCTACACAGTCAAAGGAACTCCACACGCAGTCATGGAGCAAACGCACAGCTATGTGCGATAGCAAATGCACAGCGACATGAACCCTAATCCATTGTATATATGCATTATGAAGAATGTCATGACCATACACATCAATGCAGTGTAGTCAATGATAAACGTTGTCAACGTATGGATGTTAACGCTAGGTTCATGCAGTCTCATATGATATACACTGTCCAACATAAATGCAGCCGCAGTAAATAATGTCAAGAATTCCTGTATCGCGAAAATAAAATATTTTTCGCAAGCGGAAGGAATGTTCAAGATCTGCAGTTTCCAAACAAATATTTCTCGCACTTCTAGGTTTAATGCTGGTGGAGAAGAACATGGCAATCGCCAAGTATTTCGGTAGAGTGTGTGCTCTTCGATATTTCTTAGCAGTTATTTTAGGGATCGAACTTTGGACTTCATTAAGGGTGGAATGTTCCGGGATAAATAATTCTTCGGACTTTACTTTGATCTCGGCCTTCAAATATCCAAAAACTCATCTTCCTCACTACGACTGGCGTTATTTCAGAGGGTATAGAGATGATTATACACAGTTAAAAGGTGCCACCTGTTACACATCACTGGCGCAGCAAGATATATATATACACACAACAATATTTACACGCTATAATGGAGATACCTTCCTACGCTGTCAGGAAGTCACCTTCTACGCAGTCAAAGCAAACCTGCCTCGGACATTCTCTTGCTCAATGACAGATAGACAAGAATTCAAAAGGACAGTACGCTGCAGTTTTTGTTGACAGGAACCCCTCGATCAAAGGAGCAGATCTCGGTTGCCATGAATGAAGGCATGATCTGAGATGTCATCTCGGATGAATGAAAAAGGTATGTGTATTAACATATATATATCAGTATATATATTTGTGTGTTGATCTATGCTCCCACTAGCTGATTCTAGTATTTATATGATGAAATTATCATTATATAAAAGAAGAAAAGAGCACAGTAAAGATCTTAATGGATCTCATCATTGGAAGATGCAGCAGTAACAAAGGTAGAAGTAAAGGTGCGAAAATGATGCAACTGTGATGACATCATGATGTATGATGATGGGCAACATGATGTATGAGATCATGGGCAGCATGGGCAGCATGAAGCATGATGATGCATGAGCAGCTGAAGTATGAAGTCATGGACAACTTGATGTATGGGCAGCAGTGATCATGAGAAACATGAATATGCAGGATGCATAATGATGATGCTACACTGTAAGGTGCAATAGATGAACGAAATGGATAGGTGAAGTCGTCACCTAGGAGATTCAGTTGAAGCAGAATGTCTTCAACTGATCTCATCATAATAGGAAATGATCCATGCTCAGATCTGGATAAGTCAAAGTGTTGACTTCTGTTGTAAATGTATTATCTCTCTCTCTCTCTCTCTTTCTCTGCTGAACTTTGAAGATAAAAGAAGATTTGATCAAAGGGTTTCCCCACACATTGTGGGGTTTGTCCCTGGCTTGCGCCACATCTTTTGTCCTCTTGTCTTGGCTTGTCTTCTGCGTTTTATATTTATGTTCTATCTGCAGTTTATCATAATGCTGATGTGATTGCTAACTGTGAAAATTTAAATAAATTGCTCTAGCATAGAACATACCTAATCTTAACATAGACCCAGCAAGAACATGAAGAACATATGGACGCTATGCTACAACTACTAAGAGAGTACAAGATGTACACAAGGTTGAATAAGTGTGATTTCTTACATTCTCGTATCCATTACTTGGGACACATTGTCTCCAAGGGATAACAATTGATCAGAAAAGATCAAATCCATAAGGGAGTGGCCAATACCAAATAATGTGATAGAGCTGAGATCATTCATGGGATTGGCAGGTTACTATAAGAGGTTTATAGAAAATTTCTCCAAGATAGGCTATCCAATAATATCCTTGTAGAAAAAAGGAAAGAAGTTTGAGTGGACAACTGAATGTGCATCAAGTTTTGATAAATTAAAACAATTTCTCACCAATGCATCGATGTTAAGGATTACAGATCCAGACAAGGACTTTGTGGTTTGTATCGATGCCTGCAAATATTGTCCCAGTGGGGTCTTGATGCAAAAAGGTCAAGTGGTTTGTTATGAGTCATGAAAGTTGATTGAACATGCGTTAAATTATGTGACCCATGACCTTGAGCTAGTTTCCATTATGCATGCATTGAAAATGTGGAGGCACTTCCTCCTTGGTAGAATATTTACTCCAATGACTAATCATGGGGGCTAAAATACTTTTTTGATTAATATAATTTGAATGAAAGACAAGCTAGTGTTAGGATATTCCGACACATAGGAAATAGTTAAGTACAACTTGGTCTAGTATAGAGTTAGGTATAGAGTTAGGTAAAGTGTGTTTCTTTACCGTTGTACATTTTGTAACTTACAATCTGACGGTCACGATATGTAGTGATCCGACGGTTCATTCTCTCCTCGGTATTACCGACACTTGATCCGTGGCTTGACACCCGATTGGTCCATGAATTCTATTTGAAGCGCATGGAGGGTCATTTGTAGTGTAATCTGTCTATGAGAGAAAGCTTATGTAAATTTTCATTCTTTGATTAATAAATTGCCTGAAGTGGCCACGTTGGCTCAGGCCGTGGACTGTTTCCCTCTTTGAGGGTTTTAACCATGTCAAAAATACTGGTGTATTGATTTGAGATCTGGTTGTGAGCGGTGTCCTTTTGGTGTTCTTTCTTAGGAACTTACCCTGTAAATTCCTACATGGTATCAGAGCTATTTGAGGGCCGCGTTCGTTGGTGATCCAAATCTGAAGCCGATAAAACTGCATGCGGCTGTCATTTCCTAGATCTACTGTTTCTGACTGCTTTCGGGCTGAGAGGACTGCTCTGTTGTGTTCAGAGCATCTGTTCCAGTGAGGAACCCCTTTCGTTTCATGCGAAAAGGTTTCTGGTAGCCCTATCTGCGTCATTTTTAAGATCTGGAGGTATACAGTGTTTATCTGCAGTTTACTGTTACTTTCTCTCTGGTTATTTCGGTTTCTGTTTATTTAGCTTTTTTTATTACCGGATCTATACCTTTCATTTCTGCATATGCTCTTTGCCCTGCGACTCTGTGCGACTGGGCAAATCAGAAACAGAAAGGAAGTTTTTTTTCTCATGCGTATGCTCTTTTCCCTGCACCTTAGTGTGATCTTGGAAAATCAGAAACATTGAGAAAAATATTTAGTTTCCGGCTAAAGCTAACTTTGAGCCGTAAGATTCGTTTTTCTTTGCATATTCATGTTGGGTTTTGTCTCTCTCTCTCTCTCTCTCTCTCTCTCTCTCTCTCTCAAATTTTTTATATAGCTCAATTGGTTCAAAGCTATTTTAAGATAGTAGAGGTCTTGGGTTCAAATCTCCATTTTGTGGGGGCGTTTTTTTTCATTCTCGCACATTCGCGCACTTTGCCAGCAACTTCAACAATTTTTTTTCAAAAAGCCATAACTTCTTCATCTGGAAGCCTTTTTCAGAGCCGTTTTTTTTAAAACAGCCTAATTTTTTGAGATCTATCCATTGGAACACTTACTTTCAGCATCTTCAGCTTCAGTTTTTTTAAAAAATGGAAAGTCCATGCCAAGTCATTCTTGACAGCACTAACTACTTCCAATGGATATCCTACATGGAAGATTTACTTAGAAGTAAAGGTCTCTACAGAATAGCCACAGGCCAAGAGAAGAAACCAAAAGATGAAGACAAGGCTGCAAAATGGGAAAATAGACAAGATCAAGCACGTGGTTTGATAGGGATGTCTATTTCTCCTGATCTTAGATTCCATATTGCAGAACTTGATACTCCTCATGAAGCATTGGAACAAATCACTAAAGTTTTTGGGATTAAAAATGAAATTAGAGCCCATCAACTTGAAAATGAGTTGCTTACATTGGATCCTAATAATTTTTCTTGCATTGAAGATTTCTTGTCCAAATTCAAGACCCTTAGATATCTCTTGGAAGGTGTTAAGGTTAAGAAAGAAGATAGTAACCTTATTTATTCCATCCTTACTAAGTTGGGACCAGCCTACTCTGTATTTGTTTCCACCTTCCATTCTACAAGGGAAGCTTTCATTTGTCAAGGAAAAGACTACAAGGCCCCTTCCTTTGACTCTTTTTGTGATTCTTTAATAAGAGAACAAGAAAAACTCTTACACCTTGGTCTTCTTAATCTTGGAAACTCTTCCAAGAAAGCGTTATCCGCCCAGCAGCAACCAAATTCAAAGAATCCTAAGAAGTCATATCCTAAAAAGAATGGTCCTAAACCAAACAAGGGTCCTAAGCAAACTCAGCCTCAAAATGAAAGATCATTTCAGCAAAATGATAGGACCAATAAAAACAAATGGAAGAAGACTGATAGACATTGTAACTTTTGTAATCGAGATGGCCACTTAGAATCTAAATGCTTTAAGAAGATGGAAGCCTTGGAAGCCGCAATGAAGAAACATAACATCCATGTGGAGCATTCTTCAACTTCAACTTCAACTTCATCTTCAGGAATGGCACTTTCTGCATGTCGTTGTCAATCATCTCAGTCTGGTTATGCATTAAATGTATCTTCTTCTTCTCATTCTCATGAGTGGCTCATTGATTCTAGAGCCTCTTATCACATGGCCAAAAACAAAGCCATGTTTTCTTCTTTAAATGATTGTAACACCAAAAATATATATGTTGGTGATGATAGATCTCTTAATGTTGTAGGGACTGGAACTGTTCATCTAGACAATGGTCAGTTTAATGATGTATTATGTGTTCCAACCTTATCCTGCAACCTTCTATCTGTTTATCAGATAACTCATTCAGGTGAAGGTAAAATTGTTGAATTTTCACCTCATGATGTTGTAATCAAGGATCTAAGAGATCCTAAACAGATTCTAGCTACTGGTATTGCTGATGATTCCACAAGGTTGTATAAGTTTCACAACTTTGGGTCATCAAATCTTCCCTCAGTATTTGTTGCTCATAATGATGAAGTGAGCAAACTTTGGCATGAGCAATTTGGTCACTTAAACTATCGCTCCCTTCAGCATCTATGTAAAGAAAATATGGTGACAGGTCTTCCTATGGTATCTTGCAGAGATGGTGTTTGTTTCGGATGTGTACTCGGAAAACATCATTGGGATAGTTTTGAAAAACGTGCCTCTTGGCACGCCTCAGCCCCTTTACAGCTTGTGCACAGTGATTTATGTGGTCCACTTCCTGTTGCTTCATTCTCTGGCTGCAAGTATTTCTTAACTTTCATTGATGATTTCTCCAGACGCACTTGGGTATACTTCTTAAAACTCAAGAGCGAAGTATTTAACACATTTTTGGCCTTCAAAGCCTTTGTTGAAAAACAATCTAGACATAAAATTCTTAAGCTAAGAACTGATAATGGTGGAGAATATGTTAAAAACACATTCATCAACTTTTGCACCAAAAATGGAATTCAAATGCAACATACTGTTCCATACACTCCACAACAAAATGGTGTAGCTGAAAGGAAAAATCGCACCTTAAAGGAAATGGCTAATTGTATGCTGCAATCTAAAGGACTCAGTCTTAGTTTTTGGGCCGAAGCAATTAATTGTGCAAATTATATAATCAATCGCACTCCTACTAAGGTTCTAAAGAATATCACTCCAGAAGAAGCTTGGAGTTCCATTAAACCAGATGTAAGTCACTTTCGTGTTTTTGGAAGTGAAGCATGGGCCCATATTCCAGATGAAAAGCATAAAGCTTTAGAACCTAAGAGTGAGAAATGTAATTTTGTTGGATATTCTGAAGATGTAAAAGGTTATAGACTTATTCCATTTAAGTCCAAAAATGTTATCATTAGAAGAGATGTAAAATTTGATGAAAATAAATCGGCCTGCGAGCCTAGTCCGGCGGATGTGCCACCTCTTCCTATCTCTTCTACTTTTGAAAACATTTCTTCTTCAGATGATGAAAGTGAGGATGACAATCCTCCCCCACCTTCTCAGGATCCTCAACTTCCAAGATGGGTCCGTGCTACTCGGGATGCAGCAGGTGATCTTGCCGGTGATCCTACAGATCAGCGACGTACACGTTCTCAGTTTGAAAGAGCCTCTTCTTTATTGGCTCAAGCTCCAGTAAATCATGATCCTGACACCTTTGCAGAAGCTTCAGGCCATCCAGATTGGAAAGCAGCTATGAATGAAGAATATCATTCATTATTGGCAAATGATACATGGGATCTTGTTCCTTTACCAAAGGGACGAAAACTTGTTAGATGCAAATGGGTTTACAGAACCAAGTATGGACCAGATGGGAAAGTTGATAAACATAAAGCTCATCTTGTTGCTAAGGGCTTTTCACAGGTTGAAGGCATTGACTACACTAAAACCTTCTCCCCTGTTGCCAAAATGAACTCTATCCACCTTGTTCTTTCCCTTGCTGCCTCTTTCAAACGGGAAGTCCATCAGATGGATGTTAAATCTGCCTTCTTGCATGGGGACTTGCATGAAGAAATCTATATGGAACAACCCATTGGCTTCATACAAACAGACTCCAGCCTTGTTTGTCGACTTAAGAAATCCCTTTATGGTCTCAAGCAAGCTCCTCGGGCTTGGTATGCCAAAATGGATAGCTTTCTTTTAGAATCTGGCTTTTCTAGGTGTCATTCTGACAATACTGTCTACACCAAGAAAGTGGGCAACTCTCTTATCATCCTTGTTCTTTATGTTGATGATCTTATCCTTACTGGTAGTGATCCCAATCTTATAAACCATGTGAAGTCTAGCCTCAAAAGGAAATTTGAAATGACAGACTTAGGACACTTACACTATTTTCTCGGTCTTCAAGTCTTGCAATCCAAGGAGGGTATTTCCCTTTCCCAGTCCAAGTATGCTTGTGATATTCTACATCATTTTCACATGGAAGACTGTAAGCCAGCCCCTTCTCCCTTTCAGTCTGGAGTCAAACTCTCAGTCACTTGTACTTCTCCTGAAGTTGATGCTACCTTATATTGTCAACTTGTAGGAAAAATTTTGTATCTAACCCATACTCGTCCTGACCTTTCCTTTGTTGTTGGCCTTGTTGCTCGGTTCATGCAAAACCCCCGTGAAAGTCATTGGAAAGCAGCTAAAAGAATACTTCATTATGTTCGAGGTACAGTTCAATTTGGCATTCATTACAGTGCCAAAGCATCTCCTCTATTGGTTGGTTTCACTGATTCCGATTGGGCTGGTGACCCTGATGATCGGAAGTCTACTGCCGGTTATGTGTTCACTCTTGGTTCAGGACCTATTACATGGGCTTGTAAGAAACAAGCTACCATTTCTCTTTCATCAGCAGAAGCAGAGTATCATGGTGCTGTAGAAGCTAGTAAGGAAGCCTTGTGGCTTCGTCAGATCCTGTCAGAATTTGGCTTTGAGCAGCAGCATCCAACTACACTTTGGTGTGATAATCAAAGTGCCATTCAGCTATGCAAAGATCCAGTTCAACATCAGCGCAGCAAACACATTGAACTGCACATGCACTTCATCAGAAAGCTCATTCACGACCATGTTCTTGAAGTGCAATATTGTTCAACAGATGATCAAGTTGCAGACATCTTCACAAAGGCTCTCACAGAGGCGAAGTTCACTAAACTTCGATTTATGGTTGGAGTTCAGGAAGTTGTCACTAAGGGGGGATAGGCTCTAGTGCCTCCTTCCTTCTCCTATTGTGTCATTTTTGTAAATCCTTCAATCCTATCCCAAGTTGTTCTTAAGGGGGGATGTTAGGATATTCCGACACATAGGAAATAGTTAAGTACAACTTGGTCTAGTATAGAGTTAGGTATAGAGTTAGGTAAAGTGTGTTTCTTTACCGTTGTACATTTTGTAACTTACAATCCGATGGTCACGATATGTAGTGATCCGACGGTTCATTCTCTCCTCGGTATTACCGACACTTGATCCGTGGCTTGACACCCGATTGGTCCATGAATTCTATTTAAAGCGCATGGAGGGTCATTTGTAGGGTAATCCATCTATGAGAGAAAGCTTATGTAAATTTTCATTCTTTGATTAATAAATTGCCTGAAGTGGCTGTAGAGCCTCTAACTTGCACCTAATTATCTATCATTACCTACAGCTTTTCCTCACTTATCCCTCATTTTTGCCCTATTTTCCTCATAAACCTATCCAGATCATTACATTTGATGTCTTTAAGCATGATTGGTTAACTTTGCTAATGTTTGACTGTTTGTCTAGATTTTTGACATATGCACAGAGATTCCGCAGCTGTCTGGCAATTCCGCAGCCGTCTGGCAATTCCGCAGCCATTCAGCAATTCCGCAGCTATCTAGTCATTCCGCAGCCTTTTCATTGATCTCTATGTTCCACGTGTCATTTTAAAAAACGAATCACATGGGCACGTGGGAATGAAGGTGTTAAAGGTTCCTATGCTATTGGTTCGGTCAGCAACGCCACGCACACCTCCGGTCAACGTGGATCAAACTTCGGTCAACAAAGCCAGCTCAAACGGTGCTGCGTGAGCTGATAGGTCACGTCACTCCAGATGGCGATTCCTCCACGCTATGCAGGTTATGGGAGACAGGATCCAACCTTGGATTCAACCTCCATGACGACCGTACCCTCCAGATAACACACGGACCTGTTTACGTGTTGCTGTACCATTTAATTAGCATGATTGTCAGTTAATTTCTAGTTTCATGTTTTACGCAGTAGGCAGTTGTTCATACGCCTATAAAATCCAGCGTCTGCGCACGCTTAAGGATTAGTTTTTAGTTGCTTTGTTTATGTAATTGCTACAATTTTAGTGTGTACAGAAACTTTGTTTTGAAGCTGCTGTTTCCACACTTTTTACTGTAATTTCTGCATATGAGTTAATAGAAGACTGTGTTGTTTTGACTCCTTCAAGTAGCTGACCTTTCCTTGGGTTTTGTGGATGGAGGGCCCCCATTCATAACAGCCTTTGTACAGTAAATTTACCTTTATGTTCTTGCCATTTCCTTCTTTTGAATTCAGCAATTTTCCTTTTCTTTAATACATGTACAGTTTTGATTTACTTTCACTGTCATCTCATTTCCAGCATTTACTTTAACTGATCAGGATTGTTTTCTGCAGGTGTTAGCCCGGGATTGTGTGTCTTTGTTGTATTTTCTTTATCTCTAATGGTATTTTCAGTTGTCATATTCATAGTTGCTGCCTTTATTCTGTTTTTCTAGCTTGATTTCTAGTTTAGTTTCTCAAGTTGTATGCTAACATATTGATGGTCTCCTTATCATAAGTTGTTCATCTTTAAGAGATCAGAATACTAATAAATCACAGCTTGCTTTGAGTAGTTTTTGACTTATATCACTAACTCTTTCTTCACTTGTTACACATTACAATGTATGTTGGAAGCAGAATGTTGGAGAGAGGCAAAGTGGTGTTATAATTTGTCATCTTAGAGCTTGATTACTTTTTAGACTTATATCTAACTACTTCTTAATCGTGTTTCACATAGTACTATATGTTGGAAGCAGAGTGTTAGGAAGAGATTAACATTATAATTGGTCTTTAAAGTGGTTTTTCTTACCTTTTTATTGCAGCAGCATGAGTAGTGACTAGTGCCATTAGAAAGTGGTTTTTATGCTTTGCTTTCAGTTTCATTTCAAGTTATTTCTTTCAAGCTCTTTCTTTGCAAGTTTAGAAGGTAGTTAGAAACCACCAGTTACACACACTCACTCATTTAGAAACCACCATACACACACAAATCACTCATTTGTTTATAAAATCATCACTCCATCTTAGGAAGTTAAATTGACCACAACACCCCCAAACGACAAAAAGATCTAAGAGGTTACTTAAGTATATACTGTACACCTTCACTTCATCAGCTTACGAGCCCCAGGTTGACAATTTATGATAGCAATTTAGACAACACTAAATTGACTAAACATTTTGGCGCCGTTGCCGGGGAAGTGAAATTAAGTAGCCATATTCTTAGAAAAAAAAAAAACATAAAATTTCAAGAAAAGAAGTTGATAACATATCAAAGTATGATCTCCTCTTGCACTTCAAAGTGATCTGGAGGATCAGAAAAGAGAAAGTTATTGATTTAGTAGTTTCTTGAGTATGCTCTCTTCTTGCACCTAGAGTGACCTGGAAGATCAGAAAAAGAACTATTAACTTGACTTGAAGAAAAATAATAAAAAAAATGACATGCATAGAGCTAGAGATTCTAGGGGAAGGTTTTTAGCTAGAGCTCGAAGTTCAATTTTTACAAGTCCATCTGCTTCAAGGAATAGACAAGAGACACCTCCCTCATCTCCAACTGACACTCCTAGCCCTAGAATTCCTGGAATTCAAGAGCCAAGAATTGACTCCCACTGAGTTAAATTATACTGTGACAGAAAAAGAATTCTTAGTTGTGGTACATGCGATCAATAAGTTTAGACACTACATAACCGGCTATGAAACTTTTGTTCATACTGATCATTCTGCCATAAGATATTTAATGAACAAACCTGTTACTAATGGCAGAGTCACCAGATGGCTCTTACTTTTACAAGAATTCAATATTACTGTGTTAGATAGACCAGGAAAACAAAATACAGTAGTTGATTTCTTGTCTAGAATCCAAAATGCTAACGAAGATTCTCCTGTAGAGGATAAGTTTCCTGATGAGTCTTTGTTTGCAATAACTACTAAAACCCCTTGGTATGCAGATATTGCCAATTATTTGGTCACAGGGAAACTACCTCCACATCTTTTTCCTAATGAAAGGAGAAATATTATTCAACAGAGTTCAAGTTATTCATGGATTTCTAATGAATTGTTCAAAACAGGGCTAGACTGTGTGATTAGAAGATGTGTTCGGGAAGATGAGATGCCTGACATCCTTAAGGCATGCCATGACGAGCCATGCGGTGGACACTTCGCTGACAAGAGAACAGCCTATAAAATCCTTTCTTTGGGATATTATTGGCCTACTCTTTTCAAAGATGCAAAGCAATATGTCAGAAGGTGTGACAGCTGCCAAAGAATTGGGAGACCAACTCTTTCAAGTGAGATGCCATTGCAGCCACAAGTACTCATCGAACCTTTTGAAAAATGGGCTTTAGATTTCGTTGGACCCATTAATCCGCCATCTAAACAAAAGAAGTATATATTGGTTTGCACTGACTATGTTACTAAGTGGGTAGAAGCAAAAGCTTTGCCTTCTGCCACTGAAAATTCAGTTGTTCAATTTCTTTTTGAGGATATTTTCACTCGTTTTGGTGTCCCAAGAGAAATTGTAACAGATCAAGGAAGCCAATTTACATCTAATCTGATGGAGAAGCTGATGGAGGAATACAAGATCAAGCATAGAACATCTACTCCTTACCATCCGCAAGCAAATGGTCAAGTGGAATCTACAAATAAAGTCCTTGAGAATATCATCACCAAGACTGTTCATCTGCATAGAAGAGATTGGGCTGAAAGGCTACCTGAAGCTTTATGGGCCTATAGAACTACATGGAGGAGTACCACAGGATATTCTCCCTATGAACTTGTTTATGGGAAAGAAGTCCTGCTCCCCATTGAGTTCCAAGTCAAAACTTTCAAGATGGCAATCCAGTTGGGGATGAATCTTTCAGAAGCCCAGAAGCACAGAATGGAGCAGTTAAATGAACTAGATGAGATAAGACAAGATGCCATTTTAAGAACCGATCTAGTTCAGCATCAAAGAACAAAATGGCATGATAGATACATCAAGGAGAAGAAGTTTCAGAAAGGAGATTGGGCTCTATTGTTTGATTCAAAGTTTAAAGACTTCAAAGGAAAATTTCAAACTCATTGGCTTGGGCCATATGAGATTGATGAAGTCTTTAGCAATGGAGCAGTTCGAGTGAAAACTATTGATGAATTTCATACTCCTCTTATTGTGAATGGCCATCGCTTGAAGATCTACCAGAAGCCACTCTCAAAAGAGGAATTTGTCAAGTTGTTTAAAGAAGATTCTGCAATCAGGTTGGTGGAGAAGGATTCTTCTCCTCCATCAGCCTAATCTTTGGTTTTTGAAAAAGAGAAAAAATAAATAAATAAATACAAATGTATAGGCCTGAAAACCAGTCTCTGATTGGCAGTCCTATGCAGAAAATCTAAGGTGAAAATCAGGGTCACCTGACACCTCACATTTTCCAAAAAAAAAAAAATCTCTCTCTCCTCCTTGTTCCATCTCATTTCGCCCACTTCATTCACCATCTCATTCATCCAATCACTCTCACTCCACCTCATTTCTTTCCATCCATCCATCCATTACATTCTATCTCACCAATAAAGTCATTGTCAGATTTATTTCACACAGCTAAAGTTGTTTTGTGCAGACAGAGGGTATCACTGCAGTTTCCGCAGCTGAGGAGCAATTCCGCAGCGAACATCCCAATTCCGCAGCCGATACACTTTCTGCACCTGCATATAAAAAAAACACAGTCTGTTTTAAGAAGGAATCTGCAGTCCAAAAGTCATCAGCAATAATTGAAAAAAGGTCATGTAGCAGCAATAAACAATGAAAGGTTAGTGTCATATGAGCAAAAGGAATCAAAGCGCGGATACATAAGGTATGATCTAATTTCTAAACCTACGGTTATAACATTTTGCATGGTTTTCGGATTGTGTTTTTAGCCATTTAATGTAATGATTACCAATCCTTTCCATTACTCGACCGGAAATCCACGTATCTCTTTTCCTTAACGGTCCCTACTCATTACAGTTTCAAACCCAAACACGGCTGCTCTTTCATTAAAACTCTCGTACCAGAGTGACGTATACAACTGTACTACGACACTCTGAGTTATAATTCCGCAGCCAGATGTACACCAATGACCGACGTCTATGGGATTTAACCGTTTTCACCCATTACTCGTAACCCTCCTACGCATACATAATTCCATTCCCGCTGTTGATTCACTCCCTCATTTCCATTGTTCTTCACTGCTCTGTCTTATTCACTATTCTGTCCACCGTAAGCACTCTCTGTTTCATTTTCTTCTCATTTCTCCACTAAAACCTTGACCACTGTTGTAAGTGCATCACAGCTATTTTGCTGTAGCCGTAAACCCACTGTCTAAACACTTTTCTCTCGTATAACTCTTTCACCAAGTGTTAAAACAGTGCTGTTAAGGCAGCCAGAGAGCTGATGGGTAAGCTATTGAGGGCAGAGCCTGAGGGCTCTAAATTTTTAGAAGGCTATCCCCAAACTAAAGACGATTTGCAAAAGGCCAAATGGCTCCAGTTCATTCAAAAATTCAAGGGATACCATAAGGAAGTCACAAAGGCTTTTGCTTGTTCTTTCAAAGACAACAAAGTGGAGATTGGAGATCTGAAATTTACAGTTACAGAAGGCAGTTTAGCACAAGCAACTTCATTACCTCAAACTGGGGAAAGGTGGTTCAAGAATCGATCAATGAAAGACCAGGAATGGAAGCAAATATTGAAAAATCCAGGTATGAACACTAGTATTTTTACAAAGGGAATCCATGTTAGTCTTGTCAAAGAAGAATGGACAGCTTTGCTTCTGTTAGTACAGAAATTCTTTACATGTGAAGGAAGATTCGGAATTTTGTATGTTTACCATGCTAAAATTATGATGCATTTCATGGGTGAGCATGACATTAATCTTCCTTATTTTCTACTATCTAGCCTTAGAAAAATGTGCTCAACAGTCCAAAGAAACATAAATAATATTGAGCCACATTTATACCATCACGGGCTTGTCAAAATGCTAATTGAAGAACAGTTAAAGGCCAAAAGGGATACATGGGAAAGATTTCTTGTGAGGAACCACTTCCAAGAGGCAGGAGAAGCCTCTGGTAGTTCACCTAAAGTGCCCAGAAAGAGTAGAAGAAGAAGAAGAGAAGAGGTTACCCCAGAAATTGTTGTCCAAGAAGAAACTGTCCAAGACCTTGTTGAAGAAGAAACTGCTGCCCATAACTCTGAGGAAGAAATTGACCCTGAGCTTGCTGTAGATATTGACCAAACAGCCCAAGAAATCATTACAGAAACCCTGCAAGAAATTGTACAAGAGGCTGCTCAAAAGAAAAAGGAGAGTAGGAAGAGACAAAAGAAGGATAAAGGAAAAGCTATAGCCCAAGAAACCTACCTTACTCCTGAAAATTCCAGTGAAGAGGACACTCAGCCATTGGCACATAGATTGGCCCAATTTCATGAGGCTGCCCTTTCCAAGAAGATGCAAAAACAAAAGCAGAAGCAACAAAAGGAAAAACAGAGCATCACCACCGTGAGGAGGAGCAGCAGGCTACAAAGCAAAGTGGGGGCCACAAAGAACAAAGAGTCACTCTTTATTGACTCGAGCACACCTGAAAAGGTTGCTACAAGACTTGACTTTGAGGCAAGCCCACCACATGTTGAGGTTACTCCTCCACGAGAGGAAAGCCCTTTTCAACAGGAGCATAAAATCGAATTTGAGCGTGAGCCTAGTCCAAAGAGGTCACCAGAGATTGACCTAGATCAGCAGAGAGTATATAACTACTTGGAGACATTAGAACAAGCTGTTGCTGGTCCAAGCACTGTTCTACCTCTTGAACAGCAAGTTCACTCACTTAAACAAGAAATTTTTGAGCTTGAAGTTTTAAACCGCCACATCACACAAGAGAATGAAGCATTAAAGGAACAAGGTAAAGTGGACAAAATGGTCCACAATAGTACCATGCTTCATCTGGGCCTTTGGCAAAGGAAAAACAGAAAGCTAAAGAAAAAATGCAGGAAGCTAAGCAGAGCTTTGGTCAATTTAAAATTCAGATACTTGGTGAGGAAACCAAGAGTCAATGTGGCTACACAGAGGAAGAGGAGAAGACTAGATGTCCTAGCAGAGGCATCTCAGCAGGTGGATTAAACAATGTTTTCGTTGCATGAGGACATGCAACACCCTCGTAGTGGGGGTATGTAGAGCCTCTAACTTGCACCTAATTATCTATCATTACCTACAGCTTTTCCTCACTTATCCCTCTCTTTTGCCCTATTTTCCTCATAAACCTATCCAGATCATTACATTTGATGTCTTTAAGCATGATAGGTTAACTTTGCTAATGTTTGACTGTTTGTCTAGATTTTTGACATATGCACAGAGATTCCGCAGCTGTCTGGCAATTCCGCAGCCATTCAGCAATTCCGCAGCTATCTAGTCATTCCGCAGCCTTTTCATTGATCTCTATGTTCCACGTGTCATTTTGAAAAACGAATCACATGGGCACGTGGGAATGAAGGTGTTAAAGGTTCCTATGCTATTGGTTCGGTCAGCAACGCCACGCACACCTCCGGTCAACATGGATCAAACTTCGGTCAACAAAGCCAGCTCAAACGGTGCTGCGTGAGCTGATAGGTCACGTCACTCCAGATGGCGATTCCTCCACGCTATGCAGGTTATGGGAGACAGGATCCAACCTTGGATTCAACCTCCATGACGACCGTACCCTCCAGATAACACACGGACCTGTTTACGTGTTGTTGTACCATTTAATTAGCATGACTGTCAGTTAATTTCTAGTTTCATGTTTTACGCAGTGGGCAGTTGTTCATACGCCTATAAAATCCAGCGTCTGCGCACGCTTAAGGATTAGTTTTTAGTTGTTTTGTTTATGTAATTGCTACAATTTTAGTGTGTACAGAAACTCTGTTTTGAAGCTGCTGTTTCCGCACTTTTTACTGTAATTTCTGCATATGAGTTAATAGAAGACTGTGTTGTTTTGACTCCTTCAAGTAGCTGATCTTTCCTTGGGTTTTGTGGATGGAGGGCCCCCATTCATAACAGCCTTTGTACAGTAAATTTACCTTTATGTTCTTGCCATTTCCTTCTTTTGAATTCAGCAATTTGCCTTTTCTTTAATACATGTACAGTTTTGATTTACTTTCACTGTCATCTCATTTCCAACATTTACTTTAACTGATCAGGATTGTTTTCTGCAGGTGTTAGCCCGGGATTGTGTGTCTTTGTTGTATTTGCTTTATCTCTAATGGTATTTTCAGTTGTCATATTCATAGTTGCTGCCTTTATTCTGTTTTTCTAGCTTGATTTCTAGTTTAGTTTCTCAAGTTGTATGCTAACATATTGATGGTCCCCTTATCATAAGTTGTTCATCTTTAAGAGATCAGAATATTAATAAATCATAGCTTGCTTTGAGTAGTTTTTGACTTATATCACTAACTCTTTCTTCACTTGTTACACATTACAATGTATGTTGGAAGCAGAATGTTGGAGAGAGGCAAAGTGGTGTTATAATTTGTCATCTTAGAGCTTGATTACTTTTTAGACTTATATCTAACTACTTCTTAATCGTGTTTCACATAGTACTATATGTTGGAAGCAGAGTGTTAGGAAGAGATGAACATTATAATTGGTCTTTAAAGTGGTTTTTCTTACATTTTTATTGCAGCAGCATGAGTAGTGACTAGTGCCATTAGAAAGTGGTTTTTATGCTTTGCTTTCAGTTTCATTTCAAGTTATTTCTTTCAAGCTCTTTCTTTGCAAGTTTAGAAGGTAGTTAGAAACCACCAGTTACACACACTCACTCATTTAGAAACCACCATACACACACAAATCACTCATTTGTTTATAAAATCATCACTCCATCTTAGGAAGTTAAATTGACCACAACACCCCCAAACGACAAAAAGATCTAAGAGGTTACTTAAGTATATACTGTACACCTTCACTTCATCAGCTTACGAGCCCCAGGTTGACAATTTATGATAGCAATTTAGACAACACTAAATTGACTAAACAGTGGCCACGTTGGCTCAGGCCGTGGACTGTTTCCCTCTTTGAGGGTTTTAACCACGTCAAAAATACTGGTGTATTGATTTGAGATCTAGTTGTGAGCGGTGTCCTTTTGGTGTTCTTTCTGAGGAACTTACCCTGTAAATTCCTACAGCTAGGTGGCTAGAAATACTTATCAAATTTGACTTTGAAATCAAATATATCAAGGGTAAGAAAAACAAGGTTGTTAATGCACTTAGAAGAAGAGTGAAAATAAACCACCTAGCAGCAATAAGTTCTTATGGGACTGACCTTCAAGAGTGAATAAAAGTTGTAGGAAAAGACGATGAAAACTATCAAAAAATAAAGGAAAATTTAAAAGAAGATAGTGAGGGTGAAAAGAGTGAGGAATATATCCTTATAGGAGATGGATTAATCATATTCAATAACATAATCTATGTGCCAAGTAACAGTGGCTTAATGATCTGAAAATCACCCTATGAGTGATCTCAATTAATGATTTATTAAGTGAAGGTATTACAGACTCATGTACTAGTGTGTGTCTATGTCAT
Organism: Pinus tabuliformis; assembly: GCA_031772625.1. Lineage (NCBI taxonomy): Eukaryota > Viridiplantae > Streptophyta > Pinopsida > Pinales > Pinaceae > Pinus > Pinus tabuliformis. The sequence continues at coordinate 542,858,782 of CM062804.1, read as the reverse complement.
TTAAGGAACGGATCGATCAGATTGCAAACACACAAACACTTGAAATGGAAAAAAGCAGAGAAGTCCAGCAAGCAAATATAAGAACACAAGAATTTAATAAGGAGTTCACCCTATCCTCCAGGGCTACATCTCCAGTCCAGATCTTAGTGGTGGCCTTCTTTTATTGTGTCTTAAAGCAGAGAATTACAATGAAGAAGCTCAATATGAGTCTCTTGAAGCAGAATTTGCTTGGCAGGGTGGTTCTTGGATTCCCCAAGCCACTAGAGTGCACAGACTCTTTTCCTCACCAGCTCTTCGACCTCTCTGGGCTTTGATGGAAGGAGCCCAATGTGGTGTTCAGTCCTGACAGATCCTCTCAGGGATGGCTTGAATCTCTCAAGCTCTCTGGTGCTCGACACTGTTGTTGGTCAGCTCGGCCCTGTGTCTTCTTTCTGCCTTTTGCTTCACTGTCTTTTCTCTGTTCTTCCTCTCTATCTTATTTTTTTTTTTCGTTTCTTTTGCTTTGTCTGTTCATGGCTTTAAATCCATTCGATCTCATAGCTGTTCGATTCCCCTTCCACTTCCGTCGCATCACCTAATGCAGCTTTTCTTGGAGTTCCCTGTTTCGGCGTCATCATCAGGCTCATAGGGAGTGACCACTTGTCCTCCTACGAACTGTGCCAGCTTGCTTCGTCGGTTCAGTTTCTCAGTTACGTCATGGAATGAGTCATCCGCCACCTTGGTGGTCAAATCAAACCTCAAATTCTTATAGATCGCGACTTATTCCCTTGTCGATTCTAGTTTCCCCATCAGGAGCGATCTCAACCGTTAGATCTAGGGCCTCCAGATCTGATGCCATTCGTACATTTCGCGTGGTTGACTTGCTCGACTATTAGCGCGTGATGAGCAGCAGTTTTCTCTCTCCTCGGCTTGCCACGCGTCAGGCGATGAATGGAATCGCTCCGTTTTCGCCAAATCTGCTTACCGCTCAAGGGTGCCCCTGATAAATACCGCTGGTTTTTGGAGCGCGGGTCCCGTCTTAGCCTTTAGCCTTTTCCCCACGGTTTTCCCGTCTCCCATGCGACCAAGTGCTCGGGGCCTCTCCTTCTTGAGGGGTTTTGCCCAGTGATGCACGATTAGTGCTAAGCGCATCAAAAACTACCTCCTTTTCCCGATCTTGGTTTCGCATGGGCTAGTTTCACCTCCTGTGCAGTCTCCATGGGCCTCGGTTAGCGTGCTTTGACTGAGGTCCTCGTCGTTCCATGTTGGCTGCTAACTGCCACTGTTTAGAGGTGTTTCTGATCGCTGCTCTTAATTCTTTGAGCCTGTCCTAACCTGATACAGTCATGGTTTTCTGATAACTCTTCTTGGATCCAATTCGGATCACGACCTTCCCATTGAAAAAGCTTTTGGACCACCAAAAGTTGGTTTTTCAAGCATCGACTAAGGGTACTGTTTTCTCACTTGTCCAATCTCAATCCACTTTGCATTGCTCGGCTTTGAACCTTTGAGCCCTACTCTGAGGTACTCAACATCTCCTCTGCGTGTCATCCTCACCTTCCTGTCCAGCACTATGTCTTCCTGCAATTCTTTAAGATATTCAAGTAGTAGGTCATGAATAGAAGGCAAATGGCTTTGCTCTTCAGGATCCTCAATCGGTGAGGGTTCAAACAATCTCAAGCAATCTACATTTACGACTGAGTAGATGTGCATATAAGCTGGTAGATCAAGGCGAAAAGCATTCTCACAAATCTTCTCAAGTATTTTAAAAGGTCCATACTTGATAGGATTTAGCTTTTTACCTTCACCATGCATCTTGTCCGTGCTGATATATAGCCAGACCTAGTCACCAACTTGGAAACTATGCTCCATCCGATGCTTGTCATGCCTAGCTTGTATTTGGCTTGGCTCTTTTCTAGCTATTCCTGTACTACTTGGTGGATCTCCTGGATTTGTTCAATGAACCTAGTTTCACTGTCCACATCACTGTGTCCATCAACCATGGTATCTTTACCAAAGAAAAAATCCAAAGGATACCTTGGTGTGAAACCAAAACAGGTCTCAAAAGGAGATCTATGTGTAGAGGAATGTTTTGATCTATTGTAAGCATGCTACACATAACACAAGTGTTCATCCCAAAGCTTAGGATGTTTGCTGCAATATCCTCTAAGTAACTGGATCACTGTCCTGTTAACTACTTTTGTCTGGCCATCAGTTTGTGGATAAAAAGTTGTGCTTTTTTTTTAGTTTGGTGTCCATCAGTTCCCACAGACTTGACCAAAACTTCCCCACAAATTGGGTGTCTCGATCAGATACAATGGAAGTGGGAAATCCAAAATGAACCCATACGTGTTCAAAGAACAGTTTTGTAGTTTGTTTAGTTGTAATCTATTTATTACAAGGTATCAAAATACACATTTTGCTGAACCTATCCACAACAACATATAGATAATCATGACCATTCCTAGATTTAGGCAGTCCTCCAACAAAATGCATGGAAACACTTTCCCAAGGGTGAGAAGGAACTGGTAATGGAGTGTACAAGCCTAGTTTTCTATTGCTGGGCTTACTTTTAGCACACATAGCACACCCTCTTACATATCTAGAAACTGTCTCATTCATTTTTGGCCAATAACAAAATATTTGCAGCTGTGCAACTGTTTTACTTACCCCAAAGTGACCTGATATCAGAGAAGTGTGTGCTTTTCTAATTATCCTTACTCTCTCAGTTTGTGGAATGCAGAGTTTCCCACAATGGTATAAGAGTCGGTCCTTCACATGGTAATCCAATTCTTCTACTCGTTTGCCTTGACTCAAAGTTGTATATACATCTTTAAAGTCTATATCTTGAACATATTGTTCAATGTAGCTTTCATGTAGCACATAATTATGCTTAAGTATAGTAGATACATTTATAATGGGTCTAGATAACATGTCTGCAACTTTATTATGTATGCCCTTTTTATATCTGATGACTAAATGAAACTGTTGTAGAAAACCCATCCATATGTAGTGTCTTGATTGCTGCAACTTAGTTTGGGAGTGTAGATATTGAAGTGGTTGGTGATCAGTATGTATTACTGTCTCTTTGCCCATTAAGTAATGTTTCCAGTTTTTCACACTATGAACTAATGCATACAATTCTTTATCATATGTAGGATAGTTAACTACTGCAAGATTAAAAGTCTCAAAATGATAACATATGGGTTTACTGTGTTGTGTCAACATTGTTCCCATACTGGCATCTGTTTGGATCTCAAATGGTCTTTGTAGATTAGGCAGTGCTAGTACAGGTGTTGTACTAATCTTCTTTTTTAAGGTGTCGAAGGCTTTTTGATGTTTGCCTCCCCACCGAAACACCTTGTTCAATCCTGTTAAAGCATGTAAGGGAGCTGCAATTGAGGAAAAGTTAGAAATTAACTTCCTCCAATATTGTGTTGCTCCTAAGAAACTTCGAACTTCTGTAACAGACTTGGGTTTAGGCCAGTTTACAATGACTGGCACTTTAGAGGGATCTATCTTCAATTCACCACCCCCTACTATATGACCCAAATAATTTAGAGATGTTTTGCCAAATTCACATTTTGAGAGTTTAACATGGATTTTTTATCTTTTCAAAACATCTGGTGTCTACTTAACATGCTTTAAGTGTTCTTCCACGTTTTACTAAAAATTAGAATGTCATCTAGATATGCAATAACAAAATCATCAAGAAAAGGTCTGAGTACATCATTCATTAATCTCATGAAAGTAGCAGGAGCATTAGTTAAGCCAAAAGGCATAACCAGCCACTCATACAATCCCTGCTTTGTTTTGAAAGCATTCTTCCATGCATCTTGCTCTGCAACTCTGACTTGATGGTATCCAATGCGCAAGTCCAGCTTGGTGAAATAAACAACTTCTTTCAATTGATCCAAAAGATCATCTATGCGAGGAAGGGGATAACGATTTTTTATTGTTATCTTATTCAGTGATCGGTAGTCAATGCACATTCTCCACGAGCCATCTTTCTTTCTCACCAAAATGATTGGTGACTCACATGGTGATGTGCTAGGCCTGATGAACCCCTTCTCGAGAAAATCCTGCACCTGCTTCTTGATTTCAGCATTCTCTAAAGCAGACAACCTGTACATTCCAATGTTAGGCAATGGAACATCTTGCTGCAAAATAATATCATGTACTATTTCCTTTTTGGGTGTCAGACCTTTAGGTTCTTGAAATAAGATATCATACTCTGAAACAACCTTTGCTATATCAGCTTGTTGTTTAGCATTACAACCCTCAAATACATTGGTTTTATCAGGTTTCTTTTTCTTTACAACCATCAGTAAGAATTGTTTGCATGAATTTATCATTCTTTTCATCTGCCCTGAGTTTATGAGAGTATAATTATCCTTGAGCTTATGAGCTCTTACAAAGTATTCGATTCCATCTTTAACAAGTAGATACTTGTTCTCAGCTCTATAGAAAATAGTTTTTCTATCATACAAGTAAGGACTTCCTAAAACAATTCCACATGTCTAAAGGAATTATGTCTAACTCGACCTCATCTACAAATGTTGACCCAAAAGAAAACTTGAGTTTGCACTGTCTAGTCACTTGTAGTTGTGCTTTATCATTCAACCATCCTAATGGTATGGTTTCTTGTGAGGTGTAGTTGCTAATCCCAATTTATTTACAATTCCTTCAGAAATTAAATTTACTTGTGAGCCACTATCAAACAAAGTATCAATATTTTGATATTTGGAAACAACTCGATTATGGAAAATCTCATGTCTTTTTCTCTCATTTTCTTCATTAATAACAGATTGAGCAGAATTACTAGTAGATGCCTCAAAATTCTTACCTTTTATACCCGTGGTTGAAATAGTTGTTTCATCTCCTGAGTCTGACCCCAAATCTTTCTGAATAGCTACAACAATCTTCTTCTTCTTTCCCTTGAACTTCTTAGGTCTCATCTCTAGATGCAGAATCCAAAAATGTTCATCATCATGCCCATCATTTTTACAGTGAGTGCATGAAGCTTTGCTTTTCTGTGCAGCGTTATCCTTCCTTGATTTCCACTTCTGCTTTCTTTTCTCTTTTCTTTTGCTTGCAGTGGGTTGGGATGGTCCCCCAACTTCTGGATTTCCATTCTTTCCTCTAGCTTCTAGATTAGTAGCTTGTACAGATACCTAATCTATACTAGTGGGATTAAACATGAGGATGGTATGCCTCATGTAGTTGTGTAGACCACTAATGTACTTCAACAGAGTTTTTGGTGAGTCTAATGAGATTCCTATAATCAATGATCTCTTTCTAAATTCTTGAGTGTACCCTTGCACACTTTGCCCTTTCAACTACTGAACAGTTTGCCAACTCATCATGGCTTGTTGCATGTAGTCCAATGGATAGAACTGCTTTTTGATTGCAGAAACAAATTTACTCCAGACAGAGATAGCCTTACCATGTCTTTTCATATCAGCTTGGGTTTTTCCTTCCCACCAAACCAAGGCAGTGCCTCCTAGGCGTAGGCTTGCCAGTTGAATCTTGCTCTTGTTTGAGTCGATGTTCTGTACTCTGCAATAAACATCAATTTGTCTAACCCAATTGTCCAACTTTTCAGCATTTAATTCTCCATCATATATAGGCAAATCAAATTTAACATCTAGCTTGATCAAAGATGTTTTCTTGTTATCCACAGGGCTATTAGGAGGTGTGAGAAAGCTTTCCTCTTTCCCTTTTCCTTTGGAGTGGTCATGGAAGTGAGACTCATCTTCTTCTTTGTCTTGTTTAGAACCTGATGAATCTTAATCCTTATGCTTTCTAAAGTCCCTATACATTTCTTTTACCATGGACTTTATGGCTAGGAAACTCTCTATGAATTGAGGGTCTGGCCCCACAGAACCTTCCTCTAACATTGTCTTCCGAGGATAGACTCTCCCAATTTCAGGATTAGTTTCGACCAACTCTCCTTCTCCTAATTTGAACTTTGATCTAGCGAGCATTCAATAGCTAAGCCAACACAAGCTTGTCTAACCTTACATCCTAAAGCTCTGATACCACTTGATCTGAAAATCACCCTATGAAGGATCTCAGTTAAAGATTTATTAAGTGAAGGTATTACAGAGTCATGTGTTGGTGTGTGTTTATGTGTGTTTATGTTATTTAGGCAACGGATTGATCAGATTGCAAATACACAGACACTTGAAATGGAAAACAACAGAGAAGTACATCAAGCAAATATAAAAACACAAGAATTTAATAAGGAATTCACCTTATCCTCCAGGGCTACATCTCCAGTTCAGCTCTCAGTGGTGGCCTTCTTTTATTGTGTCTTAAAGCAGAGAATTACAATGAAGGAGCTTAATATGAGTCTCCTGAAACAGAATTTGCTTGGTAAGGTGGTTCTTGGATTCCCCAAGCCACTAGAGTGCACAGACTCTTTTCCTCACCAGCTCTCCGAACTCTCTGGTATTTGATGGAAGGAGCCCAATGTGGTGCTCAGTCCTGATAGATCCTCTCAGGGATGGCTTGAATCTCTCAAGCTCTCTGGTGCTCGACGCTGCCATTGGTCAGCTTGACCCTCTGTCTTCTTTCTGCCTTTTTCTTTACTGTCTTTTCTCTGTTCTTCCTCTTTGTCTTCTTTCTTTTTTCGTGTCTTCTGCTTTGTCTGCTCATGGCTTTAAAGCCATTCGATCTCATGGATGTTCGATTCCCCTTCCACTTTCGTCAAATCGCCTGCTGCAGCTTCGCTCAGAGTTCCTTTTTTTGGCGTCATCATCAGGCTCACAGGGAGTGGCCACTTGTCCTCCTGCAAACTGCGCTAGCTTGCTTCGTCGGTTCAGTTTCTTAGTTACGTCATGGAATGAGTCATCCGCCACCTAGCCTTTTCCCCACGGTTTTCCTGACTCCCATGCGACTGAGTGCTCGGAGCCTCTCCTCCTTGAGGGGTTTTTCCCAGTGATGCGCAATTAGTGCTAAGCACATCAAAAACTACCTCCTTTTCCTGATCCAGGCTTCCCAGGGGCTAGTTTCGCTTCCTGTGCAGTTTCCATGGGCCTCGGTCAGCACACTTTGACTAAGGTCCTCGTCGTTCCATGTTGGCTGCTAACTGCCACTGTTTAGAGGTGTTTCTGATTGCTGCTCTTAATTCTTTGAGCCTGTCACGACCTGATACAGTCATGGTTTTTTTATAACTCTTCTTGGATCCAATTCGGATCACTTAAAGAAACTGATACTAAATGAGTTTCATACCATGCCATATTCTGACCACCCTAGATACCAAAAGACCCTCACGGCCATCAAGAAGTTTTACTGTTGGCCTAATTTGAAGGAGAGGTAGCTGATTTCATTGTAAAGTGCATGGAGTGCCAACAAGTGAAGGATGAATGTAAACACCTAACAAGATTATTGCAACCTATTCCCATTCCATAAGGGAAACAGGAAGTGATCTCCATGGATTTCATTACAAGATTTCCAAGAAAATCCAAAAAACATGATGCAATCATGGTGGTAATTAACATGTTATGTACGGTGGACGACTTCGTAGCAGTCAAATCTGCCAATTTAGCTAGTGAGGTGGATCAAATCTTCATTAGGGAGATTGTGAGATTTCATGAAATTCCCAAGAAGATTATCTCAAATAGGGATTCCAATTTCGCATCAAGGTCTTCGAAGGAACTATTTGTAGGCTTGGCGATAAAATTGGTCTTCAGTACATCTTATCATCTACAAACAAAAGTGAAAACAGAGAGGACAAATAATATCCTTGAGGACATGTTGAAGATTTATGTGGTGCACTAGTCAAAGAAGTGGGAAGAATACCTTCCATTAGTAGAATTGACATACAATAATGGGTACCAAGAATATTTGAAAATGAACCCATTTGAAACACTTTATGGGAGGAGTTGTAACACTCCTATCATCTTGAGTGATCTAGTGAATAAGGTCCTTTTTGGGCCTGATATGTTGAAAGGAATGGAACTAGAAGTGCAAACCATCATAAGGAACTTAAAGGTGGCACATGACATAAAAAATAGCTATGCGGACCAACATAGAGTGCATAAAGAGTTCCAAGTTGGGGAAAATGTATATTTGCGCATTAGGCCCAAGAAGGGTTCCTTGAATATTGGGTCATGTGCCAAGTTGGCACAACAGTTTTTTGGGCCTTTTGAAATACTTGAAAGGATAGGACCAATGGCCTATAGATTGGGCTTACCTCCATCAATGAAAATTCATGATGTTTTCCATGTTTCGTTGCTTAAAAGATATGTATGAGATGCTAATCATGTTATTGATTGGTATATTCTACATGTGGAACCAGAGGGAGTTCCAATCAGAACCATTATGCATCCTACAATAGAGGAAGCTTAGGATCCAAAATCGAGCAATAGAGAAACTCGAAGTGCAATGGAGGAACTTTGGGCCCACAGAAGCCACATGGGAAATGGATGATTACATACGAGCAACATATCCTTGTTTATTTGTTAATTAAATCAAGTGTAAATAACATTGTAAATACTGTATAGAAATTTATATAGAAAGCTCCATAAACAATATGTTTGTTTCAACATGTTTTTATTTTGTGTAAATGGTCATAAAACACTTAGGATGGTGTTCCCCCTAGGGGGAGGGGTTTTTGATAGCCCCAATCATTTCTTTACCATTATAAATTTTATAAATACTTTTGATAAAAAAAGATATATGGGTCGAGCCAAGGGGACACAAATTCTAGAGCTGAGGAGGGACAATTGCTTGGGTTTGATTTGAATTTGTTATGAAAACCAAGAGGTTGTTAGGTGTGCATATTCAATGCGCTATAATTATTCCATTAAGAGGAGTTGGGTGACAGGACAAGGGCCATTCTCTCCTGGAGAAAAATGCAAGCGAGAAGAGGACACCAAAATTAATTTGGGAATGATAGCATTGTTGAGTTGTGAAATCCAAAGAACACATGAGGAAGTGGGTTGTTGGTTGGATGTAACAAACATTAATGAAGAAGACCGTGGGGAGGAAGGTTTGACATCACCCCATGGGTTATGAATATTCAAATAAAAATATAGGAAAGCATGACATTGAAGATGTTATTAGATGGGATGTAAAAAAATGTGCATCGAAGGAAACAAATGGTACAAGCAGAGAGGAACATGAAGCAAATGATGGGAAAATAAGGGAGGAAAATAGGATATCATACCATGAACTACGAAGGGAGGAGAAGAGAATTCCCATGATTTATAGGAAGTGGAGGTTCACCCTTTGGATTCCCTTGCTTTATTTGAGGGTGGAGATAAAGTCTCTGGATACCCTTGCTTCATTGACGGTGGAGACAATAGTCTCTGGGTTCCCTTTCTTAATTCATGTTTGATACATATGTCTCTAGATTCCCTGGTGTAATTAAGGGTGTAGGTAGAGAACCTTTGGATTCTCTGATTCAACATCATCATGAAGAGCTATTGGTATCTTGATTTGTCATAGGGTGGAGGTGGTGGACCTATAGAGTCCCTTTTGAAGATTGAATATAGTAAACGCAGTTAGTGGGTGGAGGTAGTTGGTCCTCTGGAGACCCTGTTTCGGTTGTAGCTTCGGTTTTTCCCTTGAGCAATCGTCCTTAGACTTTGAAATTTGGCTTGGGGGTGACAACTGCAAGAACGATTTAGCTATAAGTTTCCTATGGTTGGGTGAAGAGTCAAAGTCCCAAACTTAGTTTTCTAGCTCATAATATAATATAAGTGTCTTCGTAGTAACATGTGCAAGTATCTCTTATGTTTATCTTGTTGTGCAAATATGTATGCCTTTGAGTGCATAAGATGTGACTTAATGAGAAAATGGATTGTTTAGGTTCTGATGGATTTCAAAATGGTAATAGTGGCATAATGGATAAGTTATTATTGTGAATGCTTGCACTAGAGCTCTGTGTGGGCTGGATGGTTGTATAAGAAACTTGCATGTTTATATTTTACCCTGAAAATATTAATTGTACAATAATGCTTGTTTGTGCTTAATTGAAATCTATTGTTGCATGTTGATCGTTGTGAAGTTGAACGGTTGATAGTATCAATGAGGATTATGTTATATGTCATAATAAGGCATTGTTTGGTCCCTTGAATTCTTCCAAGGGAAGGAATTGATCTTGTAGTCGTCCTAAGCCTGAATCATGGTAAAAAAAGGTATGACTATGTGAGACAAGCAAGTCTCTTTTAACCTATATGATGGCCCAAACACTGAACCTTAATATCTTAAATTATAATCTCAGGAGAGATACCCGATGACCTGTGAAGGCACATATACCACAAAAAAATTAGTTATACAGTCGCAGGCTAAGGGACAGACCAAGACGGGAAAGCTTATACGAGATAATGCTATGTTCCTACATTTATGAGCAAAGGCTCATATACATTGTCATACATGTATAGTGATTTATGGCCACGACTGAGTCTCATAAATCCTAGGAGAGATAACTCCAAGGGGGTTTCTTATCTATTGTCTATGCATAATTATATGCATGCATGTGAGGGTTGGAACCTCATCACTCTAGAGAAAGTGATTAATACCTTGTTAATCCTGTGACAAGGCAGTATAACCAAATTCTAGGGTGGGAGTGATATGAGCCATTAATAATAATCCATGTCACCACTGTTTGATGACCCCAACACTTTTACCTTGGAGGTTTCAAAGGGAGACCAAGGTAGAACTTTTGATATTTTACTCGAACGATGACGTGGTCGCCATGGGATCGATGAATGGAGACTTGTTTCCATTAGTGTAATGGGTGTGTAAGTCAGAGGGGGAGGGACATGTCGTATGGTCCAAGTAACCCTGAAAGTTCAAGTGCAAGGTACCCCAAACCTTTTCAAAGGAGCTCTGAGGGGAATCTTTGGGATTTTATTCTCGGGGTGAGATGACATTGCAGGCCCAACTCTAATGGAGTGGGTGCCACGAATTTTATTTATGCTCATTTATGCATTATGCTTCATAAGGCATGGAAATGCATGGATGAGTTGGTGGTTGGGGTCAAGCTGCCACATGGGTGTAGACTAGATTATCCATGTAGGCACCACATGGGTCCCTGCGAGTGCCACGTGGTAGGTCAGGATGACCCAACAGAGTTTAATAGCTCAATCCTTGTGGGTTTATAACTTGTGAATCTAGAATTGGATTGAGGCAAAATTGTATATCTCTTGAATTGTCTTGATGAGTAGAATGCAATGATATCATTCATTCCAATTTTTGGAAGAGTAAAGGAGGTAAAAAATTAAGGCCCCATTTCCATAACTTGATCTTGGAGATTGGTTCATCCTAGTAACTACCTTTTAGTAATATTAGTTGGGGTTAGGCATAGTAAGGGATATGTTACACCTACATATGTTATCATCTTATTTAATCAATAGTAAGAATGGCATACTTATTGATTACAAAGATCTAAGCATAAAACTCTTGATACTCTGGTTTACCTTCAGTTCATAGGATCATTACTTGAGGTAACTAGTCATAACAATTAAGTTTTAGGAGTCAATTATAATTGTTTGTAATCATAGCTCAAAGTTGTTTATGGTGGAATTTCAATTAACGTTAACAAGTTTAATATGTAAGGTAGGATTACTCCTGAGAGAGATGTTTAATGATTGGGACAATAATGTAAAGATTTGTATGAGTACCATATTTTCCTTCCTGGTGTCACTACTCTTCCAGTGAGTATCCGTAGCCCATGGTGTAGTGACCCTGACACCAAATTCCTTACCCCATTTCTAGATGGATCCTATAGCCTTGGAAAAGATACCTGCATTCCCATTTAGGATGATGTGAATATAGAATAGAATAAATTGCATTAAATCAGGATGTGTATGCACTATGGTTTACCTTAATACCACAAACTTTTCTCTATTGACAATGAGAATATATAGCCCCGGCAGAGATGTCTACATCCCCTGATCATATGTGCTGATACAATAGTGTGATTTGCGTTAAATTTGGAGTTTTAGCATTAGGTGCTACCTTAATACCACAGATCTTGCTCTGCTGCCAATGAGTGTTTATAGCTCCAATGGAGATGTTTGCATCCCTCGATTATATATGTAGTATCTTATCTATTATAACATAAAGGGATTCTATTTGATAGTGAATGTAAGTTTATGTACTCAAGTCATCAATATTTCTCATTAAGTATGTTAATTTCTCCCAGTTTCGACTCTACCCACACATAAACTATTTATATTTATGTTGTATGTGGATGTAAAAGTTTGAACCCACTGAAAGTGATTAGTTAGAATTGAGTATCTAATCCCTTTATTAGAACATGGTCACCTAAAGGAAATCCCCTTTCTGTTGAATTTTATAGTTATGTACAATCTTCATAATGTACAATTTGTACTTGTAAAGATAATAATATAAATTTGTGATGAAAGAAAAAGTGTTTAGCATGTCCTTCATGCTTGTGATCAAATACAATGTATTGATCTGATTATCTTATAAGGCACGCTTTTCATGGCCTTTTAAAAAGAAATAATTTAAATTTTAAAATTTAGTTAATACACCGCAAAGATGCCAATTCAACCCACCAATTGATCAGGTCAGCTCTGCCCCATGTGTCACCTATTCAGAGCCCCCTCCTATGAATGCATATAAGAAGACTCATCCTCCCTCCAAGGACATAATTCAAACCACACAAGATACACACATATGTTTGATCTCAAGTGAAGAAAGACAAGACAAGTGTATCAAAGCTTATGTGGCTTAACTTTGTTGAAGAAGAGATTTTTTTTGTCTTATCTTTGTTGAAGAGGAGCAAAAGACTATGGGATATCTCTGTGCTAGAGGAGTGTGTTCCTGTGATTATGTCTTTGTGCTAGAGGAGAGAAATTTGTGATAATTATAGGTATGTGCTAGAGGAGCAAATGTTTTTGATATACCTTCTGTGGAAGCCAACGAATCTTTGTGATATATCTTCTATGGAAGCCAAGGAAACTCTATGATATATCTTCTGTGGAAGCCAACACAATTCTGTAGTATATCTTTGTGGAAGCCAACAAAGGTATGTGGTATATCCTTTGTGAATGAGGGACGAATATACTCTATGAAGAAGACCAAAATATGTGGTATATACCTCTGTGGAGAAGCTCAAGTCATTGTGGAGAAGAAGTCTAGCATCAAGTCTGAATTTCCTATGGGTTGAAGTAGTTTACAAGCTTGAGTTTGTTGAGGTGTTACTATGAAATAAGAAGGTAGAAACTAGGCCTCCATCACAGACCTTGATCAAGCTACTCAAGAAGGATTTTATGGACAAATAAAGGAGGTCTAACTCGACATCTTTATGGTTTCCTTGTGATAGTATCTTGTTGGTGAGTATGACCATAAGCATTGAATTTTATGTATCTCTTGTTGAACTGAATATTTCTCTAAGAAGAAGGTTGTTGGGTTTTCCCAGGGTAAACGTTGTGTCTCTATTGTGCATTGTGATATCTACTACTTCATTGTATTTATAGTTGAATTTTTGAATGTGTAATTGCTCAATGACACATTGAAGTATATTATCTACATTATTGGAAGTAGTTATCAAGTTTCAGAAATAAAGTGATAGTATATTTTTGCACTTGAAAAATCAACACTTTCAAACTACTAGCAAGAACATAATCTTTTAGTGATATTTCCCAAACTCATCAAGACAATTAATACTAAGTATAGATCATCAATAAATAAATAATTCTTGCTATGATCAATTAAGGTATTCAAGATACAAGGACTTCAATTTTATTCATTCTAACTTTGAAAAATAATTGTGTAAGAACCATAAATTTTTTATTTATTTACAATATATACATTATGGTTTCAATAGAAAAATTTATCAAAGAAATCAAACAACCAATGAAACTAGGTTAGTAACTTACCAAATCCATACCTTGTACTTCGATGCTTGATGCTTATCCAGAATAGGAATATGTTAAGTGACGACAAAAAAATAGTAAAATATCTCATTTAACTTACTTCCCAAAAAGAAGTAGATGTCTAGGTAATAATAATACATCGATGTTCTTCTAAAAACATATTCCGTTCATTCCCCCCACAAAGTTATGGTACTTTGTGTGATTGTTCATTTGATAAGACCTTCCTGACATGAATGTATCTACAAGACATTCATAATTTACTTCCCTCTCACAACTATATGAAATCATACCAAGGTTAGTCATATGAAAACTCAAATCCCTTTGAGATTCATGCTAATAACAACATGAAGAAAAATCATTGATAGAGTGATGCATATTATTACAAATTTTCTTATGTTTCAAACTGTTTGAAAAATGATTCATATTTTCCATTGTTTCCAATAAGGATTCAAGATTGATGTCCAAAGTATGAGGTGTATATGCATTTTCAACATATATTCTAATAACATTATCACGAATATGAACTTAAAGTATTCCTTCCAACACTTTAATGAGTTGATTTACAATATAAATTAACATGTGTGCTCTTTCAAATTAATTTTAATCATTTTTTTTTGTATGCATGCATAATTTGGAAGGTGTTATCAAAGGGTTGATCTATAAATGGTGAATTAAATAATTGTATACCATTTATAATAAAGTTTTGAGACAAATCATTTACATTTTCATGCACTAGAATATTTTGAAAATATTTCTCATTAATGACAATGTCCTTATCAGTATCTTTAAAGTCCATATCCAAAAAAGTATGTAAAATTTCAATTGATTTAAGAAATGGATTAGTGTAGATATATGAGAAAGAGTCACTTATAGGAATTTTATATTATTTAGACAATTCTTGATCACAAACCTTTAAAGAATGTTCTACCTACTGTTTTCCTTGCATATTATGATTGTAATAAGAAAAGGGGAAATAAATACTATTAGATTCATCATCCTATGCATAACTATCATATATATGTTCATTATTATGAAAATGAAAAAGTGTTATGTCAGTTACATGCTTATGTTGATTATGATTATTAGTTTCAAAGGTACCATAGTTACACAATGATTGTAAACTAGAACTTGTATATGAATAATCACCTATTTCAAGATTGTGACAAGGAATTAGTTGTTCATCATCATATATTGGCAATTTAGAATAACTAACATGAACATCAAATGAAACAAAATCAAAACTATTGAAGACATCATCACATGTCTTTTCTTTTATAATAGATGATTGAGATAATGTGGATTATTCCTAATCAGGTGTCGTAGATGTAACTTCTTTGAAATCACTTTATTCACGAACTTCATTAGTATTATGATCATGGAAGTCAAAGAGATAAACCAAATTCAACATTGGTCATTAAATTGTGAGATTCTTCAAGACATAGATGTACTTCTTGATTTATAATATAAGGCTTTTTTTGGTAATTAAAACTTGAGATTATCATGTTAATTTCAGATTCTTCGTCACTAACATAATGCTTGCTTTCTTGAAACCCTAAATCAAAATTATTAGCATGTTCTCTCAAATTGCAACAATCTTCACTGAGTGACTTAGAGAGATACATACTTGTATAATGTTGATGAAATATTACATGAAAGTCCTTCAAAGAAGAAATGCTACTAGGAGGAAGTGCCATGTACCATCGTCGGGAATCACCTTCAAGGGAGAACATGAACAACTTATTTTGAATGTCTTTGTGATAAACTCTAATGTCATATATACACTCATGGAAATCAGTCAAATGTTGAGCAGGTTCTTCATCATCATTTTCTCGAAAGCATGTAAGATATTTGTCCCTGTTATAGACATTTTTGGGCCCTACAACCCCAAGCATGAAATGTCCATAAACCAAGGGCTCCTAAGTCCCTAAAAGTGTTGTTCTAACCCCTAAAGGAACAAGGTCAACAGATTATAGCTTCTCCCAGAAGTTCTCCATGAAAAACTGCTCAAAATTGGTCAAAACAGGATCATTTCAGCTGCTCCACTGGCCAAGTGCGTTGCATCTCACCTAAATACACTGTGTGGGTGCGTTGCATTTCAAAAATCCCTTCTATGGGGTGCGATGGGCGAGAAATGACAAATGGCAGTGTCATTCCGCGAGGTGGAGAGGCAATGGAAGCTTCCAGAATCTTCTCCTGTGACACTTGCCTCACTGAATTCGACCAAGGATGAGTAAGAGACCATCAATATCCAAGTGGAAGCAAGAACTATCAGAGGGAAGACACTAATCAAATCATGAGCTGACTCATCTCCATTACAGACATCTATATATGGATCCCTCATCCCAGAGATCCAGAGGCTGGAATTTTGCATATTGTAAGGAATTGTTGTTGGTTTCTTGAGACAAACATCAGATTGTTGGGTGATCTAAGCTTTGTTTGAGGTGATGAGGGGCTTCTTTGCTGGGAGGTTGATGCTGGGTCAGAACAACTGGTTGTAACTCCTCTTGGCTCTTTCTTGTTTTATCAATAAAAGCTATTCAAGTTTTCCTCCATGCTCTTGTGTCATTGATTCTTGCTACATTTGTATGGTCAATTTACATCTGATCCTAGATTGTTTATGATTATAGATCCATGTCTTTGTATAGTGTTATGCTTCTGTGATCTTACAGGTACTTTGTGAAGCTGGGCGTGCAAGGGAGCAGGTAGCTAAAGACTATCAAAGAAGAGGGGAATCAAATCAGGAGATTAGCGCAAGACAGAGGTTGGTCTTTCTGTTCCTCTCTATCTATAATTCATAAAGGAAAAACGAAAGTAGCTTTTCTCTGTTTGTTTCTAAGGCAGCTGTCACACCTTAGTGGGATAGAGCAGTTCTATATAGACACTTTTCCCTGTAACAAACTGGCGACTCCACTAGGGAGATAATTAGTTTGTTTGTTTATCATTCTTTGTTGTCTATTTCATAAACTTACGGGTAGCATTCGAACTGCATTTGCCATAGCAAATGCAAAGTAGATAACTGCTACTTCAATCCATCTACTGGATATGTTTATGATTTAAACAACTGATTCACAAACTATCTGATTGCCCTTGTGATAGCTCTTAGATCCTCCTTAGATCTACCCCTGATTGTTGCATTACTGATTGCTTTTTGCTCGGCCAAAACCCAAGAACTGAACTGCAAACTGTGACCCAGAACCCAAACAGAGTCTCGTTTCTGGCCCAACGCAGGTACTGTTCAGAGAATCTGAACTTCAGCGCACTTCTCGAGTGGACAAGGTGCGCTGCATTTCAAATTCTCTGTGTTACAGGTGCGCTGATCAGACTAGGCTCTGTGCAGTTTTGGTTTCTGTGATTCATTCTTTCCAGTTCTATTCCTGAATTTTGCTGCCTGTGATCAGTATATTTCTGTTTGAAACCCCTTTTCCTTGTTGTTATTCCGCCTCCTTTGTACAAAAGAACTGCAGATGTTTTTGTGTGTTTGTTGAGTCGTTTACAATTCTCCTTTGAAAAATTAGCATAATCATACTGTCGTCCTTTGATTTGAAACTGTCGCAAGTGTCGATTTCAATCGTAGGAAAGAGTTTGATTGCTGTTGATGGTTGATTATCCTGTTACTATTGTTTTTGGTCTGAATTTGTAATTTTCTAGTGTCAAGAACAAGTATTCATTTTAAAATCATAAAGTGTTGTGATCATCTCCATTTTTGATTTCGAAAAGAAACTTGTTGATATTTGTCGCTTGAAAAGAAATTCAAATTTGTGCATCAACTTTCTTTTTAGCATTCATATACTAAGAAAGTCGAAAACAAATACATGCATTTGCATTTGCATATAGACAGTCTGATTGGCTTGATTTAGGAAAGTGCATTTAGAGTGTGCTCTTTTCTCTTTGTGAAAAGATTTTGTCTTTCTTTTCCTTAGTAGCTAGGATTTTCATTGCACAAAGAAGATAAAAAGTTTGTTTATCATCTTAGATTGCATTTTAGGAATTACATCTACATCTCGCGGTGAACCTGAAAGGCAAACTTCATAAACAAGATCAACTTAAAATAAATTCAATGAATCTAACAACGCTCTGGAACTTAACGCACAACATTTAGAAGTCTAGGCTAGAGACGTATTCCGGCGTCGTAAAGCCTGGTAACCGTTGTTCTCACTGATGGTTGGGTGATTCCTCCACTTTGAGATGATAAGTGCCAGTACGGACTTGTGCTCCCACGTACCGTCGAGTATATTTTGGGAGACCCCAATAGGCTTAATCCTTTATCCATAGGAAGCCATGTCTGCCGCCCTATCGATCGCAATGCACTGAACACAGCATTCGGGAAGATTGACTGTCGTACCGTAAAAAGTATTCTGCAGTTTTACAATTGGTTTGGTAATCCCTCTACCTAGATTTCAAGAGTAATCCCTTTCGTTCCTTTTCAGAATCCTTAACAGAAAAGGTCCATCTGAGCACTTGTCACTTCAAGCTCATTAAAAATCGAAGGAGACTAGAGTTATCTTTTGTTTTTTCTCGACTCTTAAAAATTGAAAAAACAAGTTGTGTCAAAGCGTCTAAAATTTATTTTAAACGGAATACTCATTACCCCTTTCCTACGTTGATCTTGGGTTGAGAAAATGGAGTCCACCAACCAAGGAATTCCCCTAGGAGGAAATCCTAGTCCCTTCTCCTCTTGGGGAGATGTTGGTGCACCCCATATGGCCACATTGTCGCTTCCAGGACTAACAATTGGTTTGCCTGTATGGATCTTCTCAACCTCTGTCGTTCAGAACACCACAATTCCTGAACAATCGAATCGGCAACTAGACGAGTCCAGAGTTACCCACCAACCTTCTACTTCCTCTAATTCTTCCTCTCCTCCTTCCTCTTCACTTGATGGGGCTGGTAAAGCCAAAAGTCAAGTACCTAAGGAGAAGAAGGAAAAGAAGAAGAAAGAGAAGAAGAAGAAGGAGCCAAAATTGAATGGGGGCAAATGAGTGTCGTCTAGCGAAAATCCACACACTACACCGACCAGGCCTAAATCGCCATGTGTCATTTGCAAAGGAGACCACTATCACAGAGATTTTCCTTGCATCCCTCGGATCTTAAGGGACTGGTCTCCTCGTTTTCACGACCCAGTGTCGTCAACCTCTGATGGTCATGTTGAAAATACACCGTCAACTAGTGAAAGTGAAGCCCCAGGACAAAAAGGAAAATATAGATTTCCTTGTAAACTGTGTGAAGGTGATCATGCCGTCCACCGTTGTCCCTTCTTAGACGAAGTTAAAAGAGTTTTGGACGATCGTCCGGTTTCACCGTTACGACTTCCTCCTGGATATAAAAAACTCTTGCCGAGTCCGTCACTGGTTGAAAATCTGGCTGGCCCACTCAGGTGGTCAGCTGAAGCATCTATCATTGAAGATAAACCATCTGAACCCATACCAGACGAAAGTCAAAAGGTCGAGGTGGCAGTTGACCCGGTCTTGCCTTCAAAGGTTCCATCTTCAGATGATACAGTCACTGAAAAGAACAAGGATGACACCGTCCAAATTCTTTTCATAAGCACAGACTCCAACGAACATGGGGGAAATTTACCCGTTCCTTTACCGCAGGAAGGAAGTTCGTCAGAGTCGTACCCGGCCATTTATTCGGTCCCACCTCCAAGCAACCTAGTTGTCTCCTTCGACTGGAATCAACTAGGCAGACCCCGTTTACCAGCTAGTGTACCATTCCGAATCATTGTTCAAATATATAGAATGGTTATGGCTGGTACCATCATAGATGAGGGGGCTTCTGTGAGTATCCTTTCCTCAACTGCTTGGAAAGCGCTTGGTTCGCCATCGCTTTTGCCTGAGATGAGAAATCTAACAGGTTTTGATAAAGGAACCAGTCGACCGTTAGGGATCCTTCCCAATGTGCCCATAACATTGAGAGGGAAAACAGTTCACATGAACGTAATGGTAGTTCAAGGACCCCTGGGAGAAATTGTCTCCTCACTCTTTAGAGTAATGTGTTTTCCGCACGAAGGAAGAGTGGTCAAGCTCGTAGACCAGCTTTCATTTCCTGGATCATACAGAGCAAATAGTCATATACCATCCCTAAATGGTCTTTTCACGCAAGAAATGTCTCAATCCCCGGTCCGTCCACCCGATGAGCGCAAGTGATTCGGGGGGACATGACTGAAACCCAGGGGGCATGCACCCTGGTCTGCTTCGGCAGGAAAACTTCGGGTATAGGGTAGGTTTCCGCGAGAAAATATGACTAGTATGTACTCCCGTCCATAATTGGAAGAGGGGGTTATTCTAGAACAAGATTCTCTTGTCAAAGTTATGTGAGTGGAATACCCTCTCTCCCTCCCTCTCCCTCTCTCTCTCCCTCCCTCTCCCTCCCTCTCTCTCTCTCTCTCTCGCTCTCTCACTCTCTCGCTCTCTCTCTCTCTCTCTCTCTCTCCTCCCTCTCTCTCCCTCTCTCTCCCCCCCGCTCTCTCTCTCTCTCTCTCTCTCTCTCCTATATATATATATATATATATATATATATATATATATATATATATAAAGGAAGTACATGTGCCTACTCATATATTAACATATGTACAAATTCGAAACTCTATCTAGTGAAAACCATGAAAATTCTAGCCATTATCAAAGATATACAAAAATCTGCATGTCTCTCACAAATGTCCTAGATGTTTCCTTATATTATCCTCTTCAATCAAGCACAACTTGTAGCACAAGGGTTTTAAAACCCCAGCCTTCTTTTTTCATAAGGATTGCTGAAGAACAATTCTTCCATATCCTTCGAGATTTGTTACAAACCCTAGCTTATTGGATTTCTTCAAGGTGAAACTTTGACCCTAGAAAACCCTTAAACTTCTTTAATAACCCTATCTCTTTAAAGAAATGGAATAATACAATGAAGACTACAAAGAGAGAGAGAGAGAGAGAGAGATTAACTCCACTCACATACTTAACACAGGATGATCAGTAAATAGTTACTGAAAGAACTCTCTCCTTCCTCTATGGAAATGAGAGATAAGGGAGGCCAACGATAAAGTGAGTGGAAATCCTTACAAAAAACCTATATCTAACTAGTGGGTCCACATGTGAAGTGATTTACTCAAATTTCATTAGTGAGCAAGGCTAAGGCATGTACTCTTCATGAATTGTGTCCAATGCTCCTCAAAAATCTTTTAAAACTACAACATTCATCCAAAGCAATGAGCTCATCGGGTTTTACCACTACATGACCACCTTGTGAACCCAAGTGTCCTCATGTCAAGTACAAGCCTCCAAGAAAACAACCAAGTGTGCCAATGACATTTAGGGGTCAATTGTCTCTTCTGAAATGCCCAATGCTCATCCAAAGCTATCAAGAATAACTGACCAAGCTATCAAGGTCTTCAACACTTCCACATGTTCATGTCCATCACAAAACAAGAAAGGGTCACCCATACACCATGGACCTAACATCATTTGAAGAATCTCCTAGCAAGAAGTAAATGCTTTTGAAGTAACCTTGAAAGCCGACACTTCCTTTTTACGAGGAAAATGTTTGCATAAGCACCAACGTTATTCCTTCACAGATTCACTCAAATTTATCATCTATAGATTTATAACTATTTTACTCACATAATCAACCATTGGACCATAGGAATAATCTTTTGACCATGCATTCCTCCATTAAAGTCGCAATGCTCATAAAAGGAAGAAGTCAATTCGATATGTGTAGCATATCCCCTAGGAGGTATACTCATCCTCACTAAAGTTTAGGGTGCTTCTACATGGTATCTGATGATTAGAGTTGTCATTGATTTTAAAGTGGAATTGAGGAGGTATAATCCATGAAGTAAATTGGATGGAAATTGAATTGGTCCTATCAAGATTGTTTCTAGTGAATATGAATTATGTGCTGCAAGGATGTGAAACCTTGGCTAGATCATGAGACATATATGCAAAAGCTTGAAGAGGTTGTGGGGAATGTACAAATGCCCAACTTATTTTGGGGAGTTTCAAAGATTATTTTTGTAGGATATGACATTAAGAAGCTTCATATAATGATGAGTATTAAAGATGACTTGGAGTCTTTTGATTATCTTATTGAGGAACACCTAATCGATGAACTAGAAAATGAATACATTTAGAGATATGACATTGTCTCATTTAACATAATCTAATGATGTAGGTAGCTTCATTTCAAAGAGACTACACAATGACTATGTATTGTATTTATGAAAAAAAACCACTTCGTTGAGTTGGATGAGTGTACGAATGGAGTTTCTTGGAGAATTTATTTGAAGTTCCTTTTATACCACATGTCACATGTTAGAATCCCATCATAGGCAATATGAAAAGACATACAAATATATAGAAATACGTAATAAAATCATATCATGGGCATAATTCACTTACATACCTTGATCACAATTCAAGCTTGATCACATGTTCATGGTGGTTCATGAAATACCAACACACATTTATAGTTACATAACAGAGCAAGATAATAGAGCATAATAGTTTCAAAATTACTTTCAAGAAAAATTCCATTAAACTTTACAAGTGACTCCTAAAAAAATTCAAACATGACTTGTGAGTTACATCCATGAAAATTAACCTAATAAATCTATAATTAAACTCTCGGAAAAATTGGCTTATGCATAGGTCAGATTCAACAATGAAAATAAGTCATCCCTCCCCCAATAGACATGATGTTTCAGGTTATGTGATTGACCAATATAAATAGAGGAAATTTTAATGGTAGAAGTGTCCTCAGACACGTAATTTTATTAATCAGAAAAAAAAATAAAAATAAATAAATAAATAAATAAAAATAAATAAATAAAAATAAAAAAATAAAAATAAAAAATAATAATAATAATAATAATAATAAATAAATAATATAAATAATAATAAATTAAATTAAATTAAAAAAAATTAAAAAATAAATAAAATTACATAATCTGATTTTGCAAGAGTTTACACCTGAACATCCAAACACTCTTGCAATGAGCTATTTATAAGCTCCATGTCCTAACTACATCTAATTATGGATCACTTATTAAATAACAAGTGTCCATTTACAATAAATGCTATTCAAACCAACTAGCTAACAAATCTCCTAAAATAGAGCCTAAGATACGACACATTTGGAGAGTCATATCTAGTTACAACAATATACTAATTCTAAATGATTAAACATTCTAGAATAATAATTATTAATTTAATATCTTAAATTAATAATTATTTTATTTTAATTTTATAACCTATGATAAATTGTATTTTTGGATCATCTAACATTCCCCCCTATGATCCAAAGATACATTACAATAGATACCAAGTTCATCCCTGAACTTAGTAAATTTTATTCTACCAAGCGGTTTCGTGAAAATGTCGGAGATCTGACCTTCAGAAGGACAATAAATTGGCTTGAGGACATCTTTGGCAATGAGAGATCCGATATGATGATACTTGGTGTCCACATGCTTTGTCTTTGAATGAAAAACTGGGTTCTTGGCAAGTTTGATGGCTGACTGGCTGTCAATGAATAATGATGTAGCTTCTGCCTGAGAAATTCCCAAGTCCTACAAAATTCTGTGCAACCAAACAATTTCACATGTTGCTTCCCATGCTGAAATGTACTCTGCCTCTGCTGAAGAAGTGGCCACTGTAGCTTGTTTCTTACAACTCCAAGATATTGCTGTTGACCCCATGTTCATTAAAAAACCTGATGTTGATGCTCAATCATCAATACTCCCAGCAAAGTCGACATCAGAATATCCACCAAGTACAAAATTTTTAGTCTGTGTAAAGAAAACCAAAATCTTTTGTTCCTTGGATATATCGAAGAACTCTTTTGGCTGCATTCCAGTGGTTGTCTCGTGGTTCCTGCATAAAACCTGAAAGAATACTGACTGGATAAGATAGATCAGGATGATTATTTGTCAAATAAATCAAGCTGCCAATCAACTGTCTGTAAGTTGTACTGTCCACCTTCCCCCCCCCCCCCCCCTTCAAACTTTGAAAGTTTCAAGTTTTGCTCCATGGGGGTGAGAACGGGCTTACAATCCTACATGCCAAGTCGCTGAAGAACCTTTGCTGCATACTTACTCTAAGAAATGAAAATATGATGCGAACGTTGGAAGACTTCAACTCCAAGATAATAGTGAAGTAATCCCAAATCTGTCATCTTAAAACCTACATGTAACTCCTTTTTCACCTGTGCAATATGATCATCATGGTTGTCAGTAATGATCAAATCATCTACATACATAAGAAGAATTACCAGATATTTTCCCTGTTGTCGCACATCCAAAGTATCATCAGATTCACTTCGTTGAAAACCAACTTTCTTAAGGTATTCATCCATCTTTGCATACCAAGCTCGGGGAGCTTTTTTTAATCCATATAAAGCCTTGATCAATTTGCAGACTTTATGTTCTTGTCCTTCAATTTCAAAACCTAGCGGTTGGGTCATATACACTTCCTCCTGTAAATCCCCATTGAGAAAAGCACTTTTCACATCCATTTGATGAGCTTTCCATCCTTTGTAAGTGGCCAATGCAAGTGTTAATCGGATGGTGTTCCATTTAGCTGTAGGAGCAAAAGTTTCCTCATAATCAATGCCTTCCTGCTACGTAAAACCTTTTGCAACAAGTCGTGCTTTATACTTTTCAAGTTCTCCCTTCTGATTATACTTAATTTTGTAAACCCATTTGCATCCTATGGGTTTAACATTTGGACATTAACTCATACAAGCAAGAAAATAAGCAAAGGGTATCAGGTATGAGGACGAATAGAGGTTCATATCTCATGAACCCTGTGGAAGAAACACTTGATTTTGGGTTTTGGTTTATGTGGTTATGGTTTATTCTTGAAGATGTTTTTGGAGCAGACTTTGCCTATTTTGGAGGATCAAATTCAGCCTAACTTCAACTCAATTATTGCACAAATTTCAGCCTAATAAAAACTTGTATTTCAACCTAAATCTTGACGAAATTTGGTCCCTTAGTGGCCAACGAAATTCAACCTTGTGGCAAGATTTATGGACTGTGATATTTCGGCCCTGAAGCTAGAATTATTCCTTCCTCAGACCTGAGGAAAAGAGGGGTATTATTCCTGTGCTTTGACCATAACTTGGAGCTAATTTTTTTGTATACTCTAGCAAAATTTGGATTGGGTTTATGTATCAAACTTGGATCTAACTTTGGGAAGATTTAGGATAAGATTTGATCATTCCTTGAGCATATTTTAAAAAAATTCTTTGGATTAGACCTTAAGGAAGACTTGTAGAGTTTTTTAGAAGACCTTGAAGTATCATTCTAGATCATATATTGAAGCTTACCTGAAGTATATTTGGAGCTAACCTTAGATCTTTTTGAGCTAGTTTTGTAGAAATCAATAAAGATCTTTGAAGCAGCTTCCAGAGACCCCTTGTTGCAGACTTGAAGTTGACTTTATGACACATATTGAAGCCTATTTTGAATACCATTTTGGAGAATCTATTGAACACAATTTGTTGGAAGTATTTTGGAATTTTTGGAGCCTTGATTATCTTAAGAGGATTGGAGTTCTCATATATATATCAGCTTGGATCCCAACTTAGATTGAGAGGATCAAAGTCCTCCTATATAGATAAGGTTGGATCCTGACTTAGATTGAGAGGATTGGAGTCCTCATGTATATATCAAGTTGGATATTTACCTATATTGAGAAGGTTGGAGTCCTCATTCAAGGTGGGAGCCTTGAAAGAATTGAATTTTTGTAGTGGCTGGAGCCAAATTTTGAGGATTGGATTCCTCACCATTTGAACTATATTAATATAAGATATTTTTGTTTTATTTCTAATATACCTTTTGTTTTCTATTGTGAAATAATTTAATTATCTTAATATAACAATTGAAAGAAGTATTAATTCACCCCCCCCCCCCTCCAATATTTCGAACAATTGGTATCAGATCTAGTTCCTTTAGTCTCAACCTAACAACTTGAAGGAAGATCCCCAAGAAGAAATGGAAAAGTTAAGAAGTAAAGCCTCCAAACCCTTTAAGATATCTCCTCCTTAGTCATGAAACCAAAAGTAAATTAGGTTGGAAAAACTCCCTTGTTTGATGGAACAAACTATGTGTCATGGAGCAAAAGAATGCAGTACTATTTGATGACTCTAGGATATGAGGTATGGGAATCAATGGTTATAGGAAGCACAATGATAGAGGAGTAAAAATAATACAATAAACAATCCATGAAGGCATTCTTAAGTAGTCTATCATATTCTATATAAGGCAAGAGGGGTTAATGTTGTTCAACCAAAATTATTTGGGAAAAGTTGTAAAATATTTATGTAGAGGAATCTACCCTTGTGGCAACTAAACCGGAACTAGAATATGCAGAACAAGAAATGATCAAGACTTAAAGAATATAGATAAAGGTACTTTTAAATTTCCATGACACTCTAAATATCGATTAAAAACACACTCAAATGCGACAACACTTCTACATTGCACATCAGAATAAGCACAACAGTGAATCAACTAGTACACAAGATAACTATTTTTAACCCAACTTTTTTATATTACAAATATTTAGTACAACAATCATAGGGATCTCACACCAGGGATCATGGCCCTTAAAATCATATCTGATACCAAGACAACTAGGGCTTGGTATCAATAACAACTATGGTGAACAATCTACCCTAAACAAAATACAATTGACCTACTTGCTAATGTAGTGCTTCCACATGCCTTTTAGTCCACATATTACCTTGAAAATTTATGGAATTACTTTTCCTTCCCTTCTATAACTCCATAATCTGCCACTATTAATGATCACAAATCCTTTAGGTCACTCAACTTTGGCCCAACACAATTTACCCTCTAGTTGCTCTTTGGTCCTTCAAAGAGTTTAATACATAAGGTCTTCACACTAATGCCCAATTCTTTCACATTGTTGCTCCAAATATGAGATATATTATGGATTTGGAGGCTTCCTTCTTATCACTAAAATGACCTTTGCAACTCAATGAACTAGGGCTCAACAACTAGCCCTCTTAACTGCCCTTTCTTCCTTCAAAGGTCAACCCTTAGAGCTCCAAATAACCTGCCCTCCTAACAACCCTATTGTCTGAACCAAGAGCATAAAAGAATATGAAGATAAAGAAAACTCTAAAGTAGAAACTGAAGTAGACCTTATAGCAGAACTTGTGGCGTATCTAGAAGAAATAAATAGATTGAAAGAAGAAAATGGAGATCCTAAGAAGATAATGCAAGAATTTGAAGAAAAGAATCAAGAAATTTATGGTAGAAAGGAAGAAATTTTCCTCCTAAAAATCCAATTAGAAGAAGTAGAAAGAAGAGAAGGAATTTTGATTAGTAATCTCAAAGAAAGATTTGAGGATTATAACAACATTGAAGTAGAATTTGGTCAAAAAAAGGGAGACATGAAGAAGAAGTCATATGTTTGAAAGTTCAACTGGAAGAAGCAAAAAGACCAGAAGAAGTGATGAATATCTAGTTAATGAATAAAGAAGAAGATTGTGAGAGGCTTGAAGAAGATATTGTTTCCTTATGAAGTTGACAAGTTCAATAAGAAACTGAAAATATCTCAAATATTGGATGGTATTCTCAATTGTCAAAGATCACCATTTGAAATATCAGGTCTTGGCTATACAAGTGAGACTTCATGAAAAGATGATGAAATCCCTAAGTCACCTAAAATCAAAATTAAGATCAAACTTGAGAGCTCTAGTCCTAGTGAAAGAAAGAAAGGAAATCAAGATGAGTGTTGAATAACCACTTCACCAAGAAGCCATATAGTTAATCTCAAGGGATTCATACACATTGCAAGCAATAGTAAGGATCAGAAAAGGCACGAGCCTCCCCCGAGGCAGAAGAACTTCAAAATATCGTCATGAAAATGATACTCATCGAGGTACATAAGGATATTCTCTAGTTATTAGTATTCTTGCACTAATTTAGGTCATAAAGCTAGAGATTGTAGAGCATACTACAAGAATGATTGTAAATATTTCCATAGAAACCCTAGAAGGAAGCCTGCAATCAAATAAGACAAAATCCGTAATGGATTTGGAAATATAAATTATACCTCAGTTGCTCCATTATCCAAGATAGAATGATATCAATGTCACAATTTTGGACATGAAGCTTGAGATTGTAGAAGTAGAATGAAGTGGTTTCCCTTGGGGAAAAGAATGAAGTGGGTTCCTAAGTAAATCAAAGATAAAAAAATATCTGAAAATCTTACCAAGGTTTGGAGAAGAAAACTAGAGGAAGCCCCTTTGGTCCCTACACATATTGAATATATAGATATCTTTGAAGATGCCATGACATATGAAGAATAAAAAACTGAGTTCCCTGGCTTAAGTCAATGAGGAAAATGCAGAAGGAAATAAATCATTTGTTGTTGGAGATATGAAGCAACATTAACACAAAGTAAATACTTTGAAAATTTCCCTAGAGGATCCCATGGCCTGAACAATCTTATCTCCTCTAAGAATAGTGTATTACCTACCTCCATTCTACACGACCGTCATAAGCCTTTGCTTAGGGTTACCAAAGATATTTTTGAGTGTGTTTTGGAGAATTCCACTTATGCGACTATTAAAGAAGAATATCAAGATGTTGCAGATAATAGGTTGACTATGTTGACGATATCAACAGGCACAAGAAAGTAGCATATATATTTTATATCAATGACTTTACAATGCAAATTCCAGTAGATGGAAAATATGGTTATGATATATCTCAACCTTCACCAGGAAGCTTTGCAAATGTGTTGCAACCTACCATATGATCAAGAACATCAAAGGTGTTAATGTTTCCATTTTTGAAGAAAGAAAAGTTGTATCTTGTCTACACAATATATCTTATATTAGATCCATTCTTCATACTAAGCCTCTTGACATTGATTCTATGCATTATATTTCCACTTTGAGTGGTGAGATGGTAATGAATTCTCAGCTTGTGATGGCTCCCTAGTCATTAAAACTATTGGATACATATCATAGATTATCTCAATTTGACTTTGAATAAGTATATACCCCTATCATATATGGCATAGTAATATCCATTGAAAGAAATTACAATGATTTTACTCCTCCATCCATTAGAAGACATCATGGAAGCAATGTTTTCTAGATGTGACATCTTGATGGTTGGCTCAGGTTCTTGTTAGGATTTTGATTATCTGAACGCAAGACTAGGGTTGAATCATTTAGAGAGTATAGTTCATATCAGTTATAGATGGGGTGAGAACTCATATAATAGAGTGAGGATTTCAAAACCTACAGTTGCATAGATCATTGATTATGAGGGTGATGGATCTCTTGTATATTTTTTTTATCTAATCAGTTTTGGTATACATATTCACCTGTATCATACTTATAAGAGATATTTATGCAAAAACATATGTAAAAAATAATGTGTTTCTCTCAAGAAGAGTTGAATTCTGATAGATACCTGCATCACAAATGGATATTGAAGTCATTTTCCTTGTGTAGAAATTTTGAATAATTTAACACATATTCAACAGAGATTATCCTGATCATGTACTATTGCAGAATACATACACAATACATAAGCTCCTCTACGTTGATCATCAATATAGCAGCATCAATAACAATAAAACATCAAGAGCATTCACACATTAACACAGTATGTAACCCGGGGAAAGCATCTCGCTAAAAACCCCAACTATCTGTATATTAATGATTGAGTCATGTAACATTACACAGTATAATACTTCTCACAAGTATCTCCACCTCTGTTACACACAATACAGCTCAGATCTGATCTCCAAATCTCTTCCACTGCTTGCCTGCCTCCACTGCTCAATACCTGCTCAAGAACTGATGAGAATGGCTCACCAAACTCGTTTTTCACCTGCAAAATAGTCACTCACACTTTGTTGGATGTGAGCACAAGCTATAATGTGGGCAAATACGTGAGCAAACTCATTGGCATACTCAATCCCTTGATTGTGCAAGATCTGGTGCACAACTATAGTCACAACTGATAGCAATCTGATTCTCTACCACCTATCCCTGTTGAACTGAACATGCACTGACATGCAACTGAGTTAACTGATGTATTCATTAGTTGTATTATGAGTTAATAACTTGTGAATTAATTAATAACTAATTCACCCAACTCATCTCTAGTCTATTTGCCAGTTAGACTAAATACAACCAGTTTAACAAAGCTAAACTGAACACAACTCCATCAACTCCACAATCAACTCCACCAAACTCAACTGATTGAGTTCTAACTGAAGTCATGCATGCAACAACTCAACTGACTCATAAGAAAAGCGTATTTCCTTCTGACAGCTGCATGTGCCACCTCTGTAGCTCAAACTGAAGTGCTCCAAGAGAATAAGATTAAGTTTATAGTCCAAATATTATTGTGAGATAATAATATTTGACTTTTCTATTTTTGACATCCAGTCTAAAAATAGACTTTGATCACTCACACTGTGATCACTCACACTTTCATCAAAAATAGAAGTCCATCTATTTTTTCCCAACTTAGTCGATCATCCATAAACAGCAACCTGCAATCCATAGACATGATCCATATGTCTAAAAATAGACATAGTCTAAAAATAGACTTGTGCCAAAAATAGCCTACGGGCCCACTTAGTGAAGGTGACTCTTTTCACTAAGCTCCATCATCTTGTTGCAATCTCAACACTCCCTCTCGACAAGATATGGATTATCAGCAACCCCTATCCTGCCTCGGTGGTACTCGAATTTGCTCCTGGTGAGAGCCTTCGTCAGAATATCAGCATCCTGATCCTCTGTTGCAATGTACGAAAGTAACATGATCCTCCGCTGCACACAATATCTGATATAATGGTACCTGACGTCAATATGTTTAGATCTATCATGAAATACAAGATTAGCCGAGAGTTTAATGCAACTCTGGTTATCACAGTAAATCACAATAGGATCCAAATGAGAATCGAACAAACCAACTAGGATCTTCCTCATCCATATAGCCTCGCATGCAGCCAAACTTGCTGCCATATACTCGGCCTCCGCTGAACTGAGTGCCACGGATCTCTGCTTCCTGTTGTACCAAGAAACTGCTGTCAATCCAATACTGAAGACCCCTCCTGATGTGCTCTTTCTGTCCGTTGGGCTCCCTGCCCAATCTACATCCGTGAAGCCACATAGCTTCACCTCATCCTCCTGTCTGTACCACAAACCATATCCCGATGTGCCTCTCAAGTAGCGCAATACATGCTTTCCCGCCTTCTAGAAGAGCTTGGTAGGCTTAACCATAGCTTGTGAAAGCTGGTTAACTGCGTAGCATATATCAGGTCGTGTATTGACCAAATACATCAGCGACCCCACCAACTGTCGATAAACAGTGGCATCCACTTCTTCTCCCGAAGTGGCATCCTCCTTCCTCCAACCTCCAGGAAGAGGAGTATCAACAGGCTTGCAGCCATGCATGTTGAACTTCTCCAGTATCTCCCGAGCATACTTTCCCTGAGAAACAAACAGTCCACCACTGCGTTTCCATATTTCCAATCCCAGGAAATAGTGAAGGAGGCCCAAATCCTTCATCTCAAACTCTGTAGCAAGATCCTTCTTGCATGACAGTATCAACAGCTCATCACCCATTAGAATCAAATCATCAACATACAGTACAATGATAAGCAACTTACCCTCCACCACAATCTGGTATAGGTTCGCATCCACCTCGCTCTTGGAGAATCCAAGTCCTGTGAAATAGCTGTCTATCCATGTGTACCAAGCACGTGGTGCTTGCTTCAACCCATACAGCGCTCTCTTGAGCCTGCACACATGCGACTCACTGCTGAAGACTTCAAAGCCTTCGGGTTGCTCAATGTACACCTCCTCCTCAATGACTCCGTTGAGGAACGCAGTCTTCACATCCATCTGATGAATGTGCCATCCCATCTGCGCTGAGAGAGCAAGAATCGTCCGTATGGAATAATACCTTGCGACAGGTGCAAAGGTATCCTCATAATCGATCCCCTCAATCTGTGAAAAGCCTCGGGCAACAAATCTTGCCTTGTACTTCTCCACACTCCCGTCAACTGCCTGCTTAACTTTGTAGATCCATCTCGAACCCACCACTGATTTCCCTTCCGGTCTAGGAACAATCTCCCATGCACTGTTTCTGACAATAGAATCATACTCTTCCACCATGGCGTCTACCCATGCGGGATCCTCCACAGCTTCCTCGAAAGAGGATGGCTCAGTCACAACACACTTGCTCATAAGAGCCATGTATCCAGTGTACCGATCAGGTGACTGTCTCTGCCTGCGTTGGGCTGTAGGTGGTCCTACAACTTTCTCTGCATCTTGAGCCAGTCGCTCAGCTTCTGTCAAGCGCTTTCGCCCTCTGATGGTTGGCGCTGCATGAGTGGTCTCTTCCACTCCATGAACCTCGTCCTGTGGCTGATCCACGTCCTAAAGCTCATCTTTAGGAACTAATAGCTCCTCATCTGCATGCAAGTGTAGCTCCCTCTCAAGCGAACACTTCATGGCTTTCTCCTCCTGAAATTTTATATCCCGTCGCACAACAGTTTTACCACTGTCTGGCAAATACACACGATAGTTGTGGGGCGTATCAGTGTACCCCACAAATATCCCAACCTCTGTGGTCGGCTCCAACTTCTTCCTGGCATCCTTCGTCACATGCAGGTAAACGTTAGCACCAAAAATCCTCAAATGAGAAAGATCAGGCTTCTTACCAGAATAAGTCTCCTCAGGTGTACTCATGCCAAGTATCCTATGAGGACAACGGTTCTGCACATAAACTATTGTATTGCATGCTTCCGCCCACAAGTGAAGGGGTAGGCCCTGATCATGCAACATTGCCCGTGCAACACCCACAATCATTCTGTTCTTCCGCTCAGCTACCCCGTTCTGCTGTGGGTTATGGGAAGCTATGAGCTCTCTATGAATCCCTTCTGTCTTGCAGAAATCCTTGAACTCGTCCGAGATGTATTCACCACCATTATCGCTCCTAAGAGCCTTCACCTTCTTCCCCGACTCCTTCTCGACCAGTGCTTTGAATTCACAGAACTTTGAATATGTCTCGCTCTTCTTCTGCATGAAGAAGATCCAGCACTTACGAGAGAAATCATCAACAAAAATCACATAATACCTGTGTTTTGCTGTCGAAGCAACTGAGAAAGGTCCACACACGTCTGTGTGAATTCTCTCAAGGATCGTCGTGGCGCGACTATCCTTCTCGTGAAAGGTGGCTTTCACAAACTTCCCCAAAGTACACCCCTTGCACTGATCTGACTGTGCAAGTGTGCCTTTAGGAAGCCCTGTAGTGATCTGCTGCAGTATCTTCAAGGCTCCATGGTGAAGGTGACCCAATCTCCTGTGCCACAACTCGCCATCATCCCGGCTCACCAATCCTTCTGCCTTGCCTGCCATTGTTGCGCATCCATCTACATGCAACTGATAAAGGTTCCTCACTCGAACCCCTATCTTCCGGGTCTCACCAGTTGTCTTGCTGCGCAGGAAGGCCTTTCCCTCGCTGAAAACAACATCATACCCCTTGTCTTCTAACATCGCCACTGAGATGAGATTCTTCTTCAATCCTGGAACATGCATGACTTCCTTCAATACAAAGGGTTTACCAGACTCCCTCTCAAAGGAAATGGTACCGATACCGGTCGCACTGTATCTACCATCATCGCCCATCTCGATGTGCACTCCAAGATCTTTGTCCTCCAGATCAGAGAACAAATATCTATCTCCCGTCATGTGAAAAGACGCACCACTGTCCAAGAACCGCACTGATCCCATCACACTTGAAACCAAGCATGCGATCAATGAAAAATCAAGCTCAAACTGTGAGGCTAGAGCCTCTCCTACTGAAAATCCAGCAGCCTGCTTGTTCTTCTTCTTCTGCGGACAATTAGTGGCATAGTGTCTGTGCTGGTGACAGTGAAAACACTTCAGCTTGGACATATCCTGCTTCTTGCCTTTCGCACCAGACTGAGAAGCTTTCTTTCTCTTCCCTTTCTTTGCTTTGGTAGCCAAAGCACAATTCTCTTCATCAGATACCTTTGATGAAGATCCATTCTCACCTTTATTGTTTTTGAGTTTATCCTTGAGCGCCAGGTCGCTCTTGCTTTGGAATAACATTCGCAATCCGTTGAAAGACATTTCAACAAAACTGCTGCAAATTTGAATTCCACCAGCTCCAACTCAACTGCCTCGGATCTAAGATTCGTGAGAACACAATATTTCTCGTACAGAGATTGACTGTATGGGCATTCACCGGATATCTCACCTTCCAAAGGAAGGATGAATCCAGAGGCTACCTGGCCCAATTACAGACTCTGCCTGAAGAAATAGAATGTAAACACTTCCTGAATAGTAGATCTGATGATCAACGGCTCTGATACCATGTAGAAATTTTGAATAATTTAACACATATTCAACAGAGATTATCCTGATCATGTACTATAGCAGCATCAATAACAATAAAACATCAAGAGCATTCACACATTAACACAGTATGTAACCCGGGGAAAGCATCTCGCTAAAAACCCCAACTATTTGTATATTAATGATTGAGTCATGTAACATTACATAGTATAATACTTCTCACAAGTATCTCCACCTCTGTTACACACAATACAGCTCAGATCTGATCTCTAAATCTCTTCCACTGCCTGCCTGCCTCCACTGCTCAATACCTGCTCAAGAACTGATGAGAATGGCTCACCAAACTCGTTTTTCACCTGCAAAATAGTCACTCACACTTTGTTGGACGTGAGCACAAGCTATAATGTGGGAAAATACGTGAGCAAACTCATTGGCATACTCAATCCCTTGATTGTGCAAGATCTGGTGCACAACTATAATCACAACTGATAGCAATCTGATTCTCTACCACCTGTCCCTATTGAACTGAACATGCACTGACATGCAACTGAGTTAACTGATGTATTCATTAGTTGTATTATGAGTTAATAACTTGTGAATTAATTAATAACTAATTCACCCAACTCATCTCTAGTCTATTTGCCAGTTAGACTAAATACAACCAGTTTAACAAAGCTAAACTGAACACAACTCCATCAACTCCACAATCAACTCCACCAAACTCAACTGATTGAGTTCTAACTGAAGTCATGCATGCAACAACTCAACTGACTCATAAGAAAAGCGTATTTCCTTCTGACAGCTACATGTGCCACCTCTGTAGCTCAAACTGAAGTGCTCCAAGAGAATAAGATTAAGTTTATAGTCCAAATATTATTGTGAGATAATAATATTTGACTTTTCTATTTTTGACAGCCAGTCTAAAAATAGACTTTGATCACTCACACTGTGATCACTCACACTTTCATCAAAAATAGAAGTCCATCTATTTTTTCCCAACTTGATCGATCATCCATAAACAGCAACCTGCAATCCATAGACATGATCCATATGTCTAAAAATAGACATAGTCTAAAAATAGACTTGGGCCAAAAATAGCCTGCGGGCCCACTTAGTGAAGGTGACTCTTTTCACTAAGCTCCATCATCTTGTTGCAATCTCAACACCTTGCACCAAAATGTTTGGTTGTGCCTACAACATGGTTCCTTTTAGAAAGGCATTTGTATAGGTTTATATTGTGAGCTTTTTATTATTGGCCAATAGGTGTTTTTCTGAATGTGGTTGATAATAATATGATCATTAAACATGTTTTCCATTGTATTGTTGATAGTAAAAATAATTATTATCCTATAATGAATCCAAATGACAAGAGAAAAACTAAAATTTAAAGCATAAGCCCAGGGAGTGATCGAGAAGATTACAATGACTGAAATAAATGAGATAATATAGATAGGGGGAGAACATGTAAAAAAGTATTGTAAAGAGAGAGTTAGTTTCAAGAGGGAGCACCCCATTTTCCATTTATGTCAAAGGGGGAGAAAGATCAAGAAGCATAACAATAGGGGATGCATTATCTCAAGGGGAGTTTCCATCGATGACAAAGGGGAATATTGTTGAGTAGAGTTGTCATTGATGTCAAAGTGGAATTGAGGAGGTCGAATACCTGAAGTCTATTGGATGGAAATTGAACTAGTCTTGTCAATATTGTTGCAAGTGAATATGAATTATGTGTTGCAAGGATGTGAAATTTTGGGATGATGAGAAAAATATGCAAAATATTGAAGAGGATGTGAGGAGTGTTAAAATGCCCAGATTATTTTGGGGAGTTTAAAATCTTATTTATATAGAATATGGTATTGTGAAGCTTAAGATAATGATGAATATTGAAGATGACCTGGTGTTTGTTGATGATCTTATTAAGGAATGCCTAACTACTGAACAAACA
Organism: Pinus tabuliformis; assembly: GCA_031772625.1. NCBI lineage: Eukaryota > Viridiplantae > Streptophyta > Pinopsida > Pinales > Pinaceae > Pinus > Pinus tabuliformis. The sequence goes on along the minus strand of CM062804.1, from coordinate 542,822,617 downwards.
AATGAATACATTAAAACTAGTGACATTGTCGCATTTAACAAAATATTATGATGCAAGTCGCTTTGTTTCAAATATACTACAGAATGAATAGTAGTGGAGACTATTTATGCATTGTATTAGGGGAAAAATCAAGAAGATAAGAAAAGGAGCTCGGGTCTAAGGAAGAACAAAGGTTCATATCTCATGAACCCTGTGGAAGTAACACTTGATTTTGGGTTTTGGTTTATGTGGTTACCGTTTATTCTTGAAGATATTTTTGGAGCGGACTTTGCCTATTTCATAGGATCAAATTAAACCGATGTTCATCTCAATTCTTGCACAAAATTCAACCTAATACAAATATTTATGTTTACCTAAAGCTTGAGGAAAATTGGCCTCTATGGCCAACGCGATTTGACCATGTGGAAACATTTCTAGACTATGGTATTTTGGCCCCGAAGTTAGAAATATTTCCTCCTCGAACCTGAAGGAGAGAGGGGTATTCTTCCTATGCTTTTACCATAACTTGGAGCTAATTTTTGTGTAACTCTAGCATAATTTGGATCAGGTTTATGTATCAAACTTGGAGTTGACCTTCGGTAGATTTTGGATAAGATTTCATCATAACTTGAGAAAATTTTAAAACAAGTCTTTGGATTAGACCTTAAGCAAGACTTGCAGAGTTTTTGAGCAGATTTGAAGAACCCTTTTGAGCAGACCTTGAAGTATCATTCTAGAGCATATTTTGAAGCTTACCTAAAGCATATTTGGAGTTGATCTTAGATATTTTTGAGACAGTTTTATACTATTCATTGAATATATTTGAAGTAACTTCTAAAGACCCCTTGTTGCAGACTTGAATTTGACTTGATGACACGTATTGAAGTAGATTTTGAAAACCCTTTTGGAGCAGTTATTTAAGACAATGTTTTGGAAGCATTTTGGAGTAGTTGGAGCCTAGATTAGCTTAAGAGGATTGGAGTCCTCATATGTATATCAGGTTGGATATTGAATTAGATTGAGAGGTTTGGAGTCCTCATATACATATCAGGTTGGAACCTGAATTAGATTGAGAGGATTGGAGGCCTCATGTATAGATCATGTCAGAGCTTGACTTAGATTGAGAGGCTTGGAGTCCTCATTCAAGTTTGGAGCCTTGAAAGAATTGAATTTTTGTAGTGGTTGGAGCACAAATTTGAGGATTAGAGTCCCCACCATTTGAACTATACTAATATGGGATATTTGTATTTTGTTTCTATTTTACCTTGCATTTTCTATTGTGAAATAATTTAACTAGATTAATATAACAATTGAAAGAAATATTGATTCACCCCCCCCCCCCCTCAATATTTCCAATAGTATCTTGCATATTGTAATGTTTGTGTAATCCATATTGACTCCCTATGGGTTGGAGTAGTAGATGAGGGCATATCCATCCTTAATATCAAATTATCCACCCTTTAATTTTGTTTATCTCTATCCTCTAGATCAACATATACAACAACCACCTTCCCTCTCTTGTCAATCATTGAAGAGAATCTCATGAACTAGAAAATCTCACATCCTCATCAAAATTCACATCTTCACTCATCATAGTCTTTTGTTATTCTTGAATATAGAGCTTGGAAGATTTGGAAGTTTCATTGTGTTCAACAAAAATATCGTTAATACATGAGGATTCTAGTTTTATCTTTTCCTCATAGAATATGAATATACAATGGACAACCAAATACATGAAAATGAGACAAATCTAGTTTCACATTTGCGGATGCCTCTTTTGGTGTCTTGTCCTTCAATATCCCTTGAGGATAATTTTTAAAATAAACATTACTATATTACAAACCTTTGCCAAAAGACACATGTGAAAATCCATATGACCAATAAAAGACTTGACAATGTCAACAATATACATGTTATTCCTCTTCAAAACCCCATTTCGCTAAGCATTGTAAGGCATTTCCAACTCTCTCTTGATCCTTGCCTCCTTGCAACAAGAGTCAAGCTTTGTAAAGATATACTTGCATCCATTATATGAGAGAAGCACATTTATCTTCTATCTTGTCCAATTTTCAACCAAGGCGTTGAACACCTCATTCTTATTGTACAACAAATAAATCTACATATTTTGAGAGAAATAACTGAGGGGTGAAATACTACAAACTACATGTAAAAAGAGAAGGAAAACATATGTACATACACATATGAAAGGATAAATCAAGACCCCCTCTTGATTTATGATTTTTGCTAGCCTAAAATAACTTGGACATGGTTACCAAGTGCACATCTCCTGCATAGACATTCCTTCTCTTTCTTTAAGTTCGAAACTCCTTGCATAAAAATTTTCAATAGAGGAAGCACTTCATATTGTAAGTTTCTGAATCCCCAATGCCATTATTCACACAAATAGATAGAAAAATGCACTGGAGCACCATCCTTTGTTATATCTTCTTGAAATATATAAGTACCTCCAATGTGAACCCCTTTTTCCACAACATAGGTTTGATATCTAATGATGATATTTTGAGCATCAAAATTAGTGTCACAATGAGGATTTTATTCAACCCTTGAACAAATAGAATATCATTCAAATCAAGAACAACACCTGATGGCATCTAGAATGAAATGGAGCTCAATCCTCTCATAGGATAAGAAACATCATTACCCATCTCAACACTCAAACCTCTTTCTCGACCTAGAATTTTAGTGAATATTTTCTTGATATAAGTCATATGTTTGAATGCCCCATTGTCCACATACCATCCAATGCTTGACACAATGTTAAAAAAAAAGACCATGGAGAAGGTGGTGTCAAACTAGGATGATTCTTCATCCGTAATTTCTACAATACATGTTGCAATATATTTGACCACCTCCTTCTCCTTCTAAGGAAATTGGATGGCATAATGTTCCATTAGGTGACATTTAAAACATTTCATCTTTGTCAAGCCTTTATTTCCTATACTTGACTCTTCCTTATTACCCTTATTGTATCCTTTATTGCTTCCCTTCATACTCCCAATGAAGGGTATTTAACTTCCTTTTTCCTCACTAAATAGGTCTCCAACTTGATCTATTACTACACAAGTTTATCTGGAAGCTTCTCAAAATATAGAAAGTTCTCATGAGAAAAAAACACCTTGGAAAAAAGTCATCCACGATGGAGCTGCTCCATTCAAGAATGGAAACCAAATCCTTCTCTTCCACATTTGTTCCTATGGGAGCCAATTGATCTTTCAACTCCATCATCTTCGTAAGATAGCTCACCATCATGTTTATCTTACTCTTGCAGATTGTAAAAGATTTTTACTCAAGAGAATATATTATGAAACACAAGTACTTTGGGTAGACCAACCAAAGTATCAAAATATATCATTATCGGTATTCTTCTCTACAATTTGAGGGATGGCGTGATATTTCACTTAATGAAAAATGATTCACTTTTCCTTGGCCTCCTCCTTGTTATGGGTAGCCAATGATTTGACATATGGGTAGCAATAACTTTTTCAACATGCTCCCATATATCAACGTCCTCCATAATAATTTGTGGCCTTGATCCAGGAGGATCCATCAATCTAATTGCACAAGTGTTCAAAGTGTCATCATTAGTGTTCATGGGTGTCGTTCAGTGTCATCGTCGCTTCAGTTCAGCTGCGACAGATCGACAATGTTGGTTATGATCAGGTTGTGCAGGTAATGTTTGTAGTAATGTTCATGGCATTCAGTTGATGTGGTGTTGTACCTAGATGTCGACTTATGTTCATCAATAGTTCCGCCAGGATTGGTCGACGACATGTGTTTTGTCATTTGAATTTGTAGGATTGATGTGTCAACATGGTTGTCGTCATGGCAGAGGTTCATTGTCTAGGTTGTCATTGCAAAGATAGCCGGAGTCAACAATGTGCGTGGTTTTACGTCACATTGTGACGAAAGATTGTAAAGGGTTTTTGAAATTCTAGATCTAAACCCTAATCCTACATCTAAGTCCTAATGACTAAACCCTAGTCCTATACCTATGCTAAACACCATTACTTATTTCAAATACCAATCATTATTCTAAACCTAAGTCCTAACCTATCACAACACTAAAGGCTATGAGTTAAAACAATTCATAGGTCTCAAAACCTAACCTAATAGCTCTCGGCCTTTATAAACACATTGTTAAACCATTGCAAATACAAATAAAAATCCTAATCGTGTGCTTAGACCGCTGACTGTGACCACATCAGAGGTCATGTGACCAAAGCAGGGAAAAATTGTCGAAGTTAGTCAGCAGGGTTAGCATTGACCGTAACCGCAAATCGGAACTACACCATGTGAACGGGCAAAAGAACCGCTACGGTGAACACGCTGCTGGAGGTTTCATTAACCGCAATAGAGACTACGGAGCAAACCGCGGCATATGACCGCCACCGCCACCGCCACCGTCACCGTAACTGCAGAGCGGAACCACCGGCGAACTAACTGTAGGGAAGTTCGATTGTTCACATGAGGTGTCACCCTCCTCCACCCGGTTAGCTAACCACTAATAGTCTTCAGGCTATTCTAAAGAGAAAATTGGGTTTTTAGTGTTAATTTGTTTGAAAATTAATTAAAGAACCATGACTAAGCCCTAAGGTGGCCAAAAATCAAACCAACTCAACCTTGGAGTGAGCACATTCATCCTCGAGTTCAGCCCAAGTGGTTTTACGCATCTACATGCTTGTAAAAGGAATATTTGCTCATTGAGGAAAGGGGAGTGGTTTTTGAGTTACATGTGCAGATTCTGGAGGAATAGAGGCAATTCTGTTTCCAGGATTTTAGGAGCATCGGGAGTCGGATTTGGAAACTGTAAGCGGCGTTGGAAATCTAGTTCAGAGATCTATTTGATGACAGATGTCAGAATTTCCTGTGTACAAGTTTAGTCTATCCAAATCGCTGTGTAATTGACTTCTTCTTCTCATTCCTAATAAAACGGTTGCCCATCTTGAAAGCAAAGCCGGAGATGTAGTCCATCAGGGACGAACTACGTAATCAATCATGTTGTCTGATATATTTGTGTTTCACTATTTTCACTTTTGTTTTGCATCTTAATCATTGTTTATCAATTGTCGTAAATTGTTTTTCTCCAGCAGTTTTCCTTGATTTCTGTGCTTTTAGTTAACATTCAACTCATTAATGGCTAATCAATTCTACATCAGTTTTTAGTATATGGTCATTTCAGATCATATAATTTGGTATTAGAGCAGGTTTTGTTTGTAGAATGTGCCATTGAATGTTAACCAGGTCAAAGTCGCAACGAGGACAAGGAATCCTTGAGTAGATTGATCCAGAGATTGGAAAGCGACGAGTCATTCAGAAATCAACCATGTCAGGACCTGATGCAGGTGAAAACACTGAAACTAAGATGAGTGAGTAACAGTTTCAGAAGGCATTCTTAAACATGTAGCAGATATTGGGAGAATTGTACGACGACAAGAAGGTGAGAGATGCTTCTTCTTCAAAGGCGTTGAAGAAGGACAAAGGTAAAGGCAAGGCTGATAAACCTCCTTCACCTCCATCATCTCCATCATCCTCTTCTTCTTCTTCTTCTTCCAGTGCATAACCTGAAATGGAAAAGAAACCTAAGAAAGCATCTCTTTTGAAACTTGATGTTAAATTTGAGTTACATGTTTATGATGGTGAAATGAATCTTGAAAAGTTAGATAACTGGATAAAGCTATTAGAAGTGTATTGTCGAATTCAAAACATTTCTAAAGATAAAACTAAAATTTAGTTATCTACACTTAGAATGGGGGGAACAGCTTTAATCTGGTGGGAAAATAAAACTCAGATAGATGTAAAGCGTAAAGGAAAAGTCATCTCTTCATGGTCTAAATTTTTGAAAGCTCTTAGGAAATAGTCTATCCTTTAGGATACATGCAGCAAGTTGTTATTGACTGGCAGCATTTGAGGCAAGGTAAAAGGTAGAGCGTTCAGGATTTTACTCAGGAGTTCAGAAAGAAAGCATTGGCACTTGGTATTTCATTGGATACATGTGAAACTTTGTTAAAATACATCAATAGTTTACATTCATATTTGCAACATACTTTATTGATGTTTAATCCTGATCATTTTGATGAGGTGTGTGTTCAGGCCATACATATTGAATCAAGTGGCAGACCATTTAAATTTTAATCTCAGTCATCCAAGGAGATGGAAACCAAAAATTCCAGTGATAGTAAGGGGAAGAACATTTCGAAAATAAAGAAATCAACGATCGTTCAGAAGGAAAGACCTAATTGTTCTCATTGCCAGAGAATCAGTCATGATGAATCGAAGTGCTGGAAACTTCATTCAGAACTTAAGCCCAAAAAGTTCCTTAAGGCGAAGGATGAAAAGAAGGCCATTGCAGCAGTCCAGTAGGATCTAGGTTCAGATTCAGGTGATGAAAGGAGGATAACCGCCATGGTTACGAAAGGTAAAACTTCTGATACTGGTTCAAGTTCGAAATCTAATGTATCTTCTTCAAACATAAATCCTCCACATGAGTATCAAAGAGTTGAACTCTTCCACATAAGGATAATTTCTAAGCATACAAAGATTGACACAATGTTTGACAATGGATCGCAAGCAAATTTAATATCTGAACATATAGTTAATCAATTAGGATTGGAGACACAGAATCATCGAAGACCATACCCATTAGGTTGGATTAATAAATCAACTCAGATACATGTCACAAAGTAGTGTTGGTGCAATTACATCTAAGTACATTGATGAAGTGGAGTTATATGTGGTCCCAGACATATGTGGAGTTGTCTTAGGAAGTCCTTATCTTTATGATAAAGATGCAGTGTTTTACATAAGAGAACATAAATATCACCTAAAGAAAGAAGGGGTTGAATTTATTGTTAGGGCACATAAAGTAAAATCAAACTTGGATTTAATTGTTACAAATCAAGTTAAGCAGTTAACAAGTTCAATTAAATATGTACTCATGTTTATTAAGGAACAACATAAGGATGATTGTTCGAGATACGAGATTCAGTTTATAGATCAATTGGTCAAGGTGGTTAATTCTTTTCCAAGAAGTCTTATTCATGAATAGGATGAGAAATATGAGATACATTTAATGTCCTATGAACATCTTCTTGGAGACAGAATGAATCTCAATTCATTCATTCAACTGAATTATAGAAGTTATCATCATCAGCAGTGCATTGCAGGGAATGGTACATGTGAGTCCAATCAAAGACTTGTTTCAGATGGTATGTTTATTTTCAGTTTCAGAGGTGTAGATCAGTATTGGGGAAAGTCAGTGATACATTTGTTTGGTATTGCATCATCATTTAATGCTTTAAAAAGTAATGAATCCTCTTTTCAAGTGGAGAGGAAGTCTATAAGTTTTCATGACAAAGCATTTTCGAAAGCAGATCTAAAGTTTCCTTACCAAGATTTGAAAACTAATGCATTAAGTGAAAGTGTTAGTCAATGGAAATATCAGTTAATAGACGAAGAAATAGTGATTCAAGTAAATCAACAATTACTTAGATACTTTCAAAATCAAACTAAGTTGCAGCAGTCTTTACATCACAGCTAGATGAGTTCTGTACAACAAGTTCCCTTAGTAATCAGTCAACAGGAAAGTAAATCAAGTCAAGTAATTGATATGAAGTCAAATTCAAAGGAGTATTTGAATATTTTAGTTATTCTGGAAAGTATATTGTTCATACCCATCAGATGTATTGAACAAAGTTCTACAAATATTGTTTTCAAACATGTTTTTGAATCACTAACTCACGATTCTTTATGTAAAGAATACAATTGCCATGTTGATAACAGGTTGCTTTCCCATCGTCGCAAGTTGTTCATACTACGAGTGGAAGAAATAGGTCACCAAATCAAAAGGTATCATGGTCAGAATCATCAAGGTCATCACATGCAGGTGATAGATCATATGTATTGGTACATTGTCAGGTCAAGGTGGAAAGAGAGGGAGTTCTACCCTTATCGACTAATTGATTAGTCAAACTTTTGTGGTCCAAAATCTTTCAAGTGGAGAGGAATGATCCAAGAGGATCCGTCGATCTAATTGCACTAGTGTTCAAAGTGTCCTCATCAATGTTCATGGGTGTCGTTTCGTCACTTCAATTCAGCTTTGACAGATCGATAGTGTTGGTTATGATCAGGTTGTGCAGGTAATGTTCGTAGTAATGTTCATGGCATTCAGTTGATGTGGTGTTGTACCTAGCTGTTGACTTATGTTCGTCGACAGTTCCGCGAGGATTGGTCGACGACATGTGTTTTTTCGTTTGACTTTGCAATATTGATGTGTCGACATGGTTTTCATTGTGGCATAGGTTCATCGTTGAGGTTGTCATTGCAAAGATAGCCGAAGTCGACGATGTGTGTGGTTTTACGTCACATTGTGACGAAAGATTGTAAAGGGTTTTTGAAATTCTAGATCTAAACCCTAATCCTACATCTAAGTCCTAATGACTAAACCCTAGTCCTATACCTATGCTAAACATCATTACTATTTCAAATACCAATCATTTTTCTAAACCTAAGTCCTAACCTATCACAACACTAAAGACTATGAGTTAAAACAATTCATAGGTCTCAAAACTTAACCTAATAGCTCTTGGTCTTTGTAAACACATTGTTAAACCATTGCAAATACAAATAACAGTTATAACCGTGTGCTTAGACCGCTGACTGTGACCGCATCGGAGGTCATGTGACCAAAGCGAGAAAAAACTGTCAAAGTTATTCAGTAGGGTTAGCATTGACCGTAACCGCAAATCGGAACTACGCCATGTGAACAGGCAGAAGAACTGCTTCGATGAACAGGTTGTCGGAGGTTTCATTAACCGCAATAGAGACTGCGGAGCAAACCACAACATATGACCGCCACCGCCACCATCACCGTAACCGCAGAGCGGAACCACTGGCAAACTAACAGCGGGGAAGTTCGACTATTCACATGAGGTGTCACCCTTCTCCGCCCGGTTAGTTAACCGCTAACAGTCTTCAGGCTATTCTAAGGAGAAAAGTGGGTTTTTAGTGTTAATTTGTTTGAAAATTAATTAAAGAACCATGACTAAGTCCTAAGGTGGCCAAAAATCAAACCAACTCAACCTTGGAGTCATCACATTCATCCCTGAGTTTAGCCCAAGTGGTTTTATGCATCTACAAGCTTACAAAAGGCAGATTTTCCTATTGAGGAAAGGGGAGTGGTTTTTGAGTTTCATGTGCAGATTCTGGAGGAATAGAGGCGATTTTGTTTTCAGGATTTTAGGAGCATCGGGAGTCGGATTTGGAAAGCTAAGTGGCGTTGGAAAGATGGTTCCGAGAGCTATTTGATGACAGAGGTCAGAATTGCCTGTGTGCAAGTTCAGTTTGTCCAAATCACTATGTAATCGACTTCTTCTTCTCATTCCTAATAAAACAGTTGCCCATATTGAAATCGGACCCGGAGACGTAGTCCATCACGGACGAACTCCCTAATCAATCTTGTTGTCTGGTATATCTATGTTTTCATTGTTTTACTTCTTTTTTGCATCTTAATCATGGTTTATCAGTTGTTGTAAAGTGTTCTGCTCCAACAGTTTTCCTCGATTTCTGTGCTTTCAATGAGCATTCAACTTATTGATGGCTAATCAATTCTACATCAGTTCTTAGTATATGGTAATTTCATATCAAGCCTTAGGTTACAAGGCATGACGTTGGAAGCACCATCCAACCAATTACACTCTAAGATTGAGAGTTAATATCTTGCAAATGTGAGGCACATCTTAAAGCAAAAATCTACAATTGATTAGTGGAACAAACTTTTAAGGGTTCCAATACTTCCAAGCATCCTACGGTTTCATTCTCGACAACCAATCAAACACTCCTCCCAGGTACAATACAATTGAAATACCACTCCTTTACCAAAAGAGTGATTCCAATAAGACGCCTTTGATACCATGTAGAAATGTGTTTCTAGGGAATTTATTTCAAACCCAAAATTTCACCTCACACAGAGGTTTCCCGAATTCATTCCTTGTGAACTTTAGCCTTAGGGTTGATTTAAAATATTAATTTACAACAATTAATAATAATAATAATTTCATTTCACTTCAATCCAACGCCGTATGGGGAAGTAGATAAAATACATCAAACATATGCCAATAAGTTCCAATCGTTAGGGCAAACTTTTTCAAGTATGAACCAAATCTGAAATCACTTTAATGGTCATTGATTTACATCAATAAGTATGATCTAGTATCTTCAATATACATGTTAAATCACTCAACACTTTAAATGATATGTTATGTCAAATTATCATGAACAAGTGGTGGAAGTTATTCACTCGAAGAAGATCAAATTTGCAATTACACAAATATGGGTTGTTGAAAACTTTATATGTGTGTGTGTGTGTATAAGAAATGAAACACATGCACATGATCAACTTATTCTTTAAGCTCTCCAAAACCCTACCTATTAAAAGCCATGTAAACCTTAACAATCATTAAATATCCAAAATACGTTAGCACTAACAGTGGAAAGTACTTGCCTTCAATCTTTGTTTCTTGCAAGTGTCTTAGACGTCAACTTTTCTTCTCCATCAAAAATAACGAATAGAAACAAGGTTTAAAAAAATCTAGTCTTCTCTAACAAGATATGCAATAACAATGCTTCCTTATCCTTTATGATTTATCACAAATCCGACTTCTTTTCCTCCTTTAGAGTGAAACCATACCCTTAATTTTTTTTTGAACTTATCCAAGAACCATAGCACTCAAGACAAACAAAGATAATATGATGAAGAATATAAAGAGAAAGAGAGACAAGTTCACTCCAGTCACATATCTAAATCAAGATGATGAATGAATAATTAGTGAAAGGTACCCCTCCTTCCTCTATTTATATTAGAGGAAAGTGAGTCCAACAATATAAAGTGGGCTTTAAGACTTAGTAAGAAATCCATATCTAACAAGTAGGTCCACACATGTGAATATCTATACTATGAAGGGACATATTTCAAACCTCAAGTTGATGTTTTCAATAAGTTATATACTAGGGCATGAATGCTCCATAGTGTTGAATGTTCCTTCTCTACAAGCCCAAAAGGATATAATGATCCTCCAAAGTAATGTTCTCCTTTAGGTTCACCACATCTACATGACAAATCCCTGAACCCAAGCATCTTCAAGTCAAGTACAATTATCCATGCAAGAAATCGAGTGTATCCATGCCATATAGGGCTCAATTCCCTCCTCTATAATGGCCAACACTCTTCCAAATAAAGGTTTCCTCCAAGAAATCAACTCATCCTCCATGTAGCCATCATAAATAAGTCACCAAGTTGTCTAGGTATTTAATGTTCCAAGGAAGATTTCCATGTAAGCATTAAGTAAATTCTAGTGATTTGTGTATAAGCCACCTTCACATGTGCATGTTCAATTGGTCATGATGTTCCATTGGATGATGTCTATTAAGGATGGTATGAAAGACCAAGCTAGATTCAATATTGTGCTCTTTGCAAAATGTACCATTACTAGCTCATGTTTGGAACTAAAAGGAGGATGTAGCAAGGTGCAGAAAAAATCCTTCAATACCTTGATCCTTGTCATCAATAACCTTAGTTCTTTTTGGTTGCTTACCTTGAACCAATAGATTTCCTTGAAGAACCCTATAGAAAATCCAAGTTTAATATAAGAATCCACACTCATTACACTTCATTTACCATCATCATCAAGTGATCCATCCTTCATCACCCTCCTTTTTCAAGTGAGTCATCTTGGTGTCTCCAAAGACTCTGCTTTGCTTGGAGCTTATCATAGCCCCTCGCTAATAACCATGCCATGTTATTATGTACTTATTTAGGGAACCATCCTATGTTATAGTGAGCCCAATGAACCCACATCTATACACCATGCACCCCACATCATATGAAGCACCCAAAGACATGGTATAAACTCTTCAAAGTAACCTTGAAATCTAACAATGAAAACAACAATTTAGTGAGAAACAATTCCCTTAAATTGAGAAGATTTAAGCAAATACACATGCAACTAAACTTTGAACAATTTCCGCCTCCCCTCAATCCTCGAAATCAAGAATGGGTTAGATAAAATTTGAATGGGCATCCAAGGGAAACCCAATTCCTATGAGAGTAAGACACGTGTTTAGTAACAAGGTTGGTCACATTTTGGGGTTCACAATTAAGTTTTTGGAAATTGAAACTAGCAATTAAGTAGAGATTGAAAGGCTTGTTCCATGCATAAGATAAACAATAAGAGGAGGAGGAGATAGTATTTTGAGGGAACCTTAAACTTATCATAAATCACATCAATGGAAAAAGATATATAGGCTTGTGGGAGATGCTAAGTAAAGTTATTTGGATTCAACATGCAATGATGTCTTTTCATGAGTGGTCATTTATGTTTGAAAAGATATGAATAAGATTCAAATTATAGGTCACTAAACATGTAATTGTATCTAATTCCCTACACCTTCATTCCTTAGATCCACTTTTACCATAAAAGAATGGGATTACTAGGGGAAGTTATTAAGTTTGTTAGGTTGAGGAGTGGATATATCTAGGAAATTAATATTCACCAAGAAATAGTTCCTTAACATTGTTATTAGTGCATTAATTACCTATCATGCATGGTCAAATAGAACTCTACACACATTTCCATGCATATTCCCTCTAACATGTCATATGCTTTGATCATAACATTGCAACATAGATGACATGCCATGCCGATTTAAGCTCTTGTTGGCATATAGCCCACATCTCACCACAATGCATTATATATTTTATTTTCCCAATCTTGTTCCATTTTTATAATGTTAAATCCTAGAAGCATTCATAATCTCATGTAAATAAATGAGTGAGAAGGATGTCCAACAACCAAGTTAGGGGATTGTGAGTGCATGCTCATTCACTCATGTTTATGAAACTGAAGTTTATTTGCCATATTATAGTAAATTCAAAGTATAAAATGAGCCTCCTAAGGAAAATATTAAAATAGTAAAAGTACATGCCACATTATACTAATTTTATGCAATGTCACACTAAGTTAGAGGTGTTGTTTAGTGAATACTAATCCATATTGTCTCATTAACTATAGTTGCCAAGTAAGTTGGATTAATGGAAAATTAAGGGGTGAGGGTTAGAATTAATATTGAAATGTTTAGTTTCTCATGAAAATAGATTATGTAAAGCCAAAATTTGTGTGACATAACTAAGCTCAAAGGGAAGATACTCAAACTAACAAAAATAGTATTATCAATGAATAACCAATGCATCTATTACAAAAGAGTTTACACTCTTATAGGTCATTGTTCACTAGGTAAATCATTTCCACTTATGAATGTGGGATATCGCTTCATAGAAAAAGTGAACATTAACATGCTCTAAAGTCATAAAATGTCTTTATTACATAGTAAACCTCATATCCTAACACCTCCTCTTAAGTCTTACAATATTGAAAGAAAAATATACTAATTGAAGGAAAACATATTCTAATAGAACATAAAAACAACGTAACTAATCAAACTCAAACATTCATCAAAAGACTCTTCTTTTGAAAATAGCCCTTGGACTAGGTAGGGTTCCATCAAGTTGCCTTGTGACATTCATAAAGGTGTAACTCCCAAGTTGAATTACAGAGTTCTTGGTTTCCACCTCCTCGAACTCCTAAATTATGAAACTCTCGAATTAAATTGTTGGACTAAAATCCACATGCATGTCTCATAACCTCATTATTAAACAAAAATACACATGCATGTATGATAACCTCATTATTGGACAACAATACACATGCATGTCTCATATCCTGATTATCAAAGAACAGTACAGATGCAGGTCTCAAAACCCTAATGAGGGATAATTCCATAAATCCATATACACCTATTGATAGGTGGAAAAAATATAGCATGCAACAGGGTGTTACAACCCAATTGGGGCCCCAATTAAACCCTTACTCATTTGGTGTGGTGGAACTCACTGATATATGGCCTTGTTGTTGTAACCTAAACTAACTTACACTAGCCTACAACAATTATTTAACCTATTATTACTACTAGAATTATTTTTATAACCTAATTATCCTATATATATATTACTAAATATATCTAAGTTTAACTCCAACGTTGTTGGTGTTTGTAAGACTTATTGTTATCAATTTGGAGGATAGAAAGAACTACCAAATGCAAGTTTCATAAGAAACTACAAGTGTATAAAGAAAAATTCTTTTGTGACTGGTATGTGGGATCAGATAGGCCACCTAAAGAAATATACTCCAATGAAAGAGTGTCAAAGAAATATGAGTTTTGTTATTTTTGTGTTTTATTTTGGAGTATCAATTATAAATCCTAAATTTTGCTCTAAAACAGATAAAACTAATCTATATCACAGGTGAAAATACAATTCAATTTGAAGCATGGACATCAAATATAAAGATAATCAATTGAAGTAATGGAAATAATCCAAACTTAAACAAATTAATAAGCACAAGTACTTATTTTAATTATAGAATTAAAATGAGTATACTAATAACATGGAAAGGAAGCATTTCATCAAATCCTAATTTCATATTCAACTAAAATCTTATATGCATATAATAGTATACTACATACAAGCCCCAAGGGTTAGCTTAATTGGTTGAGTTCTTGTTGCTAAAGGACCTTAGTAATGGGAGGTTACAAGGTCAATTCTCCCTCAGGTTTAGGCTTTGCTAATAATCTGGTAGAATGTGATCCCTTCATGTGGATTTTCCTAGATATTTCTATAGAGAAAAGAAGTATTTACCACATACAAGATTTTTTTGAACGAAATAGACTTATGAAAATTTCCGTAGGCCTTCATAATCTATCAAAATAGTTGGTAGATAATATCAGTTTCCTTCAATACAAATTCATCTGGCTAACCTCCTTCTCATCGAAGAGATTTATATATATAGAGTAAAAGTTTTGTAACAAAAAGATATTATTTAATCATCTAATAGGTTGTTTACTTTAGAATCATTTCATTGGTGGCTCTGTCTGGCAGCAATCACTGAACAAAAACTCATTCATTCGTAGGTTCACCCAGACACACTTCATTAGGATAAGTAACTTATTTAATCCATTTGTGGGTCTCCTTGCTGTTGTGACGACCTTGTGTAGAGCGGGGGTCGACATTTAAAACAAAATAACACTATTTATAACAAATTATTTAAACACATGAAATTATGTTTCTAAATTATAATTCTTGTGCTAAAGTTGTTTTTGAGGATGTGATAATTAGCCATCAATTGGGTTTTCGTTCAATGGAATTAGATCTACTCCAATTTTCAAGGGATTGGTCTTGATCTCTCTATGTTTTCCCAACACATTTTGTTTAAAGGAAATGATAGTATCCTTAGGATTTCTCTCATTTTACCTACACAGACATACTTAACAAATGTACGAACTCAATATATTAAGAGAGTACTTGAAATAAGAAGTCAATGCAACAAATTACCCATAACAACCTAAATTGAGTGAAAACCTCACTCTGAGACTGATAACTACTTGCCTAAGTATCATGGTTAACAAGAGGCTAGAGATATTCAAAGACTTCATAGGGTTATTGTTTTTTCTTGTCAAATTGATTATTAATGACGGACGAAAATGGTTTAGAAGTTGTTAATTTGGGTATTCAGGGTTGGAGGATGTGTTCATGCTTGTATAGCTTATCTAGCCCAATGGTCATATTTGAGGGTTTAAATTTGATCCACATTTAATAAGGACTAAGACCATTTTAACTAATGTGAAATTGGTTTAACCACTTCATTATGTTATGTATTATTTGGGAGTTCAGGCTTCCAAAGGTGAAACAGCTAGTAACCATGAAAAGGAGCCAGATGCTAGATTTTCCTTTATTATATCTTAATATTGATTAATTTCTCGAATTAAACTAATCTAATGATTAGGTAAACTTAATATGAAATCTGGTCATTCGAGGATGCAGGGTATGCAAAGCATTGTTGCTTGAAGGAGACTGGATGGGTGTACTCATGATTAAATGTTAATTAATTTTGATTAATTAAGCCTTACATTTAGTTATTAATCAAGGGATTAGGACTTAACCATATATATGGTCATCTAAGGTGTGGGGAATGTAAAGAAATTTGGCCATCGTGTGGGGTGGATGTTAAGTGGAATTCAAAGCTCATTAAAGAAAATGCAAGCAAGCAAATAATTTTACCATTTAAACATGCATATCCAGGCATTTGGGGAAACAAAGGTACAATGCGCAAAGGAACTAGGTGGATTCAAATGGGCGAATTGGTAGGGAAGGGCTCCATATTTTCCAAGATTTTAACAAAAAAAATTATAAAATCAAAGGAAATTGGGAGTTCATACAAAAGTATTAAGAACATACTATCAACAATTTTCAGAGGAAAATAAGCAAGACAAAAATAAAAATAAAAATTAGTAGGGTCCCCATTTATTCTATGAACAAATGGGGCGTTTTATACATGACAACAAATGGTGACACATTGGAAATCCTTGTGGGTGCTTACCTACCAAAAAAAAAACCATCAAAAACATAGTCGTGCACAACGATCGCATCTTTGAGCTAGGTATTGCGGTCGCAAAAGAGCCACAGTCGCTGCCATGAGTGCGCCTGGGGGTGGGGAGCCTTCTCCCACCCCGCCGATCTCATAAGAGGAAGCATTCCGAAGGTTGCTAACCTAGAAAGGGAAGAAACATTTGAACCTAGAAGTCCTGAAATTTATCAAAAAATTGGAGGAAATTCCTGAGATCGCCCTACCAGAAGATCAACCGATAAAAATCACCCTAGCCCTGGCTGACAGAGGGTTGGTAGGACAATTTATGGGACGTTGGCCCTCTACAAAAACAATAGATGACTGGATCCAATGCAACTGGAGACCTCGGTTGAAAAGCAATGTGATCTGCTATGCTGTCGGAAGAGGGTATTTCATATTCGAGTTCACCTCCAAAGAAGATCGAGATTTGGTATTCAGAAACGGTCCATATTTCACAGGAAATCAGGTTCTGTATCTTAATAAATGGACCCTCGACTTCGATCCTTCAGTCGACGTCCCTAAAGAGGTCCCAGTCTGGGTCCGGCTCCCCAATATGCCAATCCATTACTGGAGCTATCACACCTTGCAGAAGATTGCAAATGGTCTAGGTTGTTTCATTGACAAAGCTGATAACAAGGGTCAATATACCTGTGCAAGAATCTATGTGGAAGTCAATCTGGAAGTTGGACTACCCGAAGAGATAAAACTTACAATCAGAGAATGGCATCACTATCAAAAATTGGATTACGAGCAATTGCCTTTCAAATGCAAAACATGTCACAAACATGGACACTTCCAATGAAATTGCCCAAAAGCTCCAACAGGGGACAAAGTGGACGAAGAAGGATGGAAAGAGATCAAAAAGGGCAAGGCAATCCCAAAACCAACTGAGAAGAAAAATTCAGGGCCACTGGTGAAGCCCCAACCTAATCCAAAGGCCAAAGAAGTTCCAAAAAAGATTCTTCCTCTGGGGAAAAGGCGGATGCCAATGAGATCCAAGAGGAACCAGAAGACCCGTCGAAGAAAGTGAAAGAAGTCGAGGAAAAAACAAATCTTCCTCCATCAGAGGATGATCAATGGGAAAAATAAGAAAACGAGGAGCACATTAGTCTTGGCTCTGATTCTAGGGGAGAATCAGAAGATGGAGACTTCGAATCAGAGAGCATGCAAGTCACTCCTACCAAGTCGACCAGGGGTCGAAAGTACAAGAAGAAAAAGAGAGAGGAAAAAACTTATTTGGATGTACTCCAAGGCTCTCAGAAAACTCTCAAAGGATTGATGAATACCAGATCCACGCGTAAGCATGGTTAGGCTCCAAAAGGAGCCACAACCTCCCAAGCCAGTAAATAATGAAATACGTCTCCTGGAATTGCATAGTTTTAGGCAACAGGTTGAAAGAAGAAGCTCTGAAAGACATTGTGAGGATGTACTCGCCTGAAATCCTTCTCATCCAGGAGAAAAATCTGGAGGACCTTCTACTCCTCCAAGAAAGCAAATCATTCTAGCACAAAGGCCAAGGGAGAGCTGTCAGTGCTAGAGACGCCTCTGGAGGGATTGCCTCCTTCTAGGATAGCTCCAAATATGATCTGATTTATGAAGAATGTTGCCCCCACTGGCTATTCACTAAGCTCCTCCTCAAATAATTTGGCCATCAAGTAAGTATGTTCAATCTATATGCTCCAGTCTTACCAGCTGAGAAAAAAATTGTTGGGACTTGCTTCAATCCTATCTTTTCTTGCACAATCCAGAAAATATTATTGCAGGAAATTTGAATGTTACGCTAGCTACAGAAGAGAAAAAGGGGGGCTCACCAGTCAGGGAACCAGCTAGAGAATGGGTTGAAGACCTCATGTTAGGTAGGGATCTGGAGGATATCAAGCCCACATCTGGGAAATTCACCTAGTCCAACAAAAGGATAGGCCCTGGCCACATTGTTACTCGTTTGGACAGATTTCTTGTCCAAACCTCCTTCTTGACATGCAGTCTAATTGCCACCTCTAAAATCTTGCCGAACTACACCTCTGATCATAAACTCATTCTACTTGAGCTCTCCCTGGATGGAACTCTTGGCCCCATTCCCTTTAGATTTAGTCTTCTGTGGATACACCAAGAAGGTTTCCAGGAGGTGGTCTTCGAGGCCTGGAACTGGCAAGTTCAAGGATCCCCTTTCTTTGTGTGGGAAGAAAAATTGAGGGGACTTAAAAGAGAGCTCAAGGAGTGGGCTAAAAGGTTGAAAATTCCCACCGCCAAAAGAAAGGAGATGCATGACAACTTAGCAGTCCATCAATTAACAATGGAGAAATCCGATGTAACTCAAATCCTTCTTCAAAAAGAAGTAGAGCTGCAAAAAGATTTCCATAGAGCAAGTAGGGATGAAGAAGAGTTTTGGAGACAGAAGTCCAGAAATCTTTGGTTACATGCCGGAGAAAAAAATACAAGCTACTTCCATAGGAACACTGAAGCACGCAAGCACTTCAAAACAATAAATGAAATTCACTATCAAAACACTATGGTTAAAGATTTTGAAGGCATAAAGAGAGCAGCCCACTCCTTCTTCAAAGATATTTACTCAGCCCCGGAAGACCCTCCTATCGATTCTGAAGCCTACCCAATTGATCTAATTCCTCATTGTGTTCAAGATTCTGATAATATTATGTTGATTGCTCTGATCAGTATGAATGAGCTTAAAAAAGATTTGGATGCATGGAACCGAATAAAGCTCCTGGCCCTGATGGGTTCACAGCAAGGTTCTACCTGAATTGCTGGCCTATAATTAAAAAAGATCTTCTGAGAATGGTATGGAAATCTCAGACATGTACCAAGATTGGAGGCAGTACCAACTCAGCCTCCCTTGCCTTGATTCCGAAAGATAAAGGCGCCACCAACTTCAACAAATTCCGACCCATCTCTCTGTGTAATACAAGCTATAAGCTAGTTACCAAAATAATAGCCAACTGTCTTAAGAAAATTCTGCCAGTCATCATCCCTGAAAACCAAGGAGGATTCATCAAAGGGAGAAAGATTCTTGACAATATTGTGCTGGTGCAAGAAGCAATTCATTCAAGCTGTCATCGAAAAGAGAAAGGTATGGTGATTAAGCTAGATTTGGAAAATGCCTTTGATAGGGTGAGACATTAATTCCTGTTTTCTGTGATGGATAAATTTGGCTTCTCAAAAGCTCTCATAATTTGGGTGAAAGCCTGCATAGCCTCCCCTTGGATAGCGCCATTGGTTAATGGTCTATCAAAGGAATTCTTCCAAGCCTCGAGGGGGCTAAGACAAGGTTGCCCATTGTCTTCGCTTCTTTACGCCATTCAAGATTCGGTGCTCAACTTCCAGCTAGACTACTGTCAACAGATCCAAATGTTGCCAGGCCTTAGGATGGCTCTCAATGTTAAAGACATAAATCATGCCCAGTTTGTTGATGATACATTATTGCGTGGAGGAGCTAGCATAAATTCTGCAAGGTCCTTCAAGCTCAAGGAAAGATAGAAAAGATAGATCAACGCCTTAGAATTCAACCTCTTCGAGGGGGCAACCTCCTTTACATTACATAAATGAACAATTCTTGGATGATACAAATGACAAAACCTCCTTTCTATATATAGGAGTCTAAGGAGTCACAATATAATCCAGTCGACCTAACAATAATAATATAAAGCCACAAAAATAACAATAGAGGGATTCTATGGGGCACAGAAATAACAATATGGGGGTAATAGGGGCACAACAATATAAATAAGGGGTATAACTACAATAGTAATGGGGTAATCACTAGTATTATAGGGACCCAACATGCCCCTCTCCTTCAAAAAATTGTTGTCCTCAACGCTTGAGTAGTTCTGGATACTTCTACATAAAATTCTCATCCTCCCATGTGGAATCTTCAGTAGATAAGTTCTTCCACTTGATAAGATACTCTGAAATTGATCGATTTCGTAGCTGTCAAGTTCTTGTTTCTGTGACTGCTTCCGGTTCCAATATAATTTTTCCTTCCTCGTCAAGTTCTAGCAATATTGTTTGAATTGGGAGCTTGTCACCTATAACCTTCTTTAAACATGAAACATGGAAAACTGGGTGCAATCGAGAAGCTGCAGGAAGCTCATATTTGTATGCCATAGTACCAATCATTTGCAACACCTTGTACGGACCATAATACTTTGTTGATAATTTATTATCCTTCTTAGCTTGCTTTAGGGACATTTGCTTATATGGTTGTAGCCTTAGGAATACCCAATCACCTACATCAAAACTTCTTTCACTGCGATGTTGATCTGCCTGTTGTTTCATTCTATTTTGTGCCAACACGAGGTTATCCTTTAAGAGTTGGAGGACTTGTTGTTGATGTTCGATGTGATGTTCCACTGCCTGAACCTTAGAATTTTCTCTTAAATATGATGTGATGGATGGTGGTTGATACCCATAAAGTGCCATAAATGGGGTCATTTTTGTTGCTGTATGGAAGGAAGTGTTATACCACCATTCAATCAGAGGCAACCATTTGACCCATTGTGTTTGTTTATTAGATACAAAGCAACGAAGATATCCTTCCAAACATTTGTTTACTATCTCAGTTTTCCCATCAGATTGAGGATGATAAGATGAGCTATGAGCTAACTGAGTACCAAGACAAGAAAATAATTTTGTCCAAAAATTTCCAGTGAAAATGGGATCTCTGTCACTTACAATAATCTTTGGGTTTCCATGTAGCTTTTGAACTGTTTCCATAAATGCAGTAGAAACTGTACTGGCTTTAAATGGATGTGATAATGCACAAAAGTGTGCATACTTGGTAAGTCTGTCAACTACCACCATGATGACACTCTTTCCCTCAGACTTGGGTAAACCTGTGATAAAATCCATTGAAACCTCCTCCCAACGTTGGCTTGGAATGGATAAAGGTTGTAATAGACCCGGTGTCTTAATTGTTTCAACTTTATTTTGCTGGCAAACCAAACATTCCGCCACAAACTTTTGAATATCTGATTTAAGGCCATCCCAAAAAAATTCCTTCTTAACCCTGTGGTAAGTTTTTAAAAATCCTGAGTGCCCTCCTAAGGGAGAAGTGTGCAATTCCATAAGAATCTTTTGTTTTAGCTGGGAATTCTTACAGAGGTATAAGCGATCTTTGTACCATAACGAATCATTTTGCTAGCTAAATGTATCAGAAGTACTAGAATCTTGTTGTAGTTTTCGAATAAGTGCCCACACTTCTTCGTCATTCTTCCATTCCTCCCTTGCTTCGTTTATCCAATCTGGTTGGATAATAGAAATGGCACACAACAATGCTTCCACATCCTCATCCTTTCTTGAGAGTGCATCTGCCACCACATTTTGCTTTCCTTTTTTGTAGATGATTTCAAAGTCATAACCCAACATCTTTGTGACCCACTTTTGTTGCTCTTCAGAGGATAATCTTTGTTCTAAAAAGTATTTAAGGCTATCATGATCCGTTTTTACCTTGAAGTGTCTTCCCATTAGGTAGGGTCGCCATTTCTTAAGTGCATGGAGTATTGCCAACATTTCCTTCTCATAAATAGCTTTGCTTAAAAACTTTCCCTTGATTGGACGACTTTCAAAAGCAATGGGTCTTTCATCTTGCATTAGAACAACACCAATTCCATTTCCTGAAGCATCACATTCCACAATAAAGGTTTTTGTGAAGTCCGGTGTAGCTAAGACCGGTGCTTGGCACATTGCCTCTTTAAGATGTTCAAAGGCCTTTGTTGCTTCCGGAGTCCATGAAAATGAATCTTTCTTCAATAATGTTGTTAGAGGTGTTGCTATTCTCCCATAATTCTTAACAAACTTGCGATAATACCCTGTCAACCCAAGAAATCCTCACAGATGCTTTATGGATGTGGGGATTTTCCATTCCTTAATGGCTTTAATTTTGCTAGGGTCTACCTTAACTCCTTCATGAGATACAATATGACCCAAATATTCCACCTCCTGGACTCCAAAGAAACATTTGGATCTTTTTGCATATAATTGTTTCTCCTCCAATAGTTGTAGCACCTTGTCAACATGTTCAACATGATCCTTCCAAGACTTGTTGTAGATTAGTATATCATCAAAAAATACTAACACAAATTTTCTAAGGAATGGTTTGAAAATTGAATTCATCAAACCTTGAAATGTTGAAGGTGCATTGGTAAGGCCAAAAGGCATGACCAAAAATTCATAATGACCCTCATGAGTTCTAAATGCCGTTTTCGGAATGTCTTCAATCTTCATTCTGATTTGATGATATCCCGAACGAAGATCCAACTTGGTGAAGTAAATTGATCCATGCAATTCATCCAGTAATTCATCAATAACAGGAATGGGGAACTTATCTTTAATAGTGAGCTTGTTGAGCTCCCTATAATCCGAACACATGCGCCATGATCCATCCTTCTTGTGCACCAATACTACTGGAGCTGAGAAAGAACTTTGACTTGGTTGAATTATACCAGCCTCTAGCATTTCTGCAACCATACGTTCAATTTCACTTTTTTGGACATAGGGATATCTGTACGGCCTGATGTTTGGAGGAACACTTCCTGGAATCAGATGAATAGCATGATCATGATCACGCATAGGTGGGAGACCTTTTGGAGTCTCAAATACCTTGGAATGATTGTCCAGGACTTTTTGGAGATCTGGAGAAATAGATGATTCCAATGTGGAAACATCTAGCGAACATAATTGTGCAATTACACCTCTTTGCTCCTTTTTTAGAAGCTTTGTCATGCCATTAGAGCTGATTATCTTTCCTGGTTTCCCTGCAATACCCCTTAATTCAACTTCCTTTCCTTCCGTAGAAAATTTGATGAAAAGTTCTTGAAAATTAAAAGCTATTGTACCCAAGGATTGTAGCCATTGGACTCCTAGTACAACATCAGCACCTCCCATTGGAATGGAAAGCATTGGGCTAGTCAATACATATTCTCCCATGGATAGCTTGATATTATGGAACTTTCCAGAGCAATTTATTGTTCCTCCATTTGCAATCATCACTTGACACTCTGGTGCTAGATATAGGAAGCAATTCAATTCTTTTGCTACCCTACAATGAATAAAATTGTGGGTGCTTCCTAAATCAATCAACACTATTACCTTTTTCTTCTTGATTTGTCCTTCTATCTTGATGGTTTGAGGAGTGGTAATTCCTTCCAATGCATTACAAGATATGGTCGGATTTATTTGTTCTTCATCTAGGCATTGTTCCTGGAGTATATCTTCTTCTTTTGACCTTTCTTGCTCCTTTTCTTCTTCCTCTTCACAATCTATGTAGAATAATTTCTTCTCAGCACACTTATGACCTTTAGTGTATTTGCTATCACAATTGTAACAAAGCCCTTTTGCTCTTTTTTCTTCCAATTGTTGTGGTGTCAACCTTATAGGTTGTGGAAGACTAGGGGCAACAACACTTCCGTCTTTATAGTTGTGAGTGGTATGCTTCCTGGTTTCCATAATTTTGCTTTCCATTTTTCTTGCTAACCTGAATGCCTTCTCTAATGAATCAGGTTCCCAAAGGCGAACATCATGTTGGATATTATCCTTTAAAGACCCTATGAACACATCAATCCTATGCTCCTATGGAATATCTTTTACCCTTATGTTCAATTTTTGGAACTCCTCAATGTGCTCCATTACTAAACCCTTTTGTTTGAGACTTATCAATTGGCTAAAAAAAGTGTTGCTTTTTGTATCTTCATAATGTGCTATTAAAATCTTCCATAAAAATTGCCCAAGTGATAAATTGTTTATGAGAGCAAAGCCATTGATACCATACAAACTGATTTGGTTCCAAATATACAGTTGCCATACGTACCTTTTGAGCGTTTTGCACATTATTGAGATCGAAGAATTGCTCCATCTGTAATATCCATGTGGCGGGATCCTTGCCATCAAACTTCCTCATATCGATTTTTGGAATATGGTGATTCTTCGATCCAACATTAGCGTCTATGGAATCATGATTAACATTTCTTTTGTTCTCATCATGAGTTTCCTTTACTACCTTTTCACCATTAGTGATCCTTTCTTGTAGCAATTTCTTCAATTCTTCCATGTCTGTCTTCAAATCTATCTTCAAATCTGCCATTTCTCTCTTCAAGTCTGTCTTCGATTCATCCATCTTAGCTTCCATGCCCTTTATCTTAGATTCCACGCCATTTATCTTAGATTCCACGCCACTTATCTTAGCTTCTGTTAGCTTTTGTGAGCGTGACATTTGTTGCACTTGTTCTTGTAATTTTGATATATCATGTAGCATTTATTCCTCTTCTTCATGAGTCATGTTAGAGCTTTCAGGTTCCTTACTAGGTGTTTGCATTTTCTTTCCTCGGGGCATCAGTTACCGATAATAATGCTTTACTATGCCCTTTGAGTTCCGTTAAACCAAGCTTACACAAAAATTTAAAAAAAAACTACACACCTTTTTTCACTTTATAGAAGCCTGATATTGAATCTGATGTATCTCTGTGATTTCGGATCATCCAGTTCTGAAATTGCTACCTGTAGTATTCTTCCGCATCCTCTTTCCAATGCCACAAATCTGAGCCAAATTGGATTCTCCAAGGAAGAGTTATGTGAAATCTCCCACAGTGACTTTCTTTTAGACTGGTTCAGTAGAGCGAACTTGTACGACGTGCCACGAGTCACTGTTTCAACCTTTTGAATCTAAAACACACACATAAGAAACTACAGTCCGTCCTCTTTCTGTACCTTCTTACGAAATTTCAATCTGATCCCCAGAGAGAAGGTTATGATGATTTTCCCCAGGTCACCTGTTTTGAATGTAATTCAGGAGTCTGCAAAAAGACCAACTTCCTCAGATCATATCTCAGCAAATATCGTGCGAAAAGCTCTGAAATTCGGACCCAAGGTTCAGCGCGATTTCTTCTAAAATGGGTTTTTTTTGCGACTTCTGAAACGTCACAGAAAAAAGTTATAGCAAAAATGCCACGATGACCTGTTTGGAGCAGCGAAACCCTAGAATCCAAAGCTCTGATACCAAATGTTATGAAACCAGCTCAAGAAAAGATAGAAAAGATAGATCAATGCCTTAGAATTCAGCCTCTTCGAGGGGGCAACCTCCTTTACATTACATAAATGAACAATTCTTGGATGATACAAATGACAAAACCTCCTTTCTATATATAGGAGTCTAAGGAGTCACAATATAATCCAGCCGACCTAACAATAATAATATAAAGCCACAAAAATAACAATAGAGGGATTCTATGGGGCACAGAAATAACAATATGGGGGTAATAGGGGCACAACAATATAAATAAGGGGTATAACTACAATATTAATGGGGTAATCACTAGTATTATAGGGACCCAACAGACAGCTTAGCAGTCCATCAATTAACAATGGAGAAATCCGATGTAACTCAAATCCTTCTTCAAAAAGAAGTAGAGCTGCAAAATGATTTCCATAGAACAAGTAGGGATGAAGAAGAGTTCTGGAGACAGAAGTCCAGAAATCTTTGGTTACATGCCGGAGAAAAAAATACAAGCTACTTCCATAAGAACGCTGAAGCGCGCAAGCACTTTAAAACAATAAATGAAATTCACTATCAAAACACTGTGGTTAAAGATTTTGAAGGCATAAAGAGAGCAGCCCACTCCTTCTTCAAAGATATTTACTCGGCCCCGGAAGATCCTCCTATTGATTCTGAAGCCTACCCAATTGATCTAATTCCTCATTGTGTTCAAGATTCTGATAATATTATGTTGATTGCTCCGATCAGTATGAATGAGCTTAAAAAAGATTTGGATGCATGGAACCGAATAAAGCTCCTGGCCCTGATGGGTTCACAGCAAGGTTCTACCTGAATTGTTGGCCTATAATTAAAAAATATCTTCTGAGAATGGTATGGAAATCTCAGACATGTACCAAGATTGGAGGTAGTACCAACTCAGCCTTCATTGCCTTGATTCCGAAAGATAAAGGCGCCACCGACTTCAGAAAATTCCGACCCATCTCTCTGTGTAATACAAGCTATAAGCTAGTTACCAAAATAATAGCCAGCTGTCTTAAGAAAATTCTATTGGTCATCATCCCTAAAAACCGAGGATTCATCAAAGGGAGAAAGATTCTTGACAATATTGTGCTGGTGCAAGAAGCAATTCACTCAAGTTGTCATCGAAAAGAGAAAGGTATGGTGATTAAGCTAGATTTGGAAAATGCCTTTGATAGGGTGAGACATTAATTCCTATTTTTTGTGATGGATAAATTTGGCTTCTCAAAAGCTCTCATAATTTGGGTGAAAGCCTGCATAGCCTCCCCTTGGATAGCGCCATTGGTTAATGGTCTATCAAAGGAATTCTTCCAAGCCTCGAGGGGGCTAAGACAAGGTTTCCCATTGTCCTCGCTTCTTTACGCCATTCAAGATTCGGTGCTCAACTTCCAGCTAGACTACTGTCAACAGATCCAAATGCTGCCAGGCCTTAGGATGGCTCTCAATGTTAAAGACATAAATCATGCCCAGTTTGTTGATGATACATTATTGCTTGGAGGAGCTAGCATAAATTCTGCAAGGTCCTTCAAGAAGGAGCTGGACATTTATAGGGAGGTTTCGGGCAGCAAGATCAACTATCTAAAAAGCATGATCTATGGTTGGAATTGCTCGATCAAGGAATTGACAGACATAGCAAGGCTATTAGAAATGGAAGGAATCCTGACCTGGGAGTCATTTAAGTATCTTGGGATCCTAATTTTCAAATCAAATCCTAAAGTATCACACTCGATTCCCCTACTAGACAAGCTAAAACTCAGAATACAAGCTTGGGGAGCCTCATGGTTGAATAATGCTGGGAAGGTGATCCTAATGAAATATGTTCTCATAAGTCTACTTTTATATTAGAATTCCATTCTACTTGCCCCTAAAACCTTTATTAGTAAAGTGGATGGTCTTCTGAGAAGATTTCTGTGGGAGGGGGGGGGAGGGGGAATAATGAAAGAAGACTCCATTTAGTAAGCTGGGACACTCTTAAGAATCCATTCTTGGGAGGAGGTCTCCAAATGTGTGATTTGGCAGCCCGAAATATTTCTCTGGGCTCCAAGCTCCTTTGGAACATTGTTTCTGGGAATCCTAGTTGGAGCAAGAGAGTTCTGTGGAAAAAATATTTTCATGGGCAGCGCTTGAGGTGTTTGGACCAACCTCCAAGAATAACCAAAGGATCATCGGTATTCAAACTCTGTCTCATAGCTATGGAGCATTTCAGTCACAAGCTATACTAGATCCCAG
This sequence comes from Pinus tabuliformis, assembly GCA_031772625.1. Taxonomy (NCBI): domain Eukaryota; kingdom Viridiplantae; phylum Streptophyta; class Pinopsida; order Pinales; family Pinaceae; genus Pinus; species Pinus tabuliformis. The sequence continues at coordinate 542,794,858 of CM062804.1, read as the reverse complement.
GTAATGGGAAAAAAAGGAATTTGGGAAGATTCGATCCTTGGAGATCAGCCCTTGAATCAGATGGAAGAACTTGTAAATATCAGAGTTTCGCTTCAAGCCAGCAATCTGAAAACCCTTTAGGACATCTCCAATTGGACTGATGATGCAGGAAGTCTTTGTGATGGTTGGAATCCGAGGGAGGTCCCTCAATGGCTGGATGGTGAAGCCAATTTATTGTTGGATTTGCTCCAAGGAAAATCTCCTTTAAAGTCCTCTTCTAAGGACAAAAGAGGTTGGGGCTCACTTTCAAGCTCATACTTAGCAGCAGAAGGTTACAAAAGTATGATGGTTGTCCCAAACGTTCCCCCGGAGCCAACTCAATGGAAATTTATTTGGTCTTTTCCTTCTCTTCCCAAAATTGACTTCTTTTGCTGGACATTGGCGCATAAAAGTATCCTCACTAGAGATAACCTGAGAAGGCGTGGAATGGAAGGACCCTCCAGGTGCCCTCTTTGTGTTTCGAATGAAGAAACGACTAATCATCTGTTGTTAATGTGCCCCTTTGCTCAAGAAGTTTGGAGGGGTGTCCTGATGTTAGGACCTAACAAAATAGAGCTTCTTGGAAATATTCCAAACCTGCTAAGAAACTGGGCCAAGTTATCCCCGTTCTGTCTCTCCAAAAAAAGCCTTCTCAAGACTGGCTGGATGTGGATTCCCAAATTCACATGCTAGAAACTGTGGCTGGAGAGGAACAACAAAATTTTCAGGGAGGAGAGTTGTAATCCTGTCAGAATTATCACTAAAATCAAAGCTCTGTTGGGTGAGGCCTTAGAAGCCAAACCCGCCATAAGAAATGGTATGATTCTGGACAGCAAGGAAGATCAATGGCTAAAAGAGCTAGTTCCAAACCATCATGATAGATCCATTCCTCCTGCAAAAGCCTTTTCTCATTGGGAAATTCGTATGGAAGAACAGTAATTCATTAAATGGAGATCAGCTCTGAATGATCACTGCCTTTTCTTTGATGGGGCCTCTAAAGGTAACCCAGGAGCGGCGGGTGGTGGTGGAGTTATCTTGAGTCCTAGAGGCTCAACTGAGTTGCGTTTTTCATGGGATCTGGGCCATGAAACAAACAACAGAGCGGAGGCTCTTGCTCTGTGACAGGGGCTAAATCTAGCTATCAAGAGGAATTTCCTATCCATCTCAGTCTTTGGAGACTCTAGACTAATTATCTAGGCTATGAACTCTCAAAGAACCCTTCTCAAGTACAATTAGCCTCCACATTCAAAAAAATAAATCCAGTATGGCCCAAGTTTCACAAAATCTCCTTCTTTCATATTCTAAGGAACTTAAACTCACATGCGGACTTGGAAGCCAATCTAGGCTCTCTCTAGAGTAGGAGATCACTGTTAGTAAATGATATTGAATCGAATTGCAACATTCCATAATTATGGAGAAGACTGGGCCTCTGTTCCTCTGAGCAATCCTCTGTTTCAGATTACTCTCCAATACCCAGAGCTTCAGGATTGGACCAAAATGAGCTGGCAGTTGTTAGGAGACTTGGACTCATCTACAAGGAAAAAATCAGAACGCAACCCCATCATTTTCGCTCTCTACACTCCGTTGGAATTCATTGTTGTGTCATTCTACAATCAATTGGGTAGGTGCTAGGGGTTCATGAGGACTACATCAAGGCTAGTTTAGATAGCAGAAAGGCCTCTGCTGCAATTTATGATGAAACGGCAAGCAATGTCGGCAATGTTGACACCTCACTTGGCAAACTTGAGCACAAAGTAAGAATCCACCAGACAAGCCAAAAGAAAAGAAGCAATGAGCTATTGGAAGACTCGGCAATGTAAGTCTGGTGCAATGGGTCTCCTCTCTACAAGACAGGAAACAGAGCTAAGACATGGCAAGCAAACGCAACAAAAAATCAAGATGCCACTCTGAAACTAGATCAAGCACATATTCAAGCCATTATCTGCAAACACAGTGGAATCCCATCAGCGTACTTATCATAAGCTAAATGTACTCTCCTCGCCACCTATCAAAACGAAAGCAAAATCTGTAAGGAAACACAGAGTAGCCCTGTTAAAGCCCTCGGCAGCTGTTTTGCGGAATATTAAATAAAATCTAGTCGTTATTATCAAAAAAAAATGGTGACACATTGGGAAGAACCAATTATCTTTGATAAAATAATGTTGATCATAATAAACTCCAAATCATAATTTTAGAAACAATTATAATTATTTAGCAAAATACATGTTATTTGAGATAAGGCAATCAGTGGAAGCACTCATACTTCATCTAGTATTTTCCCATAAGCTAAAATATGGAGTTCAATTACTTTACTATTTATTATATATGAAATTAATTGATTTTGAATTAGAAGTGTTAAGTCCAAACCCTCATATGAACAAAACAAGTTGCATGCATTTGTTCCATATCTTTCTTTATCCTAGCACTGCTTCGCTGCCTGTGAGCATCCATATCCCTAATGAAGGTGCCTTAACATCATATAAGAATTGACCTGCTTTTAGTGAGTGTTGATAACCCCAATGGGTTTTCTTATACTCCCCACATTTTACATAAATGCTTTAAACTTCTTATTTATTTTGATTTCTTTTGATTTGTATGAGTGTGTTGATTTGTAACTTTGGATATATAAAAAGTGGGGTGATGCGAGAGTTAAATTAAGCAATTGTTTTACTATATTAAGAATTTTAACTCACGAATTTGTCATTGATTATTAATGTTTGCCTTAGTTTTATGTGTTTGGTAAGGTGAATGGAGGCTCTTGTAGAAAATATAAGATTAGTAATTTCCAAACTAATGATGACTTTTAGATAATAGTAATATTAAGTATTTGCAAATTTCTTATAATTATTGTTTACAGTAAATGAGCTTATATTAATCAAATAAGAACATTCAAATATAACATTTCCCCACTTTGCAACCATTATCCGAGAGCCAAGTCAAAACAAGAAATTAAAAATTCTCTACAAAAAAAATAAATCAAAAAAAATAAAAAAATAAAAACTCTCTAAAAATAAAGAAAATGCCAAAGGGTTATGAAAACAAAATAATTCTTAAATAACTGAAATGACACAATATTTACATATGTACAAAACAAATTGACTATAATTCAAGAAAACTATTTCTTTAAAATTTGGTCATTCACAGTGAGGCTTTCAACCTCCCTTTCTAATGTTTGTAAATATATGTTGAAGGGCCAAATTTCCAAAAAAAAAATGAAATTGTCCTAGCTAGAGATATTGAAATTTTTTGTTCTTGCCTTTATCCTAATGGCTTTTGTCCCACTTCCATATGAAATATCCAATGGAAAAGTCTCTTGTTAGTAGCTAAATATTTATCAAACCAACATTTAATTATTTGTTTATGGGCATGGAATTTGGCTTTAGTTTTCTCCCTTTCCTCTTCCAATTTTAAAAGGGTATGGATTCTTGGTTCCTTGTCTCCAATTGGTTCCTCATTAATTGATTCGGCTAATTTCCTAGACGGGAGGAAAACATTGGGAGACAAGATGGCTTCCATTCCATAGACAATGAAATAAGGAGTGTTACCCAATGACTTCTTAGGTGTGACTTAGTTTTCCCATAGTGCATTGGGTAATTACTTATGCTATTTTTTTCTGATGATCAAGCACTATTTTTTTCAGGATATAGATAAGGTTTTTGTTGGTTGAATCTACAAAATTGTTTCCCTAAGGGTAGTAATTTGTAAAAAAATTAATGGTGATGTATTTATCCATAGCCTGATCAACTAAATTTAAAGATGAAAAATGTGATGCATTATCAAAAATAAGTGAAATTGGAACACCAAACCTAGAAATAATATTATGTTCTAAAAGAGAGATCACTAATCATCATTGATATTTTTAAGTGGGATGGCCTTTGTCCATCTGATGAAATAATTTGCTACGATGAGAATTCATTTTTGTTGAGATAAATTTTGAGTAATATCATTAATGATATCTAGTCACTCTTGCACGAAAGGACCTTCTATTTTAAGGTTGTAAGGGTAGGGCCAATTTTTTCTCTTTCCTAGTCGATGTCTGATACAACTTTCACTTCGTAATGTAGGAATAGGAATCTTTAAACACAAAAGACCAATAATATCCAACCCGAATGATCTTATGTTTTGTAGTCTTTCCTCATAAGTGACCTCTAGCTAGACCATCATGCATTTCATCTAGAATATTTTCTACATATTACTTTTCAAGACACCTCAGTAGTAGATTATCATAATTTCTTTTGAAAAGTACCCCATCAACTAGCTAATATGTAGCACATTTTATTAAATATTTTTTTCCTTTTTTGGGGTTAAGTGACTAGGAATGGTACCATTTAAATATAATATTGAATATCATAACACTAGGTATTAGTTGGTACATGAACATAAAGAGATTCTTGAAGACTTACCTCATATTCATTATACCAACCTTCATCCTGATCACCTTGCGGACCTTGAGATTATGTCGATAACTTGCACAAACCTTGACCAAGAACTATTTTTTAAGGTTTGATTTCTAGGTCATACTTCTGGAGCGTGGTTATCCCATTTGCTCAATTCTCTCCCAGGTCTTTCTACACCAAAATATATTTGACAATAAGATGGGGAACAATAATTTTTGTGTGAAATTTTAAGACATAAGGAATAAAATGTTTTACCACCTTATAAACAACAAATTTTTGTTTATCAATGTTAGGATACTTCAAATATGCTCCATGCAACCCTGAACTCATAAAAGATATTGGAACTTCCACATTTTCTAGGTTATTTTGAGTTAAGACAATTGCCTAAGGTGAGTTAGAAGTAAAAATATACAAAATAAATTGTTTGTCAAAATTAGGACTTGTTAAAGAGGACTCTTCAGTGATTTCTTATTTAAAATGTCTGAACACATTCTTTTCCTTATCATTCCATTTGAATATGTGATCCTTCTTTATCATATATTGCATATGTTTAATAATTTCAGTAAAGGTAGGAACTAAACTTGTGAAAAAAATTATTTCCTTAAAAATGGTTGCATTGATTTTTTATTATGAGGTAACGATATTTTCAAAATAGATTTAACATGATTGAGATCAATTATTACACCATATTTTGAGACTTCAATTCCTAAAAAATTCCCTTTGTTACAACAAAGATAACCTTTTTAGAATTCAATGAAATGCCATATTTTTGCATCTTTGAAATATTTGTCTCAAATGTTCTACGTGATCTTCTTTATTCTTATAGTAAACAATGATGTCATCGAGGAAACAACCATTGATATATTAATCAACCCTTTAAAAGCAATATCCATGGTTCTTTAAAAAGTGACTCCAACATTGATTAGACAAAATGTCATTTTCTTGTAGGCAAATGTTCCCTATTTTGTCCTAAACATGGTTTTAAGTTGGTCAATATATGAAACTATGATTTGGTTGTAACCCAAAAAACCATCTAACATGGAGAACATCTTAGAATCAATAACAGATTGCAGGATTTGTTCCATAGATGGGATATAGTAGTTATCCTTCTCTGAGGATTTCTTTAGATTTCTAAAATCTATGCAAATCTCAATATCTCCATTTTTCTTTTCTAACTAGGACAAGGTTGGCTACCCGTTGTGAATGTCTAACTGGAAAGATAATTTTAGCTGCTAAAAGTTTATTTAATTATTCCTTAATTTGTGTGTCGTGTTTTGGGTATATTTTCCTGATTTTTTGTTGAACGAGATTGGAGTCTAGTTTTATAGGGATGACATGTTGAATCATTTTCGTATCATAAACTTTGAGATCATCATACATCTAATAAAATACATCTTAAATTCTTTGAAAAGTTTTATAATTTTTCTTGTTAAGAAGGAGAACAATCAACCCCTAAATGAACTTTATGTGGTTGTTGATTAATTCCTAAATGAACGACTTAATATTTCATAGAATAATTGCGAGTTTTATAGTTTGTTCTACCTTTGAACCTTTCTTGAAAATCATAGATATTTTCAACACGTACCACTGATTTTGGGATAATCTTTTCTTGTTCATGTTTACTTGGGGAATCTAAATTCAATGATTTTGTTATCATCATGAAATACTCGAAGGTTTGTGACATTTTCTGGTACTGACTGTTAGGTACCTATAATACTATTGTAGCCCCCATATTGTTATAGTTGTGCCCCAAATAAGCCCATTATTATTATTGTTTTGCCCTTACAATATTATTGTTATGTAGGCCTTAGTTATATTGTGACCCCTTAGACTCCTACATATACCAAGGAGGTCTTGTCATTTGAATCATCCAAGAATTGTTCATTTATCTAACGTAAAAGGATGTTTCCCCCTCAAAGAGGCTTATTTTCAAGTTTTTGATCTATATTTTCTTCTGTTTTGTGATCTAGTTACATAACATTTGGTATCAGAGCTCTGGATAATAGGGTTGCACTTCTTCAAATAGGTCATATTGGAATTTTTGCTATAACGTTTTTTCTACTAATATTCAAAAGTTGAAATTTCAACCACGTGCTGCAGAAATATTGGTGAACTTTGTGTAAAAAAATCAGATCTTACTTCGCTATATTTTATGAGATATGATATGAAGAAGTTAGGGTTTCTACGTGCTCCAGAATTCAGTATCAAACAGGTAACTTAAAAAAAATCATCATAACTTTCACTTTGAGTGTTAGATTTGAATTCTATAAAAATTTCATGAGAGTGAACGGACTATAGTTTCTTAAGGAGTAATTTCAAGGCTGAAGGTTGAAGCAATGACACGTGGAATTTTGTACAAGTTCACTATATTGAACTAGTCCATAATCAGGTCATCCTGGTAGATTTGGTATAACTTTGTCTTGAAGAATACAATTTTGGTCTAACTAGTGGGGTATGATATCTTTGTTTATTTATATATAATAACTAAACATAATGGATCAAGTTCTTACGCCTGGCAGAATGGTGGTATCAAACTTCCTTCCATACCACAACAAAAAAGACTCCATTTGTGGTGCTTATGGATGTCATCCATCATCCATCACATCATCTTTATGATACAATTCTAAGGTTCAAGAAGTGGAATATGACATAAATCATCAACAACAAGTTCTCCAACTCTTAAATGATAACATGTCTCTGGAACATAAATAAAATGAAACAACATGCATATCAACATCACAGTGAATGAATTTTTGGTGTGGGCGATTAGGCATTTTTACGACTACAACCATACAAAAAAATGTCCCTCATGCAAGCTAATAAGGGTAACAAATTATCACTCAAGTACTATGGCCCTTACAAGGTGTTGTAAATCATTGGTACTATGGCATAAAAATTGGAGCTACCTGCATCTTCGTGAGTACACCCAGTTTTCCATGTTTCATGCTTAAAGAAGGTTATAGGTGACAAGCTCCGAGTTCAAACTATATTGCCAGAACTTGACGAGGAATGAAAAATCATATTGGAGCCTAAAGAAATCACAGAAACAAGAATAGAGAAACTACGAAACATATCAATTTCAAAGTATCTAATTAAGTGGAATAACTTACCTGTTGAAGACTCCACATGGGAGGATGAGTATTTTATTCAGAAGCATACATAACTACTTAGACATTGAGGACAACACTTTTTTGAAGGAGAAGGGCATGTTAGGTCACTATAATATTAGTGTAGCCCCCATATTGTTATTTGTGTGCCCCATAGAAGCCTATTATTATTATTGTTGTGCCCTTTCATTATTATTTTTATGTAGGCCTTAGTTATATTATGACCCCTTAAACTCCTATATATACCAAGGAGGTCCCCTCATTTGAATCACCCAAGAATTGTTCAATTGTCTAATGTAAAAGCAAGTTCCCCCCTCGAATAGGCTTATTTTTGTTGGAAATATTACTGAGAGGGGGGGGTGGGGGGGGGGGGGGGGAGGGGAGGGTGAATCAGTATTATCAAATCAATAAAACTTTTTCATTTCCATACTTAGATACATATACGCTACTTCAATTAAGGGAACCGACGTGTATACGCAACTGTTTCTAATGCAACTAGCGTATATCCAGAATACTTATGATTCAGTTAATCCATTAAATGTTGATCTTTAGTTAGTGCATTAGAACTTCATTAACCATATGTACAGTAAGCAGGTGCAGTAAAATAGAACAGATCATCACACAAGAAGCACACATGAACACCATGATATAAGGTGGAAACCCAATGTGGGTGAAAACCACCTGCTGCAAGTCGTCTCTATCTTCTTTTAATAAGAAACTTCATTTTACAATAGTTCTGTACTGGTGCAATCTTATACCAGTAGCAGGCTTCTAACTGCATAGGGCTACAACCCTCTCTCGTTTTCCAGACTCTCCTGGATGGGAGCTACCACCCTTTAGCTTTTGTACTAGCTGATCCATTTACTAGTACGTAGGTGCCTGCCTATTGAATGCTCCAATATTCACTCATTCTCCAGCTGTTACTGGAAGAGAGCTTCTACCCCCTTAACTCTTGTACTAGCTGATGTACTAGTACATAAGCGCCGGCCTACAATCTTCTTTCAACCTCCAGGGACCACATTTCATACATTTTCAGACTGGATACTCCTGAAGCACAACACTATAATCCGAAGGCCATGTTTCATCCAATTTTCATACTGGACCCATCAATATCATTAAAGCACAAAACTAACATCATCAATTTCTGAATCACTGAAACACTGAAACCCTGTCAACAACACAGTCACCAGAACACAGAGTAGACAACAGAACTCTGCAATAACAATCAGACCCAACTACAACTTCAAACATCATACTTCATTATGTATATGCTACTACGATGAATCAAACCCGCGTATATACGCGCTTTCTCCAAATCCAACCCGCGTACAAATCTACAAATGTTTTCTCATAACTTTGCAGTTGTACCAAACATCAGTCATACCCATAACATTTACAGAACATTACATGCGTCAATATACAGATCTAGAATAAACAAGATCAAACCATATAGAGATGATTCATTCCAAGCCATTAGATCCCGATCTATCCTTGGATCTTGTTCTCCATCAACCGTTGAGATTCCTCCTTAGCTTAGATCAGGCAATGCATCATAAACCCATAACCTTCATACTGGATCTCATACTTCATCAGATATTCAAGACTTTCCCATGACCTTGCCTAATGATCTCCTTCTCCTTTTATAGTCTTAGGCCTTACTCAATACCATGGTCCAAAACCATAACAAAACAGTACCATGGACCCAATACTTGGGATAAACACTTATGACGAGATACCATGGTCCAAAACCATAGGTTCAAATACCAAGGACTAAATACCATGGACCAAACATAAGTTCTCCGACATGTACGCGCTTTTCCTTGCGTGAAAGTGCGTGTATACGAATACGCGTCTTTTCAACGACTAACCCGCGTGTATACGCGGCTAGGTCACGATGAACCTGCGTATATATATTTTCTCTTCAATCTTGTAGTCTAATCATCAAATCCTTGCTGCTGACTTGCTGCACTATGATCTGTCATCTGTGTGATTTGCCATCAAGGACAACACTTGTCTCATAATGCCAACAATCTACCCCTTTGGACTTGATGGGAAAGCTAACTTGTCACACTTAGAACTATCATCTGATTCCTTTGAGTTGTCCTGCATCCCATGCATTTAGTCACATCTGATATCTCTTTTGAAGATTCATCTAGTTATAAATAAGTGAGATGTTCTTCTATGAGTGGGTTTCCATCAAGTACAACACATTCATCATAATGCCAACAATCTCCCCCTTTGGACTTGATGGAAACAACACCAAATCACTCTCCCCCTTTGACATCAAGGGCAAAGGGCGGACCAAGATATTCACTTTCCTTGATAAACATCCCACTGACCATACTCCCCCTGAGTACCTGCTGAAATTTCTGAATGAGCTCCCCCTTTGTATATGCCAAGGTGTACTAACCTATCCATGCTCCCTTTGAGTACATGCTAAAGTCTCTGCTCTGTTGAAGTGTGTTGTTCATGCTCCCACTGACTGTAAGCAAGGTCTGCAAAAAGATGTTCTACAGGAAAGAACATGACTCTATCATAAATGACCTTCCTATCACCAAAAGACTCTATACATACATCCATCACCCACCCAAGTGGGGATCATCCACCCAACCAAGTGGGGATACATCAAAAATTTACATATGACAACCAAGTACATTACATCAGTCATCCCAGGCATAGTGGGGAAATCAAAATAGGTCATTACATGACCTTGACACCATAAGAGAGATACATGACATAGAGACAAAATATCTAGAGCAAGACTTATGAAAGTCACCATTAACTGATATCAGCAGCATTTGTCAATCACTATTCAGATCAAAAACCATGTTTTCCTTCTGTTCTCCTTCTGCATTTGTTTCACCTGAGATCAACAGCTGTGAACCTGAACCAAGAGCTTCTAATGTAATGCCAACCATGCATTATCAGAAGTTTATCTGCTCCCCCTGAACCTGTGCCAGATGGTCTCTGCCATACCCATATCAGACTTTCTTCAACCAGAGTTTGTCCCCACTGATTTCTTTCAAACTGCCATATATGTGACTGTCTCTGCAATAACCTGCGTATGTACGCGGATCCTCCTTAGGCAACTCGCATACACCCATTTCTAGATCAGCAACCTGTAAATGTCCTATGACAGGGTATGTCTGCATATAGATATCAACTCATCATCATAAAATCATTCACATTATATCATATGTGTAAAACACCATAGCCATCTTATCAACAAGATCATCCATGTATCATCACTTGGGAATATCTGCATCAATCAACATATGTAAGTATCAACCTATCAACATATAGGTAAGAACTCATCATCATCATGTCTCCAACAATGAAACTTTGAGTAATCATTCATGTATCCAGCACTATGTATCTTGAGCTCAAGATCTTTTGTCAAGGCTTCTTTATATCATCAACTTCAACAATCCTCATCCACATGAGCACCAAGAACTATAGGAATCCTGCATCATAACTGTATTATATGATCTTTATGCATATGACGACAGCAGCATATGAGTGACTCATCATCAAGTAATGAAGTTGTGTATTCAAGCTTTGTACTTCTCCTTATCCTTATGAAGATCACCATGTAAGCATCATATATGCACCATCTAAGAATCAATCCACAAATATGATCTGAACATCAACTATGTAACCCCAAGAATCATATGAGATTTTATCATGGACAACTCATAACCACATCATAGCAAGATATATCATTTAGCCATATAAGCATCATCACCAAGGACTATTAACCATAATGCCAACAATGCATTATTAAAGGCATATGCTCCCCCTCAACCTGTGCCATCTGTTTACTGTTAGATCTGATCATGCATATATCAACAATAAGCATCAAGTTAGGATCAAAACACTTCTAAACATCTTACAAGTATCAAGACATTTCCACACATCCTCAGCAGACTGTAACTATTAACCAATAGAGCAAATAATGGACTGAATCATATCAGACCCTTTTTCTAAGCCTGTCCCCACTGCTTTTCCTCATACTGACATATACGCGACTTTTCAGTGTATAACTCGCGTATATACGCGACTTCCCTTTATGAAAATTGCGTATGAGATTTAGGACACTGAAGTTTTACACTTTCAGCTCCCCCCTGAGTCTGTGATGTCTATGTCGTGTTGTGTCTGTGTGGTGCCACATCTTTCTGACGAAACTTCCTCCTTTTTCCATACCTTCAAGCGTGATGATGTTTTCTCCTTTTGGTATGGTGCCCGTACTTTGTTCCTGCATTCCTTTGTTGTATGTCCAAGCTTGTTACAGGCATAACATCTTACCTGTTTCATATTCCTTCTGTAGCAATCAACAGCTTTGTGACCAAACATATTGCAAGAGAAACAATATCCCTTAAAGTACCTGGATCGTGATGATCTTTTTGTGTGATGGTCTTGAACCATTCTTCTTCTGCATCTGGCTGCATCATGTCCAAGATTATAACATTCAACATTATTCATTGGAGGAGTAAAAGATTTTCTTTGAAGAATTTCTTTCCTTGGTTGTTGATGGGGTCGACCTTTCATCTCCTTGTTGAGCATTTCAGATTTTGCATTAGAGTTCCTTGTCTTATTTCCTGAACTAGATTCACCTTCAATAGATTCATGAAAACCAAGACCAGCTTTGATAACAGGAGACCTTTGACTACTAAGAATATCATCCAAAATCTTATTACTATCTTGAAATCGTAAGAGCTTATCTTTTTCTTCTAGCTTATCTTTTAGCATATTTACCTCAACCTGATGTTACTCTTCCTTTTCAAGATACCGCTTCTTCATGTTTTCTTCAGCTTTTCTTCCTTCTTCCAACTAATGTCTTAGATTGAGAACTTCATTTTCTTGTTTTTCATGAGCTTGGAGAAGTTCTTTATTCTGCTTCTTTGATTCTTCAAGATCTTCCTTTAGCGAGAGGATCGTAGCTTCAAGACTTTCATAGTAACTGGATCTATCTCTGAGTTTCTTGATTGTTGTGCTCTTCTCATTGACTTCATCTCTTAGTGATGTTACTTCATCCTGCAACTTTTGATATTTGTCCTTGAATAACTTCCTTACCTTGTTTCCTTCCTCTAGTTGAGCTTTTAGTTTGGTAGCTTCTTATTTGAAGGCACATTCCCTTTTTTTCAATAGATCTTGTTGATCTCTAATTTTGTCTGTAAGCCTTTTAAATTCTGCCTCTATTTTATATCTTTCTTGCTCACCCATAAGAGCAAATTCAGTTGTTTCGCTATCACTTTCATCTTTTCCAAATGGATAGATACCTGTATCATCAGAGGATAACAAATTCATAATTGATAGATCATTTGCTTGTTCATCTTCATCATGAAGTGATTCTGAATCTGAAGTGCTTCTTCCACATATTCCCCAATCGATACTCCCACTGTCATAGTTCTTCTGAGATTTCTTCTTCTTCTTAGGTGCTTTCCTCTTAAGCTTCTTTCCCATTGTTCTACAGATCTCCTTCAAGCGATCAAGCTTCTACCAAAGGACCGGCTCTGATACCAATTGTTGGAAATAATACTGAGAAGGGGGGGTGAATCGGTATTATCAAATCAATAAAACTTTTTCATTTCCATACTTAGATACATATACGCTACTTCAATTAAGGGAACCCGCGTGTATACACAACTGTGTCTAATGCAACTAGCATATATCCAGAATACATATGATTCAGTTAATCCATTAAATGTTGATCTTTAGTTAGTGCATCAGAACTTCATTAACAATATGTACAATAAGCAGGTGCAGTAAAACAGAACAGATCATCACACAAGAAGCACACATGAACACCATGATATAAGTTGGAAACCCAATGTGGGTGAAAACCACCTGCTGCAAGTCGTCTCTATCTTCTTTTAATAAGAAACTTCATTTTACAATAGTTCTGTATTGGTGCAGTCTTATACCAATACGCAGGCTTCTACCTGTAGAGAGCTACAACCCTCTCTCGTTTTCCAGACTCTCCTGGATGGGAGCTACCACCGCCTTAGCTTTTGTACTAGTTGATCCATTTACCAGTACGTAGGTGCCTGCCTACTGAATGCTCCAATCTTCACTCGTTCTCCAGCTGCTAATAGAAGAGATTTTCTACCCCCTTAACTCTTGTATTAGCTGATGTACTAGTATGTAGGCGCCGGCCTACAATCTTCTTTCAACCTCCACGGACCACATTTCATACATTTTTAGACTGGATACTCTTGAAGCACAACACTATAATCTGAAGGCCACATTTCATCCAATTTTCATACTGGACCCATCAATATCATTAAAGCACAAAACTAGCATCATCAATTTCTGAATCACTGAAACACTGAAACCCTGTCAACAACACAGTCACCAAAACACAGACCAAACAACAAAACTCTGCAATAACAATTAGACCCAACTACAACTTCAAACATCATACTTCATTATGTATACGCTACTACGATGAATCAAACCTGCGTATATACGTGCTTTCTCCAAATCCAACCCGCGTATAGATCTACAAATATTTTCTCATAACTTTGCAGTTGTACCAAACATCAGTCATACCCATAACATTTACAGAACATTATGTGCATCAATATACAGATCTAGAATAAACAATATCAAACAGTATAAATATGATTCATTCCAAGCCATTAGATCCCGATCTATCCTTGGATCTTGTTCTCCATCAACCGTTGAGATTCCTCCTTAGCTTAGATCGGGCAATGCATCATAAACCCATAACCTGCATACTAGATCTCATACTTCATCAAATATTCAAGTCTTTTCCATGACCTTGCCTAATGATCTCCTTCTCCTTTTATAGTCTTAGGCCTTACTCAATACCATGGTCCAAAACCATAACAAAACAGTACCATGGACCCAATACTTGGGATAAACACTTCTGACGAGATACCATGGTCCAAAACCATAGGTTCAAATACCAAGGACTAAATACCATGGACCAAACATAAGTTATCTGACATGTACGCGCTTTTCCTTGCGTGAAAGTGCGTGTATACGCATACGCGTCTTTTCAACAACTAAGCCGCGTGTATATGCGGCTCGGTCACGATGAACCTGCGTATACATATTTTCTCTTCAATCTTGTAGTCTGATCATCAAATCCTTGCTGCTGACCTGTTGCACTATGATCTATCATCTGTGTGATTTTCCATCAAGGACAACACTTGTCTCATAATTCCAACAATTTTCAAGTTGTTGATCTATCTTTTCATCTGTTTTGTGATCTGGTTACATAACATCAATGGCTGAATAAAGGATTTCGATGCAGAATTTACTTGGAATTTTTTTTCTATAGGGACTAATTTTGATGCTAGATTTTATAGTAGCTTAACATCTATATTTTGTGAGTGGGTACATAATTTATTTCAAAGATCAAAATTTTGAATTAAATCCAAAACCAATTATCGATCAATTTTCAAGTGACTACAAGCACAATGAATTGCTTTATTTGCTTGTTTAACAGTGATGTCATAAGCACCAAGGGATTTTAATTGTTGAATTTCATATCAATTACTTTTTTGAGTCCTTTAATTAGAGCTTTATACTTTTCTATATTATTGGTACAATCAAAATCTAATCTACATGCTAGAAAAAAAATTAATACCTTGAGGATTCTGAAGAATGCATATGATGCTTGTGCCTTTGATTGATTTAGAATAATCAAAGTATAACAGCCAACAATTTGTATTTACATCATTATTTACATAGAACGAAACTTTATATGTGGAACAATAAGTAGGAATAGCTACAAAATTTAAAGTATCAACATGTGATTCAACAACAAGAGAGTTTTTAGAAGTATAATTACCAAAATAAGAATTTAAAGAGTAATTTATAAGGAAAGATTGATTGAAAATTATGGGCTCATTTGGATTGTCGAGATCAGTAACAATGCATTTCATGTGCCCTTCTTGTTCAGCTTTAATCATATTAGGCTTCCCCTTCCATGGTAACTAGAGATGTTACCTGCCAGTTGAGAAATAACCATTCAGTTTTTATGATGAGTCTTTGCTTAAAAGTAAGCCATAAGATCCAAGGATGTCTGCGATCATTATATCTACAACTTGATAAATTTTCAGATTAGATGTTGGTCTGATTAATAAATCCTTAACTTCTCCTAAGACTTCTATTTTAGATATGTGTAATTGAACAATTTGTGTGGATGATTTACAGGGTTCTAGATTTGATTTCTTTGCCAGAGAAACTAGCACGACATTTGATGAGGCACCATAATCGACCATATAATTATGTACATTTTGATTACAAATCTCAAAATTGAATATAAAGGACTATGTGAAGCATGCTTATCTCCAATCAAAGCTACCCCAATGTGAGCTACTTTTTTGGAAGAAGGATTCTCAGTATTTCCTCTAATTTTTTGGACGAATTTTCCCCAATGTGAGCTCTAGTTTTCTTCATGTCTTCAACTAAATCATATTCTAGAGTTTCCATTTGAACACTTTTTTTTGAACTAGAAGACTCCTTGTCTGTTGGCATTGTTTTCCTAACAGAAGCCTGAGCATTAGGATTTTCAAAGGTGAAACAGGACTCTGCTATTCTGAGCTATATTAATTTCCTCATTTTTATCATATACACATTCATTATTTTTTTCTTTTGAAACATCCCATAAGACATTAATGAAAGGCCATTTTTATGTTGGTTCTTCTTCATCAACTCAAGAAACTTCTTCTTCTTCATTTCCCATAAACACTTTAAACATATTTTAAAAATTGGACAATTTTTTTCAAAATGTTTATCATTCTCTATAGAAATTGTCTTGAACAACATTTTAAAATTTGATTTCTTTAATGGGAGGTTGATTTTGAGGAGGGGAAAGATTCCTTTTAAAATGTTTATAGGGTCTCCTATTTGATGGACCTTCTATTGAAGTACTTTTAGGATAGTGATTTCATTTGACATATGCTTGATCATTTTTTGAATATCTTGCATGTCAAAAGTGTCTTTATATTTTTTCTCTTTAGTGGTTTTTGTAGTCATTTGTTTCTTAAAGGGAGTTATAAGTTTTTTTATCTTTTTTTCATACTATAGATAGGACCTCTTTTTCAATTTTTAGAGTTTCATCGTGGGTTTCAATAAGAGTTTGTTTAGTTACTCTTTTAACAAACATAGAAATTGTTGATGATAGAGCTCCAATGTAACATTCAATCAACAATCATCGGTTGGCTTATTACCATATGAAATTCTATTTAAATGGTTCATGAAGCATTGATTAATTTTTTGTATTTTTTCCCTTGGCTTCATCTCAATTTTGGAAAGTTGTAGTGCCAATGTTACTAGAGTATTGTTTTCCCCAAACTTCTTCAAAAATTTAGTTTGAAAGGAATCCTAAACTATGATTGATCCAATTGGTATTGTAAAGTACCAAGTAGAGTATTTTCCATCAAAAGTGTATGTAAAAGGGTGGCATAAAACGTCTTCATGTTCAACACCCATCAAGTTAACAACAAGCATGAATTTATTGATATGATCCTCAATGGTTCCCCATTTTTTGGATTAAATTTTGGGAGAAACATTTTTGGGTGCTTTGCTAGGTCATGTTGTCACCTAGGAACATTCACTTCTCCCAATGTTTGGAATTTTTTGGTGGCATGATTATGTTTGGAATAGGGGTTAATGATGAAGAGTTATAAGTTAAAGAATGGGTAGGTGGACTACCAGGAGGTAAGGAAGGGGCATAAGATAAGACTTCTTTGTGATTAGGTTCTTCTGGCTCGGGGGATGTATGATGACTTTGAACCTCTGAGCACCTATGTATGGTAGGAATAGGGTATTCAACAAGTGAATGACCAAACTTCTTACTTTGAGCTCTAGTTAAAATTCTAGAATGTTTACATTTAGGAGGAACAAAGGAAGAATGTTCAGTATCAACATATTATAATGATGGTTGTTGAATAGGGATAGGTTTTGGAATAGACTTATGAAATAACTCTTTAAGGGAATGTTGGATTCTCACCCTAGGTGTAAATGTAGAGGGGTCTTGGACTGTGCTAGAAATATTTGCCTCTTTCTGAATAGGTTGGGTCACTTCTTCATAATGGATATGTACATATGATTCTGGCGATTCTATGTCAAATACATGAGGACTTGAGGGAGTACTTGGAGTTGAGGGTGTTGGAGATCTCTGTGAATGACGTCTGATTTTACGTGAATCTCTATGTGTTGAATTTTCAAGGTCTTCTAAACTGATAATTAATTTTGACGATTTCATAATTTTATCCTTCTTAGACTCACATCCATCATTAATAAATTACATATAAGATCTCAACAATAAAAACATAAATCACAATATGATCATAAAGAAACAGCCAAGCATAAGAGACACAAATATTTACCCTGTGAAAACCCAGGGAATCCCAACAACCTTTTTCTTAGAGAAATAATTCAATTCAATAAGAGATATAAACTAATATTTTAGCCAAAACATGGTCAATCTAATCATAAACAAAATCTAGGTCACACCTAGTCAAACTGCCCACAATTGGCCTTAGTCAATGAAGGTTAAACTATATAGGAGATTCGCCCTTCTGCCTGTCTCAAAGATTCAACCTTCTGCAGATATTAGGTTTTCCTCTGAGTCTCAGAGATTTAGTGTGATTTAAATATTAGTTCTACCTCAGACTATACATAAACCTATTCTACTGGCTCTCTCTCAAATTCAGTTTGCCTCAGGAAACTTTAGTTTACTGCCACAAAAACTTTTTCTTTATAGGAACTCAACCTTCCTTTTTCTCCTTCGTATGAATAAAAAAAATCTCACTTTATCCAATTTAGTGTCCAAATATAAGGATGAAATGAACTTTATATAGTGATTTTGTTAGGTCCCTATAATACTAGTGATTACCCCATTACTATTGTAGTTATACCCCTTATTTATATTGTTGTGCCCCTATTACCCCCATGTTGTTATTTCTATGCCACATAGAATCCCTCTATTGTTATTTTTGTGGCTTTATATTATTATTGTTAGGTCGGCTGGATTATATTGTGACTCCTTAGACTCCTATATATAGAAAGGAGGTTTTGTCATTTCTATCATCCAAGAATTGTTCATTTATGTAATGTAAAGGAGGTTTCCCCCTCGAAGAGGCTGAATTCTAAGGCGTTGATCTATCTTTTCTATCTTTTCTTGAGCTAGTTTCATAACATTTGGTATCAGAGCTTTGGATTCTAGGGTTTCGCTGCTCCAAACAGGTCATCGTGGAATTTTCGCTATAACTTTTTTTCTGTGACGTTTCAGAAGTCGCAAAAAAAACCCATTTGAGAAGAAATCGTGCTGAACCTTGGGTCCGAATTTCAGAGCTTTTTGCGTGATATTTGTGGAGTTATGATCTGAGGAAGTGGGTCTTTCTGTAGACTCCTGAATTACATTCAAAATAGGTGACCTAGGGAAAATCGTCATAACTTTCTCTCTGGGGATCGGATTGAAATTTCGTAAGAAGGTACAGAAATAGGACGGACTGTAGTTTCTTTTATGCGTGTTTTAGATTCAAAAGTTGAAACAGTGACTCGTGGCACGTCGTACAAGTTCGCTCTACTGAACTAGTCTAAAAGCAAGTCACTGTGGGAGATTTCACATAACTCTTCCTTGGAGAATCCAATTTGGGTCATACTTGTGGCATTGGAAAGAGGACATAGAAGGCTACTACAGGTCACAATTTTAGAACTTGATGATCTGAAATTACAGAGATACATCAGATTCAATATCAGGCTTCTATAAAGTGAAAAAAGGTGTGTAGTTTTTTTTTTAATTTTTGTGTAAGCTTGGTTTAACGGAATTCAAAGGGCATAGTAAAGCATTATTATCGGTAACTGATGCCCCGAGGAAAGAAAATGAAAACACCTAGTAAGGAACCTGAAAGCTCTAGCATGACTCATGAAGAAGAGGAAGAAATGCTACATGATATATCAAAATTATAAGAACAAGTGCAACAAATGTCACACTCACAAAAGCTAACAGAAGCTAAGATAAGTGGCATGGAATCTAAGATAAATGGTGTGGAATCTAATATAAAGAGCATGGAAGCTAAGATGGATGATTTGAAGACAGATTTGAAGACAGACATGGCAGATTTGAAGACAAATTTGACAAATTTTCTACAAGAAATACTTACTAATGGTGAAAAGGTTGTAAAGGAAACTCATGATGTGAACAAAAGTAATGTTAATCATGATTCCATAGACGCTAATGTTGGATCGAAGACCCACCATATTCCAAAAATCGATATGAGGAAGTTTGATGGCAAGGATCCCGCCACATGGATATTACAGATGGAGCAGTTCTTCGATCTCAATAATGTGCAAAACACACAAAAGGTACGTATGGAAACTGTATATTTGGAACCAAATCATTTTGTATGGTATCAATGGCTTTGCTCTCGTAAAAAATTTATCACTTGGGCAATTTTTACGGAAGAATTGATAGCACATTATGAAGATACAAAAAGCAACACTTTTTTTAGCCAATTGATAAGTCTCAAACAAAAAGGTTCAATAATGGAGCACATTGAGGAGTTCCAAAAATTGAACATAAGGGTAAAAGATATTCCAGATGAGCATAGGATTGATGTGTTCATAGGGTCTTTAAAGGATAATATCCAACATGATGTTCGCCTTTGGGAACCTGATTCATTAGAGAAGGCATTCAGGTTAGCAAGAAAAATGGAAAGCAAAATTATGGCAACCAGGAAGCATACCACTCACAACTATAAAGACGGAAGTGTTGTTGCCCCGAGTCTTCCACAACCTATAAGGTTGACACCACAACAATTGGAAGAAAAAAGAGCAAAAGGGCTTTGTTACAGTTGTGATAGTAAATACACTAAAGGTCATAAGTGTGCTGAGAAGAAATTACTCTACATAGATTGTGAAGAGGAAGAAGAAAAGGAGCAAGAAAGGTCAAAAGAAGAAGATATACTCCAGGAACAAAGCCTAGATGAAGAACAAATAAATCCGACCATATCTTGTAATGCATTGGCGGGAATTACCACTCCTCAAACCATCAAGATAGAAGGACAAATCAAGAAAAAAAAGGTAATAGTGTTGATTGATTCAGGAAGCACCCACAATTTTATTCATTGTAGGGTAGCAAAAGAATTGAATTGCTTCCTATATCCAGCACCAGAGTTTCAAGTGATGATTGCAAATGGAGGAACAATAAATTGCTCTGGAAGGTGCCATAATATCAAGCTATCCATGGGAGAATATGTATTGACTAGCCCAATGCTTTCCATTCCAATGGGAGGTGCTGATGTTGTACTAGGAGTCCAATGGCTACAATCCTTGGGTACAATAGCTTTTAATTTTCAAGAACTTTTCATCAAATTTTCTACAGAAGGAAAGGAAGTTGAATTAAGGGGTATTGTAGGGAAACCAGGAAAGATAATCAACTCTAATGGTATGACAAAGCTTCTAAAAAAGGAGCAAAGAGGTGTAATTGCACAATTATGTTCACTAGATGTTTCCACATTGGAATCATCTATTTCTCCAGATCTTCAAAAAGTCCTAGACAATCATTCCAAGGTATTTGAGACTCCCAAAGGTCTCCCACCTATGCGTGATCATGATCATGCTACTCATCTGATTCCAGGAAGTGTTCCTCCAAACATCAGGCCGTACAGATATCCCTATGTCCAAAAAAGTGAAATTGAAAGTATGGTTGCAGAAATGCTAGAGGCTGGTATAATTCAACCAAGTCAAAGTTATTTCTCTGCTCCAGTAGTATTGGTGCACAAGAAGGATGGATCATGGCGCATGTGTCCGGATTATAGGTAGCTCAACAAGCTCACTATTAAAGATAAGTTCCACATTCCTGTCATTGATGAATTGCATGGATCAATTTACTTCACCAAGTTGGATCTTCGTTCGGGATATCATCAAATCAGAATGAAGATTGAAGACATTTTGAAAACGGCATTTAGAACTCATGAGGGTCATTATGAATTTTTGGTCATGCCTTTTGGCCTTACTAATGCACCTTCAACATTTCAAGGTTTGATGAATTCAATTTTCAAACCATTCCTTAGAAAATTTGTGTTGGTATTTTTTGATGATATACTAATCTACAGCAAGTCTTGGAAGGATCATGTTGAACATGTTGACAGGTTGTTACAACTATTGGAGGAGAAACAATTATATGCAAAAAGATCCAAATGTTTCTTTGGAGTCCAGGAGGTGGAATATTTGGGTCATATTGTATCTCATGAAGGAGTTAAGGTAGACCCTAGCAAAATTAAAGCCATTAAGGAATGGAAAATCCCCACATCCATAAAGCATTTGCGAGGATTTCTTGGGTTGACAGGGTATTATCGCAAGTTTGTTAAGAATTATGGGAGAATAGCGGCACCTCTAGCAACATTATTGAAGAAAGATGCATTTTCATGGACTCCGGAAGCAACAAAGGCCTTTGAACATCTTAAAGAGGCAATGTGCCAAGCACCGGTCTTAGCTACACCAGACTTCACAAAAACCTTATTGTGGAATGTGATGCTTCAGGAAATGGAATTGGTGTTGTTCTAATGCAAGATGAAAGACCCATTGCTTTTGAAAGTCGTCCAATCAAGGGAAAGTTTTTAAGCAAAGCTATTTATGAGAAGGAAATGTTGGCAATACTCCATGCACTTAAGAAATGGCGACCCTACCTAATGGGAAGACACTTCAAGGTAAAAATGGATCATGATAGCCTTAAATACTTTTTAGAACAAAGATTATCCTCTGAAGAGCAACAAAAGTGGGTCACAAAGATGTTGGGTTATGACTTTGAAATAATCTACAAAAAAGGGAAGCAAAATGTGGTGGCAGATGCACTCTCAAGAAAGGATGAGGATGTGGAAGCATTGTTGTGTGCCATTTCTATTATCCAACGAGATTGGATAAACGAAGCAAGGGAGGAATGGAAGAATGATGAAGAAGTGTGGGCACTTATTCGAAAGCTACAACAAGATTCCAGTACGTCTGATACATTTAGCTGGCAAAATGATTCATTATGGTACAAAGATCGCTTATACCTCTGTAAGAATTCCCAACTAAAACAAAAGATTCTTATGGAATTGCACACTTCTCCCTTAGGAGGGCACTCAGGATTTTTAAAAACTTACCACAGGGTTAAGAAGGAATTTTTTTGGGATGGCCTTAAATCAGATATTCAAAAGTTTGTGGCGGAATGTTTGGTTTGCCAACAAAATAAAGTTGCAACAATTAAGACACCGGGTCTATTACAACCTTTATCCATTCCAAGCCAACGTTGGGAGGAGGTTTCAATGGATTTTATCACAGGTTTACCCAAGTCTGAGGGAAAGAGTGTCATCATGGTGGTAGTTGACAGACTTACCAAGTATGCACATTTTTGTGCATTATCACATCCATTTAAAGCCAGTACAGTTTCTACTGCATTTATGGAAACAATTCAAAAGCTACATGGAAACCCAAAGATTATTGTAAGTGACAGAGATCCCATTTTCACTGGAAATTTTTGGACAGAATTATTTTCTTGTCTTCGTACTCAGTTAGCTCATAGCTGTTAAAATTGGAAACCAGGGAAAAACTTCATGTGGGTCATCTTATTCATGGCTAATAATATTTTTATTAGATTCCTCTCGTCGAGAGGTGTAGGATTGATATAAAGATCATCCAATTCCGATAAGTATTCATGGAGATATGAATTTATTTTGATTATGGAATTATTATCAAGCCGACCTACAACTCATGTAGGCTCAGAAGCCCAACAGTCGCATCTATTCACCCACCAACATTGTGTATAAATATAAGAGGACTTTTCCTCATTTGGACTCACTCATCTCATCACATCTCTCTCTCTCTACTGCGCAGATATGAGTCTCTTCTCTACTGCGCTGAAATGGGTCTCTCTCTCTCACACATGTGAAGCCGGAAACTGTTGAAACTGAAGCTGCAACTGTAGAAGTAAAGATTGACTTGTGTGGCCTAGAATATCTCCTTTTTGGAACTGCGTTGTAGGTTCATCTGAACCTCCTTTGAAAGCCGCAACTTTTGGTGGTGGAATGAATTCAATCCGACGAACGGTTTGCAAGATATCGACTGCCCTAGTTTGAAGCCGGAAACTGCTGAAACTGAAGCTGCAACTGCAGAAGTAAATATTGACTTGCGTGGCCTAGAAGATCTCCTCTTTGGAATTGTGTTGTAGGTTCATCTAAACCTCCTTTGAAAGCTGCAACTTTTGGTGGTGGAATGAAGTCAATCCGACGAACGATTTGCAAGATATCGACTGCCCTAGTTTGAAGCCGGAAACTACTGAAACTGAAGCTGCAACTGCAGAAGTAAAGATTGACTTGCGTGGCCTAGAAGATCTCCTCATCTGAACTGCGCTGTAGGTTCATCTGAACCTCCTCTGGAAAGCAAAACTTTTGGTGGTGGAATGAAGTCAATCCGACTGTCGGTTTGTGAGATATGGTCTACCCTAGTTTGATAATGAAGCTGCTAATGCTGATGCTACTGATCTAGGGTTTGCTACTGATGATATGAATCAGATTTATTGTACTATTTCTCTCTGCTGAATTATTGAAGATAAAAGAAGATTTGATCAAAGGGTTTCCCCACACATTGTGGGGTTTGTCCCTGGCTAGCCGCCACATCTTGTGTCTCTTGTCTTGGCTTGTTTTCTGTCGATCGTTTAATGTTCTATCTGCACTTTACTTTATGTACATTTGATTGCTAATCGATGGAATATAATAAGAAAAAGAAGTAAACTGTTATAAGCATAGAACATACCATAATTTAACAATAGCTCATCTTATCATCCTCAATCTGATGGGCAAACTGAGATAGTAAACAAATGTTTGGAAGGATATCTTCGTTGCTTTGTATCTGATAAACAGACACAATGGGTCAAATGGTTGCCTCTAGCTAAATGGTGGTATAACACTTCCTTCCATACAACAACAAAAATGACCCCATTTATGGCACTTTATGGGTATCAACCACCATCCATCACATCATATTTAAGAGAAAATTCTAAGGTTCAAGCAGTGGAACATCACATCGAACATCAACAACAAGTCCTGAAACTCTTAAAGGATAACCTCGTGTTGGCACAAAATAGAATGAAACAACAGGCAGATCAAAATCACAGTGAAAGAAGTTTTGATGTAGGTGATTGGGTATTCCTACGACTACAACCATATAAGAAAATGTCCCTAAAGCCAGCTAAGAAGGATAATAAATTATCACCAAAATATTATGGTCTGTACAAGGTGTTGCAAAAGATTGGTACTATGGCATACAAATTGGAGCTTCCTGCAGCTTCTCGATTGCACCCAGTTTTCCATGTTTCATGTTTAAAGAAGGTTATAGGCGACAAGCTCCCAGTGAAAACAATATTGCCAGAACTTGATGAGGAAGGAAAAATTATATTGGAACCGGAAGCAGTCACAGAAACAAGAACTCGACAGCTACGAAATCGATCAATTTCAGAGTATCTTATCAAGTGGAAGAACTTATCCGCTGAAGATTCCACATGGGAGGATGAGAATTTTATGTAGAAGTATCCAGAACTACTCAAGCGTTGAGGGCAACACTTTTTTGAAGGAGAGGGGCATGTTGGGTCCCTATAATACTAGTGATTACCCCATTACTATTGTAGTTATACCCCTTATTTATATTGTTGTGCCCCTATTACCCCCATGTTGTTATTTCTGTGCCCCATAGAATCCCTCTATTGTTATTTTGTGGCTTTATATTATTATTGTTAGGTCGGCTGGATTATATTGTGACTCCTTAGACTCCTATATATAGAAAGGAGGTTTTGTCATTTGTATCATCCAAGAATTGTTCATTTATGTAATGTAAAGGAGGTTTCCCCCTCGAAGAGGCTGAATTCTAAGGCGTTGATTTATCTTTTCTATATTTTCTTGAGCTGGTTTCATAACAGATTTAATGAATTGAATGGATATGACTATAGGGGCAAGCCGATCTATACTTCTTGGAGGGTCGAATTTACTATTGGAGGAAAAATTCATTTAAATTTCAAAATTTATTTTCCCTCTCTTGAAGCTGAATTGACAGTCAATTTCATATTTATAATTTTCTTTTATTTTGGAGGGGTAGAATAAATAATGAAGACTAACCATAACTACAAATGTCAACACTATGTACCATTCACCATCAAATTCCCTCCTTCTAGTGCCAATTATTGACATGAGAAAAATTCTAGCCTGTAATGAGGAGTTACCACTTGATCGAGGCCCCAATTAGACCCTTACTCATTTGGTGTGGTGGAACTCATTGATTTATGGCCCACTTGTCATAACCTAAACTAACTTACACTAAACTGCAACAAGTATTTAACATATTACTACTACTATTATTATTATTATTTTGATCTAATTATCCTAAACATATATTAATAAATATATCTAATTTTAAGTTCTATTGTGTTGGTGTTTGTAAGACTTGTTACCAACAGGGAGGCGAGGAAGAACCGCTCAAATGCAAGTTTCTTAAGAAAGTGAGTGTTTAAAGTAGAATTATCTCATCACTGATATGCAGGCTTAGCTATGTCACCTAAAGAAATATAATCTAATGAAAGAGCATCAAAGAAATACGAGTTTTAAAATTTTTTCTTTTTATTTTGGAGTATAATTATATATCCTAAATTATGCTCTAAAATAAACAAAACTAATATATATCACCAATGATAATACAAATCGAGTTGAAGCATGAACATTGAATAGAAATATAATCAATTTAAGTGATAGAAATAATTTGAACTTAAATAAATCAATAAGCACAAAAACCTTTTTTAATTATAGAATTAAAATGTGTATAGTAACATTCATGGAAAGGAAACATTTCATGAAATCATATTTTTGTATTCAACTAAAATCGTAGATGCATATAATAGTATACCACATACAAGATTTTGTTGAACAAATTTCTTAAAAGCTCCTTAGGTATTCAATATCAATCAAAATAGTTGATAGATAATATAAATTTCCTTCAATACAAATTCATACGACCGATCCCCTTCTCATGAAGAGAGTCGCATACATAGAGTAAAAGTTTTGTAAAAAATATATATTCTTTAATCATCTTAACAAGTTGTTTGCTTTAAATTTTAAAACAAAATAACATTGTGAATAACAAATTTGTTGAATGAATGAAATCATGTTTCTAAATTAAAAGTCCATATGTTAAGATGTTGTTGAGGATGTGCTATGTGGCCATCACTTGGGTTTTTGTTCAATGGAATTGGATCTACTCCAAGTTTCAAGGGATGGTCTTGATCTCTTTATGTTTTTCCAACATCTTTCGTTTAAAGACAATGTTTGGCATCCTTAGGCTTGTTCTCATTTTACCTACAAAAATATATTTAGCAAATGTAAGAACTCAAGATATTAAAAGAGTATTCGAAATAAGAATTCAGTGCAAAAAAATAACCATAATAATCTAAATTGTGCGGAAACCTCACTCTTGGGATGATAACAACTTGTTTAAGTATCATGGTTAACCACAAGCTACAGGTATTCAAAGGCTTCACAAGGTGACAATTTATGCTCGTCAAATCAATTAATAATGACTGGTGAATGGTTTAGAAACCATTAATCCACCATATAAAATGTATTAAAAATAGGGGAAGGATACAAAACACTACAAAGATGCATCATTTAAGCAAGAACAAGCATAGTTCTCAAAACTAGGAAATTTGGTTTTCAAGATTGCCCGCAATTAGGATGAGAAAATACATGTAATGAAAAGGTGAAGAAGAGACTCTAACTCACCCTTGCATAGAGGACACCAATTGGGCCCATTTTAATATATTTCTTGTAATTTTCGCTAACATAATAACTTGTTCTTGATTGCCAACTAGGGAACCTTTTTTTATTTTTCTTGTAGCATTGAATTTTCACAGGCACTCCCATCACCACCTATGCTCCTCTATAAACCAAATTTTGTAGTGAAAAATCCTATAGTTTATTTTAAGGACCAAATGAAAGTCTCGTACCCCTTTTGATCAAGGAAAATGAAGCTTGAGACTAAATTTTCAACATATGCCATTTCCGTTCACTAGCCAAGCCTACCTCAAGACCGATCGGAGTCACTCAAAGCCACCCATTCTTGCCGAAAGAAAGAGGATCTAAGGAGAAGATATCTCATATGGAGAAATTACCTTTCTCCTACATCATGATTATAAGTTTTTGTGAAAATATTAATTTTTCTTTAGCCCCAATCCAAGGATCTTCCCCCAACCTCGTTTTCCATTGCCAATTTTCCAAGCATTCCAATGACTAATCAAGGGAAAAGAATCAAAAAAATATTTCCAAATTATAAATCGATTGTTAGAAAAAATCCTCGATGAACAAAACCAATTTGAAATCGAAAGGCCTTTCAATTTTTTAGAGAAATTTACTCTACTCAAGTTTTTAGGGACACTAATCCCCAAAATTTTGTAGTCTCTCACATGCAGGGAACTCCAATCCCTTTTTATATCTCTGGTTTGTATATTGTTTTTTATTTATACAATCAGCTCTATGGTATGGTCTCTATGCCTTATATGTTATTTTTCTTCAACCATCCTACTCACTATAATATAATTTTCTCTTTGTTATACACTTTCACCTCTAATATACCCCTGAGAATTCATACTTGTGTCCTTATAGTAACACACACTTGCTTCCTCTCAGCATATACATTTTCAACCCCTGTAGTCACATACACTTTTTATCTCACTCAACCATTTTGTGTTGTTTTCCATGCATACACACACCTACAACATTCAAACTTACACACTCAAATTTGTTGTCCTCATCTTAAATATAAACACAGTCACATTTATTGTCACACACACTCACATAAACTGCACTGTTTTTTTTTGCTTTGCAATGTGTGTGTGTGTGTGTGTGTGTGTGTGTGTGTGTGTGTGTTTCTTTTTCTTCCCACCCATGGTATGATTTTTGGTTGGAAAATTTCTGCCAAGATGAACTCTTCATTTTTTATTGCATCATTTTAAAAGGAGTTGTGATTAAAAAACCTAGATTTCTCATTTACTTTGTAAAGGAACTAAAGGATCTACACTCCTTCAACTTTGTCATTTACATGATTTTCATAAACTAGAAGAGTGATGAGTTTTTTGACATTAGCTATGAGTTGTTCAAACTGCTCTTATGAAGAGTCCCATAATACACAAAACAACTAACCAAAGAAAAATCTCCAACAAAGTGATATACTTTTGAAGGACAAAAGAGTTTCCCAAATCCCAAAAACCTTTATCAAGAAATAACAAGGACTCAACGGATTCCATGATTGCTACATCTACATCTTTACATTGTGTACAACTCACTAGTCATGGTAACTACATGTGTAACATTCACCATAGGCTAAAAGATCAACATCATTGTTAGTTAAAGTTTCAATAAGTTGTGGTTTCCAATCATTTGAGCATATTCAATGACCAAGACAACCTTCACACTTCTATCCCCAGGTAAAAACTTCCCTTTATCTTGTAACAAGTGTAGCATGTCTAAATCAACAAGCAATATGATGGACACTTAAAATCGATGTAGACTCTAATGGATTTGGTAGAAGTGTATTTGTGTTTGCAATTGGAGAATTGGTGTTTTATTCAATAACACCTCCAACAACACCATCCTAGGTCCCCTCATCCAAAACAAAAATGTCCCCTAAGGCATCATCATCATCTTGACCAGATCCTTGACTTGAAGAAATTGGGGCACTTGAAACACTAACTCTAAAAGCTTATGAAGAAATTTATTTCACTTGCATCTTTATACAATCTTAAACCACATGTCAATTGATAAAATACATTGATGAGAGGAGAAATGTTCCTGATACTTAGACCAACTAAATTTCTTAAATAAAATCCACTCAAGTAACAAGAAGGGTTCCCACTTTGTTTATGGATTTTAGAATCTTTGTTTTCCTTGTTCATTTCTACACAAAATTAGACCATTATCAGATACGTTCGAAATCTCTCGATCTTCCCCAAGAGACTGTAAGATCAATATGGTGTCAAAGCAGTTGAAAAAGTGAGTATGTTTGCATAATTCGTCAACTCGAACACTCAATATTTCCATGACTTCTCTAGGAGACATCTGCACGGTGGGAATTGAAAGAACATATTTCATGCTCTCAGCTAGAGATGGAAATCTTGTTGTTTGAGAAGCAAATCAAGGAAAACTATGAAGAAGAAATTTATTGGGACGTGTAGATCCTTTTTGTGATGTCAATTTTGGATGGTTTCTTCATTCTATAAATATTAAGGGCTTTGGGTGGATATGAATCTCTTGAAGCAATTAGGTTCTATGAACATATTTTCAGTTAAGGAATATTAATTATACTATAATCGATACACTAAATGACATTTTGAAGCTTGTAAATCAAATCCCCTTGATTGTTCTTCAAAATTTTCTATAATGGGAGCTCAAATCAAATGATGTCAAGGAAAATCTTTTCAACTTGCTATACAAATAATTCTTGGGATTTTTCTACCCTTTCGATTGTAAGAAGCTGCAATGTTGCAGGTAACATTCTGGAATATTTGTTGCTCTTCCATACATGTTCTTAATCCTAATATTTCTAACTGTATCAATGTATTCAATTTAACTCACATAAAATGTGAATTTTCACAACAACATCCTTTCTTTATGTACTTATTACCTCTGATGGTGGAAGATTTCTTTCTTTTCACATGCAATCTTGAATTTGAGCAGTTGAGTAAAGGAATTTGGGTTGATATTTCCTTCTATATTGATTAGAAAAAGAGTTGAGAATAGGTGGAACAATTTTATATTTTTGATGCTTCTCAAGAATAACTACCATCAAGTACAATGCATCAATCCATGTAGCTTCACATTCATTTGATAGTTCTCTCCTCGCAATGGTAAGCCTGCTTCAATATCAAATTGCTTAGTTTTCCCAGCCTTAATTGCAAGAAGCTCTTCATTGGTTTCATGAGAAACCACTATTATTTTCTCTTATTTACTAGAGATGCATGACAAATTTTCTCCCATAACATCAACATAATAAGGAACCAACTCTTTCAATGCACACAACATGGAAACTAAAGTAACTACAGAAGGCCAAAATTCTACAAGCTCGCAATGCATCATTCATGTGTGATAAGATCAAAACTCTAATCAATGACACAAATGTCTTTGAATGAAAACATAGGTTCAACGATATCCCCATTTGGCATGTATTGCACCACTAGACATAATCTAGTAATTGACGTACCTTGACTAAGAACTCCCCTTATCTATTGATTGGCTCCTATGTACTTGTGTTGAGAATTCTCCCTATTGGTTGGCTAGCTCTTCTTCTCCCCATGTCTACTTATTTCTCCCCATTTGGCATCAATGGAAAATGGATACATGAGTTCTACTCCCCTTGTGCTTATGTGTTTTGTTCCTCTCTTGAGTATTCCCCCCGTGATTGTTTTGTATACGAAGAAATTTTTTCTCCTCCAGTGCACTAGTAAAAAAGTCATGGTGTGGTGAGTGTAGTTATCTACTACTCATTTTACTGAGAAAGTAAAGGAGAGATAACTCCCAACCTTTGTTTAAGATACTCATAAGTTTCTTTGGGTAGTGGTTTGGTAAATATATTTGAAAACTTTTCTTTTGAGGAAATATATTCTAATTTAACAATTTGATCAACAACCTACTCTTTGAGAAAATGATACTTGATGGGAATATGCTTTGTATTAGAGTGCATAAAATGATTTTTAGATATATTAATAGCACTAGTGTTATCAAATGTAAGGGGCATAGGTTGATCACAACTTTAATGTCTTACATACTTTGCTTCGTCCATAGAAATTGGGTACAACATGATGTTGTTGCAACATACTCTGCTTCAATTGTGGATAGAAGAATGGAAATTTATTTCTTGTTGAGCCAGGAGACTAGACAATTGCCTAGAAATAACACTCCTCCACTAGTGCTTTTTTTTCATCAACACCACCAACCCAATCTGCATCTATATAATATTTTAGAGTGAAACCCATGCCTCTTGGATACCATAAGCCAAAATATATGGTCCCTTGTAGGTACCTAAATATCCTCTTCACTACTTGTTGTTGTGGGGAAAAATGCCTATGCAGGACGATCCTATCCACCTAAGGTGTGACAGTGCCTTAGCAACAAACAGAGACAGCTATTCTAGTATTCTTCCTTTATGAATTAAGAATGAAGAGAGATGGATGGACTAACCGATGTCTTCCATTTGTCCCTCGATCCGGTTTCTCTTCTCTTTGTGAGTTCCCAGCTACTTGCCTTTCTCGCTCGCCCAGCTTCAAGAGGTTTCTGCAAGATCACAAGGAGAGAACACTACACAAGACATGGATTCATATTCATAACTAGTTCAGGATTAGAAATAAACTAAACATACTAATGCAATCATACATCAAAGATACATCAGTATATAGGAGAAACCAAGATAGCTTTATTGATGAATAACAAGGTTCAGGAAGAGATACAACCCAGAGGGCTCCAATCCAGCATCTCCTTCCCAGCAAATGGAATTCCTATCTTCACCCCCTTCAAAGCATTAAGCACCCAATGATTCCAATCTCAAACCAACAGCAATTCTTTGCAATAACAAAATTCCAGCCTCCAGATCTCATGGAGGAGAGATCCATATATAGATGTTTGGAGAGAGGATGAGTCAGCTTGAGATCTGACTAGTGTCCTCTCCCTCTGTCAGTTCTTGATTCCACTTGGAGGTTCTTGCTTCCACTTAGAGATTAGGAACCTCTTACTCATCACCAGTCGAATTCACTGAGGCAAGTGTCATTGAGGAAGATTCTGGAAGCTTCCTGGGTCTTGACACCTCTTGGAATGAACTTGCCATTTGGCAATTCTCGCTCAACGCACCCTGGTAGTGCTTCTACCTGCGTTGCAGTGCAGGTAGCCAGTGTTGGCTTTGACATTCAGCACAGACAGCTAGTGGAGCCATTGAATTGATCCTGAATTGACTTGTTTTTGAGCAGTTTCTGGTGGAGAACTTCCGTGAATTGTTGTGGTTTGTTAGCCTTGTTCCTCTAGGGGTAGGAACAACATGTTTAGGGACTTTGGATCCCTTATATTATGGACATTTCATGCTCAATGCTATAAGGCACAAAAATGTCTATAACAGTTGCCCCCTAATGTATGAGGCCGTTTATCGGGTGAAATGCTTTATCAGGGGGATCCGAAGTTCATCCAATGCTGGGAGGAGACCTGTAATAAGATACAATACAATACATTATTTTTCATACTGCTTTCATGATCTAGCTGAGGCGGGCATTCCCATGCTCAGCTTTATAAATTCATTTTTCTGTACATAAAACAGACAATCGTCTGATGGTAGACTGATAATTTTGATGAAATTATCATCCTTTGGGTAGGATGATTATCTGCTGCAATGATGTACATGTCAATGTCTTTATCTTTCCTGAATATATATCGCAGCCCGGATGGATGAAACTAGATCCGGGGTCTTCAAACTCGTTCGATCTTCACTCTAAGTACAAGTCGATCCATGTGAGAAATGTTCTGAAGTCGAACATGGAAAGACATCGCTTGATTACCGGTCAATGAGGTAAACCGTTAACAAGCGCGAGAGGAATCACCAATAATGATAATGACCCTCAAGGTACTGCAGTACAATTCACGTGGTGTGAATAAAGGACTTGGCGTCGAACACCACGTGAAATCTTTCGGTCGAAGGTCATTGATGTATACCTGTCGCCGGAAGTGAGAAACTTGCCATTGAGGCATGCAAGCTTCAAAGTACTGAAGGGGTTGTCCCTAGATCCACTTCTTGGATAATGAGCTGATGTCGACAAGAAGCGATCCGTCAAAGGAGGGCCTTAATGAATCCCACATCAGTGACACGGAACGGAGCTAATGATTTTGATGGAGGTGAAAACGATCTGTGACATATGATTCAGGGTGGCGGTCATGAAAGGATGAAGGATAATGTACGGCAGTGGATGGGACACGGTTGACTTTTCTGAACGACTTCTCTTGAACATATGGCGACACTGATGCGATGGATTGGTAGCATTACCCCAAATATGGATGGTATGGCGAGACCATGGATGTGACCGGTGAAT
Organism: Pinus tabuliformis; assembly: GCA_031772625.1. Classification (NCBI taxonomy): domain Eukaryota; kingdom Viridiplantae; phylum Streptophyta; class Pinopsida; order Pinales; family Pinaceae; genus Pinus; species Pinus tabuliformis. The sequence continues at coordinate 542,761,217 of CM062804.1, read as the reverse complement.
GAAACAACCCAACCCGATTGTGGTACGGAGGAAAAGTGTCATGTTCAAGAGCGACTTGCTACCATCAAAGTTTTCTTGAGTTTCTCCCAATTTTTCCCCAGTCATTGCTGACCAGTACCTCTTTATTTTTGTCAAGCTTGAGGAGGATAACATATGCTTGTTCTATAACCTGCCCTTCGGGCAAGCCCATCGCTATGTTTTAACGAGCCTAGCGATAGTGAAACTCGTTCTCGTCTAAAGACAAGTTTGTCGCTATTTAATGATTTTAACGAGTCTAACGACAAAGATAACTCGGTCCTTTTCATTTTTAGAGAGTCTGAAAAGGTACATAAAGTTAACTCCAAAAGTCCTTTTTCGTCATCTAATCCCTTAGGTCCGAAAAAGTATAAAACAATACAGAAGGGATGAGTTTTCGATAGTTTTAACGAGCCAAATAAAACAAGCGCTCGATCTTTTTGTGCAATAATCCCTCAGGTCCAAAAAGATTAAAATCTAGAGGAGGGATAGCACTTCCTGTCCCTTTAACGAGCTGGAAGGCCAAGGACTCGGCAATCTTTTCATATTTTACGAGTCAGATGAAAAGAGCTTAAAGAAGACTCGTCTTTTGAGGAACGAGTGATAAAACGGGTTAGTAGCTGATTCTAGGTACAGGTTGGAATTTTCCAATCACGGCAGTGTCACAAGGATGGCTAGTGAAATCACTCTTCGCAGCTGTTCCTCAAAATGGGTAAACAAACATATGGAGGTGAACGATCGGCCAATGAAAAGTGGAGGTGACGGTGCAAACACGACCAAGGCTTTGATGGCTGATGATATTACATTCACAGTGGTTATTTACCGGGTAGTTCATTTTTTAACGAGCTTAAACGCGGGTGGAAACATTTGCTCGATCTTATGTTTATTTTTTAACGAGCATGAACTATGTGCTAAAACTGCTCGGATCTTGCGTTTATTTTTTAACGAGCATGAACTGTGTGCTAAAACTGCTCGATTACCCAGTCATATGATAAGAATGCCTCATTAAGATTCTATTTTTTATGGAGCTTCATCTTACAAAGCTATGCCCCGCATCCTTTCTTTATGCAAGTTAGGAAACGGCTAACCCAAAAAACAGATAAATAACCGCTCTTTGCTTGCACTCCAAAAGGTTTGCATGCCCCTAGGTATAAAGTACGATTTCAAGGTTACCTCTACTTCTTTTCTGTCAAAACAATTGTTTTAACGAGAGAGGCTTACCTCTTTCAGATTACCCAAAGATTGTCTCGTTAATCTTTCAAACAAAACACTTCCTCGGCAATGTCTATCGAAATAGACAAAGGCGAGAGACTTAGTTCGTCAACTCACATAACTTTGACAAAAGAATCTTATTCTAGAACAACCCCTCTTCCTAGACGGACGGGGTACGGACTAGTCATATTCTCCCGCGGAAATCTACCCTATACCCAAAGTTTTCCTGCCGAAGCAGACCAGGACGCATGCCCCCTGGGTTCCAGTCATATCCTCCCGAATTACTCGTGCTCATCAGGAGGACGGACTGTGGGTTGAGACATTTATTGCGTGAAGAGACCATTTAGGGATGGTATATGACTATTTGCGATGCGTGATCCGGGAAATGAAAGTTGGTCTACGAGCTCGACCACTCTTCCTTCATGCGGAAAACACATTACTCTAAAGAGTGAGGAGACGATGGCTCCCATGCAATATATATAGTCTCGTCCAAGGAGTAGGTTATAATCCAAGGGTCCTTGGACGACCATCACGTTCATTTGAACGGTCTTCCCTTTCAATGTTATTGGCACATTGGGGAGGATCCCTAAAGGTCGACTGGTTCCTTTATAAAAGCCTGATAGATTTCTCATTTCAGGCAAAAGCGCTGGTGAACCAAGCGCTTTCCAAGCAATAGAGGAAAGGATACTCACAGATGCCCCCTCATCAATGATAGTGCCAGCCATTACCATTCTGTATATTTGAACGATAATTCTGAATGGTATGCTTGCTGGCAACCGGGGTCTGCCCAGTTGGTTCCAGTCGAAGGACACAACCAGGTTGCTTGGTGGTGGGACCGAATAGACGGCCGGGTATGACTCTGACGAAGTTCCTTCCTGCGACAAAGGAATGGGCAAATTTCCCCCTTGTTCGTCGGAGTCTGTGTTGATGAAGAGAATTTGGACGGTTTCGTCTTTATTCTCCTCTGTGATGGTATCATTCGAAGATAGAGCCTCTGAAGGCAAAATCGGGTCAACTGCCGCCTCAACCTTTTGACTTTCGTCAGGTATGGATTTAGACGGTTCATCTTCAATGATAGGTGCTTCGGCTGACCACCTGGGCGGGCCAGCCGGGTTCTCAACTAGTGAAGGACTTGGCAGGAGTTTTTGATATCCAGGAGGAAGTTGCACTGGTAAACCGGGCGATCTTCCAAAACTCTTTTAGCCTCGTCTAAGAAGGGACAACGGTGGATGGCATGGTCGCTTTCACACAGTTTGCAGGGAAATCTAGCTTTCCCTCTCTGTCCTGTGGCTTCACTTTCACTAGTTGACGGTGAGCAGTCAACATGGCTATCAGAGGTTGACGCTACCGAATTGTGCAAATGGGGAGACCAGTCCCTTAGTATCCGAGGGATGCAGGGACAATCTCTGTGGAAGTGGTCTCCCTTGCATATGACACATGGCGATTTAGGCCTGGTTAGTGCTGTGTGTGGATTTCTGTCAGACGACACTTGTTTGCCCCCAGCCGCTTTTGGCTCCTTCTTCTTCTTCTCTTTCTTCTTCTTTTCCTTCTTCTCCTTGGGAACTTGGTTTTTTGTTTTAACAGTTCCATCAAGCGAAGAGGAAGGAGGAGAGGAAGAATTAGATGAAGTAGAAGGCTGGTGGGCAACTCTGGTCTGGTCTAACTGTTGACTCGATTGTTCAGGAATAGTGGTGTTCTGAACGACATTGGTTGAAAAGAGCCAGACCGGCAGGCCAATTGTTAGTCCTGGAAGCGACAATGTGGCCATATGGGGCGCACCAACATCTCCCCAAGAGGAGAAGGGACTAGGATTTCCACCAAGGGGAATTCCTTGGTTGGTGTGCTCCATTTTCTCAACCTAAAGATCAACGTAGGAATAAGGGGTGATTGTTCCGTTGAAAATAAATTTTAATGACGCTTTAGACACAACTTGCTTTTTCAATTTTAAAGAGTCGAGAAAAAGCTAAAGATGACTCTAGTCTCCTTCAATGTTTTAACGAGCCCGAAGTGACAAATGCTCGGATGGATTTTTTCCGTTATAGAGTCTGAAAAAGGCCAAAAGAAACTGCTCTGGATTTCTAGGCAGAGGGTGTGCCAAACTTTTCGCAAAACCGCAGAATACTTTTTAGGGTACGGGCGGTCGATCTTCCTGAATGTTGTGTTCAGTTCATTGCGATCAGTAGGGCGGCCGACACGGCTTCCTAAGGATAAAGGTTTTATGCCTATAGGGGTCTCCCAATATATACGCGACGGTACGTGGGAGCACAATCCGTACTGGCGCTATCGTCCCTCAGGAGGAATCACCCACCATCAACGAGATCGACAGTCACCAGGCTTTACGACGCTGGAACACGTCTCTAGCCTAGACCTCTATGTTGTGCGTTATGTTGCAAAGCGTTGTTAAGTTCATTCAATTTATTTTAGGTTGATCTTTTTAGAAGTTTGCCTTTTGAGGTTCACCACGAGATGTATGATACAATTCCTAAATGCAGTCTAAAGATGATAAGCAAGCTTTATATCTTTTCAACTTTGAAAATCCTAGCTACTAAGGGAAAAGAAAGACACCATCTTTTCTCAAAGAGCAATCAACACACTCTAATGCACTTTTCCTAAATCAGACATGCAAACTATCAAGATGCAAATGCACAATGCAGGTGTTTGTTTTCCGCTTTCTTAGTATTGATGCCTACAAAGAAAGCTTTTTGTACAACTTTGAATTTGCTTTTAAATGACAAATACAAACAAGTTTACTTTTTCGAAATCAGAAAGGGTAGAAGAGATTACAACACTTAACGATTTTCGAAATGAATACTTGTTTCGACACTTAAAAGAGACAAACTCAAACCAAAAGCAAAAAGTAAATGTATAATCAACTGCAAACAGCCAATGAACTCTCTCCTAAGATCACAATCAACAGATCTGAATCAAAGGCTACAGGATGATTATTTCACTCATGCAAAGGAAAACTGTAAATGACGCCACAAACACATAAAAACACTCACAGTCTTTTTGTACAAAAGGAGGCGGAATTTAAGCAGAGAAAAGGAGTTATCAGACTGGTACCTATGCTGGTTACAGGCTGCAAAAATCAGAGATCAAAACAAGGCAAAACAGAGCAGAGAACCCCAGCTGCACAAGGCCTAACTGGATCAGCGCAACCTCAACACAGGGGTTTTGACATTCAGCACAGGTAGCCTTCACGGGACCTGCGTTGAAATGCAGAACCTCTTCACAGGGGTCGCGCTGAAGGAGAAACGAGAGTTTCTCACTGGGTTCTGGGTCACAGATTGCTGATTAATCTACAGTTTCAGGCCAAATCAAAGCAACAAGCAAGGTACAATCAAAGGGATGCTTTGAGGGAGTACTAAGATCTATCACAAAGGATCATCAAATCATTTGTGAGTCCATTGTTCAGATCATAGACAAGTCCAGTGATTGGATCAAAGCAGCAACTGTCTACTTTGCATCTGGGAATAGCAGATGCAGTTCGATTGTTGCTGTCGAGTCTATGAAACAAACAATGATAGAAACACAAATAAAATGACTAAACATATCTCCCCAGTGGAGTCGCCAATTTGTTGTGAGGAAAAATGCCTATGCAGGACGATCCTATCCACTTAAGGTGTGACAGTGCCTTAGCAACAAACAGAGACAGCTATTCTAGTATTCTTCCTTTATGAATTAAGAATGAAGAGAGATGGATGGACTAACCGATGTCTTCCGTTTGTCCCTCGATCCGGTTTCTCTTCTCTTTGTGAGTTCCCAGCTACTTTCCTTTCTCGCTCGCCCAGCTTCAAGAGGTTTCTGCAAGATCACAAGGAGAGAACACTACACAAGACATGGATTCATATGCATAACTAGTTCAGGATTAGAAATAAACTAAACATACTAATGCAATCATACATCAAAGATACATCAGTATATAGGAGAAACCAAGATAGCTTTATTGATGAATAACAAGGTTCAGGAAGAGATACAACCCAGAGGGCTCCAATCCAGCATCTCCTTCCCAGCAAATGGAATTCCTATCTTCACCCCCTTCAAAGCATTAAGCACCCAATGATTCCAATCTCAAACCAACAGCAATTCTTTGCAATAACAAAATTCCAGCCTCTAGATCTCATGGAGGAGAGATCCATATATAGATGTTTGGAGAGAGGATGAGTCAGCTTGAGATCTGACTAGTGTCCTCTCCCTCTGTCAGTTCTTGATTCCACTTGGAGGTTCTTGCTTCCACTTGGAGATTAGGAACCTCTTACTCATCACCAGTCGAATTCACTGAGGCAAGTGTCATTGAGGAAGATTCTGGAAGCTTCCTGGGTCTTGACACCTCTTGGAATGAACTTGCCATTTGGCAATTCTCGCTCAACGCACCCTGGTAGTGCTTCTACCTGCGTTGCAGTGCAAGTAGCCAGTGTTGGCTTTGACATTCAGCGCAGACAGCTAGTGGAGCCATTGAATTGATCCTGAATTGACTTGTTTTTGAGCAGTTTCTGGTGGAGAACTTCCGTGAATTGTTGTGGTTTGTTAGCCTTGTTCCTCTAGGGGTAGGAACAACATGTTTAGGGACTTTGGATCCCTTAGATTATGGACATTTCATGCTCAATGTTGTAAGGCACAAAAATGTCTATAACACTTGTGCATGATTTTACGTTGGATTTGACTAAAATATACCCATGAATCATATTGCTTCCATAAATTTGGTCTTGAGTGTAAGGACCAGATTCAGACTATTTACATTTTTATTTTTTTTTGTTAACAGCAAATACAACCAGAAAAGAAACGCATTGAAATTTCAAATTTATTTAGCACACACATTCCTGACACTCATTTCAGGAAAACATATCATAACATTTACATACGTTTAACTAAGATCAATAGTAATGAAATACATGTGTACCGTTCACCAGAAGGCGAGACTCCGCTTGCTCTGCTGTTACTGGTATTCCCTTGTAGCCGGTCACCTCCACGAGTGAATGATGACGCACTTGATCCGAATGCAAAGACCCACTGGTTAACCTCCCAGCCTACTCCTTGGGTACTCTTCTTCCCCGCGAACCCCCGAGCTGCGATGGGGTTGTGCAATGGAGGAAAACACTAGCTGGTAGAGGAGAGCACACCTTGGCTCAAGAGTCCCCTCTCTAAAATCCTCTACCTCACCAAACTCACTATAGCTTCGTAATCACTGCTCTGACATCATCTCATCCATCCAACAATAGGGTTCCCAAAAGTCCCTTCTCCCATGGCTTGCCCCTTCTTTTATAGGAGTCCTCATAGGTGACACTTGTCATGTCATGCATAATTAATTATTATTATTTTTATAATTCAGTAGCTTGATTATTCACCCACCCATGTGTCATTCTCACATCAAGGGTCTCCCAAAATTATTTACTTAAATTTTTATTTAAAACTAATATTTTCCTCACCTCAACAAGATTCCTATTTCTCCTCCTAGTTGTCTCTTTATTCCCCCCTTTTATTCCTTAATTTGTGTTCATTACTTGAAGTCAATTAATGAGTCAAGATTTTATCCCCAATCTACTCCCTAATTTAACTCAGGTTATCTCCTAGATGGATATTCTTATGATGGTTGTTGACACATGGAGCTTCTCTACATTTCTCTAAATTTAATTTATTATTCTCATTTTAATTCACCTTCCTCTTTTCTTAATTAGATTTAAATTAGTTTTAGGATTAATCTTTATCCTTACAATTATGTTTGCCTTTCCCCTTTTTCCTAATTAAACCACATAATCTTTCTAGTATTTTCCAACATGGGAAGGGTAGAGTTTTTAAGGTACTCTATTTTAATTCTTCCTATGATCCTCCTTATTCCAAGTTTTATTTTTTATTTAATTACATTGGTTTCTAATCGTCATTTACCCTTGATGTAAATTTACCTAGTTTTCATTCCTTGCTTATATTTATTTATTATTATTTATTTTTAATGATTCCAAGGATGCCAAGTTTGGTTGTGCCCTTCAAGAACTTCCCTAGAAGTTCCAAGGGTGCCACACCTAATAGTTTATTTGTGATGCCAAGGGTGCCAGTTTCGTTGTGCCCTTCAAGAACTTCCCTAGAAGTTCCAAGGGTGCCACATCTAGTAGTTTGTTTGTGATGCCAAGGGTGCCAGTTTGGTTGTGCCCTTCAAGAACTTCCCTAGAAGTTCCAAGGGTGCCACATCTAGTAGTTTATTTGTGATGCCAAGGGTGCCAAGTTGGTCGTGCCCTTCAAGAAATTCCCCTGAAGTTCCAAGGGTGCCACACCACTTGCCCTTCAAGCATCCAGTGACTACGAGGGGAAATTATAGTGCAACGTCATAGACCACTATCATCTCCTATGTTGCCTGCTATAGTGAGACTAATGGTTTCGGGGATCAAGGAATCCGCCTTGATGCGCGCCCCCCGGTAAAGTCCTCATGAGCGACCCAACTTTGGGACCTGCCCTCATGGCATCTTGATCTTCATGGCGAAGGTGTTTCAACCCTTCCAACCCAAGTCACGGTGGGAGTGCTAGTGGGTGAGATCAGGGACACTGTCCCACCCCTCCCATGTAGTTCCATCCACCTGTACAACCCCATCACCCATATGTGATTCATTCGGTCAAGCAACTCATATGTGCCTACAACCATTACCATATCATCAGAATATAGATAAACATATATAGCAAGTTTCAAAATCGATTAGAATTTCAAAGATAAAATAATATAATTTTTCATCAAACCGGTGTCGTCAACTCGTCATGTGTGAGTGCCTCTGGTGGTTTCCTGCCATACTCAATAATAATCAGTAACCAGGTTTTTCAGTGTTAGTCATTGTCATAATAGCATTATTAACAACTCCTAGTCATTCACATCATTGTTCATCGTGAACTAGAACTAATATAAGTAGCCAACGTAAGGAGCACGTCCATCATAGATATCATCAACATAACATCAGTAGAAATAATGCATATACATCAAAGATATCATCATCATAATATCGAATAGGAAATAAACACATCCACCATGTCCACTAATAGTCGAGTTAAGTGTTTGGATCCCCGACCTCAGGTCCCCAAAGAATAAAGTGTGGGCCTTAGGGCTAAATAAATGTTAATGACATATCATTGTCAGTCAACTAGAGCAGGGCACTACATACACCCCCTCTTAATAATGGACTTCGTCTCGAAGTCCTTGGAATAGGTAAGGAAAATAGTGACGCATCTCTTTGGTGTCCTCCAAAGTAGTTATCAGAATTCCATCAAGAGGGCACCATTTGGGTTCTTATATGGAAGATTCTGCAGGACACCTCTCAGTTGGGACCGACTAGAGAATCGAGTATTAATGGGACGGTTTGTGGGACCTTTTGAAATCTTAGAAAGGAAAGGGTCGGTGGCATATAGGCTTGCCTTACCTCCATCTTTAGCACGTATGCATGATGCTTTTCATGTTTCTGTTTTATGTCATTATATTTCAGATCCTTCGCATGTTATTGACTTTGGTCATTTGCAGCACCAAGCTTGTTTGAATTTGAATTTACAATGATTGGTAATCACATAATAGTAATAAGCACAAAAAAAACAGGTTATATCTTAAAAATAGTTTTAGGATTCATGTTGGTGAATCATGCTAATTATGAATCACTAACAATTAGTTTGAAATGATTCTTCCTTCATTATCCATACTAGTGATTCTCTTTTAAAAAGAAAAATCCCCCACCCCTCATATTTGGCTATCAATGCAGCGCCTTTGTGTAAACCAAAGATATTCATAGTAAGGAATTACATTTTCACTTGTAACTTACTAGTCTTCCACCAAGTCAATATTAGTGTTTCTTAGACAAGAAATACTCAAATGTGACCTCTTACCAAGAATTTTCTCTTGCTAATGAATACTCTATTTTTTTTTTTTTTTTTTTTTAATATATATCATTTTCCTTTTACTTTTGTCTATTTAATGCTTCTAACATGGTTGCTCTTAGAATTTTAGTTTCATTTTAAATCTAAATGAAACAAACATGTTTTATTATTTTAGTTTAACTTTTTATTGACTTTTAAAAATTAACCATATAAATCAACAATATTTATATTAATTTACATACTAAAATATTTCATAAAATTACTTTTACATATAAAACTCCAAACCATCATTCAATAAAATTAACCATATTACTTAACAATATTCCTATTACATTACATATTAAACAAAAAAAACATATTACTTAACAATATTCCTATTACATTACACAAAAAAAAAAACATAACCATGTATCACTTTATTTATCCTCATTCAATAAAATTAAACATACTACTCAGTACATACTAACAAAATATTTCATAAGCATAACTTTTGCTCATAAACTTCCAACCCTCGTTCAACAATGTTCATGTAAACTTTCATTAAATAAGCATTTAAACTAACAAATATATTTCTTAAATTTCTATAACTTTGGCAAATACTTCCAAGCCATCATTTTTAACAACTTTCATAAAAACTTTAAATAAACATTTACAACCTTCATGGAAGCTTCCTTTAAATACAATTTGGGCTAAATAATAATTTCGTTGACCACATTAGGGATTCTGCACTACATACTGAAAGACAAGCACTTCAAAAGTAATTATATGGACACGCTAAAATCTCTTTTTCTATTTTTAACATTATCTAGACCTAAAGTTCAATATATGGTTGCATGAGTACATGAATACACTTACATGAACGCAAATGCAAAATATCTAGAGATATATTGATATCTCCACCTCTCCTCATCCGGTCTTCTTCGTTTCTTTCACCATGTTTCGTTTTTAATAACAACTCACAATTTCAACTAAAATTTATTACAAAATTCCGAAAAGAAACACAAAAGCTGCACCAAAATTGTATTCGAAGATTATGTGTTTTTTTTTTTTTTTAAATAGCAATAACTCACATGTCAACCAAATTAAACTATAATTTTTTTTATTTTTTTTTAAATAACAATCAACCAAATTTGTATTACAAGTTTCAGGATTAAATTACTAGACCATTACATCGCCTTCATTTCTGAGCAATGACATCAACAGATTAGCATGTACGTGAAAATATATTACATAGAGTACAAGTCAAAATTCAAAAGTTTTCAAATATGTAGAGTACAAGTCAAAATTCAAAAGGTTTCAGGGTGCGGTAAATTTAATTCAAAAGAGAAGTAACGGTAATTGCGAGAAGGTGCGAAGTGCGTGACCACGGGTAGTTACATAGCAAGGTCCTCTGTTTTTTTTTTTTTTTTTTTCACGCATTGCTCAAAACCTTGTAATGTGCCTGCAACATTATCTAGCCATTTGCAAAAATTACTCTTCAATAACATATATATATATATATATATATATATAGAGAAGAAAACCAAAATGGCCATAACACACAAAAGACTTGTTAAATCTTGAGAATTTATAAAATAATATAATCACCCAACAATAGAAACAATATATCAAAAGTCAAAAAAGTCTTAACTAAACAAAACTGAAAAGTTTTTATAAGAAAATACAATTCTAAGTGTTGACACCTTCTAGCATAGATGTCAAGGTATATGTTTCAAATATTCTATGGTAGAAATGCAAAACAAGAATATTTTACTTAGGATTACAAAATCTTAGTTTAATTGATTAAGTTAGATAGAAGTTAACTTCCATCCACTCCAAATAAACAAATTATAGTAATACGACATCACATTTGTAACATAGAGATAAATTATATTGAAAAGACTATAATTCCTATTTTATAAAATATTATATGCGAAACCCTCATTATATTAAATATCGTTACTCTTTTTTGAATTATATCATAAGTGTATTGAAGTATATCATAAGTGTATTACCATATGCTTGGAATAGACATATAGCAATATTATATTGTCCAACGATATTTCTTCCACATCATTTTTTTAAGCAGTCTTTAACTCCTATGGAAGGATGCCTCACTTGAGTTGTGTATAAATACACAAATCAAGCTTTAATTTATATCACCTCACCATGTGATCTTATTGATTAATTATAAGCAGTCTTATTTTACCTCTTGGGCATGTTTGTGCAATTCCATTTTTATACACTTATGCTTGGCTTTTAAACTCTCTTTAACATACTAGATGTAACTCTTTAGCACACTTACGTGGATTGTAAATTTGGAAAAGATTTGGTTTGATCATTAACCTAAAAAAAAATTAGGCCCTTGTGTCATCCATCTTGTGATAGAAAATAGGAGAAGACATGTTTTTTTTACACACAAACTTGAATCATGATTATATTATTCAATCATGAACTAATACAATATAAATGTATATAAACTTTTTGTCTAAAACTTCATACCATATCTTAACCACATCAATAATCTGTTGAGAAAATGAGTCAACCACACACACCACTCCAAAAGTTAATTAGATGAAAATCTTTCATGTCCAACGTGATCTAACAAGAACTCATGCAAAGAGATCATCTCTACCTTACGATATTAATAAACCAACCAACACCTTTGGGTATGATGAATAATCCCATTAACAATAAAACAAGAGTGAGTTAATATCTCTAGCACCCCTCATCATTATAAATACTTGTTGTCTAATTAGTTAATTGTTTTGATCAACATCTCCAGCTATTTCAAAATATGGCAAATTTCAAACTGCATTAGGTTGTCACGTATTTTTATGAAAGATAGAGTCTCTAGACTATAACGTCATTTTTTTTTCAGAACCATTAGACACTATTAACACTTGTCTTGTAACGTCTTGTAACAGTAACACTTGAAATGTCTTGTAACAATAGTAAAAGTAATCACCACAAGTATGTCTAATAAGTCCAATGAAGAATAGTTTCTCCAATCTTCCAATATGTTTGACCATTTAGAAAACCATCCAACAGTCCATAGACAAGTTACACTTAGACTCATTACACTGGCCTCTCTTCTTCCATACATAAGTTGCAGTTAGACTTTTCTGTGAATGACACACTAACATGGTGACTTTAGCAACACAACAGTTTAATACGACCACTCTAAATTGGAATTTTTAGTTTAATCTACAGTACAGAGGGATCCAACCCTCTCCACAGGCAACTGGAAATTCATAACCTTCATTTGACTTTCTTGCAGCCAAGTTAGTCCCCAAGCCAATAAAAGAATAGTTGGCTTGCAAAGGTTTTACATAGGGCCACACTGTTCACTGCCACCGACGCGTTAAATGGCAACAATCTGCACCGTGACACATGTGAAATACGTAACACAAAACAGATAATAAGCATATGTGAAAGAAATCCATACCAAAAATTATGATTGCGTCCAAAGCTTAGAGAACTGACAAGTGGAAAGTGGGACGAGATTTGCACCGTTATTCGAATCTATCGTTCGTTCAAGGTGGCCTCTAATCCAAATTGGATTGAGGCAGTAAGCCATTGTGAGAACATTGTCGAGGTTGAAAGCTTGCAAAAGCCGCTAGAGCTGAATCTGCCCAATGAAAACAATGGTGAAATTAAGGATTTCGAGTTTCAAGTTATCGACAGTGGCAGTGACTTAGAAGATGATCTGAAATTTGCATTTGGCAAAAGACGGAGGGATAGAAAAACTGCAGCTTTACAAAGGCTCACAACTATGCAACGTGTCTATGTCCAACCAACCAACCAACGTGCGTGTCAAGTGTCCAACATCCAAGATGTCTATCACTATCACATAGTTCCAAGCGCATTTAGGGCTACGTGTTATCCTCCAAGTGCATACACTCCTGCTCCTATGTAGTACGTTCCACTTCTGTTTTAAAAAAAACCAACTCCCCATATTTTGTGCACAGAACAATTTAGTCATCATGCCGATTAAGATTAACAACCTTGTATATATAAGGGCATCAAGCAACCACCCAAACTAAGCCATCTATTCGTCCCTGAATCAAAACTAAGAGACTAAAAGATCGAGTGCTCTCCTGGCAAGTGTAAGGACCAGATTCAGACTATTTACATTTTTTTGTTTTTTTGTTAACAGCAAATACAACCAGAAAAGAAACGCATTGAAATTTCAAATTTATTTAGCACACACATTCCTGACACTCATTTCAGGAAAACATATCATAACATTTACATATGTTTAACTAAGATCAATAGTAATGAAATACATGTGTACCGTTCACCAGAAGGCGAGACTCGGCTTGCTCTGCTGTTACTGGTATTCCCTTGTAGCTGATCACCTCCACGAGTGAATGATGACGCACTTGATCCGAATGCGAAGACCCACCGGTTAACCTCCCAGCCTACTCCTTGGGTACTCTTCTTCCCCGCGGACCCCCGAGCTGCGATGGGGTTGTACAATGGAGGAAAACACTAGCTGGTAGAGGAGAGCACACCTTGGCTCAAGAGTCCCCTCTCTAAAATCCTCTACCTCACCAAACTCACTATAGCTTCGTAATCACTGCTCTGACATCATCTCATCCATCCAACAATAGGGTTCCCAAAAGTCCCTTCTCCCATGGCTTGCCCCTTCTTTTATAGGAGTCCTCATAGGTGACACTTGCCATGTCATGCATAATTAATTATTATTTTTTTTATAATTCAGTAGCTTGATTATTCACCCACCCATGTGTCATTCTCACATCAAGGGTCTCCCAAAATTAGATAGGGAGGACATATTCCAATAAAGGTATGTACTTATTCCTACAAAAGGAATGTACCTAAGCTCCCTCTTGGCTTAGGAATTTTCAAGTTTCTTCCAAGTAAGAAACTTCTTTTTAGGCTCTCTCTTAACTAGGGACCTATAGTAGCTTCTCATGTGGAGATCATGGAACAATCAATTGCTCGAAGAACTCCTCTCTTCTTTGATGTCATGAATTTATTTTTTGTTGTAGAGTCTTCATCTTTTTGGGACTTCTTCATAGGGCACAGACCATCCATCACTTTCATTCATGAGTTAGTCATGTCCTTATTTCATCATAAAGTGATCCATCAATTTTCCATCTGGTTTTGCTTCATGTCATGTTGCTTTCTTCATGCCATATTTTCTGGAAGGATCTTACATTCTTCTATATCTTTTTCCTGGAAGTCATCCACAGATATTCCCTTTGGAAGACCTACATAAGCCCATCCAAATATTAGTTCAAAAATAAGAAATGAACACTTAAATCAAAATTACCTTTGTGATGGTTTTTTTTATCATGACATCTTCGTGTAGGTATCAGCATCCTGCAAGCATATTGACACATCTCCTAGATATATTCATTATCATGGGTCTCCATCTTTTTTCAAGTCTTATCAGAGTCTCCATATCTTTTCAAGGAGATATTCTAGTTAACTCTTCTTGGTCTCAGATGTTGGATGTCTTTTACCTTTGTTGCATATTTTACAATCTCTTCCTTTCTTTTCACACAATTCATTCCCAAGAGATTACAATCAGAGTTCCTTAGTCATAGTTAGCTTCCTCATGTTTCATATGAGAACATATTATGTTGATTCATCTAGTGTGACTTATGCTTTTCTGCAGTCTTTTGGAGGAAGAGATCCCTTCTTCTTTTGATCATAATTCCCAAGATGGAAATAGTGATCCATATTATCTGCAACCATATGACATGACTTTCATAATAACCTATGTAAGCATACATACATCATCGCTCCTTTTGGTCATCTAGACTTCCTGTAGCAGCTTCATTTGAAAGAAAGAACTTTATCCTTTATACCTGCTTCTTCATTATGTCATCATACCATCATCCCTTGAATCCCATGAGTTGGAATTCTTGATGAAATATTTGCTTTATTTCTAGATCGGTGAATCCTCTAATAAGGATTCCATCAGAAACTTGAGGTTCTTTCATATCCATACCCAACATATGTTTCCTCATTGATTATTGTATGATGATCCCAGTCGATTATGACCTCTACTTCTCTCTATAAGTATTTATTTGAGATAGGTTTCCAAGGGCTCTTATTCTTTGTACTCAATAGTATTTCTTCTAAACATTATTTTTGCTTCCCATGTTGTGAGCTCTTATATCTAATGCTTCTATCATGATGTTATTCTTTAATTTGATGCATCCTATCTTATTTACACTATCTTCTATCCATAAATTACAAGTGGAAAGTACCTTCTAGTGAAGAAGATCATCTTAGTCATAGTAGAGATATTTTGCTTCATCCTTCTTAAGATTCTTTGTCTCGGGTTCTTTCACTTCCTCGGTAATATGGGCTTCTTCCCTATCCCTCTTGTTCTTCATATGTTTAGGACAATCTCTTTTATAGTGCCCAAGTTCCTGATATCCATAGCATCTTATCTTAGCCATGTTATTCTCTTTCTTTGGAGGACTAAACTTTCCAAATTTTCCTTTTCTTCTTGTCACTAATTGATCCTTTCTATTTGATATTTTGTTGATTTCTCTCTTCAACCTATCTTCTTCTTTTGTGGAGAGAGACCATAATTTGATGAATGGGATAGCTTCCTCTTACTTAGTATATATGAGGTTACCTTGTTCATTAGTCAATGCATTTAGAATAACGGAGATCATTTATTTATCAGACACCATCTCTCTTAGTTCTTGCAATTGACCTTTTATTTGAGATGATTTTTAAATTCATGACGATATCCCTTCATCCTTTGACACCTTTAATTTATATAGATCAGATCTAAGTGATATGGTCTTTTCTATCGTGCTTTCAGAGAAAAGTTCTACCAGTCTATCATATATTTATTTAGATGTCTCTAGCTCGGCTACATAGGGAATGAGAGGATCTTTAATAGATTCCTTAAGAATATTTTTAACCTTTGGATCCCTTTCCATGTATTCAGATAATGCTTTTTCTTCGGATGTATTGGAGACATTTCCATGGACATGATTAATGACTTCATTTACTTCGAGGACTATGTCTATCCTTCTTTTCCATGCAAGGAAGTTTGATATCCCAACCAGCTTATGGCTCTCCTTAAAACATGAAGTCATGCTTACTATATTAGATTATAATAGAAATGTACTTACTTGTGAAGATAGAATCTTCAACTTGATGACTAACTTGTTGCTTCATATGAGCCTTTTAAGAAGGTTCTTACTTTGGTGAGGGAATATTGTCTTCTTTAGGATGACATTTTTCCAAATGAGATCCTTGATTCAATAGAAATCTTGAATATTTCCTTTCGATCTAACCTTCCTTATATTTGAAGAGCTTTCACTCCTTTGGTGATTAATGATGATCTCATAAGTGCATCTAGGGTTTCAATCTTTCTTCTTGCTTCCTTCTTGAAGATAATTTCAAGACTCTTCCTAGAGTATATTTCTTTGATATTGGGTTTCTTCGATCTTTAACTTTCTTTGATCCTTATTTGAAGCTCGATTCTCATGTGTCTACTTACTTGAATGCCCCTTCTTGACTTTAGCACCTAAGATCTAATACCATATCGAGAAATCTAGGGCATGAATAGTTAAAAGATTTCTCTACTTGATAATCGCTTGTAATATACTTTCACTTATTATCTTATAGTATTCTATTCATTATGTTATTATTGCGTTCTTTTCATCAATATAATTACCAATATGCACAATAAAATATAAGTGACACAGTATGTAGGCTTGTCAGCCAGGGCCAAAACCTCTCACCTCTTGAGAGGAAAACCCGATCAAAATTCTTCTTCTAGATCTTCAATTGATGAGTACCAAGACCATGACAAAGACCCTTGACTCTAGTATCCTCCCAAGAACCTTGTCACTAACCTTGATGCTCCGCCTCTTCTCTTTCTTGACTTTCTTCTTAATCTCGAACTGCTCTCCTCGGCTCCTTCTAGAGAAACTTGGTCTCTATCCTTCATACTGCTTCTTCTCAACTTCCTTTAGAGAAACTTAGTCTTTATTCTTAACATTGCTTCTTCTCGACTTACTTTAGAGAAACTTGGTCTCTATCCTTCACACTGCTTCTTCTCGACTTCCTTTCTAGAAACCCAGTCTCTATGATCTCACTAGCTTCTTCTAGAGAATCTTGATCTCTAGATCTCTATCTCAGTCATACAAAATAAGTATCCCAAAAGAACCCTTTCTTTGCTAACCCTACAAGAATCCTTTCTTCGCTATCCCGTAATAGACCTTACTTCGTTGACCCAGAAGAATCTCTCCTTCATTGATCCTGAAGAATCCTCCTTCGCTTGCCTAGAAGAAACTTTCCTTATCACTTCTTCGCACTTCTTTTTAGTAGCCTTCATCTTCGCACTTATTCACCAAATTCTTGTCAAGTTGCTTGACACTAAGTGAGGCTCAGTGTGGCTACACCTCAACACATGTCATTTAGGTTGACATGATCGCTAGAGGTTAGGCCAACTTCTTCTAGCAAGTTCTTCCATCATTGTAGGTCGATTTGAAGAGGATAAGTGACAAGGTCTTGGAGCGTGCTTTACATAGACAATTTTGACCTTTTACAAAGTGTAACATGACTTGATTACATGACAATGACTATCATTTTATGAATAGATGACAAATAATTCCTAAAGACTCTCAATGGGAGTCTTGACTCAAAAACAAAATCTCTTGCTCATGAAACCCATGAAGCAAGTCAATACAATAATTTTATTTTTCTTCTTTACATCTCATTACATCTCATTATGAAGACCAAACCTAGCTACACTTTTAAACACTTAAAAATCACTTCAGAATCCAAAATATGTCTCCAACATGTCATCCAAGAAGCTCCAATTATGTTCAAACAACTTCAAGGGCTATTCCAAACAATTCTACATAGGTTGGTCAAAGTTTGTTCCAAAAAAAATCCTTTAATGCTTGCTTATTGATGACTCCAAGTTTGATTCAAGTAGTTGATCCAATGATTCTTGATGGTTAGATTCAAATCTTTCTTCAATATATTACTTTGATTTTTCCCAACTATCTTCAAAAGGGTTCTCCAATTACTCCAAAATATAAAAAAGGTTGCTTCAGAAGTATCTTAAAACATTTCAAATATTTGCTCAAATTTTTCTTTAAGATGGCTCATGTGTTACTTCATAAGGTAGTATTTAAACAATTTTTAAGTCTGCAACTACTACAGAAACGAAATCCACAAGGAGGATTCAAGTCTAATCTTTGTACAACGTTGAAATCTACTTCTCCACTGGGATGAAATCCATAGGTTTAAAATCATAGAGTAAAGGTCGAATTGCGGGCTAAGGATAGGCCGAGTTGAGCTCAAAGAAGAGGTTGATTTTGTCAACGCTAAGAAAACCATAAACTAGCAATAAAAACCTTCTTCAACTAGCAACCAAAACCCCTCTTCAACTTGTCCTAGAATTCATGAGATATGAACTAAATTCCACTCTATTTTCTTCTTTTATGCTTGCACAAATGAATGGTCAGATGAGATCGAATGGACTTTTATTTATACAAGTTCAATCATGCACTTAATAGACATGAATATTGGGAGGGAGTGATTACATGTATGTAAATTAGAGATTGCACTAGGATCCGACCTGATTGGAGTTAGGTCGACCATCCATAAAATTCCATTCCCATTCTAAATGACTACATGCATTCATTGTGGTATTTCTTATTGATCGATATCATGTTCCAATGGACAATTTTGGTTATGAATTGAAGCATTATTCATTGGTAAATAATGTCAATTTGAGTGTGATATTTCACTTGGCCATTTACCTCATTTTTCATTTGAATACACGGGTCAATTTCCTCTATGTATATTTGTCTTAAAAACTAAAATGGTGGCAAAGTATTACCATATTGACAAATAGTCTTGGTTATGATTTGATTTACTTGGTATAATTAAGTTAGGTCTACCAGTAGGACAACCAACAAGTAGCTCTTTCACAACAATCCTTCTCATAGGCAGAGATATTTTTGCGACAATCCTTCTCATAAGCAAAGATATCTTTGCAACAATCCTTCTCATAGGCAAAGCTCTTTTTGCAATAGTCCTTATCATAGGAGCACAACTAATGGTAGAAAGTAACTCTTTTTGCTTGGGCCATCAATGATAATAAGGACAACATCTCAACAATCCCCCCCTTTTTCATTGATGGCAATACTCTTGCCATTTCTTCTCCTTTTGGTATTCTCTCCACCATTGACATCTATGGAAAATGGGGTGTTCCCCTTGTCTGCATCTCTCCATATGACTTGTCAGCCACTCCTTTTGTTCTCTTTTTATTTTGGAGGCCATAACAAATATCATTATTTTCTAGTGCATTTGTATGAATAGACATATCAACAATGGTTTATTACCATCTCACCACTATGAGTGAAAATAGAATGCAAATATACAATGCAGACAAGATATCACTTCTCTTTCTTCAAAAATAGAAATAGTATAGAATTTCTCCCCCTAAGCTTAAGTCTTTGTTTAGCCTGATATAAGAATTTTTTATTGCACTACAAAAAAAAAAAATGAATCCCATGCTGAAGAAAATGGTAGAACATATGAATCCCACAATAGGATCAAAGAATTTTATGCTCCCAAATCATATCACACCAGGAAAAATTCTTGAGTTGTTGTTTCAATAATTATATGATCAGATTTTACCATCCTTGTTCTCATGAATTCTGAATGCATTTTCATGATACCTTCTCCTCTATAGCATAGACAGTTATTAATAGGCCTCGCAACATCTTCATCTTTGGCTATTTGGGAAGCAACTAAGGATCCACCAAAATATTCTTCACCAACCTTGTTGAGGCCTAATAAGCCCTTAAGGATAGTAGCAGCAATACAATACAAGTGTTGGGAGTAACTTGAGCTAAGGCTTGGGTACATTCGTCTTATATGATATGAGAAGCCTTAACCGTGGCCATATTTTTTAGTGTCTTTGAAATCGTAATAATAGCCAAATGTTCTATCCACTACAAGAAAAAAGGTCAATGGTGAGGGTCATGCCTATGACGGACCTTTAAGGTCTGTCACCAATGTGACATATGGTGATGTTCTTTAAAAAATCGTTGTTGTAAGTGTATATAGTGATGGTTCTTTAAGGTTTGTCACCAAAGCTATTTTCAATGACACTTTTGTTGAGGGTCATTAAAGGCTCATCACTAATTCTCTCTTTGGTGACACTTTTGGTGAGGGTCGTTAAATGCCCATCACTAATTCTTTCTTTGGTGACACTTCTAGTGACGATATTTTATTGACTGTCACCAATGGTCTTTTTGGTTACTTTTGGTGACGATCAATAAATGTTCGTCATCATTGATCATTCCAATGAGTTTTTTATGACGCTTCATGCCTGTGACGGACCTTTAAGGTCCATCACCAATGTCGCATATGGTGACGGTCTTTAAAAAATTGTTGTTGTAAGTGTATATAGTGATTTTCCTTTAAGGTTTGTCACCAAATCAATTTTCAATGACACTTTTGGTGAGGGTCGTTAAAGGCCCATCACTAATTTTCTCTTTGGTGATTATTTTGGTGAGGGTCATTAAAGGCCCATCACTAATTCTCTTTTTGGTGACACTTCTAGTAACGATATTGTATTGACCCTCACCAATGCTCTTTTTGGTTACTTTTGGTAACGGTCAAAAAACGTTCGTCATCATTGATCATTACAATGAGTTTTTGATGAAGCTGTGTACTTGTTACTATATTTTTTGTCAAAAGATAACGATATAAGATAATTGTTGTGGAGTCTTTTTTATTATGTGTCCAAGGTCATAGTGGTTATAATAGTCAATCAATTTGTTAAGAATTAATTAGTGTGTATCATTTCCCTCAAGTCATAAGAATATAGTTTTCCTATGAGTCAACACATGATTCATCTCTATTAGGTTTATTATCTAGAAAATTTCCTTTAAATAAAGTTCCACTAGTGTGTGTAGGAACTATATTATTTAATACATAATCAAGCTCTATCAATTCTATTAATGAGAGATACCTAGAACTCCTCAACACTCATGGCACACCTTAACATGCTTTGGAACAATACACTAACATTCCTTGGCACCTCGCATGTCTTGGAACATCTTTGTACCTAGAACATCTTGCCATGAGTAGGATGCCCAAGCACATGTTGGCATGCCCTAGCATAGCATAGCACTTCCCTATCATGCGTTGGCATGCCCTGGAACACCTTGGAAAAATATTGCATTGAAAAACATTAGAACTTGGCACATATTGGCACTTGGCATGTATTGGAACATATTATAAGTGTGCCTAGCATGCTCCTTTTGAAAAAGATAAAGTCTCAACTTATTAACCCTCTTATGTGTTCATTTCCTTTCATTTTAGCTTGTTTATTCCTTTTTTTGCCTTGAAACTCCTTGACGAATATTTGCATACTATGGCACCATGCACATCCTAGCATGTCTTAGCACCTGGAATGCCTTGGCACTATTTGGCACATGCTAGCACACCCCTAAAATACCTAGCACATTCTAGCACTTCTTAACATTCCCTGATATTACCTGGCGTGCCTCACTCGTGCTTAGCATACCTTTTCAATCCCTCCTTGGCATGACAACTAGCACTCATTAACACTCCCCAATGCACCTTGATATTCATTCACTTCCATGCATTTTTACCTAGTTCTCCCTTGTGTTGTCTTAGTACTCCCTAACACTCCTCAACATGCATTGGCACTCTCTAACACACCTTAGCACTCTTCAATATTCTCTTCCACTTCATAGCATGCATCACACTCCCTGACGCACATTGGCACTTGGCATGTGTTGGCACTTGGCAAGTATTAGCATGTTTGGCATGCGTTGAGATGACTTTGTATGATTTGGCATGGTTTAATATTAAAGTTATTTGAGATCAATTATTGAAAACTAGATGAGAAGAAACGAATGAAGATTTTGGCACTTAGAATGCATTAACACTTGGCACTCAGCACCTATTGGCACCTAGTGTTGGTTTTCCTAGCACGACCCTCATGCAAAAGGTAAATTGATGACTTATTAACCCTATTATGTGCTCATTTACTTGTAATTTAACTTGTTTCTCCCTTTTTTCCCCTTGACAGTCCCTGGAATGCATTGTCACACCCTTTTACATCTTGGCATGCCTTCGCACTTGGCACGTCTTATCTTGTTTGACATGTCTTCGTACAATCTGGCACATGTTAGCATGCGCTAGCATTCTCTAACACACCTTGGCAGCCATGACCTTACAACTAGCATTACATTTTTCCATGACTTGGCAACATTACATTCACTAGAACACCTTGGCACTCCCTAGTTTTCATGCCCTCTGTTATCCTCCACAATGTCCCGGGCTGATGAGGAGATCGACGAAGGTAATCACAGACCAAGCTTTTAGTTTGGTAGTTAGCCCTACCAAACCAGAGAGGGCTATATCTATGAAATCACAACAAATAGATGACTGGAATGTAAAGGATTTTAGGCTAGATAGCTAGGTTTAAGTGGGTTTTGGAAAATTTAGGATTTTGTTGCTGGATAAGGGAGAAAAACCAGGTATCTAGGTCAAAGGATCAAAGGGTTACAACAAAAAACACAAAAAGGAGAAAGGTAGCATTACTTTTGTGATGGATCTTAGGGTTTTTCGGTGTAGTGTAGTGTTTAAAAGAAGCGAAAGGTATTAATGAGCATGAAACATGAATTCATTAAGCAAGAAATAAAGTAACACATAATGATTTTTCCATCAAAAAAGAGCTTTATGCAAAGAATTTTGTTTATAAAATGTAAGGAAAACCATTGAATAAGTGATTAATGGAAAGAGAAGATTAATATCTTTCATATAAGGCTATAACAGAGAAAAAATAACATCACAAACTTACTGCACATGAATTCCTAGATAATAGTTGCAAATGGTGTCCTTTGATTTCCAGAAAATGTCCAAGTGCAAGCTACAATAGTTCTCTTGTTGGGCATGAAATCCCCCCATAACATGTTTTGGGGCTCAAAGCCCAAGTTTTGGTCAAATATGTTGTAAGACTCCGTGAATTGCGGGCGCGGAGCGCGAAATGTATATTGAGTCATAAGGTTGTCCACCCTAAGTGTTGTAATGTAATATAATGTCATGTCGGCCTACCCATGGTCGATGGACCATGGGATTGTAGAAATAGAGAGAGGCTCTAAGTTGTAAAGAAAACAAGGGGAGAGGGATTAATGTAAGGATCTAGTAGCGGATAGAGAAGAAGTCTAAGTGCCTAGGGTCATAGTAATAGGAAGAGGCTCTGCAGCTGAGTGCGCAAGGGCCTAGTAGAGTCCGCAGACCCCTGCAACTGAGTGCGCAGGGCGAAGTTGAGTTTGTAACCCAAGAAGAAGAATAATAAAGAGAAATTTGATTCTAAATATTGTGTATCTGGTTTTGTATGATTTTCTATGCAATTATACTGTTTTGCTGATCGCGCGCACTTATATGAATGTTGAACATTGTTAAGTATAATTGGGCTCACACAGATAAGTTAAGTAATCGGATAATATCGGGTTAATAGTACGGAACTTGGGTAATAACATAGATCGCGACTCGAATAGAGTTGTGCTATGGCAACATTGCAGACTGCGAGGGACTGATAGGTGCGTGTAGCGATGTGCGCACAGGGTCAAACCGCGAACCACCGAAAAACCATCAGACATCTCTAGGGTGCAGAAACCTGGTTCTAGCACCCTCCCATACTACTTCGGGTGAGACCTCAGTCCGCACTCCGCAGACTGTTGCCGAAAGCACTAGTAGTACCGAGATTTGTTTGACTAAATCATCTCTGAACCTGGGTGAGGGCCCTATAAGCCAACAAATGGTTCCGTTGTCAAGACCAGGATCTGCATAAGGCATGTCTGATGTCGTGTCACTAAATTTCAACAAAGAAAGAAATTGAAGGGTGGTTGGACAAGAAGATTCACGAGTTCGCAGCGCAGGAAAATAGGAATCTGCGAGTATCTAAGGAACAGTGGTTGGAGAGCTACTTATATATGGAAATCCACAAAATTTTCTTTGCATCCTTTCCTTCTAAGCTGTATGAGTGGATCGCGAAGCTAGCAAACAATCAGGGAAGGTGTAGGCTCGACAAACTAATCGTGTGGACTCTAGAATTAGTGTGCAGACTAGAAGCGTCAAGAGATAAGATCGTGTGACCTCTGGAGCATTGGCTCGACGAATTATAGGAGGATTTATCACTAAGTTCACGGTAGATACGACCATCAGCTATAGTGAGGCGGATATTAAGATGCTATTGTGTGAAAAGTCGGTTATGCAAATAAATTATTGTTTGCGACTATGCGAAGTGGGAAGATCTACAGAAGTGGAGGTAGTGAAGAAATAGAAACCAGTCCCTTAATTTCACCCTTCCGGGAAAGCGAGGAAGATCTCACGAAGGTTTCTCCGAGAAGCGCAGTCAGTCTGATAAGGCAGTGGATTCCATGCTTACCACCTCCACCTACACTGCCACCCATCTCACCCTCCACACCTCCATCTCCACCCACCCCACCTCCGCCACCACCGCAGTACGATATGGCAAGTATGATTAAACTACCAATATTTAGAGGAGTAGGGAATGAAGATCCGAACCAATTTTGGTTCGTAGTAAGGGCGGTATGGCAAGCACAAGGTGTCGTGGATGACAATATCAAGAAGGCTATGCTGGTAAACACGTTGCAAGATTGTGCACTAACATGTTACGTCAAGCATTTTAATGACCATCCAACCGCAGGAATAACAGAAATTCAGACCGCGCTGAACAAGGAATTTAGTAGGCCAAAGTCGGAGACACAATAAATTATTGGGTTTAAGGATACCGCGATGCTCCTGGGGGAGACCCCCTGGGATCTGGACCAAAGACTGAAGAGTATGATTCACAAAGCCAACATGACTTTGACGGATGGATAGCACCGCACATGGTTTGTAGCGTCACTGACACCGCATTTAAGGATGGTGCTTTCACAACAAAAAAATTCCACCCAGGCTGAAGCTTTGGAGATGGCGATGAGATTACATGAGACCCCTATACAAGACCCTGGTCTGGGAGTCCAACAAATCCATGCACAACTACAAAATCTGTGTCTGGAGATGCAAATTTGAAACAAGACAGGCCACCTCAGCTAGAGGCGCGCGAGGAGGTATGGTGCATAAAATGCAAAGGCCAGGGGCATGATAAGCACCATTGTCCAATGTTCTTGAATTACTTAGCGGGAGGAGGTCCGATGTCGTTAAGGCTTGAGGCACAAGCAGGACCAAGCATGGCGCCTGCACTATGGTGTGCGATCTGTCAGATCGAAGAAAAACACATTATGAATAATTGTCATCTATTGCAAAAGTATACAAAGACGTCCCAACAATTTTTTTGTAACTTCTGTAGGTCGGTAGGCCATGCTGAGTGCGCCCACAAAAGTTACGAACTAATGATGGATCAGACTCCTGCTTACAGGATGCAAACCGAAATGCGAGCCCTCAACCCAAATACAGGAATGGCGCACACTGGATTTTAGGGGCGCGAACGAGGTCGAGGTGGAATGGGACCAAGAAGGGGTCGCAGACAAATAATTTCTTACAATTGTGGGGGGCCAGGGCACTATGCCTGCTATTGTACAAACCAAACAAGGACATCATGTGTGTACTGTACTTAGTTTGATCATGAGGCAAAATACTGCCCTACATTGATAGCGAGGTTGCGCGAAAAAGGGGTACTCCAGTCTCCTCCGACTCAAAATTTGCAGATGATGAGGTCTGAGCCACGCGAAGAAGACCCAAATGTAAACATGATGCTCAGGAACGGTATGACCATTAGAGATGATAAAGGTAAGCAGCTAGAAGAAAGTTTGTGGGTTCGCAAGGCTCCTACAAAGGAACCCGAATTTGATCTAAAACACACGAAGGAGACATTCATGGAAGCTAAAAAGAGCTTCACGGAGGCCTCCACTTCATGTAGTAAGGATCAACTAGAACCAGGGATGGATCCTTCAATGCTCACTACCTTTCTAGAGACATGCATGAAACTGCTACACGATAGCAAGGCAGTAAAAGGACTACAGTAACTTATCACTAGGTGTGTGGGGTCAGGAAAACCATGTGTGGTCCGAAAACTTGGAAAGCATGCATTGCGCACAGGAAGGGAAATGAGGTTGACTGCACAAATTGACGAGTATGAAATGGATCAGGTAATCCTGGATCTCGGATCGAATGCAAATGTACTACTGAAACAAACATGGGAACGCATGGGCAGACCCACGCTATAATGGTCCCCTATTAAGTTGCGAATGGCGAACCAATAGAATATCTTGCCAATGGGAAGGTTGCAAGGGGTAACGGTGGATATTGAAGGTGCGAGTGTGCAGGCGGGTTTTGAAGTGATAGAGATTGTCGATGATAGAAATCCCTATCCCACGCTGCTAGGAATAGACTGGGCCACCGATATGAACGAAGTCATCAATCTAAAGAAGCGCAAAATGATTTTTGAGAAAAAGTCACTACGCGTAGTAGTACCGCTAGATCCAGCCGAGGGAGCGTGATACACTGAACCTATGCACGACGATGATAATGATGATGATCTCAATTGAATCTACAAGATAATTGTGCGAGAACAGTATTGGATGAATCCAACTATTGATGGAAGGATTTCGTGGGAGCGCGAAAGCTCCTACACTTTGTATTCAGACGAAGAAGTAGAGCGCTAGTAGAATCGGCTACACCAAGTAACAACACTTAATTACAACATGATGGTTAGATCATTGTGTTGCGTGACAACAGAGGCAAAGGATTTGCCTACATATGATGGGTTGACAGTGGTGGATGTATTTCCGAACAAATTTGAAAGCGCAGTACCAGAACAATAGCCGTTCACTACTCTGAAATGGGCACTGTGCGCGACGCCCGCAAGATGGTGGGGTACACATCAAAGAAGTTTTGAGGACTGGCGTGGATGCAAGAGGATGATGCACCTACGATTTGGAAAACCCCAGCTAAGGATGAGAGCCAGTCACCAGGGGCAAAACAACTTGCGTGCCCACCTTTCCTGATGGGTACAGACATATGCCATGCAGCCTACACAAGCGCCCACCACTCCCCGAATAGAGAATCGAAACAAAATGCAGCAGCAGGAAAGGCGAAGCACACCAAGGACTATCCATGGAGAATCATTCGGTAGGGTGTGTGAAGTGTTGAACAGGGTTCACCAGGTGAAATGCACTGACTCGGACCTACACGTACCAGTAGTTCGATGGGCCTATAGGACCATGTACAAAACCCTGACCGCGAAAACGATTCTAAGGTTCAGGAATAGGATAGGGATTGTAATTTCTGAGGGGCATGCAATGATGAATCCACACATAATAGCACCTGCAGGTGTGATAGTGCGTGAAGCCCAGGACGAAGACATCACACAGTTACGCGAGGTAGAACACATAAGACTTCAGGAAGCCATTCAGTGAGGGAACCTTAGACTTCGCGAACTTGAAAAGGACCGGGTACGACTAAGGAAGAAAAGCATTTTGTTGGACAAAGAAGTCAAGAGGCTAGAAAACGAGATCAAGCGAGCATGTCTCGTCGATAAACCAAGGATGACAAAGCAAGGTGTGAATGATCATACTCATGAGTTAGAAGACTATCGTCAATAATTCATTAGTCTACTGCCATGGACGGGACCATATATCACCACATGCAGTAACCAGGGAAATGCACTGCATACAGTAGAGCGCGCGGTGTCTACTATCACATGGGAAATTGAGGGTTTTTTGCGGACTATACTGGAAGGCAAGCTAGAGCCTCGCATAGGTGGTCTGATAATCTAACTAGCTGTAGGAAGCACAGTCTCAACGCTCCAGGCAGTTGAAAGAGAGTGCGGGACTATAAAAGAGTCTGTTTGGGAGTTGCACAATAAGAGAGGTGTGCGCAGAGCCAGCACGTCACAAGGTTCACGCTCACGCACTGGGGGTTGCGTTGTCATGCGAGTAGGCTGGGAAGTGGCCGTTGGTGTCACTGTTAATGATGGGATGTCTAGTTTGAGGCCAAATGGAGCGAGCGGCGGACATTTAAGACAACAGTTATGGGCAAGATTTTGGAAAATCTGCCGCCAAGAAAGCATTGATGGCCCGGAATTGGGGGGAACGGTTGAATTTGAATTCAAAAGGTGTTATAAAACTCCAGGGGCTAGCCACGAGACAACACTTGTTCACTTGAGACTTGAGCGGTTGAATAAAGCATAGAGTGTTGAGTGCCGAGCAATATTCGAGCCCCTAGGTTCGTGAAAGACCGCATACAGTACAGACAAGATGACGAATACCAAGGCAGGTTTGGGCTTTGAAGAAGGAACCGTCGATGAGGCCACGCCGACCCACATGGTACACGATGTTCCCAAAGATACTAGGGTTGTGCCAGAAATCCCGAAATCCCCTCAGACGCCGAGACCGAAAAAAGATAAGCAGACAATGGGACTAGTCTGCATGTCCCCGAGGAATCTGCGGTTCGGTAAGCTATCAATGGAGGAAAATGGCAAGGCTATCGCCATTAATTCAAAGGAAGAGGAGGAGGACTTATAGGCTCTGATTACCGAGGTAGAGGAAGAAGAAGACATGGAGGTGGACATCCAACCGATGCGCTCTGCAGCAAAATTGCCCGAGTATGTCCCTCCGTGAAAGGGGAAAGCTAAGGTACCAAAGGATCTAGATGCAATGAAGAGTGCAATCCAAAACCCGCTCCTCTCCAATGGAATTATCTTTGAGGCTCCACTCCTAGGACGTGTGCCCACCCTAAAATTTGAAGACTGGGACCTCGTGGATAGCGAGAAGTTCCCACACTTAGAGACGATGAGCCTAATGAAACAGAATACGGAGGGGCCAGTGATCACATTACAACTGCAAAAATGGCTACACGGTGTGGAGAAGGCTGGGTTGCTTCATGTTAAAATTGGAAACTAGTGCCAAACTCCATATGGGTCATATTATTTATGGCAGCTGATATTTTTATTGGATCCCTCTCATTGAGAGGTGTAGGATTGATCAAAAGATCATTCGACTCCAATAAGTATTTATGAAGTTATGAATTTATTTATGTTATGAACAAATTGTGAAGTCGACTAGCAACTTATGTAGACTCAGAAGCCCAATAGTCATGTTTATTCAACCTCTGCATTTTAGTATAAATAGAAGAGGACTTCAAGTCATTTCTACACAGTTTGATCTCTTCCTCTCTCTACTTGTCTTTGGGTTTTAGTAGGAGGAGAGATCCTAAGGAAAAGCCGGAAAAGTCGGAACTGCTGGAAAAGCCCAAAAATCCGAAACTACTGGAAAAGTCAAAACTGCCGGAAAATCTGGAACTACTGGAAAAGCTGGAAATGCCAGAAATGCCAGAAAAGCCAGAAAACTCGAAACTGCCAGAAAAGCTAGAACTGTCGGAGAAACCAGAAACACTGGAAAAGCTAGAAATACCAGAAAAGCCAAATAAGCTGGAAAAGCCATAAATGACGGAAACGCCGAAACTTCTGAAAAAGTCGGAACTGCTAGAAACGCTGGAACTACCAGGAACTGCCGAAACAGCTAGAGCATCTGTCTCCGAAGGAAGGCAGCATGATGTATGAGATCATGGGTAGAATAATAAGCAGTATGATGATATGAGCATGGAAAACATAATGATATATGATGATATGAGTATGGGCAGCATAATAAGCAGCATGATGATATGAGCATGGGCGGCATAATGATGCATCATGATATGAGCATGGGCAGCATAATGATGAATGAGATCATGAGCATGGGCAGCTTGATAATGAATAAGACCATGGACGATGCAGCATGATGAGTAGCATGAAGATGAGAGCATCTCAGTCATCAAGGTTCAACACATGTGACAGTACAACAAGGTGTCACATGGTAATGTGCAGCAAATAGACGAGATGCAACACTATGATAGGTGAACGAGTCACCTTAGAGAATCAGTTGAAGCAATATGTCTTCAACTGATCTCATGCCAATATCAAAAGTCAAAGTGATTGACTTCTATTGTAAATGTAATATCTCTCTCACTTTCTCTGCTGAACTTTGAAGAAAAAGAATTAATCAAGGGTTTCCCAACATTGTGAGGTTTGTCCCTGGCTAGTGCCACATCTTGTGTCCTCTTGTCTTGGCTTGTCTTCTGCGATTTATATTTATATTCTATCTGCAGTTTACTTTATGCTTATGTGATTGCTAATGTGGAAAAGAAATTGAAATAAATTTCTCAAGCATAGAACATACCTAAAATTAACATGGTATCAGAGCTGAGGTGAAGACAATGCCCAAGCAAGAGTGAAAGAGCAATCACCAAAGACAATAGGGACAACATAAAACGATTAATGATTTCCACATCTCTCTTCTAAGTTTGCTAAGGGTGAAGTGGAAGCAAAGAATATTATCAGAATAGCACAGCGGAAAATGACTTCATTGGGAAGTTCAGATCTAAGGGTGGAAGCTTAGGCAAATTCCTTGGTTGCAATAAGTTTGACCATCATGCAAAGGAGTGTCCAAATAGCAAAGACACATCTCTTGATGAAGATAACAATCATTCCAGAGACATCTTCAATGATCAGAGGAATGATAAGTAATGCAAGTCATCAAGGAAATGGTTGACTCTTTAAAGAAAGTAAGGAACCCCAGAATCTCTTTTATGTACCTGATCGCAAGAAGAACCTGGTGTCCATCTAGGAAATGATAGTTTAAGGTTTTAGGGTGGCACTCATCGATGGAAAGGTACGTGTTTGAAAATAGATTTTTCAAAGATGTTTTAGAGTTCAGGGTTCTATCAAGTCCACTGGGGACCATGTCCATTGACTCAGCACCGGAGGTCTATGAGTCAGATGGTGACCAGGATGCCTGAATTCAAAAAGAGCATGAAGGTACATGTCCAAGATGTACTGAAGGAAAATATTACAAGGGGACCATTCCCCTCATGTAGTAGGTCCACAGGTTTGGAACAACCCGTGGAGTTTGAGATTCATGAACGGGAATCTCATGTATACAGGTGGAAGAAAGCCGTCTATGTCTTGAAACAAAACACCCCGAGCGTAGTATGGGAGGATTGATAGCTGTTTGATGAAGTTGAGATTCACTAGGAGTGAAACCAATCCAAACCATTACCTGAAGGTTGTGGATGATAGACCTCTCATACTGGCACCTCATACGAACGACCTATTTCTGATAGGTGCAGACCCTCTCATTTGCAGAAGTAAGAGGGAGCTGGATTCCGAATGTGGAATGATAAAATGCAAGACTGTGACTACCTCGAGGATATTAACTTTCAGAAGTTATATGGTAGTGATGTTGGACCAGATTTGGGAAATGCCTCTGAGTTTCATAAACTCAATCACGTTGATGTTCTTGGTGAACTCCGGACATATGTTTTGGAGTTAGCATGGTGAGCTCATATTTGGTTGAGCCTCACTGGATTGGTACCAAGAATCCTCTGAGATATCTTTAGGGCACAATCTCTCATGGATTGAGATACACTACCAGAAATATGAAAACTGCATGATTATTCAAATGCTGACTGGGCAGGTAGTGTCGAGGATCACTAGAGCACTTCTCAGTGTTGGTTCTCTTTGGATTTTGCTTCGATATGATGAATGAGCAGGAAGCAGAAATCGGTTGTTATAAGTACCGCCGAGACCAGATACATAACTACGAGTATGACCTCGTATGAAGTTGCCTGGTTGTGGAAACTCTTCAATGAGTACACATGATGAATACCACTGTGATTCTCTGTGATAACCAGAGGTGGGATTCGCTTATTGAGGAATCTCGTATTCAATGATTGCTCCAGCAAATAGACATTAGATACTGCCTTATCTGGGATATGGTAAGTCGATGAGCAAGGAGGCTCCATCACACTGAGATGATGTACAGGTCGCTACACTTTGTCAGAGCCCCGGGGAAAGATCAAATTTTTTATTTTCCCGAAAGACTTGGAGTCATCAAGAGACCCTTGTAAAAGGGTCCTGCATGTTGCTTACATTGAGTTCTAGGACCTCTGGGGGCTTGCGATTCTTACTGGAGCAACATATGACCACAGGGTGACTCACCCTCCCTTGGTGGTGCACACTGGGACAGGATGATTCGCTCTCCTATGGATGGGATAATTCGCTCTCCTGTGGACAAGATGATTCGCTCTCTTATGGGACAAGATGATTCGCTCTCTTGTGGGACAGGATGATTCACTCTCCTGTGGATAGGATGATTTGCTCTCTTGTGAACAAGATAATTCGCTCTCTTGTGGGACAAGATGATTCGCTCTCTTGTGGGACAGGATGATTCGCTCTCCTGTGTAGCAGGATGATTAATTCCCCTATGAGGTCTAGATGATGTGTTCTCCATGAAGCTTGTGTAGCAGGATGATTAATTGTCCTGTGAGGTTTGAATGATGTGTTCTCCATGACGATTGTGTAGCAGGATGATTAATTCTCCTGTGAGGTCTGGATGATGTGCTCTCCATGACAATTATGTAGTAGGATGATTAATTCTCCTGTGAGGTCTGGATGATGTGCTCTTCATGACGAATGTGTAGCAGGATGATTAGTTCTCCTATGTGGCCTAGATGATGTGTTCTCCATGACGATTGTGTAGCAGGATGATTAGTTCTCCTGTGAGGCCTGGATGATGTGTTCTCCATGGCGATTGTGTAGTAGGATGATTAGTTCTCCTGTGGGGACAGGATTGATTGAGTTCTCCTGTCAAGACATCCTACCCATGTAGTCTAGGACTCATGGAAAGTACCTCTCATCTTATCAATGAGAAAAGACATGAGGATAGGGACCATAGTAGTACCAATGGATGCATCATTGTATCTATTGTACTCCCTATGCTAGGATGACCTTCATTGATCTGGGATCAATGATACTGGTCTGGGACCAGTGGTAGGAGTTGTACCCACTATGACACTGACTTCGGGTCAGTTGAGGACTGGTCTGGGACCAGTGGTACATACTCTGAGACTGACTTTGAGTCAGTAGAGTACTGGTCTGGGACCAGTGGTAGGAGTTGTACCTACTATGACACTCACTTCATGTCGGTTGAGGACTGGTCTGGGACCAGTGGTACACACTCTAAGACTAACTTCGGGTCAGTGGAGAATGGTATGACACATTCTCAATCAATTCTTCTTCTTCATGGTTCAGCAGAGCTAAGTTGAGAAGAGCAGAGCCAGCAGAGCTGAGCAGAGCCATCAGAGCTGAGCTGAGCAGAGCAGAGCCAGTAGATCAGAGCAGAGTGGAGCAGAGCCAGCAAAGCTAAGCAGAGCTGACCAGAGCCAGCAGAGTTAGCAGAGCTGAGTAGAGCATAGCAGAGCCAGCAGAGCTGAGTAGAGCAGAGTAGAGCCAACAGCGCCAACAGAGCTGAGCAAAGTAGAGCAGAGCTAGCAGAGTTGAGAATACTTGAGCAGAGCTGAGCTGAGTAGAGCAGAGCCAATAGAGTTGAGCAGAGATGAACAAAGCAATGCAAGGCAATGATGGCAGAGATAGTACAGTTGGACATATGGATCAGCTGATGGAGTTCTCCCTAGTTGAGAGGGAGTGTTAAAATTAGAAACTAGGGCCGAAATCCAAGTGGGTCATATTATTTATGGCAGCTGATATTTTTATTGGGTCCCTCTCATTGAGAGGTGTAGGATTGATCTAAATATCATTCGATTCCAATAAGTATTTATGAAGCTATGAATTTATTTATGTTATGAACAAATTGTTAAGTCGGCCAGCAACTTATGTAGGCTCAGAAGCCCAATAGTCATGTCTATTCAACCTCTACATTTTAGTATAAATAGAAGAGGACTTCAAGTCATTTCTACACACTTAGATCTCTTCCTCTCTCTACCTGTCTTTGGCTTTTAGTAGGAGGAGAGATCCTAAGGAAAATCCTGAAAAGCCGAAAATTCGAAACTGTCGTAAAAGCTGGAAAAGCCAGAAAATCCGGAAAAGCTGGAACTGCTGGAAAAGCCAAAGCTGCCGAAAAATCCGGAAACGCCGGAAAAGTTGGAACTGCTTGAAAATTCGGAAATGCTGGAAAAGCCGGAAATACTGGAAAAGCCGGAAAAGCCAGAAAATCTGGAAATGTCGGAACTGGTGGAAAAGCTGGAACTACCAAGAACTGTCGAAACAGCTGGAGCATTTGTCTCCGAAGGAAGGCAGCATGAGGTATGAGATCATGGGCAGCATAATAAGCAGCATGATGATATGAGCATGGGCAGCATAATGTTGCATGATGATATGAGTATGGGCAGCATGATGTATGAGATCATGGGAAACATAATGATGCATGATGATATGAGCATGGGCAGCATAACGATGAATGAGATCACGAGCATGGGCAGCTTGATGATGAATAAGACCATGGAAGATGTAGCATGATGAGTAGCATGAAGATGAGAGTAGTTCAGTCATCAAGGTTCAACGCATGTGACAGTATAGCAAGGTGTCACACAGTAATGTGCAGTAAATAGATGAGATGCAGCACTATGATAGGTGAAAGAGTCACCTTAGAGAATCAGTTGAAGCAATATGTCTTCCAATGATCTCATGTCGATATCAAAAGTCAAAGTGATTGACTTCTATTGTAAATGTATTGTCTCCCTCACTTTCTCTGTTGAACTTTGAAGAAAAAAATTGATCAAGGTTGGATGCTTGGAGCAAGAAGGCAAAGGAAGAGGAGGAAAGCATAAGAGGACATCAGGATAAGAAGCTACAAGGGATTTTGCTTGTAGGTACCAAGTTGCATGTATGTTTTCCTCACTATCTTTGGCATGCCTGGTATATGCATGTGGTTTCTTGGTTATGATCTATCATTAGCATGAAGGATTGCCTGGATTGACAGTGGATTTGCCTAGCCTTTCCATTTCCTATATATCCATGGTGTTGTGGGTTCATTTCCTTTTATTTTCTGGTTGGTTCTCATGTTTCCTTTAGCTTGGGTTGAGTTAATAGTCCCTGGAGCCCTGTAACAGCTTGGATTGAGTTACTGGTTCTGGAGCCTTGGTTGGACAAAT
The DNA here is from genome assembly GCA_031772625.1 of Pinus tabuliformis. NCBI lineage: Eukaryota > Viridiplantae > Streptophyta > Pinopsida > Pinales > Pinaceae > Pinus > Pinus tabuliformis. The sequence goes on along the minus strand of CM062804.1, from coordinate 542,726,150 downwards.
GCTTTGGAGCCCTTGGTGGGTTGAGTTACTAGTCCTGGAGCCTTGGTTGGACAAATTCTCTGGAGGCCGACGAAAGTTGTGGGTTGAGTTATTAGTCCTAGAAGCCTAGGTTGGAACAAACACTCCAGAGCCCTGGAAGGCTTGGGTAGAGACCAATATGGTGATGGTTTGTGATGTCCGACCATGAGGTGGAATCATTGTTTGATGGGTTGAAATGGTTTGGCCTTTGGAAGCCCTAGTTTGGTTTTGATTGATCGTTCCATGAGATCCCACATTCATGCTTGGAATATGGCACGGGGGTGACTAGCTAAAGAGAGATTTGAATCAACCATGTTTATGGTCGAGTGGTACGTTGGAAGTCCCAAACCTGGTTGGTTGTTGCATCATTAATATGAGATTATTTCTCCTTATTATTTCATGAGTACTATGTTGGTTCATATGTGGATTATATGGTTGTTGTTTACTTGATATTTCTGTTGTTATTATGTTGGTTATGAATATGTATTATGACAGTGGCTATGTATGGATCACATCACGTTTTTACTTGTAAATGAATGAACAATGTATCTAATGCCTAGTAGATGAAATTTTAGCTAATGCATTGAGGCATCAATGCTTCTTAAGGATTCTCAAATAAGTATGAGACCCTTATGCTCAGTTATGTTATTAAGATTTGTAGTTTTCATGTTTGTGACATGTGTTGATGAAATGCCTATCATGGCTAGTAGGGGTCTAGTCTAGTCCTTGTTGATGCTTTTTGCAAATATATCTTTGTTCTGCTGTGAAATTTCATTTCTAAAGGTGTCATTGAGTTTTAGGAAATGACCTGGGCTCTGGGCTTAAAAAATTGGCACAAATCCCAGAGTCGCGGGCACAACACTAGGGAAAAAGCCCTTGGAAGCTCTATTGCCCTTGCTATGGGAGCTTCTGGAGCCTCCTAGATGCACCGTGGTCAATGTCAAGGGAGCGTCCAAGGCTTGATGGACTAAAACTTCAGTTGGTCTCAGGGGCTGGTTACCTGAGTGATTGGGATGGCTCCTTGGAATTATGTTGGTGATGTGGAAGGTCCGTGTGATGTGTTTTGTTGATTCCACTTCCTTAATTGACACATAGGGAGTCGAATCATATCATAGTAACTTATCGTCACATGTTTACCCTTGTTGGGAAGTTACTTGGGTAGATGTGGGAGGAGAGTGTTACAGGTTGGTTGTCTTGAGGTTGCCTCTCCTTGATTTATCCCTTATTCTATGATTTAGGGCCACCTTCTCCAGGCTTCTGTTGTGGTGGATTTTCAAACCTAAACTCTCGCTTATTCCTCTACTTCAATTTTTGCTCAATTTTTATAGCATATCAATAAGTGTCTCTCGGTGAGGAGGTCTAGTATATCCATGTTGACATAGATGTATCTATGTAGTCCACTACAATACCTCAAAACTAGGTGTTGTTTAAAGTCTCATATACTCAACTTTGAGCATAAAGTATGGAAAATATTGGTGTATTTGGCACCATTTGGTCTCTCTCTCGTCAGAAATTTGTCCATATTGTATATTGGTCATCATAGTTCCCTATAGGGTAGAATTCCTCCTTGAGGGAATCGATTAAAGTGACCTAGGTGGGTCCTACATTGAGTATCTCAGACTCCTCTTCATTGTCTCTCTTGTAACTTTCCCACCTATCTAGAACATGGGGAAGGTATTTCAAGAGAATGAAGATGGTCTTCTCATTGTCCTTTTTTTTGGTACAAAGTAATAGTTCTCTAATAGAATTAATCATTTCTCCAAAGAATCTACATCTACTTAGCCTTCGATAAAAGGGATATCAAAGTTAACTTGTACCTTGAAGTGTGTCACACCTCTAAAATTGTTGCTTGTTAAAGGTTCCTTGGCTATTGTTAGTAGTCGTTGAAGTATCTAGGTGAAGTTGTCCATCATCTCATTCCTTTGTTGCACTAGTCTTCCTCGACAAACAACTTAATAGGATCCCTTGCTATGTCATATCTCTTTTCTTCCACCATGGGATGCTACTTGGGTAGGCAAGAGTGATTGTTCCCAAGTGAAAATAGCTCAGCTCTTTGTACCTTGACCTCGTTTAGAACATCATTAAGAAACAATAAGAAGTAGAATGCTTTGTCACCACAAATTCAGGTAGTACAAGGAACATAATGAAAGGCATAAAAGGGAATGGAATACACACACACACACATAAATATAACAAATAGTATAGTAATATGGTGAAAACCCGACTTCTATCGATAAATATGATAACAAAATATTGTAGAACACAAAATGGCTAGAATGGTGGTAGTTGTCTCCAAATGGAGAGAGATTGAGGCTACACACATTTGCAAAAATATCGTACAAGAGGTCAACTAAAGGGCCTTTTAGCATAAAGAAAGGATCCTATAGGTCCAAAATCTTAACCTTAGAAGATGAAGTGCCAAAATGATTGCTAGCCCTGGGGTGGTTAGTTGGTACATCAACTTTTTGGGGCCACGACTTTTGCATACAATGTCCATTTGTAGTGCACAATAGCCAATTGGAAGGAACTATTCGAAGATTACAAGTTTTGGCTATGGCCAAGGAATTCCCTTACAACCCCTTGCCCCACAGATGGCCAAAAAACATTGTTTAGGGCCTCAAAACAACCCCAAAAGTTTAATCTAAAAAACATAGAAAAATTTCCAAGAAGATAAAGAATCATTGAGTCAGTGGAAGAGGTGGGTGGCCATCAATATCCACCTAAATTAGGAAGAAATATGAGAAGGTATGCAAGATCATTCAACAACTACAAGAGGACTCTGATGCAATATAAAAAAAACTACTTGGAAGAGTGATTTGTTGTGGAATCAAGATCTCATGTACTTGTGTAAATTCTTAAATCAAACAAATGGTATTTTTGGAATTACACACTTCTCCTATAGGAGGTCATTCAAGGTTCTTGAAAATATACCATAGGATTAAGATTTTTTTTTAGAAGGTATTAAAGCAGATGGGCAAAAAATTTGTGGATAAATGTATGGTATGCCAACAAAATAAGATAGAGACAATCAAGATATCAGGGTTTCTACAACCATTATTCGTACCAAACCAGCATTGGGAAGTGTTGGGCGCAACCCAACTTAGTCAAATTGCGGAGTCTTTGACCCAAAACTTGGACCAAGTTTGAACCAAGTTGGGTTGCACCCAACAGGAAGAAGTTTCAATGGATTTTATTATAGGTTTACCTAAACTTGAAGGAAATAATGTCATTATGGTAGTGTTAGATCGACTAACAAAGCATGCACATATTTTCTCTCTTTCTAATCCCTTTAAAGCAAGCACAATGAGAAAAGAATCCATGGAAATTGTCTGAAAGATACATGGAATCCCAAATATTATTGTAAGTGACAGAGATCCAACTTTTATGGGAAAAAACTTTGGTCTTACTATTGGTTTGGTTTCCCAAGTAAAAAACCCAGGGGAAACCAACACGTGCAATAATGTTCCATCTTAATGCATGAATAAAAAATAATTTTACCAAAAAAAAATGCTTAGCATGAACCCTGCAAATTTTAATCATAACAAGAACATAATATCCACCCTGACAATCAAAACTAAGATTCAACAAACCGTATGTTTTATGTTTGATCACGTAAGCCCCAAACATTCCACAAGGTCATTTCATTAAAAAAGTGGGGAAATGTGCATCTTAACCTCATCATTGTTGAAGTCATAGGGAGCACCAAAGTGCTGTCCATTTTAGCATGTTGTTATGGAATTTGTCAATCCCAAAAGTAAATTCCTTTGTTGCTTAGGTTAGCCATCAACTTCAACTGTATATTCTTTAACTCAAGAATGTAAAAGTGAATGCGGAGAGGAAGCTATATGATTATCACTCCCTTGTTCTAGTGATTGAACAGAGACTTTGCTATATAATGGATCCTATGACTTACTAGGAGTATTCATGGTTGGAGCATTTGAAGCATGGGAATTTTTTACCCAATTTTTTTGTTCTTTCTAACCATTAAAGTCCATCCTTAACCATCCATGTGGTAGGTATTGGTCTATGAGGGGTTTGCATGGGTTGAGAAGTTTGAGAGTTGACCCAAGACATTAGTGGATAATCAATCATATTATGATTTAGAATTTGACTTTAACAAAATGTATTAGGTAGTTTAATGCAATGGATCAACTCCCTATGAATGTTATTCATCGCTTTTATGAGTGTGAACTCCTTGAGGTTTTTTGACAAGTTAACTTTGATGCAAATATAACTCTCACACCTATAGTTGAAGAATTTCTTTGGTTCATGATAAATAAATCCCCCTAAGGGTGTAGATATGTATTCTAACATTGGCTAGATTTATATTGAAGGCTAGGATAATCATCTAGTTAGGGAAATATAACTACATGACATTATTAGTAGAGAAGTCATTAGAGTGAGCAGAGAACGCAACCAGGGAATTCTTACAAACATAGGGTCCTCTTCTCAAGTTCTTCATCACATCAGTTGAGTTGTTGAATTGGAACAAAAACAAACCCTAGCTAAAGCTTAAGTGTCGATGTAGTGCTATCCTTGTAGCTCCCATGCTTTCCTTAAGCCACCCTCAAATTATTTTCTTAGAAGACACCTTCCCAATAAAGTGACCTAGGACAAATCCTACACAAAACTAATTGCATAAATTATCATATTTAGAATAAAAAAAATCAATATGGAGAGAGTCATTAACTTATGATACATTGTAGGAACAAATTTATGGGGGGTCTTGGGTGCCATTCTTACTATCTAGACTAGTCAAATTTCTTATGAGAGAGAGAATACTTTTGGGCAATGACAAATCCATCATGATCCCACCCACCTTATGAGTGAACAACCATAGCTTGACATGCCAACTAGGCTGAATTCAATGTGATAAAACCATGCAATAACTTTGTAAAGGAATTTAAAAAATCACAATCAACTCAAAGCTCTCCATAAACCTATCAAAATGTAAAGCTGCATATTTTAATTTAATAAAAATTATATTTGAAGATTTGTTATGGATTGGAAATAAATTTATAAAATTAATCATAATAAAGGTTTTGTGAAAACTAAAATTAAAATTGAAATATTAATATTACCCATTTAAATTCATTGTTAGTGAATAAAGTTTGCCAAAAAATAACCAACTTCATTAACAATTAATAATAACTTTAAAATTTATATACTTGTGATACCTTATATTAGTAGAAAATTTTAGTAGATCTAATTAAATTATAGTTGATCTACTTAACTTTAGATATATTGAATATTGAAAGGGGCCGACAATAAACAAGTCACAAACTTATTAATGGTTTAATGATCTAGGTTAATATATATCAATGTCGAGGTAACATGAGGGGTGGGGGGATTCTCATTAATCCCGAAGAAATACTTGTCGTCCAATATGCCTAGGGCTTTGTAACAGCTTTGGTTAAAAATCCATGTAAATATAAAAATATAAGACCATGGTAATGGGACATGCATTCCAAGCTGAATATTGGGAAAAACATCCTAGTGGGTGTTCATTTGGTTTATTATGGCTAAGGAAATTGGCAAAGGCAATGGATAAGGCATTTGGAAAGGTAAAGTGGCATTAATTGACATTTTATTACGAAAATAATGGAAATTAGGAGAGACAGAAGGTGAAAGGTCACAGGTTGCATGTGAGGAGGAAAATGAAGGAAAATAATGGAAAATGAAGAAAATAGAGGCCTAATTGATAAAAAGGCTTCTGAGGATCAGTTGGCAAGCTTGGTCATTTTAGTTTTGGAGCTCTCTCATTACTCTCTCTCTCTCTTGGACACTTAGAGTTTCATTGGAGCACTTTGGTATTGGAGCAAGAAAGGAAAAGAAGGTAAGAGGATGGAAGGAGCTAGCAAGGAAGAGCAAGATCAAGCAACTATGGAAGTATTCTTTGCAGGTATCGAATTGAATGTGTGTTTCCTTGCTAGATTTGGCATGAATGGTATTGCATGTGGTTCTTTTGTTGTTATGGCATGGGTTTTGCGAGGAGTGACAGTGTTTTCAACCTAGACTTGCCATTTCTGGGTAGCCTTGATGAGATGGGTTCTCATACTTCGGTTGAGCTGGATTGTTGGATGGATTCAAAGCTGAGTGAGGTGGATCTCCAAAATGACAAACACATGGCCTAGTGGTCCTTGAACCAAACTGTGGATCACGGTAAATACATTGGCCTAGTAACCCCTAAGTCAGACTGTCGGTTGCGGTAAACCTAAGATTGTGTGCCTCGATGGGCCTAGCAATCCTTGCTAGTGAATGGTGGGATATACGATAAATTTAAGAGGTGGATTACTCTTCGTTGGGCCTAGTAGTCCTGGGATGGGATGTACGGTAAAGCTTGGAGATTGTGTCTCAGTGTAGGGCCTAGTGATCCCTAGATTAGACTATGGATTACAGTAAAGACTAAGAGACTAGGAGGCACTAAAATTCCTCATGGTGTAGGTGAAGAACTCCAGTAGCATCCATGCTTGTTTGGTTCTTTTTGGTTGGTTATGAGTCCCACATTCATGCTTGGAATATGGCACGGGGGTGATTGGCTGAAGAGAGATTTGGCTCAGCCAATATATAGTTGGGTAGAACGTGGTAGTCCCATCGTCAGTTGGTTTTTACATTCATTAATGAGAAATTCATTCCCTTGGTTTTTCATGTGTAAATGTATTGGTTTATATGTGGATTTTATGGCTGATGTATTCATGGTATTTATGTTATTATGCTACTAGTTATGAGCATGTATTCTGACAATGATGATGTATGGCTCTCCTCATGTTTCTATTTGTAAATGAACAAACAATGTATCTATGACCTAATATATGATAATGCAACAAACAATATAAGGGAACAATTATTCTTAATGATTCTCAGATAAGGATGAGAGCCCTATGCTTAAATTTGTTGTTTACACCTATAGATTGCATTGATGCCAAGTGTTTGACAAAATGTCAGTCTTGGTTGGGGATGGTCAGGCCTAGGCCAGGAGTTAGTTTTTGGTTTATTACTCTTGTCATCATGAGTTTAATGGATTCTGGAAGTTACAACAAGTTCTGGGCAGTGGCCGAAATTTTGGGCTTGAAAAGTGCCTTAAATCCCTCGAACTCTGGCATCGGTTTGATGGAAATAGTCCTTGGACGCATGCATGTGGGAGCGTCTAGAGCTCTCTGGATGTTGGCATGCCCATAGCATGGGAGTGTCCAGAGGTTTAATAGCTTAAAAACTCAATGGCACCTAAGGGCATGATACCTGAGTGGTTGGGATGGCTCCCGACAGTGTTTTTGTTGATGTGGGAGGTATGTTTGATGTTTTTTCTATCAATTACACTTCCTTAAGGTCACCTAGGAGGTTGAATCATATCATAGTATCCTCTCGTCACATTTTTACCCTCGTTGCCCAGTTACTTGGATAGATGTGGGAGGAGGGTGTTACATGCTTGGGAAATAAATCCAACAACCAAGTTGAAGCCTATTGTCTATATCTTGGACTTCTTTTAGCTCACCAAAGGGGAATTAAGGAAGTGACAATTATGGGAGACTCTTTCTTAGTCATAAAGCACATGCGCTCCAACTCTCCAGCCCATAACAATAAGCTCAATCAAATGCTCCAATGTGCCCTTGGAATGCTCCCTCTTTTTGCTAATCCCTAATTTTTTCATATCTAAGAGGACTAAGTATGGAGGTGGACACATAAGCCAATAAGGCATGCCAACTAAATGAAGGATATGCAGTGGTCAATGGAAATGATGGTTTCCTACCCATCCCCTAATTTTACAATGTGTGTCTCTTTTCTCCTATCTCCCTCTCCTGATGCCCTAAACATCATGCCCATTGAACCTTACCCTCCCCTCAGATCTCCCCTTCCTCCCTCATCCCCTCCTCTCATCCTCCTCCCTCCCCTCCTCCCTTGGGCTCTCCCTCTTGCTAGCTCCACCTAGCATCATCTGACGACCCATCTCCCTTCTCCCCTAACACGAGGCACTCTTATATCTACACATGTGAGGCCATTCAGCGTGAAGGATCCAATAAGTATGGGATCTCTCATGTTCATCCTCAGATGATGATTTACTATCGTTATGCTCAAGCTTAATTCATGCAAATTTCCTCTGCGAGTGAGCCACATTTACTCCTCCCAGTTCGAATTAGATGGCTCACCCACTTGAAGGCAAGGAGGATTGAAGTGAGGGTCATTTCAACTAGCAGAGAAATAATGGATTCATTATGGGATCCTAGGGGCACACAGACCACTCCTTTGTGTCGCATGCGGCAATGGTATGGCTCAGTCTATTTAACAAGGAGTTACAATATGATCTTATTCGCAGTGATGGTGTTCATCTTTGTCTCACAAATTGATAGTGGTTGGTTTTTGTTGAAGGGCCTAAGTAGCCCCTAGATGGTAGTAGCAGTTGGGGGTAGCTCTTATCCCCACTCTTGAGAGTCCCTACATTATGTGATGTTGGCTCGGTTGGAAAAGAACTCAAGGAAACACTTGACAACGAATTCAATGAGGAATTTGGTGCCTCTGCAAGCAACCAGTCACCAGTTCAAAGGGGTCCTCATCAGGCTAGTTGTAATGGCAACATGATCTTGGGGTGGTCGTCGTCCTCACTTGGGTAGGGTGGCTAGAAGTGGCGTGCGTGATTGGGTCAAATGACCTCCCCTGACCACCTTTTCTCCTCCTACCTGTGAAACATGTTCATGTGAACATGCAAAATTACGAGTTGACATAGATGAATTGCAGATTCTACTCCACCAGAATAGGGAAGCAGCCAATTGGAATCAGGAGTGGAGTGGATAATGGCAAATAGAAATCAAAATGGACAAATGGAAAATGAAGCCGAGGCACTCAGAAGCGTGCTCGAAGACCTCCTAATTCAGTTTTCCAAGCAGAATTCTTTGCAAAAGAAGAAAGACTGGGCCTATACATTAACCAACCTATCATTCCTGAGGACTAGTTTGTGTTAATATGTCAGGTTTCTTATGTATCTTTCCACTATCGCAGTTCTGTCGAGTGTATACTAGTAGAATAATAGGAATAAAATCTTGTTTTGATATTTTGTTGGATAATTGGGCTTGGATAGATAGGCAACATATGGAACTTATGAAGCCCAACGATGTAATGGAATTGTAAATCTCCCGAGTTTTTGTTGCAGCCACGCGTGAAATTAATATAATCTGTACTCTTTCGTGTTAATTTTTATTTTATTATTTATGTTTTCCTTTTTAAAATTGTTTATAGTTTATTTTCTCTAATTTAATTTATATATATATATATATATATTGTTTGTTTATTAGCTTTAGGTTATGTTAAACATCTCATTTACACTAAGTTATAGATGCACCTTACATATGTACATTGTATAACAGAAGGAACTCTCGAAACCCTTATGACGACTAGCGTTTTTCCCTATTCGTCCATTCTTTTCTTTGTTTGCATGGATTTTTCGCAAATCTCTTCTGCTGATTGTTCAATGATGAATCCTTGTGATTCAATGAAAAAGACAGTTTCTTTTGCAGGTATGGCTACCAGCCAAACTAACTCTTCTTCAGTTTCATACAACTCTATGTTGAAATTTGGCTTTGGCCTTATTCATAAAATTCCTTCCCTCAACGTTCCTATGGATCAGGAAGCTTTCTATTGTGAGGAATATTTTTTGGAGAATGGCTTGATTTGTAGGTTTAATAGGTATTGGTCATGGTTGGTTGATCTACACAAATGATCTATGACACTTGGAAGCCCCTTTTGACGGATGAACTAAACATTTACCCTATGGCTCAAGGTTTCATCATTGTGGTTTTCGATAATACAGAGGACAAGAAGGCAACCTATGAAGTTGGGTTGTGATTTGGGTAGTGTTGGACTCTTCATGCAGCTCCGGACTCCCACTTTTGATCTGGTAACAATCAATGTTTATAGCCCCAGTTTAGGTAATGATTTTGAACCTTCCCTTGCATTTCTGGAATCCCACATCACTTCCCTCCATTGGGAATGTGTTGGGAAATTTGTATCATCATTGTTTCGATACATAAAAAAAATTATAAGACCACTTATGCTCGCATTTGTGTGGAGATGGACATCAACAAGGGTTTTCTTGCGAAGATTAATTTGATGACTCCAAACTATATTTGGGTCCAAAATCTCGACTATGACAATATTTCATTTCAATGTAGAACATGTTATGAAACGTGGCATGTAATTAAAAACAATCCCATTTTTTCTCAGAGTAGCAAAGACATGAGAAAACCTTGAAGGCCCAAATGGTGGGAAGGACCACAAGGTGATCATTATATGATATACATAGAAGAAGAACCTTAGGACAAGAAAGAACCAAAAGGCAAGAAGGAAGCAATTATAGCCAAATAAATCACATCCACGTAACAAAACCCAAGCATGAAAAGTTGTAGGCCATTATGGATCCTCTGGTTGCAACTAAGGATTCCCTGGATGCAACATTAGTGGAAAAGCAACAATTCCTTGTGGAAATAGATATCCTATGGAAACCACAAGGAATAATGTTGAAAAGGAAACTTCTTAGGAAAATTAGACATACAAGGAAAATCTCAAGAATATTATTATGCACTTGTCGAAGAATGACATGCTGGAATTTGTAGAAAGTGCGGGTTGGGTTCAAGTTGGGAAGAAACGAAAAAGTTTTTCACCAAGAATAAAAAGAGTAAGACTAGATTAAAATGAACTTAGTGAAAAATGGAATGTAAATGTGTCTAGATATTGGGGGTTTTTTGGAAAAGTTTTACTTGGAAAGGGACTGAAATTTTTGTGTCATGGGAACTTGCTTGAAGGTTTGGATTGAGCCTCTATGCTCAATCTCAAATTTGCAAGCCTTGGATATCTCTAAAACATGTAAATGGTTCTCGCCATATATTTAATTGTCTTAATATAAATGTTATTTGTTTCGTTTAAAAAAGAAATAGACTCACCTTACTACTCTTGTTGTAAATAATTATCATAACCATGGATCTATAAATCATTGAGAGGGATTAAAAAAACACTGATGCGTAAACTTTTTAATAATAAAAAGATCGAAAATAAGATTCATACACATTAGTTTATTTTATAATATTTATTTTATTTTTAAGATTTCCATGATCATTTTTTTCTTTATTTCACTTTTACATTATGGATTTCCACTATATCTTATTTTGGTTTATTAGTGTTATTTTACATTTTTCAAATGTTGGGAGTGATCAAATATTTGGTAGCACAACTTAAGCAGGCCTACTCGTTAAGAACATGTCTTTCTGTTGGCTTGTTTGGGCCTGACCCAAGTTCGGAAGAGTTATTTAGCCGAACAAATCCTGTAGCTACCAGCTCTTTCGGTAACAACCCGCGGAGCGCGGGCTGAGGCCTCACCCGAGGTAGCAGGGGAGGGTGCTGGAACTATGTTTCCGCACCCTAGGGATGTCTAGATGTGTATTGGAGGGTTCGCGCACTAGTCTATAACTCCACGTTGCTTGGACTTTGCGCTGCTTGGCCTTCGCGCTGATCCAGGGTGATTATAATTTTCTTATTCGTGCGTTATTTTACTTGAAGGAAGCCATTATGATTCGGAACTATTCAACAGGGTCTTTAAGCAAGCATTTAACCAACATAATCTATTTGCGCACAAAATGAACCCAGATTCGCATACATTCATCACATTTGCATTAACAAGATATAGAAAGGTAAATCATAAAGACAGATGCGCGATAATACAGAATTACAGAAGCAAACTTATCTTTATTATTATTCTTCACCAATACATCCAGATCTACCCGGCGTACTCAGTTGCAGGGGTCCGTGCACACAGCTACGGACTTTCCAGGCCTCTGTGCACACAGCTGCAAAGCCTCTACCTACTACCTAACCCTCAACTTGGACTTATAGATGCTTTCAGACTATCTTCTTTAAGAACCTATTACATCTTATTTTCCAAAAGAGCTGCCTTTCCCCCAAAGAGTCGCGCTCTATTTATACCCTTTCCTAGCCCGCGATCCCTGCGCGGGCCAACTCTATTTACATTAATTTTTATTATTTTCGGGCAGACTACCCTTTAACTCAATCTATTATACTTCGCACTCCACATATTGCAGAATTTTTACAATATCTAAATCTTACTTCTTGGGCTTTCTGCCCCAAAACCCTTACGCGGGACCTCTGCTACCCAACAATCCCCCAACACAATCATGGTGACTCGTCTTGAGTCACTCATCGGCGCAACTAGATGCTCTGCCTTAGCTTCACGGTTTGCCGCCCTGTGAGTGACGGTCGTCGTCCTGGTACTCCTTCCTTGTCTCCTGCAACGCTTCATCTGTCTCCTGCTTCAGTGTTTCTACCACATCTCGCAACCGATGACACTCATTCTGCTCTGCTCGATTAACACAGAACACCCCCTCTGAGGATTTTAGCGCGAGCGAGGGAGCCCCCTACAAGACCGCCTAGTACCAGCGCAACAATTTCTGACCTTCGTATCCTCCCTTCACATCGTCCGTTGCAGCGTGTGTTGCAATTTTGCAAGACCCTAGCTACTGTTCACAAGATCCCAAACTTCGAGGGACATCAAAGACAACTTATTAAGTGCATATCTACCCGTGGTCCCCGTTTGTCCAGCCTTTCGTTGTTCTGTTGTAGTGCACCGGCCTGCCCCCGGACGAGGCGACGGCCTTCGAGCCAATTCTGTTCTGTGTTCCCTCTTTTCTGATACATCTCCTACTGGTGATGTTGCAGTCGTCACCTCCCTACTCCTCAGAGAGTCCTGCCTCGCCATCGGCAAGATTACTACCTTCGGGCGCATGCGTTGTGCATGGATAATGAACAGCTCCATCGGTGTTTTCGAACTATAGGCCACCGAGTGGACTTCCCTTGGTAATTTATAAGCCATGCGAAATTCAAATGCAGTGATTGTCGCTCGTTTCCGCACATGTAAACGTCCCATGTGGAATCGGTGGCCGTTTGGTCCATATCAGGCTCGTACTGTATCCCTTAATGTCTTTCCGCCTACTCTGTTTTGCCATGTTGACGACATCTTGTCATGAATAGTGATACCAACAATCATCATTACGATCAGCGCATCCACATGAGCCTCCTCACACCACTGTGACCCTTGTGTTTGGTCAAATGCTCGTGCACCATGGTACTCATGCATTTGTACCCCAGGCTACTTTGTCGTCCCGCGCTCTCTTTCAACTGGTTGGAGTGGTGAGACTATCTTCTCCTTGGCTAGTCAGGCGGTCGGCCCACCCATGTAGAGCTTTAGGCAACTGTCGTTCACTCTTCCTGGAAATGGGTCTCCATTGAGTTTAGCCAGCTAAACCGCGCCTCCATCGGTAACTTCTTTGACAACATAGAGTCCCAACCAGTGCATGCGGAGTTTTCCTGGAAATTTTTCGAACTTACTGTCATACAACAAGACTAGATCATTCTCCTTGAAGGGGCACACCTTGATATGGTGATCATGCCACGCTTTCTCGTGCTATTTCTGTACTTGTTGATGGAATCCAGCTAGAAACCGTTCCTCCTCCAATTCTTCTAGCTGTGCGAGCCTCTCTTCTAATGCCCCACGGTCTGCCATACCTGTGATTGCTGCAACCCGCAGACTAGGCACAATATATTCCATAGGCATAACGGCCTCCTGGCCATAAACTAACTGAAACGGTGTTTGGCCTATCAGTGTCTTGCATGTGGTTCTGTATGCCCATAGGACAGTAGGAATTCGCAAATCCCAGTCATTTCGTCGCGCATTGCAAACTTTCGTTAACGCAGTTTCCAAAATTTTGTTGAAGGCCTCAACGGTCCCATTTGCTTGTGGATGGTAGGGCGTACTCTGCGATCTGGAATTCCTCAGTGAGTGCGCTGATCATTTCATTCAAAAAATGTGTTCCCCTATTGCTCATGAGAATTTTGGGACAGTCGAACCTAGTCAGTATGTTCTCAAACAAGAATTTTACCGATGTCGCCACCGTGCAATCTTTAACTAGCTGTGACTTGGCCCATCGGGTCAAATATTCAATCGCAGTGATGATATAGCACGCGCCCGTCTTTCCTCGTGGTTTGATAGGCCCGACGAAGTCAATCGCCCATTTATCAAATGGTTGTAGTGTCATCTGTGGCTGAAGTGGCATTTTGTCCCTTCGCAACGGCTTGCCCATCTGTTGACATACATCACAAGCCCGACATTATGCCTTCGAATCTTGATGTAGAGTGGGCCACCATAATCTAGTGCAAAGAATCTTCTAGGCTATGGTGCGGCCCACATAATGTCCGCCAGCAACCCCTCCATGTGCTTCAGCCAAGATCTGTCCGCGCTCAAATTCGGGTACGTATCTGCATAATATTTCATCGTTACCCATCTTGTAGAGGTGTCCTGCAATTACGGTAAAATCTGTTGCGCATATCACCAATTCCTTCTTTTGCTGGACAGAATACCCCTATGGCACAGTGCCCGTAGTTAAAAAGTCGATTATATCATCAAAGTGTCCATCTGCAATACGCACAACATATAATTGAGCGTTCGGAAGTCCTTCCTCTAGATTTGTTGGTTCTTCAACGGTCTCAATTCGAGATAGATGATCCAGACCTACATTCAGATGTCTCCTTTACAACAATCAAAATCATATTCTTGAAACAGCATCAACCATCAACAAATTTGCCCCCCCAACACAGGCTTATTCACTAGGTACTTGAGCACAGAGTGATTCGTGTACATCTTAAAATGTCCTTCGAGCAGATAGTGACAAAACTTCTAGAGTGTGTATACCATCGCTAATCCCTCTCGCTCAATAGTGGAGTAATTTTTCTCTACCTTGGACAACCTGCGACTTCTGAATGCAATCGGATGGTCCAGTCCCTCCGCTCCTGGTTGAGTGAGTACTGCTCCCAGTGCGATACAAGACGCATCCACATGCACATGAAACTGACGTCCCATTTCGGAAAGACCAATATAGGAGCGGAAGCCATTTTCTCCTTAAGCGTCTCTAGGTTTCTATTGCATTCCTCATTCCAGCAATAAGTAGCATCCTTTTTCAGCAATTGCTCCATCGGAGCCGTAATTTGGGCGTAGCTTTTGATGAACTTCCGATAGTAGCACATGTGTCCTAACATAGCACATAGCTGCTTTACACTGCGCGGCGCTTGCAGATACAATATGACAGTGATTTTTGTTGGATCCACCGTCAGTCCTTGCTTACAAACCACATGGCCCAAAAAGTTCCCAAAAGGGACAAGAAAAGTACACTTCTTTAAGTTGAGCGCAATCTGGTGTCATAGGCAGGTATCCAGCATTAATCGTAAGCTCGCGAAATGCTTCTTGACCAGGTCAAAGACGGTGTAGTCATCTAAGTAGACTTTTAAGAACTTGTGGATAAACTCCTTCAATGCGGCTACCACAATACAGGAAAATATCACGGGTGCATTCTTCAGTCCAAAGGGCATTACTGTATACTAAAAACAACCCCATTCGGTAGCGAACGTTGTCTTGCTCTGATCTTCGGGCGCGATCTTGATCTGATGGTACCCAGAGAACCTGTCTGTGAAGGAGTATGCTTCCTGCCTGCCCACATTTTCTAGTACCTCAACTGTAAAGGGTGTTGGGAACGTATCATTAACACAAGAATCATTGAGCTTTCGTAGATCCACACAAATGTGAATCTCCCCTTTTTGTTTCTTCTCCTATACGACCATAGGGCTTACCCAATCAGACTCCTCACCCGGTTCGATAATTCCTGCTGCCAACATCTTATCCAATTCCTTGCAGACTTTTTCTTTATATTTTGGATTCAATCGATAGGGTCGCTGCTTCACTGGCTTCGCATCTAGCTTCAAAGTTATCTTCATCATCCCTGGGTCTCCTAGAATCCCTTTTAACTCCATCATTTTTGTAGGAAATAAATCGTGGTATTCACAGAGTAGTTCGATGACTTTTTCCACCGTGGCGTCATCCCAGTAGTCCCCAAGCGTGGCATACTTCGGCTCTTCCTTTGTTTCAATATTTACTTGCCTTGCTTTCAACGGCGCCATGATGTCTAGATCTTCTATTGCAGGGTCGCGCACCTCACGATTCCCTTCAGATTCTGGTATATTGATGTTACGCGGGTCATCCTCATCATCTTCTGCTTGTATATTGTAACATGCTAAGGCCTGGTTCAACTGTCGTGACCAGTCTGATGGCCCAACTTCTTCTGGTTCCGGCGATGTTTTGAATATGGCAACCTTTACTAGCTGTAATGCGTCATCCACAATATCCATCCATTGGTCTTCAAAGAGAAACATCGACAAAAACCCTTCGCGCAGGATATCCCATTCACCAATGCCATGCCAAAGCCTGTTTCTGTATACTAGTTTCTTAGAATGACATCCAGGGTATGATAAAATAAGTGCACCCATTCTGGTTGAGGCTCTGCACCATAAGCTCGAGTCCAATTGGTCAGGTGCATGCGTGGATCATCTCGTCCATTGTATTTCACCATTATTCATAACTCGGGCTTCCCAAATCTTATCTGCATCATGCACCTGCAGCTTGTTGGACACAGATTGTCATTGATGTCAATATGGCAATATTCAAGGAGTAGACAGAGCCAAAGAAGAGGAGCAAACAACCATTGGAGCCAAGAGGAGCAAACGAAGCCAAGAGGAGCCAAGAGGAGCAGCAGGAACAGAGCAAACAGATCCATCGGGAGGATTATAGTGTATATGGTATCAAATCATAATTATATATATATATATATATAGCAGGTGGAATACACCATAGCATATGTAGCAAGCGAAATACACTATCGAGAGCCCATAACACTATCGGCGGCCAAAACTATGAATCCCCGGCAAATACACTATCAGATTGCGCAGATGGAAAACATATACAGCACGACGAGCAGATCCAACGGTTGCGGGTGATGAAGATGCACGGGAGACAGCGAGCGGGGACAGCGATAAGCAGTATTCCCGTATCGCTTTCGGAGGTGGGTGGTAAACGTACCATGGCATGCGATACCATTCATTACATGACACATGGATGACGGGACGCGGCGGAAAATTGCTTTATCGCGTGTTAACAAGTGGTTAAGTTACGGCATCAGGAGGAGCGAACGTCATCGGATCCCCTGATGAATGATCGGACGACCAGGTTTAACTTCACGTGTTTTTTACTGATGTGACAGGTAATCGTACACGGACCTGATGCGGCAATGTGTTATGGTTGAATGCTATATCGCATCCGCTGTGTCGCTAGTCTCGAAGGGATGTTAAATCCGCCGATTGCGATAGAGGTATGGATCCGATGGACTTATCAAAAACAGTTTATATAATATCACGTCCAGCAGGAGGATCGGCCATCGGCGATGCCATGGGCTCGATGTATAAAGGACCCCGGAAACCTTGATTTTCGATTGTGATATATGTAGTGGACCTGATACGGAATAGATGCGAGTAAAATAACTCTTGAAGTCCTCCCTTTAGCCTTTTCGCTTGTTTTTGCTCATATTTCCTGTGTATTTACATATTTGCCTTACGTGCGGTTTGAATGGGCCAAAATGCATATGATAATGGTTCCAATAGCTCAGAAGGCTAGAATCAAGCTGATTGCGATTGTGATAGGATGTGGCATGTCCATTAAACGAAACAGTCTCGGTGGATGCCTATTATCATTAAAAAAAAAAAAAGGGCCTGTGTTACAATTTTTAACACACAGTGACCGTAAAACCAAGAAGTTGAATGGAAAGCCAGCACAAAGGAAGCCACAGTGACCAAGGAGGGAAGCTGAAAGATCAAGCGAGTCAAAGGAAACGACAGCGACTGAGGAGGAAGCCTAAGAGACAGTGTAAGCGGAAACGAATGGACAAAGGCATGGGAATGTATAAAACAGTAAAAACAGAGAACTGTTGGTGTTGTTGTTGTGGTGAAGAACCAGAGGGTGAGGTAGTAGAAGCAGCAGAGGCAAAAGAGGCAGAAAAAGCAGTGGAGGCTATAGAGGCAGCAGAAGCAGCAGAGGCAGGAGAGTAGGAGTGAGTGAACATCAACTGAATAGAGTGCAGCAGCATACTAGTGTATACCAAGATTGGGTTGGAGCCCAAGAGGTTGGAGCCTCAGAACTGAACAGGACTAAAGTCATTGGAGGTAGGTGCTCCTAAGTGCAGAACCACTGTAAAGCAGAGTTGGTGCTCTAGAGGTTGGAGCCTCACTGAAGTCCAAGTTGGAGCTTGGCAACTATTCACAATCAGATTTATACTTATATTGTATTTATTTCATTGCACTGTCTTGAGTTTGAATAAAAGCATTAATTCCAATTGTTGATCTCTGTGTTCTGTGTATACATATACATATCTATATATGCTTTTGGCAATCACTAGAACAATTAAAAAAATAATAAGAAATATTGATTCATCCCCCCATGCCTCTCAGTATTTCCAACAATTGGTATCAGAGCAGGCTTCTTCATACTAGCCTAACAACTTGAAGAAGGATCCGCAGCCATGATGAGAAATCACGAAGCATCAGGAAGACCTCCTTTGTTCAATGGCACTAACTTTGGTTTCTGGAAGAAAAGAATGACCTGCTACTTAATGTCCTTGGACCTGAAGTCTGGCATTTTGTTCAAAATGAATACAAAACTACTTCCACTCTTCCAACAAACCAAGACGAGAGGAAAGCCTACATCGCAAATGCAAAGGCCATGAACTCCATCACTAGTGGAATCACTGATTGCGAGTTTACAAAAATCATGCATTGTACCTCTGCCAAACAAATGTGGGAGAATCTAGTTGGCTTGTACGATGGAGACTCAAAAATCAAAAAGGTAAAACTTCAAACTCACAGAAGACAATTTGAAAGTTTGAGGATGGAAGATGAAGAAGATATTGCAGCATACCTCCTCCGAGTAGCTGAAGTGGTAAATTCCCTGAAAGGATTGGACGAAAAAGTGGAAGAAAGTACCATTGTTCAAAAGGTATTAAGGTCTCTTCCAGATAGATTTGACTCCAAAATAAGCGTTATAGAAGAAGAAAAGGATCTAGATACCCTCAAAATGGATGAACTCCATGGAATTCTCACTGCCTATGAAATGAGGAAAGGTGGCCCAAGCTCCAAAGATGCAGCATTCAAGGCCTCAAAGTCAAAGAAGGGGAAAGAAAGGAATGACTGTAGTGATGAGTCAGATGTGGAATCTGAATTGGCTCAATTTGTACGAAAGCTGAAGAGAGGATCTAAGCTTAAAGGCAAGTATCCTCTTATCTGTTTTAAATGTGGTAAAATAGGTCATTATGCAGCAAAAAGTTCTCATAAACATGACAGTGATGGTGAAGGAAATTCTAAAAGAATGGCACATAAAAAGAAAGGGTTCAATAAGAAAACCTTCTTCTCCAAGCAAGATGAGTCTGATCAGGATGAGGTTATGGTCATCAAAAAGAAATCAGATGAGGAAAGTGATCATGATGAAAGCCAAGAAGCATTATTCATGGCATTCGCAGATGATGATGACTCAGGGCTGGAAGGAAATGTAGATGAATTGTTAATAAGCGCCATTGAAGAAAATGAGAAATTACGGAACAAAATCATTTCTCTCAAAGTGGAAAACGAGGAAATAAGAAGGAGAGAAGATCTCTTGGAAGCAAAGCTTAAAGGAAAAGAAGAGACTTGTGAAAAACGTGAGGCTAAAATAGTGTCCCTGAGAAAGGAGTTGGAGCACATTAAAAAGGGCTATAAAAGCTCTCAAATACTTGAGACTATTCTGAAAAATCAAAAACCTCAACATGACAAGTCTGGAATAGGTTTCAAAGGAGAATCCTCAAGCACTAAGAATAATGTGAAAAGCTATGTCGATACACTTTCCTACAATCCAAAAGATGAAAAAGTATGTTATCAAAAGTGCATCCCAGATCCCAAGAATGAAGAGAGAATTACTCCAAAGAAGAATGTGGAATCGAATCATGGACACTACAACAAATACAAACCTGTACTCCACCAAGGGCCCACCGCAAATCCAAAGAACGAGGGAGGAGTAATTCCCAGGAAGGAAATCGACTCAAACCGTGGTTGCTTCAACAAGTACAAAACCATCTTTCTTGGACACTGCTTTCACTGTAAAAACTTCAGTCATCAAGCCAGACATTGTATGGTTCGCAGAAGTGAAAAGACAAAGCTAAAGGACCGAATAATCAACTCATATGCCCCCAAAAGGCAGGGACAAATCAAAACATTCAATTCATTTGATCCCTTGACCAAATTTGATCTGATTTGCTCTTTCTGCTACAATAATGGACACTATGAACAAGACTGCCCACTCAAAGGAAGAAAGACGAGTAGCGAGAACTCCATCATGGACAAATGCGGACTGGCTCTATATGCTCATAATAATGAAAACCAGTGGTTTGTAGATAGTGGGTGCTCCAGACACATGACAAGAGACAGAAGGATGTTTGTCTCATTAAGTAAAAAGGAAGGGAATGTGTCCTTTGGAAGCGGATCAGGTAGAATTGCAGGAAAAGGAACAGTTACTTTGATCAATGGAAAAGGAAAAGCTCAAGATGCTCTGCTAGTTGACGGGCTCAAACACAACCTCCTGAGTGTCAGCCAAATCTGTGATCAAGCACATAAGGTCGTTTTCAGCACCAAAGACTGTGAAATAAGGAACTCTACCTCAGGGAAACTTCTGGAAAAAGGGGTGAGAACACCAGACAACATTTACATTCTGAACAAGATTCAAGAAAATAAATGCTACTTGAGTCAGACATATGAGAGTTGGTTGTGGCACAAGCGACTTGGACATACAAGCTTCAAAAATCTGATCAATATCAGCAAGATCAAAGCTATACGAGACATCCTAAGGCTGTCCAAACCAAATCAACCAGTGTGTGGTCCATGTCATCATGGAAAGCAGACTAGAACCGGCCACAAGACAAAGGAGCTCTATACATCGAATCCCTTGGAGATCATCCATGCTGATGTGTGTGGGCCAACAAGAAATCAAGCACTCCAAGGAGAAAGGTACTTTGTGTTATTTGTTGATGATTATACTAGAATGATGTGGATATATTTCATAAAATATAAATCTGAAACTTTTGAGTGTTTTAAGTATCTAAAAGCCCTTGTAGAAAATGAAAAAGATTCAAAAATTAAGTGCCTCAGAACAGACAGAGGAGGAGAATTCACATCAAACGAGTTTAGTGAGTTCTGTAATATTCATGGATTAAAAGGGAATTCTCGGCTGCCAGAACACCTCAGCAAAATGGGGTAGTTGAAAGAAGAAATCGAACAGTCCAAGAAATGGCAAGAATTATGTTATTAACAGCAGACTTACAACCTAAATTCTGGAGAGAAGCAGTGGGAACAGCTGTCTATACACTGAATCGAACTCAATTAAGACCAAATTGTGAAAAAACTCCTTATGAGCTATGGAAAGGAAGACCTGCTTCGGTGAAGTACTTCAAAATCTTTGGAAGCAAGTGCTTCATAAAAATAAATGATGGCTCACCCAGAAAGTTTGATTCTTGGGTTGATGAAGGGATATTTCTTGGATACTCTACACGGAGCAAGGCTTACAAGTGCTACAATTATTGACTGAAGAAAATAGTGGAAAGCATTGATGTAAAGATTGATGAAGATCTTCTAGAAAGGGAAATTGAAGAACATGAAGATGACTCTCTCATTGAAGAAGAAGAACCTAAATAAGAAGTAATATATGAGGAAGAAGAAAAAGAAGAAGAAGAAATAGAACCACCTAATACCCATTCAAAGATGAAGCATGTCCAAAGACATCATCCAGAAGAGCAGGTCATTGGCGATAGAGATGAAGGTGTGCAGACCCGAAGAAGGATATCAATCACACCCAAGAGAAAAGTCATTGCCCTCCTATCTATGATAGAACCAGAAGCATTTGCAGAAGCAAGTAAGGATCCTCATTGGGTAAAAGCCATGGAAGAAGAATTGTCCCAAAGTGAGAAGAACAAGACATGGGAGCTGGTACCTTGTCCAAAGGACAAAAACATAATAGGAACTAAATGGGTGTTCAAAAATAAAATGAATGAGGAAGGACAGGTTATCAGAAATAAGGCAAGACTTGTCTGCAAAGGCTATTCACAAATTGAAGGAACTGACTTTGAAGAGACATTTGCACCAGTGGCCCGTATGGAAGCTATCAAGATGTTCTTGGCATTTGCTTGTTCAAAAGGATTCAAAATCTATCAAATGGACGTGAAATCAGCATTTTTAAATGGGGAACTCAAGGAGGAAGTCTACATGGAGCAGCTAGAAGGTTTCGATCTAACAGCAGTAAAAGACTTAGTTTGTAAGTTTAAAAAGGATGTATATGGGTTGAAACAAGCTCCTAGAGCTTGGTATGCAAGACTGGATCGCTATCTACAACAACAAGGCTTCAAAAAGGGAGTCGCTAGAAGCAATCTATACATAAAGATAGATCAAGGTAAGTTACTAGTTGCTCTTGTTTATGTCGACGATCTGATTTTTTCTAGTAATAATGATGAAATGAGCCATGAATTTTCTCAAAACATGTCAAAAGAGTTTGAGATGTCAATGATAGGGGAGTTGTCCCACTTCCTTGGACTTCAAATATCTCAAACCAGAGCAGGATTGTGTTTATCTCAAACCAAATATCTAAAAGACATGCTCAAAAAATATGGAATGGAGGATTGTGCACTTTTGAGCACACCTATGACCACAAACTGCAAACTGAGCAAAGATGATGACTCCCCTCTAGTAGATGCAACTCATTACAGGTCAATGATTGGAGCCCTTCTATACTTAATAGCTACATGACCAGACATAATGCAAGCAGTAGGAATGGTGGGAATATTTCAATCTGCTCCCAAACAATCCCATTTATTAGTTGTAAAAAGAATTCTCAGATATTTGAAGGGAACTTCTGACTTCGGTCTTTGGTACCCAAATAACTCAACACTGACTGTAACTGCATACACCGACGCTGATTGGGCTGGAAGTATAGATGATCGAAAAAGTACTAGTGGAAATGCATTCTTCCTAGGAGACTATTTGGTATCCTGGCTCAGTAAAAAACAGTGATCCATATCATTATCCACTGTCGAAGCCGAGTATATTTTTGCAGCAGACTGTTGTGCTCAGATACTATGGATGAAGGAAGCTCTAAAAGATCTTGACATATGTACAGATCAACCAATTACCATTTATTGTGACAACACAAGTGCTATCAGTCTCAGCAAAAATCCAGTGATGCACTCAAGAACCAAACACATACCAATCAAGTATCATTTCCTCCATGAGAAAGTAGCTGAACAAAACATTGTCCTGGAATAATCAATACTAAGGAGCAGATCGCTGATATTTTCACAAAACCTCTTCCTCGAGAAGCTTTTGAACATCTACGTCAAAAAATGGGGGTTATTTCTTTATCATCACTCAAGTTCATTCATAAAGATGTAGTAGGACAGGGGGAGCAAGTTGATAGGGGGAGTCCGTATGCATTCCTTTGCCATTGATGTCAAAGGGGGAGAGAGCAGAAGAATATTTCCATCAATATCAAAGGGGGAGATTGTTGGACACAGATTGTCATTGATGTCAATATGGAAATATTCAAGGAGTAGACAGAGCCAAAGAAGAGGAGCAAACAGCAAATGGAGCCAAGAGGAACCAAGAGGAGCAGCCAGAACAGAGCCAAAGGAACTAACAGAGGAAACAGATCCATTGGGAGGATTATAGTGTATATGGTATCAAAGCATAATTATATATAGCAAGCGAAATACACTATCGGGAGCCCATAACACTATCGGTGGCCAAAACTATGAATCCTCGGCAAATACATTATCGAATTGCGTAGATGGACGACAGATACAGCACGACGGGCGGATCTAATGATTGCGGGTGATTAAGATGCACGGGAGATAGCGAGTGGGGATGGCGGTAAGCAGTATTCCCCGCACCGCTTCATAGGTGGGTGGTAAACATACCATGGCGTGCGATACCATTCATTGCACAACACGTGGATGACGGGACGCGGCGGAAAACCACTTTATCGCGTGTTAACAAGTGGCTAAGTTACGACATCAAGAGGAGCGAACGTTGTCGGATCGCCTGATGAATGAACAGCCAGGTTTAACTTCACGTGTTTTTGACTGATGTGACAGGTAATCGTATGTGGACCGGATCCAACAATGTGTTATGGTTGAATGCTATATCAAATCCGTTGTGTCACTAGTCTCGAAGGGATGTTAAATCCACCGATTGCGATAGAGGTATGGATCCGATGGACTTATCAAAAACAGTTTATATAATATCGCGTCCAGCAGGAGGATCGGCCATCGGCCATCGGCGATGCCATGGGCTCGATGTATAAAGGACCCCGGAAACCTTGATTGCCGATTGTGATATATGTAGCGGACCCGATACAGAATAGATGCGAGTAAAATAACTCTTGAAGTCCGCCCTTTAGCCTTTTCGCCTGTTTTTGCTCATATTTCCTGTGTATTTACATATTTGCCTTGCGCGCGGTTTGAAGGGCCAAAATGCATATGATAATGGTTCTGATAGTTCAGAAGGCTAGAATCAAGCCGATTGCGATTGCGATAGGACGTGGCATGTCCATTAAACGAAACAGTCTCGGTGGATGCCTATTATCATTTAAAAAAAATAAAAATTGAATGGAAAGCCAGCACAAAGGAAGCCACAGCGACCAAGGAGGGAAGATGAAAGATCAAGCGAGTCAGAGGAAACGACAGTGACTGAGGAGGAAGCCTAAGAGACAGTGTAAGCGGAACGAATGGACAAAGGCATGGGAATGTATAAAACAGTAAAAATAGAGAACTGTTGGTGTTGTTGTTGTGGTGAAGAAATAGAGGGTGAGGTAGTAGAAGCAGCAGAGGCAAAAGAGGCAGAAAAAGCAACGGAGGCTGTAGAGGCAGCAGAGTTAGGAGAGTAGGAGTGGCTGAACATCAGCTGAATAGAGCACAACAGCATACTAGTGTATACCAAGATTGGGTTGGAGCCCAAGAGGTTAGAGCCTCAGAACTGAACAGGACTGAAGTCATTGGGGTAGGTGCTCCTAAGTGTAGAACCACTGCAAAGTAGAGTTGGTGCTCTGGAGGTTGGAGCCTCACTGAAGTCCAAGTTGGAGCTTGGCAACTATTCATAATCAAATTTATACTTATATTGTATTTATTGCATTGCACTATGTTGAGTTTGAATAAAAGCATTAATTCCAGCTGTTGATCTCTGTGTTCAGTGTATACATATACATATCTATATATGCTTTTGGCAATCACTAGAACAACTAAAAAAATAATAAGAAATATTGATTCACCCCCACTCAGTATTTCCAACACAGCTTCGACAATCTTCAAAGGTTCCTACATGGGTATCCCACCATTGTGTCGGTGTCACACGCAATGCCCATTTTAGTGCATCAAACCGTTGGTACTCTGGTACCATGCTTTCGAACTTATCCAAGAAGTCCTCTACTACTGTCAGCCCGTCATACGTCGGCAGTTCGCGGTCCTGAACTTTAACGCAATATAGGGATTTCGTCATCATATTACAATGCAATGTGGTTGCCTCATT
This sequence comes from Pinus tabuliformis, assembly GCA_031772625.1. Lineage (NCBI taxonomy): Eukaryota > Viridiplantae > Streptophyta > Pinopsida > Pinales > Pinaceae > Pinus > Pinus tabuliformis. The sequence continues at coordinate 542,700,614 of CM062804.1, read as the reverse complement.
CACCCTATTGCGCCATCGTTCGTCCTCCTCATCTGAATCACTGGCGTAACCCCGTGAGAATCTCCACTCCTCTGTTGCAGCAAGTTTGTAGATACTATCTAATACATCGCCCCTCTCTTCACTATGCACCGGTTCTATGTAGCGCGGTCCGTCTGTTGGGTCCAGCAGAACAATGACCCAGAGCGACTTCTTCTCGAATATCATCTTCCTCTATTTGAGGTTAATAACCCCATTCATATCAATGGCCCAGTCTATCCCTAGCAACGCAGGATACGGACTATGTTCGTCCATGATTTCAATAACTTCAAAATCTGTTTGGGTACTTACACCATCAATGTCTATTGTAACCCCTTGCAGCCTTCCCATGGGCAAGATCTTCTGCTGGTTGGCCAACCACAATTAGATAGGAGACCATTGTAGTGTAGGCTTACCCATGCGCTCCCAAGTCTATTTAGGCAATACGTTTGCATCAGAACCCAAGTCCAGAATGACCTAATCCATCTCATAGTCACCAATTTGCGTCGTTAGCCGCATTTCCCGACCCATCCGTGATGCATGTCTTCCTATTTTCTAGACTGCGCGAGGTTCACCCCACCCTGTGCATCTATTAATCACTTCCTGTAACCCTCTAACTGCCTAGTTGTCGCGAAGTAGTTTTAGGCATGTCTCTAAGAAGGTAGTCATCATCGAGGGATCCCGAGTTGGCTTAGGCGGATCTCTACTACCTTGAGTAAAGACGTCCATGAAGCTTTCCCTAGCTTCCATATTAGTCTTCCCATCGAACTTTCCTATAGCCATGCCGTGTCACAATATCCTGTTGACCGTGGGTTCGTAGTCGTGGGGTTTGGATCTCATCATCTGCACGTTTTGCATTGTTGTAGGAGGCGTTGCCTTCTTTTCGCAAATCTGTGCTATCAGCATGGGGTAATCTAGCAGCTTGTGATCAAATTGCTCATAATACAGACATGATATTCGGGTTGGATTGGTACAATCTCGTGCATAATGTCCCGGTCCTCCACAGTTGTAACAGATTAGCTGCTCGCAACCCCTTCCTAGTCCCATTCTGCCCCGTCCTTGACCCCATCCTAGGAACCCATTGTGCCAAATCGCTGCGGCTGGATCCTAACCTCGCCCCTCAGTTTGCATTCTGTAGGCAGATGCCTAGTCCATCAACATTCGATAACTACGACAATCCCTTTCCTCGTGACCCACTGATCTACAAAAGTTGCAAAAGAGCTGCTGCGGGGTCTGGTTGTATTTTGGCAATAGATGACAATTATCCATGTTGTGCTTTCCTCCTACTTGACAAATTGCACACCAGAGCAGGGCAACCACGCTCTGCCCTATTTGTGCCTCTGGTCACAATGGTGTCGGTCCCCCTGTGACCACAAAATTCACCGACACTGGACAATGATCCTTATCGTGTCCCTGGCCTCTACACTTGATGCACCATACTTCCTCTCGGATTTCTGAACATGGCGTCTGGTCATGTTTTAACTTTTGTATCTCCAAACACAAATTTTGGACCTGCGCTTGGATTTGCTAAACTCCCAACCCTGGGTCCTGTACCGGGGTTTCGTGCAGCCACATTGCTGCTTCCAACACTTCTGCTTGGGTTGAGATCTTTTGTTGTGACAAATTCGTCTTTAGATATGGCGTTAACAATGCGACGAACCAAGCGCAGTGTTGTGCATCCGTCAGGGTCATGTTGGCCTCGCGAATGGTGCTTTTCAACCTCTGATCCAGATCCCACGGAGTCTCACCAGGCATCATCGTGATCTCTTTGAATCCTACGACTGACTGTGCTTTTGTCTTGGGCCAGCTAAACTCCTTTTTCAATTCAGTATGGATATCTGTTATCCCCGCCATTGGGTTGGTGCTTGAATACTTCATGTACCATGTTAGCGCCTGGTCCTGCAGTGCGCTGACTAAGATGGCTTTCTTGATGTTATCATCCACGACTTGCTGCACGTTCCATACTAATGTTAGCACAAACCAAAATTGTTCTGGGTCTTCGCCTCCGGCTCCCTTAAATACAGGTAACTGAATTGCATTCGCCATTGCTACTCTTAATATATTATTATCCCTGGTCCTCTCGAATTTTCAACTTTCTTTCTCTATTGGGTCCCCGCGTTCCACACCTAAACACCCTTTAGGCAGATCCCGGTCCCAGCAATGGAACCATTTGTTGGCTTGTTTAGGCCTGACCCAGGTTCGGAAGAGTTATTTACCCAAACAAATCCCGCAGCTACTGGCCCTTTCGATAACAACCCGAAGAGCGCGGGCTGAGGTCTCACCTGAGGTAGCAGGGGAGGGTGCTAGAACTAGGTTTCCACACCCTAAGGATGTCTAGATGTGTATTGGGGGGTTCGCACACTAGTCTATAACTCCGCGCTGCTTGGCCTTGACGTTGATCTGGGGTGATTATAATTTTCTTATTCATGTGCTATTTTACTTGAAGGAAGCAATTATGATTCAGAACTATTCAACAGGGTCTTGAAGCAAACATTTAACCAACATAATTTATTTGCGCACAAAATGAACCCAGATTCACATACATTCATCACATTTGCATTAACCAGATATAGAAAGGTAAATCATAAAGACAAATGTGCGATAATACAGAATTACAAAAGCAAACTTATCTTTATTATTATTCTTCACCAATACATCCAGATCTGCCCTGCGCACTCAGCTGCAGGGGTCCGCGCACACAGCTGTGGACTTTCCAGGCCTCTGCACACACAGCTGCAGAGCCTCTACCTACTACCTAACCCTCGACTTGGACTTACAGACGCTTTCAGACTATCTTCTTTAAGAACCCATTACATCTTATTTTCCAAAAGAATTGCCTTTCCCTCATAGAACCGCACTCTATTTATACCCTTTCCTGACCCGCGATCCCTGCACGGGCTGACTCTATTTACATTACTTTTTAATACTTTCGGGCGGACTACCCTTTGATTAAATCTATTATACTTCACGCTCTACATATTGCAGAATTTTTACAATATCTAAACCTTACTTCTTGGACTTTCTGCCCCAAAACACTTACACGAGACCTCCGCTACCCAACACTTTCCCTATAAGAGGTCATACGTTAAAATCTATAGGAGTAGAGTGTATACACTTCCATAGACTTTAGTAGTCAAATCACTACGTGGAGGTAGGTTCGTTGTACCATAAACAAAGGGGTATCATACACTAATTTGGTGTTTGACTTGGTCATGACCTTAAAAGTTGATTATTATTATAGTACAATTCTTCCCTTGATGGTAGTTATCGACGTGCAATAGAGAGGGCCTTGGGATCCCCACCCTTAGCTAGTTGTTCACCATGCACAATTTAATGCGATAAGATGGGGGGCTCTCGACTCGTCAATGGAAGTCTTAGGAGAGAGGGAGGTTTTATTGCTCACTCTAAAGGAGGAAGACCTTAGTGTGTATGTGGCGGGCGATGAGAACGAACGGGGAGTGGAAGGGTGATAATTATGTTCACTAGCCAATTCTCTGGTGAAAGTCGAAAGGCCAGGGTGGTAAGATGTCAGTGGTTGCAATCAACCTATGTGTTTGGTTTTGTGTCCAAGAATTTGTTTGGGATTCAGGGGAGCCACAAGCAGAGAAATTTATGCGGGTAGTTGTCTACATCTTCTTTAGTCTGTGGTGTCTTCACTTATTGGTTGCCCGCATGCTGCATCTGTGGAAATTCACCATCCGACAAGTTCAAGTAACGCTCTATCACTTGGTTTGGTGTTTGTGGGTTGTTTTCAATTTATGCTTTGTTGCTAGTTTTTGGGTTATCAATTAAGGGGAATGGTGGCTTGGTTGGGCCAAGCTAGTCAGTCGTTCGATCAGGAAGTTTGCGCTCTATGTGAGTTGTTATAGGTATTACTGTGGTGGGGAGGTAACTGGTGTAATCTACCTAATTTCTATGCCCCTTGTGAGGATAACTTTATGCCTTCATGCTTCAATTGGCGAGCACTTGTATCTCGCCCCTGTGATAATAGTCTCACATGGTCTAGGGGCTACTATGAATTGGGGTCTCAGGGGGAAGAGGAATAGAGCTTGTGCGTGTTATGAGGGTGGGAGTGTTAAGGATGAAGACCTCTAGCAGCTTGAGGGTCCTTCATTGTTGAACTGTAGTCATTATATTATATGGTTGTTGCGAATAGATGTATGTGAGGAGTTTAATATCTCTATAGTGTTGGGTGGTCGGGGGCTACCTAGAATTGGCCGGGCAATACCCATCGCCTGATTCCAGGAAGGTGTGTATTTTGGTGGTGGGTGGAAGGGACTAAGCAAGGAAGTGGTGAGTGCTAGTTCCTGTGGGAGTGTGGCGTTGTTATACCTGCAGGTATGCAAAGACAATGAGGAAAACCCCGACGAGGAGGTGGCCAGCGCAAATGTATCGAATAAAGGTGGTGGTGCCTCTTCCTCCAATGAGACACATTTATCCATCTTGGATAGAGAGGAGGAGGAGCTCAAATTTCTGTGATGCCTCCCAGCTGAGTAGTCCAGGCCACCTCTTTAGACTCCATTATTGAACGACTGAGGAGGATCCAGGTCAACCTAGACATCCTCCGGGACCACAGGTGTTAGAGCCTAGATTTACCTTAGGCCGAGGAAGGTAGGATCCAGGGCCAACATCAAACCACGCTTAACCTGGTAGCTAGCCCTACTAGGTCGGGAGAGGGCTCTCTCCGAGTCAATCTCAGCAAGTTATGATCGATGAGGGCTTGAGATGACTAATAGAAATACTAATCTTAGGCTAGGTATATGTGTGAAAAAGTTTGATTGAATAAAATGATGTTTTTGTTGGCTCAGATGGAAAGGTAGATTTTGGGTGCGGGGATTGAGGCTCAGTCTTGGAGAGATCTCAATGGGGCAAGGTAGGCAATTATTTTTGGCACTTTAAATTGAATGAGATGGAAGGATTAGACAGGTGAGGAGCTGAAGAGGGCAAGGAAAGTCATGGATCCTCTCCAGACAGCTGAAAACATCAAGAAACTAAATCAAACCTCAAGTAGAGCACTGCAATTTCAATGGATTCTACTTACACTCTTGTTTGTTTAGTTAAGAAGAAACAAGATAGATAATGGCATGCAATCACATAAACAAGTTCACAATTACAAAGAGAAGCGTTGTACCAAGACAAATTTCCACATGAATCCCAAAGAGTGCTGCAAATCCTGGTCTCAATTCCTTAGCCAAAATGAAATATGAGTGTACAATGAAGTTCTTTTCTTCCTCAAGAGTCCAAACTTCTACCAAAATCCAACCCCTACACTATGAAATTCATAAAATATATACATTTTCTCATCCTTGTACTAAGGGATTGAGCTCAACCATTTTCTTCAAAATAGAATTAGTTACATTAAACTTGGGCCAAATTTTTGAAAATAGGTGTTGAAGATGAACTTGTATCTCCTAAACCATAGCACCTGTTACAAAACTGAAAGAGGTTTTTGTAGATAAGGTCATGTTGGAGAAAAACCTCTCTCAAATTTGGGAAATTCGTTTCCAGTAGCTCGCAATATGTTCCACAAAATCATCTCTAGAACAGAAAATCATTAAAAATTTAAATCTGTGGAAATGAACTGTAAAGATCTAGTCGCATATCCCAATCCATGACACTGTGAATAAACTGAAAGAGGTTTTTGTTATATGGCTCGTTCTTAACAAAAACCTCCTTGGGTTTTGAAAATTTACTTTTCATTTGTTGTAAAATGGCCCCGCACTAAAATGAATAAAACAATAAAAAAATATGAAAATTTTGCTTTGTTTTAAAGTAGGATCCAAATATCACTGTATATATCCCACAGAGTAGCACTTGTGCATAAACTGAAGGAGGGTTTTGTTATTTGATATGTGATGAAAAAAAACCTCTTTCATTTTTGAAAAATTCCTTACCATTCTTTCAAAAACTGATTTTTTACTAAACTTGTCATTGTGCGCAGCAACTGTCCTCAAAACATGCATAACCAAGAATCACTCATTCATTTCGATCATATCTTCTAATCTAGAAACTAGTTATGGAAGCATGATATACCGTTGGAAATATTTTTCTGAGCTTCTTCTGATGGACACACTTGTGACATGTTTTGTGCTGAACATCATGTGCAAAACATCTAACAAAACTAGACATAGTAAGAGCTCATGTTGATCCCTGGTGACAGGCTGCAAAGACTGGAACTAACATTGGTTCCATTGGGGAGGGAAACTCCTTGGAGGTGCCAAAAACTACAGATCTCTGGAAAGCAGACAGTGCCTCTTCCATTGGGCATGGAGTCAAACAATTGCAAACCCAAAACAACTCATACCAATCCAAAAACATATACATAATGCAACTTGTACATAAACAAATACCGAAAACTAAAATGTTGCCTCGGGCAACTTATTTATGTACAAATCTAACCCACTTTGCTGCAAAATTGATAGATCAAGTAATGTTGTAATGCCATATCAACCAATCAAGTAACTGTGACAAGGATGCTGCTTGAAAGTGCTTCAACCAGGACACAAATGTAAATGTTGACATCCATACATGCACATAACGAGTCTGGTAATGTAAAAGACAATTTGATCTATCATTCAAACTGAAAAAATACTCCATATATGCGACAATAGCATCAAAAAAACCAGACTTTGTTTGCTGCCCCAACTCCTCAATGCATGCTTCCAGCTGCAAACTATCAATGCAAATATCCATGGGCAACCTTACCTTTTGTTCCTTCTACTGAAAAAGGTCCCCAAAGAATGGGACTCGACAGTCCAGATCCTGGGACTGTATTTGGGTCTCCAATTCAATTAGATCTCCTTCAATTTTGATGGCAAACTCTTGCAAAAAATTGAGCTTAACTTCATGGCTGCATCGACAGGATTTCAGATAAGAAGAAAGAGATGAAGCAAAGTTCTCATCTACCTCATCATCCGTGCACATATCTTCCCATTCTCTAAAACCTTGAATAGAGGGCACCTCTATTTTGAATTCTTCCTCTTTCTCCATCCATGTTTCAAGAAAGATATGCCAAAAATCTGCAAAGGACTTAATAGATCTGATAGGAAAACCTTCAATCCATTTTCTACATTTGCCTTGAAATGAATCAAAGAACAATCTGATGAAGACATCTTCCTTTTTAACTCTAAGAATTTCCACAAATGTTTTAAAATTTTCTATATGTTCTAGAGTCAAAGTCAGATCTTCCCCATTGAATTTAGGGCCATTACTCAAAATTTATGCATCCTTTGGTAATTGATTAGGAAAACCAGGAAGATTAGAAAAATCGATACATGAATACCTTGAACAAATAGAAGCAACATCTGAGTCTTTCATTTAGCCAATGGAGCCACCATCAATACTTTGAAACTCGAGACTTCGAACAGTGGAGTCGCCAGGTAGATGATTTCAGCCTTCATATGTGTCTGACTGTTGTCCACCATCAACAATCAGATCTGAACTTGATTACAAAATTGTACTGGGGCAATTTGCAAGTTAGATGTTCAGTTTATAAACTAGACCGGAGATTGACTGAAGTAACGTTTATCTACTTGCGCTAATGCAAAGCAAAAGCGTTTCGAAGGCTACCTGGCTAATCTTCAGACTCTGTCTGTAGTTTATAAAATGAAGAACACTAACAAACAAACAATCTCTTCCCCAGTATGGTCGCCACTATGTTAGTGCCTAGATTTACCTTAGGCTGAGGAAGGTAGGATCCAGGGCCAACATCAAACCACGCTTAACCTGGTAGCTAGCCCTACCAGGTCAGGAGAGGGCTCTCTCCGAGTCAATCTCAACAAATTATGATCGATGAGGGCTTGAGATGACTGATAGAAATATTGATCTTAGGCTAGGTATATGTGTGAAAAAGTTTGATTGAATAAAATGATGTTTTTGTTGGCTCAGATGGAAAGGTAGATTTTGGGTGCGGGGATTGAGGCTCAGTCCTGGAGAGATCTCAATGGGGCAAGGTAGGCAATTGTTTTTGGCACTTTAAATTGAATGAGATGCAAGGATTAGACAGGTGAGGAGCTGAAGAGGGAAAGGAAAGTCATGGATCCTCTCCAGACAGCTGAAAACATCAAGAAACTAAAGCAAACCTCAAGTAGAGCACTGCAATTTCAATGGATTCTACTTACACTCTTGTTTGTTTAGTTAAGAAGAAACAAGATAGATAATGGCATGCAATCACAAAAACAAATTCACAATTAAAAAGAGAAGCATTGTACCAAGACAAATTTCCACATGAATCCCAAAGAGTGCCGCAAATCCTAGTCTCAATTCCTTAGCCAAAATGAAATATGAGCGTACAATGAAGTTCTTTTCTTCCTCAAGAGTCCAACCTTCTACCAAAATCCAACCCCTACACTATGAAATTCATAAAATATATACATTTTCTCATCCTTGTACTAAGGGATTGAGCTCAACCATTTTCTTCAAAATAGAATTAGTTACATTAAACTTGGGCCGAATTTTTGAAAATAGGTGTTGAAGATGAACTCGTATCTCCTAAACCATAGCACCTGTTACAAAACTGAAAGAGGTTTTTGTATATAAGGTCATGCTGGAGAAAAACCTCTCTCAAATTTGGGAAATTCGTTTCCAGTAGCTCGCAATATGTTCCACAAAAGCATCTTTAAAACATAAAATCATTAAAAATTTAAATCTGTGAAAATGAATTATAAAGATCTAGTCGCATTTCAATCCATGACACCTATGAATAAATTGAAAGAGGTTTTTGTTATATGGCTCGTTCTTAACAAAAACCTCCTTGGGTTTTGAAAAATTACTTTCCATCTGTTGTAAAATGGCCCTGCACTAAAATGACTAAAACAATAAATAAAAAAATATGAAAAATTTGCTTTGTTTTAAAGTAGGCTCCAAATATCATTGTATATATCCCACATAGTAGCACCTGTGCATAAACTGAAGGACATTTTTGTTATTTGATATGTGATGAACAAAAACCTCTTTCACTTTTGAAAAATTCCTTACCATTCTTTCAAAAACTGATTTTTTACTAAACTTGTCATTGTGCGCAACAACTGACCTCAAAACATGCATAACCAAGAATCACTCATTCATTTTGATCATATCTTCTAATCTAGAAACCGGTTATGGAAGCGTGATATACCGTTCGAAATGTTTTTCTGAGCTTCTTCTGATGGACACACTTGTGACATGTTTTGTGCTGAACATCATGTGCAAAACATCTAACAAAACCAGACATAGTAAGAGTTCATGTTGATCCCTGGTAACAGGCTACGAAGACTGGAACTAACAACAGGTACGAAGACTGCAATGATAATGTTTCCTACTAGAATGACATTCCCAAGAGGAAATTCTAGAGCAATTAGCACACGTCCATCGAAGCCATCGCGGAATTCATGGTCATCTGCATGAGATTGAATATTGACTGGAGCACATTGAATTTCACCAGCATGACCAACAAATTCAAAGGGAGCATCCAGCTCATGTAGAAATGCATCCATGGCGTCCACCACCCTAAAATGAATGTGATAGGGTGTGTCTTAATTTTGTGAGTTTTTGGCTTGTATGACTGAGAATCCCTCCAGGAATTAAGGTGCAAATTAAGAAATCTTATGTTGTATATTCCATCTCCCCTTGCCAACAAATCTAGGTGGAGTGAGGCAGGACAAGCTGATGACCATTGGTATGTACTTGTTTTATCATCAATAATCTAAAATAAGTGCTTTGATCGAAGAAAAAAAATAGAATAAAAAATAGTACAATTCTTTTCTACAATGCAAAAAATTGAGGAAAATTTTACAATTCCAAGAATTTGATCATTCTAAAAACTTGTTAGATCATTGTTAAGATGGATCTATATTGATTCTATGTGCTTTTAACTCATTGACATATAGCTTTGAGATAGTTGTTGAGATGGATTTATATTGGTTCTATTTACTTTTAAATCATTATTATATATAAACAATGACTTGAAAGGAAAGCAAATTACACACACACACCTATCCAAACTTTATGTTTATTTCATTAGGCATGTTTATTTCATTTCAAAATAGGGCTTCTATAATTTTAATCTAATTATCAATAATTATTAGGTGGATGGTGGAGATTTAACCTCCACGAAATATCCATAAAATATTAGTAGTCAATGATAAAGGGTTGATTTTATAAACTTGTTGGGGGTGGAAGAACACGGAGAACTCACTTGCATTGAGAAGCAACTTTGGAATAATCCAAATCGTGCACCTCTACTCAATCCAACCATTCTAGGCACTATTGACATTTCCACGTCCTCTTGATGGTTTTAGTTAACTTATGTTTTTTATACTTCACTTGGAATTTACGAATATTGTGGCATCATTTCTTGCATAATGAAGTCGTGTTCAATAGACATTTTTGTGTGTATCCTGTTAGTATATGGCCATTTGGGACAAAAGACATTAACTTTTTCCATTGGTTTGCTTTCCAATCTAGCAAACCAAATAAAAGGATTTTGATATTATGTAATCTCGTATTAGTTTAACAAAAAAAGACTTATTTACAAAAAAAGGAAGAAGAAGGAGGGTTGAGATTTATCTCAAAGGTAGTTATGCCTTTTTTGTTTTTCAGTTTAATTTTTAAAAAATGTCATGTCAACATATGTGAGATACTATGTTTATATTATGTTTTTCTTTTACATGGTTTTTTAAATTTATATATGTTTAACTCATATATTAATTAATAATAATAATAATAATAATAATTATGATTTATTTTCCCGGATGCGGGTGACTATGCAGCGTGAAGGGCAGGTGTCAGGTGTGGCTCGTCACATGGGCAGGTGTAAGCCCGTACGAGCCACGACATACCAGAACGCAGGTGAATTAAATACGATGGGAGGTATAGTTATTTGGGTTTTACTGCTGGTTCAGACGACATTCAATGTGCAGCAGCGATCGAGGCAAATGGCGCTCAATATTTTCGCACCCCATGTCGCCTGTCTTCATTCCTGCAAGCGATCCGAGCAGACGCTGGCAGAGACGGAACATTCTCTGGCTCAGTGCAAAATTACTCAGAGGAATTCTTGTCTGAAGGGTAATTCGAAGATGCAAAGAGAGAGGCCCAGAATGAGCAGTCGTCATGGCGGTTCCAGGGGTCGCTCTGCTACTCAGCGACCAGTCAATTCGCCTTCCTCCTCGGTGGAAATCACTTCTGAGCATAACAGAGGCTCGAACAGACTTGTAGGCCGTGGCAATGTGCGTGGGTGGGGAGAAATTCCGGACTGTGGTCATGTGGAACATCCGGTTGTTCGCTACCGGATCCCCTGCACTCTGGAGAACAACACTCTCATTATCTCAGTCATGGTGGAACACTGCAGCAATCTCAGGGGGCCTTTGGACAACCTGAATGTGCCAGTGGTTGACATGCAAGTTCCCACGGTTGATATGCGGCGGCCAACCAGAGCAGACTCTCCCCAAGCCACTCAAGCTGCGGATGCTGGCCCCAGTGAGCCGGTTCAGAGGTCGCTGCGCTCGGACATGGAGGAATCACAGAAACTCAAAGGACCAGCGAAGGATGAGCCTCATACAACCGATGAGGATTAGCACTTCCGTCACTCTGTCTTTCGCTGCCAGGAAAGCAACTCTCTGTTTGTCTTTCATGCTCTTTGTCGATTTACTGCTCTCTCTGTCGGTTTGTCTATGTGTCAACCATGCCGGATTATATGTCCACCGTGTCAGTTTATGTGTCCATCGTGTCGGTTTATGTGTCCATCGTGTCGGTTCATATGTCCATCGTGGCGGTTTACATGTTTATTGTGTCGATTCAAATGCTGGCTATGTCGATTCAGATGTCCCAATTTTGTAATGATGCTGCCCTGAAAGGTCTATTATGGGGAAAAATCTCTCTGGAGATGCAGGGCCACGGCCCTGGTGTAATTTTTGCTGTAATTTTTGAATTTTTTGTAATATAAATAGCCTAGTCTTACAGAGAAAAAATAATTATGATTTATTTAAATTTTTATGATTTTTTTTTTTAAATCTTGGCGACGTGGGATGTATTATGAAGTATCTTGATGCCTATCAATGTCATTTAATTTATATGGTTGTGCTAGTAATTGTTTGAATCATTGTGTCGATAGGCGCCTTACAACACAATATAGGGGTTATGTGTATATGTAATGTAAGTATGTAAACATTTTACATGTCGACTAGACATCCCTTCAAAGCTTGTATTAAAGATCATATTGTTGATACCAATCATCACAAGCTATCAAAGTCGGCCATAACTGAACACCCTTAACTCAAAACATCTAATATGCTTTGATCAAACCAAAATCCTGGTCTCTATTCCTTTTTACAATTCCAGAATCGTTAGAGAGGCCCTTGAAATAGAGACGCCCAAAAAACTTAAAACGAGAGGATGTCTATAAACTAAGCGATTCTTAGCAATTGGTTATCCACCATGTGACTCATTAGATAACCCTTTTTTGCATCCTCATATTTAATATTTTTTGGTATAATAAATTCTTTTAAATGAAATTTTTACATTTTGTTTTCTAATCCAATGTATTTCTAAGATTGTTTATCCTTTCAATTTTATGGATATTTTCTAATTTCACTCTTATTTTCCTTTTTGATTGTTTATCCTTTCAATTTTATGGATATTTTCTAATTTTAATCTCATTTTCTTTTTTTTAGTAAATTGTTTGACCATATACTTCTATCATTTCCATTATCCTCCTTAATTTTCTCTCAAAACAAAACCCATAGGATTTATCTATTTTAATTCTCTTTCAATTTAATTTAAATTAATCATTTATTTATTCAAATTTGTTGACTTGACTCTTCCTCTTCATAGTTATTTATATATTTTAATTTATTTAATCTATTGATTGACCCTTTCACTTAACAACTATTTATATAATTTAATATTATTGTTCTTCTTTAACAACTACTTTCATTAGTATTTTAGTATTATTCTTTAACGACTATGATGCATCATTCTAGTGAAGGATTCACAACTCTAGTTTGTTTGTAATCATTCAATTCTGGAAGTCCCTCCTGATGGATGGATTGTCCACCCAAACATTGGACAACATTAAACATCCTCCATAGAGTTTCTTCCGAAAATCTATCAATATGAATAATTGTGGAAATATATGCTCTCTTATGCTGAATTCATATTAATATGTTCAATTTACAAGAAGTAAAGGATTTGTAAATATTTACATGTCACCTAAATTAAATAATAATAAAAAGATTCGAAGTAATATTGGAGATGTTGTACTGCTCATAAAAAGTTAAAAGTAATAAAAATAATAAAATTCAATCTGTTATATTATAATTTTGTTTTTATCAGAGTAATATCGGAGATGTTGTACTGCTCATAAAAAGTTAAAAGTAATAAAATTCAATTTGTTATATTGTAATTTTGTTTTTATTAATAAAATTACGAATAACTTTTTCTATAAAAGAAAATCATAATTTACATATAACATTAAATATATAACAAAAATCACAATATACATATGACATTAAATATATAACATATAAGTAGTAACTATAAGTTAAGATCCATTTTACCTTATAAATTAAAATAATGATTATATAATCATATTTAATTTAATTATTAAGCACATAAAAACTTTAATACTTACAATATAACAATATTTTTAATTATGGATATTCATGCTCACTTTACCATAGATATTATTAACTTGTAAATAGGCTTTGTTACAATACCATGTGCCAATACTATGGCTCATCAATACCACATGCTCAAAAACCATTTCTCATTTCACAATCAAAATATTTTTTAAATATTTTATTTAAATTTAATTTTATAATATTTTTTAATTAAATGTAAATGCAAAATTATTCTAATTACTTTTGATATATATCTAAACCCTCGATAACATTAAAACATCTAAGATATAAATAATAGTTATAAATTAAGATTCATTTTATCATATAAATTAAAATAATAAATTTGTGACAATTTTTAGATTTCATTAATAACCACTTAAAAACTTAATACTTACAATATAATAAGATTTTTAACAATGAATATTCACCCCCACTTTACCATGTATATTATTAACTTGTAAATAGACTTTGTTGTAATACCTTGGCTCATCAAAATATATATATATATATATATATATATTTTATTTTATTTTATTTTATTTTTGTGTAGATAGACATTATCCATTATGAAAGAGGTTGTAATGTCCATGTTATCTAAACATTTTTGCTAAGCAAAATTACGTAAAGATAAAGAATATATATATATATATATATATATATATATATATATATATATATATAATTGAGCGCTTTCCAAGCCTGTATTGTAAGGCCTTCAGGAGATAAGTGCGACAGGCACCGGTGAGTCGTGCACGAGAGCGGGCGCGCGGAGGAAATGCGACGTTAGAAAAAACACTTATGCGACTAAGTGTTGAGCTAACACACACACACACACACACACACACACATATATATATATATGCGATGTTGAAAAGGAATGCAAGCCGACTTGTGAATGTTAACTTGTGGGCGTGCGTTGGCAACTTTGGGGGTCGGCCATGGGGCTGCACACCCCTTGAAACCTACGCAAGATTTCATATATATTAGTGGAGTTTGAGACTCATTTGTTCATCATCGAACTCTCATTCACTTCTGCGCATGAGGAAGGGGTAGAATCTGTGCAAGGGAGAGAAGGAGCTGCGCATAGCTCATGCGCTCTACCCAAGTGCAGTTTTGGTTTTCTTATGCCGGTTGAAGTGTAGGCAAGCATGCCGAGGTTCGGGTTGTATGTGCAGGACTTGGTAGAGAGGATAAGTGGCTCGGGTGAGCACTTCTCTTTGTGCAAGGGTGCACATGATTGTAAAAGGTTGTTCTATGCCTTGATTGTAAAATATTCTAAGTATAGACTTGGAGTTTTACCAAGTATACTTGATGATTGTATTATTGAAAAACTGATATAATATATTGTCGGGCAGACTCATATTACAGGGAGTTGCCCCTCCCCTTTATACTTGTTGCAATTGTTGTTCTCGGTTTAATTGCATGATGATAATGAATGAGTATGGGCTTCATTAAGTATAAAGGATAATTGCTTTTACTTAGTTGCGAAACACAAGCTAAGTATGTTAATGTGAAAGTAGGTGTAGTCCACGAATGTTAGTATTGGTGAAAAGAACGCGTTCGGTGGTGCCGCACCTTGCTACAAGCGGTTGGAAGACTACCGCAGGTGTAGGGGCGTGACAGTTGGTATCAAAGCTCGGTGAAGAGCTTATCAGAGCTTCGGTTCGGTGAAGCTGTTGGATGGTGGAGACTAGATCGCAAAGGAAGAAGAAGCTGTTAGAGATGGCAGCCGGGTCTCAAGTTGGGTCTAGCCATGAAGCCGGGACTTTATCACTTATGGAAAGAATACTGCAGAGGATGGAAGCCATGGAGTCTTCTTAGGAAACGAGGGAGGACTTGCTCACTAAGGAGCAAGAGGCTAGCTCGAAGCTAAGGGAAGAACTTGATGAGCTCCGAACGCAGCATGAGTACATTGATCTTATGTGTACAAAACTCGAGATAAGGGTCAAGGAGGTTGAAGAAGCAAGGGATCAGGGTCTTGCAGAGATCGTGAACTTGAAGGAATCTCTTGACAAGGTGAACAAATCTCTTGATGAAGCCAAGGATGAGATCGCGGTGTTGAAGAAGGCCGTGAGGCATAACTCAGGTGGAGGAGTGCCTCATGTGAAGGTTAAGGAACCGGAATCTTATGATGGCACAAGGAATGCAAAGACTCTTGGCAACTTTCTATGGGACATGGAGTAGTACTTGGAACGGTTGAGTCTACCTGATGGTGAGACACAAGTCAAGGTGGCTGCTCAGTTCTTAACAAAGGATGCTAAGATGTGGTGGCGAAGGAGGGTGGATCAGATTGTCAATGGCAGTGCTGATGACATCACTTCGTGGGATGACATGAAGAAGGCTTTGCAGACCCATTTCAGTCCTCAGGATGAAACATGGGAAGCAAAGACGAAGATTAAGTACATAAAGCAAACCGGAAGCCTATAAGCATACTAGCGAGAGTTTGCAAGTGCAGCTCTGGAACTTCCCGACATGGCGGAGAGAGATAAGGTATTCAACTTCATTATTGGGTTGAAGCCTTGGGCATGCAATGAGGTGAAGAGGCAGAAGATTAGGACACTTGAGGAGGCTTTTGTTGCGGTTGATAGGTTGGTGGATCATTATGATGAGACTTCTAATGAGAAAAAGAAGTCCGACAAGCCGAAAGATAAGAAGAAGGATGATGGTTCGAAATCGGATGATGGTTCGAAGACGAAGAAACCTTTGAATTGTTGGATATGTGTAGGACCACACATGGTGAAGAATTGTCCCTCTAAACCGAAGGTGGCCGCTATTGCACAGTCTGATGGAAAGAATGAAGATGCTTCTGTAGGGATGATGCAGATACTTGGTGCTTCTGCTACTACGGAGGTGGCATCTAGAAGGGATCCTGAAAGGAACAAGTTAGAGTATGTTCGAATCAAGGTTGGAGGTGCTGATGTGCTCACTATGGTGGATAGTGGGGCTTCTCACAACTTCATGGGCGAAGATACTGTGAGAAGAATTGGGCTGAAGTTTGTACCGGCAAAGGCACAAATGAAGACAGTGAATTCTCCTCCTATTGAGATTCTTGGTATAGCTGAAAGGGTGGACACTACACTTGGTTAATGGACCGGGAAGGTGGACTTCACTATAGTGCGGATTGATGACTATGAAGCTGTATTGGGGATGGAATTCATGAAACAATTTGATGCTATGATCGTTCCACATTTGAAGAATCTCTACATTTATGATGGAAGGGAAGATGTACCCATTGGTGTGCCAACCATTGGTGTGACAAGACCTGATTGTAAATTAGGAGTGATGCAAATGGAGGATAAGGAGAAGGTGAACAAGCGGTTGTCTAATGTTGAGACAAAGCTTGCAGAGCAGTCATTGGTCATCAAGACACTTTCAGATAGCATCTTGGATTTGACAAGAAGGCTAGAGCTGGTGGAGGATGATGATGATGATGAGGAGGTATATGTGAGGCCGGATGTCCAGAAGGAAGACCGGGTTGCTTATCTACAAAGGATGGAGATTGAGGATCCTGATAGGTGGATCGAGTTGATTAGTGAGGGAGAGCCTTCAGGCTCTACTCCCTCTACATCTTCTTAGATGGATGAAGAAGATGGGGCTCATTGTTAGTTGCTCATGGCAGTGAGTCCTTAAACATGTTTGAGCAGGTATGACTGATGGTGCAGGGATGGCTTGGCATCAAGCATCATGACATGTTGCAGATGGGATGGATGGAGTTTCCATGGACCTGAGCATGGATTATGGAGATGGATTCTTGAGGAGTCAAGGATGTGGCAGATGTTTGAGGAACAGCTAATGATGGCATGAGGATGTTCACTCTCATGGATTGAGCGTGATGGTTGGATTAGCTACCCAACTAGTTCAGACATGGGGACGCGTAGTGTACAGAGATGTGTTGGCATTATGCTGAAGTATCATGACAGAGGTTCACATGATGACATATGGATCAAGATGACATCTTATGGAGAGCATACCGTGGAGGTACATACCTTGGTATGGTGAGCTTGGTGGCAGTTGGTCATTAAGCCGAGACATAATGGAGAAGGGTCTCTACATATGTTGCAAGGATGTTTGCCTTGCGAAGAGGAGTTCACATCACAGTTGAGTGATGATCTTAGTGGATGGCTACCGGGATGATACGTTGTCGAGGATGACAACGATTTCAGGTGGAGGAGGATGTAAGGCCTTCGGGAGATAAGTGCGACGGGCACCGGCGAGTCGTGCACGAGAGCGGAGGAAATGTGCGACGGGTGCGACACTTGTGCGGAGGAAATGCGACGATATATGCGACGTTAGAAAAAATACTTATGCGACTAAGTGTTGAGCTAACGTGTATATATATATATATAGATATGCGATGTTGAAAAGGAATGCAAGCCGACTTGTGAATGTTAACTTGTGGGCGTGCGTTGGCAACTTTGGGGGTCGACCATGGGGCTGCACACCCCTTGAAACCTACGCAAGGTTTCATAAATATTAGTGGAGTTTGAGACTCATTTGTTCATCATCGAACTCTCATTCACTTCTGCGCATGAGGAAGGGGTAGAATCTGCGCAAGGGAAAGAAGGAGCTGCGCATAGCTCATGCGCTCTACCCAAGTGCAGTTTTGGTTTTCTTATGCCGGTTGAAGTGTAGGCAAGCGTGTCGAGGTTCGGGTTGTATGTGCAGGACTTGGTAGAGAGGATAAGTGGCTCGGGTGAGCACTTCTCTTTGTGCAAGGGTGCACATGATTGTAAAAGGTTGTTCTATGCCTTGATTGTAAAATATTCTAAGTATAGACTTGGAGTTTTGCCAAGTATACTTGATGATTGTATTATTGAAAAACTGATATAATATATTGTCGGGCAGACTCACATTAGGGGAATTGCCCCTCCCCTTTATACTTGTTGCAATTGTTGTTCTCGGTTTAATTGCATGATGATAATGAATGAGTATGGGCTTCATTAAGTATAAAGGGTAATTGCTTTTACTTAGTTGCGAAACAGAAGCTAAGTATGTTAATGTGAAAGTAGGCGTAGTCCACGAATGTTAGTATTGGTGAAAAGAACGCGTTCGGTGGTGCCGCACCTTGCAACAAGCGGTTGGAAGACTACCGCAGGTGTAGGGGCGTGACATGTATGGTAGAGATGTTGTTATGTAATGTTTAACATTTTCACTAAGTCAAATTACATAAACATAAATAAAAATATTAATGTAATGTAATGTAATGTAAATGTTTTCACTCTGTCAAAATAAAATAAAAATAAAAATAACCATAAAATAATAATACAAATAAAAATGACCCATGGTATTGAGAACCTACGGTATTAGCCCATGGTATTCATGTGGAATATAGCTTATTTAAAGAGATTAAATCAACCTAGAAGAGGTTTACATCTCAAGATATTTGATCCCTCTTGGCACTTGGTAGATCGAGAGTTAAGATGGATCTAGGTTGGTTAATTATAATTATTAATTAAACATTTTGACTTAGTGAAATTACATAAAAAATAAAATTAAATATAAAAATATAAAATTAATAATTATATTATTTATTAATAACTAAACCATCCTAGATCCATCTTAATTCCAGATCTATCAAGCTCCGAGAGGGATCAAATCTCTCGAGGTGCAAACGTTTCCTCAAATTTTTTCACTCAAAAAAAGAGAAAGAAATAAATTATTTTAATGTCCATGAGGCTAAAGATAGCCTATGGGACATATTGCTTCGCCATCTGATTCTTGTATTCAACCCTTTTCCCATGAAGCCTCACAATAAACACTCTCAGCGTCTCGACAAACCCCTCGCTGAATAAATTATCCTAAGAGCTAGCTGCCAGAATATCTACATAACTTTCCCTACTGGTTTTGAAGGTCTCACATTCTAAAATGAAATGCTTTTCTATTTCGACTTTTCTGAAGAGTAAAAAATACATATTCTTTCTTCCCACACTTCTTTTGGCCTTTTCCAGCGCTCTGTTTCACCACAGATTTGATGAGAATTAGTTCTTAACTGTGCAATAAGAATTTTGGCTCTCCAAGAAATATTGGCCCCTATGTACGCTTTTTGTTGATGGTTATGAGTGGTATTAAACTCTTAAATATAGTACATTTTCTTTCTCTTTAGTTCCTTAGCCCAAGTATGCTTGTGGAACTTATCCATAACAAAAGTTTTTATTTCTTTATTGTTTGTGGGGCACCTGTTCAAGCAAATACCCCATTTACTAAACCATTTGTTATTTTTATGCATCCAATGTCTTCTTTCTTTTGCACAATATGTCATTAAAAATAACCTTAGGCCATTTGCCCTCTTACATTTGGTTATTTTTTTTTTAAATACCTCATGACTATCACCATAGCAATTACTTCAATAGGAGCAACCCATGTTTCACTTAACAATATAGCATAAGGAACTACATTTTTTATTTGGAATTTGTTTGTAATCAAGCGCTTTTGAATTTTCTCAATTTGTTTCCACTGCATGTCAAATGTACTGTTGGCCCACAATTCACAACCGTAGAGAATCACCATAATCATTAAAATCCCAAAAAGAGTTTGGGTGGTTTTCCAGCGCATAACTCTGCCTCTCTACACTTATTTTGAAAAACATAAAATGCTTTCCAACCCACCAAAGTTCTTTTCTTTCTACAACTATCCCAACTTATATTTTTGTTGAAGTCAATTCCGAGATATTTGTAATCCACAACTTCTTCCAGAGTGCTGCCTACAAAGTATAACATATGTGCAACAACCAATCCATGTAAATATAAAAATAATACCAAGGTTATGGGACACTTATTCAAAGTTGAATGTTGGGCAAAAACGTCCTAGTGTGGGTGTTCATTTTGTTATTATGGCTAAGGAAATTGGCAAAGGTTTTGGGAAAGAAAAATTGCGTTTTTGGGCAAATTATTTATGAAAACAAGAGAAATTAGGAGAAAAGGAAGGTGAAAGGTCACAGGTTGCATGTGAGGAGGAAAACAATGGAAGATGAAGAAAATAGAGGTCATATTGATAAAATGGCTTATGAGGATCAGTTGGCAATATTTTACTCAAACTTTTGTCAGTTCAGTTTTGGAGCTTTCTCTCTCTCACTCCTAGACACTTAGAGTTTTTTTGGAGCACTTCAGCATTGGATCAAGAAAGGCAAATAAGGAAAAAAGGAAGCAAAGATCAAGCAAGGAAGAGCAGGATCAAGCAACTACAATGTGTTCACTTGCAGGTATCAATTTGCATGTGTGATTTCCTTACTAGATGTGGCATGCATGATTATGCATGTGTGTCCTTGGTTCTCTTAATGTCATTGGCATGGGTTTTTCCAGGTGTGGCAGTGTTCTTTAGCCTTACCTTGCCATTTCTAGAGAGCCTTGAGGTGATGGGTTCTCATGTTATGGTGGAGTTGGAGTGTCGGATGGATTCGAAGCTAAGTGAGGTGGATCTTTGAAAGGAAAAACACATGGCCTAGTGATCCCTGAACCAGACTGTGGATTACGGTAAAGCCACTGGCCTAGTAACCCCTGAACCAGACTGTGGGTTGCGGTAAAGCCAGGTACTGTGCACCTCAGTGGGCCAAGGAATCCTCGACCAGTGAATGGCGAGATACACTGTAAATCCTAAAGGTGGTTGCCCTTGATCAGGCCTAGGAATCCTTGCTGGTGAATGGTGGGATATACGGTAAAGCCTAGAGGGTGGTGTCTCGATCATGGCCTAGTGACCCTTGAATCAGACTGTGGGTTGCGGTAAATCCTAGAGACTAGGAGACAGAAAAATTCCTCACGGTGCAGGTGGAGAAATTTGGTGGCATCCATGCTTGTTTTGGCCTAGTGATCCGGAGAGGATTATTGTAAAGCTTGATTGTATCGATGAGGGTGATGTGGTTTAGCCTCGGGAAGCCCCGATTGGTTCTTTTGGTTTGAATCCCACATTCATGCTTGGAATATGGCATGAGGGTGATTGGCTGAAGAGAGATTTGGCTCAAGCAATCTATGGTCGGGTGGAACGTGGAATTCCTAAACCTGGTTGGCTTATGCATTCATGTATACAAGTTCCTTCTCCTTTGTATTTCATGTGTAAATGTATTGGTTCATATGTGGTATTTATGGTTGTTGTATCCTTGTTATTTTTGTTGGCTATATGTTGGTTATGAGCATGTTTTATGGCAATGATAATGTATGGCTCTCATCATGTTTTGGTTGATAAATGAATGAACAATGAATATGTCACCTAATAGATGATAATGCAACTAATGTGATAAGGTGTCAATGCTTCCTTACGAATCTCATATAAATATGAGACCCCTATGCTCAGGTTTGTTGTTATGACATGTAGATTACATGTGCACAATGTGTTCGACAAAATGTCTGTCATGGTAAGGCTTGGTTAGGTCAAATCATTGATCAATTTTTATGTTAGAGCATTTGTCTTGGTGTCATTTATTGTCTTGGAATGTCTCATCAACTTCTGGGTAGTGGTATGGGGACTAGCCCTGAAAAAGTGGCTTATATCTTGCAGTCTCTGGCACATAATTGGTTGAAAAAGACTGTAGTCTTTCCCTTGCAGGCATCATGGGAGCGACTAGAGTGTCCCAATCGCATGCATGCACATATCATGGGAGCGATTGGGGGTTTTTCAGTGAAAAATAAATTTGACTTAGAGCTTGGGCGCCTGGAGTGGTGGATTAGCTCCTGGGGGTCCTATGGCACCTAAGGGAGGTCTGTAAAGTGTTGGTTCACCGATTCCATTTCATTAACTGCACTTAGGGAGTTGAATTATATCATAGTAACTTTTCGTCACATGTTTACCCTAGTGGATTGGTTAGCTTGGGTAATTGTGGGAGGACGGTGTTACAGAGTGATATCAAAGCATGGTTCAACACTTGGACTGGATGGGCAAAATGTGTTTATCTTGCATACATGTCGGTTGCATATATGTCCTTATGCTTATGGTGTATGTACCTGTTATGTGTGCATGGTGGTGATCATTCTCACAGTTGTGTTGCCATGTAGGAGTTGATGATGTTATTGTTGGGATGTGTTTGTCATGAATGCATGTCAGTTATATATGCGTTTGTGTTGTTATGCATGCATTGTCATGGTTATGGTTATGCATGTATAGTAGGTGAGACATGCATCATGAGGTCATTGTCTGCAATTAGGTCATCATGATGCTATTGGAATGTTATGATGCTAATGTGTTGACTAAGATAGAGCAGGAGATGCAGATCATCAGAGTGAGGTTGTGGCACTAGACTTCGGTGTAAGAGCAGATTTTCATATAGGTATTGTATGTTTGACATGCAGGTATGTTAGTTAATGGATTGTTATATGCATGACGATTATGTGTATGCCTTTCATTCTATTGATGCTATGGTTACATACATGATAGAATGTTAGTTAATCAGTGTGATCATATGTACATGTGTTGGATAATCATGCATGGTAGTAACTTGTTGTTGGTTTATGTTAGTTAAATTGATGATGAGTATGATATATGTTAAATTGTTGTTGTTATATGTTAGTTATCTTGATGATTAAGGTTATTTCATTTAATATTTTGTTGTTATATGTATTGTGTTAACTTGGATTGGCCTACGCAGATGGTTATGTTACAATATCCAGGTATGAGCCGACATATTTGTGATATGGTGTTGTACTAATCTAGACTGATTGTGCATATGTGATTGTTATTCATGAGTCACAATTGCTTATGAGTTTATGATGTGAACATGTTAGCTAGTTATTGTTATGGACATCATGACCTTATTTATGTTTGAATTGATATGTTGTGAAGTTATAACATGCTAATCTAGATTTATTGTGTAGACGAGATAACCTCCCCTAAGATACATTAAGGTATGAGTTTACTTATGTTGTCTACTCAGTGCTTGAATGTTTGATTATGACTTTTATTTGTTGTTTGAATCATTTGATTAATTGCATGACATGAGTATGTGTCTATAAGATTTCTTGAAGAAATGATCTTGTTTTAAGATGGTTGTACTAATACATACCTGTTGAGAAAATTGATATGTACTTGAGTGTAAGTAGGTTATAATTGTAGTATTATGTATTATGACTCATGAATGTGAGTTGATTCTTGATTATGACATGGTTGTTAGACTTGGTAAAGGCTACTTTTAGATTAATAAATATGTTGCCTTGAGCTTTGGAACATGTGATCGACATGTGTGAGCAATTGCAGAGTGACATGCTTGGTATTAATGTGACAAGGCAATAGTTGATCTGTTTATATAACTAACAAATGGGTGATGTGACAGTACATAGTAAGAATCGATTGCAACAAGGGAAAGGTAAAAGAAAGGAATTGGGTGAGAATTCCTTTGGCTATGTTTGGAAACCGCAATTCCAAACGAATAAATGCTTTGAATACATGAAGTCCTCTTAATCCTAATCTTGTCTAAAATTATGTGGACATGTGCTATATTCATGGACATGTATTTGACAGGTATAACAATTGGTGTCTAGTTATAGCTAGATCTGTCAAGGGAATTAGAGTCCCTTGAGAGATGGCACATATGTGTTCAACTACAAGGCAACATGCTTGGCACAACAAGGTAAGATAGCTAGTATATTGTTATATTTGTTTATACATTGACAATTATGTGTGTATGGCAGTATGATGCAGGGGATTGCATGGAAAAAGAGACTGCCATGAAATATTGAAGAAGGCTTATGTTGAATTTCCCCTGGAGGCATTGGAAATCCATGGGGTTGAGTCATGGTGCTTGTTGTTAGTCTTGTGCTTTTGGTATTTTGTAATTTGTTGTACTTGATCTGTGGTCTTGAATGCGTCTAGTGCATGATCATGCCACTTTGTTTGTGGTGTCGTATTGTTATTGGTTTTCATGGTTTTCTCTTAGTTTGTTTCTTAGTCTTTCCTTTTATGTTTTAAGAGTGTTGGGAATTGGTTTGGGAAAGAGGAAAGTTGATGGAGCTCGAGTAGAGTTGAATGAAATCCAACAAGTTATGTATGACTCAAATGAAACCTGGTGCATGTATAAGGGCAGCTGGAGGTAAGAGTATGACAGTCGGTTGGATTGATTGGGTCCAATGGTGTAATGGATGGTGGCAAGACAGTCATGAGAAAGGTAACATGAAACGTAGAGTAAGTGGATTTAAGGTGTCAGATGCCTTGCCTATGTTAGGAACTGTAGTTCTCAATGTTGTGGATGGATAAAGGGAGTTCTCTTAAACTTTAACCTTATGTTATCTGGTAACTATGTTGTGATCATGATTGTGCTAATGTCTATATATGTATACATGTATGGATGTATGTATGTCATGTTTGACGGGGTCATCATGGATCATGATTGTATTATGCTAATGTTTATATATATATATATATGTCTGACCGGGTTGTCAGGGATCATTCTTGTGGAGGAATGATTGATTATGCAGGTGAATGACATGAAGGGGTTCTTGGTCTTACGAGGAATAAATTGGGAAGATTGGCCCTGACAAATCTAAGAGGCCAGTATCATGTGGATATGAATTCATATTATGTGATTATATTATGTTGATGTTATGGTAGCTAATGTTGAGGGGTACATTAGCGGAATGAAAGTAGTGTGATCTGCGGCATGTTGGGATAAGAATGGATGGTGGAAAGACACTTAAAACAAGGTTGCCTAGTAGAGACAATGTGGTCTTTGGATGCGTGGTACTATTGTTGTGCATAGGTTGTATATGTTGTATTTGTGATGTTGTGTGCATTGTGTGTATGTAGTGAGTGTACGTGTTGTTTATGCAATGTTATGTACATCTTGTATGTGCAATGTTATGTACATATGGTGTTGTGTGCATATTGTACATGTGGTGCTATGTACATATGGTGTTGTGCGCATGATTGTAAATGTGGTGTTATGTGCATGTGGTGTTATGTACACGTTGTACATATGGTACTGTGTGAATGTCGTACATATTGTGTTGCAGGCACGCAATATTATGTATGTGCATTGTGTAGTTGTGGTATCGTGACATGTGTATTTGTTGTGTTGTACTTTGTATAGTACATGTACTGTGTTGTGTTGTATGCCAAGTGTAGGTACATGTATTGTGTGGTGTTGTACATCGAGTATGGATGTATGTGCTGTGGTGTACATCGGGTGTAGATGGGTGCATTGTGTGGTGTCATATGCTATGTGTGGATGTATGTGTTGTGATGTACATTGTGTATGTGTACGTGGTCGAAGAAAAGGCACTGGGTGATTGCTTGGTGTGGCAACTGATCTGGTGTGCGTACGGAAAGGACAAGCATAATAGTAGAAGCAAAGGACTGATCAAAGGATAAATATTAGTATTTTATTTCAGTTTCAATTATACATTTGATCTATGATTATGGTTTATGATCATTGTATGTGATTCATGATTCTTGATTTATGATGGTTGCATCTGGAGCTAACCATATGTGATATGTTTATACATGATGATTTGATCAAAGATGCTGGTTTGACTCGTTGTAACGAGAAGTAAACAAGATTGCAAGTGTACCTTATTGACAAGCTACCAATGAGGTATGATGTATTTTTCTTTTTAATCTAATGGAAGTTATGTGCTTGGTACAGGAAGCACGGAAATTCCCGGTTGGGTGGTTGAAATTGACTATAAGGATGAGCAGCAGCAGCAAAAGGAATTCAAACAGGTAGCAATGTGTTGGTAAAGTACTTCAGGAGCAAGGCCATTGTGGGATACTGGTGGCCAATCGTGTCCATTGATTGCCATGAGCATGCTATGACCGGTATGATCGTTTTGAGGTAGGTGTATGCCTTGGTTGTTGATCTTCCAATGCGAGTAAGCCTTGCCAAGGGATGGATCACCCATGATAGGGGATGTCAGGGAACTTGGAAGGTGAGTGACTACACGGATGGGGATGACCGGATTGCTCGAGGCACTATGTAGCAAAGAAGGGAAGGCTGGGGATGGATTTGTTTTGGTCATTAGCATTGCCAGATGGAATCATATGTACATTAGGAGGTGCCCTGGAACAATGAGCTGGTAACTGTTCACTGAGCGGACAAGTGGTGTAGGATTGTAGCATTGTACATTGGATGCAACTTTGACTGTGGGAGTGAATTCTGGACTTCCTGGAAAGGAGGTGAATCTTGGTATTACTTTTGAGGGTGGAGGTGTAAGCCTTTGGATTCCCTTGTTGTGAATGCATGCATCGTATCCTTTAATTTGTTGGTTGAGCAAATGTGCATATGTGCGTATGTGTATATCATTGTAAATACTGTATCGAGCTGGATTTATAAAGCTCCATAGACAATATGGTTATTTGATGGTCGAAGCAAATGTGTATAAGTATGTGTGGTTGTTAGTGTAAATACCGTAATGAGTTATGTTATAAAGCTCCAGTTAGCGGTATGTTGTCATGTTTAAGTAGTGGTCATTGTAAATACTGTAATGAATTGTGTTATAAACCTCCATGGGCAATATGTTTTGTTTTCAATGATTTGTTGGTTTGTAGGTGTCATTGAACACCGATGATGGTGTTCCCCCAAGGGGGAGGATTTTGTAATAACCTTGGTTAAACATCCATGTAAATATAAAAATAAGACCAAGGTCGTGGGACACTTATTCCAAGTTGAATGTTGGGAAAATCATCCTAGTGTGGGTGTTCATTTCAGTTATTATGGCTAAGGAAATTAGCAAAGGCTTTGGAAAGGAAAAATGACATTTTTTGGAAAATTATTTATGAAAAGAATGGAAATTAGGAGAAAAGGAAGGTGAAAGGTCACTGGTTGCATGTGAGGGGGAAAATGAAGAAAATAGAGGCCACATTGATAAAAAGGCTTATGAGCATCAGTTGTCAAGATTTTGCTCATACTTGTTCAGTTTTGGAGCTCTATCTCTATTCTTTCTCTCTCGCACTCTTGGACACTTAGATTTTTCTTGGACCACTTCAACATTAGATCAAGAAAAGTAAAAAAGGCAAAAAGGAAGCAAAGATCAAGCAAGGAAGAGCAGGATCAAGCAACTGCAGTGGGTTCACTTGTAGGTATCAATTTGCATGTGTGATTTCCTTGCAAGATGTGGCATGCATGGTTATGCATGTGTGTTCTTGGTTCTCTTGATGTCATTGGCATGGGTTTTTCCAAGTGTGGTAGTGTTCTTTAGCCTTGCCTTTCCATTTCCGGATAACCTTGAGGTGATGGGTTCTCATGTTTTGGTGGAGCTAGATTGCCAGATGGATTCAAAGCTAAGTGATATGGATCTCTGAAAGGAAAAACACATGGCCTAGTGATCCCTGAACTGGATTATGGATTGCGGTAAAGCCACTGGCCTAGTAACCCTTGAACCAGGCTATGGGTTGTGGTAAAGCCAGGTATTGTGCGCCTCGGTGGGCATAGGAATCCTCGATCGGTGAATGACGAGATATACGGTAAAGACTAGAGGTAGTTGCCCTTGATCAGGCCTAGGAATCCTTATCTGTGAATGACGAGATATACAGTAAAGTTTGGAAGGTGGTGTCTCACTCATGGCCTAGTGATCCCTGAATTAGACTGTGGGTTGTGGTAAAGCCTAGAGAATAGGATACAAGAAAATTCCTCACGGTGTAGGTGGAGAAATCCGATGGAATCCATGCTTGTTTTGGCCTAGTGATCCGGTGAGGATTACAGTAAAGCCTAATTCTATTGATGAGGGTGATGTAGTTTAGCCTCAGGAAGACCTAGCTGGTTCTTTTGGTTTGAGTACCACGTTCATGCTTGAAATATGGCATGGGGGTGATTGGCCGAAGAGAGATTTGACTCAGCTAATCTATGGTCGAGTGGAATGTGGAAGTCCCAAACTTGGTTGGCTTATGCATTCATTAATAAGAGTTCCTTCTCCTTGGTGTTTCATGTGTGAATGTACTGGTTCATATTTGGTATTTATGCATGTTGTATCCTTGTTATTTATGTTGGCTATATCTTGGTTATGAGCATGTTTTATGATTATGATAATATATGTATCTCATGTTTTGGTTGATAAATGAATGAATAATGAATATATGACCTAATAGATGATAATGCATCTAATGTGATGAGGCATCAATGCTTCCTTACAAATCTCAGATAAGTATGAGACCCCTATGCTCAAATCTATTGTTATGACCTGTATATTACATGTGCACAATGTGTTCGACAAAATGTTTGTCATGGTTAGGCTTGGTTAGATCAAGTACTTGATCAAGTTTTGTATTAAAGGATTTGTATTAGTGTCATCTATTGTCTTGGAAGGTCTCATCAAGTTATGGTCAGTGGTATGGAGACTAGCCCTGAAAAGTGGCTTAAATCTCGCAGTCTTTGACACAGAACTGGCTAAAAAGGACAACAATCTCTCTCTTGCAGGCATTGTGGGAGCGACTAGAGGGTCCCAGTCACATGCATGCCCATGTCATGGGAGCGACTGGGGTTTTTCCAGTGAAAAAGCAATTTGACTCAGGGCTTGGGCACCTCGAGTGGTGGATTAGCTCCTAGGTGTCTTGTGGCACTTGAGGGAGGTTTGTAAAGTGTTGATTCGTCAGTTCCACTTCCTTAATTGCACTTAGGGAGTTGAATCATATCATAGTAACTCTTTGTCACATGTTTACCCCGGTCATATCATTGCAATTTTTTGGAGTCAAAAGAATTCTGTCATTTGGGAATTTTTGTCGAACACACTTAGCTTTTGACCCTACCTGCTTCTTTCCAGTCCAAGAGAAACTTAAATAAATTGGCTTGTGATTCGATTTTAAATCCCAAAGTTGTTCTCCAATCAAAACTTCCTCCGTTTTCTCACACAAACCATGCGATCAAATTACATAATCTACTACACTTGCTCCATTATAAGTATTGCAATTGAAATTACCAAACTTTGCCCATCTAGTAAAACCATTACAAATGACTAAATCAGAAGCCCCATATAGAGTAACCAATTGTTCACCAAAGAGATTGCAACCCTTGTCCTCTGAAATTGTTTCCCACTAATGATTACTCTCTTATGTAAGCGAGACAAGGTCACAATCTTCTTTACAACAAAGAATGTTAGATTGCTCACTTGTAGTCCTAATATTGAAATCACCCACTATAAAGACTTCATTTAACTAAGAATATGTTGCAATGTTCGCTTTGCACCTCGAGATTTGATCCCTCTTGACGGTTAATAGATCCGAACTGAGATTAAGATGGATCTAGGCTACCATAACAATTATGTTGTGTTATATACCTCTTTTAGTTGACACAACTAAATAAAAAAAATGCACTTAATGGTCTTTTTTATTCTTTTAAATATTTTTAGACTTTAAATCTTCATTTTATTTAAGTGCTATACAATTATTATCTCCTTATGTGCACAATAATTTAATATACATAATGTTGTCACGCAAGATAGAGTTTTTCCAAGGAAATTAAACCTAAGGGGTGCTTCCCCACATTTAATGGTGTGGACTAATACACCTCGCCTAAGGAGATTCAAATTGGGTACTTGCCATTGTGAAACTAACCAATTGCTCAATAACATTGACATTGAATGACTGAGCAAAACCATTAGGATACACAAAAGATATAACTCCAAAGTAAAATTTGTGGGCATTGGTGACATTAAGGGAAAGAAGTGAATAGTGAGGTTGTTGGGACCATGCTAATCCCATGATTAAACCTGGGTAGGGAGGTTAACAATCACTATTCACAATTGTCTTCTCATGGGACGATCGATTGGTTGGTAAAATGGGATGTTATCCCGTCCACTTGGTTTCAAATCTCATGGGGGGGACATATTTGGCCCATTGTGATAAGGCTCAAGGAGTAGGCTCCCCACCCTTGTGGAGTCTTGGCTCTTGCTAAGTCATAAATCCTTGGTATATCTAACTTACTAACCATTGGATATACTCTTGGTGTCATAGGGGCAAACACTAGGTTTAATCTCAAGCCTCCCCCAAATTACTCCAATAAGTTACCCATTCATCATGGTTTAAAAAAAATCATTACTCACAACCACCGAGGGTAGACCTACTTGACACATAAAATATATAATTAAGTAAATAATTCGTACCTTTAAATCTACGCTCTTTAAAATGTTGAAGAACTTATAGTATTTGAAATCAATATGTAGATACTTAGCATTGGTCTTTTAACCTAATGAGAGTATGACTATTAGATTACTCCAATGAGTTACTAATTCACCATGGTAAAAAAATATCATTACTCACAACCAATAGGCTAGACCTAGTTGACACATAAAAAATATAGTTAAGTAAATAATTCATACCTTTAAATCTATGCTCTTTAAAATGTTCAATAACTTTTAATATTTGTAACCAATATGTAGATATTTAGAAGTTGGTCTTTTGACCCATTGAGAGTGTGACTATGACAAGGTATACAATGTACAAGCATAAGATAACTAACATGAAAGGCAAGGGGCTTCATAGTGTTGCTTCAAAGTATAGCCAAAATCACTTGTAAATGAAGAGGGGAGGACATAAAGATGCTAATTCTTGGCCAAACCATTGAAAAAGAGAAAATGATATCATTTTACATAATATTAATACTAATTTTTTTGGTTGGCATGAACGAAGGGGATTTGAACCTTGGATCTCATGGTTTACATAATACTTCATAACACGATGATCACCATTTGAGCTTCCATGGGCACATAATGCTAACACTGTTAAATACACTATTACATACAAATTTAAGAAGAAATTGCAGTGCAATGAAGAAATAAAGGATATGAGAAAAACAATATAATATAAAGACATCATTATCACCAATCTAAACAATTAGAAGTATATTCCCATGGAGTAGTCTATCTGTTCTACTTTTTGGACCCATATGCAACCAAAATTAGTCAAATAACAACCAAAATCAATGGATATACAACCAAAATAAATCCAAAAAGTAAAATAGGTAGGCTATTCTCATTTCTATTATAGTTAGCTTAAAAAGAAAAATCAACATTGCTAAAACAAGAACAAACTCCCATGAGCTCTAGAGTGAAATAGGGAGTTGACAAATCCTAAAACGTCTTAGGATGAAAGAATTTGTCATCTTTATGATACTAAGAAGGTGGAGGATGAAAAACACTTTTTCTTATACTACCTATCTATGCCCACATTGGCTCTATAATTTAAAATATTTATTATATTAACTATATTTATAACTTATTAGCTCTTCAAAATTATAAAGACTTACCAAACCTTTCTCCAATGTTTTCTATCTTTATTTCTCTCTCTCTTCTTCTTTGATGGTGGCAAAACCTATCATAATTTAGTTGCAATAAACAATGAGGACAACTATCATTAGCTATTATCTATGAATGTGGGTTGATTCATGGCCATTATTCAAATGAAAATCACACTAACTGAAATACCTGAATAATGAAAATCACACTAACTGAAATACCTTGTTGGTGGTCTGTAAAGGGGTAGACTTTCACCCCTATTGGATGCCTTTTCACTTTGGGCCATTAACTTGTTTCATTGCATTCGAAGAAAACGAGCTCTTAGGCAATTAGATGGAGTTTAAGATCTTAATTTAAGGCCAGAAGATAATTTTAGCCTAAATAATATTTTAAAAAACCAATATCTCTTATGATGATTAAGACTACCTTTAATAAAATCATATCTCATTAATTACATTTAACTTTATTCCTATACGATAAAAGCAAATACTACCCTACTTTTATTTTATATAATCTTTTTAATTATACAAACAAAATGCTCAAACAAATCAATTTTATTATTATTTTTTGTTTGTTTGTTAAGTTGTATGTGATTCTCTAGGCTTGACCTATGGCTTGAGGAACTGTGACCCACGGGCATCTAAGCTGTTAAAGTCACCTGGGGATCGCACCCGGCTCGGGCCACACCAACCCTTAACTGACTAGCTTTTTTAGCATGTCTCCTCCCCTAACACACGCACAACCACCCCTCATGAAATTTGATCATGGGTCACCTCGCTGACGAAACCCATCCTTAATCAGTGGTGCTAGTAAAACTTGACAAATCAATTTTATCATTATTTTTATTATTTATATTATAAATTTAATTAATAAAAAATTAGCTTGTCGACCTACTAACAACATCTCAACATTAAATTAAAAATTGGATTGTGGCCATACTAACATCATCTCAACATTAAATTAAAATGGGAATTAAGAAATTGGAAACCCTAACTTAATATGTGAAATAAATATATGGAGCATTAATCGTCTAATTGTGAAGGCCCATGGAGCACAAAGATGGACTTTCCCATGATATTGACATTTAAAAATTGTATCTCTAGGAATTTTGTTTAAAAGGTTCCAGACCACGATTAAGTTGAATTGGAATAATGTTGATGTCCAATTGGTGAGATCACGAAAATATATATACCCAACCATGTAGCAGATTTCGGTGTTCCTGGAGGACAGCCTCGCCATTATTATCTGAACAAGTATCAGGAGGAGATTCTAAAGATGCAGAGCCTAACCAGACATGCGGTTCATCTTCTCGGAGGTCAACACTTCACGCCTCGGCAGGGTTCGATCGTGGATCATTCACAAGTTCGTGGAATCCACATCGAACCAGGAGCTCGGGAGAAAGCGGTATGTGATTCCTGCCATTCCTTTTATCTTCACTTCTAAATTGGGGTTATTTTTCCTCCCCTTCACTCCCTGAAAGATAATCCCGTCGATGACATATTCTATTTTATCATTGTAGAAAAACCCTACGATCGCATCAAAGCACTGCTAAATAATATGATACGAAAGCTTTACGTTGGCAGTAGCACATTGACTGTTCTTTCTTCACTGCCAAATTTATCTACGCTTCCTTGTTTGGAGAGGCATTTTTATTATAGTTTACTTCTCTCTCTTTGTCCCCAGAAATGGTCTATAACTTTTGACTACAGATGTGCAATAAAGTCTCTATCGTTTTAACTGTCCAATTTTCTATAGAAGAGGGGCACGTTCCTTAACAATAACTGCATTATATCACTTTCTTTTAGGACTAACATAAATATCAGATACTTTCTACCGTTAGATAATATTTGCCACATCAAAAAATATTTACTAAGATTTGAATGGAAATGGATGTAGAAAAGGGCTTATCAGATGCATTAGCAATTAAGATAATGGATTCAGAGCACTCTGGGAGGTTGGACTATTAGCAAGTTTCATTCAATGCACATGCTACACAAATATGGACACTTTACCTTTAAGAAAAGTAAAGAGCAAATTTGTGCCAAATTTTTTTAGGGAGATCGGCTAGATACTGTGCTATAAAATAATATGAAAACCTTATGGATCAAAGGAATTCAAGAAGAGAGATTGAATAATTGAAACAAATCAGGGAGGAAATCCGTACTCTAGAAAACAATGGTAGCAGTTCAGAAAGCAGAATAAATAGGAATACATAAAGAAAACCTATTGTTATAAAGTAGGGACAAGGAAGACCCTATCTACCTCGAGGAGATTGAGGAAGCCTTCATAGAGTTCTGGGGCAGGAATCTATACCTCAATTTCTAGTTGAGAATAAGGGATCAAAAGGGGAAGAAAATCATCAGCAAAGCAAGAGAAAGAGAGGCACTAAAGGAAAGTGATGGCTATCATCCTGTCTTTCAAGAATTGCTTAAGCCAGGTCAAGGTACCAGTAGAGCCAGCCAAGGTATCTCTAAGTGAAGATTCTTATTTGGAATGCTAAGGTCCTCGGCCTAAGTTTAAAAGTTAGGACTTTAGAAAGGAATTCTAGGGAATGAAACCTGTATATAGTATTAAGACATGAAACCAAACTTTATAATTAAAGAGTACGTATATGTTAGGTGTTAAAATACTGATTGATTGCAAATGTACGGCAATGGATGAGTAGTGCGATAAGGGGGATTAACAATATTTTGGAAATACAACTTTCTTGATTTTAGTGAAATAGTGAGTGGTAATTCTTGGATGAGGATTACTCTTTAGAAAAGACCAGGTCTAGGAAGTAAGGATTACAAATATTTATGCCCGATTTTCGTCTATGGGAAGGAATGAGTTGTAGAGCTCTTCAGAATCAGATGATCATCAAAGCAAACCTTTAGATTGAATAATAGTAGGAGAAGTTAATGTCATATTGTCGAAGCTGAAATGAAAGCAGACAATTAGGGAAGAAACACATATAGGGAAAACATGAAATTCTTGATGGAAAACAGCAATTTGATTGATATCAGACCCATGGAAGCATTGCATTTCTGTACATTGTATACATGGAGCATTAAAAGAAAAGGAATGCCTTATATAGCTGAGGGCCTTGATAGATTTATGGATCAAGAAATTTACTTGGAAAAGAATCTGATCACCTCGAGTCCGATATCTTGCTTTAGATACAATCATTGGCTAATTTAGAAGGAAATTGGGAGAAGAGAAAAATGGAACATGCACCTGTCAAATTTAGTCCAACTTGAATGGAGAACCAGGATCACGTGGAAAAAAATCAAAACATGGGGGAAGAGAGATTTCACAGGGCTTTAATTGTATACTAGAAAGGAAATTGAAGAAAATCAGAGTAAACTTACAAATTTAGGTGAAAAGAATTAGAAATCAGCAAGTAAGCAAACACAGATTCTAAGCTCCAGACTGGAGAACATCCACAGGGAATTGGCAAGAAAAGGAAATTTATGCTAAATATAACTAGATCATACACAAAATAAGTATAATGATTTATAAACTCTAGATTGGAGAACACAGAAATAAATTATAGGAGAAGGGGCATCAGATACTGTTTTTGTTGGAGGATTACCAGGGAGTCGGAAAATCTCTATTTCAAAGAAACAGGCAATGGAGGCAAGGATCAAGGATGGCATTGCTTTCAGGAGAGGTACGAGTTACTATGTTCTTTATGACAAAGTAACTCTCTAGAGAAGAAACATTGATGAACTTTCTGTCATTGATTGACTCACCTAGTTAATTAATACATTATGGTGACTTAGTTCTTTTATGTAATGCTGAAATAATGGTTGCTAGTGCCTATGTAGGGCATGGTCAATTTTGATCCTAGTCTTCTAATTTTGGTTTTTTTATAAATAAGGCAAGATTGAAGATTCTGGTTCGTATTTATTTGCACCTCAAACCTTGTATATCGTTCTGTCATTTGAACTATTTACTCTACTTAGGGAAGCTACATGGTGCATTGCTGATATCAGTGGTATCAGTGTGGGAGATCTACTCTCTTTTGGGAACTTCATCATGTTCTCGGTAGATCTGATACAATATCTGAACAAACTAGCTCTCATTGAGTGTTTCCATTATCCTTGCTTGCTTCTCACAATTTTGCTAGCCTATATTGAAGGTCTCCTTTTACAGTTGCTAGCAGCTTTCTACCCCTGTTGGCTCATCTAGAAGTTTCTCACTTTTGCTAACGAACTAGTCTCCATGGTCGCCAAATGAGATCACCTCCTAGAGTGGCCAAGCAAGACCGCACCATCAGACAAGCAACATTTTGAATATAACTTACAACAACAAACTACAATGCATGAGATGATACAGAGTTTTCAAATGCTTCTCAAACCAAGGTTAACAACACCCACCCTCGGGATTCAAGTGGATGCTAGGGTATCTTTGTGTAACAACCCCATTGTGTGGTGGTTACCTTGTAAATTTTGGATTTGATGAATCTGTTAGTGAGAATGTTGTTGGTGATGATTATGGCTGATCACCTCCTTGATGATTTTTGATTATGACTTAATGACTATTAATGGATGAATGATGATATCCTCGATGACTATTGTTGATGCTTATGAACTAGAGGATTGGTATCGATCACCTTGTCCTTTCTAGTCTTGATGGTCTTTAGGAGATGGTGTTTTGGACTGATCATCTCCTTGTTGCTTTCTTTTGTTGATCATTGGTTATGATAGACATAGGGGACCTATGTGGTTGCTTGGATATTCTTTGATGCGGTTAATGAGCATCTATAATCCTTGATGTTGGTTATTAAACATTGATATTCCTTATTGATGGTTTTGTAGCGTTGGTATTATTGATGATGGCTTATGGTTGAATACTTAAATTACTGTTGATTACTTCAGTGGTTATGACATGCACATGAATTACAATTGATATGCTTTCTTATCATGATACTCCTTATTGTTAAGGATGATGTTGCATATATTAGTATTATTGGGAAATGCATAATCTGCCACAGGTTGAGATATCGAGGAATAGGTAGGGGAATCACATTTAAGGGAAGTGTTGATGTTCAATGAGGTGACCACCTAGTCCCAGTGCTTAAGAAGCCTCGGGAAGGGGAAGTGATGTGAAGGCAAGGGGAATGAACTTTGAATTTCTTTACCCACTTCATGACACTTGTAATTTCTCTCATAAGCCTAATCTTTCCTTTGCATGAGCAGGTGGGGCGGGAGGGAGAGGAAAGCGAAGAGCCAATCTTAGGAAGTGTTGTTAGACTTGGGAAAGTTTAAAAAAAGAAAGGCTTGCCTTGTGTTAGAGGGTTGGCCATTGAAAGGTTAATGGAAATTTTGACTTGAGTACGCTTTTTTGCATTGCGATTTTGGGGAGCAGGTTGATTACTTTTCTAACCTGGTTTGAGTGGATCTATGTGTTAGGATATTCCGATACATAGGAAATACTTAAGTATAACTTGGTCTAGTGTAGAGTTAGGTAAAGTGTGTTTTTTTACTATGTACTTTTGTAACTTACAATTTGACGGTCATGATATGTTCTAGACATGAAGTGATCCGACGGTTCATTCTCTCCTCGGTATTACCAACACTTGATCTGTGGCTTAACACCCGATTGGTTCATGATCTCTATTTAAAGAGCATGGAGGGTGATTTGTAGGGTGACCATTCATGAGAGAAGCTTATGTAAATTTTTTCTTTCTTTTATTAATAAATTGTCTGAAGTGGCCGCGTTGGCTCAAGCCGTGGACTGTTTCCCTCTTTGAGGTTTTTAACCATGTCAAGAATATTGGTGTATTGATCTGTGATCTGTTTGTGAGTGGTGTCCTTTGGTGTTCTATCTGAGGAACTTACCTTGTAAATTCCTACATGGTATCAGAGCTATTTGAGGGCTGCATCCGTTGGTGATCCAAATCTGAAGCCAGTACAATTGCATCCGACTGTCGTGTCCTAGATCTATTGTTTTTGACCGCTTTCAGGTCGAGAGGACTGCTCTATTGTGTTAGGAGCATCTGTTCCAATGAGGAACCCCTTTCGTTTCACGCGAAAAGGTTTCCGGTAGCCCTAACTATGTCATTTTTAAGATCTGGAGGTATGTAGTCTTTATTTGTAGTTCTACTTATTCATTTCTCTATTTATTTCGGTTTATTTAGCTCTCTGTTTTTTTTATTACCGGATCTATACCTTTCATTTCTACGTATGCGATTTGGGCAAATCAGAAACAGAAAGGGAGTATTTTTCTCATGCGTATGCTCTTTTCTGCCGCAACTAAGTGTGATCTCAAAAAATCAGAAACATTGAGGAAAATATTTAGGTTTTGGTGAAAGCTAATTTCAAGCCATAAGGTTTGGTTTTTTTTTGCATGTCTGGGTTGGGTTGTGTGGTTTTTTGTTTTGTAGGCAAAAAGAGTTTTTTCAAGCAAGCACGCACCCCAAAGCTTCAGTGACTTAAAAAAAACCCCTTCCTCTTTTCCAAAAATTACTAACCTTTTAAACTAGCTCACTTAGTTGAAAGTTACTTTATGAGAATAGAGGTCTTGGGTTCAAGTCTTTCTTTTTGTTGAGTTACTTTTACAAAAAGTACATGTAACTTATGTTTTAAAGTTACTTTATGTAAAAGTGTTCTCCCCATTATAAAAAGTGAGTCACTTATAATTCTAAAGTCTCTTTATATTTTATTTAAGTTACAATTTAGTGACTAGCTCAGAAAGTAACCATTGTAAAAGTGACTTTCACTTATTTATAAAAGTGGGTCACATATTTTTTTTTTTAAAGTGAGCTAATTAGATTAAATTTGGAAGGGGGGGGGGGGGGTTATTTTAAATATAACATTATCATTCACTTCCGCACATTGACGCACTTCGTTGGCATCTTCAACAACTTTTCTTCAAAAAGCCATAACTTCTTCATTCGGAAGCCGTTTTTTTGAATCAGCCTAATTTTTCAAGATATTTCCATTGGAACACTTAGTTTCAACATCTACAGCTTCAGTTTCTGTTAAAATGGAAAGTCCATGCCAAGTTATTCTTGACAAAACCAACTACTTCCAATGGTGATCCTACATTGTGGATTTACTTAAAAGTAAAGGTCTTTACAGAATAGCCTTAGGCCAAGAAACTAAACCTAAAGATGAAGATAAGGCAGCCAAATGGGAAAATAGGCAAGATCAAGCACATGGGTTAATAGGGATGTCTATTTCTCCAGACCTTAGATTCCATATCG
Source organism: Pinus tabuliformis (assembly GCA_031772625.1). NCBI lineage: Eukaryota > Viridiplantae > Streptophyta > Pinopsida > Pinales > Pinaceae > Pinus > Pinus tabuliformis. The sequence goes on along the minus strand of CM062804.1, from coordinate 542,661,675 downwards.
TAGAACTTGGTACCCCAAATGAAGCAATGAAACATCTCACTAAAGTTTTTGGGATTAAAAATGAAATTAGAGCCCATCAACTCGAAAATGAGTTGCTTACGTTGGATTCCAATAATTTTTCTTTCATTGAAGATTTTTTGTCCAAGTTCAAGACCCTTAGACTTCTCTTGGAAGGTGTTAAGGTTAAGAAAGAAGATGGTAGCCTTATCTATTCCATTCTTACTAAGTTGGGACCAGCCTACTCTGTGCTTGTTTCCACCTTCCATTCTACTAGAAAAGTCTTCATTTCCCAAGGACAAGACTACAAGTCCCCCTCTTTTGATGCCTTTTGTGATTCTTTAATAAGAGAACAAGAAAAACTCTTACATCTTGGTCTTCTTAATCTTGGAAACTCTTCTAAGAAAGCCTTAGCCGCCCAACAACAACCAAATTCAAAGAATTCTAAGAAGCAATGTCCTAAAAAGAGTGGTCCTAAACCAAACAAGGGTCCTAAGCAATTTCAATCTGAAAATGAAAAATCAATTCAACAAAATGATAAGGCGAATAAAAACAAAGGGAAGAAGATTGATAGACATTGCAACTTTTGTAATCGAGATGGCCACTTAGAATCCAAATGCTTTAAGAAGATGGAAGCCTTGGAAGCAACAATGAAGAAGCATAACATCCATTTGGATCATTCTTCAACTTTAACTTCATTTTCAGGAATAACACTTTCTACATGTGGTTGTCAAGCATCTCGGTCTGGTTATGCACTAAATGTATCTTCTTTTTCTCATTCTCATGAGTGGCTCATTGATTCTGGAGCTTCCTATCACATGGCCAAAATCAAAGCCATGTTTTCTTCTTTAAATGATTGTAACACCAAAAATATATATGTTGGTGATGATAGATCTCTTAGTGTTGTAGGGACTGGAACTATTCATCTAGACAATGGTCAATTTAATGATGTATTATGTGTTCCAACCTTATCCTGCAACCTTCTATCTGTATATCAGATAACTCATTCAGGTGAAAGGTAAAATCGTTGAATTTTCACCTCATGATGTTGTAATTAAGAACCTAAGAGATCCTAGACAGATTTTAGCTATTGGCATTGTTGATGATTCTACAAGGTTGTATAAGTTTAACAACTTTGGGTCATCAATTCTTCCCTCGATATTTGTTGCTTATAATGATGAAGTGAACAAACTTTGGCATGAGCGATTTGGTCACTTAAACTATCGCTCCCTTCAAAATCTATGTAAAGAAAATATGGTGACAGGTCTTCCTATGGTACCTTGCAGAGATGGTGTTTGTTCCAGACGTGTACTCGGAAAACATCATCGGGATAGTTTTGAAAAATGTGCCTCTTGGCACGCCTCAGCCCCTTTACAGCGTGTGCATAGTGATTTATGTGGTCCACTTCCAATTGTTTCATTCTCTAGCTACAAGTATTTCTTAACTTCCATTGATGATTTCTCCAGACGCACTTGGTTATGTATACTTCTTAAAACTCAAGAGTGAAGTATTTAACATGTTCTTGGCTTTAAGGCCTTTGTTGAGAAACAATCTGGACATCAAATTCTTAAGCTAAGATTTGATAATGGTGGAGAATATGTTAACAACAAATTCATCAACTTTTGCACTGAGCATGGAATTCAAATGCAACATACTGTTCCATATACTCCACAACAAAATGGTGTAGCTGAAAGGAAGAATCACACCTTAAAGGAAATGGCTAATTGTATGCTTCAATCTAAAGGACTTAGTCTTAATTTTTGGGCAGAAGCAATTAACTGTGCAAATTACATAGTAAATCGCACTCCTACTAAGGTTTTAAAGAATATCACTCTAGAAGAAGCATGGAGCTCAATTAAACCAGATGTAAGTCACTTTCGTGTTTTTGGAAGTGAAGCATGGGCCCATATTCCCGATGAGAAATATAAAGCCTTAGAACCTTAGCGTGAAAAATGTATTGTTGTTGGATATTCTGAAGATGTCAAAGGATATAGACTTCTTTTACTTAAGTCCAAAAATGTTATCATTAGAGGAGATGTAGAGTTTGCTGAAATTATATCGACCTACGAGCCTAGTTCGGCGGATGTGCCACCTCTCTCTATCCCTTCTACTTCTGAAAACATTTCTTCTTCAGATGATGATAGCGAGGATGGCAATCCTCCCCCACCTTCTCAGGGTCCTCTTTCAGGTCCTCAGCTTCCAAAATGGGTCCGTGCTACTCGGGATGCAACAAGTGCTCTTGCAGGTGATCCTACAGATCAACGACATACACTTCCACCACCAATATGCCAAAGCCCTTGGATCCATTTTGGTAGTATGAGGAAGCTGGTGGTGCGACAAATCGGTAAATACTAAGTTGCAAATTGTGTGGGGCCAAGATGACAAGAGGGTATCCCAATTGAAATACCATATAGATAGAATCCAAGTACATGATGTTGGGATTTGCAATAAATCTAGCCCGAAGCTTATAAGAGTTGCATATGAAGCAATTGAGGAAAAACACGGAAATAAATAAGCAGCTGCAAACAAGGCGGAACGTGCAGGCAAATCTTCAGGGCTATTTGCTTCTGAGACTGAGCCTAAGGGTAGTGGGAGGGGCTCCATAGCTTCACCTGTTGATGTTACTGGGAGGTCATCATTTTTTGTTCCATGAATCGGACATGGAACACAACCTTCAATAAAGTCAGTAATAAAAAAAAGGAGAAGCAAGAAGCAAACAAAGTTATGGGGAGTTGTCTTTGCTAAAGTGACTTACCCCTCAACGTCAACAAAAACAATCTATTTTGGCAGGCAATGCATGATGCTATTGATGTTGTGCGCCTAGGGTACACAAGTGCTACATATTTGGAGTTGCAGGGGCCAATACTTGTTAATTTTAGGTATGTTCTATGCTTAGAGAAATTTACTTCAATTTTTCATATTAGCCCAATGACAATATTCAGATTAGCAATCACATCAACATGATAGTAAAGCGCAGATAAAACATATATATAAACAACAGAAGACAAGCCAAGACAAGAGGACACAAGATGTGGCACCAGCCAGGGACAAACCCCAATGTGGGGAAACCCTTGATCAATTCTTCTTATATTCTTCAATAGTTCAGTAGAGAGAGAGATAGTACAAATACATTTGAAGTCAATACTTGACTTGCCAAAATAGGAGATTAGACAACAATGGTCTTCACCATGAAGATGACATAATGAGGTTGTAGATCTGATGACGAGGACTGAAGATATGCAGCAGGTGATAGGCCTAGAACAACTCAACCAATTACCCCAAAAAATTGAAGCTTTCCTTTCATAAGACTCTCCTTCCTTTGCTGCTTCACTGATCATGTCAAGGCTGCTCATCTGGAAACTTGTATATGTTGTAAGGAGTCAGGACTGACGCATATCTTGGCAAACCTGATTACTGGTTAGGGCACAAACTTAGTGTGCTACAACACCCTAAACACCTCCACAATCCACCTATATATAGTGGCTAACCTTCATACAATCCACCCAACCACACGTTGCCTTATAAGGTTGCTATCTTTCTGAATGCAACACTTAGAGACCTTCAACTGCTGGCTATGGCCTGCTGCCTAACCCAATAGTGCACTGTAACTATAGTCCCTCCAAACAATGATCCAAACAACCCTTAAGCAACAACCCCTAGCTTCTCCTTTGAGCGGATTCTCCTGCCCAACATACCCAGTTCAAGAACAGCTTGAACATACCCAAACAAGTCCTGAAATGGCCATGCTGTCACCTACAACAATGTAGCATTATGACACTAGCTAGGTGATTGTAACGAGGTCTCTTTGAGCTGCGTATAAGGGTCTAATTACTGCGAAGTTAGAGTCACTCACTAGCTGTGTATGAGGGCTCAATATATTGCAGATTTAGTCCTTCACAAGCTGCTGGTTAGGGCCTCTTCAACTGCAGTTTAGATCACCTTCTTTAGGACTGCGGCTAGGGCAGCATTAATCCTACTTTGATGGTGGATTAGGGCATGGCTTGACCCTCCTTTCTCTGCGGCCAAATTACTCCTTATAGGACTGCGACTAGGGCAACATTACTTGGGTAGCATATAAGTCTCCTTTATGACTGTGATTAGGGCTCTTTAGGGCAACATATAAGAATTTTTCCCTCAGCTGTGTATAGGCCTCCTTTACTGCAGCTAGATCTCCTTCTAGGATAGAAAGTTAGGGCCTTCTTTGATCTGCGTCTAGGGCTTCATCATCTTGACCTCTCTTGCCACCAAAACCCAAAACAAGTGGAGAGAGATCATGAGTGGAGTGTAAAATGACTTGAAGACCTCTTCTATTTATAATAAAATGTTGAGGACAAGTGGGGGTAATTTGGTTGCTCGCCGACCTTGACGAATTGTCACATAACACAAATAAATACATATCTCCATGAATACATGTCGGAATTGGATGATCTTTAGATCAATCCTACACCTCTCGATAAGAGGTATCCAAGAAAAATATCAGCTGCCATAAATAAGATGACTTGCATGGAGTTTGGCCCTAGTTGCCAATTTTAACACTTCCTCTCAACTAGGGAGAACTCCATCTGCTAGTCTGTACTATCTCTGCCATCAATGCAGTGCCCTGCACTCCTAAGCTCTGCCTTGCTTTGCTGAACTATGAAGAAGAAGAAGTGATCGAGAATGTGTCATACCATTCTCTACTGACCCGAAGTGAGTCCCAAATAGAGAGTGTCTCATACCACTCTTATTGATCCGAAATCAGTTCCAAATAAAGAGAGCGTCTCATACCACTCTTACTGACCTGAAGTTAGTTCCAATTGATCCCAGATCAATATCATCCTAGCATAGGGAGTACGGTAGTACATAATGCGTCCATCGGTAGTACTATGGTCCCTATCCTCATTTCCCTACTTATTGGCCAGATGAGAGGCACTTCCCATGAGTCCTAGTCTGCATGGGTAGGATGACTCAGCAGGAGAAGGATGAACCACTCATCCTGCCTACATGTTGCCATGGGGTATCCTAGGGGAAGGTTGAACCACTCACCCTGTACACAACAAATCACTAGGGGAAGGCTGAACCACTCACCCTATGATTTTCTCTCAACAGGAGAAGGATGAACCACTCAACCTGCTTACATAGCAAACCACTAGGGGAAGGTTGAACCACTCACCCTATGGTTGCTCATCGCTCCAAGAAGTACCCCATGCCCCCTGGAGTTCCCAAAGCGTAATATATCATAGAGGACCCTCAGGAGAGGGTCTCTCCATGACTCCTAGTCATTCTCGGAAAGTCAAGAATTTGATCTTTCCCAGGGGCTTCATCTGAATATTGGCGACCTGCATATTAGTCCCAATGTGATGGAGCCTTATTACTCCTCGCTGTACCATATCTCGGATAAAGTGGTACCTGATGTCTATATGCTTGGAGCGATCATAGAACATGGGATTCCTCAACAATCAAATCCCACTCTGGTTGTCACAGAACATCACGATGGTATTCAGCACGTGTCCAAACAACTCATTGAAGAGCTTCCACAACTAGACAACGTCACAGGAGGCCATACTCTTAGCTATGTATTCGGCCTCAGCGGTGCTCAAAACAACCAAATTCTGCTTCCTGCTCATCCAGGATATCGAAGTAGAACCCAAGGAGAACCAACACTCAGAAGTGCTTTTGCGATCCTCCACACTGCTTGCCCAATCAACATCAGAATAATAATGCAGCCTCACAACTCCAGCAGTGTATCTCAGTCCATGAGTGATTGTGCCCCGAAGATATCTCAGAAGATTCTTGGCACCAATCCAATGTGAGTGAAGAGGCTCAGCCATATGTTGGCTCAACATGCTAACTGCAAAACATATATTCGGACGGGAGTTCACCAAGAACGTTAATGCTACTATGAGTAGATGAAACTCAGAGGCATTTCCCAAATCAGGTCCAGCAACACTACCGCATAACTTCTTAAAGTTAAGCTTATCGGGGTAGTCACGGGCTTGCATTCCATCATTCCAAATTCGAAATCCAACTCCCTCTTACTTTTGCAAATGAGAAGGTTTGAATCTGCCATATCGAGGTTATCCATATAAAGTACCAGTATGAGAGATCTATCATCCACAACCTTAAAGCAATGGTTTGGATTGGCTTCACTCCTAGTGAATCTCAACACCATCAGATAGCTATCAATCCTTTCATACCAAGCCCGGGGTGCTTGCTTCAAGCCATAGAGAGCTTTCTTCAACCTGCATACATGAGATTCCTCATCCTGGATCTCAAACTCCTCGGGTTGTTTCACATCCGTGGTCTTGCTATTATATGAGGGGAATGGTCCCCTTGTAAGATTTCCTTCGGTACATCTTGGACATGTACCTTCATGCTCTTCTTTGAATTCAAGCATCCCTGTCACCATCTGTCTCACATTGGGTAGGGCCTTACAATGAAGATGGGCAGACCTCCGGTGCCATTGAAGAGATGTGTCACACGACATGGTCCCCAATGGACTTCCTGCAACTTGATACAAAGTGCCAACCTTGAACCCAAGAGTAAAAGCATCTTTAAAATTCCTTTTTCAAACATGTACCTTTCCATCGATGAATGCCACCTTGTAACCTTTGTCTTCCATTGCCGAAATGGACACCAGGTTCTTCTTGAGATCAGGTACATAAATAACTTCTTGTAAATGAATCGAGTTACCCTGATCCAATTGAAGAGTAACATTCCCTACACCCTTTACGGGATAGGTGGCATCGTCTCCAAGAATAATCTTCAAGTTTGTTTCCTTCTCTATCAGATTAGAGAGCGCTTCCTTGAATCCGGTGAAGTGCCTTGAAGCATCACTATCAATAAGCCAATTTCCCAAAGAGTCCGGAGCTGAGGTAGAGGAGAGGGCCAATATAAGATAATATTCCTTTTGCTTATCATAAACAACATTTGATTCTTCATACCTAGAGTTCCTTGCTTTCTTGGAGGGTCAACCATTTCCTTGATGTCTTGCATTCCTTTTTCCTTTGCCATTGTACCTTTCATTCCTTTGATTGAAGTTGCCCTTGGAATGATTGTGATCATCATCATGTGATGTGTCCCTTCTATTTGGACACTCCCTTGCATAGTGGCCAAAATTATTGCAAGCAAAGCATCTGCCTTTCCTTCCACCCTTAGATCCGGGCTTTCCATTGAAATGACCTTTAGACCCTGCATTATTTCTCCTTTTGGCTTGAGTGGAGAAAGTAGTAGGGTTGCCTCTATTAGAAGGCATTTCTTGCTCCACCATCCTGGTTTCTTCTTGAATGCATTTGGACATCAATTCTTCAAACCCTGGAATTCGATCAATATTAAGAATGGTGGTTCTAAATATATACCACTCGGGAGGGAGTCCTCCAAGGGTAGTGGTAGTTAGTTTCCTGTCAGGAATGAATTCTCCAATGGATAGAAGATCATTCTTGATCTTAGTGATCCTTAAGAAGTAGGAGTGAATATCCTTGTCTTTGCCCTTCTTAATGTCCTTCAACTTATTTTTGAGGAACAAAATTTGATTTGCATCACTAACCTTGAACATGCTTACCAATCTGTCATAGATCTCCTTGGAGGTGTTTAGATTAGAGATATAAGCCACCAGATGCCTGTCGATGGAATCTCTGATAATCTTCTTTTTGACTTCACGCTTGGCGTACTTATTCTTTGTAGCAGCCGGAGCATTTGATCGAGGCTCATGGATTTTACCCTTCACGTAATCCAACACTTCTTGCTCTTCCAATGTCAGATCTAGAGACATCTTCCATTCGTGATAGTCAGACTTTTCACGGAGTTTGTCTTTAGCCGGAAAGTGGGATGAGGAACCCATTGAGCCTTTGACCTTGTCCAACTGTCTTTAGTGGTTGCTCTTTCACTCTTGCTTGGGCTTTGTCTTCACCTCAACTCCAATACCATGTTAATTTTAGTTATGTTCTATGCTTAGAGCAATTTACTTCAATTTTTCATATTAGCCCAATGACAATATTCAGATTAGCAATCACATCAGCATGATAGTAAAGAGCAGATAGAACATATATATAAACAACAGAAGACAAGCCAAGACAAGAGGACACAAGATGTGGCACCAACCAGGGACAAACTATAATGTGAGAAACCCTTGATCAATTCTTCTTATATTCTTCAATAGTTCAGCAAAGAGAGAGATAGTACAAATACATTTGAAGTCAATACTTGACTTGCCAAAATAGGAGATCAGACATCAGAGATCTTCACCATGAAGATGACACAATGAGGTTGTAAATCTGATGATGAGGATTGAAGATATGCAACAGATGATAGGCCTAGAACAACTCAACCAATTACCCCAAAATACTGAATCTTTCCTTTCATAAGACTCTCCTTTCTTTGCTGCTTCACTGATCATGTCAAGGCTGCTCATCTGGCAACTTGTATATGTTGTAAGGACTGATGCATATCTTGGAAAACTTGATTACTGGTTAGGACACAAACTCAGTGTGCTACAACACCCTAAACACCTCCACAGTCCACCTATATACAGTGGCTAACCTTCATACAATCCACCCAACCACACGGTGCCTTATAAGGCTACTATCTTTTTGACACAACACCTAGAGACCTTCAACCGCTGGCTATGGTCTGCGGCCTAGCCCAATAGTGGACTATAGCTATAGTCCCTCGAACAATGATCCAAACAACCCTTAAGCAGTAGCCCCTAGCTTCTTTGAGCGGATTCTCCTGTCTAGCATACCGAGTTCAAGAACAACTTGAACATACCCAAACAAGTCTTGAAATGGCCACGCTGTCACCTACAACAATGTAGCATTATGACACCGGCTAGGTGATTGTAACAAGGTCTCTTTGAGCTGCATATAAGGGTCTAATTACTGCGAAGTTGGAGTCACTCACTAGCTGTGTATGAGGGCTTAATAGACTATAGATTTAGTCTTTCACAAGCTGCTGGTTAGGGCCTCTTCAACTGCGGCTCAAATCACCTTCTTTAGCACTGTGGCTAGGGCAGCATTAGTCCTACTTTGGCAGCAGATTAGGGCATGGCTTGACCCTCCTTTCTCTGCGGCCAGATTACTCCTTATAGGACTGTGGCTAGGGCAACATTACTTGGGCAGCGTATAAGTCTCCTTTATGACTGTAATTAGGGCTCTTTAGGTCAGCGTATAAGAGCTTTTCCCTTAGCTGTGTATAGGCCTCCTTTACTGTGGCTAGGTCTCCCTCTAGGATAAAGAATTAGGCCTTCTTTGATCTGCGTCTAGGGCTTCATCATCTTGACCTCTCTTGCCACCAAAACCCAAAACAAGTGGAGAGAGATCATGAGTGAAGTAAGTGTAAAATGACTTGAAGACCTCTTCTATTTATAATAAAACGTTGAGGACAAGTGGGGGTAATTTGGTTGCTAGCCGACCTTGACGAATTGTCACATAACACAAATAAATTCATTATCTCCATGAATACATGTCAGAATCGGATGATCTTTAAATCAATCCTACACCTCTCGATGAGAGGTATCCAATAAAAATATCAGCTGCCATAAATAAGATGACCCACATGGAGTTTGGCCCTAGTTGCCAATTTTAACAATCCTTCATGCAGAAAAGAAGGATATCAACTCTAGATTGGTGGAGTTGAAATAGTCATGGAAGGTCTCTGGATGAAAAGTGATGTCTAATGGTTGGATAGATAGGAAGGGTAGGACCCTTCTAAATTTCTTGGTACATTGTCCTAAAGGTACCATGTTTATTAAATCGGTGAATGCATCAACAAATATAAAAGATGCAACATTGATATGTGAGTTGTTAGATGGGTTCGTTTAGGATATTGGTGTGCAAAATGTGGTGCAAATCATAATAGATAATGCAACTAATTATGTGGTTGCTAGCACGATGCTTATGGACAGTCACCGTTCATTGTTCTGGACTCCATGTGCAACACATTGTATCGATTTGAGGCTTGAGGATATGGGGAAACTCTCCTTTATCAAGGAGGTGATTGATATGGCTACGAGCGTCCCCAAGTTCATATATAACCATGCTTTTGTTCTTAGCCTCATGAGAAGATGCACCAGAAACAGGTAGTTGCGACGTCCTGCAATCACACGTCTTGTCACCAACTTCATTACTATTCAATCTTTGCTTCAATGTTAATTTGAGTAGAAGCAAATGTTTGTTTCTGATGAGTGGCGTGATTGTAGATACAGCAGGAGAAAGGATAGGAGAGCCATTGCAAAATTGGTGTACACTGACAAACTTTGGCAAGGAGTAGAAGTGTGCTCAGTTAGTGAACCTATAGTAAAGGTTCTGAGATTGGTAGATTGGGATAAGCCTGCAGTGGCTTATTTGTATGAGACCATGGATAGGGCCAAAGAGACCATTCGTGCTTATTATGCAGACACGGGTTCTGCTGGGTTTAATAGATAGATGGTGTTATGGGATGTGATTGATAGTCGGTGGACAGAGATGCTTCATTGACCCGTTCATGCAACAACAATTTTCCTCAACCTCACATTTTCCTACAAATGCAACTTTGATTTTGAATGTGAGGTGATGGAAGGGCTCCATATCTATATTCATAGGATGGTACATGATCCCAAGCTTTGCAGCAAAATCAATCGCGAGATAGAGATGTATTAGGACAGTGTTGGACTTTTTGGCTTTGATGATGCTATTCGTGAAAGAACCATCTTCATGCCATTAAGTGACAAGTCACGACTCATTAGAATTTAATAATTTAAAATTCTAGATTTTTAAAATTCAATTATGTTTTATCTGAAAGTTCAATTATGTTTTAACTTCTATTTATTTTGTTGTAGATGTTTGGTGGCAAAGCTATGGTGCAAGGGCACCAAATTTGCAGAAATTGGCCATCAGAATCCCAAGTAAGACTTGTAGCGCTTCGGAGTGTGAGCGCAATTGGAGTGTATTTGAGAAAATACACTCAAAGAAGCGCAACAAGTTATAACTTTGAACTTCAACTAAGCAATTACATTTGTTGTAATTTATGATCCTCAAGTGTCAAGATTCATTAAATTTTTTGACACTCTTACAGGTCGGAGTTCTCACCTTGATGACTTGGTCTATGTCAATTACAATCTCTGACTACGGGTGAAGCAAATAGAGAAACCACTGGATGTGGATGCCATTTCTTTAGACAATATTGATGTATTGTCTAAATGGAGGGTGGAGATTGAAGTGCCCATCATGGAGGAGTCACTTGCATGGTTAGAGGAGGAACCATTAGTACAGGGGTAGTAAGGGGGGCAGGACTTGAGGGAGGAGCAACAATAGGAGGATGAGGAGGACGGCAATGTGGGAGCATCAACACCATCTTCTACAAATATTGGAGAGCATAGTTTCGTAACCAGTTGTCATCATTCGATGTTAGGTGTAGGGCCAGGGCCTTCTACTACTAGGGGCAGGCCTGGAAAATTGCCCATTATCTTTTCCTGTAAAAGGGGGAGAGGGCACTGATCTCAGATAGCTAGCTGCTAGTTTTGTTTGTTTTGCTACATATAACTCATGATGATGAGATGCATTTATATATGTGATATTATTTTGTATTCGTTCTCCACATTCGAGTCCTTGATTGGACAATTAGCATGGATCAGTAGGACTTGGTATTGCCTTTGATGTATCACTTTTATTTGACATCCACTACATCATATATATCAGGGCTTTTCTCATATTTATGTGCCAATGTGTTTATTTCATGTTGTTGTTGCTTTATATGTTTAAAAATTTGAAAAAAATGAATATCTTTTGCATTTTTTAATGATTGTCGCGGTTTGCTGATTTTTGTCAAATTTTTCACCGATGTAGCCGAAAATTTGTTTCCAGGATCCTCGTCGATTTTTGCTGATGTCGACTTTTTCAACACTGGTTGGAACTGTGACCCTTGGCATGAACTACAGGACCATCTTCTGGCCTGGACTACTCAGAGATATCTGCAGTAGTAGCATGGCTACTGTCTGCCATGCATGGTTTGAGGCAAATAGGGCGTTTTCTTTTGGTTTTGGGGGGCAGGGGTGGGTGGATGGTTTATATAACTAGATTTTAGGGTTTAGGGGTTGGAGAGGGTAGAATTGGGTTTTTTTAATTCATTTTTTGATTTTATGGGTGAAAACTTGACTTTCCTAGAATGCAGACAAATTTCATGGATTGGAAACACTTTATTCGCAGTCACTATGAAAAAACAATTTACATGGCTGAATTTCATAGAACAGGTTCACTAAAAATGGTACTGGATTCCTATTGAAACTCAATTTTTAAAACTGCCACCTAATGGCACATTTCTAGCTGATTCAACTAGGTGTTACCTACCTAACTCCTAGTGACACATCTCTAACTAAATATGCCACTTTTGTGGGCAATTTTATTACATAACAAGTGTCCTAAGGCCTAGACTGAAAACTGTTTACTATAAACCCAGGAAATGGTTATTTCTAACAATATAGACAATTATTATATTCCTGTGATGTTATTTGAACAGTCCCGACTTCAGAATTTGTTAAATGTAGTCACAAAGAGGAAGCTGTTGAGGGATTCAAATTTTATGACAAATTGATGTTGATGTTTGTAGTTCGTGCAAGACTCAAGTGCTTCTGCACAGGCCTAAGTATCTAAGTGTGCAGAAGTTGCCTAATAGACCCTTAACCTTAGCAATTGTTTTAGTGATTAAAAGAATTTATTTTTATAAGATAAATTGACTTAATCTAATTTGCATTGGTGAATTAGATGAATCTCAGTCGTTGATCTCAAGTGAGGTGAGATCTAATCTCAGCTGTCAATCACTTTGGAGATTATGGTTGTGGAATTGGTAAACAACTCAAGGTTATAAAAGGAAGGCTAGGCCAATGTAGAAGACACATTGAGTGAGCACAAGACATTAAGAGAACGGAACCTCAGTGTTTGGGTGGAGAAGGACTTCCATTCAAGTGTGCCGTGTTTGAGGAAGGTGCAATGGGCAGCAAGGGAGATCCAGATCAGCCAAACAGATCGAAGGACAAATCTAGGATTTGATCAGCTGGATTAGATACAGGTTCTTGTTGCATGTTTTCCTCGGTGGGCCATCGTCCTAGGAAGGGAGCCATTGTATGTTTTGAGTTATTTAAATGAAAAATTGATTTTGAAGGGCAAAAGTCTGTGTGCATGTGATTGTGAGGTTGATATTTAATTTGGTTCTCCTGATTATTTTGTTGATGTTAAAACCAGTGTTATGAAATCCCGATAAAATCCCCATATTGCGAGTTTTTCAACTAGATGATTTTTTCAACCTATCTTTTTAATTTTGCCGAGTTTTTGCCAATTTTTTTGATTTTCTCCCAACTTTTATGACTTTTTCAATTTTTGGACCCTTGCCGATTTATTCTCAATTCCAACTTTTGCAACATTGGTTGAAACTCTAGCCATGTTATTATTTAGTAGATTTGCATAATTTGCTAGAAGTAATTAATTAGGCGCTAGGATTAAGGAAATTAACAACTAGATGACTATGTATGAGCTTGAAAGTAACTCAAACGATGCTACTGATGTCACTCATGGCAAAATATGCCTATTTATGAAAAAAATCTTGCCTAGTTTCTAAAAGTCAACACCCACAATCAAGGTTGTCAGGGTTTGTGGATGTCATTTCCAAATTAGGATTCACGGGGTTTCCAGGGGTGCAATAGACACACACATTTTTTCTTCCAAGGAAAACCTTGTGGGGAAACCCCCAGTTATTTCCCTGCATTTTACAGATGGTGCCCAATGTAAACCTGTTACCACTGATTACGACACTTGACATTGTAGGAACATTGAGTGAGGCATGCAATAGACAGCCAGCCTGGAGGAATCAACCCCAACACCTCCTACATGAAACTCGAAGTACTCAACCTCTTGAGCTAGCCCAATGGGCTATAAAGCATATTTTATATATTACTTAGTCAAGAACATTAAATATATGCAGATATTATATAATTGGCATACACAATTAGGATTATGTGTGTTATTATCTAATGATATGACAAGAACATTATATATATGCGGATATTATATAATTGGTATATACAATTAGTACTATATGTGATATTATCTAATGATATAATTTATATTGTTGAAATGGAAAAAGTATGCTAACTATATATTGTATATGCATGGATAGTGCACGATAGGAATGTTGCTTCAAAAGCTGCATAAGCGTCCTTGTTAAAATTCTGTGCTGTTTTTGAGGTCAAATGAAATCAATTTAGTTTAGAGTGGGGTTGGGTTTTTAGATCTTTCTTTCTGAGAGGGAGTGCCATTCTGTAAAACCTTTGATGATCTTAAGAGTGTTCCCTGGAATGCATCTTTAAATGGAAGGTGTGTCTTGGTTCATCTAGGAGAACACTGTCCATGCACCTCATGCATGGATGGCATCTTTGAGTATCCATGAATTTAGCCGGGGATAGAAATCATGTAGTCTGGGGCATGCTTCGCCCTGTAGGGGGGTTTGGAAACACCTCTCCATAGATTGCATCCTTTTAGAATGAGAGGGTGCCAATCCAATATGAAGAAATATATCTTAAATAGTTGCTAAAGCTAAAACTAATGTCTATATGGTCTTTAAGTAACTTATTATTAATACAATTATGAAGGAAAATATGTGAAACTCAGACTTGATTTTTTAGTTCACTTGCCACAATTTATAGTTTGGTGAAATAAATCGTAATATTTTCTTACATCTTTGGATATACTAGACGTAGGTTGATATGATGACTTTGTAAAAGGAAGTGGTTCCAATCATCTAAAAGCAAGTTCTTGGTTGTTGTTGTTCTTTGCGGTAAGTTGGAAGTTTGGTGAAATAAATTGTAATATTTTCTTACATCTTTGGATATACTAGACGTAGGTTGATATAATGACTTTGTAAAAGGAAGTGGTTCCAATCATCCACAAGCAAGTTTTTAGTTGTTGTTGTTCTTTATGGTAAGCTGGCAGCTAAAGTAGTTATTGAGTGTTCTGGAGTCCCATCGATTACTAGTATTGTTATCGCTTGAGATAAATAACAAGCACAAACATTTCTAGCGGCATGCTTCTTATAATGGTAGTTTCTAACATATTTTATGCTTATCATCATTTTTGTAAGCCTTGTGAGGAAATGGAAATTTTAATTGTTTTTAATATAGTTTTTTTCTTTTAGTAGTACAGTAGAAAGTATGCTTGAGATTAGACTGATTGCTTTAGAATAACTTATTTCTTTGTCAAAGAAAACCTTTTGATCATGCAGGAAAAAGGGACCAAACGGCTATAGTTTTCTTTTCAATATATGCTTAATGGTACAAAGATAGCCTTGTAATTCATGTTGAAAGTGCTTGTTCTGATATATGCTTAATAAGAAAATTTTCTGGGTCTTGTTTATAAATAGTTGTTGGAGGAAGATCCTGCATTGAAGAAATTCAAGTCGCACAAGAATAGTATTCGGCGAATGCAGAGAGCTAGAGACATTCTCACAATAGTTGTTATCAGTGGTATGCACCCATTTATTTACTTTTGCTCAACTTTGTTATGATAATACCTTTTGAAGTCATGCTTAACTATTAACCTTCTATTTGTCAATGTCTGTCAGCATTGGAAATGAGATTTGGAGATAGTAAATTTTAATGGATCTCATCTCATCTTATTGGTTCATTAAAATTATAAGATTTTTTTCCCAACATCTCCTAGTTCCCTCTATGTGAAAGATCTCATGACAGCACTTTGCCTATCAGTGGTCTTGTTATTCTTTTGCCTATTCTGTTTGCATTATGATAATAGTTGTTTTTATCCTTTTTTGTACTTGGCCTCCAATCAAAATATAAAACAAAACATCTCATTGCAAAAGTGGGATTGAAGTGCATTCTCAAAATTTATGTTTTGTTGGGACAAGATAGCTTGTTAGGAACATGTTTAGAGGTGGAAAGCAAGCATCTTTTGTACCGAATTCACTGTAGGTTTAGTCTTTTTGGTCTGATGTGTTTGTGCGTATTTAATACATATTTGTTGTTTGGTTTGTCTTATTTACTTTAGTTTGTTACGTTTTTTCTAATATTATTTTTGAACATGTGTATGTATGTGATACATAGTGGAAAAAGTCTCGATAAAATTGCAATATCATCGGGAACTTGCGATTTTTTCAACTTGCCGATGTTATTGGCAGTGTTTTTCATGTTTTTTTTTCAAAAAAGAAATACTCGGGATTTAATCGTAAAACTCGGAATAAAATTGGGAGTCGATACAAAAACTCGTGAGTGAGGTGCAGGGCCATGTATAAGTTAGGAAAAGGCCGATTTTCCACTCATTTTGCACAACCTTGTGATTCATGCCTGTGGAGAGAGGTGTTTGTCACTGCCTAAGAGGAGGATATTGACCAGTTTTGTGAGGTGGAGTAGCTGCACGGGAGAGAGAGGTAGAGGAGGAGGAGAAGGTGACACAATCTAGGATGGGCAACAACAGAGGACAAAGGTGACCTCCTATTTTTGCTTCTCAAGAACGACAGAGTCCATTTGTAGCCCCAGGGGCAAGGCCTTCTTCCGCTAGAAGAAAAGGATAAGTTGCACGAAATGCTGAAACGTTTCGGAGTTTCCTAAATGGGTACGTTTAGAAACGTCAGCCGAAACGCCGAAACGTTTTGGAGTTTCCGAAACGGGTACATTTAGAAACATCACATCCCAGAAATGGGAACGTCAGCTGAAACGCTGGCTGAAACGTCCTATATATATATATATATATATATATAAGTGAGTAACACATTAGCTTGCAAGTAAAAAGGGAATAAGACCCATACATGACAATTTAGAAGGAAAACCAAGTCTATATTAACTCTCATAAATGATTACATGATGGTCAAGTTTCGGGTACGGGTATGGCCCGAAACGCTGAGTTCCTATAAGTTTCGTGCAAAACATAGAAAAGCAAAGCCATTCCCTATTCTCGGAAAAGGGGCAGAGGAACTCAATGATTGACTAGTTTGTGACATGTAAATGACTCATGATGATGATATACATTATTATATTTTTTGTTGATATTTTGACCCTTGAGACTTAGTCAGGACTCGGGATTCAAGACTTGATTCACTGTTTATTGTGATGTAGCACTAGACTTCTTGTACATCTTGTATGTTAGCTTTCTTTTCATATTTATGTGGCAATGCATTTATTTGATGTTGTGGATACTTTAGGTGCTAATTTATAAAAAAAATGAATACTTTTGTACTTTTTAAATTTTGCGGATTTTTTCAAAAATATCCCGACTTTAACGACTTTTTCAATTTTCAGACCCTTGCTAATTTATTTCCAAGATCAAAATTTTCCACATTGATTTGATATTTCAATGTTTATGTTGGGTTTTGTTGGCATTTATTTTGAACGACTTATAATTGGGATTAAAGAATGCTCCTAGATAAGGTAACATAGTGGAAGTAATGATGTAAACATGCATATTTGGGAATAGTAACTGGGGTTTGCATGAATAATTCTTGCTATGTGTGACTTTCAAAATTTGGTGTTAGATTTGAAAAAGTTGATGTCTTAGTTATTTTTGGCAAAAAATTGCACACCTGTGACAACTTTAGTAGAAGCTCTAAAAAGTTGTTTGTTTAGTTACTGCTTCTGTTGCTACTTAAATATTTTCTTCTAAATAATGTAATGGGTGATTCTCAACTTGAAAGTGTCATTTATCGAATTTGTATATTATTTTTCTTGTTACGAGGGTAAGATAATATTTTCCAAACGGTTATCATGCATAACATTAAAAAAAACAAAATTGTTATTCTCCTTGTATATTCTTTTTACGAGGAGGTTTTTGTTATTGCCTGCCTGTTACCCACCACCAGTAGGTGACTCCTATAGGAGAATTTTTCTCCTAGATTTGTCTTCAACCAACAGCTAGCAGCTCCTTGCAGCCACCAAATAGCTCGATGTGCCACCATTCTCCACCACCTGAGCCAACCATGATGTGCTCTTGCCCATCTGTTATGATCGTCTATTTGAAGGTGGGCCTTCCAATCCCGAAGGTATGGCCCTTCATTATGTAATTGGGTGTTTATGCTTGGTTTTCTTGGACACATTTCGACATGGATTAGTGGGGGGATTTGGCGGTAAGAATGGGCTTCGTCTGTACTCTTGTTACCTTGTCCCATTTTTTCCCCATTTGGGTCCACATTTGCCCATCGGGTCCACAAGGAATTAGCCTCCCCCTCCCCTTCTCCACACTTTGGGTTCGGCCTAGAACGACGCCCCGGAGGTTGATGCAACTAAAAAGGAAGTTAAAAGCATAATCTGGTCACTTACAACATGAAATGTACCACAAAATGCAAAAGATGGCTGGTACATAAGAATTTAGCGCATGGGAAAAAGCTAAACATGAGCTCTACCCCCTTATCATTATGGCCATCACCCTGGTTCTTAGGGCCCCTATGTGTGCCCCGTACATCAGTAAGGAACCCATGATTGTCCCAACCCCTGGTGGGCGATGAACTACCCAACCTTAAGGGGGTAATTACTACTTTATCATACACATCATGCTCTCATCCTTTAGAGCCCCGAGCTATTAAAGGAAGATAAATCAATAAAAGGCAAAAAGGCATATGAAGGAGGGTGAAAAAAATAAAGGCCGAGGTAACTTATGTACCATGATTGCCCCCTCCTACATCTATACACCCACTGTGTGCGCTTCCATCATTATAGCTACCCTTGTACCATGTCATGTGGCTTGGAGCCTTCCCTGTTGCCCCGCTCTGTTCCACCATCATTTCACATGACACCTACCATTTGACAGATGTACTATGCACCGGTTGCTCACTTAGAGGTTGAAACCACTTAATAGGGTCCTTTATTAACTCGTCTTGTTGAGCAAGGAAACACTGCCACTATGAAGTGTCCACTTTTGCCCCTAGTTTACAAGCCTATTTACTCTATTGCACTAATGAATTGTTTTACTGGAAGGTGAGGAGATGCATTGGATCTTATACAAGATTGTAGGTGGGTCTCCATTTGGACTTGGTATTCCTATACGGGGTTTGAGCCCTCTAGAGGTTCATAATGGGACTTGTAGGGTGAGTGTTGAGAGCCATGGGCCTCCTCCGCTACAGAGCATTGATTGCCATGCCATGGGCTTCTTCAACAACATATATTGCTTGTTCATGCCCCAACCATACAAAGATGATGATGCACTTGGACCACGTTGCCTAGCCGGCCACACACTTGTACCTGACAATTGGATACTGATCCAGGGCCCAAATGGGGTGTTGTCTCATTCAGAGAGACATGGGAGGGCATGTGTCATCATTCTAGACCTTGTTGATGGAGCATCGACATGCTTGACCCAGTTGGAGACCCATGAGACCATTGATTGTGCCCCACAGCCACTTGGGAGCACCATAGATGTTTTGCTTGAAAACCAAAGGTCCACCCCCTTGGTTATCATTTGGAGAGCCCTCCTCTTCATCATGGCACATGGAGGACTTATCGTGGCATTCCAACGATCCTTTGCACCATTATTTTATCATTTTGGCCTCATTAGGAAGGCTTATTTTATGATTTTTGAGCTATTTGGTGGGTTTGTCACCAAAGTTATTGTTATTTTGCTCATTAGAATATTATTAGGGGCTCAATTAGCACAGTTAGGCTAAATCAAACTTCTAAAGGCTGATATAAATAAAAGAGAGCCTCATTTGTATTGGATCATCATCACATTCTTGGATTAGGTCTTCTTGAGTAATTCACATTTCTTCTTGGATGGTTATTGGAGTCTCTTTACGCAATTCGATATCTTTGAAGGCTAGTTCAATTTTCTTCTTGGAGCCATTGTCTTGTCATTGGATTGGATACACCTCTTGTTATCTTGCAAGTGAATTTTGCTTATGAATAATGTCTAACTTGTGGAAATTATGCGACTAGCTATTGTCTTTATGCCCTAATTATCGAATATCATTGTTGAAGATTGTTAGATTGGAAATTTGTGCATGTTACTCATTAATAACAAGTAGAAGAATGTTCGTAGTGGATTGAAATCCCTTTTCTTCCATGAAAGTCCATTGACCTTGGATGGGTAATTGTTGAAAGATTGGTGTTAGGGCATCATTTTTTAGGAATGAATTAGTCCAAATTTCGAATCATAAAGACTCCATAGCCTAAGTGGAAGGCACTAGTCTGAGAAAATTTCGGTGACCACCCTTCTTCCTTTATCTCTTCCTCCTCCCAAAGTTTTGGCCTTTCACTTGGACGACCATGCTAGGGCATCATGCGAAATCTCTTAGGGAGTTGATCTTGCAATTCCGCTTGGACCAACTTTTGCGTTGTTGTCTCTCCTAGAGATCCTCAAAGTTTCATGTGATATCAATAGTTCGTTTGTGAGATAAATCCAACCCTAGCTCGAACATTGGAAGTCAATCTTGGACGTCATAGTGAAAGGTTTCTTGAGCGTTGCCTCTTATTAAAGTCTGATCATCTTCAATCCTTTTCTTTGTCCTAACTTGATCTAGGGTTCTCCTTGGAGGTTTCCCTTTCATGATAAATACTAAAGCCTTAGGTCTTGTGTGGACCCAACCTAGGTCTTTCAATTTTAGCAACACATTCTTGGAGGCAATTGTTATTTTGCACATTAGAATATTATTAGGGGCTCAATTAGCCCAGTTAAGCTAAATCGAACTTCTAAATGCTGATATAAATAAAAGAGAGCCTCATTTGTATTTGATCATCACATTCTTGGATTAGGTCTTCTTGAGTAATTCACATTTCTTCTTGGATGGTTATTGGAGACTCTTTACGCATTTCAATATCTTTGGAGGCTAGTTCGATTTTCTTCTTGGAGCCATTGTCTTGTCATTGGATTGGATACACCTCTTATTATTTTGCAAGTGAATTTTGCTTGTGAATAATGTCTAACCTGTGGAAATTATGCAACGAGCTATTGTCTTTCTGCCCTAATTATTGAATATCATTGTTGAAGATTGTTAGATTGCAAATTTGTGCATGTTACTCATTGATAACAAGTAGAAGAATGTTCCTAGTGGATTTAAATCTCTTTTCTTCCATGAAAGTCCATTGATCTTGGATGTGTAATTGTTGAAAGATTGGTGTTAGGGCATCATTTTTCAATCTCCTTGAGGAACGAATTAGTCCAAATTTCGAATCATAAAGACTCCATAGCTCAAGGGGAAGGCACTAGTCTGAGAAAATTTCGGTGACTGCCCTTCTTCCTTTATCTCTTCCTCCTCCCAAAATTTTGGCCTTTCACTTGGACGACCATGCTAGGGCGTCACACAAAATCTCTTAGGGAGCTGATCTTGCAATTCCGTTTGGACCAACTTATGTGCTGTTGTCTCTCCTAGAGATCCTCAAAGTTTCACGTGATTTCATTAGTTCGTTTGTGAGATAAAGCCAGCCCCAGCTCGAACATAGGAAGCCAATCTTGGACGTCATAGTGAAAGGTTTCTTGAGGGTTGTCTCTTATTAAAGCCTGATCATCTTCAGACTTCAACCCTTTCTTTGTCCTAACTTGATCTAGGGTTCTCCTTGGAGGTTTCCCTTTCATGATAAATACTAAAGCCTTAGGTCTTGTGTGGACCCAACCTAGGTCTTCAATTTTAGCAACACATTCTTGGAGGCAATTGTTATTTTGCACATTAGAATATTATTAGGGGATCAATTTGCCCAGTTAGGCTAAATCGAACTTCTAAAGGCTGATATAAATAAAAGAGAGCCTCATTTGTATTGGATCATCATCACATTCTTGGATTAGGTCCTCTTGAGTAATTCACATTTCTTCTTAGATGGTTATTGGAGACTCTTTATGCATTTTGATATCTTTGGAGGCTAGTTCGATTTTCTTCTTGGAGCCATTGTCTTCTCATTGGATTGGATACACCTCTTGTTATCTTGCAAGTGAATTTTGCTTTTGAATAATGTCTAACCTGTGGAAATTATGCAACTAGCTATTGTCTTTATGACCTAATTATTGAATATCATTGTTGAAGATTGTTAGATTGCAAATTTGTGCATGTTACTCATTGATAACAAGTAGAAGAATGTTCCTAGTGGATTGTAATCTCTTTTCTTCCATGAAAGTCCATTGATCTTGGATGGGTTATTGTTGAAAGATTGGTGTTAGGGCATCATTTTTCAACCTCCTTGAGGAACAAATTAGTCCAAATTTTGAATCATAAAGATTCCATATCCCAAGTGGAAGGCACTAGTCTGAGAAAATTTCGTGACCACCCTTCTTCCTTTATCTCTTCCTCCTCCCAAAATTTTGGCCTTTCACTTGGACGACCATGCTAGGGCATCATGCGAAATTCCTTAGGGAGTTGATCTTTCAATTCCGCTTGGACCAACTTCTACGCTGTTGTCTCTCCTAGAGATCCTCAAATTTTCACGTGATTTCAATAGTAATTTGTGAGATAAAGCCAGCCCTAGCTCGAACATTGGAAGCCAATCTTGGACGTCATAGTGAAAGGTTTCTTGAGGGTTGTCTCTTATTAAAGCGTGATCATCTTCAACCCTTTTCTTTGTCCTAACTTGATCTAGGGTTCTCCTTGGAGGTTTCCCTTTCATGATAAATACTAAAGCCTTAGGTCTTGTGTGGACCCAACCTAGGTCTTTCAATTTTAGCAAAACATTCTTGGAGGCAATTGCTCATTTACGAGAGCTTATTGAGAGTTCCTATTTCCACTCCGGGTATCTTGACTTTATGTATACCTACCCTTATTGTAACATCATAAATCCCTAGATCTTGATTCCTACCTTTTAGGTCTTTCTTGGAGAGCCATTAAGCTTCATTGAAGCAAGAGATCCTTATATTGAGCCTCTCCTTCTAATGGGCCTTGGAAATCACACCATACCTGCCCATTGATCCTATGATCCTAGTGATTTCCATTATACTGAGACTCCTCCCATTGGTGAAAGTCCGTAAAGAGCAGGGGACATTCACTGAGGTGACAATGGGTCTTTGTCCCACTGTTGTCATTTGTTCTAGTAGTTGTCCCTTAGGTACCCCTCCTAGGACCCTTGCTAGATTGTGTGGCAACATTTTTGGCGCTGTTTCCGAGGACAATAGACATGTTCCTTGTTCCCTTACAACATCATTGATATATCTTTTGGTGACTCCATTAGAAGAACGAAGCCCTAGTTCATGATTGAAATTCAAAGTAAATGCTTGTAGGGTGACACAAGCATTTGTCAAGGCAATTTCATTCACCCTGGTGACTCTCATGTCATTAAGATCCCAACAGCCTATGTCACCTGGATTGAATTCGAATTTGAGTTCGACAACCTTGAAGTTCTATAACAATTCGACAACAAAAATTTTTGGAATAAAATTCAACATTAAATTCGACATGTTAAAAATATATAATAATTTTTTTTCTAAATATTATGAAATCAATTTTCAAATCTTAATGGATATTAATTATCATCAACAACATCACTAATATTTGTAAATTGATACATTTTTAATTCTAATTCAAATTTAAATTTAAAAATGAATAAATAAAAAATAACATATATTAAATATTTCACTTTAAGGAAAAAGTTAAAAAAGAAGCTAAAAGCACTTCGCTTTTTCGTTACATTATTTCCCTAAGCATTCCCTCTCATTGAAATCAAAATCAAAATAGAAAACATATTATATATTTTATAGTAAGGAAAAATTTAAAGAGAAGCTAAAACACTTTGCATTTCCATTACATTATTTCCCAACCGCTTCCTCTTATTTGCATCACATCTTATATATATATATATAAGAATATGGATAAAAATATTCATTGTTGTATTTGAATTTTTAACTATCCATTTGAATTTGAATTTATTATATATGAGAAAAAGTCAAATATTCTAAAATGTTTTTCTTTACAATTTTTTTTGAAAAAATGTGATATCCTTTGTACTTCAAGGGAGATATAAATCAAATCACTTTATGGAAAAGATGTATAATTTATTTATTGTGCTAAACGAATCCATAAAGCTAATTGTCGAGTTCGTGTAATCCTTGGAAAATTGCAAGTCCAAATACGACTTCCATTAAAGTTGCAATCTCTTTGAAAGTTTTGAATTTCATTTCATTTGTTTTTGTAGGGATGAAGCAAAATTGCGATAACAATGGAGTGATTTGCTACTATTCCTAAATGCTATAACCTTCATCCAAGCCTGCATAATTCAAGAGTCGACATCGAGTCGTGACTCATGGACAATAGAGTCTACAAAAGGGAAAGGAAAAATTACACTCCTAGTTGCATCCTCGAGTGTAATGAAAACCGTGGGCCCCTTAATAGAATCACATGCATTACAGAAAATCATGGGATTACTGACTTTATCGAATTTCAATGCCACTGCAAAATTTCATCACCGCTGACTCGAAATTCACCAAATTTATTTGCCATGAAATCACGTTTGAATTCAAAATGAATTTAATTTTGAGTTCGGCGAATTTGTGTCAAATTAATTACTCTCCTTAAAATTCGGCAAATTTCAAATTTTGACCTTAAAATTCGTCGAATGTGGTGACACAACCAACAACATGTTGACCACATATATGCGCATATGTGACAACCAATCGTGTAATGACAGTGACCCCACAATATTCCACATCAGAATGCATGAAGAATATGCCAATGTTCGATGGGGATCCACAGTCTGCAGCCCCGCAACCAATCATGTTGTAAGGTTCATAAGGTACGTTTCACGGTGAAATAACTCGATCTTGTGATTAACTGGAATTGTTTGTCCTATCCATTGCCCCGGATACCGACTGTCTTGAAATATGAGAACCTAAAAGCATTTCTTATCTCTCAATATTCGCTGTGCACTTCCTTTTGCATAAGGGACCATGTTTGCAAATTGATGAAGACATATGCCAAATGTTGGACGTGGCCGTCCAGGAGGAGGAGGTTATTGAATATGGCTATATGCTTGAGAAAGAGTGTCCTGATTCTTCTCCAAATCATCAAGATCATGTTCTTGATGTAGACATCAAGAATTGCGTTGAAAAGGAGACTCATGAATTGGAAAGCATGTCCACCGAGGGTGATGAAGAAGATCTGGACCCTGAGAGCCTCCAGGTGCTGCAAGAAAGGATGATGGAATATGGAGAATCTTGCAAGCATCTTATAGAAAAATATAATGCCAAGGATCTCTTCTCCCATTTAAATAAGCAAGGAGAGAGGCTCTATGAGATGAGATGTGAATTTAAAGAAAATCCTACTGTCACCCTTCTCCCTGAACTTTATTTCCAAAACTATGTGGTAGAAGCCTTGCATGATATTGTTAGAAGGACGGACAAGGAAGAAAAGGATTTGCAGCCTAGCTGACATGAAATAGATAATGAAGAATGGAATGATTCTGAGGATGATTGTAATAATCAGGCAAGTGATGAATTTATGGATGAGTTTTGGGCTGCTAATTGGGGAATTAGATATGATTATAGTAAGAATGAGAGCTCCATAGAAGCTTGGGTCCATAAGGATGAATCTGATTAAGTTGGGCCTCTCATTCAAAAGGGGGTACTCCATGAAAATCGAAGGATGTGGACACTATTTCTTCTCTTGAGATTGACGTCTGTGTCTTCTTCCACATCAATAAGGGGAAGTGGAGTATCAACAACCATCATTATGACGATGACCTTATTTATGATTCTGACAAGGAAGATGAGGTTGAGATTGGTGTTTCCTTTCTTCAAGGCACCACTTATAACGATATGCGTATTCATACCTTTGAAAGGGAGGATCATTGTTTTCCCTTGCACGAAGAATATCTGTTGGAAGCAATTGGCTGTCATTTCGACAAAGGCCCCATCTATGATACAGATGGTGACATTGATAGGGGCATTGCGCCCCCTTACCTTCTCCAGGACCCCAGGGGTATAATTGAGTTATCCATAGGCCATTGCTTCATCTCTTCTCATATCATCACTAATATTGGTGAACCCTTTTCCCCTCTTGAGTATGATGTTGAGGAAAAGCCACTCATTAGATGTATCCCTTCTTCCCAGTCATACCCTTAGGGTTGCGAGCACATAATCATTTCCCCTTTTGAATGACATCACCATATCGAGCAATCTATTTGTTGTCTCTCAATGTCCTTGCCCCCTTTTTCCTTCCCATCATGACCTTGAGGCTTGGGGCAACCAAGAAGCATGATGTTATGAAGAATGATCGTGATAGGGAGTCCTTGAGCTTGGTCATTCAATCATCAAATTTATGCTTGTAGGAAAGTCTTCGAGCCTCTAAATTGGTATCCTTCCCCTCATCCAAGACCTCTTTCTACACCATATGGATATCATTTTTTCCCGCCTCCCACTCGCATCATCATCCATATGATTGTTTGTATGTTGGCTTTTGGGTTTGTTCTATGAGTAATAATATAAGCAAGTATTCTCAGATTCAACTAATGATATGTTGGTTGCGTTGGCTTTATGATTACACTTAGCATTTGCTTGATGTAATATGCATGTTAGAGTAGGATGCATTGCATATTGGTTTTTTGCATTAGAACTAACATCATATTATGTTATCATGCTAGAGTAGGTGCATTTAGAATTAAATTTTATTTCTTGTTGATTTTACGGACTAACAAAAGCATGGGCGATCAAAGGACGCCATAAAAACATGCTGCCCTGTGTGCTTAATCTTTGATGTGCAGGTAACAAGTTTACGGTCCCAAGAGATTGCTGGTGTTCTCATGACCTCCCCATTCGAGTACATGGTTCGTGCACTCTACTGAGAGTTCATGTCCCAATTAGAGTTAGATGTTACCCACTACCAGTGGGTGACCCCTATAGGAGAATTTTTCTCCTAGATTTGTCTTCAGCCGATAGCCAACAACCCTTTGCAGCCACAAGATAACTCAATGTGCCACCATTCTCTGCCACCTGAGCTAGCTATTATGTGCTCTTGCCCATCTGTTACGATCATATGTTTGAAGGTGGGCCTTCAAACCCCAAAGGTATGACTCTTCATTATGTAATTGGGTGTTCATGCTTGCTTTCCTTGGACACATTTAGACATGGATTAGTGGGGGGAATTCAACAGAAAGAATGGGCTTGGTCTTTACTCTTGTTCCCATGTCCCAACTTGGTGGTTAGTCTTTTATCCTAGTCCCGTGGGATCTCCTTTATTGGCTACTAGCTTTAGGAGTGGCACTACATGGGAACAAGTGTACAAACCATATATATATCACTCCCCTTCGCTCATTATAACCCCTTTTCACACTTTTCCCAACCGGGGCCACATTTTTCCATTGGGTACAAAAGGAGTTAGCGTCCCCCTCCCCTTGTCCAAACTCTGGGTTGGGTCTGGAACGATGCCTCAGAGGTTGATGCAGCTAAAAAGAAAGTTAAAAGCATAATTTGACCACTTACAACAGGAAATGTACCACAAAATGCAAAAGATGGTTGGGAAATAAGAATTTAGCGCATGGGCTAAAGCCAAACATGAGCTCTACCCCCTTATCATTATGGCCATCACCCTGGTTCCTAGGGTCTCTATGTGTGCGACTTGCATAATTAAGGAACCCATGATTGTCCCATCCCCTGGTGGGCAATGAACTGCCCAATCTTAAGGGGGTAATCACTGCTTTATCATACACATTATGATCTCATCCCTTGGAGCCCCAAGCAGTTCAAAGAAAGAAAAATCAATAAAAGGCAAAAAGGCATATGAAGAAGGGTGGAAAAACAAACGCCAGGGTAACAAATGTACCACGATTGCTCCCTCCTACATTTATACACCCAATGTGTGGGCTTCCCTCATTATAGCTACCCTTGTACCATGGCATGTGGCTTGGAGCCTTCCCTGTTGCCCCACTCCATTCCACCATCATTTCACATGACACCTGCCATTTGACGGATGTACCATGGACCTGTTGCTCCCTTAGAGGTTGAAACCACCTAATAGGGTCCTTTATTAACCTCTCTTGTTGAGTAAGGAAACACCTGTACCTTCTAAAGCCCATTTGGAAGGGCATGCCACTATGAAGTGTCCACTTTTGCCCTTGGTTTGCAAGCTTATTTACTTAATTGCGCTAATGAATTGTTGTACTAGAAGGTGAGGAGACACATTGGATCTTATACAAGATTGCAAGTGGGTCTCCATTTGGACTTGGTCTTCCTATACGAGGTCTTAGCCCTCTAGAGATTCGTAATGGCACTTGTAGGGTGAACATAGAGAGCCATGGGCCCCCCTGCAGCAGAGCATTGATTGCCATGCCATGGGCTTCTTCAACACCATATATTGCTTGTTCATGCCCCAACCATACAAAGATGATGATGCACTTGGACCACGTTGCCTATTTAGCCGCACACTTGTGCCTAACTCTTGACAACTGATCCAGGACCTAGATGGGGTGTTGTCTCATCTTGAGAGACATGGGAGGGCATGTGTCACCATTCTAGCCCTTGTTGATGGAGCATCAACATGCTTGACCCAGTTGGAGACCCTTGAGACCATTGATTGTGCCCCACAACCACTTGGGAGCACCACAAATGTTTTGCTTGAAAACCAACGGGCCACCCCCTTGGTCATCATTTGGAGAGCCCTCCTCTTCATCATGGCACATGGAGGACTTATCTTGGCCTTCCAATGGCCCTCTGCACCATTATTTTATCATTTTGGCCTCATTAGGAAGGCTTATTTTATGTTTTTTGAGCTATTTGGTGGGCTTGTCACCAAAGTTATTGTTATTTTGCTCATTAGAATATTATTAGGGGCTCAATTAGCCTAATTAGGCTAAATCGAATTTCTAAAGGCTCATATAAATAAAAGAGAGCCTCATTTGTATTGGATCATTCATCACATTCTTGGATTAGGTCTTCTTGAGTAATTCACTTTTCTCCTTGGATGTTTATTGGAGACTCTTTCATGCATTTCGATATCTTTTCAGGCTAGTTCAATTTTATGCTTGGAGCCATTGTCTTGTCATTGGATTGGATATACCTCTTGTTATCTTTTAAGTGAATTTTGTTGAATTTTGCTTATGAATAATGTGTGGAAATTATGCAACTATATCTTATTTTTATGCCTTAATTATTAAATATCATTGTTGAAGATTGTTAGATTGCAAATTTGTGCATGTTACTCATTGATAACAAGTAGAAGGATGTTCCTAGTGGATTGCAATCTCTTTTCTTCCATGAAAGTCCATTGATCTTGGATGGGTAATTGTTGAATGATTGGTTTTAGGGCATCATTTTCAACCTCCTTGAGGAACGAATTAGTGCAAATTTCGAATCATAAAGACTCCATAGCCCAAGGGGAAGGCAATAGTTTGAGAAAATTTTGGTGATCACCCTTCTTCCTTTATCTTTTCCTCCCAAAAATTTCGGCGTTTCACTTGGACGACATTGCTAGGGCATCATTGGAAATATATTAGGGAGTTGATCTTGCAATTTCGCTTGGACCAACTTCTGCGCTGTTGTCTGTCCTAAAGATCCTCAAAGTTTCATGTGATTTCAACAGTTCATTTGTGAGATGAAGCCATCCCTAGCTCGGACACTGGAAGCCAATCTTGGATGTCATAGTGAAAGGTTTCTTGAGGGTTGTCTCTTATTAAAGCTTGATCATCTTCAACCCTTTTCTTTGTCCTAACTTGATCTAGGGTTTTGCTTGGAGGTTTCCCTTTCAAGATAAATACTAAAGCCTTAGGTCTTGTGTGGACCTAGGTCTTTCAATTTTAGCAACACATTCTTGGAGGCAATTGCTCATTTAAGAGAGCTTATTGAGAGTTCCTATTTCCACTTCAGGTATCTTGACTTTAGTTCTTTCAATTTTAGCAACACATTCTTGGATGCAATTGCTCATTTAAGAGAGCTTATTGAGAGTTCTTATTTCCACCCGGTATTTTGACTCTAGGTATACCTACCCTTATTTTAACATCATAAATCCCTAGATCTTGATTTCTACCTTTTGATCTTTCTTGGAGAGATGTTAAGCTTTATTAAAGCAAGATATCCTTATATTAAGCCTCTCTTTCTAATGAGCCTTGGAAATCACACCATACCTAGCCATTGATCCTATCATCCAAGTGATTTCCATTATATCCGGACTCCTACCATCGGTGAAATTCCATAAAGAGCAGGGGACATTGATTGGGGTGATAGTGGGTCCTTGTCACATTGTTGTCATTTGGTCTAGTAGTTGTCCCTTAGGTACCCCTCCTAGGACCCCTGCTAGATTGTGTGTCAACATTTTTGGTGCTGTTGTCGAGGACACGAGATGTGTGTCTTGTTCCTTTACAACAGCGTTGATATATCTTTTGGCGACTCCATTGGAAGAGCGAAGCCCTAGTTCTTCACTAAAATTTGAATTCAATGCTTGTAGGGTGAGGCAAGCATTTGTCAAGGCAACTTCATTCACCCTGGTGACTCCCATGTCATTAAGAGCCCAACAACTTGTTGACCGCATATATTCTCACCCTAGATATGGCAGGGGCCCTGCAGTGTCCCACATCAGAATGCATGAAGAATATGCCAATGTTCGATGGGGATCCACATTCTGTAGCCAATCATGTTGTAAGGTTCATAAGGTATGTTTCAAGGCAAAATATAACTCAACCTTGTGACAAATTGCTAAAATTGGCAACCAGGGCAAAACTTCATGTGGGTCATCTTATTCATGGCTAATAATATTTTTATTAGATTCCTCTCGTCGAGAGGTGTAGGATTGATATAAAGATCATCCAATTCCGATAAGTATTCATGGAGATATGAATTTATTTTGATTATGGAATTATTATCAAGCCGACCTACAACTCATGTAGGCTCAGAAGCCCAACAATCGCATCTATTCACCCACCAACGTTGTGTATAAATATAAGAGGACTTTTCCTCATTTAGACTCACTCATCTCATCACATCTCTCTCTCTCTACTGCGCAGATATGAGTCTCTTCTCTACTGCGCTGAAATGGGTCTTTCTCTCTCACACATGTGAAGCCGGAAGCTGTTGAATTTGAAGCTGCAACTGCAGAAGTAAAGATTGACTTGCGTGGCCTAGAAGATCTCCTCTTTGGAACTGTGCTGTAGGTTCATCTGAATCTCCTTTGAAAGCCGCAACTTTTGGTGGTGGAATGAAGTCAATCCGACGAACGGTTTGCAAGATATCGACTGCCCTAGTTTGAAGCCGGAAACTGCTGAAACTGAAGCTGCAACTGCAGAAGTAAAGATTGACTTGCGTGGCCTAGAAGATCTCCTCTTTGGAACTGCGCTGTAGGTTCATCTGAACCTCCTGTGGAAGCCGAAACTTTTGGTGGTAAAATGAAGTCAATCCGACTGTTGGTTTGTGAGATATGGTCTGCCCTAGTTTGATAATGAAGCCGCTAATGCTGATGCTACTGATCTAGGGTTTGCTACTGCTGATATGAATTAGATTTATTGTACTATTTCTCTCTGCTGAATTATTGAAGATAAAAGAAGATTTGATCAAAGGGTTTCCCCACACATTGTGGGGATTGTCCCTGGCTAGCCGCCACATCTTGTGTCTCTTGTCTTGGCTTGTTTTCTGTCGATCGTTTAATGTTCTATCTGCACTTTACTTTATGTACATGTGATTGCTAATCGGTGGAATATAATAAGAAAAAGAAGTAAACTGTTATAAGCATAGAACATACCATAACTTAACACAAATGGAATTGTTTGTCCTATCCATTGTCACAGATACTGATTGGCTTGAATTATGTGAACCTAAAAACATTTCTTATCTCTCAACATTGGTTGTGCACTTTTGCATAAAGGACTAGGTTTGCAAACTGATGAAGACATATGCCAAATGTTGGACGTGGCCCTTCGGGAGGAGGAGGTTATTGAATATGGCTATATGCTTGAGAAAGAGTGTCTAGATTCTTCGCCAAATCATCAAGATCAAGTTATTGATGCAGACATCAAGAATTGTGCTGAAAAGGAGACTCGTGAATTGGAAAGCATGTCCTTCAAGGATGATGAAGAAGATATGGACCCCGAGAGCCTCCATGTGTTGCAAGAAAGGATGATGGAATATGGAGAATCTTGCAAGCATCTTATAGAAAAATATAATGCCAAGGATCTCTCCTCCCATTTATATAAGCAAGGAGAGAGGCTCTATGAGATGAGATGCGAATATAAAGAAAATCCTATGGTCACCCTTCTCCCTGAACTTTATTTCCAAAACTATGTGGTAGAAACCTTGCATGATATTGTTCGAAGGAAGGACTAGGAAGAAAAAGATTTGTAGCGTAGCCAACATGAAATAGATAAAGAAGAATGGAATGATTCTGAGGATGATTATAATAGTCAAGCAGGTGATGAATCTATGGATGAGTTTGGGGCCACTGATTGGGGAATTGCGTATGATTATAGTAAGAATGAGAGCTCCATAGAAGCCCGAGTCCATAAGGATGAATCTGATAAAGTTGGGCCTCATTCAAAAGGGGTTACTCCATGAAGATCGAAAAGATGTGGACATTATTGCTTCTTTTGAGATTGACATCTGTGGCTTCTTCCACATCAATAAGGGGAAGTGGAGTATCAACAACCATCATTTCGATAGTGACCCTATTTATAATACCGACAAGGAAGATGAGGTTGAGGTTGGTGTTTCCTTTCTTCAAGGCACTACTCATAACGATATGCCTTTTCATACCCTTGAAAGGGAGGATCATTGTTTTCCCTTGCAGGAAGAAGATTTGTTGGAAGTAGTTGGTTGTCATTTCAATAAAATCCCCATCTATGATACTGATGATGACATTGATAGGGGCCTTGCCCAACCTTACCTTCTCCAGGACCCTAGGGGTATAGTTGAGTTATCCATAGGCCATTGCCTCTTATCTTCTCAGACCATCACTGATATTGATGAACCGTTTCCCCCTCCTGAGTATGATGTTGAGGAAAAGCCACTCTTTAGATGTATCCCTTCTTCCCAGTCATACCCTCACGGTTGCGAACACACAATCGTTGCCCCTTTTCAATGTCATCATCATATCGAGCAATCCGTTTGTTGTCTTTCCATGTCCCCAACCCCTTTTCCTTCCCATCATGACCTTGGGGCAACCACGAGGCATGGCGTTATGAAAAATGATTGTGATAGGGAGTTATTGAGCTTGGTCATTCAATCATCCATTTTATGCTTGCGGGAAAGGCTCCGAGGCTCTAAATTGGTATCCTTCCCCTCATCTAGGACTTTTTTCTACGCCATATGGATATCATTTTCTCCCATCTCCCTCCGACATCATCATCGATATGATTGTTTGTAGGTTGGCTTTTGGGTTTGTTCTATGAGTAATCATATAAGCAAGTATTCTTACATTCATCTAATGATATGTTGGTTGCATTAGCTTTATGATTACACTTAGCATTTTCTTGACGTAATATGCATGTTAGGGTAGGATGCATAGCATATTGGTTTTTTGTATTAGAACTAACATCATATTATGTTATCATGCTAGAGTTGGTGCATTTAGAATTATATTTTATTTCCTGTTGATTTTACGGACTAACAAAAGCATGGGTGATTAAAGGATGCCATAAAAATATGTTGCCCTGCGTGCTTAATCTTTGATGTGCAAGTAATAGTTTTATAGTCCCAAGAGATTGCTGGTGTTCTCATGACCTCCTCATTCGAGTACATGGTGTTGGAAATAATACTGAGAGGGGGGGTGAATCAATATTTATAGTTCAATAATTTTTCATTTCCCAAACAGATTTATATACGCTACTTCTGTGAAGTGAACTTGCGTGTACACACTACTGTGATTAGAGAAACCAACGTATACCCAGAGAACTTATGATTTAGTCAATTTATCATGTGTTGAACCTTAATCAGTGCATCAATAACTTGTTAAACAGTGCAGTAAAAACATAATAAACCATCACACATAAGCAACACACATGAACACCAAGATTTAAGGTGGAAACCCAATGTGGGAGAAAAACCACCTGCTGCTGTTGTCTCTGTTTTCTTTTAATATTAAGAAAATCTGTTTACAATCTTGTATTGGTGCAGACTCATACCAGTACGCAGGCACCCACCTATAGAAGGCTACAACCTTCTCTTGTTTTCCAGCTTCTATTGGAAGGTAGCTACAACCCCCTAGCTCTTGCACTAGCCAATGTGTTTACTAGTATGTAGGCGCCGACCTACAGAAGGCTATGACCTTCTCTCTTCCTCCAAGGACCACGTTTCATAAATTTTCACACTGGATGCTCCTGGTACACAACAATACAAATGAGGGTTTCGTTTCATCAAATTTTCTTATTGGACCCATCAGAACTTTCAAACTGCATCAACCAATAATCAGTTAATCTGAATAGTCAGATTGTTGTCACCAGAACATTGTGCTGAACCTAGAAACTTGCATCATCATTCAGAACCGGCTGTAACCTTAAAAATCATGCAGCAAAATGTATACACTACTTTACTGAACCCAACCTGCAAATATACGCTACTTCCTTTAACCAAACCTGCGTATACCTTCAAAATTACTGAAGCATAAAACTTGTAAATCAAGTATGAACCAATCAGCAATATACTGAACATTTACTGTCAATTTACAGAGCTTTACACAGGAAGTAGCAGAGATAACCCTTCTCACTTAGACAATCAATCAATCAGACACCAAACTCCTTATGCATTCAGTTTTACATTCAGATCTAAGAAGACTTCATTGACAGACAACAATAAAATAGTAGAATTGATCAGATAGATTAGTCATTTCTGAAGAATAGGCTTTTCCTTTGTATATGCTACTTGGAAGAGTAGAACCTGCGTGTATACGCGCTTTTACCGAGGTGAACCAGCGTATAGATCTGCAAATATTAACTCACAACTTTGCTGCTATTTTAGACTTTAGACAAACCCAGATCATGACATTTAAAGAATAAAACAGGTGTACGCAATTAGATCTAGCCCAACCAATATCAGATCATTCAATGATAAGTCATTTCAGGTCTCATGATCCTGATCCAACATTGAATTCAAGGTGCACAAAATATTTCAGATCAAATCACAAACATAGCCCCTGCAACATAAAATATACTTCAGATAGAAGTATTCTTGAGAAACCCTTTCACTTGCACACCTTGGCCTTTTGATCTTCTCCTCCTTATATAGTTTTTGGCCTTTCTCAATACCTTAGACCAAAACCACTTAGGACCCGTGGTATTCTTGGATGGGATCAAATAGTCGTTACTCTACTCAATATTGTGGGCTAATACCATGGTATTGACCCTTGGTATTCTTTACTCTTGAATTTCCTTGATTTTCCAACATGTACGCGTTTTCCTCTTGTGAAAGTGCGTGTATACGTATACACTACTTTTGTTCTGTGAACCAGCGTGTATACGTTGTTTTGACTAAGGGGACTTGTGTATACATCTTAAACTGCTTTACACCATCCTTTTCCTTCAACTTCTTCATTCTGATCAGTAGACCTTAGTTCCATCTTCCTATTCTTCTGTTACACTGTGAGTTGCCTTTTATCAAAACTGAATTGACCTGTGAGTGAGTTGCCATCAAGGACAACACTTGTATCATAATGCCAACACATGGTTCATGCACTCTACTGAGAGCTCATGTTCCAGTTGGAGCCAAATGTTACCCACCACCAGTGGGTGACCCCTATAGGAGATTTTTCCTCCTAGATTTGTCTTCAACCGATAGCCAACAACCCCTTGTAGCCACAAGATAGCTCAATGTTCGCCATTCTTCACCACCTGAGCCAACCATTATGTGCTCTCGCACATCTATTATGATAGTATGTTTGAAGGTGGGCCTTCCAACCTCGAAGGTATGGCTCTTCATTATGTAATTGGGTGTTTATTCTCGCTTTTCTTGGACACATTTGGACATGGATTGGTGGGGGAATTCGATGAAAAGAATGGGCTTGGTTGTATACTCTTGTTCTTTTGTCCCAACTTGGTGGTTAATCTTGTATCCTAGTCCCGTGGGATCTCCTCTATTGGTTACTAGCTTTAGGAGTGGCACTACATGGGAAACCTTGATTTTGGTTGTGTGGTCTCGCTTCTTGACACCATATATATCACTCTCCTCTGCTCATTATAACCCTTTTTCACACTTTTCCCGTCCAGGTCCACATTTGTCCATTGGGCCCACAAGGAGTTAGCGTCCCCCTCCCCTTGTCCACACTTTGGGTAGGGCCTGGAATGATGCCTCAGAGGTTGATGTAGCTAAAAAGAAAGTTAAATGCATAATTTGGCCACTTACAAAAGTAAATGTACCACAAAATGCAAAAGATGGTTGGGAAATAAGAATTTAGCGCATGGGCTAAAGCCAAACATGAGCTCTACCCCCTTATCGTTATGGCCATCACCCTGGTTCCTAGGGTCTCTATGTGTGCGACTTGCATAATTAAGGAACCCATGATTGCCACATCCCCTGGTGGGCGATGAACTGCCCAATCTTAAGGGGGTAATCACTGCTTTATCATACACATTATGCTCTCATCCCTTGGAGTCCCAAGCAGTTCAAAGAAAGAAAAATCAATAAAAGGCAAAAAGGCATACGAAGAAGGGTGGAAAAACAAATGCCAGGGTAACAAATGTACCACGATTGCTCCCTCCTACATTTATACACCCACTATGTGGGCTTCCCTCATTATAGCTACCCTTGTACCATGGCATGTGGCTTGGAGCCTTCCCTGTTGCCCCGCTCCATTCCACCATCATTTCACATGACACCTGCCATTTGACGGATGTACCACGCACCTGTTGCTCCCTTAGAGTTTGAAACCACCTAATAGGGTCCTTTAATAACCTCTCTTGTTGAGTAAGGAAACACCTATACCTTATAAAATGCATTTGGAAGGGCATGCCACTATGAAGTGTCCACTTTTGCCCCTGGTTTGCAAGCTTATTTACTCTATTGCGCTAATGAATTGTTGTACTAGAAGGTGTGGAGACACATTGGATCTTATACAAGATTGCAAGTGGGTCTCCATTTGGACTTGGTCTTCCTATACGAGGTCTTAGCCCTCTAGAGATTCGTAATGGCACTTGTAGGGTGAACATAGAGAGCCATGGGCCCCCCTGCAGCAGAGCATTGATTGCCATGCCATGGGCTTCTTCAACACCATATATTGCTTGTTCATGCCCCAACCATACAAAGATGATGATGCACTTGGACCACGTTGCCTAGCCGGCGACACACTTGTACTTGACACTTGGCAACTGATCCAGGGCCTAGATGGGGTGTTGTCTCATCCGAAGAGACATGGGAGGGCATGTGTCATCATTCTAGCCCTTGTTGATGGAGCATCGACATGCTTGACCCAGTTGGGGACCCATGAGACCATTGATTGTGCCCCACAGCCACTTGGGAGCACCACAAATGTTTTGCTTGAAAACCAAGGGGCCACCCTCTTGGTCATCATTTGGAGAGCCCTCCTCTTCATCATGGCACATGGAAGACTTATCTTGGCCTTCCAACGACCCTTTGCACCATTATTTTATCATTTTGGCCTCATTAGGAAGGCTTATTTTATGCTTTTTGAACTATTTGGTGGGTTTGTCACCAAAGTTATTGTTATTTTGCACATTAGAATATTATTAGGGGCTAAATTAGCCCAATTAGGCTAAATTGAACTTCAAAGGCTGATATAAATAAAAGAGAGCCTCATTTGTATTGGATCATCATCACATTCTTGGATTAACTCTTCTTGAGTAATTCACATTTCTTCTTGGATGGTTATTGGAGACTCTTTCATGCATTTCAATATCTTTGGAGGCTAGTTCGATTTTCTTCTTGGAGCCATTGTCTTGTCATTGGATTGGATACACCTCTTGTTAGCTTGCCAGTGAATTTGCTTATGAATAATGTCTAATGTGTGGAAATTATGTAACTAGTTATTTTTTTTATGCCCTAATTATTGAATATCATTGTTGAAGATTGTTAGATTGCAAATTTGTGCATGTTACTCATTGA
This sequence comes from Pinus tabuliformis, assembly GCA_031772625.1. NCBI lineage: Eukaryota > Viridiplantae > Streptophyta > Pinopsida > Pinales > Pinaceae > Pinus > Pinus tabuliformis. The sequence goes on along the minus strand of CM062804.1, from coordinate 542,623,810 downwards.
TAACAAGTAGAAGAATGTTCCTAGTGGATTGAAATCTCTTTTCTTCCATGAAACTCCATTGATCTTGGATGGGTAATTGTTGAAAGATTGGTGATAGGGCATCATTTTTCAACCTCCTTGAGGAACGAATTAGTCCAAATTTCGAATCATAAAGACTCCATAGCCCAAGGGGAAGGCACTAGTCTAAGAAAATTTTGGTGATCACCCTCTTCCTTTATCTTTTCCTCCCAAAAATTTTGGCCTTTCACTTGGAAGACCTTGCTAGGGCATCATGCGTAATCTCTTAGGGAGCTGACCTTGAAATTATGCTCTGACCAACTTCTGCGCTGTTGTCTCTCCTAGAGATCCTCAAAGTTTCACGTGATTTCAACGGTTCTTTTTTGAGATAAATCCACCCTTAGCTCGGACATTGGAAGCCAATGTTGGATGTCATAGTGAAAGGTTTCTTGAGGGTTGTCTTTTATTAAATCTTGATCATCTTCTACCCCTTTATTTGGCCTAACTTGATCTAGGGTTCTCCTTGGAGGTTTCCCTTTCATGATAAATACTAAACCCTTATGTCTCGTGTGGACCCGACCTAGGTATTTCAATTTTAGAAACACATTCTTGGAGGCAATTGTTCATTTAAGAGAGCTTATTGAGAGTTCCTATTTCCACTTCGGGTATCTTGACTCTAGGTATACCTACCCTTATTGTAACATCATGAATTCCTAGATCTTGATTCCTACATTTTAGGTCTTTCTTGGAGAGCCATTAAGCTTCGTTGAAGCAAGAGATCCTCATGTTGAGCCTCTCCTTCGAATGGGTCTTGGAAATTACGCCATACCTAGCCATTGATGCTATCATCCTAGTGATTTCCATTATACCGGGACTCCTCCCATCGGTGAAAGTCCGTAAAGAGTAGGGGACATTGACTAAGGTGATAGCTAAGTCACCTGACACGGGGATTCGGGACACGTAGGATTCGGGATTCGTGGTGTCGGATTCGGGACACGCTGACCCCCCGGAACAGGACACGTTATATATTATTTTATTAAAAAATATATATATATATAATATATTTAAAATATATATATATATATATATATATATATATATATATATAGATATTAAAAATTAGATATTATCATATTTCTTACACAAATTTTAATTAATGATACAAATTTATTGATTTCAAACATAGATCTTCATCTATAGCTATTAGCATGCATAGTAAATACAAAATTCAAATAAATGTCAGTGGTACTGGTCACATAAATGATAAATCTATTAAAAATTTAAATCATGATTCATAATTCATAACTGAAAGACAACTTACAACTACAAGATAGTAAGATAAACACACTGACAACTGTAGTTTTCTCATTAAGTCATCAAATCAAAATGTGTTACATAGGTAGTGTTGGTGCAATGCCAATGGCAAATAGAAATAGAAAATATAAAACAACTACAGGTATACAAGCCTCAAGACATCAATCAGCATCACTGTCCCCATCATCATGGTCCCCACTGCTCTCCTCTACATCCTCCTCCTCCCCTGTATCCATAGTCTCCTTTGCATCTGCTGGTATGGAGGCTGACCCCTCTAAGTCATCAAATCTAACAGGCTCTAGCACTGGATCATTAAGATCCATGTTGGCCAATGCCAACTCAACAATGGTGTCCAGACCCATATCATCAGGAACAGTGTTACTTGGGAGCGGGAGCGAAAGCGGGGAGCGGGAGCGAAAACGGGAGCGGGAGCGACATATTCAGAAGCTCTTGGTTTGGTGCTCTTGATTAAATACAAGTTCCATACCCTAATACATGACAAAATTCAATGGAAACATTGCAATCCCCCAATCCTAAAATCCTGAAAAACTGATAAGTCTGCTGGATTTTGAATGAAATCTAAAATTCTACTTTCTCCATATGAAATCCAATGAGGCCGGAACCACTCTCAAACATCCTGAGTCATTTCATGGCAATGTTAAAAATTTAAGTAAAAGGATGAAAATGAAGATTAAGGAGAATGTCACTTTTACTTTAAGAATTTAACATTACCATGAATAGCATATCAATACTAGGGCCTAGACTTGATTATGAAGCTGCCAAAATGCTCTACTCCTTGCTGCAACAGCACAAATCACTTACCAAATGAAAATATTAATGAGCAAACACGCCCTTTTCATACCCGCGCTGAGCTTAGCGAGTCCTGGAAACCGGACACGTGTCCTAAAATCGCGACACGCCCTCGGACACGACGTGTCCTGTGATTTGGACACGAATCCGGACCGAATCGTGTCGGATTCGCCGGATTCGGGATTCGCAGGGGGTTTAGGACGAATCCGGTTTCCTAGGGTGATAGTGGTTTTTTGTCCCATTGTTGTCTTTTGGTCTAGTAGTTGTCCATTAAGTACCCCTCCTAGGACCCTTGCTAGATTGTGTGGCAACGCTGCCCAAAAGCTGATGTGTAATTTTTGAAAGGAAAAATTGGATAAATGATAAAAAATAGTCAATATGATTGAAAATTTATGTGTAATACCGCGAGGTAGCACATCAAAGGAAAATAAAAAAATACTATGATGTATAACTATACGACAATAAACATAGATATAGACAGCAGAGAGACTTGCCATGGTCAATAAATAAGAACTTTGATGCTATATGGCGTAATCAAATATTTAGGCAATAATCTAGATTCTATAGATATATCTTAAGGAATTGAAACTTGAGGTGTTCAATTGCCCATGGTGAATTCAGTTACTGGGGGCGTGAAAAGTATAGTAATGAAGCCTTGATAAAGAATTACAGAGCATGTTGTTTTAATACTCACTTAAGCATCATGATTTATTGTTTACTAATAGGCAACACCTTCAAGACTGAGTATCATTAGGGCTGAAACAACAATTTTGTTAGATGAAAAATGTAACATGTTGATAGTCCAAAGTCGTATAGAGAAATGCTTCTTTTGAATTAGGGTTACAAAAGTTTTTGAGTATTGTTCAAGGAGAAGGAGTTTTTGGTTTTCTCATTTTGGGAAGAGATTGTAGTATTTAACTTGATTATTATATTGGATTGGACAATTGAAGATAGTGTGATAGTCCGAAAGCTCCAGTTAACAATTACACAAATGATTTGAAATTCAAAATGGTTGATGCAATTGAATTGCCTATTACATTACGTAGAAGAAAATATCTAAGTAGCTTTCCCATGGGCGATTGTAAATCAGCTCCATCTCTCTTACTTTCTGGTTAAACTTTCTGCAACCTGCACCTTACCCAATGTGGATACTACCTTGTACTTATAGTTAGTTGGCACCCTTTTGTGTTTAACTCATACTGACTCTGACAGCTCCTTTGCTGTTGTTCTGATTGCCTGGTACATGAAAGAACCCCAAAGAAGCCATTAAAAACAACAAAGAGGATACTTTAGTACATTAGGGCTATAGTTCAATTTGGTATACAATGCAGTGCAGGGGAATCTCCCATGTTGGATGGATTTACAAATTTCAAATAGGTTGATGACCTTGATGATTAGAAGCTTACTACAGGCTGTGTCTTCCATCTTTTGGATTTGGGCATGTCACTTGGGCTTGCAAGAAACAGAAGGCCCCTTCTCTTTCTTTTGTAGAGGTAGAGTATTTAGCAACAATTTGTGCAAGTCGAGAAGTTCATAGGCTTCATCAGATCCTTTTAGAGTTTGGATTCTAGTAGTAGCATTTGACCACTCTGTTGTGTGATAGCATAGTGCCATTTAACTTGCAAAAGAGCTTGTTCAACATCAACTCAACAAGTACTTTTACTTCTTCAAGACTACATCTTTGAAGTGCTCCATTGTTGTACAAATGATCAAGTTTGCTGATTTCTTCACGAAGTCCCTCATAGAAGCAAAGTTTAAAGCTTCGGTCTATGTGAAGTGTTGAGGAAGTTGTCACTGAAGGGGATAGATTTTAATGCCTCCTTTCTCCTCTTGTCACTGTGTAAATACTAAATCCTTTGGTCCTATCCCCCCTTTTACTTGGGGGGGGGATGTTAAGTTATTTGACACTAGGAGCTAGTTAAGGTCAACTTCGTCTAATGTAATGTTAGGTTAAAGTGTGCATTTAGTGTGTTTCTTTAGTGTGCTTTTATACTTTACTAATTCATCGAGTCACAATCATGCTCTACACATAAGGCGATTGGATGGTTCAAACATCTACTTGTGGTTAATGACATGATCTGTGGCTTAATGCTCGAGTGGCCCATGATCAATTTTAAGAGCATGGAGGGTCATTTGATGATTATTACTTTTGAGAGATGTTTATCCAATCTATTCTTTTTGCATAATTAATTGCCTTAGGTGGTCATGTTGGCTATGGCCATGAATTGTTTTCCTCATTTAGCGTTTTATGTTATGAATAGACTTGTGGGGCGATAAAAAGAAATCAAAATGAATGTGGAAATAGAAAACATAACACAATACAAGAGAGACACATATACACATGGTTCACTTGATATGGCTTATGTCCATGGAGAAATGAGTCCTTTATTCCATCTATCAAAATGAAACTTGCAGCACATCACATCCACTACAACCTCCTGTTCACTCTCTCACAATATCCTCTCTTAGTTACAATGCTCTCTCACAATGCACAAATGCAATACAATGACCTCATAGAAAGAGGGTTGGCTTCTAGGGAGAAAAAAGCACCAACATAATTTCTATTGTCAGATCTATGACCTAACAGTGAACGATTCAAATTGACTATGAAATCACAATATTCTACAAGGCATTTTTCCCAAAAAATCCTCTTTGGGGATGCTGCCTCAAAATCCCTGCTAGGGTGAGGGGAGGGGGGTGGAGGGGGGGGGAGTGCTCCAAAATCTGCTGTCGCACCCCCCACCTGGGCTGCCTAGATACCTTGGCGACACTAGTGGGGGGAAAAGGCCCCCCACCCCCCAGTCAGGAATTGAGATCCAAGCGCGGCTGGAACAAGACCTCTGAATTAGAAAGATGATCATGCTCCACAACCAACATTTCAACCAGATAAAATATTGATGTATTGATCTTTGATCTGTGGCTGTGAGCGTTTTCCTTAAGGTGTTCAACTTGTGTGGTTTTGCCTTATCAAACTCTTGTATGACGAAATATAATTAAATTATCAAAAAATTGCATGAATAACAATAAAATAAATTATTTAAGGTATAAAATTGCCAAAGGAACCAAACAACCTAGGATAAAATCTATGTTAAAAAAAGAGGATCATATATTAACAAATCAAGACGAAGATCTAGAAGGCTCAAGAAATGAACATGGCAAAATTGAAATGCTCCCTAGAACCAGTGACATTTAAAGAAATCATTCACCTTAATATGTGAAAAAGTCTTGGGAGGAGTGAAGAATATGAAGTGAAAAATAATTAGTTGTTGTCAAAGGAAGAAGCAGATCATGGTAGAATAAAAAACATGAGAAACAGATCTTGTTATTTCTAAAATAGAGGTTTGTGTAATACAAAGCAAAGAGCGCTTGGTGAAAACCTTGTTATATATAACCTATGTTGCACGGGTTTCTGGTATGTGGGTACTTTGGGTACGTGGGAATGATTATCCGGTATGGCTAGAAGCTTTGTCCAAATTTACCAGAAACGTCAAGTTGGGAGCGACAATAATAAATAATATAATATATTAAAAATTAAAATTTAATATAATTAAAATTCGTAGAAAAGCTTAATACCTAGGTTCAAATTTGATAAGAGTAATTGAAGAAGGAAAGTCAGCGCCACATGCAAAAGTATTTATACATTCACTCAGCTCGTAAAAATACTATATTGCAAAACGAAAAACTAATTTCAGTTCAGAGAATATTCTTTTAACCATATATGTTTATACATTATTTTATATACAATAGTTGTAGTCTTAGAATGATCCTATAATGTTCTGTATACAATATGCCCATGACTGTACATAATTGAATATATATACATATATAATATTGTCAATCTAAAACGGAAGGGAGGCTGACGCTGAAGAGGTACTGCCCTCATACCCACCAAGGTTGGCAGACTCCATGGCCATCTGCCTTCTTTTCTTGTAGCTTGCTTTGAAGCAGGCTTGTCGAAGACGTTTGGTTCTTTCTGCAAGTTCAATGCCAGGCATTTCTTCCATGAGTCTCTTCTGTTCCTCCAATATTTGCACAGTGTTTCTCAACTGTGCGTTGCTCAACCCTTGCGGCCTCCATTGTTCTTTCCTAGCTCCTACAAAAGCAATATTGGTTTCAATATCATGTTAAAATTTCAATCAAATTCTTAGGGTTTAACATTAATACTTTTATTACAAAATTACCAGAAAATTTCAATCAAATTCTTAGGGTTTAACATTAAAACTTTTATTACAAAATTACCAGAGCCATTGTTGTTAGAGTATGCATGTTACCTGGATATTGTGAATGAGGCTTTCCAGACTTTTCATCTTGCAATGAGGCCAACGTGGGATGCTGAATTCCCTGCATCTTTTCTTTAGCACTGTAAGACCAACTTTCAACTCCTTTGCGGCTTGAGTTATTGGTATATTGAAATAATGAGAGAGTTCGCTTAGAGCCTCGTTGATGACTAACGATGAGTATTATTGTTTTTCTGTTAACTCGATTCCATGAGGTATTGATATAGCTGGGATCGTCGCTGATTACTGATGGATTACTATTGACATAGACTGCATTGGGAGCTTCAGCCATGGCAGGCAAGTTATAGAAAGTAGGGAAAGTGTATTCCATGGCTTCACTTGGCATATGATTGGGCGTGAAATGGTGATGAATGGGAGCCCCCACAGGGATGCTCCTCGATGAATGGGAGCCCCCACAGGTTCCCGATCAACGTTCCCAGGCGAAACAAACACCGGAAACCCCTCATTCTAGACCGCAAAGCTCCCGTAAAGCTCCAACGTTCCTGTAGGAGCTCCCGACTGTTTTGGAGCATTTCGTACCAGCTCCCAAGCTCCCAGGAGCGCCGGAGCGTGGGGTACCTCCTCTCCAAGGGCTGGGAGCGGTACCCGTGCAACTATGTATATAACCCTCATTATTATGGGATACTCCGCTAGGAGAGACTTGAGTACTTACCGATAAATATGAACCCAAGATATATCAAGATCTTATTATGTTAACATTTATAAATATGGGAACTCTGCTAGGTGGCGATTTCTTGCTTATTGTGGGAAATACCCTGTGAATGCTAAAAAAGGGAATTCTTAAAGACAAAATGGCAGTATTACAAATTTACTATATTTGGCACATTATTAAATTTTAGTGTAAAATTCTATTGCCAAGGTAAATGACATGAAAGATTCATTCCTAGATGTAATGTATTATGTTGATGGTAAGAGGAGACAGATGACATACTTAAATAGGATATAAAGAGGGTAATAATGATTATAATAATAATTGTCATGTGGAAGGCATGTTGGCCAAGGAGATCACGAGTTTGAATTCATGTGGGTCCATCAGGGTTAGGTGTGCATGTTGTCCATTGACAGCGTTTAATCTGAGCATCATTCACAGAATGTGAGATGCCCAGTGGATTTCCCTGAGCAAATTTTTCATGGAAAAAATATAAAAATAAACAATAATAATTGCTGGACACATATCAATGCCAAGATAATTAGACAAAGCAGATTAGTTATATGAAATATTGCTTTATACCAGTACAAGCAAGTCAGCGAGCCTCTCATGCAGTTGTCATGGGTCCTCCTAGCACAGGTCCTCTGCCTCTTTCTCTCTCTCTCACGCACACACACACTCACACACAAACACAGTTATCAATGTAGTCAAAACCACCTGGTTTTAATCTGTTTTTGGGGTAAGCTAGTTCAGCCTCAAATGGGTCAACTCACTGGTTTAAGGTTTGAATCAACTGATCTTGATAGGTAAATTGTGCGTCCACTGTCCACTTGTGGTTCATTCAACCTTAAAAGTCAAAAAAAGAAAAAGAAAAAACCCTAAAAAATCCCAATCTCGTTTGTCCAATTGGCCTAGTAATGTTTTCCACAACCAGTTTCCTTTTAGGAATTGTATTTAATGTTGACATTTGCTTTCCCTTTACATTTTACTTTCATTGAAGTTAACTTTTGACTTTAAAAGTTAAAAGTGGGATCCTCATTTCAGGATGTTTGGTATGGGACTAGAGATATTGAATTTCACAAAAAGAAAATAGAAATTGGGGTGTTTCTTAGCTTTCATCACGTTGAACAACATTTTCAACATCAACATATATGCAAAACCGAACCCTGTGTACCCCTTTCTCTTGCATGCCCTGAGCCGGGAATTGTGGAATTATAAGATTGAAACCTAGAAGGGGAATATGCTGCTCAATGATGCCCATTGACTGAAACGTATAGGCTACTCAATGGTGCCAATGAATTGAAATCTATATGCTATCTAATGGCACCAACTTATTTGAAACATCAAATTACAGCTACTGTTGAAGCCATTCAACGGTAAGAAGCTAACTTCAGATTCTTGGACCCCATAAGTTGGTCAAATGAGCTAGACTTCAGATGAGTTACGTACTCATTTGATTATAGTATGATGATTTTTGGAATCTAAAGGCCATTCAGTGTAGAAAATCCACGAAAATTCTGCTTCTGCTTGAGTGAACAAATCTGAAACTAACTTGTAACCCAAGACACAGAATTTTCTCTACTTAATTTGCAGCGAAATCAGAACAGAAATAAACACAGTCACACGATAGCAAAAACACAATATTTTTCTAGGGAACCCAACTGGGAAAACCCTCTGCTAGCTGTAGAAATTTTATTGACAAAGTTGAGCAAATAGAATTAATTACAAGGCAAATTGTTTCACTTAGAGAACAAGGCTGTTCTCTCTGCTGACACTTAGCTGAAACCTGCTTGCAACAACCCTGTCCTTAGCTCCTAAATCCTTGCGCTGGCCCTGGAAATTCCTCCTATTTCCTAGCGCATACCAGCAAGAATTTTCTTTGCCAAACACTGTGTATAGGCCTCTCCTTCACGCTCTTCCTAGCTCTGCTAGCTCACACACAAAACTCGTGCTCTCTATTGTCTTGTCTCACCAACTCGTGCTCACAAAACAACAAATCAATTCTGTGTCTTTGTCCTCCTTATAAGCTTTTTGAATTAGCTAAAATTGGCAAGTTTTATTTTTAGAAATCGAACTTGTGATTGATGAGTTAACTGACTCATGTAACTCAATTAGTCTCAATTTAGAACTTGAGACTCTTTACCTGTCTTTTTCCCAATTATAACTCGCACTAGAAGACAACAAACTGAGCCTCCCACTAATCGCATGAGTTAAACTACTTCATGCACTCATCCTAATTTTTAGGAACTTGTCCTAACTTTTAGGAATTTGTACTAATTTATAGGAACTTGTGCATGCTAAGGACAACACTGCTTGTGGTCTCTTTGACTAAGGTGCAAGTCAAAGAAGACCTTCACTTGCTACTTTTCAACACTCCTTTCGAGGAAGGTGCTTCTGAAAGAACCTCGTCCACTAGGATTTGTCTCCAATACTACTACCTGCTCCCTTTGAACTAGAAGACTTCTTGCTTTCTTTTGCGGATTCTGATCTGAAGACCTGTTCTTTCCCACCATGCTCTGCGAGTCTATCACTTCAGTCATAAGTGCCATGTACCTTGTGTATATCCATGGCTGCTTACTCCAGCTGAAGGTGATACTGGAAGATCCAACTCTATCTTGATCTCCATTAAACAAATCCTTTACCCTCTTGGCTCGAACTCTTCCTATATTGGGAGGCACTGAATAAGTGGCTGCCTCCACTCGCCCTGGGTTATGCTCCTCATCATCCTGTTGGTCAGCCCATCTGCCAACTAACGTAGACTCAAACTGAGATACTGGCTGAGGCTCTGTCTTGAGAGCTCTATCTTGCTCTCGCTCAATCACCACTTTTCTACTCTGAGCTCTCCCTGCCTTGCTGCTCAAGGCTGCACCTGTCTCTATCTGGAACTTGTAGAGATTCTTCTTCCTTACACCTATTTGCTTCTTACATCCATAAGCTAAGCGTTGGAGGTAAGCCTTACCTCTGCTGAAGATGACATCATACAAGATTTTGCTTTAATCCTAGAACATAGAGGACATCTCTGAGATGAAGAGGATTCCCTGACTCCCTTTGAAAGCTGACAATACCAACTCCTCTAGCTACATACATGCCATCATCTCCTAGTTCGATCTCAAATTGCATGTCCTTCTCCTTCAGGTGGCTTAAACTCTTCTTGTTCTCGATCATGTGGAATGATGCTCTTGAATCAATATACCATACATTGTTGTCTGTTGAGCTTGCCATGCAAGCTATCAATGAAAAATCTTTCTCAAATTGGGCAAAAAATGCATCTACCTCCATTGATGCAGCTACATTATCCTTACCAGACTCCTCCTTTCGCTTAGGACACTTAGTGGTAGAGTGTCCAAACTCATGGCAATGGAAGCACTTGATCTTGCTTAGATTCTTCTTCTTGCTCCTTTGACTGGACTCAGCCTCTTCTTGGCCCTTCTTGCCCTTGGCCTTGCCTTCCAGGGCAAGGTTCTCTTCGTCCACTGTTGTAACTGATCTACCATCTCTAGTCCTTCTCTGGATCTCTTTCGGAATGCAGTCAGTCCAAAACCTTTCTCAATTGGGAAAATTTTCTCTACCATTGAAAACATCTTAGAAACCATACAAAGACTTGTGAAGTACCAGTGAGGCCAAACTCACAAGGTCATGATCAGACACAATCACGCCCACACCACCCAGTTCATCTCGTACTCGAGTGAACCTTGACAAATATGTGACGATGGGCTCATCCTTGCTCATACAGATGCTCCTCAACTTATCCTTAAGAGCAAGCTTCTTGGTATCACTAGTACTCTGATATAATTCTAAAATAGTTCTAAACTTCTCAAAAAATGTCTTCTTCTCATGGATATGAGGAACTATATGATCTCTAACCCCTTTTAGAATAATCCTCGATGCCTTGATATCATTCTTAGTACATTGGGTTAACTGTTAGGGATCTTGTGGTGGTGGCATAGCTTGCTTCACAAATTCTCCCATCCATTATCCTCAAAAACTATCATGATCCTCCCTTTCCATGGAACGAAGTTTGATGCTTCCTCTAAACAGTGATCTGCTCGCAATCCTTGGTATACCATCTTGCTTCCCTAGAGAGCTCTCCAACACTTGCCCACTAACGGCCTTTTTGTCCTTCACAAGAAGCTGTACTTAGGGCTCAAATAAGGGAACTTCTAACCAATGTTTTACAACTCGGACTCGGACTCGGACTCTGCCGAGGATCGACTCGGACTCGGACTCGGACTCGGTAATGACTCGGCCGGCTCGATTTCAATGACTCGGTCGTTGTAAAAAATACATTAAATATTTATTTTTTTTATAAAAAAACATAATTTTAAATATTTTAAACATAATTTTAAAGATTTTCATTCAAGTTTCCAAACACACAACATTATAATATACATGGAAGACAACATATGATCAAAGTAGGCTCATGAACCAATCCATTATATCAAAATGGTACGGTGTACCCAATGGCAATAGTAAATACATAGTCAACTGTAGTCTGTCATACATGATCAAAGACTCAAGAGTCAAAACAAAATACAAATAACCAAGGAGGCTAGTAGCTACTGCCAGAGGAGCCAAGATCATCTCGACCAATCTCTGGATCATCATCATCAGAGTCAGACAAGGGGCCCATGGCTCCTCCTCATCATCATCGTCTCCAACTGCAACTGTAGAAGTGGTGCCAGTACCACTAGGCTGTGCAGCAGATGCAAGCTGAGATAGAGTACAAATGCGGCTGCGCTTCTGTCGTGGCTGAGCAGAGGAAGCACCTACAACTGGAGTCCTACTAGCTGGCTGTGAGACTGAGGCTGGTGGATTGGGATCTGCATTCAACTGAACACGCTGCAGTGGATCTCCAACATCAATTTCATCAAGATCCTCATCAGGATCAAACTCTGGTAGACGACTCTCCACTACCCAATCTGATGTTGGATCAATGTCTTCCAACACAATGGGATCTGAATCAGGTCTTTTGTTCAGCAATTGGTTCCGTCTGAGCCGAAGGTTGTATTGGACAAAAACTAGATCATTCAACCGTTTTTGCTCCAAACGGTTTCTCTTCTTTGTGTGAATCCTCTCAAAGACAGACCAATTGCGCTCACACCCAGATGCACTGCAAGTTTGACTCAAAATACGAATTGCAAACCTTTGCAATTCAGGGCACTGGCCACCAAAGGCCTCCCACCATTGTGCTGCAAAAAACATAGGAGTGTAATGAATTATGAGTTAGATGAAGGCTGAAGCTCAACAAAATTACAAATTATATCTAACTTTCAAATTATAAATGATTTAACAAACTTTAATAAAAAAAGTAAAACCATTAAGAAATTGAAAATTGAAATTTTTGTTTACCTGGCTCATCTGCTTCTCTTGCAATCTTTGCTAGGTTCTTCCCAAAGGTACCTGTTGCATTGCTGAAGGATGTGACCTGCTGATGTATCAGCAGCTGATCAGACTCCGATGGGACCATGCGCTCAATGCAATCAACCAGTCCATCTCTGACCTCCCCCCTCAAAGCTCCTGACTCCTTAGCTTTATAATGATACCGTGGGTTCAAAAAATACCCAGCTGCATGTATAGGGCGATGGAGTTGATTGTTCCATCTTTCATCAATGATTGCCCAAATGGGCCCATACTTTGCCACTCTATCCTTGTATGCTGTCTTTATTTGCTCCTTTGCTTGATCCATAGCCTCATAAATGAAGCCCATAGCCAACCTTTCCCCATCCACCAACCGCAACACCTTAACTAGTGGCTCAACAAGCTTCACAATCTCTGCTGCCTTTCTCCAAAAAGTTTCATCATGGACTTTCCTTTTCAATTCTCTGCCTTCTGGTTTGTTAGACCAACTGCTTTGATTCCATTCATCACTAGAAAACATCTTTTGCAAGTTTCTATGTTGGGAAAGCATAGATTGCAATGTCAAAAAATGTGTAGCAAATCTAGTGATGGCAGGCCTAATGATATCCTTGCCTCCAGTGTGTTTCCTCATGAGACTCAAAACCAGTGTATGATTGTAGATAAATTTTGTTATGCTTTTGGCATTATCTACAGTGTTTCTGACCCAATCTAATTTTCCAATATCCTCAAGCATGAGGTCTATGCAATGTGCAGCGCATGGGGTCCAAAAGATGGTCTTATGTTTTTCCTCTAACAGTCTACCAGCAAGAACATAGTTAGAGGCATTGTCTGTGATGATTTGAACAACATTAGCCACCCCCACACCCTCAATAACCTCATCCAATAGCTGAAACAACAAGTGGCCATCTTTTACCTTATCAGATGCATCAACTGATTTTAAAAACATGGTTCCCTGTGGGCAGAAGGCAAGAAAGTTTATGATGGTACGGTTTCTTTGATCAGTCCATCCATCTGACATGATGGTACACCCTGTTCTTGCCCATGATTCCTTGAAATCTTGCAAATACTCATTAATTGATTGAATTTCTTTCTGCAAACGAAACCCCCTTAGCTCTTGCATAGTAGGGCCTTTGAAGCCTTTTCCAGCAGCATGTATGGCCTCAAACATAGGCTCATAATATGGTGAACGAGCAGCATTAAAGGGGATATCAGCATCATACCACCATCTAGCTATGTAGTCACAAGCAGTCTCCCTCAATTCTTTCTTTCAATGGTCATCTAAAGTGGGCTGAGCAAGACCTTTACTAATACTAACTTCAGGACCATGTGCATCTGATGGAGAGGAGCCTGAGTGAGTGAAAAAACTTTTGATAGTCCCATCACCCTTCATTCTACCCTTTCCCTTATCTTGAACAGAAGCAAAAGAGGGAGGAACATAACGGAAAGGGTTTGATGCATCAGTTTGAGGGATAGAGGAAGAACCCTCAAACTCATAGTGGGGGTTGGCAGCCATCATTCTTTGTATCTCCCTCTTCCTCCCAATTTCAGCCTGTATCTCTTTTTGCCTAGTCTTTTCTTCTTTAAATTTTTCAAAGCTTTCCAACAAATTCTTTCTAATCTCCCCAATTTGATCAGATTGACATGCAGTAATATTGCCTTTAATCCCTGCCAAGTGTTGTTTCAGCCTATTAATCCCCCCAGGACCTTCCTTAATTTTCCTATGGCAAAACTTGCAACACATCTGATTATCAACCATTTCAACATATGCCCAAGCAGGATCTTTTGCTCTAGGTGCCATTTTTTGACTAGGAAAACAATCTGAAAATGAAAAAAAAAAAAAAATTGATTCAATGTTCATTTATTTGACAAAAAACACTCTCTAAGCTTTCTTGATATGCAACTAAAATTTACTAAGTAAAAACAGATTTGTAAGGGTGGAAAAAAATACCTCCAGGCACAAACTGCCTCCTCAAGCTTGCTCCAAAAATCAGCTCCTCAATGCTGCTCCAAATGGCTGCCCAAGAAGCTCCTCACTCCAGCTACAATGCTCCTCCAAGACTCCTCACTGCTGCTCCAAAACAAGCTCAAGAACTGCTCACTAACTCTCAAAGAAGACTCTCACTCAAATGCATAAGACTGCTGTGAGTGAAATGAGAGCATTTGGCTGTCTTAAATAGAGTTTGGGAGGGGGAAATGGACCCCAAAAGCATTAAACAAATCACAATAACCCTTTAGAATCCACAAACCCTAACTAACTTTACCAAAAATCAGCAAAAAATTGATTTTTTTTTTATTAAAAACGCTGCCCAGCCGTCCTTTCTATGACTCGGCCGAGTCAATACGGGACCCGGCCGGGTTGACCGAGTCAGCTATGACTCGGCCGAGTCATTGGCTGACTCGGCCGAGTCATAGCTGACTTGGTCAGCCGAACCGGGTCATGGGCTGGGTCAATAAACTGGGCATTGAAACGGCCGTTTCCGTTTCGGTTCGGCCGTTTCGTAAAACATTGCTTCTAACAGCCCTCCAACCTGCACTCAAGCTGCCCACCAAATCTATCCAATCTGGACACCACCACTTAGCAATTACATCAACATGGAAGACACATACATACCTCAGAAAGATGACTTCTTTCTGCCTTCTCCTTCTCGGCCCTGTGCATAAACTCCTATGAATTTAGGCCCTGGTTAGGGCTTGATGACAGTCCATGTCAGCCCTCCAATTCTGGCCCCAAAACTCCTCAGAAAACTGCGCTATACCTTCTCCACTAGGCCTTCCTTTCTGCGCTATCACTCGGCCACCTTTATACTGCTGTTCCAGCACTTAGAGACCTTAGACCAGCCTCAACCTAGGGCTCGGCCATACCTGTAATATTACAGAGATGCTCGGCCTGCTGTACAGAGAAATAACAATAAAAAAACTATGCACCGAAGCAGCCCAGATCTGCTCCTCTTCAACGCTGCGGCTACCACAGGTGTTTCTCCAATGATGAATTGATCTTGTGATGAATGAATCACCTTATGCTGGTCTTTATTCTGTTCCTGGCTCTGATACCATGTAGAAAATCCACGAAAATCCTGCTACTGCTTGAATGAACAAATCTGAAACTAACTTGTAATCCAAGACACAGAATTTTCTCTACTTAATTTGCAGTGAAATCAAAACAGAAATAAGTGGTCACACGATAGCAAAAACACAATATTTTTCTAGGGAACCCAACTGGGAAAACCCTCTGCTAGCTGTAAAATTTTTATTGACAAAGTTGAGCAAATAGAATTAATTGCAAGGCAAATTGTTTCACTTAGAGAACAAGGCTGTTCTCTCTGCTGACAGCCTGACACTTAGCTGAACCTGCTTGCAACAACCCTGTACATAGCTCCTAAATCCTTGCGCTGGCCCTGGAAATTCCTCCTATTTCCTAGCGCATACCAGCAAGAATTTTCTTTGCCAAACACTGTGTATAGGCCTCTCCTTCACGCTCTTCCTAGCTCTGCTAGCTCACACACAAAACTCATGCTCACAAAACAATGAATCAATTCTGTGCCTTCGTCCTCCTTACAAGCTTTTTGAATTAGCTAAAACTAACCCATGTAACTCATCTAGTCTCAATTTAGAACTTGAGACTCTTCAGTCTTCACTTGTCTTTTTCTCAATTATAACTCGCACTAGAAGACAACAAACTGAGCCTTGCACTAACTGCATGAGCTAAACTGCTTCATGCACTCGTCCTAACTTTTAGGAATTTGTCCTAACATATAGGAACTTGTGCATGCTAAGAACAAGACTGCTTGTGGTTTCTTTAACTAAGGCGCAAGTCAAAAAAGACCTTCACTCGCTACTTTTCAACATTTAGAACCTCAATATTTATATATCTTCTCTTAGAGTTTTAATTTTATGCATGTCGAAGTTTATATCTTGATGTAATTTTGCTATTTGCACCCTTGCATTGTAAATAAACGGACTTTGCATATTTGGAGGTTGTGAGCCCAAATATGCCCGTCCTAGTAGAACATTTTAGCCCAATGTTAGTCATAAAGTTATATTTTGTAATTGTCATATAGTCTCCAAGAAATAAGTGATGGGGTCAATGGAATCTTGGAAATATATTATAATCTGATGATGTACTTATTATCCATTGGGTCATGAGTTCTATATCATGATATCAGTTCCTAGTTAGGAAGACTTAACATCTGGTTGAATGGATTCTGGGGCTTCCATTGTATGTCAAACGGTTATAGATGGATATTAAACATCATTCTTTCAAAAACATATTAGTCTCCCCAGGGGTTGAAGGTTTTAAAATGCCATAAGACTTGAGGAAGGTTGAGAATGGTGCATTTTTCATGAGCCTCAGGAGGATGGGTGGTGCAGGATGAAGATGTGCATTGAGGAGGTGGGCAAGGAAAATGTGGTCAAGTTTATTCTTCCAAGGAAAAACTTGCAGGGCAATGCAAAAGATGCTTCCCCACATTCATAGCTGGCATCCTTGATGGACTCATCAGTGTAGAATAATGTTCCTAACCTAGGGGGATGTGAACTGGGCACCTGCTGCCACAGGCTAACCAAATGCCCAACAATGTTGATGACAACTGCTTGAGCTAATCTCATCGACTAGAAATATGGTCAAGTTATAACAGATGTTGCTGCTAATAATGCATTCGCAAGGGATATAATTGAGTATGGCCCAATTTTTTTTAACTCTTTCTGCTGTGTGTGTTAGTATTTGTACACTGGCCTTTATGCATATGCACATCACATTAGATGTTGTACAATTCCTGATTTTTGTACTATCAACATTTGATTCAAAGTAACCGGAAAATCAAGTGATTTTATAGACGAGAACATGCAAATAACATATATGCTGATTATAAGTGAATTACATGCTTTGTATAGTGATTTCTGAGGCTGGTCACTGGTAGACATGGGTCCTACAGCAAGACATTCGGGGGATTCCCCCATTATAGGAATGGGAACACCCTTTTATTAATGGGCCGTCTCATGTCCTATAGAGAACTACCCAGAGCCCAATGTTCATTATTTTATTTAGTAAAAATAGTTACAAGAACCAATCCATCGAATTCTGATATAAGAAACTCTAAAATATGGAGATTCTGCACCCCTTAAGCTGCTTTTGTTTCCCATAGAGGACCACCCAAATGCTAACAGTTGCATTTTCATTGAACATTTCAGAAAATCAATTACCAGCGCTAATCCATCGAATCTATATGTCAATAAAGGGATAAATCATAACTATTATAATCAACGCCTTTTATCCAGACATAAAATTTAAAACCCCAAAGAAAATTTTTGTTTAGTCAACGTCGTTCTCTTTTCTGCACTGGTGTGAGAAAGCATGGTATTTATGTTTCAGAGGTATATTATTTGAGCCTTGTAATTTACTTAAAAAACTGAGCTGTAGTGTTCTTTGTAAAATCAAAATATATATTATAAAGTGAGATACTACAGCTTATTAATGTTTCTGTTGGAAACTATTTTTCAGGATGCTGCTATGAGATCTACTATAAGACAATGATGAAGAAAGTGGAACGGGAACAGCGGCAAGCTAGTAGTGAATGACTGCGGAACTGAACTTAGCCTTGGATTTTATCTATAATTGTTGATGCAGATTGAAGGTTTTTGTGGCAACAACAATAAATGTAATGGCAGGGTATTGTTAATTCCAATTGGCATTGCCTATACTTGGGGATGTATAACTTTCGACAGTTGAAACTTGAAAACTATCCATATTCCTTAAACTGCATGCTAGCTATTTTGATTTCTTGTATGAAACCATCAGTAGATTCTTTTACCGATGTGTATCTGAAACAATTGAAATTTTTCGAAATGTTTTAATCTAGCAAAGCTGAAACATAAGTTCCATGTTTAACGTGCCATTGTGCTAACAACCCAGCTTAGATGTGTTTCAAATAATAGAGAGGACACTGGATATCAATATGCTATACCAAAGTTTAGTAGTTCTACTTTTTCAGTTACCGTGTTTAATACGAGCAACTATGCATTTTATGATGATAAAATTGGATGGAAACTGGGAATCCTGAAGTTAATGTACTCCAAAAGAAATAGGCTTACGAAGTTCTTTCTCTACATTTTGTAAAAACAGGCATTAAAGACTCTTGTTTCTGATTTATTAAATAGAAGCCTATGGCTAGTTACAACCTTTTTGTCACACGAAGTGGTGTTTCCACTGTTTAAATATGTGGCTGTTCTCTGCGGTCAAACCATAGGTGTTCCCCATCGGTAGTTAAAATTACTAAATAATGATAGCAAAACTGAGTATAACTTGAAACCAAATGCCAAATGAACAAAAGAAAAGAGTAGAAGTGCCATGTTAGAGTTTGCTAAATATTTTTCGAAAGGCTCTGCTATGCAAAACTATGTGGAAAGCAATCATGGGTATGTCTATTTGGAGCAAGGCCATTCGTGCTAAGTACATGGAAAATAAAGATATGTCCTACTGGGTTAGGGAAGACAGCATTGGATCCTATCTCGGCTCTGCAATTTGGAGAGGATTCAGGAAATTGGAGCCTTTCTTCAGACAAAATCTGATCTGGAAATTTCAGACCGGTTCTAAAATTATTATTGGTTGGGATGAATTTGCGGGAGCGGCTGGAAAGATCCAAATATCCTCTCAGTTACTAAGATCGTTGCACAACAGGGGTATTTTTTTCTGGGTCAGTGCCATCCGAAAATGGGATGGAGCAATTCCAATTTGGAAATCAGCGACAGATCTGCGCCTCAGTGATGATCTGGCAATGCAATGGAATTCTATCATAACATTGCTGAGGGCTCATGGCATATATCGCTCTGCGGATAAGGACTTCCTCATTTGGAAGGGACATGGTGGCTCCTCGACTGTATATGTCAAACATATATATCAACAACTTCTAATCTCAGAATCAGAACACGCTGAGAACACCTTCCCTACATCCTTTTGGAAAACAGGTTGCCCCTTAAAGATCATAATTTTTGCCTGGTTGGTGTTTCATAACAGGAATCTCACATGGGATAACTTACAAAAGCGAAATTGGTGCGGGCCTGCTATATGCCCCCTTTGTAGATCTGACTCTGAGAACAACTTACACCTTTTTCTCCTTTGTCCACAAGCTCAGACAATTTGGCGGAAACTTGCTGCTCACTTTGGTTACAACCACAGCTCTTTCCCTTCCATTCCTGAGGCTTTCAAAGGGTGGAGTATTATGAACAAAGAGTGGCGGCCCATTCCTTTATTGGCTATTTGGGCCATTTGGAAATGGCGTAATGGGATGATTTTCAATTCAAAAATGGAATCTCCTTCTTCTGTTGTTGAATCCATCCTTTGTCTATACAACGCACTCGATTTGCCAGGTCAAACCACGGTTTGCAATGGAAGAAGGTTTTCAACATGGGAGCCCACGGCAATTCCACGTGCCTATTTTGACGGAGCTGCACAACATGGTTCGTGTGCATGTGGAGTATACATTATTCCAGAAGCTGGTCAAGCCTTTGAAATACATTGGAATGGTGGACCAGGGTCCAACAATAGAGCTGAGGCGATGGCCCTCGCTGGTCTTTTATCCCTTTGTAACTTTCTTGACCTTCCGAATCTACAAATTTATGGAGATTCGAAAGTCATCATCGACCACGTTCAGTCAAAACACATTATAAAAAATATCAATCTTTCTGGATGGCTGAACAGAATAGAGGCTTTATGGAGTAGCAGGAGGGACTACACAATTACACATATTGACAGGGAAAAAAACAAAAAGGCAGATGCTTTATCCAAAATGGGTCTATCTTCTCCCCAAGGTTTTTGGAGGATGCAAATCACGGTGGACAATATCTCCTACCAGATCCAGGACTTTTGCTTACCGGGTACATAATTTTCTTTCTAATGATGAATATCTGGTATGTATCTTTCTCCCACTTTTTGCTTTCCATTGTGAAGGAATTCTCATATATTTGTCACAGGGAACAGTTTTCTCACTTTCGTTGTTCTTATATACTTTTTCCTTCACATGTTCCATATGAAGCTGAACAGGTTATCTATGTATGTTCTTACCACATTGTTGTGGCATTATACCTCACCTTTGACATAGCTGCTGGTTTTGTTTTCCTCTCATCTCATTATATAAGCATTGGCTGTATAGTCTTATTTGATGAATATAATGCAAATATATAGCTTTTTTTCATGCTGAAAAAAAACATAGATATGGATGTAATAGAGTTGTACATTTGCTGTTGCATGACCAAGTGGGTAATAGAATCAAATCGGTGTAAGCTAAATTGGAGGTTACCCCATTGTGGTTTAAACATCCAGAATCTTTTGGCCATTGAAACATGTTGGACATCGGCCGAAATGTTTGGAGCCATTCCCTTTATTGGAAACGATTGTGGAGCCATTTTTTATGCATTTCAGGTGTACATGGGGCGTTTCCCCAACCGCTTGACACTCACATAACACCTAAAAACAAAAAACCACTCATTAAAAATAAACGACTGCTATTTGTTAGACAAAGATTTATAAATTTCTCTCTTTTTTTTTAAATGAATTGGAAAAACAAAACTGGGACGACTGCTATTTGTTAGACAGATTTAGAAATTTCTCTTCTTCTTTTCAAATGAATTGGAAAAACAAAACTGGGTTATCTGTTTCACTGCATCAAATTTATTTACTTTTATTTTTCTCTCCAGTTAAGTTGAGTCTAGGTTGAGACCATTGATAATATTGAAGGGAAGAATGATCTGCCCACTAGTATTATGCTATCACCAAGATTGGATTATGTAGACTTAGTGTGATGCTATCATCAGGATTATGCAAGACTTAGTCGAGCCTAGATGCCCCATGAGATAGTCATGGGATGGTTTATGTCTTCGATAGGTGGCTTCCACCTTCAACACCTTCCCATGAGGTTTGAACCTGAGATCCGATAAAAACTAAACACAAACCTTTAACCAACTAATCAACATGTCACATCTAAATTTAGCTGTAGTCTAACTAGCCGGAGGAATTGCCCGGAAAGTTATGGAAAATCCGGTCATATTTAGAAAAATTCCGGCAAGGATTTTTATAAATCCAAGTTATAGTTGTTAAACTTCAAAATTTTAGGCATCTTAGAAGTTTTTGATGGCGTTGAATCCATTTCCAACATCAAAAACACGATTCAAACAGTCTCTACAAGATATTTTTGAAATTTTTTTGCCCAAATTCCGGCCACTTTTGTCCGTCTGCACAATTCCTCTGCGTCGTTAGACGACTCCTTAAATTTATCTTGCAAAGGCATCATCCATTCACTAATACGTATCTTAATATTATATAGGAGTTAATTTATTAAATTGCCATTTATGCTTTAATCATTGTTTAATTTTTTTAATCATTTGATTAAATAAAAAGTACGAGATATATATATATTCTTCACGTGCTTCTTGATATATTAAGAGATAAAAAAAAAATTGAAATGCAAATGTCTCTATATTTAAAATATCCTGAATTTAAATGAGGGTGTATGTATTAATGTTTCACATTATCTTTTTAAATTTATATTTAAAAGATCCTGAATTTAAATGAGGGTGTACGTATTAATGTTTCACATTATCTTTTTAAATTAATTTTTTAACCACTTGTCGTGTCAGTGTTTGGGATAGATGTTACAGATCTTCCTCATACTGTATTGTAAAATGATCTCACTTGTATTGGTACAAGAACTCAAAAGTGGAAATTTAAGAAGGTAATGCTGTTATGCCATCCAAGTTTCTAAAAAATTATACACTTTATCAGGTTTTGGGAATACAAAAGCTATGCTACTTCTTTTCCATAATCAATTTTCATAAGAACGCTTCAGGGAATGAAGAAGTTTCAACCCCCCATTCCGGTTATCAGTTTTACTTATCACTCTATTTATTTAGTTTTAAATTCAACTATGATAAAAAATTCTAAAATTTGGAAATGACAATATTTTCTGAAAACACAATTTTAGAGATTCCACAACTGCTGAAATTGCAGAAATAAGACACACCAAAATTATGGCAGCCACACACAAAATAATACAGTGATTTTTATTCAATGTGACCTTGGAAAAACTCTCTACAACTTTTGGGGAAAACCAGTGTGAGAGCTCTTCTTTATTTCTGAAAATGCTTTTATAGAGAAACTGAAATATACAATAAAAATTTCAGCAACCACAAATTACAACTTTTTTTGATTACCATGCTTGAACTCCACCTCGAAAATCATGCCAATCAGCGAACAACCAAAACATAAAATTTTTAGCAATAAAACAACATTAAACGCTGTACAACTTGTCTCGAAAAATGTGCCCAAAATTTGTTGTACAGATTGTACGGACCGTACGATTTCAGCAGTAC
Organism: Pinus tabuliformis; assembly: GCA_031772625.1. Classification (NCBI taxonomy): domain Eukaryota; kingdom Viridiplantae; phylum Streptophyta; class Pinopsida; order Pinales; family Pinaceae; genus Pinus; species Pinus tabuliformis. Next base: position 542,601,025 of record CM062804.1, on the reverse strand, counting down.
AATTGCCTCGAAAATCATGCCTAAATCTGCCTTGAAATTCATGCTCTCGCCGTTGTCCCTCTTTTTCGATTTTTGTGCCTTTTTTTTCCTGTTGTACGATTTTGCCTTGGGATGTGTGCCAATAAATGCTGTTGCCCAGATTTGCTGAAATGTCTTATCGCTGTTCTCTTTCACTTCCTCACTGCTCAGAAATTTTCTCCTTGCTCTCTCTTCTCTTTCTCTCAAATGCTCATGAAATAATGAATTGATCTTTCTCTCCTCTTTTCCTTTTACTCTCTAAATGACTTTTTGGGTTATTCTAAGATTTAGTGACTGAGATTCATTTAGATCTAGGGATGAGAATAAATATGCATTTAATTTTCACTTTCTATTTTTCAACTCACCCACTTAAATAAAGATACACTTCGCTTTTTATTTCCATAGTCACTTTTTCACTTTCTAATTCTTCATGGACAATAAAATCACTTTTAAATTAGAATGTAACTTTACCACTTATAAAATCACTTTTAAATTAGAATGTAACTTTACCACTTATAAAGTCACTTTTAAATTAAATTGACTTTACCACTTATAAAGTCATTTTAGGAGAAAAAAACAAATAAATTTTGACACTTTTCCCTATGCCAAAAGATCAAAGCTTTAGAGAACCACTTGTCCTTTGGTCCCCAAATTTTAACACTCACTCTTACCGAGGAAAATGTTCCTCACCACTCCCATCTTGTCTCTGAAGTAGACATGCTTGCCCTGTGGTAAGACTTTGGTGAAAATGTCTGCTACCTGCTCATTTATGGAAATGTACTCACGCTTGACAACTCCCTTTGGACATAGTCTCTAATGAAGTGATACTTGATCTCAATATGCTTCGACCTGTCATGAAAAACTGGATTCTCCGTGAGTTTTATGCAACTTTGATTATCACAGTAAATTACTGAAGGTCTCAATGCCTGACCAAAGACCAAACAACATCTTGCGAAGCCATTGGCCTCACAACTAGCCAAACTAACAACCATATATTGTCTCAGCTGAGCTCAATGCAACTGACTGTTGTTTCTCTCTGATCCACGACACAACTGTCGAACCCAACCCAAAACAACACTTGGAAGTATTCTACCTATCTGAAGCACAACCTGCCCAATCTGAATCCGTGTACCCTGCCAGTCTCACTCCATCACCCTATCTATAATCCAGACCAAAACCCACAGTTCCTTGCAAGTAACGAAGAATGTGTTTTGCAGCCACCCAGTGCACTCTCCTGGGCTCACACATGAACTGAATCATAGTGTTAACTGCAAAACATATATCTGGTTGAGTGTTGACTAAATACATCAATTTACCAATCCGCTGTCTGTATAGAGTAGGATCCACCAACTCGGAATCAGAAGCGTGAAGCTTCTTCCAGTCCTCCATGTGAAATCTGTTAAGAATATCCACAATGTACTTCTCTTGTCCTAGGAAGAAATGCCCCTCCTCTTGCCACACCTCCAATCCTAGAAAATAATGCATTGAGTTGATATTCTTCATCTCAAACTCTAAAGCAAGATCTCTCTTGCAGCCCTCAATGAGTCTCTCTGCACTAGTGATGATCAACTTATCAACATACAACACCAAATTGAGAGGCTCCTCACCCACCACAATGAAGTATAGGTTCGGATCAGCGTCACTCTTTGTGAAACCCAACTGCTGCAAGTATGTATCAATCCTAGAGTACCAAACTGTAGGAGCTTGCTTTAGGCCATAGAGTGCCTTTTTCAATCTGCATACATGGGACTCCTTCCCATGCACCTCAAAGCCCTGCGACTGCTCAATATAAACCTCCTCCTGATTGAAGCCATTAAAAAATGCGGTCTTCACATCCATTTGGCAGATCTTCCAACCCATCTCTACTGCAATCTTTATAATGGAGCGAATAGATGTATACCAAGCTAAGGGAGCGAAGGTCTCCTCATAGTCAACTCCCTCTACCTGTGAGAACTTGATGCCAACCTAAGCCGACAATACCCACATTATGCAAATGAAATACTATGTCATTGGTCCCAGGTCTTAATCACCTGATTCATGGCGAAACCTTTACAAATAAGGTTTAAGGTTTCTTAATTAAGTTTTATGCGGAAACGTTTCATTTGGACTATCCAAAGGTTTAAACTTTAATAAAGCCTTCCAACGGAATGTTATACATCCTCATAAAACTTTTAGTTAATCTTTATACCTAGCACATATTGACCAAACCACATACCATGGTCAATTGCCTTTGGTTACACACAACTTAACTTAAAGTACATTTAATTTCTTTATTTCTATTATAACTCTAGTATACTAGAAATACACATAAAACACACGTAAGCTTTACCTTTCCACGTTTCCACAGCCTTGACACATTTTCTGAGGCTCACCTTTTCGCGTTCACTCTCCGCCGTCGATTTCACTCCATTAGATCAACGACCGTCGCGTCATATCACAACATTAACTCATTCATCCGCCGGAATTCAAATAACTTTAACTGGTGTCCATAACCATATCGGGTCCATTCAATGAATTAACCTGCGCACACCTTCTCCGCGCGATATCCATCCGATCAGACCACCAACGGATGGTCCTAATCACCTGATCTCAATGAAACCTTAACCCTGCTGTATAAATTCTTATCGGGTTCGTTTTCTCAAAGATTCTTCCATACTTGCTTAACATGCGATATCTGTCCGATCTCGGGTTCAATGGACAGTCTGATCTCATCCGGATTTCAACTCAATTAAGATATGGTTTGTGAACCTCATCGGGTCCGTTTTCTGGAAACCACGTATGGTTTTGAGGCCGTGCGAAAACCACTTCCGCCTAAGGAAACAGCTCTCCTCCTCCGCTAACTCTTAGGTTTAATCTCTGCCGTTCATTTCTCATTCACTATATGTTGCGCGACTTAATCTTGGTCGCCCATCACCTTCAACCTCGTTTGTTGATCTCTTAAATCCAACGACCCCTATGCATCGTCACCTCAGTTCTTCGTCCTTCCCTCTATTTCGGTTTTATGCCATTTCTCAGTGTTTCTGTGGTTTCAGGTTTCTTCAGGGTTTCAGTATTTAGTTGCCCTGCTATACAACTGCCTCTTGATTCAACTCCGCATGCTCTTAATACAGTCACTCCTGAATCTCGACTGTGAGCCTTCCACTGGATTCAAACGATCCAATACGATCCTTCATATCACTTCTTCTCTGTGTTCTGCTCAAACTCCACCTGCAACCTCTATTACACAGAACTTACTCTAGTTCACACACAAATTATAACTAAATTACCCCATACACACACCTAAACTCAGAATCGAGTTGTTTGTATTAATAAACAAGTATTCACAAAGGAACTCTCTCCTTGCCTTGATCTTTTGTATAAGTGGCCTCTGTTTTCCTAAATGCTTGTAGGCTTACAATCAAACCTCTAACTCACAATTTCTAACTAGCTAACCATCTAACTATCTAACTTCACTCCCTTTTTCTCTGCCTTTTTGGCTTACATTTATACAAAAGGATTCTATAACCAATTCCTGGTTTAGATCCATAAACTTCTCAACAAAATCCTAAAATCTCATCTTTATCCCTGAGGATTCTCTTTAATCCACAAATCATGAAACCAACTCCTAATCTAAGATTTACAACTGATTCCCAACCTTTCAACTATCCTAAATCTCTCATGTTCTCCAACATTCGAGAACATTTACAAATATGCCTCACAATACTTAATTAATATCTATTCTCATTAAAATCACTCAAAAGCCTAAATAATTACATTAATTTAACACTTAGGAAACAAACTTCATTAAAACACAAGACCCCCTATGTCTATTAAAATACAATGATTTTTCTTGAGTTGAATGCTCCTGCATCAGACTCCCAAGTTAGAAAACATTCATGATCCCCCGATCATGTGTCTTCATGTGTTGATAGAAAACCTCCAGGGTTCCAAACTTTAGTTTGTAGTTGTCTAAAAGCTCTACACCTTTGCTGTTGTTGTATGTATACTGTCTTTTGTTTCATCTTCCTCTTCTTGTCAATCAGGTTCAAACTCTGATTGATCATGTTTCCTGCTGCTGTCAATCTCCTCCATATGGATTGTTTCATCATCAACTCCCATAGTTCTTCAATCTCCATTTCCAGCACATCCTTGGGCTGGTACATACTTTGCCACTTACTGCTTCTTCGTTCTCTTTGTTTCAGTTTGTTGTTGCTATTTACTAACTCTTCAAATTGTTGTTCTTCTCTTTAAAGTTGTCGAATTCTTACTTTTACTATTTTTTTGCTTATTCTTATTTTTTTTTGCCTCCCTTTCATCCTTACCCTCTTTCATCATTATCTTTTTCTGCATTGAATCCTGACTTTCCAGCGATTGAACATCTCTGTTCCATGGATTAAACTTTTCCACATAATCCTCCTCTTTCATTTTTACTTGGCTGCTCATCTGTGCCAAAGTTTCTTCAACATCTGCAATTAAACCTGCACTCACAAAACAATTGTTAAAATAAAAATCATAAGGCCTTAGTGCCTCTTCTTCCTTTGGCAACACATCAGTATGCTGCTCTGATTTGTCCTCCTCTATCAGCAACTCAGTATGCTGATTTAAATTCTCAAAAGAATTTATGAGACTGTCAGCTAGTCTCTCCTCCACACCATTTGCTCCAATGATGTCTTTCTGCTCTTGTCCACTGTAGTGAACTCTTTCCTCTACAATCACAATGTCATACTTTGAATTTTTCAGCAAATACTGCAGCGATTCAAGTTCGCTGTTACACTTCATAAGTACATCATTATTTATGACTCCTGCATTTATACTCAAATTATCAAATTTGAAAATTACAGAGTTCAACAGTCTTAACTGTTGCTTCATATATCAGCTCTTCAGACTGAATTTCAACTCCTTTCATAAGAAATTGTTCTGGGCTTGTAACAACATCAAATACCAAGGTTTTACTAAAGTCTTTATGCGATTCCAAGTCTTCTACATGACTCAGAAATATTTCGATGGTCTGCTCTTCAACCTCTTCAAGCCCTCCACTTGATTGCTTGATATCCTTCTCCACTTCTTCTTTCAGAACATAATTTAGATTCTGCATGTCTTCTCCCTCCTTTATGATAATATTAGCAAATTGTCCTTCTTTACATGTTTTACCCACAAACATACATAAATCATCAAATTTAAAATAATGTGGCCTTTTGGTTTCACTTGAAGTTTTAGTCTTCAAGTCTTCATCTTCACTTAGAACTTCACTCTGTTCTGGTTCACAAATGGACACTTCCATTTCCAACTCAGCTTCTCTAAGTTTTCCCATCAGCGACTTCACTTGCCTATGTTGTAACCTTCTCTGTAATTTAGACCACTTCACTGGTTTTTTTTCAAGACCCAACCTAGTTTTTGGTTTTCCTCAAATATAATCCTTAATACATTGAGTTGTTCTTTCATCTCGACAATCTCCTTGTCAATTTCCTCTTGACTTGTTCTCTTGCCATTTGCCTCGGCATTCCCCTTCTTCACTTTGTGGCTTTTCTCAGAGCCTCCGCTATGACTATCGGTAGTCATCTTCTTCTCCATCTCTATGAGTTCTTCACTCACTCACTATGAGCTGCACAAGTCTCTGCAACAACAAGTTCTCCCTGCTGCATGATACATCACTAAGCTTCTCCCTTTGAGCTCAGTCTTTTGGTATCCCTCTGATTCTCTCCTCTGGAACCATGTGAGCACCCCATTCTATAGACTTTAACTCATCTTCACTTTTGAGAACACAACTGTCCTCTTGTATTTCAAACACAAATGAAATACTAGGTTCTGCCACTCTCTCAGAAACCTTCACTGGCTTCCTTCATCACTACTCTTCAGGCTGTGATCTTCTTTTTGAGATGCTTCATTAATTACTGTTACCTGCATATCAATGATAATTAAATCAAAGATCATTTCCAACTTTCAAAAGCTTTTTGTTCAGCTTCCTTCTGAGAACACTCTTGTCCTCTATGTCCAACCTTTAGTCGGATTCTTTAGGTTCACTGCGCCCTGTTTTTCCAGTGTTTCATTCACTTTGTTCTTTAAAACATATACAACTTTCCTTAACTGTCTGCTTCTATCAATCTTTACTCTGTCTTTACTCTGCAATACTCAAACCAGAGTTAGATAAAACAATACCTGTATGACTTCACAAGCATTCTCCCTCCACTCTTCACATTGAGTGAATCTCCATTTTCCTAAATAAAACAAACATCAATGTGCTTTCTTTATGCAACCTCTTCTTAAGAGTATCACTTACTCTCATCTTATGTCATACCTTATACTTATCAAATCCAAATAACCTGATCTTCCCTTTCTTTCATATATATCTTTAAAACATAACACAAAATTTCCTTATTTTGTTTTGATATCAATTGTTTCAACCACAATTTTGCTCTGATACCAAATGATGCTAGCCTAAGCCCACAATACCCAAATTATGCAAATGAAATACTCTGTCACTGGTCCCAAGCCTTAATCACCTGATCCATGGTGAAACCTTCACAAATAAGGTTTAAGGTTTCTTAATTAAGTTTTATGCAGAAACGTTTCATTTGGACTATCCAAAGGTTTAAACTTTAATAAAGTCTTCCAGCGGAATGTTATACATCTTCATAAAACTTTTAGTTAATCTTAATACCCAATACATATTGACCAAACCTCATACCATGGTCAATTGCCTTTGGTTACGCCCAACTTAACCCAAAGTACATTTAATTACTTTATTTCTATTATAACTCTAGTATAATAGAAATACACATAAAACACATGTAAGCTTTACCTTTCTGTGTTTCCACAACCTTGACACATTTTCCAAGGCTCACCTTTTCGCGTTCACTCTCCACCGTCGATTTCACTCCATCAGATCAATGGCTGTCGCATCGTATCACAATGTTAACTCATTCATTCGCCGGAACTAAAATAACTTTAACTTGTGTCCATAACCATATCGGGTCCGCTTAACGAATTAACTTGCGCACACCTTCTCCGTGCGATATCCGTCCGATCAGTCCACCAACAGATGGTCTTGGTCACTCGATCTCAACGAAACCTTAACCCTGCTATATAAATTCTTATCGGGTCTGTTTTCTCAAAGATTCCTCTGTACTTGCTTAGCACGCGATATTCGTTCGATCTTGGGTTCAATGGATGGTCCGATTTCATTCGGATTTCAACTCAATTAAGATATGGTTTGTGAAACTCATCGGGTCTGTTTTTTGGAAACCACGTATGGTTTTGAGGCCTTGCGAAAACCATTTCCGCCTAAGGAAAACGCTCTCCTCCTCCGTTAACTCTTAGGTTTAATCTCTGTCGTTCATTTCTCATTCACTATACGTTGCACGACTTAATCTTGGTTTCCCATCGCCTTCAACCTCGTTCGTTGATCTCTTAAATCCAATGGCCCTTGTGCATCGTCACCTCAGTTCTTCGTCCTCCCTGTTGGCATTATGTTTCTGGTATGGCTCTATGATTCATGTGTTGTACTTGATGGCAACTCATACAGGGGGCAATGCTCTGATCAGGCTCTCAAAATGTTGGAAATTGAGAGGTACGCAGGAGAATAGTTCAAAAGGTGCGTACCCGCAGGTACGCCGGCCAGGAAGTGCGTTCATACCCGCAGGTTACCCGTTCATGAGGTGCGTACCCCCAGTGCACTCACTTCAAGGCAGAGAAGCGCGCTCACGTGGGGTTTCTTATGTTTGGCCCGTGGTATTTAGCCCGCCGTTCTTGATTCTATGGTTTTGGCCCGTGGTATAGGATCTATTTTAGCCCCGGTTTGGATCTCTTGTATTGGTTATTGATGGTTTTGTCCCATGGTGTGAATAAGGGCTTAACTATAAATAGGGAAGGAGATCACTTGGCTAAGGCATCTTTTGCAAATTGAATATCTTAAGATCTGAATATTGGGTTATCGACTTAAAAAGCTTGATCTATATAAAAGTAAAGTTGAAAGTGAATCTATGAAGTGTGATCTCTCGGGCGCATGATCAGATCTGGGCATCTGACTATCTGGGGCACGCTGGGGGACTGCCAATTCGGCCCTAATCAGAGGTACGCAAGTGATTAACGGTGCAAGTGCGTGGGTACGCAGAGCAGAAGAAGGAGCAGTGCGTGGGTACGCAGACAGAAGAAGGCGCGGTGCGTGGGTACCCACGCACCGCGACAGAGGTTCAGGTGCGTAGGTACGCAACGCGATAACATCTGTGGGTGCGTGGCTACAGTAGCAGTACGCGGCGCGATAGCATCTGTGGGTGCGTGCCTATAGTAACAGTACGCGGCGTGATTGAAGAAACAGTGCGTGGGTACGCGGGGCAGCAGAAGGCTCTCTGCGGGTATACGCAGGGGAGCAGAAGGAGAAGTGCGGAGCCACGCAGGCCAGATAAAGGAAAACTGCGGATCTGTCTTAAGACCTTTTGTTAGCTGACTTTTTCTGTTGATAAGGTGTTCTGGGTTTAGTTTACTGTTATTGTTGATCTGGTTACTGCAGTTCACTGGGTAATTTACTTGTACTTGATGATCTCTTGATGCTTATGGATCCAGTTTGAAAATTTATGAAAAGTGGTCCTTGAAAGAAAAGAAGTAGGGGGTTGTAGCTCCCCTCCAGGAGACACTGGAAAACGAGAGAGAGTTGTAGCTCTCTGCAGGTTGCAGCCTGCGTACTAGTAAAGGACTGCACCAGTACAAAACCATTGTAAAAGGAGTTTCTAATTTGAAAGAAGATAGAGACATATTGCAGCAGGTGGTTTTCACCCACATTGGGTTTCCACCTTATATCTGGTGTTCTTTGGTGTGACTATCTGTTTTTTTCTTGTTCATGCTCATTAATTTTATGGTACTGACATGCAAAAATAATTCGAAGTATAACTAAGGAAGATTTATTAAAAGAACTTGATAATACTGATTCATCCCCCCCTCTCAGTATTATTTCCAACACTCCCCTCTATTTCGGTTTTATGCCATTTCTTAGTGTTTCTGTGGTTTCGGGTTTTTTTAGGGTTTCAGTATTTAGTTTCTTTGCAATACAACTCCCTCTTGATTCAACTCCGCATGCTCTTAATACAGTCACTCCTGAATCTCGACTGTGATCCTTTGACTGGATTCAAACGATCCAACACAATCCTTCATATCACTTCTTCTCTGTGTTTTGCTCGAACTCCACCTGCAACCTCTGTTACACAACCTACTCTAATTCACACAGATTATAACTAAATTACTCTATACACACACCTAAATTCAGAATCGAGTTGTTTGTATTAATAAACAAGTATTTACACATGAACTCTCTCCTTGGCTTGATCTTTTGTATAAGTGGCGTTTGTTTTCCTAACTGCCCGTAGGCTTACAATCAAACCTCTAACTCACAATCTCTAACTAGATAACTAGCTAACTATCTAACTTCACTCCCTTTTTCTCTGCCTTTTTGGCTTACATTTATACAAAAGGATTCTATAACCAATTCTTGGTTTAGATCCATAAATTTCTCAACAAAATCCTAAAATCTCATCTTTATCCCTAAGGATCCTCTTTAATCCACAAGTCATGAAACCAATTCCTAATCTAAGATTTACAACTGATTCCCAACCTTTCAACTATCCTAAATTTCTCATGTTCTCCAACATTCGAGAACATTTACAAATATGCATCACAATACTTAATGAATTCCTATTCTCATTAAAATCACTCAAAAACCTAAATAATTACATTAATTTAACACCCAGGAAACAAACTTCCTTAAAACATAAGACCCCCTATGTCTACTAAAATACAATGATTTTTCTTGAGATAAATGCTCCTGCATCAGAACCCTCTCGCCACAAATCGAACCTTGAACTTCTCGACGCTGCCATCTGCAGCATGCTTTATCTTGTACAACCATTTGGAAATAACAACTGATTTACCTTCAGGCCTTGGCACTACCTCCCAAACATCATTCTTCATAATAGAAGAATACTCCTCCATCATGGCCTCTATCCAGACGCGCTGGCTGGCTGCCTTTTCATAACAATAAGGCTCGGGTCAACAATGCTTGTTACCAATGCCATGTAACTACAAAATCGCTTAGGTGGTTTACTCTCTCTAACCTGTCTCTTTGGCCCAGTAACTGATGTGGCCTCGCGCAAGGTATCTTGAAGCCACTTGGGCTTCCTCTTCCCTGAGCATACTTCTCCCACTGGAGTGAAATTTTCCTCATCATCATCAAAAGCCTGAAGTCCTGAAGGCTTGCCAACTGACCTCATGCCTGAATCTGTTCCTATAGATGGTGAAGTATCGTGTGAACTGTCCATTAGTGGACTACCCTGTGAACTTCTCTGTGGACTGCCCTGCACGCGGCCCGAAGAATCGCCCCCCTGACTCTGAGAGCCATTGCTCACTGATGGACCTGACATTGTAATCGATGTACCTCCTGATCCCCGACCACTGGATCCCTGTGACTGACTCAGCTGCTCTTGAGGGTCTGGTGACTCTGGATACTCTAACTCCTGTGACCTCCTCGAACTTCACGTCCCGCCTGACAACCACCTTCCTCTGCGTAGGAATATAAATCCGATAAGCTTTCGAGGTTTCGTTATAACCCACAAAGATGCCCTTATCTGCAGTGGGCTCTAGCTTGGCCTTGTTCTCCTTGGGGACATAGGAATATGTAAGGCATCCAAAGATGCGAAAGTGTCCAACATCAGGGTTCTTCCTAGAAAAAGCCTCCTTCGGAGTCACATTCCCCAAGGCAAGATGTGGACTCCTGTTCTGCAAGTACACATCAGTGTTGCAAGCCTCTGCCCACAAAAATAAAGGTATCCCTTGATCATGAAGCATGGCATTGGTAGCCCCTACAATGGATCTGTTCTTCCTTTCCGCAACCCCATTCTGCTGGGGGTTGTAAGGAACTGTGAACTCCCTCCTAATGCCTGCCTCAACACAAAAATCAACAAACACACCAAGAGTATACTCCCCTCCATTGTCAGGCCTGAGGACCTTGATCTTCCTACCTGTCTGGGTCTCCACAAGAGATTTGAACTCTTAAAACTGCTTGAAGACCTCACTCTTGGTCTTCAAGAAATAAATCTAGGGCTTCTTGGAGTGGTCATCAATGAATAAAACATAGTACTCATAGCTACTCAAGGATACATGAGACATCCAACCACTCACATCGGTAGGAATCAAGTCAAGGATCTCAATGGCTCTGCTGTCACTGTTGGGAAAAGGGGATTTGACAAACTTCCACATAGCACATCCTTTGCATACATCAAGGTGATCAGAACTGAAATCTGGCACACCAGTGGCGATCTCTCGCAATGTACTCAAGGCTCCATGATACATGTGCCCCATCCTGCGGTGCCAAATCTCACACAACTCTGAACTGCTAGATCCACTGTCGGCCCTGTCTCGGGTGCTGCTACTCAATGCCATCAGGGGCTGGAATGAGAACTTGTACACCTTGGCGTGGCGTACACCAATCACTCTAGTTGAAGAAGTTGGAGTTCCGCAAGGATATATAAGCACTTGCCTTTTGCTGAAAAACACATCACACCCTCTGTCCTTAAGTGTTGAGACGGATATCAGGTTCTTTTTCATTTTTCAGAACATATAGAACATCTGACACTTTCAAGGGAGGTTTGGGTCCCCTATCAAATGTAAATGTCACCACACCGACTGCTCTAACTATGCTGTCATCACCAAGTACTATCTGCATATCAGTGTCATCCTCTGAAAGCTCTGAGAAGTACTCTCTGACTCCTGTCATGTGGCGAGAAGCACCACTGTCAACATACCAAATGCTAGAAGATGCTCTGCTAGTAGTGGGGAATGCACACTCCCTCTGAACCTGTATGGCAGGTGATCCTACACTAGTGGCTTCACAAGCTATGAACCCAAACTACCGATCAAAGCTTTCTATATCTACAAAAGCTGCCATGGGTTTGTCTCTCCCTTTCTTATTCTTCTTCTCCGGACACACAACAACATGGTGTCCCAACTTTTGGCAATTCCAACATTTGACTTTGGAATGTTCCTTCTCCTTGTTTTGTTGCTTGCCTTTACCTTTGCCTTTGCCTCCACTATTGGAAGCTTGCTTCTTTGTTCTGAACCAACCGAACAAGGAGAATCACCTGAAACATCACAAACTGAGATACAAATTCAGAAAGGAACAAATATTACAACACGAACACCACCTCTTGATGCCTCTTGCTAACAATGCCACATTGTCATCCTCCTCCACCTGTTTGGCTGCCCCAAGATGGTTCTTTCTGATCTCATTCTGAATGCAATCATCCCACAACCTCTCCCAATCGGGAAGGTTTTCCCGTGCAACAATGCCATCCACAAAATTCTCCCAAGTCTTGGGAAGACCATTCAAAGCAATCCTCACCAACTCAGTGGGTGCAATGATCTCACCTACGACTGCCAACTCATCTCTCACTGAAGTGATCTTTGTGAGGTACGCTGTAGCACTATCAGTCTTAGCCATTTTAATGGCCTTCAGTTTCTTCTTTAAGACCATTTTTCTATTTTCATTTGAGCTTTGGTAAACACTGGTCAAGGTTGTCCACATTTCATGTGCATAAGTCTTTCCTTTTACATGAGGAATGACATGATCTTTGATTCCTTTCAGAATCAATTTTTTTGCCTTAACATTCTTTTTGTTAAACTTTACCAACTGTACAGGGTCAACTGGTACTACTACTGGGTTCTGTGTGGTATTTACCATAATGCCCTAGACTTCTGCTTCCTCAAAGATGCTCTGGATTCTCTCATTCCATACCTTGTAGTTGTTCTTCCCATCCAACCTGTCTTCCACTCTCAAACCCAAAGACATGTTTCACTACCCTACCAAACTGAAATTTTCAAATTTGTGGTAAAGGTTTCTGTTTTCTGTGTAAAAATCAGCTTGCTGTAATTTTCACTTTGTTGTCCCAAATTGCAATTTTCAGCCAACCAAGCTCTGATACCATGAATAAATTTCAACCCCCACTCCAGTTATCAGTTTTCCTTATCACTCCATGCATTTAGTTTTAAATCCAAGTATGATAAAAAATTCTAAAATCTGGAAATGACAATATTGTCTGAAAACAAAAATTTAGAGATTTCACAACTGTTGAATTACAGAAATAAAACACAACAAAATTATGACAGTCACACAAAAAAATAACACAGTGATTTTTGGTCAATGTGACCTTGGAAAAACCCCTACAATTCTTGGGGAAAACCAGTTTGAGAGCTCTTATTTATTTATGAAAATGCTTTTACACAGAAACTGAAATACACAGTGAAAATCCCAGCAACCACAAATTACAACTTATCTCGATTTCCGTGCTTGAACTCCACCTCGAAAATCGTGCCAATCGGAAAACAGCCGAAACATAAATTTTCCAGCAATAAAACAACATTAAATATTGTATGACATGCCTCGAAAAACATGCCCATAACTTGTACGAACTGTACGGACCGTGCAAATTTCGACAATATGGACGCCTCAAAAATCATGCCCAAATCTGCCTCGAAATTTGTGCCTTTGCTGTTGTCCTTCTTCCTTGATTTCGATGCCTTTATCCTACTGTACGGTTTTGCTTTGGGATGTGTGCCAATAAATGCTGCTGCCTAGATTTGCTAAAATGTCTTCTTGCTGCTCTCCTTCACTTTCTCACTGCTAATAAATTTTCTCCTTGTTTTCTCTTCTCTTTCTCTCAAATGCTCATGAAAGAATGGATTGATTTTTTTCTCCTCTTCTTTTTTTACTCTCTAAATGACCTTTTGGGTTACCTTAAGATTTAATCGCTGAGATTCATTTAGATCTATGGATGAAAATAAATGTGCATTTAATTCTCACTTTCTATTTTTTGACTCACCCATTTAAATAAAGACTCACTTAACCTTTTATTCCCATAGTCCCTTTTTCACTTTTTAATTTTTCATTGACTTTAACAAAGTCACCTTTAAATTAAAATGTAACTTTGCCACTTATAAAGTCACTTTTAAATTAGAATGTAACTTTACCACTTATAAAATCACTTTTAAATTAAATTGACTTTACCACTTATAAAATCGCTTTAGGAGAAAAGTACAAATAAATTTAGACACTTTTTCCTAAATCAAATATTAAAGTGTGAGGGAATCACTTATCCTTTTGGTACCCAAATTTTAACAAGTAACACTTTTATAAAATCAATACATTTTTATAATTTAAGTGAAAAATTAATTTTAAAACTTTGCAAACGAAATTCAGTCCTAACAATCATATTATTGTTAGAATTGAATTCATAAAGCATAACAGCGGAGTTTATTTAGCCCATTAGCACTATGCAACTTTACTATGTGTGAAGAAAAGCTACTTAAAGAATAGCAGCTTGGAAAGAGGAATTCACCATGTAAATTTTATTATTGATAAGGGAAATAGCATTAAAATATAAAGTTTAAGATTAAACATAATGGAAATTGTTTATGCACTTGTTTGTAGACATTTTTGTAATATACAATGTAGTGCTCTTTTAATTGGATGAATAAAGATTTTAATGAAACAAAAAAAATGAAAAAAAATGGAGATACATATATCTTGGATGATCCATTTGTAGTATCTATTTAACTTTGAAGTGTTGAGATTTAATTATACATGGTGGAAAACAATTTGTTAAGAGTTATCCAATCATGTGAATTTTGTTTAGAAGTGATTAGTCATGATATTGAAAAAGATGTGGCAATAATTTATGCTTCTAAATTTTGTTAATCAAGCCATGTAAACCACATTCGTGCAACCAAATTTACAAGAATCACCCATGGGTCTCAAACCTTGTGTTAAATTCATATTGGATCCATGTGTAAGCATACATCCTCATTTGGGTTTACTTTGAAAGTGTTCACACCATGTTTGGGGGTGCTTCATGCGATCTAGGGCATATGGTGTATATTTTCCCCTAGATGGTTTGTCAGGCATAATTTACTTGCATAAATCAATATCAATTCGGGATTTGTAAACTGATGCAGCACATTCACTATATATGTAAGAATTAACTTAGTTCCCCAATGTGTCACTTCAATAAATAATAATCCTAGTTAAGAATGAATTTTCTATCAAATTCTAAATGAGCTTTTAAGAATGATATCTAAAGGACTCACTATGAATGTTAATTCGAGGGTTAAAGAATAAAATTCAAACAACATATATAATTGAAAGAAATAGGAAAGCTAATTAAGTCTCTAAATAAACTTTGAATGAGAATGAAATTTAAGCTATGAATAAGAATGATATTCAAGCTTAATAACTATGATTAAAGGAAGTATAAATACATTAAGTCACTGTAGCGGAAGAGTTCTAACTTGATATCAAGACTATCTTCATTTGAACCATTGAAATGTCAAAGAAAGTTCTAAACTAGCAATGTAAGTTTTATGAAAAAACATGGACTAATGTTTTTGAATCTAGGCTAACAACATTTGCATAGGTAGAAAATCAAGTTGTGAGATATCACACCTCAAATGGTTCACACAACAATACTCTCTTCACTCGTAAAGATTTTTGATTGGGAAAAAGATTTAATCACTCATGCCTTAAATGAAAAGACAACTCTAAGTGAAATCAAATAAAAGCAATTGAATCAAGTCTAGTTAGCTTATAGAAAATCAGGTCGTAGTGTCTCTATTATACTTCTATGGGTGAAAGAGGCTTGCAACAATACTCTAGAGACTACAATTATTACTGACAAAGAATATTAAACTTGATTTGAAAACAAGTTTTGCACTTAATCAAATAAAATGTTTGTTTCAAAGGTTAATTTACTCATATATAGTAGAAAATTAAAGAAACCAAAAATATATTTACTAACAAAAACAATGCACATGCAAATAAAGTGTGTACACATGAAAGATAGGTACACACACCAAAACGCCGGGGGCCCTCCAAGATTTGACTTGCACACATAAAGAATATTATTCACTGTAGAACCCCATAACTACTATATATATGATTGAAATAGATACAACACTTAATTAAATGTTTATTTGTGTACTTAGTAAATTCGACCTTTGTGGTAGTCGAATTCATGCCAAATTGCAAGTTTTGAAATGGGTGGATTTCCTAGTTGGTACAACGTGATTACCCCTTTTAGTGCAACATCGACAAACCATCTCCATGTGAAATGTTTCAGATCCAAGAGGAAGTTGTTTGTCTTGTGAAGATTGGGAACAAGACCCATTTTCTGGTTTTTCTCCAAACCTCCTGCACATATCGTAACAAAGGATAAATTACTAGATCAAATTATTTCTTGTAAAAATTGAGAAAACATTTTTTAACAATTAAAAATTGCTAAATAACAAAAATTAAAATGAAATGATGAAATTTTATGTGGATTTTTAATGATAAAACTGAGAACCAACATATACCCCACGGAGAAGTTGTTGCATGTCCTCATGCAATCAAGATTTTGTTCCTCTTTCCATGTTTATAAGGCCTTGTTGCTCATAAGAGGAATTTCACATTAGATGTGGACCCTATTAGTATTGGCTACCGTGGTATTTGCATTAGTACCTTTACCCTTGAACTTTGATTTTTTGGTCTTCAATGTTTGTTTTTACTTGTACCATTGGTAGGTATTAGGGTGTTTTCCTTTTGCAATCTCTCAATCTCTTCCTTCAATCTTTCATTTTCCCCAATAGTGTTCATACTCTACCTAATAAGCATTTCATTTTGAGTCTTAATATACCTTTTCAATACTTTCATCTCTATGATTTCTCTTTTCAATCTCCTAATTTTCCTTTTTTTCTTAATGTCTAACTTTGAAAATGAAATCAATGCTTTCCCTTTGAATTTTAGAATACTATAGAAGTGCCTTTCTGAGTATCAGTAAGGGTAGAAAATTCATTTTCTCTAAGTGGTAATGGTTCCTTTTCCTCTTCTGTAAATATGAATGGTTCTTCTTCTTTTGCTGTAATTGTAGATGGTTCTCTTTCCTTTGCCTCTAAAGACTCAATATAATCATATGAAATTTTCGGATCTCTGTCAACTTCCAATGTTGACGTTGTACAGGTAGATGTTTTTTCTTGGTTTCTTTGTAGTCTTTGTAAATTCTTGTTCTTCTTGTCAGTTGTCTTGTTCTCCTAGTTTATTGAGTTGTTTGGACATAGTTTGGTTACCCTTCTTTAATATGTGATTGATTATTTTGTGGGGTCTTTCACTTCTATCTTTATTTTACCCCGGGAGACTATTATCTTTGATTTCCTTAGGTGAATAGATTCATCATGTTCCTCTTCTTCATAATTACTTAGAGTGTGTTCTTCAAGAGTTTCTTCCATAAAACCATTATAATAATGAATTTCTCCTAGATTGGATCATTTTTTTGTAACTCACGTTGTATAATCATCTTGATCAAACCATGCTGATAAAATCTTTGATCCTCATTCCTTAGCTGCCTTTGGATGGCCTCAAGCATTTTTGTCAAATTTCTTAAGAGATAATAAGATATATTAATACATTTTTAATTCTTCAGATGCAAAAGTAAGTGTAGATGATATAGAAACATAACACTATATCTTCCCTCAAAAGCTACATATTTCTGGATGAGAAATATTAAAATTTTCAAGAGATTTTTTAGCCAGTTTCTTGGAACTCATGTGGCTAAGTTGGGTTTTTGTCTTGATTGATTAAGGAAAGGGGTCCAAGTTTTGTCTATGAAAGGCTTGTTTTTGAACCATCTCACCCTTTGCTAAAGTAAGCAAATAATTTGAGATAATGAGTGCTCAGAGAGATGAATTATTTGGTTACTTGTGCACATTCACCATCAAAAGATTGACCAAAGGCTCTTGTGACTTCCATGTTGTGCCCTTGAAATTTAGAGAAGAAGTCAATTTGACCCACATTTTGAAGAATTTGTTGGCATTTTGTGTGTAAATGTGTTATTTCAACTTTATAAGGCTCATATATGGCTTCCATTTCCACTGTTAGACTATTTTTTACTATTAGACTATGTGCAGTTCAAACATATGCAGACTATGTGCACTTCAAACATATGAAAACTATGTGTACCAATATCCCTGTGTAACCAGTTTCTCACATATCAATATATGAAAACCCCTGTCTTTGTCACTTCTGTATCTGTCTCATGTTTTCACAAAAGCCCCAGAGAACAAATTCTATAATAAAGTCATTTTTTTCATACACTAATTTTGTAGCTTATGAGAATCGTATAGAAAATGACGATGTTGGAAGATTAAACACACCCATGCCAATATTATTTCACGAGAATACTTAAACTAAAGAAATATCTCATGGAAATTTTGATGAAGACATACTTGTTTTGGAACCATATTTTTTTCTCCACGCGACCAGTGATTCGTAGTGTTGAGGAATGCCTTTGATTATGAGAGAGAATGACAACATATCAATGTTTTGAAGCATAACATTATGGTGTTCATAAGGAGCAATAATTAGGGGAATCAAGGTCTAAAATGGGTCACCTAGGAAAATAATAAAATAATAGGATAAGAGTTGTGGTTTGTTTGTTTTTTTTTGTTTTCTAAATTGCGTGAGTCTTGAGATCACTGCACACTTAACCTTTGGCTCGATAAACCATGACCCATAGGCATCTAAGCTCAAAATCACCTGAGGATTGTGCCCAACTTGGGCCACACTAGCCCTTAATATGGCTAGGTTTTTCCCCACAAAGTTTCAAAATGGTGACCCTCACATCACGGAGTGCCTTAATAGTACACCCCATCACCATCTATTCTATGCTTTATGGACGAAGTTATGAATTTTTAAAGAAAAAAATAAGAAACTACTTTTTTGTTTTATTTTTGACTTCGCTCCTAGGTTTACTCAAATGTCAAGTGTAGACACTCATTGGACACGAAATTAAATTCCACATCCAATGAGTATGCACTGTGCATATATCTAAGTAAACCCACATCGAAAAAAAATTAAAATACAACACTTTCATGTATTTTCAATTTTTTTTTTTTTTTTTTTAGAGTGGGTACGTGGGATTTAATTATGCATCCAACATGTGTCAACACTTGAAATTTGAGTAAACCAATAAGGAGATAAGCAAAAAAGACAATGAAAAATTTCTTTTCCTTTTAAAATATTTACCGTTGGGGATGACATCATCATCTTCAATCTTATTGGTTGTTATAAAGTTAACTTTGTTAGTGCATTTTGTGCTTTGAGGCCCATTTTTTACCTCAAATTCCTCTAATTGAGGCATTTCTAAATGCAATAGAAAGGTGGTAGAGTGTACCATTTAAAACAAAGTATGTAGTTTCTAAACAAAATATATAAAGTGAACACTTGTTGGAATATGAGGACAAAATTGAGAGACTCTACCTCTTAGTTAAGAGTCATTTCAAGGATTGTTATGAGGATATATGTGTAGAGTAGTAGTGAAAGTCATTTCAAAGTTTATTATTAGGATGTATATGTAGAGGAGTAATGGGATAGCTTGTAATAACTATGAGACTTGTGGATGTATATATGGGTAGTAAAATGATGGTTTAGAATAGTAATTATAGATAAGTCTAGGTAGGAAATGTATATACAAAAGGTTTTATATAATGATTAAAAAGTCTAAATAAGATATAAAGACAAGGTTTAGAAGTACTAATGTGGATAATAATAAACACAAATATATTTGAAGATAATTCTAAGGTATTTCTAAAATAAGGGTAAGTAGTAAGTAAAAATGTATCACTATTTATTTTAATCTTGATTATTAATAAGATTTAAAGTATTGAAAAATTACTCTTTTCCATACTTGTAATGTAATCAATGCAAAATAATATATATTACTTTCCTTTAGATGAAGGCTTTAGAGGTCCTATTGTTAGAAAATTATATATGACAGAGCAATGGAACACATAAAATATTGCAGAAATATAAACATAGAAAACACATAAAACAAGAGAGACACAGATATATGTGGTTCACCCAGTTTGGGCTACGTCCACAAAAAAACAACTAGTCCTTCCTTTTATATTATCCAGCGAACTGAAGAGATACAACCTACAACAGATCCGCTGTAACACCCTCTTCGCTCTCAATCTCCTCTCTCTTCCTCACTCAGAATCCAGATATCCATAGACACAGTACAATTCCCTCATATATAGTGAGGGGTTGCCTTCTAGGGCAAAAAACCCTAAATTAAACATAACTTCTACCGTTAGATCATCCGCCTAATGAACGGCCCAGATTGACTAGCAATTACTAGACTTTTACAAGGAAATTTACATCTATTTTTAGCTTTGGGGGCGCTGCCCCCGAACCGCTGCCGGGGGACCGCTGGCCCCCAGACCCCCCGCGTGGAGGGGTGTACAGTCTTCCTGGGGTATACATCCAGTTGAAACCTTTGACTACAGAAGATAATCAGGCTCCACACCCAACACCTACAAAATCTAGAGCCCATTTATCAAAATAATCCACAAGAACTTGCGGTTGAAGGGGCATTTCATATGTTGCTATTGGTTGACCTATTTGTTGACAATTATCACAATTTCTGATATACTTCTTGGCATATCTAAAGAGAGTTGGCCAACATTATTCAAAGTGCAATATTTTGTAAGTAGTTCTTTTATCTGCAAAATGCCCACCACATGGTTCATCATGAAATGATTTTAAACTTATCAAAGAATTCATCTTCTTTAACACATCTACATATTATAAAATCAACTCTTGTATAAAAAATTCTCCTTTGATCCATGAATATCTAGCACTTTGTTTGATAATTTTCTTTTATTTTGGGATGAAAAATGCAATGGTAGATTCCCAATGGACAAATAGTTAGCTATATCTACAAACCATGGAGTTGTAATAGATATAACAAATAAATTCTCACATGGGAAAGAATCTACTATTTGAACATTCTCACTAGGGATTAACGCGAGAAATGAAATCCGCCACTTTATTATTTTTTCTAGGTCAAACTCCTACAATAATAATAAGCATCTTGTGAGTTTGCCATTACTAATAGTTTTTTTCATTAAATACCTAATGGCAGAATGGTTTGTATTAAAAAATATTTCATAACCAATGATATAATGTCGAAATTTATTGACAACATGAATAAATCTTAACATATCCTTTTCTCTTACATTATAATTAAGTTCAACATGAGTTAAATTATTATTGATAAAATAGATAACATAGGTTTGAAGGTTATCTTTTGACATAGGACTGCTCCTACCACTATATCAAATGCATCTATTGAGATGTGAAATGGAAAGGTCCAATCTAGACCTCTCAACATTGTTACTCTTGAAAGCTTTTCCTTGAGAGTTTGGAAATTAGTTTGAAAATTAACATCCCATAAAATTTGATATATTTAACAGAGTAATTTGAATAATGGTAAGGCTATTTTACTAAAATTTTCAATAAATCAATGATAATAATATGCACAACCTAGAAAAGTTCTAACATCTCATTAGGTTTATGGAATTTCTAATTTGATAATAGCCTCTATTTTGGCTCGATCTACCTTTATCCCTACAATGGACACATGATGCCATAGTACAATTCCCTTAGTAACATATTTTTTTCATTAATAAGGGACAAATTTGTTTCTAAGCATCTTATTAGAAAATTTTCCAAATTAAATAAATCTTATTTAAAAGAATATCTATATATCGAAGAACGTTCATGTATACCTCTACATATTCATGTATTAAATCAACAAAGATATCCAGGCTTGCCCTTTGGAATTTAATGGGTGCATTATATGATCCAAAAGGTAGTAATTTATAAGTGTATGTTCCCAAAGGACATGCGGACGTTGTTTTGCCTTGGTATTCTAAGGCTATTATAATACGATTATAGCCATTAAATCCATTGGGGAAAGAAAAAACTTCTTTCTTGCTAATGTTTACAAATTGGTCGATAAGAGGTAAAGGAAAGTGATTTTTTAAAGGCACTTTGTTTAATTCCCTATAATCTACACATAGTTTCCATTTCCCATTCCTTGTAGGTGCCAACACTGAGGGAGAAACCCATTGGTTGTCAGAGATATGATAGATAAAGTCTACTTTTAATAATATTTAGTTCTATTTTTACTATCTCTTTTAACATCAAGTTCATTCTTCCTTGTGGTTGTCTACTACGTTCAATATTCTCCTCTATATAAATATGATGTGTGCAAGTATCTGGATGGATATTTTGCATAACTATGTAGCCCCATGCAAATGCATTAGAATAATTTTGTAATAATTGAATTAATTATTGTTCTTGATATTCTTCCAAAATTGAGTTAACGTTTAGACATTTTTCAAGGTATATTTCAATGATTTTAATATGAGAATCTAACATTGAGTTTATAAGAAATATTTTTTGAAATAGAGATTGTAAAAAATTCATTGTACATGTTTCCTAAAAACTTTGTTCCAATAAATTATTAGTGGAGATTTAAAAAAAATCTAGATTGTTTCATATCATTTGGATTGGAAATAAAGTGATTAAGTAAATTTTCACCTTCTTTTGTAAATCTATAGTATGAGCAATAGTTAGAAGAGGTTGAATAGTTTATTCTTCAAAATTTCTCTTAAAAACATGGTATTTGTTCCAATTCACCTAAATATTTAATAAGAGGATAAAGTGTAACTTTTTAACTTCCATTTCATTTTGAAATAGTCATGCTTCCTCATCTATAACTAATCAAAACATCCTTTGTGGCTAGACAAGTATTCCAAGGATCAGGGGATGTCTTCATAAACTAGCTTTGGATTGAAGAATTATAAAATCAACTGAATATTCCCATGAATCCAAAGACATAATAACATCATCAATTAGAACCATAAGCTTGACCTTAGATCTATCTGCTAGCTCAAATATTGTGGGTGTAGGTCAAATTATATATATATATATATATATATATCAAATTTTACAATGTTTCCATCATCTATCTGCTAGCTCAAGTATTGTGGGTGTAGGTCTCTCTCTCTCTCTCTCTCTCTCTCTTTCTCTCTCTCTCTCTCTATATACATATATATATATATCAGCCAAAAGACCTACCAACAAAGAAGAGCTAAAAATATACCATATGAACATTCCTAAAAAAACCAGAGATCCATAAAATATCTATAAAAAACTGGGCACAAGCTGCCCAGATATCCCCAAGAAATCCCCAAAAAACCATAGAGAAATCAAACCCTAGGACAATGACTAAGGAAATACTAAAAGGCCAAGCATGGCCAGCAAAAACCCAGAAAGGGAAGCAAAGAAAACCTGAAACCCCAGCAGAAGAAACCTGGGCACAAGATTTCCAAAATACCAGATGAAAGGAAATATCCACAACAATGTCATATCTTCTACAAATGAAGAAGAGGAGGTATGAATCTGGGGCTGAAAATGATAAAACAATTACCACAACCCTACTCCCTCAACTCCCAACTCCACATCATCAAAAAAATGAAAGAAAAGCGGCTCGAACTAAGAATTAAGACGATTAAGGAGCCGCCTCAACCCTACTCCCCCAATTCCATTCTCAAAACTGAGACACCATCAGAAAAAACCCACAACAGGCAGACAATGACAAAGGGAAAAATGCCGATCAACAAAAGGGCTGCCAAAATCTTGTAACCCGATACACGGACCAACGAGAGGCAACAACAATGTCCAGGATGACAATAGGAAACAAACTAGATCGATGGAGGGATACAATATCATCGAAATAGAGCAGGAGAAATGAGGGCTATGGCGACAAGGGTTTCCTACCGCTGAGCCCTCCTTAAAACTCCAATATTCAAATTTTACATTGTTTCCATCATTATTACATTAACAATTGCACCTAAATCAATGAAAGTATTAAGAACAAAAATATTATTGATAAGAATTCTATCCATTAACACACCTAGATCAACATATATTCCTATTTCCATGTTTGTTGACATTAGACTAACTTCCCATTGACATGTACTATGGGTGGATGTTTTCTTTTTCTTCTTGATTTCTTTAGGCATAATTTCCTAATTGTTTTTGGCATAGATTGAAATATTGTTTATAGCTTGCAATAAAGGAATTTTGACACAAATATTCTTTAATTCATCTAAGAAATCATAATATGGGATATCACAAATTTTTCCAACTACAACCTCTCTAGAAAAGAAGGTGATTTGGTCAACTATGATTGATAGTTCTGAGATTCATTTGATTTATTTACAATTGTAGTGCCAATTTTATTACGAATCACTTCTTATTCTTCTTTTTTTATAAAATTATTGAGGATTTATTATTAAGTACTTTTCTTAATCTTAAGTTGATATCTTTTATAGAAATAATTGAATATGTTGGAAATTTTCCTTCTTCTTCTACATTATAAATAAGTTTTTCCACTTTTTGGTTTGGATTTTCCAATGGATGGAATGGTAATTATGTAGGTCTTGGTGATGGTTGATTAGAAGGTAGTTGCAACTATTGTGGTTGAGTTATTTGTGGTGGAGGAAGTGTTGGAGCCTTTTTTAATTTTGAAGAAGTTTTGACCAGTTTTAACCAACCGTAGGGTGGGAAAGGACAAATGGCAACAACAGTTGGGTGGTGGAATGAGTAGTTGTGGGGGAGTGATGGAAAAGTGGCAACAGAAGGCAAAGGCAACTAAGGAGATGGGAAGGCGTAGAAGCAGCCAAGGGAGCAAGCAACCGAGTGAGAACTGGTAGTTCAGGCAGTCAGGAAGGATATAAAAAGGGGAAGAACAGAAATGAGGGGGTTGTTGTTGAACCCACCAGACGCAGGAGGACTTGGTTGCCGAGGAGGTATGCATATGTAGGGGCTAAAGTAGGAAGATTTGGGAGCCGAGGAACTGGGTTGCAGAGCCGATTCGACCCGAGCTACTAAGCCGGGTACTCTATGTATTGTTTATGGCGAGATGCCGAGTTACGATGTACTCTATCCTGTTGATTTAATGTAATCAGAGTTGATGGTTGTCGAGAATTAATGTATTTTGTATCATGTTCTGTGGGATTATTAAAATTTTAAATAGTCTACTTGTTGTATGAGGATGGTGATTACTAGATTGATACTAGAATACTGTTAGTTCTGTGTTATTCATGATGGATCCATGTGTATGAGTTTAGGGTATCGCTATCTCTGTTTCATGTATTATGGACGCATATGTGTATGATCGCCTATGCCTAATTGTTATTCTCTCGACCCCATGCTGAACCCTTCTCCCCTTTGGTTGTGGTGCGCTTCGGGTGAGACTCCTTGCCCTTTAGGGTGAGGTGAAAATGCCAGCGCTGTCCTAGACTTTAGCGGACCACTGTTGGCCTCTGTGCCTAAACCTAGGGTCTTTTCCCTGATGATTCTTCCAAGCCAACAAATGGTTTCGTTTCCGGGACTTGAAGTTAGGAGAACTGGTTCAAAATATGGTGTCGAGGGTGTTTAAAAGAGAGATCAGAAACTGGTGGAACCACAAAGTAGACCAATTTGTGGCAGAAAGAGCTGCCCGCAGGAATCAACTGATCAACAAGGTGCGTGTGGAGATTTTATATGCTGATAGCTCAGACGACCAATATGAAATTTTCTGGTGCAAGTTCCCTGAAGACCTGTACAATTGGTTGAGGGAACTGAAGCAGAAAAGTCCAGCGAGCGGATCGACGACAACCCACCATAGTTGGACTTCGTCTGACACTACATTACTACAACAGTTGGATAACAAGCGGACGGAGTAGTTGATTTCTGGGTGAGGACTACGGTGGAGGGATACATGGTCGAGTTTGTTGTAGAAAGCTATCAGTCCTACTCAAAGGCAGAGGCAGTGTTCAACTCTGGGCTAAGGGGGGAATTGATAGGGGAAGTTCCGACATGGATTAAGATGTTTCTGGTAGAAGAGGGACTGCTATCTTTACCCACTGCTAGAATGGAAGCATAAAACCCCAGTATCGAGGGAAGGAACTAAAGGGGAAAATGCTGCCCAAAAGGGGATAGGGATGCTGCGAGGGGATGGATGTAGAAGGATTGAAGAGAGCTAGGGATGTTAGAGCACAGAGGAGGGCGCTGCTAGCAGACAAGTGGTAGGCAAGAGTAGCTCGGGCCCTAGGAGAAGGAAGGAGAGGGTCCCGCCAAATAGGAGTGGTGAGGAGAAAACCCCGAGTTGGGATGAAGGGAGAGGATGATGCTAGGCAACCCGGATGCGGGAAGAAGGGATGTTGGAATTAGGAAGAGGAGGAAGGACATTCCTTGCAGGTTGCAGAAATAGGATCGCAATAGGAAATAGGGGGAGGACCGTCTCGAAATGTTGCAGATTGGGAATCGCAACAGGGAGCAGATGGGGGATCCTCCCTGAAGGTTGTGGAAGAAGGACCGCAAGACCAACACCCATGTTTCCATGAAGATGACGACAATGTGGGTGATGGGATGAGGAGGTTATTCGACGAAGAACAAGCATCCACCAAGGTTCAACAACCCCAACCCCGAAATGTGAGTGGCGTTTTCCCCGACCTTCCCCTGGTACCTTATCACAAACCAGAAGAATTCATCCTTAACTTAGCCAAAGTGGCGCGAGTATACAATGCGTAGGAGAAATACAGAACCGGTCTCAATATTGGAAGTAATACAAGAACCAACTATAACAGTAACTTGGGACTACAAGGATCCAGCTATTAGCTAATACTCAGAGCAGTATGGCGGGATCATTTACTAGATACCCGGAGTTTGCAGGAAAGGGGAACGAGGATGTGGAGCAACATTGGTACCTCTGCGAAGCCATCTGGAGGGCCCGTCAGACTCCAGATAATGTTCGGGTGGTGGAATTCCAAACCACGCTAAGAGAACAGGCTCTACGCTGGTTCATAAAGTGGGCAGAACAAAACCAGAACCCAACCATAGATGATATTAAGAGGGGATTTGTGCAGGAATTCAAGGTACCACAAACAGATCAGCAAGGGTTATCAGAGCTGTGGGAAATTAAGCAGAGGGAGGGTGAGACTGCTTGGGAGCTCATGCAAAGGTTTAAGGATGCCATTGCCAAGCTAAGTTACACCCTGGACCCGAACCACCAGCGGGACTGGTTCATCAAGGCACTCTTGCCCCTGACTAGGACATCACTAACACAACAGAAGATAGGAACCTTGCAAGATGCATTAGAGCAAGCATCTAGGATAGAAGCAATGGTAGGGTATCGCTGCTGGGCCTTAGTTTTGGTCTTATTTTTGCTCAAAGAAACTTACTTATCCATCTATTTTCCATCCATTTTCCCTTCATTTATCCCATTTTTATGTATATTTGATATCCATTCAGGTATTTAATTTTAATTTTTCAATTTCTAAAGTTTTTATGAAAATTTGGTTTTTAGTGCAAAATTGGCAGATTCAGAAATTCCCGTAATAGCTCTATGGTTGATATGGTTGCAGGACACTTGGGCACGAATGGAATGCATGGATGAACAACTTGGGAACTATGACTAAGCTAGCAATGCTTAGTTCGAACAAAACAAGCTTTATTAGGCCCATTTGGTGCTAGTCAACCATGACTAGTCATTCAGGAATCCCATAGAAATATGGCAGTTTTGAGATTTCATAGGAATGGTCATCTTTCTTGGGATGGGAGTAATGAATTCGACTTAGATAGGTGGATGAGAGTAGATGGGTTTGTTTGAGTGAATAAATATCAGTTTGTTCATGAGACTTCTTATTTAAAGCCAAAACTTTGATGGCTTATGTATTGACTTTATGATATACTTTTATGCTGTGACATCTTTGGATTGAGGAGTTAATTTGAAGACTTGTGTTATTATTATTTTTCTGTTCAATGCTATGGATGTGTGATTGAATTTAAGCTTCTGATATCACCTCTCAAGTGTGCAAGGCAAGGGTGGAGGGCCCCCATTCCAAGCTAAGTACACTTCCTTGTTAACTAGTTTCATTTCCTTGTAATCTGGTTGATTGTAGCACTAGTTTTTCAAAGCTTTATTTCAGTTTGCTTTATGGTTTATGCATAGTGATTGATTTCATTAGTTAATAGCTTATTCATCACTTTATTGAGTTGGAAAAACAGGTGTTCAAGTTGGGCATCCCTTCTGCTAAAATGATGAATCAAAACTAGTTTCTTTTGTTTGCATGCAAGTAGTTTCTCATTGAGATTTTGATATTGAGATGAATGAATTATGATGGAATACCTTATGTGTCTCTTAAGTTAAGAGCTTCTTTCATTAATAATTTATCCATCTTAAGCTTTTGGTTTCAATTTCTGATTCATTAAGTGATAATTGAGGTGAAGGTGGACTTCTTGAGTCAAGAACCCTTTCAATGTTTTTCCCTTTTTAAGCTGATTGAATTAGAGTTATAGAATGTATTACTTTTAGCTTTTGAATAACTTATGCTTCAAGGTTTGATTACATTTGATATTCACATATAGTGAACTTGCCTCAAAGCATAAACAACTCGGATTGATAAGAAATAATTGTGTTAATTTAGGTCCACAAATTAGCTCAACATTTTGGCGCCGTTGCCGGGAAGGCAAATATCGGCATAGTCAATAGAAAGATAAATTTAAAAACAACAAAAACATTAGTTACATTCATTTTTAGTTATGTTTTTTTTATGCCTATATATAGAGATCCTCAAGTTAGATTTATCAAAAACCCCCCACAAGTAGAAATAGGATCATCAAACACCCCAGTTACTGGTAATCCAATAATTGAGGAATTGGCAGAAAAACAAAGAACTGGACAAAGATTAACCTTAATTGAAAGGAAAAATTTGTTAGCTTGGGAAGCAAAACAAAAACAATTCTCCACTTCCGGAAAACAAAAAGAAATTATTAAAGGAAAACAACCTGTCTTTCCATCCATAAATCCTCCTATCTTCCAACAACCTGAAATTCCGCTTGAAATTGAAACAAATCAATCAATGGCAGAAGAGGGACATGGATTCGTTATTTTCACTCATGAACAACAAAGGGATGAATATGAAAGACAACAAAGAGAATGGAGAAGAAAAAGAGAAGAGGAGGCAAAACAAGAAAATGATAGGAAGCTAGAAAACGATCGGAAAAGACAAGAAGATGGTAATGATCAAGAAACTACTTTTGGCTTTCCAATAGTAGACACAAGTGCAATATTAGGAGAAGAAGTAAAAATGAAAAATATTCAACCTTTTGTATTGCCAAACTTTTATGGAATGTCCACAGAAGATCCCGATGCATTTATGTTTGAATTTGATATTCTATGTATAACATATGGATATACTAATGAAGTTCATAAACTTCGTCTTTTCCCTGCAACATTAAAAGCAGCAGCTTTGAAATGGTTTATGGGTTTAGGAGAACAAACAATAGCTTCTTGGGATGATATGAGATCTGTCTTCCTTAAGAAATATCAAGCTTATTGTAGATCTAGAGATTCAAAGGAAGATGTTTTCAGAATGACACAACAAGAAGATGAAAGTTTAGAAGAATATTTGGAAAGATTTGCATATAACCTACAGAAATCTAAACAACACTCTCTAAATCAAGAAACCGTTCGCACAATATTTCTCAAGGGTGTAAGGGATGAATACCTTGACATTTTGAATGTTATGGGTAAAGGAGACATTTCAAACCTACCATTCGATGAAATTGTTGAGTTATGTCAAAAATATTCTAGAGGAAGATAAAAAACCGGAAGAAGGGAAGTAAGTTCAAAAGCAGCAAAGTCAGCTGCAGGAGGGATAACAAGAGCTGAAATAGGAAGCTTACTGGAAAATTTCA
Organism: Pinus tabuliformis; assembly: GCA_031772625.1. Classification (NCBI taxonomy): domain Eukaryota; kingdom Viridiplantae; phylum Streptophyta; class Pinopsida; order Pinales; family Pinaceae; genus Pinus; species Pinus tabuliformis. The sequence continues at coordinate 542,571,366 of CM062804.1, read as the reverse complement.
AAACAGATCTCTTGAGTACATTAGGGACACAAGTAGATGTGGTAAAGGCAAACAAGAAGAAAGAAGAACAAGAACAAGCTCTAGCAATCTTTTGTTCCAAATGTAAAAAGAAAGATCCCTTGAGAGAATGTCCCTTAGATAGTATTCAGGTTTGTGGTCTTTGTACAGAAAATCATTCCACAGAGAATTGTTTAAGATTGAAAGAATTACAAATGAACTCAATGGAAGAAGTGCCAGGGATAGAAGGTTTCTATTATGTAGCACCACGAAGACCATGGCAACCTAGGATGCCTCAACAAAATCAGCAGCAACTCCCTCAACAAAATTATCCCTATCCACCTCACAATCCTTGGACCCCTCCAATGCCATGGCAAGCTTGGCCTCCACAACAATATTCACAACAACTTGTACAAGGTTGGAGAGGATATGGTTATGGAAATCAGCCACCTCAACAGTATCAACAACAATACCAGCAACAATACCAACAACCATTTGCATATCCACAATATCCACAATCCATACCCTTTCAACAACAACATTCTGCATATCCGCAATCCATCCCATTTCCACAGCAGAATCCACCATCGTTGTTGACCCAACCACAATAGTTACAGCTACCCACAAATCAACCCAGACCAACTCAACTACCAGCCCAACCAATGGCCAATCCAAATAATAAGGTGGACAAATTTGCATACACTGTAGAGGAAGCAGCATGTTTCCCTACATATTCGATTCTTCCTCTTAATGATGTCCATCTAAGGTCTGGAAAAGTGCTTAAAAAGGATTCTCCTCCAATCATAGAAGAACCAACTGAACAAGGAGAATCACCTGAAACATCACAAACTAAGATACAAATTCAGAAAGGAACAAATATTACAACACGAACACCACCTTATCCTGAGAGGTTAGTGGAACAACAAAACAAAACAATCCTTCCTGAATTTGATATCTTAGATGAGTTAAAAAATGCTTATGTAAAAATTCCTTTGTTGAAGGCAATTAAAGAAATACCAATATATGCTAAAACAATAAAGGAATTGTGCATTCGGAAATCAGAGAAAAAGAAAAAGGATCCTACTACAATCCAAGTCATTGGTAAATTAGCAAGCCTCATGTCTACACAAACTATAGTAGAGAAATATATTGATCCTGGTATCCCTATGGTTACTATATCAATAAATAATTTCTCAGTACCAAACACATTAATAGACTTGGGAGCAACTATAAACGTAATGACAATGGAGACAATGAAAACTTTGCATTTAAACAACATTAGATCAACTTCTACAATCTTGGAACTGGCAGATAGATCTAAAGTTGTTCTTGAAGGAATATTAGAAGATATCATAGCCTCTTTGGATTCATGGGAGTATCCTGTTGACTTCCTGATCTTGCAACCAAAGACAAATTTGGGAGGACATCCTCTAATCTTAGGCAGACCATGGTTAGCTACCGCTGATGCCTTCATAGGATGCAGATCTGGAAGTATGATTATTTCACATGGAGATGAAAGGAAACACATAACTCTTTATTCACCTGCACAATCAACTTCTTTAGAATCAGTACTTGAAACTCAAGAAAAACAGCAAACAAAATCAGTTTTAAGTATAAATCAATTCTTTGATTTTAGAGAAGAAGAAGAGAATGAAGACTTAATGGATCTTTTCATTTCAGAACCAAGTATTTCAGAGCAGCTTAGAAAAGTTCAATATGAAGCTGCAAGTAACCTTTTGAATCAATGCTTTCAGGAAACTTGTACAATTCAAACTTTGCAGAAATCTTTTATAGACATCTTTCCTGTAAACACAATCTCCAAGCCAACAATAAAAACAATTGAGGTTCATCCTGGAAAACATCTAAACATTGGAAACGAATTGCAATCAGCACAAGAGCAAGAGGTAATTGCATTATTACAGAAATATTCAAAAGCTTTTGCCTGGGATTATACTGATATGCAAGGAATCCATCCTAGCACATGTATCCACCACATCTATACAGATGATCAACTTAAACCTGTAAGACAACCTCAAAGATGAATGAATCCCATGATGAAGGAAATAGTGAAAGAAGAACTGCAAAAATTGTTAAAAGTTGGATTCATCTATCCTATTTCAGATAGTCAATGGGTTTCTCCACTGGTTATTGTACCAAAGAAAAATGGAAAGTGGAGGGTATGTGTGGACTATCGGGAACTAAACAAAGCTACAGTAAAAGATCATTTTCCTCTACCATTCATTGATCAAGTGTTAGACTCATTAGCTGGGAAGAAATTTTTCTCCTTTTTAGATGGGTTTAGCGGATACAACCAGATAAGAATAGCAACAGAAGACTAAGACAAGACAACATTTACTTGACCATGGGGAACATATGCATATAATGTTTTGCCATTTGGTCTATGCAATGCACCTGCAACTTTCGAACGAGCAGTACTTGCAATATTTGCTAATCTAATTCATGAATGTGTAGAGGTCTATATGGATGACTTCACAATTTATGGAAACACATACAATGATTGCTTAAACAACCTTGAGAAAGTTTTGAAACGATGCATTAAAACAAATTTGTCATTAAGCAATGAGAAATGCTATATGATGTTGACGGAAGGAATAGTTATGGGACACCACATTTCTGCTTCAGGAATAAAGGTGGATCCAGCAAAAATCCAAGTCCTAGTAAACTTAATGCCTTCTACAACACAGAAAGAGGTAAGAAGTTTTTTAGGCTATGCAGGCTATTATAGACGATTGATTGAAAACTTTAGTAAAATAGCCCAACCTCTGTTCAAACTATTAGCAAAAGATATCGAATTTCACTGGACAAATGATTGTAAAAATGCAATTCAAATTCTGAAAGAGAAATTGTCAGTTTCCCCCATTCTTCGTGGGCCCAACTGGTCTTTACCATTTCATATATCAACTGATGCATCCGATACCGTGATAGGTGCCTCTCTTGGATAGAAAGAGAACTTGTTCACTTATGCAATATACTTTATAAGAAAGAATCTAACACCTGCAGAAATGAACTACACAGTCACAGAAAAAGAAATGTTAGCCGTTATACATGCAGTAAATAAATTCCGACACTATATAACAGGATATCAAGTTTTCATTCATACTGATCATTCAGCAATCAAATACTTGATGAATAAACCCATCACCAATGGACGAATAACAAGATGGTTACTGTTATTGCAAGAATTTAATATCACAATACAAGATCGGCCAGGCAAAGAAAATCAAGTGGCTGATTTTCTGTCCCGCATACACTCACCCAACGATCCAAATCCAGTTGTATATAACTTTCCAGATGAACATCTGTTTTCCATCACAGTCAAAACACCATGGTTTGCAGACATTGCAAACTATTTATCTTCTGGGAAGTTTCCAGCTCAATTTACTAAAAAGCAAAAATACAAAATTGCTAGAGCAAGCTCTAGATATAGTTGGGTAAATGGTGATTTATTTTATACTGGTTCAGACTTGATAATTAGAAAATGTGTACGGGAAGACGAAATATTAGACATTCTAAGAGCATGTCACGATGAACCATGTGGTGGCCATTTTGCAGATAAACGAGCAGCATATAAGGTGCTGCAACTGGGCTATTACTGGCCATCCATCTTCAGAGATTCTAAGAAATATGTCAAGCAATGTGACAACTGCCAGAGAATAGGGCGACCAATAACATCGAATGAAGTGCTGTTGAAGCCACAAGTTCTCATAGAACCATTTGAGCAGTGGGCACTTGACTTTGTTGGACCTATCAATCCACCATCAAATGGGAAGAGGTACATCTTAGTATGTACAGACTATGTAACAAAATGGGCAGAAGCAAAAGCAGTAAAAGAGCAACAGAAGATATAGTGGTCACCTTTCTCTTTGAAGAAATCTTTGTCAGATATGGAGTACCTAGACAAATTGTAACAGATCAAGGCACATAGTTTACATCAAAGCTGGTACGAGATCTAACAGAGAAATACAAGATCAAACATAGGAAATCTACAACATATCATCCACAAGAAAATGGGTAGGTTGAATCAACAAATAAAGTCCTAGAAAATATCATGACAAAAACAGTACAGATGAACAGAAAAGATTGGTCTGAAAAATTAAAAGATGCACTATGGGCCTACAGGATCACATGGAAAACTACAACTGGTTTCAGTTCATACCAGTTAGTATATGGGAAAGATGCCCTACTGCCTATAGAGTTTCAGATACATACATACAGACTAGCAGCTGAACTAGGACTCGACTTGACAAAAGCACAACAACAGCGGATCATGGAACTGAATCAGTTAGATGAGCATCGTCAACAAGCCATGGAACATAGTACATTGGTGCAACAACAAAGAATGAAGTGGCACGACATATATATCAAAACAAAGACATTTCACAAAGGAGACTGGGCATTGCTTTTCGACTCCAAATTCAAAGACTTCAAAGCAAAATTCACCACACAGTGGCTAGGCCCATATGAAATTGATGAAATCTTTGACAATGGAGCAGTCAGGATCAAGACAATCGACCAGGATTCCACCTCGTTTATAGTGAATGGACATAGGCTCAAAGTTTACAATAGGCCTATTAGTAAAGAAGCATTTATGAAACAACTGATCGAAGATACAGAACTGGAACTCATGGCACAGGATCAGCCATCTTCCAGTCTAGTATTTGAATAGAAAAAACATAAAAAAATATTAAAAAAAAAAAAATTGTTTGCAAGTGAAAACCAGGCAACTGGCACTTTGCAAACACGAATTCATAGGGGAAAACCAGGGCAACTTGGACTCTATGAATTCCTTCTACTTGTTCTACTGTTCTCAGATGCTTTTACTGCAGGCACTCTCCACCACCAAACGACTTGAGGACAAGTCATATCTTCAACAAGGGGGAGACTTGCATCCGCTCTTTAATTGGACAACTGAAATTGCAAACATCAGCTCTTTAGCTGGAAAGCTGAAGTATAGACAGAACTTGTATTGTCAACAAAGGGACCTGACATAACAAATCATTGCCAAGGGACCTAAAAGACCTGCCAATGTCAAAACAACATGTGCATATTTTGTAAGCAGTGAAAGGGACCTGAAACAAAGAATCATTACAAAGGGACCTGATTAACAATTCAAGAACCAGAACATGAAGAACAAGGAGCAGCAATAAAGTTTACATTTTGATCCATCTACAACATCTGATCAATTGATTTCATCTCACTTGTACAACCATCATCCAGGGGAGTATATATATAGTCATTTTGTGCTTTAAAAATTCAAATTTTTCTTAGAAATTTTTAGTTTTTGTTAAGTTGAAATTAGTACCTGATGATATTCATTATCATTCATATCCTATATTCCTATAACCCTTATACATCATAACCCTATTCCCTTTCATTTCCATACATATTCCCTATTACTCCTAAAGTATTTTTCTTTAAGAGCTTAGAAAGACCAAACTGGGACAACCTTCAACCTGCACATACAACTCAAAGCATTAGTGATGGTGATAATTTTAAATATGACCCAAATGGTCATTTTAAAATTATAAAGCTATGTTATACAGGTCAAATAAACCCCATGCGCTATATGGAAATCAAAAGTTATTATATATCATACAACATATACCATAGTTCAAAACAAAATGTGTGAATGCGCTAAAATCATTTATATCACCCAACGCGCATATGATAAGTGGTGCACAACATATGGTATATGATATAGTTATAAGTGAAGGCTCATAACACAATGCATACAATATGGTATGATATATATGGTGGACGGCCGCATGCAAACCAACAATTGAAACATTACGGTGGGGAGGTTGAAATATCATTACATGCGAATCATTGCAAAACAAGCAATGGTTGTATATCATTGCAAGCGCATGACGGTGGGCATGATGGTAAAACAACCACAATAAACAAAACATTAACCCCAAACAACTACCGGCCAGTACAAAGGTACGAGCTTAACGCGGTGGCATGGCAACTCATGGTCATTGGACAGTATACTGCGTAGGGGTCATGCATATGAAAACAATGATTCGGCCATCCTCATGACACAGTCGGGCGACTGGTCAAACAGGACGGCCATGTAAACCATGCATTGTAAACACCAATGGACACAAAGCGTAGTACAGCCCTGAAACGGTCATGAACCGACTGAGCTCTTGCGCTGTTTAAACCATAATCTTCATTACCAAATAGCTCAGAGAAATGGTGTTTGAGGCCGCAACATAGTAAAAAGAAGAGTGAATTGAGTTGGGGCGGATTTAAAGAAGGAAATCATCCCGGGTTTAACGTTCAAGGATAGTAGATTTTTGGGATTTAATCAGGTAAGGCGCTAGTTGTTTAAAGCTCGACACACAGTGAGTCAAGGTTATGAACTATTTGAATTAATGGTTACGATTGCTTTGTCCCTGCCACCAGTCAATTGCACAGTTGAACAAGGATTTGGAGCGCCGGATATTCCTCAAAGCGCACGTTGATAACAGGTAAGCCGAAACCATAGCCTCAAATCCGTTGATTCGCTGCGTGAATCTTGGTATACACTGCTAGTGGATCACGCTTCCCTTAAATGACAATGCATTGCATGGTTAACACGTTTAGGATTTGGCATTGTTATAAGGAATTTTTATGGTATGCCATGTTAACAATGGAAACTATACACAGAGGAGGCACGAAACTTAGTTGTTATGGCATGTTATATTGAATGGCGGTGAGTGGGTATTAAAATGTGAGTGTTATAGACTGCGCACTGCGCTTGTTTATTGCCATACATTGTTTTGATTGCGCGCCGTTTCAAACGTTAAAACAAACAGTCAAACTGTTATGAAACGACATGCGTCCATAACCCTTGCTGCACACTGTTGTTTTGTTTGCACCGAAAACAGGGGATTGAAATGCCTAAGGATTGAATAGATAATGCATGTGAAATTTTGACTTGCCAAACGAAGATTTGATTGCTGAGCTAAATGCGCCGTGTTTTCTTATTTTATCACTCGTGTTTGTGAGGCCGAGCGTATGTGTATAGTCCTCAATCTGCCATGCTGAGGCCGAGAGCCTTCTTGCCCATATTTTTGATGTAACCAAGCGCATTTTTGGTAATTGTTTTTATGATGAGGCCGTAGGCATATTTTCCAAATTTTGTGATCAGTCAAAAGCGTTTTTGCAAATATTTTTGGTTAGGCCGAGAGCATCTTGAATTTTTTTATGAGGCCGAGAGCCATGTGCATGCGAACTACTCAGTTTCCCTGGTTGAACATACACAGTAAAACAATGGTTTGAATTTTGGCAATGAAATAAGGCACTGAGCATATATGGATATTGTTTATATATGTATTTTTGTTTTTAAAAAAACAGAGAGCAGCATATTAACAGGGGTATACAGGTGTATGTTTGCATTGAGCAGGGAACTAAAATAGTGCTGTTGTAGAGAACAAAGTCAAGCAGAGGTCAGAATTAAGTTGATTGAGAGGAGGAAGGTAAGCTTCTTCGCTTTCAAAATTTAATTTTGAAAACAAACAAATAGTTATATCTTTTTTGTGTCAAAATGAAATTAGTAACAACAGAGGAATTCATTCATTGGTTTACAGAAGCAATGTCAGTCAGAGTAGAGCCAAAATTTCAGATAGAGAGCTGGGGGAAGGAAACTATAGAAAAACTTTACCAGGAGGGGATGATAAGTTTCCTACAAAAATTTGATGGCCACTCTGAACAAATAACAAGGGACTTTATAAACAATTTCAGTCAAGACCAGACACGGGTGGGAGATGTCATTATTCCTGTAACCCAGGAATATCTTTCCCAAGCTTTCCAAGCTTTAGATCTACCCATGATAGGTGAGAAGTATTACAAAGGCCTTCACTTCAAGGAGAAAGCTTGGACTTTCTTTCTTGAGAAGAACCGGAAAGGGACATTTGACAGAACAAAAGGGATACCCAGAGAATGGTTTAATGAACCATGGGGTGAGTTGGTTTTGGTTATCCAAAAGTTTTTGACCTGTGATAGAGGATATAGCATTGCCCACTTGTATCATGTTAGACTTCTGCAGCACATAAAAGGGGAGGATAGGATTAACTTGCCTTATTTCCTATATAGAAGCCTTTTGAGAATGATTGAAACAGTCAAACATGAACACAGGCCTAAAGGAGGACAGATTTACCACCAAGGATTAATCAAAATCCTAGTTGAGTACCAGGTGAGATCACAGGGCATAGTGTGGCGAGAATTCATGTCTAAAAATCAATTCATTGAACAGGTTAATGAGGTACAGGATAAAACAGAGTAGGAAAACAGAGGATTGATGAACTCACCCTTGTATCCTAGAACAAGAGCCAAACAATAGAATAGCATGGCTATGCAAGAAAATGAAACATCTGTTATGTCTTTTCCTAGAAGATTTAGGAATAAAAGTCCCATTGATTTAGACAAGGAAGTAGAAACATATTCCCCAAGACAACAAGAAGAAAATGATATTGTACAAGAGGTATTTGAGAAGGATTCTTTTATGATGATGCAGCAGCAGCATCACTAATGAAAACAACACAAGATTTTGAGAGAGAAATCAATTTGGGAAGAATCAGGGATTTCACTGTCCAATTGGAAATTAGCAAAATATTGGAGAAACAATTAAAAGAAGAAAACAAGGCAAATAAGAAAGATAATGCTAAATTGGTTAAGGAAAATGAAAAATTAAATGAAGAATTGGGGAGGCTGAAAAGGAAAAATGATCTACTTTCTAAGCAAGCATTTAAATGGCTAAAGGAAAAGAACATGTGGCAGGCAAAGTATGAAAAACAAAAGGTCAAAGCAGCTTTGTTTAGGGAGAGACATGACACAGGTCTGGATTGTTTGGTCAGGGCAGCACAACAGGAAGCATCTACAGGTACAACATCTACTACAGAGAGACGGAGGTCAAAGAGGAGAAAGCAAGCATGGGGTCATGCTTGATGATAAGCAAGGGAGAGATGTTGGGCCTTAGTTTTGGTCTTACTTTTGCTCAAAGAAACTTACTTATCCATCTATTTTCCATCCATTTTCCCTTCATTTATCCCATTTTGATGTATATTTGATATCCATTCAGGTATTTAATTTTAATTTTTCAATTTCTAAAGTTTTTATGAAAATTTGGTTTTTAGTGCAAAATTGGCAGATTCAGAAATTCCTGTAATAGCTCTATGGTTGATATGGTTGCAGGACACTTGGGCACGAATGGAATGCATGGGTGAACAACTTGGGAACTAGGACTAAGCCAACAATGCTTAGTTCGAACAGAACAAGCTTTATTAGGCCCATTTGGTGCTAGTCAACTATGACTAGTCATTAAGGAATCCCATAGAAATAGGGCAGTTTTGAGATTTCATAGGAATGGTCATCTTTCTTGGGATGGGAGTAATGAATTCGACTTAGATAGGTGGATGAGAGTAGATGGGTTTGTTTGAGTGAATGTAGATCAATTTTTTCATGAGACTTCTTATTTAAAGCCAAAACTTTGATGGCTTATATATTGACTTTATGATATACTTTTATGCTGTGACATCTTTGGATTGAGGAGTTAATTTGAAGACTTGTGTTATTATTATTTTGCTGTTCAATGCTATGGATGTGTGATTGAATTTAAGCTTCTGATATCACCTCTCAAGTGTGCAAGGCAAGGGTGGAGGGCCCCCATTCCAAGCTAAGTACACTTCCTTGTTAACTAGTTTCATTTCCTTGTAATCTGGTTGATTGTAGCACTAGTTTTTCAAAGCTTTATTTCAGTTTGCTTTATGGTTTATGCATAGTGATTGATTTCATTAGTTAATAGCTTATTCATCACTTTATTTAGTTGGAAAAACAAGTGTTCAAGTTGGGCATCCCTTCTGCTAAAATGATGAATCAAAACTAGTTTCTTTTGTTTGCATGCAAGTAGTTTCTCATTGAGATTTTGATATTGAGATGAATGAATTATGATGGAATACCTTATGTGTCTCTTAAGTTAAGAGCTTCTTTCATTAATAATTTATCCATCTTAAGCTTTTGGTTTCAATCTCTGATTCATTAAGTGATAATTGAGGTGAAGGTGGACTTCTTGAGTCAAGAACCCTTTCAATGTTTTTCCTCTTTTTAAGCTGATTGAATTAGAGTTATAGAATGTATTACTTTTAGCTTTTGAATAACTTATCTTTCAAGGTTTGATTACGTCTGATCTTCACATATAGTGAACTTTCCTCAAAGCATAAACAACTCGGATTGATAAGAAATATTTGTGTTAATTTAGGTCCACAAATTAGCTCAACAATCGCAATGAATACCAGGGAGGCACGAGTTTGCAAGATCTAGCAATCATGGTCTTGCAAAACCAGATCGCGAATCTGACTGAGAAGCTGAGAGTCTTCTAGCCTGTAGGGCCAGCCAGGTCCAACGTTTGGTGCACCCATTGCCTGGTGGAAGGGCATATTGCGATGGAGTACCCGCGACTGCGAGGTCTTAACAAAATAGGGGGGGTGGCGGGATCGTCTAGAACCACTCCCAGCGCAGGAGTTGCGGAAATCAGAGTGTAAGGACCCTTCCTAGGAAGGAATAATGCAGACTTCTGTGAGATTTGTAGGACGTATGGACATCTGCTGCGGATGTGTCCAGTTCTACAAAAGTACTCCAATGTCCCTAATAACAACTACTGCGAGTTCTGCGCATCGACCACTCATCACACCGATCAGTGCCGAGCGCTCGATGCTCTGGCAGAAAAGTTGGACAGATCCATGTTCAGGGTCAATGAAGTGAGTCGAGGGGGGTGAGGAGGAAACTAACGTGGAGGAAGAATGGGGGGCAGGGGACCCTTAAGATGCTACAATTGCGATCAGGAAGGACATGTCGCAAGGGAATTCCTGCTCCTGAGAAGACCATGGTGTTCGCAATGTAGAGTTAACACCCATGTGATGGAGGATTGCCTAGAGCTCATTACGAAATGGGAAGAGAGAACCAGACAGTGAGGGGCCAACCTGGTGAATGCTGAGCCTTGGACCGACAAGGGTTTCCCCGCGACAAATATTAATATAGTCACCTGAGAAGGGAAGAATATAAGGGAATATTGCTACGCCGAGGAACCCTCCATGATCGTTAAAGCGACGTCACCATGAAAGGCATATCAGCTTGAGTGCCAAAAGCAGTATTACCAAATTGTTCGAGGGAATGACTGAAGATAGGGACACCCGAAGACCACAAGTCTATGGGTCCGCTCCTCCCCAACCCATTGGGGAATGGTTTAAATTATTCTTAAAAATTATTGAAGATGAGGCCATGCTAAAGGAATTGTGAAAAAGCTTAAAGGCCACAGTATTCGCAGAACGAGAGGACACGGGACAACCATGTGAAGCCTGGTCAGAAAAAGCCTCTAGGAGAGTGAAGTGAAATAAGAAAAGAAGTGGGAAGGAGTTCTGAATCAACGTGTAGGTGGCAGGATTCCAGATAAGGGACACCATGCTAGATCTAGGGTCGGATGTAAACATCCTACCCCGGAAGACCTGGGAGGCAATGGGGAAGCCGCAACTGAAGTATTCACCAATTCAATTGAGAATGGCAAATCAGTATTGTATATTGCCTATTAGGAGATTGGAGAATGTAGAGGTTGATGTGGCAGGAGTGAAAACACACACTGAGTTCGAAGTAATAGACATTATGGGGGATAAAGACCCGTATCCAACACTCTTGGGGATTGACTAGGCATACGAGAACTATGCTGTCATAGATTTGAAGAAGGAACTAATGATATTTGAAGTAGAAGGACTAAGGGTGATTTAGCCGTTGGACCCTTACCAAGGACCCAGGTTTACAGAGCCAACAGATGACAGGGAGGAACCAGGGATGTTAGATCAGTTGTATACACTCACGGTAGGAAAGAGGGAGGACTACATAAATCCCACAGCCAGAGGATCAATTAGCTGGAGGAGCATCCAAAGTTCAGAAGCTGGTTGCTACATGGGATGCATGGAAGCAAGGCGAGTATGAACTGACAACCTGACGATGTGCAATGATAAGCCGAGTAACCTAGGGAGACATAGGAAAGGGCGACAACCCAAAGTACTATGGCCTTGAACCGATAGATCGGTTCCTGGACAGGATGGACCAGGATGTACCAGAAAACCAGAGAATTCCCTTACTGGACATTGCGCTCATGGAAACACCGACAAGGTGGTGGAAAGCACACTGCCAAGTATTAAAAGACTGGAAGGATGCCAAACGAGCAATGAAGGAGAGGTTCAACAAGAAAGAAGATCGACCACCAGATGAAAAAGAATACACGAGGAATTTGAGTCCTGAGGAGCATATCAAAGAGTGCACAACCAACTAGGAAAGCCAGGGGTTGCCAAAGGACCTGTGGGTGCATGCTTTTATACACACCCTCAGTGCCATCCCCCAGGCTTGGTACATCAAGGAGGAACTACGATGAAAAACAGCTGCTTGGGATGCCTTGAAAGCATAGTTCATCAGCGATTTTTGCACAAATGATAGAAGTAATTCAAGCAGTGAAAGGGGTTTTATTCACCCCAAAGACACTAGTTGAAGGGGAGCACAAAGAAAACTTTTTGCAGTGCTTGTATGATATGGAATTGCTAGGATTCATGACCTGCGACGAAATTGATGCAAAACCAGAAGAAGACGAATTGGAAGGGCTTAGACACCTAGCCTTTGAAGAAACAAACGAAGAAAGGGGGATTCAGGAGAATTCCTCGATGGATAGCGCCCATCTCCTACCAGTGAAGCTGAGAAAATAGAATGTAGGGACGGAAGATAAGCCCAAGATAGCATCAGTGGGAGACTATTGGGACGAACAGACCACCAAAGAAATTTTTGATTTATTACAGGAATACCAGGACCTGTTCCCAACTTCGGTAGTAGAACTCAAGGGGATAAAAGGTAACTTGGGAGAGATGAAAATTGTTCTGAAAACAGGTGTCCGACCAGTGAAGCACAGACCATACCGACTGAACCCAAGGGTCAAAGAGAAAGTTAAAAGGGAGATTGACAAAATGTTGGATGTAGGAATCATATTTCCGGTCGATGAAGCTGATTGGATAAGCCCTATAGTTATTCAGAACAAGAAAGATGCGACCGAGATTAGAGTATGCGTCGACTATAGAAGCCTGAACAATGCATGCGTGCATGACCCATTCCCCATGCCTTTCAGCGACAAAGTCCTAGACAATGTTGTGGGGAATGAGGCATACTTGTTCACATATGGCTTCTCAGGCTACCACCAGGTCCGAATAGCCAAAGAAGATAAAAGGAAAACAACTTTCACGACAGAGTGGGGGTCGTACACATACAATGTAATGCTATTCAGGTTAAAGAATGTGCCAACAGTATTTTCAAGGATTGTAATAGCCGCATTCTGAGACTACATTCATAAGTTCCTAGAAGTCTACATGGACGACTGGACAGTATACAGCCTGCTGAAGAAGCATACCAGTCTATTGAGAGTAATGTTTGAAAGATGCAGACAGTTATAGATCTCTTTAAATTTAAAAAAATGCATTTTCGCAGTTCCCTTTGGAACGCTGCTGGGCCATATTGTTTGCAAGGATGGAGTTTGCGTGGACCCTGCCAAAATAACAGAAATCATCCACATGGAACCACCCCGCAACGTAAATAAACTAAGAGCAACTCTAGGCCGTATGGGGTACCATAGAAGGTTCATCAAAAACTACGCAACCATAACAGCCCCAATGGAGAAACTACTAAGGAAGACAAAGGAATTCATCTGGACAACTGATTGTCAAGCAACACTGAACAAATTGAAGGAAAGGTTAGTAAGTGCCCCCATATTGGTGTACCCCGACTGGAACAAAATGTTCCATGTACACATCGACGCATCTGGAATAGCACTAGGAGCAGTCCTAGTGCAACCAGGAGAGAAGATGGATCATACGGTATACTACACAAGCAAAGAGGTCCCCATGGTAGAAAAAACTACACAACAACAGAATGGGAAGCTCTAGCAATGGTCTACTCTCTCCAAAAGCTCTGGCATTACTTGCTAGGTGCGCCATTCAAATTTTTCACAAACCATTCTGCAGTGAAGTACCTAGTAAACAAGTCGGTACTAGAAGGAAGAATATGCAGGTGGCTACTATCTTTTCAAGAATTCATGCTTGAGGTGGTTGTTAAGTCAGGGAGATTGAATGTAGGCTCAGATCATCTATCTCGCCTAGAAATAAGAGAGAATGATGGGTCAATAGATGATCGGTTACCCGATGTCGATCTATTCAGGATAGAAGCCATACCCGATTACCTAGAGGAAATTGCTACTTTACTAACAACAGGCAGTTTCCCACAGGGATACACAACAACGCAGAAGAGGCACTTAGTGGTCAGAGCTGCAGATTACCAGCTCATAGTAGGACACCTTTACAAAATGGGCTTGGACCAAATACTCAGACGCTGTGTCCTACAACACGAAAGAGAAGCCGTCCTATGGGAGTGCCACGCAGGGGTCGCGGGAGGTCATGTAGGGGGCAAGGCTACCACAAGGAAGATACTACACGCAGGATTGTGGTGGCCCACTATACATAAGGATTCGAAGGCGTTTGCTAATAATTGCGATGTTTGTCAAAGGATTGGTAAGCCTTCCCGACACGATGAGCTACCACTACACCTGGTCCATACGGTGCAGATATTTGATAAGTGGGTAGTAGATTTCATTGGACCAATCTCCCCACCAGCAAGACACTCCCGAGCCCGATACATCATCACAACAACATAATACCTAACAAGATGGGCAGAGGCCACACTAGTAAAATACTGCACAGCAGAAACAACGACAAGATTCATTTTTGAAAATATCATTTCAAGGTTCGGATGCCCGAGGAGCCTCACAAGCGACCAGGGCACACATTTTTTGAATGAAACAATTGAAGTTCTGTTAACAACTTTTATGGTATAGCATAACAAGAGTAGTCCTTATCATCTGCAGGAAAATGGTGTAGTAGAGGACAACAGTTAAAATATTCCACAAACAAACAACATTCCAGCTCGTCTACGATAGAGAGGTGGTGGTGCCAGCGGAGTTCATACTGCCTAACATGTTGATTTCAGAGGCTACAAGAATGACTGAGAGCAGTGCCTTGCGGAACAGACTGAGCCAGCTGATGGAACTCGATGAAACCTAGTTCCTAGCGGAGTTCCATCAATCTGTCAAGAAATGAAGACAGAAGGCTTGGCATGATAGACACATCAAGAAAAAATCATTTGAAGTTGGTGACCAAGTGCTCCTCTATGACAACAAGTTCCTCAAGTTCCCAGGAAAACTACAAATGCACTGGTTAGGCCCATTCATCATTACACAAATAAAAGAATCAGGTGTGGTAAGACTTGCGCAACTGGATGGAGTTCTACTGCAGGGATGGGTGAATGGCGCACGCCTAAAACCCTTCCGCAAGTGAAAAAAAGAAAGAAAAAAAAGTGAGTTTCTTCCGAATAATAAGGTTGTGGCCAATTTGGGATACCGCAACCCATTTGTGGTCGGGGGGAGGGGGGTAGTGTCAGTGGCCATATAATGTCAGATCGCAGTGGTAGGCCTAGTCGGCAAGGACAATAGTCACGTGTGTCAACCCTCGTCAGTAGAATACACATAGGTCCGCACCTTTTCCAGAATTGATGACCGCACAAGTACTCGTCCCATCCACCGTACCAGTAGGTAATTCCCAATTAAGTAATCAATAAGGCAACTGTCAAGATAGGGTCACAAAATATTTCTCATTAAGCATAGAATTAGTTAATAAATAAGCCCATCACGGCAGAATAAAGACGCCATGCAGCCCACTCTGTACCTTCCAAACCCATGTCATAGTTGGCACATACTAGTCGGTCGACGATGGCAAAATATGGCTAGAATACATGGAAAGGTCACTGGAGTAATTAGTTGATTAAAGCCTCATCAGTCAGGGGACGTCATGTCAGAATCGGCTACATAAATCTCAGGAGAATGCAGAGAATGGTAGAATTTCAAACAACAGAAGGATTCCAGGATCACTTGGAAGAACAGGAGCAGGACAAGAGAAACAGGAGACCACCAGTTGAAATTGTTTACAGCAGAAGGAGAACGATGGAAAAAAGAATCATATTAGTCCCACAAACTACTTTGGATGCAAGAATTGAAGTCGTGGATGACCTATATGGGAAGTATGACCGATCGAATCTCATCGACAATGACTTCACAGACGGATTCCAATTTCTAGCAATGAAGAGGGAAGTATACGCGGAGGAATTTCAGAGGGAGGATGGCATCAAGACCTCCAAAATCAGAGAGGACTTCAGAGGGCTATAGAGGTCTACATTGTTCAACCTACGAAATCTGCCTGTATTTGGCACCCAATTGGCCACCATGCAGTGCACCAAGCTATTGGCAAGCAAGATGCATGGAGGTTCGCTATGGTTGGACAAAGAATACCCTATTCATGCTGAAGATATCTATCGATTGAACAAATCGACATCCTCCAGGCCCAGGTTGATGCAATTCCAGAGGAATCAGCGAGGACGAAAAGAATAATCCGAGACCTACAACCCCCGGTTCGAATGCAAGTCCTGTTGTTGAAGGAGGCATGCGACTCAAGCAGCCAACAATGGGACGACCTGCAGAGCCAATGGCCGACAACCTTAACGTCACAATCAGCCGAGGCATTCACACAAAGCGCCGACACAATCCTCGCCAACTGGGACCTGGAAATTCAATGATACAATGGGTTCAGGTAGCAAACAACAACAACAGTCCCAGAGTTGGAGCCTTCATTTGGAACAGAGAGCCACAAGGTCAAGAAAGGGCCACAGAAACAAATGCCATGCCACAAGCTAGGATTGAGATGGAAGAGATGCCTACTCTACAAGAAAGTATCATAGCAATAGAGGTGCCGACACAACAGACAATGGAGACAGCGCCGGTAGCAACACAACCACCACCCATAGAACACATGGAAGCAGTAACAGAGCCGCCAGAGGTCGAAATGACTTGACTTAGGGACGAGTCAAGAAATTGTGATCGGGGCTTGTTGGAGCCTTCGTTAATTTTGAAGAATTTTTGACCAGTTTTGACCAAGCGTAGGGATGGAAAGGACAAATGGCAGCAACGATTGGGTGGTGGAATGAGAAGTTGCAGGGGAGTGATGGAAAAGTGGCAGTGGAAGGCAAAGGCAGTCGAGGAGATGGGAAGGCGCAGAAGCAACTAAGCGAGAACTGGTAGTTCAGGAAGCCGGGAAGGATATAAAAAGGGGAAGAACACAAAGGAGGGGGTTGTTGTTAAACCCGCCAGACGCAGGAGGACTTGGTTGCCGAGGAGGTATGCAGATGCAAAGGCCAAAGTAGGAAGATTTGAGAGCTGAGGAACTGGGTTGCGGAGCCGATCCGACCCGAGCTACTAAGACGGGTACTCTATGTATTATTTATGGCGAGATGCCAAGTTATGATGTACCCTGTCTTGTTGATTTAATGTAATAAGAGTTAATGGTTGTCGAGACTTATAATGTATTGTGTATCGTGTTCTGTGGGCTTATTAAAATTTTAAATAGTCTACTTGTTGTATGAGGATGGTGATTACTAGATTGATACTAGAATGTTGTTAGTTCTGTGTTATTCATGGTGGATCCATGTGTATGAGTTTAGGGTATCACAATCTCTGTTTCATATATTATGGTTGCATATGTGTATGATCGCCTGTGCTCGATTGTTATTCTCTCGACCCCATGCTGAACCCTTCTCCCCTTTGTTCGTGGCGCACTTCCGGTGAGACTCCTTGCCCTTCAGGGTGAGGTGAAAATGCCAGTGATGTCCTAGACTACAGCGGACCATTGTTGGCCTCCACGCTTGAACCTGGAGTCTTTTCCATGATGATTCTTCCGAGCCAATAGGAAGTACATGATATGGTTGTTTATGTGATTGAGAATATTGAATAAATAATGTTTTTTGTTGTTGAGATACTACTGTTGGTATTGTTGAAAGGGAAAATATTGTTGTTTATATGGATATTGAGGATATGAAGGCTAATATGGTTATCGAGCATTATAGGAAAGTTAGTTTTCGTATGTAATTCCTTGCCAACCCTGTTGAAAAGTTTGGTTTTGGGCCTATTGAGGAGGCCATGCTTGCTAAGGTATAGGAGCATTACAAGTGTTTTGTATAGGCTTTGCATTTTAATATTGAGGAAATTGCTAAGTATAATCTTGGAACATACTTGTTGCTTTTGGCTGTGAAGGATTTTTAAGTGCAACATAATATAAAGATTCCAGTGCTTTAGTTTCTCCTTTGTAGGCTACTTTCTAGTTTGGTAGCATTGGAAAATTTCGAGTTGCATGCTAAATTTCTGCATAGATGCCACAAAGTTGAATAATATTTGATGGAAATTCTCTCAATGGATGTTTTTTCCTACACTTAGGATAAAAAAATGATAGTACTTCATATTGCTCTTCCTATATCTTCTTGGATTTTTATGCATCTATCTATGAGCCAAGTTTACTTGAGACAAATTTAAAATTATCCAAAAAATTACTTAATTCTCCTTGGTAACACTTCTTGCAATTGACTTAGTGATTTTGAAAAGATTATCTTTTGATCTTTTCCAACTTTAGCTCTTCCTTTGGAATACTTGCATAAATCAAATAATTGTGTAAAATGTAAGTAAGAAATATAACCTACTCCCATAATATTAAGTACATCATTATATTCATCTCTAATTCCTTTTAAGAAAATTGTGCAAATGGTGTCTAGGTTCAATGCATTTTTTTAGGTTTTAGGAAAATATTTCTAGCAATCTTCTAAAATTTATTCCTCTTGTTGGGACATCACAAAGATGTTCTCCTTAGGTTATTTGGGCCTACAATATGGCTCATATATATTAAGAATTTTTTTTCTCATATCCTCCTAGTACATAATAATCTGTTCTCCTAGACCCATAAACCATTTTAAGACATTTAAGGTATTCGGAAACAAACAAAGGTTTTTTGCATCATTTGTGTATCCACAAGTGTGACACAAAATGTCAAATTGAAAAAGGAAATCATCAAGATATTAAGTTGACATTCCATAAAAATTTGGAAGTACAGATAGTGAGATATTTTTCATTTTTACCTAAATATCAAAGAATATTGGTGCATCCAAAAATTGGAAATCCAAAATTGACTTTATTTTTTGACTCTTGTGCTCCTGATCCTTCTCTTCTCTCAAATATTCGTTTTTCTTCTATGTTAGATCCTCTTTCATAATGATATTCTTTTTATTTTATTTTCTTTCTCCTAATGTTACTCTTTCTCTTTCTCTCCTTTCTCTTTCTACTACTACTACTCTTTCTCTTTATATTATCTCTCTTTCTCATGCAGTAACAAAATCTATAGTGAGTTCTTGCTCCTCATGTTCTCCCATATCGTCTTCCCAAAGGACCCAAAATTATTTGATCCAATCCAAAGGGTTTTCTTCTGATGTTTTCCAAATAAAATTATTTAAATTTTTCCTTCCCTTGATGTTAGCTATGATGTTTTTTGATTCGATGTACCTACTTGTAATTGTCCTTCTCTTTATTCTTTCACAATTATCAATTGTTCCTGCACTACATGAGTTATTGGAGTTAAATTAACAATGGTAGGATTTATTTCTTCAACTATAATATCTTTCCA
Source organism: Pinus tabuliformis (assembly GCA_031772625.1). Lineage (NCBI taxonomy): Eukaryota > Viridiplantae > Streptophyta > Pinopsida > Pinales > Pinaceae > Pinus > Pinus tabuliformis. The sequence goes on along the minus strand of CM062804.1, from coordinate 542,551,732 downwards.
AACTTTAATAAATCAATCTTTATTATCTATAGGCATGATTAATCCTAAAGTTTCTCTTTTTCTTTCTCTCCTTTCTCTTTCTACTACTACTACTACTACTTTTTCTCTTTCCGTTCTCTCTTTTTCTCATGCAATTGCAACATCTATAGTGAGCTCTTTCTCCTCACATTCTCCCATATCATCTTCCCAAAGGACCCAAAATTCCCTGGTCCAATCCCAAGGGTTTTCTTTTGATGTTTTTCCAAATGATCTTATTTGAATTTGTCCTTCCATTGATGTTTCCTATGATGTTTCTTGAGTGGATGTACCTACTTGTAATTGTCCTTCTCTTGGTTATTTCATAATTATCAATTGTTCTTGCACTACATGAGTTCTTGGAGTTACGTTAGAAGTGGTAGGATTTATTTATTCAACTATAATATCTTTCCCAACTGTAATAAATCGACCTTTATTATTTCTAGGAATGATAATATATTAATATAAAAATGATGATAATTCATAAAAAATCACTAAAGTGAATGCATAAGTTCTTACCTACTGTATTACTTCTTTCACTCATCTTTGTCCTAAATATTTATATCAAAATAATGAAAAAACATGTAAACTATATAAAACTAAAATTAAATCTAGTTACACTTCCCTAGAAACGATGCCAAAAATGTCAAGTGTGACTTATTGCATAAATTAAGACATTTATTATATATATCCAGGATTCATAAACTAATGAAGAACACTTATTATATGTGAAAGAATTAGCTTTAATGTGTCGCTTTTAATGAATACAAAGTTTAGCTAAGAATGAATTTTCTATCAAATTCTAAATGACATTTAAAGGACTAACTATGAATGTTAATGGAAGGATTACGTAAATAATGAAATTCAAACTAGCATTTATAAGCAAAATAAAAAAGGAAAGATCATTAAATAAAATTTGAATGAGAATGAAATTCAATCTTAACAATTATTATTAAAGTAAGTATAAATATATCAAGTCACTGTAGTGGAAAATACATAAGAGTTCTATTGTCACTGCTACAACACCCTCAACAACTTCATTATATCCAAATTTGGACCCTACCAAGATGTCGCATCAAGTATTGCTTTGGTCATCAAGTGTCGTTTCAAGTAATTCCACACATTTCAAGTGTTCTTGATCATTCCTAAGTGTAGTCCCAATGTTTCGAACAATATTTAGTGCACTTCATGGTCATACCATCGTTGTTTGTTGTAAAATGACACTTTTGGTCATAGTCACACACACTTTATGTTATTTGGGAGTTTTTGTAAACTGGCATTTTGATGTGTATTTATCATTTTTCCATCCCGTATAAGTTTTATGATGATTTTGTATGTGTCACACTTGATTTTATGTCTAAACTCATTATGTTCGCCCCTTGTCTTATCTCTTAGACTTAGAAAAACTTCGGTTGCACAAGCTAGCCCATGAAGACTAAGAGAGAACATGGTGCACTCTTAAGCCATAGTCGAGACTCCTTCATTGTTCAGAAGTGTGCCCTACGCCCTCCAAGAGCGCATAGCGCACTCCTAAGCATCATTCCCCTTCTCTGTTCTATACTACACCCTTAAGAAAGAACTTCCTCCTTGTTTAGCGCATGGCGCATCACCGAAGAAACATAATCATCCTTTTGTCCTTCAACACTGTGCGCTGTGCCCTCCTTGGATCTATTGAGCACATAGCACACTTGGGAAGCCAGAATCCTAACCCTTCAACCTTCAGCCTTGCACCCTGCACCCTTCTGCATTCTCTTGAGTGCATGGTGCACTTGGTAAGGTCGAAGCTCCATCCCTTCAACCTTCGATAGTGTGCCCTACGACCTAATTTGTTTCCTTGAGTGCATAGTGAATTCATAAAGCCTCAAGAGCCTTCCTTTGTGATTTTAATCTGTGCCTTGCACCGTCCCTTGAGCTTCCTCTCCTATTTGAGTGCACAAGAACGTCCTGAAGCCTCGAAGCACTTAGTCTTCCCTCCTTGATAGTGAACCCTATGCCTAGAAGCCTCCATTGTTCTTCCCAAGTGCACTATGTTAAGATAAGATATTTTTAAGGCTAATGTGTGCTTTCCATAACTAATTTTAGTTGCAGGTATTCTAGAACAAGATGGAAAATATGCATGTAGGGAATCCGACAAAAAGGACAGTCAAGGAATAATTCAAGAATGAAGAACATTGAAATATTGATGATATAAGTAAATAAAAAAGACTCCATATAATCAAAGACCCTTTGGAGGGTGAGGACATCAACAACATGGAAGCTGCATGCAAGATCGAAGATACAAGTGGCAACATTGTTACCTACCAAGAAAGTTCAATGTCATAAGTCACTATGAGTCCAAGCCATCAATGTTAGTGACTTGTCATGTTATTACCACATGATGTGATGTAATGATGTAATCATTGAAAAGACAAGGAAGTAGAAGTCCAAGAGTCATGTATGGACAAAAGAGCCATACGAAGAAGTCCAAAAGACATGTAATCCCAAGAGTCATGTAATTCCAAAAATCACATGTAATTCCAAAAGTCATTGACAAGTTCAAGGGTTATATAGAAGTCAAAAGGTCATTAGAAATTGAAAGGTCACATGAGAAACTTAAGAGCCATGAGGATATGAAAGGTCATGCCTCAAGTTATAAAAGGAGTCTCATTACCCAAGTAAAGGAATTTTAAGCTTGGCTTCTCCCACAAGGCATTAGAGAGTTAGAGATAGTAATTTTGGGGAGCAAGTAGTGGCTCTGACGCTCCACTATTGGAGATAGTGATGTTCATTATACGAATGTATCTTGGAGCTTTTTATTAATACTTGAATCCATTTGGCCAACACATTTTCATGCATGAATCATGGATGTTTTAAGACTATACTTCTAATGTTTGCAGTTTATGTTGGATTTCATATGTATTAAAGTAATTGATCTATTCGGTGAATTTGGTGCTAAACTTTTTGGAAACGTGTTGTGATGATTTTAAAAATCGTTGCATATATATGAACTATTTTGCTTGATGTCTAATGATTCTTCCTCGTTTATGTGCATGCGTCTTTCCTAGATTAGTACTATTACTTTTCTTTTAGAGACTTAATTTTCTCCCTTGCAATGAAGGAACCTTGATAGATCTACAATCTAACATTTCACAAGGCACACCTTCTTACTCATTCCAAAGCACATGCGTGCTACTCTCTCATGCTAACTGCTTAAGCCAAGGAAAATCTCTAATTTCATGGCAGGTGGGCCATATTTCTAGATGGGACTCCCACACCAAACGATGTGAGGTTTAATTTGGACCTCATATCAGGGAGATCCCATGTACGTTGGTGGGTTCTAACGCCCTCAACATTCTGGTGCTAGAAGGAGGACAATTTTTTTTTTTTTTTTTTTCAATGTCTGGTAACTCATCACATCCCAACCATTCATCTTCTTGACAAGGTAGAAATATCTCGTGTTCTGCCCCAAATCCTATTCCTGAAATAGGAGGGTATTCTCAACCTGGTCCAGAGTTAGCATATGAAATCACCTACAATAATCTCTGACCAATTTAGCCTATTAACCGTCGTTTGTGAAAGCTATCAATTTACTTCTTGTTTCTCATAATCTTCCCCATCACCGTAAGAAGAAAGAAACAACTCATACTAGTGTATTGGTTACATCGGTGGAATATTTGGCCTTTGCTACTCTTGAGGAATTAGCAGAATCTTCAGAAGACACAGTCCAACAAGAGTCGCTTCCACCTATAGACAAGGGGTATGAGGAAGATCTGGTTCTTTCTGACGAAGAACAATCGACAATTGATTTTGAGTTTAACGAAGGCATAAATGGTGAAGGAGATCATAAGACTCAAAAAAGGAGGAGGAAGAAGGAGACAAAGGCATGGCTGATCAAGACCTAGATTGGATGGAACAAGGGCCACTCACTCTTCTGGATAATATTTATAGAATTCCTAAATATCTGGAGAAGTTGTTATTGATCCTAATAAGAAAATCAAGGCAGAGGACCATCTAGATGATTTCTACACGCATCTACGAATGATTGAGGTACGATATGTGATGTTTCTTGTAGGCTCTTTCCTTTCACTTTAGAGGGTAGAGCAACAATATGGTATCATAGTCTACTTTTCAGTTCAATCCATGGTTGGAGGGAGTTTAAGAAACAATTTTTGGAGAAATTTTCTGATGACAAAACTTCCGCCATGCTCTTAAAAGAAATCAGAAATATTAAGATGGGGGAAAAGGAAAAGGTAAAATATTTCAATAAAAATTTCAATCGTATATTGAATAAGTTTTCTCCACATACACAACCTCACGATTCTATCACTATAGATTATTATACAACTGTATTTCCATCAAACAATTCTATTTTTGTTAAAAGAGATGTAAAGGAGACATTTGCTAAAAACTTTGTAGAAGAAATCACTGTATAGAAAGACTTTAATGCCATTGGAGCTATTACTAATGATGGTGAATCTAAAGACTCTAAGGAGATTGGAAAGAAGTCTTAGCCACGTCTCAGCCTTCTTCAAACAAGTCTAAAAAATGGATTCAATTGATATTGAAAGCTTAAATAAATATTTAAAGTAACTCACTAAAGAAGTCTCAGAATTAAAGTGAAAGTCAAGAGAGGCTTCTACTAACAAAAAACCCGCCAAGTCTGTATTATTCAGAAGGAATAACAATAATAAGCCAGCTAAATCTGCCCAAATTTCAAAGGTTGTGTTGAATTTTGAAAGTATTGACATGGATAAATATTGATCCTTCCATCAAGAATGGAATTCAGAGAAAAGTTGCCCATAGTGGAACCACAACATGAACGATTTGGCAACCCATATTGTTGACACTTTACTAGCAGATTAGCAGTCTAAGAAAATAGAAGAAGCAAATGAACCTGCAACGGCTTAGGAAGCACATGTATTGGACACTCAATTAATACCTTTGATTTCATTCTTACTATTGACAAGAAAAGTACTGAAAAACAATATGAAGTTGAGCCCCCCCCAAAAAAAATTGATCGTTATAATTTGAGGAGAAAAGGGTCCTTTCCTGAGTTGGAAGTGGGGGGAAAAGAGCTAAAGAGGAAATTGCAAAGAAGGATCTCACCACCAACCAATCTTGCTAAGAATGCACAAAACAAGTCCTGAGATGATAATTCTCCTAAGAACATTTCCACCAGCACTAAAAGCAAGCCTATCACCTTAGAAGTTTCAAACAAAGCTACACCTTGAGACACTACAACACTGCCTGCTAGAAATGAAACTATTGATTATAATATCATTGAGGACTTGAAAAGAGATTGTGCGAACATTTCCATTTTTGAGCTCACAAAGATAGCAGGCCAGTGGGAGTTTCTTGCCTAAGCCTTCTCACAACCTTCATAAGGTGACACAACTTTTACTTCTCAAAAGGTGTTCGATAATTCCCTTGGAACTCTCGAATTTATGGTTAATGTTGCAACTTTAGATGCTAACAATCTTTGCCCCCCATTTTTGCTAACTTTTGAAATATTTAGTTACAATGTCAATAACTGTTTGGTTGATTCAGGTGCATTTGTGAATGTAATTCCATTATCCATTGCTAAGAAAATTAACGCTAAATGGGATGAGACTGATGCACAAATCATTCAACTGGACATATCACTTGTCCAAGCTATTGGTGAACTCAAGAATGTTATTATTTTCTTGTCATCAAACCAAAGAGTACACCAATGCATAATCATTTTAATTGTGGACATCCTTGAAGCCTATGGATTATTCTTCAGTAGAGATTGGTCTAGTAAATTACAAGGCTATTTTGCAACGAACTAGTCACACTTGTGGCTTCCATATAAGGGTATAAATAACTAGATTCAATTGGAAATTGAACCATACATGAAATATAATGAGACACCACTTGAGGGTCATAATGATCCTGTTGCCTTTTCTTACCTAATCATTGGAAATTGTTTCTTGGAAAGTGATCACGGGTGTTATCAAGTGCAACCATCAACCATCCCACTAGATAAATAGTTAAATATCCTTCCTTATAATGTGTATGGTGCTAATGAATATTGTAACATAGATGTACGTAATAATACTAGTATAGGAACCAATTTAGTCTTTGATAAAATTTGGACTTTGTACTTCGCTGGTTCAAAAATGCAGGATGGCTATGGAGTTGGTTGCATTCTCATATACCCACATAATAATAAGTACATACTATCATGTTGTTTGAAGTTTGAGTGCACAAATAATATTGTTGAATATGGAGCACTTGTTCTTGGGTTAAAGAAATCCATTGACCTGAAGGTAGAGATTCTTAAGGTAATTGGTAACTTGCTAGGTACGAAACACTATCCATTGTGTTTCACTGAGTTTAAAAAACTACCAACATAAGGTATGGTTTCTTATTACTTGTTTAATTTTTTTTAATCTTATTTATGGTCCTAGAATTAGAAATACCACAACATATACATTACCTAATGCAGTCGCTAAAATGCCGCCTTTGAAAAATTATTTTTCTATAGAGACTATATATAAACCATATGTGCCTGATCACGTCACTAACTTTCATGTTTTCAATGATGATCAACAAATAATGTATTTTATGGCTAATTCAGACATATTAAAATATGTGGCCATCAAGGAGGATGAGCACGATAAGGCTTTGCAGGAAGCATCTGATGAAATGAAAGGAAACACTATGAATAAATGTGTAGTGTCCCTAGAAGAATTATATGACCTGAAAAATTGATTTAGATGACCAATTAACACTAAGACAAAGAGCTCAAAGTTTTCATTTGAAAAATTCAACCTAAGAACTCAAGATGATCCGAAATATGTAAACCTAGGTACATGTTGTTCTCTGTAAGAACGACAAGCATTCATTTTCCTTTTCAAACAATCTTGCGATGTATTTGTGTGGACTTATGATGATTTGGAGATATATGAAACTCACATTATCTAGCATGTCATTCTTATTAAAGAAGGGGCGAGACCATTCTAGCAAAAGCTAAGAAAATTTCATCCAATGTTGGAACCTCTAATCCTAAAGGAGTCGAGGAAGCTGCTAGATGCTCAGACCATTTTCAAGGTCAAAAATTATACTTGGGTTTCAAATTCGGTCCCTGTTACGAAGAATTCCGGTGAGATAAGGCTATGTGTTGAATTTCACAATCTAAACAGTGCATTGGAAAAAGATAATTATCCAGTTCCATCCATGGAACAGATCCTCCATACAGTGTCTGGGTTTGAGATGTGCCATTCGGGCTTATTAATGTTGGTGCTACATTTCAAAGAGAAACATACATCACTTTCCATGTATTAATTGGCCAAATTGTAGTAGTTAATCTAGATGATGTTACTATATTCTCTAAAAGAAGCTAAAACCATGTGCATCATCTAAAGCAGATATTTGAGCGGTGTCAAAAATATGGGATTTATTTCAATCCCAAGAAAAACATCTTCTGTGTGTCAAAATGCACTCTCTTAGGACACATCATCGTGACCAAAATCAAAGTTGATTCAAAAAGGGTCAAAGATATAACTCAAATCCAGTTCCTAGTAAATAAGAAGGCTATGTAATTTTTCTTAGGAAAGATTAATTTTCTACGCAAGTTCATCTCTAACTATGCTCAAATAGTTAAACCATTGCAAGATATGATAAAGAAAGATGAAACTTATAAATGTGACAAAAGGGAAAATGATGTTTTTTCTCATATCAAACAAGAAATCACTAATGTTCCTACATTGTTTAGTCCTGATTATGACAAGGATTTCCTACTTTATAATTTCGCCTCAGATTCATAAGAAAATGAATGACCTATTTCTTTCATGAGTGGTGGCTTATAGGGGTCAGAGTTGCACAACCCTACCTTAGATAAACATGCTTATGCTATATATAAGTGTTGAAGCCTCGAAATCATTGCTACAACATGGGGGAAAACCACTCGGTTCGAACCTTGGTTGGCAGCTCCTTTTCCGTTTGGTGTAGTGGCTCCGGCTGGGGATAATGGGACCAATTTCCAAAAAAACGATTTTGGCAGTGTTGATGGGGTGATATATGATGTAATGGGGGAATGATTTAACTAAGTGTAATATAATCTAAACTATTAATCACATGCATATATCCTAGTTTTAAACACTATCTAACTATAACTATACCCGGGAATAAAAATAAGATATGCGATCTACAATAATGTCCTATAGAAATTGGTAATAAAGATCATTCAACTGCAATAAGAAATGAAATCGTTTAACAATAATCATTTTGGATAAATAGTTAGCCAAAATGATTGTGAGAGATATATCACATATAGAATCGTTCACGTATTTAGTAGGAAATTAAAGCCAACACCATACAAAAGTGCAATAATGCTAACCGAAATTCAAACTTTCATACATAAAGCAATTGAAGAAAAGTTATTGCTTGATACATAAATAAAACAAAATCACAAGATAAAAGTACCATTTGTAATAAGTTCTGCTCATGTGTTTCAGCAATATCGATCTAATTCCAACCAATCCAACATCATCTAAGAGTGAAAAAGTGAAATTTCAGTAGAACATGCCAGATATAAAAGAAAATAGATCCTGTTCCATTCATTCTACCAGAACCTCCTCAAAGGTACAAAAGTGCATGTTTTGAAGAATGTTTCTGATAAAATTTCTGGACCCCTCTCTAAATGCATGAGAGGGGTTTAAATACTAAAACTGTAGGTCCTAAAATAGATTATTACAAAAATAGCTGAGGAGGTTTAAACGACCTTCCTCAGATTATGTGAAATGAAACTAAAATAGAAATAAAATAATGTGAATAACTCCTTTGCATGTGATCCTTAAGATCGCAAATATCCGTCATTGGTTTGAGCTGTGTCAGTTGGTCGATCGCAGATTTCAATTTCCCAGTAAATACGACATCTGTCAGTTCTGGGACCATTTATGTATGGAAGTGGTTAAGCAATGCAGGGTCATCCACTGGCTATAGGGCTTGACTAAGAATTTCCATTATGCTTCCCAGTTTAGCTTGTTCGTTTGTCTGATCACCTCCTCCCTTTCCTTCGCTGCTTATCTCCATTGCTACTCCAGTTGATTGGCGTTTGGAAGAAATCCTGGTATAGATTCAACAACTAAGTTGGCACCATGTAGATTTTTTTTAATGGCTTCAATGATGTTGTTTGTTGTTGCTGCCATGACAGCTGTTGCCCTTTCTTCTTGCTTGAGCCAAAAATCTCAGTCTACAAATAAAATTTCTTTACGTGACTCCTCCAGTTTTGGAAAATCAGCCTTCTCCCATCTTCCAATTCTTTCCAGGTGATAAAGTCAAAAATACTTTTATGGATTTCATCACACTCAAGCCTCATGTCGACGACTTGTCTTGTTAGCTTATCACTGATTTCACAGTAAGGATTTACTTGCAATATTTTATGGCACAAAAGTTCCTTTTGTTGCATTAGTTGGGCGTTAAGGCTGAGTGCTTCTTTTATGAACTGATCAATTTGTGGACTGCCTTTATACTTCTCTATCATAGCTTGAATTCATGTGTCCTTTTCTGATAGGCTGACTTGATGTTGTATTTGTATCTGTTCAAAATCCTGCTGTAGTTTGGCAATTTGTAACTCTGCTTGTTGATTAGATTTTTCTTGCTCTAATTATTGTTCCAACAGCAGGATCTTTTGTTCTTTTTCTTTCAGAAGCATTTGAACCTTGGTTTCTTTATCAATAGTTGCCATAGCATAGGCTCCCGCAAATTGTGATAGTCTCGTAAGGTTCTCAGATGGGTCCATGGGAAAATCTCTCCAGACAATATCCATTGGTTCATTGTCGGGAGTGGTGACAGCTGCAACATCCAACTTTCTTTTCTTCCTCTGCCTTTTGATGACAACTTTATGGGTAGGGCTATAAAAAATATCTAAGGGAGGAATTTCCTCAACTCTTAAAACAATTTCAGAAGTGGGGATGGTAGGAATGAGCTCTATATCTTGAGTACTTACAATTTTCTCCACTATAACCTCTTGAGTTGATCTGTGCTGTGGAGTCTGTACTTCATATGTTTGTTCTTCTGTATGGATATTTTTATTAAAATTCTCCCATTCTTTTTCTAAATCAACAACTGGAGGTTTTTCCAATTGGGTGGAGGTAGAGTGAATTTTAGCCTGTTTCTTCGCCGAGGTTTGCTCGACTGCTTTTTCTATAGTTCCGACTATGTCTCTCTCAAAATCTTTGTTTTTACTACCCCCATTCTAGGACTGTTGCTCTGAGTGCTGTGACTCATGGGAATACTTCTCATGGGACTTTTCTCCAGAATTACCTTTAGAATTTTCTCTGGAGCTTTCCTCTAAGATTACACTGGGAGTTGGCTCCCTTATTGGTTCAATCTGTAGCATGTCCAATGGGACCTGTAATAATCTCCTCTCTCTGTATTCGTGGAAGGCCTTAAGATCATCTGGGGCAAAAAGTAGTGAAGCCATATGCTTTACTTCCGAAAATGTCTCTTTTTGTAGGAAGAGGTCATCAAATGCATCTTCCTCATGGGTGAATATTTTTAATTTCACCATACTAGTGAAGTCTTTGGCGATGCCATTTGGGTCATACTGTCTTCTTGGAAATGTATCCAATTTTAGAGATTTCATAATATTTGATTCCTTGCATGCATGCCCAAAATCGTGCAGTGCAAACACACCACATTGCAACGGAAATGTAGGCCAAATGGCCCTTTTATGTTCCTTCAATCCTTTGTTCAACCCACCTTCTCCTGTTGTTTAGTAGGTTATCTCCCTAGCCATTAATTTATCAGGGACATAGTATGGGAGGACATGTGGTGAAGAAATGCTCCTGAATACTCTGATATATGTAAATGTCTCCTCCCCAAACCATCTAGCTACAGGTAGGATATCTACTTCATCTTCTCTAGAAAATCTAGGTGCATTCCTGTTGTAGACCTGTTTATGAATAGGCAACATAACCCCTTGAAAAATTCTTTAAAAGTGGGGGTGAAACTGAGACTCCCACATATTCTTATGATATATATGAATGGGAAGTGAGTCTTTCACAGTACACTTCCATCCCATGATAGGAAATTTGGAACCAAAACAGATAGCGTCCATTATATAGGCACTCATGAAAAATGAAAGGTAAACCCTATAAGAGATACTCCTCTTTCTCCTATACTCTATTATGGCTTTCGCCAAATTATAAGACAAAATTTGGGCCCAATTCATTATTGTTACGTTTACGGCTGCATCTATTAATGGCAACCATTTTGGGGAAATTTGGTACTATTGGGCTTGCCAAACATTCTACATAGCATGACTACTGCAAAACTATGAGGGGGAGCTATAGATGCTGTAGAATACATACCCGATTTATCCTTTTTGATCTTGCCTTCATTTTGCATCCAGGTTCGCGTAACGTCTACTGGGTCTTCATTCTCCTTAGCAAATTTCTCGAGGAACTGTTTGTTGTAGAACGCTTGTGGCTCTGGCAGATTGTACATAAGTCATAGGTTGTCTGGTGAAAAATATCCCATAACCTCCTACTTGCTATTCTTAAATTCTCTGTTTGAGACATCCACTTGATCAATTATCCACTTGACCATATTTGTATATGGAATTATCTTTGGTCTCACGGCTATGCGGTGTAGAAATGAGCACGCCATCTCGAAGATGGAGGCATCTGAGGAAGCATGACCATCAGTTGTGGCCTTTGTTACTAGAGGTCTCAGTTGCTCTTCTTCTAATAAATCATACATGGTTTCTCACATAGAGGTTCCTCCATCTCCGCTGCATGTAGTATTAGAGAATAAATGAGTCATTTCTGATTTCTCAGATGCGGCTACCTTGCCCCTCTTTGCCATTGCTCCCAACGACTCTTTCTTCGGATTTTTCCTGAAAATGGAGCAAAACAAAAGCTATCAGATATACAGAGATAAGAATTAACCTAAGAAAGAATAATGCAGATAACTTTGAAAAGGTGACAAGAAAGGAGTTTTTATTTGAAGCAAGTGAGAAGATATCATATCACGTTGAACTGTCTTTCAAACATAAATGATATTAACCCTTACTAAATGCCCACTAATGGTTCCTTATTGCTCATTAATGCTCTGCATCGTAAGTCAGGGAAGAACTTTTTAGGGTGGTGAGCCTTTAAACTGTGAAAATACCGATTTTGTGATTGCGATGCAATATTGCAAATCACATCATTGCATTGTGATTATTGCGCTTTCTTTAACGTTTCTTTAGTTTGTAAAGGATGCAAGATGTGGGCCGCTGATTATTAGTTTCAAAGGATAACTTATTTGTTAGGATTTTCTATGTAAATCCCTTTTTCCTTAAGTAGTGGACTTGAGTGCTTGTTTATAACATATTTCGGAATCAGGTCCGGGTCTTCAATCACATTTCATAATTTCACATGATGATAAGGTTTCAGGCTCCTCTTAAGTGTTCTTAATGCGATGCAATAAGGGAGATTGTGTCATTGCAATCTCACAGATCGCATGGTTTAAGATGCTTTGTTAAGGCACGCTCCTTGTGAGTGGTGATTTGCAATGCGGGCCTTATTTTAATAAGAAATGCTTTAGAACTTAGTTCATATGGGAAACATGAAAGTTTCGAGGTTTTAGTGTGGTGTTCTTTTTTGATTTCTTTTCGCTAGTTTTGGTGGATATCAAGGCTTTTGACACGCTTGATCGTGCGATATGCAAAAAGGCAGAGATTTGCTAGCTTTTTCAAAAGGTTTTATTTTGATATCTTTCTTCATTCCAAAAATTAACAAGAAAAATGCCTAAATGCTAAACTTATTTTTGGAAGGATTTTTTAGAGGGTTCCCATTCATTAATATAACATTGACTATCACTATTAATAAATGGGGGGTTGTTGAATAGCACAAAAATAAGGTAGTCAAACATTTCAGGCCCTATCTCCTCAAATCTCACACGATCATATACGTTCCTCATCCAACTGTCAGGACATGTTTCATGCAACATGAGTTGGGTGAGAAAAGGGAAAATTGGATGCCCTGTTTGCAAGAATATGATCTAGAGTTTAATCCAGTTCATACTATTAATGGTCATGGCCTATGCCAACTAGCAATAGAAGCAACATATGATCCAGAGCAAGATATTTCAGGATGGGATAAAGAAATATAGATGTACAACGTTAAAAAGGTTCCCTAGTCAATCTCAATAGCACCATGGTATTTAGATATATGACAATTCTTAGAGCATGACACATGGGCCCACACATTTATCAAACACAGAAAATAGGGTAATTTTCCTCAAAGATCTATGTTATTAGCTTGTTCATGGAGTGATTTTAGGAAAGCACCACAATGATGTCTTGCTAAGATGCCTAGGACCTTAAGATACAAATAAGGTACTAAGACACTTGCTCAATGGATCGATAGGTGGAAATTATGTGGGAAATACAACTGCACACAAAGTATTGAGGGCTAGTTATTATTGGCCCACCTTATTTAAGCACTCTCACGCTTATGCCCATAAGTTCTCATCTTGTCAGGGATGTGCCGGTTGAGACCAGAAGTTAACTACCCTAGTGCTACCAATAGCTATTGAGGAACCCTTCCAACAATGGGGACTAGATGTTATTGGAGAAATCCTTCCACACTTGTCAAACCAACAATGATACATCCTAACAATGACATATTATTTTAGTGGGTGGATAAAAGAAATTCCTTGAAGAAAAGTTAACTCAAATTTGTCATTTGAACAAGTCAACCTAGGAACTCAAGATGATCCAAAATATGTAAACCTCGGTACATTTTGTTCTCCACAAGAACAAAAATCATTCATTTTCCTTTTCAAACAATACCATGATGTGTTTTCATGGAATTACGATGATTTGAAGACATATGGCACTCATATTATCTAGCATGCAATTCTTATTAAAGAAGTGTGAGACAATTATAGCAAAAGCTAAGAAAAGTTCATCCAATGTTGGAACCCCTAATCCAAAAGTAGCTGGGGAAGATGCTAGATGCTCGGAAAATTTTCAAGGTCAAATATTCTACTTGGTTTTCAAATTCAGTCCTTGTTATGAAGAAGTCCTGTGAGATAAGTCTATGTGTTGACTTTTGTAATCTCAACTGGGCATCAGAAAAATATAATATCTAGTGACATCCATGGAACAGGTCCTCCAACCATTTTTTGGGTTCGATATGTTCTCACAACTAGATGGTTTCTTTGGCTACAATCATGTGCTAGTATCAGAACTAGATCGCCTCAAAACCACTTTCAGAACCAAGTGGAGAACTTTTGCCTTAAAGCATATTCCATTCGAACTTATTAATGTTGGTGCTACATTTAAAAGAGAAAACATACATTAATTTCCATGGCATAATTTTCCAAATTGTAGAAATGTATTTGGATGATGTTACTATATTCTCTAAAAGAAGATAAAACCATGTGTATCATCTAAAACATATAGTATAGCGGTGTCAAAAATATGGGATTTCTTTCAATCCCAAGAAAAGCATCTTTGGTGTGTCAAAATGCACTCCCTTAGGAAAGATCATTGAAAAGACTAGAATCAAAGTTGATTCAGAAAGGGTCAAAGATATAACTCAATTCTCATTCCGAGTAAATAAGAAGGCTATGCAATCTTTCTTGGGAAAGATTAATTTTCTGCGCAAGTTCATCTTTGATTATGCTCAGATAGTTAAACCATTGCAAAAGATGATAAAGAAATATGCAACTTATAAATGGGAAAAAAGGGAAAATGATTCTTTTTATCATATCAAAAAAGATATCGTTGATGCACATACATTGTTTAGTCCTGATTATGGAAAGGATTTCTTGCTTTATACTTTCACCTCAGATTCATCTATTGCATCCATACTAACAAAGAAGGATGTTGAAGGAAATGGATGACCTATTTATTTCATGAGTGCTGGCTTACACGGGTCAGAGTTGTACTACCCTACCTTAGATAAACATGCTTATGTTGAGATTGCAACAAGATGATGGAGCTTAGTGAAAAGAGTCGCCTTCACTAAGTGGGCCCGCAGGCAAATTATGGCGCAAGTTCTATTTTTGATCCTAGCAGGGATGATCACAGTGTGGGTGACCACAGTATGAGTGATCACAGTGTGGGTGACCACAGTGTGAGTGATCATAGTGTGAGTGATCAAAGTATATTTTTAGACTGGCTGTCAAAAATAGAAAAGTCAAATATTATTGTCTCATAATAATATTTGGACTATAAACTTGATCTTATTCTCTTGGAGCACTTCAGGATGAGCTACGGATGTGGTACATGTAGATCCCAGAAGGAAATACGTGGTTACCTATGGGATGACTAATATTTGCATGCGGAACTTCAGTTAGAACTCAAGTGAGTTGAGTTTAGTGGATTGGAGGTGCAGTTGATGGAGTTGTGTTCAGTTTAGCTTTGTTAAACTGGTTGTATTTAGTCTAACTGGCAAATAGACTAGAGATGAGTTGGGTGAATTAGTTATTAATTAATTCACAAGTTATTAATTCATAATGAAACTATAGAATACATCAGTTAACTCAGTTGCATGTCAGTGCATGTTCAGTTCGGTAGGGACAGGTGTTAGAGGATCAGATTGCTATCAGTTGTGACTATAGTTGTGCATGATGATTTGCACAATCAAAGGGATTGAGTATGCCAATGAATTGGCCAATATCAAGAATTGTAGCTTGTTCTCACGTCCAACACAGTGTGAGTGATTCTTTGCAGGTGAAATACGAGTTTGGTAAACCATTCTCATCAGTTCTTGAGCAGGTATTGAGCTGGAGAGGCAGGCAAGCAGTGGAATAGATTTGGAGATCAGATTTGAGCTGTATTGTGTTTAAAAGGTGGAGCTGGTACTAGATTGCTTGTGATAAGCATTGTACTTTGTAATGTTACATGGTCTCAATCATTAATATACAGATAGTGTGGGGTTTTTAGCGAGATGCTTTCCCTGGGTTACATGTTGTGTTAATGTGTGAATGCTCTTGATGTTTTATTGTTATTGATGCTGCTATATTGACGATCAACATAGAGGAGCTTATGTATTGTGTATGTATTCTGCAATAGTACATGATCAGGATAATCTCTGTTGAATATGTGTTAAATTATTCAAAATTTCTACATGGTATCAGAGCTGTTGATCATCAGATCTACTATTCAGGAAGTGTTTACATTCTATTTCTTCAGGCAGAGTCTGTAATCGGGCCAGGTAGCCTCTCGATTCATCCTTCCTTTGGAAGGTGAGATATCCAGTGAATGCCCATACAGTCAATCTCTGTACGAGAAATATTGTGTTCTCACGAATCTTAGATCCGAGGCGGTTGAGTTGGTTGCTAGTGGAATTCGAATTTGCAGCAGTGTTTTCTTGGTGACAACGCAGCAATGTCTTTCAATGGATTGCGATTGAAGTATGCTCTTGAGGGAAACTCAAACTATATTGCATGGAAGGACAGGATGGAGGCAGTATTGGATGATAACGGGCTGAAGGAGTTCATAGAGACGGATGTCCCAAAGCCTACTGATGCTACTCAAGCTGATGCTTGGCAAAAGAAGACCGCAAAATGTCGAAGGATTCTGTTGGAGGGCGTGAAGGATCACATTGTGTCCAGCCTCCATGGAAAGGCTACTCCATATTTGATGTGGAAATCATTAACATAATTATTCCAAAGCAAGTGCGATGAGAGGAAGCTGGCGCTCAAAGATAAACTCAGAAACATCAAATGCGAGAAGGGTGACAGTATACCCAAGTATCTCACGAAGTTCACTCAGTGTCGAGATGAGCTGGGAAGTGTGGGGTTTACTGTTGATGATGAGGACTTGGTGAGCTTGGCTCTCCTTGGTCTTCCAAAAAGTTGGCATTCCTATCAGGACTCTGTCAATGGTCGGGAGAAATTGCCGGGATGGGAAAGACTATGGTCAGATCTTGTGTAGGAGGAGATCAGGCGGAGTACCAGGGACGGATCTTCGTCAAAGGGAGCTGATGAAGAGAATTGTGCTTTGGCTGCCAAAGCAAAGAAAGGGAAGAGCAAGAAAGCTTCTCAGTCTGGTGCGAAAGGTAATAAGCAGGATATATCCAAGGTGAAGTGTTTTCACTGTCACCAGCACGGACACTGTGCCACTAATTGTCCGTAGAAGAAGAAGAAAAAGCAGGGTGCTGGATCTTCAGCAGGAGAGGCTCTAGCCTCACAGTTGGAGCTTGATTTTTCATTGATCGCATGCTTGGTTTCAAGTGTGATGGGATCGGTGTGGTTCTTGGATAGTGGTGCGTCTTTTCACATGACAGGAGATAGAGATTTGTTCTTTGATTTGGAGGACAAAGATCTTGGAGTGCACATCGAGATGGGCGATGATGGTAGATACAGTGCGACCGGTATCGGTACCATTTCCTTTGAGAGGGAGTCTGGTAAACCCTTTCGTATTGAAGGAAGTCATGCATGTTCCAGGATTGAAGAAGAATCTTATCTCAGTGGCGATGTTAGAAGACAAGGGGTATGATGTTGTTTTCAGCGAGGGAAAAGCTTTCCTGCGCAGCAAGACAACTGGTGAGACCCGGAAGATAGGGGTTCGAGTGAGGAACCTTTATCAGTTGTATGTAGATGGATGCGCAGCAATGGCGGGCAAGGCAGAAGGATTCGTGAGCCGGGATGATGGCGAGTTGTGGCACAGGAGATTGGGTCACCTTCACCATGGAGCCTTGAAGATACTGCAGCAGATCACTACAGGGCTTCCTAAAGGCACACTTGCGTAGTCAGATCAGTGCAAGGGGTGTACTTTGGGGAAGTTTGTGAAAGCCACCTTTTACGAGAAGGATAGTCGCGCCACGACGATCCTTGAGAGAATTCACACAGACATGTGTGGACCTTTCTCAGTTGCTTCGACAACAAAACACAGGTATTATGTGATTTTTGTTGATGATTTCTCTCATAAGTGCTGGATCTTCTTCATGCAGAAGAAGAGCGAGACATATTCAAAGTTCTGTGAATTCAAAGCACTGGTCGAGAAGGAGTCGGGGAAGAAGGTGAAGGCTCTTAGGAGTGATAATGGTGGTGAATACATCTCGGACGAGTTCAAGGATTTCTGCAACGCAGAAGGGATTCGAAGAGAGCTCATAGCTCCCCATAACCCACAACAGAACGGGGTAGCTGAGCGGAAGAACATAACGATTGTGGGTGTTGCACGGGCAATGTTGCATGATCAGGGCCTACCCCTTCACTTGTGGGCGGAAGCATGCAATACAACAGTTTATGTGCAGAACCGTTGTCCTCATAGGATACTT
Organism: Pinus tabuliformis; assembly: GCA_031772625.1. NCBI lineage: Eukaryota > Viridiplantae > Streptophyta > Pinopsida > Pinales > Pinaceae > Pinus > Pinus tabuliformis. The sequence continues at coordinate 542,533,490 of CM062804.1, read as the reverse complement.
GGCATGAGTACACCCGAGGAGGCTTATTCTGGTAAGAAACCTGATCTTTCTCATTTGAGGATTTTTGGTGCTAACATTTACATGCATGTGACGAAGGATGCCAGGAAGAAGTTGGAGCCGATCGCAGAGGTTGGGATATTTGTGGGGTACATTGATACACCCCACAACTATTATGTGTATTTTCTAGACAGTGGTAAAACTGTTGTGCGACGGGATATAAAATTTCAGGAGGAGAAAGCCATGAAGTGTTCGCTTGAGAGGGAGCTACACTTGCATGCAAATGAGGAGCTATTAGTTCCTAAGGATGAGCTTCAGGACTTGGATCAGCCACAGGACGAAGTTCATGGAGTGGAAGAGACCACTCATGCAGCGCCAACCATCAAAGGGCGAAAGCGCTTGACAGAAGCTGAGCGACTGGCTCAAAATGCAGAGAAAGTTGTAGGACCACCTATAGCCCAACGCAGGCAGAGACAGTCACCTGATCGGTACATTGGATACATGGCTCTGATGAGAAAGTGTGTTGTGACTGAGCCATCCTCTTTCAAGGAAGCTGTGGAGGATCCCGCATGGGTAGATGCCATGGTGGAAGAGTATGATTCTATTGTCAGAAACAGTGCATGGGAGATTGTTCCTAGACCGGAAGGGAAATCAGTGGTGGGTTCGAGATGGATCTACAAGGTCAAGCAGGCAGCTGACGTGAGTGTGGAGAAGTACAAGGCAAGATTTGTTGCCCGAGGCTTTTCACAGATAGAGGGGATCGATTATGAGGAGACCTTTGCACCTGTCACAAGGTATTCTTCCATACAGACGATTCTTGCTCTCTCAGCGCAGATGGGATGGCACATCCATCAGATGGATGTGAAGACTGCGTTCCTCAACGGAGTCATTGAGGAGGAGGTGTACATTGAGCAACCCGAAGGCTTTGAGGTCTTTAGCAACGAGTCACATGTGTGCAGGCTCAAGAGAGCGCTGTATGGGTTGAAGCAAGCACCATGTGCTTGGTACACACGGATAGACAGCTATTTCATAGGACTTGGATTCTCCAAGAGCGAGGCGGATCCTAACCTATACCAGATTGTGGTGGAGGGTAAGTTGCTTATAATTGTACGGTATGTTGATGATTTGATTCTAACGGGTGATGAGCTGTTGATACTGTCATGCAAGAAGGATCTTGCTACAGAGTTTGAGATGAAGGACTTGGGCCTCCTTCACTATTTCCTAGGATTGGAAATATGGCAGTGCAGTGGTGGACTGTTTGTTTCTCAGGGCAAGTATGCTCGGGAGATACTGGAGAAGTTCAACATGCATGGCTGCAAGCCTATTGATACTCCTCTTCCTGGAGGTTGGAGGAAGGAGGATGCCACTTCAGGAGAAGAAGTGGATGCCACTGTTTATCGACAGTTGGTGGGGTCGCTGATGTATTTGGTCAATACAGAGCTGATATAAGCTATGCAGTTAACCAACTTTCACAAGCTATGGTTAATCCTACCAAGCTCTTCTGGAAGGCAGGCAAGCATGTATTGCGCTACTTGAGAGGCACATCGGGATATGGTTTATGGTACAGACAGGAGGATGAGGTGAAGCTATGTGGCTTCACGGATGCAGATTGGGTAGGGAGCCCAATGGACAGAAAGAGCACATCAGGAGGGGTCTTCAGTATTGGATCGACAATAGTTTCTTGGTACAACAAGAAGCAGAGATCCGTGGCACTCATTTCAGCGAAGGCCGAGTATATGGCAGCAAGTTTGGCTGCATGCGAGGCTATATGGATGAGGAAGATCCTGGTTGGTTTGTTCGGTTCTCATTTGGATCCTACTGTGATTTACTGTGATAACCAGAGTTGCATTAAACTCTCGGCTAATCCTGTATTTCATAATAGATCTAAGCATATTGACATCAGGTATCATCATATCAGAGATTGTGTGTAGTGGAGGATCATGTTGCTTTCATACATCCCAACGGAGGATCAGGATGCTGATATTCTGACGAAGGCTCTCACCAGGAGAAAATTCGAGTACCATCGAGGCAGGATAGCGGTTGATGATAATCCATATCTTGTCGAGAGGGAGTGTTGAGATTGCAACAAGATGATGGAGCTTAGTGAAAAGAGTCGCCTTCACTATGTGGGCCCGCAGACAAATTATGGTGCAAGTTCTATTTTTGATCCCAGCAGGGATGATCACAGTGTGGGTGACCACAGTATGAGTGTTCACAGTGTGGGTGACCACAGTGTGAGTGATCACAGTGTGAGTGATCAAAGTCTATTTTTAGATTGGCTGTCAAAAATAGAAAAGTCAAATATTATTGTCTCATAATAATATTTGGACTATAAACTTGATCTTATTCTCTTGGAGCACTTTAGGATGAGCTACGGATGTGGTACATGCAGATCCCAGAAGGAAATACGCAGTTACCTATGGGATGACTAATATTTGCATGCAGGACTTCAGTTAGAACTCAAGTGAGTTGAGTTTAGTGGACTGGAGGTGCAGTTGATGGAGTTGTCTTCAGTTTAACTTTGTTAAACTGGTTGTATTTAGTCTAACTGGCAAATAGGCTAGAGATGAGTTGGGTGAATTAGTTATTAATTAATTCACAAGTTATTAACTCATAATGCAACTATAGAATACATCAGTTAACTCAGTTGCATGTCAGTGCATGTTCAGTTCAGCAGGGACATGTGTTAGAGGATCAGATTGCTATCAGTTGTGACTATAGTTGTGCATGATGATTTGCACAATCAAAGGGATTGAGTATGCCAATGAATTGGCCAATATCAAGAATTGTAGCTTGTGCTCACGTCCAACACAGTGTGAGTGATTCTTTGCAGGTGAAATATGAGTTTGGTAAACCATTCTCATCAGTTCTTGAGCAGGTATTGAGCTGGAGAGGCAGGCAAGCAGTGGAATAGATTTGGAGATCAGATCTGAGCTGTATTGTGTGTAACAGGTGGAGCTGGTACTGGATTGCTTGAGATAAGCATTGTACTTTGTAATGTTACATGGTCTCAATCATTAATATACAGATAGTGTGGGGTTTTTAGCGAGATGCTTTCCCCGAGTTACATACTGTGTTAATGTGTGAATGCTCTTGATGTTTTATTGTTATTGATGCTGCTATATTGATGATCAACCTAGAGGAGCTTATGTATTGTGTATGTATTCCACAATAGTACATGATCAGGATAATCTCTGTTGAATATGTGTTAAATTATTCAAAATTTCTACAGCTTATGCTATATATAAGGTAGTAAAACATTTAAGGCCCTATCTCCTCAAATCCCACAAGATCATATACGTTCCTCATCCAACCGTCAGAACACATTTCATGCAACATGAGTTGGGTGAGAAAAGGGAAAATTTGATGGCCTGTTTGAAATAATATCATATAGAGTTTAATCCAATTCATACTATGAATGGTCATGGCCTATGTCAACTAACAACGAAAGCAACATATGCTCCAGAGCAAGATATTTTAGGATGGGAGCAAGAAATCGAGATGTACAACATTGAACAAGTTCCCTAGTCAAGCTCAATAGCACCATAGTATTTAGATATATGAAAATTCTTAGAGCACGACACATTTATCAAACAAAAAAAGAGGGAAATTTTCCTCAAATATCTATCTTATCAACTTTTTCATTGAGTTCTTTTCAGAAAGCACCACAATGGTATCTTGCTAAGATGCCTAAGACCTTAAGATACAAATAAGGTACTAAGACACTTGCTCGATGGACCGATAGGTGGAAATTATGTAGGGAAATACAACTATACACAAAGTAATGAGGGCCAGTTATTATTTTCCCACCTTATTTAAGGATGCTCATGCTTATTCCCGTAAGTTCCCAGCGTGTCAGAGATGTGTCGGTGGAGACTAGAAGTCAACCACCCCACTGCTACCAATAGCAGTTGAGGAACCCTTCCAACAGTGGGGACTAGATTTTATTGGGGAAATATTTCCACACTTGTCAAAGAAACATTGATACATCCTAGCAATGACATATTATTTTACTCGGTGGATAAAAACAATTCCTTTGAGAAAAGTTAACGACCAGGAAGTTATCCAATTCTTAAAACGAAATATTATAACTAGGTTTGGCATCCTAACGTATCTTATCTTTGATAATGAAACTTATTTTTCTTCGTTGAAACTTTACAAATTAAAATTAGAAAATGGTGTTGTATTGAAACATGCATCAAATTATTACCCACATGGAAATGGTTTGGCATGATAAATAAACAAAAATCTCATTCACATAATTAAAAAAACTGTTTTCTTTAAGCAATGGAAATGGAACAATGCTTTGGTAAACACATTATGCGCTGACCATGTAACTCCTATGCCTTCCCTAAAAACCTCACCATACTTCCTAGTATTTGGTAAAGAAGCTATTGTTCCTCCAAACTTGTATCTTCCAACCTTGCAATTCTCCCAAGAGGCCCAAGGAAGACCATGCCTTCTGGTTCAAAGCAGGATAAATACTTTGCTTAAAATTGAAGAAGAAAGACTCAAATCTAAAGAAATATTTTCCATACATCAAAACCATATTAAGCACTGGTTTGATAAGAAATATGCAAGGAATAAGAATTTCGATGTGGGTGACTTCATATTGAAGTGGGATAAATCCCACGAAGAGAAAGGAAAACATGTAAACTTTTAACCTCTGTGGATATGCCCCTATACTATAGAAGAGAAACTTAGTCATAATTATTTCAAACTAAAATCCTTAGATGGGAGGACTGGCCCTCTTCCCATCAATGGCTAACATTTAAAACACTATTTTCAATAGCATCTCTAAGATGTGTCTCCTGTGCAATTTATTTCTTTGTCGTTTGTTGTCAATATTGTGTTTGTTGTGTCGAGTCATGTCCATTCTTGTTTTGTGTCTTGGTAATTGTACACAATTAATACCTTGTGTGAAAGAGTGCATGGCTCTGAAGGGCTTTGTAGTGCAGAAAAGAGGAAATGTGATAACCACAATGCTTGGCTATATGTTAGTTTTGCTTCTTTTTTTGGGAAGATTCCATAGGTTGAGCTAAGTCTATATGGAAAATACGATACATTCAAGAATAAAACCTTGAGAGAACCTATTAGATCTGCATCTATTCTATTATCAAAACTCCTCCACTTGGTATTAAATCTACTTGGTGTGTTACATGCTTATCCAATCTAGTAGAAAAGGGAAAGGGGAAAATCTATAGTGATCAAACCAATATAAAAGGTTATAATACTTATCTAAAGAGGAAACCTCTTCTTCCCTCAATAAGTTGGGATCCATCTTCCTCCCATTGAAATAATAAGTGCCGAAGAACAATTCTATCAAATGAATAAATAAAGGGTTAAAGAAGAGAAAGGGTTGCTGTGTAGAGAGGTGAGGCAAGTGACTTCATTGGGGTATTGTTTAGGCTCTTTGGCAGTGAAGAAATGCTTGTGCTCCTATAGTGACTTCATCATGGTATTGTCCCGGCCTGTTGGTAGGGGAGCAATACAAAAGATAAAACTCACACTCTGAATATCTTAAACTTGTTGCGCATATGACCCTTTCCTAGATTGAAATAATTGTGATATGGAATATCTGTTTTGTGTTTGAACCAAGTAAAGTGAAGTGAGGTACTATTTATAAAACCGGGTTGAAAGGGGAAGTCAAGGAAATAGAATTGGCGAATCAATACTTCCTTAAATACTAACCATTTAACTAAAAATCTATTCCTAGGTAGAGAAGCTGAAGTTTGTCCATTGTATCGGCAAGTGTTTTCGCTTCTACAACACCCTCCAAAACTTCACTATATTGAAATTTTGGAGCCTACCAAGATGTTGCATCAACTGTCACTTTGGTGTCAAGTGTTGCTTCATTTCATTCCACATGTTTGAAGTTTCCTTGATATTTATTAAGTGTCATTGCAATGTTTAGAACATCTTTAGTGCACTTCATGGTCCTAACACCTTTTGTTTGTTGTAAAACAACACTTTTGTTCGCAGTTGCACACACTTTGCTTATTGTATTTGGAGAGTGTTTTTAAAATGGAATCTTGATGTGAATTTATAATTTTTCCCTCCCGTCTAAGTTTTATTGATGAGTTTGTATGTGTCACACTTTATTTTATTTCTAAACTCATTGTGTTTGCCCCTTGTCTTATCTTTATTTTATTTCTAAACTCATTGTGTTCGCCCCTTGTCTTATCTTTCAGATAGACAAATTTCGGTTGAACAAGTTAGCACACTAAGAATATGAGAGCACATGGCACACTCTTAAGCCTTAGATGGGACTCCTTCATTCTTAAGAAGTGAACCCATCATCCTCTAAGAGCACATAGTGCACTCCTAAGCATGATTTCCCTTCCTTTTTATGAACTACTCTCTTAAGAAAGACCTTCCTCCTTGTTGAGCGCATGGGGCATCATCGAAGCAACATCATCATTCCTTCGTCCTTCAACACTACGCTCTATAATATCCTTGGATATCTTGAGCACATAATTCACTTGGGAATCCCAAATCCTATCCCTTCAACCTTCAACCTTGTGCCTCGTACCCTCCTGGCTTGTCTTGAGAGCATGGTGCACTTGGGAAGGTCAAAGATCCATCTCTTCAGCCTTACACTATGCTCTATACTATCCTTGGATCTCTTGAGCACATAATTCACTTGGGAATCCCAAATCCTATCCCTTCAACCTTCAACCTTGTGCCCTGTACCCTCCTGGCTTGTCTCAAGAGCATGGTGCGCTTGGGAAGGTCAAAGATCCATCTCTTTAGCCTTTGATAGTTTTCCCTACACCCTCCTTGGTTTCGTTGAGTGCATAAGGCACCTATGAAGATTCAAGAGCCTTCATTCATCCTTCAGACTTGCGTCTTGTGCCCTCCCTTGAGATTCCTCTCCTAGTTGAGTGCACAATCTCAACGTGAAGCCTCAAAGCACTCAGTATTCCCTCCTTCGTAGTGCGCCCTGTACGCAGAATTGTCCATTGTTCTTCCTAAGAAGACTATGAAATCACAAACACAATTTCACATGAAACATGTTAGAATAGGATATTTTTTAGATTGATGTGTGTTTTCCATGAGTGATTTCTATTGCAAGTATTCTATAATAGCATGGAAATGATGCATGAAGGGAATCGAACAAAGAGGACAATCAAAGAATAATTCAAGAACAAAGAACACATGATTAAACAAGATGAAGAAATTTGAAATCATGATGATTGAAGTAGCTCAAAAGGACTCCATATGATCAAAGAATCTTTGGAGGGTGAGGACATAAAAAACATGGAAGCTGCATGCAAGATTGAATATATAAGTGGCAACATTGTCACCTACCAAGAAAGTCCATGTCATCAATCACTATGAGTGCAAGCAATCAATGCTAGTGACTTGTCATGTTCTTACCACATGATGATGTGGAAATTATGATGTAATGGTGTAATCATTGAAAATACAAAGAAGTGGAAGTTCAAGAGTGATGTATGGACAAAAGAGCCTAGTGAATAAGTCCACAATACATGTAATCCCAAGAGTCATGTAATTCAAAAAGTCATTAAGAAGTCCAAGGGTTATATAGGATTTCAAAGGTAATTTGATGTTGGAAGGTCATATGAGAAACTACAGAGCCATGAGGATATGAAAGGTCATGCCTTAAGTTATAAAAGGAACCTCATTACCCAAGCAAAGGACTTTTAACCTTGGGTTCTCCTACAAGGTATTAGACAGATAAAGATAATACTTTTGGGGAGAAAGCTGAGTGGCTCTAACACTTCTCTATTGGAGCTAGTGATGTTCATTGTACTCATGTATTTTAGAACTTTCTTAATACATGAAGCCATTTGGCCGACACATTTTCATGCATGAATCGTGGATGTTTTGATACTATTCTTTTAATGTTTGAGGTTTATGTTGGATTTCATATTTACTAAAGTAATTGAAATATTTCGGTTACTTTGGTGTTAAACTTATTGGAAATGTCTTGTGATGATTTTAATGATCGTTGCATCTATGTGAACTATTTCGCTTGATGCCTAACAATTCTTCCTCATTTTATGTGCGTGAGTCTTTACTAGAATATTACTATTACTTTTATTGTAGAGAATTACTTTTCTCCCTTGCAGTGAAGAAACCTTGATACATCTACAATTGAAAATTTCACAATGCACACTTTATTTCTCATTCCAAAGCACATGCACACTGCTCTCATACTAACTACTTAAGCCAAGCAAATCTCTAAGTTCATGGCATATGGGCCATATTTTCAGATGGGACTCCAACACAAAATGGCATGAGGTCTAATTGAGACCTCATATCGGGGAGATCCCCTATATGTTGGCGGGTTCCAAAACCATAAACAAGTTCTAACTTGATATCAATGTTATATTCATTTCATTTATTGCAATGTAAAACAAAGTTCTAGACTAGCAACATAACTTTGAAGATGAAATATGAACTAATATTTTTCAATCTAGGCTACTAAATCTTGCATAGGTAGAAAACCACGTTGTGAGATCTCACACCTCAAATGGTTCACACAAAAATAATCTCTTAAGTTGTGGAGATTGTTTATTTAGAGATAATTATGATAATTCATGCATTAAATGAAAAGACTACTCTAAGTCAATTCAAATAAAATCAATTGAGTCAAGTCTAGTTAGCATATCAAGCATTCATTGGAGTCTTAATGGGTAGAAAATTAGGTTGTAGTGTCTCTATTCTACTCCCATGGGTGAAAGAAGCTTGCAACAATACTATATAGACCACTCCTGTTATTAGCCACATGCAAGATTAGACTTGACTTGAAAGTAAATTCTACACTTAATAAAATAAAATATTTTTCTACAATATAAACAGAGGCTTAATTACACATATATAATAGGAAATTAAAGAAAATACAAAGAGATATTTACCAAAAAAATAATGCATGTGCAACTAAAGTATGTACATATGAAAGATAGGTGCACGTGCCAAGAGATTGGGGGCCCTCCAAGCTTTGACTTGTACACACAAAGAAGGTTACTGACTATAAAACCTCAAAGTTTCTATACATATAATGATGGAAACATGTACAACACTTAATTAATTGTTTATATTATGAAGGGATTTAATCCCCTTGTCTCCATTCCATATTATAAATATGAAAATAACAAGCTAACTATATGCTTGATTTTAGCATCTACGCTCAACAAATTTAACCTCCGCCGCATTCTAATTTGTGCCAAGTCATGGGTTTTAAAAATAGGAATTAATTTTCTTTCTAGTTTAGCATGATTTTCCCTTTTAGTGCAACATTGAATGGACGTCCCCATGTGAATCTCATGGATCTAGGAGGAAGTTGTGCATTTCATGAAGCCTGGGAACAAAACCCATATTCTCATTTTCCTCCATACCACTTGAAAATATCTTAACAAAGGAGAAATTATTAGATTGAATGATTTCATATAAAAATTGGTAAAAACAAATTTTTAACACTTAAATTGTTAAATAAGAAAAGATAGAATAAAATAGTGCAAATACCTATTTATGTATCTATTTGGCTAATTTGGTAAAATGTAAGCAAAATGAGGCAAAAGTGAATGAAATTAGGGTAAATGTGGCCTAAATGACAATAGTTTAACTAGATTTTTAATGAAAAAATTAAGGATCAACGTGGTCAAAGATGGATTGGCACATGACAAATGGTTTGTGGCATATTTACACATATGATTAGCTTGCTTTGTGTTTTTGATTGACATCAATTTGGAGCTTGTTTGACATTCTTCCTTAGGGCATTGGGGTTGTTTTGATGGGTTGAGGGATGTTCCTCATGATGGCCACATGGAGAAGTTTGCTTGTTTGAAGACATCTATACTTGAGGAGTGCCATGAACCTTGGAGGAGGGCATCATGGCTTAAATAGTATGGGCTAGTATGACTTTTTTTATGGAGGCTTGGGTTTGGATTGAGGATGCTTAAGTTGTTATAATGTTCATATAAAGGGAGTGGACTTAATGTAGTACATGGATTAGGAGGAGAAATGGAATTCATATTGGCTTATGGTAAAGGAGTCACTTGACACTTTGTGTAGCTATATCTTGGAGTCCTTATTGTGTATGAAATCACCTTGGAGCTTGACATGTGTACCCTTAGTGTGTAGCACTCCACTTGTGTAAGCATACATATGTTTATTGTAGGTTGTTTGTAAGGGAAATTTCCCACATATCCTCTCATGTACATGGAGGAAGGAAAGATTCCTTTTATTATCATATTATTCTTTTTGTATTTGTCTTCTTGGAGTGATTCACTATGGTTCACGAGGAAACCCTAGGAGAAGTTATGTATGGAAGGAGGAAATTTTCATTGGAGTTTGATTTTGTGATTATGATTTACTCTTGTGAAGAAAAATATGTTGGAGATGATCATAATTCATTCATTGTAATCAACATTCTTGTTTATATTGTGATTAAATATATGGATAGGAGTGCACTACTCATCATTGATATTTTATATATTCATTTGTACTTGGTCCCTACCTTGGGGTTGGTAGAATTCATTGATATTATTGGAGTATCTTGAAGTCTAGGGTTATGGTTTCTTCCATCAGAGAATTTATATTATGGTTTTGAGATGAAACCCAAGGGTGTATTTGGTGAAAAAGAGGAAAATGAGAGATTTTTCTTTGGATACTTATCTGATTGATTCATCACATTGGTCAAGATGGTATTTTCTTAGTTTCTTTGGTTATGGTTTTGAATGTGGATTGTACTAAACTTGTGATAAGAATATGGTATGTACAACTAGTTTTTATTTAATAGCAAGGTTACAAATTTGTAGGATTAAAATTAAAAAAATCTATAGTTAAGAGGTGAAATTTGTGTTTTTAATTAAGCCTTCTTTTCATTTGGAAATTTCCACATGGTATTAGATCTTTTCTGCTTGATACCACTCTAAGAGAAAGAGGGATTTGGTAATTCCAATGAAGATCAATTGTGAGAGGTGCTTGAACTTGTTTGAATTTTTGGTTGTGATACCCTAGGTTGCTTGAGATAATCACTTGCATCTATAACATGATTTGATGAGTTTCATTAGTAACGAGAGATGATGGATCTATTGCATTAATCATTATTTTGGATGCATTTTCCACAAATGTGATTCCTATGATGTAATAGGTGGCTAATTTTTTTCAAGGGTTTCCAGTGATAGATCTCTATGATTTTTGATTGGGATGCTCTTATTTCCAATGGAAGAGATACTTAGGAGGACCTATGATATGTTGCTAATTTATTCTGGTAGGTGTCAATTTTTTTTTCACTTGTGATAGGTGGAGGATCTTATTCATATTTTAGATTTTTCACGATGTATATGGTTTTGGTTTCTTTCTTGTCCTCTGAAATTATGTTTAGTGTTGGATGCTATGTGGACTGTGACTCTTTGAGACATATGACATATGGTAGGTCTTTATTGATCTCATTTTAGAAATAAGAGGAGGCATCGTTGTGGATATTGGCGATGATGCCACTTGCCTTGTGAGAGGAATTGGTTACATTTCCTTTAATATGCCTTACGATGATGTTCTTAAGCTTACTAATATTCTGTTTGTTCCTAGTTCAAGGGAAATTATTATTTTAGTTCCTTGTATGAAAAATGCATAGTGGAGGGTTGATTTTGAGGGGCAATAATGCACCATCATTGATTGTAGTCTAGCTAGTTATAGGACTTTAGCTAGAGGGGTAAGAGGGCGGTCCTTCAAGTTACTTGTTGATTCAAGGGCACTTGTACATTCTAGTGAGGGGTTGGATGAGCCTTCTAGATTTGGAGATATTTGTAGAGCATGCATGGTTGGATGCCATAGAGACATATTTATAACCTAATATGTATGATATGATAACATCTTGTGTTTATGGATACAATGATACTTCTATAATGTATAGAATTGATATCCTAGGAAGAGGAGGCTACTATTTCAAATCTTGATTCAGATAATTGAGATGAGTGAGATTCAAAGGGAGATGTGATAAGAATGGGTGTGGAAATCATCACCTTTTAACTCAAAATACAAGAGGTTGAGATGGTTTATCTAAAACATTTCAATATGAATAGGAGAAAATAAGAGTTCCCAAATCTTTAATGAGGGTCAATATACCTCCTAGGAGATATGCTAGTGATATTACATTGGTTTATTTCATTTAAAACCCTTTCTATTATTTAGAAAATATGTATGATACCATGATGGAGGATGATGTTGAGATTGATTCCAAATTTTCCATTTACATGAGTATTGTAGGGTATAGGAAGATGATTGAAGGATCTCTTAAACATAGGGAGTTGATCATGATGTTAATCATGCTTCAATATTACCTCTAGAAGAGGGAGTTGACTTAGTCTAGGCTCTTTAAATAATCATAGGGCTAAAGGTGCAAGAGAGGGTTTTGACAAGTTACTGATGACCTTGCATAGGTTGCTACTTATACCACAAACTTGTCTTTTAGGGTCAAGGAGTTGACATGGTATTATAAAGGCTTGGATTTTGCTTAGGGACACCTTAGTTGCAGAAATGTTCATACATGGGAAGTGGACCAAACTGAGTACATGGATTAAGAAGAGAAATAATGTCCATATGGGTTTTTGGTAGTGTAGTGCGGAGACACCTTGTTTAGTTACATAATTTTGGAGCCCTTATTGTATGACATCACCTTTTAGAATACCATGTGTTATCTTAGAGTGTAGTGCTCCACTTGTGTGAGCTAACATGTGTTTATTATAGGTTGCTTGTAAGGGCATTGTCCCACTTATGTATTGTTGGCATCACTTACCTTTCCTATATATATTTATATATATAGAGGAAAGAGATATCCCTTTCATTATCATACTTTTCTCTTAGTGATTTGCTAGGGTTTACAGGGAAACACTAGGAGAAGTTATACATGGGAGGATGACATCTTTGTTGGAGATTTATCTTGTGACTAGGGTTTACACGTGTGAATATGTTGGAGATGATCGTCATCCATTCCTTGTAATCATCATTTTTGTTCATCTTGTGATTAGAGATGTATCTAAGGGGACAAGCACACTAGTCATTATCTCTCTTTTATATCTTCATTTGTACTTTAGTCTCTCTCTCTTGGAGTTGTTAAGTTTTTTTGATCTTATTATAACATCTTGAAGTCTAGGGTTAATGTTTCATCCCTTGGAGAACCGAAATTAGAATTTTGAGATGAAACCCTAGGGTCTATTTGGTGAAGAATAAGAAGAGGAGAGATATTACCTTCAAGGACTTCTTTGAGTGGTTCATGCATGTTGGATCTCCGTCGTTGAGATACGACTTTCTTAGTTTTCCCCATATAGGGTTTTGGAGAGCTAGTGCATTTTACTAACCTTGTGATAAGACTAGTATATATAACAAATTTATCTTATGCATATTAATGAAGTTTTTAATTGTCTAATACATACATAAATTTATATTTGATTTTTAGTTTTCTATGTTTTTGGCATGGTTTGTGGTTTTTAGCTATAAATGTCTTGGTGATTCAACATTAGTTAACATATTAATTAAATAAGACGATAACTGTTTTAGTATTGTACATAATACTTTTCATATCTAGTTTATGCATGATAAGATTGGATTAAGGGTCTAGAAATGATCAAAAATCACTTTAATACATTCTTTTGGATTTCCTATGAGATTCAATTGTTAAGAACTAAAACATTATTCAATACAACCAATGTTTTATTTGGTATTTCATAATAGATCGGATGCTAAAAAATCATAGGGTTAAGATCTAAGAAAATTATATTTAAGAGGTGCGATTTCTATTTTGCATTGGATTTTTTACAGTTTGGAAATTTCCATAACCCTAGGTGCTCTTTCAATTGTCAGAGAATCACATTGCAACCTAAAACAACTTACAGGAAATATTTTTTGAAATAGGAACCACCCTAGTTGATCACGAATATTTTACTATTTCCCAACATTGGTGATCTTTAAACTACCGTGGATATTCCACTGGATAGTTCATCACAAAAACTATGATAAAATATGCCTAAAAAATCTGAAAATATACACTATTACAATTTTATTTCACTTTATATTTATAGATAGGTAGATTACTATTAATAGTGAATTCACATGAATTAAAATTATGCAGGAAATAGAGAACAATGAAAAAGAAAGCTCATACACACATTTGACACAAGATATGAACTAGGAAACCCTTTTGTGAGAAAAATCCGACAGGAAGGTGAGGATGCTCTGCTCTCTTTCTCTGAATAGAAAATGTCTTTGAGTACAAAGTATTGTGGCCTATGGCCTATGGGCTACTATAGTGCACAAATCCTCTCTATGTGCTCTATCTCCTATTCATCTTAGCTATTTTTTCTTAGCTATAGAGCAAATGCACTCGAAATAATGGAACCCCTTTTCCTTCTAGTGGATAGCCTATTAGTGGTTAGGCTTGACTACCTGTTGATGCCTCGAAAATCGCTGCAACAACATTGGGGGATAACCACCCGGTCCAGACCTTAAAAGCAGCTCATTTTCCGTTTGGTGTGGTGGTTCCGACTGTTCATCTAGGTCCAGTTACCTTCTCCCTATTGCTATTGGTTTATAATGTATCCTTAACTACCAATAGACAGGGACATCAGATCACTTCTTCTTGCTGATCAGGCAAGAGAATGACCCTTAAGCTGATTTTGGGTTCAGCCAAGCCACAACTAAAATTTTGCCTTTTTGAGGAGAGGACTTAAAAGAATGTAGAATTTACTATAAATGCAAGCTTATTCTATGATGCAAGCAAAAGAAACTAATCTAAATCCTATCTTAATTAGGTAGATATAGATCTAACCCAACTAAGAGCAAGATAATTAAAGTATTGGGATTTAAATATGTCTTGTTTATAATGAATGTCAAGTTAATGAAGTAGTTCAATTAACTGATATTATGGTTACCAAAACACATTCTATTGAGACCTTAAAACTGAAATAATAAACCAACAACATTCAGGAAGTAGTTCACAAAATGATATTGATTATCAAATCAATAAATCCAATAATTGAATAATGATATGTGGAAATAGTTCACAACACATTATCATTCAATAAATCAGTTTCATAAGACAGATTTCAGAGTAAATAGTTACTCAAAAATGAGAAATTAATCCATAAAAACAGAGATACATAATAACAAGATTGAGACAAATTACCCATATTGACAATAGTGCACAAACATGAATAAAATGACACATTCCTGTCACCTTAAAATTAAAACTGATATTTGAAACAGTAGTATTAGAAATACCAATTTATTGCATCCATTTCTCTGTCCTTGGTCTCCAACAACCCTTTACATTGCTTGAACTTCTGCTTTCAAAACTAGAGCCACAATAGTGCAAGCTTTGTTCTTCATGCATAATTCAATATACAAAGGGAAAATCCTCAATAATCCCCAGATCTGAGATTTTCTCTCCTCTCTCCTACAACTCTAAATTCCTATTACAGTAGTGCTTTTAGAAGTCTAGCATTGCAGAGGAGAGCCGCCCCTATTCCATTCTACAATCTGTTATTTATAATATTTGTGTAGGAATTTTGAAGAGGAAAGTTTGGTGAAGAGAAATTTGCTAAATCCAATTGCTGGGGCATTCTCATTGATTGAGATCATTTTCTCCATATTCTTTCCACTGTTTTCCTGCAAAAAGAAATCAAAATAAATTAAAATGCAACAATAAAATCAATCATGGCATTTCTGGCATTTAAATCAAATCCAATCAAATTCTATAAAATATAAATTCCCTATTGATGCCTGAGATGATTTAATTGGCCAAGAATATCATTGACGAGTGAATCTGCAATTAGAAGAGGCCTGGACCAATGAAAATAAAACTCAGAAAAATGATTTTGTTTTCAAAATTCGGAGCTTGATCTTCTGCTTGATTTTTGACCCAATAAATGACCAAATCTGTCAATGAAATCTCCTCAGAAATATTCTCCTTGATTTTCTCTTTCCAATGAGCCGTCCTGGGCCTCATTTGGCCAAGTATAACTCATTCTATGAGCTTCCAAAGTTGATGAGTCAAATCTGGCATGAATCTAGAAATTCTGTTGCTGGGCTAAAAAATTGTAATGAAAAACTAATCCTAAATTAGTCTCTAATTAATTCTAATTTAATTGTTAATTATAAACTAAACTAATTATATTTATTAATTTAACTAACTAATATTTAATTAACTATTTATAAACGAATTTAATCTAATTAAAAAACTAATTAATATTAATCTAAATGATGTTTAAATTTTAATTAAATTAATTAAATATTACATATTAATTTAAATAATATAATATATTACATATTATTAACTAATTTAATTAATATAATATATTATATATAACATATTAATATACAAACTAATATAAAAAATATATACCAACCATTGTCACCATATCTAATATATAAAACTATTTAAAACTAACCATTATCACCATAAGTAAGAGTTTAAAGGAACAAGTCGTTTGAACAAATCATATAAAACTTTGTTTTTGTTCCATTTTGCTATCGGCTCATACCTTATCGGCACATACCTTATCAGCACATCGCATCGGGTAGCTTATCGGCACATCGCATCGGGGTAGCTTATGAGGTTTTTAAAACATGTCAAGTCAAATTCCCATCGCATCGGGGAATCATGGTTATCGGGATTTTTAAAATATTTCACATAAAACTTCCGATGCGAAGTCCCGACGCGATCAAAATAATTTTATTATATGTTTTTTTTGTTTTAAATTTTAATTTAATTAAATTAATTATATTTAATATATTAATTAATTTAATTAATTTAAAATTTAATTTTAAACATAAATTTTTTATTTTTGTTTTATTTTTATGAATATAAGTTTCTAAACTACAGCCACTTAGAAAATAAATGAAAAAAAATAAACTACAGCCACTTGAATGTTTGGATTTTTTAAGATTAGGATTCGATTTGGAAATTGGAGTGAATTTCTTAATAATCCTGATAATTAATGATTTGGTTGCATAATGAAAAATGTTAGTAAAACTCTCTACAAGTTAATATTTAAACTGAATGCATTATTGAACTAATTTATTTACAAAATGCGATATTGTACATTTATGCATTTTTAACCCAGGCTAGATAAATGATGAGACTTCAAAGGAGTGCCATTTTCAAACCAGTGGACCAAATGAGGCGAAACAAGCGTCAATGGGAAGCTTATAAAAAATCGATTCTAAGAAAACAATCAAAACAAGAATCCAAAGAAAACTTAAAATTAACAAAAGCGTAGGGCAATCAACTAAAATAAAAATCCAAAAAGGTGTTTAGCCAAACTTTTTATAGAAAGGGTCCCCATTATTCGAAGTGGACGCATCAATAATGGGGGGTGTTGTGTTTTTACCACAACAATTGGCGACACACGGGAGAAGAACCAGTTATCTCTTTTTGTTATGAATGAGATTTTCCTAAAATTAAAGTAAAAATAATTAAAGAAGAGAAAATTTTGCGTGAAATGCTTGACTAGGTTCATTAGTCTGACTAAAAGCAAGAATCATCTAACTGTAATTTTCTTAAAATTCATCATAAATTAAAATATTTCAAAACTCTATATCAGTCCTTAATTAGTTGTAGAGATAAAGCAGGGGTCACTTTACAGCTTAGCTTTCAAAATATACTCGTTTGTCACAGGTAGAGCCACTGCTGCCAACAAACGTCTATAGTTTCGACAGGGTTACCTTTTAATCATCAATGATTCAGAATCCCATCCTTTCAAGAATTATTGACCTAGAGATAAATCCATTTATATATGTATTACTTTTTATTTTTTATTTTTTTTATTATTTTTTTATTAAATCTTAAAAGCCATTGTCCTAGTATGGTAGCCAGATAGTTGACAATGCCATTCACTGGTTAAAATTGGGCCGAACAAGCCGGCTCGTGATGAGACCCCTTGTCTTATAATTGTTTGCAATCATAAGCCATTACCCTGGTTTGTTTAGCAGTATTGGTAATGTCAGCTTATTTTTCCCCTATGATCATGGTAAGCAGGCTCATGATGAGACCCCTTATCTTTTAAGTTTAAATATATTTCTGGACTATACTCTAAAAAATAAGACTCTTTGGGACAGGGAGAATCATTGACTCCTTAAGAGTTAAGAATGACAATTTCGGAGTTAAAGGTGCTTTGCTGTAACGTGTCTTCACTTGGTTAAAAATAAATTTTCTTGACTGATAATAAAACTTTGAAAGATCTTAATAAAATTTTGAAATCTCAAAATGATTACAATTTGATGAAAAAGAAATTTTTAGATTTTATGATACTTTGCCAACTTCTCTTGATTGGTAATCTCTTCCTTAAGTATGTTTACCTCTATAATAAGAAAATCAAACTTCATTAAGAGATTTAAGAAAAAGCTAATAGATGATTATTAACAATTTTTCTCCACGTGTCCTGACCATTGTTAGGTAACAAATAGGCCTTCCATATAAATAATGACAAATTCACCAAAATCAAAATTGAAATCCAAAGGAAAAGAATTCTTATGCTAAAATGAGAAAAGAAATCAGCGAACAAAAATAAAAACAAAGAAATCTCTAAAAATGGAAAGGAAAATCCAAGTCTCGCAAGATAAACTCAAACAAGAATGTTTATACCAATGTCTCCAACAATATGAAGAAAAAGAAAATAAGCATGTAATCATTCCTTCTTATGTTGAGATTTAGAAAAACATACCTTGCAGAGTTGTGAATGCTTTAGGTTTTTAGATAACAGTGATCGTAAAATTCAGCCACAATGAAAACTTTCTGTCTGATATTAATTTTCTTGTTTCAAAGCATCATCTTAATTGTTTTCCAATGAAAGGAATGCTAAAGAAACAAACTAAAGGTTCAGAAACTTCCTGGTGTAGCTGTTTCATGGAAGATCATCGCTGCTTCATGAAATTAAGCCAGGAAAAGAGTATGGACTTCGAAAATATGATCTGGCAGAGGATTGAAAGCTTTAAATGGAGAGCTGCAAAACATAGTTTTATATCAGCATAATTTAAAAACAAAAAATGAAACTAGAGTGATGAAATGGAAATTAATGAAAGTGGGCGCATGAATCTTACCATTGGATAATTGCTTTTGATCTTACCTGAAAGGTATCAATTTCTCCAAACTAACTGACTCCTTATTTTAATTATCATTAAAAACATGAAGAAATCCCGCTAACCAAAATCCTATAACCCAAAATCATTATTTATTTTATTTAAACTAAAGCAAGCAGTAAAATGTAAAAATGGAATGCTTAGTGTTCAAGGAAATTGAAATTAAAAGAAATGCATCAGAGATGAGAATGAGAATTTGCAGTAATGACTATTCCTCAAAATATTATAAGTTTCATATAAACTCCATGATTTGATAAATTGTCCAGAATCAAGACCAAATCCAAGATAATAAAATTTAAATATGAAGATAAAGGTCTTGAATTCCATTTTTAATTATGGAATTATATATTTAAAACTAAAATGTATGAGAAATTGAAATGATTTTTGTATGCTGCAAATTTGTCATCAATTGCCTTTTTACCATAGTGGTTACCCAAGCTCGCTTTAACACATCGCCTCATTGGATGATCAACACAACATGTTTCTCCATCATGCTTTAAGTTTAATTTGCAAGAATTCAATTTTATTGCTATGCCATATATTGATTAAATGTTAACGGCTTAGAGGCATGCATTGGAAGTTCTTGCATCAAAGGTTGCAATGGCGAATCGCCGATATGAAAGTATGCGATGAGAAGTTGTACTATGAGATAGAGCGATCGCATCATTAAAGAAATATTAAATCGGGGATCGGGGACAGTTATGTCACAAATTTCACATCGCACACCGTATCTTGCGATTTGTACTTTGGACATCGCGCATCGCAGATTCAGAATAATGATATGGCCATAAATAAAAATGCAAGGAAGCGATTGCGATATCGGCGATGCGATGGATGACATAACTAATCGGCGATCGGCAATCTTAAGCACCCGATGTCACACAATATGATTCCTGCGATGCCGATGTGCGATAAATGTCGTGGCTAATCGGCGATCGGTAATCGGCGCAATCGGCAATCTTGAGCACATGATGTAACCATTCTCGATACGCTGATATGCGATGAAGAGTGGACCCGATAACTTTATGATGGGATTTTAATAACATATCGGATCCGAGACATCGGCCCTTTTAAAATTATGCCCTTACTTTTATTGCGATTGAACGGACGCGATATTTATATGAATTTGATTTGAATTTCATATCGGGTCCGGAATTATGTGTTCATCGCAATATCGGTAAAGTCGATTATCGGAGATCGGCGATTCATGATAATGGAAGTATACTTCAACTGCAAAGCTCTGACATGCGAAATGCGATATGGCATATAAGTAAGATAATACATCGGAGGTATTTTATAAACAATTTGTTATCAAAAGAAATGCTAAGAACTACTTCCGATGAAATCTTATGATGCGAATGGTCTTATGATATTCCTTGAAATTTTAATTGTGTTTTCTAAGTGAATAAAAGCAAAATTAAAAATGCTTAAATTATAATGCATCACAAATAAAATTTCCCTGAGCCTATTGCAAATTTGAAATGGGTTTACTGCTTACTTCAAGTTTCGAAAACGAAATAAAAACCTGCAAATAAAACAAAACACAAATCAAACATAAACTAAGGAAAATATGAATTAATAATGGATGAGAATAAACTTGTAAATGCGTACCTGAAAGGAATTTGTCTGTAAATTTTACCTTATGAATCTTCAAATTCTTCCTTCGATTTATCAAAATTTTGACTTTGTTCAAAATCATCTCATCATTTATTCTAAATCTAAGTGTGCAATCAGCCTGAATAAAATCTGTTTATTCATGTCCAGGGAATATAAAATTTACCAGAAATAAATATAAAAATAGGCTCCCCTTTTGAATTGAAACAACAATTTATTATCTCTGCTTATTCTGAATAACTTGAGAAGAATCTGTATTGTTATAGCGACTGTTCAATAATACCTTTAGTAAATGAATATGATGCATTTAGTAGCATCAAATAATAAACTAAAGATCAGAATGGGATAAAGCCACTATTTGTGGAAAAATATCAAAATAGATTTGAAGGTGTGCTCACAGCAGAATGGACATCCTTAACAAATTTCGAGGAAGATAATATGAACTTCATATGATTACCGTGAAAGGTTAGACTGACTAATAATGATTGAATTAGAATTAAGCTTATGATAGACAGTCATACATTTCATGGGATAATGGGATCATGAAGCTTTTATATCCTCAAATCCTTACCATATAAATTTCAAAAGACAATCTTAGAAGGAAATCTCGAAATAAAGAAAAGTGGCTTTGAGGCGATCGATGCCAAGTGCAACCTTAATTGAATTTAATCAAGACATTATTCAAAATAGGCAGAGTAGAGGTATTGCTGTAAGAAATTTAAAAAGAAAGCAAGAATTAAAATTTTCTGATAGGGAAAAATGTTTTCACTGAACATGTATGAGAGTCGCTGATTGCTTTGTTTTATTTTTAATCTACAGAACTGTTGAAAATAAATTAACTACATAAAACAAACAAACTAAATTAATTCTACTCCTATTCTAACCATATACATGAAAATGACTAGGTATAGTCATATTTCCAGTGTAACCATTCTCTCATTTTTATTCCCGCGTTTATGTAAAGTTCAAATGTTAGTAATAAAAATACAAATCTAAATAAACTAAGGAAAATAAATATGAAATCAGAATATACAGTTATTGTTAGTAACTTATTTAAAATCTCTTTCTCATGAAATTTCCTTTCCAATTGAATACCAATTGGATCATAGAAATCTGGATGGATTTCTATTAAAAATTGGGAAATATTCAAAGGAAGAGATAACAGGCCAGATTGTGAAGATGAGCATTTAGATTCTTTGACCTGAAAAAATTTGTTAGTGTTATGTACAAATGTTAAATCATTGACAATTTTCCTTGAAGAGAAAATTTCCAAACGATTTTCAAATGAGTCAATGAAAAATGGATGGAAGCCTTTCAAATAAAATGGCAATTTGTTAATTGAATTGAATTGCTAGCCAGATTGCAAAAATACATTTTCTTGTTGACATTGCCTTTGAAAAGATAGAAGCTTTTGATGAAACATTAGCATTGATATAAATTGGAATATTAATATCTTTCGATGCTGATGATTATAATATGAAACTTGAATTTCCCAATTGGGCAATGCATGAATTGAGTGTTTGATAATAAGGTATTCAATATGCCAGCGAAAAGTGTGGAAAATTTGAAAAATAAAATCAGAAAATAAATCTAAGTTTAAACAAAATAGCTGTGAAAGAAAAACTAAAATGGAATCACTATTTGTACAACTAATGTTACAGCACATTTGGGATCGTTTTGAAATGATTTCATTTTCACAAGCAATGGCCAGAATTATGGAATTTGAAAATTTTTGAATTCCAACTTGTGAATTAGAAAACGAATTATGATTATGAATAGGAATGAGAGTTTGATCCTCATATGAATCATAAATTGGAATGTTTTCTTGAATGGTGAAATCATGAAGATAATTTGCTGCTCTAAAATGAGGATTAGTTGGGATAATTTCTAAATTGAAGCGTTCCTCATTCTCAGATGTTATTTGAATTTTATCATGAGGATTCTCTTGAGAAAAATTGAAATCAACATCCTCAATATCAGAGTAATCATCATAAATGACCTCACAAGACTCTCTAGAATTCCCTTCAATCTCATCCAATATATCCAAACAAGGAGGAACAAGCATTTCATGTTCATTAATGGCAAAAGAATGATCGATTATTATTTCTTTATCTTGATAAAACGTTAATGGTAATTCGTTTAAATCATCCTCCTTAATTTCTGAAATATCATTGATACTAAGAGGAAAAATATTACCATTATTGAAAATATCAGGATAAAGGGAAAAATGTGAACCTGAAACAATGCATTTAAAACTGTCTCTGTTTGAGAGCTCTTGTGCATTATGCTCATTGTAAATTTCAGATTGCAGATCATTCCTTTGTATGCGTATGCTTTCTTGAAGAATGCTGCTTTGCTGCTCTGATTTCGGCATTTGCTCATCATGGAGAAATTCATAAATTTGTACAGCAGTTTGCATTTTATTTACTTTGATTGCTGCTTGTACTTGCTGATTTGCGATTTGATTTTCCGAATTTACTTCAAAGTAGCTTTCAGATTTCAAGGCAGCTTTTTCCCCAAAATTGCTATTGTTGTCTTCTTGCATTTGAATGGAAATATTTTCCAAGCTTTGTGAAGCCACTTCATCACAATTTATTTGCACCTCCATATTGGAATTCTCATTTATATTAAAAGGGGATGGAACAAAGCTCGAATTAATTTCATATGAATTGGGAATGGTTGGAAGAGAACAAATATATTCAAACCAATCTAATGATTCTTCTTCCGTAGGTTTATCTTCGTCTTTAAATCTTAAGCAATTCAAATGAAATCGCATATTAAAATCATTAACAGACTCATTTTTAAACCTTCGTAGATATTCAATTTCTTCACATACCTGTTCATAATCGTAGCCGTCAAATTTACAAATGAAAATTGTAACAAATTGATCCCAGCTGTGGATTGAAGCAACTGGAAGAGTTCTACACCAGCTTCTGGCTTTTGCCGCAAATGTGAGAGTAAAAATTCTGCATAAAATGCCTTCATCAATTCCTTGAAAATCATATTTTGAAACATTTTGAATAAATTGAAAGACATGGTTAAAAGCAGAAGAATTCCCCTTACCATTAAACTTTACCTGAGACAAGAGTCTTACCACTTCGGGTGGAGTATTGGAGGATGCACGTCCATGGATACAACTCCAAATTGGAAGTTTAAGAGGAGCCATCACAATAAATAAAATATTAAAATTTGAAAAGACTCCAATAGATAAAATCTCAGGCCCTCTTTCTAGCGCCAAAAATGTTGATGCCTCGAAAATCGCTACAACAACATTGGGGGATAACCACCCAGTCCGGACCTTAAAAGCAGCTCATTTTCCGTTTGGTGTGGTGGCTCCGACTGTTCATCTAGGTCCAGTTACCTTCTCCCTATTGCTATTGGTTTATAATGTATCCTTAACTACCAATAGACAGGGACATCAGATCACTTCTTCTTGCTGATCAGGCAAGAGAATGACCCTTAAGCTGATTTTGGGTTCAGCCAAGCCACAACTAAAATTTTGCCTCTTTGAGGAGAGGACTTAAAAGAATGTAGAATTTACTATAAATGCAAGCTTATTCTATGATGCAAGCAGAAGAAACTAATCTAAATCCTATCTTAATTAGGTAGATATAGATCTAACTCAACTAAGAGCAAGATAATTAAAGTATTGGGATTTAAATATGTCTTGTTTATAATGAATGTCAAGTTAATTAAGTAGTTCAATTAACTGATATTATGGTTACCAAAACACATTCTATTGAGACCTTAAAAATGAAATAATAAACCAACAACATTCAGGAAGTAGTTCACAAAATGATATTTATTATCAAATCAATAAATCCAATAATTGAATAATGATATGTGGAAATAGTTCAGAACACATAATCATTCAATAAATCAGTTTCATAAGACAGATTTCAAAGTAAATAGTTACTCAAAAATGAGAAATTAATCCATAAAAACAGAGATACATAATAACAAGATTGAGACAAATTACCCATATTGACAATAGTGCACAAACATGAATAAAATGACACATTCCTGTCACCTTAAAATTAAAACTGATATTTGAAACAATAGTATTAGAAATACCAATTTATTGCATCCATTTCTCTGTCCTTGGTCTCCAACAGCCCTTTACATTGCTTGAACTTCTGCTTTCAAAACTAGAGCCACAATAGTGCAAGCTTTGTTCTTCATGCATAATTCAATATACAAAGGGAAAATCCTCAATAATCCCCAGATCTGAGATTTTCTCTCCTCTCTCCTACAACTCTAAATTCCTATTACAGTAGTGCTTTTAGAAGTCTAGCATTGCAGAGGAGAGCCGCCCCTATTCCATTCTACAGTCTGTTATTTATAATATTTGTGTAGGAATTTTGAAGAGGAAAGTTTGGTGAAGAGAAATCTGCTAAATCCAATTGCTGGGGCATTCTCATTGATTGAGATCCTTTTCTCCATATTCTTTCCACTGTTTTCCTGCAAAAAGAAATCAAAATAAATTAAAATGCAACAATAAAATCAATCATGGCATTTCTGACATTTAAATCAAATCCAATCAAATTCTATAAAATATAAATTCTCTATTGATGCCTGGGATGATTTAATTGGCCAAGAATATCATTGACGAGTGAATCTGCAATTAGAAGAGGCCTGGACCAATGAAAATAAAACTCAGAAAAATGATTTTGTTTTCAAAATTCGGAGCTTGATCTTCTGTCTGATTTTTGACCCAATAAATGACCAAATCTGTCAATGAAATCTCCTCAGAAATATTCTCCTTGATTTTCTCTTTCCAATGAGCCGTCCTGGGCCTCATTTGGCCAAGTATAACTCATTCTATGAGCTTCCAAAGTTGATGAGTCAAATCTGGCATGAATCTGGAAATTCTATTGCTGGGCTAAAAAATTGTAATTAAAAACTAATCCTAAATTAGTCTCTAATTAATTCTAATTTAATTGTTAATTATAAACTAAACTAATTATATTTATTAATTTAACTAACTAATATTTAATTAACTATTTATAAACGAATTTAATCTAATTAAAAAACTAATTAATATTAATCTAAATGATGTTTAAATTTTAATTAAATTAATTAAATATTACATATTAATTTAAATAATATATTACATATTATTAACTAATTTAATTAATATAATATATTATATATAACATATTAATATACAAACTAATATAAAAAATATATACTAACCATTGTCACCATATCTAATATATAAAACTATTTAAAACTAACCATTATCACCATACGTAAGAGTTTAAAGGAACAAGTCGTTTGAACAAATCATATAAAACTTTGTTTTTGTTCCATTTTGCTATCGGCACATACCTTATCGGCACATCGCATCGGGTAGCTTATCGGCACATCGCATCGGGGTAGCTTATGAGGTTTTTAAAACATGTCAAGTCAAATTCCCCGATGCGATATCGCATCGGGGGAATCATGGTTATCGGGATTTTTAAAATATTTCACATAAAACTTCCGATGCGAAGTCCCGACGCGATCAAAATAATTTTATTATATGTTTTTTTTTGGTTTTAAATTTTAATTTAATTAAATTAATTATATTTAATATATTAATTAATTTAATTAATTTAAAATTTAATTTTAAACATAAATTTTTTATTTTTGTTTTATTTTTATGAATATAAGTTTCTAAACTACAGCCACTTGAATGTTTGGATTTTTTAAGATTAGGATTCGATTTGAAAATTGGAGTGAATTTCTTAACAATCCTGATAATTAATGATTTGGCTGCATAATGAAAAATGTTAGTAAAACTCTCTACAAGTTAATATTTAAACTGAATGCATTATTGAACTAATTTATTTACAAAATGCGATATTGTACATTTATGCATTTTTAACCCAGGCTAGATAAATGATGAGACTTCAAAGGAGTGCCATTTTCAAACCAGTTGACCAAATGAGGCGAAAAAAGCGTCAATGGGAAGCTTATAAAAAATCGATTCTAAGAAAACAATCAAAACAAGAATCCAAAGAAAACTTAAAATTAACAAAAGCGTAGGGCAATCAACTAAAATAAAAATCCAAAAAGGTGTTTAGCCAAACTTTTTATAGAAAGGGTCCCCATTATTCGAAGTGGACGCATCAATAATGGGGGGTGTTGTGTTTTTACCACAACACTACCTCAACTCATAACTAGAGTTATAATATAGAATCTTCTAAAGTATTCTTCATCATGATAATGTGGCTGTTATAGACATTTTTGTGCCCTACAACTCCAAGCATGAAATGTCCATAAACCAAGGGCTCCTAAGTCCCTAAAAGTGTTGTTCTAACCCCTAAAGGAACAAGGTCAACAGATTACAGCTTCTCCTAGAAGTTCTCCACCAGAAACTGCTTAGAATTGGTCAAAACAAGATCATTTCAGCTGCTCCATTGGTTAGGTGCGTTGCATTGCACCTAAATACACTGTGAGGGTGCGTTGCATTTAAAAAGTCCCTTCTGTGGGGTGCGATGGGCGAGAAATGACAAATGGCAGTGTCATTCCGCGAGGTGGAGAGACAATGGAAGCTTCCGAATCTTCTCCTATGACACTTGCCTCACTGAATTCGACCAAGGATGAGTAAGAGGCCTTCAGTCTCCAAGTGGAAGCAAGAACTGACAGAGAGAAGACACTAATCAAATCACAAGCTGACTCATCCTCCTTACAGATATCTATATATGGATCCCTCATCCCAGAGATCGAGAGGCTGGAATTTTGCATATTGTAAGGAATTGCTGTTGGTTTCCAGAGATAAACATCAGATTGTTGGGTGATTTATGCTTTGTTTGAGGTGAAGAGGGGCTTCTTTGCTGGGAGGTTGATGCTGGGTCGGAACCACTGGTTGTAACTCCTCCTGGATCTTTTCTTGTTTATCAATAAAAACTATTTGAGTTTTCCTCCGTGCTTTTGTATCATTGATGCTTGTTACATTTTGTATGGTTAACTTAAATCTGATCCTATGTTGTTTATGAATATAGATCCATGTCATTGTATAGTGCTCTTCTTCTGTGATCTTACAGGTACTTTGTGAAGCTGGGCAAGCAAGAGAGCAGGTAGCTGGAGACTATCAAAGAAGAGAGGGATTGGATCAAAGGATTAGCGCAAGACACAGGTTAGTTCTTTCTATTCCTCTCTATCTATAATTCATAAAGGAAATACAAAAGTAGTTTTTCTCTGTTTGTTTCTAAGGCAGCTGTCACACCTTAGTGGGATAGAGCAGTTCTAAATAGACACTTTTCCCGGTAACAAAATGGCGACTCCGCTGGGGAACATCTAATTAGTTTGTTTGTGTATCTCTTTTTTGTTTGTTTCATAAACTTATAAGTAGCTTTCGAACTTCATTTGCCATAACAAATGAAAAGTAGATAACTGCTGCTTCAATCCATTCACTGGATCTGTTTATGATTTAAACAACTGATTCACAAACTATCTGATTGCCCTTGTGATAACTCTTAGATCCTCCTTAGATCTACCCCTGATTGTTGCATTACTGGTTGCTTTTTACTCGGCCAAAAACCAAGGACTGAACTGCAAACTGTGACCCGGAACCCGGACAAAGTCTCGTTTCTGGCCCAGCGCAGGTACTTTTCAGAGATCCTGAATTTCAGTGCACTTCTCGAAAGGGCAACCTGCGCTGCATTTCAGATTCTCTGTGTTACAGGTGCGCTGATCAGGCTGACTTTGTGCAGTTGTGGTTCTTGTGCTTCATTCTTTCCAATTCTATCCCTGAATTTTGCTGCCTGTGATCAGTATATGTCTGTTTGAAACCTCTTTTCCTTGCTGTTATTCCGCCTCCTTTGTACAAAAGAACTGTAGATGTTTTTGTGTGTTTGTTGAGTCGTTTACAGTTTTCCATTGCAAAAGTAGAATAGTCGTACTGTCGTCCTTTGATTTGAATCTGTCGCAAGTGTCGATTCGATCATAGGAGAAAGTTTGATTGCTGTTGATGGTCGATTATACTGTTACTATTGACTTTGGTCTGAATTTGCAATTTTCTAGTGTCAAGAACGAGTGTTCATTTCAAAATAGTAAGGTGTCGTAATTATCTCTGTTTTTGATTTCGAAAAAAGAGCTTGTTTATATTTGTCGCTTGAAAAGAAATTCAGATTTGTACATCAACTTTCTTTTTAGCATCAATACTAAGAAAGTCGAAAACAAATACATGCATGTGCATTTGCATATAGACAGTCTATTTGGCTCAATTTAGCAAAGTGCATTTACAGTGTGCTCTTTGCTCTTTGTGAAAAGATTGTGTCTTTCTTTTCCCCTTGTAGCTAGGATCTTCATTGCACAAAAGAGATAAAAGTTTGTTTATCATCTTTAGATTGCATTTTAGGAATTACATCTACATCTCGTGGTGAACCCAAAAGGCAAACTTCATAAGCAAGATCAACTTAAAATAAATTCAATGAATCTAACAACGCTTTGGAACTTAACGCACAACATTTAGAGGTCTAGGCTAGAGACGTATTCCGACGTCGTAAAGCCTGGTAACTATTGTTCTCATTGATGGTTGGGTGATTCCTCCACTTTGAGACGATAAGTGCCAGTACGGACCTGTGCTCCCATGTACTGTCGAGTATATTTTGGGAGACCCCTATAGGCTTAAATCCTTTATCCTTAGGAAGCCGTGTCTGCCGCCCTATCGATCGCAATGCACTGAACACAACATTCGGGAAGATTGACTGCCGTACCGTAAAAGGTATTCTGCAGTTTTGCGATTGGTTTGGTACTCCCTCTACCTAGATCTCCAGAGTAGTCCCTTTCGTTCCTTTTCAGACTCCTTAACGGAAAAGGTCCATCTGAGCACTTGTTACTTCAGGCTCATTAAAAATCGAAGGAGACTAGAGTCATCTTTTGTTTTTTCTCGACTCTTAAAAACTGAAAAAACAAGCTGTGTCAAAGCGTCTAAAATTTATTTTAAACGGAATATTCATTACCCCTTTCCTACGTTGATCTTGGGTTGAGAAAATGGAGTCCACCAACCAAGGAATTCCCCTTGGAGGAAATCCTAGTCCCTTCTCCTCTTGGGGAGATGTTGGTGCACCCCATATGGTCACATTGTCGCTTCCAGGACTGACAATTGGTTTGCCTGTATGGCTCTTCTCAACCTCTATCGTTCAAAACACCACTATTCCTGAACAATCGAATCAACAATTAGACGAGTCCAGAGTTACCCACCAACCTTCTACTTCCTAAAATTTTTCCTCTCCTCCTTCCTCTTCGCTTGATGGGGCTACTAAAGCCAAAAGTCAAGTACCTAAGGAGAAGAAGGAAAAGAAGAAGAAAGAGAAGAAGAAGAAGGAGCCAAAAGTGAATGGGGGCAAACGAGTGTTCTCTAACGAAAATCCACACGCTGCACCGACCAGGCCTAAATCGCCATGTGTCATTTGCAAGGGAGACCACTATCACAGAGATTGTCCTTGCATCCCTCGGATCTTAAGGAACTGGTCTCCCTGTTTGCACAACCCAGTGTTGTCAACCTCTGATGATCATGTTGAAAACACACTGTCAACTAGTGAAAGTGAAGCCCCAAGACAAAAAGGAAAATATAGATTTCCTTGTAAACCGTGCGAAAGCGATCATGCCGTCCACCATTGTCCCTTCTTAGACGAGGCTAAAAGAGTTTTGGACGATCGTCCGGTTTCACCATCACGACTTCCTCCTGGATATAAAAAACTCTTGCCGAGTCCGTCACCAGATGAAAATCCGGCTGGCCCACTCAGGTGGTCGGCTGAAGCACCTATCATTGAAGATAAACCATCTGAATCCATACCAGACGAAAGTCAAAAGGTCGAGGCGGCAGTTGACCCGGTCTTGCCTTCAGAGGTTTCATCTTCAGATGATACAGTCACTGAAGAGAACAAGGATGACACCGTCCAAATTCTCTTCATAAGCACAGACTCCAACGAACATGGGGGTAATTTACCCGTTCCTTTACCGCAGGAAGGAAGTTCTTCAGAGTTGTACCTGGCCGTCTATTCGGTCCGACCTCCAAGCAACCTAGTTGTCTCCTTCGACTGGAATCAACTAGGCAGACCCCGTTTACCAGCTAGTGTACTATTCCGAATTATTGTTCAAATATATAGAATGGTTATGGCTGGTACCATCATAGATGGGGGGTTTCTGTGAGTATCCTTTCCTCAACTGCTTGGAAAGCGCTTGGTTCGCCATCGCTTTTGCCTGAGATGAGAAATCTGACAGGCTTTGATAAAGGAACCAGTCGACCGTTAGGGATCCTTCCCAATGTGCCCATAATATTGAGAGGGAAAACCGTTCACATGAACGTGATGGTAGTTCAAGGACCCCTGGATTACAATCTACTCCTTGGACGAGACTATATTTATTGCATGGGAGCAATTGTCTCCTCACTCTTTAGAGTAATGTGTTTTCCGCACGAAGGAAGAGTGGTCAAGCTCGTAGACCAACTTTCATTTCCGGGATCACGCATAGCAAATAGTCATATACCATCCCTGAATGGTCTTTTCATGCAAGAAATGTCTCAATTTCCAGTCCGTCCACCCGATGAGTGAGAGTGATTCGGGGGGACATGACTGAAACCCAGGGGGCATGCATCCTGGTCTGCTTCGGCAAGAAAACTTCAGGTATAAGGTAGGTTTCCGTGAGAGAATATGACCTCCGTACTCCCGTCCATGATTGGAAGGGGGAGTTGGAATGGAACAAGATCCTCTTGTCAAAGTTATGTCAGGGACGGTCACGCCATACCATCCGCTCACCTTTGTTTATTTCGGTAGACATCGCCGAAGAAGTGTTTTGTTTGCACTGTGAATAGAACAATCTTTGGGTAACCTGTAAGAGGTAGGCCTCTCTCGGTAAAACAAATGTTTTAACGGACTGAAGAAGGGGTAACCTTGAAACTTTGTTTTATACCTGGGGGCATGCAAACCTTTTGGAGTGCAAGTGAAGAGCGACTATTTATTTTTTAAATTTATAGGACCTCTAACCCTTTAAACTCGTAGGATTGGTCGTCTCCTAACTTGCATAAAGAAAGGATGTGGGGCAAAACTCTAAAAGTTGTCGTTTTATATGAGACATTCTTATCATACCACTGGATTAATCGAGCAGTTTTAGCACATAGTTCAAGCTCGTTAAAAAATAAACATAAGACATGAGCAAATGTTTCTACCCGCGTTTAAGCTCATTAAAAATGAACTATTCCCCGGTAAATAACCATCGTGAATGTAGTACTTCAGCTGTTAAAGCCTTGGTCGTGTTTGCACCGTCACCTCCACTTTTTCATTGGCCGATCATTCAACTCCATTTGATTGTTTACCCATTTTGAGGAACAACTGCGAAGAGTGATTTCACTAGCCATCCTCGTGACACTGCCGTGATTGGAAAATTCCAAACCTTACCTGGAATCAGATGCTACCCGTTTTATCACTCGTTCCTCAAAAGACGAGTCTCCTTTAAGCTCTTTTCAATTGACTCGTAAAATATGAAAAGATTGCCGAGTCCTTGGCCTTTCCAGCTCGTTAAAGGGACAGGACGTGCTATCCCTCCTCTAGATTTTAATCTTTTTGGACCTGAGGGATTATTACACAAAAAGATCGAGCGCTTGTTTTGTTCGGCTCGTTAAAACTATCGAAAATTCATCCATTCTGTATTGTTTTATACTTTTTCGGACTTAAGGGATTAGATGACGAAAAAGGAATTTTGGAGTTTCCTTTACGTTCCTTTTCAGACTTTCTAAAATTGAAAAGGACCGAGTTATCTTTGTCGTTAAACTCGTTAAAAATATTAATAGCGACAAACTTGTCTATAGACGAGAACGAGTTTCACTATCGCTAGGCTCATTAAAACATAGCGATGGGTTTGCCCGAAGGGCAAATTATAGAACAAGCATATGTTATCCTCCTCAAGCTTGAAAAAAATAAAGAGGTACTGGTCAACAATGACTGGGGAAAATTGCGAAGAAAACTCAAAGAAACTTTGTTGGTAGCAAGTCGCTCTTGAACATGACACTTCCACTCCGTGTCCGAGTCGGGTTGGGTTGTTTCATTCACCGGTCACATCACCATGGTCACGCCATACCATCCACATTTGGGGTTAATGCTACCAATCCATCACATCAGTGTCTCCGATATGTTCAAGAGAAGTCATCCAGAGAAGTCACCTGTGTCTCACCCACTACCATACATTATACTCCATTCTTTCATGACCGCCGCCCTGAACCTTATATCACCAGATCGTTTTCACCTCCATCAAAATCATTTTCTCAGTTCCGTGTCATCGATGTGGGATTCATTAAGGCCCTCCTGTGATAGATCACTTCTTGTTGACATCATCTCATTATCCAAGAAGTTGATCTAGGAACACCCGATTTAGTACTTTGAAGCTTGCATGCCTCAATGGCAAGTTTCTCACTTCTGGCGACAGGTTTACATCAATGGCCTTCGACCGAAAGATTTTGCGTGGTGTTCGATGCCAAGTCCTTTATTCACACCACGTGAATTGTACTGCAGTACCTTGAGGATCATTATCATTATCGGTGATTCCTCTCGCGCTTGTTAACATTTTACATCATTGACTGGTAATCAAGCGATGTCTTTCCATGTTCAACTTCAGAACATTTCTCACATGGATCGACTTGTACTTCGAGTGAAGATCGGATGAGATTGAAGACCCCGGATCTAGTTTCATCCATCCGGGCTGCGATATATATTCAGGGAAATAAAGACATTAAATGTACATCATTGCTGCACAGATAATCATCCACTCAAAAGGATGATGGCTCTACCAGAATCATCAGTCTACACTTAGACGATTGTCTGTACTATGTACATGGAAATGAATTTATAAAGCTGAGCATGGGAATGCCCGCCTCAGCTAGATCATGAAAACAGTATGAAGATAATGTATTGTATTGTATCTTATTACAGGTCTCCTCCCAGCATTGAAAGAACTTCAGATCCTCATAATAAAGCATTTCACCCGACACCAAAAGGTTAACGGCCTCATACTTTAGGGGGCAACTGTTATAGACATTTTTGTGCCCTACAACTCCAAGCATGAAATGTCCATAAACCAAGGGCTCCTAAGTCCCTAAAAGTTTTGTTCTAACCCCTAAAGGAACAAGGTCAACAGATTACAGCTTCTCCCAGAAGTTCTCCACCAGAAACTGCTCAGAATTGGTCAAAACAAGATCATTTCAGCTGCTCCACTGGCTAGGTGCGTTGCATTGCACCTAAATACACTGTGAGGGTTTCAAAAGTCCCTTATGTGGGGTGCGATGGGCAAGAAATGACAAATG
Organism: Pinus tabuliformis; assembly: GCA_031772625.1. Classification (NCBI taxonomy): domain Eukaryota; kingdom Viridiplantae; phylum Streptophyta; class Pinopsida; order Pinales; family Pinaceae; genus Pinus; species Pinus tabuliformis. Next base: position 542,499,490 of record CM062804.1, on the reverse strand, counting down.
GCAGTGTCATTCCGCGAGGTGGAGAGACAATCGAAGCTTCCAGAATCTTCTCCTATGACACTTGCCTCACTGAATTCGACCAAGGATGAGTAAGAGGCCTTCAGTCTCCAAGTGAGAGCAAGAACTGACAGAGAGAAGACACTAATCAAATCAAAAGCTGACTCATCCTCCTTACAGATATCTATATATGGATCCCTCGTCCCAGAGATCCAGAGGCTGGAATATTGCATATTGTAAGGAATTGCTATTGGTTTCTAGAGATAAACATCAGATTGTTGGGTGATTTATGCTTTGTTTGAGGTGAAGAGGGGCTTCTTTGCTGGGAGGTTGATGCTGGGTAAGAACCACTGGTTGTAACTCCTCCTGGATCTTTTCTTGTTTATCAATAAAAACTATTTGAGTTTTCCTCCATGCTTTTGTATCATTGATGCTTGTTACATTTTGTATGGTTAACTTAAATCTGATCCTAAGTTGTTTATGAATATAGATCCATGTCTTTGTATAGTGCTCTTCTTCTGTGATCTTACAGGTACTTTGTGAAGCTGGGCAAGCAAGAGAGCAGGTAGCTGGAGACTATCAAAGAAGAGATGGATTGGATCAAAGGATTAGCGCAAGACACAGGTTAGTTCTTTCTATTCCTCTCTATCTATAATTCATAAAGGAAATACAAAAGTAGTTTTTCTCTGTTTGTTTCTAAGGCAGCTGTCACACCTTAGTGGGATAGAGCAGTTCTAAATAGACACTTTTCCCGGTAACAGTGGCTAGCCCATTTTTTAATGAATAATTGGGGCTGACGTGGCATCATTTCGAATTGTGGTGGTGAAAATAGAAAGGTCAACTTTTGAGTGGCATAACTTTAACACACAAAGTCTGATTGTGTAGAAATTCCCACCTGTAGATCACCTGATAATGCAATAGACTAAAGCAAAATACTTGATCTACTTCTACAACCAATTTAGCGGACGCTTAATCGAACATGAGCAACATCAATAAGAACACATATAACTGATGAGAAGGAATCAATCACACATAACGTAGAAAAATTTACCTGGGGAAAGCATCAACCTAAAACCCCAACTCTGTATTATCATACAAGTGAAAATATAGCCAGTCTTACAAAAAAAATCAGCTCAAAAGCTATCATGCTCTCTTTGCAATACCTCTGCTGCTCATAGACAATCAAAGGCCTCTATCTAACCTCTGTTTTGCCCTCCAAGCCTCCTATTTCTTTGCACAATTTTGATTGGGATCCAGTGCAACCGCTTGTGTGAATTGGCCTCTTCACACACTCACTAACCTCTGATCCAACTACGCAGTCCTGAAGGAGATAAATCCTCATCCATGGATGAGCTTCCTTTATAGGAAAAATTTCATCCAGTTGATAGTACATTGTCCCTTCTTTGGTCTCAACTGGGTCTCTGTCTGAACTGACATGCATGAGTTATTCATGAGAGAATCTTCAGTTATCTGAAGTGCAACAGTTATATGCAAGCATGCATTAACTAACTGAACTTACTTAATTTAAACAAACTGTTTAAATCAATTATAACTAGACTTGACTCAGTTAACTGAGCCAACTAATTACTACTCAAATTAGAATGCATCCTTATCTCTTTAACTGATGGATAAATTCCTCAATTAATAGATAAACTGTTGCATGTCCTCACATAGACTTCAAGTTTGATTTTCCTTAACTAATTAACTCATGATGAATTAATTAATTAATTTTCAAACAACTATTAAGTCCAAATTCGAATTTTACTTCCTATTTTTAGTCCAGGGACTGACTAAAATAGGAATCCATCCTGAACTACTAAAAATAACAATTCTATTTTTAGCACTTCCATTTTTCATTCCTTGTTGCCAAATCCAACATTGGTACCCAAACTAATATTTATAGCAGTGCTATTTTTAGCACTTCTATTTTTAACATTTCTTGTTGCCATTTTCAACACTCCCTCCCAACAAGAAAGGCCTTCAACTGGAACCTGATCCTGTACCTCTGGAATGTTCTGCATGCAACACTTTTACCAAGTGTGGTTGCTACAACAACTCTTCGAACAAAAAAAACTCCCAACTGACCTCTCTATTAGGCTAGAAACATACTTTGATGCTGAAGCTCTACCTGCTACTGACAAGTGCTCCCTCTCTAATATCTGCGCTATTACAACATCTCGATGCATCTCGCACCGTTTCACACCTCTCTGTGCCATCCTGCACTGGTGTAACACACTTGTGCCTCTCGCATTGTTGCAACCTGCTAGCTCTGCGCTGTCTCGAGATTCCTGCGCTATAGCTCTCTCTGCTGCTCCATCCGCATTTGTCTCTATCGTCAGTCCTGCTACTCCTCATCGGGGCTCCTGTAGCAAAGTCGAATTAAAGAGGTTGGGTACCACAAGGATCTTGTCCCTCCTCCTTGGGACGATCACTCCACATCACCACACCTCCTACCTAGAGTTATGGCCGCATGTGATCCCTTAGCCCACTTGGCTCGAAGTTTCCCCTACTTGAGGTCTCTGCATGAGTAGATGTCTCTACTCGATCTCCTCTCAGATTCCCCTGTTGTGGCTACTCCACAACCTCCTGAAGCTGCTGCACCAATCGTGGCTCCTCCATAATCGTCTAAGACTTCTTCTGGCGCTGCATGTTGAGAGGTAATGTACTGTCCCTCTCAACCACCAAGTCTCCATCAGTTGCTTGCTGCTCAAGGCTTTGCATGCATCTTGAACCTCAAGAGCATATAGGTTCTTGACCCGTGAACTGATCTGCTTCACCTGTCTAGTGATGATGTGTCTAAGGAAAACCTTTCCCTTATTGTAGGCTACATCATAGCCTCTATCTTCCAACATCACGATCGACACCAAGTTTCTCTTCAGTCTTGGTACATACTTGACACCGGTCAAGGTAAGGCGAGCTCCATGCTTCCTCTGAAAAATAACCGTGCCTACACCTGAGAAACTATACTTTTCATCATTACCCATCGCTATGAGTATCTGGAGATCTTTCTCCTCCAAAGTATTGAACAAACTCTTGTCACCGGTCATGTGGAAAGAAGCTCCACTGTCAAGAAACCAACCACTTCCCACCATGGATGAAACCATGCATGCGAAGAGTGTGAAATCCAACTCAAATTGTGAAGCAAGTGCCTCACCTTCAGATCCTTCCCCGGATCCCTTCTTGGATTTCCTCTGTGGACAATTTGTAGCAAAATGGACCACCTCATGAAAACAAAAGCATCACACTTTCGATTTGTCAAACTTCTTCCCACCATGGGAAGAACTGGATTCAGAAAGAGAAACCTTCTACTTCCCCTTCTTCGCCTTACTCGCTAAGGCACAATTTTATTCATTCTCCATGGATGAAGAACCATCTCTGGTGCTTCTTCTTATCTCCTCTTGCATCAAATCCGACCAAAGTCTTTCCCAATTTGGCAGTTTCTCTCTTCCATTAACTGAGTCCTGGTAGCTATGCCAGCTCTTAGGAAGAGCGAGGAGTGCAAGACTCACCATGTCATCATCAGCTGTCACGATCCCTATACTTCCAAGCTCATCCCTGCATGAGGTGAGCTTGTTAATATACATAGAGATCATGTCACCGTTTCCACACTTGATCTTTTGAAGTTTGTCCTTCAGTGCCAGCTTTCTCTGATCACTACTACTCTGATAAAGATCTTTCAACTTTTCAACATCGAAAATGGAGTCTCCTTCCCATGGAGGCTCAAGACAATGTGATTTCGAACTCCCTTCAGGAGGATTCTCCTTGCTCTAGCCACACACTTTTTCCATTCTGCTAGTTGAGTATCATCAGTCGACTTTTGGACTTCTTGATCAATGAAGTCCTTTAGACCGTTATCTTGTAATACTGCCTCCATGCGATCCTTCCAGGCTATATAATTCGAACTGCCATCAAGGGCATATTCGAGTCTCAAACCACTAAACACCATCGATGAAATAGATGTGATGAGAACTCAATTCAATATTCAGAAACCACAAACTTCAACTTCTCCCTTCTTGTATATTGTTCTTCCTTGATCACCTGTGCTCCGATACCATGTAGAAATTCCCACCTATAGATCACCTGATAATGCAATAGACTAAAGCAAAATACTTGATCTACTTCTACAACCAATTTAGCGGAAGCTTAATCGAACATGAGAAACATCAATAAGAACACATATAACTGATAAGAAGGAATCAATCACACATAACACAGAAGAATTTACCCGGGGAAAGCCTCAGCCTAAAACCCCAACTCTGTATTATCATACAAGTGGAAATATAGCCAGTATTACAAAAAGAATTAGCTCAAAGGTATCCTTCTCTCTCTGCAATACCTCTGCTGCTCATAGATAGTCAAAGGCCTCTATCTAACCTTTGGTCTGCCCTCCAAGCCTCCTATTTCTTTGCACAATTTTGATTGGGGTCAAATGCAGCCACTTGTGTGAATTGGCCTCTTCACACACTCACTAACCTCTGATCCAACTATGCAGTCCTGAAGGAGATAAATCCTCATCCATGGATGAGCTTCTTTTATAGGAGAAACTTCATCCAATTGATAGTACACACTCCCTTCTTTGATCTCAATTGGGTCTCTATCTAAACTGACAGGCATGAGTTATTCATGAGAGAATCTTCAGTTATCTGAAGTGCAACAGTTATATGCAAGCATGCATTAACTAACTGAACTTACTCAATTTAAACAAATTGTTTAAATCAATTATAACTGGACTTGACTCAGTTAACTGAGCCAACTAATTACTACTCAAATTAGAACTCATCCTTATCTCTTTAACTGATGGATAAATTCCTTAGTTAATAGATAAACTGTTGCATGTCCTCACATAGACTTCAAGTTTGATTTTCCTTAACTAATTAACTCATGATGAATTAATTAATTAATTTTCAAACAACTGTTAAATCCAAATTCGAATTTTACTTCCTATTTTTAGTCCAGGGACTGACTAAAATAGGAATCCATCCTGAATGGCTAAAAATAGCAATTTTGTTTTTAGCACTTCCATTTTTCATTCCCTGTTGCCCAATCCAACACTGGTACCCAAACTGATATTTATAGTAGTGCTATTTTTAATATTTCTTGTTGCCATTTTCAACAGATTGATGTGATTCTTACGCCATTGGAAAGCTCTTTGTGTGTAAAATAGGAAAAAAGTTGCACTAAAGCAACAAATTTTTAGCCCCAAAAACATCATTGGATTCCTTAAAACACTCTTGGAAGGTATCAAACCCCGTTTTCCAAACTGGGACCCACTGGTAAAAATGTTACAAAGAGCTGATTCCTTCACTTTTTCCACTTTGAAACCATTTATATGGATGAAAAAAAATATAATGATCTAATATGGATCACACCTTCCCATTTTAGGAGGATTTTGGTACCAAAAATATTCTACTAATTTAGGTGAGGAAATTTTTCCTCCACCTTCTCTCCGGTGTTCCATTTAGCTTTGCACAGAAGTTGTCCTTTCAACCAAATTCGCCAAAGGTCATGCTACTCCTATCTTGTAGTTCTAGACCTCTTATGCAAAAATGTATCTTTTGTCAACTCTGCCTGAGAATCTGGTGCCAAATCCTCCACAGAAGGTAGGACCCATTCCTCTTCCTGATCTAGCATGGAAGGCTGATATAGTTTCAAATTCTCTACAATTAAAAATGATTAAATTTTCATATATGGTGGTAAATTGTGCTGATAGGCATTATCACCCACATTTTCCAATATATCGAAGGGACTATACATCAAATCCTTGATTTTCTTATTATGCCCTTGTAGCCTCTCCTTGTTCAAATGTAGCCATACTTTGTCTCCCACCTTGAACGCTTTCTATGTTATATGTTGATCATGCCCAACCTTATATTTTTGCTGTGACTTCTATAATGTATATTGTACCTGTATATGGAATATCCCAATCTTCTCTATAAAATTTTCAGCCCTCAATGCGTCTTCTGTAAGATATTTCCAAACTCCTCCTTGCTACCCATATGCAATGTCCAAAGGTGAAGGCAACAAATATCTAAAATGAGATTCAAATGTGGACTTTCTTGTAGAAGTGTGGACTGCTCTATTGTAAGAATGTTGTATATATAACAGATTTTCATCCCAGGTATTCAAATGCTTCTAGTTGTATCCCCTCAGAAGCTGCAGCAAAGTCTTGTTGAATACTTTTGTCTTCCCATCCTTCTGTGGATGGAACGCTGTAAATATATTCAACTTTGTGTCCATATTCTCCCACAATGTAGTCCAAAATGCACTAAGAAATCTTGTGTCCTGGTCTGAAACAATGCTCCTTGGTATCCCAAAGTGCACCCAAACCTATCCAAAGAACAATTTTTCTACTTCTTACCCATTGATGGTCTTTTTAAGGGGCATCAAAGCACACATCTTACTGAATCTGTCAACTACCACGAACATGTTGTCATGTGCCTTCCTAGTTTTTGGTAAACCTTCCACAAAGTCCATGGAAATGCTTTCCCAAGGGTGAGTGGGTACAAGTAAGGGATGATATAGACCCTGTTTCATGTTTCTAGGCCTGATATAACAAATCATGCATCCTCCTATGAACCTAGCTACCTGTTCTTGCATCTTGGGCCAATACACGTACCTCTACACGTTGGCCATGGTATTCCCCACACCAAATTTCCCTGCAACGTTGGAGGTGCAAGCCTCTCTAATCAACTGTAAACTCTCACCTTTAGGAACACATAACTTATCCAACCTCTAGAGTAACCCATCCTAGAGATGGTAGTCAATGGTGTTACTGCCATCGTGCACATGACTCTGACTCTACAACTGTTGAAATACCTCTCGAAGTCCTTATCCTTTGAATATGCCACTCTATATACATCATGGGTGAATGGATTCATGTGCATAAGAGTGCCCAAATATGTGACCTTTGATGTGGGTGGATTTGACAGCATGTCGACAAATGTTTTTGTGATGCCCTTCTTGTACTTGATCACCAAATGAAACTGTTGTACAAACTCCATCCACTTGTAATGCATGGTTTGCTGTAGCTTACTTTGGGCCTATAGGTACTGTAGTGGTCGGTGATATGTGTGGACTACATTTTTCCAAAATCCTATTGGCCTAACTCTTAGTATATTTATGGGCAGTATATAACTACCCAAAGATAAAACACACTACCAAAGATGCCTTGATATCTAAAAACTATAGGGAACATAGGCTTAAAATACCAACAAAATTATAATGTGACCAAGAATCATTGATCCACATGGATATTGGTGGCCATATTCCTATTCTACTTGGAATCCCATCATTGTTTCTTTCAGTTTTTCAGTTTCCTAAATTGTAGCACAGTTTACTATTTTTGGCATATTTTCGGGTCTTGAACTTCTGGAGCCGTTTTGAAGCCCTAAATGACATTTTTTGGGAAAACCTCGACCAATAATTTTTTTGACCTATTTTGGTCAATCCTAAGTTGTAGTCCTTAGATATATATTTCTAACGAGGTATTTTTCACGTCAAATGAAGATCATATGCCAAAGTTACGACCCTGAGAAATTGATGTACCAATTTACCCAAAAGGGGCCCATAGTTTTGGTGCTTCATCTCCTAAGGTTAGGGTTGTGGATGTTTAAGGTTTTCCCTTGTTTCTCAATAATAAATAGGCCTTCTAGCCTCATTGTAACAAAGTTCAAAGGCATGTAGTTGTCACATATCTTCCCAAAGATAAGCTATCATCGCCTGAGCTAGTTTATTTCCATTCTGTATGTAAGCATATTTCAGTTCTTTGATATTAATGAAATGAAGTCTTATTTCTGCTACATCTCTTTGTTTATGGTTATATCTGTAATTTTTTGTGTTCTTGTTTAAATTCATATCAGTGGTATCAGAGCGGTATGCTCTTTCTTTGTTTTTCTTTGCATGTCCTTAACGAGGTTAGGATATAAGGAGTTAGGGCTTGAACTGGTCGAACCTTTGCAAGACCAACCTCGCAAATCTCAATAGACTCCCATTGGGGAAGAAAAGAATGATGAGGGGGTAGGAGATCCTTTCAAAACATTTCTTGAAGAAGCCCTCGAGTGACAGAGGAACGTGATGATGGACAACTTTTCCCAAATCCTTTAGCGGCTACCCAAGGGCGACACATCTACTTTCAACAACTACTTTGGAAGCGAAACACCCTATAAGGCACAAATTAACTTTGAAATTCCCATATTTGAGGGTTAGATAGATGAAAACGACATAGATAAATCGTTAAATATGCTAGAAGGATATTTTTATGTTCATGATTTTTCCAGCCGGGAAAAGATTAATTTTTCTCTTCTCAAAGCCACCCCCCATGTTAAGGACTGGTGGGAAACCTACTGTGAGCAGAAGGATGAGAGGGAACCCTCACTATTTTTAGCCGCACCCACTTGGAATTCGTTCCATGACGCCATCAAGGAGAAGTACTACCCCATTGGGAGCTATGAGTATAAATACATAAAGTAGAACACACTGCGACAAGGAAGGGACCAAGATGTGCCAAATTTTACCAATATTTTTCATACCCTTCGTACAAAGTTGGGTATCAAGGATTCTGAGCGGCATTTGGTACTCAAATACTGCGACTGCCTACACAGGTTCATCTAGGATGAGATGGAGTTCCTAGACATCTCCTCACTCGGCATGACATACCAATACGCTTTCAACATTGAGCAAAAGTTTAAACAGAAGAAGCGAGACTTTGGACCCGTGAATTCGAAGCAATGGAAAGGCATCCCTAAACTGAAAAACCAGGACAAAGCCAAGGCAAGGTGACCCAAGACAACCCGTCGAAGCCGCAAGAAAATAACACCACCATGAAGTCAAAGAAGGACATAGGAAAGTGATGTGAGTTCAATAAGAGACCCACTCACAGCACAAGAGGAATGACAAAGGGAAGAAGATCATTGATGCAGAGCCTAACACCACTATTTCCACCACCAAGATCCAGAAGAATGAGCCTGGAGATCAAGGGGGGGGGGAGGGGGGGGCGTCTCTTCTACTCACAACTGTGGGTGAAGGGTTCACCGTTGCAATTCGTTGTCGACATTAGGAGCCAAAAGAACCTCATTTCAATAGAGGTTGTGAAGTAGTTGAGTCTACCAATCACAACACACACACAACCGTTCAACTTTGGGAGCCAAAAGAACCTCATTTCAATAGAGGTCATGAAGCGGTTGAGTCTACCGATCACACCACACACACAACCGTTCAACATTGGGTGGCTTCACTGAGGACGATATATCTGAGTCAACCAACAATGCCGCCTTCCCTACAACATCAAGCCCTTCACATATGAGGTATTATGTGATGTTTCTCTTCTTGACGTTTGTGATGTATTATTAGGAAAACCATACTTGTGGAAGAAACATGCTATATATGATTCTAGACCTCACTTTGTTATTATTTATTTGGGTAATACATTATACAGGATACCAGAGGTAGCCCCAACTACCGCCACCTCTTTGATCTCTGCTAAGCAATGCAATAAGATCATCTCCCAGATTAGGAAATTTATTTTCTTTCTAGTTTGCTCTGAAAGTAAGGGGAAGATCGTAGCCACATCTGTGTACCCCGGGAAGCGTTCCTCCATGCAAAAAGAAGCAAGTGGATATGGTCAAGAAAGAATACTGGGATATCTTCTCCTCACCCACAAGGGTACAATTGCAGTACTAGGTCAAGCATTCATTCCATTTGACTCTCGAAGGACCTCTACCCAACAGGCTAATACATCATTGCTCCATTATGGAAAACACCAAGTACAAGCAGCGACATGATCAACATCAAGTGCCACGCAAGTTTTAGGTTAGTGACAAAGTTTGGTTGCATTTGCAGAAAAAACACCTTACCGGAGCCCACTGGAAGCTTAGACCACTTCGATATGGTCCTTACACCATTACCAATGCTGTGGGAGACAATGATTTTCAGATCAACATTCCCCCATTCCTTGGCCTGCACCCAATGTTCAATGTGGCCCGCTTCGGCCCTACTTTCCACCATTGTTGGACACATCCGACATTGCAGAACAACTCACACCAATAGAGTTAAAACTAGACTGCATGGAACAAGCCACAACTGATCGGATCATGGACACACAAATTTAGAACACGTGCCATCAAAGGATCCAACTATATCGATTTTTCAAAGCAGGCCAACTCCTTCACCAGGGCAAGTGGCTCAATAGGGACCAAGTTCAGCAGAAGTTTCCTCATATCATGGACGAACTCAACGCAATGGGGATCATTGCTTCCTAAGGGGGGAGGAATGATCCAAGTGGATATTGGTGGCCACCTTCCTATTCCACTTGGACCCCCACCATTGTTTCTTTCAATTTTTCAGTTTCTTAAATTGCAGCACAATTTACCATTTTTGGAAATTTTTTGAGTCCTGAACTTCCAGAGCCGTTTTGAGGTCCTAAATGAGGTTTTTTTGGGAAAAACGGGGCCAAGAGGGGTCAATGATGTATGTTTTTTGGTCGGAAGTTGTAGGCCTCAGATATATATTTCTAACGAGGTATTGTGCGTCTCAAATGAAGATTGTATGCTAAAGTTATGACCCCGAGAAATTGATGTACCAATTTACCCAAACGGGGCCCATAGTTTTGGCACTTCCTCTCCTAGGGTTAAGGTTTTGGATGTTGTTGCAACGGAAAAAATGGTTTAATAAAACCCACAATCACCCCTTTCTCTATCAGAACCCAAATCCTTTTAAAACAATGGCTTCCCCCTTTTTCGGGACTGAAACACCCTTTGGAAAAGGCTTAACAACACTTTACCGCCCTTATAAACAATTTACATGATTGTTCACTGCAGATCCCAATCTACTGATCTAACGCTCAGAACAAATCACAAAATCGGTGATTGACAGGTGGAAGTTCCCGACTATCGGTGCTAACCTTCAAGACCAATGCGATATCGCTGATTTCTATCAGCGATTCGTGATGGCAGCTTACAATATGTGTTTAAACCACTCTGATATGCCGATGCGATACAAATCGGTGATCGCAAGTCGCAAGGGTTGGGACCGCTCCACTTAAGTGATGCAATAACACGTTGGACCCGATAGCTCGCAACGCTCCAATTCATAAATCTTTGTATCCACCTTCTTTGAATCCGCTAAGTGTTTTAGTGCGATTCCCTTTGGAAATGACTTCCGTGATGTGATAAGGAAAATACAAAGGCTGACGCGAATGGGTTCTACGGACCCGATAGCAATAAAACTCTGCTCTATAATCACTTGAGGTCCGGATTCGTTGTTTAATTATGTTTGAGCCCGATACTCAGTGTATTTGGGCTTTTCTTCCCGTGGAACCAGAATGAAGCAATGCACCCACCAATTGATCCTTTACTGCAACAATCTCATTAACAAACATGAAATACACAGACCAACATTGATATTGTGTGGATTTAAAAGAAAAAACCAAGCACCCAAGGCCTCCACAGGCTGATTAAAGGACATAGCACAAAATACTGGATTTATTCATAATAATAACACTGGGTCTCGACCTTAGCCAGATTACACAGGAAAAGGACCTCTGTTTCCACAAAATACAATCCACACACACTCTCTGAGCACTTACTCCACTCCAAGCCTCTCCAGTCCCCGCTCATTACATTTTTTCTCCCTTTTATCACTCAAATATTTCTCTAACAATATCTAACAACAATCTTCTATTCTTAATAGATCTAACAACAAATCCTCTATTTCTTAGCTCTCCCTCACACCTATGCAAACAAATCTATCTCTGAATCTAAATTAAGATAGTCTCTAACTTATTACAATAATGAATTATAACAAATTTTTGAGCGATCCAACCCTCTCAGTAAAAACCAGTTTTGACTCCTTAGTCAATGAATTTCAAATTTTTTAGCCACAACATGTAAACAAGCTTTCACATTGCTGGCTAAGTCCCAATGCTCCTGCATCTGACTCTCGGGGAAGAAAAGACTTGTCCTTCAAACTTTCAGGACTTACTCCATACTTCTGTAGTTATGTTGTTGTCAACCAACTGGAATCTTCCACTTGCTGCTCCTTCCACTTGACTAGATAATGGAAATATATTTGCCCTCTAGTTTTCTTGGATACTCTTTGATCCAAGATAGCTTCAACTTCTTTCTTGACTGCTTTTGGTATCTATTCCTCCCAGTTCACGGTTTGAACTTCATCACCTGTATCTTCTTTCTGCAACTCTGTTTCCGTATCTCTAAATGGATATAAGTCTGCAACATTAAAAATGGGGGATATTCCAATCCCTTCTGGCAACTCAATCTCATATGCATTGGTTGAAAATTTCCTTATAATTTTACAAGGTCCTGTCTTTTTCATTTTCAGTTTTTTGTAAGTTTTTGTAGGAAATCTCTCTTTCCTCAAATGCACCATCACTAAGTCTCCCACTTGGAACTCTTTCTCTCTTCTTTTCAGGTCTGCTCTCTGCTTGTATTTGTTGCTGTTCTCCTGCAATTTTCCTTTGACTTCTTCCTGTAATCTCTGCATCTATTCTACAAAATCTTCAACACTTGCACTCCTAGCTTCCAGTTTTCCCAAATCTCTAAGCTTATACACTCCTCTTGGATGCATTCCAAAGACAATTTGAAATGGACTCATTCCAGTGCTTTGGTTTGGTGTATCATTGTAAACAAACTCAGCTTGAGCTAATGCCAAATCCCAATGTTTGGGATTCTGATATACTAAACTCCTTAATATATTCCCCAAGCTCCAGTTCACTACTTTAGTTTGTCCATTTGTCTGAGGATGGTATGTTGAACTAAAACTGAGATTAGTTCCTAGTTTCTTCCAAAGTGTCCTCCAAAAATGCCCTACAAACTTGGTATCTCGATCTAATACAATACTTATAGGTAAACCATGCAATCTTAGAATCTCCAAAAAGAATAAACTGGCTATGTGTGTTGCATCACTAGTTTTCTTACAAGCAATAAAATGCGCCATTTTAGAAAACCTATCTACTACGACATAAATAGAATCGTTTACTCTCTGAGTTTTTGGCAATCCCAGAACAAATTCCATGCTAACTACATCCCATAGTCGATCTGGTATGGGCAATGGCTGATACAGTCCTGTATTCTGACTCCTTCCTTTGGCATGCTGACATATCCTGCATTTCTCAACAAACTTTTTAACATCAGTTTTCATTTTGGGCCAGTAATAAAAAGCATTCACTTGAGCGAAGGTTTTATCTTGTCCAAAATGACCAGATAACCCTCCACTATGTTTCTCCTTGATTATGTTCTCCCTCATGGAACATTTGGGAATACATAACTTGTTGCTTTTAAATAATAGGCCTCCTTGAATGAGGTAGTCCATCCACTGACTTCTGTTATGGCTCATTGGATTCTGAACTATTGTGTAGATATCTCTAAAATCTTCATCATCCTTGTACATTTCTATCATTTCCTCAAATCCTACAACACCCACTTTAAACTCTTGCAAAAGAAAACTTACCTTGCTCAATGCATCTGCTACTTTATTAGACTTACCACTCTTATACTTTATCACAAAAGTAAAACTTTTCAAAAATTCTACCCATTTAGCATGATTCTGATTTAGCTTCGGCTAGTTATTAATAAACTGTAAAGCCTGATTGTCTGAATATAAGATGAATTCTTTAAGCAGTAAGTAATGCCTCCACTTTTTCAGTGCCTGCACAATAGCATAAAACTCCTTGCCATAATAAGAATATTTCTTCTTCGCATCGTTCAGTTTCTCACTGAAATATGCCATTGGCCTTTGTTCCTGGCTTAGAACTGCACAAACTGCTACCCCAGTCGCATCTATTTCTACTTGAAAGACTTTCTCAAAATTGGCAATGCTAGAATTGGCTCTTCTGTTATCTTCTTCTTCAGCAAATTAAAGTTTCTATCCGCTACTTCTGTCCATCAAAATGGTTGATTGACCTCCTTGATTGTGTCAAGGATTGGTGCACAAACTTGACTAAACCCTGTTATAAACTTTCTGTAAAAACTAGAAAGTCCATGGAAGCTTCTTATCTCAAATATGATTATGGGAGTAGGCCAGTTCCAGATTGCTTGTACCTTCTTCGGATCCATCTTCAAGCCCTCTTTGGAAACCACAAATCCCAAGTACACTAGCTCCTCCTTTATGAAACTACACTTCTTCAAACTGATTAGTAGTTTCTCCTTTTGTAGAGTTCTCAGGACCAACTTAAGATGTTCTAAATGCTCCTCTTTACTTTTTCTAAAAACCAGAATATCATCAAGGTAAACAATGACAAATTTACCTGCATACTCCTTCAAGACTTCATTCATTAACCTCATAAATGTGCTGGGTGCATTAGTGATCCCAAAAGGCATCACTAACCACTCATACAATCCATTATTTGTTTTGAAGGAAATTTTCCATTCATCGCCTTCCCGAATCCTTATCTGATGATATCCGCTTTTCAAATCTATCTTAATAAAGTATCTGGATCCAGATAAATAGTCCATTATAGGCAATGGAAATCTGTACCTGATTGTTATCTTGTTGATAGCTCTGGAATTTGTGCACATGCGCCATTCTCCTCCCTTCTTCGGACTAAGTACTGTTGGTAAACACACGAGCTCAGACTCTCTCTGGTCAGTCCCTTGTCCATTAGTTCCTGTACTTGCCTTCCCACTTTAGCGTTTTCCTGAGGAGTTAGTCTATATGCAGCTTTATTGGGTAGACTTGCCCCTGGTATTAAGTCGATATGGTTGCTAACACTTCGAACTGGTGTTAATACATGCGGTAATTCATCCACAATGATATCCATAAAATTATCTAACACAACTTTAATTCTTCAGGAAAATAATTTAAATTCGTAGAAGATAAGATTACCTTGGGCCTCCCTACAATAGCGTAGTGCAACTCCTTGCTTTTGTTGACCTCCTGTAGCAATTCTTTACCACTTATCAACATGATACTGTTTCAGGCAATCCTTTATCAACATCATTCTTCAATGGAAATACGTGTGCTTGTTTCCATCCTTCTCTATGGTATAGGTGTTCCTTCTCCCATCATGAATCATTTTCCGGTCAAATTGCCATGGTCTCCCCAATAGTATATGACATGCATCCATGGGAATTATGTCACATAGGATTACATCTTTGTATGTACCGATCTGCATTTCAACATTACATTGCTCTGTCAGACTTGATGGCCCTTTTGTAACCAAGACACTCTATAGGGTGCAGGATGTGCCATCCTTGCTAACTCAATCTTATCCACCATCTCTATGGACACAAGATTTTCAGTACTCCCACTATCAATTATGACCTTACAACGCTTAACCTTTGATTTACATGTGGTTCTGAACAAGTTCTTTCTTTGCGCAGGTTCTCCAGCCTCCTTTTTTGCTCTAAGCAAAGTTCTTCTAAATAGTAGTGATTCACCTTCTTCAGGGGGTTCTTCTTTCTCCACAAGTCGAGGTGGTTCTAGCTTTGCCTCAGCGACATTTGCACCCCTCTGGTTTGCTGATTTTTTATGAAGATAGTCCCACGACATGTGTCCCCACTCTCCACAAGTATAACACCTAACATCTCTTCCTCGCCCGCTTCCTCTGGGCGCGAATCTTCCTCTGCTAGATTCACCCCTCTGTGGCGGTCTGCCACTTGAGCTTCCTGCTTCATGCTGATGCTATGTTCCTCTAGATCTAGCAGCTCCTCTACCCCTGGCTGAACCTTTTCCTTTTTTCCTTTGACTATGTTTCCTCAAGATTTTCTCCTCTGCCTTCAGACTTGCTTGACAGGCATCCTCAACAGTTTTCAAACTTAACAAACTAATCTTATCTTGTATCTCATACCTTAACCCATTTATATATCTAGCTATATTTTCCACATCATCTTCTACATGCCCTGCTCTAATACTTAATCTATAGAATTCTTCCGTATACTCCTTAACAGACATTCCTTTCTGTTTCAAATTTTGCAATTGCTTAAAAAGATTCAAATGTTAGTCTTTAGGCAAAAACTTGGCTTTAAGTTTACTTACCATTTTGTCCCACTGCTTGATCTTAGATTTTCTTTTCCTCGTTCTTGATGTCTGTACCTCATCCCACTAACGGATGCATGACCCTTCAATCTGGTGACTGCAAACTTCACCATCTTATTCTCCTCAACCTCTTCATAGTCAAAGTACTGATCTATGGATCTAATCCAATCCGTAAGTTCCTCTGCGTTCAGACTCCCTTCATACACAGGGATCTCCATCTTGGGTTTGCTTCCTACTTTTTCCAACATCTTGAGAACTTTGCAATTTAATTGTCTTCCTCTATTTCTCCCACATCCGCAGTAGATTCTTCTGAAGAGCTCTCAGTTCCATCATCAGGCACTCTCCTTTGGGCTGTCTCCATTGTCTCCATTCGTGCACGCAAACTCCGCACCTCTTCCAATAGAATTGCATTTGGTTATGGTCTTCCTCGACCAATTCTTCTCCTCGGTGGCATCTTTGCTACAAACACCTCTTTCTTTTGCGCTGATACCAAAAATGGTGCAGCGGAAATAATGCTTTAATAAAACCCACAATCGCCCCTTTCTCTATCATAACCCAAATCCTTTTAAAACAATGGCTTTCCCCTTTTTTGGGACTGAAACACCCTTTGGAAAAGGCTTAACAAGACTGTAACGCCCTTATAAACAATTTACATGATTGTTCACCATAGATCCTAATCTGGTGATCTAACGCTCAGAGCAAATCACAAAATCGGCGATCGGCAGGCGGAAGTTCCCGACTATCAGCGCTAACCTTCAAGTCCGATGCGATATTGCTGATCGCTATTGGAGATTCGCGATGGCAGCTTACAATATGTGTTTAACCCATTCCGATATGCCGATGCGATACAAATTGGTGATTGCAAGTCACAAGGGTTGGGGTCGCTCCACTTAAGCGATGCGATAACACGCCAGACCCAATAGCTCTCAATGCTCCATTTCATAAATCTTCAAATCCACCTTCTTTGAATTCGTTAAGTGTTTTAGCGCGATTCCCATTGGAAATGACTTCCGTGATGCGATAAGGAAAATAAAAAGGCCGATGTGATTGGGTTCTGCGGACCCGATGGCAATAAAACTATGCTCTATAATCGCTTGAGGTCCGGATTCACCATTTAACTGTGTTTGAGCTCGATACTTAGTGTATCTGGGATTTTTTGCTTGCGGAACGAGAATGAAGCAATGCACCCACCAATTGATCCTTTAATGCAAAAATCTCATTAAAAAACATGAAATACACATGCCGACATTGATATTGTGTGGATTTAAAGAAAAAACCAAGCACTCGAGGCCTCCACGGGCCGACTAAAGGACACTGCACAAAATACTGGATTTATTCATAATAATAATGCAGGGTCTCAGCCTTGGCCAGATTACACAGGAAAAGGACCTCTGTTTCCACAAAATACAATCCACACACAATCTCTGAGAACTCGCTCCACTCCAAGCCTCTCTAATATCTGCTCATTACATTTTTTCTCCCTTTTATCACTCAAATATTTCTCTAACAATATCTAACAATAATCTTCTATTCTTAATAGATCTAACAACAAATCCTCTATTTCTTAGCTCTCCCTCACACCTATGCAAACAACTTGTAGAAATTTTGAATAATATGAGACTTATTCATAGAGATTATCCTGATTATACACTATTGCAGAATACATGCACAATACATAATCTCCTCTACGTTGATAATCAATTTAGCAGCATTAAAAACCATGAAACATCAATCGCATGCACACATTGACACAGTATGTAACCCGGGGAAAGCATACAGATGAAAACCCCACACTATTTGTATATTATAATGATAGAGAACATGTAACAATACATAGTACAATACTCCTCACAAGTACTAAGTACTATCTCCACCTGTTACACACAAACTAGCTCAGATCTGATGCCTCAAATCTCCTCCACTGTTTGCCTGCCTCCACTGCGCAATCCTGCAAGAGAATCAATCACTCTGTGAATTCGAATTCCCTTGGTTATACTACGAAAGCCTCATGGACAATCTCCATCCATGCATGTGCAAATCTCATGCACAGCTATAGTCGCAACTGATAGCAATCTCAACCTCTAACACCTGTCTCCACTGAACTGTACATGCACTGAGTTAACTGATGTATTCTTTAGTTTCTTTATGAGTTAATAATTAGTGAATTAATTAATATTTAATTCACACAACTCATCACTAGTGTATTCTTTAGTTAGACTAAAATACAACTAGTTCAACCAAGTCAAACTAAACACACCTCCATCAACTCCACAATCAACTCCACCGAAACTCAACCACATGAGTTCTAACTGAAGTCCTGCATGCAATAGCTCAACCGAACCACAAGAAAAGCGTATTTCCTTCTGACAGCTGCATGTGCCACATCTATAGCTCAAACTGAAGTGCTCCAAGAGGATAATATAATGTTTATAGTCCAAATATTATTATGAGACAATAATATTTGACTGTTCTATTTTTAGCCTGGCAGTCTAAAAATAGAAACCACCCATATGCCTAAAAATAGAAGTCCATCTATTTTTACCGACATGATCATCCACAAATAGCATCCTGCAACTCATAGACCATGATCCATATGTCTAAAAATAGACTTTGCGCCAAAAGTAGCCTGCGGGCCCACTTAGTGAAGGCGACTTCTTTCCACTAAGCTCCATCATCTTGTTGCATTCTCAACACTCCCTCTCAACAAGATATGGATTATCAACAACCCCTATCCTGCCTCGGTGGTATTCGAATTTGCTCCTGGTGAGTGCCTTCGTCAACATATCAGCATCCTGATCCTCCTTTGGAATGTATGAAAGTAACATGATTCTCCGCTGCACACAATCTTTGATATGATGGTACCTGATGTCAATGTGCTTAGATCTATCATGAAATACTGGATTAGCCGAGAGTTTAATGCAACTCTATTTATCACAGTAGATCACAGTAGGCTCTAAGTATGAATCGAACAACCCGACTAGGATCTTCCTCATCCATATAGCCTTGCATGTAGCCAAACTTGCTGCCATATACTCGGCCTCTGCTGAATTGAGTGCCACGGATCTCTGCTTCCTGCTATACCAAGAAACTGCTGTCGACTCGATATTGAAGACCCCTCCAGATGTGCTCTTTCTATCCGTTGGGCTCCCTGCCCACTCTACATCCGTGAAGCCACATAGCTTCACCTCATCTTCCTGTCTGTACCACAATCCATATCCCGATGTGCCTCTGAGATAACGCAATACATGCTTGCCTGCCTTCCAGAAGAGCTTGGTTGGCTTAACCATAGCTTGTGAAAGTTGGTTAACAACATAGCATATGTCGGGTCCTGTATTGACTAGATACATAAGCGACTGCACCAACTTTCGATAAACAATGGCATCCACTTCATTTGCTGAAGTGGCATCCTCCTTGCTCCAACCTCCAGGAAGAGGAGTATCAACAGGCTTGTAGCCATGCATGTTGAACTTCCCCAGTATCTCCCGAGCATACTTACCCTGAGAAACAATTAGTCCATCACTGCGCTGCCAGATTTCCAATCCCAGGAAATAATGAAGGAGGCCCAAATCCTTCATCTCAAACTCCTTAGCAAGATCATCCTTGCATGAAAGTATCAACATCTCATCACCTGTTAGAATCAAATCATCTACATAAAGTACAATTATAAGCAACTTACCCTCCACCACAATCTGGTATAGGTTAGGATCCGCCTCACTCTTGGAGAATCCAAGTCTGGTGAAATAACTGTCTATCCGTGTGTACCAAGCACGTGGTGCTTGTTTCAACCCATACAACGCTCTCTTGAGCCTGCACACATGCGACTCGCTGCTGAAGATCTCGAAACCTTCGGGCTATTCTATGTACACCTCCTCCTCAATGACTCCATTGAGGAATGTAGTCTTCACATCCATCTGATGAATGTGCCACCCCATCTGCGCTGATAGAGAAAGAATCGTCCGTATGGAAGAATACCTTGCGACAAGTGCAAAGGTCTCCTCATAATCGATCCCCTCTATCTGTGAAAAGCCTCGGGCAACAAATCTTGCCTTGTACTTCTCCACACTCCCGTTAGCTGCCTGCTTAACTTTGTAGATCCATCTTGAACCCACCACTGATTTCCCTTCCGGTCTTGGGACAATCTCCCATGCACTGTTTCTGACAATTGAATCATACTCTTCCACCATGGCATCTACCCATGCGGGATCCTCCATAGCTTCCTCGAAAGAGGATGGCTCAGTCACAACAAATTTGCTCACAAGAGCCATGTATCCAGTGTACCGATCGGGTGACTGTCTCTGTCTACATTGAGCTGTAGATGGTCCTACAACCTTCTCTGCATCTTGAGCCAGTCGCTCAGCTTCTGTCAAGCGCTTTCGCCCTCCAATGGTTGGCGCTGCATGAGTGGTCTCTTCCAATCCATGAACTTCGTCCTGTGGCTGATCCACATCCTGAAGCTCATCTTTAGGAACTAATAGCTCCTCATCTGTATGCAAGTGTGGCTCCCTCTCAAGCGAACACTTCATGGATTTCTCCTCCTGAAATTTTATATCCCGTCGCACAACAGTCTTGCCACTATCTGGAAAATACACACGATAGTTGTGGGGTGTATCAGTGTACCCCACAAATATCCCAACCTCTACGGTCGGCTCCAGCTTCTTCTTGGAATCCTTCGTTACATGCATGTAAACGTTAGAACCAAAAATCCTCAAATGAGAAATATCAGGTCTCTTACCAGAATAAGCCTCCTCTGGTGTACTCATGCCAAGTATCCTGTGAGGACAATGGTTCTGCACATATACTACAGTATTGCATGCTTCCACCCACAAGTGAAGGGGTAGGCCCTGATCATGCAACGTCGCTCGTGCAACACCCACGATCGTTCTGTTCTTCCGCTCAGCAACCCCGTTCTGCTGTGGGTTATGGGGAGCTATGAGCTCTCTTCGAATCCCTTCTACGTTGCAGAAATCCTTGAACTCGTCAGAGATGTATTCACCACCATTGTCGCTCCTAAGAGCCTTCACCTTCTTCCCCGACTCCTTCTCGACCAGTGCTTTGAACTCACAGAACTCTGAGTATGTCTCGCTCTTCTTCTGCATGAAGAAGATCCAACACTTTCGAGAGAAATCATCAACAAAAATCACATAATACCTGTGCTTTGCTGTCGAAGCTATTGAGAAAGGTCCACACACGTCTGTGTGAATTCTCTCAAGGATCGTCGTGGCGCGACTATCCTTCTCGTGAAACGTGGCTTTCACAAACTTTCCCAAAGTACACCCCTTGCATTGATCTGACTGCGCAAGAGTGCCTTTAGGAAGCCCAGTAGTGATCTGCTGCAGTATCTTCAAGGCTCCATGGTGAAGGTGACCCAATATCCTGTGCCACAGCTCGCCATCATCCCGGCTCATCAATCCTTCTGCCTTGCATGCCATTGCTGCGCAGCCATCTACATGCAACTGATAAAGGTTCCTGACTCGAACCCCTATCTTCCGGGTTTCTCCAGTTGTCTTACTGCGCAGGAAAGTCTTTCCCTCGCTGAAAACAACATCATATCCCTTGTCTTCTAACATCGCCACAGAGATAAGATTCTTCTTCAATCCTGGAACATGCATCACTTCCTTCAATACGAAGGGTTTACCAGACTCCCTCTCAAAGGAAATGGTACCGATACCGGTCGCACTGTATCTACCATCATCGCCCATCTCGATGTGCACTCCAAGATCTTTCTCCTCCAGATCAGAAAACAAATCTCGATCTCCTGTCATGTGAAAATACGCACCACTGTCCAAGAACCACACCGATCCAATCACACTTGAAACTAAGCATGCGATCAGTGAAAAATCAAGCTCAAACTACGAGGCTAGAGCCTCTCCTACTGCAGATCTAGCAGCTTGCTTGTTCTTCTTCTTCTGCGGACAATTAGTGGCATAGTGTCCGTGCTGGTGACAGTGAAAGCACTTCACCTTGGACATATCCTGCTTGTTGCCTTTCGCATCAGAATGAGAAGCTTTCTTGTTCTTCCCCTTCTTTGCTTTGGCAGCCAAATTGCAATTTTCTTCATTAGTTGCCTTTGATGAAGATTCGTCCCTGGTATTCCGCCTGATCTCCTCCTGCACAAGATCTGACCAAAGTCTCTCCCATCCTGGCAATTTCTCCCGACCATTGACAGAGCCCTGATAGGAATGCCAACTCTTCAGAAGACCAAGGAGAGCCAAGCTCACCAAGTCCTTATCATCGACAGTCACCCCCACACTTCCCAGCTCATCCCTGCACTGAGTGAACTTCGTGAGATACTTGGGCATACTGTCTCCCTTCTCGCATTTAATGTTTCTGAGTTTATCCTTGAGCGTCAAATTCCTCTGATCGCTCTTTCTTTGGAATAGATCTATCAACACTTTCCACATCAAGTATGGAGAAGCCTTTCCATGCAGGCTGGACACAATGTGATCCTTCACACCCTCCAACAAAATCCTTCGACACTTTGCTGTCTTCCTTTGCCAAGCATCAATTTGCGCAGTATCAGTAGGCTTTGGGACCTCAGCCTCTCTGAAATCTTTCAGCCCATTATCATCTAACACCACCTCCATCATGTCCTTCCATGCAATATAGTTCGAGCTGCCCTCAAGAGCATACTCTAATCGCAATCCGTTGAAAGACATTGCAATGTTGACACCAAGAAAACACTGCTGCAAATTCGAATTCCACCAGCTTAAAACTCAACCGCCTCTGATCTAAAATTCGTGAGAACAAAGTATTTCTCGTACAGATACTGACTGTATGGGCTTTTACCAGATATCTCACCTTCCAAAGGAAGGATGAATCCAGAGGCTACCTGGTCCGATTACAGACTCTGCCTGAAGAAATAAAATGTAAACACTTTCTGAATAATAGATCTGATGATCAACTGCTCCGATACCATGTAGAAATTTTGAATAATATGACACTTATTCACAGAGATTATCCCAATTATACACTATTGCGGAATACATGCACAATACATAATCTCCTCTACATTGATCATCAATTTAGCAGCATTAAAAACCATGAAACATCAATCGCATGCACACATTAACACAGTATGTAACCCAGGGAAAGCATACAGCTGAAAACCCCACACTATCTGTATATTATAATGATAGAGAACATGTAACAATACATAGTACAATACTCCTCACAAGTACTCAATACTATCTCCACCTGTTACACACAAACTAGCTCAGATCTCATGCCTCAAATCTCCTCCACTATTTGCCTGCCTCCACTGCGCAATCCTGCAAGAGAATCAATCAATTTGTGAATTCGAATTCCCTTGGTTATACTACGCAAGCCTCATGGGCAATCTCCATCCATGCATGTGCAAATCTCATGCACAACTATAGTCACAACTGATAGCAATCTCAACCTCTAACACCTGTCTCCACTGAACTATACATGCACTGAGTTAACTGATGTATTCTTTAGTTTCTTTATGAGTTAATAATTAGTGAATTAATTAATATTTAATTCACAAAACTCATCACTAGTGTATTCTTTAGTTAGACTAAAATACAACTAGTTCAACCAAGTCAAACTGAACATAACTCCATCAATTCCACTGAAACTCAACCACATGAGTTCTAACTGAAGTCCTGCATGCAATAGCTCAACTGACCCACAAGAAAAGCATATTTCCTTCTGACAGCTGCATGTGCCACATCTGTAGCTCAAACTGAAGTTCTCCAAGAGGATAAGATAATGTTTATAGTCCAAATATTATTATGAGACAATAATATTTGACTGTTCTATTTTTAGCCTGGCAGTCTAAAAATAGAAACCACCCATATGTCTAAAAATAGAAGTCCATCTATTTTTACCGACATGACCAATCATCCACAAATAGAATCTTGCAACTCATAGACCATGATCCATATGTCTAAAAATAGACATAGTCTAAAAATAGACTTTGCGCCAAAAATAGCCTGCGGGCCCACTTAGTGAAGGCGACTTCTTTCCACTAAGCTCCATCATCTTGTTGCATTCTCAACACAACTCTATCTCTGAATCTAAATTAAGATAGTCTCTAACTTATTACAATAATTAATTATAACAAATTGTTGAGAGATCCGACCCTCTTGGTAAAAACTGGTTTTGACCCCTCAGTAAATGAATTTCAAACTATTTAGCCACAACATGTGAACAAGCTTTCACATTGTTGGCTAAGTCCCGATGCTCTTGCATTAGATGTTTAGGATTTTCCCTTGTTTCTAAATAATAAATAGGACTTCGAGCCTCATTGTAACAGAGTTCAGAGGCATGTAGCCGCCACATCTCTTCTCAGAGGTAAGCTACCATATCCCGAGCTAGTTTATTTCCAAATTGTGTTCAAGCATATTTTAGTTCTTTGATATTAATGGAATGAAGTTTTATTTCTGCTGCATCTATGTGTTTATGGTTATATCTATAATTTTTTTCTTTCCTATTTAAATTGGGATCACTCATTATACTTTAGAGGATGTTATCAGAGCTGGGTTTTTTGGTCTGAACTAAGTTATGACAGAGGTCACAACTCACAATGTAAATGCTTCTCCATGTGGTCTAATATACCTTCCGTGTGGTCCAACTTATCTTGAAGAGAACATTGTCCCTTTTGGAGACTCACTAATTTATCCTACATGTGCCGTTGATTTTGCTAGAGGTAATTCATGAAGGAAATGACCACATTTCTATCCTCATGCCAATCCATATTCATATGTTCTAGAAGCATTTTGAGTTGATGGAGCTGAATTCCAAGGTCTCCTTGTTCGAGGTCAAGATCATGAAGGCCAAGAGGGTTGATAGGATTTAGGTCTACTGCTTCACTATATCTAAGATCCTCCTGATGAGGCCAAATATACTGCCCTTAGACCCCTAAACCCCTTCTTAACCTACCATGATGACACGATATTATGAATTCCTTGAACCTGGGATGACTACATGACAATCACAAATTGATCTAATCGGATCCTAAACCTCAATGGTTGTGCCAATAAAGCAAAGAAAATATTGACTCTAAATGAAAAATATTCCATTAGGACCACAAACCCCTTTTACCATACTAATACAACAAGGAAAACATAGGCCCCCAACAAAAATTATTTTAGCCGAACCACAAACCCCAAATAACAAGCCAATACAATAGACCAAACACTCACAAACATGATAAAATTGAAGACCTTGGAACCATTGAAGGCAATAACCCAACCCTTCCAAATGGATGCCGATACATAAATTTTAGGTTGAATAAATATAAAAAATCACCTTTCTTTTAGGCCACACCACCCCAAGAACATTAATACTAGTGAGGGTTGAGGGCCAAAGAACATACACAAAACCCAAAACCATAAATACCACAACCACCATTACAACCATAAATGGTCCTAAAAGCCAAGAAAAACCAATTAGATGTTTCAATAATTGTTATTGTATACTAGAACATATAAAGTATCCATATTACCTTGTGCCAAAGCTGAAACTCCAAAAGGTAGCTCCATTTCCAGTCCACATAATCATGAATCACCTCAAACTCATAGTGACCCAAACCTAACTACAGACTTGGGTGCAAATAATGCCAAATCCTAGGGTCCCAATTGAGATGCTCTAGAGGCAAAAGTAAACTATACTTGACACCTCGACGCCCATGACGCTCCCTACCCACAAATCATGACCAAACCTCATTAATGCTAAGAAAACCTAATAAAGGTGTAAACAATCACCAAACACCAAGTCCCTGGGCCAAAGTCCCAACCTCCAACATCCCTTCAAAACCCCTCTCCACAGCATCTCATCTTGAAACCATAAAAAATATTTAGCCATGTTGCACATTCAATAATTAACTGTCACACATTCATTTTCATGGTGGATTTGTGCCATGACACCCCTTCCTTAATTGTTGTGGGGATCAATGGGGTGGCAAGCACCCTACCCAAAGTTCTCTTGTTTTTGCTTTTACACCCCCATCACGACATCTTTATGCTTCTCCATAATCGTGTACATTTGATTAGACCAACTAAACTAGGATTGTAGAGGCCAGGGAGAATTAAAACTTAGATCTTGCTCTTGACTTCCCAAATTTGCTAAAAAGTCTACCATTTTATTTCCAATTATTTGAGAGTGGGATGCGATAACATAGGGAAACAATGATAAAAACTACTAAACCTGGGAAACTAAAAGTTCCAGGTGCCAAATTTTGACTACTTTAGCCATAGGGGTACCATAAATGAGTTTCCGAGTAATAGATACAACTAGCTAGGAGTCTCCATCCAACTGCACATTTGAAAAACCTTCTTCCTTTTCAATCCTTAGACCTATTTCTAGGGAAATAAATTATGCTTCATTATTATTAGTAAAGCCACAATTACCAATATAAATCCTTAGAGGGTTTCTTGACCAATCATGGAAAATTCCTCCATACCTAGCCGGGCTTGGGTTACCTTTAGAGGCCCCATCAAAGTTTAACTTGATGAAATCAGGGGGAAAAAGAGTAAAAAATGTTGGTGATGACCTTGGGATAAGAAGAATTCTAGGTTTAGCTGGAACTATCACGTCGTAAGAAATTTCCAGGTATTTCAATATTTTCTCTTCTTATTAATTGAGCTTCCAATCCTCTGAAATCCAAATTTTTCTTGATGAGTTACCAAATGAATTATGGCGAGGTCCTTTGATCCTTAAATATGTGTCGGTTCCACTCCTTCCAAATGTTCTAGAGTACAAAAACCAACCACTAAAGCCCAAGATCTATTGACATCTAGATTTTTATAGAGTACTTAATGCTAAATTTCCAAAGTATTGCTCAAGATATTGGGTGAATGATCCAAATATCCAAATAAATGATAAACCCAGTTCCATATCTCTTCTATGAAAGGAAAAGTGTTCAAAATATGCTCCATCCTTTCCTCTTTCTCTCTGCATAACAGACACGCTAAGGGTCCAATGAAACCTTTCATCCTTATATAATCCCATGTTAGAATCTTTCTTCTTCTACCGAACCATAGAAAGTGTGCCACTTTAACCCACAATTTACTGGACGAAATCCAAAATGGGTTCTTGATGGATTTCTAAGTGTCCTACCATGACTACATAGGCTTCCTTAAGAATTAACATGCCTTCCTGCTTGTGACCCCATTTTAACTTCTCTAGATCTAGAGTGAATTGAATCTTTATGTCTCAAAGGTACTAGTCAAGAATAGGCCATTGATGCAACACTTGATCTTCTGGCCAATTCTCCCAATTTTTCCAATCTCGCTAGGAAGAGTGATAATTTTGATCTTTCTAGAAATATGCAACCTTGATAGCCCCTGAATAATGGTGTAATGTCTGAGATATATTAGGTCATCTTGAACTCCCAAATGAGGGTGTTGTTGCCAAGCTTCCTCCCAGAATTTCACTGTTTGACCGTCTCATTTATACCATAACATATACTCCTATATCAAATGTTTATTCTCTTATGCTAAGTTCCAAATATATGACCTCGGGGAAAACTCTCCTTTACATTGATTTGGTTTAAATATAAATATAACCTAAGAAGTAACTGTTTGCATAATCATAACCTTTGGTTCATACTTATAGTATTTATTATTTGTTAATGTGTTGCTATATTATATTTATTATTATTATTATTATAATACATTTTTTAATTCTACTTTATTATTAATATGTAGATTCATAACTTTTTCGGTCTAGTTAAAATGATTTTTCCTCGAAGCATGATAAGGTTTTAACTACACTTCTACTACAACTCTTAATCCTTATCTTGAAGTAGCCCTAACTTGATGGTTTCATCATATAAATTAAGAATTACCAACGTTATGACCAATCTATGAAAATTATGGTCTTTTGAAGTGCATCACGACCTATGTGAATGGATCTATAAACCACATAAATAAACTCTGCAAAAATATGTGATGGAACTATATTCTCAATGTAATCCATTTCTCCATACAATATTTGATTCTATATCCCAATCTTTACCAAGACACATTATTCATAAATGAATTTATCTTTTGATATAATCCTTCCTCTCTAATACCAAGTCTTTTAATTTTGACAACTATGTTAAGCTAATAATTTCAACTAAGCCAATTTTTTCGAAAAAAAATTATACGTAGCTTCGCCTTGGTTCTCACTTTTTCCCTCATGATATTTATTATTTCTATTATTATCTTTGGTTTGGTCAAATAGAAAATATGATGGTTCTATTAGTTTTCCTCCCCTAGCTACTGTATCATCTTTGCTCATATATATATATATATATCCCTTCCCATTGACTACAATAAGTTGCAAAACTCATGTTGCATTCTTCCACTGCTAACCTTCATGTTGTCTAATATTCTCATACTTCTAGATTCAATGCATTGTGAACATTTGAAAACATATCATAAAATGAGAATTATTCTATATATGGTTTTGGATTTATAGAAAAATCTTAGAATTAATTCTAAAACTATATTCATTGCATTAGGGTTCAAAGCTCTTTGGCAATCGTTTAAATTTTTTGGTAAGTTTTTTTCTTGATAAACACTTTCCACTAGTAATAATAGATGAAATGCTAGAAATAACTATAATTATTATTGAAAGTAAAATACCCTCATGATCCTGTAAACTTCAATTCAATCTCAATTCCAATTTTCTTTACAAATCAAGCATAATGAAGTCGATAATGAGATTCTAGCTCAGGAAAATTCAACCTATAAGTTATGTATAATAAAACTTTAATTCTTAAGGTCAACTAACAAGGCATTACAATAAAAAAATTAGTTGATACTTTAGATGATCCAACCTAAAGAATTTCCAACTTAGCTTATAGAATGATCTATTAATTACTAGATCAAGATACCTTTTTGACCTCTATTGCAGAACATCAATAAATTATTTTTTTCGTAACAATGGAATTTCATGTAGTATGTGAGTGGTGTTTAGAATGAAATTAAAATTATTATGAACATAGGTCGGTACGTATTTCGTATATCCCTTTCGTGCACCAATTCACGTGGCATGTTGGTGTGTTATATTTATATGGTATCACCACCGGGCTTGGTATAGAGGACCACTAATTTCGATGACGTGGAACATCGGTACTAAACTAAAAATTAAGTGATCAAATTAAAAAAGTTTACATGTAAACAATATCACACTAGTGTTGTGTTCATAGATTAATTATAGGATCTATCCCTGCATTATATAAATACAGGCACAACGGTGCTCCTCATACAATGGAGCATTGATTATAATGCCATGGAATATTGTTTGCAAATTAAAAATCAAATGATCAAATTAAAAAATCTAAAATTTATTTACAGGGGTGTGTGCATGCGCATGTGTAAAAATAATTATGTGCGAATTATAGATGACAATGATAAATAGAGGAGTAGGAGTAACAACAACGAGTTGAGAAGTTCAGGAGAGGGAGAGGGGATGACAATGACAAATATAGAACTAGTAACAACAACAAGTTGACATGTGCACCTTTGTATATGAGTGAGAAGCTTGGGAGAGGGAGAGGTAGAGGATTCCTTTCCCTATTACACCTTAGACACATCTCCTTTTAAGGGGTATTGGACTCATAAACTTTTAAGAGGAGGGTACATCCTTCAAGGGAAACTCCCCATTTTTCAATGATTGATATATCAACGAGATTATGGGAGGTGGGCATTCAAGGTCAATATCGATCTATGGTGTCAACCCACAAAGGGTGACTTGTATTTTATCATCAGGATTTACAAGAGGGTATATGATTTTCCCCACTTCCCTCATATGCCACTTGGTACTACAAGAGAGATCTAGCTAGCATATGTATAGAGATATGTCAACCTGCAGGTTCTTTGCATTAAGGAATTATAGGTTATTGGTGGTCATTTGTAGATATAATCCTTCGATGTAGACGGTGTAAGGTGCCTGTCCCTTATTATCATTGAACTTGAATACTTCTCATCTAATGGGAAGTGCATTAGTTGTGTTTTGATGTATTATGTAGATAGTTAAGTTCATAGGCCCTCTTTGAATACGTGGTTGGAGATATTTTTGTAGCAATTCTGTTTTTTCTCTATATCATTATCACTCTATTTTTGATGGGCCGTTGTTATTCCCTTTTGCACCAAATATCTTTAGTTAATTTTTTGAGAGGTTTCATTCCACATGACCGACACTAGTACTCCACTTCCCTCCCAGGTCTATGACTGACATACATATGCACACATGGGGGTAGTTATTTGCAAAGAGGGGCTAGGAGGAGTGGATATGTGCCTCGCTCAATAGTCATATTTGTGATTTTTTGGCTACAAAGGAAAATCATTTCCTCAATCTTGGATATCTTGTATAATCTTCACATGCAGGGATGCATAGGTGAGGATGTCCAAACATCCTATTTACTCTAGCTATGTCACTATATGATCAAGATAATATTATTCGTAGGTTTTGACAAATGTAGTTACATATACTTTTTCTCTTATTTAATGCACATCTAATTTACTGTAACTTTTTGGTTCAATTATCTTATTATTATTGTCTACTAGTTTGCATATATTGGAACCTATGTCAGGGATGGGCCTCCCAACATGATAAGGAGATGGAGGAGATTGTCAAACAACCTCTACTACTTAGAATTGGCCTACAATGGAGGTTGGACCATAGAGTCCACATAGCAGTGGTAGATTGCATATGTGGTGTCTTCTCTAGAGATGGAGTCATGCTTATGCATGTTTGAGAAATATTATAGGATTGAGAATTATCTGACATATGGGTGACCTTTCCTCATGTAATGATGACATTTATGCATCGTGTTGTCTATGCTCGCAACATATTTTTGGATATTGATAGATGAAACCCATGATTCCTATGAAGATGATGGTGGTGGTCCTCCATCTCATGATTCTCTACCACTTGGTCCTACAATAGACTAATCTCCATCCTCCCGTCCTCCTCCACCACCTAGTCTTACACCAGACCGTTCAAAATCCCCTTATCATCTAGATGGACCATCCATTGACCCAATAGTTGGAAAATCCTTTGGCCCACCACCTCTTCCTCTTCTCCTCCCCCTCCATCACCATCTAGACCCTCCATTGATCCATGACCATTTCCATGTCCTGCTTCTCCTCCTCCTCCACGTACATCACCATATGGATCATCCATCAATCCACCACTACCTCCTCCTATATCTCCCCCATAAACATCGCCATCTCGACCATCCATAGATCCACCACCACTTCTCCCCCCTATAGATGTGTCACCAACTACACCAGATTACCCTGATCCATCCAGTAGCACTCCCCCCTCCTCCACTTCTACTACACCTATGCCACACGATTTTATTTATGATTTTGCACATTATGTGGTTAGATAGAGTGATATACCTATTGATGGAGAGGAATTTCATGCTTTCGTATCATTGTCATTTGTCATGGACATTGATAAGATTTATAGTACCCATGGTAATGGAGGTACGTATGCCTTTTTCTATGGTTTTAGACCTAGTTGATTGTTACATATTGTTATATGTTTGACTTCAAATGTATAAATATCATCTTTATTTATTTTGATGAGATGTATATTTGATCGCATGTATATCACTCATGTTTCTTTATTTGTATATTTGATATACTTATCATTCACATATATTATATTTTTTCATATCATGTTGATTTTGTTGTTTCTATTTGATTTGTATTATGAGTAGAATGATGAGCAATATTATTAATGAGTAACCCTAACTGCTCAATCTTTGCACCGTTTGCATGTATTTTCTGCATATCTCTTATGTAGATTGTTTAATGGTGAATCCTCATGATTTGGAAAAATAAACCTGTTTCTTTTTTAGGTATGGCTTCCAATCATGTTAACTCTTATTAGGTTTCATACAACTCTATGTTGAATTTTGGTTTTGGTGTTCCGGTGGTACAAGAAATTTCTTCCCTTAATGTTCTATTGGATGAGGAAGTTTTTTTTCGTGAAATTTTTTTTTGGAAAATGGTTTGTTTTGCAGGTTTAATGGGTACTTTCCGCGGCTATATGATCTACATAAATGGATCCCCGAGATATGGAAGCCCCTTTTAACAGACCAAATAAATATTCACCCTATGGAACAAGGTTTCTTCAATGTGGTATTTTTATAAGATTGAGGAAAAAAAGGCTATCTATGAAGCTGGGTCATGGTTTTGGGGGAGTGCTGGCCTCTTCATGCAACCTTGAACTCCCACTTGTGACCCATGTTGTCACTACGATAGATGCCCTCCAAAATTTTTCGTACACTCGAAGGTGCCTATTGCGGAGCTTGCGATCGGTCGTTCCATAGTCACTTCTTTGGCATGTGTTACTTTTATTGTCGTCCACATATCGCAAGAGTCGTTCACACTTTAACAATTGGTGTCTTTTCACATGTTAGCTGTCACACAATGTATGTATGCTTGTTCTGGTGTTTTCAAGGGGTTATCTTTGTGTGAATGAGTTGGTCTAACCATGTAAACTTTAGTTGTACTCATTCCCAAAGTTTTTAGCACTATCACACAAGTGTCGGCACAGTTGTCGCAACGTGTACCTTAGTGTCGTACTTTTCGTAAAGTTGTCACAAGGTTGTCACATTGAGGGCAATATGTTGTTAACGTGTTCCAAATGATCTATGTTGTTGTGTTGTCAAAGTGTTTCAAATGTGTGATCACAGTTAAGTCATATCAGTGTTCACATCAGTCTCTTCGGTCCCACACTTAACCAATTTTCAGAAATTCCCCAACAACCTAACCTCATCTGACGTTCCTCAACTGCACACTACGTAGTTCTAACCCTAAAACTGCATCCTTAGCCCTTGACACTACACAATGCGCAGTTCCTTCTCCAAAGACTGTTTCATTGCGCAGTTCTAGTGCTCAAGCCCGACCTTGCCTACCAGAATTGTGTAATTAATCCTCCCATCTTGCCCTTAACTGTGCATTGTACAGTCTCTAGCCTCAAGCTCATCCTTGAGCTATTGAACT
The DNA here is from genome assembly GCA_031772625.1 of Pinus tabuliformis. Taxonomy (NCBI): domain Eukaryota; kingdom Viridiplantae; phylum Streptophyta; class Pinopsida; order Pinales; family Pinaceae; genus Pinus; species Pinus tabuliformis. Next base: position 542,466,530 of record CM062804.1, on the reverse strand, counting down.
GCGGAATGGCCCAAAATCCTCTTCCTCCCAGAACTACGCAATTTTCCCAAGAAGTGCGAAACCCCGCAACTAAGCTCACTGAGTCAAGAAAATATGTAGTTTGTATCCCCAGTCCTACCTGAACTGGGCACTACATAGTCTCAAGGCTCAAGCCTCAACCTGAGCTCCTGAACTGTGCAATTTCACAATCACTTGGGCTCCTCTCTACTCCTGAACTATGCAATAGGATGATCCAGTGCCCATCCCCTCGGTATGTCACCCTGAGCTCCCAGAATGTGCAATTTTCTTCCTCAGCTTAGCTTGAATTGCACACTACACAGTCTCAAGGCTCAATCTCACCCCTGACTTCTTGAACTAAACAATAGCGTACTTACTGAGCCTCTTTCTTAGCCTGTCATCCGGTTTTGGCTCAGACACTGGATCAATATGAACTATATTATATTAGGCGTTTATCAAACTAATATTGTCTTGTCATGAGTGGATTGCAGACATATGTACTCTATCATGTTATGGAAAGATGATGATGAAGGAGATGGAGAAGGAGGACATGGTAGAAGATACATATCGAGCTAAAGAAATAAGAGGATCATTAGGAGAGAAGACGAAGGAACACCAAACTCTAACAAAAGGTGAATATCAATATCACATGGAAGACTCCTCATCTTCAATTCATAAGGAGGAGGAAGAAGAATAACATGTACGATATTTTCGAGAAGACACAAAGAAAGAAGCATCAAGAAGGAAAACTTGGCACAATCACATCAACATGGAGTTTATGTTATCAGTGTCATGTCATGTCTTGTCACAAGTCATCACATGCCACATCATTATTATGGATTATGTAATTACCTATTCGAAATGTATTGTAAAGTGGAACTCCAAAGGACACATTCATAATATGAAGAGTCATGTAAGGTCGAAAAGTCCTAGGAAGTCAAATAGTCATGAGGGTAGTCAAAGAGTCACAAGGAAGGTGAACCATCACCTCTTGGTTATATATACTCCCTTATTGTATGAGCAAGGAAATTTTCACCTTGGCTCCTCCTGCAAGGCATTAGAGAGACATATCAATTCTTTTGAGGAGCTAGGAGTGGCTACAAATCTCCATTATTGGAGCTAATGATGTTCATTGTATACATGTGTCTTGGAATATTTACTTAAAATAAGAAGCCTTATTGGGCAATGTGTTCTTCATGCATGGATTATGGATATTTGTAAGACTATTCTGTGAATGTTTGTAATTCATGTTTTCTTTTATCTGTGTTAAAGTAGTTGAACTGTTTCACTTATTTTGGTACTTATCATATTGACAATGTATTGTAATTGTTATAACCATTGTCTCATTCTCTTGGACTATTCCGTTGGATATTAGACACATCCTCCTCATTACATTGGTTACACTTACCATCGCTTCTCTCTGGACTATTCTGCTTGATGTTGTATGGATCCTTATCGTGTATGTGTGTCTCTACTAGAGTGGTATTACTACCTATCTCTTAGAGGCTCACTTTTCCTCCCCTCTGCAGTGAAATAACTTTGACACACATATGATCGAACACTCACTAGGCACACCCCCTTGCTTTTCGAAGGCACATTTGTATTCCTCTCTCTTGCTGAGAGCCAGATCCAAGGCATATATTTAAGAATACATGGAAACCAGGCCAATATTCCAGATGGAGCTCCTATTCCAAATAGTGTGAGGTCTAATTTGGACTTCATATTAGGGAGACCCCTTTGTTGATGGATTTCCAACACCGTCAACAATTGGCGCTAGACGGAGGGCCAGATGACAAGCTGTTCCTGTTGAGTTTGTTTTTAACCTCTTATCTCAAATGGCTCATCCTCAAATCTTAATCCCAAGGTTTTCTCTAATTTATCCAGTTATCAATTTTCAATCCCCGATTATCCTCTCTATCACTCATATTAGTTAACGTTTTATGGCGAGGATGGAACATTCATAATGAAAAACATTTCTGATTTTCTGAAATTTTGTGAATCTTACAAAATTAAAGATGAAGAGTTTTCTTGTGCACTTTTATTCCTCTCCCTTGAAGGTCGTGTTAATCAATGGTGCCATACCTTACCACCCGCCTCCATCCATTATTTCCATCATTTCCTTAAGGAGATTTATCAAGCCTTTTGTATGTTAACTATCGAGATGTTTGTAAAAGAATCAATTAGTTAAGAATGAAGCCTAATGAATTAGTTGAGGATTTTGCTTATCGATTCCTTCACCTTTTCTATGAATTTCCTGAAGAAGATATGGATCGAGATTTCTTAAAACAAGAGTTTGAGCACTTGGTTCTTATCTCTTTACATGGTGAACCTGAACCCCCCAATTTTCCTACTTCCACAACTCTTGTGAATCATGAGACACCTCTAATTTCAGAGGAGTTTACTACTCCTTTTGTTATTTGTCCTCCTTTTCCAGTTCCGATAAGGGTGCCTTTGTGTGATGGTAATAAAGTTGGAAAATCTATAGATCAAATTCCTGATCCATCTTCTTATTCTTCTTTTGTTTCTCATGACTAAGATGCAATGGAGTAAATCTCAGAATGGCTCATGAAGCCCATGCTGAAGACTAAATTCCCCATTCTGCAACATAATGTTATTATTCATAGCTCTAGCCTCCAATATGATCTAGATTTGTGTTATCCTCTATCATATACATTCCATGACTCTTTGTACTATGATATGCTCGATCAATATGCTTCACCAACTAGCTTTTCACACTCTCTCGATTTTCGAGTTGGTTCAAATTGCGATTAGGTACAAGGTAGTCACATTACACACGTAGAGGAACAAAAAGGTGAAGATGCTATCAATAATGATTCTTTTTCCAAAAATCCTCCATGTGAAGATGATGCACTCCCATTATTGGTTGATTTTTGATTTGCTAATCTCGGTAGTGAATCAAATGCAATTGATTCTTTCAATCAATCCGTAGCCTTGGGAAACAATCATTGCGATGATGATGATTTTTTTGACGAATGCGATCATGAATGCCTAGGTGCATCATCTGATCTTTCAGTTTCTCATGAAGACGTTACTTTAGATCCATAATCTAAATCGGTCAAAGAAGATGTGCTTGCTGAAACTTCCTCATCATCTCACTACCCCTTGTGTTCTACTGTTGGCGATGAACCTACTCATGACGAGGGTACTCCACGCTCTACAAGTTCTTCATCTGACAAGCTAACTTCTCAATTAACACAAGGTGGCGATATTACCCATGATGAAAATGAAAATAATCAAATCATTGAGTACTCTTTCCATCCCTCATCATCTCTTCTCTTGCATGAAGACAACTCTCCAAACCAACTTTCTCATGAAATTTTTCTGATTCATGCATCTTTAGATTTGTGATCAGATGAATCTTTCAACTTGAGTAATCTAGTTGTTGAATTTGTAAAATCTGATCAAGTAAGTGATAGATATGACTACCATCTGGTTAATAGTGACCTCATCGAAATCAATGAAAGTAACCATCCTCACACCATGCATGATCTGGTTAAATCTTCGGAATGCAATTTTACAATCGTTGAAAGTTCTGTGACTTTCTCGGGGGTCGAGGCACTTCAAATTTTGTTAATGGTTATGTCAGGATATTGAAACTCTAGCAAGACCCCTGGAATGAGTGAAGTTTGGTTTTCTTCACAAAAATGTTCTTTCCGCATGGTTTCATGTGATGTAAATTCTTTATTGAAATATATTCGACATTACAAATATGATCTTTTGAACTTTCAAGTTTCAATTTTTGATTGGTTTCAAGATGATTCATCTTCATGCAAGTATGCTATATCAAAATCAGGCTTGGAATTTAGGTCTCTCATAAAATAATGGAATTGTGAATTAAATTATTCTAAATATTATCTTTGGCCAAAGGATTCATACCTGTCACACTCTCTTGAAAACAATCAGCTCTTGATCCTTCTTGTGAATATTCTAATGATAATATTTTTCTTCATCGCACTTGAAATCCTCTTGAGAATCAGTGAATGCATGGATTATTTGACGAATCAAATTACTATTCACTTGTTTTACACTAATTGGTTTCATATGTTTTCTATACTAGCATTCCTTTTTACTCCTTTCGGAGATTATGATTCTAGTACAATGTGTAACCAATTGAAATAAAATGGTTTGTTACACTCGTCACGTGAGAAAGATAATTCTATTAAGCAAAGAATTTGTGATATTGTTAAAATAGATTTATATTTGGTAATTACAAGTTGGGAATCTGATGCTTTAATCAGCCTATCTGATCATGATTATATTTTTTATGATTTTCGTTCAACTTACTATTTTTCCATCAACACATCCAATGGTAGTCATTTTACATCCTTTTGATTTTTGTGATGTAACATCTCACTATCCAGGTACTTGTCAAGTGGTTGAGGAACTTCTGCACTTGCAGACAATTATGTCAATTCCTCACTGTCTTGCCACGCCTACTGAATATGATTAGATCTATTTTCCCTTATGAGATTCTCATCATAATCCGGTGCCTTTAATTGAAAATTTGTCTTTTCAAATATTTCTAGGTTTTCAAGAGGATTGTCACGAGTTTTACGATCCAATCATTGAATGGTTAGAAAAATCTTACTTGGTGGGCTCCATCGCAAATAACAAGTTTTGATCTTTCCATGCACTTTCTAAGGAGTTTGGTGTAGATGAAGACACATTCTCAAGAAGCTTCCAAGGTTTGTTGAAGGAGGGTTTTCATAAAAAAGGTAAGAATATGAACTGGTTAGAAGTAGCGGAAATGGACAATCTTTTTGCTAACAGGCAAGACCTTCAAATTTTTGTGCAAGCTATTCAAGTTCTTGTATTTTCTATTCCACATTGTTTTATATTTGTTTTAATCGATTGCATATTTGTGATTTCAGGTCAAGAACAATTATGGTGGCTACATTGGAAATTCCATTAGACGTGACCCTGACCTTATAGCTGTTAGGTTAGGGGTAGGATTAACTGCATCCTAGATTTCCCTATTTTTCACTCATCCCGTGCTTGTTCTCTTTAGTCTCTTTTGTCTTACATTATGTTTTGGTTTAACCTATTTTTCTTGTGCTTCAATTTTTCTTTCTTGTTGTATTGAGTCTTTTCTTTTTTTGTTCCATCAGTAAGACCATGCATGGATATGGTTTCTTGGCCCAAAAAGGAATGTGGAAAAATAGAAAAGTAATTTATAACACTGCAACATTTGGCTAACTCTCTGTCCTTCTTCTTTGTATGGGTTACATATTTTGGTCAATGATGTTCTGATGAAAAATACGATCCTTGCGTTAAGAAAAATTTGTGTTGAACCATGACCTCCATGTTTATTCTGGAAAACCTCATGTCTGCACTCAAGTTTTTATGTTTTGGTGTTTTGAGCTGATCCAATTAAGTAGCAAGGGGAAAATCTAAATGAGAAAACTAATATTAGAGCTCTTATAGATGCTTCTCTAAAGGGAAAACCTCTCCTTCTCTCAATAAGTCAGGATCCCTCTTCCACTCTGAAAAAAATAAGTGATGATGCAAAATCCTATATAAATAAATAAATAAAGGAAAAATAAGAGAAAGGCTTCCTGCATAGAGAGGTGAAGCAAGCAACTATTTCGGGGTACTATCTAGGATCGTTGGAAAAAACAATGTTTGTGTCCTTGAAGTGACTCGGTCAGGGTACTGTCCAGGCCTGCTTGCAACAGAGCAACACCAGAGATGAAAAACTATACTATGAAAATCTAAAATTTGCGAACTTCATTACCCTATCCTGATTCAAAACATTGTGTGATTGTTGATATTCTGTTTGTGTTTAAGCAAGTAAAGGAATGAAGGGGACTATGTTTATACATGGGGTAAGTAGGGAAGCCATGATAATATCAATGATGAATCAATACTTCTTGAAGAACTATACCATGCATGAAAGAATTGACTAAGGCATAGAAGTTGGAGTTCTACTAGTGCACCTCCAAGTGTAGTTGCTACGATAAACACCCTCCAAAATTTTTCATACACTCAAATTCTAGAGCCTACTTTGGATTTGCGAACAATCGTTACATAGTCACTTCTTGGTCGGATGATGCTTTTGAGTTCCTTGCTTGGATCAGAAGTGTCGATGTCACTTTCTCACACATGCTCAGTCCACAACACGTTCATGAACACATCCTTTTACACAAGTTTGGACAACCATAACATATTCCATAAAGATTGTGCCTATGTGATGTCCAATCCATATCAACAGTTAGTGTGCACTGACAACAATAGTTTCTCATATTCTAGCTGCGTCTGTACTTCCATTTCGGTGAGTTTTTCCAGCTGTCACTTTCACACACCTTATTTTCGTGAGTGTCATTTTCATGGTTTCGACTGTCACCTTCCCTTTACTTCAATCTAATTAGTGTCGTTTTCATGTTATCTTTTCTCTGGCATGTGTTACTTTCACTGTCGTCCACATATCGCAAGAGTTGTTCACACTTTAGATATTGATATATTTTCACATGTTAGCTGTCGCACTATGTATGTATTCTTGTTATGGTGGTTTCAAGGGGTTATCTTTGTGTGAATGAATTGGTATAATCATGAAAACTTCAATCACACTCATTCCCAAAGTTTTTAGCACTATCACACAAGTGTCGTCACAGTGGTCGCAAAGTGTACCTTTAGTGTCACACTACTCGTAAAGTCATTGCAAGGTTGTTGCATTGAGGGAAATATTGTGTTAATGTGTTCCAAATGATCTATGTTGTTGTGTTGTCAAATTGTTTCAAGTGTGTGATCATAGTCAAGTCATATCACTGTTCACATCAGTCTCTTCGATCCCACACTTAGCTAATTTTTAGAAATTCCCCAATAACCTAGCCTCATATGACCTTCCTTAACTGTGCACTATGAATTTCTAACCCTGAAACTGTATCCCTGTCCCTTGACATTGCACAATGCGCAGTTCCTGCTTCCCAGTCCTACTGCACTACGTAGTTCCAGTGCTTAAGCCCAAATTTTCCTCCCAGAATTGTGCAATTAATCCTCCCAGCTTGGCCTTGACTACACATTGCATAGTATCTAGCCTTAATATCATCCTTGAGCTCCTAAACTATGTAATGGAACAACCTCCTCTTCCTCCCATAACTACACAGTTTTCCAAAGCAGTGCAAAACCCCGCAGCTAAGCTCATCGAGTCAAGAAACAACACAGTTTGTCTCCCTAGTCCTGCTTGAACTATGAACTGCACAATATCAAGGCTTAAGCATCAACTTGAGCTCTTGAACTACATAATTGAGCAATCACTTGAGCTCCTCTCTCCTCCTGAACTGTGCAATAGGATGATCCAGTGCCCATCCCCTTAGTCTGTCACTCTAAGCTCCCAGGCTGTGCAATTTTCTTCCTCAGCCCAGCTTAAACTATGGAATGCACAATATCAAGGCTCAAGATCAACCCTGACTACCTGAACTACACAATTACGCAGTTACTGACCCTCTTTCCCAACCTATCATCTTGTTCTGGCTCAGTCAATGGATCAATATGCACCATCTTATATTAGGGGTTTCTCAGACTGACATCATCTTATCATGAGTTGATTACAGACACAAGTACTCTATCATGCTATGGGAATATGATGAAGAAGGATATGGAGAAAGAGGACATGCTAGAAGACACATATCGATATGAATAAATAAGATGATCATTCAGCTAGAAGACGAAGGAACACTAAACTATAACAAAAGATGAAGATTACGATCACATGGAAGACTGTTCATCTTCAAGTCATAAGGAGGAGAAAGAAGAAGAAGATGTACCATATTTTCTAGAAGACGTAAATAAAGAAGTAACAAGAAGGACAACTTGGCACTGTGACATCATCATGTAGTTTATGTCATCAGTGTCATGTCATATCTTGTCACAAGTCATCATATGTCACATCATTATTGTGGATTATGTAATTACCTATTTGAAATGTATTGTAAAGTGGAAGTCCAAAGGACATATTCAAAACATGAAGAGTCATGTAAGGTCGAAAAGTCATAGGATGTGAAATAGTGATGAGGGTAGTCAAAGAGACACAAGGAAGGTGAAGCATCACCTCTTGGTTATATATATAGCCTCATTGTATGAGCAAGGGACCTTTCACCTTGTCTCCTCCCTCAAGGCGTTAGACAAACATATTAGTTCTTTTGAGGAGCAAGGAGTGGCTCCAGTGCTCCACTATTGGAGTTAGTGATGTTCATTGTATACATGTGTCTTGGAAATTTTACTTAATATAAGAAGCCTTATAGGTCAGCGTTCTTCATACATGGATTATGGATATTTGTAAGACTATTCTGTGAATTTTTATAATTCATGTTTGCTTTCATCTATGCTAAAGAAGTTAAAATTTTTATGTTATTTTGGTACTTATCATATTAAGAATGTGTTGTAATTTCTATTACCGTTGTTGCATCCTCGTGGACTATTCCACTGGATATTAGACACATCCTCCTCATCGCATTGGTCACACCAACCATCACATATATGTGGACTATTCCACTTGATGTATTACGAATCCTTCTCATTTATGTGTGTCTCTACTAGGGTGGTACTACTACATATCTCTTAGAGGTTCACTTTTCCTCCCCTTCATAGTGAAAGAACTTTGACACACATATGATCAAACACTCACTAGGCACACTCCCCTTGATTTTCAAAGGCACATTTACATTCCTCTCTCTTTATGATAGCCAAAGCCAAGCCATATATTTAAGAATACATGGCAACCGAGGTGATATTCGGGATGGGGCTCCTACTACAAACGGTGTGAGGTCTAATTGGGAATTCACATTAGGGAGGCCCCTTGGTTGACAGATTTCCAACACCATTAATAACTCGGTAACAAAATCAATTTATACAACCCCAATTGGGTTAAGGCTTGGAAACCTTCCCTTACATTTCTTGAATCACACATCGCTTTCCTCCATTAGGAATGTGTTGGGAAAATTCTATCGTAACTGTCCTGAAACAATTTTTTTTCAAGATAATTTATGCCCACATCTGTTTGGAGATGGAATTCAACAAGGGTTTTCCCGCATATATTAATTTGTTGGCTTTAAACCATGTTTGGGTCCAAAATATCGACTATGATGATATCTCATTTCCATGTAGAGCATGCTAAGAAACAAGACATGTAATTAAAAACTATGGTAAGCATTATTAGAATAGCAAAGAGCGGAAAAAACCCTAAAGGCCCAAATGGTGGGAAGGTGCACAAGGTGATCACTATACAATATTCAAAGAAGAAGAGCTCCAGGAAAATAAAGAACTAGAAGACCAAGAGGGAAGCAAATTCAGTTAAAGAAACTACAACCACAACAACATAATATAAGAAAAAAAATTCACTTGCCTATGTGGATCCTTCAGTCACTAGCAAGGATTCCTCATATGCAACATTAGTGGAAAATCAACAAATCCTCATGGAAAATGGATTCCTTCAAGAAACCACAAGGAATATTGTTGAAAATGAAACTTCCTGGGTAGGTCAAGCAAATGAGGAAGATTTCTAGAATAATATCGTGCAAATTCTAAAGAACGATTCTCCAGAATTTGCAGAGAATGTGGGTTGGATTCAAGTTGGGAAGAAATACAATTTTTTTCTCCAAGAAAAACAAGAAGTCAAACTAGATCCAAAAAAAATTATAGTGAAAAATGGAATGTACATGCGTCTGTATTTTGGGGGTCTTTTGGAAAATATTTAGTTGGAAAGGGACTGAAGTTTTTGTGCCATGGGGAACTCGTTTGAGGTTTTGGATTGAGCCTATGTGCTCAATCTCAAACTAACAAGGAAGATTGGAATATTTAAAGGTTTTGGCCTTGTAATCCATATTTTTTTAATACAAATCTCTACCCGTTTCGTTAATTTTTTTTTAGTGTTGTCACATAATGTTTAACTTTAAATTTATGAAACAATTTAATTTGAGTTGTGATTGAAAATCATATTATGAACACTATGTGAATAAAAAATAATAAAAGGATAAATAAATTACGTTAAAAAAGGTCCAAGATCATAGATTTAACAAGAAATAATAACATTGATGGTAAACATTTAAAAACATGGGCTAAACTTTACGTAGAGCATCTTTAGTTATTGGATAGATTTTTCATAGGTTTATAGGAAATCTTTTGTCCACATTAATTTTAGAGATACTACTATGAACAAGGTCTATGATTATTCTTAATTTCATATTAAAGCATTACTTTCATTCATAATTCGGGTTTTTTCCTTCACTGTCTCCTTATTTTATCTCGTTTTCCTCTGTTCATATGGCACATCTAGTATGGTTGGATTGTGTGTGAAAAAATAGTTTTTGAATAGGAAATAAATGAATTATATGCTCCGATGTGTTTTGGACAAATAATTTCATGTTTGCAGGTTCAATGGGACACTCATTTCTTTTCATGTTTAGAAAGATTTGTAGAATTTCTTGTTAGAAAACACTTGTTATAAGTTTTCTCATTGGTAATAATTGTTATGGAGTTTTTCATTAGCATTAATATGCTCAAAGGACAATGATAGTAGCTACAATTTTTTTTTTGGCATTCATATGACTCAAAGAAGAATGGAAACACTACCCTATAACCTTTTTTCAGCAACAACGTAATGTGATTTTTGTAAATATTTACTTTTTGGTACCACACTGTTGCATTTTATTATTTTTTCCATATCATCCATATGGAAAAATTTCTATGTCATTTCAAATTACTCATCATAGTAATCTGAAATGTAGGACATAATCTCAGGGTTTGGTCAAACAATTTTGGTAGGTTTGTAAAGGTTCTATCAATTTTTGAAATAGAAAAGATTTTTTTTTTTTGTCATGCACGGAAGGAACTATTGGAACTTAGCTAAAAAATTTCATAGCAATTACCAATTTTTGTATAAAATAGAGAAAGGAATTTGAAAGGGTTGGAATGTTGTCTTTTTTCACAATTTGTCTTCGAATAGAAAATGATTACTTGTTCCAAATTTTTGTGTCACTTTGTTGAGTTGACCTACATGATCAAAATGAACTATAGAGAAAGGGCCACTACAATTGTGGTGATATTTATCTTCTTTTCGTTTTCTTTATAAATTATGTATTTATTACCTTATTCATGCATGCATATGTTTTTTGTTTTTTTGTTTTTTGTTTTGTTTTGTTTTATTTTCGTTTTTGTTTGTTTGTTTGTTTTTGTTTGTTTGTTTGTTTGTTTTTGTTTTTGTTTTGTTTGTTTTTGTTTTTGTTTTTGTTTTGTTTTGTTTTGTTTTTTTTGTAAAGTATATTTTATTGCATAATGAATTTCTGTTTTCTGTATCCTTAAGAAATATTTCACATTGAGAAATATTTCGTCAATTAAATTTTGTGTTTCAGAGTAGAAAATATTAGTTATTATAGTCCCCATGGTGGGTGAAAATCAAGGCAATCAAATTAGGTAAGGGTTTTTAAGTGTGTAAGATGCTCGTGGATGAATTCTACCTCCACTTAGCAAGTACATGGGATAATTAATCCTCCATGAACTACCATCACCTGCAAAGCATTAATAGGGGTTCATCAAAACCATAATGAACATTACTCCACCATGCTTAGTTCTAAGAGAAACCCACACAATAGTAGGTATTCGAAGCACATCTATATCATAGTAGAAACTAATATATTAACATAGAAAGGTGCTCTCTAATATGATGGCACACATTACAGGTCTACCTCCTAGAAAAATGATGTATTTTTCCTTCCTCTTCTTAATGTATATTTGAAACAAGGCTTGTTATTTTTTCTCTCTTATATCTTTCTCATTTTGATGTTTCCTTTTCATCTGTTGCTAAGTCTAGTTTTGGCATTCTAGGGATACCATCTTTTTCTTCTATTTGAGTGGAATTTAGTGTTGGTATCCAATCTTCTTTTCTCATTCCAGAATGGTTTTTCCTTGAATCCAAATAGGCCTTCTGTAATTATCACCAAACCAAGGTTCATGCCCACATATTTTCATTTTTGGTCTCTATTTTTTCTCCAGGTCTTGTATTCTATTTAGGGCCTTCAACTCCCTTATTTCTCGCCTCTTTTCTAACTTCTCCCTCCATTGGAAGCTCTATTCTCCTCTTGATCTCTAGTAAATATCATGTCGCGTTTTGCACCTCTCTTATGCCTCAAATCTCTTTTCTTAATTCCTTTCAATGGCTTATCTTTGGTTCCTGGTAGTGGCTATCTTCTACATTTATTAAAGTTGTTTCTATATCTTTGTGTACATTGTAGTCGACCCTGTGTCTTTTTGATCCCTCTATATCTTATTCCCTTCACCCCCTAGAGAAAAGGTGGGTTATTTTAAATCCATTCAATGCATTACCTGTATATTGGTCTCTAAATCCTATGGATATGGCCTTAAAAGAGTGAAACTTATCTATCTTCTAGGTCAATACTCCTCCTTCCTTTGTTTTATGGGCCTCCTTTACTTTTCTTCTCTCTTCCATTATTTTTGTTATATATTCATCATCATGGCCAAAGGTAGATGATCCCAACATAGATAAGGTTTCCCTATAAATTTGAGGCCTTTGAGATCCAGGGCTTAGAACGAAGCAAGTAATTATACAGTAATTCATCATACCAATACTCCTCTAGCAATACAATAGGAAATTGAAAACACAAAAAGATAAACCAACATAGAATGAAATTTAGTATCAAATTATGATGTGTTGGAGTAGGTGGGAAATTGGATTCCAAATAAAAGCACCACAAGAAATAACAACACCAAGTATATGCAAGATTTGGATATTGTAACATCACTTTTTCTAATCCCTAGATTTTGTAATGTAATTGAAAGGATGATAATGTCGGAGAACAAACATGGTTGTAGGGCCAAATTGGATTATGTAAATGTTAATGTTGGTTAATTATGAAAATGTTAAAGATAAGAATGAGGAAATATCTATACATATCCCAATGTTTTGGAAGGATAGGTTTCTTAGGAAGCCTGTGAAAGGGATTGGGAAGTCTTTGAAGCTTCCTAAATTTGATTCCCAAACCCTCATGATGTGTTGGTGGATCTACCAATTTCTCCATTAAATTATGAGGAATTGGGGAAAATGTACTAGATCCACCCAGGTAGGGGATGTGTACCTCACCCCAACCAATTTGAATTCACTTTTTGAGAAGGAAAACCTTAGAACTCTCTGCATGAAGCCAACACTTATGGGGAATGTTGGGAATCCAGAAGAGTTTAGAAGTGGAGGAGGTGTGTATTGGTAGTGATTAGATTAGAGAGACCCAAAATATATGGGTGTAACTTAAAACATTGAGAACCCTATGAACTGTAACCTATGTATGGAATTGGACTATAGAGTCCTAGTTTTATTAGATATTGTTGGGGAAACCATTGGGAGAATCCCTTTGCTTGAGTCAAGTGGCAGAGAGGAACTCTGCCATGTGATTGTGCTATGCACTAGAATCAATATAGAGGGAGGATTTCCAAGGGACAAGAGAGGCATAGAAGGGATTTATGTCTGTGATATGTAGGCCTCAAAGGCCATACTTGTTGTGAATTGAGTCCAGACTTGGATCTTGGGAGGTGACACGATTTTTCCTTTCCATTGAATGACATTCGCCTCCATATATCTACCATGTATTTTTACCTTTAAGGTAAACACCATGAGCTTGAAAATGGCCATCTATAACAAAATTGCAGTGTAGTTGTGCTTACAGTTGGGTGGAGAGGTAGTCCCATCCTCACTTTCTAGTATAATTAAGAAGAAAATATAAGTGTATTATCTCTTTTGAATAAGGAATTTAAATGTTGTCCAATGATTTTATTTAAGTAATATGCAGGAATTTTACCATGTAAGTTGTGAATTAGGTGTTGTTGAAATAATTATGCATGAACGATATGCTAAGTGACTAGTAAAGCTTGCCTAAATGTTGGAAGGAATACTTTCATGAAATGAATGTCTGGTAATGGAAGCCTTCCCTTTATGATAAATGAGAATATATGTGTTGTATGTTTATGAATTTAAGAGGTTAATCTTAGCCATGCTATATAGGAGATGGTTATATACCCACTAAATAAATCATTGGAAATCTTTGTGATGTATGTGTGCCATCTAACAAAAAGGACTGGTGGGTGGAGGTCTTGTTTGTCATGGAGATTTAGGTAAAAATACCCAATCTTCATGAGCCTAAACTATTTCCTTGTCATCCTATTTTATTTTTTGTCACAAAGGATTGGGATCTAAGTCACTTAGCACATCTATTCCCTGTGAAAATTCAGGAATGTCATCCCCTTTTGATACGAGGAGATATCAACATCTTGGGGATTATGGAAGATCCAACCTTAGCCCCTAGTCATATGGGATCGTAGAATCCAGTCACGAGGAGGAGCTTATCTATACATCAACCCTGGGAAGAATGTAGTAAATGGCATGTGGATAATTCTCTAATATGTCGAGGCCCAAGTGATAGATCATCACTTGGAAATCCTAAATTTTTATTTGTAGGAATAATCTATTAATGCTCTCAGAATACAGAAATATTGGATTATCATATCCTAAAAGGAATTGAAGGGTGACATCAACATGAAATTGTTATTTATGATGTGAAAATTCCACGTAATAAAAACATGTCACTTAGAACCAACCCTTGGTCCTGCCTTCGAAGCAAGTGGTGAGTGACATGTGGCATACAATTGTGTCACCATGTGTCAAGGGGACATATAATATGTGCCACATGTCAAGTGGTGATTGGTTTCTTGTGATCGACATGGATGCTGAGCTGACATATTAGCATATCAATGTATTATGATTTTTGGTAGGACCTCCTCGTAGATAATTTTGATATTATGATATCTCGATACAAACTCATCAATGTGAACACGAGGAATACATGCTAGCTAGCACCACATGGTAGTGTGTGATCAGTTATTAGAGCCGAAGTGAACATGGTTGACAATAGTTTGGTGCTCTTCACCACACTGTCCATGACGTGACAATTGGTATGAGAGTGAAAGTTTGTGAAAAGTGTAGATTTTCACCAATCGAGAGTTGGTTTCAAAAATAATTTTGGTGAAGATTAATCCATGTGAGATGAGGTCTCATTCTGAATACATGGGAGAGAGAAGTCGAATTCAATACTAGGGATGGGTTGAGTTACTTGCTCAAGTACTTGAGAAGTTTAAGAAATATGGTGACAAGCTTGAAAATATTGAAGATTCTTTTGATAAATTGGGTCGGATTGAGGAGAATATTGAGAATGTTACTTCAGCTATGGAAGTGTAGTCAGAGACAACTATAGTTTTAAGGAAAGTAGTCACGTAAAATTTGTTTGGCGCTTTAGTAAAGGTGAAGGTGAAAGAACCAAAATCATATGATGGTATGAGAAGTATGAAGATGGTTGGAAATTTATGTTGGGATGTAAAACAATACTTGGATCAAATGGGGGAGTGATTGGATGAGGTTAGGGTAAAGGCTGCTACCTCATTCTTAACAAGGAATACAAAGTTGTGGTGGGGAAGAAGGGAAAAGCAGGTTCCCTCATGTTATATGTTGTATGACATCACCCCATGGGGGAATTTGAATGAAGCATTATCTACTCAGTTTGTATTGTAGGATAAAACTTGCGATGTAAGAAGCAAGTTGAAAGTTTTAAGGTAGGCAGGTAGTGTATAGGATTATATTCGAGATTATTCAAGTTCGCTATAGGAGATTTTGGATATGGTTAAGAAGGACAGGTTGTTCAATTTCCTGATAGGTTTACAACCTTGGGCTTAGACAAAAGTGAGGTAGAATTTGAAAATTCATGAGGAAGTTATCATTGTAGCAAATAACCTTTATATCTCCATGCAATACGAAAATCAGAAGGGAAGGAGCATGGCGAGAAGAAGAAGAAGAAGTTAGAGATAGAGAGTGAAATATTCAAAAGAGGATGGACTAAAGCAGAGTGGATTTAAGAAGGAGATAAAGTATATTTCATGTTGGCTATGTGGAGAGGTTCACATGGTGAAGAACTTTCCATTGAAGCAGGAAATGGTAGCTATAAAACAAGCTGAGAAGAAAGGAAGAGTGGGGAAGAGTTCTCAAGCATATGTGGGAGTGATAGAGGTTTAGGATGAAACTTATTTAAAGGATTCCATTCCAAAAACTGATCCAAACATGTGTTATGAAACCAGCTCAAGAAAAGATAGAAAAGATAGATCAACGCCTTAGAATTCAGCCTCTTCGAGGGGGAAACCTCCTTTACATTACATAAATGAACAATTCTTGGATGATTCAAATGACAAAACCTCCTTTGTATATATAGGAGTCTAAGGAGTCACAATATATTCCAACCAACCTAACAATAATAATATAAAGGCACAAAAATAACAATAGAGGGATTCTATGGGGCACAGAATTAACAACATGGGGGTAATAGGGGCACAACAATATAAATAAGGGGTATAACTACAATAGTAATGGGGTAATCACTAGTATTATAGGGACCCAACATGCCCTTCTCCTTCAAAAAACTGTTGTCCTCAACACTTGAGTAGTTCTGGATACTTCTGCATAAAATTCTCATCCTCCCATGTGGAATCTTCAGCGGATAAGTTCTTCCACTTGATAAGATACTCTGAAATTGATCGATTTCGTAGCTGTCGAGTTCTTGTTTCTGTGACTGCTTCTGGTTCCAATATAATTTTTCCTTCCTCGTCAAGTTCTGGTAATATTGTTTGAACTAGGAGCTTGTCGCCTATAACCTTCTTTAAACATGAAACATGGAAAACTGGGTGCAATCGAGAAGCTGCAGGAAGCTCCAATTTATATGCCATAGTACCAATCTTTTGCAACACCTTGTACGGACCATAATACTTTGGTGATAATTTATTATCCTTCTTAGCTTGCTTTAGGGACATTTGCTTATATGGTTGTAGCCGTAGGAATACCCAATCACCTACATCAAAACTTCTTTCACTGCGATGTTGATCTACCTATTGTTTCATTCTATTTTGTGCCAACACGAGGTTATCCTTTAAGAGTTGGAGGACTTGTTGTTGATGTTCGATGTGATGTTCCATTGCTTGAACCTTAGAATTTTCTCTTAAATATGATGTGATGGATGGTGGTTGATACCCATAAAGTGCCATAAATGGGGTCATTTTTGTTGTTGTATGGAAGGAAGTGTTATACCACCATTCAGCCAGAGGCAACCATTTGACCCATTGTGTTTGTTTATCAGATACAAAGCAACAAAGATATCCTTCCAAACATTTGTTTACTATCTCAGTTTGCCCATCAGATTGAGGATGATAAGATGAGCTATGAGCTAACTAAGTACCAAGACAAGAAAATAATTCTGTCCAAAAATTTCCAGTGAAAATGGGATCTCTGTCACTTACAATAATCTTTGGGTTTCCATGTAGCTTTTGAATTGTTTCCATAAATGCAGTAGAAACTGTACTGGCTTTAAATGGATGTGATAATGCACAAAAGTGTGCATACTTGGTAAGTCTGTCAACTACCACCATGATGACACTCTTTCCCTCAGACTTGGGTAAACCTGTGATAAAATCCATTGAAACCTCCTCCCAACGTTGGCTTGGAATGGATAAAGGTTGTAATAGACCCGGTGTCTTAATTGTTTCAACTTTATTTTGTTGGCAAACCAAACATTCCGCCACAAACTTTTGAATATCTGATTTAAGGCCATCCCAAAAAAATTCCTTCTTAACCCTGTGGTAAGTTTTTAAAAATCCTGAGTGCCCTCCTAAGGGAGAAGTGTGCAATTCCATAAGAATCTTTTGTTTTAGCTGGGAATTCTTACAGAGGTATAAGCGATCTTTGTACCATAACGAATCATTTTGCCAGCTAAATGTATCAGATGTACTGGAATCTTGTTGTAGCTTTCGAATAAGTGCCCACACTTCTTCATCATTCTTCCATTCCTCCCTTGCTTCGTTTATCCAATCTGGTTGGATAATAGAAATGGCGCACAACAATGCTTCCACATCCTCATCCTTTCTTGAGAGTGCATCTGCCACCACATTTTGCTTCCCTTTTTTGTAGATGATTTCAAAGTCATAACCCAACATCTTTGTGACCCACTTTTGTTGCTCTTCAGAGGATAATCTTTGTTCTAAAAAGTATTTAAGGCTATCATGATCCGTTTTTACCTTGAAGTGTCTTCCCATTAGGTAGGGTCGCCATTTCTTAAGTGCATGGAGTATTGCCAACATTTCCTTCTCATAAATAGCTTTGCTTAAAAACTTTCCCTTGATTGGACGACTTTCAAAAGCAATGGGTCTTTCATCTTGCATTAGAACAACACCAATTCCATTTCCTGAAGCATCACATTCCACAATAAAGGTTTTTGTGAAGTCCGGTGTAGCTAAGACCGGTGCTTGGCACATTGCCTCTTTAAGATGTTCAAAGGCCTTTGTTGCTTCCGGAGTCCATGAAAATGCATCTTTCTTCAATAATGTTGTTAGAGGTGCTGCTATTCTCCCATAATTCTTAACAAATTGCGATAATACCCTGTCAACCCAAGAAATCATCGCAGATGCTTTATGGATGTGGGGATTTTCCATTCCTTAATGGCTTTAATTTTGCTAGGGTCTACCTTAACTCCTTCATGAGATACAATATGACCCAAATATTCCACCTCCTGGACTCCAAAGAAACATTTGGATCTTTTTGCATATAATTGTTTCTCCTCCAATAGTTGTAGCACCTTGTCAACATGTTCAACATGATCCTTCCAAGACTTGCTGTAGATTAGTATATCATCAAAAAATACTAACACAAATTTTCTAAGGAATGGTTTGAAAATTGAATTCATCAAACCTTGAAATGTTGAAGGTGCATTGGTAAGGCCAAAAGGCATGACCAAAAATTCATAATGACCCTCATGAGTTCTAAATGCCGTTTTCGGAATGTCTTCAATCTTCATTCTGATTTGATGATATCCCGAACGAAGATCCAACTTGGTGAAGTAAATTGATCCATGCAATTCATCCAGTAATTCATCAATGACAGGAATGGGGAACTTATCTTTAATAGTGAGCTTGTTGAGCTCCCTATAATCTGGACACATGCGCCATGATCCATCCTTCTTGTGCACCAATACTACTGGAGCAGAGAAAGAACTTTGACTTGGTTGAATTATACCAGGCTCTAACATTTCTGCAACCATACGTTCAATTTCACTTTTTTGGACATAGGGATATCTATACGGCCTGAATTTTTGGAGGAACACTTCCTGGAATCAAATGAATAGCATGATCATGATCACGCATAGGTGGGAGACCTTTGGGAGTCTCAAATACCTTGGAATGATTGTCCAGGACTTTTTGGAGATCTGGAGAAATAGATGATTCCAATGTGGAAACATCTAGCGAACATAATTGTGCAATTACACCTCTTTGCTCCTTTTTTAGAAGCTTTGTCATACCATTAGAGCTTATTATCTTTCCTGGTTTCCCTGCAATACCCCTTAATTCAACTTCCTTTCCTTCCACAGAAAATTTGATGAAAAGTTCTTGAAAATTAAAAGCTATTGTACCCAAGGATTGTAGCCATTGGACTCCTAGTACAAC
Source organism: Pinus tabuliformis (assembly GCA_031772625.1). Lineage (NCBI taxonomy): Eukaryota > Viridiplantae > Streptophyta > Pinopsida > Pinales > Pinaceae > Pinus > Pinus tabuliformis. Next base: position 542,446,985 of record CM062804.1, on the reverse strand, counting down.
ATCAGCACCTCCCATTGGAATGGAAAGCATGGGGCTAGTCAATACATATTCTCCCATGGATAGCTTGATATTATGGCACCTTCCAAAGCAATTTATTGTTCCTCCATTTGAAATCATCACTTGACACTCTGGTGCTGGATATAGGAAGCAATTCAATTCTTTTGCTACCCTACAATGAATAAAATTGTGGGTGCTTCCTGAATCAATCAACACTATTACCTTTTTCTTCTTGATTTGTCCTTCTATCTTGATGGTTTGAGGAGTGGTAATTCCCGCCAATGCATTACAAGATATGGTCGGATTTATTTGTTCTTCATCTAGGCTTTGTTCCTGGATTATATCTTCTTCTTTTGACCTTTCTTGCTCCTTTTCTTCTTCCTCTTCATAATCTATGTAGAATAATTTCTTCTCAGCACACTTATGACCTTTAGTGTATTTGCTATCACAACTGTAACAAAGCCCTTTTGCTCTTTTTTCTTCCAATTTTTGTGGTGTCAACCTTATAGGTTGTGGAAGACTAGGGGCAACAACACTTCCGTCTTTATAGTTGTGAGTGGTATGCTTCCTGGTTGCCATAATTTTGCTTTCCATTTTTCTTGCTAACCTGAATGCCTTCTCTAATGAATCAGGTTCCCAAAGGCGAACATCATGTTGGATATTATCCTTTAAAGACCCTATGAACACATCAATCCTATGCTCCTCTGGAATATCTTTTACCCTTATGTTCAATTTTTGGAACTCCTCAATGTGCTCCATTACTGAACCCTTTTGTTTGAGACTTATCAATTGGCTAAAAAAAGTGTTACTTTTTGTATCTTCATAATGTGCTATCAATTCTTCCGTAAAAATTGCCCAAGTGATAAATTTTTTACGAGAGCAAAGCCATTGATACCATACAAACTGATTTGGTTCCAAATATACAGTTGCCATACGTACCTTTTGTGTGTTTTGCACATTATTGAGATCGAAGAACTGCTCCATCTATAATATCCATGTGGCGGGATCCTTGCCATCAAACTTCCTCATATCGATTTTTGGAATATGGTGGGTCTTCAATCCAACATTAGAGTCTATGGAATCATGATTAACATTACCTTTGTTCACATCATGAGTTTCATTTACAACCTTTTCACCATTAGTAAGTATTTTTTGTAGAAAATTTGTCAAATCTGTCTTCAAATCTGCCATGTCTGTCTTCAAATCTGTCTTCAAATCTGCCATGTCTCTCTTCAAATCTGTCTTCGAATCATCCATCTTAGCTTCCATGCCCTTTATCTTAGATTCCACGCCATTTATCTTAGATTCCACGCCATTTATCTTAGCTTCTGTTAGCTTTTGTGAGCGTGACATTTGTTGCACTTGTTCTTGTAATTTTGATATATCATGTAGCATTTCTTCCTCTTCTTCATGAGTCATGCTAGAGATTTCAAGTTCCTTACTAGGTGTTTGTATTTTCTTTCCTCGGGGCATCAGTTACCGATAATAATGCTTTACTATGCCCTTTGAATTCCATTAAACCAAGCTTATGCAAAAATTTAAAAAACTACACACCTTTTCTTCACTTTGTAGAAGCCTGATATTGAATCTGATGTATCTCTGTAATTTCGGATCATCCAGTTCAGAAATTGTGATCTGTAGTAGCCTTCTACGTCCTCTTTCCAATGCCACAAGTCTGACCAAAATTGGATTCTCCAAGGAAGAGTTATGTGAAATCTCCCACAGTGACTTGCTTCTAGACTAGTTCAGTAGAGTGAACTTGTACGACGTGGCACGAGTCATTGTTTCAACCTTTGGATCTGAACCATGCACAAAAGAAACTACAGTCCGTCCTCTTTTTTTAACTTCTTACGAAATTTCAATCCAATCCCCAGAGAGAAAGTTATGACGATTTTCCCCAGGTCACCTGTTTTGAATGTAATTCGAGAGTCTGCAAAAAGACCAAATTCCTCAGATCATATCTCCCAAAATATGACGCGAAAAGCTCTGAAATTTGGACCCAAGGTTCAACACAATTTCTTCTCAAATATTTTTTTTTTGCGACTTCTGAAACGTCACAGAAAAAAAGTTATAGCGAAAATGCCACGATGACCTGTTTGGAGCAGCGAAACCCTAGAATCCAAAGCTCTGATACCAAATGTTATGAAACCAGCTCAAGAAAAGATAGAAAAGATAGATCAACGCCTTAGAATTTAGCCTCTTCGAGGGGGAAACCTCCTTTACATTACATAAATGAACAATTCTTGGATGATTCAAATGACAAAACCTCCTTTCTATATATAGGAGTCTAAGGAGTCACAATATAATCCAGCCGACCTAACAATAATAATATAAAACCACAAAAATAACAATAGAGGGATTATATGGGGCACATAATTAACAACATGGGGGTAATAGGGGCACAAAAATATAAATAAGGGGTATAACTACAATAGTAATGGGGTAATCACTAGTATTATAGGGACCCAACAACATGTCTAAGTTGAACTATGTGAAGATTGATGTGAGTAGGAGTCAGTTGATGGCTATGGTGGATATAAGGGTGACTCATAAATTTATGTGGGAGAATGTGGCTAGGACATTGGGCTTGTAGATTGTTCTAGTCTATGCATCTTTCAAAGCAGTGAATTCTCAGGGCATGAAATGTCTTGGAACACTTAGTGATGTTCCAGTATAGATTGTAAGTTGGAAGGGGATACTTGAATTCATGATTATCAGGATGGATGACTATGAGATTGTATTGGGAATATAGTTTATGGTTGAATAGAGTGTTGTGCCAGTACCACATTTGGGAAGATTATTCATTATTTTAGGAAAGGAACTAGTGGTTATTCCAATTGTTGGAGCCATCATAGATGGATGTAGGATGAAAAATATCTGTGTGGAGGTAGGAAAATCGAAGGGTGAGATTTGCGGGAGATTAGTTAATGTGGATCACATACTCATGCAACATTCAACGATGATGATTAACTTGGTAGATGTGATTTTAATGATATAAGAAAGACCATAGATGGTTGATGCCGAGACTTCCACGGATGAGTGCGAGAAGGTTGATGTTGAGACTTCTACATCTGATGATGGTAGAGATGTTGAGTACATAGATGATGTAGAGGATGTTTATGCTTGCACTTTGAGTTTGTGTGAAGAAATCGACTAAGATAACGGAGATTGCAGGATTAAAATTTTAGTTCAGGATGAGGTTTAGGTCGATGAACCGTGGAATATACTAACCAATAGAGAGTCTAAGGAGTTTAGTGGCACCATAGAGACAAATGGTTGGGTTTATGATCTAGAGTTGGAGAGGTTGATTGAGGAGAGTAATGGTAGGATTGGTTAATATCCCCCTTTGCTGGGATACATTGCAGATAAATATGGAGGGTTCATACTGGGCATAAGTGGAGCATTTCTAAGATAGAGTACATCTTCAATGGGGAGAGATGGATAATTTGGAGTGTGGAGTGGTAGTCCAAGAGGATACCCCACTTCATCTTCTTATCGAGCTCGTGGAGATGGGGTCACTATTAGTTCCTTAGGGTGGTAAGTCCAGAGTTGCAGGAGGTTCCATGCATGATACCTCATGATGATGAGTAGAAGTAAGATAAGAATGAGAACAATTGACATGAGGATGTGATGATGATTGTACATGTTCAAGTGCATGAGTTCTTGTGGAGTTGACACTATGATCAGATTATCTACCTAATTAGTCGATGAAATGAGGGGATCCAACATATAAAACTATCACCTGGATATTCATGGAGTTGCATGGGATGCATGTCAATAGACGAGATTCTTCCTATTGAGACAATGTGATGACGAGTTTGATTGGATGCAAAGGGTAGTCTTCTTACAGTCTTCGATGATGGATGGATTACCATAGAGGTTTGTTGTTGGGGATGAAAACATATTTAGAGTGGGGGAGGATGTAAGGCCCCTAGGGATGCACACCTGAGTCACCATAAGATGAGGCAAGCTAAGTCATGGGGTGGAATTACATTGAAACATTTGTGATGATAAAAGTAACAATTTTGGGTTTCACCGAGACATTGTCGCAATATGTGACAAGCTAATTAATTGAGTTGAGGTGAGGCAAATTTGTGCACAGTACGAGCTGAGATGTGGCCATAGTTGTGGTGCAAGAGATGGGCCAAGATGTGGCAAACAACCAAGAATGAGTGACCAAGTTTGAGTGGCTGAGATGGGCAACCAAGGCACACAAATAAGGCACACGATGAGTTAGTCTGAGTGGAATAAGTTAGAGTTAAGGTTTCATGTGAAAGTTGATTAACCAAGTAGTTGACTCAACCAAACCAATGGGTTGCTTAGAGTGATGCACCCCTTCGCATGCCCAACGACACATATAAGTAAATTGATGGAGAACTAAATGGTGACATCATTGCTTAGCATCTTAAGCAAGGCTTATCATATGATGTGAAGGAAAAGCATGATGTGTTTTATAGCTCACTATAACCAAGTGAGATAAACATTGGATGAAGACAAGTCTGTGGAGCTGAGTGTAGTGGTTTTCAAATGGGTTTGAGCTATGATAGATATTGTATGAGTTGTAGGACCATTATATCATGCGAGGAAGCCTTGGGGTGGTGGCATGATGTTGCTGGTTGTGTACAAAGTTACAATTCTGTCACATTGTGTGGGAAACCCCTAGGTTGTGGCATGGAAATGTTTGATAGTTGTATTTGGGAAGTAAGCGAAGGCTGAAAATGAAATTTTGTATCACAATGTAATATTGTATAATTTATGTGATTAAATGTGGTAACCATGAGATTGCCCTTACATTTGTGAAATATGGTGTACATATAGAATGATTCTGCTCTAAGTTTGATTAATGGTAGCATACTTTTGTTAAGTCAATGAATGATTAATACATTGTGAAGTAGAAATAAAGTGAAGTGATTATGAATTGTACTTGACTTAATATTTCATGTTAGTTCCGTAAACATAATATATTTAACTTGTGACATAAGTGCAAGTGCCAGAGGCGTAATATAGGTGTAAGTAGTTGTAAGTTGGTTAAACTATTATGATGAACCACGCCGCTGCTGAATGTCTAAAGGAATTGATGAACCTTAACTTGAGGGACTCTCTAAGGGTGTGACACCAACCTATCAGTGGATTGGTGGGCTAGGAACCAATCAAATATTGGAAGGCTCAAAAGTTTTGGACTATACCATATATCGAACCTATTAGATATTATAGCCTTGGGAGGTTTTAACCTTGTAAGCTTTAGAATTCACTAATATGGAGAGGCCCCATATGCCACATGGGCCCAAAATGTATACTGGTGTGGAGGTGCCACATATTAGCTATGTGGAAAATACAAATGATGGTGTGTCCCTTTAAAGGGGCATAACTTAGTTCTTGTAGCTCAAATTGAGATAAAATATATATTGTTGGAAATATATTAATGAGAGAAAGGTTACGGTGGTAAAAAAACTATGATTTGAGATGACGAAAGAGAGAATATTCATAGATAAACCCATATTCTTAATGTACCTTGAAGCTCGAGTCTAATTACATCCCGCAACCCTAATATGGTACTAGGGTTCTGAGTCTTTTATAGAGTGGTATCAGAGTAGTGTTCTATTGAAGCCTCAAAAATCGCTGTGACAACATAGGGGAGGACCACCCGGTCTGGACCTTAAAGCAGCTCCTTTTCTGTTTAGAATGGTGGTTCCGACTGGTTCAACTAGGTTACCTTCTCTCAATCTCCAATGGCTTTAAAATATGACTTTCATTCACTAATGGAGAAGAGACTGTTGATGAGGTAAATCCCCTCTACGGATAGAGGCGATCCCTACTAGCCCAGCAAGGGTCTAGCAACAATCGAACAATGCTGCTATGCATGTTCCTAATTACAATTAAACAAGAGGTAAAGAGCACCTACTTGGATTCCAGCGCTGTCGTTTGACGAAGAGATGTTGCCTTCGCTCCTTCGCTTTGGCTGGTCACAATCCTCCGCGATCTCCGCGAATAGATACCTGCACACACGAAGAGGAAACAAACGCAAGCGTGAAATCTAGTAAAAGCAACCATACATCAGTCAGAAAAGATGTAATTCACATTTAACCATTGCAAGTACAAATGAGAATGGAACAATAATAGCAGTCATCTATTATTAATCAGAATAGAGAAGAGTACAACCAAATGTTCTGACGTCGGTAACCTTCTCAGGAGGGGCCAGTCAGCATGTATCTCAAGCATTCACCTTTGAGGATGATTCTCCCAAGACAAACAACTCTCTCAAGCAACACAAAACAACCTTCCCTAAGCAATCAATCACTTCCACACCTAGCACACCAAATACCTATAGTAGCAGCAATCTGAGCACTATAAGCTCTATACAATCCAAGCTATGTCTAACTAGCTGCTCATGGTAATGGTGAAAGTATATGTAGGAGAAGGAGCCTCCTAAAAGGGTGGAAGGATGAGCTTATCTTCAAGGGAAGTGGTTGCAAAGGGTCGAACAGACATGCCAGAGAAGGGAGTCGACATTCACAAAGCTAACAACCAAGCCTGGAGTTATCTGGAAGGCTGGTTGTTTGAACAAATCCGCCCAAACTGGATCAGCGCGGATTATGAGGAAACTGACGCGATGTCTCCGCGTCCACATAACTAGGACAGTCATGTCAGCGCGGAAGAACACGGGAAAGGCGCGCTGGCGACCAGCGCGGAAAAGTGATGTCCTTCCGAGCTGGCAGCACGCGGGATACACTATGGAGCGCCAGTCATCGCGGGTATTTTTCAAACAGACGTGCTGATGAACAAAACTTTAGGAAAATGGGTTTTTTGGGCCAGTTCAGAAGGCATGAAGCTTAGTGATTGGCACAGCAGGGTGACTGACAGGAAGGCAGTGACAAATTACTGTGTAACAGATGCCCCCTAAAGCATGAAGACCGAGAGAGTGGGAGGGGTGAAATGCTTTACAACACACGCCGAACTGGAACATCACCAGGAAGGACCGAAATATCTCTGATAATCAAGTACATGCAGTCGAGGCATGGGCGCAGCCATCCAAAAGACATGCGAAAAGGTCTGTGGAATGGACGCAGCCACCCAGCTAAAGAGACCATAATAATGATAAGGTATGGTCGCAGCCATCCATGAAGACTCAGGTATGGGCGCAGCGATCCATCAATGAGTCATGTAATGATCATCTACAAAATCGCAACCTGGACCATAAACAGACAGGGATCCAGGGTCTTGCGCTCCGTCCCGATCCGAACAAAGTACAAGTTCAAGCATGTGAATACATGGGTTGAAGTCGAACATGCATGAACATCGTCTGATTACCAGTCAATGATGAAAACTGTTAACAGACGCGAGAGGTACCACCAATAATGATAATGGCCCTCAAGGTACTATAGGTACAATCCGCGGCATGTGAATCAATGAGCTGGTGTCGAACACCCACGGAATCATTCGATCAGAGGCCAATGATGTAAACCTCGCGTCGAACACGAAGAACCTGCCATTAGGGCATGCAGGCTCTAAGGCACCTGAAGGGAGTCTCTAAGTCACCTTCCCGGATAATGAGCTGAAGTCGACAGGAAGTGACCTTGATCGAAGGTGGGCCATAATGATTCCCACATCATCGACGCGAGACAGAGGAAAAAAAATGATTTGCGTGAGATAGAAGATGAGGTTGTATTATTGCAGAGGTCAACTTCTCTTGAACATATCGGCGGCACTGTAGCGGGTTTGGCAGTATTTGACATCAAATGAGCAGAGGGTATAGTAATGATGGCAATGAGCAGATGAGAGGTCGAATAAGATAACCCAAACCCACGGAGGCCAGTGAAAAACAAGATGAGATGATCCCACCCAGACACGAAGCAGAAGAGTGCCATGTTCAAGAGCGACATACTGCCGACACGACTATGATTACAGTTCCATTTTCCCCACCATTTCTGGCAGGTACCCCGGTTATTTTTGGATGACAAGCTTGACGGGGATAGCATATGCTCGAAGAGTGTCATTTTGACAATATCCGATGTCATCAAGTGTTTAACGAGCCCGACAAAGGAAAAACTCGGCGTCTTTTCTTGTTTAGAGAGCCTGAAAAGACAGCAGAAAAGAAGACTCCAGGGGGGTCCTTTTTCGTACAGTTGTGTCTCTCGAGCCCGAAAAAGTATAAAACAATGCTCGAAAGAACCGCCCGACCATTAGGATCGAGGAGTACTTTTCGTAAATAGTAACTTCGACCCGAAAAAGTAAAAAAGCGGTCAGAAGTACGTCGTTTTGGAGCCAATAACGAGTGCGAAACGACAAACACCCGGCAATCTTTTTAGTTTAAACGGTCGAAAAAAGAGCTTTAAAGGCGACTGCCTCTCATTTCTTTAACGAGTCAAGAGGGGGACTCGGAAATCTTTTCATCTTTAAACGGTCAGAAAAGAGCTGAAAGCAGACCTCCATTTTTATTCTCTTTAACGAGTCAAAAAGGGAAAAATACTCGGCAATCTTTTCACATTTTACGAGTCAGAAAAGAGCTTAAAGGTGACTCGTCCTAGAGGAACGAGTGGTATAAAGGATAGCAACTGGTTCCGGCAATGGTGGAACTGCTCAAAACATGTAATGGTCAAGAGGCTGGCTAATAAAACCACTCATCGCTGCGGTTCCTTAGGAAAGGATAAACAACCAAGTGAGAGCATATGATCGGCGAAAGAGATGGTAGCAATGGAATGAAACAACCAAGGTTCATCTAACAGAAATTAGCAGATAAAAGGCAATCACGAGATGTAAATCAGGTATGGGTTCATTTTTACACAAGCTTGAACCGTGGAGAACTTTGCTTGGATTCGGTTTCATGTTTACACAAGCTTGAAACGAAAAACTATGCTTGTTATAAGTTCGCATGCCCCCAGCATAATAATGCAAATCGAGGTACATGCCCCCAAAAGCTTCATTGCATTCGACAAAGTGGATGGAATGAAGGTTCACTTTCGAGATCTTGGAAAGACTCGACTGGGATTTTACGAGATCTTAATCAAAGACTCGATCTGAAAAGGGAGTTGTTTCATTTTTTTAATGAGGTTGACACAGTAAAAGAACTATCCTCATAACCCTTGTTTCATGTTTTAACGAGCTTGACACAAGATCAGGAACTATGCTCGAACACCTAGTTGCATTTTTTAAGGAGCTTGACACAGGAAAGCGAACTATGCTCCGACCAGACCCAGTTTCATTTTTTTAAGGAGCTTGACACCGGAAAAGAACTATGCTCCATCCAGACTTCATCATAATGAACAGGAAGTGAAGGCCCCCAAGAAAGTGGCTCCGGAGGGAAGGCCGACATCTTGGAAATCAGGACCTAATGCCCCGAGGACACTATGCACGATGGTGTTATCACTGGGTACGGGCACAGGGTAGGTGGCCACATAGTTGATTTGCGGCGAGGCAGATGCAACTTGTGGATGAAAGCCAGGAGGGAAGGACGAGTGCGCCGGAGGGGCTTGTGGACGAACGAACGATAATTGATCGAACGTCACGATTCTTCCATCGTGTGGAAAACAAACCACACGGAAAAGTGAAGAAACAAGGGCTCCCATGGCATACACATAATCACGACCAAGGAGAAGACTGAAGTCTAAAGAACCTTGGGTAACCGAGACGTCTATATAGACGGTCTTGCCTCCCAAAGTAATAGGAAACTTCGGGAGGATCCCTAATGGCTGACTCGTTCCTCCATCAAACGCGGTGAGATGCGGTGCGACAGGTACAAGCGATGGGGAACCCAAAGCTCGCCAAGTAGTAACGGGCATGAGACTAACCAATGCTCCTTCGTCTAACACAGTGCTGGGCAGCGCCTTATTGCAAGCATAGGCGGTGACCCAGAAAGGCACGTGGGATGGAAGGGGAGGGGTAGTCAAACGACTCCAATCAAAGGAAATGACTGAACTACTTGGTGGGGGAACCATATGGTTGCCCCCCTGCTCAGAAAGAACCGACTCTGAATCCTCGGGAGAGGTTGGGGTGGGAACACCATTATCAGGCTCCGGAGGATTTGCCGAGACGAGAAGAACATGAGAATTTTGCTCTTCCGAAATAGAGTGCTCGAGAGGGGGGGAACTCGAATCAACACTCTTTCCGACCAACGGCGGGTCTGGAACAGGCTGGGGACAGCCAGGTTCGGGAAGAGGAGCCTGGACAAGAGAGGAATCTGAAGCAATCTCTTTGTCAACAAGGGCGCGATCTACAGTTGTAGAAAGACGTTGATAACCGGCGGGAAATGGATTCGGAGGAGCAGCAAGACTTTCCAACACAGCAGAGGCTTTATCCATGAGGGGACAAAGGTGAAGGGGATGTTTGCCTTCACAAAGTCGACAGGGGATTCGAAACTTCCCTTTCTCCTTACCATTCCCAACTGATGAGGTAGCATCGCCATGATCATTAGTGGACGATGAAGGGCGGGCCGGATCGTGGGACCAAACTTCTAATACCCTGGGAATGCCAGGACAATCACGAAGCAGATGGTCCTCCCTGCATAATCGACAAGGAAACTTAACCTTCCGCGGAGGAGCAGAAGGTGACCCGACTTCAGGTGTACTGGAGTGGATAGCTGGACTTGAGAGGGGGACTGTGTCTGTAGGCTCTCCCTGAGGGGACTTCTTCTTCTTGGTCTTCCTCTTCTTCTTCTTAGCCACCTGGTTACTCACATCGAGAATTTCACCAGGCGAAGTACAAGAGGACGATGTAGAAGTAGGCGTCGAGGGGGAGAGATCCACCTTAGGATCAACATGATGTCGTTCAGGTGGAGGGACTGATGGACTAACAGCCGATACGGTAGGGACCAAAGAGGTTGAAAACAACCACACAGGCAACCCGACAGTTAACCCTGGTAGGGACAACGTCGCCATATACGAAGCACCAACATTCCCAAGAGGAGGGAATTGTCCTGGATTCCCATCAGATGGGGAACCTGGGTTAGTGAATCCCGGAAAAGTTGCCATAGCAAACGAAAACGAAACCTACTCAAGCTAACGCACACGAGATCTAATCAGGTGATGTTATCGTGGCCAAATTAATTTTAAGACACAAGAACCAAACTTGACCTTTTCATGTTTCAGGAGTCGAGAAAAGGACGAAAAGATGACTCCAGTCTCCTTCGAATGTTTAATGAGCACGAAGTGACAAGACGCTCACAGGCACCTTTTCGTTTAGGGAGTCCGAAAAGGATCAAAAGTGACTGCTCTGGAATTCTAGGTAGAGGGTGTGCCAAACTTTTCGCAAAACCACAGAATACTTTTTAGGGTACGGGTGGTCGATCTTCGTGAATGCTGTGTTCACTGCATTGCGAATCGTAGGGCGGCCGACTCGGCTTCCTATGGATAAAGGATAAAAGCCTAGTGGGGTCTCCCTATATACGCGACGGTACGTGGGAGCGCAGTCCGTGTTAGACCACTATCGAGTCACAGAAGGAGGAATCACCCAACCTAATGTGAAACAACAGTGACTATGTTTAAAGACGCCGGAACACGTCTCTAACCTAGACCTCTAGATATTTGCGTTTAGTTCCAATGCGTTTTTAGATTCATTTGGTTCATTTTACAGTTGATCTTGAGATTAAGTTTTGATTTCAAGCTCTATCGTATGTTCGCTCACAATTACCTAGATGCCATCTATATGCCAAAGAATTTCGTTTTTTTCGATGAATTCTAGCTACGAGAGGGCAAGGAATTTTTAACCAAACAAAACAAGTACAAGCAAACAAGCAACTTAATGCAACTAAAGCGAGGAAAGGAAATTTTTCTTTTTGAAGATGCAAATCAACGAAATGTTCTTTTCCTTTTCAATTTTTTAAAGCAAAGCTACTAGTTTGATTTCTTTTCAATGACACAAAGCATCTAAATGAATTTGGAGGAACCGGAACATCAAGTAAACTACTTAATGAAAGCACACAAAGTTCCCGAAACACTCAACCAAAGCTTCCAAATCAAAGGAAAACAAAGTTCCGCACGAGCTATATGATCTAAGCTCTTGCAAGACAAGCAAGGACTGCAAGCAAGGAGGAAGCGAAAAGAAACCACTCGGAAACACAATCCAAAACACTCCAACAATCACTGAACGAGTGCGAAAACAAATCTGAAATCAGCTGGTCAAACAAGCAAACAAGATTCCTACGGCAGGCTTGACACACACACGGCCTCTAGATGTCCTAGGGCTAGAGTGCGAGATCAATAGAGAAAAGCGAACACCCGAAGGACGAGAGCCACAACCAGTCAATTAGAGACTCAACACAATCCGGCAATTGCAAAAGTAATGATGGAAACACGAACCAAGCAGCGAAAGCAAAAGGGAAGGTATTTGCAAACTTAAGAACTGAGCAAAAACGGAACCCTATGGAACCAAGCTCCGCAATCAAGCAGTTCAGAGTTCAGACAATGAAAAACAAGTCATCAGACAGGTGGAGAGAAGAAGGGAAAGTCACAGCAAGAGGTTCAGGAGGCCAATTTGGTCAAAAATGAATTTTACAGGATCAGCGCGGGTAGCCTTCAGCAACTCGGCGCTGACAGGGGGAGGCCTGTAGCAACTTTGCGACGTCAGCGCGGAATGACAGGGATAAAGCGCGCTGTCTCAGAAAAACGAGGTCAGCGCGGAAAGAAAGCACACAGACGCGATGACAAAAACCACAAAGAAGCGGGGCCGCGATTCCAGCGCGGAAGGACACGAATAAAGCGCGCTGTCTCTGAAAACGAGGTCAGCGCGACTGTTAGACGTACAGGCGCGATGGGGAGAAAACCAAAGAACAGGGTCGCGATGCCAGCGCGGCTGTTCGGAATTAAAACGTGCTGAGAGCAAAAACAAGCAAAGCCAAAAATAAAAGCTCCCCAAACCAAAGGCAAGAGCCTTTTAACAATAAAAATGCTTCCCAGAAATACCCAGAAAGTTCATAAGCAAAGAGACAATCCCAAAAACTCGAAAAGAGATCAATCAAAGTCAAACACAAAAGTGGACTCAAGAGACAAAAAGGCTGATCCCCAGCGGAGTCGCCAAATTGTTGATGAGGTAAATCCCCTCTACGGATAGAGGCGGTCCCTACTAGCCCAGCAAGGGTCTAGCAACAATCGAATAATGCTGCTATGCATGTTCCTAATTACAATTAAACAAGAGGTATAGAGCACCTACTTGGATTCCAGCGCTGTTGTTTGACGAAGAGATGTTGCCTTCGCTCCTTCGCTTTGGCTGGTTACAATCCTCCGCGATCTCCGCGAATAGATACCTGCACACACGAAGAGGAAACAAACGCAAGCGCGAAATCTAGTAAAAGCAACCATACATCAGTCAGAAAAGATGTAATTCACATTTAACCATTGCAAGTACAAATGAGAATGGAACAATAATAGCAGTCATCTATTATTAATCAGAATAGAGAAGAGTACAACCAAATGTTCTGACGTCGGTAACCTTCTCAGGAGGGGCCAGTCAGCATGTATCTCAAGCATTCACCTTTGAGGATGATTCTCCCAAGACAAACAACTCTCTCAAGCAACACAAAACAACCTTCGCTAAGCAATCAATCACTTCCACACCTAGCACACCAAATACCTATAGTAGCAGCAATCTGAGCACTATAAGCTCTATACAATCCAAGCTATGTCTAACTAGCTGCTCATGGTAATGGTGAAAGTATATGTAGGAGAAGGAGCCTCCTAAAAGGGTGGAAGGATGAGCTTATCTTCAAGGGAAGTGGTTGCAAAGGGTCGAACAGACATGCCAGAGAAGGGAGTCGACATTCACAAAGCTAACAACCAAGCCTGGAGTTATCTGGAAGGCTGGTTGTTTGAACAAATCCGCCCAAACTGGATCAACGCGGATTATGAGGAAACTGACGCGATGTCGCTGCGTCCACATAACTAGGACAGTCATGTCAGCACGGAAGAACACGGGAAAGGCGCGTTGGCGACCAGCGCAGAAAAGTGATGTCCTTCCGAGCTGGCAGCGCGCGGGATACACTATGGAGCGCCAGTCATCGTGGGTATTTTTCAAACAGACGCGCTGATGAACAAAACTTTAGGAAAATGGGTTTTTTGGGCCAGTTCAGAAGGCATGAAGCTTAGTGATTGGCACAACAGGGTGACTGACAGGAAGGCAGTGACAAATTACTGTGTAACAGAGACATCAGATCAACACTCTTGCTGATTTGGTAAGAAAGTGATCCTTAAGCTGATATGGGGCTCAGCCAAGCCACAACTAAATTTTGCCTCTTTATGAAGAAGACTTATAAGAATATAAAATTAAGTCTAAATGCAAACTTATTCTATAATACAATTAAAAGGAACTAAATCCTAATCCTATCTCAATTAGGCAGATATATATCTAACCTAACTGAGAGAAAGATATTTAAATGATTGGGATTTAAATATGTCTGGCTTATAATGAATATCAAGCTAATGAAGTAGTTCAATTAACTGACATTATGAATACCAAAAAATATTCTATTAAGAGGCCTCTTAACTGAAATAATAAACCAACAACATTTAGGAAGAAGTTCACAAATTGATATTGATTGTTTAATTAGTTAATTCGAATAATTAAACAATAATATGAGGAAGTAGTTCACACCATATTACTATTTGTTAAACCAGTATTAAAAGACAGATTTATGAGTAAATAGTTACTCAGAAATCAGAATTCAACCCATAAGAGAAGAGATAAATAATAACATATGATTAAGACAAATTACTCATACCGACAAAAGTGCACAAGTATGAATAAAATGACACATTCTTACCATCATAAAATAGTAGTATTAGAAATACCAATTTATTGAATCCATTTCTCTGGCTCTGGTCTCCAATAGTCCTTTACATTGCTTGAATTCTGTTGTTATAACAAAAGCTGTAGAAGTGAAAACTCTGTCCACCACACATAATTCAGAATGCAAAAGAAAAATCCTCAATAATCCCCAGATCTGAGATTTTAACTCCTCCCACCTACAACTTTAAATCCCTATTACAGAAGTGCTTTTAGAATTCTAGAATTGCAGAGGAGAGAAGCCCCTATTACATTCTCCAATCTTGTATTTATAATATTTACAAAACAATTTAAAATATGTAAGTTTGTTGAAGAATAAATCCTCGCCATCAATTTTCATTGGCTCAAAATTCCATTATTATATTGCTAGAGTATTCTCATTGATTGAGATCTTTTTCTCCTAATCTCTTCAACCGTTTTACTGCAAAATCAAATCAAAACAAAATTAAAATGCAAAAAGTAAAATCACAATGCCAAATCTGGAATTAAAATCAATCTAATCAAATTCAATTAAATAAATAATTGAAAATGAAATATGAGCTTTCTATTGATGCCTGTGATGATTTAATTGTCCAAAGATATCATTAATGAATGGATTTTCATTCAGAAGAGGCTTGGGCAAATGAAAATGTAGAAAATAAAACTCAGAAAAATTAGTTTTATTCAAAAATTCAGAGCTTGATCTTCTATTGAATTTTAGACCCAATAAATGATCAAATATGTTAATGAAACCTTCTTAGAAATGTTCTCCATTATTTTATCTTTCCAATGACCTGTCCCAAGCCAAACTCCATTTATAAGCTTCTCGAATTAATATATTAAAGTTATTATTTAAATAAAAAATTAATTAAATTACAAAATTCAATTAATTAAAACATAATATAGTTATATTAATATTATAAATAAATTATAATCTAATATTATGATAAAAACATAATATACTATTTATATAATCTGTGAATTAATTTAAAACTTCAATCAACCCTACGTTACATGTGAAATGGGGAGTTTGATTAATATGGAAGATTGGGGTAATGGAGTGATAAGGAGTAGAGGGAGGTGAGGGTGACAGAGAGATAAGGTGTCAGGGTAATGTGAGGATGATGTCACGGAGGGATAAGGAGGATTGAATAAATTTTATGGAGGATTGAATAAATTTTATGATAAATATTTGAACCTTTGTATAAAATACAAAATTGCAATTGAAGTTCGGTTTTTTTAAACAAGCATGTAAAAATATTTTTAATATTTGCAATATGTGATATATCCCTATCGTAATATCATATCACAAAATTATTTTGGATCGTAATTTTTTTTTAGCAGTTTTAAAATCACAATTCTTGGAAGGAAGGAATTGATATGAAGTGGGGTCTACATGGAATTAATAATTCTACAAATTGGACTATAGTTATTTTGCTATTTTGAAAATCTTGTCTTGGCAATGTGCTTTAAAATAATAAATTGGAGTAAATTACCAAGATTTTGAAACACGTTCTCATCCGTTGTATGATTTAGATGGGTCATTTTGTAGGACTGTTAATGAAAAATGAAAAATTAATAAAAATTAATTAAAAGTCCATATTTACAATGATTGACTATTGAACTTAATTAGTTACAAAAATTGAAATATTATATATTTATTTACATTCTTAGTCCAGGCGAGATAATGATTAAACTTCAAAGTAGTGCCATTTACAAACTGGTTGACCAAATGAGGCGAAACAAGTATCGATGAAAAGCTTATGAAAGGTAGGATTAAAAAAAAACAATCAAAACATAAATCCAAAGAAAGAGAAAAATACAATTTTTTTAATGAAAAATATAAAAGTTGTTTTTCCAAAAATTAATGCAAAGGGTCCCCATTATTTGAAGTAATGGGGGTGTTGGGTTTTCTCTACAACAATGGTGACACACTGGGAAGAACCAGTAATCTCTTGTTAAAGATAACGAACTTTAATTTATCCAAAGGTTAAAAATAATGGAGTTTACGAAATCATTTAACAGTAAAATATTACCATAGGTCCCACATAAAATAGATTAAGCAATATGAGTCTGTTAAGATAAGTACTCAAAGAAGACTAGACTAAAAGTCATGAATCCAAATTTGGGAATTTTTTTTTTTTAACTACCTCATATAATAATAGAAGAAGGTAGAGATATGATACTTTGATAAAGCATATATCCATTTTATGATTGTCCATGACATCGCTTCGTTGCCAGCGGGCCTGAACAATACTCCGACGAAGTTGTCTTTTATGCCATACAAGCCTAGTTCCACTGTCAGTGAGCGTCCACAGCCCCGACATGTTTAATTGTATTTCACTTGCTTCCTCTTTAATCACTCTTTTGATAAGCACATTTGCAAGATTTTATTTTATAATGTATTTGAATGAAAGAAGTGGGATGGTAATAGAGATTTATGTTTAATGCACATAATACCTTCATAAGGTTTGCTCCAAATTCTTTCCCTGCAGCTATCAATTAGAGGCTTTTATGTGGAGGGGTGGGAAGGATTCATTGTGTTAAACTCAAATCAATTCTTTCCTTGAAAAAGTAAACTAAATCACCTAGAAAAGATGTGTGTTCCTCCATGAAAAATATTTAAAGCCAGATGATCTTACAGTTCCATAAGGATATGCCTTTAATGATAAATGAAATTCACTAAAATGGATAGAGTTAAGAGATTTCCCATGTATGCCAATCACCGTTAGGCAAGGAAAAATGTCTTTCATATAAATCATGGCAGAGTCACCAAAATGAAATCAAAACTGAAAGCAAAAGGAAAATAATTCTTAAACTAAAGTAAGAAAAGAAATCAACAAACCAAAATAAAATTGAAGAAAGCAAAAACTGAAAGAAAAATCCAAATTTAAAACATAAACTCCATCAACACTACTTATACAAATGTCTCAACAAAAGAGAGAAAAGAAAATAAACAAATTTACATTCCTTGCTATGTTGAGATTATTTATTTATTTATTTATTTTTAATCTGGTAGAGTTATAAAAAATGAGGTTCTTAAAAATGAAGACAGTTAAATAGCAGTGATGATGGATAATATGGTAAATGAAAAGTCTTTGTCTGCTGCAAACTTTTTGGTTTCGAAGAAAAACCTGCAAAAAACATCTTAACCATTTTCTAATAAAAGTAATGCTTAAGGAAACAATTAAAGGTTCAAATACTCCCCAATTTAACAAATTTGATGAGGATCATTATTGTTTCTTTCAAGAATCTCAAAGAAAACTAAACAAAAGAGAACGAACTTCAAAACTGATCTAGTAGAGGTGCAAAAGGTTCATGAAGACCTGTAAAAACAAAGCTCAAGATCAACAAAACTAAAAATGACACTGAAACTAGAAGTAAATAAATGAAACTAAATGAAATTGGGTACATGAAACTTACCATTGGAAAATTTCATTTAATCTTACTTAAGAGGTATCATCTTCTCAAATATTAGCTAAATTCTTCCTTTAAATAGAATTAAAAGTATGAAGAAGTTGAACTAACTGTAATTTTATAACTCCAATTTATTTATTTATTAAATCTATACTAAAGCGAGCAGTGAATTAATAAAGCAACGTTTCGTGTTCAAAGAATAGAAAATAAACCAAATCCATCAGAAAATAAAAATAAAGATATATTTCTTAATGAGTTACAACCATGAATGTTCTCATAATATTGTAAGTTTCATATCAACTCCATGATTTTCATAAATTGTTTAGAATTAAGACCAAATCCAAAATAATGAAATACATATGTGTATATGGAGAGGTTTTCAATTTTGTATATTAAATAAAGAGTGACATATCAAAACTTAAATATAAGAGAAATTAAAAATGATTTAACCATGTTGCAAATTTCTTATCAATTGCTTTATTACCATAATGGTTGCCCAAGAGTGCCTTAAAATCTTTTATACAACACGTCTTATCGAATTTTTCGCATCACAATTTTTTCTGCCATGTATAACTTCAAACTGCGAGATTCACCTCTGTCGATATGCGATTGAATGTTATATAATAGTTAAAAGTCATTGGAAGAGAGACATATATCGGAGTTTATCGCATAAGAGGATGCCTAGACAATATGTGATGCGATGCGATATAAGTGTTGCGATGACAAAGTTGCGATATAAGAATATGTAATAGAAAACTGCGAAGAAGCGATTGGAATATTGGAGAATAGTCATATCGGCGATCATAATTGTTAACAAAAGGAAATGATGATATTATTCTTGCGATAATAGGATTGCAATAGATGACGTGGGTCACTAGTGGGACCGGCTTTGAATTTTATAATAAATTGGCAATCAGAAGATTTTGAATACGGTGTGTAACCTCTTTGATATACCGATATGCGATGAAGAACAAATCGGATCGTTTAATTATATGCATCTAATTTCATATCAGATCCAGGACATTGAAACCTTTAAACATGTGCCTCAACTGAAATTGCGATTTATGCACGGACGCGATATTTGTCATAACTGGATTTAAATGTTGTATCGGGTCAGGGTTGTACCACAATATTGGTGAAGTCAACTATCAGAGATCAATTATTGGGGATATGCTCAATTGAAAACTTTTGATATGAGAAATGCGATATTAGATGTGGCATTATATGGGAACAAAAACTTCTTAAAGTATTCAATTAAAAAAATAAAGCAATCAAGTTAACTTTGTCTTTTAACAAAACCCCTTTTAATAGATATCAGATATATTAGATAAGATAATATGTTTATCAATATCTGAGAGTCCAAATACGTCTGGACTACATTCTTTAGTTTTTCTTTGGTGAACACAGTGATGTTGAGGGTATTTTATACTGCCATATTTTATGCTTTAACATTGTGCAGAAGCATGATGTTTTAAGTTGAGAACGAGCTCTGGCGATTTTTGAACCTGCTTCCCGCGCTCGCCTGATCCTGCTCCCCAGCCCTGCCTGGCAGGGCTGCTGCATACCTTGATCCCCTCTTTTGCTTTGGACTGTTCTGCTGGTCCCTGCTCGATCCCTCGTTGGGGCCCAGCCTCTGCTCTTTCCGCGCTGGTCTCCTCATCCTTTCTCCCGCTGGCCATTCACCTCTTGAATGGTCGGGCTCGCCCCCCCCCTCCAGACTCTGAGAACAATGAGAAACTTTTCGCCTCTCTTTTTCCTGAATCGGCTAATCCCAGACCCCGTCCCACAGTGACCAAGTTTATCAAAAAACTCGATGAAATCCCTGAGGTTAATCTTCCTCCATCCCTTCCAAGGAAGTCAGCAATAATACTCGCAGAAAGAGGGCCAGTAGGCCAGTTCACTAGTCTCTGACCCTCTCCGAGATCAGTCCAGAAATGGGTAGAGCGCAACTGGAGCGCGATGTTACAAGGGAAAATAGCCATCAGATTCTGTGGAAGAGGCTATTTCACATTCCTCTTTGAAACAAAAAAAGACAAGAACCTCATCTTCAGAAACGGCCCCTACTTCATGGATTCAAGAGGTCTTTACTTGAACAGATGGACTCCGGACTTTGATCTGGAAATGGACATCCCAAATGCAGTACCAGTTTGGGTCCGACTTCCTCATCTGCCGCTTCATTGTTGGGGAGAT
Organism: Pinus tabuliformis; assembly: GCA_031772625.1. Lineage (NCBI taxonomy): Eukaryota > Viridiplantae > Streptophyta > Pinopsida > Pinales > Pinaceae > Pinus > Pinus tabuliformis. The sequence continues at coordinate 542,426,633 of CM062804.1, read as the reverse complement.
GAATCAGTAAAGGCAATAGGGAACGCAGTAGGCAAATACATCGACAGATCTGAGCCAAGGGAGAACATGCATGCGTGCGCTAGGATTTGGGTGGAAGTAGACCTAGGGAAAGGTCTTCCGGAAGCTATCAAGATCAAGGTAGACCAATGGACACATATCCAGCAGCTGGACTACGAGCAGCTCCCCTTCAAATGCAAGGTATGCCATGAATATGGTCATTTCGCAAATAGATGTAGTAAGTCAAAAATAAATGAATCTACTGAAAACGAGGAAAACCCTGAGGGCACATGGGAACCAGTAAAAAGGAAAAAACCTTCCTCCACCCAAGGACCTAGCTCTAAACCCCCTCCGGAATCCCCCCCTTCCCCTCCCCCTGTCCCTCCCCCTCCCAGCTCAGCTTTCCCTTCATCCTCCAACCCCTTCGAATCTCTGTCCGTTGAAGAACCTTCTTCCCCTCCCTCCTCCCCCCGAGCAGCGACCTCTCCCTCCCTCGTGATCCCCCTTCCTTCTCCCCCTCCAACCATAGAGAGAATCCTCACCAGAAACAAATCGAAAGAAGCTAGCCAATCCACAGACCCCCCGAGAAAAGCAGGCCGAAAGTCAAACAAAGAGCTCAGAGATGAAACAACGGCAAAAGAGATGGCTACGGGAGCGCAACAACCAATGGAATCATATCTAGGCAAACTAAAAGAAAGCGAAGAAAAAGCAAAGGAGAGGAGTGGACCTCACCCAAAAATTGGTAAATAATGATCTTGGTCTCTTGGAATTGTAGGGGGATGGGCTCTTCCTTAAAAATAAAAGCAATCAGGGACTTATTAAAACAGGAGCAGCCAGACCTTCTCCTCATCCAGGATACCAAAATCTCTGAACAAGACTTTCAAAATCAAATCCAAAGCTTCAAAAACTTCATAGGAGTATCAACAGGCTCAGAAGGTGCTTCAGGAGGAATAGGAACAATATGGAACAAGAATAAATGGGATCACATCAATTTTCAATTTTGCAACTGGTGGGTAATAACAGATTTAAAAAACAAAGGATCTCAGGAAATTTACTCTATATACAACATATATGCCCCAAATCATTACAGGGACAAAGGTCGCTGCTGGGACACTATATCCTCAGATCTTCAGTCCGTGCAAAACAGGAATATAATTCTGGGAGGAGACTTGAATGTAATAAGAAACGTGGAAGAAAAGTTAGGAGGAAACTACCACGCAGACCCTTCAAGAGATTTGCTAGAATCTATAGTACAGACACACAATCTGATTGACATTCCCCTCTCCAACGGGAAATACACATGGAGTAACAAAAGAACTGGCTCCTACAATATTAAAGAGAGACTAGACAGATTTCTACTTCAGGAAAGAATCGCAGCAAGCTTCGAGTCTATCAAGAGCAAAATAATTCATGCTTCGGCCTCCGACCACAAACCTGTGGTATTAAATCTGGACAAAGGCAGAAACTTGGGGCCTCTCCCCTTTAAATATAACAAAACGTGGGATCTCAAAGAAGAATTTCGCACTCTCATCCAAAATCAGTGGGCCAAGGAAGTCTATGGATTGCCCTACTACATTTGGGAAACAAAATTAAAATCTCTAAGAGCAGTCATCAAACAGTGGGCAAAGGAAGAAGCAATTTTGGAAAATAAAAAAAAATCAGATTTGCTCACGAAGATGGAGCAGTGGAATCAGGAAAAAGAGAACATTCAATATACAAGTGAAGACTTAAATTATGAAAAAGAAATGTACAGGGAACTTTTTAGACAAAATAGAGTAGAGGAAGAGGACCAAAGACAGAAATCTCGATGTCTTTGGCTGAAAGCCGGAGACAAAAATACATCCTTTTTCCATAACAACATAAAGCTCAAGCGAGCTGGAAATCAGATAGACAAAATAGAGGTTGAGGGAAAAGAGATCAGTGACCAAGAAGAAATTAAAGAAGCAGCATATAACCATTTTAAATCTCTACTATCTGCTGCTCCTCGGCAAACGGACAACTCCGACTTTCTTAGTGCAGTAGAGAGCAAAATATCAGATTCTCAAAATAAAGAGTTGGACCAGGACATCTCAGAAGAGGAAATCCGATCAGCAACCTTCAGTATGCAGCAGGACAAGGCCCAGGGTCCGGATGGGTTCACGGTCGCCTTCTACAGAAATCATTGGGAAACAATAAAAAAAGACTTTGTGCGGATGGTAAATAATGTATTCAAAAATCACAAGATGGGAGAAAATACCAAGTCCTCTCACATAGCTCTCATTCCTAAGGAAGCGAATCCTCTCTCTTTTGACCAGTTCCGCCCCATATCCCTATGTAATGTATCTTACAAGATTGTCACCAAAATTCTAGCCAACAGGCTCAAAAAACTTCTTCCTCACTTAATCTCTGAGAACCAGGGAGGATTTGTCCCGAGCAGGCAAATCACAGACAATGTCATTCTGATCCAAGAAGCTATCCACAACAGCTTCAACAGAAGAGAAAGAGGAATGATAATCAAACTCGACATGGCAAATGCTTTTGATAGAGTCGACCATCCCTTTTTAATAGCAGTTCTAAAAAAATTCGGGATTTCAAAAAACTTCATAAGCATTATCAATGGGTGCATCTCCAACCCTTGGACCGCTCCCTTGATTAATGGTCGTCCCGGCAACTATTTTAGAAGCTCTAGGGGACTGAGACAAGGCTGTCCTCTCTCTCCCTTCTTATACATCATAATTGCAGAGACTTTGAGCATTCACTTAGAAAACCTCCGCAAGCAAAAAGAGATCACTGGAATACGCATAGAAAGAGGGACCAAAGAGATCAATCATTCGCTCTTTGTGGACGACACCCTCCTCATCGGGGGAGCTTCAAGCATAATGGCAAAAAGATTCAAGAAAGTGTTGGATGCATTTCTAGCAGCCTCAGGAGGGAAGTTGAACAATAGAAAATGCAAGATTTACACTTGGAATGTTCCTCTCCAAATCCGGCAAAGAATATCCTTGATACTGGACATTCCAGTGCAAAGGAACTGGAGTTTCTTCTCCTATCTAGGTCTGCCATTAGCTAAAGAAACAGTCAAGGCTAAGATTTGGGTCAAACACATAGAAAAGATGAGAGGCCTCCTGCAGAGTTGGGGAGTGTCTTGGCTAAACTTGGCAGGCAGATCGATTCTTATTAAGGCCATCCTCTTTGCTCTTCCAATTTATCAATATGCGGTCACTATGGCCCCGGCCAGCATCCACAAACATATGGAGCTTATCTTGCGAAGTTTCCTCTGGCAGGGAGGAAAACAGGAGATCAAGAAATTTAGCCTTGTCAAATGGGATCAGGTAACCTTACCATATGAAAAGGGAGGGCTATCCATCAAAATTCCGAGTATCTCCAATCGTGCTTTGGGTTTTAGGTTGATCTGGAGAATCCTTACTGACAAAGGATCGTGGTGGGTCGAGGTCATAAAAAGGAAATATCTCAGAGGCCCGAACTCTAATCTTCTTTCTGAACCAATAGCCGAAAGACCCTGCACCCCTGTGTGGAAACTCATTAAAAAAGTGCTTCCCCAATTCAGAGAAAACACATCTAAACTCCCTGGAAATGGTAAGGATATTAACATCTGGTCAGACAGAATTATGGGCTCTAAGCCGAGAAATCTTCTCCAAGCTCTCCGACCTCTGTAGATCTGGATGGATGAAAGAAATTTAACCACCTTGTTTGATATATCAATCTGGAATCATAACAATTGGCAAGACTGGAAGGACCTTCAGATCCCCAACGAACTTAGAGATCTCTGGTCCAATCTCAAGTCCTCTCTCTCTGGTTCTGCGCCCACTAATATAGGGGCTGAAGACAGGTATATCTGGGATCCCAGCGGAGGAAAATTCACGGTAAAAGAGGGGTACAAAGCATTACATGCCACTACTCAAACAACAAATTGGAACCTTTCCACAACTGTCTGGAAATCAGAGTGTCTCCCAAAGATCAAACTCTTCAATTGGACTCTTCTTAAAGGTAAGACCCTCACTGCTGAGAATCTAAGGAAAAGAGGAATTCTGGGCCCATCAATATGTTGCTTCTGTCGCGCTGAGGAGGAAAGCATTCAGCATATTTTCTTACTCTGTCCCTTTGCCCAAAGCTGCTGGAAGCAGGTTATCAGCCCCATGGAAATTGGTGAAACTTTTGATCAGATCTCCTCTCTTCAGAAAAATTGGGGGAAATGTTATCCCTTCTCCAAGAAAGGCAAACATAATATCAACAGATTGTGGAAATGCATCCTAGCCACCCTATGTTGGCAAATTTGGCTAGCCAGGAATAACTACGTCTTCAACAATAAAAAGCCCAATCCAGCCAGCATCCTGGCTAAAACAACAACCATCATCTCTGAAACAATAAGCACAAATCTCATCGCCCTCCTAGATCAGTCAAGCTGGCATAAAGAAGAGATGGATTGGTACAATAAATTCAGCCTCAGTTATACCAACAATTACCATTCCCAAACAAAAGCACACAAGAAAAGGATGCACTGGAAACTCAAAGGAACCAAGGAAGAAGTTAATCAGTGGATCTTAGAACAGAAGCGTCCTACTCTGCATTTCGATGGCGCTTCTAAGAACAACCCAGGGAAAGCTGGAGCAGGGGGTATCATAAAAGATCATCATGGCAAAACTATCGTAAATTATGAATGGGGTATGGGAAAAGTTTCTAACAACGTGGCCGAAGCGTATAGCCTCCTTCTAGGCACCACCCTTCTGAATAGGCTGGGAATCAAAAACCCAATCATCTTGGGGGACTCGGCCATCATTATAGCAGCCTTGGTCTTGGGAGCAGACTTTAATAAAGCAGCTCTTAGTAATATAAAGCTCAGGATACAGGATAATCTTAGAAATATGGGAGACACGATGTTCAAGCATGTTCTAAGAGATAACAACACCGAAGCGGAATTTTACGCCTCTAAGGCCACCAGCAGACAGAGTGGACAAATCAGAGAAAATGAGCACATCTACGTCAAAGCAATCCCATAGCAGACTAAGCTGTCCGCCAAATTCTTTGAATAGCAACATCAGTACGCTTCTGAAACCAAGTCACTTCAGTCATCATTCATATCTTGAATTTCTCTGCCTCAATCTTGACCAACTGACCTCAATCCGCCCCCTCGAGAAATGCGTTTCATCTTTCTCCCAGTCTGCACTCTGGCTCGCACTAGGGACCCGATCACACCAAGTTTCACATGATTTTCTCTCTCGGAAATCAGGTTTGTCTCCCTTCACAATCCTTTTAGACTGCATCACTGATTCTATGTTTGATTTAGAGCCTGCCCAAATCCATAAGCATATCCCGTACCACCTGCTTGCTCAGCCTCCCTTGATGTTTTATATATTCCTCTCCCCCCTCGCTCATCCCAGATCTCCTTCCCCCTCCCAGAAGCAAAGCAGAGGAGCAGTGTTTGGCTTTCCGCTCCCGGAAGTCCGCAGCAATAGTGGTAGACAGCAGCCCTGTTCCCCTAAGTTTCAAATCTTTTCCCTCCTTGCCCATCTCAGATCTTCACCTCCTCTTCAGCAGCAAAGGAAAGGAACAGTCCTTGGCATCCAGCCTCAGGAGTTTGGCAGCAACAGTGGTCGATTCCAGCACATTTCTCCAGCGAGATCGTCATTTGCAATCTTCAGAGGTATATTCAGCATTTCGCAGTTTTGGTTGTTTTATCATAACCAGTCCTCCTTTAATTTGGTTCTCTTCAGAGATTGGCCGATCTCTCCTAGCGCTGACACCCGCCTTCAACCCCTCTGCTCTCCCATTTCTCGTTCTCCTCTCTCTCTCTCAGAGCTCCTTCTCTTCGTTCCTCCTCTCTTAGCATCACCTCTGAGATGGCCTCAAATCCGGAAAATGATGAACATGCCGAGAATCCCTTGGACAGAGTAATCATGAACAGCTCTTGTACGCTCTGTAAGGCTCATTGTTTTATGATAGCTCGGTTTGTGAAACATTTCAACGAGCTCAAAGAAGATTTTCAGGCAGACAGTAGATCTAAGAGAAAGAAGTTGGAAAAACAGAAAGTGGAAATTGAAGAATTAAAGGAAAAATGTAAACACATGGAGGAAGCAATCGCCCACATCAAAATGCTCACTCAAAGTATGCAAGCAGAGAACTCTACCAGAGCCAGCGCAAAGCATGAACTGCAGTATGATGATTCGGTCAACCAGCATGAGTAATTTATCTAATGTCTTGTAAATTTTGTCTCTTAGCAGGCTTATATGTAAGGCAATATAGCCGTTTCCTTTTCAATCTGTATTTCAATTCAAGCAACAAGGAGCCAGGGTCTGCGAACCCATTTTGGAATTCTCCTTCTCCTCTTTCTCTTCTCTTCCCAGATGTAACAGGACTTGGTCCCAACAGTTTTTATAATATATGAGTATCCGATCGTGTTAAAAAAAAAAAAAGATAATATGTTTATCGAATTTTTTCGAATGATGACAATTATGCTATTAGAGTGCTTCAATATCTATTTTCTGATACTATTTTTAAACACCTGTTGGGGTTTTTAATGAATGAAAGCAAAATTAAAAATGCTCAAATTCTAATGAACAACCAATAATACTTCCCTGAATATGTTGCGGATTTGAAAAGGTATGGCTGCTTGATTATCTTAAGTCTCCATAATCAAGTCGATGAAGACCTGTAAAATAAACAGAACATAAATAAGAAATAACCTTTTGAAAAGTAAAAATAACAATAGATGACGATGAACATGTGAAAACATACCGGGAAGAAAATTGTTTGTAAATTTACCTTCTGAATCTTCAAATTCCCCCAAAATTTCTCTAAATTTACATATGTTCAACCTCACCTGCTAATTTAATCTAAAATGCTAAGTAATGAATTTTGAAATTGCTTCCACCTTTAATTTACATAGGAATACAAGAGTGATGAAAATGAGCTCCTTTTCATAAATACTTGTGAATCCAAAATTATCAAGCTGTAGCAAATTCTTGGAATTTCTTTATGTATGATCGTCGTGATGAATTTTTTCCAAAACAAGACAATGAAGTGCTTTCACAAATATGTATGATCTAAGAGCTTCTAATTTTTTAAGCTGCTTTCCGAAAATGAAAGGGGATGCCTAGAAAAAGTCAGATTCATTACTTTCTTTATTGAAAATATGAAATAATTAAATAAATGTAAACATAAAAGAAATCTAATCTAAATTAATCTATTCCTATTTTTAACTTAATGTAGGAAACATGACTAGGTATAGTCATACTTCCAATGTAACCATGTAAACATTTTAATTCCTGCATGTATGTAAAAATCAATTATTAGTAACAAAAATACAAATAAAATTAAACTAAAGAAAATAAATCTGAATTTAAAATGTATAGTTACTGTTAGTAGTTTATTTACAATTACCTTCTCTTGAAATTCCCTTTCCAATTGAATTTTAATTGGATCATAGAAACCTTGATGAATTTATATTAATGATTGGAAGGGATTCAAAAGAGGGGATGACAGGTCAGATTGTGAGAATGAGCTTTTAGATACAATGTCTTGCATAAATTTGTTAGTGTTATGTACAAGTGTTATTCTATTAACAATCTTCCGTGAAGGAAAACTTTCCAAATATTTTTCAAAGGGGTCTATGAAATATGGATGAAAATATTTTAAATACAGTTGAAGATTATTAATTGAATTAGATTGCTGGTCATATTGTGAAAATACATTCTTTTGTTGACACTGCCTTTGAGAAGGTAGAAGTGATCGATAAGAAATGAACATCAGTTGAAATTAGAAGAGAAATAGCTCTTGATGTTCACGATTAGAATCTGAAACTTCATTTTCCTATTCATACAACACATCAATTGAGTGCTCAACACTGAGCTTCTCAATATGTCAGCACAAATTATCTAAAAATAAAAAATTAAAAACAAAAAAAATATGAATTTAAACAACATAAGGGAAGGAAAAATAATAAAATCAAATCATAGTTACACTAGTGTTACATAACAATTGGGAATGATTTGAAACAATTTTCTTTTCACAAGAATTGGCCAGAATAATAGATTTCAAATGATTTCTAGTACCAACTTGTGAATTAGAAAGAGAATCATGACTATGAATAGGAATAATATCTTGATCGTCATATAAATCATAGATTGGAATGTTTTCTCGAACGCTGAAATCATGAGTATGATTAATTATTTAAAAATGAGAGCTATTTGAAACAATTTCTGAATTAGAGTGTTCTTCATTTTTACATTTGATTAGGCTTTTATCACGAGGATTCAATAGTGAAGTAGACAATTCAATGTCCTCAATGTTAAAGTAACTATCATAAATGACCTCACAACATTCATTAGAATACCCTTCAATCTTATCCAATGTATCAAAATAAGAAGAAATATAAAGCACATGTTCATTAATGCCAGAAGAATGATCAATACTTAATTCTCTATCTTGATAAAAACTAATTGGCAATTCATTAAGATCAACCTCTCTGTTTTCTGAAATATCATTAATATTAAGAGGGGATAAATTGCCATCAGAAAAAATATCAGGATAAAGGGAAAAATGAGAATCAGAAGCAATGGATTTAAAAGTGTCTCTATTTAAGAATTCTTGTGCTTTCTGCTCATTGTAAATTTCAGATTTGAGATCATTTATTTGTGTACTTGTGCTTTCTTGAAGAATGTTGCTTTGTTGCTATGAATTTGGCATTTGCTCATCGTAAAAGAATTCAGAAATTTGTACAACAAATTACGTGTTATTGGAAACTTCGACTGCTGCTTGTACTTGCTGATTTATGTTTTGATTTTCTAAATTTAACACATTCATTTTCAGATTTCAAAGCCATATTTTCTTTACAATTATTACTAATATCTTCTTGAATTTGAGTAGTAAAATTTTCCAAGCTTTGTGATTAAGATTCACTGACATGTGAAAGTAAATTTTGATCAATATCAATACTATAAGAATTGTGCACTAAATGAAGAAATTGAGCGTACATAATAGAGGCCATTTCATCATCATTTGTTTTCATCTTCATATTGGAATTCTCAATTGCGTTAATGTAATTGGAAGGAATTTGAACAAAGCTTGAAATAATCTCACATGGATTATGAATGGGAGGAAGAGAGAAAATATGTTCATAGCAATCTAATAATTCCTCTTTCGTAGGTTTGTTTTCAATTTTAAATTTCAAACAATTTAAATAAAACCTGATGGTAAAATCAAATAAAGATTCATTTTTGAATCTTTGTAAATCTTCAAAATCGTCACATACCTATTCGTAGTTATAGCCATCAAATTTACAAAGGAACATTGTTACAAATTGATCATAACTGTGAATTGAAGCAACTGGAAGCAATTGACACTAGCATCTGGCTTTATCCAAGAATGTAAGAGTAAAATTCTACATAAAGTATATTCATCAATTCTTTGAAAAGTATAATTTGAATTTTTTTGAATGAATTGTAAAGCATGATTAAAAGCAGAAGAATTTTTCTTACCATTAAACTTTACCTGAGACGGGAGTCTTACCACTTCAGGTGGAGTATTGGAAGATACACATCCAAAAATACAACTCCAAATTGGAAGTTTAAGAGGAGCCATTGTGATTAAAAAAATGTTAGAATACAAAGAATCCAATACACAATAAGTTTCAGGCCCTCCTTCCAGTGCAAAAATGTTGAAGCCTCGAAAATCGCTGTGACAACATGGGGGAAGACCACATGGTCCATACCTTAAAGCAACTCTTTTTCCATTTGGAATGGTGGTTCTGACTGGTTCAACTAGGTCTAGTTATCTTCTCTCAATCTCCACTGGATTTAAAATATGACTTTCATTCATCAATGGAGAAGAGACATTAGATCATTCTTCTTGCTGATCAGGCAAGAAAGTGATCCTTAAGATGATCTGGGGCTCAACCAAGCCACAACTAAAGTTTGCCTCTTTATGAAAAGGACTTATAAGAATGTAAAATTAAATCTAAATGCAAACTTATTTTATAATGTAAGCGAAAAGAACTAAATCTTAATCCTATCTCAATTAGGCAGATATAGATCTAACCCAACTGAGAGCAAGATATTTAAATAATTGAGATTTAAATATGTCTGGCTTATAATGAATATCAAGCTAACGAAGTAGTTCAATTAACTGACATTATGAATACCAAAACATATTCTATTTAGAGACTTCTTAACTGAAATAATAAACCAACAACATTTAGGAATAAGTTCACAAAATGATATTGATTGTTTAATCAATTAATTCGAATAATTAAACAATAATATGAGGAAATAGTTCACGCCATATCACTATTTGTTAAACTAGTATTAAAAGACAGATTTATGAGTAAATAGTTACTTAGAAATCAGAATTCAACCCATAAGAGCAGAGATAAATAATAACATATGATTGAGACAAATTACTCATACCGATAAAAGTGCACAAATATGAATAAAATGACACATTCCTGCTATCATAAAATGAAACTAGTATTTAAAACAATAGTGTTAGAAATACCAATTTATTGAATCCATTTATCTGGCTTTGGTCTCCAACAGTCCTTTACATTGCTTGAATTTCTGTTGTTACAACAAGAGCTGTAGAAGTGCAAACTCTGCCCATCACACATAATTCAGAATGCAAAAGAAAAATTCTCAATAATCCCCAGATCCGAGATTTTCACTCTTCCCACCTACAAATCTAAATCCCTATTACAGAAGTGCTTTTAGAATTCCAGAATTGTAGAAGAGAGAAGCCCCTCTTACATTCTACAATCTGGTATTTATAATATTTACAAAAGAATTTAGAATAGGAAAGTTTGTTGAAGAATAAATCCTCTCCATCAATTTTCATTGGCTCAAAATTCCATTCTTCTATTGCTGGAGCATTCTCATTGATTGAGATCTTGTTCTCCTCATCTCTTTAACTATTTTCCTGCAAAATCAAATCAAAACAAAATTAAAATGCAAAAATAAAATCACAATGCCAAATCTAGAATTAAAATCAATCTAATCAAACTCAATTAAATAAATAATTGAAAAGGAAATCTGAGCTTTCTATTGATGTTTGTGATGATTTAATTGGAAAATGATATCATTGATGAATGAATTTGCATTTAGAAGAGGATTGGGCAAATGAAAATGCAGAAAATAAAACTCAGAAAAATTAGTTTTATTTAAAAATTCGGAGCTTGATCTTCTGCTGAATTTTAGAACCAATAAATTATCTAATCTGTTAATGAAACCTTTTCATTTGGCCAAGTAAAACTCCATTTATGAACTTCTTAAGTTGGTATATTAAAATTGCCAGAATTCTGGAAATTCTGATACTTAAACTAAAAATCTAAAATTTTAATCCTAAATTAGATTAAAGTTATTATTTAATTAATATTAATTTAATGAAAAATTTAATTAAACTACAAAATTGATTTATTTATTAACAAAATTCAATTAATTAAATAAATTAAAAATACAATTATATTTTATTAATATTATAAACGAATTATATTAAAATTATAATATACTATTTATATAATTTAAGAATTAATTTAAAACTTCGATCAACCCTAAGTTACATGTGAAATGGGGAGTTTGATTCATTTGGAAGATTGGGGTAATGGAGTGATAAGGTGGGAGTGATAAGGAGTGGAGGGAGGTGAGAGTGATGGAGAGTGTGAGGGTAATGTGAGGATGACATGGAGGGATAAGATTTTATGTTAAAGATTTTAATTCTCGCAGAAAACCAAATCGCAATTGGAGTTCGGTATTTGTAAAATAAATATATAAAAATATTTTTAATATTTGTGATATGTGATTCACGAGGTATCACAATTATAATATCACATCACATAATTATTTCGGATTGCAGTTTTAAAATCGAAATTTTTGGAAGGAAAGAAGTGATATGAAGTGGTGTCCACATGGAATTAATAATCTTACAAATTGGACTATCGCCATTTTGCAATTTTGAGAATCTAGTTTTGGTAATTTGTTTTAAAATAATAAATTGGAGTAAATTACCAAGATTCCGAAACACGTTTTCATCCGTTGTATGATTTAGTTGGGTCATTTTGTAGGATCGTTAGTGAAAATATGAAAAATTAATAAAAGTTAATTAAAAGTCAATATTTATAATGAATGACTATTTAACTTAATTAGTTACAAAAAATGAAATATTATATATTTATTTACAATTTTAGTCCAGGCGAGAAAATGATCAAACTTCAAAGTAGTGCCATTTACAAACCGGTTGACCAAATGAGGCGAAACAAGTATCGATGGAAAGCTTATGAAAAGTCGGATTCAAAGAAATAATCAAAACATAAATCCGAAGAAAGTAAAAAATAAAAAAATTCTTAATGAAAATTATAAAAGGTGTTTTGCCAAAAATTAATGGAAAGGGTCCCCATTATTTGAAGTAAAGGGGGGGTGTTGGGTTTTCCCTACAACATGTTCAAACATTTGACCTAAATGGGCTAGATCTATAATAAGAAAGTAGAGAGATATCAAAGCCAAAGGTTTCGACACTAGGTTAGGAGGGTCAGGGATACACCATAGAGATAAATTTTGAAGGTCCACTTTAGAGAGATATCAAAGCTAAGGTTTGGCACTTAGCTGGATGGGCCTTCGAATTATAAAATTATATGAGATGAATTTGGAGCTTTATTGTAGAGTGATATTAAAGCTAAGGTTTATCTCTAAAGTCGAAAGGAATTAGGAAAAGTAAACTCATCAGAAGTTGTGGAAGACTAGGCTTGGAGGGCCAGAGATTTACCACAAGGATGAAATTAGTACTTTAATACAAAGTAGTATTAGAGTGGCCTCCAAAGGCACTAGTATTCTATAGAGTGGTATCTTCAACTAATCCACTGTGAAGTGGTTAAAGAAAAGGTTCAATCCTAAATTTGGATGGGTCGGGAAGATAAATTACAAAAGTAGAGTTTCCAAAGTAATATAAGAAAGGTTATAGAGCTGGTAATACAATAGTAATATTATACCACATGGAATTAGGATCAATGGGTACAATAGAGTGGTTGTATAGACCCAAGCCTGTGATATGTAGATAATGGCTTGAGACAAGAGAAGAAAATATTTATGAAGGGATTGAGGTAGGATTATTGGAGATTCACCAAAAGAATGGATCCAATAGAATGTTGATTACCAAGGTTGTGAAAGAGGACACAATCATGATGATCTCTAGACATCCCTTGAATTACTTAATAAATGATAGCTACAAAGCACATGACCAAGTGATACAACCATTATTATGAGGGGCTGAATAGATAAATTGCATATGCATTGATAATAATGATAATATGGTAAGGCACTGAATAGATAGAATGCAAATGCTTTGATAGGCATGAAGACAATGAGATGTTAAATGCATATAGATATTCCATGGCACATGTAAATAATGATTGAGCACAAATTTGATATACTTGTGGATCCAAAGTATCCTACTATCATAAGATGATTAGGATAACTAAGCATGTGATAATGATGAACATGTCACCAGGAAATAGGTCGATTGTATGGCTAGAGAAGCTAATGAGGATGTTGCATAAGAGTCTTGTGGGGACATGGCTAAAGATAATAAATTATGATCAAGAGGTTGGAGAAGAGGAGTGTAAGGACCCTCCCTCAGACACCAGATGATCAGGTAGCATCCAATAACTACTAACAAACATGTAGGTATGTTATAGTATGTTAAAAATATTGAGAGGAAAGTATGTAAAAATTTCCTTAATAAAAAATTAATAGCAGCATGACAAGTAAATCAAGGGATGAATTTGATTAGGCTCTAGGTGATGTCGATGGTTGCTCGATCATTCCAAAAATAATTGGAATAAATGAATTCTCTGTTGCTTGTTGTCATATGAGAGAGGGTAACATGTTGTAATAATGAGACATGTAATTAAATGATTGTAAAGTCTCGTAAGGAGTTTTTTTCTTTTTTTAAATTTCAAGAATGTATAAGGATAATAAGAAAGATGTAGGTAGTGCACAAGCATGATAATGTGCATGATTGAGACATTGTTTGAATGCATCATTTAATGCATAATGTAAATTCATGTTCATGATTTTTGCATCTGAAATAGATTCGTAAGTTTCAGATTTTAGATTTCTGAGATTGGTAGCTTGTTTTAATGAATTTTCTGGATATATCCCATCCACATTGACTTGAAGATCAACATTTCGAACCTACAACTAAGGTTCATCTTCAGTTTTATCTTGATGATGAACCATAGTTTCCATTTCAAAATGTAGATCTTCAAGTCAACATGGATGGGATATATTCTGAAAATTCATTACAACAAGATTGGTAAGTATCTAAAATTATTAGAGTTGGTACAAACTCATGAAACTAAGATTATCTCATGGCTACTGGACATTGCAACCAAAAAATTTTTCTTTTTGATGTTAGCATATGTAACAGACTATTAGAAAGTTTTGATTGAGGATACAAAGCTACAAAATATTAAGATGATGACTAAATTTATTATGTACAATAGTGTGTTTAACCCAAAGGGAGATGACTAACCTAGTTGAAAATAATTTCTTAGAGAAAAGAGTAGTGTTATGAAATTCAAGTTGTGCAAAGAAAATTAAAAAGGGAGAACCATTTGCTTTCTTCCTACTGATATTTTTTTGAGAATGAAAATATTAGAATAATTTTTTTTTAAAGGCTTGAGAATGCTTGCATAATTAATATCAAAAGGGATAATGATCTTGGCATACTCAATATCGAAACAACTTCTATGCATGAGAGTGCAAGGGGAGGGACCTGTGGGCTATTATAAGGAGAAGTTTGGTTATTATGCCCTTATATTGAAAGAGGCTAAATGGTGAAGTAACTTCAGCTTGATCATGTTAATTTATTGCCTATATCTTCTAAATTACAACTGAATGATTGCACATGTAAACAAATTAAATTGAATTGTTGATTTAGAAGTGTTGAAGTATACATGCAGATTAATTTGGCTAATAGTTGATGTGTGAATGAAATTGTACGTTAGGGGAGGATGCATATTGTTCTTAATAAATTGATGTAAAAAATATCCCTTATTGGAAATGGGACTTGAGGCAAGGAAGCACCTCCAACCATGAAAAGATCCTTGAAGAAATTTCCAGTTGAACATGCATAGTAATGATAGCCATGAAAGTACACAAATCATCTCACTACAATAATAGGTAATTTTAAGGAATGGGTAAATCCTTAATTATATGAATAAATCCACATGAGTTATGAATTCCAAATAAGGGTATGATTAAGGAAAATATTCCAACACATAATTGATAAAAATATTAGAAATTTGTATGAGAATTCCTGATGGATAACAATCAGATAGGTGAGTATTACACTCACTAGTTAAGTAAAGCACAAGATGGATTATGCAATGAATAATGTGGGCGTGTGAAAATTTTAAAGCTCATGAGATGTGAATGTGACTCTAAAAAGGGGATGGTTGAGACTCCCTTGAGTCACAACAACTTGAGTGGGATTGTGATGTAACCATATTTGACTAGGGAGGTTAGTGAAGAAGCCTTCAACTTAGTCTGGTGCCTGAAAGAAATTTTGAAACATTGGTTTAACTAAGGCATGAAAATCACTTGAAAAAATAGAGGTTCTGAGGGAATACACCTGTTTGTTGATAAGTTTTATAGGAATATCAAAAGTTTGAAAGTAACCAAATTGGGAAGAAAATAACATTGTTGAAGTAGTGGAAAGAAGAAAGAACATGAATAATGATGATGATATGAAGGAGAAAGGGAGATTGTGCAAAAAAAAGGTAACAATCCATAAAGTACTATAATGAAAAAAAAACAGTTGAAATATTACAATGTTGTTGAAGATAACACTTGAGAGGGTATGTGTTGTTGGGAAAAGTATCCAATACGAAATGACCCTATCCCACTCTAAGGGTGATAGTACCTCAGCAACAACCGAATGCAAAGCTATTTGAGATTACTTCTTTATGAGATGTAAGAGAGGGGAGAAAGAGATCCACTAACCGTTGTCTTCCGCTAATGATTGATCCAATCTTCTCTCTTTGCTGCTTGCTCCCAGCGCCTTGCTCTTTCACTGGCCCAGCTACACCAAGATCCTGCAAAATGACAAGAGAGGGAAACTACAAGAAGCATACATTCATAATTGATTCAAGGATTAGAATAAATCAAATATACAAGTATCAATACGCCATTGAGACACATGCATATAGAAGAATCTCAAATGCTTTATTAATGGAAGAAGTAAAGTTCTGAGAGTGTTACAACCATAAGAGGCCCAATCCAGCAACACCTCCCAGCAGAAAGAAATCTCCTCTTCACCTCCTTCAAGCAAATCACCCAATAGTTCTATACTCAAACCAACAGCACTTCCTTACATTCACAAGATTCTAGCCTCCCTAGACCTCATGAGAGAGCTCTATATATAGGAGTTTTGGAGAAAGGATGAGTCAGCTTGAGGCTGGCATGAAGCTGACTAGTGTCCTCTCCCACTTCAGTTATTCTTCAGTTCTTGAGTCCACTTGGAGGTTCTTGCTTCCACTTAGAGATCTAGATCCTCTTACTCATCACAAGGCGAATTCCCTGATCCAAGTGTCATTTTGGAAGCTTCCTGGGCATTGACACCTTGATGAATGACTGTGCCACTTGGCCAATCTCGCCCAGCGTAGGTAGCCTTCATTAGAGTTGACATTCAGCGCAGGTACAGAGTGGAGCAGTTGACATTCAGCGCATATGCTCAGTGGAGCAGTTGACATGATCCAGAATTTTCTTGTTTTTGAGTGTTTTCAGGTGGAGAACTGATATTTAGTGCTGTGGTTTGCTGACCTTGTTCCTCTAGGGGTAGGAACAACATGTTTAGGGAATTTGGATCCCTTAGATTATTGACATTTCATGCTTCATGCTGTAAGGCACAAAAATGTCTATAACAGTATGCACATCGAGGAAGATGTTCCTTTAAGGAATAGGGTAATGTAACATCAATTTTTCTAATCCTCGGATTTTGTAATGCAATAAAAAGGATGATAATGTCAAAGAAACAACATGGTTATAGGGATAAACTAGTTAATGTAAATGTTAACGTTGGTTAATTATGAAAATGATAAAGTTGAGGATGAGGACATGCCTATCCCATTTTTTAATGTCTAGGAAGGTGTTGACGCTGTGATCAATACCCTCCAAATTTTTCTCACACTTGAATTTCAGGGCCTAGTAAGGATCTAACAATCTATCTCCTATGGTCATTCATTGTCAATTGATGTTTTTTTTAAGTGTTCAAGTCCTCTTCTCAAACTCTAAGTGTCTAATTCACTTGCTTGCACATGCCCAATCCTTGGTGAACTTGTAAGCGAACTTCCTTTATGAAAGCTCAAATATGCATAGCACAATCCATCAAGATGATGCCTATACAATGTTAAAATCATGTTGACAGTCAGTGCACATTTTAATTGGTGGTCTCCATCACTTTGTTTGCATTTGTACTTCTATTTTGGTGAATTTTCCCAATAATTTCTTTTTCGCATTGTCACTTTCACAAGTGTTGCTTTTACATTAAATACTATCACTTTTTCTTTATTTCACTTTAATAAGTTTCATTTTCATGTCATCCTCGCTCTAGCATGTGTCACATTCAATGTCATTCACATTTTTCAAGTGTCGTCTTCATGTTTTCTTACTTTTGCAGGTGTCGCCTTTTGTTGTTTTCACTCCTGCATGTGTCGCACCTTCACGCATCACTAGAGTTAGTTCTAGCTCACTCTTATACATGATATGGTATTTCATATCATGAGAATATTCATTAGACACATTCTTACAGTTGACTACACCTTTTGGTAATAACTTAAACTTTTGTCGCAACTTGTGTTCTAAGTATTGTAATGTATCATTTCAACTGTCGCACATAGAAATAAGTGTCGCTTTGCTATCATTTCAAGGTGTGATTTCTATTCATGAGTCTTGTGCATTATCCTGGCTTGTATTTATGGAATTCATGTGTTTGATCCATGTTCGAGTCATGTTCATATGCTTTTCCCTTTCTTACTCTATTGGTCTCACACTTATCCATTTTGGAGCTCTTCTTGGTCCTCTTGCCTAGTGCAAGTTGTGAAGGAATTAAGCCTCTTATCGAGAGATGAGATTAGCTTATTCATGAGCCTTAATCATGAAATATTTCTCACCAATAATTGTGCATTAGTTTCTTCTCAAGGCCACCTAAAATAAATGCACATTTAGAACCTTTTGAGGACATTCACCTAACCCTTTTTTATTCATACTAAGTCATTTCATTGAGTTTTGATCACATCTACCTTGCATGGCACATAAATCCCTCATAGATAACAAAAAGGACCCCTTATATACCCTTACATATTCAAACTATGCAATGCAAATACCTATCCTCACAGTGTAGTGAAAACCCTCCTAGGCGAACTGACTTCCCTTCTATGGCTTCCCTCAGTGAAAAACACATTCTAGATTAACATTCAACCACTTTTGGGACAAAATACACTAGCCTAAGAGGAAAAGTGCATTCCCGATGAACAATAACCCCTTTTTGGAAAAAAATTCACTTTCCTTAAGGCTTCCTCTTCCCTTCAACATATGGACAATTTCAAGCCTCAAGATTTCACCCTAGTTCCTTGAACTTCCCCACTGTGCTGAAAACTTGTCAAGACTCTCTCCCTCATAACATGGTGAAATAAAAAGGTTCAAGGGGACCTTATCTCAACCTTTGACTAGTCAAAATACGTTACATTAGTCTTACGCTCTTTCCTTTTTGGTGCATGGCATAATCTTTAGCAACAAGCTCACCACCTTGTCCCTTGAGCTTACCCATTGTGCTGGACCAAGGAGAACCCCTATTTACGACAAATAGCATAGTAATAGTGAACATTGGAGTCTTCCTAAGCCATTTTTGAGTTGAAATGTTATTTCCTTATCAAGCCTCCTTCCTCAAACCCTTTCACAAGCCTATCAAAAGCAATTCATTCCACAAGCTAGGTAGTGATAGAATATATGTTTTTAAGAGTGATTTTATGTTATGCTCTTAACCTGCAAGACGATACTAGAATACCAAATATGCAAAGAAATATACCCAGAACATAGAACAATGAGAAAAAACAACAGGTATTTTATTATTCAAGAAGCAATGTTCACTTGCCTCTTTGAGGGGGCAACCTCCAATAGAGCTGAGCTCACTTACAAAATAAGACCCGATGCTCCTCGAGGGGAGTCTCTATCCTTTATATAGGATTCATACATGCAATACCATGGGGCAATACCATGGTTCTTATTAATACCATCTATCTAATACCATGGCCCATTTGCAACTAACTGTGGTCCCTTCATTAAATGCAGGTTAACCACTTACAATTATTAATATGGGATTTATTGACTCTTTACTTAACTATAACTATGACTCGATCCTATTACATAAATAAGGGGGTTAGGGTTGGACCCTAACATGCCCTCCCCCATAAGAATAGCCTTGTCCTCAAGGCTGAAGTTGCAGAAATTGTTGAAGGGTAGTGGATGGTTCCTAGGTTACATCTTCCGGAGAGGTGTCTTTCCATTTGATGAGGACTTCCTTGATCGTGCGGCCACGCAGGTGCCGTTCTTGTGTGTCAAGAACCTGTTCAGGTTGGAGCCAGATTGACCCTTATTCATCCACTTTAGGTAGACTGGTTTGAATTCTGTAATGGTTCCCAATCACTTTCTTGAGGCATGAGACATGTAAGACTGGATGGATTTTTGCAGTGGGTGGCAAAGCTAGCTTGTAGGCGACTTGTCCTATGTGCTGAAGTACTTGATATGGTTCGTAGAATTTTGGAGATAATTTCTGACAACCCTTGTCTTTGAGTGATCTTTGCTTATATGGTTGCAACCTCAAAAATACCTGATCCCCTTCTTGAAATTGGCGTTCCGAGCGATGTTGATCTGCCCGTTGTTTCATGTGGTTTTGAGCTTGATGAAGATTCTCTCTAAGGTGGGCCAACATGGTTGTGCAGTTCTATAGGAGTTGATCCACTGCTTGTACCTTCGATCATCCCTTGATACAAGAAGTAGGGGAAGGAGGGAGTTGACCATAAACTGCTTCATATGGAGTCATTTTGGTGGTGGCATGATAGTTGGTGTTATACCACCATTTGGCTAGAGGTAACCATTGTACCCAGAGGTGTTGTTTTTCTGAAGTGAAACACCTAAGGTAGGTCTCTAAAAATTTGTTGACTGCTTTAGTTTGACCATCAGTTTGTGGATGATAGGAAGTACTGAGTTGTAGTTGGGTACCTTGTAGCCGGAAGAGTTCTTGCAAAAAGTTACTGGTGAAGATCGGGTCACGATTAGACACAATGAAAGTGGGCATGCCATGCAATTTGAAGATCTGATCCATGAAAGATTGAGCGACGAAAGTCAGTGTAAAAGGGTGGGGTAGGGCACAAAAATGAGCATACTTAGAAAGTCTGTCCACAACCACCATGATGACTGACTTGTTTCTTGACTTTGGAAGACCCGTAATGAAATCCATAGAAACCTCCGTTTAGATTGAGGTCGGGATGGGCAATGGCTGTAATGTGCTCGGGGATTTGATTGTTTCTCCTTTGTGGCACTGACAGACGTCACATTCTTCTAGAAAAGTAAAAATGTCCTTTTTCATGCTTGTCCAAAAAAATGATCTTCGAGTGCGAGCATACGTCTTCTGAAAGCTTGAATGTCCTGCAGTGGGAGATGAGTGCAACTCCACCAAAATGCGGCTTTTGAGGGTGGATGTTGGTGATATTATGACTCTGTCCTTGTAGCGAAGAATCTCATCCTGCCACGAGTAGCCTGCTGTGGAATTTGGATCCGTCTGCAATTGATTAATGAGTTGGGAGAGCCAGGGATGTGAAAACCATTCCTTTCGAGCCTCTTCAATCCATTCTGGAATGGGAAGGGAAATTGCGAGCAAGGTACTTTCCTCCTTAAATTGGCGGGATAACGCATCTGCTACAATATTTTCACGCCCTTTCTTGTAAATTATCTCATAATCATATCCCAGCATTTTGGCGAGCCATTTATTTTGTTGTGGTGAGGATAGGCGTTGCTCCAAAAAATATTTAAGGCTTTGATGGTCTATGCAGATTTGGAAACGTCACCCCAATAAGTATGGTCACCAGGTGTCTACTGCATGTAAGATGGCCATCATCTCCTTCTCATAGGTAGATTGTCCCAAATTATTCCCACTTAGTTGTTGGCTTGTGAAGGCCAAGGGTTAACCTTCCTGGATTAAGACCACCCCAATACCCGTACCAAAAGCATCACATTCAATCACAAAAGATTTGGTGAAGTCGCGTAGTGCTAAGACTGGAGTGGAACACATGGCATGTTTGAGAGCTGTAAAGGCCTGTTGTGCTTCATCATTCCAGAGAAATGAACTTTTCTTTAGGAGTTGAGTGAGGGGCCTATAAATGCGACCATAATTGCAGATAAATTTGCGATAGTAACCTGTGAGACCCAAAAATCCTCTCAAGCTCTTCAAGGTCTTTGGTTGAGGCCAATCTTGCATTGCCTGGATCTTTTTGGGGTCCGACACCTTCACACCCCACAATGTGGCCCAAATACTCAACTTCTTCCATGCCAAAAGAGAACTTGGACATCTTGACAAATAATTTATGCTTGCGGAGCAGTTGCAAGAGCAGATCTACATGCTGAAGATGTGTGGCCCAGGTGCGACTGTAGATGAGGATGTCATCAAAGAAAACAAGGACAAATTTTTTGAGATATGGTTTGAGCTGGTGGTTCATAAGGCTCTGAAAAGTGGATGGGGCATTACAAAGACCAAATGGCATGACAAGGAACTCATAATGGCCTTCATGAGTTCGGAAAGCAGTCTTTGGAATGTCTACTTCTTTCATGCGAATTTGGTGGTAGCTCGAGTGAAGGTCGAGCTTAGTAAATAATTGAGCCCCATTTAGTTCATCCAACAAATCATCGACAACCGGGATGGGAAATTTATCTTTGACCATCAACTTATTAAGGGCCCTGAAGTCTGGACACATACGCCATTCCCCATCTTTCTTGAGCACCATGACCACCAGTGATGAATAAGGACTAATGCTGGGATGAATGATGCCTGCTTCTAAGAGTTCCTTGATTATTTTTTCAATTTCATTATTTTGGGCGAACAGATGTCTATATGGGCGCACATTTGGTGGTTGGGATCCTAGGACCAAAGTAATGCTATGATCATGTTCCCCTCTTGAGGGTGGAAGCTCATGAGGCTTGTCAAAGACTGGCAGATGGTTGTTTAAGATCTATTGCATCTCAGGATGAATATGAAGAAAATTGGGTTCAAAGGCCTGGATGGCATTAAATTGGTCTATAACTCCATGGTGGCCCTTTTTAACAATCTTTCCATCCGATGTGAGCTGATGATAGAGGGAGTTCCCACCTGGAGTCCGCAGAGGGTATGTGTGTGGTTGTTCTGCTTAAAGCTCATATATAACTCCTGGAAATCCATTGTGATTGGACCAAGTGTGCGAAGCCATTCTGCACCTAGGACAATGTCACACCCTCCCATGTGTATGGCAAACATGTGGGTCTTTAACTGATAATCCCCCATTTGAAGTTTGACATTTTCACAGTGGCCTTCACATTTCATTGTCCCCCCATCAGCAATTTGGACCTGGAAGTTAGAAATTGCTCGGACAAAACAATGCCTTGCTTCTGCGACTCTTTGATGGATAAAATTATGTGTACTGCCACTATCAATCAAGACTACTACTGGGTGATGCTTAATAAAACCCCTAATTTTGAGAGTTTGGGGAGAAGAAATCCCTGACAAAGCATGCATTGAGATAACTGGTTCTTCAGGTACATTGTCCTACTGGTTGTCCTCTTCTTCCTCCTCTGGTTCCTCAAGTGGTGGGGCTTCCTCCAATGAACTGTGATCAGTA
Source organism: Pinus tabuliformis (assembly GCA_031772625.1). Taxonomy (NCBI): domain Eukaryota; kingdom Viridiplantae; phylum Streptophyta; class Pinopsida; order Pinales; family Pinaceae; genus Pinus; species Pinus tabuliformis. The sequence continues at coordinate 542,403,733 of CM062804.1, read as the reverse complement.
GCATCAATTTGAAAGAATTTGGGCTCCTTGCATTTATGCCCAGGGGAGTATTTATCATCATAGTAGTAACACAATCCTTGCTTTCTTCTTTCCGCCATTTCTGCTGGTGACACCTTTTGAACCTTGAGTGTTTGGGTAGTGCTTTGTGCCTGTGTGGGGCAACCCTTGGCAATGAAATTTGGGCGATTGGATTGGGCCGCTAACACACGTTCTACTTCATGAGCTATCCTGCAAGCATACAGCCATGAGCTAGGGTGTTGCAGTCGGACCTGGGCTTGTATGGCTTCTTTAAGACCACTGACAAAACATTCCATGTAGAACTCAAGTTGTAGACCTCTAGTGCGGAAAGCTAAGGCTTCAAAGGCCGTAATATATTCATTCACTGTTCCTGTCTGTCAGAGCTTAGTGAGACGACCCAAAAAATCAAATTCATGGTCAAAGCGATCTGTAAGAGCTTTTTTGAATGTCTGCCAAGTCAAGGGCCTTCCATAGCAACGTTGATGCCATTGCCACCATTGCCATCTTTCATTGTCCAAGTACATGATACCCATACTAAGCTGAGTCACATCATCCAGGATGTAATTCATTGTGAAATATTACTCCATTTGTGCTATCCATGCGGCCGAGTGAGAGCCATAAAATTTATACATGTCCAACTTGGGTGGTCGCGGATGGGATTGTTGGTGGGTACCAAAGAGGTGAAGAGACTAGCTAGACTCGCCCTCACTATTTTCATTGCCAATATATGCCTCCACACGTTCCGCCACCTTGCCCTTAAAGAGTGTTTCATTTAAGGTCTTCAGCTGCAACATGACCTCGTTCAATTGTGATTCAATGTTGTCCATCCTCTCATTGGCCATAGCTTGAGCCCTAGTTTGTACCATGCACTGATTCGTTGTACTGGAAATTTGGGACTACCCGAAATTTTTGGCACTAACAATTGAATGGTACCACCTTGCTCAGCTTGTCGACCTAATTCTTATGGGTTAAGTCACCAATAAGCATCCCGGGGGGTCTCAGAAATGTCAATGCTACCCAAAGTCCTGCAAAAATCACGCCCAGGTATAGGAACCCCCACAATTAGTCAGATCTGAATGGCGGATCTGATTGTTGCGATGACTACAGAGCCCAAACTGCTAGATCTGGATGGTGGATCTGATGGATCTAGCGGAAATGATTGCTGCTACGGATCTGATGGATCAGAATGGCTGATTTGATGGATCTGAACAACGGAACTAATTACTATTGCTGCGACAAAACCCCACTTGCGAGATCTGATATGGAAAAGATTATGCGTGATCCCGAGATAGAGAAGGGAACTATGGTCTCTAGGAGTGTCAGCTGCTAAAGATCGCAATATACATAAGGGTCTGACAGTAGTACTCGGCCTAATTTTTCAGGGCACTAACCAAGGAGGATCAACTGTACCCTTAGCCGTACAACCCCACTACCCTATCGTATGAGTGAGTAATCTCTTCGAGTGCTGTTCTCGGTGTACTGTAGTAGCAAGATGGCTGACAGTTTATCTATGGCGAGGTTTCAAGGGAGCTAGGGGGCTTCCGATATACCCAAAGGGTACTTGGAAGACAGTCCGTGCGTGGTTCTGTCTAATGTGCTACTACTCGAAGGGGTACCCACAGGGGTTACAAGGGAGTCCAACAAGCATGACCACCTCTTGTATTTCCTGCATGCATGCCTCCCCAAATCCACAGGTTTATGCACTCAATGACAGATCTCGTGGTTTAAAGACGCTGGAACACGTCTATAGCCAACTTTTTTTTTTGCTAAAAATTGGAGATCCTACCAACCTTGGAAAGCACTCTGATACCACTTGTTATGCTCTTAACCTGCAAGACGATACCAGAATACTAAATATGCAAAGAAATATACCCAGAACATAGAACAATGAGAAATAACAACAAGTATTTTATTATTTAGGAAACAATGTTCACTTGCCTCTTTGAGGGGGCAACCTCCAATAGAGCTGAGCTCACTTACAAAATAAGACCCGATGCTCCTTGAGGGGAGTCTTTATCCTTTATATAGGATTCATGCATGCAATACCATGGGGCAATACCATGGTTATTATTAATACCATCTATCTAATACCATGGCCCATTTGCAACTAACTGTGGTCCCTTCATTAAATGCGGGTTAACCACTTACAATTATTAATATGGGCTTTATTGACTCTTTACTTAACTATAACTATGACTCGATCCTATTACATAAATAAGGGGGTTAGGGTTGGAACCTAACATTTTATGTTGTCATGAGTGATCTTCATTAGTAGGAGTACTTTATTAGCATGACAAGGTGATTATCAGAGAATATAGTAAGGAGAAAACACAAAAAATCACTTGTGGAGAAGAAGAATAAAAGAGGATTTCACAAGGACATCAGGCATATCCCAGACTATGACAGAAAGAAGACATTGCATGGTGACTCAGAAGATTCCAGTATTGATCCAAGTCCCTTTGGAGGGAAAGGATAAGAAAAAAATTGGATATTTAAATGAAGATGAAGCATAGATCAAATATATCATCAAGAATGCAAGGCAAAGCAACAAAGAGAGTAGTTTGGCATTGCCACCTCATCATGAGCTCCATGTCATCATTATCAAGTTATAACTTATACAACTTTCATCTCTAGGTCAAATGTGTCCATGTGTCATGCCGCATCATCATGTGGAATGTAATGATGTTTTCTCAAGAAAAGGAAAAAATATAATGTGTGGAAGTCCAAGATTCATATGCGAAATATGAAGAGTCACATAATCATATATGGAAAATAGAGTTGTATAAAGGTCCAAAAGTCACATAGAGATGTGCAAAAGTAATTCAAAGGTCCAACAGTTGTTTAGAAGCCTAAAGGTCACAATATAAGTCTAATAGTCATGAGGGAAACTCAAGAGTCATGAGGATATGAAGGTTCATTCCTCTTATTATAAATAGAACCTCATAACTCAAGCAAAATGATTTTGGAGGCTTAAGCTTTTGATAACTAGTCTTGGCTTCTCTAACTTGGCATATGAGAGAAAAGAATATTCTTTGGAGAAGAAAGAAGTGGCTCAATGTTCCACTATTGGAACTAGTGCCTCACCATTGTAACTGTGTACTTGGATCTTTCACCTAGTATTGAAGCTCATTGAGCCAACATGATTTCACATGTGTATCATAGATGGTTTGATACTATTATTTGGATGTTTGCGGTGTATGTTATGTTCATATGACTAATTAAATTGAACTACTTCATTGGATTTGGCACTAATCCTATAGAATGTATGTTGTATTTTTTTTCCATGAATCGTAGTTATCTTGTGAACTAATTTGCAGGTTAATCAACAAATATTTCCTTGCTCTTGTGTGCTTCTTTTGGGTAGTCTTATTACCTCCCTCCAAAGACTCACTCTTGTCTCCCTCTCATGAAGGTCTCCTTTTACACATTGTAATCAGTGCCACACAATGTCAACTTAGTTTATTGTTGAAGGGTTATGTACATAATATCTTATGTTATTCATTGTAACCAAGATGAACCTTACAGTTATGGTGGCCGAGACGATACTACAGATGGGGCTCCAAATCCAAATGGTGTGAGGTCTAATTGGGGCTTCACATCAGGGAGACCCCTCATATGTTGGTGGTATCCAACATCGTCAAAAGAACGATAGCTTTCCTAGGAATATTGTGAAATGGATTGGGAATTCTTCTAATCCTCCATGAATTTGATGCATAAACCCCACTGATGTGTTGGTGGAGCTACTAACTACCCCGGGTAGTTATGAGGAATGGGGGAAAATGCACTAGAGCCATCCAAGAAGGGGTTGCATACCTCATGATAACCAATTTAACTTCACATCTCGATAAGGGAAACCTCATACCCCCCTACGTGAAGTCAACACTCGTGGGGAACTCTAGCAGGAAGAGTTTAGAAGTGGAGGAAGTGTGTAATGAAAGAAATTGAATTGGACATGCCCAAACTATATAGGTGTAACTCAGACCATTGAGAACCCTGTGAACTGTAACCTATGTATGGAACTAGACTATACATTCCTTATTTGGTTAGATATTGTTTGGGAAACCATTGGGAGAATCCCTTCCCCTGGGTTAGGTGGTAGAGAGGAACTATGTTGTGTGATTTCATTGTGCATGAGAATCATTAGCAAGGGAGGATAATTGAGGGACCAAAGAGGCATAGAAATGATCTCCCTTTGTGATGTGCAGGCCTTAGGGGCCATACTTGTTGTGAATTCATTCTTAAATCAAGACTGGGAAGTGAAACCCTATTTTTTTGCCCTTGAAGGAGATTTAAATTCATATCTCTATATTGAATTTTGGCCTTTGACATATCATCATGAGTGAAGCATCCCTCAAACATTGGATTTGGCTTAATGATGGTGAACTACAAGAAAAATGTAATGTAGTTGTGCCTAAATTTGGGTGGAGAGTGGTAGTCCCATCCTCAATTTCTAGTAGACTTAAGAAGAACATATAAGTGTATTATCACTTTTACATAAGGAATGAAAATGTTGTACAATGATTTTATTTAACTAATATGATATAGTTTTATTGTGTAAGTCGTGAATTGGGATGATATTGAAATAATTATGCATGAACAATATGCTAAATGGTAGTATATCATGCCTAAATCTTGGAAGGCATCATTCAATGAAATAAATGTTTGGTGATAATGATAGCCTTCCCTTTATGCTCAATGAGAATACATGTTCTGCATGTTTATGAATTTAATAGGTCATCCTTAGTTGTGTTGCTTGGGAGACTCTTATATGTATGCTAAATTAATCATTGTAAATATGTGTGATGTATGTGTGCCACCAAGTTGAAAGGAATATTGTGCGAAGGTCCTATTTGTCACCGCGTTTTGAGTTAAAATCCTTGATATTCATGAATATAAACTATTTCCCCATGAACCTAGTTTAGTTTGTGTCACAAAGGATTTGGGAGCTAAGTCCCTTAGCACCTTGGCTTCCTGGGAATATTCAAGGATGGTATCCCCTATTGCTACAAGGAGATCTTTGAATCTTGGGGCTATGGAGGTTCCAACCTTAGCCCTTGGTCATATGGGCTACTATTGCTAGTCGTAAGGAGGGGCTTATTGAAATATCAGCCCTCGGATGAATGCTATAAACCACATGTGGATACCTGATTGATGGATTGTCACTTAAAGGTCATAAATTCATGTCTATTAGAACTGTTTGTTAATGCCCTTTAAATAACAAAATATCAGAGTATCAACCCCTCAAAGGTCTTTGAGGGTGACATAAGCATGGCATTGCAAGTGATGACATAAGGATTCCTTGTGATAAACACATGTCACCTAGAATCAACCCTTGGGCCCACCTTTAGAGAGAGGGGTGCGTGACACATGGCAATTATCGATATGCCACATGGTCCTAAAATGTATAACAACATGGAGGTTCCAGATGATGGCATGGCCCTTTAAAGGGGGAAAAAACTTAAAGGGGATAATACCCGTAGCTCAGATTGATATAAAATTTATATCATTGGAAAGCTCTTCATGAGAAGAAGGTGATGGTGGTAATGGAACTTTGATTTAAGGCGATGGAAGAAATAAGGATTTTTAGATAACCCCATATTCTTAATGTAACTTGAAGGCCATATAATTAATCCCCACATCCCTAATATGGCATTAGGGGGTTGGGTGTGTTAGAAATATCTACATGCAACTAAAAATAGTTATGGGGAATGTTCTAGTTGAAAGATATGAGGAAAAACAAGAATTTCTTCGCTATTTTTATGAAACCTTGAAGGAAGTTAGAAAATTAGCATCAACATGACAAGCATGACTAAGAAACTAGTAGACTTAAAGTGATCATATTCAATGGAAGACACTAGTCCACCTATTATAATTATGGTGAATCATCATACTGAATAATTATCATTTCTGATAAATTTTGCTGTTATGTTTTGCAAGTTTTTGAAATCAAAAGATGATGTGGATACATCTATAGCAAGTAATTTAGGACTGATTAGGTTAAGAAAGTAATATCTCATACATTTTTATTTCAAATTTATACTTTTTGAGTGGATTGAAATAGTTTTGCTATGTGATTGGTCTAGTTTCCCTAATGGAATATCTATGCATTGTAACACCCATTGTATACTCCCCCTGATTTTTCTAATGTAATTGTGCTATTATTTAAAATGATTATAAATTTATTTGAATAACCTGAAGAGTGGGATAAAAAATGCACAATCTGAGGGGGAAAAGGAAGAAGAACTTGAGTGGTGTTAGCTAGAACCAATGCTTAATCAAATATGTAGTTAACAAGAAAATATTTGGAAGAACGTTCCGTGAGGAACATGAAGAGACACACCAGAAAAATAATAAGAAGGCATTCAAACAATAAGAGTTGGTTGGATTTTGGTTGAATGAAAGAAGTTTGAAGACATAATTGGGTTTTTGGGCAAGGAGCCAAACTTGTGAGCTTGATTTGTAGCTAATTTTTCTTGAAAAATTCCCTTGAATCATGGATCTAGATCAAGGGTGTCTGCTAAAAGAAATAAAAGCTACAAGTCTATTGTTGGGTGGAAAATTGAAGTCCCACCTTTAGTTTCAACCAGTGTTAGATCTCAATGTTTTATTAATTTTGAACTATGAATATGATGATTATTTCTTTATTAAAATTAATGTATACCTTTATGATAATTTTGCATGGCTTTAGGAAACTATTGCACAGAATCAACATGCAAAATGCCTTGAATGTTTTTTGGATTAAATTGGAAATCTACCTTGAGGTTAAAGGAAAATATGTTTTGATTTTATGTGCAAGTTAATATGTTGCATGTGGACATGCATGTCTCTATGATTACAATTGTTGGCATTTCTATTATAAATTTTCTTATGTGAGGTTCCACTAGTTAAAACTTGGACCATGATGAGGGGAAATTGTTTTGATCTATGGCCCAGTTTTTAGATATTGGGTTGCAAAATTTTAGGAAATATGATCAAAGGAAGTTGGGTTTCCTAAATTCATCTTTAAATAAGTAGTGTTGGAATTTATGCTATAATGTTTCTTCTAAGAGGTTCCAAAAGCTTAAACTTAGACCATAGTGAGGGGAAATCCTGTTGATAATCTGGTCCAACTTCCAAATCTTGGGTTGCGATATTTTAGGATATATAATCAAAGGAAGTCAAGCTTCCTGAATGCTCCTAAAATTGTGCATCAAACATGTAATATTGGCATTTTTGATATAACTTTTCTTCTGGTAGGTTCCAAAAGCTAACATTTGGATCATTGTTCATATGGTCCAACTTTCAAATCTTGGGTCATGATATTTTAGGAGATATGATCATAAGAATTTGATCTTCACAAATGCTCCTAAAATCATGCAGTAAACATATCATTGGCATTTCTATTATAACTTTTCTTCTGGGAGGTTCTAAAGGTTGAAACTTGAACTATAGTGAGGGGAAATCCCATCGATCATCTAATTCAGTTTTTAGAACTTGGAATGCTATAATTTAGGAGATATTCATTGAGGAATTTTTCTATATTAGTTTTCATACAAAGTGTTTGAAGAAATGCCCAAGTGTTTTAATGATTCATTGCATGCAAACTGTTCGATGGATGAACCAATGAAAATGTTATTTTGTAGATGGGGATAGTATTGTTGTAGCTAATATATGCCTATTTGCATGCAAATAATTTGATATATTAGTTTTCATGCAAAGTGTTTGAAGAAATTCCTAAATGGTTTAATGATTCATTGCATACAAAATATTTGATGACATGCCCCAATGAAAAATTTGTTTTGTGGTTGGAGACATTAACATTGTATGATAGTGTTGTTGTAGCTGATATATTCCTATTTGAATGCAAATAATTGGAAGAAATGTGTTAAAGGTGTTTTATTACAATTTGCATACAAACTATTTGATAAAATACCTTAAAGACCAAAAATCAAAAGTTTCATGATTGAGTTGTATATTTTAGTTAGTATTTTACAAGTGGAATTAGAGAAATGTTTTTGATTTGATTTCATACAAAATGTTTGGCAAAATTATACAAGAAAAATACTATTCAATTGGTTGTATACAAAGTATTTGAAGAAAGTTTTACATGTAAAGTGTTTGACAAAAAATATGAGAGATGAAAATTAGGTTTTTGCAAGTGTTGTTAGGATAAATTTAATAGAGGTATGTAACAAAGTGGTATAAAGCCTATTTTCAATCTAGGGAAAGGAAAAAAAAAATTGGTATCCTATAACCTATGTAAGTCATTGAGGGAACTGTGTTTGTTACAAACTGGTATCAAAGTGTCATAGCCACTACAACACCCCCTAAAAAGTTTACCCTAAATATCCAAATTTTGGCCCGCCCCTCTTCTTTTCAAGGCTTTAATGGATATTCTTGTGTCTTGAATTCATTAAATCCTTAGGTTACCCAACTATCATTGAGGGATATGGTTGCTCATGTTTTCACAAAGCACATTTCCTATGCTCACTGTGAGTTATCTTGTTCTAATTATTCTGCATGCATTATGGTTTATATAAGTGTTGCTTCATTCTAGAAATTCTAAAGCTCTATGCTCCCATATTATGGATTGTAATATTCAGGCATGGATTTTGTGTAAGTGATAATTCTAGCCATGCTTTACCTAGTTCTTATCCACCACTTAGAAAAATATTGCATAAAAGCATTATCATAGTTTCAATCAATATTTTGTGACCAATTGCAATCACATTTTTCAATCAAAATATCACTTGGCACACTTTTGTAACTCAGTCATAATCACACTATGCAAGACTAGTATGCGCTAAAGAGATCTCTCACACCACCTTAACCCTAGTCACATATTATCTTGCGAGTGTGTAGTTATTGTGTCATTGAGCTCTTATTTCTCTATGAAATATCTTCATGCAAAACTCTCTGCTACCACTGCGACTTGTGACTACAACCAAGCACCAAATCTAGGCATGCATAGTGCCCTCTCTTTTAATTTTGTGATTCCGAGTATTTTTGTTGGTTTATGTGATTTTATCCTGTTATGTGTGTCTTTTCATATTCTATGACATTTTTCATTCTAATAATCAATAATGTATATATCCATGTAAAAGCCTGAATCCAAAAGCCTTTCTCTAATTCTATTTGAGCCAAACTATGATTGAGCACTTAGTCAATTTTAACTTCTATTAACCACATAATCACATTTTAGTGAAGCAAAAATTTAACCTTCCCATTGCAAATTGTGACTGCGATTTGCCTTGATATTCAAATTCCTCCAAGAGCACCTTAACCTCTCTAATTTCATTCACACAACCTAAGGATCATTCACATTGAATCACACTATCCTTTCAAAACTCGATTGCGACTCACCTATTATTTCCTTCATGTGGTTTATTCCTCCACTCCTTTCATTGCACACTATCCTCACAAATTGCAAGTGTGATTCACCTTCTCTTCGCTCTAGCACACTCTAAGCTTTGAGTCCTTTCTCCTTTGCAATTTATCACTGCGAGTCCCTAACTAGTAGTGTCCCTAGTTCTTTTTTTCCTTCAAAGTAGTCTACATAATGGAATTTCAATGGAATTGAACCTTTCCTTCATGAATGAAAGAAATAACTCCATCATCTAGGTCCTTCAAGTCATTATTTGGATAATTCTCAGATAACTTTCTCAAGGCGAGTCAGAAGGAAAGTCTCAATTGGATTGGATCTATCTTGAAGGCATGTTAAAAACCTACTTCAAAGGACTTTCTCACACACATTATTGCAAATTTATCCTTGGGATAGGGTGGTAGTCGATAAAGATATTTTTCGTTCATTCGATTGACATCCACAGTCTCGTCGGTGCACTATCAGCGCTCCGTACACAACTGACATATACGAGACATCTATCCCACATCAATCCCTCAACTAGTACCTATAGTAGGATCAATTCCAGAGATGATGCTTTGTACTCCTAAGTAGTCTCACTTCCTGCCCCTCATTCCTTATTCTAATGCCATAATTTTTGGTGGTGATCTTACAATCATGGGTCTGGGATATAAGAAGAGAAGCTATACAAATATAAACTATTTTCTCTATGTAGGAGCTTTATAGGGAAGAAATTTTCTCTCCCAATCATTGACGATATGTCTGATGTATCACTTTTTCATCCAATCATTATCAATTTTGTTACCTTATACCAGCACCTGAAGCCACTTATTTTTCACTCAATCTAAAGCACCTTCAACCAAAGAATTTATAAATAATACATTGATGGAGGAAAATTTGAAACCTATCTCTGTAGTACCTAGATTCAATCTAGAAGGATGTTTCTTAGCCGAGATATGTAGTGGAATGGGGCTTGAGATGGATCAGATTACCTATTTAGAGAAAAGAGGGATTCAATACAAATTGCATTCGTTGAAATTTTATGGAAGACATCGATTAAAACATGTGTAACCCTTACTTTACGATAGGAATAATCTTAAAGCTGCATTAGCAAAGCTCTCATTATTAGGGAAATTGTGAGTAGTTAGTAAAGAGTTGCAATGAAAAAAAATCACAGTTGGTCCCAAAAAAATTTCGAGTCTATCCAAGAGGATCAAAGCCAATAAGTGGCCCCATAAGATAAAGAGATTCAGAAGCTACCCCTCCCTACATTTATGATTGGCCTACCAATCATAATCATGTGATTTAGCACCTCATCGAAATCCTCCATAAAATTTACCCTTGCAAAACCTGAATGAAACTAACACTGAATCTCTATCCTTAATTATCACATTTACACCACTTAGACACTCCTCCTCATAACAATATTTTTCTAAGGATCCTAATTGCGATCAACCTATGATTTACACCTTCCTTGCTATTGCAATTGTGCAATCTAAAAATTGATATTTTTTGTTGAACTCTACAATTAGAAATATTGAATGCGACCAAATTAGGATAAATTATGGGTTTATCACATGATTCTCTAGATGTAAGCTCAATTTTGAAATATTTTCTGCGTTTTCAAGTTATTATTTCTAAATATCAAGATAGATTCATTCACTGGTTGGAATAATCCTATCTGGATAATTCTTCTGCAAGCAGGAAACCTTTAATTTATACTATACTGAATTTAGGGTTAAACAATAATGAATTCATATCTTTGATACATGTACAAGTTTTTCATGATATTTTATATATGAAGATCAAATTATTGCTTGGCTAGAGGAGTCTTTTCTGGAAACTATTTTATCAACAAACAATACCTTTTTCTTCTTGTGCATGTTATGAAGGCAATTATTTTTGTTTTTGCACAAGGCATTCTCTCGAGTGACAATGGATGTTCAAACTATTTTGTGGAGAAAAACTTGTGTGCTGATGAATTGGTTCCTCAAGCTCATATGAGTGTGAAAAAGACAAATATTGCATCTAATTTGATGCATGTTTCTTTAAGAGGATATTTTAATCTTCTTTCCGCTTGTTCTCACTTTTCGTTGTTTCCTAAATTGTTTGTCAAATATGCTATACCAACAATAAATTTTAATACCCTAGACTCCCATGTTGCTGGCCTAACTTGTAATATGATACAAGGTAATGATCTCTAGACTCTTATATTCAAAAGAAGAAACCAATGAATTTTCAGCCCATTTTTTTTCCGATTTCTGATCCTCGGCATGTGAAGAGGAAGATTCTATAACCCAAATCATTCATGATATCTCTCCAATTTATTCATCTCCATTTTTGAGGAAATGGATAATATTATGTGTTAAATGACCAATATAATAAAAATGCTAACTTTAAAAAATGTAATCCCAATAGTACATCTAATAATAGTTGTTCATCTACATTTGTTCATTTCACCAAGACATCAAAATTTGATGATTCACGATTTGAAGGTTTAGAGATTGTCAAGAAGTTGAGGCACTTTATATATAAATAATGGTTATGTCAAGTCCTCACAATCTTAATAGGATCCCTGAACGAGATCAGATCAAGGTTATGTTACAAGATTCTTTTCATAGCTCAATTGCACTAAATGGATGCTAATCTTGAAACTTTTTCAAGGTTTTCAAGATAGTCATTTTGAATATCATGATAGAATTGTTATTTGGTTGGAAGAGTTCTATATAGAAAACTATTTTGCAAGTAAGAGGCCTATGTTTCTAGTAATGCTTGGTATGGATGCGAATGCAAATGAATGCACATTTGTGAGAGGTTTTTGGGTGTTCATGTTTACCATTTAATATACCAAGATAGGATTTAAAACTGGTTAGAGCATTCCTTTAAGGTTAAATCTTTTTCATGTAGGTGTGACCTTCTTTGTTTTATGCAAGAGACATAGGTAGACATCTTTGTTTTTGCACATTATTTAATATTGGTACAAATTTCTTATATCTTTATGTTTGCATCTCGAGATCAGCTCCAGTGGCTACATTGGAAATATCATTATACATAATCGCGATCTCTTTTTCAGTTAGACTAGGGTTTAGGTTTAGTTTTAGTTTGTTTACTTAATAGAGTGGTTGTGCATGATAGTTCAATTTCATAGCTAGTCATATTTTTTGCATTTCTATTTTCTGTATGTAGTTGATTAGGTTACTTTTATCTTCATACAATGCTTTATTATTTCATTACTTTGCATTACTTTCCTTTCATAACATCTAGCTGTCAGTACCTTGCATCACATAGATATTTTATCTTTCATTTAGTTTTGATTCACTATTTATGCTTTCCTTTATTGCATTTATTTAGTGATTTCATCCTCCACACATACATTATTTTCTAACACTCTATTTTCATTTATTTCAAGTAGTTTTTGTTTGTTGCATGACAATATGCATTTATTTTGCATTAAACATCATTTCCCTACATTACTTTTCATTTCATTGAATCTAGTCTTTAATAGGTTGCATTGAATTATTCACACACAATTTATTTAATGTATTTTCTTCATATTGTCCTCTTTTCATGATCACATATAGATCTATTTAGCCTTTGCATTTAGTTATGACTTTTCATTCCTCGCTAGTTTTTCATTTAGTATTATTCTATTGCATTCCTTTGCATTTCATTGCATTTAGAAATTGTTTGCATAGCATGACATCGTTGTTTTAGTTGCATTTAGCTTACTTTCCTTGCATTACATGTCATAGCGTAAACCTTTATTTCCCTCTACATTGATTTTCCTTGATTGCATTTAGTATCATATTTGCATTTCTTTTCCTTTAATAGATGTAGCTTTATTTGATTCATTGCATCATGCATTTATTTAGTGATTTCATCCTCTGCACACACATTGTTTTGTAATATTCTCTTTTCATTTATTGCAAGTAGCTTTTGTTTGTTGCATGAAAATATGCATTTATTTTGCATTCAAAATAATTTCCCTACATTAATTTTCATTTCATTGCATCTAGTCTTTAATAGGTCTCATTGCATTATTCACACAATTTATTTAATGTTTTTTCTTCATATTGTCCTCTTTTCATGATCACATATAGATCTATTTAACCTTTGCATTCCTCGCTAGTTTTTCATTTAGTATTATTCTATTGCATTCCTTTGCATTTCATTGAATTTAGAAATTGTTTGCATAACATGACATGGTTGTTTTAGTTTCATTTAGCTTACTTTCCTTGAATTACATGTCGTAGTGTAAACCTTTATTTCCCTCCACATTTCTTTTCCTTGATTTCATTTAGTATCATATTTTTTCATTGCTTTTCCTTTAATACATGTAGCTTTATTTGATTCATTGCATCATGTATTTAGTATTATATTCTCCTTCCATTGCATTACTTTATGTTTATATTGCATTTCATCAACATTTTCCCTTTCATTTAAGCCTTGGTCTCTGCAATTTCTTTTCAATCTTGTACATAAATGATGTCATGAAGAGGTTCCCTTATTTAACTCACTTGCCTCATCCATAATGTTGAGATATCAACCAACGATTGTGTGTGGTTGTGGTGATCACTCCAAGAGGTAATGTCTTGTAGACCACAATATTGAAATCTTGTCCTTGATATCCTTTACATGAGTTTGATTTCTTAGGAAGGAAAATATGAGTTGATATTTGTGGGGAACTCTAATAAGTTGATAAGGCCTAAATATTTAACCCGAAATCTATTTCTAGTCTGTTCTTGAACATCTTTGATTTTTGTGCTTTCATTGTTCACTTCTCAGTTGAAGATGTGATGTGGAAATATGGCATGAGGGAAAACATAAGTCATACTTTTTTTTAGTTTATGTAAAACAAGAAACAACCTATCTTGCCCATAAAATATGTCGGGATCCCTCATCTTCCCTGGTGTAAATTGTCCAATGTGTGTTATATTCTTTCCATGACTAGTCGTACGCGCGTTTGAATGCCCTATTTGTTGCGCCGGGTGCAACAGGGGGGAAGTATCCCCCCTTATCGGGGGGTTTACAGGGGGGCAGTAGCCCCCTTGCATGGGTTCTGGGGGAGTGGCCTGATATTTTTTTTCCTATATATATGTGGACCCAAGGATGGGGGGCGGACCCAAAGATGGTGGGTGAACCTCCCCATGGTTTTGTGCATGGGTTTTGCACATTGTTTTGGGCATGATTATTTTCTGTCCAAGGTATTTTGTAGATCCAGTCAAGGGAACTACAATTATGTTCTAATCTAGGGTTAATGGATTGGGGTTTATGAATGATTCAACATGTATTAATATATATGTATTGTAGCATTGAAAGGAATATAATGAAAAACCAATCTGGTAGCCTCGATTTTGGGATCTAGGGGAAAATCTCTGTGTATATATGTTTTATGTTATCACCATTATTTACTTTTCTGTTTAAGAATACGTTTGTAGGTCATTTTTGTACAAGGTTAAAACCTACATTTTGTATTAGAGTTGTTTCAGCTTAAAGGGGACACCTTTGCTGCCGAGGGGTTTTCTCGAGCCTGTGGTAGACCCTATTCAATGGGAGATCGTGGGATCGATTCTTGCGGTGAAAGAAGATGATGAGCAGTGGAAAGATAGAGATCGAGAAATTAAATGGTTAGAGTTTTGAGTTGTGGAAGCTCAAGATGGAGGATTTGCTGGTGGATAAAGATCTATGGATTACGGTAGATATGGGTACTACACAAACAATAATGTCAGCAAAATACTAGGAGAAGTTGGATTAGAAGGCAAAGAGAACAATAGATTGTGTATTTCAGATTCAGTATTGTTGAAAGTATCAGGGGAAGCTACGACGAAGGATTTGTGGGTCAAGTTTTGGATTTTGTACCAATCTAAGTCTATATTGAACAAATTGTTCCTGTGGAAAAATATTTATAACCTGAGGATGAAGGATGGAGACTGGGTGAAAAATAATCTGAATGCCTTTAATACTATGGTAATCTAATTGTTATATGTTGATATAAAAATTTTAGATGAAGATAAGTGCATCAGTTTTCTGTGTTCTATACCAAATTCATGGGATATTCTGCTTATTGCAATAGGTAGCAATACAACTATCTTGAAGTTTGATGAAATAATATCATCCTTGCTGTTGGAGTAGATGAGATAGAAAAATATGGAGAGTCAGAATGGAGATTCCTTATTTGTACAAGGACAATCCTAGAAAAGAAATAAAAATAAGTCCTCGAGTAGGAGATTTAAATATAGAGGGAGATCTAAATCTCCAGGAAAAATTGTAAAGGTATGCTGAAAATGCAGAAACGAAGGGCACTACAAAAAATATTGTAGATCTAAATATCCTGAGAAAGGAAAGGGGATATGATGATGATCCTTCTGTAGAGGAAAAAACCACCTCATATGAAGGTGGGGATGTGTATTTGGCTTTTTATTCAAATACACATGTAAAGCATGAGGCATGGTTGATTGCCTCAGGTGCATATTTTCACTTCACTTTCCATAGGGAGCAGCTCTGTGAGTATAAGAAATATGATGGTGGTGATGTCTTATTAGGGGATGATAGGAAGGCCAGAATCATCAGATGCAAAAAAGTCAAGCTGAAGTTGCAAGGTGGAAGGATTAAAACACTTCTCGATGTTCTGCATATTCCTGCATTGGCCAGAAATATGATTTCTGTAAGCAAGATGGATGATGCAGGTGTAAAAACATATTTTCAAGAAAGATATCTGCAAGATAGTTTGGGGAGCACTGGTATTGATGCAGGGAGTTCAAATTTGAACTCTGTATAAGATTCTAGGTGGAACTATTATTAATGGGTGCAATAGTTCTGTGGTTCCTAAAAGTGGAGCAGAAAACCTAGTGGTCTATGAAGAAAAGACCATGTTATGGCATCAAAGGTTTAGAGATATTGGAGAGAAGGGCCTTCAAATACTGCATGGTAATGGTATGGTAGAAGGTATGTATAATTTCTCTTTGGATTTCAATTTCTGTGAACATTGTGTATATGGGAAACAAAATTAGGTGAGTTTCCCCTCTGGTGCTAAAAGAGCGAAAGGGATATTAGAGCTTGTACGCAATGATGTGTTTGGACCTGTGTTGGTTCCATCACTGGGTAAGTCTGTGTACTATGTATCCTTTATAGATTGCTTCTCAAGGAACACATAGATATATATCCTCAAGAAGAAATTTTAAGTCTTTGAAAGGTTTAAAGAATTTAAGGCTCTGGTGGAAAATTAGAAAGAGAAGAAGATCAAGGTGTTGAGGACAAATAATGGTGGAGAGTTCTGTAAGAAGGAATTTGAAGAGTTCTATAAGAAGTGTGGTATAAAATGACAGAAGAATAATCCATATACACCTCAGCAAAATGGAGTTGCAGAAAGAATAAACAACATGTTGATAGAAAAGACAAGAAGCATGCTTAGTGGTGCCGGGTTAGGAAAAGATTTGGATAGAGGCAGTGGAGACTACATGTTACCTGGTTAATAGATCACCTTCATGAATGTTGGAGGATAAGACTCCACGTGATGTATGGACTTGTAAGAAACCCTCTCTTTCACATCCGAGGGTATTTGGTTGTGAAGCATATGTACATGTTCCAAAGGAGAAAAGAACCAAGTTGAATAGTTAATATGAAAGGTGCATCTTTATTGGGTATAAGGATGGTTAAAAGGTTATAAGCTTTGGAACCCAGAAACAAGAAAGATTGTGTACAACTGAGATGTGGTGTTTAGAGAGGTGAAATATTTTATTAAACATGAAGTTCTACGAAAGGAACCTGAGAAGATAGAGTTTGAGCTAAAGGAGGAAGAGCTAAAGGAGGAAGGAACAAACTCTACAACAGGACAAGAATCAGAAGATGAAGAACCACACACTCCATCTTTGAGAATATCAATTTGAGAGAGAAGGAAACCATAAAATTATACTCCATATGCTTTCTGTTTAAATTTTTCTTTATCCATTATTGATGATGATCCCATAACTGTTAGGGAGGCAGTAGATTCAGAGGATGGAAAACTCTGGAAAGAGGCCATGGTTGATGAAATGACATCTTTGGACAAAATGAGGCTTGGGATTTGGTGGAGTTGTCAGTTGGAAGGAAACCCATTGGAAGAAAATGGGTGTTTAAGAACAAGATGAATGCATAAGGCAAGGTGGAGAAATACAAAGCTCGATTGGTAGAAAAATGTTATTCCCAGGTGACAGGAATTGATTTTGGTGATATTTTTTCTTCTGTTGCCAGGTTAGCTTCTATTAGATTACTTTTATCTATTGTTGCTGCTTTTGATTTTGAGATATAATAGATGGATGTGAAGTCAACATTTCTTCACGAGGATCTAGAAGAAGAGATCTACATGAAGCAACCTGAAGGCTTTGCGGTGAAGGTTAAGAAATAACTGGTATGTAGGTTAAAAAAGTCTCTGTATGGGTTAAAAAAGTCACCAAGGATGTGGTATCAGAAATTTGATACATATATATGGGGACTTGGCTTCACCAGAAGCAAAGTAGATCACTGTGTGTATTTTGAATTAATCGGTGACCGTGTTATTTATTTAGTCTTGTATGTGGATGATATGTTGCTAATTGGAAATGACAAAGAAATGATCCAGGATTTGAAGACCCAATTGTCCTCCAAATTCGACATGAAGGATCTTGGTGCTGCAAACTATATTTTGGGCATGGAAATTAAACAAGATCGGGAAAAATGAAGCTTTGGTTAAACCAGAGGAACTATGTTGAGACAATACTGTGGAGGTTTAATATGAAGGATAGTAAACTGATGAAGGTTCCTATTCCTGTAGGTGTAAAGTTATTTGTTGAAAAATGTCCCAAGACACAAAAAGAGGAAGAGGACATGTCTTGTGTTCCATATGCAAGTGCAGTTGGTAGCCTGATGTATGAAATGGTCTGTACTAGACCAGACATTGCACATGCAGTGGGATTGTTGAGCAGGTTTATGTCAAAACTAGGGAAGAATCATTGGACAACAATGAAGTGGGATTTCAAGTATTTGTGTGGCACTAGTGATTATGGTATGTGCTACCAAGTAAGACCAATATTGGACATACTTTTGGACATCCCTGGATTTTTTGATGCAAACTGGGATGACGATCTGGATCGGAGAAGATCTAAAAGTGGGTATGTGTTTAACCTATTTGGAGGAGCAGTCAGTTGGATGAGCAAGAGATAGTCTATAGTGGCACTTTCAACTACAAAGGCATAATACATGGCATCCACTCATGCAATCAAAGAAGTAGTTTTGGTTGCATAGATTATATTCAAGTATGAGGTTAGCACATCGAGCTATAAGGATAGAATGTGATAAACAAAGTGCAATTTTCTTGGCAAAGAGCCTTGCTTGTCATTCAAAGACAAAGCACATTAATGTTCAATATCAATTTGTGAAGGATATGGTTAAGGAAATAAAGGTGTTGCTGGTAAAGGTGGACACTTCGAAGAATGTTGTAGATGCATTGACGAAGTTTGTGAGCACTAAGAAGTTTTATTGGTGTAGAGAAACAATGGGCATTGCAGGGCTAGACCAATGACTAAGCTCTCCGTGACCCCTTGTGTGGAAAAGAAAACAACAAGTGGGAGAATGTTGGGTGTGTGTTATATTATTTCCATGACTAGTCACACGCGTGATAGGCTCCCCTGTTCATTGTGCCAGACACAACAAGGGGGTCACGGGGGGGCGGTAGCCCCCCCTGTTAGGGGGTTTACATGGGGGTGGTAGCCCCCATGTACGGGGTTCGAGACAATGGCTTGGGATTTTTTTTCCTATATATATGCGAACCCAAGGATGGAGGGAAAAACTAATGATGGTTGGCAGACCCACCCATGGTTTTGTGCATGGGTTTTGAAAATGGTTTTGGACATGATGGTTTTTTGCCCATGGTATTTTGTAGATTTGGTAAAGGGAACTATGCTTATGTTCTACTCCATGGTTAATGGATTGGGGTTTATGAATGCTTCGACATGTATATGTATGTATTGTAACATTGAAAGGAATATAATGAAAAATCAATCTGGTAGTCCCAATTTTGGGATCTAGGGGAAATCTCTGTGCATATTTGTTTTATGTTCTCGCCATTGCTTATTTTTATGTTTTAAGAACTCATTTGGAAGTAATTTATGTACAGGTTTAAAACCTACTTAAATAATTCCCTAATAAATGATGCTAATGTGCATGAAATGAAAGAAATAAAATAAAGGGTAAAGGTATGAGAAAGGATTTCTGTACAGAGAGGTGATGTAAGAAACTTTGCTGGGTCTACAGATGCTCATTGGTAGTGGAGAAACACTAGAAAACCACTTAAAGTTCTGAACAAAATAAACCCTCTGTCATGTTATTTATGTCATTGTTGAATACTTACATGTGTAAGCTATTGGTAAATAGTGTGTAAAGACTAACATGACCTAGCTAAGGAGACATATGGATGGCACATTCATAAATGGTCAAGTAACCTAAAAGGTGGTACCCACAGTATCTACTCAATACTTCCTTACATCATTAATAAGATTCAATTTGTTGAAGGGACAAAAGCAGAGATTTTGGATTCTACCAGTGGTTCGCCAATTGTTGTAGCTGCTACAAAACCACTCAAAATTTTTATCCTGAATACCCAAAGTTTGGGTCCCCCTATGCTTTCCAAGATTTTAACGGCTATTCTTTTGTCTTGAATTGGTTAAATCCTTAGGTGACCTACCTATCATTGAGGGCTATGGTCGCTCATGCTTTCACAAGGCACATTTCCTATGGTCATTGTGCTTCATCTTGGTTCTCATTATTATGCTTGCACTATGGTTTGTAGAAATGTTGCTTCATTCATGCAATTTTAAATCTTTGTGCTCCCATATTATGATTGCAATCTTCAGGCATGGATTTTGTATAAGTGAAAATTCTAGCCATGATTTACCTAGTTCTTATCCCCTAATTAGAAAAATCTTGCATAAAAGAATTATCACACTTTTTATCAAAATTTTGTGACCAATTGCAATCACATTTTTCATTCACAAGCTTACTTTGTGCACTTTTTCAACTCAGTCACAATCACTTTATGCAAGACTAGTATGCACTAAAGAGATCTCTCACACTGCCTTAACCTTAGTCGCATCTTATCTCACGAGTGTTCATTTATTGTGTCATTAAGCTCTCCACTGCAGTTGTGACTTGTGACTGCAACCAACCACTATACCTAGGAAGACATAACACCCTCTCTTTTAATTTTGTGATTGCGATTGCGAGTATTTATTTTGGTTTATGCGATTTTGTTTTGCAATGTGTGTATTTTCGTATTCCATGACGTTTTACATTCTCATAATCGATAATGTATATATGCATGTAAAAACCTTCATCTAAACCATTTATCTCATTCTATTTGAGGCAAACTATGATCAAGCACTTAACCAATTTTAACTTCCCTTAATCGCATAATCACATTTTAGTGAAGCACAAATTTAACCCTCCCTTTGCAAATTGCGACTGTGATTTTCATTGATCTTTTATTTCCTCCAAGCGCACCTTAACTTATCTAATCACATTCATGCAAACTAAGGATCATTCACATTAAATCACACTATCCTCGTAAAATATGATTGTGACTCACCTATTATTTCCTTCTTGCGCTTTAGTCCCCCATTCCTTCCATTGCATAATATCCTTGGAAATCCTGAGTGTGATTCACCTTGTCATCACTCTAGTGCGCTCTAAGTTTGAGTCCTCTCTCCTTTGCAAGTTATTGCAATGATTTCCGATTGCTATTGGCATACCAATCACACTTATGTGGTTTAGCACCTCATCAAAATCCTCATTACCCTTTACTCTTGCAAAACCCGAATGCAACGAAAATTGATCCTCTATCCTTAATTATCACACTCACATGAATTAACCACCCCTCCTCATAACACTCTATTTATAAGAATCCTGATTGCGATTAACCTATGCTTTACACCTTCCTTGCTATCACACTTGTGGAATCTAGGCACTGATATTTTTTGTTGAACTCTACCATTAGAAATTTCGATTACAAACAAACCATGATACTACTCATGAGAAGTGTGAATGAAACCAAACAATCCAACACACTATGTTTTTCTAAGCAAAGATATACAATAGAACAATAAATAGATTAAGGTTTTGGGCTCAGATCTTGTATTTTCAATGAATATCTTTAAAGTTTCAGGGATAGTCAATTTGCATTGCCTTAGTATAGCATCATCCACATAAAGTATGGCACTAATAA
This sequence comes from Pinus tabuliformis, assembly GCA_031772625.1. NCBI lineage: Eukaryota > Viridiplantae > Streptophyta > Pinopsida > Pinales > Pinaceae > Pinus > Pinus tabuliformis. The sequence goes on along the minus strand of CM062804.1, from coordinate 542,382,143 downwards.
CAAGGAAATGGTGCATAAGAGAAATAACATAAACAAAATTGACTGATAAGCTTTAGTCTTAATATCAAATTTATTTTTTTGGGCCAATAACCCTTTCAAGTCTCTTAGGATTAATTGTATTGAGAAATTTCATGGAGGGGTAATTGACCAAAATTATATCTTATTATGGTGAATTTTTTCCATCTTGTGTCCCAAATATTGGTTGTGTGCTTGAAATAATGAAGTAATCAAGATAATTGATGCATGGATATATGATTTTATTCAACAAAAATCATTGGATAGTCCAATAAACATCAAGATTATGTTGATGGTGTTGGATACCGCCAACATACAGAGGATCTCCATAGTATGAGGCCCAATTAGACCTCACACCATTTGGTGTAGGAGTCCCATCTAGAATATGAACTGGCTACTATTTACTTAAATATTTTCCTTGGATTAAGCAATTATCACAAGATAGAAGCACACATGTGATTTTGAATGAGCAAGAGAGTGTGGCTTGTGAAATGTTCAATTATCGATGTATCAAGGTTCTTTCATTGCGAAGGAGAGAAAGTGGGTCTCTAAAAGATACGTAATACTACTAATATAACAAAGACACATGCACATAAACAAGAAAGAATTGTTGAACATCAAGAAAAATAGTTCACATATATCCCACGATTGTTAAATCATTACAACACATTTCCAATAAGTTAAGCACTAAAGTCACCGAAATAGTTAAATTACTTCAGTGCATATGAAATCCAACACAAGCCACAAACATTAGAAGAATAGTACCAAAACATCTGTGATTCTTGAATGAAAATGTGTTGACCAAGAGGCTTCAAATTTTAAGCAAAAGTTCCAAGATAGATAACTAGCTCCAATAGTGGAGTGTTAGAGCCACTACTTTCTCCCCAAAATTACTATCTCTATCTCTCTAATGCCTATGGGAGAAGCTAAGGTTAAAATTCCTTTTCATGAGTAATGATGATCCTTTTATAACTTGAGGCATGAACTTCCATATCCTCATGAATCTTCACTTTCCAGCTTCTAATGACTTTTGGGCTTCTAGAACCTCTGGAATTCTAAATGAATTTTGGAATTACATATAACCCTTGGTACTACATGTCTTTTGGACTTCTATACATGGTTTCTTTGTCCATACATGACCCTTGGACTTCCACTTGTTTGTATTTACGATAATTACAAGATTACATCATAATTTCCACATCATCATGTGATGAGAACATGACAAGTCACTATCATTGATGCCTTGGACTTGTAGTGACTGAGGACATGGACTTTCTTCAATGGCGACATGGCTTCCGCTCATGTCTTTTCTTTCAAATGAAGCTTTTGATAGTTGATGTCTTCACCCTCCAAAGGGTCTTTGATCTTATGGAGTTTGTAGAAGTGCTTCAATCATTAAGAATTCATTGTGTTCTTTGTTCTTTAATTCTTCCTTTTTTGGCATTCTTTGTCCGATCTTCTTCATGCATTCTTTCCATGTTGTTCTTGAAATGCCTGTAACTGCAATTACTCATCGAAAGTAAACATTAGCCTAAAAAATCTCCTATTCTAACATGTTTCATGCATATTTTCTATTCATGTCTTAACAATGTGCTCGAGAAGAGAAAGGAGAGCTTCTAGGCACAAGGGTTCACTTTAAAAGGTTGAAGGGATGAAGAGAGGAAGCTTCGAGGCGTAGGGCGCAATCCTTTGAGTCGAAGAAGTGCACTCAAAGGAAGACTTGGTTCTTTAGGGTGTAGTTCAAAATAAGGAAGGGGAAAGATGCTTAGGAGTGAGATATGCACTCCTGGAGGGCACAAGGTGCACTTCCAAATGATAAAGGATTTTTGCTCAAGGCTTAAGAGTGCACTTATGCATTCCTTGCCTTGATGGGTTCACTTGAACAATCAAAATTTGTCTAAGTCTGAAAGATAGAACAAGGGTTGAACACAACAAATTTAGACATAAAATCATGTGCAAAACATACCTGTCAGAAAATTGTATATTACAGAACAATGCAACACATAAAATATTGCAGAAATGAAAAAACAAAAAATGCATAAAACAAGAGAGACATAGATATACGTGGTTCACCCAATTTGGGCTATGTCCACAGAGAAATGAGTCCTTCCTTTTATATTATCCAACAAAATGAAGATATACAACCTACAACAGATCCGCTGTAATTTCCTCCTCTCTCACACAATCTCCTCTCTCTTTATTGCTTAGAATACACATATACATAGCCACAATACAATTTCCTCATATATAGCGAGCGATTTCCTTATAGGGGAAAAAACCCTAAATTAAACATAACTTCTACCTTCAGATCATCCACCTAATGAATGGCTCATATTGAATACGAGATTACAACATTTTACAAGGAATTTTTACATCTATTTTTTAACTTCGAGGGCACTACCCCCTAACCCCTGCTGGCCCCTGGACCCCCGCGGGGGGGAAATGTCCCCCCTGCAACCCTCCTGCGTGGAGGGGTGTATAGTCTTCCTGTGGTATACATCTCACTGAAACATAGACCTCTGAATAAAGAAGATAATCAGGCTCCACACCCAAAAATAAAAACTCATCAAGAAAACTTAGACAAGCTTGAAGAATGATAAACATACATCAAAATGTCATTTTACAGACACTCCCCAAGAACAAAAAACAAAGTCTGTGTGATTGCGACCAAAAAGTGTTGTTTTACAACAAACAAAGGTGTTTCGACCATGAAATACACTAGAGATATTCTAATCAATGCGATGACAAACCAAAATAATAAATAACACTCGAAACATATAGAATGACTTGAAATGACACTTGACGACCAAGGCGACACTTGATATGATAGTGAGGTAAGATCCAAAATTTGAATGTAGTGAAATTTTAGAGGGTGTTGTAGTAGAAACAATAGGTTACTAGGATAGAGATAAGACATCAAATGAGCTCTACCTAGTGTGATATCATTCCTACAAGCTACTACATCAAAGTTCATTTTACTTCCTTTTGTTATATTGAAATATATTATTTTCTCATAAGAATGAAAAATATCAAAATCATGGAAAAGGTCAATAAGAACATCAAAGGTCATGAGGAAGTTGAATGGGTCCTATGGAATTTGAAGAGTGATGGGTCATTGAAAGTCATATGGAAGGTTAAAGGTCATCCCCCCACTTCTATAAATGTACCATCATGCATCATTCAAAGGGGGCTTTTAGCACTTGAGATATACTAGCAATTAGATCATTGTTTTGTGCTTTGGGAGTTGAAAGCATTATGCCTTTAGAAACTTTTTAAGGCTGAGCATTGGTGAAGCTATGGTTTCCATTTTGGGATATGATATGAAATTCCTACTTTCCACTACTATATTTTTATGGACGTGCTGGACATGTACTTGAATTGGCAACATTATTAATGAGAAGTTCTTCACTCTTTGCATCGATTCTCGTATATCTTTATGGTATTTGTAATGGATATCTAGTACTTTAATAGTGGTGCATATGTGCTTAAATATTGGGTATATGTTGACAAACTAATTCTTGACTTATGTAATCTTATATGTTTTCTTTGAATCTTTTCTTTCTCATTCCACGCTATAATAGTAAATTATTGTACACTAGTTTGCAATAAACTCTAGTACATTCTCATTTTTGTATGTGTTACATGGTTTTAGCTAACTGACTCCTTATTGAGATACAATCATTGTTATTCTACTGTTATATTCTTGTATTATGTTTTGCAAATGATCAATTGTGGGATGATTTCAAGACCATTTTCTGGTATTTCACACTTGCTTTCACTCTAACACCTCTGCATTTGACAACCAAGAGAAAGCACACATGGTGGCAGCCATACCCACATATTGGATGGGGCTTCTATCCCAAACAGTGTGAGGTCTAATTGTGACTTCACAATGGGGAGACACCCTAACTATTGACAATACATTTTTTCCCTTCAACACAAAGCTTCTAGGTTCAACACTTGGAGTAGATGGGCTCTAGGATAGGTGAAATGGAAAGAAAAGGTGTTATATTAGACTTTTGGAGATTAAGGTTTTGAGCTATTTGATATTTTTAAAGAATGATTGTTTGTTGGGTGTAAGTGCTTGTTGTTTTTTGAATTTTTCTGGTGATTGTGTACTACATGCATTTGTGTTTATGTGAAATTATTTTGCTATATATTCAAATACACTGATGTTACGTAAAGATTGATTTTAGTTGTTGCAATGAGATAAACATGAAGAATTCTGATTAGATTCCCTAGAATACCCCAACATGATTGTAAAATTTAATGAATGAATGATGCAGTCAACATTATGAAGGGGAATACCATAAATTATTTATTGCTAGTTTATACTTTTCTTATATGTTTTGAGAAGTTTTAATAATTTGATGAATAATAATAAAGGCATAATAAAATGCAAGAGATGAAAAAATTTAAAGAGGCATGTCCATCAAATAGATATTGACTAATGATATTTCAAGATGCATGAAAGTATTTTAGGTGCATACAATAATGGATGGTGGCATAAATACTTTGAGTGGTCTATTTTCATAACTTGATTAATAGAGGTTAATGATAAACATATAACTAGGAACAAGTGGATAACACAATTGGGAAGCCAATGAAAGTGTTGCATGTAGTATTTAGGAACAAAAACTATGGAAAATAAGGTGTTTATGAGAGAATGGCACATGTGACACATATTCATGTTGATATACATGTTGTGACAATGTGGTAAGTACATTAATAAGAGGTTTGCTACCATTCAATGGTATTCTCCAAATAAGTGTTCTAAAAATGATTGATTATTATTCTTGAACTTTATGCACACTTAAAATATTATTGTAATGCTTGATTAAGTGCATGATATGCATACGTGCTTATGAGATTGCATAAAGGAATGATCAAGTTTTAAGGCAATGACACTAATACAATGTGTGTTGAGACAAATTACATACACATGAGTTCAAGTGGTTGCTAGTTGTAGCCTTATGGCTAATAAATATGTGTTGATTGTATACTATGTTATGGCTACTATCCTTGGTAAAATGACTTTCAAAATTTGATGATGCTAGTCTTGGTAAAAGGTTTACTTATAATATTGTGATAACATGGTTATAAATACGCTGATATGTATTCTTGATTCTTGGAACATGCGACTAACATGAATTCTAGATGTGTGAATAACTGCAGATCAATAGACTTGGTATTAACATAGCAAGGTAACAATTGATTTGTTTATGTTGATATAACTAACAGCTAGGTGTGAGTGACAACACATAAGAAAATTCAATTGTAGAAAGAAGTAAAAGCATGGACAATGGTATGGTGCAACATAGCATGGACAAAATCCAACATGAACAAGAAAGGGGAAGTTCCCATGAAAAGAGTAGATCCCTCTAGGAGCTATTTCGAGGGGTGTTAAAATTTTAAGGTTTCCATAAAACCTTGGAAAAGGCTCGGTCTGATATGTATATGTGTGTGTGTGTGTGTAGTGGTGAAGGACACATTGAACACCAGAACTCATGGGATTGAGTTGTTGTGGATTAATGCACATTTTATATGCTTTTTTTATTTTATTGATTGGGTTCACGTTTTCTTTGTTTTCTTGAATGTTGGCCTTGAGCATGGCCATGTTGTTTTATTTTTTATTATATGTTGTTGTTGTGAACTTTTTATTTTTCCTTGCTTCTTCTTTATTCTTGTCTTTTTGTTTTAGTCTTGGTTGTTTTTGAGTGTGGGGAAAGGAAAGAAGACGAGCTCTAGAAAAGAGCTGAAGTAGAACCCAACAAAAAGTGCAAGATCTTGGTTAAATCCTGTGCATAAGATAAATGACAATAAAAATGGAAGAAGAGGATAGAACAACTAAGATGGGCCTAGCTGAGTCCACTTGAAATAAAGTGGGAAACACTGTAACAACCATGGAAATGGAACAAAAATGGAATTTTTCCTAAACTTTAATACAACGTGGCTGATATATGTAAGGCATAATGAAATTGTGTGGCTTGACAAGTCATTAGTTGAAAAACAATAAGTGTAGCACGATAAATGATCAATATCTAATCACTATGTGAATGACATGGAAGCAATGTTTGTATTTTCCATGATTGGGTAATGCAACAAGGTTATTTAATGGGTTCTAGGTTGCATGGACATCATTGGGAAAGTGGGTAGGAATAACCCATTGTTGATATTTATGTTATATTTATGCGCTTGAAAATTGTGGTGACCATGAATGAAAAAGGAAAAATGCTGAAAACTGATAGCTTATGAACAACATGGATGAGGGCATGTTGAATTTAAATAAATTTCCGAATATTGAAAAAATATAAATATCAGTTGTTAACACAGATGGTGAAAACATGGTTAAAACTAAAAGGAAAGGAATTAGGTGAGAATTCCTTTGGGTGAGTTTGGAAACTACTCCAGAATTGGCTTGCGGCCCATTGACCGCAGGCCAAGGACCCGGGCAGGCCGGGGGGGCGTGTTTGAAAATTAATGCTTGTTGTGCATGGATATTAGGAAGTTTTCTAACCTTAACTCTGTCTGGAACGTGAATGTGCTATATTTCATGAACATTTTAATGATGAAATGAATGCATGTAATGTCGTTTCATTTGACAAGATATTGTCAGGAATCATTCTTGTGGAAGAAGGATTGAATAATGCTCATAAAAATATAATGAATATATGAATGACATGTTTGGGATAACACAATGAGTTTATACAATGAGATGCCCTGTCATGTAAGGGATCAATTGAGAAAATGGGAATCATTTTTGTTAATTCTTATTATGATCATTTGATTATGACATTTATGTGCCCATGTTTATATTATGTTATGAAAAGGAAATGCAAAAGGTTATATCAGTAGGTATACAAACTACTAACATGGTTCCTTGGTTAAATCATGAGGCACATATGCTACTGGTTGCTACCCTGGGCTAGGAAACCACTAAGTGCATATAGTTTGGCTATTATCACCCCCAAAGTGCTAGCTAGCCACTTATATACTTGCCAAACAATGACACTTGTCTTGTTGGAGGTGTGATGATATTGAGACAGGAAAATGCTTGAAATTGGGGGATGCCTATTCCTGGGAGTTGTGATGTGGGAGTTTTGATGATAATGGAGTTGTGATGGGAGTTGTTGTGTTAAATAATATTCCCGTCGACAAAAGACTACTGGGATTGGTAGTTACGACACTCACTGGGAGGCGTGTGAGATAGGGAGGGATAATTTGGACATGTACAAAAATATTGTGTGTAGTAGTATAACTGCCATTGAGTGCTTGCTTCGATTAAGAACCACTCAATGATATAGAATTGAATACAAATATTACTAAATATTGCATGGAGCATGTACAACACTGAGTGTTTGCTTCAGATGATAAACTACTAAGTGCAGGAGCAAAGAGGAAGCCACAAAGATAAGTAATAATTATCAATTTAAATATTTTTTTAAGATTATGCTTTAATTTGGTTTAAAATTTTGATTCATAATGACTTGAGTTATGTTTTAATATGATTAAGATATGTTCTAAAATGTTTTAAAAATTTATGATTATATCTCATGACATATGTGTTTGTGATGTAGGAGAATTAGTGAACTGCACAACACATGTATATGAAGCTGATTGCGAGGTAATCAACATCAGTTTAATGACATCAGGGTGTGCAATAGCATAATGGAGCTAAAGAATTCAGGAACATGGCCATTGTGGTGACATTGGAACCATGTGATATGCCCTGATCGCCATGAGGTGCTCCATGTCACGTGTTGTGTTATTAAAGCAAGGCATAGGGATGCCTTGGCTAAGATAATTCTTCCTATGCAAGGAAGCCTTTCCATGGAATAGATCACTGGAGGGATTGAGGAAATGAAGAAGGGGATGCATAAAATTGGAAGGTGCGTGACTACACAAAATAAGAAACAGATCACCTGTTGATGAAGTAGAGAAGGGGATGTGGAAACTTGAAATATGAATTGGTTTTCATGGAATCATGTGCATGCCAATTGGCATCAAGAGTGCATTGGGTGTTTCCTAGAAATAAATGAGCTGAAATCATTCTTGAAGGGGAACTGGGCATAGTGGATGACATGGTTAGACATAGGAGGAAAATTTATCTTTATAGTAAAGTGACTAAGAAGGTCAAGGTGCAATGGAAGCATGACAAACCAAATGAAGGCACATGGGAGATAACTGATCAAATGAAGGCATCATACCCATTTTTGGTTGTTAAGTAAGCATCCACAAATGTAATTTTAAATATGTAAGATATTTTTATGAAGATCAATGTTATTTTAGTATTTTGCTGCTAAGAGCATCGAGGATGATGTTCCCTTTAAGGGGTTGGGGTTTGTAACACCCCTGAAATACTCCCCCTGATTTTTGTAATGCAATTATATTATGATTATAAATGATTATAAATTTATTTGAATGACCTAAAGAGTGGGACCATAGATCCATGATTTAAGAGGGAAAAGGAAAAAGAACCTGAGTGGTGTTAGTTGATACCACTGCTTAATCAAATGTGTAGCTAGAAATAAAATATTTGGAAGAATGTTCCATGAGGAACATGAAGAGACACAAAAAAAGGATAAAAATGCATTCAAACAACAAGAGTTGGTTGAAATTTGGTTAAATGAAAGAAATTCAAGGAAAAAATTAGATTTTTGGGCAAGGATGCAAACTCGGGAGCATGATTTCCAACTAATTTTTCTTGAAAAAATGTCTTGGATTGTTGATTTGGTTCGAGGGTGACTGCTACAAGAAATATAGGCTACAACTAGTATATGGCGGGGTGGAAAATTTAAGTCCCACCTTTAGTTTTGGCCATTGTTAGATCTTAATAAGTGCTATTAATTCTGAGCTATGAATATGATGATTAGTTCTTTATTGAAATTAATGTCTAACTCTATGATAATTTTGCGTGGCTATAGGAAACTGTTGCATGGAATCAATAGGAAAAATGACTTGAATTTTCTATGGGTTAAATTAGAAAACTACCTTGAGGCTGTAAGAAAGATTTTTTTATTTTTTGTGCAAGTTAATATGATGCATATGGACATGCAAGGCTTGGTGATTACAATTGTTGGTGTTTCTAATATAAAATTTCTTCTAGGAGGTTCTAGAAACTGAAACTTGGACCATGGTTAGGGGAAATCTTTCTAACCCTCTGGTCCAACTTTGAGATCTTGGGTCACAAAATTTTATAAAATATGACCAGAAGAAGTTGGGCTTCCTAAATGCATATTTAGATAGGCCATGTTGGAATTTTTACTATAAATTTTCTTCTAGGAGATTCTAGAAGATGAAACTTGGACAGTAGTGAGGGGAAATCTCGTTGATCATCTGGTCCAATGATTAGATCTTGGGTTGTGATATTTTAGGAGATATGATCATAGGAATTCAAGCTTCCTGAATGATCTTAAAATTATACATCAACCATGGCATGTTGGCATTTATCCTATAACTTTTCTTCTCGAAAGTTATAAAAGCTGAAACTTGGATCATGCTGAGGGGAAATAATATTTATAATATGATCCAACATTCAGATGTTGGTTCACAATGTTTTAGGATATATGATTAGAGGAAGTTGGGCTTCCTGAATGCTCCTAAAATCATGCATCAAATAAGTCATGTTGGAATTTAGACTATAACTTTTCCTCTAGGAGGTTACAAACATTGAAACTTGAACCATATTAAGGGGAACTTCCATTGATCATATGGTTCAATTTTAAGAACTTGGACAACTATAATTTAGAAGATATACCCTGAGAAATTTTTCTATATTAGTTTGCATGCAAAGTGTTTAAAGAAATGCCTAAATGGTTTAAGGATTCATTGCATACAAATTGTTTGATGAAATTCCCTAATGAAAATTTTGTTTTGTGGGTAGGGATAATATTGTTGTAGCTGATATATACCTATTTGCATGAAAATAATTTTCTATATTGGTTTGCATGCAAAGTGTTTGAAGAAATGCATAAATGGTTTAATGATTCATTGCATACAAATTGTTTGATGAAATGACAAAATGAAAATATTGTTTTGTGGTTGGGGATAATATTGATGTATGATAGTGTTTTTGTAGCCGATATATACCTGTTTGCATGCAAAGAATTTGAAGAAATGTGTTAAAGGTGTTTTATTACAATTTGCATACAAACTATTTGATAAAATACCTCAAAGACCAAAAATCAAAAGTTGCATGATTAAGTGGTATATTTCAGTTAGTATGTTACAAGTGGAATTAGAGCAATGTTTCTTATTTGATTTCATTTAAAGATGTTTGGAAAATTTTATACAAGAAAAATACTACTCAATTGGTTGTATACACAGTATTTAAAGAAAGGTTTACATGTAAAGTGTTTGGCAAAATGTATGAGAGATGAAAATTAGGTTTTTGAAAGAATGGTTAGGATAAATTTAATAGGGGTATGTGACAAAGTGGTATTATAGCTTATTCTGAAGACAGTGAAAGGAAAACAAAAAATTTGGGTACCCCGAAACCTCTATAAGTCATTGAGGGAATTGGGTATATTACATTCACATTGAAGATAGATATTATGTTATTTAATATGTAGTATGTTTTAATACAACCTATTGACCTCAATTACAAGAAAAGAAAAAAATATCTTAGTTATTGTAGTAGTTTTCTTTCAAGTGTTGTAGTTGTAGATTTAATTTTTGTTTTGATTCCAGTTTAAATCTCTAAATTTGTAACATGTTTTTGTAGCAGTAGTCGTAATTACCTTATGTAACATCATTGTATTTTATTTCCTAATGGAAGAAGTGTCCTCAGACATGTAATTTTATTAATTAAAAAAAAAATTACATATTTGATTTTGCAAGAGTTTACACCCGAACAACAAAACACTCTTGCAATGAGCTATTTATAAGCTCAATGTCCTAACTACCTCTAATAATGGATCACTTATTAAATAAAAAGTGTGACTCCATTTACAATAAATGATATTCAAAACAACTAGCTAACTAATATCCTAAAATAGAGCCTAAGATACGACACGTTTGGAGAGTCATATCTTGTTACAACAATATACTAATGCTAAATGTCTCCATTAAATAATTAAATATTCTAGAATAATAATTATTAATTTAATATCTTAAATTAATAATTATTTTGTTCCAACTTTATAACCTATGATAATATTTTATTTTTGGATCATCTAACATTCCCCCCTATGATCCAAAGATACATTACAACAGATACTACGTTCATCTCTGAACTTAGTAAATTTTATTCTGCCAAGTGGTTTCGTGAAAATGTCTGAGATCTGATCTTCGGAAGGACAATAAACTGGCTTGAGGACATCTTTGGCAATGAGAGATTTGACATGATGATACTTGGTGTCCACATGCTTTGTCTTTGAATGAAAAACTGGGTTCTTGGAAAGTTTGATGACTGACTAGCTGTCAATGAATAATGATGTAGCTTCTGTCTAATAAATGCCCAAGTCCTGCAAAATTCTGCGCAACCAAACAATTTCACATGCTGCTTCCCATGCTGAAATGTACTCTGCTTCTGCTGAAGAAGTGGCCACTGTAGCTTGTTTCTTACAACTCCAAGATACTGATGCTGACCCCGTGTTCATTAAATAACCTGATGTTGATGCTCGATCATCAATACTTCCAGCAAAGTCGGCATTGGAATATCCATCAAGTACAAAGTTTTTAGTCTTTGTGTAAAGAAGACCAAAATCTTTTGTTCCTTGGATATATCGAAGAACTCTTTTGGCTGCATTCTAGTGGTGATCTTATGGTTCCTACATAAAATGTGAAAGAATAATGACTGCATAAGATAGATCAGGGTGAGTATTTTTCAAATAAATCAAGCTGCCAATCAACTGTTTGTAAGTAGTACTGTCCACCTTCCCCCCAACTTCAAATTTTAAAAGTTTCAAGTTTTGCTCCATGGGGGTAAGAACAGGCTTGCAATCCTGCATGCCAAATCGTTGAAGAACCTCTGTTGCACACTTACTTTGAGAAATGAAAATATGATGTGGACGTTGGAAGACTTCAACTCCAAGATAGTAGTGAAGTAATCCTAAATCTGTCATTTTAAAACCTGCATGTAACTCCTTTTTCACCTGTGCAATATGATCATCATGGTTGCCAGTATTGATCAAATCATCTACATTCATAACAAGAATTACTAGATATTTTCCCTGTTGTTGCACATACAAAGTATCATCAGATTCATTTTGTTGAAAACCAACTTTCTTAAGGTATTCATCCATCTTTGCATACCAAGCTCGGGGAACTTGTTTTAATCCATATAAAACCTTGATCAATTTGCAGACTTTATGTTCTTGCCATTCAATTTCAAAACCTGGTGGTTGTGTCATATACACTTCTTCTTGTAAATCCCTGTTGAGAAAAGCACTTTTCACATCCATTTGATGAACTTTCCATCCTTTCTGAGCAACCAGTGCAAGTGTTAGTCGGATGGTGTTCCACTTAGCTGTAGGAGCAAAAGTTTCCTCATAATCAATGCTTTCCTACTGCACAAAACCTTTTGCGACAAGTCGTGCTTTATACTTTACAAGTTATCCCTTTTGATTATACTTAATTCTATAAACCCATTTGCATCCTATGGGTTTAACGTTTTGTGGACAATCAACAAGTTTCCAAGTGTTGTTTTCAGTTACTGCTTGATATTCTTCAACCATAGCCTATTGCCATTCTTTATGTTTTACTGCTTCTTTGTATGTGGAAGGTTCAGTAAAATCATTTGCTATCAAGGCAAAATTGCCTTCACTTCTATGTGACCGTCTGGTGCCTATTTTATTCTGCTCATCAGGCTTTACATCTTTCAAAAGTTGAACTGCCCATTTTGGTAGTTGATGCTCAGTTGTTTGAGATTCTGAAAAGTCTCCATCATTGTAAAGAGGATTAATATAAACTGATGTTCTTCGTTCAGGTGAAGAGTCTGGAGAATCACTGTCAGAAGAACTGCTGCTGCTTGGAGATGTGGATGAACTGCTAGAAGACCCAGATGATGTTGAAGTAGATGGATTGGATGACTCATCTTCAGAGGAAGGAAAATCAAGTTCATACCAATTTGGTGAAGTTGGTTGACTTTGCATTTTTCCTTTTCTTTTACTGCCCTTAGTTTCTAACTTGTGAAGAAGATTTTCGATTTCTTCAGCACTCTTACTCTTTGTTTCATAAAAAATGACATCCTTGCTCACAATGAATTTTCCATTGGTCAAAAGACGATACCCTTTCTTCTCATTAGAATAGCCAATCACTGTGCATTTCAAACTTCTTGAGTCAAGCTTAGTTCGTTTTTCTTTCAGAAATAAGGCATAACATACTGATCCAAAAACTCTAAGATGTTTAACTTGAGGTTTGAAACCAAACCAAGCTTCATAAGGTGTGATTCCATCTAAAGAAGTAGTTGGAGATCTATTTCTTAAGTAGACAGCTGTATGTATTGCTTCTGCCCAATATGTTGGACTTAACCTCTTGAAAGTTAACATGGATCTCGCTATTCCTAACAAGGTGCGATTCATTCTTTTAACTACTCCATTTTGCTGTGGAGTGTAAACATTTGTAAGATGTTGTTTTATGCCATTTTCACTGCAATAAGTTTTGAATTCATTTGAAGTGAATTCTCCCCCATTATCTGTCCTGAGAGTACCTATCTTTTCTTTGACTTCATTTTCAACAAGTTGGCGAAAAATTTTAAACTTCTCAAATGCTTCTAACTTGTTCTTCAAGAAGTAAACCCAAGTCATTCTACTGAAATCGTCAATGAATAGTAAGAAATATTTGCAACCACCAAATGAAGTTTGTAGTGGTCCACAAACATCACTGTGAACTAGTTGTAGCCGCTTGTTTGCACACCATGAACTTGTTGGAAAACTTTCTCGACTTTGTTTGCCATAAATGCAAGCTTCACATTTTGCATTTTCCTTTTTGAAAGTTGGTAGTCCCTTAACCATCCCTTGTTTCTGCAATTGAGAAAGACTCTCAAAATTTAAATGTCCATATCTTACATGCCATAGTCTTATAGGTGAAATACCTGTAGTCACTGCCCCTGCAAAATCAAAATGCCTTGGAATAACTATCCCTTTCATCCTTAACAACTTTCCATCTTCATAACCTGTCATGACAAGTTTCAAGCTCTGTTTGACTGAATTAATCTTGACTAAGCCATCTTCCATAATTACCTGATGTCTTGCTTGTCGAATTGTGACTAAAGAGAGCAAATTTTTCTTAAAAGTTGGTACATATCATACATTGGAAATCATTTTTTCTCCAATGCCAGGGAGAAAAAATTTAACTGCTCCTTTTCCATAAGGCGTATGTTCTGTATCGTTTGCAAGAAAAATGGAATTAAGTTGGCAATCTTGAAAATTCCAAAAAAAATCACGTCGACAAGTCATGTGCTGGGTTGCCCCTAAATCCAAGATCCAGGCATCTTCATAATCACTTCTAAAATGAGATGAAAATTATGATGCTAGCGAGGAAGTAAAAACTTATTCTGAGTTATCATCATCTTGATCATTTGAAAATTGCGCTGAGTGCTGCTGAAACTTGGGAATTTTATTAAGAGAAGTTCGACAATCTTCAGCGTAATGTCCAATTTTGTTACATATTCGACACAAAGTTTGACTTAAGTCTCTTCCTCGTCCTGAAGATTGTCCTCTGCCTCTACTTTGACTTCTATTTTAGATTGTCCTCTACCTTGATTATTATTTCCTTGTCCTTGAAAATTGCCTCTTCCTTGGTTGTTTCCTCTATCTTGAAAATTACTCCTTCCTGAACTGTTTCCTCTATTAAAGTTGTTTCTTCTGCTTTGGCTTCGACCTCGACTTTGTACATTATTTGCTACTTGATTCTGATTGAAGTTCCCTCTACCTCTGCCTCGAGAACTGTCAGCTGATGATTTACTAGTGCTGGCCTCTGTGAAAAAAACATCTTCACCAACTTTCTTCTTCTTCCCAAAGGTTTTATCATGTTGGGTCAACATTTCACAGAGCTCATCAAACTTTAGTTTCTCTAATTTCCCAGTTAATTGTAGAGTCTCCAAAAAATGTGTGTAGGAAGAAGGAAGTCCAGCAATTACAATTGTGACCATAAAGCTATCATCTATTGCTGGAAAACCAACATTAATGATTTCCTGCCTAATATTCTTAAGTCTTGAGATATATTCAAGAACATCACCTCCTTCAGTCAATTTTTGTTGCAACAATTTTAATTGTAGATCAACTTTCTTTGATTCAGGCTGAGTATCAAAGAGGTCTTTAAAAGTTTTCAAAGCAGACCATGCATCTGTAGCATTTTCTATATGGACATACATTTCATCATTGACAAAAGATTTAATAGGAGCTTAGGCTTTGGAATTCTTAACTTCCCATTTTTCTAGTGCAGCTGCATTTGTGGGTTTATACCCTGCCATAATTCATTGTAAATGAGAGCAATTTCAATGAGGCGGTGCCATGTTTTATAGGATTTTGTACCTTCAAGTTTGTTGGAATCAGAGAACAAATTAATTAACTTGGACATTGTAGTGTTGAAGCTTCGCACCAAGAATCAGAACAAAAATGTCAAGATGGGCAACACAACATGCAACACACCACGCAAAAACATGATCTATCGGGGCTTGGCCTTGACCCTCGTATAGTTGTTGAAACAGGAGAAAAATGACTGAGCTTTGCACTTGGCTCTAGTCAATTTCTCAAAAAATTACAAGGTGACTTTCAAAATTTGATTTTTACAACTATGCTCTTGCAGGAATTGGTAAAAAAGAATTACCCCTCCTCAAAGTAAAATTACTTTGAGTTGCACTTATCCCTTCAAAAACTTACAATTAAAATCCCCTTATTACTCCAAAAATTTACAAATCACCTTATTACTCCACAACAATAAATTCCCAAAATTAAAAAATCACCAGATCTCTCCAAAATACAATATTCCTTATTTCTCCACAAAATTTACCAATTTGATTACACCAAAAAGCAAGAAGAAAGACGTTTTGGAGGAGTCATTACTTCGGATGATTTATCTAATTTTGGAAAGATATTGCGTGAGACTGACAATTACACTTCTCCAGCGCAAACATTTATTTCAGAGGATGGAGTGACTTTAGCGAGAGCCAGAGTTCTGGGAGGCGCAACTGCTTTCAATGCGGGCTTCTATAGCAGGGCAAACCCTGAAATTGCATGCAGGTTTCTGCTTCTGCTGATGCTAACGATGATGAGCAACAATCAACTGTTATCCTCTTCTCAGGCAACCCCAACATCCTCTGGCACTCCGTATCCGTTTGTCACTGTGGATGGGCAGACAACAGCTTCAAAAACATACGAGTACATCGTAGTGGGCGGAGGAACGACCGGCTCTGCTCTCTCAACAACGCTCTCTGCTAAGCATTCAATTTTAGTAACAGAGAGGGGAGGATCTCCTTATGGAAATCCGAACATCGAGGATATTTCATCGAAGCTATTTTTTTTCTGCGGTTTATACCGAGTTTTTCTTGTGGTCAGCAGCGGGTTATGGGCTGGATCATGTTGCACCTGAGCTTCTAGAGGACGGAGCGTGCAACTGGATCACCTTGATTTATGTTTATGTGATCACCTTCCAAACAGGATGGACAAGTAATCTCAGCATACACAGATTTCCATTTAATTTCAAATTGAAAGAGACTCGAACTTGCGACATGCCCGACCTTCACAAATGGGAAAATCTACGCTTTTGTATCTGAACGTAATCTTCCTCATTTACAGTCTAGCGGTCGTTTATCACTCACTCATCTGCATGCAATAGCGTTGATCGGAAAGAATGGGATGCCTTACACAATAATCTGAACAATGCAATTCTTTTACGGCCGATGATGCTTTGCTCGAAAATGTCTATATATACAAAAAGCTCACATGTGACCGGGTGGCCTGTGTGTCAATATACTTTTGAAACTCAAGTTTGCATCGCTGGTGATTGTACTGTGCTATATCTCGAATATTTTTGAATTTTTCAATTGGGAAGTCTGGTATTGTTCGATGGCTTCAACAGACGTGGATATGATCCTAGAGCCTACAAGAGGGGGAAAAGCAACGACGCAAGGAATTCGAGCGTCTTGAGAAAGAGAGGCAAAGGCAGACGTTGGAGTGGAGAAAATAATTCAAATTCAAGACACAACAATTTGATAATAATACAAAAAAAAAATTGATTTTCAGATGTAAAAATCTAAAATTAATAAAATAATAAACTTTCTTTTCTTTTGAACAAAATCTGGACAATTTTCATACCAATCATTCGCTGATCAATTCAATGGAGTTTTCCAAAAACTTGTAGAGCTGGAATCTCCTCCTCACATCCACTACAGCATTACTGGAGCTCTGATACCACAATAATGGCAGAAGTGTCCTCAGACACATAATTTTATTAATAAAAAAAACAATTACATATTTGATTTTGCAAGAGTTTACACCCGAACAACAAAACATTCTTGCAATGAGCTATTTATAAGCTCAATGTGCTAACTACCTCTAATTATGGATCACTTATTAAATAACAAGTGTCCATTTACAATAAATGCTATTCAAAACAACTAGCTAACTAATCTCATAAAATAGAGCCTAAGATACGACACATTTGGAGAGTCATATCTTGTTACAACAATATACTAATCCTAAATGTCTCCATTAAATAATTAAATATTCTAGAATAGTGATTATTAATTTAATATCTTAAATTAATAATTATTTTGTTCCAACTTTATAACCTATGATAATATTTTATTTTTGGATCATCTAACATTTCCTATATTAAGTTATTAGTTATTGTAATTTCATTTTCTTCCAACAGTTAGTTCTTTCAAGTTGTTCTCTTGAATTTATGTAGCAATAGGTAATTAGTTTACACTACAAAGTTAAGTTTCAAGTTGGATAAATTAGTTTCAGAGTAGTTGTAGATATTTATTTATTCCATAAAGATGAGATCATAAGCCCATTAGAGCTTTCAATCTAAAATAATCCTATAACATCACACCCCAAATTCACCCACTTGAACTTACTTACGAGGGTAAATATGAACTGGGAGTTACTATGCATGAACCAACCTCCAAGATTCAGTTATGGAAATGGGGTCCACTTGTCAAAACTTACAACATCACCCAAAGACACACAATCACCCATATGTCAAATAATATCCAATAATGACCTTTTATCTGAGTTTGAACCACTTTCAACCTAGCATTACTACCCAACTGAACACATGCATGCCTTCCAGTGTGTCCAGCAAGATTCAACCGCATGCATAACCCATCCTCTGTGAAGATGTGGCTGAAATTTCCTCTTTCTATGCATGTGGTCATGAGCTTTTTTCCATAATTTTAGGGCTTTGCTACAGGCCAACTTCCGAAAATTATCCATAACCTTGTCAACAATTTATGAGTGTCTATATGCTCTATCCTAAGCTTTGATCTTGCTCAAACTTACATAACGTATAATAGTCATTTATACAAACACTTTGTAAACATAGTACTTGTAGGTCATGAATGCATAATTGTTCACTGTTTACATTAGTTTCATCAAATGTTCATCAAGGATGTTTACTATCCTTTCATACTAGCTGTAATGAACACATATTAACTAATGCATTCATATAAACTATTCAATTTTTTTTAACCATGAACAATATCAATATCGAGAGAACATCATACAATGAGAAATATACCATGTATGTAACCAACATTTAACTATAATGAAACCATGATAAACTAGTCACATGATCACACATTAAAATAGAACTTGTGCTCATTGATGTCATTAAAGAATAACACATATCAACATATGCATAGTTCCAACCAAGTCAGGGACTTCCACGTACCACCTGACCATAGATTTTGTTGAACCAAATCTTTCTTTAATTCAATCACCCCCTTCCATATTCCAAGCTGAATGTGGGATCACATGGGATAAATCAAAACATAAAAAAACATGGAATCCATAGGAAACTACATCCACCCTCATACCACAATGAATTCACCTAACGCTGGGTCGAGAAATCACCAAACCAATACAAGGTTAGATGCCTCAAAATTTCTTCACCATACCTAGAGGATTTTTTCTGTCTCCACCTATTTTTCAAGAGCTTCCTGAAGAAAACCATATCCACCCTCAATCCTTGTGATTTTCTTGAGACCACCTCAACCAAGATCCAGAATATACTGGCAAGCTAAAGCTCAACCAAACAAGGAACTCACTACATCATGGCTATTCAGGAATTTTCATAGGAAAGGCTATACATAATTGTCAATCCGGGAAAATCCCCATGCCAATGAAAAAAAGTAACCAGTAAACCAATGCATGAACCATGCGTCATAATCCCAACAAGATAAATCAACATGCACTTTGTTACCTACAAAAATCCTCCTACTGGTTGTTGTTCCAATCTTCCTCTTGGCTACTACATGAATTCCTCTTTCATTGTTCACTTCCTTGCTTGTCTCTCCTTGTGTCTTGCTTGTGCTTCTTGTGTTCTCCAAGTGATCTCTTATGTTGTAGAGTTCTATTCTCTTTTTCCTCTCTTTTTTCCCAACAGAGAATGCTAGAATCATGTTTCTCCAATTTATTTTATTTTATTCTCCTTTTCCTCCATTTTCCCTTGCATGCATATTATTTTTCTATTTTCTCCTTTTTTTGTCTCTTCCTCTTCCCCACCTACTAAAGTGGAATTTATTTCACTTTATTTATTTTGAATCCTTTCCACATGTCCTTTCTAGCCTGTAATAAATAATTACCATTTATTTCCTTTTGCCTCTTTCCAATGCCCATTTTCATAGCCAATAAATAATTAACCACAAGTGGATCCTAATGTAATGTTTTTTCTTTCATTCATCTTGGAATACGTGTCCCATGACCTTTGTTTTATTTTTTCTTTCATAATGTCCATACATTATTTATTTTCATAGAAAATAAACCTGGGGCTGTTACAAATCCCTCCCCCTTGGGGGAACAATGTCCTCGGTGCTCTATGACACTTACGAAAAGACAAAACTGCTGAAACATGATGAACATACTGCTTATTGGAGCTTTATAAACATAACTCGATCCCACACACACACACACACATACACACACACAAATATACCTACACACATTTACTTCAACCAACAAATAAATAAGGATATAATGCCCACATATGATCAACCATCTGCCATGTAGCTTTCTGGTGCCCAAAGTGATTCCGTTGCACTTTAAATTGCTATATTGTTGAGTTCCAGAGCATGAGCTTCTTCTTGCTATAGGATGCATTCAGGCTCTAGCTGAAACTTTCCTTCTGGTTCCACATACAATACACACCAATAAATCACATGATCAAAATCCTATACATATCTTTTAAGAAGAGAAAGATGAAAAAAATCATGGATTTTCACTAATGAAGGAAAAGCAAGTCCATATTCCACTAGTCCAATCCTCTCAAGGATCTCAAAAGGCCCATAATACCGAGTTGCCAACTTGGCACATGATCCAATCTTCAAGGATCTCTTCTTGGGATTGATACGAAATTACACATTCTCTCCAAACTAAAACTCCTTGAATATTGTATGTTGATCTACATAAATATTTATCCTATCCCGTGTTGCCTTCAAATTCATTTTAATAGCCTAAATTTCCTGCTCCATCTCTCTCAACATATTAGGTCCAATCAATACCCTGCTCACTGGATCATTCTAGATAATGGGAGTATTACAACTCCCCCCATAGAGTGCCTCAAATGGACTCATCTTCAAATATTCATGATACCAATTATTATAAACAAACCACACTAGTGGAAGATACTCCTCTCACTTACTTTTATGATGCATGAAATACATCCTCAACATATCCTCAAGGACCCGGTTGCTTTTCTCTGCCTTCCCATCTGTCTATAGTGATAAGCTATATCAAAGGCTAAATTTTTCCCTAAGACTACAAACAACTCCTTCTAATGTTAATTTTTCATAGGGAGACATTGTTCTTTGCTATGATAGTTGAATTTAATCATAAATACATTAAGTTCACACCATATCATCCTTAAATTATCTACACCATTATACATCATCATATGCAATTACATAGAAAGAAACAACATCACCATCATCATCAATGCAAAGGAATATGAAAGGAACAATAGAAGAAAGAATGCACACACATAAAGACACCAGGATTGGTCTAAGACTAGTTAAAAACCCACTATGGGGAAAACCCTTGCAAATCTTCTTCTTCTTAGATCATCATCAAATGATGCAGCAAAAGAGAGTACAATGATCCATAACTTTATCTATCCAAAAAACAATAATGATATATATGAGACAAATCTAATCATGTTAGGAATAATAATCCTCATACTAATGGTTGTAGTGTGCTGTCACAAACTGATGCTAACTGTTGTATACTGATGTCACTGTGCCAAACACTGCTAAATACTGTTGTAACTATTGTACCTATGTTGAACACTGTTGAATACTATTGCCACTGTGCTGAACACTGTTGAATACTGTTGTCACTATCAATGAGCTGAATACATATGTTTGTAGTGGAAACTAACAAATCAGATCTACATATCTACATATCTGTATAACTTAGAGAGGAACCCAGGTCTACCTGATCACTAAAGTTGATTGAAGCCAAGATGTCAAACCCTATATCTGAACTTGGGTCGATCTCATACAAATTGTTTGTGTGCGACTGAAACTTCAAGGTTGCTCTCATGAATACAATATGCAAGTGACTGTGACTACAAAGTAGCTCACATTAGGTCTCTATGAGTGTGACTTTGGCATAGCAATACAAAGACCCAAATTCGCTACCTTTCCAAGCTGTGCGAGATACCGACAAGACAAAGTCGCACCCTTGCTGAGCTGTGCTAGTGACCGAGATGACATGGTCACTCCCAGGGCTACCTGGTGTGATCGATCGGGGACTAGAACCTTCTGATCTGCCTCTGAACCCAAAGTCGCTCCCATATGCCTCTGTGCCAACATCCAAGGGTCTATAGTCTCTCTCATAGGCTTATTTGCCAGTGATCAGGGACCAAAATGCTCTGTTCTATGCTAGTGACCGAGATCCAGAAGACCCTATCCCAGCGCGAACCTTTCACCTATGATTTTGGACCCTTGAGAAAACTCCTTCCGTCGAACCTGTGCGAACCAAGATAAAATAGAAGAGAAGATGTGTCTAAATGATCTTGAGGTATATTCTATTTATAGGATTTCCTGAGGGCCACTTGGGGTTAAGACTGACCCAAGTAGTTACTCATGTGGTTAGGGTTGACCCATTAATACATGTGTGAATAAAATAATTCATAACTCAACTCTCGCTTAACAAAATTGGGTGATCTTTAGGTCGATTTTGGTCCTCTCAAAAAGAGGAATATAATGCAATATCATCTCGGTCATTTTCACTATCAAAGGTGGAATTTGACCACAGTTGCAAAAATTAACACTCCCTCTCAACCAAAGAGAATTCCACCTGCCAATATATGTTCATCGAACAATATGCCATTCTGGAATCTTCGAGTGTCATCACATATCATAACAGATCATATCTGTCATGTAGTCATTGTGCCATGTCCATCTCAAAACAATGTAAACTTTGAAATGGGAACTCTAGCCAAAAAACCCCACAAAAACATGAAAAACAGTGCTAAAAAAGAAAAGTGTTTATACTAGAACAATGATTTTTTTTTAGGGTAAATTTTCAACATTTAAAAAAAATGGTAGTAAAACCGATTTTTTTTGTGCAAAAAACAATTGTTTTGAGGAAGAAAACACACTAATGTTTTTGGTATAATAACATTTTTCTTTCCTAGGTATATTTTCAACATTTTTTAGGAATGACGATAAAGATAAAATAATGGGATCTGAAACACATTAAAATTCTACTAGTTTTCATCCATGTTGTTAAACATATAATAACATGACACTAAAGATCGCTAAAATTGTAATTGTTTTAAACCATAACATTGAAGATACAAAAAAAAATGGAAAATTTTCAACCATAAAATTAAAAAACCATGATATTATGAACAAATTAAATGACTAAATTAATCAAAATGTCATTACTTGTAGATTGAATGAAACATAAATTATATCTCTAAGTTATTGTTGCATTGTAGATATTCTAAACAATAAAAATCATCATAATTAAAACATATAATCCAACAAACATAAAAATGGCTCATAACTTCATTTAACATCATATGGAAATCAAAATTTTTATTTCAAGATACGATGCAAACATCAGTTATATAAACTGTCTTAGAAAATTATTCAAAATCACTCATATTTTCTTGCACACCATTAAAATTCACATCTTCAGATGAATGACTAGATGCAGATGAAGATGTTCCATATTCTTCTCTTTCATCAACTAGTGCCCCATCTGAGTCCACATGCATGCTCACCATTTCAGGTTTCAAATTTTTTTTGGATCTACGACTGGAGCAGACTCCCATCTCAACAATGTTCCTTCTGGTAACAACCTCTTCAGAATCTCTATCTTCTTGAAGCGAAGAGTTCCTCTCTTTGTTAAATTGAAGTCATAAACAAGTATGTCAACATCCTCCAATTTTAAGAGGTCTGTGTGGCGACGATTTATATTTGTACCATTTCTTTTTCTCTTTCTGCCAATTTTTTTTATCAACTACCATCTCTGGCTTAGACACATGATCTGGAATCTATCCAGGACAAAGAATTAAAGGTATTACAGACTCATGTGCATGGACGTGCCTATGTTACTTTATGCAATGGACCAATAAGATTGCTAGAATACATAGAGACTTAGGCATTTAGAGAAAACATGACAGTCAAACATGTAAACACAACAAGTTTAATAAGGAGTTCACTCAATGTTCCTAGGCTACGTCTCCTGGTACGCCTTTAGTGGTGGCCTCTCTGTTATGTTTTCAAGCAGAGTTTTACGACAGTGAGCTCAATTCGAGTCTCACTAAACAGATAAAAGTCAGTAGGAATGGAGTGCACAGACTCTCCTTATTGAAACTCGACCTCTAATGGTCACAGTAGTATGACAGGCCTATGCCGAGGAGTTTGCTTGAACCTCTCAAGCCTTCTATGGAGTACACAGACTCTCTAACTCTCTCTGGCTCTATCTGGCTCGATGTTTCCTTTAGGTCAGCTCGACTTCTACTCTTTGTTCTCTATTCTCTTCTCTTAGCTTTTTGCATCTAGCTAACTCTTGTCACTGCCTCCTCTATCTTTAAAACCAGTCTATTCTTTGACTATTTGTTTTTGCTTCCAGCCTGCTGGTTTCCCTGCCTCTGTCCGTTTGAATTCCTCTTCTCTGCATCATCATCACTGGGTAGCGCTTCACAGGGAGGTGGCCACCTGTTTCTTAACGAACTGAGTGTCAGATTCCTTGAATCATATTTGAATGGATGTTAATTCTGTTTGCTTCAAGATCGCCCATGAAACACGAATCATTTGCCAACTCATCGTCCACGTTGGACTTCAAATCCCTTGTAATCTTACTTTATAACTTCACCAAATCCAGTCATTTATTGGGATGTGCCTCCACCGTTGATCTAAGCCCCCCAGATCCTACGGTCGTCATTCATATCAGGCGGGCAAATTGCCAGACGTTTACCCGTCTAATACGAGAGGTTTTCTCTCTCATCCGCCGAACGCGTGTCGCTCGATGTGTGGCATCAGGCGGGACTCAGTCAAAACTTCTTACCACCTCGAGGCCTTCCGATATCCTGCCATTTTGTGGAATCCTGTGCTACGGAACTGAAACGGTTACTTTTCCACATTTCACAATGTTTTCGGGTCCAGGCGTTTCACGACTTTCCTTCACTAAGGGGGATGCTCTGCGATACGTGATTAGTGCTAATCGTGTATTATAATTTGCCCCCGTTCTTTGAACCAGCCTCTGGTTTTTCTAGTTTGTGCCAGTGCGACTTACCATGGGCCAACGGTCTGTGCACCCGACCAAAGGTCCTCGTTGCTTTGCTCTGGCCACAACTACAACTGTCATGAGGATTCCTTCTGATAGCTTGATTTTTCTAAGACTTGAATCTTTTGGAATAATTTGAAACAGTCATGAAAACTTAGAGAGTGTTTAGGATCCAATTCGGATCATGGCCTTCCCACTGAAAAAGATTTTGGACCACCAAAAGTTGGTTTTCTTTTAAGCATCAATCAAGTGAGGGTATAGATTCCTTGCTTGCTCAATTTCTATCCATTTCGCACTACTTGGCTTTGAAACTTTGAGTCCAATCCTGAGGTACTCAACATTCCCTCTGCATGTGGTCCTCACCTTCCTGTCCAGAATTGTATCTTCCTACAACTCATTAAGATATTCAGGTAACAGATCATCAATAGAAGGCAATTGACTCTGCTCTTCAAGATCTTCAATTAATGAAGGTTCAAATAGTCTCAAGTTGTTTGCATTAACAACTAAGTAGATGTGCATGTAACCTGTTAGATCAAGGTGAAAAGCATTCTCAACAATTTTCTCAAGTATCTTGAAAGGTCCATACCTTATTGGCTTCAACTTCTTACCTTCACTTTGCATTTTGTCTTTGCTGATATACAGCCAGACTTGATCACCAACCTGGAAACTATGGTCCATCTGATGCTTGTCATGCCTTGCCTTGTACTTAGCTTGTCTCTTTTCCAGTTGTTCCTATACTGCCTAGTGAATCTCTTGGATTTGTTCGATGAACTTGGTTGCCTTTTCCACATCACTATGTTCATCAACCTCTATGTCTTTACCAAAGACAAAATGCAAGGGAGACCTTGTTGTGAAACCAAAATAGGTCTCAAAAGGAGATCTCTGTGTAGAAGAATGTTTAGCTCGATTGTAAGCATGATGTACATAACATAAATGTTCATCCCAAAGTTTGGGATGCTTGCTGCAATAGCCTTTGAGCAACTGGATCACTGTCTTGTTGACCACTTCTGTTTGGCCATCTATTTACAGATGAAAAGTTGTACTCTTTTTCAGTCTGGTGTCCATTAATTCCCACAGACTTGACCAAAATTTCCCAACAAATCGGGTATCTCGATCAGATATAATGGAAGTGGGTAATCCAAAATGAACCCATACATGCTAAAAGAACAACTTTGCAGTTTGTTCAGCTGTAATCTGTTTGTTACAAGGTATTAAAATACACATTTTGCTGAACCTATCCACAACAACATATAAATAGTCATGACCTTTCCTAGATTTAGGCAGTCCTCCAACAAAGTCCATGGAAACACTTTCCCAAGGATGAGAAGGAATTGGTAGTGGAGTGTACAAGCCTAGTTTTCTATTGCTGGGCTTGATTTTAGCACACATGGTACACCCTCTTACATATCTAGAAACTGTCTCATTCATTTTTGGCCAATAACAAAATCCTTGCAACTGTGCAACTGTTTTACCTACACCAAAGTGACCTGATATTAGAGAAGTGTGTGATTCTCGAATTATCTTTACTCTTTCAATTTGTGGAATGCATAGCTTCCCAAAATGATACAAGAGCTGGTCCTTAACATGATAGTCCAATTCTCCTACTTGTTTTCCTTGACTTAAAGTTGCATACACATATTTAAAATCTATATCTTGAGCATATTGTTCAATGTAGCTTTCATGCAGTACTGAATTATGCTTAAGTATAGTAGATGCATTTATGATTGGTCTGGAACTGCAACTTTATTGTGTATGCCCTTTTTATATCTGATGACAAGATGAAATTGTTGTAGAGAACCCATCCACCTATAGTGTCTTGATTGCTGCAACTTAGTTTGGGAGTGTAAATATTGAAGTGGTTGATGATTAGTGTGTATAATTGTCTCTTTACCCAATAAATAATGTTTCCACTTTTTCACACTGTATACTAATGCATACAATTCTTTATCATATGTGGGATAGTTAACTACTGCAGAATTAAATGTCTCAGAATGATAACATATGGGTTTACCATGATGAATCAACACTGCTCCCATGGCATAATCACTGGCATCTATTTCAATCTCAAATGGTCTTTGAAGATCGGGCAGTGCTAGTACTAGTGTTGTACTAATCTTTTCTTTCAAGGTGTCGAAGGCTTTCTGCTGTTTGCCTCTCCACTGAAACACCTTGTTCAATCCTGCTAAAGCATGTAAGGGAGCTGCAATTAAGGAAAAGTTAGAAATAAACTTTCTCCAATATTGTGCTGCTCCTAGGAAGCTTCTAACTTCTATAGCAGATTTGGGCTTAGGCCAGTTTACATTGATGCAACCTTAGAGGGATCTATCTTCAATTCACCATCCCCTACTATATGATCCAAATAATTCAAAGATGTTCTGCCAAATTCATATTTTGAGAGTTTAACATAAAGATTTTCTCTTTTCAAAACATCTAGAGTTTTCTTAACATGCTTTAAATGTTCTTCCCATGTTTTGCTGAATATAAGAATGTCATCTAGATATACAATAATAAAATAATCAAGAAAAGGTCTGAGTACATCGTTCATTACTCTCATGAAAGTAGCAGGAGCATTAGTTAAGCCAAAAGGCATAACCAACCACTCATACAATCCCTGCTTTGTTTTGAAAGCAGTCTTCCATGCATCTTTCTCTGCAACTATGACCTGATGATAACCACTATGCAAGTCTAACTTGGAAAAATAAACAACTTCTTTCAACTGATCTAATAGATCATCTATTCGAGGAAGGGGATAACGATTTTTGATCGTTATTTTATTTAGTGCTGGGTAATCAATGCACATTATCCATGAGCCATCTTTCTTTCTCACCAAGACAATTGGAGATCCGCATGGTGATGTGCTAGGCCTTATGAACCCTTTCTCGAGCAGCTCCTGTACTTGCTTCTTGATTTCTGCATTCTCTAAAGTGGACAACCTGTACATTCCGATGTTAGGCAATGGAGCATCTTGTTGCAAATTAATATCATGTACTATTTCCTTTTTGGGTGGCAGACCTTTAGGTTCTTGAAATAATATATCATATTCTAAAACAACTTTTTCTAAATCAGCTTGTTGTTTAGCATCACAACCCTCAAATACATTGGTTTTATCAAGTTTACTTCCTTTACAACCATCAGTAAAAATTGTTTGCATGAATTTACAATTCTCTTCATCTGCCTTGATTTTATGAGAGTATAATTATTCTTGAGGTTATGAGCTCTTACAATATATTCGATTCCATCTTTAATGAGTAGATACTTGTTCTCAGCTCTATAGAAAATAGCTTTTCTATCATACAAGTAAGTACTTCCTAAAACAATTCCACATATATCCAAAGGAACTATATCTAACTCAACCTCATCTACAAATTCTGACCCAAAAGAAAACCTAAGTTTACATTGTCTAGTCACTTGTAGCTGTGCTTTATCACATAACCAACCTAATGGATATGGCTTTTTGTGAGGTGTGGTTAGTATTCCCAACTTCTTTACAATTGCTTTAGAAATTAAATTTACTTGTGAGCCACTATCAAAAAAAGTATCAATCTTTTGATGCTTGGAAACAACTCTAATATGAAAAAGCTCATGTATTTTCCTCTCATTTTCTTCATTATCAGTAGATTGTGCAGAATTACTAGTAGATGCTTCAGAATTTTTACCTTTTATACCTATGGTTGTGATTGTTGTTTCATCTCCTGAGTCTGACCCCAAATCCTTTTGAATAGTTGCAGCAGTCTTCTTCCTTTTGCCCTCTTTTTTCTTAGGTTTCAGCTCCGGATGCCAAATCCAGTAGTGTTCATCATCATGCCCATCCTTCTTATAGTGAGTGCATGAAGACTTGCTCTTTTGTATAGTATTTGTCTTCCTCTCTTTCCATTTCTGTTTTCTTTTCTCCTTATTCTTGCTTGCAGTGGGTTTGGATGATCCCCCAACTTCTAGGTTCCCATTCTTACCTCTAGCTTCTAGATGTGTAGCCTGG
Source organism: Pinus tabuliformis (assembly GCA_031772625.1). Classification (NCBI taxonomy): domain Eukaryota; kingdom Viridiplantae; phylum Streptophyta; class Pinopsida; order Pinales; family Pinaceae; genus Pinus; species Pinus tabuliformis. The sequence continues at coordinate 542,353,244 of CM062804.1, read as the reverse complement.
ACGGACACCTCATCTATGCTAGTGGGATTAAACATGAGGATAGTGTGCCTCATGTAGCTGTGTAGACCACCTATATACTTCAGCAGAGTCTCAGGTGAATCTAAAGAAATTACTAGCATCAAAGCTCTTTTCCTAAATTCTTGGGTGTAACCTTGTACACTTTTCCCTTTTAGTTGTCGAAGAGTTTGCCAGCTCATCATGGATTGCTGCATATAGGCTAGTGGATAGAATTGCTTTTTGATTGCAGAAACAAATTCACTCTAGACAGAAAGAATCTTACCATGTTTCTTCATGTCAGCTTGTGTCCTGCCTTCCCATCATACTAAGGCATTGCCCCCAAGGCATAGGCTAGCCAGTTGAATCTTACTCTTGTCTAAATCAATTCTCTATACTCTGCAATAAACATCGATTTGTCTGATCCAATTATCTAGCTTCTCTGCATTCAACTCTCCATCATATATTGGTAAATCTAATTTAACATCTAATTTAATCAAAGATGTCTTCTTTTTATTTTCAGGGCTATTAGGAGGTGTGAGAAATTTTTCTTCTTTCCCTTTTCCTTTAGAGTGGTCATGGAGGAGAGATTATTCTACTCCTTTGTCTTGTTTGGAGTTTGATGAATCTTCATCTCTATTTTTCTTAAATTCCCTATACATTTCCTCCACCATGGATCTCATGGTCATAAAACTATCCATGAACTGGGGGTCTGATTCCAAGGGACTTTCTTCTGACATTTTCCTCTTAGAATAGACTCTTCCAATTTCTGGGTTAGTTTCAACCAACTCTCCTTCTCCTAATTTAAGCTTTGATCTAGTTAGCATTCAACAACAAAATCCAGCACAAGCTTGTCTAACCTTAGTAACCTAGAGCTCTGATACCACTTGATCTGGAATTTATCCAGGACAAAGAATTAAAGGTATTATAGACTCATGTGCATGGACGTGCCTATGTTACTTTATGCAATGGACCGATAAGATTGCTAGAATACATAGAGACTTAGGCATTTAGAGAAAACATGACAGTCAAACATGTAAACACAACAAGTTTAATAAGGAGTTCACTCAATGCTCCTGGGCTACGTCTCCTGGTACAGCCTTTAGTGGTGACCTCTCTATTATGTTTTCAAGCAGAGTTTTACAACAGTGAGCTCAATTCGAGTCTCACTAAATAGATAAAAGTTAGTATGAATGGAGTGCACAGACTCTCCTTATTGAAACCCGACCTCTAATGGTCACAGTAGTATGACAGGCCTATACCGAGGAGTTTGCTTGAACCTCTCAAGCCTTCTATGGAGTACACAGACTCTCTGACTCTCTCTGGCTCTGTCTGGCTCGATGTTGCCTTCAGGTCAACTCGACTTCTACTCTTTGTTCTCTATTCTTTGCTCTTAGCTTTTTGCATCTAGCTAACTCTTGTCACTGCCTCCTCTATCTCTGTCAGTTCGTGGCTTTAAAACCAGTCTGTTCTTTGACTGTTTGTTTCTACTTCCGGCCTGCTGGTTTCCCTGCCTCTGTCCGTTTGAATTCCTCTGCTCTGCGTCATCATCACTGGGTAATGCCTCGCAGGGAGGTGGCCACCTGTTTCCTAATGAACTGAGTGTCAGATTACTTGAATCATATTTGAATCGTCGTTAATTCCATTTGCTTCAAGATCGCCCGTGAAACACGAATCGTTTTCCAACTCATCGTCCATATCGGACTTCAAATCCCCTGTAATATTTCTTTATAAATTCACCAAATCTGGTCATTTATCGGGATGCGCCTCCACCGTTGATCTAAGCCCCCCAGATCCTACAGTCGTCATTCATATCGGGTGGGCAAGTTGCCAGATGTTTACCCGTTCGATGCGAGTGATTTTCTCTCTCATCCACTAGATGCGTGTCGCTCGATGTGTGGCATCGGGCGGGACTCAGTCAAAACTGCTTACCGCCTCGAGGCCTTCCAATATCTTGTCAGTTTGTGGGATTCCGCGCTATGGAACCGAGTAGGTTACTTTTCCACATTTCACAGTTTTTTTGGGTTTGGGTGCTTCGGGGCTTTCCTTTACTAAGGGGGACAACCTACGATACATGATTAGCACTTAGCACTAATCGCATATCAGAATCTGCCCCCGTTCTTCGAACCAGCCTCCGGTTTTTCTAGTTTGTGCCAGTGCGACTTACCATGGGCCAATGGTCTGTGTGCTCGACTGAGGGTCCTCATTGCTCCACTCTGGCCACAACTGCAACTGTCACGAGGATTCCTTCTGATAGCTTGATTTTTCTAAGACTTGAATCTTTTGGCATAATTTGAAATAGTCATGAAAACTTAGAGAGTGTTTAGGATCTAATTCGGATCAACACACCATTGAATGGGTGTGTATTTGTGGCATACCAATGTACTTCAACACCCGTAACATCTTCATTTTCTGTAATGACATTTATAACCTTAGTAACCGAGAATGGATATCCATTGGGATCTCCATCTGCTAGCATTGTGATCATGCAACCCTCCTTAATATCATGTACTGAACCCCTGTAAAGGTCTTCCATGGCTTCACATTGTTCACAAGATCTTCTGGAACCAATATACATTTCTCTTTCCTTTGCCTGTGAAGAATTAATAATACCTTGATATTGTTGTTGTTCAACAATGTTTCTTTCCTCATGTTCATTCGACACATTTTGTGGCCAAATAAATGGATTTTTCAAAGGTATATCATCATTTGTTGTTCTTGAAATGATATCACTTTGATTATTGAAAAACAACTCCCACCAAATTGAATCAACAATATCAAATTACTCATGTTTATATCTAATACATTTTTTAATTTATTTTAGGCAATCAGAATAATTTATACCTCTATTCTTCCTGCATGCATTATGCACTTCAGCAACTAATTGTAATAACAATATATTTGACGCAAATATTGGATGATCTGGAATGAAATTCAAAAATGCCAAACCTGATGACAGTGCCCATTCTGCAGTAGTTGAATACTTCTTTCCCCATATTAGTGTTTTCCCATCAATTTTTTTAATACTAAGTTGATGTTGGAAGCCAATGTCATTAAGTTGTTCAATGTGTTTATCCTCACCATGCGATCCTAGAATAAAACTTCGTATGTCAACAATTTCTTCCAACACATCAAAAGTAGACCCTGGCATGTATGATTTCTCAATACATCTAATTAATGATGGTAATCTCCCAACTTCCTTCCTCCTCAATATTACTGAAAAATGACTGAACATTTGATCAATATGGTCATGAGTGTGCCCAACAAGAAGGAAACCAACCTTTACCTTCTAAAAATTTCTCAATTCAACAACCATGTTTAGATATCCAAAAACAATCTGATTTTTATTTTCACGACAAGTGTTGTCCAATTGTAGATATAAAACTTCAGGAAGATTACCAGACCAATGAGAAAGCACACCATGAATTATGGTTATTGCCAGATTTGCATCATTATGAATATTTGGAGTTGCGAAGTATACCCTTGGCAACATTTTCCCATTGAAGACCATACAATCGACCAAGTGATACTGAATAAAATTTTCTTCTTGTAAATTTTTGGGTGTGCGAACAAAATGTGGTAGAAGTGTTTTCTTCTAGTCCATACCATCAATTATCAAACCCAAATATTTATTTGGATTATCATAACACTTATTTTGATGCTTGTACAACTTTTTCATTTCACTTGTTTGTTGTTTGCAATTCTCTTGAAGTGCTTTGACAATGGAATCTACACAACATAAAATAAAGTCATTAAGAAATGCGTTTTCATAGTTGATGACTATACAATTTTAAAAGTTAAAGTTATGAATTCTTACCTCTTTCTGACCCTTTACATTTATCCCTTTTTTATTTAAGAGAAGCACATGTACTGCAAATCCCCATCCTTGTCTTCTTAGGAATACAGACATTGTTGAATTCTTTCTTCCACATCTTCACAAAATATTGATATGTAATAAATCGACCATGTCCCTCAGCACCTTCTGCATATTCTTTGTATATGTTGTAGATTTATCGTGTTGAGAAACTATATGGAATATGTATTGTCTCTCTATTTGGCATACACTCTCCATGCTTTGAAAAGAAATCTTTCATCCATGAAATTGTAGTATTTGGTAAAGGCCCAAACTGTAGTTTATGACGTACTTCTGAATAAAATGTGGGATCCTTTTCGAAATTTTCTTGGATTCTTGACAGATGAAAATTACCCATTGAATGAAACATTTTGAAAGCCTTTCTACAGATAAAATAATGACCCAATATGATAATCATAACTTGACAATGTATATTGCATGCACCCCAATAAATATGAATTTTGCATGCTTTTATTCATTGACAAATATCTCTTCCTTTTTTCTAATCTAAACTTGAAATTCATATGTTTCAAGCAATCTTTTTGACAACATTCACTTGAAATGAGAGCACTGATAGAACTTCTTCTCGTTAGATATTCTACTCTACCCCTTGTATAACTAGAACATCTTGGATTGATATGAAAACGTTTGCTCCTACTCCTCGATACAATGTTTCCTGGCAACATATCCATCATTGGATCATCATTTGTATAAGCATTTTCATCATCATTATGAGGAATGTTATCCTCACTATGATCATCTGTGCTTTTGAAATACTAACTTGGAGGATATTCTTCATCTTGCCCTTCTTTAGTGGTACCCTCATAGTCCTTAGAATTAGAATTAAATGGAAAATTTGACTCGATGTTTATTGGATATTCTTCATCATATGCATTGTCAGTGCTGCTCTCATAGTCCATAGGATTAGGACTACATCGAAAATGTGACTCTTTACTTACTGAAAATTCTTGATCCTTCCCTTCTTCATTGTTGTTCTCATAGTCCTTAGGATTAGGACTAAATTCTTCATCCTGTCCTTCGTCACTACCGCTCTCATAGCCCTTAGGATTAGGACTAAGTGGAAAATGTGACTCTTGATTTATTGGAAATTCTTCATCCTGGCCTTCATCACTGCTGCTCTCATAGTCCATGGGATTAGGACTAAGTGGAAACTATGACTCTTTATTTATTTGAAAATCTTCATCATGCTCTTCATCATTGTTGCTCTCATAGTCCATAGGATTAGGACTAAGTGGACACCGTGACACTCTATTCATTTGAAATTCTTCATCATGTTCTTCATCACTGCTGCTCTCATAGTCCATAGGATTAGGACTAAGTGGACACCGTGACACTCTATTCATTTGAAATTCTTCATCATGTTCTTCATCACTGCCACTCTCATAGTCCATAGGATTAGGACTAAGTGGACACTGTGACACTCTATTCATTTGAAATTCTTCATCATGCTCTTCATCACTACTGCTCTCATAGTCCATAGGATTAGGACTAAGTGGACACCGTGACACTCTATTCATTTGAAATTATTCATCATGCTCTTTATCACTACTACTCTCATAGTCCATAGGATTAGGACTAAGTGGAAACCGTGACTCTTTATTTATTTGAAAATCTTCATCATGCTCTTCATCACTGCTGCTCTCATAGTCCATAGGATTAGGACTAAGTGGAAACTGTGACTCTTTATTTATTTGAAATTATTCATCCTATCTTTCATCAGTGCTACTCTCATAGTCCTTAGGATTAGGACTAAATGGAAGATTTGACTCTCTATTCATAGTGGAAGAATTTCTGTTATATTCATCAATATGAATAGAGTTGTTATGCGACAAAGATGTTGATGCTTCACAAAGCAAAACTTCACTATCAGAAGAATCCATGCCTTTCAAACATAAGAGGTTGAATGATACAAATGCACTCTCTCCTAATGATAATATATAGCTTAAAGAATGAAAATTTCCCTCCAAAGTTTCCCTCCAAAAAAATTCGCCGAATTTTTTCCCTCCAAACATTCTGTTTCATGTATTTTCCTCCATAATTTTTTTCTACAATTTATTGAAAAATTTTAACTAATTTTTTCTTATAAAATTAATCTTTTAAACTAAATATTTAAATTAAAATTGTAAACTAAATCTTTTACCTAAATTAATTTTTTACTTAAACTATATAACATTTACTAGACAATTTTTTTTATTTTTTATTTTTAATATCTTCTATCACACATTTAAAACAAATTGCTATAACACCATAACATGATTTATATATTAAGTTTTTATATAAAAAAAATTAATACCACATTCACAATGCAGTAAAACAATTCCGTAATGTCAGCTTTATCATAATTTACTGTATCATCATAACAAGATTTATATGTTAAAGCCTTTATAAAAACAAATTAATCCCACATTCACTATGCAGTAAAACAATTACGTAATGTTCGTTTTATCATAGTTCCCTATATCACCGTAACAAAATTTACACGTTAAAGTTTTTATAAAAACAAATTAATCCCACATTAACCATGCCGTAAAACAATTATGTAATTTCCGTTATATCATAAATTTCATTATCACACATCACATCAAGGCTTTTTGAGGTTCGTTAAAATATTTGGAGGAAATTTGTGGAGTAGCTACATTGTTATCAACAACATATTCAATGGAATATTATCGCATTTGAAAGGTTAGTTTCCCTTTTTTGTGTGCAAGTTTTAAAATTCAATAAATTTAATGTTTTTTTTTAGAAATTAAAAATTTAGATGAGCCAGATCTAGCCAAAAAGCTCATGGCAGGAGGAAGACCACTACGTCCACAGTGGGCGTGGTGGGCCTGATTGTTCTCTCCAGTGGCACCTGCCCCCGCAGCCCAACGAACCCGTGGGGGTGGAGGCCCGACTCTCAGAATCGAGCCTCCACCCCCATGAGCCCGTTGGGTTGCAAAGGGGGGGCGGGAGGGGCTGCGTGTCCCGACACCAGCCCCTCCGCCCACCCCCGGTGGCCCATTGGGTCGCAGGGGGTGGAGGACCGATTCTGAGAATCGGTCCTCCACCCTCGATGGCCTGTTGGGCCACGGGGGTGGGGCAAAGTGGCTGGTACCCAGCCCCTCCGCCCCACCCCCGTGGTCCAACGGGCCACCTAGGGTGGAGGCATGATTATGAGAATTAGGCCTCCATCCCTGGCAGCCCAATAGGCTAGTGAGACCGCGAGGGTGGGGCGAGAGAGGCTGCTCAAAATCAGGCCTCCACCCCCGACAGCCCGTTAGTCCGTGATGGTGGGGCAGGAGGGGGCTGTTTTTTTTTTTTTTAATTTTTTTTAAAAGGTTATGTTTTACAAAATTATTTATCATTTATCATTTTGTTTGTTAATTTAAGCTATTTTTTTTCTAATTTACTGATTTATATATATGTGTATTTTTTTGTAGGAAAATGGCATCAAAGAATATTTCTATGAAACTTTCTGGACCAAAGACTGTTAAAATTAAAGGTGGATCCTCAAAATGCACTGTTGAACAAACCAAACCTGAGCTAATAACTACAAATCTATCAAGTGTCTCAAATGATAAGAAGACAATTTCATACTGGAAGAAATCAAAAGAATTGAAGCTTACAATATGTGCAGATATATCTATATGTTGATATCCCTAATGATAGTGGAATTTATGAGGTGTTGGGAAAGGTCATAGACACGTGTTTGATATAGGACACTAAAGTTATTTATGTATCGACAAAACGGCCCAAGTCACATGAAAAGATTAAATATCAGTTATCATTGTCATTGTATGACACGACAAATAAATATACAAAGTTGAGTAAACAAATTATAAATGACATTGCAAAAGATATGGTAAGTATTGTTATTTATATTTGTGTTTTGTGTTATTGTAACTGTCTCATTATATTTTTATAACTTAGTTTTTATTGACATATGATATTTTGTTTGACAGAATTTAATTGAAAATCTTTCAATTATGTTGGGAGACATTCATTTCATAGATCAAAATATTATGAATGTTGTTCGCAGTTTCTACTTAGGGTTAGAAGAAGATATGGAAAACAACCAAAAAGTAGTAATTCATGATGCTACAAAACTACATCCAAGGGATTATAAAAAAATGTCTTTAGTGGATAAATATAGCAAAGATAGAAAAGTTACTTTTGAAGATGAGGAATTGAAACTGACGCTGAAGAATATGTTTCCATTATTGAGGATGACATTAGAACTGGTGTTAGAAAGGATAAGAGCCATAAAAGACCAAAAGTAACAATGCCCAGGAATGTCTCTGTTCTAGTTAATGATGAGAATGTTAGGAGGAGGAAAATTAAAGTTGAACATTTTTAAGTAAGCATTGCCAACAATGAAGATCCTAGTGAAAATTTAAAAGAAAGCAATGAAATCATTACATCAGGAGCTAATTTAGAAGATGGCATTATTAAAACAAAACAAAATGCCATTTGACATAACTTGACAAAGAAAAACTTAATTGAGGGTGGTCATACATTTCAGCTTAATGTGAGACAAATATATAAGCCAAGTGAAGGACAATGTAAATATCAAATCCAAAAGCCATACCACCTGCATGTTCACAACTTGAAGACATTGATGAGGTACAATCCATATGCTCATGTGGTTAATTATGTGCTTCTTATCGATCCAGTTCAAGTTCCCAACAAAGAAGCATTTGATAAGTCAAAATGTTTTAAATACAGTTAGTATGTGATTGGTGGGAACCATTCTGTAGAAGCTCAAAAGAAATTGATGGAGGAATATCCCAATAATCCACGTTTTGAAACAATGAAACGTATCATTTATGCTGGTTTATCATATGCAAAAGCAAAGTTATTGGAATGGGATCATAATTCAGATAATGAATATAGGATGTCTATGAATTTCATCCAAAGGGTTAGATTTATTCATAATGAATTTGAAGAAAAATGTGGCGGGGATAAGATAAATGTTACTATAGAATTTCGAAAGGAATGTTGTATGGAAATAGGCTATCAAATTGAGGAGAAAATAAGTTCAAAAGGCAGCAGAGTAAATACTGATATATTTAGAAGTATTGATGACATTTTTCAGTTGGAATTTAGAACTGGAGATATATGGGAATTTATTAATGAGATTTCTAGCACGTGGGAGAACATTGACATTAAAAACCAGAAGGTCAAAAGGTCTAAACAATTGATGTGTAGCAACAGTAAATCAGGTCTTGAAATGAAGCAGCTTCTAGAAGATATGACTATCACACCTTAGAGAGCATTGCAAGAAGTGAAGGATGAAAAACTTGCCAAAGCAATATTATCTCATGTGAAGTTAGGGGATTTATCATTGGAGTAAATGTCTGAGGATTTTCAAAGTAAGTTTGATGAATTATTTTTACTTATTTCTAGATTATAATTTTATTTTAAATATAACATATTGTTCTTGGTAGTATTTGTTATACATATCATTATATTATTTTTTTTACTTTATCTATTTAGTCACAAAGTTTACATGAAAATACAAGAACAAATGGTTAAATTGTTGAATGAAGATAGTTGGGATGATGTTGTACGCAACTATCTAGATTCAAATTCTATATCAACACTAAAAGATTTTTATCTTGCATTTAAAAAGGTATGTTTATTTATACATTCATTTTTATTCATCTATATACTATTTTTATTTTATAACTTATACATATATTTGTTTATTTTATTAAAGATGAGGAAGGATGCAAATGGAGCACTAAATAGTTTCAGAACCTTTATTGAAAAAATTAAGATCGAAAGACTAAAGAAGTAGCATCTTAGGAATGTTGAACTTGATCCAACTCTTACTCATTTCATTTGGAATGGGCTTGAAACTATTCAATATCAAGTAATACAAGGTGACTATGAAGACATTGCTAAAATCATACCTAAAAGGGATTATTCCCTAGTTATTGCAGATATTCCCCATGGTTTCAATATCCCAAACATTGACTATGATAGTGACCCTTATACTTATCAAGCTCTTAGTAAAGTGGTTGCGGGATTTGTAGAAGTCACATCATCACCATTATGGAGATTTGTGACATTTCATTCAGACACACAATTGGAAATGTTATTGTCAAGCTTCAAGGGGAAAACAAACTCAAGGATGGACCTTACATGGTAAGACGTTGAAAATATATGTTTGATTAATGTTAAAAATTCATTTATGTACAAGTTAATTGAAGTTTTACTATTTCATGTTACAAGAAAAAGTCAAATCTTCTTAACTGTGAAGATCAACCAATTATAAATGATTGTGAGTTCATCCATATTGATAGTTGGGCAAAAGATGGTAGCTATATATATATATATGCTTTTTAATTGGGTAGATGGAAAGAGTCATAGCCAAGTACTGGTTTATGATGTTGTTGTGAAAAAAACTAACATATGAAGATAAAGAAGAAAAAGGAGAGATAGTTAATATTTATCAAAAACCACAGTCATTGGTTAACTATCTTATAGACCTATGTTCAAATGAAGGAGATTGGGTTCTGGATTTATTTTCTGGCTCAGGTAAGTTTTATTATATATAATTGAGTTTCAATATCTTCTTTCTTAATTTATATGTCATTATACTAATTTACTTCATTATTTATTTTGTGCTTGATAATTAGGTACAACACTAGCATATTGCCTACAAAAATGAGAAAATTTCATTTCCATTGAAAAAGATCCAGCACAGTGTAAATTTATTCAACAAAGAATTAATTCTCTTCAATTTATTCCATATGTAATGCAAGAAATTGGGTTGAAGAAAGGGGATTCTAGTGAATTACGTGTGGAAAAAAAGGCAAAGGAACCTCGACCACCATTACATGGAATGATTGGAAAGGAATACATTGGGAGATTCACAGACATCAAAGATCCATTAGAAGAGAAAAATGAGCAACATGAAGTAGAAAATATTGTGGAAGAAGACAATGATGAAACTCTAGAAGAGGAAGAGTTTGGATTACGTGATATTGTTGATTAAATTTAAGTTATGCTTGGAAATCGAGCTCATTTTTTGTAACTATTAATTAGTTATACTTGTAATGTTTTGACTTTGACATTTTATGAGAAGAAAAAATATTCAATTAATGTTGTTATGTGTTCAATATTTGTATTATGTGATTTTTGCTTTAATTTTTATGTGAATCATTATTTTGTGAAAAAAACAATAATTATTATTAAATTTTGACATGAAATTCATAAAAAAAACTATTATTTAACCATATTTTGTTAACATTTTTTCTATAAAAATTGTGATTTTGACAATGTCATTTCTAGCAAACAATTATCAAAATGTTAATTTTTTAGTTATATTTATGTTCAAAATGGTTATTTTTATGTCAATTGTTAAAAATTATTGTTTTTAAAGACAATTATTCGATGTGCATTGAAAAATTAATTAATGATATATAAATATGTAGAATATTGAAACTTTAAAATATTGACCTTCTTCTTTAACTATGTAAAAAAATAAAAACCTCACTACAAAAAAAAAATTAAAAGAAAAACAAGAAAATATGAAGAAGAAGACCACTTAAAAAATTGTTAAATTTAGAAAATAATTATTCACATTTAATACATTGGAAAATTTAAAGTAAAAAAATAGGTCTTTTAAAAAAATGGCTTGATGCAGAATCAACACTTTTTAAAATCAACATGAAAATCACTATCATTCTAAAAACTAATGTACATAAAAAAATTCAAAGTGTCAAAAACTATGCTAAAAAAAATATGTGTATTCTGCATCACCACTTTTCAAAATCGGGTCACTTTTTTGCTACCTTAACGAATCTGGTAATCGTATTAGTTCTCGTTTCAAAGTTTATATTATTTCAAGTGTTTCATCATCACAAATAATCATTGTACATCTCGATCTATCCTTTGTTTATTCCAGTTTATCTCTTGATTGTTCCTGCTCGTATGCTAATCATTATCAGATCTAGAAGAAGAAGAATTTGTTACCAGAGGGGAGCTGAAGCTACGACCCTCTATCCATCAAGATGCTATCTGGAATCTCTACTAGTGGGCTGCTACCTGGAATATTATCATCAATTGTCATTAGAGAGCATATCATCAAGGAGCACATATCAACTTGGAACCACTTCAGGGAGCAATATCTTCCACCCATACAGAGCAATAGGATAACTCATCACATAGGAGAGTACACCCTCAACCTTGGAATTTCATCGGGGAGCTTACCCTCAACCCAGAATCATATTAGGTTATCTCAACCCATCCTATTGCCTATTGATCTTCCCATCGATGAACCAAAATTGTCATGTGGTAGAACACCTTCATCATAATCGACTTGGGTTGTACACCCCAAGTACACTCTCAACTCGTTGGCCAAAATGATGAGCGATATTCCCATCAAGTAGGCCTACTTGAGGGTATGATGTCAACTGGGGTATACTTTGAAAATACCCAGAGGGGAGCAACATTCTTTGACCCTATAAAGATAGAGGAGTAACATTCTTCTACCTTGGGTAATAGGTAGATTAACACCCTATTGTTCAGAGTTCTCTCAACTCTAGGAGCCCTCTATCTCAATTCCGCACCCTGGGAGCTCAAGTAGGGTAGGAAGAGTTTGGTCAATGTCCTCAATCAACACTGCTCTGATTATCAACTTGTGATGGTTGTAATATCCTATCACAAACTGATGTCAACTGTTGTCATTGTGTCGAACACTATTGAATATTGTTGTATACTGTTGTCATTGTGCCGAACACTGCTGAATATTGCTGTCACTATGCCGAACATTGTTGAATACTGTTGTTAGTGTCAATAAGCCCAATATATATGCTTGTAGTGGAAACTAATAAATCAGATATACAAATCTATATAACAGTAGAGAGGAACCCAAATCTACCTGATCACTGAAGTCGACTAAAGCCAAGATGTCAAACCCTAGATCTGAACTCGGGCCACTCTCATCCAAATTGTCTGTGTTTGACTGAAATTTCAAGGTCGCTCTCATGAATACAGTATGCAAGCGACTGTGATTGTAGAGTCGCTCACAAGAGGTCTCTATGCATGTGAATCTGGCACAGAACTGTAAAGACCCAAATTCGCTCCCTTACCAAGCTATGCGAGTGACTGACAAGCCAAAGTTTCACCCTTGATGAGTTGTTCTAGTCACCGAGATGACATGGTCGCTCCAAGGCCTACTTGGTGCGAGCGACCGGGGACCAGAACCTTTTGATCTGCCTCTAAACCCAGAGTCGCTCCCACAAGGCTTTGTGCCAACGTCCAAGGGTCTATAGTTGCTCTCATAGGCTTATGTGCCAATTATCAAGGACCAAAATGCCATGTTCTGTGCCAACAACCGAGATCCAGAAGACCCTAACCTAGAGTGAACCTTTCACCTACGATTTTGAACCCTTGAGCGAACTCCTTCCATCGAACTTGTGTGAACCAAGACAAACAAGAAGAGAAGATGTGTTCAAATGATCTTGATGTATATTCTATTTATAAGATTTCCTGAGGGGTTACTTTGGGTTAAGACTAACCCAAGTAGTTACTCATGTGGTTAGGGCTGACCCATTCCATAATACATGTGTGTATAAAATAATTCATAACTCAAATTCCACTTAACCAAATTGGGTGATCTGTAGATTGATTTTGGTCCTCTCTAAAAGAGGAATCTAATGCAATCATCATATAGGTCATTTGATCTATCAAATGTGTAATTTTATTGTAGTTAAAAAAATTAACATCCAAAACCAGGAAGTGAACTTGGCGTCTCTATATGATATAATCCTCGTGGGAAATCCATGTAACCTCACTATCTCCGTAATGAATACTTGAGCCACTTCATTGGTAGAATTAGTAGACTTTACTACAATGATGTGAGCTACATTTATCAACCTGTCAACCACAACCATAATGGAGTCATGCTACCTTGATGTCCTTGGTAATCTTGTAATGAAATCCATGGAAATGACCTCCCATTTCCATTCTAGAATCAGAATAGGCTACAAAAAACCAGATGGGCATTCAGTTTTTACCTGCTGACAGTACAAACACTTAGCAAGAAACTCAACCACCTCTTTCTTTAAATTAGTCCAATAGTAAAACTTCTTAATAGCTATCAAAGTCTTCTGGTATCCAGGATGGCTTGAATATGTCTTAACATGAAACTTTCTCAAAATAAGCTTCATCAATTCACTATTATCAAGCACACAGATCCTACTCCTAAAAACATCCAAGCCATCTATTGTGAGGTGTACCCCTCATCCTTATCACCCTCACCTTACTTCTACGATCTCTTCTTCAATTGTTGGTACCTCTCATCATGTTTCCCTGCATGCAAGGTCTGCTCTTTCAAATCTATCCCATAAGAGATCACAACCGAAATATGATTTACCTCGACTCTCTTACTAAGACATCCAAAACCTGATTCTCTTTTCCTTTGATACACATGATCACAAAATCAAACTCACTGAGAGTAGCCAACCATCTATCTTTCCTTGCATTCAAATTGGGTTAGTCAAATCAATCCACTATGATCACTTATCAAAATTAATTTCCTGCCAAGGATATAACGTCTCCACATATTTAATGCATGAATGATAGCTTCCAACTTAGGATCACGAGTTACATAATTCTACTCATGCTCATTCAACTTTCGTGATTCATAGAAAACCACCTGCCCTTCCCACTTCAAGACTCCACTAAGTCCTTCCTTGCAAGAATCTGTACAAACCACAAATTCCTTATTAGGATATGAAATCCTCAAAATTGGAGCATTGGTAAGAATTTGCTTCAAATATTCAAATCTAGATTCACACTCATCAATCCATTCAAACTTCTTTCCTTTATTCTCCAAAGATGTGATAGGATAGCCAATCTTGGAGATGTTCCTGATGAACCTCCTGTAATAACCTACTAGTCCCATGAATTATCTGACCTCATTCACATTTTTCAGAGTTGGCCACTCCATGATAGCCTTAATATTATCTAGATCCACTGCTATGCCCTCCTTATAAACAATATGTCCCAAGTAATGAATCTGATATGGAAAGAAGCTACACTTTCTAAGCTTGGCATACAACTTATTCTCTCTCAACAATCTCAATACTGCATCTAGATGCTCTGCATGTTATTCCTCATTCTTTGAATACCAATATATCATCAACAAAGACTATCACAAACTTATCCAGATAAGGCCGCAACACATTATTCATCATACACATGAAGGTGGCTGGAGCATTGGTAAGACCAAAAGGAACCACCACAAACTCATAGTGCCCATAACTTGTATGGAATGTAGTCTTATAGATGTCTTCTTCTTTGATGCACACCTGATGATATCTCAATCTCAGATCAATCTTTGAAAATACTGCAACTCCCTTCAACCGATCAAAAAAATAATCAAACTAAGCCAATGGATACCTTTCCTTGATAGTCCCCTTACTCAGATTCCTATAATTAATGCACAATTTGAGAGTAGCATCCTTATTCTTTACAAACAACACTAGCACACCCCAAGGATATACACTTGGACTTATGTATCCCTTACCAAGCATCTCTTTAAGCTTCAACTTCAGTTCCACCAACTTGGGAGTGCTCATCCTGTATGGTGCCTTAGATGCCGGTGCTACTCCTAGCATCAACTCAATAGAGAAATTCGCCTCTCTATGAGGAGGAAACTCTAGAATCTTTTCTAGAAAACATCCTAAAACTATTGTAAGATAGAACGCCTCCTCAGGAATTCACTATCTTCACCATCCTTCCCTTTGTCATTGGAGATATGTACTACAAAAAATAAACATCCTTTTTTGCGGTTGTGCTTAGTTTGCATGGCTGTAACCATCCTCGTTGATGTAGGCTTCTGCTTTCCCTATAAGAGTCTCCTTCCCCATCCTCATATAGACACTCAATGGACTTTTCTTAGCAATCTACCTTGGTCATATGAATACACAACTAATCCATACCCAAAAACATGTTATATGCACATAAAGGAAGAAAATTCAGGTTTATAGGCACGCCAATAAGTTCAAATGCACAAGACTTCACCCAGTGATGATATTGGGAATACTGGGGTGGGGGGGGGGGGTGAATAAGTATTTACACGTTTATAATAATGATTTTCCTTTTAAAACTAGGTATGCTATTTTACAGAATCCAATCAACATATGTCTGCACCTTTAAATAATGAAACTAGCGTATAGATAATAAACTTTGATAAACAACTAATTCTTTGTCTTAAATCAGAGTGTGATGCATTAAGCTGTAAACAGATGCAGTAAGAACAGAATAAATCAACACACATAAGAAACACTCATGAACACTAGGATTTTTCAAGTGGAAACCCAATGTGGTAAAAAACCACCATTGTTGTCGTTTCAGTCTTCAATCTTCTTATAATAAAAGTGTTTACAAGTTTTTTACTGGTGCAGACTTTTCCAGTGCACATGCATCTACTTGCTGGAGACTACAACCTTCACTCATTTTTTGGCTTCTACTGGAAGGGATATCCAAACCCCTAGCTCTTGTACTGGCTGATATGTTTACTAGTACATAGGCACTGGCCTACATACGGCTACTACCTTCATTCTTCCACCAGGGACCACCTTTCATAAATTTTCAGACTGGATACTCTTGGTACACAACAACACAATATGAAGGCCACGTTTCATCAAATTTTCATAATGGACCCATTAGTAACATTGAAGCTCAAAATCAATCACCACTGCAATACAATAATCAAATACAAATGCATCTATCAACAATTAGTCAATTTGAACAATCATATCACTTTCACCAGAACATAGAGCTGAACCCAAAACACTGCCTCAACAACCAGAACCGATTGCAACCTTAAAATTCATATGTCAGAATGTATACGCTACTTCAGGGAAGACAACTTGCATGTATATGCTACTTCATTTAACCCAACCTGTGTATACCTTTAAAAATACTAAATCATAACACCTCTAAACCAAAAACATACCAACCAGTGACATTCTGAAGATCTACTATCATATTACAGTGTTCTAAACAGATAGAAACAAAGATCACCCTTCTCGCTCACTCAATCAATCAATCAAACTCAATCTCCTTATACAATCAGTTTTACTTTCAGATCTACTGAAGACATCATTGACAAACAACAATAAAACAACAACACTAATCAGATAGATCAATCATCTTTGAATAAAAAGCTTTTCTTTTGCATACACTACTTGGAAGTGCCAAACCAGCATGTATATGCGTCTTCACCAAGGTGAACCAACGTATATATCTGCAAACAATAACTTATACCTTCACAGATACTCTATAATTCAGATATACCCAGGTCATAACATATAAAGAATAAAATATGCATTAGCATCCAAATCTAGCCCATCCATTATCAGATCATACAATGATAAGTCATTTCAGGTCTCATGATCCTGATCCAATGGTGCACAAGATATTTTAGATCATATCATAATCATAGCCTTTACAACCTAAAATATACTTCAAATAGATGTATTCATGAAAAACCCTTTTACTTGCACACCTATCCCTTTGATATTCTCCTCCTTATATACTTAGAGCCTTTTCAATAACTCGGACCAAAACAACACTTAGAACCCGTGGTATTCTTAGACGGGATTAAATAACCATTGCTCCACTCAATATTATGGGCTAATACCATGGTATGGATCCTTGGTATTCTTTAACCTTAATTTTTCATCCCACACGCGCTTTTACTCTTATGAAAGTGCGTGCATACGTATACATGCCTTTTGTTCTGTGAACCTGCTTGTATACGCTACTTGGACTACGTGAACCAACGTATACAACTTAATACAACTGAAGACATTCTTTTTCTTCAATTTCTTAATTTTGATCTGTAGTCCTTTGTTCCATCATCCTGTTCTTCTATGCCATTACTCTGTTACCTCTGAATTGACTTGTTACAATGTGAGATTCCCTTTATCAATTATGAACTGACCTATGAGTGGGTTTCCATCAAGGAAAACACATGTACCATAATGCTAATAGATGAACTCTTCTCTTGGTCCCTGTAGCCAACTACACCAACCAAGATTCTGCATGCAATTCCTTATCCAAAAGGAAATGGTATATAGGTTTAGAACTAATATATCTATAATTTGATCATGGATCAATCAAAATAGAAACAAATTGATCACAAAGCTTACCTACATTCCCAACTGTCTGCACCTCATGAGCACTGTAAATATGAGACCTGCCACCATGATAAAGAGGACAATCCTTCTTGCGATGATCTCTAGCACAAATCCAATACTTCAAAGGTTCTATGACATTTCCTTTATTTTACTACTCCATAGATTGAGACCCATGTCCTTTCTCTGCTACATTAGACTTCTTATGTGGGGCCATATTTTCCTTCTCACCTGTATCCTGAGATCTTCCTCACTTCTTGGGCCATTTTCCTTTAGTCTTCTCATTACCCTTCGAGTAACACTTGAATTCAAGCTTCTGATTTGACTGTTCATAACAATGCTTTGATTTTCTGATGGCTTCCTCCAATGGCTAAGGTTCATCAAACCCAATATGGTCTTTGAATGCTAATGGTAATCCACTAGTGAACCTTTGGGTCTTTACTTTCTCATCCTTGAGATATGGCACATATCTCAACAACTCTATAAATCTGGTTGTATATTGTTCATGTAACATGTAATCCATCTCGAGCTCATAGAATTCCTTGGCCTTTCCATGAGAACACCTCTCAAATAGGTAATTCATCCTGAAGAGTATTTTAAAATCTTCCCAAATCAGATCCTCTTCCCTGATGCCTCTAACATTCTTGACATCTTCCCACCATATATCTACTTTTCCTTTGAGATTGAAAGTAGTGATCTTGGCTTTCATATTCTCTGAGTAATCATGAAGTCAAAAAATTTCCTCATTCCAATCAACCATGCTTCTACATATCCTAATTTTGTCACATCATCATAAAAATTATGAGGCTTGGATTCCTTGAATTCTTCTAGAAAATACCCCTTCTCACTCCTCCTACAATGATGTTGGCGGTGATGGTGATGATGTCTCCCCGAAGTAGAGATAGAATAAAATCCATGCATACTATCCCTCCTCTCAGGTGTATCCAAGAGTCTACCACTCTTTATTGTATAATTCTTGTCCATCCATTACCTTTTCTGAGACCAGATTCCATCTTCCCCATTAGTATTTTCTTCCTATCTATCTCCATGAATGGTCCCCATTTATCCATTCTTTTATAAATCTGAAAGGCTTTGAAGGATAAGTGCATTAACTTCAACTTTCTTTTCTTGAGCTTTTGCAAGCCTTTCCTAGGCCTCAATCAACCACTCATTATCAAATTTACAAATTATGATATCTACCTTCAGACTTATTACTTTAACTACTAGATCAGGAGAGTGTCCCTCTCCTTACTTCCCAAGTTGTTGAGAATATGAAGGGCTGCAACTAAGACGATTTCTCTTAAACTTGATAATTGCTTGTGCTGTCTTTTTACTTTTTCTTACTTATTAACTTCTTCTCTTATTATTATATTATTCTTACCATCAAACAAATACCAAAATAAGAAGATCAACAATGCAAAAGAACACAGGCTATAGGCTGCAAGCCAGGGCCAAAACCTCTCCACTTGAGAGGAAAACCCTCAAATCTCTTCTCTTCTTATAGATTCTTCAAATGGCAAATTCCAAGACCTCTAGACCAAGACCAAATCTGACCTTCTTGATGATGTGATTACTTTCTCCAAGTCAAGCCCAGTCAAATTTCTTCCAGCTACACAACTTCAACTCACAACTACAAAATTTTAGCTTCTACTGCACGTCTGAAATTTTTGGCCCTTGCAACAACTATTGTATCCACACGTGTGAGCAAATCTAGGGCTTCCAAGGCTTCCTTTGACCTTAAATTCGATTTATCCTTCTTATAGGGCTTGAACATGACCTAATAGACATTCCTTCAAACTTATTTCTATAATTTCTCCAAGTTAGATCTTGAAACAACAAAACCCTAGCCTCCTTCCTTCGCATGTATGAAAAAAGAGAGAGAAATAACCTAAAACTTCGTCCTGGATCCTTCTTCCTTCTTTGATAGCCTTCTTATGCTTACACTTTTTCTTAGATGATGAGAAGATGAGTGAGTGTACATAGGAGGTCGAGTTACCTCCTATATATAGGCTTCCAAGGAGGATGGCATGCCCTAATGAGGCTGATTTCTTAGTTGCCAGACTGACTTGGTCTTGGAGGGTATTTTGACTCTTTAAAATGAAAGAATAATTCTTTTTACAAGTTACAATGTTCCCGATGGGACCTTCTTCATATGACAATGACTCTTTTGACTTCTTGACCCTAGGAAAAACCCTAGAAAAGCTCAATGGGTACTTGAGCTCTAAATAAAAGACCTTGAGTATGGAACCCATGCTAATAAAATAACAATAATAAATTTTATTTATGTTTACAATAAACACGAATCAAAAGTACATTTAATATTTATGAGGATCGAACTTAGCTACGCATTTCAACACTCCCTCTTAAATAGGGAGGTATTCATAATGGTACATGGAAATTCTCAAACTGAAGAGATCTCATAAGAAGAGTCACATTGGTAAGCCATATCATAATCTATCATTTCAACTTATCTCTTTGCATCATACCAACCAACATTGTCACATAGAAAGGTCTTAACTAACATATCTATCTCTCCACAAGATCATAACACAATGTTGGATAGACCAATGACTAATAGACACCATTATCATTATCTTTCAAGGAACATACCCTACCTGAGTGTTCACAGAGTATATCCTTTTAAGACAATTCTTATCTTGGAATTAACACATCCTAAAGGAATTTCCTCTTCGACTACTCTTATCTTGGATTCCTTACCTCATCCTCAAAGAGTATTAGAAGCCAAATTCTTACCCAATCCTCCATTCTTTCTTCACAAAGTGAATACATGAATAATGTATCTATCTCTCCCTCTCAACTAGGGAGGATATATCAACCAAACCAAGCTTATCTCTCAATTACACAAGCTTCTTATTAGGAAGATATTTTGTTAAGATGTAGCTACTTATTCATTAGTGGAGATATAATGTAGTGGCAACACATCCATCTTGCACCAACTTTCGAATGTAGTGATACTTGTTATTTATGTGTTTTGTCACCACAATGAAAAAACCTTCTAGCAGAGGTTTTTACAGAAGCCCCTATAAAAATAACCCCAAAACCCGTTTGTAGTGGAGGTCACTAGTGGGGGTGGGTAGATAGATGTTTTAGCGATTTTTTTTTGGATGGTGTGTCTGCACTCTATAAACACACTAGAGATTTTCTATCCATACGAGCACCGGTGCCCCATATAACATGGTGCAATGTGGTATTTTTATTTATTTATTTAGAAAAAAAAATTGATTGCGCTAAATAACATAGTGGATCGGTGCTTGAATAATATATATCATGAGAAAAATGTTACTTTTAAAAAAATTTGGTGCTATATGCACCCGCAACACTGATGCCCTTCATGTAGTAAAACTCCCCAGTGCATACCAAGAAGGAGCACCACTATAGTTTTGAAATTTCAAAAAAATGTAGTTTTATTTTCCAACGATGAACTGGTGCGGCACATGTACTAAAATTCCATGGGGAATCTTATAAAGAGCACCACTAGAAAAATTTTATTTTTTAAAAAAGAGCGGTGTTATAGTCAAACAAAGCACCAATGTGGTACTTGTATTAAAAAGCCCCAGGGCGTCTTAACAAAAGAATCACTATAGGTTTTCTAATTTTAGAAAAAAATGCAATGCTCTTGGATATATTTCGCACTGGTTCAATTATAGTAACGCACTAGAGGAAGGTTAAATAAAAAAACTCTCCCAGCCATAAATTTCATTTTTACCATCTACAGTGTTGGAGAGATATGAAGAACCATTTCCACTCTTGCCTCATGCAAGTGCCCTGACATTGGTGCTTCTCTTGCTCACCATCCTTTCGTACTGTGTTAACTGCCTGACTGGCCATAGGGACAGTCTACGATTTTGGATGGACTACTGTGATAGATTAGGTAGAGTTTTGATTGAGGAGGGAGTATGCGTTGCGAGGGCTCGAGATATTAGCACATATCCTAGGTTCGTGGATCTCTACAGGGACTATCCACATAAGATGATGTTTCTTATGCATCATATCATTCGAGATAGTAGGGTATTGACAACGATGAGGGATGTAGGGCATGCAATCCCATATACGTCATACAAGGGTGGTGATCATGATGATGAGGGTGATGATCATGATCACGATGATGAGAGTGGTTATCATGATCATGATGATGAGGGTGGTGATCATGATGCTTCTGGTAGTACTACCCCATCAGATCATGGTTGTCAATCACTTGACCATGAGCTGCTAGAGCTAGAGGATGTGCCATGTGTTTCTCTTGAAAGAGCAGACCAACCACCTCCTCCTCCACCTCACAGTTCACCAAACTGTGTTGAAGCAGTAATTGACCATCCATCTTCTTCTACTACAGACCAACCACCACCTCCTCCTCCTTAGAGTTCGATAGACGTTGGAGTAAATTTTACCATCCATCGTCTTCTATTGTAGACCAGACAACTAGCACTACTAGGTTTGTTGTATCAAATATTTGATTGTTGTTATTTGACTTGTTTGTATATATATATATATATATATATATATATATATATATATATATATATGGTGCATTTTTTTGTTCAAGTTTATGTACTTAATTTATATGTGTTGATGTGTATATTGTTAGGTCATGTTAGATATGTTCATTTAATGTGTTTGCAAATAGATGTGTATGTAATAACAATTATTTGACATGAGATGTATATTAATTTGAGGATGTGTGTGGTGATGATGTTAGATTATAATGTTTGTGTTTTCTTAGATGCGATCATGATGATGATTCCCTCTTAGATTATTAGATTTGTGTGCTAGCTAATGACATTTATATGTGGTAAAGGTGTATATAATTAGATGATGGTAGTGAATTCAAATGTGTGTTTTAGATGATGTTTATGTTTGTTAAATGGTTATGATCATGATGTTCATTTTTACGAAATAATATATATTATGGATTATGAACTTATATCAAACTTTTGTATATGAAATTGCATGCAAAACAACTTACTTTAAAAAAATGCAAATATATTTTTATAAATTACAAAGTTTAGTATGGTTGAAATCATGATTGTAAAATTACGATAAATATTATTCTATTGCTTAGATACTTCATTGATATTCAATCTAACTTAATTAGAAAAATATTTCAATACTCACAAGGAAAAATTAATTAAAGGTAAAATAATTTAGTTAGTTCTTAATAAGACAAAAATGTCTAACTCATTCATTTTTTAATATAAAATAATAATAATAATAATAATAAATTGTTCAAAAATACAATTTAACCAATTCAATATTGGTTTATAAAATTGAAACTATTGTTAAATCTAAAAAAAGTAAGTCAATTTTTTTTATAATCAATTTATATTTAATATAACTTAAAAAATTCTATTTTTATAAAATTTAATTTATTACTAAAGTTATGAGATTTTCCAGCAATTTAAATTTAATATTTATAACAACTCTTACCAATTTAAATTAGAAATTTTTCTCTCTAAAGACGAGGATCAAGAAATGTAAAATAAGGCTTGTGAAGTTACTTGTAGTTGAGGATTTTCTCTATTGGAAGTTCTCACTTAAAGATGCAAGTCAACTTTTTTCTAGTAATAAAGATATAACATTTTGGTGATTTTTTGGTTTTAGTTTAAATTTAACTCTTTTTAATAATAAATATGAGTTAAATAATACAAAAATGATACTATATTAGATTTAAACTTTTGACAAATAATATATTTGATTAATTCTTAATGAACAACTCAAAAGACATTATTTTTCCCACATACTTATCACAAGATAGTCAACAAAATTCATGTTTTCACATTTATCATAGCTAATATTACATCATTTTCACAATAATAAAGACATGTCTATTTAAATAATTTACTTATAAATACATAAAAATAAATATTTATTTTACATAATCTAAATAGGAAAGAAAAATGCATCACCAAGTCTATTTAAAAGTCAAACAAATTTCCTCTTAATCACCATCACATTCTTTATCATTTAATTTTTAGCCATAAAATAATTATTAAGTCAACTTTTATTTATAATTACCATTGAAAAGAAAAGTCAAAATTGTTCCATTATCCATGAACAAAAAAATAAAACCTCTCATGCATCCATGTAGGTCCATTTGTTTCTCTTATGGTCTATAAAAAAATATAATCAACATTTTATACATGCATAAGACCTCCTTTTAGTTTACATAATGTTGCAAGGACTCTAACTTAAATACAGTAAACATGACTTTACCTCTCATGTCAAGAATTTAATCTTACATATTAATACACAAATTTTTCATTGTTAAATTCCTCATAGAGTTACCACTAAATGATGATTTATATTTATTTTGAATTAAACAAGAAGAAAAAACATGTGAACTGATTAATAAACCAATAAGAATCTAAATCGAGACTAAATATTCAATGTTATTTCTAAATTCACTATTTTCTTCTTATTTTCCAATTTGAGAAGGATTGTGACCTTGAATCCTTATCAACATAGATATTGTACACAATTGGAAATACTAAGTTTTAAGTGTAAAAATGTTTCCATTGCAAAAAAACATTAAAAGATGTTTGTGAATGTTACCAATTATATTATAAAATGCCAACAAGATGAATAAAAAAACAATATAATTAGTGAAATAAAGAAAACAAAAACATACAACAATAGTATAAATGATGAAATAACACAAGTACATATCACTCTATGTTGCCATCACCTTGATTATCTTCCTCGCTTGGCATGATAACACTGATGTTCTCAAAAATATGTTTTGATCTAAGGTCGTGTCTTCATACAAACCACCAATCCCTATCCAACACATTTGGGTAAAAAAGAACCTGACTGCAATGTTATAGGAAAACATAAGGCTCCCTAGCTTCATGCCACATCTTTCTAGAGTTGATAAATATAATCCCACTATTGCATCTTCCTTTACATTATTTCGATCAAATGTGTCCTACCACTTGCACCTAAAAATAACACATTGGAATGAAGAGCAGTCTAGTTGAATGATCTCTTGTATCTTTTCAATGCAACCAAACGTCCCCTACATTAGGTATTGATCACAGTGGCTAGCACAACTGGATTGGTCGAATTCGACTTCCACTCCATAGTCTAATGTCATGCATCCATCATCGACAACCTCCATGTGAAAATGATGTCTATATGCCCAAAGTGATGGGAACAAATGCACCTATAAAAAACTTACAAAATCACAGTGTGAAGTGTCTAATAACTTGAACACACACACACACACATATATATAGATCAAAATATGCATTAATATGAAGTTCAATGTGAATAGTTACTGTGTAGTAATTTGAAAAATGATAAGCCCGCACTTACTCTTTATCATGCACTTTTTTCCATTCGTTTCAAGAAGTTCCCCTTCTCTTTTGTCTTCATCCCTTTCGTCGTCCCAAATCACTATACCTGGTATGTTGTCGATTTGCTTGATCTAGTTACTGACATAATAGAGAGACTAATATGATATGTACCCCTCTGACATAGACCCTTGGGTTTTTCCCTTTGTCGAGAAAAACCTTTCAATTTCTTCATGTACCTCTCTAATAATAACATCCAATGACAAGAAACCACCCCAAATAATTCAACCTAATACACTAGGTGAATTAGAAGATGAACCTGCAAGTCCATGAAACTTGTTGGCAGTTTGTTCTCAAACATACAAATAATCTTAGCTATCTCTTGACGTCACCGTGGAATGCTACCCATATGAATCTCCTTTGATGTGATCCAACATAAAAATGCAAATAATTTAGATATGGAATATTGTAGGCCTTGGGGGAAGTCATGGTTCACATACCTACATATGAGCATAGGATAATGACACTGCACAATAAATAGTACATTGCACAAAAATTAATTATAAAATATCCCATTACATAAAAAATAAATAAAAAATAAATCATGTTTTTGACATACGTACTATTATAAGGTTCAAATGGTCAATGCGATTTCAACCCCGATAAATGGTCTTCCATAGTGTGTTAGTGTCTGTCAGTCCTGCCAGTCACTAGTGAGCAAATGTACTCTTTAAAAGTTGTTGATAGGGTTTTTAGGTCAAATTGTTGTATTTTCAAATAAAATTTGATCATTGGTCAGTTCTAGGTCATTAATCCTCTCTCCATTCTCAAGGTCAATTAATGCCATCATAGTCTTGTCACCACTCCTTGTCAATAAAGGGTGTCTTGGTCATATCATCAATTTATCATATAGGGGTCATGTCATCACTTTATGTCATCATTATGGGAGTAATAATAGGGAAAACTGTTCAAGAAGATTTTAGCTTGTTTCAAAATCCTATTTCATACTCCATATACCCCCTCAAAAAGTTCCTCACAAGTCCCCTTATTCCCTTTAAAACCCCTTTTTCCTTAGGAAAATCCTTAAATCCTAGCCAAAAACCCATTTTTCCCTTGGAAACACTCATTTTCCATAATCAAATTCCTAAACTCTAGCCTCATCCCAAAGTCCCTTTATATATCCCTTGAGCCACATTTCCATGCTTTATTATAAACTGTAGCCTTAAATCCATTTTCCCTTTGTTCATATTAATTCCCAAACTCTAGCCGCATTTCCATTGTTTGCTATACACTTAACTCTATCCATTTTCCCATATCAATAAACATGCTCGCATAGCCCTTTTGTAATACATTACGTTGTAATGTATTACAATGTAATACATTACCCCCGAGGCATTAACTGGGCCCACTCATCTACTTATCACCATATCGCATATCACGCAATTGACGCATATTACATATTACAATAAAACAATGTTCTTGCCCCTCCGCCGATTGCGATAACACTCCCACAAGCCGATTTCGATTAACTCCCGCAATTGGTCCCACATTCCGGCCCTTGGCTCCCAGAAATCGCATCAACTTTGAGTCCCGTCCTCGGGCTCCCGATTGTGATTAGGTCCCGCAATCGGCCATATCCCACATCCTGCAAATAGTCATGCATCCTGCAATTATGTCTCGCCCGTCGATACGTCCCGCAGCAATAACCCCCACACCAATCTAAAGTCCCAGCCCCCGCACCAATCTACATTCCTTTCCCCCGCATGGTCTTTCTCCTAGTTGCGATTGTGATTGCAATATGGTGAAATCCCCCTTTCCAGACCCACCAGGATATGTAATTGGATTTTGAAAATTTTCAGGTCAGGGTCTGTGGTAAACACCCCAACTAGATGCGATATTTTATATATTGTGGGTTTTAAAATTTCAGGTCTACCTTTTTGTAAAACACATGAAATTAGTGTTAAGAGCCCTTCTCCTTGTTGCAATTGCGATATATAATCAGGCCAGATCAATGACCCTGATCTAATCAACCTAGATCAAACAACCCAGATCAACAGCAGAGGAAGAACCGGTCCCCCTGTCTTGCTTTTAACAGAAAAAAATAGCAGCGAAGGAACAAAGAACAACATCGCGTTTTCAGCAGCTACAATCATCAAAACATAATGCAGTGAAAAGAGGAGCAACACAGTTCATCAGTTGGCAGTACTAACAAAAATGTCTATTTGAGGCCGTAGTTACACCAGAATGCCCAGAACAACACCAGAACTCAGCCAAATGATATTTTTAGTAGTTTTGATATATTTTTATGTATTTTTGTAATAAATCTTGAATTTTGTTTCAATATACTTTTCTGTAAACCATTATATAAATACTTCAAATTCGAAGTATTAGAGGTGGGACATCAGTGAGTGGAACTCTTGTAGCTTGTACTTCGTCACTTTTTACAAGAAATCAAAGGACAATTGCAACTATTATTCAGGAATTCTTGTGTTGTGAGTTTGTGATAATGTTTTCTCTCTGTTATAGTTTTATATGAATGATAATTTCATCTCCTTTCCATATCTATGCTTTCAGTGATTTTCCTAAGAAGTTTTAAAAGAATTCTTAAGCTTAAGCTCTGTTTTGTTAGGAATTTCATGTTTATGTTATCTATCTTCTGATAAATGAATTCATACTTGCCATGTTCATTTTGACTCTTTGCTTTTCCACCCTACACTACATCGACAAAATCCCATATTTGAACATACCTAGCCTAATATATTTTTCCCACTCCAGTCATATTTGGTTGTGAGCTTTAGAGAGAGCCCTCTCTGGTTTAGTAGGGATAGTTGCTGAACCCTAAGTGGTTTGAGGTTACCTCAGTCAATCTCCTTTCTCAGCCTTGGGACATTGTGGAGGATAACACAATGAATAAACATCATAGTGAAGACCCGTATAAAGAAGGCACCCTCACGCTCATTATAACTTCTTTTCCAAATAAATATCATATTTTTTAAAAATCCACGGGACATCACCTTCTTTGAAAGACCAAGAGGGACCAACCTCTCCTCTAGTTTCTTGTCTTGGCCATTGTTTCTTTTTAGTTTTTGAAGAAATAAGATCTCTCCTAACAACCAATGTGTCACTTTATTTTGATGATATGTGCCTCCATAAAGAAGTTGAAACATTTTTAAATATATGCACAAGGTCTAGGAAGTGGGCAATCTTAAGATGCTCCCAGTATGGGAGCTCATAAAAGATATATTTCCTTTTCATCCCAATGGGAAATTCAACATAGATTTTGAAGAATTTTGGATCATCAAACATAGGCTCCCTGTTTGAATCGAACATTTATGAAAAATCCTTCTCCTTCTCTCTCTCATATGCTCTAAGCCATTCAACTGGTGTCATTATTGTAGGCCTTTGGGTTCTCTTTGGTTTACCATTGAAAGAGGATGTTTCTCTTCTATAAGGGTGTTCTTCTGGGAGGAATACCCTGGAGCAGTCATACATTGGATTTCGTAGGTGGTTGGACCACCTAGTCTTCAGTGAAGGTCCAAAACATTTACATCCATGATACCCTTTTGTTAGCAAACCTGCAAAATTATTGTATATAGGGCGACACGTTAGTGACCATGAAAATCAAAACAATTACAATGAATCCAATTAATATGCGAAGAAATATTGTTACATATATAAACAAATCAATAAAATTGTAATTTACCATATGAAACTCCTAAGCCTCGATAATCATGTATGGTGTAATCACATATGCCATACAACATAAAAATCTTCTCTATTATGATGGGTCTTGATACATCGTACACATGTATCTCCTCCCATAATTCCTTCAATTCATCTACCAATGGTTGTAAGTAGACATCCATATTCTTTAGTTGTATTCTACCAAGGACTATGATATCCAACATAAGATTTTCATTCTTCATGGACAACCATGGAGGGATATTTTTATTGATCACTACTTCAGGAAAAAAATAGTTGGTGTTTAGGAGGGAATATGGGTTGGCACCATCCACGATGATGTTGAGTCATAGAATTCGTAGTTCATCCTTGAATTTTTTAGGCCATGTATCCTCTATATGCTTCATGGATATTGAATTTGTTGGGATTCACATAAATTCTGAATCACTTCTGTGTGAGACATGCTATCCCTACAACAAAGCTAATTCTTTACAATGAAAGAGCCTTTGAATCCTTGCGATTATAGGGATGTGCCTCAATCTCTTATGTGGAGGACCATGTGATTTACCCATTTCTTTTTGAATCATGGTATTTATCATGCCCACATTTCAGCCATATCTCTTTGTCTTCATGTTCTCTTCTATATAGAATACAATCATTCAGACATGCATGATATGATATGTACTCAAGACATTATCACTCAGAAGAACCTTATATTTTAATAAAATGCAGTTGGTGGGGAATATAATTGTACAACGTTAATATTTAACGTTCTTAAAATCAACCATTTTTAATGTTGATTGTGTGACAAGGTTTCTCAAAATATAAGGGACTTGATTGATCATGCAGGTGAATTACCTCAACATTACCGAGAAAAATGCATTTGACATGCCAAACTTTGTTTTCAAGTTGTACAACAACATCCTTTTCCCTAGATGAGTAGAATTTAACTTACCACCAAGTCCAAGAGAGGGGTGGTGGAAGCATATTTCAAGATTTTAAATCAGGTATCATTGATATGAGCATCATCCCCTAGCTCATCGTTCTGGAATGCATCTAACAAAATTTCCTCCTAGCTCATCATTCTGGAATGCATCTAACAACATTTCCTCCATGGAAATTGTATCCCATCAGTAATCATCCATACAAACCTATATTTGATTGCCTCCATTTCCAACTTGTGATGAAGAACTACTATTGTTGTAGTCATTCCTAATTGGTGAATTTAGACATAGTGGGAATTGAATAGGTGGTTAATTCAACCATTCTTTGTATGCTTCCTCTCTGAGTTTTTTTGTTAATGCAACATTCTCTCGAGTTTACGTTGTAGTGGGGTGCACTAGAAGATGGTAGGTGGGTTTCTCATTATCACTAGAATCCTAATTTCAAAAAATATTAAATGTCATTAGTACAATATCAATGATATTAGTAAGCACATCAATGCAATTGGTTTGTTGAAATTACATTATACCAAACAATTATTACCATTGTTGATCCAGGATTGTGGCTAGAAGATGCCATGTTCCAATTGGCAAGGTGAAGAGGTTGTCCATTTTCATCTACCAACTGCTTGCGATATGCTACTCCTGATAAGAGCTTTCGATGTTTTTGAAATGGAGGAATATTTTATGCATTTGAAATCGATTCTGAATCAGGATCCTGCAAATTTGAATACATTTTTATTCAAATTGCCATGGATTAAAAAAACAAATCTATTAGATAATCAAAATATAAATAAAATTTGAACTTACTAGAGATGGAAAGGGAGAACTCTATGAAGGACTTTGATTAGAAATATGGAATGAGTTGGAATTTGAAGAATTGATCATTTGATATTATTGATATTTTGCCCTGCATTTGAGAAAAATCAGAAATAAAATTTTGTGTGCATATTTAAAATTAATCTCAAGAACCATATAACCACAATCTGAATTTCAATATAGTTTTCAAACCATTTTTCAATAATAAGGAAACTTTAAGCGGAAAATGTATATTATGAACTATTATAATTCATGTGGATGCATCCTAAAGGACAATTTGAGATTAATATGCCATTTTATGTGAAAATAAAATTTCAGATAGATTTAAACCTGACTTGTGCGCTTATCAAAACAAAACAGACTGATGCATTTAAATAATACCAACACTGGGGCGTTTAAATAATAACCACATCAGTTTCTGACATTTTGAAAAAAGTAAATATGTTATCACATTAATGCTCTTGTACAAAAACACATTGATGTGTTTTAAAAAAATAACACCAGTACGCCCCTATTTCCAGATATTAGAGAATAAAAACGAATTCAACCATCTTGGTGCACGTATAGAAATTACAATACTAATGCTTTTAAATACAAACTACATCATTGCGTTAAAAATATTAATTGCACTGTTTCAGGATTTTGAAAATAATAAAATAATTGTGTCATGCCAGTGTGTTAAAAAATTTTGGTGCCCCGATAATCTCGGTGCATTTTTCTTATAAATGCATCGGTGCGCTTGACTATCAAACACACCGATGTTCAGATAAATTGAAAAAAAATGTGATTTTTTTCTTTTTTTTAAATTCAAAAATGAGTGGCAATTGTTTTTTCAAAATCTAATTTCATAAAGTCTTTTAAATAGTAAAAAGTTATTCACTATTTCAATATTTTTCTCAAAATTTAAAGGGAGAGATTTGCAAGAGAGACATACCAGGAGCACTGTGCAACAATATAATATGAGAAACAACTATTTAGAAGATCAAACGCTGAAAGGTATGGTGATTCACTCAAAACCCTAGATAGCAAAAAAATTAAATTGTATTGTTTATTTTACTAATAAAAAAATTTACAATTTTTGTTAGGGTTTAATTAAAAGAGAGATCATTTGCAAGAGAGACATACTAGGAGCATTATGGAGTAGCAAAATATTTTGGAACCGCAGAAAGATTAGAATTTGAAAGGTATGGTGATTCACTCAAAACCTTGGATAACAAAATTTTTAAATTTTACTGTTAATTTTTTTTACAATTTTTGTTACATTTATTCACAATTCAGAAAAAAAAAATTAAAAACCCTGTATAATAAAAAATTTACTATTGATTTTACTAGTAAATTTGTTTACGACCACTGTTCCTATTTAAATTTAATTAAGATTGAAAATCATAATAATAATAATAACTAACTTACCTTAAACCCTTGCTTCTTCCTGCAAAATTTCACCTTAGGGTTTAATTTCCTCTACCACTTCACAATTAGGGTTTTCCATTTTAGGCATTTTATATTTAATGGGTTTATGTACTTACTATATATAGGGAATTTGACATGTAAAGTAGGGGAATCACTTATGGCATTAGATCCAAATACTATCGACCCTGTTTGTTAAAAAAAACAAATATCTGTTTTCAAGTGTGCCCTGTATAATGTAATGCAATGGTATGCCCTTTACAATACAATACACCAATATATTATAACACTGTCAGTTATGTCCAGTCTATTCATCGTTGCTCTCGGTGTAATATAACGCACCAGTGCACCTCTTCCAAATAACACCGTTAAATTATTGCAGTGCATTTAGCCATACAAATCACACTGTCATAATTTAAAATTATTTAAAAATTTTATTTTTCATGACGATGATGAACAATTAAATGCCTAGTGTGTTTAATGGGAAAAATGCACCAGTTACTAGATCTCTTTTTGGCTGAAAATTATTTGATTTATTTGTAAAATATATTTAATGGATTTTGTATTGAATGATATAGGTTGTATATTGATAAAAAAAATGTCTGAGAAGGTGTCAAGTAACAAAAATATTGATCGACACAATGATAGCACATCAAATAAAGTAGAGAAGGCAAGTTTTGTAATTTATTTACAAAATTAATATATGTGAACTATATGTAAGTTTAACTAATATGTAATGGTTGGTGTGTGCCA
This sequence comes from Pinus tabuliformis, assembly GCA_031772625.1. Classification (NCBI taxonomy): domain Eukaryota; kingdom Viridiplantae; phylum Streptophyta; class Pinopsida; order Pinales; family Pinaceae; genus Pinus; species Pinus tabuliformis. The sequence continues at coordinate 542,320,327 of CM062804.1, read as the reverse complement.
TGCAAAGCCACAAAATGAAGAAGTTCAATAAAATAATTTATAATCTAAGCATAGAAGAACGCAAAGGCTTGATAGAAAAATTGCAGAAGGATGAATTGGGTGAATGAAAAAATACTATTCCATATATATATATATATATATATATATATAAAGTTTCATTAATAATATACTTAAGAATATTAGATAACATGTTTCAAACAATATATTAATTCATATATGTTTAATGTTCTACAAGGAGCAACAACGAAAGAAAATATCAATGTCGTTCTAAGAAAATAAAAATTATAGAACATGTAAATGACGATGAATTGGTCCTTAGCTCATTTGGAGTGGTGCTGAAGGTTAATGAAAGGGGGATTTTTTTACAAAACTATGAGGGATCTAGTGGAACAAATGTATAGATGTACTTTCCATTTACAATACAAAAAAAAAAAAACCAATGATTCTAAGAAGCAAAATATATCTAAACTACAAGTAGTTTTCCAGAGCAATGGTTAATAAGACATGTCAGACTTGCAATAAAAAAAATATACAACAACAAAAAATAATAATTCAAAAGGTAATATTCCTAATTAAAATGATTTTCTAGAATTATATGTATATATTACTACAAACCATTCATTACTAATATCAATTTTGTTATATTTAGCTTTCATATATCAATATAAAAATAGTTTATTACTTTCTTTTTTTTCCAGGATGATTATGAAAATTTCAAATGATCAATGAGCTGATATGTGAAAAATGCCAGTAGGAATGTCCAAAAAAGTGTGCAAGGAGACGGTCAAATAAATGGACATAATTGCATCACAAGAGGAGCCATCTCATCAACAACGCGCTTCAAATGTATGTAATCATGATTGTCTTTGTACATATAAAAAAATAATTTAGCATTAAAGATTAATTTTCAAGTATTTTATTGCACAAAAAAAAATGGAACTCATTCAGAAAATAAACAAGATGACAAGGAAGAAAAATGTTGATTTCAAAGTTTGTGAGTAATTATTAATATTTCTTAATAACAACTAGAGATTTCATTTTTTTATATATATATTTTAAGTTGTTTTACAACAACCATCTTTGAATGTCTTCAAATAGGTGCTAACATACAAAGAAGAGCCATCAAAAGAATTGATTGATGTTGGGTTAAATAAGGGTTGTGAGTATATGTTGGCATATCAAAATTTAATTGTGGAATTTGTAAGTATCTATGTTGTTTTACTTCTTTGAGTTTAAAATTGATAGAACAAAAAAAATCCTTTATATTAAATTTATGATTTATAATGGGGTTTAAAACATGTAAAAAGCAAAGTATGGAACTACGCCAACACAAGACTTGTTGCAACAGGGCGTGGGACTTGGTTTTGAAACCATATGCACAATTTATGAGTCACTTTTTGCTATGGTACGTTGTTATTCGATTTACATTAATGTATATTATTTATTTCGGTTTTTATTATTCTCACCAATGTAGATACACTCATTAAGCTTTATTTTTATGTTTGCATATAGAACTTGAAGAAGACGAAAACAATCGATGAAATCAACAAACAATTCCTTCAAATAACCCAAGTCATGGAAGTAGCTCGAGCACTAACAGTAGTTCCAATGAAGAATGATGATATATTTGGATATCAATGCAACCTGTTGTCTTTTTTGAAATAATTATTTGTGAAAATCAAATATTTTGTTTAATGTAATGGACATAGTGTTCCAATTGAAAGACAAGGGATTACCAATAACAATCCCATTGTATATGACAAAGATCCCCTTATTGATATATAATAAAATACATTTTAATTTATTCTATTGTGTTATGCAATGTCGCTGTGAAATGTTACACCACTGATTAAATATTATAGTGAAGAGATGCGAAATTTGATAATATAACAAATTAATCCAAACATCATATATAAATTCATTAATCAAATTTTAATTAATATGAATATTGTTATAAGATATATGGCGATTTTTTGATGAATAACAAATTTTAAAAAATACAATAATTAAACTATGATAGGTCGATGTCGGGGGAAATTTTAGTGGTTAATATTCACAGGTGGGTTAACTTTCCATGCTTTTTCCAAAAAAAAGATTTGCCAATTTCCATGTTTTTGAAAATTGATTCGCCCAAATTTTATAGTATAAATTTATTTTACCCTAAAAACTGCTAAAATTTTATATATGATAATATAAAATAATTAGAAACCTAAATATTTTTACAAAAATATCATCAAAATTTTTACAATTTACATATTAGGGACTAGTAAGATTCGCTAAGGTTTCTAAACTTTAAGATAAACTTTCATCCTTAAAATTATCCCTGGTCGATGTTTCCAAAAAAGAGAAAATATCATACAAAACATCGGTGCATCCATAACATAAAAATGCACCGGTGTATTATGTTATATAAAAGTGCCGTGATAACATCTTTTTTCATTACCGATGCCTTTTTAGAAAATGACAACATTGAGGCATTTATTTCTTCAAGCACCAATATTGTTTGCAATTAATGCCCCGATGCATTGTAATTCTTAACGCACTAGTGTTTTCATAGAACTAACACCCTTGTCCTACAAAATATTATTTCCAAGCCTAATGCATTATGAAAACTAACACCACCGGTCCTTTTATATAACTAATGCACCAGTGCATTTATACAAATGATATGCATCGGTACTGTAAGATTAAACAAAAACACCGGTACACTAATTATTTTTTGTGTGCCTCGGTGTCGTTCCTTACAAGAACGCCCCATAGATTTTTTTATCTATTAGCACATGTGCGACATGTATTACACACCGATGTTCTTTGCATTCAATGCCTTGGTGCTTTTAGTTATGTATGCAACCTGGTGTGTTTATATATGTAGCGCATTAATGCTACTTGTTCCATGAAGCACACTGCAAAAAAAGCATCCGATAAAACCTCCGACCACCCTAATTTTTTCAATTATGATGCAGTTTTATTAAAATATCCACTAAAAAAAATTCTGTCACAAACAAATGTTTTAGCGAATGTTTTTTTACAATTTTTGCCAATTTTATAACACTAAAAAACGTCCATTATAACCTCCGCTAGAAGTTGTTTTCCTTGTAATGTGTCTTTGCATGGAACAATAGGTCTTCAAACAACTTATACAACTGGTGTTGTCACAATGTATCACTGTAGGGTCCATTGGCCCTTCAAACAAGTCGGACAATGACTTCCTCAACTAGACAACTTCTCTGTTTACTTCACAGGCTGCAATATATTCAACCTTAGCACTACTCAAAGCAACTGATTCTTACTTTCTACTCATCCAGGATATCACGGAGGATCCCAAACTAAAACATCCTCCAGTAGTTCTTCTCCCATCCATATCACTACCTCCCTAATTGGAATCTGTATATCCAATCAAGTGTACATCATTCCTCTTATCATACTTAAGGCAATAGTGGATTGTTCCTTGCAAATATCTCAATATATGCTTGGATGTTATCCAATGATCATGCTTGGGATCTACCTAGAACTAACTAATATTATTCATTTCAAAACAAATGTTTGGTCAAGTATTTACCAAATACATCATTGAACTAATCAATTGTCTATACCTTATTGGATCCACAGGGCTTGGTTCATGACTTCTTAGCCTCTTCAAGTTTATGATCATAGGGGTTGTCATAGGTTTGAAATCCATCATGTCAAACCTTTTCATCATTTTTATCACATACTTTCCTTGACCTAGATAAATCTCATTTGGTCCTTGCCAAACTTCCAACCCCAAATAATAGCGCATCATCCCTAGATCCTTCATACTGAATTATGCTACTAGTTGCTACTTATACTTTTGAATATAACCTTCTACACATGTCATGAGCAGATCATCCACATAAATAAGAATGCTTATGAGCTCATCATTCACAACCTTGATATAGAGATTCATATTAGAAGAAATATTCAATAATCCAAATATTTGTACATATGTATCCATCCTTGCATACCATGCCTTTGATGCTTGCTTAAGGCCACAAAGTGCCTTCTTCAACGTGCAGACATAACTCTCTCTATATTTTAATTCAAATCCCAAGGGTTGTTCTACATATACTTATTCTTTGATAATAAAATTTAGGAATGTTGTCTTGACATCCATTTGATGGATGTTCCATCTCATCGATGCTGCCAAAGAGACTAACGAATGTATAGTTGTATGCCTTGATGTAGGTGTAAATGTCTCTTCATAATCGATGCCTTCATGTTGGGAGAAGCCCCTAGCTAAAAATATTTCCTTATATTTATCAATATTTCCATTCACTGCATGTTTAATCTTGTAGAGCCACTTGGAAGTTACCATTGATTTGTCTTCAAGCATAGGTGTGATCTCCCAAAATCCATTCTTCATTATTTATTGATATTCTTCATTCATGGCATCTCTCCATTCTTGATGTTTGACAACCTCTTGAAAATTGGATGGTTCTGATTATATCAATTTCGTCATATAGGCTGCATACCCTGAATATATTTTGGGCTTCTTACTCTCCTTGAATGTGGTTTTGGATACTCCATGTCCTTCTGCATCTAGTAGAGTACACTTCAACCAATTAGGTCTCTTCCTGCTTTCAGGGATGATCACTTGTTACACAAGTTCACTGAGACCTTCTTCTTCTTGAATTGAATTATCCCCACCCTAGAGAATTCTTATTCAAATATTTGAAGTTCTTCATCATCAGAGTCCATCAAGAGGTCATTTTATTTCTTAAATGAAAAAATTTAATCAAAGATCACATCTCAACTTACTTCTATTCAGTGCCCTTCCTTTATGTAGATCCTATATTCCTTGGAGGTGTTAATGTGGCCAACAAATATACCCTTCATGCTGCTAGGATCCAACTTATTTCTCTTAGTTTCAAAATGTGAATATAGACAAGACAACCAAATATTCAGAGATGGTCTACATTTGGTTTTTTCCCAGTGAATGCTTCCTCAGGAGTCATGTTGTCTAGTGATATGCGAGGACTTTGATTTTGAACATACACGACAATTTATGTTGCTTCACCCCATATAAATTTAGGCAAGTCTTGATCATATAACATGGCTCTTACACTTTCCTCAATTGATCGATTCTTTCATTCATCAACTCCATTTTGTTCAGGATTATATGGGACTATTAACTTCCTCTTAATCCCAACCTCCTTATAGAAAGCTACGAGTTCCTTTAATGTGTACTCTCCTTCATTGTCAAATTTTAGTACCTTTATCCTCATTTATGTAAGGTTCTATACTTCAACTTTGAATTCTTGAAATTTTTCGAATACTTCATCCTTGGATTTCAACAAGTAAAGCCAAGTTTTCCTTGAGTGATCATAAATGAATGTTACATAATATAGATGACCTCCAAGATAATTTGTAGACGTAGGACCACATACATTAGAATGAATGAGATCCATGACTTCTTTTGACCTTGAAGCATTGCTTCCAAATGGTCTTTTAACATTTTTACATAATGCACATCCCTTGCATACTCCTTCATGATCCTCCTTGAGTTCAAGTATTCCATTTACCATTGAATTTAGAGTTGGTAACATTTTGTAGTGAAGGTTTCAAAACCTTCTATGCCAAATTTCACATGGACTTACTTCAAAGTGAACCAAATCTTGAGAGAGAGGAGCCAACAAAATGTAGAGTCTTCCTTCACAAATCCCAATGATATTTGAATTTTTTATGCTAGATATTGTATCCCAAACCACAAATTTTCCATCTATAAAAGCGACTCTAAATCCCTTATCTTCTAGACATGAAATAGAGAGTAGGTTATTTTGCAAACCTGGTATGAAAAAAATGTTATTAATATGGATGTTTCCTCCATTTTCCAACTCCAATGATGTTGATCCAATCCCTCTTACAAGATAACTCTTCTTATCACCAAGTTTAGAATAGTAAGAATATTGTCCTCTTGATAAGGTATTTAGTTGTTTGTGCTCACCTGTCATATGCCTTGATGCCCCACTATCAATTACCCAAATATTCTCAGCTTCGAAAGTGCCTGTAAGTGCTGAGAATAACCCTTCATCCTTGGTATAAGTCTTGGTAATACAATTATTGATGGATAATAGAAGATTCCACAATTCCTTGATACCTTTCTTAAGATGACTTTCTACCATAGAACACTACTCCAAAGACTTCTTCAAGGATGTAGTGATCTTCATCATGCCTTTAGCCAACCTTAGCTCCAATACCATGTTGAGAAATCTGAAGGGTTGCAACTAAGATTTTTTCTCTTAAAACTGATAATTTATTGTGATGTCTTTTTACTTTTTCTTACTTATTAGATTACTATATTATTATTGTGTTTTTCTTATCATTGAACAACTACCAAAAAAGAATATCAACAATACACAAGGACACATGATATAGGCTGCAAGTTAGGTGCTATGGGGTAAAATGCACTGTGTATGTAGAATGAAAAATACCCTCAAAGGCCTTCTCGGGACCTTTGACAGACTGTAAGATTATTTGCAGAAGCTACCAAGTTATTCACATGTTCATCTATCAAACATAAATTGACAAGGTATGGAAAGAGGGTCACCTTTAGTTCCTTCTAGATTTTTTTGGAGATCTCTATGCAGCAAGAAGAACTCCTTCAAGGCCGACTCCAAGACAATTCTTGCACAAAGGACAAGGTAAACCAATCACAACATACGCTCTTGAAAACTAAAGTAAGAATGCACAATAAACATATATTAGTGTATAACTTAACTACTCATCTTGACAAGCATCAGAATGAACAAATCAATGAACAATATTACCAACACTATGGAGTAGGGAACACAACTATAGTTCTGTATTTATAATGGAAGAGTGATTACAACCATCTGTTGTATCAGCCTTCCCTTGCCCCTTCTTCCTCTCTCTCTCTCTCTCTCTTTCAGCTCACTTCTTCAAGTGTATGACAATTCACAACAACTTAATGGGCTATCCTTTCAAATGCTCTGACCCCTTTCACAATGGCCCTCTCACTGCTTATGTAGCAATCGAGTTAGGGCTGCCAAGCTCCTCCTAGAGTTCATTAGGGAAAAAGCCATGAACCTGCCCTGTTTTCAAGCTTTTTCCCATTTTCCTTCATTCTCAGATTGGAATTTCTCCAAATAATTCGATTTTTGGAGTTTCCTTGCTTTTTTTGAGCAAATTTAGGGATAAATATCTAGATATTTATGAGCAGATTCGTTTGCTTGACCCACTAAACTTCTCTTAGTTTCATTAACACTCCCCCTGGTCTAACAAATTGAGTTAGCAGGGTGACTAATGCTCCTCTATGCTTGGTAACAAGCTTTATAAAGCAAGTTAGCGGTGTGCAGAGAGCGTTAGTGTGGAATCAAGGCCTGCAATTGTGGTCTTTGCTTCAGTCATGTTGTCTTTCACCTCTGAGTTGATGGGGAGGTCATTTTGTCCTATAACAGATGCCCCCTAAAGTATGAGATCAAAGGCAGAGACGATGGTTGAAATACTTGACTAAAACTATAATTTTCTATCAAAATTTTTAGAGATAGAGAAGCTTCGAGCGGCATGGGAAAACCTGATACAACAACATACATATATATAAACTACTAAAATCATGTCCTGAGTCGGGCATTCCCATGCTCAATAGCTATGTCAGAGTAATTTTCTCTTCGGGTATATAACAATGATGGCCACCGATAAGCACAGAGCAGATCCAATGTCATAATAGATCATCCTGAAATAGCTGTCTCCAAAGAAAAATATCTGCAGCTTGGGAGAGGAAACAAGGTTGAATGATGCAAGCCTCTACCCAAGGTCTTGATTTCTGCTTCACCGAACATCATAGATCGGTAAATGTGATAAGATGTGTTGACGTCGAACATGCATGAAATCATCTGATTACCAATCAATAATGGAGATTGTTAACAGATGCAAGGAAGGCCACTGATAATGGTGATGGTTTCCAAGATGCACAGTGCAAACTAGCGAGTGTGAAAGATTTATTTGTCATCGAACACTCGTAGAATCGCTCAACCAAGAGCCAATAATGAAAACTTGTGATCAAACACAAGGTAACCTGCCACTAATTTCTGCAAGTACCAAGGCACTGAATGTGTTTATGGGTTATCTTCCTAGATAGAGTGTTGAAGTCGATAGGAAGAAACCTGTCGAAAGGTAGGCAATGACGTGTCCTACATCAGTCGACACGAAATCGGACAAGAATGATTTTTTTTTTTTAGGAATCTTTTGAGCATTTGGGTCTAAACAATGGAGGGCATGATGAAAGGATATGTATGATCGATTGATAGAGGAAACAAATGGGAACCCTTGAACAATAGAAGGCACGACAACGGTTTTAACCAGATAGCACTAGACTCATGAACACTACAGAGTGTTAGGATACGGAGATGTAATTACATCAGGGTATATAGGCTAAAACTCATAGGTTGGTAGGGTTCATATTGAGAGGCCATCAAAATGAAGGTTTATCTGAGGGAGTGCCATGTTCAAGGGAATGATTACTGCCAAACCATGTTTTCAAATACGAAATACAGTTGTATTGTCCACATTCCCCATCTGATTAATTTAATGATTCCATATGAGTAAACTCATTGATCTTTTCATGTTTAAAGAGTTTGAAAAGGATTGCAAAAAGAATGACTCTTTGCCCTATCTGATTAGTTTAATGAGTCCAGACAGGCAAACTCGTCGATTTTTTCATGTTTTAAGAGTCTGAAAAGTATCGTAAAAAGAACGACTCTATATCTTGTCTGTGTAATTTAAAGAGTCCAGACTAGACAACTCAGTGGTCTTTTCATGTTTAGAGAGTCTAAAAAAATCGTAAAGAGAGACTCCATGGTGGTCCCTTTGTCATAGTTTTTAACCGGGTGTGACAAAAGGTTAATAGCATACCTGGATCAGTTACTTTTCTGTTTTTTAATCTATTGAACCTGGATAAAGAGAAACCCTTTTCCAATAGATGTCGACCTCATTTTGTTACGAGTACAAGGTGACGAACTAAACTCATGTTTCGTCGTGAATTTTTAATGAGTCATGCAACGACAAACTCAATACCTTCATCAAAATTTTTAATGAGTTAGATGAAGAAAACTCAAGGTATATTTTTCAGTTTAATGAGCGAGAAAAGGAAGGAAAAGAACAACTCATCCCTTCTTCATAGTTTTACGAGCTCGAAGGAGGGGAAAAACTCGGGGATTTTTTTATTTAAGAGCGAGAAACTGTCCCAAAAAAGAAAGTGCTCTTGTTGCTACCGTCTATTTTAATGAGCCCGGTAACAAAAACTAGGGATTTTTCAGTTTTACCGAGCAAGAAAACTACCTAAAAAAATTCTCGGGTCATCTTTAGCAAGTTTAACGAGCAGCAAGACATAGCTTGAGATTTTTTCAGTTTAAAGAGCGAGAAAAAAGCGCCTAAAAAGAATGCTCCTTTGGTCTTTTTCACTTTATGAGCTGGAAAAAGATAAAAAAATAGAGTTGCTCAGAGCATTGTTGCATGTATTTAACGAGCGTAACGATGAAAACTCAGAGATGTTTATATTTTTTAAAGGGCAATAAAATATCACAAAAAGTGCTCTAACCATCGTCGTACAGATTTAACAAGCGCAGTGATGAAAACTTGGAGATGTTTATATTTTTTAAAGAGCAATAAAATATCCCTAAAAGTGCCCTATTGAGAATTGCATGCAGCTTTTACTTCGTTTCATTCTTGAAAGCACTTTCATCAAAAGCGGTAAAAAGTATAAAAAAGTAGCAATTCCTATTATCAGGGTTCATGCATGATAAAAAATCATGGAGAATGGACTACTTCCTCTTTAATGATTGTCAAAAAATCATGTCTCTCAAATTTATATAAGGAGATGCTTTGAGCTTTCACATGCATCATTTTCACTATTATGAATTTTGTGAGAGCTTGCTGGAGTTAAAGAGGAGCAGATTTTCCGCAGGCCATTGCAGGAGATCCGGGCAACCATTCAACGTGTCATCAGTCCCAGGTGAGAGCTGAAACCTTGCTCTATGCCTTACTAAACCTTTCTTAACAATTTTATGGGTGGAATTTTGCAGATCTAAGGTGCCCTAAAGCCTTATTTGCACACTAACGCCCTCCAGATGGCCAGTAGGGAGCATTAAATGCTTAGTATGAGCCACTGGAGGGTGTTAATCCTCCTTGTATAGCACTGGGGGTAGTGTTGGGGCTATAGGGCGCAATGAAAACCCTCATGCATGGATTCCTTAAGTGATTTTGCCCCATTTTAACTATTTTAGGGTTATTTTGTGTAGGTTTCAGGCTGAAATGACTCACCTATGGAGAGAACAGGCCCATGACAACGAGGAATTGTTGATGCGAAATGATCTAGCATGCATACTTGCATTGCACCGCTACGGTTTATTGAAGTATGCAAAGCTAGAGCTGATGAAAGGACATGAGGATTTACTGAGATGGATCATCCAACACTGGGATGAACATGAGAAAGTGTTTAGGATTAGAGATCAGGTGCTGATGATTGACTGGGATGATATTTACTTTTTGACTGGTTTGCTGTGCTGTGGGGCAGAAGAAAACCTCACTGGTGGTAGGTCAGATCCACGATCTACCTCAAAGTTGGTATAGATCTACTGCATCCCTAAGAGTGGACTAATCGGCAACAGAGTCCCTATAGAGAGGATTCGATCTCAGTCTATGAGGGAAATTTTATGGTTGATTGTGCAGTTGGTGGGGTCAAAAAGTCCCCATGTAGCGACAAAGGCCCAACTGTTGCTTGCGGTTGACTGTGTCCATCCACAGATGTTCAACTGGTGTGAAGTAATGCTTCGCCAGTTGAAGGCAGAATTAACAGCATGCAAGACTCGTACCCAACATAGTTTTGGGTACGATACTATCATAGTCTCATTTTTCCTTGAGAGGGTACCTGTCATGCACCCATGGATGAGCTTAGATCCCTTTGATTTGAGGGAGCCAAGGCAGGGTCGCTAGTCATCACTCAATCCTCGCACAAGAGGAGGACCGCTCCGGCACTTTTTTGACGAAGACTTCTTCCAGTGGCTTCGTAGCCAAATTGTGATTGTTGATGACTATGCTTATGAAGGCATGGACTTTATCGGTGACCCAGACTTGATGCTACCGCCCGAGACCAACTGGGGTCCTCAAGGTGAGAATAATTTTGACAGTACTTAAGTATTTTGCACTTTTGAACATATATGTAATGTTTTTTTAAAGGTGAAATAAGAACTAACAAGAAAATTTTATGCTTAACACAGATGTGGCACTAGTACGACCTGTAGCCGAACCTCACTATGTGTGACGAGGTGGCCAACTACTTGCTGGAGGGGGCGGTGCCGACAGTCTTTGTGAGGTTCTAAGGAACCTAGAGGGTTTAACTAGGGGTGTCCCCACCTTCCTATGAGGGATATTCCCACTCATATGCAGCGGCACACCATTGGTGTGCCTGAGCAGTTTCTGGTTCCTCTTCGGAGGGTAGCTAGAGTTGTTTTAGCTTTTCTGGAGCAATAGGCTCTTTTTAGCAAGTGTTCTGGCGTAGCCATATGAGTGCTTGTAGTTGGGCTTTGAGCCATTTTGTACTTAAATCATCCAAGTTTTGGAATATTTTGATGTAAAAAACTGGATTTCGATCTATATATATATATATATATATATATATTTGGTATTTTGGTGGTGTAAATGTGTTTTTAAATGTCTTTTGTAACAAATTTTTAACTTTAGTAAATGTTTTACTTCTCATGCATGCTACTATGAAGAATGAGACAAATGCCATTCTAATACATAGTTAGCTAACGAATCAACGACTGTATTTAATTCTCGAGGAACATGCTCATATGTGATTATTTCAAATCGACGTTCCAAGAGTCGCACCCTTAGATAGTTATGTAACAAGGCTGGATTACGAATGTGATAATGGTTTGTCAATTGCATAATGACTAGCTGGGAGTCTAACTTGACCACCAGATTGGAGATGCCCCCTGATGACGCTTCTGTGAGAAGCAAAATGACGGACATGTACTCAGCAATATTGTTGGTGGTGGTACCAAGAAAGACCCCCCCAGAGTAAAATAGTTCTAACTCGGGTGTGTAGATGATCCAAGCGGCTGATGCAATGTGCCATGTGTGATGACTGGCACCATCCGTGTATCCTACGTATGCTAAGGGCAACGACGACATCTGCATTGCGAGAAGAATGCATGAGACAAGTACTCCACTAAATAACAAAACAATCCAATCACATCAAAAAAAGGTAAGCAAAACTTATGAATACATAAAATTACAAAGCACAAGCCTAGTGCAATACTAGGCACAATACTTTTTCAAATAGAGACCATATCTGGGCTCCTTGAGTGGGATTCCTTCCTGGTCCAGTAGTTCATATGCCACTGTGGGGAGGACTTTCGTTACGACATAGGAACCTAGTCAAATGGGCCGAAGCGTGCATGCATCCAAGAGGTTATCTTTTGGATGATAGAGCGATATGAAGTCACCCTCTTGGAAAGAACAAAAGCTAACCTCTTTCGCAAATTGGGATTGTACCCACTCCTTGTGAGTTGCGAGTGCCAAATCGGCATCTCGACGGGTTTTTTCCAGTTTTTTAAGGTATAGTAGGCATTCTTCTTCGGCAGTAAGGCTAGGCATGGGTTCAACGACTATTTCTAAGGAAGGGATTGGCCAACCATTTTTTTTTGCTTCATCATAAAGTTGGATCTCATGCGCGACAAATGACGGATTAAAGTCAGGCATTTCCTCGTGAGACTAAAAAAATTCATCGTGGAATTCCTCATATAGGCAGGTGGAGCTCACAATTTCCTCAGGACTGCAATCTGCTCACATCTGGGTGTTTTCCATGATGCTTGTCGTGACTAAAATATCTATGGGCAATGACCTGGAAGTGTCACCCATGTGTCCTTTTGCATCCATGGTTTGGATGATTGCGTATGGGGAGGTAACAATTTATGGTAAGTCAGAGCACAGGATTTGAAAAGGTATCATGTCCGAATCAGATATTGGGACATGATGATGCCAATCCTCCCAATGTTGCTCTCCAAAACTCATAATTTCTTGAATAGCTTCGTCCATAGGTACGAGTTGATTGAATGGATCTAAAGGAGGATTGGTTATGGGAAGGGCGGTGGTACCGTAGGCGATAACCGACATGACCGGAGATGTGGATGCGGATTGAATGCCTTGGTAGGTCGATTCAGCTGGTGACAGCGGCATCTGGTCTCCGAATGTGTCAAGGCCTGAAGGAGCCATTAAGATTTAGGGATTAGTTAGTTCATGAGGAATTGATGAAAGCATGTTGACCGATTGTGAAACTTGGGGCAGTTGAAGAGGAAAACAACCCATAACGGAAGAAGCCTTGAGTAGACTAGTACCTATACTGACATAACTGTCAGTTCCACCTCCTACTAGGGGTACAGAGCCACTTGGTAATGGTGAATAATTAGGGGTGCAGAAAGACAACTGATCCATTGTAATGACCTTTCCATCCAATGGAAATAGGATGATATGAAAGACAGTGTATACGACGGTCGTCATGGCATATGTCCAACTACGACCCAACAACAGATTATAGTTGAGTTTCTTATCCACGACTTCTACGTCCACCGTTACTGTTTTCCCATGCAATGTGATGGGAAAGCTGGCTAGGTATCCTTTTGGGATAAAGGTGTGGCCGTCAAAAGATTTCAGGGAGTTTGACGGTGAGGATAGGGTTGGGGAACCCAGGGCGAGCCAACATGACGCAGGTTGAAGCACCTTCGTCAATGACAGTTCTGTGTATACCTTTACCTTTCGAAGTGACATGCACTTGAAATGCAAGCTGGTGGGAAAGGGGAGGTTTACACTTGTCCATGTCAAAAATAGCATGCATGGAATCCATAGGGTCAATACCTTCAACAGCCGAAAGCAAAGCTTTCCATTGGCTGGAGCATGTTTGTAATACTTCGAGCGCTGACATAGCCGACGGTGCTTGCACCAAATCCTCTACGATATTGTAGTGTTGGGCGGCACGTGCAGATGTATTGTGCGTTGTGTGTTGAAGTGCCCCCTTGGGGGGTCGAATTACAAATTCCTCAATTGGCCTTTCGATATGCAATTCGTTGGGTGGCGATGGGTTTTGACGTCAGGATGGTTCTGCTTCCGGAGCGACAGGAGCTCCATAAGATTTGGCTCTTGTGGCGAGTTCTACCATTTCAAATGTGTAAACGGTAGAAGATCCTTCACCAGCTGAAGGATGTTGTGAACCATCATTGCCCCCTGGCATGGGTTGTGGTTGGTTAGCAACGAGATTTTGCTGCTATTGAGTAGGAAAAGGATTTCTAAGGACAACAGGTGCCTTACCAGAATCCCTTTTGGCAAGGTAATCTGTACATTCTTGAAGACGCGGACAATGCCATGTTACGTGGTCTTCAGCACAGAGTTTTCATGGATATCTGGTGCCTTTATCCTTTTCCTCATTAGTAGGTGCAGCGACCTTCTGTTTTGGGTTGGGCTACTTGAATGACTGCTCTTCAGAAGGAGCGGTCTTATTCTTATTCTTCTTGTTCTTGCCATCGGATTTTTGTGTAGACTGCACAGAGTTTATCACAGTGGTAGGAAGAGCAGTCACTTTAGTAGAGGGGTCCACTGCCAGCTTGGCAATGGAACCACTGAGTTGTTTTACAGCGACCCCAGAGGTTGCGCCGACAATACCGTTGGCGTCCACTCCAGGGTGCTTAGTGGTGGAAGCATTGGGGTTACCAGGAGCATGGGTGATTATGTCGTAAAGAGTGCCAGACTGTGAATAAATCAAATCTAAGTGCTAGGCATGATGTATGGATTGGTCTTCTGTGACTGCACCACCTAGAGCGACATCTATAGCGATTTGTGGGAGTAAGGACTTACAGAACCAGTCTATTAAGAGAAAATCAGGGATGGGAGCTTTGAATAACCTCTGCCTACGTCTCCATTCATGAATATGATTGGAGATGTGGGTGGAGGTATCCTGACGAAATGAAGGAGCTCTGTCCCAGTCTCATAGTGGATAGGTAACTAAAAGTGCTTTAGGAACTCCATTTCTAAAGCATCAAAGGTATTTACTGACGCATGTGGTAACTTAATATACCATTTTGTGGCATTACCAGTGAGGGTACAGGGAAAAAGACGTAACTGGACACTATCATCCACCATAGAGTTTGAAACACACCAGAGATGGTAGGTGGTGATATGGGTGCCCAGATCCTCCCCTTGTTTTCCATCGAACTTTGGAATGTCTATTGGTATTTTATTGGGGATCGACAACCATTGTAAGTTGTGGTAGATGGGGTCATTTGTCAGCTTGTATAAGTCGGGAATATCCAACATTGCCAAAAAAGGCAGAGAGTTGGGTGCCCCTGACTCGAACCATGGTGATGATGGATGACCTGAGGAGCTCTGTGCTCCTCCCATCATTTAGTTCCCCATAGTGTACATGGGTTGTGTGGTGTAGCAGTTGCTTTGCGGTATGGTGTTGTAGAGTGGATTTCCATGAGGATTTTGATACTGGGGTATGAAATTTCCCTTAGTGTAAGTTGTGCCCCCTTGACTCATTTGAGTCTGTGAGTAGGGTGCCCCCATGGAGTGGTTGGGAACCCCTTGTGGATTCCCAACCGACACAGAACTAACCATTTGGCTTTGATTGACAGAGGGAACACTCATGTCAATCAGTGACTGTCCATGCATGCCTGAGAACGGAGGGGGAACTATGACATTCCCTACTGGCATGTGCATATTGGGAACCCCCCCAGATATTTGAATATGGGGTTTGGAACTATACATTGGCGACCGACCATGTTGTTGGTAAACGGGAACCGCACCCATAGTGCCGCATTGAGTGTTATATGGAGAACTATATGTCATGGCACTTGTCAAAGGTATGCATTGTGGCACCATAGGAGTGGAACCTGGCATCTGCTCGGTTCCACTTATAGAGGGTGTTATGTGAGTTGTCATACCTAGGACAAACGGGATAGTGGGATTCCACATTACCGGTGTTGTGATGACCGTCGACTGTGGAAGTCGTAGAGGACCAACAGTGTCTCTAAAATTCCACAACCCGTGATTCGTCGACTGGATAGATGGGAAAGTTCCACCTATTGAAGAAGGAAGTACAGGTACCACGAGAACCCCGATAGGGTCCGACAGATTTGTGGGTGGAGTGTTAAAGTGAGGAAGAAACCCTTCCGTGAAGAAATCCTCCGGCAAACTTGAATCGTTGGTCATCCACACAGATCCCGTGTGAGATTTAGGAGACCGATTCTTTGAAAATAAGGAATCCGAGTTAGTGGAACTCGACAGATCTTCCACAATGAGTGGAGGAAGTCCTAACAATCATCTGGAGTGATGACGAGGGCCGGATGTAGCCACGGTGACCGTTAAGTTTTATCAAATAAATTTTAATGTGATATTCTTTAAAGTCTCAAAAATGATAGCACTCAGGTACCTAAAAAGAAAAAATACACTAAATATATCAATCAGTAAACAGAGGGAAAGTACCTCATCTGATAAGCACTGATCACTAGAGATGAAACCTAGTATCTCAATGAAAAACAGAGAAGGAAGGCCAAATGTACGGTTACGGTTACTCTAGAGCTTCGCCCGAACCTTAGATTAAGGAGCCAAGTACTCTCGTGAAGACGAGCACCCTCCCAAAAACTAAAGACAGAGTAGATCTGTCTGTGTTAGGTACTAGGACAACCTATCCCATTCACCTTGTGTAAGTACCTAGAAGTTTTGGCCACTAGAGATACCTCAAATCACAGACATTACCAGGGTGGACATAGTCATAGACAACATGTTGTGTGGGCAGGAAACCTGAGTCCCCGACTCAGTTTTGAAATCCCCGAAGGGACCCCAGTACACAAAATACCCAAAGTATTTGTAAGAGAAGGAGGGCTACCTTCAATTACAGTCCAATGTTGTCTCGTATTTCGCTCCGTTGTGAGTGGAGTGGTCCTAGTAATATGAGTGTAGAAGGATTTTTCACTTGTTAACGACACTAGTTTTGGTTTTCAACCTTGGGCAATTCACTCACATGCTTATCCCAAGATCCTAGCCTAGCGAATGTTGGTTTGCTCAAAAGAGTAACTGATTGATTTTAATGTAAATTTTAAGTATACTTGATTATTTGTCTTCCGTAGGAGTGTTGACATATGAATATGGTGAGACTCTTGACTCAATAAATCATGCAGAACAATGCTTTGATTTTTTTTTTCGATTTTTATTCAAACAAGTATTATTCTACATATTCATCTTTTCACAAATTCATTGATTCGTCTGTGCATCTAAAGCCATTCAACACTTGCATAACCGAAAGATTATTTTCCCAATATTTCCTAACAACTATTGAAAACTAAAATGAAGCAGCTTACAACTATTTCGACAGAAGGATGAATACAATTTATCAGTCCTTTTAAAAAAAAAAATGTATTTTAAGAGAGAAAAACTAAAAAGTTTTCCTAAAAATAAATTTTTAGGACACCAAATTTGTTAACATAATATAGTTGCAGATCTTACTTTAGCCCATGAGAAAATCCCCCCCCCCCTTTTAGTCCACAGAATCTTCTAGAAATCATGGAAATGGGAGACTAATGCTCTGTTTCAATGTAAAAAGAGAGTTAGTTGGTCCACTAATGCTCCCTATACATAGGCACAGTGCTTTATAAAGCTCTGTTTAGCCTGGAAACCTGCATTAGTGAGGGAAATTGCTCAAGCAAAGGGCCTTTAGGATTAGTTTACGAGGAGAATGCAAACTAGTAGGATGTAACAAGATAGTTGGTGGATCAGAAAAGGATTTGAAGAAGTAGGGAGCTCTTAGAAGAAATAGAAGAATTGTGAGGAGTCCGGGTAAACCGAGAACTAGATGTATAGTCCCCAGTGGAGTCGCCAATTCTGCTATGGTGTAAAATGCACAGTCTATGTAGAATGAAAACTACCCTCAAAGGCCTTCTCGGGACCTTTGACAGACTGTAAGATTATCTGTAGAAGCTACCAAGTTATTCACATGTTCATCTATCAAACATAAATTGACAAGGTATGGAAATAAGATCACCTTTAGTTCCTTCTAGATTTGTTTGGAGATCTCTATGTGGCAAGAAGAACTCCTTCAAGGCCGGCTCCAAGACAATTCCTGCACAAAGGACAAGGTAAACCAATCATAGCATACGCTCTTGAAAACTAATATAAGAATGCACAATAAACATATGTTAGTGTATAACTTAACTAATCTCGACAAGCGTCAGAATGAACAAATCAATGAACAATATTACTGACACTATGGAGTAGGGAACACAACTACAGTTCTGTATTTATAATGGAAGAGTGATTAAAACCATCTGTTGTATTATCCTTCCCTTGCCCCTTCTTCCTCTCTCTCTCTCTCTCTCTCTCTCTTTCAGCTCACTTCTTCAAGTGAATGACAATTCACAATAGCTTAATGGGCTATCCTTTCAAATGCTCTGACCCCTTTCACAATGGCCCTCTCACTGCTTATGTAGCAATCGAGTTATTACTGCCAAGCTCCTCCTAGAGTTCATTAGGGCAAAAGCCATGAACCTGCCCTGTTTTCAAGCTTTTTCCCATTTACCTTCATTCTCAGATTGGAATTTCCCAAAATAATTCAATTTTTGGATTTTCCTTGCTTTTCTTGAGCAAATTTAGGGATAAATATCTAGATATTTGTCAGCGGATTCGTTGGCTTGACCCACTAAACTTCTCTTAGTTTCACTAACGCTCCCCCCGGTTTAACAAATTGAGTTAGTAAGGTGACTAACGCTCCTCTATTCTTGGTAACGAGCTTTATAAAGCAGGTTAGCGGTGTGCAGAGAGCGTTAGTGTGGAATCAAGGCCTGCAATTGTGGTCTTTGCTTCAGTCATGATGTATTTCACATCTGAGTTGATGAGGAGGTCATTTTGTCCTATAACATCAGGGTCAAAACCTCTCCACTTGAGAGGAAAACCCGCAAATCTCTCATCTTCATATAAATTATTTAAATGATGAATTCCAAGACCTGTAGACCAAGACCAATACCCTTCCAATACCAATTCCAACCTTCTTGATGATGTTCTTCATTTGTCTAAGTCAAACCCATTCAAATCTCTTCCAGCTAAATAACTTCAACCCTTAGCTACAAAATTTCAACCTCTATTGCAGGTTTGAATACAATAGTTGTTGCCTCCACACGTGAGAAAATCTATGGATTCCAAGGCTTTCTTTGACCTTCACTCACATTTCTCCTTCTTTCAGGTCTTGAAGATAACCTAATAGACCTTCCTTCAACCTTCTTTCTGCAATTTCTCCAAGTTAAATCTTGTAGCAACAAAACCCTAGCCTCCTTCCTTTTCTATAATATCCCATTTCAGGGATATTCCTCAAACCCAAGCAAACTCCAACCCAATACGTGCAAATAATACAGTAACCGAGAAAAGCAAATAACAGTGATGCAACATATAATAATATAAACACGGAACACAACCAGATACTCAAGAAATGCAGAGAGAAATGTTAAGCCATTTTATTATACTAAGCAATGAAATGAGTACAGGAGGTGATCAGAAAGATGGCACCTCAACTTGCACAAGGCAAGTGAAGAAATACACTTAGAATAGCAAATGAATGGCCTCTCTCTGAACTGCGTCCAAGCTGCTGGAGAACTGTCGTGCTACTGCTGCTACTGGAAATCAAATGAGGATTTGGGGCTATTCCCCACTTCAGAAAATGCTGAAACTCTGGAATCAGACTCTACTCAAGAAACGCAGAAAAACCCAGAAAGCTTTTCTGAAATAGCCGACCCCAAAAAATCACCCCCTTGGGGATCTACGCTGTCCCTCAAGGCTCTGTGCTGCCATTGAATAGAACCCACCAAAACTTAGCCCGAAACTCTGCCAAAATCCTCCAATATGCAAGAGCTGATCCCTTGCTGAATCTCCCAACTCAAATCCTCCGCAAAACCCTCAATCCGGAACTCCCACCAAATGAACTGCGTCCCTCTCTCAAGACTGCACAGTTATCCAAATTTCTTAGTTCCTCCTCATTCCAAAGATTAATCCTCCTGCAAAGACTGCTGAAAACTACCTTGCCCGAGTAGGCACTCGAAGTCCCTTGGGGCTAAGGGTGAGATCTCCAAACGGAGACACTCGATGCACTAAACAGTGCTGCAGACCAGCTAAACAGCCAGCGTGCTCTAAGTCGAAGTGACTAGCTCAAATGCACATAATTGAATGGAAAAATTAGGAGGCTCCCCTCTCCTTTATAGTGTTGGCCTCTCTCAATCCCAAGGCCCACCTCCTCCAACGCAGTCCCTTCCTTGCCACATGTTCCTTTCCATCTGCGCAGTCCCTCCAAGTTTCTACGTGGGCCCCATCTCTACGTGGTCCTTTGGCCCCCTTGGCTCCCCTTTAAGTCACAACGTTGTGTTACTAGGAAGTGACTTTATTCTAAAGGTGAGTTATGTCCCCCTTTTCCTCACCTTTTTATTTATAAATAACTATAGAAGGAAAAATTGAGCAAAATCAAATATTCCAATTAGCCATGGTTAATTAGGAATATTACAGTCTCCCCTAGCAAAATGTTGCTTGTCCTCAAGCAACTAAAGTGATGGATGTTGCAAAATCTTCTCACTCTCCCAAGTGGAATCCTCATCCGGTAAATTCTTCCACCTCACCAAGAATTCCCGGATTGTCCTGCTCAGTAGCTGCCTCTCCCTAATATCAATAATAGCCTCTGGATGCAACACCAAATTCCCTTCATCATCTGTGGGCGATAGCTCATCTGTCACTGTCACATGCTGTCCTAATGCCTTCTTCAGGCATGATACATGAAAGACGTTATGAATCTTGCTGCCTTGGGGTAGCTCCAACTCATACGCAAACTGTCCAATCCTGCGTATCACCATGTATGGCCCATAAAAGTGGGGCTTGAGCTTTTCAACCCCCTTCTGCTTCAGTGACGACTGTCAGTATGGCTGTAACCGTAGGTAGACCAAGTCCCCTACCTCAAACTATCTCTCCACCCGACCCCTGTCGGCATACAGCTTCTGCTGGTTTTGTCTTGTGGCCATATTATCCTTGAGAGCTCGGAGAATATCCTGACTCTCTTGGATCCAAATCTTGGCTCTCAAAGCCTTGCTAGCACCAAACATCACGTCAGCAAAAGATAAGGGACGACATCCATACAAAGCATAGAATGGTGACATACCAATGGACATGTGATGTGTAGTGTTTATGCAGTACTCCCCCAGATGCAGACACTTCAGCCATGCTCGTTGCTGCCCATTGACATAGTTACGCAAGTACCCCTCCAGCCACTTGTTAACTATTTCTGTCTGCCCATCCGTCTATGGGTGATAACTGGTACTCGGCATCAACTCCATCCCCACCAATCGGAAAATCTCTTGCCAAAATCCGCCCATGAAACGGTTGTCCTTGTCACTCGTGATGGTCTTGGGAAGACCATGTAACCTGAAGATCTCTCTGAAGAACAGCTCGGCCACCTGTGTTGCTGTGTAGTGTGTGGAGATGGCAAAAAAATGTGTGTACTTTGTTAGTTGGTCAACGACGACAAAGATACAATCCTTGCCCTACACCATGGGCAACCCTGTGATGAAGTCCATCGAAATACTCTCCCATTTCCCCTCCGGAATGGGAAGAGGCTGCAATAATCCTGCGGGATGGCTCATCTCCCCCTTGTTCCTCTGGCAAACGTCGCACTCCTAGACATGCTAGAGTAGATGATCTCATCGACCACCTTGTACCTGTCATCTGCCACCTGCCCATCCAGAACCTCACATGCAAATCTGTCCTTGGATTACTCTACTAAGAGTCGATCCCTTCAGTCTACATCCAAGCTCATAAGAGACAACGTGGCTGGTCTATGTGAAAGGGAATCTGCTACCACGTTGTTCTTACCCTTGACATACTCAATGTCAAAGTCATACGCTTGGATCTTACTGATCCACTTCTATTGCCTCTCCTGTAGTTGTTTCTGCTCCAAAAAGAACCTGAGGTTGTTGTGATCAGTCCTCACCCTGAACCTATTACCCACTAAATACTACTCGAACTTGGCCAATGCATGCATGATGGCCAACATCTCCTTGTCGTATATAGAATACAACCTCTCATGCAGAAGGAGCTTTCGTCTCTCAAAGGCTATAGGGTGACCTCCCTACATCAATACTATGCCGATCCCCTCTCCTGATGCATCACACTCCAAAACAAATGGCTGCAAAAAATCGGCAATACAAGCACTGGGCAGCTGCTCATCACGTCCTTGAGCCTATCAAAGGCTAGTTGTATTGTATCCGACCAACTGAATGCCCCCTTCCTCGTCAAATCTGTCAGGGGTGCAACAAGCTATGAGAAACTCTTGACAAACTTCCAGTAGTAAGTACAAATACCAATGAATCCCCAAAGTTCCATCACGTTCCTCGATTCCAGCCAATCTCTGATGGCCCTAATATTCTCCTTGTGGACTCTCACTCTATCCACCCTTATGATGTGTCCCAAGTACAACATCTTCATCAATCCAAACTCACACTTGGAGAGCTTGGCATAGAACTGTTGCTCCTCCAAGATGCGCAACACTGTCTTAAAGCGCTGGAGATGCTCCTCCCAAGTCCTGCTGTAAATAAGTATATCATCAAAGAATACCAACACAAACTTCCTCAAGTGACTGCAGAAAATGTGATTCATGCAAGACTGGAATGTAGCTGGGGCGTTGGTTAGCCCGAAGGGCATCACCAAAAACTCAAAGTGCCCATAGTGACACCTGAAAGCAGTCTTGGGAATGTCCTGTTCCCTCATGCGAATCTGATGGTACCCAGATCTCAAATCAATCTTTGAGAAGAATTGGGCTCCTCTCAACTCATTCATCAACTCATCGATCCTGGGTATGGGGTACCTATTCTTCAGGGTTTTCTTGTTCAGGGCCCTGTAGTCAATGCACATCCTCAATGTGCCATCCTTCTTCTTTACCAACACCACGGAAGAAGCAAAAGGACTCGTGCTTGGCCGAATGTGCCCCAAAGCCAACAACTCTTGAATGGCCTGCTCAATCTCATCTTGATAGGCCTTGAGATGCCTATAGGGGCTAGTAATCACTGCCTGTATGCCCTGCTTAAGCTCAATGGTGTGCTCAAACCCCCGTTCCGATGGCTATCCTAGCGGAATCTCCCCAAATACTATGGCATACCTGTCAAGGATGGACTGTATCTCTGGGTGCACTGTCTTCCCTGTAGTCCCTGCCTCTGATGCACGCAACTCCACTACCCACTCTACATCTCCCTTCCAGAAAACTGCCTCCATCCGATGAGCCGAAACAGTCTGATGCGGATATGTGTGTTTTCCTTGTATCTTTTCATGCTTCCCTGTCTTCTCATCATCCCACTCCATCACTAGGGTCTTCCAATCTGTCGTGACCTTCCCTAGAGTGATAAGCCACTAAACACTCAATATCATGTTGGTGTCTGGAATATCGACCATGAAAAAGTGGTCAGTCAGTGTGTAGGTGCCCATCGTCACTAATAACTCTAGAACATAACGAGCACACACCATGGTTTGATCTCCTGGGACCAAAACTGAAAAGCCATCAAAGCTCTCTGTCTTTATACCCCTCCACTCAACCATCTGTGCATCGATGAAGTTGTGGGTTGCCCCACTGTCAACCAAAACTGATACCTACTGGCCACGTACTATCCCCCATATGCACAGCGTCAAATACTTGGGGACTCCTCGCAATGCTGCAAGGGCTCCTCTTGTAGGTGCAAAAGCTGCACCACCTGTTGCTGGTGGTGGAGGTGGCAAGTGATCCTACACAGCATGACTACCTCCTGCCTCCACATCATCCTCCTCATCCTCTTCCTCGCTGCTCTCGGAGAAGACCTCAATAAAATGTGCTTTGCCAGCAGCACATCTATGTCCTGATGCCCACGGCTCCTGTCAGGTAAAGCACAACCGCTTCTTCTTTAACTCCCTCCTGGCATCATCATCAATCTGGGCTCATCCTGGATTCCCCTTTGGAGGCGGAATCCTCACATCCTTCCCCTTAGGCTGGAAAGCCTGTCTCTGGGGGTAAGGTGTCTGGGTCCTGGGTAAGGCATCTTGTAAGTCCCGGGTCCTGCTAATAGCATCCTCGAGTGTGGCTAGTCTAGTGGACCTGACTAGACCCCGAGGTGGCTCTGCTAACCCCTCAACAAACATGTAGATCCTCTGTGCTGCGGATAGATCTGGCACCATCACTGAAATCCTCAAGAAGTCTACAATGTAAGCCTCTGGGTTCTCGGTCTGTTTGAGCCTCGTCAGCTCAAAAAAGTGTTATTCCGGATCCCTCCGGTCAAACCTCTCCATCAGTCTCCTAGTGAACTCGTCATATGTCGTCATTGTGGAGTGTCCGAGTGTAACCAACCCATGGAACCACCAGTCTTGGGCCTCACCATCCAAATGTAATGTCGCCACCTTGATGGCCTCTATCTGCGACATCTGGTTAAGCTAGAAATAGATGTCCAGCTTCTCCACCCAAGACTTTGCTGAACTATTTGATGAGCCATCAAACGTAGGCAAGTGAAATCTACTAGCTGTGCGGTGGGTGTCTCCATCATGATAATGCTGGTATCCTCTGTGATGGTCGCGGGGTCTACTATCCCGCTGGAGCTGAACAAAGTCTCTGAATGAGAGAGCATCCCTGAACTCCAGCCCATAGGCCTGGTACTCCGCAAAATAATCGCCCATATGACCGGGCTCTGCCTCCTGCTATGCTCC
Organism: Pinus tabuliformis; assembly: GCA_031772625.1. Lineage (NCBI taxonomy): Eukaryota > Viridiplantae > Streptophyta > Pinopsida > Pinales > Pinaceae > Pinus > Pinus tabuliformis. The sequence continues at coordinate 542,295,556 of CM062804.1, read as the reverse complement.
GGCCCCTGTATCTGCTCCTAGGAAAGTGGGCATGGTAGAATGTATAGGGGCATGTGAGGCCACCTGCTGAGGATTATCATGCTGAGTGGCACCCTGCTCTGGCAAATGGTGAGATGCACCCGATCCCTCTCCAACCTGGAAAGCTCGTGGGCTCTCACGCTGTTTAGCCTCCACTGTCGTGAATCTCTACCCCATCACCTCGATTTGCCTCGACAGATCCTGCAGTTATTTGAGCAGCATGTCCGAAAATTTCTTCCCGTCATCATCTGCCATCAGTTCCTCCTGCTCTGCATCCACCACAGGCTCCTCCTGTTCTATGTCCACCACTCGAACACAATCTCCCTCTCCGTAGGTGTTCTCCAACCTACGCCCAGTGTCTCTATATCTCCTACCTCTGTAACAGATGTAGGGCTTTTCCTCTAGTGTCATAGATTGCTAGCTCCACAGGCTGAGCTAGATCTATGCTCTGGTACCACTGTAATATCTAGTTTCAGGGATATTCCTCAAACCCAAGAAAACTACAACCCAATATGTGCGAATGATATAGTAATCGGGAAAACAAAATAACAGTGATGCAACATATAATAATATAAACACGGAATACAAGCAGATACTCAAGAAATGCAGAGAGAAATGTTAAGCCATTTTATTATACTGAGCAATGGAATGAGTACAAGAGGTGATCAGAAAGATGGCACCTCAACTTGCACAAGGCAAGTGAAGAAATACACTCAGAATAGCAAAGGAATGACCTCTCTCTGAACTGTGTCCAAGCTGTTGGAGAACCATCGTGCTACTGCTGCTACTTGAAATCAAATGAGGATTTGGGGCTATTCCCCGCCTTAGAAAATGTTGAAACTCTGGAATCAGACTATACTCAAGAAACCCAGAAAAACCCAGAAAGCTTTTCTGAAATAGCCGACCCCCGAAAATCACCCCCTTGGGGATCTACGCTGCCACTGAATAGAACCCACCAAAACTCAGTCTGAAACTCTGCCAAAATCCTCCAATATGTAAGAGCTGATCCCTTGCTCAATCTCCCACCTCAAATCCTCCACAAAACCCTCAATCTGGAACTCCCACCAAATGAATTGTGTCCCTCTCTCAAGACTGCGCAGTTTTCCAAAATGCTCAGTTCCTCCTCACTTCAAAGATCAATCCTCCTGCAAAGACTACTGAAAACTATCTTGCCTGAGTAGGCACTCGAAGTCCCCCAGGGCTAAGGGTGAGATCTCCGAACGGAGACACTCAATGCACTAAACAATGTTGCAGACCATCTAAACAGCCAACGTTGTCTAAGTTGAAGTGACTAGCTCAAATGCACATAATAAAATGGAAAAATGAGGAGGCTCCCCTCTCCTTTATAGCATTGGCCTCTCTCAATCCCAAGGCCCACCTCCTCCAACGCAGTCCCTTCCTTGCCACTTGTTCCTTTCCATCTGTGCAGTCCCTCCAAGTGTCTGCATGGGCCCCATCTCTATGTGTTCCTTTGGCCCCCTTGGCTCCCCTTTAAGTCACGTAGGAAGTGACTTTATTCTAAAGGTGAGTTATGTGCCCCTTTTCCTCACCTTTTTATTTATAAATAACTATAGAAGGCAAAATTCAGCAAAATCAAATCTTCCAATTAGCCATGGCTAATTAGGAATATTACATTTGCACAGTTGAAAAGAGAGAGAGAAATAACCCAAAACTTCATCCTTTGTCCTTATTCCTTCTTATATATCCTTCTTCTACTTCTCATTTTTCTTAGATGATGAGAAGATGAGTTATTTTACATAGGAGGTCAAGGTCCCTCCTATATATAGGCTTCCAAGGAGGACGACATGCCCTAATGAGCAGACTTCTTAGTTATCAGGTTGACTTGGTCTTTAAGGGTATTTTGAATCTTTAAAATACAAAAATAATTCTCTTTACAAGTTACAATGTGCTCGATGGGGTCTTATTCATATGGAAATGAATCTTTTGACTTCTTAACTCTAGGACAAACCTTAGAAGCACTCAATGGGTACTTGACCTCTAAATAAAAGACCTTGAGCATGAAACACATGCTACAAAAACATCAATAGCAATTTTTCTTTATTTTTACAATATACATGAATCATAAGTACATTTCATATTTATGAAGACCAACCATAGTTACACATTTCAACACAACGAATTTCTCCCATCTCACTAATTTATCTTCTATCATGTATGGGGAGTCATATGAACTATACTCAACCATTCTTCTCTTGATCTCTTAGCCTTCTATTATCCTGCAACATACCATTGTTAGATAAAATAAAAGGAATAATCAAAATAATTACCTCAATTTACTGCTAGTGAGGCTATTGCGTCTGCACAGGTCAATCCAGTTTAGAATGATGCATAATATTATCAAAGCATATCGGCTCATACATTAATCAAGATAATAACATAAAAATATCACAACATCATGTACATAACAATAACAATAAAATAATTGATGCAAATGCAAGATAAACATATAGATAATTGACATGCATGCATAATAATATGAACTTACCCCGAGGTCAAGTGATGTGAACCTACTTTAATACCACTCTATAACACCCCACCCTACATTTACCCACTTTAACTTACTTACTAGGTTATATATGAGCTGAGAGTTACTATGCATGACCCAACCTCCAAGATTCAATTATAGAAATGGGGTCCACTTGTCAAAACTTACAACATCACCCAAAGACACATGATCACCTAGATGTCAAACAACATCCATTGGTGACCTCTTCTATAAGTTGGAACCATTTTCAACCTATATTTATTGCCCAATTGCATGCATGCAAGCCCACCAATGTGCCCAGAAGGCTCCAACCACACACATAACCCATCCTCTGTGCGTTATTATATAGCCATTTACTTTACATCACTACCAAATTTGAAAATTTGGAAAACTATATAGAAATAACAATTATGACCAAATATCTCCACTTTTTAATGGATCTTAGCACTTGGAAAGACCTTAACTTAGGAAAAATTGTAGCACTAAGGATTTCTTTGCCCCTTATTTTATCATCTTCGCTATAACAATACTAAAATTGTTGAACATATACTTACATCCTATCGATTCTCTTCTAATGTTTGGGAAAAGGAAGCCTACATTTCTCAATAGTCTTACAAAACCTAAAACAATATTATATCAATAATATCTTAATGTCACTCCTCTACCTTCAATAATCCCATGGTTAATTGTACCTCATAGCTTCTCCCAAGATTTATCATTTGGGAAACTTGGAAGGAAATGAACCAATGTATCTCAAAAATCTCTTAGGCTCAGAAGACTATGTTTGGACCAAAATAAAGAAAAACATCAAGGAAACCATCCTCTTATTTTCTCACGATTAGGTCACCAATTATTAGGAGGAGTACATTTTGAAATTGTTTGATTAGTCAACCTTAGAAAGTCTTTGTATCTCAATCCCTAAGCCTCACCCTTGTGAAGTCTTGATAGTTGGAGACCTCCCCATCCTAGTTTTATCAAGCTTAGCATTAATGGTGCCTCTATGATTTACCTTGTTCCTTCCTCTACTCTATCCTTTATGGCAAGGGCTCATTCACATATTTTTGTAGATAGCCACTTCCCCATCTCCCTAATTATTCTTTCCTCTCCTTGTCCATAGATATAGTCTCTCTTTAAAGTTTTTAGTGTTTGACCTTTGGTCTCTTTGTATTTGGCCCACACCTCATCAATCTCTTAGATCCATCAAACTATTATCCCTTTGGTTAAATATGTATAGGGAAAGTTCTTCCTCTAGCCATAGAAGGTGGTATTCATCTAGGCATCCACCAAGTACCAGATCCCAAATAAATGATGGAATATTAATTGCAACCTTTTGGAAAAACAACCCTCCCTTAATTCCCAGAGAAATACAACAAGTTGAGGAAGAAGCTCAAGTGGAAAGACGTTTCATGACTAAGGAAAAATTAGAGGACAATGTGGGTAATTAGGTCTTTGATATAGCGAATACCCAAACCAAACCAAATAGATATCATGAGACCATTGATTTGTATTGGAAAATCAAACCAATTATGGGAATGGTTCTCGTGGAACTATCAAAGGCTTAATAAGAAATCCTCCTCAACATCGATGAAGTGTAACTCCAACTGAAAAAATTGAACTTCAAAGTCTCTTTGATGACATAAAAGCTAGCTGATTTGAACCTCACTAATTTTTGAAGAGAACACGAGCTACAAATACCATATATGTTGAATCCCATTAAATATTTAGATCATATGTTTTTGTCAACATTTCTCAAGGCTATTATAAGGCATCTTAGAATAGTTATAGGATTAAATTTTATATTCATCACTAGAAGTCTTTATTAGTTTGTTAATGTTGTATAACCGCATTAACAATTTTGGAATGATATTTTGGCCCAAAGCCACTAATATGTGCTATCAATTTGGTTTCCCCAATGACAAACTAATAGACATAGATTACTAATGTTGTATTTCAATTTAAAGGAATATAAAAGAAAAGAAATCAGAGATTTTGTCAATGCTTAATTTATACTTTAATTATTTTTCATTTTTTTTTTTTAGGAAAATGAAAACATAGTCCTAAAGAGAAGGAATGAGTTGGCGAAAAGGTTTCTCATATTAATTTATTTTCTTCCATGAATATTTTTTTCAAACACTAATGTTAATGATTACATTAAAATTGTTTTGTGCATGAAACATATGGACAAATAAAGAAAAGAGGAAGTAGAAAATAAGAAAACATGTAACAACTCAATTGCTTGAGAGGATATTGTATTTTTCTTTGTATGATTTTCCAACAATTTTTTAGAAAAGAACAATCGTTGCATGAGTTGGAAATGGGAAGTGGTTATAACCAAATAAGTAGAGAAAAAATGAAGAATGACAATTATTGATTATAAAAGAAAACTTTGGTTTCAAGGGGAGGGGTTGGAAAATGTAAAAGTTTGGATTGTATATTGTTATTAGGTAAAGTTAAGGATTGATAAGCTCTTGTACCTCTTTTTGAGGAATTTTGTCAAAAAATTGAATATGAGGAGGAAATATTTATAATCATGCAATTTATTGTTTATGCATTAGCTTTCACTATATATTTCAATGAATACTTTTATTCTCTTTCACTATAATTTCATTAGCAATAGAATTATTTCTTTGTTAATTAATCATGTTTTAGAATGGTTAAAAGTAATTTAATTGCTAGAACATATTTAATTCTTGTACACGTGTGAATTTCTTCTTGTGCATATTTGAATTGAGTATATTAATATAGTTTCATACTATAAATATGAACTCTCTTTAACTATATTTATTAAACTTTACATGTGCAATTATTTTTCTATTACTAATAAATTAGGAGTAGCCATAAGTTACAAAAGGATTACATTTGCATATAGAACTTCATTTAGGATTTAGAATAGTTTAAACAAGAAACGCTCTCTTTGAAGAGTAATCGATTTAGTTAGCGACGACATGACCCACATACTAGAGGAGATTAATTAGAAGGTCTTATTGGGAGCTACCATCAGGCAATCCTCCCTCTGAAAATTTTCCATGTCAATACTACTTAACTAGCCTCATTATGTTAAAATCTATTTAGAGATGCCAAAGCGGCTATAAAAAATAGGCATCTCACTCATACAAATCTAGATCTTATCTATTGTTCTTTCCACAGTTACACTACCAAAAGTTTTTCCATCTTTAAATGACCATCTTTCACTTGCCCCCATAGCACCATGGACCCTTTATGAGGACTGAGGAGTAGATATTAGGTTACTTGATCCATCTCTCACTTAGAAAATCTATTAAAATATTGAATTAATAAAGCTAAAATATAGGAAATTTGAAATTATCAAATATATTTTGTAATATATATATATATAATGAAAAGTGATAGATAATTTGTTGTTAAATTCATAAAATCTATAAATTTGATAATTACTCCATATCGATAGAATCATTTCTAAAATGATTTTCATAAATGTAAAATTTCAAAATAATATTATATAACACTCAAAATTTCATTTCTCACACACTTGCACAATCATCTATACACCATAGACATAAAAACCCCACCATTGTACAATGTGTATCTTTCTTCCAAGGCTAGGTACCAAATATTCAATATATTAAGTGACCTCAATTCAAGTACATAATCAATGATTATTCAAAATCGATGTGTATTAGTTTTATATGTGGAAAGTTATAATTTTTTAGTACCCACGTTGACAATGGGCAATAGACTTTAGTTAGTCTCTCAATTATTTAATATTTTAATTATTAAATAATTACCAATGATTTAATTATTTAATATTTTAGCTCACTGATAGGGATATTATGCTTCATTAACCAAGACCTTTAAATAAATGAAATGGTACTCAATGTTAAGTCATTAAAAAATGAATGGATAATCAAACATGTGATGAATAAAGTTGCTAGATTTTCCACACCAATGAGAATCATGCCATATGGATTTTCTGGCCAAAGAGAATCATTATTATTTTGTTGAATTAAAATATGATGGTTTTTTTTTAATATCGCAATTATTTTCTCGCCAAAGAGAATCATTATTATTTTGTTGAATTAAAATATGATGGGTTTTTTTTAATATAGCAATTATTTTACATTGTTTTGTGTGAAGTGTGACTAGCAAAATATTAAATAGTGCGATGATAAGGTATATATAAAATAATCAATTTTTTATTGCTTATTTCACTTGTTATAATTAAATAATTGCTTGTGATTTTAGAGGCTGGGTTCTTTGTACTTAGATAAAATATTTTAATATTAATATAGATTTATTTTAATTTTAAATATATAATATTGTACTAGATCAAAAAGTAAGGAAAGTATAAATATATGATTTTTTTAAAAAGAGTTTATGTTAGATTTATGTTTGGTTTTTTTTCTTTATAAGGAATTTTTTTTATGGGAAATATAATGGTTGTTTTCTCACATTCATAAATGACATTTTAGTAAATGGGTAGGCAAAGATACTGTGCATCTAGAGATTGGAATTAAGTACTTATTAGCCAAATGTTTAACAACATTGTCAACAACTACTAGGTAAGCTAATCCCTTATGCTTAAAACTTGCATGTTTAGAAATCTCATTTTTTAAAATTTAGTTTATTTGTATTATAGTTATGATACATCTTAGTTCAATATTTTTTCAATTTAGTTTATTAGCATTACATACATAACACATCTACCTAGACTATTGATACACACCTTGATACTTTTAATGCAACAAGACATTAACAACAAATAAGAATGAAATGATAATGAAAACTTGTATGGGACACAAATGTTGGGATTGTGTTGCATGTTTATATATGTTACATGTCATAACATGGTTATATTCTTTGCATGTGTACTATTATTTGCATGGATATTTCAATGCATTGTTTGTATGCATCAGACACACCAAGGGGGTCATAGGGAGAGCTAGCAAGGCCCCTTTGCCACAAGGGTTTGGGGTTGGAGCTCTTGATGAAAAAATTTGGGTTGTTTATGGTATTTTTTGAAAAATGATTTTCATCCCATTGTAATCAAATTCTAATAGAGAAATTAGGATTGTAAACTATTCTCAAAAATGGATTATGCTTTTGGATACTACAAAATGCCTATATATTATATTATGAATGGTGGAGTTAATAATAATAAAAAGAGAGAGAGACACGACTCTAAGGTTTGCTAGTTTTCTTGATTAAGGGTTTCTAGGGTAATCTTTGTGTATTGAATGCATGCCATTGATTGTTCATTCTATTTTTCTTAAGCATCTATATGCATTGTTTCACTTCATATGTTTAAAACTTACAACAAAATCTTCCTTGTTTTAAATGAAAAGGTAGCAGTTGTATTAAAAAGAGATGCAACCACACTATATAATAAGTTAACACAGTTCAAATAGAGAGTCTAATATTAAGGATTCAAACTTTCCAAAAATCGTAAAGAGTCTACCTACAACCTATATTGTGTTTACATTTTCTTTCAATAAATAAAAAAACATGTGGACTTAAATTCTATTATACTCGCCTAACAAAAGGACTAATTGACAATACATAAAAAATTGATGTCCACTATGGACTTCTTGCTTGATGTCTACTTTGGGTTCCATAGTCGCCTCTCCAAATTTCATATCCTCATGGGTCAATCAAACTGTATCTTCCTCTTTGACACTACCTTGAAGGACCCAACTAAAACTTGCGGGGGAGGAGAAATGGAGTGTGAGGTACTAACTGGGCCTAAACCCAATTGAAATTGCATGTTATGATATATTGTAAGCCTCTTAATTTATTTTACTTATATGGCCACATTTGCTTCCAATTTGACATTTCCAACATGTTATGCTTCTAACTAAGTGGACATTTTGTTGTTGAGGTGACATATTACTGCTCGAAGATCATTATCATGATGTATGACCCTTCTCAAAACCTAATGAATGTCTACAATTCACATGGAACACATCACCTAATGTGGTGATACCCATCCACGATGGAAAAGAATATGCTCAATACTATGAAAACAATGTGATGACCAAAATGGGACCACTTGAAATACCAAGGATAAACATAATCAAAATACTAGAATTCCTAAAGCTCAATATGACCATAAAACAAAGTGGATATAATAAGAACCAAATTGTATAAACACCTCACAAAATTCCTCTAATAACTGGATCCAACCTCTATATTGAAGGTAGACCCAACTTGTTATAAAATAGGACCATGCTTAATAAGGCCACATAATAAGATTTGACAAGGTCATATATTAGAATGTATAAAATAAGAAAATAATACCTTTAGAATAACCAAATAATCCCACGTTTTCTATAAGAATCCATCTCATCACCCATAATAACACTTCCTTGACTAGACATGAAGGAATCAATGTGAAGCATGGTGGGGTTGGAAGGAGGTATACCCGAATTCATGTGAAATGATGAGCCTTGGCCCTTGTCTATTAATTTGAGTTGCATGATATTCCTAATGTTTATATTGATAAGATTCATGAGAGATAATTCATGACATGGTCCCTTCCATTTTGACTATGAAATACTTGATTCAACAGTGGCCCTTTGTTTCCCATGGATTCTACTTAACTATCAAGAGATCAAAGGATTTGAAAAATCTTAATGGATTCAAAACACTTCACATGTAGTTGAATTATTAAGATCAATCTAGATAAACATGACAATTGTGAAGAATTTCAATTCATATTGTTCTCACCCCCATCCTCCCACATCTTCCACATTAATGGGACAAAGAGTCTTAGAAGGATATATAAACTATTTTTCTCTACAATAACAATTATATTATATTAATAAAATAGGGCTTGTGACCAAACTCAAACAACTTAAGGTTGTACAAAAATGATGGGAAAGGTTGAAATCCATGAAACAATGCTAATATTTAAACAAAGTGAGATGGAAACCAAACTTTCCTTTTCCCTAACTTCTTGAACAGACTTACATAATGAAAATTATGTTGCTTTATATATTGGTTCCCCAACAAAATGCAATGAAAATAAAATCTTATTTTGAGGAGGATCCTTGCATATAATAGATAAATTTGTTCCACAAGGAATGTTATCCCAATGCTCTATTATGTTTAGCCTCCCATACACATTCCCTTTTCATCATCTTCCTACCCTGGGTTTTTGGTAGAGAGCTAAGCGATTGTTTGATGGCCCCAACATATGAAGGAATTCATAGTGTTGGCTAGTTGAATTGTTTATTGATTAAACATTCAAGTACCACATTAATTGTCAACCTGGGAAAGTCTTTTTATTGCAAAGGCTACCGCGTACTGTATGTACTTACTCCTAAAAGCATTAAAAAGCTGTAGTATACGTGATACTTACGCTAAGTTATCACTGTACTGTTAAAATGAAAGTAATTAATTAAGGTTACAAATCTGAAAAGTGAAATGATGGATGCTCTGTTGGCAGAGGATCGGGACCCTATCCTCCAGGTGAGGACGTTCAGCACCTGCCTCTGTAACCAGATTGCTAACACACACTGCACTGTAATTCACCGGTGAAATATCCTTGCACAACTTCAAGCAATGAATGAAACAGAGTACTAGCAAAGCGGAAATACCAGAGGTAATGCTACAAAATCCAAACAGAGTACCGGCGGAAAGAAACTATCACACACTTTAACAGAAAAGTAAATGGGTGAATCTTGTGAGGAAGGCGGGCCCAGTCCCTCTCACAAGATTCCCCAGAACACGAAGGTTAGATTAAGTGCTCAGAATAATCTTCTATTCATCTGCCAAAAGATTCAAGTACAATAAAGTTCAGACTTGCTGATGTCTATCAAAATCTCTCTTACAGATTACACATTAACCCCTTTCTAATGTAGATGTCTCCTCTTTATAGAGGAGACATCTATTACAATAGATTATTACAGTTCATTCAGTTAACACATTTGATCAAAAATAAGAGTTACAGACCGCTGTTACAACAGTATAACAACATATTCTTTCTTAAGTTCTGGTTGTTACACAGCTGGTAACTGTCTTCGACCATCTTCTTGGGATCTTCACATTCCTTTGCCGTTTCCCCATGCTGTTCCTGATTTAAGCAATGGTAACTGTGTTCTACCCGCTTTAGATAGCTGCGAATCGTGCCGCGTCAGCGTTCTTCAGATAGTAGCCGGTTGTTATTTCCAGTTGTTGCAAAATAGTCTGCTTTAGATGGTTGCTGTTGCTGACTGTAGCAACTGCGTAGTTGATGCTTCTGGTGTTGCAGAAACTGCGTAGTTGTTGTTTCTGGTGTCACAGCAACTATAAATTATAATTCCTGCAGGCTTAAGACAATTACTTGACAATTTAATCAACTTTTCCAAGATAAATATAAAGATACTCACGAATATGCAATGAACAATTAAACGTATAGATATGCGGAAAGTCACTTCGTACCTTGGGGTGATTAAGTCATTATGTAATCAAAGCTTACAACTTATGACTGAAAAGGATAATATTAAGGCAAAAATATAAGGTCAAAATAGGTCAATTCTGAGTCCTAACATCCCCCCCAACTGAAGAGATTGCATGTCCCTATGCAATGGCTACTCCGAGTCTGAGTCGGAGTACTGGGATGAACAATGTAGATTACTGAGACAATAGTTATAGGAAGTGGCATCAAACTTCTTTCTGAATCCACAGGCAGTCTGTATTTGCCTCCATGTTGCTGCTTCTTCCCTGCTGGACAATCCAAACTGTCCTTTATATTATTCACTAGACAACCATAAAAGTGGAAATCTGAATCTGTAACCCATCCAATTTTCAGCACAGTGCTGCATGCAATTAACATAATGAGGTACCCTTGAGAGTGCCACCTGCAAATTAGGTGGATTATAAGGGTGGTATTCCTGCCTCTCCTTGGGGCAGTTCTCCCAAAACAGTTTGTTTGCATTGACAGCCAAGGATGCCTTAGTCTTTACATAATGCTGACAGTCTTTCAGGACCATTGCTTGCAGTTGCTTAACATGGTCCTTCATTTCAGGATCACTTACCATTCTCAGGTGTTGTGCAATAAAGGTGGCTGCGTTCTGCGGTTCAGCTCTAATCCACAGAAGACAATTCTGTTCATTATGCTGAGCTGAAGCAAAGGCGTTTTGCCATGTAAGTTGATTAGCTAAAAAGGAGATAAAGGCTCTCAGCTGTATGTCGCCGACTACATGTATCATATTCATATTTCTTTCCTCAGACATGGCTTCATTATGGAGATAGAGCTCGCATAACAAATGTTGATCGTTTTTAGGTGCCTCTGCAAAGGTTTGCATAAACTGCTCTGACGTAACTACCTGATGAGGTCTACCTTCTTTGACAGCCTTTATCTGCAAAAGTGTGAGTCTTTCCCTTAAAAATGTTGCATAATTAAAAGAGGGTTTCCTTGCAGCAAGTAGTCTTTGAAACAATTCAAACATCTGGGTCAATCTGGCTTTAAGTTCCTTGATTTCTTTATACTGGGCTCTGCACTGCTCAAGTGCTTCCCAGTTCTTGTATGCGTGACTAAACCAGATCCCTTTTTGTTGTTGGAATGCCTTGCCTTGCGACTACTCATATTCGCTCCACCACTGTCCCTTCAATGCTTCAAAGCTATCTGTTTCTGTGCATACATCAGTAACGGAGGGAAGCTCTGTCTATGTAAAGGCATCCACAAGGATAGCCTGCTCTGTAGGAATAGTCTGGGATGATCCAACATCTTTTTCTTCATTTCTGGCTAGTGTCTCTTCTTCCTGTTGTACTGATTCATTTTGTTCCATGGTGATTTGGGTGGGCCGGGGTGAGTCTGTGCCTTTTTCCTCATTTCCTTCTTCTTCTTCTTTTTCCTGATTTTCTTCTTCTTTTTCTGCTTCCTAATTTTCTTCTTCTTTTTCTGCTTCCTGATTTTCTTCTTCTTTTTCTGCTTCCTGATTTTCTTCTTCTTTTTCTACTTCCTTGGCAATTTGAATAGAGCTGGGTGAATCCGATTTTTCTTCATTTCCTCCTGAAACTATTTCTTTTTCCTCCATAACAGTTTGGGTAGGCCGGGGTGAGTTTATACCTTTTTCCTGATTTTCTTCTATTTCTTCCTCTCGTTCCATGACACTTTGAGTGGGCCGGGGTGAGTCTGTGTTTTCTTCTGCATTTCCTAATTCTTGTGCAACTACTTCTTCCATAGTAATTTGGGTAGGCCGGGGTGAGTCTGTATTCTCCTCTTTCTCATTCCTTATTTCTTCCTGCATAATTTATGGGGAACTTGCTGGTTCTTGTGTGTCAGCAAGCCCTTCTGCTTGTTCTTGCGCAATCTCTGGAAAACTTACTGGTTCTTGTGTAGCAGTAAGTTCTTCTGTTCGGACCTGTGCAGTTTCTGGGGAACTTACTGGTTCTTGTGTGTCAGTAAGCCCTTCAGCTTGGTCTTGTGCAGTTTCTGGGGAACTTACTGGTTCTTGTGTGTCAGTAAGTCCTTCAGTTTGGTCCTGCATCTTCTCTGAAGAGCTTGTTGGTTCTTGTGTGACAACAGGTTCTTCTGTCTGCACTTCTTCTGGAGTACCTGTTGGTTCTTGTGTGACAACAGGTTCTTTTATTTCAGCAGAGGATTGCGGCATTTCCGTCTGTATAATAGCAGGCTCTTTCATTTCATCAACAACATCAGATGCTTCCTTCATTAGCTCTGCCACTACCTTATATCCTGCCTGAGTGTATATTTCACCACAATTGGTACACACATATTCATTATCCTTACTTTTCTCTGCTGCAGATGCTACTCGTGCTAAAACATGCAGGCTGAATTCATTCTGATATGCTTCCTTAACCCTTATTATTTCTTCCTGATAGTCCTGAATATGAGATTTCAGGAATTCAATTTCTTCCTGTAGGGCAGGTATGGTAGGCTGGTCCTGCGGAGCAGTAGATTGCAATGGAGGCAGAGGTTGCATTTCATCATTCTGATCAGTATTCCCCACAGGTGGTTCTTGTGTGTCACCTGCGGTAGTGGCTGTTTCTTGTGTTGCAGCCACTTGGTCACTATTATCTTGGGTGTCGGCAGCTGGTTCTTGTGTGTCAGCTGCCTTAAAGTATGATGTCTCGAAGCTATGAACGCTCTGCATTTCTTCTTCCGAGGGTGAAGGAGAGGAGTTTTGAGGACTGGTGGGAGTACGGATCTTTATAGTGATGGGCGGTGAACTGGGGGAATTAGGAGATTTAGCTGCTACCGATGACCGAGTTCTTCTCTTTGGTAGAAAAGCAGGGAATTCAGGCGTTTTTCTCTTTAGGCTAGCTTTCTTTAGGATGGGGACAGTAGCCGGAGTAGCAGGTGCCTTAGCTGAAACCCTGGTTCTCCTTCTTTTCGATGGGGTTTTCTTTTCCTGCTGCCTTTTTCGTTTAAGCAGGGTAATGGGGATATTGTCATCGGAGTCATCAGTAGAAATACCCAGTATGGGAATGGAAGGATTGATTCCTTTGGGAGATGGGGTTGTCCTTGTGGCATTCTCAGCAACTTGCGGGGGTGTTTGCTGGATTTGTTCAAGAATGTGCTCTGCTTGCTGAGGGTTTTCCAGAGGGATTTGTTCAGGCATATCCTCCGTTTGCTGAGGAAGTCCTTCATCTTGCTGAGGTATGTCCTCAGCTTGGTGAAGAATTTCCTCTTCTTGGTGAGGAATTTCATGTTCCGGCTGTGGAATTTGTGCCTCCTGATGGGGATTAATGGGGGGTGGAGGGTTATTTAGAGCGAGGGCTCTATTAATCAGCAATTGGGCTAAGCGGTGGTGTTTTAAGGAAACTAGTGGATGCTTCGCTTTCACAGCATAACGTGACATATTTTGGAGACAACCCAATAGATAATATGGCATGTTTATTAACTGAACATTTCTCAAATGATTTAACAGGACAAAATCGTGCTGGTAAATTACCTGGTAGCGGCCCTCGCACATCAGATATTGTTTGACAAATTTAGCGACTTTCGGCCACGGTTGAGGTAACGACCGAAGTGCTACACCTCTGCCTTTGGTCTCTACGTGCTCGCCTGGTCGGAGAAAATCCTGTTGCGCATTAAGAATCAGGTGCTTTCTGCTGAACCACCATGTACCATTAGCTGGTAGCTCGGTAACTTCGGCTATAATTTCCTCCGTGACTGGAACTTGAATTCCCTGGATGATAGAGAATCCTTCTGTTAAATTGCATGCGAATTCAAGGACTTGCTGCTCGTCAAAGTTCGGAAGTCTTCTGAAGTACTCTATCCATCCCGCTTGCAGGAAAATTTGATAAATCTCCGGAAAGAGTTCAAGGATTGCTGTCGAGCCAGGATCATGTGTAATGAGGGTTCCTCCCATAGCTGTTGTTTCAGTAACTTTCAGAGTTCAGAGCCGAGCTTCCAATTTCAGTTCAGAGTAGAACGTCGCAAATGGTAACATGCTTTGATAGGGTGGCTTTTACATATTACCGGGAGAGTTAAGGGTGGCGGTAGTTGGCGTGGTATGTCATTATGAGAGTTGCTTTGGTAATCCCCCCCCTACGTGTCAACGATATGATTGGAAATACAATGATTTGATAGTCCTATCAACTTCTCCGCATTATCTATCATTTAATGTCCATACATAATCATGCGTACCTTCGTATTTTACCTTTTTGATTGCTGTGTCAAAAAGTCTTGTCTTTTCTTGTGCTGGATCATAATGATTACCGCGGATCTACAAGCATGGGAATACCGGTGATTTGTAATGATAATGACAGGAAGTGATAGTAGGGTGCTGTAATCATCACAAGAAGTGGTATATTTTATCAAAATTTGTTCCTTGGGGCTGAAGTGGTAAGACTGGCGTTTTCGTACATGAAGTAATCTGCTGGGAAAGATATTCCGTGATCGGGAAGTGATGTTGTAGCACCGGGATTGGTGTTGCAGCCACGGAAAATTGCTGATGTGGCAACAGGAAAAGATGTGAGACGTTTGTAAAAACGGGAATTGTGCTGGAGCAATAGGAATGGTGTTGCAGCAACAGAGAATGGTGTTGCAGCAACGGAAGTGGTGTTGCAGCAACGGGGAATGGTGTTGTAGCAACGGGAAATGATATTGCAGTAATAGGGAATGGTGTTACAGCAACGGGAGTGGTGTTGCAGCAACAGGGAATGGTGTTGCAGCAACGGGAGTGGTGTTGCAGCAACAGGGAAATGGTGTTGCAGCAACAGGGAAATGGTGTTGCAGCAACAGGAGTTCCGAATCCGCAAAATAATTCCTTTGAAACTTTTGTTCTCAGCTACTTCCCGGGCCAAAATCTGCAAAATACTGAAATGTAATATCACAATCCTTGGCAGGATTTATTAGTTTCTTAAAAAAAGAATATCTAACCTAAAAAAATTACATAAATAATAGAAACTCAAGTGCTTTGAGGGACAGCAAGTTCCCCTGGAAAAGAATATTGTTTTATTGCCATGCAAGTGGTTTTAAAATCCTCTTTCGAAACCGACCGCTGATATAACCGAAGTCGGTAGCCATTCACTAACAGTGGTGTTCTGCTTCCATCAATTGTTAAAAGTCTGACTGTTCCATTTGGAAAAACAGAATCCACTTCATACGGCCCTAACCACCTTGTTCTTAGCTTCCCTTGAAAATTCTCGAAACGGGAATCATAAAGTAAAGCCCAGTTACCTTTCTGGAACTGCTTTTGCTTGATGGTTCTGTCATGCCATCTGCTCCTTTGTTGCTGTATCATAGTTGTTTGATGGATGGCATCCAGTCTTTTCTCATCCAATTCCTAAAGCTGCTGCAACCTGGCTGTCTGTGCATCAGTTAAATCAAGGTTAACAGCTAAGGCAATTCTTAAGGTTTTAATCTCAAACTCTACAGGAAAAATAGCATTCTTTCCAAAAACTAATTCATAGGGTGAAAAGCCTGTTGTATTCCTCCAAGTGGTTCTATAGGCCCATAGAGCCTCGGGCAACCTCTGAAACCAGTCCCTTCTATTCTCCTTTATCTTTTTTGTTAAGATAGCTTCTATGACTTTGTTGGTACTTTCCACCTGTCCATTTGCTTGGGGGTGGTATGGTGTAGTCATTTTATGCTTGATATGATATTTTTGGAGCGTATCTTTGAAGCCATGAGAATTGAAAGGAGGTCCTCCATCAGTGACTAATTCTCTGGGTAGTCCAAATCTAACAAAGATTTCTTCAAATAAGAATGTTAGTACCGCTTCTTCATAGCTTTAATGAGTGCTTTGGCCTCTACCCATTTAGTCATGTAATCTGTGCATACTAAAATATAGACTCTTTGATTAGATGGAGGATTAATGGGACCTATGAAATCTAATGCCCATTTCTCAAAAGGTTCAAGAGTTACCTAGGGATTAAGTGGCATTTCATCCCTATGGTTGGGATGGCCCATTCTTTGACAGCTGTCACAAGACTTCACATATTTTCTAGCATCTTTAAAAAGTGATGGCCAGTAATAACCCATTCTAAGTACCTTGTGAGCTGTTCTTTTATCTGCAAAATGTCCTCCACAAGGACCATCGTGACAAGCTTTCAGTATATCATAAATCTCGTCTTCCCCAATGCATCTCCAGATTTCTTGATCTATTCCTGTGTGGAACAGACACCCGCTTATCCAGCTGTACCTAGCACTTTGCTGGATGTTCTTTCTTCTTTCCCTGTGTGATAGGTGTGATGGTAATTTTCCTGCAACTAGATAATTGGCAATGTCTGCATACCAAGGTGAGTGAGCAGAGACTGCAAATAAATACTCGTTAGGAAAAGAATCATCTACTGGAGCATTTTCATCAGTTTTTAAACGAGAAAGGAAATCAGCAACTACATTTTCTTTACCTGGCCTATCTACAATTGTGATGTCAAATTCCTGCAACAGTAATAACCATCTGGTGACTCGGGCATTTGTAACCGATTTATTCATTAAATACTTAATAGCCGAGTGATCAGTATGCACAAAGGTAGTGTAGCCAGTAATATAATGTCTAAATTTGTTTATAGCATAAATAACTTATAGAAATTCCTTCTCAGTGACTGTGTAATTTAGCTCAGCTGGTGTCATGTTCTTGCTGATAAAATAGATAGCATAGGGGAGACTGTTTTCTTCCTGACCCAGGACAACTCCAATTGCCGTGTCTGAGGCATCAGAGGAGATATGAAAGGGTAATGCCCAATCAGGTCCTCTCAAAATGGGAGCTGCGGACAACTGATGTTTGAGTTTATTGAATGCATTTTCACAATCATCAGTCCACTTAAATTCAGCATTTTTCATTAACAACACAAATAGAGGAGAAGCTATTTTGGAAAAATCCTTAATGAATCTTCTATAATATCCGGCATGTCCTAGAAAGCTTCTTACATCAGTTTGTGTTTTGGGGATAGGGAGGTTCTGAATTACCTGTATTTTAGCTGGATCGACTTGAATCCCTAAAAATGAAACAAAGTGACCCAATACAATACCTTGATTCATCATCATATGGCACTTTTCAGTGCTTAAAGCAAGGTGTGCTTCTATACACCGCTTAAGTACTTTTTCAAGATTTTGCAGTGCATCCTCAAAGGTCACTCCATAGGGAGTAAAGTCATCCATAAATATTTCCAATGAATCATTTAACATATCAGAAAAGATCCCTATTACCGCTCTTTGAAATGTTGCTGGAGCGTTACACAGCCCAAATGGAAGTACTCTGTAAGCAAAGGTCCCCCATGGGCTAGTAAATGTGGTTTTGTCCTGGTCCTGGGGTGCAATCTTAATCTGATTATATCCACTAAACCCATCCAAGAATGAAAAGAATTTCGTACCTACTAAATTATCCAATACCTGATCGATAAATGGTAAAGGGAAATGGTCTTTTTGGGTGGCTTTATTCAATGCTCTGTAATCTACACATACTCTCCATTTCCCATTTTTCTTAGGTACAATTACAAGTGGGGAAACCCACTCACTATCAGATATGGGGTATATAAATCCTACATTCAAGAGTTTTTGAAGTTCCTCCTTGACAATTTCTCTAAGGTTCGGGTTCATTCTTCACTGGGGTTGACAGACTGGCCGGGATCCCTCCTTAATATAAATGCGGTGAGTGCATAGTTCAGGGGAGATCCCTTTCATGTCTGTGTAGTCCCATGCAAATGCCTCTTTATTTTCTTGGAGTAACTTTATTAATTTCTGTTTTTCATTATCAGTCAAATCAGGATTTATATTTAATGTTTTGCCAGGTTCAATTTCAATTGTTGTACTCTTGGAAGGGATGCCTACTGCTGTCTGAAATAAGTTTTCATCTTTCATGTTTTGCTGGGATTCAGATTCTAAGATTGTAGTGAAGTGATTATATGTTTCAGAGCTGACCGAAGAGGGTTCAGAAATAAAGCTGCTGATTAATTCATCTTCGGTGGAGTCCTTAAAAGTCAAAGCTTGTCCAATAGTTAATATAGGTTGAGTCTCCTCATCCTCATAGTCTACCCATACAGAATTGTCATTATTAATTATGGGTGTAGCATGAGGATAGAGGGTAAGCTGTTTGGTTTCCTGTCCATTAGAGATGGTCATTGATCCAGATCTACAGCTAATGAAAGCATCTGTTGTAGCCAATCAAGGTCTCCCTAGAATCAACGAATGACCCCCCAACTTTGTTTTAGTTTGTAACACCACAAAGTCAACCGGGTAATTCCAGGATTCTACAGAGATTATAAGGTCTTCAATGACCCCTTCAGGTTTAATCGTAGAACGGTCAGCCAACTCTAAGATAGTTGGAGTTTCCCTAATAAAGTTTTTTAACTGGAGCAATTGTGCTGTTTCGAGTGTCATAATATTTATTGCAGCTCCTAAATCTACTAGGACTTTAGAGATAAAGGTTTTTCCGACCTGGACTGTTACTGTAGGGTGACCAGGGTCACCATACTTCACAGGATAATCTTTTTCAGTCATTAAAGCAGTTAATTCCCCCATCACATGAACTGTGAGGGGATCCTTAGCCTTCCTTCCAGGTTTTTTTATACAAATGTCTCTAATAGTTCTAGCATAAATAGGAACATCCCTTAATGCTTGCAATAATGGGATTTTAACATACAAGTTCTGTAGCTCTCCTAAAAGTTTAAAGGTAGGTTGTTCAGGTGTTTTAGTGAGAGCCAGCCGTTCAGGGAATGGCGGATCTATTGTTTGATCATTATTATTAGGTGTTGATTCTGCTGTTTCAGCATTATTGTTAGCTGGTTTCTCTTTTCTAGCTTCTTCTTTGTCAGAGTCAGTAATATCATCTATAGTGGGTTCAACAATTCTCCCTGATCGAAGATGAATATCATTACATTGCAGGGGAGAGACAGGCTGATTTTGAATGTCAATAACTTGCAGGGCTTTATTATTTGGATTGGGGTTAGGTTGCACAGGCAGCTGTGGTCTCATTGCCTGGTTATTCAGAGGAGTATTGGATGGTAAGGAAAGAGACTGTTGTTGTTGAGGAAATGGTATCTGTTGGGCTGCCCAGTTTGGATTCCATTGATTAAAATACAGTTGCTGGGGAGCCCAAGGATTCCATATAGTAGGATCAGGAAAAGGAAGATTTGGTTGCTGCATAAGTGGAAAATTCATTGAATTAAAGGGTGGGTACTGCATTTGGTTCATGGGTGGGTAGTTTGTTTGAAAAGGAGAGTTATTATTCCAACGATTGAATGTTGTGGCTCATACCTTGTCTTTGTGGCCATTGCCTCCTCTGTGTCATCAGGTACACTGCTTCAGCTTCTTCTTCGGTTGACTGCAGTGTTGCTTTGATTCCAGGCAGAGAGGGGCATTGCTGTGTTTCATGGTCCTTCTCGCAGATTGTGCAGATGGGTATCTTATCCAGTGGGCATTCTTTGAGTGGGTGTTTTTCTCTGCATTTGGAACAGAAAATAGCTAGAGCAGCTTCTACTTCCGCCTGTTTCTTCTTAACCTGCAGAGCATCAATTTGTGAAGCAAAAGAACTTAGCATCTCAGTTTTAAATTCTTCCAATAAGTTACCTATTTCAGCTCTTGTTGCTCCTCCACTGGCTGACTTCTGAACTCTTGAATACACATTATCTCTGCTTTTTGATCTGCCTGCTGCTCCCCTTGAACATCTCATGCAGAGATTAATAATTTCGTCAAAGGGTTCTTTGGAAATGTCCCCTTTTCCAAGCATGTTCAACATGTCCAGGCAGTCATCTCTTACCCCTTTCAGCAATATGGTTTTCAAAATATCTTTACTCATATTAGGATGATCAGACCGCTGCAGATTATACTGTAGTCTCTCCACAAAATCTTCCAAATTCTCGTCCTCTTTCTGAACCATTTTAAACAATTCTTCCTTCCTTTCTCTTGTCCGGCAGTAGTCTTGATACTTGGCCAAAAATCCCTCTTTCATCTGGTCCCAGGTGGTGATTGCCTGAGCTCCTAAGCTCATAAACCACCTCAACGCATTCCCTTTTAGTGTTGCTGGAAACAGTTTTAGCTTCTGCTTAGGACTTATATAATCATAACTTCTACATAGTATGTCGAATTCAAAGAGGAATTCATCCGGGTCTTCAGAGGATAACCCATGAAAGTTGGGTAATGCCGAGAGTGGAATGTTTTTCATGGGGGTTGTTCCTCTCGGGAGCTCCCCAATAGGGAATTCCAGGGTAGAGAGCGAGTTTTCCCCTCTTCCTTCTGTTCTCTTATCCTCCATTGGTCTTTTTCCTGAATCACTTGCTTTATCTTCTGTGTCTTCTATTTCTTCAGGTTCTTCTACCGGTTCCTCAGTGTATTCTGGTACTTCCAGCTTCCTTTAAGGTCCTATTACTTCCTCCATCTTTCGGTCTGTTTGTGAGGAGTATTGGATCTGAGGTCTCCGGGAACTTGTCCTTTGTGATGTTTCAGCCTTCGAGATGATTTTGTCAATATAAGTTTTTATTCCTCCTTTGCCGCCTGTGAAATTAGGTTTCTTGCGTCCTCTCATGCATCTGTTATTCTCAAAAAGAAATCATTAATGCTTTTAGAAATCTCTAGTTGCCTTCCCCGGCAACGGCGCCAAAATGTTGGCTAGTTGAATTGTTTATTGATTAAACATTCAAGTACCACATTAATTGTCAGCCTGGGAAAGCCTTTTTATTGCAAAGGCTACCGCGTACTGTATGTACTTACTCCTAAAAGCATTAAAAAGTTGTAGTATACGTGATCCTTACGCTAAGTTATCACTGTACTGATAAAATGAAAGTAATTAATTAAGGTTACAAATCTGAAAAGAGAAATGATGGATGCTCTGTTGGTAGAGGATCAGGACCCTATCCTCCAGGTGAGGACGTTCAGCACCTGCCTCTGTAACCAGATTGCTAACACACACTGCACTCTAATTCACCGGTGAAATATCCTTGCACAACTTCAAGCAATGAATGAAACAGAGTACTAGCAAAGCGGAAATACCAGAGGTAATGCTACAGAATCCAAACAGAGTACCGGCGGAAAGAAACTATCACACACTTACACACTTTAACAGAAAAGTAAATGGGTGAATCTTGTGAGGAAGGCGGGCCCAGTCCCTCTCACAAGATTCCCCAGAACACGAAGGCTAGATTAAGTGCTCAGAATAATCTTCTATTCATCTGCCAAAAGATTCAAGTACAATAAAGTTCAGACTTGCTGATGTCTCTCAAAATCTCTCTTACAGATTACACATTAACCCCTTTCTAATGTAGATGTCTCCTCTTTATAGAGGAGACATCTATTACAATAGATTATTACAGTTCATTCAGTTAACCCATTTGATCAAAAATAAGAGTTACAGACCGCTGTTACAACAGTATAACAACATATTCTTTCTTAAGTTCTGGCTGTTACACAGCTGGTAACTGTCTTCGACCATCTTCTTGGGATCTTCACATTCCTTTGTCGTTTCCCCATGCTATTCCTGATTTAAGCAATGGTAACTGTGTTCTACCCGCTTTAGATAGCTGCAGATCGTGCCGCGTCAGCGTTCTTCAGATAGTAGCCGGTTGTTATTTCCAGTTGTTGCAAAATAGCCTGCTTTAGATGGTTGATGTTGCTGACTGTAGCAACTGCGTAGTTGCTGCTTCTGGTGTTGCAGCAACTGCGTAGTTGTTGTTTCTGGTGTTGCAGCAACTGCGTAGTTGCTGTTTCTGGTGTCACAGCAACTATAAATTATAATTCCTGCAGGCTTAAGACAATTACTTGACAATTTAATCATCTTTTCCAAGATAAATATAAAGATACTCACGAATATGCAATGAACAATTAAACGTATAGATATGCGGAAAGTCACTTCGTACCTTGGGGTGATTAAGTCATTATGTAATCAAAGCTTACAACTTATGACTGAAAAGGATAATATTAAGGCAAAAATATAAGGTCAAAATAGGTCAATTCTGAGTCCTAACACATAGGATGAGCTCCTCTTGTATATCATGGTTCTCTTCCTTTACTTGTATTGGATATTTAGTTTTTCCTTCAACCACCCCTTCTATTAGTTCCTTGGTTATGTGTTCTTCCTCTTTTGTTGTTTTTGATGTGCACATTCCCTCTTTTACTAGTTATGTTGGTTTTTCTTGGTCATCATCCTCATTGAGAATCTTGGAATGATTGGACGAGACTCTAGATGAAGGTAGAGATGTTGTTTTGGGCTTGCATTACAATCACATTTTTTGTTAGCACCTTCTTCTTGTCAATGTTTATAATGGTTGTTCCTAGGGATATTAGAGTAAATCCATTTTTTCAATATCTATGAAAGTGGAATTACTTAGGGAAGATGTTGCATTTGAATAGGAATTATTCATAGCCCTACTCTTGGATGTGAAAACATCCATCAAGTTCAACTAGATTTCCTTTGAAATTTCTTTTGAAAATTCCAATTTCATGCAAATTTTTGTGCAAGAACATTAGCAAGCCTTTGGAACTACTCTATCTAGAAATTTTCCTTTGTTGCTACCAATGCACTAAAAGGTCATATCATCCCTAAAAATAAGGGAAGATGTAGGAGGCACACCTAAGCAACATGGTATAACATTGGAATGCCATACTATGAGGTGGGAAAATGAAACAAGAAACTATTGCAATTCCCAAAATAACAATACTCTTTTTCATTCAGGCTACCTATCCCATACTCCTCCTCTACATGAGGCATATCATCACCCATTTCAAGGATTTATATTTCTCTTTAATTCAAAGTTGTTGGTGAGTTTAAATTATGGCACATTATGGAAAAAGACAAGATTATCTAAGCTAGCACAAGGAAAGAAAAGCTTTGTTTTCCATGGACCCATCTTTAATCTTCCTCTCTTTCAGACCAATAGTCCCCCTTGTGCTACCCACATCCATCATAGAATGAACCATGGTAAATATAGTGCATTGTCTATAGAAAGAGTGTGTGTGTGTGTGTAATCATTCTTGAAATGGGCCTTGGTCGTGAACTTCGTACTAGGAATTTACACAAAACATATTTACGACATTTTCCTTATGGTGATGATTATTTTAGGCTCATATGGCTTGACACTTATCATAATAATCATGCATTTACACTTCATACATAATTTGATCAAATTCCTTTTGAGGGTAAAAACTATAGTATTACACCATCCAATGACAAAAGGCCACTCATACACTTGCATCATTCAAAGCATAAATCTTGACCAGGCATAAGAGATTACCATCCAAGCTAACAAAACCCACACAAATATTTTAGTATAACATGAAACCCACTCAACAAGAGTTGACAAGTTGAGGGGAAATTAATGTAGAAACACCACCTCTCCCATCAGAAAGACTAGAAACACATAGTTTACACTTGACCAAATCTTAGATAGGTTGAACTCAATATAAAACCTGCAATTTTGACTTCTTGCAAATATAATATTTTCTATATCAAGTCACTTCATCCACACAAGTTCAAACATGTCACTTTCTTTGCAAACTTGTTACCTCATGAATATCACCCTTGTTATCCTTAAGGTTATTAACAACACCAAAATGGTTACTTGATATAGAAAATTATCATAGAAGCAACCATTCACCAAAAGTGCATTCTCACAGTAATTTTGGCTACCCATAAACATAAACAATCATTTACTTACCTTATGAGTGCAACAAAAATGGTGGAGAGAGAGCTCTACAACTTCTCCTATGTTAGATTGACCTAGTAATGGGCTTATTAATCAATGGAATTTATGGCCTATAAAGGTTGGTTGCAACTTTGGCCTTAGGAGCTGATGCCTTTTTGGCTCACATCTTAATCACCCCAAATCCTTTGTCCTTTAGCACCACTTCATGCCAACCAAATTCACAATAATTTTTTTCCTAAGAACAAGTAGGACTTATGAGAGTCTACATGGGTTAGGCTACTAGAGGGTTTACCTAAGACCTTAATGAATAGTCACACATATGGTCAGACAATATTTAGTACCAAAATCAATTTTCAGGTAGGTTTATGTCGTGGTCTAACTTCTCATTAACTAATCCCACGCCCATATGAGCATAAATTCCTTAAGGTCCCTTGACATGTTAAATTCTTTTGCAAACTTGTTCTAAGGTAACAGGTTCACGAACTTATTGGTGAATGGTGTTTGAAACTTCCTAGTGGGGTTGATATGCACTTAAGGGACCACAAAAATTTCATCGGAAGACCAAGGAACTATACCTAGCCAAGACAAGAAAACTAAGCATCTTTTCCAATATATAAATTAGCAAACTGAGTAGAAAATGAGACTTGCATACTCTAGCAGATCCAAGTGCCTCTCCTCATGATCTCCATTACATGGGTTAGGTCATCAAACTAGAATATGTAGAAATCATTGGTCAAGCTACATGTATGCATATTATTTCAACTCTATAGCCATACTTCAATCTACTATCATATGACCACCTCAAAGAAAATTCTACTAATTACAAAGTAACCCAATATAAAACCTACTTGAAACCAATTACACAAAATATTATTTTAAAATTTAAAGAGTTGAATATCAGGTATATAGAGTCATTACCTCTAAAATTTTGAGGCTCTTAGATGTTATATTCATTGTATAGTTTGGTCATGGAACCTGTTAGACACCTAATCCTCAGGGATTGGGTGGAATATGTAAATATGTAAATAAATAGAATATAGTAATTTAAACAAACCTTTGAATTGGAATTCTTAAGGTCACCACTTTGATGTATATATATTTATGTTCAAATTAATAAGAACTAAGATTGGAAATTCAATTGCGGTTCCTTGGCCTGACATGATATCACAACCACAAGTCCATAAGTTCTTAGTTTACATTGCTTATGCTCTACCTCCCACTATGGTCGCCAGGCATTCTGAGGTTTAGTGTAGGCACTTCTTTGCATTATTATTCCTTGACAATGTTCCCACCAAAGGTTTTCAACGAGCAACTCTCTGATCATCTACTCCCTGCTTTGTAACTCTTGTATGATCAGATTGCCGGATATGTTGGCTTGAGCATTTCATCTATCCATTTTTGCAACTTTCTCTATTTTTTGTAAAGCCCTAACACCCTGCACTCTCATGGACTCAATCCTGATTGCTTCTTGTCAATTCTACCAATATATGTTCTCTTTTCTTGTTCACTCTCCCCACACCTGAGTAGTATCTTGATTGGCATTACATTGCTCTATAGAAAAGCCTAGGTTATCTTAGTAGACCCTAACCACACTTGCATTCCATTTCCATTGTTGGACAAACTCGTGGATTTCTCTATTGTTCAATTTGCCTTTGATTTTCTTTGCCTCATTCATTACCTACAAAAATACGACCTTTGAAGGTTCTGGTTCTCAAACCAACTTTGTGACGACACTCCTCAAGCCCAACAAGGAAACATGAAAGGGCATGTCATTGTTTGTAATAGTGGAGGATTCAAGCGGTGAAGCGAAAAGATGTCAACATGGCCAATGATCCATCGAGACTGTGTATTAAAGAGCTAAGAATGTTGCGGATACCTATCCATGGTGAATGGATTGATTAGTTGTAGGCAACTTTTGAATGGAAGAGACATGTTGATAATAAGGAGGAAATTGCAAGGGCTATAAGTGTTGAAGCCAATAAAGTGTTTGTGGGAAAGGGAAGTAGAGAAACCCCGCTCAAAGGTCACACAATCACTTTCTTGGAGGCAATTTTCTTTAACAAAGCAGATTCATCCCTTGGTGAGACTTAGACATGAGAACTATTCTCTCTCAATAACATTGGTGTCAATATTTTGGACATCACAGTGATTGATTCAACCTGTTGGATTTGAACCAATGACTTGAGGAATGGTGTCAAGCCTTTTCTTCCCCGTTTAGAATTCGTCTACTAATTTGTAATTTGTTGGAATCTTGATTTTTGTTGAGTTCTTTTCCATCCATATATACGTATATGAAAATATTTGAATCGTGAAGTCATAATCAAATGTTTGGTGGATGCTTGGTAATTCATTGCATGAATATTTTGTTGTCACTTAATGCATGATCCATCATGAGGATTGAGGGATTGGGTATTTCTAGCACTTTATGGAACAATAAGAATATTATTTTAATACTTCAAAGAAATATTTTTTTTTCTCTTAAACATTTGAGGACATAATTATTATTATTGCAACAATTTTTCTCCCCTTTTTTTAGTCTCAACTCGAATTTTTGTTGAAGATGCATTCTCTCATCTCCATTGTTGGTTGAGCATTAACTGGCAATAAAAGCTACCATGAATGGTCTAGAAAGATCAAACACACCCTTATCTTCAATTACCTATGGAAAGGTGTCTGTGAAGGAGAAGGTAATTGTTGTACCTTGTGAGACAATCTCTCGCTGAAAGGAGACCAATTCCCAAGACATTTATTTTGAACTGTAAAAGGACTAATTGATTGTCCCATAATTTCATAAAACCCTATAAATTTGATTAAAACCCTTTAACATTCCATATGTGGAAAATGTTTCCAAAGTGGCCTTCTGATGTTGAATACAAATGAAGAGAGCGCAAAAAGAAGCGATGGTGGAAAGTTTTAGATAATAGGTTATCTTGCACAAAATATTTTATCTTCAACTTTAGAAGAAATATGATTAGCATGTAATGAAATTTAGAAAAGAGGGGTGCATCATTAAGGGTTTTTAAGTTTAATTCACAGAAAATCAAACTCACAACACTATAAGATCAAAGCCTAACAACTTCATTACTCTTTTCTACGAAGAAAAATTAACATAAGATGACACAGGAAAGACTTATCGTACCCAAAAAATTTTGGATTCACTGTGAAAACTTTACTCATAAACACATGAAAAGTGAAAGTACAATATTGTGTTTGCTTTTGAGGTCCAAAAGTCCCGAACCCCCAAAATGGCTTAGAACATCTTTTTATAAAAAATTTCAAAAAGGATAGTTATAAAACTGTCAACCTTCTAAACTACTTCAGGACCAATTGTCCTCTTATTCGAATATTACATTTAGAAAATAAAATTACATTGAAATAAAAATTTCTGCTAAACATTATAAAAATTTGTCGCTTAAAAACTCTTTGTCATTTGATGATTTGTGACTTAGGAACAGAAGAAGGTATTGCTCCTACATCAACTGCTTGCGGTAACATCCATTCTCTGCACCTTTTCCAAATATCTAGTTTTGCAATTGAGCTATTAATAAACTTGACATGGGCCATTCTGAATTCAATGATTTTTCTATACGTTGGCTTTTCAACAAACAGTGTAAAAAATGTATCTTTCAGTGTCCATGAGTGGAATGTGAGAAAATGACCCCGCTAAGACAATTTTATTTAACATTTTTGGATAATTGAAGTAGCGAGTGACTTTATAAATACCTGGTGGTGGCAGACAACGCTGACTGGGATGTTTATTGGTGAATTTGGAGGCCACGACAGTGAGAGCAGGCAACAAAAGTACATGAAAATGAATTAAAATGGTGCTTTATAGGTTAAATGGAAGAGCGAGAGGGGGAAACAAAAATTTAATGCTTCCGTAGAATATTAAAAAATTTTGCAGAGTGAAATTAAATAACCAATGGGTCAACTGGGTCTTTTATTGATCTAAGGGAGCTACGAATGGTGTTAAAGGGTCTAAAGGTTGAGGGAACATTATGCTTCCTAAGGATCCTAGAAATCTTGTCAGTGATCCCCTGAATGAAAGGGAGATGAACACCTAAGGTTCGATCTTTAGGGTCTTTCTTAAACTTGGGACCCCTACTAGCTTTAAGGAAAGTTTTCAAACCTTGGTGCCTACTATAACCATTATTAACAAAAACATTAAGGAGATGGTTTTTTTTTAAAGAGAAAGCCCATAATTGCTTTTTGTACCACAAAGCAACTACGTTCAAATAATGACAAATAGTACCTTGTTTTTTCATCATAATGTATATGATCAAGTACTACAAAGACACTATATTCAAATCATGGGTTGTATGTTAGTAAGTAGTACATTGTGTTTTTTTTCACCATAATATATATGATGAAGTACAAAAAGCCACTACTATCAAATCATGGCCTATATGTGAACAAGTAGTACCTTGTTTCTTCATTACAAGGTATAATCATATATGTGATGAAATAACTATATATTTATTTAATATTAATAAATAATATTTTAAATCATTTTAATTTCAGATCTATTGATATAGTTATAATTATTTGGTTTAATTTAATGATGTTATATGAAACTTTTAATATTTTTATTAAATGTGTGACCAATGTGTAAAGTGAGTGTGTTAATATTCTTATTAAAATTTAATCTCAACCAAGGTGAAATGATATATTTAGCTTCTCCAAAACATGGATGAGGTAAAAAAGGGTCACATCATGGATATACGAGTAAGATAAGTATACCTATGGACAAAGTTCATAATTTATATTTTATCTTAATATCAATGGGATAATATTAATAATTAAATAAATATTTTTCAAAATTTTAGATAATCATAAATATAATAAAAATATTGGTATCATTATTGTTATAAATATGAATGATGGACAAAGTTTCTAGTGCCTAGTATCATAACATTTTATCCCAATATCAATTAGATAATATTAATAATTACATAAATATTTCTTGAATTGATAGACAATAATGAATACAATAGAAATCTCTAACATCATTATAATATAAATTTATTAATATAGTATATTAATTATAATAACATTTCATTTATTTGCAAGTTGTGTTTATTTTAAACTAATGAATATAATAGAAATTTCTAACATCATTATAATATAAATTTATTAATATATTATATTAATTATAATAACATTTCATTTATTTGCAAGTTGTGTTTATTTTAAACTAAAATTTTATTATAAATGTGGCAAAAAAATTACAAAGTGATTACATATAAATCACAAAGCAATTTATGAATAATGTCTCATTATCATTTTTTTAGAATTTTTATATAACACACATAATTAATTAATTTAATAAAAAAAATTATTGAATTATTTTTAAAATATTTATTAAATAATATCTATATATATATATATATATATATATATATATATATATATATATATAATTTAAATTAAAAATATATAAATAAATTTAAATATGCTTTATATTATAATAATAATAATAATAATAACATAAAGATGCTAAATGAAGGAGGAAGAACAAAATATTATATGTAAAGAATGGATCGTCTAAAGAAAGAAGAACAAAAATATATTTATAAACTATAAAGAATATGTATTATGTTAAACTTCTAAATAGAACATATCATTTTCATTTAATAAAGATATATACATTTATTTAAATTAACTATTCTTAAAAAAGGACTCCGATGGGGTGGACGAGCATAGGGAAAGGGATCTCGGGGGAAGGGGGCCACCTCCCTGTAACCACCACTCATAGGTTCTAGTTCAACAAATCACATGTTGATAACTTCTTTTGATTCTTGATAACTAGGGGTTGTGTGTAGATCTTGTTGGCTTTTTGATTTCTGGGTTCTATTTTGTTTTGGCTTTCTCAGTGTTTTTTGGTTACTATAAAGATCTTGGTGAATTAGTTGTTGGCCAATCAATCCAGTAAGAATGAGATTGACAAAATTTTGATCAGTTGTAAATAATCATGTAACTTTTTAACTTAATGAAAATTTCCTCGACTTACCAAGAAAAAACTATTCTTAAAAAAATCCTAATATAGATAAGATATGGAAGCCAAAATTATAGTTTTCTCCAACAAGCATATTAAAAAAATGTTCTCTCACAAATGGATTCAACATGATCCAATGAATGCTTTATGGAGGGCTAAGATATAATGATATTTAGAGTTACATAGGAAATTTAATGGGGAAAATCCAGGTCTAACGACATGGTAAGGGAGTGTTCTCTCAAAGTTGGATTCAGCATGATCTAATAGATGCTTTATGGAGGGGTAAGATAAGATATAATCATATTGAGAGCTATATAGAAAATTCAATGGGAAAACTATAGGTCTAATGACAAATTAATAATATAATAGGGGAAAATTTTAAATCACATCTAGTTGGTATCCCTTACTTTTTTTAGTTTATATGGAAAGTTAGGGGCACAAAATTTTTAATAAAATAATTAGCTTAAAATAAGCGAGAGTAAAGTGTAAAATCTATTAAAAAGATAAATATGACTTAATCAAAACTTGACTTAATTACATCTCTCATGTATAAAGTATAAATTTGAGCATATAAAAAAATATGTCAACTAAGTTATAAATTTGATAACAAAACTATACTACCACTTTATGAATATATCAAAGTCCTCCACTATCATATCCCATCTATTGGAAAAAGAAAAAACTCCCATATATTTCTTAACTAATTGAAATTATACCAATTTTAAATGGAAAATCATACCAAAAAAATCCTCTCTCCTTTTATATATATATTTCTTGATAATAAAATAAACATCTTGATAATAAAATAAACATCACATATCCACCCAAACAAAATAATAATAAAAAACTTAATTTGCATTCAAAGTTCCATGTGAGCATGAAAATCTTACATATAGACCATTTAGACCTTTTCACAATCATAATAGACCAAAATAACACAAAAGAGATCACCATCATAAAAATAATAACTCGACAATGTTTATTAACATATTGGCATTTTTTCAACACTTTCAAAATCGGGTGATTTTATGCTACCCAAAAAAATAGTTACTTTGTACAGTTCCTGTTTGATGGTTTACATTGTTACTTCATTTTTCTTCTTGGTAAGATGCATGGTTGCTTGATACAAGTGCAACATGCCACATGAGCTTCCAAAAATAATTCTTCAAAGACTTTAGTGACAATGTAGATGGAGCAGTATACTTTGCACACAAGTCAAGTCTCAAGCCATCCAGACTTGACATCATCAAGCTTAAACTGCATAGAGTTCTCAGATTTCTTCTGCATGATTTACTCTACTTTCCAGAGCTATAAAGAAACTTGTTTTCCCTTGTTCATATTTTCCAATAAGGTCACTCCATTCACATGTTGATGGAAAAGTTGAGATAAGAAAAGCATCAGACAATACAATTGTCATGAATGGAATAAAGTAGGAAATACTACTAAAGTTGTAAGGAACATTTGCTCGTGCATAGAACTCTGCATATAGTTCTAAGAACAATGAAGGTAGATTGTCATCTAGTCTTCTATGGCATGCAAGATTTGGACATCTTAATTATGACAACCTTCGTTTGTTGAAAATAAATGGTGTTTCTGGTTTTCCAACTATCTCTAGGAAACTAAAACAATGTGATGCTTGTATCCTAGGAAAACAAACAACCATTGCATGATTCCTCTTCTAGAGCACATAGAAAGCTTGCATTGATTCATTCTTATTTGTGTGGCCTTATGCCTCTTCCTTTTGCAAATGGAAATAAATATATGATGACTTTTATTGATGATTACACTAGGATGTGTTCGGTATATTTATTGAAAAATAAATGAGAAGCTTTTGAAACTTTAAAAAAATCATGCATAGATTGAAAATGATGGACAATCACACATTGACTCTTTTCATACTGATAATGGAAAATAATATACTTCAAATGAATTCGAAAACTATATTCGCCAACATAGGATTTAACATCAAACAACTGTGCCATACAATCCTAAACAAAATGGTCTCGCTGAAAGAATGAACAAGATTATCTTAAATATGGTTTTCTCAATGATGTTTTTCAAAAATGTAAAGATGATGTTTTGGGATCATGCAATTATATGTGCAATATATATAAAAAATGGATGTTTGTATCATGCTCTCAAAAACAAGACTCCTTATGGAATGTGATATCACCACATTCCTTTGGTAAGGCATCTCAAGATCTTTGGTTTCACCTGCTATGCCTTGATCCTAAGGAACAAAGAAGCAAACTTGGTGCAAGGAGTCAAAAGTGTATCTTCTTGGGGTACTCAGATACCACCAAAGCATATCATCTTTACAATGAGGTAAATAAGAAATTTATATTGTCTAGAGATATGATTTTTCTTGAAACTTCCAAACTAAAAATATTGTTGAGCGACATCTTGATCATTTGGAAAAATTCAGACATGAAAAAAAATATCATGAATTTGATAATGAGATTCCATATCTTAAAGGAGGCATCCCTATCTTGGATCAATGTATGGAATCTCCTTCTGTAGCAATCTCTCCCCCTCATGAAGTTCCAAGCACTTCTTTAGACCAGGAAGACCATTTGAGTGATGTGATTGAGAGGATTGGAAGGGTAAATCTTGATGTAGCCCCATCTCAAGCAATAGAGAAATCTACACCATATCACAAAGGTCCTCCAAAACACTTGAAAGTGTTCATCCTGATGAGGTTGGAAAGATAAGAACTAAAAGTTCCACTAGACAAAATGTAGGTGATGTAGATGATTCTAATTTAGTTAATGATATGAATGTTTCTTATGATTGTGAATTAAATTTGTCTACTAATTTTGAACCAACTTCTTTTAAAGAAGTTGCTTCTCAGAATGAATTGAAATAAGCAAGAAACAAATTTATGATGCTCTCATAAAGGATGGAACATGGAAGTTGGTGGACCCTCCATTTGGAACCAAA
Organism: Pinus tabuliformis; assembly: GCA_031772625.1. NCBI lineage: Eukaryota > Viridiplantae > Streptophyta > Pinopsida > Pinales > Pinaceae > Pinus > Pinus tabuliformis. The sequence continues at coordinate 542,262,095 of CM062804.1, read as the reverse complement.
CCAATCGCTGCAAGTGGGTATTCAAGAACAAGTATAAATCAAATGGCTCACTTGGCAAGCACAAATAAAGGCTCGTGGAAAAATGATTTACACAAAAAGAGGGGGCCGATTATGAAGAAACCTTTGCCCCCACAACAAAATGTGATACCATCTCGACTCTCTTTCCCTTGACAACTCGAAATGGATGTAAATTCCATCAAATGGATGTAAATATTTCTTTCTTGAATGGAGACGTTAAATAAAATGTTGTTATATCTCAACCAGAAGGTTTTTTTGTGAAGTGAAAAGAACAAAAAGTATGCAAACTCATCAAATCCTTGTATGGCCTAAAATAAGCACTGCGAGCTTCGTATGAAAAATTGACTGAGCATCTTCTGAAATTAAATTTCAAGCACTTTAATCTTGATGATGCAACTTTATTTGTTTAGAAAGTTGGAAAAATTGTTGTCTATCTTGTGGTATATGTAGATGATTTGTTGATAACAAGGAACAATGAAAATTATATTGCATCCATAAAGAAAGAATTGAAGAAATGATTTAAGATGACAGTTTGGGACACCTTCATTACTACTTGGGAATTAAAGTGACCCAACATCAAAGATATATATTCCTCTCTCAAAAGAAATACTTTGGAGAATTGTTGAACAAGTTTTGCATAACTGAATGCAATCCTTTGTCCACTCCAATGAAACAAAAATTTAAGCTCACATCTAAAGAAGGAAATGAATTTGAGGATGCAACTAAGTATAGACAACTTATGGGAAGTCTTATCTACCTCACCACTACCAAACCAAATATTTCATTTGTTGTTGGAATCCTTTCTAGGTTTATGCAAAAGCCTTGTGAAGGACATTGGTCTGTTGCAAAAAGAGTTCTAAAGTACTTGAAAGGAACTCAAGAATTTGGACTCAAATATTCACAAGTGGATGACTTTAGCTTGATTGGATATTCTGATTCAGACTTTAATGGAGATCAAGAAAATCATGTGTCTACTTTAGGCTATGTTATGAGTCTTAAATTAGGAGTTGTCTCTTGGAGGTTACGAAAACAATCAGTTCCAATAGATTCCACAATAGAGGTAGAATATATGGCAATTGTAGAAGCAACCAAGGAGATTGTGTGGCTTAGGAAAATTGTTGAAGATTTGAAAGAGAAACAAGTGAACTCTACTTTTCTTCTCATTATAATACTTCTGCAATTAAATTGGCCAAAAAACCCAAATTCTTTGATAAAACGAAGCATATCAACACAAAGTATCATTTGATTTGACATCATGTAGAGACCAAAACTATTCACTTACAACATTGTTCCACAAATAAGCAAATTGTAGACATTTTCATCAAATCACTTGGAATAGAAAAATTTGAAAGATTCAAAATGATACTTGGACTCACAAACACCCCTTCAAATTAAGGGGGAATGTTAAACACCTAATCTTTAGAAATTGAACGAAATATGTAAATAAAAAATTAAAATAATTTGAACTGACCTTAAAATTAGAATTCCGAAAATCACCACTCTGATATATATATATATATATAAATAAATAATCCATTCATTAACCTGACACCTATTAAAACAATAATATTTTCAAATGGTGAGAAACCCATAATTTCCTATCCTTGAAAATGAAAAACTATAACTTATTCAGTTAATAAAACTAAAATAAATATGAAAATACTTCAATAACTTAATGAGAGCGTTGAAACCCCATGATTTTTAATTGAATAAATAAGTGTTTGAAATCCCATGATATTTAAAGCATAACGTTAAACCCTAGCCTCATATCCAAGGAAAATTTGACTTTAAATATTCAATAAATTTCACATCTAAATTTATACCAATGGCTTAAACGCTGGTCACAAAAATAAAATATAAACTTGAAAAAGTATAGGGATGGGTGTGAACAAGTAATGGTACAAGTTGTACATCAAATGAAGCAAGCACTACAAAGCAACTACGTTCAAATAATGACAAATAGTACCTTGTTTTTTTCATCATAATGTATATGATCAAGTACTACAAAGCCACTATATTCAAATCATGGGTTATATGTTAGCAAGTAGTACCTTGTGTTTTTTTCACCATAATATATGTGATGAAGTACAAAAAGCCTCTACTATCAAATCATGGCCTATATGTGAACAAGTAGTACCTTGTTTCTTCGTTACACTGTATAATCATATATGTGATGAAATAACTATATATTTATTTAATATTAATAAATAATATTTTAAATCATTTTAATTTCAGATCTATTGATATAGTTATAATTATTTGGTTTAATTTAATGATGTTATATGAAACTTTTAATATTTTTGTTAAATGTGTGACCAATGTGTAAAGTGAGTGTGTTAATATTCTTATTAAAATTTAATCTCAACCAAGGTGAAATGATATATTTAGCTTCTCCAAAACATGGATGAGGTAAAAAAGGGAGTCACATCATGGATATACAAGTAAGATAGGCATACCTATGGACAAAGTTCATAATTTATATTTTATCTTAATATCAATGGGATAATATTAATAATTAAATAAATATTTTTCAAAATTTTAGATAATCATAAATATAATAAAAATATTGGTATCATTATTGTTATAAATATGAATGATGGACAAAGTTTCTCGTGCCTAGTATCATAACATTTTATCCCAATATCAATTAGATAATATTAATAATTACATGAATATTTCTTAAATTGATAAACAATAATGAATATAATAGAAATCTCTAACATCATTATAATATAAACTTATTAATATATTATATTAATTATAATAACATTTCATTTATTTGCAAGTTGTGTTTATTTTAAACTAAAATTTTATTGTAAATGTGGCAAAAAAATTACAAAGTGATTACATATAAATCACAAAGCAATTTATGAATAATGTCTCATTAACTTTTTTTTTAAGAATTTTTAACACCCACACATAATTAATTAATTTAATAAAAAGAATTACTGAATTATTTTTAAAATATTTAAAAAATAATATATATATATATATATATATATATATATATATATATATATATATATATATATAAATTAAAAATATATAAATAAATTTAAATATGCTTTATATTATAATAATAATAATAATAATAATAATAATAATAATAATAATAATAATAATAATAATAACATAAAGATGTTAAATGAAGGAGGAAGAACAAAATATTATATGTAAAGAATGGATCGTCTAAAGAAAGAAGAACAAAAATATATTTATAAACTATAAGGAATATGTATTATGTTAAACTTCTAAATAGAAAAGAACATTTTCATTTAATAAAAATATATACATTTGTTTAAATTAACTATTCTTAAAAAAGGACTCTGATGGGGTGGACAAGCATAGGGAAAAAGGGATCTCGGGGGAAAGGGGCCACCACCCTGTAACCACCACTCATAGGTTCTAGTTCAACAAATCACATGTTGATAACTTCTTTTGATTCTTGAAAACTAGGGGTTCTGTGCAGATCTTGTTGGCTTTTTGATTTCCGGGTTCTATTTTGTTTTGGCTTTCTCAGTATTTTTTGGTTACTATAAAGATCTTGGTGAATTAGTTGTCGGCCAATCAATCCAGTAAGAATGAGGTTGACAAAATTTTGATTAGTTTTAAATAATTATGTAACTTTTTGACTTAATGAAAATTTCCTCAACTTACCAAGAAAAAACTATTCATAAAAAAATCCTAATATAGATAAGATATGGAAGCCAAAATCATATTTTTCTCCAACAAGCATGTTAAAAAAATGTTCTCTCACAAACGGATTCAACATGATCTAATGAATGCTTTATGGAGGGCTAAGATATAATGATATTTAGAGTTACATAGGAAATTTAATGGGGAAACTCCAGGTCTAACGACATGGTAAGGGAGTGTTCTCTCAAAGTTGGATTCAACATGATCTAATAGATGCTTTATGGAGGGGTAAGATAAGATATAATCATATTGAGAGCTATATTGAAATTTCAATAGGAAAACTCTAGGTCTAATGACAAATTAATAATATAATAGGGAAAATTTTAAATCACATCTAGTAGGTATCCCTTACTTTTTTTAGTTTATATGGAAAGTTAGGGGCACAAATTTTTTAATAAAATAATTAACTTAAAATATGTGAGAGTAAAATGTAAAATCTATTAAAAAGATAAATATAATTTAATCAAAACTTGACTTAATTAAATCTCTCATATATAAAGTATAAATTTGAGCATATAAAAAGATATGTCAACTAAGTTATAAATTTGATAACAAAACTATACTACCACTTTATGAATATATCCCATCTATTGGGAAAAAGAAAAAACTCCCATATATCTCTTAACTGATTGAAATTATACCAATTTTAAATTGAAAATCATACCAAAAAAATCCTTTCTCCTTTTATTTATTTATTTATATATATATTTCTCGATAATAAAATAAACATCTTGATAACAAAATAAACATCACATATCCACCCAAACAAAATAATAATAAAAAACTAAATTTACATTCAAAGTTCCATGTGACCATGAAAATCTTACATATAGACCATGTAGACCTTTTCACAATCATAATAGACCAAAATAACATAAAAGAGATCACCATCATAAAAATAATAACTCGACAATGTTTATTAACATATTGGCAGTTTTTCAAAGTTCAAGTACACAATAAAAGATGATTGAAACTTGTGTATATTAGTTTATATTGCAACTTACCCTGATGAGAGAATTTTTCAGAGTTATTAAAATAATTTAATATGTACTCAATATCAGTGTGCCACACTTTACTTGGAAATCGAATTTTTTATTTTCCAAAAAATCGTCTAACTTGCACTTTTAAATTAATGAAATGGCAAGAAGCTTGTCATAATAAAAATGTCAAGCCATGCCATGATGACATTGATATAAAGGTTGTTAGTATTTTGTGTACTTAGATGGCTAGGATAGGGTAGAGTAATTATTAGTCTCAATGCTTTGAGTTGGGGATTATTAGTAATCACTTTTCATATGTGTGTGTTTTTTAAATTTATTTTTAATAATATAATTTATAATTAATTACGGTTGTTACTGTTATTATTTTGTGATATAAGAAGATATAGTAATTATTACTTAATAATTTATTTATTATTTTTTTTTTTGTAAGTTTGGTAGGATTATATCTTTATCATGTCTAATTTCTCATTCCGATTGGGGATAGTATAAGATTTGAACTCTAGGACTTCTGTTTCAGTGAGACTTCATTTCTACGACCATTGTCAATTGAGCTATCGCAAAAAGACATATACTATTAATTTTTAAATAAAATAATTAATAGTATTTTTATTATTTTTATTTAAGCTAATTAATATCTATAGATTAAAGATAAAATGATTAGTATTTATTTGGGAAATTAAAATAATTTAAATTAGTGTTTGTCTTGTTAGATGTTTATAAAGAGATTTTTACTTCCATGTCTTTAAAAATTGTAAAATTTATATAACTTTTGATGCTGATATAAAAGATCAAATATATAATTAAAAGGACACTAATTCCTCTTAGAGCAATTTCCAAAAAATGAACTTATTTGGCCAACCCATGAGGTTGTATCCCTACCTCTACTAGCACTAGATGACCTCCTATGCCTTGGGATCTACATCAATGAGAATCAAGTTGAAGGAATACCTTTTGATCCCTGAGTATGCTTAATTGTTACCACTAAGTTGTTCTCATTATTCTAAGTGTTGGACGTAATAATGTCAATATTGAAAATATCTATGTAAAGTGACTCAAATTATCTATCCATCAAATCTAGTTTATGAAATATAGCCTACTATTGTTTCCCTCTTTCCTCCATTACTTGGCTATAACAGTTTTATTCAAAAAATATAATTTTATTTAACTTTTAAAATATAAGTTATAAATTGTTCTCTTCTCAAATAAAAAGAAGAATTCCCCACATAGGTTGTTTTTAGTGTGTGTATCAATTTTTTTTCCCTTGGAAAAAAAGTCCTACAATTTTATTATAAATATAGAATTACACCCAAGCATATATGCCTTTGGCATCCCTAGTAGGAAAAAAGTCCTTGACAACTATCTAAAAATAAAGACCAAAAGAAAATAAAAGTAAGGTCTCAAAAAATTGAATATACAATCTATTATCCTCCTATAAAGAACTCACAACTTTTTTAATACATTGTTATAAATTCACATTTAAAAAGAAATTATATTCTGCCTATGATCTGCTAAAAGAAAAACTTCTAATTTTTTTTCCTTATAGGCGTTCTTAGTTAGGACCAATACTCATGAAAAAATTCTATGTGGTGACCTTCTTTGCTTATAACCTTCCAAATGTTGGTGTCCAAGTCCATGCCAACTTTGAAGAGATGATATGTTTCTTCATTCATGTCCCTATAAACATGATCATAAGTGATATGTGAGAAAGATGAAACTATATGTTGTATATTTCGAAGAGTAGTTAGAGATTGTAACTATGAATATTGAAAAATACCTTCATCTAGTTGATCACAAGTTGATAATATCCATAAATATGAAGGTGAGAGACTCTTTATTCTTGAGCATGATGAAGCAAAAGATGTAGTACCATAATATTTGCAAAATTGTTTGTTGAATTCCCAAGACTTGCTAAGAAGAATATATGTTGCTATGGAGAAAGAAAGAGTATTTCCCCATCGCCTCCTACTCCCCACCCCCCAAGGGGATTCCCTTGTGCCACCCCATGAAAGAAATCCCAAGGGATACCAACTTGGGATTTGTATTTTAGGGCAAGGAAACCCCAGTTAGGATCTCGAGGAGGATCGAAAAGCATTCATAGTAACCAAGCTTTAAACTATTATTTTAAGGCACAAAGACACTTGTTTTCAAATATGGATTGATTATGACTTAGCTAGAACCCCCCCACAACTATGAGAGCAAAGTTTTGTTTTTTTTAAATGATGTGTGGATAACCAACTAGTTAAACCTTCATCAATTGTGGGCCTCTCCCATTTGTAGTTCTATCCTTCTAAGTGATGTATTTCAATCCATACTGTTTTCATGGAAGGGCGTTGGATAAAGAGTTGTCATACCAATTCAGCTTCACGAAGGCATAGAATGTAGCATCTAGGATCTTAGAAGGATCCCTTATGGAAATTATCCCCAGTAGTGGATTTGTTCTAAAGGAGAAACCAAATAATTTTTTTTTCTTTTCCTAGGCATTTTAGTTTTCATAATTTCTTCCTCCAAAGGATTATGTGTTTTGTAGGTTCTTTTGTGCGAGACATAAATAACATTTTTTTGGAGAGTATCCCTTGAAATAGTTATGCACCAAAGTAAGTTATGTGGTTGATAAAGCAAGTGTACAACTATTGATGGAGAGAATGGATCTAAATATCCCAAGTAATTGCTTAGTCCCTTGTTAATTAAAGATATGTGTTAAGATCCTATATCTAAATATCCCATTGAAATAATTGTCTTAGAAAGAGAAAACCCTACATACTTAATCTATTTATTAGTTATAAGGAAGAGTATGGTTATTGACGCTTCTAATCCAAGGTCCTTTCCTAGAAGGACCTGAGATCCATCACCAATTTTTCTTCATAGTTCTTATCCAATGAGTGGTAAATATTGAGTAAAAGATTTACATATAATGAAACCATTATTAAAATACTTTATTGTTTGTTGGATCCATTTTTATGAGGAGGGATTTATATATTTTCTCTAAAGAACCCAGGCCCAAAGATTGTTTCCTTAACCAAACACTTATAGTAGCAAGTGCTTTTGAGAACTAGAAGATAATTTTTAGCTCCCATCTCCCTTGGGCCTTAGGAGCACAATTGATTTCTAGGATCTTGAACAAAAGGTATTTTTTCTTCCTTACCATCCCATAGGAATTGAAGGGAAATCAATTTTATTTTGTCTAGAATCCCCTTTTGTATCAATGCTAATGAAGCCCAGTAAAATAGAATGGCCTTAAGTATCCATTTCATAAGAACCAACCTACCTGCACATGATAGCAACCTATTATGTTATGCAACCAGCTCAAAAAATAGAAGAAAAGATAGATCAATGACTCCAAAATAAGCCTCTTCGAGGGGGAAACCTCCTTTACACTACACAAATGAGAAATTCTTGGATGATACAAATGACAAAACCTCATTTCTATATATAGGAGTCTAAGGGGTCACAATATAATCATAGCTAACATAACATAATAATGTAAGGGCACAACAATAACAATAGTGGGCTTCTATGGGGCACAATAATAATAATATGGGGACTTCATGGACACAACAATACAATAAGGGGGTTGCACTAATAACAATAAGAGGCTACACTAGTAGTATATGGACCTAACATGCCCCTCTCCTCCAAAACGTGTTGTCCTCAACACTTGGGTAGTTTTATATGCTTCTGTATAAAATTATCACCCTCCCATTCAAAATCTTTAGTGGTTAAGTTCTTCCATTTGATGAGATACTCTTAAATTGATTAATTTCATAGCTATCAGGTTCTTATTTCCATGATTGATTCAGGTTCCAATATGATTTTTCCTTTCTCGTAAAGTTTCGACAATATTGTTTGAACTGGGAGCTTGCCACCTATAACCTTCTTTAAGCATGAAACATGGAAAACTGGGTGCACTCAGGAAGATGTAGGAAGCTCCAATTTGTATGCCATAGTACCAATCTTTTGCAACACCTTGTAAGGACCATAGTACTTTGGTGATAATTTATTATCCTTCTTAGCTTGCTTGAGGGGAATTTATTTATATGGTTGTAGTCATAAAAATACCAGTCGCTTACATCAAAACTTCTTTCGCTGCGATGTTGATTTGCTCATTGTTTCATTGGATTCTGCGCAAAAATGAGGTTATCCTTTAAGATTTTGAGAACTTGTTGTTGATGCTTGATGTGATCTTCCATTGCTCGAACCTTAGAATTTCTCTTAAAGATGATGTGATGGATGGTGTATGATATCCATAAAGTACCATAAATGGGGTCATTTTTGCTGAAGCGTTATACCACCATTCAACCAGAGGTAACCACTTGACCCATTATGTTTTTTTATCAGATACAAAGCAACGAAGAAATCCTTACAAACATTTTTTCACTATCTTTGTTTGTCCATCTATCTTGAGAGTTTGAGGAGTGGTAAATCCTGCGAATGCACTACAAGATATGGTCAGATTCATTTCTTCTTTCTCTGGGGTTGGTTCCTGGTGTATATCCTCTTCTTTTGACATTTCTTGATCCTTTTCTTCCTCCTCTTCACAATTTATGTAAAATAATTTCTTCTCAGCACACTTCTGACCTTTAGTGTATTTGCTATCACAACTGTAACAAAGCCATTTTTCTCTTTTTTCTTCCAATTGTTGTGGTGTAAGCCTTGTAGGTTGTGAAAGGCTAGGAGCAAAAACACTTCTATATTTATAGTTGTGAGTGGTAGGATTCCTTTCCATAATTTTACTTTCAATTTTTCTTGCCAACCTGAATGCCTTCCCCAATGAATCAGGTTCCCAAAGACGAATGTCATGTTGAATGTTATCCTTTAAAGTCCTTATGAAGACATCAATCCTCTGCTTCTCTGGAATATCATTTACCTTTATATTCAATTTTTGGAATTCCTCAATGTGCTTTGCCATTGAACCGTTTTGTTTGATATTTATCAATTAGCTAAAGAAGGTGTTGTTCTTTGTATCCTCATAATGTGCTATCATTTCCTCCATCAAAATTGACCAGGTGATAAGTGGTTTACAAGAAAAAAGGCCTCTATACCATAAAAATTGATTCAGTTCTAAATATAAATATACAATATGTGCCTTTTGTAACAGTTTCACATCATGTAGATCAAAATATTTCTCCTTCTGTAGTAACCAAGTTACTGAATCCTTGCCATCAAACTTCCTCATATCTCTTTTTCTTGCTTTTAGGAGCTCGATCTTGAAATGATTGTAACTTTATAATTTTGGATATCCAAGTTCTAAAATTTTGTCTTGTGGTAGCCCTATGAGTCCTCTTTCTAACCCCATAGGTCTGTTTGAGATTCGATTATTTAAGAAAGAGTTATGACCAATCTACCATAATGACTTGATTATAGACTGGTTCAGTAGAGCGAACTTGTATGAAGTGTCACGTGTCACTGTTTTGACCTTCGGCCTTGAAAACAATACCCAACAAACTACAATCCGTTCTATTTTTGTCTATTTTTACGAAATTTGAATCTGATGCTCAGAGAGAAAGTAATGACTATTTTCTCAAGGTCACTTGTTTGAGATCAAAATCTAGAGCCTGCAAAAACCATAACTTCCTTGGATCATATCTATGAAAATATAACGATATAAGATCTATAATTTGGACATGAGGTTCATCAAGATTTCAGCTCAAATGAGTTTTAATTTCAGCTTCTGAAACTTTTTATAAATAATTTTATAGCGAAAAGTCTACAATTACCTGTTTGAAGCAGTGAAACCCTAGAATCCAAAGCTCTGATACCAAATATTATGCAACTAGCTCACAAAATAGAAGAAGAGAGATCAATGATTCCAAAACAAGCCTCTTCGAGGGGGAAACCTCCTTTACATTACATAAATGAACAATTCTTGGATGATACAAATGAAAAGACCTCCTTTCTATATATAGGAGTCTAAGGGGTCACAATATAATCAGAGCCGACATAACAATAATAATGTAAGGGCACAACATCAATAATAGTGGGCTTCTATGGGGCACAATAATAATATTATGGGGACTAAATGGGCACACAAATACAATAAGGGGGTTGCACTAATAACAATAAGGGGCTACACTAGTAGTATAGGGACCTAACATATTACACCAAAGACAAATGTGTTTCTTGATCAGATTTGCTAGGAGCCAATGCTAGTCGTGCTTCAGATAGTTTTTTTGTCTAAGCATGTATCCTAGATATTTTAACATCCCTCCCTCAATTTTTGCAAGCTGAAGAGATAGGGGATTTTAAATAGCCACATGTTTTTTTTCAAATAATTCCCACCAACACATAAAATATTTGGATCTATTTATGACCATTCTAGTGGCCAAACATAAATTACTAGAAGTTCTTCCATTTGCACGAGGTGTCTCATCTTCCCTTCAGATAAAATCAAAATGTCATCAACGTAGATAAAAAGAGATAAAAAATAGTTTTGGCTAATGGAGATGGCCCTAAAATCATTCTTATTCTTTGCATCAATAATGAGGCTACTAAGAGATTCAACCAACAAAAGAAAAAAAGAGGAAAGAGGGGGAAAAGTTATTGCAATCCTTGCCCTATATTGAAAAAAGGTGAAGAAGCATTAGTAATAAGTAGAGAAAAGGAGGTTGAATCAATGCAATTTAGGACCCAGGAGAAAAAATGATGTCAAAAACCCAATGTATAAGGAGCAACCTAATCTAAATCTAACTAATTCCATCAAAATTCTTTGATAGTTCCACCTTGTAAACCATTGCTTTTTGATGAATTATAGTGACAAAATCTAATCCTTCTTGGGATATCCATATAGCTTCATGGGTTTATCTTCCTTTTGAGAAACCATATTTCTTAGGAGAGATGTCATTAGAGAGAATGCCCTTGAGGCAAAGGGGAATAATTTTAGAAATGATCTTGTATGTTGATTTATAAAGGGAGATGGGCCTGAAATGTTCATAGGAGGAAAAATTGTCAAATTTTGGAATGAGGGCTATAAAGGTGGAATTGAAAGGGATTAGAATCTAGCCTAAAGTTCCAAAGTATTTAACTAACTTGAGTAGATCATTCCAAATGAAATTGAAACATCCAATGTAAAATTCAATCAGAAGCCCATTAGGAGCTGGTATTTACCTTTTTGGAACTTGTAGATAACTCTTTCTAATTCTTCTTCCATAAGTTATTCATCCCATCTTCTTCTATATAAATAGGAAAAATGGAGGCTTCCTATAGAATATGATTAACGGTAGCCATTAAGTATTCTTGGTATAATGATTTAAAATACTTTGTGCCTTCGTTGGCCAAGTTAGTAAAAGATGATGCTTGTTAACCATCCAATCTTGAAATTACCCAAATAAAATTTATGGTTTTTCAATGATTTGCAAAAACAATGAAATAATTTTTTATTTTCATCACCTACTTGAAGGCAAAGAGCTCATCTTTTCATTCTCCGCTCCTTCTGCCTATCTGGAAAGATGTTCTTTTGATTTTCCTCCATAGATTTCATTTGTATACTGAAATTCAAAATAATTTCCTTTAACATCTCTTTCAAGACATCCCTTGATCATTGTTTTTTACTCTTCTGGTAACTTTAAGTCCCTTTATGTTTTCTATTTTCCCTAAGATATTATAGCATATTTTGATCTCTTTGGGTTTTCTTAAATTGGAGGTGGGGAGAATATTTTTCATCAAGGTTTAATGGTCAAATATATTTGATAACTTGGAGGTGTTAGGAAAAATACTGAGGGGGGGGTGAATTAGTATTTTACACAATTTCCAATTTATTATTCTGATTTGCATACACTACTATTAAAAATAAAAATAGCGTATGTACGCGACTGTTATTAAAGAAACCCACATATATCTAGATAACTTATTTGATCATTAATTTCATCATCTATTCAACATTAATCAGTGCATCATTACTTCATTATTCATCAATTAATTAGTAATTATGAGTAGTAAAAAGCAGATAGAACATCAACACACAAAAACCATATGAACACCAAGATTTTAGGTGGAAACCCAATGTGGGAGAAAACCATCGTTGTTATTATCTTTGTCTTGTTCATTTATTAAAATAAACTTCTTACAATATTGTATTGGCGCATACTTTAACCAACACACAGGATCCTATGTGCATAAGATTACAACCTTCTCTTGTTTTCCATATCCTACTGGAAGGTAGCTACAACCCCCTTTCTGAAGACTGCTATCCTTAACTCTTTGTGGATCACTTTTCAGAATGTTTCAAACTAGATCCACTCCCAACAATTCTGAAATCAACTACCCAATTATTGAACCAACTAAATCATCAAATCAATCACTGAATTTGAATCAACCAATGCAACTAGATCAAACTAATTCATAACAAATCATATCAATGCACAACCATCCACCAGTATACCAACCATACTATGTTCACCACAAGAATCAGATCTTATCATTGCAAACCCTGATTAGTCATGTGTCAGAAGGTATACACTATTGTTCTGAATAATATATGTGTATGTGTGTGCCTCCCCTAAAGAGAACTTATGTATTGATCTCAAAATACTGATAATTGAATCTGAATCATTGTCAAACTGAATCAATCATTGAATCACATACTGAAACCTTCACATATCACTGAACCAAATGCAAATCATCATACAACAGTAACATCATTAATCAACATTCCATTCCATAATGAAATCAACCCAACCAGTATTGTCAAACACAGATTGTTATACGAGAGATTTCATTGACAGATGACAAAAAACATAATAGAACTGTCAAACATCATCAACAGTTCATACTACAAAATCCTAGCAGATATACACGCATTTTACAAAACACATCCGTGTATGTACACACTTATGATGCTTGACACTTGCGTACATATTCTGAACTTTTACAGAATGTATACATGACTCCCTAGGAGAAGATCTGTGTATGTATGCAACCTCTTAGAGGCAAAACAATGTACAGATTTGTAATCAATGTCAGCGGGAAAGTTTCCCTAAGGTAAGGGTTGAAAACCTCAACAAAGCAGAACAAGATAATAAAAAAAGAGCAGTCAAACAAGCATGACAAACACATGAATTACTAAACATGGATTTGGAAATGTACCCGAAGGTCCTATGTTTGATGATGTTCATGTAGGGTCGAAACCCTCTGCTTCCTCTAGAACGAGCAGACTTGCAATTCAATTCACAAAAGCATATAATAAATAGATAATTAAATGTGCATACATAAAAGATATGTTATATCATCATATATAGGCCTATAAATTACTATTCATGAGACAATAACATATCAAGAACAAGACATGAGCTTCTTTATTAATTAACAATAATAGGTAGAGGACATGTACAACTTGATCCAGAACAAAGGCACTAATGAAGCCTTCCTCTAGATTTGTCCAGCCCGAGCCATGAAGACAAGCTCTCTAACAAGTGAAAAGAGATGTTATAAGGATGATGAACATCGCTGCAAAGGAAACCATGGTTTCCTAGAGACTAGGAGCGTAGGAGACACGGGAAAAACATACTTGATTTGGGAGAAAAATGGGTATAATGTCGATAACCTTTCTATTGTTATGAATTAGGCCTACCCAAGGGGTGTATATATACCACCTAAAATTAGTTAATTTAGTTGTGCCACAAGATCCTATAGGTGGGATTTCAATGAAACCCGTAAACCCTGACCAAAAAATAACATTTTATTTTATTTTTTCATATTTTAAAAGGTATACACAGGTTCAATGTTATAGGACCCGCATATGTACATGATTTAGTGTGGGCAGAGTCACATATGGAATTTGAAATATTATTTTTTAATATAATGTCAAGTCTATATGGAAAAAGGGACTTCCCAGGGCCATAAAAGAGCATCAAGTCTACAGGAGTGCTAAATGACGCTATAACAAATTCCCACTAATATATGAGGTCAAAAGGGGTATGTGATGGTAGAAATATATTAAGTATAAAGAGAGTAGTCATCCGAGAACTCGAGAGGAGATCACCAGATTCCATCCCATCGAATACCTATGGAAGGAGTCAGAAATAAAACTCATGTATGAGGCAGACATACCCATGCTTAGAAGTAATAAAACATGTATATTGATTAAGTAAATAAAGAAGATCTAGAATGTATACATAAGTGAACATACAGAGTTGTAAAATACATAATGTATCATCAAATCATAGCCACAAAGGAACAAAATGGAGCTATGTCTCCATATTACATATAGAAGAATATTCGATCAAAGATAATAGAAGACTATCTGTTCAATGATGTTGCATAACTGATCCTCATAAAAGTACCAAGTCATATAGGTGGAATTTGTGGTAATACATAAACTCGAGTGCCAACATATAATATGTTGTTGTGAAGGACTACAACATATAAGGTGGGAGGTGTCACTTGCAGAAAACTGAAGGAGTTGTCAAGTGTGTTAGTAAATTATATATTACAGAGAAATGGAACACATAAAATGTATTGCAGAAATATAAACAAATAAAACACATAAAAAAAGAGAGACACAGATATACGTGGTTCACCCAATTTGGGCTATGTCCATGAAGAAACAGCCAGTCCTTCCTTTTATATTATCCAGCAAACTGAAGAGATACAACCTACAGCAGATCCGTTGTAATTCCCTCTTCGCTCTCACATAATCTCCTCTCTCTTTCTCACTCAGAATACCGATCTACATAGACACAATACAATTCCCTCATATATAGCGATGGGTTACCTTCTAGGGGAAAAAACCCTAAATTAAACATAACTTCTACTGTCAGATCTCCGCCTAATGAACGACCCGGATTGACTACGAAATTACAACATTTTACAAGGAAATTTTACATCTACTTTTAGCTTCGAGGGTGTTTGCCCTAATCCCTCGTTAGGGGGGGCTCATAAAGATCACTACCCCCCCAGACCCCCCTTGCAGCACAAATATTACGGGTAGTGTTGCCACCACATTACGAATTGGGGTCCAATGCAGTGATAGCTCTGAATAAAGAAGATAATCAGGCTCCACACCCAACAAAGTGAACCAAGATGTTGACATAACCTAAGTTCTTCACCGACCACAGATGGTACATTTCTTTACTATGGGAGTAAATGAGCTGAAGTTGACCATGTAAGAAATAATTTGATTAACGATCATTGATGTATATTGTTAACAAACGCGAGACAACTCACCAATAATTATAATGAGCGTCAAGGTACCCCATTACAATCTAACAAATGCGAATAAATGTGTTGAAGTTGAACACTTGAAAGAATCTACCAATTAGGAGACGTTGATGTATTCTCACTATCGATAGTGAAGGAGTCTGCCACTGATGACTGCAAACCCTAAGGTACCGAAAAAAGGACTCTGGACCTTGTTCCCAAAGAAATGAGTTGAAGTTGATGGGAAAAAATCTGTTGGAAGGAAGGCATGTAGGAATCCCACATCAACCAGTGTGAGTGTAACCCACAAACCAATAATTTGGAAGAAATCAGACGAAGAGACTTGAAGTAACCATTCAAAAGTACATTTCTAGTGTACACAAGATGTGGCTAGCACTTTATAGAAATCCTATGAACTAGCCAATAATGAAATCTAAAACAGAGGCAGGGAATCTACTAATAGGGTTAAATGGAAACCAAGGTATTGCACGAATCCCAATGTGTGATAATGTAAGTTGACTTCGAACACAAGAGAAACCACCCAGTAAAATACCCATAATATTAATCGATGTTGAGCACAAGGTCACCTATCAACGATGTAAATAGGTGCAGGGTGCAACTCTAGGTCTACTCTTAGAGAAATTTTTCGGAGTTGATAATAGCATACCTGCTAGTAAGAAGTCAATGGGGACCTTCTTAACCAGCACGAGTGAAGGACCATGTAGCTGATACAATACTCATAATAACTTGATAGACTGGGTATGGCCGACATAAATGAATCAAGAGACACTGCAGAATGGCAGAAAACAGGTTTACTTCCCTTGAAAAAAAGCACGAATTGATGTGACTTTATGAGAACATAAGATAACTTTGTATAAGTTTGCAATGTAGGAGGCATTGACAAACTCTCCATATGATTGGATGAGATAACCAATTGGAGGAGGACTGACTCAAGAACAAGGTTATGGCTTCCCTAAAGCGGGACTAAGTACCATACCAATGGAGGAAAGACTAATTTTAAGTTCTTTTTTCAAGGGAGACATGACTAACTCTTGTTGTCATCAAATGGTGAAGAAAATTGTCACGTTCGCACTATTTTTCTTTGGAATATTTGACTTTTTTTTGTCTTTTTTCATATTTAAAGCCTGAAAAAGAATAAAATAATGTCTATAGTACAATGGAGAGAATGAGAATTAAGGGAAAGTGCACTAGTTCATGGGACTGGAACAATCCTATGCTCAATGCAAGGTGACAGGTGCTAGTCATCAACACTCAGGGGATGTTCTCTCCACGGAAAAAATGGGTGTCAAGTTGCAAAGGCTAATGAATGCAGGGTTTGAACTTGTAAAAGTCATGGTCAAAAGTGGCTTATACACAAGTCCAAATGAAGTCATCTTAAGGAAAAAAAGAGGTACAATTGGTCAAAATGCAATGCAATAGTACAACTTAACACATGGGAGCCTATAGGATATAAAGCCAAAAAATAGTGAAGAAGAAGAAGAATGAGGCTTCAACGCAAAGTCATGGTGGGACTAAAGAGGACTCCCAAGTCTACACAATACTTGTAGCATGGGTGACATATGATAGCGAGGATATAACTAGGAAGCTGATGGAAGGAAAGCATCTACCACTATTTTATGATTTTACAAGTCGACGAGTGAGAGGGGTTAAAAATCGCAACATAATGGGGTCGACCCTATGGCTAAATATCACAGTATGAGGTCAAGATGCATAATGCAATGGGAAATTGATATGTCTTAACCTACATTCTAGTTTTTAGAAAATGATACCTGCACGATAGGTCAACGATCGTGGAGTTGAAACGATGGAAAAAATAAGGCTAAGTCAAAAAATATTTGACATCATGAAAAGATCCTTTCCCAACACTTCAAGAAAAAGGTCAAAAGTTCATGAAATAAAATGATAAAGTTTTCAAAAATGAACTTTAGGAAAGTTGGTTTTAAATTTTGGATATAAAATGATTTTTGAACTCACCCCATTTCATTTTTACCATTCAAGTGTTGAGAAGAGGTCTCTTGGAGAAAATTTGAGCAAAGTGATTTGGTCAAATCCACCAATGAATTCAACAAACACAGACTTTAGGTAATTCAAAACCTTAAAATTGTCCCATTTGATTGAGAATTTTGATAGATTAATCTTAGATTATGAATATTTCTTTTTTTTTTCAAAAACCATTATGCTTGTACGCGGGTTGGGAATTTTAAAAGTCGTGTATAGAAATCCCTATACATTATTTTATTAAGGGAATATTGCATGTGTATGCGAATGTCTCTTATAAAAGTCACGTACACGTAGAGTAAAAATGAAAAACACAATTTCTAACTGATGAAATCGTTTTATTTTCTAGGATGTCAATCATTTGGAGAGAGAGAGAGAGCACAGTGAAGTTGATAATCAAGTAATGAATGATCAAGAGTCATTGGATGGATAAAAAAATTGCGGATTGCTCAGAATCTTCATGATGCCCAACATGAGAAATCAGACTTAATTGTTGGAAATTTTGATTCATTACTGGAACCCAGAGCAGGAAAAATTCATCATAGATGATATTCCCTTACAAATCAAAGTAGAGGATATCTACTTCATAACAATACTTTTTGATGTAGATGGTTACCAAATTTGATGTGGTAGTCTAAAATTAGACTAATGGTCCACTTAAAAACCAATCAACTGCGCATTAATAAGATTATGTACATGTATTTCCTCCCGAGGGTCCCGCTAAGCTAACCAATCACCATTGGTCTTACTTTGACTTCTTATTCCCTGAGCGCTTCAATCTCCACCATTGATTTGGCTTCTCCAGATCCGACGAATATCGCGTCGTATCATGCGCCAACTAGCTCGGACAATCTCCACCATTGATTTGTCCCGTTCGATCCAACGGTTATCACACAATATTGCATGATTTCTTGCACTACAAATATCAGGTTGAGAGCACGTGAGAAAAGTGGTTTTCCTGTGCTACATGTCACCATCTTAGGTTGATCATGCAGGTTGGAGAAATACCATTTCCCATTTATTTTCCACGCGATATACCACTTATTTCCTTTTAATCCCGCTCACGTGCTCAATGCATAACTTTAAGAACCACAATTTAATAAAAGGTTTAGCTAATCTTGAAATTGAGCATCAACGCTAATTGACAGTGATTAAAAATAAAACACATAAATGGAAATAATACCCGATTAGGGTCTAGAATGCTGATCCACAAATTCGAGAGAATTTCACACAAGGAATAATACACCATGCCACACTTAATCAATTTATTCAATAAAATAGAAATTACAGAATCTTGGCCCTCTTGGCTCAATTACAACAATTTGTCTAACCTCTGTTTCTCTTGCAAAACCTATCTCTCACTCAATTTCTCGCTTACTCACTCTCCTATTCCATTCTAAACTATCGTTACATTTTTTTCCTTTCCTTTATGGATCAAATCTTATCCTAACAACATTGACAACTCAATCTCTATTTTTATCAACTCAACTATTAAATCCCTATTCTCAAGCTCTGATACACACCTATTCTGACAACTTATCTCCTATTCTAAAAATGATACCATGGTTTAATTATTACAATATTTGAAGTAAAGATGAATTTGAGAGATCCAACTCTCTCTATTAAAAATTGATTTTGACCACTCAAGTCAATAAATTCATCTCTTGTTAGCCACAACATGTGAACATACAATCACATTGCTGGCTAAGTCCGGATGCTCCTGCATCAGACTCCCAGGGAAGAAAAGAATCATCCATCAGACTTTCATGGTTTACTCCATACTTTTGCAACTCTGTTGTTGTCAACCAACTGGAATCCTCTATTGGTTGTCCCTTCCATTTGACTAAATACTTAAAATAAACCTGTCCTCTGGTTCTTTTAGTTACTCTTTTCTCCAGAACAACTTCCACCTCTTTCTTAATTGTATTTGGCATTTGTTCTTCCCAATGTACAATCTGTTCTTCATCTTTTCCAGGCTCCTTCTATATGGATATAAATCTGCAATATTGAAGATAGGTGATATTCCAATTCCTTCTAGCAACTTAATTTCATAAGCATTGGTCGAAAAATTCCTCACAATTCTGCATGCCCCTATCTTTTTCATCTTTAGTTTATTATAAGTTCCAATAGGAAACCTTTATTTCCTCAAGTGTACCATCACTAGATCTCCCACTTGGAAATATTTTTCTCTCCTCTTCATATCAGCTCTCTACTTGTATTTGTCACTACTTTCCTACAATCTGTCTTCGACATCTTCGTGTAGTCTTTGCATCTACTCTGCAAACTATTCAACCTTTGCACTTCTTGTCTCCTGTTTGCTCAAATTTCTGAGCTCATACACACCT
Organism: Pinus tabuliformis; assembly: GCA_031772625.1. Taxonomy (NCBI): domain Eukaryota; kingdom Viridiplantae; phylum Streptophyta; class Pinopsida; order Pinales; family Pinaceae; genus Pinus; species Pinus tabuliformis. The sequence continues at coordinate 542,241,886 of CM062804.1, read as the reverse complement.
CTTGGATTCATCCCAAAAACAATCTGAAATGGACTCATCCTAGTACTTTGTTTTGGAGTGTCATTATAAGCAAACTCAGCTTAAGCAAGTGTTAAATACCACTGCTTAGGATTTTGGTACACTTAACTTCTCAATATGTTTCCCAAGCTTTTGTTTACCACTTTGGTCTATCCATTTGTTTGAGGGTGATATGCCAAGCTGAAACTAAGGTTGGTACCTAGTTTCTTCCAAAGAGTTCTCCAGAAATTCCCAACAAACTTTGTATCCCTATCAGACACAATATTTATAGGCAATCCATGTAACCTTACAACTTCTGAAAAAAATAGATTAGCAATATGTGTTGCATCACTAGTCTTTTTGCATGCAATGAAAAGTGCCATTTTATAAAATCTATCTACCACAACATAAATTGAATCGTTTCCTCTTTGGGTTCTAGGTAATCCCAAAACAAAATCCATACTAACTGCATCCCATGGTCGATCTGGTATTGGAAATGGCTGGTACAATCCTGTATTTGGGCTTCTCCCCTTAGCATGCTGACATATCCTGCACTTCTCAACAAATTTCTTAACATCAATTTGCATCTTTGGCCAATAGTAAAAAGCATTTACCTGAGAAAAGGTTTTGTTTTGTCCAAAATGTCTAGATAACCCTCCACTGTGTTTCTCCTTAATTATGTTTTCCCTCATAGAACATTTGGGAATGCATAGTTTGTTACCTTTAAATAGTAAACCTCCTTGGATAAGATAATCTAACCACTGGCTTCTATTATGACTTGTTGGATTTTTTACAACTACATAAATATCTTTAAATTCTACATCATCTTTATACATATCAACCAATTCTTTAAATCCTACAACACCCACTTTTAATTCTTGCATAATGAAATTTACCTTGCTTAAAGCATCAACAACTTTGTTCAACTTACCACTTGTATGTTTGATCACAAAAGTAAAACTCTGTAAGAACTCTACCCACTTGGCATCCTTTTGATTCCATTTTGATTGATTGTTTATGTTGAGAATGCAACAAGATGATGGAGCTTAGTGGAAAGGAGTCGCCTTCACTAAGTGGGCCAGCCGGCTATTTTGGCGCAAAGTCTATTTTTAGACATATGGATCATGGTCTATGAGTTGCAGTATGCTATTTTTGGATGATTGGTCATGTTGGTAAAAATAGATGGAATTCTATTTTTAGACATATGGGCGGAGTCTATTTTTAGACTGCCAGGCTAAAAATAGAATAGTCGAATATTATTAGCTCATAATAATATTTGGACTATAAACATTATCTTATCCTCTTGGAGCACTTCACTTCAAGCTACGGATGTGGCACATGTAGCTATCAGAAGGAAAAACACTTTTCTTATGGGTTAGTTGAGCTATTGCATGATGGACTTCAGTTAGAACTCAAGTGATTGAGTTTGGTGGAGTTGATTGAGGAGTTGATGGAGTTGTGTTCAGTTTGACTTGGTTGAACTAGTTGTATTTAGTTTAACTGCAAACACACTAGTGACGAGTGATGTGAATTAATTGTTAATTAATTCACTAATTATTAACTCATAAAGAAACTAAAGAATACATCAGTTAACTCAGTGCATGGACAGTTCAGTGGAGATAGGTGTTAGAGGTTGAGACTGCTATCAGTTGTGACTATAGTTGTGCATGAGATTTGCACATGCATTGATGGAGATTTCCAATGAGGATTGTGCAGTACAAGCCAAGGAAAACGAGCTTGGATGATTCACTATTCTTGCTTTGGATTGCGCAGTAGAGGTAAGCAAAAAGCGGAGGAGATTTGAACCTATGACTTGATTCAGATCTGAGCTAGTTTATGTGTAGCAGGTGGAGATAGTACTAAGTACTTGTGAGGAGTATTGTACTATGTATTGTTACATGTTCTCTATCATTATAATATATAGATAGTGTGGGGTTTTTAGCTGTATGCTTTCCCCAGGTTACATATTGTGTTAACGTGCGCATGCGATTGACGTTTCATTGTTTTTAATTCCTCAAAATTGATGATCAACGTAGAGGAGGTTATGTATTATGCATGCATTCCGAAATAGTGTATAATTAGGATAATCTCTATGAATAGGTGTCATATTATTCAAAATATCTACAGTTTATAAACTGTAATGCATGATTGTCAGAGTACAATATAAACGCCTTTGGTAGAAAATAATGTCTCCATTTTTTTAAAGCTTTCACAATAGCATAAAATTCTTTATCATAAGAAGAATATTTCTTCTTAGCTTCATTTAGTTTCTCACTAAATTATTCTATCGGTCTCTATTCCTAACTTAAAACTGCCCCAATTGCAACTCCACTATCATCAGTTTCAACTGGAAAAACTTTTCCAAAATCAGGAAAAGCTAGAACTAGATTTTTTGTAATTTTCTTCTTCAGCAACTTAAAATTTCAGTCTGCTACTTTTGTTCACTTGAATGGTTGATTAGTCCCTTTGATTGTTTAAATAATTGGTGCACAAATCTAACTAAAACTTTTGATAATTTTTTTATAAAAACTTGCAAGACCATGCAAGCTTCTTACCTCAAATATGTTTCTTGGAATAGGCCAGTTCCAAATTGCTTGGACTTTCTCTGGATCCATTTTCAGACCTTCTTTAGAAACTACAAACCCCAAATAGATTAATTTTTCTTTCATGAAACTACATTTCTTCAGATTTATCAGCAGTTTCTCTTTCTACAGAGTTCTTAGAACCAACTTAAGATGCTCCAGATGTTCTTCTTTGCTTCTACTGAAAACTAGAATATCATCAAGATAAACAATGACAAACCTTCTTGCATATTCTTTTAAGACTTCATTCTTCAACCTCATGAATGTTCCAGGTGCATTACTGAGTCCAAAAGGCATCACTAATCACTCATACAACCCATTGTTTGTTCTAAATGCAGTCTTCCATTCATCTCCTTCTCTAATCCTTATTTGATGATATCCACTTTTCAGATCTATTTTAGTAAAATACCTTGAACCACTTAAACAATCCATCAAATCATCCATTTGTGGTAAAGGAAAATGATACCTGATTGTGATTTTGTTGATGGCTCTGGAATTTGTGCACATGCGCCACTCACCTCCTTTCTTTGGACTGAGTACTGTTGGTATAGCACATGGACTAAGACTCTCTCTGATTAATCCTTTATCCATAAGTTCTTGCACTTGTATCCCAACTTCTACATTCTCATGAGGAGTCAATTTGTAGGCTGCTTTGTTTGGCAAAATTGCTCTAGGTATCAGGTCAATGTGATGACTAATACTCCTGATTGGTGGCAATGCATTTGGAAACTCATCCACAACAATATCAGTAAAATCATTCAACAAAGTTTGGATTTCTTCAAGTAAATCATCTAATTTTGTAGAATTCAAAATTACCTTAGGTCTCCCTATGACAACAAAATGCATTTCTTCACCTTTTCCAACTTCTTGCAACAGCTCCTTTCCACTCATCAGCATAACACTATTTCCAGTTGTTCCTTTGTCTGCTTCATCCTTTTTTGGGAACAATGTATTCTTCACTCCATTCTTCTCCAAGGTATAGGTGTTTCTTCTACTATCATGAATGGCTTTTCTATCAAACTACCAAGGTCTTCCTAGCAATACATGGCATACATCCATTGGAATTACATCACATAATACCACATCCTTATAAGTACCAATCTGGATCTTTGTCTTGCATTGTTCTGTTATAATAAACTGATGTCCTTTTTGCAGCCATGACACTTTGTAAGGTGTAGGGTGTACTGTTTTCACTAATCCTAACTTGTTCACCATTTCTGTAGAAACCAGGTTATTAGTGCTTCCACTGTCAATTCTCACTTTACAACATTTTCCTTTGGACTTGAATGTAGTCCTAAATAAACTCTTCCTCTGAGATGGTTCTCCTGTCTCTTTCTCTGCTTTGAGAAATACCCTTTTCAATAACAAATATTCTCCTACTTCGGGTGATTCTTCCTTATTTGCAATTTTAGGTTTTTCTTCCTTTTACTTAGCCACATTCACATTCCACTAATTTGTTTCTTTATTATGAGGAAATTCCCATGATCCATGTCCCCATTCTCCACATGTATAACACCAAATTTCTCTTCCTCGACCTCTTCCTCTGGGTGAAAAATCTTCCTCTACTAAAGTCTCCTCTTTGTGGTGGTCTACTACTTGAACCTCTTGCTTCACCCTGAGGGTGTTGAAATATTAATCTGGTAATTCCTCTACCTCTTGCTGAACGTTTCCCTCTATTACTCTGATTTTGTTTTCTCAACATCTTTTCCTCTTCTTTCAAAGCTGCTTGATAGGCATCTTCAATTATCTTCAGACTCAGCAAGTTGATTTCATCCTGTATGTCATACCTCAAGCCATTGATGTATCTGGCTACCTTTTCTACGTCATCCTCTACATGTCCTACTCTAATGCTCAGCTTATAAAATTCTCAAGTATATTCTTTGACAGTCAGTCCTTTTTGTCTCAAATTTTGCAATTGTCTGAAAAGATTTAATTGATAATCTTTTGGCATAAATTCAGCTTTCAATATACTCACCATTTTATCCCATTGTTTGATCTTGGGCTTCCCCTTTCTTGCTCTGGATGTTTGTAGTTCATCCCACTAGATAGCTGCATGACCCTTCAATATGGTAACTTCAAATTTCACCTTATTTTTGTCATTAGCCTCCTCATAGTCGAAATACTTGTCCAATGAAATGATCCAGTCCATCAACTCTTCTACATTGAGTTTCTCGTCATACAAAGGTATTTCCACCTTTGGTCTTCCACTTACTTTGGCCAAAATTTTGAGAACTTTGGTAGCTTCACTTTCATCCTCTTCTTCTTCTTTAGAATATTCCTCTACAACATTGGCATCTCCTTCATCAGGTACTCTCCTTTGAGCAGTTTCCATTATTTCCATCCTTGTGCGCAAGTTTCGAATCTCTTCTAGCAGAAATGCTTTTGCTATAGGTCTCCCTTGACCTATGCTAGCTCCTCTCCTAGGTGGCATGTTTACTGTAGCAGACTTAATCCTTGGGCTCTAATACCAAATGATGCGGATGGTTACCAAATTTGATGTGGTAGTCTAAAATTGGACTAGTGGTCCACTTAAAAACCAATCAGTTGCGCGTTAATAAGATTATCTATGTGTATTTCCTCACGAGGGTCCCGCTAAGCTGACCAATCACCATTGGTCTTACTTTGAATTTTTATTCCTCAAGTGCTTCAATATCCACTGTTGATCTGGTTTCTTCAGATCCAACGAATATCGCGTCGTATCACGCGCCAACTAGCCTGGACGACCTCCACCGTCGATCTGTCTCGTTCGATCCAACGGTTATCGCACAATCTCATGTGATTTCTTGCATGACTTATATTAGGTTGAGGGAGCGCAAGAAAAGTGGTTTTCCTGTGCTACGTGTCACCAACTTAGGTTGATCGCACAGTTTAGAGAAATACCATTTCCCATTTATTTTCCATGCGATATACCACTTACTGCCTTTTAATCCCTCTCATGTGCTCAATGCATAACTTTAAGAACCATGATTTAATAAAGGGTCTATCTAATCTCAAAATTGAGCATTAACACTAATTGACAGTAATTAACAATAAAACACATAAATGGAAATAATACTCGAATAGGGTCTAGAATGCCAATCCGCAGATTCGAGAGAATTTCACACCAGGAATAATACACCACGCCACACTTAATCAATTTATTCAATAAAATAGAAATTAGAGAGTCTTGGCCCTCTCGGCTTAGTTACAAAAATTTTTCTGACCTATGTTTCTCTCGCAAACCCTATCTCTCACTCAATTTCTTGCTTACTCACTCTCCTATTCCATTCCAAACTATCCTTACATTTTTTCTTTTTCTTTATGGATCGAATCTTATCTTAACAACATTGACAACTCAATCTCTATTTTTATCAGCTCAACTATTAAATCCCTATTCTCAAGCTCTGATATAAACCTATTCTAACTACTTATCTCCTATTCTAAAAATAATACCATGGTTTAATTATTACAATAATTGAAGTAAAGATGAATTCGAGAGATCCAACTCTTTCTATTAAAAACTGATTTTGACCACTCAAGTCAATAAATTCATCTCTTGTTAGCCACAACATGTGAACATACAATCACGTTGTTGGCTATGTCCAGATGCTCTTGCATCACTTTCCTTGAGGGGAGAAGCAGTAGATCTAAAAGGGAAGGCCCATGGAGGCCTCAATGTTGCTCACTACATTGTTGTCTACTACACACCAAATATTGAGAAGGTCAGATCACAGGTCTCGATCAAAGGAATCACAAGCCTCCCTATCAAGATAATTTTATTTACTATTATTAGGATAACATGATTTGTTTCATTACATCAGGCCTCTCGAGTATACATGTTTCTAGTAGTGGAATGCCTAAAACTAGTAGTATATGACTGGTGCACAACGCTCTTAACCAATATGAAAAAATAGTTAACATTAGTAAGATAGGGAAAGATGAATAATTTTGGCTATGGCACCATCCTTTGCTCATTTGTCTTTGAGTGGATTCTAGCACTTTGACCTAGAGTAGCTACTACCATCATTTGTCCTAGAGATCCCAAGATGGCCAGATGGGTAGATTCTTATCAAGTGACTTGGTAGAGGCAAAGTCACTCAAGTGGCCTTTAACAACGAGTTCTTCTACTAGTGGGAGAAACAAGTCGTGGCCATAGTGAATTACCATTATTCAGGATTAGACTTCCGATTGGACCCGGAGCTAGTTATTCCAAAACGATCTACATGGGTCAACATTGTTAAGTTTTTATTTTTTAACATATTTGATTTTTTGGATTTTTGGATACAATATCAAGAAATTCAAAATATTTTTTCCATGAAACAAAAATATTACAAGATTAAACTAATCATGATACAAATATTGGACCAGTGATACTTGAGGGTCTACCGAGGCATAGGTGTTGCGACAGAGACGTGGAGAGATAAAAAACAGATTTTGAGGGAGTGCTCCATACAGTTCATAGGAACTTGGCGAGTTTGACTCGCTAGGTTCCAATAGAAGAAATAGAGGATCTCCCATGAGAGTGGTTGGAGTACCATGAGAGTGGGTGTAACTCTTCTAACAAGTGGCGAATTCCATCGTCTTCTATCGAGATGCTCATCTAGGGCAAAGCATGTAGACTAATTTTAGATGACTGATCTTTTTGATATATGGACATTATTAGGCTTACACCCTAATTTTGTAGGACATTTTTCCACATTTTGTAACATTTTGACATACTATATCTATCTATATATAGAGATTTCGTGGTGATTTGATCATATATACAAATGATTTTTGATATTTTGATTTAATGTGATGAATGATTAATATGCCGATCCAATGCTTGGTTAGCTATAGAATCAACAAATTCATTATATGATCATGGAATTTTAATGAAATTAGTAAAAGTGAATGATATTTTCAGTAATCTCACTCTCAGAAATTGGCAATGTAATGAAGGATATCTCACACGATAAACACTCTTTAATTGAGACACAAAAAGTTGTGAATTAAAATTAAACACTAATGATTCAATACCATAAGCTATTATTTTAGATAGTAAATTAATAACGACACTGTATTCAACCATATTATTAGAAGTTGGACCGAAACATATGCCTCTTATGACCAACAACTGACCAGATGGATAATGTATTACCCAAGCGACGGAAGCTAAATTCCGAGTATGTCTACTAGCGCCATCTGTGAATCCTAAATACATTGAATCATCCATCGAATCCTACCAAATTAGATCGAAAATATCATCATCACCACGACACCTATAGACATAAACTAAAACTATGTACACTATTTACAAAACAAATCAAATGCTAGGCAAGAGCCTAGGCATAATACTTCTTGAGATAGAGCCCATTTCTGGGCTCTGACAACACATTTCCCTCAAAATCAACCAATTCATAAGTACCCTTCTTCAAGACCCTTTTAATGATGAAAGGACCATACCACATAGGTTTGAATTTTCCTACCCCCAAGGTGTCTTTATCTTGGTCATAGATCAAGACAAGGTCACCTTCAGAAAAAACCCTAGGTTGTACAAACTTGTCATACTGAGCTTTAACTCTTTTCTTATGGGCCTCATTCATTGTGGTTGCATCTCAATGTTGCTCATAAAGATGTTCCAAATGAATAAGGCACTCTTCAAGACTTGAGGTTTCTGGAAGAAGCTGGACTACTAACTTAAGAGATGGAATCTCACATTCTATAGGAAATATTGATTCCAAACCATAAACCAACTGAAAAGGAGTGAAACCTATAACAGTCTTAGCAAATATTCAGTATGACCATAGCGTAGGATATAACATGATGTGTCAGTTGGACTTAGCTTGATTGATTGTCCTTTGCAGGATAGTCTTAAGGGATTTATTGATGACTTCAACCTATCCATTAGCTTTAGGATAATGTTGTGGGGAAAAGTATCCAACACGGAATGACCCTATCCCACTCTAAGGGTGATAGTTCCTTAGCAACAGCTGAAGCAAAGCTATCTAAAGTTACTTCTTTATGACATGCAAGAGATGAAAGGAAGAGATCCACTTACCGATGTCTTGCGCAAATGGTCGATCCAATCTCCTCTATTTGCCGCTTGCTCCCAGCTCCAAGTCTTCTCACGGGCCCAGCTACACGAGATCCTGCGAACAAGACAAGAAAAGGAAACTACAAGAAGCATGCATTCATAATTGATTCAAGGATTAGCATAAATCAAATACGCAAGTAAGACAATACACCATTGAAACACATGCGAATAGAAGAACCTCAAATGCTTTATTAATATAAGGAAGTAAGGTTCAGGCGGTGATACAACCGTGAGAGGTCCAATCCAGCATCACCTTCCCGACGAAAAGAAATCTCCTCTTCACCTCCCTCAAGCAATCACCCAATACTCACAACTGTAAACCAACAACAATTCTTTGCACAAAATTCCCGCCTCCAGATCCCATGGGATGAGATCCTTATATAGAGTTTTGGAGTGAAGATAAGTCAGCTTGATGTGTGACTTGTTGTCCTCTTCAACTCCAGTTGTTCTTCAGTCCTTGAGTCCACTCGGAGTTTCTACCTTCCACTTGGAGTTTTAGAACCTCTTTACTCATCATTAGGCGAATCTTCTGATCCAAGTGTCATTTTGGAAGCTTCCTGGGCACTGGCACATTGAGAAAAGATTCCTCCACATGTCAAAGTACGCCCAGCGCAGGTAGCCTTTGTTGCACTTGCTATGCAGCGCAGGTACACCATAGAGCTTTTGACATTCAGCGTAGATGCTTAGTGGAGCAGCTGCTTTGATCCAAAATTGACCTGTTTTTGAGTGTTTTTCAGTGGAGAACTGATCTGTAGTGCTGTGGTTTGCTGACCTTGTTCCTCTAGGGGTAGGAACAACATGTTTAGGGAATTTGGATCCCTCAGATTATTGACATTTCATGCTCCATGCTGTAAGGCACAAAAATGTCTATAACAGTTGCCCCCTAAAGTATGAGGTCGTTTATCGGGTGAAATGCTTTATTAGGAGGATCCGAAGTTCATTCAATCGTCGGGAGGTGACCTGTAACAAAATACAATACAATACATTATCTTTTCATACTTTCTTTTCATGATCTAGCTGATGCGGGCATTTCCCATGCTCAGCTTTATAAATACATTTGCTGTACATAAACAAACGATCGTCTGATAATAGACTGATAATTCTCTGCTTTTAATTATCATCCTTTTAGTAGGATGATCATCTGCTGCACATGTCTATGTTTTTATCTCCTGAATATATATCGCAGCCCGGATGGATGAAACTAGATCTGGGGTCTTCAAACTTGTCCGATCTTCACTCTAGTACAAGTCGATCCATGTGAGAATTTCTTGAAGTCGAACATGGAAAGACATCGCTTGATTACCAGTCAATAATGTAAACTGTTAACAAGCGCGAGCGGAATCACCGATAATGATGATGACCCTCAAGGTACTGCAGCACAATTCACGTGGCGTGAATATAGGATCTGACGTCAAACACCACGCAAAGTCTCCCGGTCGAAGGTCATTAATGTATACCTATCGCCGGAAGTGAGAAACTTGCCATTGAGGCATGCAAGCTTCAAAGTACTGAGGGGGTGTTCCTAGATCAACTTCTTGGATAGTGAGCTGATGTCGACAAGAAGTGATCCGTCAAAGGAGGGCCTTAATGAATCCCACATCAGTGACACGGAACGGAGCTAGTGATGATGGTGAAAACGATCTGTGAAATATGATTCAGGGTGGCGGTCATGGAAGGACGAAAGATGATGTATGGTAGTGGATGGGACCCGGTTGACACTTTCTGAATGACATCTCTTGAACATATAACGACACTGATGTGATGGATCGGTAGCATTACCCCATGTATGGATGGTATGGCGAGACCATGGTGAATGGACCGGTGAATGATAATAACCCAACCCGATATTTACGGAGGCAAAAGTGTCATGTTCAAGAGCGACTTGCTACCATTAAGCTTTGAGGTTCTTCCCAATTTTTCCCCAGTCATTTCTGACCAGTACCTCTTTATTTTTGTCAAGCTTGAGGAGGATAACATATGCTTGTTCTATAACCTGCCCTTCGGGCAAGCCCATCGCTATGTTTTAACGAGCTTAACGATAGGGAAACTCGTTCTCGTCTAAAGACAAGTTTGTCGCTATCTAATATTTTTAACGAGCCCAGCGACAAAGACAACTCGGTCCTTTTCATCTTTAGAGAGTCTGAAAAGGGTACATAAAGTGGACTCCAGGGGTCCTTTTTCGTCATCTAATCCCTTAAGTCCGAAAAAGTATAAAACAATACAGAAGGGATGAATGTTCGATATCTTTATCGAGCCGAACTAGACAAGCACTTGATCTTTTTGTGCAATAATCCCTCAGGTCCAAAAAGATTAAAATCTAGAGGAGGGATAGCTCTTCCAGTCCTTTTAACGAGCTGGAAGGCCAAAACTCGACAAACTTTTCATATTTTACGAGTCAGTGAATAGAGCTCAAAGAAGACTCGTATTTTGAGGAACGAGTGATAAACAGGGATAGCAACAGATTCCAGGTACAAGTTGGAATTTTCCAATCACGGCAGTGTCACAAGGATGGCTAGGTGAAATCACTCTTCGCAGCTGTTCCTCAAAATAGGTAAACAATCAAGTGGATGTGAATGATCGGCCAAATGAAAAGTGGAGGTGACGGTGCACAAACACGACCAAGGCTTTTATGGCTGATGAATTTACGGTCTCAAATGGTTATTTACCGGTTCATTTTTTCTAGATGAGCTTGAACTCTGGGGGGGAAGCCTGCTCACATGCTTATGTTTATTTTTTAACGAGCATGAAGTCCGCGTTAAAACTGCTCGGATCTTGCGTTTATTTTTTAACGAGCATGAACTTTGCCAAAACTGCTCGTTTTTACCAGTCATAAAGTAGGAAGGTCTCCTGGTAGATTGCTCGCTATTTTTTAAGGAGCTTCATCTCGCTATGCTTTGCTCCACATACTCTCTTTATGCAAGCTGGGTATCGACTTATCCTACGGGTTAGAGGGGTTAGTCCTACCTAAAACTAAAAAGTCGCCCGTGCTTGCATTCCAAGAGGTTTGCATGCCCCCAGGTGTAAGTCTAATTTCAAGGTCGCCCCTACTCATCCGTCAAAAACCCTTGTTTTCAACGGGTGAGGCTTACCTCTTTCTGGTTACCCAAAGAATGGTTTTGTTTGCTGCCGCAAATGAAACTCTTTCTTCGGCGATGTCTATCATTAGGTTACACAAAGATGGTTACAATTTGTTGCAGCAATAGAATCTCTTTCTTTGGAGGCTGCCCCTACTTATCCTTTAAATCATTTGTTTTAATGGGTGAGGCTTGCCTTTTATCCAAAGATGGTTACTACTTGCTGCCGCAAACGGATCCCCTTCTTTGGCAGAGCCTACTTTTTTAGACAAAGGTGAATGACCTTTGTCAAACAAGTAACCTTGACAAAAGAATCCTTTTCCAGAACAACCCCATTCCTAACTGCCCCTTCTTCTGCATGAGAGCTCTTGCCGACTCTTCTGCTTTACGAAGATGAAGGAGGGGACGGGGTACGGACTAGTCATATTCTCCCGCGGAAATTCTACTTTACACCCAAGGTTTTCTCTGACCCCAGCAGACCAGGATGCATGCCCCCTGGGTTCCGGCCCTACTTTCCCGAATCACTCGCACTCATCAGGAAGAAGAACCGGAGGTAGAGACCTTTCTTGATCGAAAAGACCATTCAGGATAGGTATGTGACTATTTGCGATGCGTGATCCCGGAAATGAAAGTTGGTCTACGAGCTTGACCATTCTTCCTTCGTATGGAAAACACATTATTCGAAAGAGTGAGGAGACTATTGCTTCCATGCAATATATGTAGTCTCGTCCAAGGAGTAGGTTATAATCCAAGGGTCCTTGGACGACCATCAAATTCATCTTGATAGCCTTCCCTTTCAATGTAATAGGCACATTAGGTAGAATCCCTAATGGTCGACTGGTTCCTTTGTCAAAACCCGAGAGATTCCTTATCTCAGGCAAAAGCGCTGGGCAACCCAGTGCTTTCCAAGCAATAGAGGACAGGATACTCACAGATGCCCCTTCATCAATGATAGTCCCAGCCATCACCATTTTGTATATTTGGACTATAATTCTAAATGGTATACTGGCTGGTAACCGGGGTCTGCCTAGTTGGTTCCAATCAAAGGACACAACCAGGTTGCTTGGTGGTGGGACCGAATACACGACCGGGTATGATCCTGACGATGCTCCTTCCTGCTATAAAGGAGTGGGCACATTGCCCTGATGTTCATCAGAATCGGTGTTGATGAAAAGAATCTAGACGGTGTCATCCTTACTCTCTTCGGTAGGGGTGTCAGCTGAAGATGAATCCTCAGTGACTGTGGTATTTGAAGATGAAACTTCTGAAGGGAGAACCGGGTCAACTGCCGTTTCGACCTTTGGACTTTTTTCCGGTCCGGATTCAGTAGGTTCATTTTCAGTGACTGACACTTCAGCTGGCCCTATGAGCGGGGCAACCGTATTTTCGACCAACGAAGGACTTGGCGCGAGTTTTTGGTATCCAGGAGGAAGTAGCAACGGTGCAACCGGTTGATCTTCCAAAACTCTCTTTGCTTCGTCTAAAAAGGGACAACGGCGGAGGGTGTGATTGCCTTCACACAGTTCGCAGGGGAATCTCATTCCCCTTCGTTGTCTAGAACCTTCACTTTCGTTGGTCGACGGTAAGCATTCCACCTGGTTGTCAGAGGTTGACGCTTCCGAACTGTGCAAACGAGGGGACCAGTCCCTTAGTATCCGGGGAATACCGGGACAATCACGGTGGAGGTGGTCCCCTCTACATATGACACATGGCGATTTGGGCCCGGTCCGTGCTGTGTGTGGATTTTTGTTAGATGCCTTTTGCTTGCCCCCAGGCGCCTTTGGCTCCTTCTGCTTCTTTTCTTTCTTCTTCTTTTCCTTCTTCTTTTCTATGGGAGCTCCGCTTTCGGCGGCTTGACCTTTCGAAGAAGAAGGATCGGAGGAAGGCTTATAAGAAGTGGAAGGCTGGAGGGTAGCTCTAGACTGGTCTAACTATTGACTCGACTGTTCAGGAACCGTGGTGTTCTGAACTACAGTGGTTGAGAATAGCCAAACTGGCAGGCCAATTGTCAGTCCTGGAAGCGACAACGTGGCCATGTGGGGCGCACCAACTTCTCCCCAAGAGGAGAAAGGGCTAGGGTTCCCATCATGTGGAATCCCTTGGTTGGCGTGTTCCATGTTCCCAACCTCAAGATCAACGCAGGAATAAGGGGTGTTTATGTTCCGTTTAGAATGAATTTTATATGACGACGCTTTAGACACAACTTGCTTTTTCAATTTTTAAGAGTCGAGAAAAAGCTAAAGATGACTCTAGTCTCCTTCGATGTATTAACGAGCCCGAAGTGACAAATTCTCAGATGGACTTTTTCAGTTATAGAGTTTGAAAAAGGCCAAAAGAAACTACTCTGGAGTTCTAGGCAGAGGGTGTGCCAAACCTTTCGCAAAACCACAGAATACGTTTTACGGTACGAGTGGTCGATCTTCGTGAATGCTGTGTTCACTGCATCGCGATCAGTAGGGCGGCCGACACGACTTCCTATGGATAAAGGCTTTGTTCCTATAGGGGTCCCCCAATATACGCGACGGTACGTGGGGGCACAAGTCCGTATTAGTGCTATCGTCCCTCAGGAGGAATCACCCACCTTCGTAGAGATCGACGGTCACTATGTTTAACGACGCCGGAACACGTCTCTACCTAGACCTCTACTGTGTTTCGTTATGTTTCAAAGCGTTGTTAGATAAATTCAATTCTTTTTAGGTTGATCTTGCTTAGCAGTTTGCCTTTATGGATCACCACGTGATGTATGATACAACTCCTAAATGCAGTCTAAGAATGATAAGCAAGCTTTTTTCAATTCTTTCAACTTATGAAAATCTTAACTACTGAGGGAAAAGAAAGACATCATCTTTTCAAACAGATCATAGAGCACACATTGATGCACTTTTCCTAAATCGACATGCAAACTGTCAAAATGCACATGCACAATGCAAGTATTTCTTTTCTTCTTCCTTAATGTTGATGTATTACAAAAAGAAAGCTGTTGTATAATTTCGAATTCAATTTCAAGTGAAAGAAAACAAGTTTTTGTCCAATAATCAAAAGAACACCTTAAGATTCACTCATTTCGACACAAGAAATAGTGAAATTCGAACCATATAACGAAAGCAAATGCTCAAGCAGCTATGAACAGCAATAAACTAGCTCTTAGAATCACAACGACACTTTATCACAGGTCTAGATTCAAGAGGCCACAGCAAGACTCGTTCACTTTCACTACGGGAAACTGCGAATGAAAGCAAGAAATACAATAAGAACAATCACGGTTTCTTCATACAACTGAGGCGGAATGAAGGCAAAGAAAGGTAGTTTCAGCTAGGTATACAGGTTGACAACAGGCTGCAAAAACAATATTGAAAACTGGGCAACAGACAGTAGGGAACCCCAGTTGCACAAGGAAAAACTGGATCAGCGCAGGTACTGCACTGTCAATCTGACATGCAGCGCAGGTAGCCCCTTCGGGACCTGTGTTGCAGCGCAGGTAGCCTTTGCTGCAGCTGCACTGAAGAGACAACTCTCGTCTCTCTCAGATTCCGGGTCACAGTTTGCTCAAAAATCAATGGTTTTTGGCCAAATCAGAGGCTATCAGCCAAGTATACACTAGAGGATGATTAAGGAAGATGAACACTATCACAAAGAGCTAAAAAGAGTCCTTGTGGATCAGCTCTTCAAATCATAAACATGCCCAACACTGAGCTAGAGTAGTTGCCCTCTACTTTGCATTCGAAGGATTCGAATGCAGTTCGATTCGGTACTCCCTTTGTTTAGGACATGAATAGCAAGAAACACAAGCTACCAACAAGACACGGTCCCCAGTGGAGTCGCCAGTCTGTTGTGGGGAAAAGTATCCAACACGGAATGACCCTATCCCACTCTAAGGGTGATAGTTCCTTAGCAACAGCTGAAGCAAAGCTATCTAAAGTTACTTCTTTATGACATGCAAGAGATGAAAGGAAGAGATCCACTTACCGATGTCTTGCGCAAATGGTCGATCCAATCTCCTCTATTTGCCGCTTGCTCCCAGCTCCAAGTCTTCTCACGGGTCCAGCTACACGAGATCCTGCGAACAAGACAAGAAAAGGAAACTACAAGAAGCATGCATTCATAATTGATTCAAGGATTAGCATAAATCAAATACGCAAGTAAGACAATACACCATTGAAACACATGCGAATAGAAGAACCTCAAATGCTTTATTAATATAAGGAAGTAAGGTTCAGGCAGTGATACAACTGTGAGAGGTCCAATCCAGCATCACCTTCCCGACGGAAAGAAATCTCCTCTTCACCTCCCTCAAGCAATCACCCAATACTCACAACTGTAAACCAACAGCAATTCTTTGCACAAAATTCCCTCCTCCAGATCCCATGGGATGAGATCCTTATATAGAGTTTTGGAGTGAAGATAAGTCAGCTTGATGTGTGACTTGTTGTCCTCTTCAACTCCAGTTGTTCTTCAGTCCTTGAGTCCACTCGGAGTTTCTACCTTCCACTTGGAGTTTTAGAACCTCTTTACTCATCATTAGGCGAATCTTCTGATCCAAGTGTCATTTTGGAAGCTTCCTGGGCACTGGCACATTGAGAAAAGATTCCTCCACATGTCAAAGTACGCCCAGCGCAGGTAGCCTTTGTTGCACTTGCTATGCAGCGCAGGTACACCATAGAGCTTTTGACATTCAGCGTAGATGCTTAGTGGAGCAGCTGCTTTGATCCAAAATTGACCTGTTTTTGAGTGTTTTTCAGTGGAGAACTGATCTGTAGTGCTGTGGTTTGCTGACCTTGTTCCTCTAGGGGTAGGAACAACATGTTTAGGGACTTTGGATCCCTCAGATTATTGACATTTCATGCTCCATGCTGTAAGGCACAAAAATGTCTATAACAGATAATAAGGAGATGAATGCTCCTTTCGAAATCCAAACTTCAAGGAAAACTCAGACATCATTCTATTTTGAAAGTGACTGCGATGATTAGTGACAATGTATTTAGGAATACCGAAGTATTAAATGATTTGATTGAATAGAAAAAGTGTTTTTTTCTCATCATTGTTATTAATAGTAGGCATAGCTTTGACCCACTTGGTGAAGTAGTCTACTTTTGGTGAAGTCAAAACTGGTGAGATAGCTATCGATCATGGTGTACCAAGCACAGTGTGCTTTCTTGAGACCATACAACACTCGCTTGAGTCTACACACATGAGACTCTTGATCAAAAGTCTCAAAGCCTTTTGTTTTCTCTATGTACAACTCCTTGTCAATAACTCCATTGAGGAATGATGCTTTTACATCTATTTGGTGGATCTTCCACCCCATATATGCAACTAAAGCAAGAATTAATCTAATGGATGAGTACCTTGATAAGGAGAAAAGGTATCCTAATAGTCAATCCCCTCAACTTGAGTACCCCTTGGCGATATATATGACCTTATACTTCTCTACTCTTC
This sequence comes from Pinus tabuliformis, assembly GCA_031772625.1. Taxonomy (NCBI): domain Eukaryota; kingdom Viridiplantae; phylum Streptophyta; class Pinopsida; order Pinales; family Pinaceae; genus Pinus; species Pinus tabuliformis. The sequence continues at coordinate 542,224,742 of CM062804.1, read as the reverse complement.
CATCTACTTCCTGCTTCACCATGAAGATCCATCTCAAACCCACAACCAATTTTTCTGCTTACCTTGGGACCACTTCCCAAACATTGTTCCTTACAATGGATTCATATTCCTCCACCATTACATCAACCCATACAGGTTTATCTACTTCTTCCTCGAACGAGGATGGTTCATTCTCTACAAGATCAGTCACTGGAGGCATGTAGCTAATGTACCAATTAGGTGACCTTCTCTACTTGCATTGATTTGAAGGAGCACCCACATTCTTCCTCACATCCTGCACAAGTCTCTCAGCTTCCTTGGTTCATTTCCTTCCTTCTCTGGATGGTTCTGCTTGAGTGGTTGTCTCCACTCTCTGCTGCTCAATTTTTGTCTTCTCCACAGCTTCTTGAGGTTCCTTCTTTGGAGCTAACATCTCCTCTTCTAGTGGGATCTAAAGCTCCCTCTCAAGAGAGAACCGTATGGATTTCTCCTCATTAAATTTTACATCCCTTCACATAACTATCATTCTGAGGGATGGAAAGTACAAATTATATTTGTGAGGAGTTTCTGTGTAACTCAAAAATACCCCCAGTTCTATTGTCAGTTCTAGCTTCTCCTTCATTCTTTGGAGACATTGCAGTAAACAGAGGCTCCAAAAATCTTGAAGTATGACACATCTAGCTTCCTCCCCAAGAAAGCCTCCTCTGGTGTAATCATGCCAAAAATCTAATGAGGACTTCAGTTTTGCAAATAGATTGTTGTATTGCATGCCTCAACCCATAAATGCAGAGGTAGGCCTTGGTCATGCAACATTGCCCTCACTACTCCCAAAATTCTATGGTTCTTTCTCTCAACCACCCCATTTTTTTGTCGGATGTGGGGTGCTATCAACTCTCATTGAATTCCTTCTTTTACACAAAACATTCTAAATTATTTCGACACATACTCACCTCCATTATCACTCCTGAGAGTTGTCACATTCTTTCTCCACCAATGCCTTGAATTCTATGAACTTGGAGAATGTCCCATCATTCTTCTGCATGAATAAGATCTATCACTTTTGTGAGAATTCATCAATAAAAATGACAAAATATTTGTGTCTAGCAGTGGACCTTGTCAAGAAAGGTCCACATATATCAGAGTGGGTCTTTTCAAGGACTGCATGCGCTTTTTTGTCCCGATCATGAAATATGTATTTTGTGTACTTCAAAAAATTACATCCTTTTCTTAAATCTTGTTGCTCCAATGCTCCTTTAGGGAGGCTTGTGGTTATCTACTGCATAATATTTAGGGAACCACGATGCAAATGCCCAAGTCTTATGTGTCAAAGTTCACTGACATTGTGGCTATGCACCTTCTCTGACTTTGTTCTTAATGCAACACAGTCTTCCACATCTAGCTTATATAGGTTTTTCACATGAACCCCAATCTGCTTCACTTGTCCCATGGCTATGTGTCTCAGGAATACCTTTCCTTTTTTGAAGATCATATCATAACCACAATCTTCCAAAAATACAACAAAGACGATATTTTTCTTTAGTCCTAGAATGAACATGACATTCTTGAGCCTGAGGGGGGATTCTGACTCCCTCTGAAAGGTGATTATAAAAATCCGGTCGCACTATACCTTCCATTGTCCCCCATCTCGATGTGCATCTGCAAATATTTTCCTTCCAGGTCGCTTAAAAAGTATCTACACCATGTTATGTGGAACAATATTGCACTTGATTCCAAGTACCACACACTCCCTATCACTATGTTGGCCATGCATGTGATGAGGGAAAATTCAAGCTTGGACTGTGAAGAAAATGCTTCACCTACTTCTCCTTCTGAGTTCTTCTTTCTTGCATTTGTGTGTGTGGAAACTTCATGGCATAATTCCCGAATTCATGACAATTGAAGAATTTAATTTTGGACAAATATTTCTTCTTTCCCCCTTGACTGGATTCTAGTTTGGATTAAGATTTCTTCCCTTTTCCCTTCTTTTCCTTTCCAACCAATGAAAATTTTTCTTCATCCTCACACTTGGATGAAGTCCCATCTCTAGTATTCCGCCTTATTTCCTCCTGTACCAAATAAGAGCATAAGTGCTCCCAATTCGATAGTTTCTTCCTCTCATTCACTGAATCTTGATAACTATGCCACCTCTTAGGAAGGCCCAGAAGGGATAGGATTACAAAGTCTTCTTCAGGAACATTAATACCGACCCCACCAAGTTCATCATGAAATTATGTGAATTTACTCAGATACTACATAATAGTGTCATTCTTCTACAACTTGATACTTCGAAGTTTATCCTTGAGCACTAGCTTCATGTGGTCATTATTATTCTTGAACAATTATGTTAATGCTTTCCACATTACAAATACAATTTCTTTTATGTGGATATTTGATACAATGTGATCCTGTACTCCCTCCAAGATTATTATCCTCATCTTGGCTACATATTTCTTCCACTGAGCAAGGTTATGGGCATCAGAATCCGATGGTTTTGTAACATCTTTCTTGATGTATTCTAGCAATCCATTTTCATCCAATGCTGCCTCCAAGTGATCCTTCCATGCAACAAAATTAGAGGTACCTTCCAAGGCATATTCTAGCATTAGTCCATTGAAATCCATCTTTTTAGCTCTGAAGAGATTCTACAACATTGAACTCCAAATTCGAACCTCCTGAGAAACAACTTTGAAATTTATACTTTAATGTGAAATTAGCTTTGATACCATGTAGAAATTATGGTGTATATTTTCAACTGCTTATGAAGTTTTAATCAAAATCACAGGACACAATCCTACTATATTTCTCTTGGGACATTAATTCAAAATTTATAACAAAAATCTTAGACATGCAATAAGAAATCACACACATGCAAATAGTATTTTTCTTGGGGAAAGAATAATAGTAGAAAGCCCAATGCTTTTTTGCATTAATCGGATGAATATATATGTATTACAATTTCTTTCCTTAACTAAGTACAACCTGCAAGTGCATAACCTATCTCCCTTCTCACTAAGAAGCTCTGACTTAGACTTAGACAATTTTTGCCTCTACTTGAGCCCCTATTTCCTCGCATAATTCCTTGAGAAATTATGCCCTTATTATTTAGGAATTTCTCCAAAATGGATTTTGCAATTCCCAAGGTTGATCATTTGACTGCATGCAACACCTATGCACTCAAGGCTAGTCTACAGCTAATGTTACACTACCTTGGAATCTCCAACTCAATTGGGTGACTCGAATTATTTGTATGCACTAGCTATTTTGGGTTGATTGATTAGTTAACTTGATGATCCCTAAGTTTGACTAAAGTACCACTGCACAACTGACCTTCCACTAGTTCCTCCAATAGTTGGAACTAGTTTAACTGAAAACGACTTGAGATAACTGACTTTGATTGCTACAAATTAGCAGTCAAACATGATTAACTGAAGTCTAACTCCTCCAACTCGAATTTACTGAGTAAACTAGGTGACATAAGCCATGTCACACAAGTTAATTGCATCGAAGTTGTCTACTGATGTGGAAAATCGAATTTTCTCAATTTAATCAAGGAAAAATCAAATTGAGAATTTCTTGTTTCATTTTTCAACACTCCCGCCCCCCCTCACTTGGATACTTCATGCTCAATGGACTGACAAAAATTTATTATAGCTTATTTATCTAGCGAACCCTTTGTTCAAGTAGATCACTCAAGTTGGCCCAACCACTAACCCCCTCCCTTTAGGTACAATTTTTATAGTTCCATCTCATGCATTTTCCTCATTTAGATTTGAATTTATGGAATTCATCTCTTCTAATCTTGTAATTATTCACTTTCATACAAGTGATACCCCTAGTGACTTCTTGTTGAATCTCTCTAGTCTATCCTTCCCTCACCTTCCCTCTCTGATCCTAATTCCCCCCTCGCCTTTGATTATCGAGTCTAATCCCTCCCAATCTCTCCCTTGTTCTATTCCTTCTACTTTCCCTCTAGAGGTGTTGCATCCTCCTATCATTAATATTTCCAAATATAACCTTTGACAAAAATCCATAAGATTTCCTCCTTTGGGGTTTGATTTCTCAAGTGAGCTCCCTATGGTATTTAACATAGGATTTGGTTTGGGTCACATTGAGGATTTTAATTCAGAACCTTCCCTTAGAGGCTAAAAATCATTTATCACTCTTAACCAACAATAGGAAAATATTTATATCCATTTGGATAAACAAATATCAATTCTAGGGGTGCTTAGAATGAATATCTACCCATTTTGGGCCACTACATGAATATACTTTATCTGAACTACATGGGTCTAGCCAACATCACCAAACAATTGGTTATTAAGCATAAGGTGGATGTACAACCTCTTCGAATTATTTTTCTTTAGGAGGCACTGTTTGATAGTGGTAAATCCTCTCAATGATTGTTGCGTCTATCCCAACTTGGGATTTCCTAGCTATAGACGCATTTGGTAAAGTGAGAATACTTATCACTAGCTAGAAGAAATATACTCTTAAGCTCATGTTTGCATGGTTGATCAAATCAGGATTGGCAAGAAAGCTCTATGCCTAGGAACTTGACATTTCTTTACTCTGTCTAAATATGTATTGTCCATATGTAGATCGGAAGGAATTTTGGGATTATACACTTCAAAATCCCCTCTTTCAAGTTGGTAATATCATTATAGGAAGGGACCTAAATTTTATTTTTGGGTCATGTGAGATTTGGGGCCCTATTACACACCTATATCCTTTATTGTATTTTTTTTTGGAGTAATTGGGTGAGGTGGGTTTTCTTGAAATTCAACCTCCAAATATTTTACCTGCCTGGAGGAACAACATCACGGGGAAGGATGGGATTAAAAAAATATTAGATAGATTCCTTACATCCCAATAATTTCTTGAGACCAACCTTATGTTTCATCAATGGGCCTCGATTGGTGGATAATTAGAACATTTCCCCTTAACCTTGGAATTAGATTATTCCTTACCCAAGCCTCCGAGTCCCTTCAAGCTAAATCCTCATTGGTTGAAAGATCCAACTTTCCTCTTGTTGGAATTATGGGTGTTGTCCTTGATGACAACCTACTTGATAAATATGTCAACATTATGGTAGCAGGATGATTATACAGGCTGATGCATATGTGACAAGTGAGATGGACAAAGGAATGCCAAGTTTAGAGATAGAGATGATAAAGAAAAAGTGTGAAAAATTATACGCAGGTTTTGTGAAGTAAGATCACATACATATGCAGGTATGGTGAAGAAAAGTATCATACATATTCCACACCATGTTAATTGGAATAACATGTATCTTTACCATGGCATTATCCCATAGTAATGAGCGTGACAATGAATATTTGATCCGGTCAAATAATACCATCGAAATTACTAAGGGATTGGTCTAAGGTATTGGCTTAAGCATAATCTATATAAGGAGATGGAAATCAAAGTGTTATGTGTGCAAGTTTTGTGTTATCTATGAATGATTTGATCTGAAATAGGTGTGCACCAAGGAGCAAGGAAAAGACACAGATCTGAAAAATCTGAAGTATGGTATCATATGTACTTGTTTGATTTTCTTGTTGAAAATATCTAACAATGATAGATTTGTGGTGATAATGATACTCTGACATGAATATGTGACAGTAAGGGTTGCGAAGTATGCTTTGTGGTTGCAGCAAGGCATGATTCAATGATTACAGATCTGTATGGTGGTTTTCCTCTGAGAGGTCGTGTACATACGTGGATATTCTTCTGGGGAGTCACGTTTACATTTAGTGAAAGTTTAGAATATGTACGTAGTTGTCAAGCATGATAAGTGCATACATACACAAATTTTCTGTAACATGCATGTATATATGCTAGGGTTTTGTAGTATGAACCATTGATGAAGTTTGATTAGTTATGTTATGTTTTTTGTTGTCTATCGATGAAGTCTCACAATAATTTTTGTTTGAGAGTACTGGTTCGGTTGATTTGGTTATGGAATGGAAGGTTGATTAGTGATGTTATTGTTGTATGGTGATATGTATTTGGTTTAGTGATCTGTGATGGTTTCAGTATGTGATTCAGTTATTGATTCAGTGTGACAATGATTCAGATTCAGTTATCAATATTTTGAGATAAATACACAGGTTTTCTTTAGGGGAGGTATGTACGTATGCAGATATTATTCAGAACAATAGCATATACCTTCTGACATATGACTGATCAGGGTCTGTAGTGACAGGGTCCGATTCTTGTGATGAACAAAGTATGGTTGGTATACTAGTGAATAGTTATGCCCTGATATGATTTGTTATGAATTGGTTTGATCTAGTTTCATTGGTTGATTCAGATTTAGTGATTGCTTTGATGATTTAATTCGTTTTATAATTGGGTAGTTGATTTGAGAATTGTTGGAAGTGGATCTAGTTTGAAACATTCTGAAAAGTGATCCACAAAGAGATGAGGATAGAAGTCTTCAGAAAGGGGGTTGTAGGTCCTTTCCAGTAAGAGCTGGAAAACGAGAGAAGGTTGTAGGATTCTTCGGGTAGGATCCTACATGTTGTTTAAATTCTACACCAATACAATATTGTAAGAAGTTTCTTTTCAATAAAAGAAGAAGACAACGACAAAAGAAACGATGGTTTTCTCCCACATTGGGTTTACACCTAAAATCCTGGTGTTCATATGGTTTTTGTGTGTTGATTTTCTATCTTATTTTTATTGCTCATAATTACTAATTAATTCATTAATAATGAAGTAATGATGCACTGATTAATGCTAAACAGATGATGAAATTAATGATCAGATAAGTTCTCCAGACTTTAATAAGAGTCGCGTACATACACTAACTTTATTTTTAATAGTAGTGTATACAAATTAGAATAAGAAATTGGAAATTGAAGTGTGTAAAATATTGATTCACTTCCCCTCTCAGTATTTTTCCTAAAAATTGATATAAGAGCAGGTCCTTCAAAATAAGCTTGATTACTTGAAGGGAGATTCATCAAGATGAGAAATCAAGAGGGAGTATCATCTATCTGAATACCATTTCTTAATGGAACAAACTTGGTTTTCTGGAAAGTCAGAATGAGAGAATATCTACAGTCACCTAGAGCTGATGTTTGGGAAATTGTTGAAGGAGGCTATCAGTATCCATCCTCCATTCCCATAGATGAAGCAAGAAAGAAATGATATAAGACCAATGGAAAGGTTTTCAACGCTCTTTTGGGAAGATTGGTAGAATCATAATTTGTGAAGGTCATGTAGTTGAATACCGCAAAGGCTATATGGGACAAGATCATCCAAAGTTATGAAGGTGACACTAAGGCAAAAAGAGCCAAACTTCAAACATTTAGAATTCAATATGAAACTCTCAGAATTCATAGTGATGAAAGTAAGTTTCTTTCTTAGGATAGATGAGATCGTTTATTCAATGAGAAATATTGGTGATGAAGTAAAAATATTTGATGCTTGTTGAGAAAATCCTAAGATATATAACCCCAAAATTCGATTTGAAAGTCTTTTCTATTGAAAAAATGTAGGATTTGAAGAATATTACTATTAAACAACTTCATGGGATATTAACAACTTATGAAATGAGAAAAGGGGGTCCATGAGACATCAGAGAAGAAACATTCAAAGCTACTTATAAAGGAAAAGAAAAAGAGGACCTTAAGGATCAGGTTACGTATCATATGAAGAAGAGGCAAACTTCGTAAAGAAACTCCAAGTAGGAACTAGCATATTTAGAGGTAAGATTCCTTTCAAATGCTTTGCTTGTGGAAGAGTTGGTCACTATGCCACAAAATGTCCTTATAAAGAAAACCATGAGAAAGGGAAGAATTCTACAAAATTAAATGTTAGAGGAAGGTTTGAAAACAATAAATTTTTCTACACACATGAAGATAGTGATTGTCTTTCAAATGATGAAGATGTTGAATCTGATCAAGAATATCAATTACTTATGGCATTTGAAGAGAAATGTGTTGATGAATCTGATGATGTTTTTATGGATTCCCTAGAAGAAAAGGATAATCTCATTGAAGAAATAACTCATCTAAAAATCCATCTAGAAGAAGCTAAATTAGTTGAAGAAGTCTTGAAGAAACAAATTTTAGAAAAGGAGAAGCACAATGAAAGGCTAGAACTTGAAATAGTGGGTTTGGGAAAGGAACTTGAGAAAACAAAGGTTCTAAATCTTAGATTTGCTAAAGGATCTGAGACCTTAGAAGAAATCATCAAAGTACAATGCTCTCTAATAAAAACAGGTCTTGAATATAATGGAGAATCATCAAAGACTATAAAATCTTCTGAAATAGGTACATGAAGCTATCTCAATGCAGTAAAGGGAAGCAGTCATCAAAATTCCAACTCTCAGCACAAGAATGAGGAATCAAATGTCTCTCAAGTAAAACATCCTTACCATAATCAAAGGGAAAGCTACTCAAAAAGGTCATATCATTTTTCAATGTGCCGCTTATAAAATTATTATGACTAGGGAAGCAAGAAAACAAATGAATGAGATTTGGCAAAAGAAATAATCTTACAATGCTTTCTCACCTCTCCAAGATGAAACAACATGTTATTTTTGCAATAACTTTGGGCATAAAGAAACTAAATGCAGAAGCAGAATGAGACCATCCCCTAAGCATGAACAAAAGGCAATAACATCCAAGGTATGGAAAAAGAAAACCATAGAATCTGAAAATTGTGGTTTAGCTTTGTATGCAGGAGATCAAGAAAATATGTGGTACATTGACAGTGGATGTTCAAAGAATATGACAAGTGACAAAGACAATTTTATGTCCTTTAATGAAATAAAGAAAGAAAAGAATGTAACCTTTGGAAATAACTCACCTGCTTCTATCAAAGGGAAAGGAATTGTTTTGCTAAAGAAGAAGGTTAAGGCTGGAAATGTTTTGTTTGTTGATGGATTAAGACATAACTTGTTGAGTGTTAGTCAAATGTGTGACCAAGGGCATGAGGTTGTTTTAGATCAAAGAATTGTGTGATATGAAATCTTGATATAGGTAAGATCACAATAAAGAGAACAAGAACTCGAGGCAATGTCTATGTGTTGGAAGGCGGCCAAGAGCAATGCTACTTGAGAAAATCAGAAGAAAGTTGGCTTTGGCACAAAATATTGGGATATATAAGCTTCACTCAATTACACAAGTCAAGCATAATGGGAGTATTTTATTAGAAAATAACCTTTGCAAATCATGTCAATTCGGTAAGAAAACTAGAGTTCATTTTAATGCTAAAGAAGGTACTTCAAGTAAGCCACTTGAACTTTTTCATACTTATTTTTGTGGTCCTATGAGAAAGAAATATCCTTGAGGTGAACAATACTTCATATTATTCATTGATGATTTTACAAGAATGTGTTGGATTAGCTTATTGAAACATAAAGATGAATCATTTGATAAATTTAAAGTTTTCAAAGATCTAGTATAAAATGAGTTAGATTTGAAAATCAAATATCTTAGCTCTGATAAAGGAGGAGATTTTATATCATGTGAGTTTTTTGAATTTTGTGAACAAAATGGCATCAAAAGGAAATTTTCTATAGCTAAAACTCCTCAACAAAATGGAGTGGCAGAAAGAATGAACAAAACAATCCAACAAATGGCATGTGCCATGCTTGATGAGTCTGGAATGCCTCATACCTTCTGGGGGGAAGCAACACATACAACCGTGAATATCCTTAACAAAGCTCATATTTGAGTAAACAATGATAAAAGTACTTATGAGCTATGGTTTCGTAAGCCTCCAACTGTCAAGCATTTTAGAATTTTTGGAAGCAAATGTTACATAAAGAAAAATGATGATAAGCTTGGAAAGTTTGAATCTAGAGTTGATGAAGGAATCCTCCTTGGATACTCTTTTAGAAGAAAGGGATATAAATGCTACAATAAAAGGCTTCAAAATATTGTTGAATGCATTGATGTTGTGATTGATGAAGCATCCACAGGTACCAAAAAGGAAGCTATGGCAGATGTTGAACATGTTCCTACTACAAGTCAGAAGGATGCAAAAGAAGGTAATAGAGAAGCATCAAAATAAACAAACAAAGGTACAGATACATCAAAAAATACACCTTCAAGGTATGTTCATAAAAATCATCTGGAATCTCAAATTCTAGGTGAAAAGGAAGCAAGAGTACAAAATAGAAGAACTCTTGTTGGAACTTCTATTTACCTAGCCTTACTATCCACAATTGAACCTCAAAATGGGAATCAAGAAATCAAAGATGAATGTTGGGTCAAGGCAATGAATGAAGGACTTTATCAAATAAAAAAGAACCATACATGGGAATTAGTACCAAGACTTCATGATAAAAATGTTATTGGGACAAAATGGGTATTAAAAAACAAACTGAATGGAAATGGAGAAGTAATTACAAAAAAAGTAAGACTCATATGCAAAGGCTATGCTCAACAGGAAGGAAAAGAATTTGAAGAAACATTTACACCCATAGCCAAACTTGAAGCCATAAGAATGTTCCTTGCACTTTCAAGCTTTCATAACTTTAAATTATATCAAATGGATGTTAAATCTACATTTCTAAATGGGGACCTAGAAGAATAATTTTATATTGAACAACCTGAAGGGTTTGTTCTAGGTAACGATAAAAAACTTGTTTCCAAACTTAAGAAGGCATTGTATGGGTTGACACAAGCTCTGCGTGCATGGTATTATCGTCTTGATAGGTATCTTCAACAACAAGGCTTTGAAAAGGTGTCTATAGATAACAATCTATATATCAAAATGGATAAAGATAAACTTTTGATAGTTATTGTTTATGTAGATGATATCATATGTGGAAGCAATGAAGAATCTATGAGTCAAGGATTTTCTTCAATTCTGCAGAAATAATTCGAAATGTATTTACTTGGTGAAGTAACATACTTTCTTGGTCTTCAAGTTCAACAAACAAAGAATGGTATCTTTCTCTCACAAGGCAAGTACCTGAAGAATATTTTGAAGAACTATGGAATGGAAGACTGCAGCCTATATGTACACCAATGGTAACATGATGCAATCTTAGTTCACATGATGATTCTACTTCAATTAATCGACCAAAATATATATCTATGATCAGAAGCTTGCTCTACCTTACAAGCGTGAGACCAAATATTATGCATTCAATTGGGATTGTTGGATGATTTCAAGAAAATCCTAAATAAACTCATCTTTGTGCAGTTAAGAGAATATTAAAGTATTCACAAGGAACTCAAGATTTTGGTCTGTGGTATCCCAAAGATGCATATTTTTCACTTCATGCTTACACAGATGCAGGTTGGGAAGGTAATATTGATGATCGAAAGAGTACTAGTGGAAGAGCATTTTTTTGGGACCTCGCTTAGTATCATGGTTCAACAAAAAACAAAGCTCCATCACTTTATCTACTGTTGAAGCATAATATGTTGTTGTTGCATTTTGTTGTACTCAACTTCTATGGATGATGCAAACATTTCAAGATGTTCAAATCACTTGTTCTCAACAAGGAAAATTTTAAGAACCCCCCCAAATTTATATCTATAATAAATGGGTGAATCTCCATGGTATATAGGAAAAATGGAAGGCAATTTTATCAAAAATACAATATGTATATATAATTTTTTGGCGAATCTCTCACCAGACATGGTGAATATTTTACTCAATTATAAAATCTTGTAAGATCTTGGCAAGTCTTTCACTAAATAATGAAACTTTGTAAAGTCCTAGTGAATCTTAGCATTGCGAACTCTTAGAGAAATTTTTGAAAAAGTATAAAACCATATATGAAAAGAGCCACATGGTAGCAATATCACTGTTTTTTTTCACATTTCCATGACATGGAACTTGTTTATAGAGTTATAAAAAAGCCAACCAAGTCCCTTATAATATGCAGGTAAGCTTATAACAGAGTCTGATACCTCTACTATGCTTGTCTTCATTCAAGTATCATAGCTGCTATACTTAACACTGTGAATCACAACTCTCTCAGAACTCAACTCTATAGTGTAATTAAAACCTTTGGAAATTGAATCTGACAACTCTATAAAAAGGATTATTGAAATAGAAGCTTTTGTGAATGAGCCCACTAACTATCACTGCTAAACAATCAATCTAGACTATGAAGTCTTCTATCTTGATCACAATCATGCTCACGATTAAGGGAGTGCAACCACCTGGCCGGACATAATGGCCATCATAGCTTCCAATAATCAACAACCACCTTGCAAGGAAATCCTAGCTCATGTCTCATGAATTTTATTCATCAATCTTAACTGATATAAATCTTATAAAGATAATATTAGAACCCTCTCCATATTCACTGTTAATACAAGGGTAAAGGAAATTTTCTAGCTCAAGGCACTAGCCAATACCAACTTTGGTATTTGTGACCCCTTTGTGGGGATGCACCTACCCTGCCCCGTTGGGTTTCTACCTTGTAACATAGTTCAAGGATTACAAGAATTTCCAATCTTCATACTCCATTAGACACACTTTATATGCTATACATAATGAATGGAAAAGAAGTATTATAGAACACACAATTTCACAGAAGGAAGAAAAATCTTAGCCAGTTCAATATCAAAATCTTAACCACTGATTAATAAAGAATAACAAGTAGTGTAATGAATTGTTTCGAGTTATTTATTTACAAGCTGTAAAGAATGTAGTGGAATGGAAAATATTACTTAGGCAACCCTTCAATATTTTCTACTAATATGTCTGTGCATGTACATATGAAATTAAGAGCATTGTTGAATACAAAGTTTCTTTTTCTCTTGCCTCCATTTTGACAAATCAATGTGAAATCAATGTCACTTTGAATCTCCTTTCCTGTGTGGATGTTATGAAAAATAAATGTGAAATCAAAGTCACTTTGAATTTCCTTTCCTGCAAGGGATCACATCCACAGTTGATTAGTAAAAGATAATCTACTATATATTATGTTCAAGAAACTAATTGCAATCTATAGTGGAAACGAGACCTTAATTCTTATTCTGAATTTGAATATCCCAGGACAACAGAAGAGATAAAAATGCATATGGCCTAAGTAGCTAGAAAAAAATCACTCCATCATTACAAGACCACCTAGATTTTAGCGCTTAATCTAAATAATGGCACTAGTTGCAGTGCTTATTTGCATTAACACCATGGAAAAGCAACAACGATGTTTCAAAGCACACTTACTGGAAAAGTTGTAACGTTCTGAGAATATTTAATGATAGCATCTGAACCTAGTAGATATGGTGGGGAAACTAGGGAACCCAAATCTTGGAAGATATCTCATACCAAATCTGAGAAAAAAAATAAAAAAAGGGAAAAAATCAAAATCTATAAATCAAGTAATGAATTGTTTACAAATCAAATACAATTCCTTTAACTAACAGTTAAATTGTGGTGATATATTTAAATATTTAGTAAGAGGGGAACTTAAAACCATGGAATATTACCTTTGTCATTACTGTCATCCATCAGTGACAGAGATTACAAATCAATACTTATGGAAAGATTGTAAGAAATTCTATGAAATAGTAAAGCATAACCTCTATTTTCAAGCAACAAAATCAAGACATTGTTACATCAAGAGCTATAATTGATACATAATCAATGAATCAAGTCCTTGTATGGCACAGGCTTGTTTCACAACCTCTATTTTCTCAATAACAAAATCAAGACATTGTATGTGGTTATTGCCAAAAGGAAACTGCGTTCTAATTTGGAAGAGGATCTTATCAAAAGACATGGATTTATTCAAAGCTACAAAGCCTAATGGGTTACTGAAAAATAAGTTGGAATATGGGATCATGATACTTAAATTGAAAAAATATGCTTTCCTTTTAGAAACGTTACAGTTATACAATGTTTTTTTAAAGCATTAGAATTTGAAATTGGGCCTTTCTATCAAGACAAATTTTCATTAACAGAATGTACTTTCCTACTTGAAACATTGTAGATATCCAAGAAAAACTTGAAAAACATAAGAGAACTTAGCATAATGTACTTTCTTTCCTTCCTTAACATTCTTAAAGAGTTGAGGTTCCCCAATTCATCGGTAACTTTCAAAGGAAATTACAGTTATTAATAGTCCAATTCACAACTGAAGATGTGTCACAAATACGAGGGGGCATCTCCTCCAAATCACAAAAGTGCTCCAGGTTAAAATCTAGCATTATTGGAAGCTTAATGCTCGACTAGGTGTTATTGAACCCATACATTTTTCCAATCTTCACTAAAAGCTTAAAGATAGCTTCTCTAAGTTCTACATGACTTTACTATGCTCTTGAAGTGGGGGCACATGCATCCTCTCCAAGTGAATAGTATTAAACTAAGTGAAGATAAGGCCGATAGATCATTCAGTGTGGATCTATTTAACCCATAATTGAATACTATGTCTCTCTTGAACCCATAATTGAATACTATTAGGACTTCCAAATTTTTCATGGAACTCAAAAATGTTGGAAGAAAGTATTTGCTTCCAGAAAAGAGTAAAACTAAAGCCTCTTCTTGAGGACAATTGATGTCACACCACTAATACTTCTCCATGGAATCTGTATAGGTAAAACACAAATGCAGAATTCCATTAGAATATTGTGTTTATTGAATACACAAATGAAATCATTGCATTTCTTTAAAATATCTTTTGAAATCAAAATTACCGAAATTACATATCGATAACCTACTCAGTGTAGGATAAAATTCACCTGTGTCATTCACACAAAGCATGAGAAAAAACCTAATACTATATATAAAACCAAGAAAAATTCAAATTCATCACTTCTAGGGACCTCGTAACCACCCTGCCAATACACAATTATGTTCCTATTTGCAGTTAGAAAAATTACCCAAATTATTTTTTTTTTACTCCAGCCTATGTTGGAAAGTTATAGAAGGATGACTAGTGCAATCCATCCATTCATTTTAGCCCTGGATTTGTTTCAGTTTAAAACAAAAGTATACAAATATACTTGTCCAATGTCTATTCTTTAACCATTCACCTTAAGATGTTTTTACAATATAATTTCCTAAGTCTATTTAATATCTTTATTATCATAAAAACCAACCTATATCCATCTTAACTCCACATCTACCATTCTTAGGGGGATGAAATCTATTTATCCCTCTGAGCACTTGGTAGACCCAGAATTAAGATGGATCTAAGATGATATAATTTCCCCTATAAAATTAATAGTTGATTTTTATTTTAACCAAGATAAAATGTTTAACATACATTAAATTACAACATCCATTTTTACTCTTGATCCACCAAGCTCCGAGAGGGATCAAATATTTTTCACTCTATGCTAGTTTGCGTATCACGATATTTGATACCTCTTGGGGGTTAGTAGATCCAGAGAAAAGATGGATCTATGCTGGTTTAATTCCCCCATTTAAATAGGCTACATTCCAGGTGAATACCATGGGTCAATACCATGTGCCATTTTGATGAATACCATGGGTCAATACCATGTGCCATTTTTATTTTTATTAATACTAATATTAGGGTTAATAATGTTTTTTTGCATGGTATTAATAATAATCTAGCGCATGGTATTTGTCCCATAGTATTTTTCCCATAGGTTTCACCTAAATATAACACATTTTTTGAGTGTTCGTAAATATAAGGTGACTTATGGAGTAAACATAAAAAAATGTTTTATTTGTTTACCATACCTCTCATTTATTTATATTTTTATTAATTTACCATACCTCTTTTACAAATATGGTATTTTGCCCATAGGATTCACTTAAATAAAACCTCTTTTTTGAGCCTTCATAAATAGAACAAGGGTTATGGACTAAATATAAAAAGAAGTTTTATTTATTTACCATACGTCTAGTTTATTTATATTTTTATTTATTTACCATACCTTTTGAGTAAGTATAAAAAGACATTTTATTTATTTACCATACCTCCACTTTACTTATATTTTTATTTGTTTACACCCTTGCATGTATATAAGGTGACTTATGGAGTAAATATAAAAAATGTTTTATTTATTTACCATATGTCTCATTTATTTATATTTTTATTAATTTACCATACCTCTTTTATAAATATGGTATTTGGCCCATAGGATTCACTTAAATAAAACCTATTCTTGAAAATCAGGGCAAATGGAAGGTTGTAACTCCTAATTTCAAGGGCTAAATTTACCTTTTTTACCCTCTCCCTTAAAATAAGGTGGCTAGTTGAGGTGATTTGTAAAAATGTACTATGATACAAAATATTGGCCCACTAAAAATTTAAAAACCCTTAATTTCGCCAAAGGGCGAACATTCGCCCCTAAAATTTTCCATGGTCCTCAACCTGGGCCTATTCTTTGTGACAATACTAGTTCCATAACTGTTTCTAAAAATCCTATGATGCACTCAAAAACCAAGCATATTCCAATCATATTCTAAGAGAACAGGTGCTTGAACAAAAGGTCAAACTGGAATATGTTCCTTAAAAGGAACAAGTTGTAGATATATTTACAAAGCCCCTTCCACATGATTCTTTTGAATATCTCAAACAGTAACTAGGAGTGATCTCTGCTTCATCACTCTGTTAATTATTCTAACAAATATTCATGTTTAAGGGGAGCTGAGACTATAAATTAAAAAAATTTACTTTATGTATGCAAAATACATGAAGGGTAGTCATGTATGTATACAATTTTTTCTCTATACAGTCGCGTATGTTTCTTGTCAGGGAAAGTCTCTGATATGATTCAACCAGTTGTTATTTCTAGTTCCAATAGTGATTGGTTACAATGTGTTAATGATGCTCAGATTTTACTTAGAAATGATATTGATTTATGATGTTTCATGAGTTGCTCGAATATGATATTACAATGTTGGTTCTTCTTAATGGATTTGTTACTTGATGAGTTGGATATGATCATGCCTGACAAGAGAATAGTTGGCACAAGTTTAGGGGGAGCATCTTTTTTTATTCTAATAGCCATTGTTGGCATTATAGTTGCTTGAGCACTACTTACTGAATGATGATATTTTTCATTTCTTGTTTACATTGATGAAGAGATATGATAAATTTATTGTTAATGATGTTGTTTCTCCTATTCCTTTATGATGGTTGTTGGTGACAATCATGGTATTGCTACATCATTATTGAGGTCTCTAGTTTTGGTTATAAATTTCATATCTATCTCTTGATGTAAAGGTCATGCAAATACCCATGTTGTAGATCATCGTAAAATTCAGTCATTGTGGTCAATTCACTTATGTAATATTATGATAATTTGATGTAATGATGGGTTACACATGTAAGTCCCACTATGTTGGGTTATTTATGTAATCATGGAGTCATTGGTAATAGGAAAGGTCATAATTGGTTTAGTCATAGAGTCATGCACTTCATTGAAAAGCTTCCAAAAGATTCAGCATATGCTTAGGGGGAGCATGGTTAGGATACAATGTTCATATTCAACAGATTAGCTCTACAAGTGTTCATCTCTACACAAGGAAAAATAAGCCTTCATTCAACATTGGTAAACCCTTTTCTCTTGATGTTAAAGGGGGATATTAGATTGGTTTTTTGGGAGAGAAGCTTGGTGCCTAGATTGGTCTGTTTACATATGTGTTTGCAGGTATATACAGGTGGTGGTAACCAAACACCAAAGTGGTTTCCATCAAGTAAAAAGGGGGATATTGTTGGTATTATGGCTAATGTGTTGTTCTTGATGGAAATGTACTTGATAAAGATGTCAACATTATGGTGGTAGGATGATTATACAGAATGGTATAGATGTGACAGGTGAGATGGAAAAAGAAATGTCAAGTTTAGAGACAAAGGTATGATAAAGAAAGAGTGTGAAAAAGTATATGCGAGTCTTGAGAAGAAAGATCACGTACATATGCAGATATGGTGAAGCAAAGTCACCTACATATTTCGCACCATGGTAATTGGAATACCAGGGATCTTGACCATGGTATTAGCCCATAGTAATGAGTGCAACAATGAATGTTTGATCCTGTCAAAGAATACCATTGACATTACTAATGGATTGGTCTAAGGTATTGGCTAAGGCCTAAGTTATATAAGGATATGGAGATCAAAGTGATATGTGTGCAAGTTTTGTGTTATCTATGAATGATTTGATCTGAAACAAGTATGAACCAAGGAACAAGGAAAAGACAGATTTGAAAAATCTGAAGTATGGTATCATATGTGCTTGTTTGATTTTATTATTGAAAATATATAACAGTGATAAATCTGTGGTGATAATGATACTCTGACATGAGTATGTGACAGTAAGAGTTGTGAAGTCTACCTTGTGGTTGTACCAAAGGCATGATTCAGTGATTGTTATAGCATCATTTAGCACTCTTGTAGACTTGATGCTCTTTTATGGCCCTGGGTAGTCCCTTTTTCCATGCATACTTGATCTTATATTAAAAAATAATATTTCAAATTCCATACGTGACTCCGTCCCAACTAAATCGCGTACATATGTCGGTTCTATAACATTGAACCCACACATACCTTTTAAAATATGAAAAAACAAAATAAAATGCTATTTTCGGTTGAAGTTTATGGGTTTCACCAAAATCCCACCTACAGGAGCCCATGGCACAACTAAATTAACTAATTTCAGGTGGTACATATACATTCCTTAGGTAGGCCTAATTCATAACAAGAGAAGGGTTATCAACATTATACCTACTTTTTCTCCTAGATCAAGTCTATTTTTCTTGTGCCTCCTCCACTCCCAGTCTCTAGGAAACCCTAGTTTCCTTTGCAAAGATGTCCATAATCCTTATAGCATCTATTTTCACTTGTTATAGAGGTTGTCGATGTGGCTTAGGCTAGATGGATCTAGAGGAAGGCTTTGTCGGCGCCTTTGGCCTGGATCAAGTTGTACCTTTCCTATGCCTATTGATGTTAATCAATAAAGAAGCTCATGTCTTGTTCATGAGATGTTATTGTCTCATGAATAGTAACTTATATGCTTCTATATGATGATCTAACATATCTTTTATGTATGCACATTGAATTATCTATTATGTATATGCTTTTGTGAATTCACTTGCAGGCCTGCTCGTTTTGGAGGACGTAGATGGTTTGGACCCTACGAGAACATCATCAAACGTAGGACCTCGGGGCGTGTTTCCAAATTCATGTTTAGTAATTCATATGTTTGGCATGCTTTTTTGACTACACTTTGTTGATTATCTTGTTCTACTCTGTTGAGGTTTTCAACCCTTACCTTAGAGAACTTTTCCCGCAAATAGAATTGGTGACTCCAGTGGGGAATACCATCAAGTATTTCCTATAAAGAGTTTGTTTTTATTTAATATGAGTTTGGTTTGTTGTTTCTCAACTTTTTCCAGCCTTCTTGACTCTTAAGAAATCTGGTCATTCAATTTTATCTCTTGGATCAGGTTGTCTTTTTATTTTTTCTCTAGTTTTCATTTATAAGCAGTTTTTATTCTAAACAATAGTATATATACGTGGTTTCTTCTAAAGAAAACCGTGTATATGCGAGTTTATTTAAATACAATCATCTACATACGTGGTACTGTAGTAAAACAGTCGCGTACAAATCTAAAAATTTGATTTTTTTCATTTCTGGCTTTTGTTGGTGGTTTGACCAAGTTCGTTTATGATTTTCTGATATTAATGAAGCCTCAAATAGTCTTTTTGTCAGATGTTGTCGGTGTTCTTCATCTTGTTTGTGAAAATCTTATGTCAACCTAGGGTTTGTAGTTTGTGAAGCTTTTGGTATTTGAATTTGGGTTCCAGATATTCTTTATGAAGTCTCTGGTTGTTTTGTGCTTTTGTAACAGGTTTGGTTGTTCTTGAACTTGTTTATAACCATGTCTTTGGATTGCTTCTTGTGCAGCCTTGAAGTTGGCATATTTTTTTCTTTTCTTTGTTTGTTTGTGAAAGGTGAATTTAGTTATTGGATGAATGAGAGATTCCAGTCCTCTAAAATCTTTCTGATTTCCAGAATTCTTTGTATCTTTTTGATCGAATTATTTAGGATGATTAAGTCTCGTATTCTTCTTTAGTATTTTATCCTTGAGATCATTGGTGACTAGAGATATTAGGGTCTTTTTCATGTTGTTGTTATTCAAGTAGATACTTGCTTTCCTTTCTCAATTTCTTGGTCTTTTAAAATCTTTTAAAGAAAAAGAAATCATTTTCTTTGTATTTCTTTTCTTGTGTTTTAGTCTTTTTGGTTTTGGCAAAAGTGTGAATTCTTGTTTTAAGGCTAAGGGTCTTCTTGCTTTGAGGAGTGTTTCTTATTTGAGATTTTCTTCTTTTTTCTTAATAAATCAGATTTTTCTTTTGGGCTCACATTTGTTTGTTTTTGAGATTTACTTGAATCTTTCATTTGCATTCTAGTGTGCATTAGGGTAGATGCATTTTAGACATCATTTAGTCTTTTTTGTTAGGTGTTGAATGTGTGAGTGCTTAAAAGAAAAAGAAAAATGGTTTTTTTTCTTTCTTAGATTTCTCATAGAAACCATGTAGAACTCGCTTTCATTAAAGAAAACTAAGTGTTGCATTTGCATGTATCCTAGGTTTTCTATTGATTTCTTTTGCTTTGGAACATCATCAGCTGCACTTTTGTTTCCCTTTTCCTAATTAAAAACCAACTAAAATAAGCACTTAAAATTAAAATGAACTAGACTTTTTATTTTTGCCATAGCAACATCAACTAGTCTAGGACATTTAGGGCTTTGGAATAGGTGTGTGGAGAGAAAACTCTCCAAGTCCACTTAAACTGAAATTATATAAGTTTACTAAAGAGTGGAAATCCATTATCATTAAGTTTTCTGGGAAAGATCCTTTAACACAGGAGTTAATCATGAGGACATGTGATGATAAGGAAAGAGAGATACCCCCTCTCCTACTTGTTAGATCACGCACCCACTATTATTTTGCTTGAATTCTAACCACAAGCTAGTAACCTTAGCTACCTTTCCTAGGGACCATGCAAGTAATTGTGGGGGGGATGCCCATGGTACTTGAGGAAAATGTTGCATCACTTTCGCAGTACTTCTGGAGGGTGCCCTTGTGAAGCTTTGGTACTTTCACTAGAAAAGGCTATTGTCTAGATGTCAACGTAACTGCTTCTGATATCTTTGCTGGTAGTCTTGGGTCCTCATCATCCAAAACTACCTTCAAGAGATCCTTATCTTCACTTTCTTGTATGTGGTGTCCTGTCCTAATCACCCGGAGCAGAAATACCTAGAAGTTGTTTGCTTGGTTGTATATTTAGGATATTTTTAGTGTATGCTTTATGCTCTTAGCTTTCCATAGGTGATTTAAGTCTTTAATTTCTCTTTATATCAAAAGTGGTTGACCAACCAATTCATCAGTCTAGAAGGCTTCATGGGATTTCACCTGTGAGTGTCGAATCTTCACCTAGAAGGCGTAGGAATAATTCTAATGGTTCTTTTGAACTAGTGTTAGCTAACGTAACAGAGATAAATCCTTCTTTGAGGGCTCTTATTACATAGGGTGAACCCAGTCTAGTCCATAATATGGATGGAAATGCTCCCGTGCATGCTAGAGTACTCTTCTAATTGGAAGACTAAGTAGAAATTGAAGATGTTTTGGAGCCTCCTAAGACTCCTATGGAACCTCATCCTTCTCATCTTCCTTACGTTGTATCATACGTGGGCACTCTGAATCATAGGTCGGACAGCCATGTTCACTCTCATTCTTTCTTCTCAATGGCCAATCTTAGTGGCTCCGCCGATATGATCGATGTACATACTCCTTCTTCAGTTGTAGGAGGAGATACTATTCCTATATCTATTATTACACCCAGTTCGGTAGTATTTGGCTCTACCTCCATCTCGATTTCAAGTGGGGGCACCAAACCTTTGACTCCTTTCATGAGAATTTATCCTTTCAGAATGACATCTAGTGGGATTCGCTTAGTTTCTTCAACTTTACCCTCTGCTTATTCTGCATCTATGACTTTGATGGCTATTGATTGAGCACCTTTACAAGGTTTTCAATTTGGAAGTGGATACGTTCCTCCTTCCAATCCATCATTGAATTTAGGATCAATGCCTTTCTCTTGTCATTCTCAAAACATTAATCCTTTCCAAGGGAGCCAAGGCTTGGCATATCCTTCTACGACTGGTTTTGGGTTAGGGAATCTTTGCCATTTATTTGGTCAACATGGGAGTATGCCCTTCCCTACTGCTGGTACTTCACAATTTTTTCCTCCTTTGGCTAGTGCTTGGAATCCTTACCAGGGGCTTTCCCCTTCATATAATGTTCTGTTAGGAGGAAGTTTTACTATGACTAGTAACCTTGTAGTAGGGGGTGGATACCCTTCGTATACCCCTGAACTACAAGATTTTGCTTATGGTTTAGGTTCTTCTATGAGTAACCATTGGTAGCTAAGTGCCTTTCAAAATATAGGATAATCTTTTACAAGTGTTGGAAATTCCACTCTTGGAGCTTGGAATTCTACTGTTCCTCTGCGCTTACCATTCCTAGGAACACTTAATTTTCCATATCTTTCAAAATTAACTAATGATTCAATTTATTATAATCCAGCTTGGCCTCCAATCCCTACTAAAATTCCATCTGATATTCCAAAATTTGAAGGGATTCTTGTGAGGATATGGAAGATGATATAACCACTTTCCATTTATGGTGCTCCTAAAATTCCATGATTGATGATTCAATTAGGTTGAGAGTATTCCAATGTACCTTAAGTGGAAATGTGACTAAATGGTACAACGAGTTAAGAGGGGAGACATATTCTATGTTTGGTGATTTAGCTAGAATGTTTCTGAACCATTTTCAATTGTTTGTTTGTTATGATTCCAAAATTGAACTCATGGACAATTTTGAGCACAACAAGGCTAACCATATTTCTAACCACATTCAAGAGTGGTGCAAAAGGAAAAGGTTGATTAAGACCTATATCCTTGATGATTTTATTCTAGAATGGTTTTTTAAATCATTACAACCGGAGATTTCGAAGGATGTGTCACTTTTTGGGGTGTTCACTGAAGAACATGCTATCTTTAAAGCCCAACAGTTAGAGCTCATTTATTCCCAGTCAATAGTTCTCTACAAGATTTTTATTGATTCTCTTAGATTGAAAATAAATCTTGCCAAGCCAAAACCAGACCCCCATTTCAATGGAGTTATAGGATCGATCGATAGTAATACGGCTATTTTGTTGAATCAATTACAATAGTTTTCATTACAGTTTGCTTCTGCAACAAAAACTACGTTGTTAGCGTCTGCTCCTTCTCAACCTTTAACAGTTAATGTTGTTCAGTTCTTAAATCCCATAGGAAATCAACAATCCGATGGGAAGAAGAAGGGAGATGGGAAGAAATAAGATAAGGGAGGGAATGCTAATAAACCTAGTGATGACAATGGTGAGGGAAAAAAAGATCTAAGAAGAAGGTTAAGTTCCCATGCAAGTTATGTTGTGGGGATAACCTTACCCATCATTGCCCCATTATTTAGGACACTCAGTGCTTGTTAGCTTATCAAGGTTCTTCTAGTCCCTAGGTTGTGCTTACCAACCCTTTTCCCCAAGGGCATCAATTAATTGTTGGTGCGAATGCTAGTACTGGAACCCATATAGGGGGAAACCAAGATGGGGAATCTACATCGAATGTAGATATGGTTAAGTCTCATGTTGATGTTTCAACTAGAGCTCATGATTATGGAGAGGCAGAACATTCTAAGGCTAAACCTGCTTCCAATATTCCAAAACCTCTTCATATAAAGAGGCCTGTAGTTAAGCCTATACCTTGGATGCCAAAAAGGCTACTCAGAATGGTCAACTTACAATCCAATGTGAGGGTTTCTCATAATTATTCCATTGTTGAAGATTTATCTTAGAGCCCATGTTTTATGTCAGCGTTAGAGGTACTCAAATTGTGTCCTGCACAAAGGAGTTCTTTGCTCATTGTGATCAGAGAAGTAGACCCAAAAAATTCTCTGATAATCACATTTGATATATCAAATGTTAAAATGAGACTCCCTCATCATATGGATTTTCAAATAAATATATGTATCATAAGAAGGCCATCTTTCAAACCATAATGGATGAGGGGGCTTCCACACACGTCATGTCTATGTCATGTTGGAAAGCTATTGGGTCACCTGAAGTTGTTCCCTCTACTACTCTCTCAATTGCATTCGATGGCCATTCTCATAGGCCTCATAGGATTCTACCTACCTTCCGTATTTGTGTAGGGGACAAGGTGGTCAATGTGGAAGTAGAAATAGTTGATGCTAATCTTGATTATAATCTTTTGTTGGGTCACAATTGGCTATACAAAATGGAAGCATTGTATCATATTTATTTCGCATGCTATGCTTTCCTCATGAAGGGAGAATTATTACAATTGATCAATTAGCTTACTCTCCCAGTGACCCTAATGCATATGCTGACTCCACTGTCCCCTTGGTAAATTATACCAAGCATCCTTTCAAGAATTTAGCAGTTGGAATGTATTCTTCTTTGATGGGTACTTTTGATATTCCATCTCCTACTGCTCATGTCTATTGGAAAATGTAACTAGGTCTGATCTTCATTAAATATATTTAATCCATCATGTAATGTACTTGTGAAAAGAATAAAGAAAATAATAATAATTATTATTATTATGAATTATTAAAGCATGGGTTTCATGCTTGGGTCATCATTTTTTAGGTCAAAGTCCCCTTTGAGGACTTCTAGGATGTATTCTGAGTCAATAAAGTCATTGTAATTTTAAAGATACCCTTCTTAGGCTTTTGAATTATGTAAAAAGGTTAAGTATTGATTCAAATATGAATTACATTGCCTTCACACCAGGTTTGCCCTACAATGACCAATTTGGCCTTAAATAAGGTTATTCGATCTCACCAAAGGACTATAAATGAATCAGTTCAAATTCCATTTGAAGTACACACACAACAAGCTAGTTTGATATCTCTTGAAGCTAGGAAAAAGTGTGAAGTGGAGGAAAGAAGGAGAAAGGAGTGTGAGTTTGGTCTAAGAGAAGGAAGGAAGGAAAATCAAAATTTTGGTGCATCTATCTCTCTCTCTCATGCCCTAGTTTGGAAGATCGAAGTTATCTAGTTGATGTCGCATGTTGGTGTTGCTATAGGTTGAAGTTGTTGGTGCTGGAAGCTACTACCTCAAGAAGTTGTATTATTCCAAGATTGAAGTTTTTGAGTGAAGATCGAAGTATTTCAGTGAAGATCAAAGTCTCCAAAGCTAGGTCAAAATTGTTGGGTTGAAGAAAGTGTTGCTACTACTGCTAGGTCAAGTAGAAAGAGGAAGAAGGTTGACTTGGTGTGGAGGAAAGTTTGTGTCAAGGTCTAGAGTCTTGGAATATCTCAAAAAAACTATTGAAGGAAGAATTACTAATTGGGTTTTCCCCTAGTGAGGCATTTTTCCCTGGATGTGAGCCTATATCTGGTGTCCATTGATTTATGTGATATTGCTTTGGTAATTGCTTGATGAACTAAAAGAAAGAATATAAATAAACATAATAAGAAATCAATAACATCAAAAGTAATTATCAAGTATAAGAAAAAAAATTGCCTTTCTGATTTTTCTAACATGGTATCGAGCTTTGGTAAAGAAAGAACCTAATGGAAGTCTCAAGAACTTGATCAAGGGATCATTCAAAAGGATTATTTCAAGGAAGAAGTCTACTCTATTCAAGGAATATGTCTAACACAATCAATGGAGAGAATAAACTTGAAGGAACCTCAAACTACAGATCTTGGAAGAATAGGATCGACCTCATCCTTGAAAAGAATAAGGTACTAGAATTGGTGAAACGAAAGGTAAATAAGCCTATAAAAGACTCCAGTGATGTTGATAAAGTAAAGTTCATAGATTTGGAATTAGTGGCCATGAACCTAATGCTAGAAGGAATAAAGGAAAATCTTGTCCCATTCATAGCCAACATTGACCATGCTCAAGAAATGTATGAGGCTTTGTCAAAGTTATTCACTATTAAAAACATTGGTCAACTAGCAAGCTTGAAGAATGAACTAAGGACCACAAAGATGACTAAAGAAGATATCGTGGACTCCTTCTTTGTGAATATAGAAAGAATCAGAGATGACCTTTTGGCCCTAGATGAAATTGTTCTAGTCAAATAACTTGTGATCACTGTTATACTAGGATTTCCAATACTTGGGGTGCATTTGCTATAGGACTCAACAATTTGAAGGAATACCCCACTTTTGAAGAACTATGGACCACATGCAGTCAAGAAGAATTAATAATTTCATTATTTCCCAACCCTGAAGGTGTGTCAAATGCCTATGTTGCTCAACACAGAGGAAACTTCAATAAAGGACCAAAGAGGAAGGTTGAAGACCCAAAGAATCTGATATAAGGAACTTACACTACTAATTCCTTTTCTTCTAGTCTTATATATTCTAGGTTGTATTTTTGGTGTTTAGAATTCATAGGTTTAAACATATTTTTGGAAAAATACATTTTCTTTTGTTTTCATAAGTTTATAGGTATCCCTCAAACTTTGGAGGGAGCCCTCAAAATCTCCCAAAGATAGGTATCTCATTTCCTTTCAGTTTTTGGTTTCATGTGCTCATTTAAGTTTTGATTATATTAAATACTAATCACCATTCTCCCTCTATTGTCTTGATTAGGGAAACATCTACTATATCCTCAAGGAGTATGAAAGAGAGCCTCCCAAGACAAGGTTTGTCAAGAAACAAAGGTATGCCTCAAAACTACAAAACATTGATTTATTTATAATAAATGTTCATTCATTTGACAATCTATTACTAACATTGTTATGTCTAGCTATATTGAATCTTAATGATTCTTGTTTTGGGTGATTCATCACTTGATAAATCTACCCCCTCCTCATATTCTTAATTGATCTTATAGAACCCTAGACAGGTTCTCTAGAAAAACCTAACCTAAGGGTATGCTAATGTTAATGTCTGAAACCCTAATATTGCTTAGGATTATTGGGAAATGTTATTTGAAGTTTTTTTTTATGATGTCATGTTTGGGATTTCGGTATGATCATGAAAACCTAACTTGTTAGGGTTGAAATGATGTTGTCTGAAATCCCGAACCTTTGAAATTTTGATATAGTAGAATTTTCTTTGTTATGTTATGAAACCCTAGATCTTTAGGGTTTGGTTAGGCCTATAAGAAAATTCCTTGTTAGGTATTTAAAGTCCTAGGAATGAAACCCTAGGTTTATATATGTGTCCATGTAGTTGAAACCCTAGCTTGGTCTAGGTCGATATATGTCTAATATGTTTCCTAACATATGATATGCTTATGCATGATGATGAATTCCTAGATATATGTGTTGACCTAATTATTAATGGTCATAAGTCTTAGGGTTTAATATAAGTCCTTGTCTGAGTTTGATATTCTAGGATGATGCTGAAATGAGAAAATCTAGGGTTTGTAGCTAACCCTAGTGGATGTTAGTCATGTTTTTTGATTGAAGTTGTAATTGGTTCTTGGTTGTTAAAAACTTATATATGATATCTAGGGTTTGTATGAAATCCTAGTAGGAAGTCTAGCATATGAATTCTGAAAGTTGTTAAATACTTTGTAGATCTATATTTGTTTGAATTGTTTCTAGGGTTTGCAATATGTTGTAGTAGGGTATGTCATACCATTGGTAGAAACATTGAAACCTTAGATATAATGAAAGGTGTTGATGAAGTAGTCTAGGGTTTATGACAAAATCCCTAGCAATATGTTGAAGAGTATGTATCTCTTGTTTGGGTATCTGATATATATAAAGTTGAAATTCTTCTGTGATTCTGATAT
Source organism: Pinus tabuliformis (assembly GCA_031772625.1). Classification (NCBI taxonomy): domain Eukaryota; kingdom Viridiplantae; phylum Streptophyta; class Pinopsida; order Pinales; family Pinaceae; genus Pinus; species Pinus tabuliformis. The sequence continues at coordinate 542,197,023 of CM062804.1, read as the reverse complement.
GACTAACTTCATGCTTCTATAGATTTGGTTGTACTTGTTATCTAAGTTGTGCAGGTACATAATCTTCAAGATAGTGAAGACAATTGCAAGTAAGGTTGATGTGAAATATGATAATGATGATAGATATCATGAGATGGATGGAAGCCACTAAATATTCTTTGATGTCGAAAGAAGAAGAGATCTCCCTAAGATTAAGAGGGAGCTTTGATATACAAAATCTCTCTGGTTGAGAGGGAGAGTATAGTTTTGATTGGAGAATGAAGTTTTAAGGATATGTTATTGTATGAAAATAAAAGCATCAAAGATTTGGTATAAGTGCCTATAGTGTTTGAAAAGCAACGTCAGGAAAACCATGAAGGTTTGTGTTTATTTATGAATATTTGAAAATATATTATTGATTGGGGTTGTGTTTGTACAGGTGAATCTCTAGAAGGTTTTGATAGCATGCTAGTTACCAATCAGTTTGATTGGGAGATATTTATTATCCTTGATTTGCTGGATCAAGGAGTGTTGAGGCTTTGTGAGTGAAACATTTCCTAGGAGGACATCCAGACAACACTTTGTGTTGATGTCTAGGTCCAAAAGTTGGAAAGGTGGTGTTGATTGTAGAGCTATGATTTTTGGATACACACCTGGATCCTTGGATTGATGGTTAGAAAGTATGCCTAATGGTACCTATAGAGGCTAAAATATTCAGTCCATATTAGTCCCACCTGGATACATTTCCTTGGTTGGGAATCTAGTCCATGGAATTGTGGTGCCTAAAATGTTGAGAGACCAATGGATAGATTTCCATGGTCAGGAATCTAGTTCGTGGCATTGCAGAACCTAAAGTTATTCACGGTTCATATAATTTAGATCTTTCTTGTACTTGTATATAATGAATACCTCCTTAGTTAAGAGGGAGTGTTGGAAAATGTAACTAGGTACGGTCTTCATTAAATAAATTTGAGTCATCATATAATATACTTGTCAAAAGAATAAAGAAAAGAATTATTATTTATATTATTATGACTTATTAAAGCATGGGTTTCATGCTTGGGTCATCATGTTTTATGTCAAAGTCCCCATTGAGGACTTTTAGGATTTATTCTGAATCAATAGAGTCATTGTACTTTTAAAGAGACCCTTCTTGGGCTTTTGAATCATGTAAAAAGGTTAAGTATTGAGTCAAATATGAATTATGTTTCCTCCACACCAAGTCAGCCTTAAGATGATCAAGTCGGCCTCAACGAAGTATATTCGACCTCACTAAAGTACTATAAATGAAGAAGTTGGAATTCCATTTGAAGCAAGCACACAACAAGCTAGTTCGATATCTCTTGAAGCTGGGAAAAAGTGTGAAGTGGAGAAAATAAGGAAAACAGAGTATGAGTTTGGTCCAAGAGAAGGAAGGAAGGAAAATTGAATTTTTGGCACATCTATCTCTCTCTCATGCCCTGGTTTGGAAGATTGAATTTCTCTAGTTGATGACGCATGTTGCTGCTAATATAGCATGTCGAAGTTAATGGTACTGGAAGTTGCTACCTTGAGAAGCTATATTGGGCCAAGATCGAAGTTTCTGAGTGAAGATCGAAGTCTTTTAGTGAAGATTGAAGTCTCTAAAGCTAGGTCAAAATTGTTGGGTTGAAGAAAGTATTGCTACTGTTGCTATTGCTTCCAAGTCAAGTAGAAAGAGGAATAAGGTTGGCTTGGTGTGTAGGAAAGTTTGTGTCAAGGTCTAGAGTCTTGGAATATCTCAGAAAAAATATTGAAGGAAGAACTACTAACTGGATTTTCCCCTAGAGAGGGGTTTTTCCCTAGCCATGATCCTATATTCATTGTCCATTGATTTATGTGCTATTTCTTTGTTAATTGTTTGATGAACTAAAAGAAAGAAGATATAAAGAAACATAATAATAAATCAAGAACATCACAAGTAATTATAAAGTATAAGAAAATATTTCTGCCTTTCTGATTTTGTAACAATGTCAATGCCATTCCATTCTCCAGGATCGTTCCTTGGAAATGTTCTTTTAGAAATCATTATTTTTTATATCCTTGGCCCTTTCCCCCTCCTACTGCCACATTAGAAGAAGGGAAAGTGGGTGGAATAGCTTATCCAATATCTGCAACAAAAATTGTGTAGCAATCTATTGTTAATTATGTAGATTCTGATTTCATCCCTCTCCCATCAGAGGATGTAGATGGTGATGTGGCGTTGGTCTGTACAGTTGCTTCCACTTCGGTTATGGATTTCCTTGATATTATTTTACCATATGAAGAGGAAATTTTAGAAGCAATGACTAGTGTAGAAAGAACATGGGATGATTTGCATCATCGGTCCTATTTTCTCCCTGACTTGCGGGAAGTTGAATCAAATTTGTCTAGTCCTCTTTCTAGTGGAAGTGTTCATAAAATTTTAAATCCTTTTGCGCCATCACATATTTTTATCGAAGGTAACATGGCTAATATTTTAGAAACCATTATGGTAAAAACTTCCGAGAATCCCAACGTATCAAAAATATCTTCATCAGAGCTGAGTGTTCCCCTAAAGAAATCAAAATTCACACTAATCTCTTTAAAGAGTTTCGGGTTGTATTCACTTGGTCTTATGAGGAAATGCCTAGTATTCATCCTAATATATTTCATCATGAGATCAAGAATTATGAAAATGCAAAGTCTGTTAAGCAAAATCTTCGACTAGTTAACCCTAGAAAAGTCACGATTATCAAGGTTGAAGTAGAGAAAATTCTTAAGGAAGGTTTAATATACATTGTTCCTTTCACTCAATGGGTTTCAAATCCAGTCCCTGTTGAAAATAAGAAATGAATAATAAACATATGCATCGATTCCATGGATTTAAATAAATCATGTCCTAAAGGAAATTTCCCCACTCCATTTATAGGTAAAATTATTGACAAGTGTGCAGGGAATGAAATATTTTACTTCATGGACGAATTTTCTGGATATAATCAAATAATGATTCGTCCTGAAGATAAACAAAAGACAACATTTATTTTCCCCTAGGGTGTGTTTGCATATATGAAGATTCCTTTTGGACTTAAAAATGTTGGGGATACTTTTCAGTGGGAATTTCTCATGTGTTTTCCACGACATCAAGCATATAATTGAAGCTTATTTGGATTGTTTAGATGCTTTCTCTCACAAGAGAATGGAACATCCAAAACACCTTCATTTAGTCTTTGAAAGATGTTGTTATTATAAAATCTAGTTGAACCCTAATAAATGTGTTTTCGTAGTTACATCTGGTCGATTTTTGGGATTCGTCATCTCTAATGAAGGGATTCATGTTGATCATTTCAAGGTTGAGGCAATACTTTGGTTTCGTCCCCCGTTGAACATTCTTCAACTTCAAAGTATCCAAGGAAATGTCAATTTTTTACGGAGATTTATTGTAAACTATGTTGAGATCACAAAAGGATTTATGTGTTTACTTAAGAAAGGAGTTCCATACGTTTGGGATGACTTCTCTCAATGCTTGTTTGATTATTTGAAAAAGGCATTGATCTCTTCTCCTCTTCTGATTCCACGTGATTATAGTAAAGATTTCCTTTTGTACCTTGCAGCAACAAAATCAACTATTGGTATGGTTCTAGTTCAGGAAGATAATTCCCTTAGGGATCATGTGATTTATTATTTAAGTCATGGCTTAGTTGGTCCTGAAATTTGTTATTCTCATATTGAGAAATTGGCTTTAGCAGCAGTTCATGTTGTTCAGTGACTCCATCATTATATTTTGCTCAGAAAAACCTTTGTATTGGCTGACATCAATCCATTTCAATTTGTTCTCAGTAGGCGAGTGATTGGGGGAAAATACAATAAATGGATTTCCATTTTGCAAGATTTTGATCTCAAGTTTATGTCATCTAAGTCAAAGAAATCGTTGGTATTCACATAATTGATTTTGGAATTTCCTTGTGAAGGAGATGTTACTTATGAAGAATCATTTCCAGATGAACATCTTTTTCTTATCTCTTCACAAGATCCTTAGTATGGAGATATCATTGTATATCTCCAAACTTTGAAGTTTCCTCTGACTTTTTCTAAGGATGAACGTAAACAATTACGTCACCTGGATAAGAATTATCTGATTATTGGTGATACTTTATACCACTGCAGGATTGATTCAATCCTTAGATATTGTTTAACCTTAGAAGACATTGATTCATCAGAATGACTGCCACAATGGAGCTTGTGGATTTCATCTACTGGGCTTGCTACAACCCAAAAAATATTGTACGCAAAGTATTTTTGGCCTTCAATTTTTAAAGATTGTATAGAATCAGTAAAAAAATTCCATCCTTGTCAAGTTTATACTTGAAAAATGCGCACTCATCCAACTCTGCTTTTTCCTGTTATCACTGTCGATTTGACAAAGGCCTTGTCAAGAGGAAATTTTGAGTTCCATAGGTGAAGGATAGAGGGTGGTCGATAATCCCTTTCTTACTGAGAGGGAGTGTTGAAAAATGCAATTAGAAATTATCATTTTTTTTTTTTTTTTTTTTTATGGGGGATTTACGCAGTGCATTATATTAGATATCATTTTTTGGGATTCAACTGCGTTAAGTAAGTCATTCAAATGTATGACCATTTCCATGAGAGGTAGTCGTAACTGACTAATTTCTCATGATTTTTTGAATAGTTCACTTAGCACTCATTGCATCGGGTGATGCTCACAGGGGTGAAGAAGTGGGATTGAAACTAGTGAAATGTGGAGAACGAATCACATAGCATCAATCATCACTTCCGGGGCTTGCACCCGGTAACCAGGACTTCCCAGGAGGTCACCCATCCCAGAATTCCTCTGGCTCAAGCGCGCTTAACTGTGGAGTTTTTCCCCACAATCAAGCCCACTTAGCTTGCTACCCCATTTGCAAAACCTTAGCAAGTATTGTGCCTCATGAACCATTCAAGTAGAGATCCCTTGACTCTTTTTGAATTTAAGTATGGGGGATTTACGCAGTGCATTATATTAGATATCATTTTTTGGGATTCAACTGCGTTAAGTAAGTCATTCAAACGTATGACCATTTCCATGAGAGGTAGTCGTAACTGACTAATTTCTCATGATTTTTTGAATAGTTCACTTAGCACTCATTGCATCGGGTGATGCTTACAGGGGTGAAGAAGTGGGATTGAAACTAGTGAAATGTGGAGAACGAATCACATAGCATCAATCATCACTTCCGGGGCTTGCACCCGGTAACCAGGACTTCCCAGGAGGTCACCCATCCCAGAATTCCTCTGGCTCAAGCGCGCTTAACTGTGGAGTTTTTCCCCACAATCAAGCCCACTTAGCTTGCTACCCCATTTGCAAAACCTTAGCAAGTATTGTGCCTCATGAACCATTCAAGTAGAGATCCCTTGACTCTTTTTGAATTTAAGTATGGGGGATTTACGCAGTGCATTATATTAGATATCATTTTTTGGGATTCAACTGCGTTAAGTAAGTCATTCAAACGTATGACCATTTCCATGAGAGGTAGTCGTAACTGACTAATTTCTCATGATTTTTTGAATAGTTCACTTAGCACTCATTGCATCGGGTGATGCTCACAGGGGTGAAGAAGTGGGATTGAAACTAGTGAAATGTGGAGAACGAATCACATAGCATCAATCATCAGTTAACTTGTGTGACATGGTTTATGTCACCTATTTTACTCAGTAAATTCGATTTGGAGGAGTCAGAGCCCAGTTAAGAATGTTTGATTTCTAATTTGTAGCAATCAAAGTCAAGTATCTTGAGTTTTTTCTTATTAAACTAGTTCCAACTATTGGAGGAACCAGTGGAAGGTTAGTTGTGTAGTGGGACTTCAGTCAAACTCAATGATATCCAATTAATTGATCAATCAACCCAAAATAGCTAGTGCATACAGAGAATTCAAGTTACCCCTTTGAGGTGGAGATGCCAAGGCAGAGTAACATCATTTGTAGACTAGTCTTGAGTGTATAGGTGTTACATGCAGTCTGATGATCAACCTTGGGAATTACACAATCCATTTTGGAGAAATTCCTAAATAACAAGGTCCTAATTTCTCAAGGAATTGCGCAAGGAAATACAGGCTCAAGAAGAGGTAGAAATTGACTAAGACTGGGACATAGCATCTTAATGAGTAGAGAGATAGGTTATGCACTTGCAATTTGTGCTTAGTTGAGAAAAGAAATTGTAATACATCTCTATTCATTATATTAATTCAAACAAGCATTAGGGTTTTTAGTAGTTTGGTTTCCCCCGAAAAAATACTATTTGCATGTATGTGATTTCTTATTGCATGTCTAAGATTTTTGTTCTAAATTTTGAATTAATGTCCCAAGAGCAATATATTAGCTTTGTGTCTTGTGATTCTAATTAAAAGTTTATAAGCAATTGTAAATCTACAAAATAATTTCTATAGGGGGGAGATTTCCTAGGAGAAATTTGTGAGTCCTTTCCCTTGTCCTCTTTCCAACCCTATATTTTTCATTTTTAGACAATAATAAATCCACCCCTAAATATTCTTAATCATGGTTCTTGCCACACTAAAAAGGGATTCCTTCATAGTCAAGAGTCTATCTAAAATATAGTTCCCCAATTTAATGGTATTGATGTCTGCTAAACTTTAGAAATATTTAGGCCCACTAAAATATGCTCCATACCCATATAGATGCAATGTCGATAAGAAGAGTCTACTTTCTAGAAAAGTCCCAAATATTTCTCTATCTCTCAAAATACATCATCTAACCAAAATACAAGTGGGAGTCCTCTTAGGCGGATAAATCTGTCTTGCTGACCAAAGCGATATCCCCAGATCCTAAAGGAAACTAGAAACAAACAGACAACTCAATGACTCTTTCTCTAAGCTAATTTCATTCGAATTGTAAAAACAATAGTAGGAGAATAAACCTCTTACCTATTTTCGAAATGCTTGATGAAGATCCCTGCTCTATCTTGATGAAGCTTCCAAATGCTTAAAAAGACCTGCAATCACAGACATAAAAGAGATAAAAGTGTTGGAAATAACACTGAGAGGGGGGGTGAGTATTATCATATCAATAATTTAATTTTCAAAACTGATTTGTATACACTACTTCAACTTAGTGAACTAGCGTGTATACACAACTATACTTAATGCAACCCGTGTATATGTAGACATCTTTTGATTTACCCAAATTATCATGCATTGATCTTTAACCAATATATTAGGAATTAATTAGACAGTGTAGTAAAATCAGAATAAAACATCACACACAAGAAACACACATGAACACCAAGATATACGGTGGAAACCCAATGTGGGTGAAAACCACTTGCTGCTGTCATCTTTGTCTTCTTTTAATAATAATAAAATCTATTTACAATTTTTGTACTGGTGCAGTCTTATACCAGTACGTAGGCTTCTACTTGTAGAAGGCTACAACCTTCTCTCGTTCTCCAACTTCTACTAGAAGGGAGCTACAACCCCCTAGCTCTTGTACTAGCTGATATGTTTACTAGTACATAGGTGTCAGCCTACAGAAGGCTACACCCTTCTCTTTTCTTCCAGGGACCACGTTTCATAAATTTTCAGATTGGATCCATCAACAACATCATTCAATCATCAAATATATCTGCATCAACCAATCTCCTTTCAAACACAACCGAATCAATCAATCACTTTGACAACCCATCAATCTGATCTTTCATAATGTTGTCACCAGAATACAGTAACCAGAACCCAAGCCAGAACCTAGAACTCTGTAATAACAAAAAACAACAACTAAAACATATTTTATAAGGTATATGCTACTTCCATGTGTTGAATCGATGTGTACATGCGCTTTTCTAAAAACCAACCAGCGTATACATTTGTAAACATAAATTCAGAGTTCTACTGCTATTCCAGACTTTTGTTATACCCAGATCATATCATTTACAGAATAATATATGCGTTAGTATTCAGATCTAGAATATACATGAGCTTCAACAAAAAAAAAAGGTTCATTTTACACCTTAAGATTCTGATTCATCATTAGATCTGATTCCTCAACATCAGCTAAAGTTCATCCTTGGCTCAGATCCAACTATGCACCATAACCCAATCACCTACAGACTAGATCTCACACTTCATCAGATATTCGATGCTTGCACACCTTGGCCTAATGATCTTCTCCTCCTTTTATAGTTTGTAGGCCTTTCTCAATACCATGGACCAAAACCACTTAAGACCAATACCTTGGACCAAATACCTAGGGTCAATACCTTGGAACCGATACCTTGGACCAATACCATGGATCAAATACTTCGGACCAAAAACTTAGTTTTCCGAGGTATACACACTTTTCCTTTTGTGAAAGTGTGTGTGTACGTATATGCGACTTGTATACATCGAACCTGCATGTATACGTGTCTTGGCCAATGGTGAACCTACGTATACCTCTCTTTCCTAAGTCTGATCTGTAACTCTGTGTTGTTAACCTGCTGTACTGTGATCTGTCATCTGAGTGAGTTGCCATCAAGGACAACACCCGTGTCATAATGCCAACAAAAAGGAATATGCAATCATAACAATTCAAACAAGATTAATATAATGATCAAGGAGATTATAAATTGAGATTATCTTGTTGAATATGAAAAGAATCATAAACAATTCATTATTTCAATAAGAAAATACAATGGGAAAAAAATCATTTGTATTACTTCAAGGATAAAGAAGAGCCTTGCAACCTTTGCATTAATGTCATTAGGTTCCTCCCAAATTCCTCTAAACCTCTCCTTAGTTGATAATCCTTTAAATCTAAATCCAACAACATAAGTGTATCTTTTCCGAATCTCCCAAGCCCTCTATCCTCTAGTCAATTTTTAGGCCAAGAGGAAGAAGTTTCAGATCCAAAAGGAAAGGATGAGATCCTCTAATTGGGGTATTAGGGTTCCTTGATGAAAGGGAATTAGCTCCATGATCTAAGGGGTATGGCTCGAATAGATATGACCTAGAATCTTTTAGTTGGGATATATTCGACCAACAATGCTTCTGGAATTTAGTTTCTATTTTTACTTTTATTTGATTTACTTGCGTGGTCTATAGTGGAAGACAAAGTGCATTTTTACGTAGTTATTAGGGATAGAAACTACAAATGCATGTAAACTTAATAGGAAAAGTGTGTAGGTCACACTTAACAAGTGATAAAGCCATTTTACCCAGAATTCACATCTTCTTCAAGAGTTTTTTATTGTTTGACTTCTAAGGGAGTGTAATGGAAATTTTTTATGGATGGTGAGAGATCCATTTCAACGATCAAGTGTCATGGTGACAAAATTACATGTAACAAGTCCAGGAAGATGAACCCATACTATAATTACAACCAATTTATCCTTCTTGACACAAAAAATAGTGACAATGTCTTTGTGAAGGGAACTAGAGATCCCCAATAACATTGGGGATTAAGAATTTTATGTGTCCTCTCCTAAAATTGTTTTTGGGCATGGAATCCCCCCACAACATGTTTTGGGGCTCAAAGCCCAAGTTTTGGGTCAAAGGTTTTATAAGACTCCGCGAATTGCGGGCGTGGAGCACGAAGTAGAGGTTAAGTCACAGGGTTATCGACTATAAAATATTGTAATGTAATTTAAATCCATGTCGGCCTACCATGGTTCGCGGACCATGGGATTGTATAAATAGAGTGAGGCTCTAAGTTGTAAATATAGTTAATAGCAAAGGAAAGGGTCGAGCTTAGAATAAGATTCTAAGTGTATTGGGTCATAGTAGTAGGAAGAGACTCTGCAGCTGAGTGCGCGGAAGCCTAGTATAGTCTGCAGCTGAGTGCGCGGACCCCTGTAGCTGAGTTCGCAGGGTGGTGTCGAGTCTATAAGCGAGATTGAAGATTAATAAAGAGAATTTGATTCTTATTTTTGTGTAATTACTATACATTGTCTTCTTTACAGTTATCTTGGTTTATTTATTACGCACACTGATATGATTGTTGAATATGTTGTAATAATCATTAATCTTGCATAAACAAGTTAAGTAATGAAATAATAATAGCTAAATAGCGAGGAAATTGGGTATTCTATGGGTTGCGCCCTGAATAGGGCTGTGCAGAAGCAACATCACAGGTCGAAGGAATAGCAAGTGCGCCTAGCGACGTGTCAGACTGCGGATCTCCAGAAGCCCATCAGACATCCCCAGGGTGTGGAAACTTGGTTCTAGCACCCTCCCATACTACTTCGGGTGAGACCTCAGTCCGCGCTCCGTGGACTATTGCCGAAAGGGCCAGTAGTACCGAGATTTTCTTGGCTAAATCACCTCTGAACCTGGGTTAGGCCCATACAAGCCAACAAATGGTTCCATTGCTGGGACTGGGATCTTCATAAAGGATGTCTGATGTCATGCCACTAGAATCCAACAAAGAAATAAATTGAAGAGTGGTTGGACAAGAAGATTCATGAGTAAGCGGTGTAGGAGCACAAAAATCCATGAGTATCTAGGGAATAGTGGTTGGAACACTACTTGTATACGGAAATCCACAAAATTTTCTTTGCATCCTTTCCTTCTGAGCTATATGAGTGGATTGTGAAGTTAGCAGACAGTCAGGGAAGGTGTAAGCTCGACAAACCATTAGTGTGGACTCCAGAATTAGTGCGCAGACTAGAAGCATCAAGAGATAAGATACCACGAGCTATGAAACATTGGCTCGACTGAATAATAGGAGGATTTATCAATGATTTCGTGGTAGACACGACCATCAACTACAGTGAGGCAGAGTGACGTTTTCTCAAGGGACCGCGAGGTAAGTATATTAAATCTTTGAACACTTGGATTAAGATGTTATTGTGTGAAAAGGGGTTTATGCAAATAAATTAATGTTTGGAACTACGTGAAGCGGGAAGATCTATAGAAGCGGAAGTAGTGAAGAGTTGGAAAACAGTCCCTTAATTTCACCCTCATGGGAAAGTGAGGAAGAGCTCACGAAAGTCTCTCCGAGAAGCATGATTAGTTTGATCAGACAGTGAATTCCACGTTTACCACCTCCACCCACACCTCCACCTGTTTCACACCCCTCAGCTCCATCTCCACCCACTCCACCTTCGCCACCACCGCAGTTCAATATGGCGAGTGCGATCAAATTACTGATATTCAGAGGAGTGGGGAATGAAGATCTGAACCAATTCTGGTTCGTGGTAAGAGCAATATGAGAAGCACAGGGCGTCGTGGATAATAATATTAAAAATTCTACGCTAGTTAGTGCGCTGCAAGATTGCACATTAACATGGTATATCAAGAATTCTAATGACCACCCGAACGCAGGTATTGCAGAGATCCAGGTCACGTTGAACAAGGAATTTAGCAGGCCAAAATCAGAAACACAATCAATCATCGGTTTAAGGAGATCGCGATGCTCCTAGGTGAGACCCCCTAGGATCTAGTCCAAAGGCTAAAGAGTATGATCCGCGAAGTCAATATGACGTTAAAAAATGCACAACATCGCGCATGGTTTGTGGCTTCACTGACACCACACTTAAGGACAGCACTGTCACAACAAAAAATTTCCACTCAGGCCAAAGCATTGGAGATGGCAATGAGATTGTATGAGACCCCTATACAAGACCCTGGGTTGGGAGTCCAACAAATCCATGCGCAACTGCAAAATCTGTGTCTGGAAATGCAAAGTTTGAAATAGGATAGGACACCTTGGCCGGAGGTGCGCGAGGAAGTATGGTGCATAAAATGCAAAGGGCAAGGGCACGACATGGACCACTGTCCAGTATTCACGAACTACTTGGCAGGAGGAGGGACGATTCCATTAGGACCGGAGGCATAGGCAGGCCGAGCACAGCGTCTGCGTTATGGTGCGCGATCTGCCAGATAGGAGGAAAACACACCATGGATAATTTCCATCTGTTGAAAAAGTATACACAGACGTCCCAACAATTGTTTTGTAATTTTTGCAAGTCGGTAGGCCATGAAGAACGCACCTGCCGAAGCTATGAACTAATGATGGATCAGAATCCTGCCTACAGGGTGCAGACTGAAATGTGAGCCCTCGACCCAAATGCAGGGATGGAGCAAGCTGGGTTTCAGGGGTGCGGTCGCGGTTAAGGCGGAATGGGACCAGGAAGTGGTCACAGACAAATAATTTGCTACAATTGCAGAGGGTCAGGGCATTATGCCCGCGACTATACAAACTCGACAAGAATATCATGTTCATACTATAACCAGTTTGATTATGAGGCAGAAGACTTCCCTTCATTGATAGCGAGGATGTGTGAAAAGGGGGTACTCCAGCCCCCTCCGACCCAAAATTTACAAATGATGAGGCCTGAGCCATGCGAAGAAGACCCAAATGTAAACATGATGCTCAGAAGCGGTATGACCATGGGAGATGATAAAGGGAGGCAGCCAAAAGAAAGTGCGTTGGTTCGCAAGGCTCCTATAAAGGAACCCAAGTTTGATTTAGAATGCGCCAAGGAGACATTCATGGAAGTTAAGAAGAGCTTCACGGAGGCTGCCACTTCAAGTAGTAAGGATCAACTAGAACTAGGGATGGATCCTTCAATGCTCACTACCTTTTTGGAGACATGCATGAAACTGTTGCGTGACAGCAAGGCAGTCAAAGGATTACATGAACTTATCAATAGGTGCATGGGTTTAGGAGAACCGCGCGTGGTCTAGAAACTTGGGAAGCATGCATTGCACACAGGAAGGGAAATGAGGTTGACTGTGAAATAGGTGAATACGAAATGGATTGGGTAATCCTGGATCTGGGTTCGGACGCAAATGTACTACCAAAGAAAACGTGGGAATGCATGGGTATACCCATGTTACAATGGTCCCCTATTCATTTACGAATGGCAAAACAACAAAAGATTTTGCTTATGGGAAGATTGCAAGGGGTAATAGTCGATATTGAAGGTGTGAGCGCGCATGCGGATTTTGAAGTGATAGAGATTTTCGATGACAAAAATCCCTATCCCATGCTGCTAGGAATAGACTGTGCTACCGATATGAACAGAGTCATAAATCTGAATAAGAGCAAAATGATCTTTGAGAAAAAGTCACTACGCGTTGTAGTATTGCTAGATCTAGCCAAAGGAGCATGATACACTGAATTGGTGCACGACGATGATAGTGATGATGATATCAATTGTATTTACAAGATAACTGCGTGAGAAGAGGATGTTGGCATTATGATGCATGTGTTGTAATTGATGGCAACCCACTTGTATCAGAACAACTCACTTGTATATGGTAACTAGATGAATCTACAGAAGAGATATCAGATGTGACAGAATTCATGACAGTTGTGTTTACAGATGTGATGAAATGTAGGGCAGTTTCAAGGAATCAGTTCAGAAGGCAACTCTCTCAGATGAAAGATCACAGTACAGCAGGTTAACAACAAAGAATTACATATCAAACTACACAGGATGAAGAAAGAGAGGTATACGCAGGTTCACCTTGACTAACTTACGTATGCATGCAGGTTCACTAACCACAAGTAGCATATACGTACACACGCACTTTCACAGAAGGAAAAGCACATATACCTTGGAAAACTAAGTTTTTGGTCCGAGGTATTTGTTCCATGGTATTTTGGTCCAGGGTATTGGTCCAAGGCATTTGGTTCGAGGTATTGACCCTAGGTATTTGATCCAAGGTATTAGTCCTAAAGTGGTTTTGGTCCGTGGTATTGAGAAAGGCCTAAAACTATAAAAGGAGGAGAAGATCATTAGACCAGAGGTGTGCAAGTATCGAATATCTGATGAAGTGTGAGATCCAGTATGCAGGTTATCAGCTTATGGTGCTTTGTTTGATCTGAACCAAGGATGAACCTTAGCGGTTGATGAGGGATAAGATCTAATGATGGATCGGGATCTTAAGGCTTGAAATGAATTATCATTATATGGTTTGATCATGTATAGTCTAGATCTGAATACTAACACATGTGTTGTTCTGTAAATGTTATGATCTGGGTATGACTGAAGTCTGGAATAGCTGCAAAATTATGAATTAATATTTACAGACATATACGCTAGTTGGATTTGATAAAAGTGCGTATACACGCTAGTTCAACACATCTAAGTAGCGTATACATTATGTAATATGATATTTGAAGTTACAGTTGGATCTGGCTATTGTTGCAAAATTTTGGGTTCTGCTCTGTGTTCTGGTGACTGTAGTTTGATGACAATATACTGAATGTTTAGATTGATTGATTGTGATTTGCTTCAGTGACGATGGGATTTCAGTGATTCAGTTGTGGGTGATTCAGAGATTTATGATTGAGTTTCAATGATTGGTTAATGCAAATGTATTTGATGGTTGTAGTGCAGTGGTGATTGATTTTGAGCTTCAATGTTGATAATGGGTCCAGTATGAAAATTGGATGAAACGAGGCCTTCATGTGTATTGTTGTGTACCAAGAGCATCTAGTTTGAAAATTTATGAAACGTGGTCCCTGGAGGAAGAGAGAAGGTTGTAGCCTTCTGTAGGTCGGCGCCTACATACTAGTAAACATATCGGCTAGTACAAGAGCTAGGGGGTTGTAGCTCCCTTCCAGTAGAAGTTGGAGAATGAGAGAAGGTAGTAACCTTCTGCAGGTAGAAACCTACATACTGGTATGAGTCTGCACTAGTACAATGTTGTAAACAGATTTTCTTATTATTAAAAGAAGATGGAGACGACAACAGCAAGTGGTTTTCACCCAAATTGGGTTTCCACCTTAAATCTTGATGTTCATGTGTGTTGGTTCATTCTGTTATTTACTGCACATGGTTATTGTTTAATGTTTAATAAAGTACTAATGCATAGATTAAAGATCAACATATGATGAATTAATTGAATCATTAGTTTGTTGGATATATGCTTGTTTCCTTAAACACAGTTGCGTGTACACGTGGGTTACCTTCATTGAAGTAGCGTATATAAATTTGAGTATGAAAAGAAAAATATTATTGACTTGACTAATACTGATTCACCCCCCCTCTCAGTATTATTTCCAACAATTGGTATCAGAGCAGGTCCTTTGGTAGAAGCTTGATTGCTTGAAGGAGATCCGTAGAACAATGGGAAAGAAGTTAAAGAAGAAAGCATCTTAGAAGAAGAAGACATCTCAAAGGAACTATGACAGTGGGATTGTCAATTGGGGATTATGTGGAAGAAACTCTTCAAATTTAGAATCACCTTAGAATGAAGATGAACAAAAAAAAGAACTATCAGATATGAATTTGTTGTCCTCTAGTGATACTTTTCTCTGTCCATTTGAAGATGATGAAAGTGATAGCGAAACAATTGAATTTTCTCTTATGGGTGAGAAAGAAAGATATCAAATAGAGGCAGAATTTAAAAGTCTCACAGACAAAATTAGAGATCAACAAGATCTATTGGACAAAAGGGAGTGTGCCTTCAAAGAAGAAGCTACCAAACTAAAAGCTCAACTAGAGGAAGGAAACAAGGAAAAGGAAGATCAATGTCAAAAGCTGGAGGATGAAGTGACATCATTAAGAATGAAGTAAATAAAAGGAGCACAACAATCAAGAAACTCAAAGATAGATTTAATTACTATGAAAGTCTTGAAGCTAAGATCCTCTCTCTAAAAGAAGATCTTGAAAAATAAAATACGCAGAATGAAGAACTACTCAAAGCTCTTGAAGAATAAGAAAAATTAAGTTCTTGAATTAAGGAAATAGGTGGAAGAAGGAAGAAAAGCTGAAGAAATCATGAAAAAAAAGTATCTTGAAAAGGAAGAGAAATATCAAGTTGAGGTAAATATCCTAAAAGGTAAATTAGGAGAAAAGGATAAGCTTTTACGATTTCAAGATAGTACTAAGATTTTGGATGATATTCTCAATAGTCAAAGGTCTCCTGCCATCAAAACCGGTCTTGGTTTTCATGAATATGTTGAAGGTGAATCTAGCTCACAAAGTGAGGCAAGGAAATCTAATGAAAAATCTGAAATGCTCAACATGGAGATGAGAGGTCAATCCCATCAACAACCAAGGAAATAAAATCTTCAAAGAAAATCTTTTACTCCTAACTATGGAAGTGATAGTCAGTTATTTCCTCAAATGAATAATGTTGAATGTTTTATATGTCATAATCTTGGACATGTTGCAGCGAAATGCAAAAGTAGAATGGTTCAAGACCATCACACAGAAATATCATCAACTTCCAGGCACTTTAAGGGATATTGTTTTTCTTGCAATATGTTTGGTCACAAAGCCATTGACTGCTATAGAATAAATATGAAAGATGTAAGATGTTATGCATGTAAAAATTTTGGACATATAGAAAAGGAATGTAGGAGAAAATTTCGGGCACCATACCAAAAGGAGAAAACATCATCACACTCGAAGATATCGAAGAAGAAGGAAGTACAGTTAGAAAAATGTGGCATGGCACAGTGTACAGACATGACAAACTCAGGGGAAGCCAAAAGTATGAAACTTCAATGTTATAAATCTCATACGCAAGTTTCATGAAGACAAGTCATGTATATACGCGAGTTCGAAGCTGCACAGTCGCGTATATGTAGTTTGAGAAAAATGTTGTGGGACAGTCTCAGAAAAACTGATGTGATATGATTCAAACAATTATCAGTTATCTTTTCTGTCATAGATGACTACAGTCTGTGGATGTTATTTAGAAGTGTTTTGATCCTCACAAGTTGTTGATAACTTGATGTATATCTGATTAATGATGATGCCTTGATACTTCTTACTGATATATGCAATGATCAGATCTGACAGTGAACAGGTGGAACAAGTTCAGGGGGAGAACATGCTATGCTTCTAATAAAGCATTGTTGGCATTATGTTTACAAGTCTTTGGTACCTAATCAATGATGATGAAGCCTATGTGGCTAAATAATACATCTTTCTATGTTACAGTTATGAGTTTCCCATGATAAAATCTTAGATGATACTTGGGGTCACATAGTTGGTATTCAGATCAGATTTATGGATGATTGTGAATGATTTTTTTGATGATGCATATAGTATGGTGATATTCATAAAGACAAGAAGAAGAAAAAAGCTTGAGTACACATCTTCATTATTTGATGATGAAACACTCATTTCTTTTATGATGCTGTCAAAGATGCATAAAGTTCATATGGTGCGGTTATGATGCAGGATTCCTATAGTTCTTGGCTCTCACATGGTTGAGGATTGTTGTTGTTGATGATATCAAGAAATATTGACAAATGAACATGAGCTCATGGTTTGCCAGATACATATTGATATCTCTTTGATGGATATACAATATGATGGATACATGGATGATTACTTAAGTTGCATATTGTTGGTTGGCAAAGAGAATGGTGTTATTGCAAGTCACATGAAGACATAGCTATTTGAAGACATGGATATTCGAAGACATGGCTTACTTAATCACATAATGATGATGAGTTCTCACCTTACGACGATAGGTTGATACTCACATGTGTTGATTATCATGGTTGATGCTTATCAGAATAGTGGGATGTTCCCTAGTGATGATACATGGTTGATATATTGAATGTTCTTATGGAAAGATCATGCCGTTCTTGATGATGATGTGAAAGATCATAATGTGATTACTATGGTGTTTTCACATATGATATGGTGTGAATGATTTTGTGTTACTGCTTGGAGATATGACATATGCTGAGTTGATTCATGGAAGGTTATGATGAGGGTCTTCATACTAACGAAACAAAGCAAGTTGATCTTGATGAGATCAAGAGGAAGAGTTAATATCTATATGCAGACATACTTTGTCATAGGTTGATGATATTTACACTGTCATATCTTGGGAACTAATTATGGACATATACAGGTTATTGGTCTGGATGCTGTTGACAGATGGAGGAGATCATACATGGTGTATGATAGTTTCTGATGACTATCATGGTCTTGTTTAGATATTTGGTCTCTGTTATCAATTTCATGTATATCATTCGATGTAAAGGTCATATAAAGACCCATGATGTAAAAAAAATTCTCTATCTGTTGTAGTCTTTTTGATGAGTCCCTTTTTGATCACACGATGTAATTGGTAACCCCACTATGCATGGGAAGGATGATGTAATAATTGACATATTTCAATAATATATATCCCCACTTGGTTGGGAGGATGAGTCAAATTCAGTATATCCCCACTTGGTTGGGAGATTGATGTATGTATGAGTCATCGTTGATAGGAAGGTCAAACTCACATAGTTGAGTGACAGAGTCATGTTATTCTTTTGAAAAATATTTGCAGACTCTGCATGTGCTCAAGGGGAGCATGGATGATATAGTGCATCTCAGCATAGACAAAGGGAAGTTCAATCAGAGAATTTAGTATGTTCTTAGGGGAAGCATGGATGATATAGTGCATCTCAGCATAGACAAAGGGGAGTTCAATAAGAGAATTCGGCATGTGCCTAGGGGGAGCAAGATCAATATTTATGTTCAGATATTCAAATATGAAAGTCTTCATTTTGGTCAACCCTTTGCTCTTGATATCAAAGGGGGAGATTATCTTGTCTACCCTTTTCCCTTGATGTCAAAGGGGGAGAGTATTTTGGTGTTTCTTGTTATCTCTGACAGTTTCTACAACTTGCAGTAATCAACACCAACATGGTTGCCATCAAGTCCAAAGGGGGAGATTGTTAGCATTATGATGCATGTGTTGTACTTGATGGAAACCCACTTGTAATAGAACAACTCACTTGTATATGGTAACTAAATGAATCTACAAAAGAGATATCAGATGTGACAAAATGCATGACAGTTGTGCTTACAGATGTGATGAAACGCAGGGTAGTTTTAAGGAATCAGTTCAGAAGGCAACTCTCTAAGATGAAAGATCACAATACAGTAGGTTAACAACGAAGAATTACAGATCAGACTACACAGAATGAAGAAAGAGAGGTATATGTAGGTTCACCTTGACCAAGCTGCATATACATGCAGGTTTACTGACCATAAGTAGCGTATACGTACACACACACTTTCATAGAAGGAAAAGTGTGTATACCTTAGAAAACTAAGTTTTTGGTCCAAGGTAATTGGTCCATGGTATTTTGATCCATGGTATTGGTCCAAGGTATTGACCCTAGGTATTTGATCCAAGGTATTGGTCCCAAGTGGTTTTGGTCCATGGTATTGAGAAAGGCCTAAAAAAATAAAAGGAGGAGAAGATCATTAGGCCAAAGGTGTGCAAGTATCGAATATATGATGAAGTGTGAGATCTAGTATGCAGGTTATCAACTTATGGTGCTTTGTTTGATCTGAACCAAGGATGAACCTTAGCAGTTGATGAGGGATAAGATCTAATGATGGATCAAGATCCTAAGGTTTGAAATGAATTATCATTATATGGTTTGATCATGTATAGTCTAGATCTGAATACTAACGCATGTGTTGTTCTGTAAATGTTATGATCTGGGTATGACTGAAGTCTGGAATAGCTTCAAAATTATGAATTAATATTTACAGATATATACGCTGGTTGGAATTGATAAAAGCACATAGACATGCTAGTTCAACACATCTAAGTAGTGTATACATTCTGTAATATGATATTTGAAGTTACAGTTGGATCTGGTTGTTGTTACAGAATTTTGGGTTCTGCTATGTGTTTTGGTGACTGTAGTTTGATGACAGTATACTGAATTTTCAGATTGATTGATTTTGATTTTCTTCGGTGATGATGGGCTTTCAGTGATTCAGTTGTGTGCGATCCAGAGATTTATGATTGAGTTTTAATGATTGGTTAATGTAGATTTATTTGATGGTTGTAGTGTAGTGGTGATTGATTTTGAGCTTCAATGTTGATAATGGGTCCAATATGAAAATTGGATGAAACGAGGCCTTCATGTGTATGGTTGTGTACCAGGAGCATCTAGTCTGAAAATTTATGAAACATGATCCCTAGAGGAAGAGAGAAGGTTTAAGCCTTCTGTAGGTCGGCGCCTACGTACTAGTAAACATATCAGCTAGTACAAGAGCTAGGGGGTTGTAGCTCCCTTCCAGTAGAAGCTGGAGAACGAGAGAAGGTAGTAACCTTCTACAAGTAGAAGCCTGCGTACTGGTATGAGTCTGCACTAGTACATTGTTGTAAACAAATTTTCTTATTATTAAAAGAAGACAAAGATGACAGCAGCAGGTGGTTTTCACCCACATTGGTTTTCCACCTTAAATCTTGATGTTCATGTGTGTTGCTTATGTGTGATGGTTCATTATGTTATTTACTGCACATGGTTACTATTTAATGTTTAATAAAGTACTGATGCATAGATTAAAGATCAACATATGATGAATTAATTGAATCATTAGTTTGCTGGATATACGCTCGTTTCCTTAAACACAATTGCGTGTACAAGCGAGTTACCTTTATTGAAGTAGAGTATATAAATTTGAGCATGAAAAGAAAAAGATTATTGACTTGACTAATAATGATTCATCCCCCCTATCAGTATTATTTGCAACAGAGGATTGGGTGAATCCAATTGCAGATGGAAGGATTTCATGGGAGCGTGAAAGCTCCTACACTTCGGATTCAGATGAAGAGATAGAGCGATGGCAGAATCGGCTACACGAAGTAACAACGCTGAACTGCAACATGATGATTAGATCATTGTGCTGTGTGATAGCAAAGGTAAGGGAACTGCCGACATATGATGGATTAACAACGATGGATGAATTTCTGAGAAAATTTGAGTGTAGTACCAGAACAGCAGTGGTTTGATGTGCTGAAGTGGGCACTGCATGAAACATCCGCACTATGGTGGGGTACGTATCAAGGAAATTCTTAGGACTGGTGCGGATGCAAAAGGATGATGCGCCTACATTTTGGAAAACCCCAGCGCTGAATGAAAGCCAATCAGCAGGAGTGGAACAACTTGACCACCTTTCCCGATGGGCATAGACATATGTTGTACAGTCTGCACAAGTGCACACCAACCCCAGAATAGAGAATCAAAACAAATCGTAGAAGTGGGAAAGGTGACATGCACTACCAATTCTCCACGACGAAGCCTTCGATAGGGTATGCAGAGTACTAAACAAGGTTCACCAAGTAAGACGAAATGACTGGGACCTATGCATGCTAGCGGTTCGATGGGCCTATTGGATCATGTGCAAAACCATAAATGCAGAGATGATTCCAAAGGTGTGAAATAGAGTGGAGACCATAATTACTAAAGAAAGTACAAAAAGGAATCCACACGTACTGGACCCTGTAATGGTGACAATGCGTGATAACTAGGAGGAAGAAATCACACACCTACGCGAGGTCGAACATATAAGGATTAAAGAAGCCATCCAACAAGGGAACCTTAGACTTTGCGAACTCGAAAAGGACCGGGTACGATTGAGAAAGAAAAGCATTTTGATGGATGTTGAAATCAAGAGGCTGGAAAATGAGATCATACAGGCATGTCTCATCGATAAACCAAGGATGACAAGGCAAGACATAAATGATTGTACCACTGCATTAGAAGAGTGTCGCCGAGAATTTATGCTCTACTTCCATGGCTACAACCACATATCACTAAATGTAGTAACCAGGGGAGTGCACTACATACAGTAGAACACGCAATGTCGATGGTCACATTGAGAATTCAGGAGTTTTTGCGAGCTATGCTGGAAGGCGAGTTGAAGTCTGGCACAGGTGGTGCGACCACCTGACTAGCCGTAGCGAGCACAATCTCAGTGCTCCAGATAGTTGAAAGAGAGTGCAAGGCTCTAAAAGAGTCTATTTAGGCGCTGTGCGATGAGGGAGGTGCACGCAGAATTAGCATGGCATAAGGTTCGCGCCCGCGCACGGGGGGCTGTGCTGCCACGTGGATAGGTTGAGAAGTAACTGTTGGTTTCACTGTTCATGACGAGATGTCCAATTTAAGGCAAAAGGAAGCGAGCGACGGGCATTTAAGACATGAATTAAGAGCTAGATTTAGGGCAGTCTGCCACCAAGAAAGCATTGATGGCTCAGAATTGGGGAGAGCGATCAGATTCAAATTCAAAATGCGCTATAAAAATCCATGGCCACGAGATAACACTTGTTAATTTTAGGTTTGAGCAGTTGATTAGAGCACAGAGTGTTGAGCGCTGAGAAATATTTGAGCCCAGAAGTTTGTGAATGACCGTAGAAAGCACAAGCATGATGACGGCTACCAGGAGAGGTTTGGGCTATGTAGAAGGAACCACCGATGAGGCCGCATAAAGCCCCACGGTGCATGATGTTCCCGGAGACACTGGGGTTGTGCCGGAAATTCTGAAATTTCCTCGAACACCAAGGCCAAATAAAGATAAGCAGGTGGCGGGACCAGTCTGCATGTCCCCGTAGAATCCACGATTCAGTAAACTCTCCATGGAAGAAAAGGGCAAGGCTGTCACCATTGAGACAGACGAGGAGGAGGAGGACCTACAGGCTCTCATAAATGAGATAAAAGCAGCAAAAGACATGGAAGAGGACATCCAACTAGTGCGTGCTGCAGTGAAATTTCCCGAGTACATTCCTCTGCGGAAAGGGAAAGCTAAGGTACCCAAGGATTTGGATGCCGCTAAGAGCGCACTCCAAACCCCGCTCCTCCCCGATGGAATTGTGTTTGAGGGCTCGGCCCTGGGCCACGTGCCCACAATGAAGTTTGAAGATTGGGACCTCGCAGACAGCAAAAAGTTCCCACATTTAGAGACTGAGAACCTCATGAAGCAGAGCATGGAGGGGTCTGTTACAACACTAGAGCCACAGAAATGGCTGCGCGGTGTAGAGAAGGCTGGACTACTTCAGCTACTATGGATTCCACACTTTCACTGCATGCCTATCACAATTTTCGTCACCAAGAAGTTGCTTTGCCTGGTGCATGATGGGTACTTATGGCTTGAGGAGCCTATTCCCATCACAGTGGATCTTATCCACAAGATTTCTCGGCTCCCCTGTAAGGGAAAGGACCCCGTGGAGATAACTGGAAAAAATGGAGATTTAGCGCTCGCAAAGGCCATGAAGAAGAAATACAGCTAGAAAAGAAAAACAGGGGCGACGCAATAAACAAAATTAAAGATAAAGGGGTGCACGTGCCCATCCAACTCCTAGTCGGGAAGGTAATGCGAAAATGCCATGGAGATGAGGTACTAGCGCCGGTAGTTGCGCTGGCAGAACAATCCGCAGAGGGGGTCCAATTCAACTGGGCCAAGTTCCTCTGCGAGGAGTTCGTAACTAATTGCAAAGAAGCCCAGGAGCAGGGTAATACCTTCCACTATGCGTGATTTCTCTTTTTGATTTTACTGGTAACAGGGGAAATGCCTGAGGACAATTAGTTCCCTAATATTGAACAGGACTTACCAGAGGCCGTGAAGTACGCGTCGCTCTGGGCTACTAAGGATGCCACACGGATCCGCGAAAAAATTATCTTCTTGGTGCTCATGGAGGCGAGCATCTAGATGTGGATCAACAAGAGGTCGCGCCTGTCCCCCATAGTGTGCAACAGTCTATGGAGCTTTGCAGACTTCAAGGCGGATATGCATAATGTGTATATCAAGGCGTGTAAAGATCTGGCGTAGAACTGGACCAAGCTCCCCTTCATTGCCATTGATGATGCAATCTTCTTAGTGCTATAATCATGGCCTCCTGAGTGGCGCACCCTGGATATAGTAGAGAAGGATAGAACAGTAGCACAAAAGAAAAAGGCTTCGACCAAGTTGTGTATCACCTAGTTGGCCCAGCAAAAGCGTAATGAACAAGCAGCCGCAGAGGTAAGGACTACCCGCGAAGTAGCAAAAGCAGCTGCAGAGCAGGCAAAGGCCGTCGAAAAACTAGCAACCACAGAGTAGGAAAAGGCTGTCGAAAAAGCAGTAGTCGCAGAGCAGGCAAATGTCGCCAAAAAAGCAACAACCACAAAGAAGGAAAGGCTGCTGAAAAAGTAGTAGTCGCGCAGGCAATGGGGGCCACCACGACACAAGAGGAAGGGGGACAGAACTTGTCTATAGGACAGGGAGCAGGCACAATAGAAGGTGCATATCGGAGCACAACGTCCACTCAGCTGAAACGGTCGCGCGTCACAGAGAGATCTCACAAAAAAAGGTCAAGGCATCCAAACTGGACATCGAACTGATTACACTAACAGAAGGCAACCTCTATGACATTGGTGACACAGTTCGCGAGGTCACTAGGGAAGCACTCCAGGAAGCCATGACAGAGCAACATATTGTGTTGGGGGCCCTGAGGGCGCTGTTGCAGGAACTTTAGGTGCAGCCCCCACAGGAAGGCGCAGTAGCCACCTATAGCGCCGCAAGTACATTAGTAGCGGAGAAACTGCTACGCGCAAAGATGGCCAACACCATAGTGCTAGTGGAAGGAGCACTAACAACAAAGAACGTAGATGACAGAGTCACAGTTGGTAGGATCAAGGGACTTGACCTAAATTTGGCTACCCTTCCGCGAGACACACTGTACCAGCTATAGGATGGCATAACAACAAAGCTCCGTGCCAGGGAGGGCCACGCGATCCAAGTAATGAGCGAGAAGAAGATCAATAGTGAACAACTCCGTCTACAGCATGATGAGATAGTGTCACAGAATTAGCTAATCGTGCAAACAGTTGATGAAGCCTGCCAACGTGTTCCAGAATTATCCATCACCACAGACCTACCAATAGAAATGCGGATCCACTATCTGGAAAGTGGAGTTTGAATCATGGGCAAGGAGAAAACATGAGTGTAGTTGGAGCTGAACCTCTAGATTATTGAGCTGCGGATGAAGGTGCAACCTTCCACTCCTCCGAAAGTTAAAGAATAGTGTGTTAGCGTGATTCAATCAGGATTGGAAGAAATTGGACGGGCAGTGCAGGACTGTACCAGTAAGCATCGAAGGAATGCATGTAGCAGGTCTAGCAAACCACAGAGCATTGCGTCACAAACCTACGAAAAGTACGAGAACAGTTGGAGGGGCTCTGTGCCAAGATCTCCACACTAGTAGAGTGACTCGGGACGAGTCATGATGATTGTGTTGGGGGCGTGTTGGGCATGGAATTCCCCCACAACATGTTTTGGGGATCAAAGCCCAAGTTTTGGGTCAAATTTTTTGTAAGACTCTGTGAATTGTGGGTGCGGAGCACGAAGTAGAGGTTAAGTCATATGGTTGTCTGCCCTAAAATATTATAATGTAATGTAAAGTCAGTCAGCCTACCCATGGTCCGCGGACCATGGGATTGTATAAATAGAGTGAGGCTCTAAGTTGTAAAGATAGTTAATAGCGAAGGAAAGGGTCAATCTTAGAATAGGATTCTAAGTGTATTGGGTAGTAGTAGTAGGAAGAGGCTCTGTAGATGAGTGCGCAGAGGCATAATAGAGTCCACAGATGAGTGCGTGGACCCCTGCAACTGAGTGCGCAAGGTGGTGTCAAGTCTGTAAGCGGAATGGAAGATTAATAAAGAGAAGTTGGTTCTTATTTTTGTGTAATTGCTATACATTGTCTTCTTTATGGTTATCTTGGTTTATTTATCGCGTGTGCACTGATATAATTGCTGAATATGTTGTAATAATAATTAATCTTGCATAAACAAGTTAAGTAATCAGATAATAACAGAATAAATAATGAGGAACTTGGGTATTCTATGGGTTGCACCCCAAATAGGGCTGCACGGAAGCAGCACCACAGGTTGCGAAGGAATAACAAGTGTGCATAGCAATGAGTCAGACCGTGAACCTATAGAAGCTCATCAGACATCCCCAGGGTGCGGAAACCTAGTTCTAGCACCCTCCCATACTACTTAGGCTGAGACCTCAGTCCGTGCTCTACGGACTATTGCCAAAAGGGCTAGTAGTACCGAGATTTGCTTGGCTAAATCACCTCTGTACCTGGGTCAGGTCCATACAAGCCAACAATGGTGATCTATCCCACCTAGTTGTTCGCTAACAAATTTCGTTAAGGGGAATAACCCAAGAGACTAGAGAGCTGGCGATTGTACATTTCATTAGCACTTTCATTGACATTATTTTTCTTTCAAAACAAGCAACGATGGCAACCTCCTCTGTCTTTTGAATGTCAATTATCTAGACACTTTTCCTAAAACCAAACTAGGCCCATGGATTTCACTTTATACATTTTATATTTTGTTGAGGGGTCCATTTGATAGGTAGAACTAGTGGAGAAGAGACCTAAGAGGGATGTCCACCACCACTTAGCATATCAAGAGTGAGGAAGTTTCCAATGAACCCATTTAGGAAAAGGAAAAAAGAGATTGAGAGAATATTTCTAGAAACAAGATTGTGTCCAGAATAGGAAGGGGCGACAACAGGTGAACATGAGACCAAGAGATCAATGGAGGGGGGAGATAGAGTATTTTTTTGAGAATATGAAATAAATTCCTCCTTACATTTATTAGAGGAATTCTTGGCCTCTTGTAGCCCACATCAACCCAATGATTTGTGAGTTCCATGGTCTACCATAGATTTCCATCATGTTCCTACAATTTGAAAGATTCACTATTTGAGACCAATGATAGATATGAGATGATTGGCAAGCTTGAGACTGTCTATATCTAAACCCCATCAAACAAATCCATCGAGTAATTTACTAGGTATTCCTTCATGAATTGGAAGCATACGCTGAAGTACGATGTCCATAATTTAAAGAAGGAGCTTGTAGCATTAGATCCCATCATGATGAGGGGAGAATGAACTTATTGAAACTTCATTCTTAATTAAAAACCCATAAAAACCTAAGCCTACAAAAACCCTAAACCAAATTAAAAATCATTTATAAAATATTAGATTAAATTTTTTATCTATATAAAAATAATTTTAAAATATAATAGTGAATATTTTTTCAATCTAAAAGTAATTTTTAAATACACCTTTCAAATAATATGAGTTAATATATTTCATGAGTGTCCCTCCAATATTAATATAGTTAACCCATTTTCTATCCTAGTGACCTAGTATCTAATAATGTATCAATAACCAACTAGGGTTAGGGTTTGTGTATGCCTCAACTCCTAACTGAGATTAGGTTTTGGAATCTTTAAAATATTACTAAATTTGATATGTGACTAGAGACACGTATCTAAGTAATGGAAGTTGATATCACATCCACTTAATGCCATGGTGGTTAACAAGTTAGATCAACTTGTGCAAGGCACAACTTCCACATACAAACTTCAATTGAGGTCATATTCATGCTTTTGTAAATCTCTTGATGTGTATAATGGTAATGAGAGGTTTAAAACTTCATTTGTAAAGTTTCATCCACAAAAAGTATCATTCAATGCCTTAAATGGTATTTGAAATTTCTTAGACTATAAATCACCAAAGTGAGGTCTACCTCTATAAAAGGTCCTACAAGCTAATAAATCCACTTTTTCTAGCCCCGAGGGTTAGCTCAATTGGTCAAAATCAGTGCCTTGCCATTGAGAGGTCACAGGGTCCAATCTCCCCGAAGCCCTTAGGGTCAAGCCTTCCTAGTGGGCCACGTGGCTAGATTCCCTTCGAGGTCGACTAGCCCAGATATTTCCGTGGATGTAGCACCACCTATTGACCAGGGTGTCCATGAACCAGAACCTATAAAAAAAAAAAAAATCCACTTTTTCTACATTTAAAGTTACAAAGTATATGAAAATTTATATAATGATCCATTTTTTTTTATCATACTTTCCTATTTAGGGATGATTTTTATCCCCAACAGCTTTTAATAAATGAGGTAAGAAAATGTTTCCTCAACCTTCTCCCTAAAGTAGCATTTGGCCTTTACTAGAAGTTTTACTTTCAACCTAACCATAGTTCATGTTGGCCCCATCTGATTATTATGCATTTATTAAGTTAAATTATGTCTTCTATTGAGCTTATAGTTCTATGTCATATATTGTAGGCAACACTTACTCATCGATTTCCTATTCCAACATGGAAGCTTCATAGAGCTCCAAATTTTTTACAATGACTATTGAATAAATGCACATTTATGGGGGTAGATTAATCCTATAAGGATTATGACCCACCTTCTTAAACACTTAAAAAAAGGACCATACTGGTGAGCCTTAATCTTCTTAAATGAGCTTGTAGTGCTTTGTTCAAATGCAACCATACTTTGTCTCTCACCTTGAATTTCTTCTCAATTTTATGATCATCATTGCAAGCCTTGTATTGTTCCTGTGACTTCTTCATTGTATCTTGTATTTTAAAATGGATTTTTGTTTTTTAGCTTGACCACAGGGGATTTAAACCTTAAATATCATGGTTTACATAATACTTCATAACACAACAATTTCCATTGAATTCCCCCCCATAAACATTGTATTTGAAAATGGTTATGCATAATATTATCAATGAATTTTTCAGTTTTCAATGCTTCCCTTGTGGTATCTACCCTCACTCCTCCTTGTTTCCAATATTCAATATCTAAGGGTGAAGGTCACAAATACCCAAAGAAAGTTTCAAAGGACACTTATTGGTAGAAGTGTGAAATTATCTATTATAAGAGTGTCGAATATAAATCAAATTTTCATCCTAGGTCCTTTGATGCTTTTGATTGTATCCCCTCAAAAGTTGAACCAATGTCCTATTCATTAATTTTTTATACCCATTTTTTTGTGGATGGAAACTTGTACAGCTCTTCAACTTAGTGTCCATGTTCTCCCAAAGTGTAGTCCAAAAGACATTAAGAAATCTAGTATCTCTATTCTAGATGATGTTTCTTGGTATCCAAAAATGCACCTAGGCATTTTCAAAGGTCATGTTTGTTGTTTCTTGTCCCTTGATGACCTTGTTATAAGGCATGATATTGCATATTTTACTAAAATGTTGACTACCACAAAGAGATAGGCATGTCCCTTCTTGGTTCTTGGAAAACCTCCATAAAATCAATTGGAGATGTTATGACATGGTCTAGTCAGCATAGGTAAGGGATGGCATAAACCTTGTTTCCTATTAATAGGATTGTTGGTACAACAAATTATGTGTCCTCTAATCAATTGAGCCGCATCTTCCTCTATTCTAGGCCAATATGTATATGTATGTAAGTTGGAAATTATCTTCCCAAAACCAAAATACCTTACAAATTTAGAGGTGTGTGCCTCTTTGATAAGCTGCAATCTTTCACCTTCAGGAACATGAAGCTTGTCTAGCTTATATATCAACTCGTCCTAGAGATTATAGTCGGCGTTATTATCACCTTCATCTACACAAACACTTCCTTGTAGCTAAAATACCACTTTAAATTCTTAATCTTTTGTATATGCCTATTTGTATGCATAATGGGAGAAAGGATCCATGTTCATAAGAGTTCCCAAAGTTGTGATCTTGGGTGTGGGTGGCATTGAAAGAATTTCTACCAACTTATTGGTGTTCCTCTTCTTTAATTTTATGATAAAATGAAAATATTATAAAAAAACCCATCCACTCTAATTGCATTATCTAGTTTGTTGAAGCTTACTTTAGGAATGCATATACTACAATCGTTGGTAATTTTTGTGGGTGATGGTCTCCTTTCCCATTGGATTATTCTTCCATTTCTTAACCACTTGAATAAGACCACATAATTCCTTGTCATATGTAGGGTAGTTCAAGACTCCACCATGGAACATTGTAGAATTATAGCATATTATTTTACCTCCTTGCATCAAGATCACTCCCTTAGCATATCATTTGCATCCATCTCCACTTTGAAAGGATCCTACAATTTGGATAGTGAAAGAATTGATGTTTGACTAATATTTCATTTTAGGTATTCCAAATATTTATGTTGATTCTTTCCCCATTGGAAACTCTTCCAACTAGTTGTTATAACATTGAGTGGTGCAACCACTACTAAAAAGGGTGCTATAAACTTATGTAGGTTCTATGATACTCTGACAAATACCCTAAATTCAATGACATTAGTAAGATTTTTACACTTGAGGATGGTCTTGATCTTCATAGGATCTATCTTGAGTTCCCCTCTTCCATTCAAATACCCTAGACACACTAATGATTGATGAGAAAATCCACATTTCTTAAGGTTTCCCAGTAGCTGATTCTTTTTTAAGGTCTCTAGAAATTGCATGATATGTGAGATGTGTTTTTCCCAAGTAGAGTTATAAACCATTATATAATCTAATTACACTATTACAAATGGATCAAGAAGGGGATGGAATTCATCATTCATTAAACAAATAATTTCATTGGTTCATTACATCAACCAAATGGCGTTACCAACCATTCATATAGATCTTGCTTTATCTTGATGGTGGTCTTTATAGTGTTTTATTTTTTAACTTATGTCTCATGGTATCCCAATTTGAGATCCAACTTGGTGAAGTACTTGGCATGTTGCACTCGATATAGCACGTCATCGAAACTAGATAGTGGGTATCAATTCTTAAGGATGATCTTATTCAAATATCTATAGTTGATATATGTTCTCCAATTCTTGTCCTTGTTAAGTGCTATGATGATAAGTGATGCACATGGAAGAGTGGTTGACATAATTACTCCATACTCCAATAGTTGTTGCAATTATTTCTTCAATTCATCCACTTCCTGTATGGATTATCTATATAGTCCAATGTTTTGTAATTAGGAATTAGGAAACATTTGTATCCCATCCTTAAATTCCCTATTAGGTGATAACCATTTATGCTCTTATAACGCTTTCATGTATGCCTAAAAATTTCCTCCGACTAATGTTAATGTTCTTTAGTATATCCCTTTAGTGATGCATTTAATTTTAACAATTCATCTCCTGATTGATTATCTCTTAAGAAGCGTAATACAAACTTCCTACTTGAACTAATCTATTTATTGGCTTAGTTATAACTTATTAGACATATCTTAAATTTACTTTTATGTGCATTGATGATGAAGGACTTCCCATCCTTGATCAAGTGATACTAGTTTTCTCTCCTTATGATGAGTGCATCCCTCATGTACATATAGGGGCTTCCAAAAACTACACCACACACATCACATGGTACTATGTCCACCTCCACTTCATCAATATACTTTTCACTTATAAAAAATATTATCTTACATTGCTTAACAGCCATAATTTTTGCATCCTCATTTACCCATGCAAGAAAATTTGTCAATAAATATTATCTCATATCATATGTGGGCAATGCCTTACACCAAATTTAGCATTAATGTATATCATATCTTAATCAAACAATAGATTATTGTTGTGCTATTGAATTTATAACACCCTAATGGAATCCAAAAAACTATGTAAATAGTTCTAAAAGTTAGACTCTACTTTGATTGATTCCTCCCTCTACTCTTATAATATATTCAATGATAGTATATTAGATGTAAACCAAATTGTGGTTTGCAATCCCTGCTCCCTACCCAAATCACAAGTAGAAACCCACTATTAGAACCACAATAATAAAATTACTTGTATGAATCCAACAACAAAAGGAAATTAATTATAATGAACCCATAATGCCTTATTATTGTTCATAACTCTCCCTTGTTTCCCATGTTACATAAACAATCCAACAAACACAACAAAACAAGCGACAACCAAATTAGGCGAATATTTGAAAACCCTTTCAAAAGGAATTTGGAACAACAATATCATGATGATGATTTAGTAGATAATCCAATATGAACTGGCTTGAGTGAACACTAAAGTGATGAAGCAAGAATTAAGTGTGTAACAAGTACTGTCAACATGTAATTGTGAAGAAACAAAAAAAGAATGCTTGGCACATAATAAGACCTGGAGCCAACAAGAAGAACAAAGGTTTAATATGAGAAATATGGAAGAAAAAATAATTTAATAGTAAAGAGACCATCTCGACATGTGTAGTTAGATTCAACTGTTAACTTGGGTTATAATCCAATATATGTGGCATTTCAAGGAATAGTTAGGCTAGAAGAATGAGTTATTTATATAGATAAATTGCCCAGTCATTGAAGCCATCAACGAAGAAAAATGAAGTTATTGTTGATCTAATATTTATGTACTCAAAACACTAAAAAAAATCGCCTTCACCATTTTACATTATTTATGTTTGGCGTTGATATGATTTTATACCCATTGGTTGAGCTAAAAATTGGGTGAGTTATATTCATTAAAATATAGCTTATGAATTATCAACTTTGGTTCACTAAAATTTAAAAAATAACAAAAATCAAACCACCATACATTCATATTAAAAAAACCTAGTAAAAGCGTAATGAATAGTTGACATCATTACACTCTTGAATATACTTGATCACCCACATTTACTTCACCACTTACTTGATCATCATCTTATTAACATGTTGCAATAAATCCAATGAGTTCATTTTCAAAAACCTTTTTCTCGTTGGGTGTATAAGGAATATCAAACTACCAACTTTCATTAGAGACAATAAGATGGAAGAAAATTTGTTGACAATGCTTTGGAAGTATAAATCGTTCAACATGATATGTCAACATGTATATACTTATGTCAATAAAATATAATAATTCACTAAGTAGGTCCTGTGTAATGCTTATCTTCCCCCTTTTTTTATTTTCCTTTTTTTTTTTTAAATACACATCTCAAGGAAACCAACGCACTTCGCCTCATACCAAGGTAAATCAGATTATGTAGAAACTTGAATCCTTGTCAACAAAATTGTCAAGTAAGTTATAGAATATACTCATTGGGAGCTCAACATGTCACTTATTGAAATTGAATCTAAGTGGGGAGGATAATGCTCCTTCTTATAATCACCCAAGATAAACCCAATTGACTAAGAGATCTCCTTCTATCAAAAATATCAAACCATTTTCATTTAAAAGTTATGCATCTAAAGGACCTACAATACAACTCAATTAACTCTTGAATGGTGCCAAGATAATAAAGTTGTCCTTCTATTTTGTTTGCATCTCCTGAACTTGCATAAATTATTTTATCAAATGCAATGAACACTCCACAATCACGTATTTTATTTCCTTGATCCACACTCTCTACTCTTATATGATAATCATGCACCCACATCATAGACTATTTTCATACCTTTATGCATAGAAAAATTTCCTATTAAAATTAATAATTATTCTTGAATTTGCAACGATAAATAAATAATTTAAC
Organism: Pinus tabuliformis; assembly: GCA_031772625.1. NCBI lineage: Eukaryota > Viridiplantae > Streptophyta > Pinopsida > Pinales > Pinaceae > Pinus > Pinus tabuliformis. The sequence continues at coordinate 542,164,065 of CM062804.1, read as the reverse complement.
TTAAATGTACCATCAAAAAATGCCTTTTCACATCCAGTTCCTATGTTGTATGCATCTAGATAACTTTCCTTGTTGGATAGACCCAATTTATAAATATGCCCCTTTACCCATGTGTTTTTTTCCTCTATTACTCATTGATCATCACATAATTCTTTAGGGAGTCGAATAGTAGGGTTCAGAGAAAATAGTTGTTCATTAAGAAGCACAACTAGAACCATATATATGTCAAATAGCCATATTACCACTCAAATTCCTTGTTTCTCCATTTGTTTCAAGTCTCTCCCCTTCTAATCACTCCTGGTCATGATCACTATTCCTCATAAATGGAGCATCTACATGCATTCATTTTAGGAATCCAAACACTAAAAATAATAAAAATAAAAAAATCATTAACAATCTATCTCTCGGCCATGCTCCCTTAAGGATATGATTTTCACCTTCCAAACCCTCTAAGTATGTTTATGGAACTCTCTAGGAAGAACATCTATTTACAACTCAACATACTAGCTAAATGAACATCTTTGAACAAATGTACCAAAAGATAAATCTAAGTATATGTTATAGGCCATTTTTTCACATCGATTAGTGATCCTCCTAATGGATCAATCAACATCCTATTCCCACTTGTCACCATATTGCACAAAGCCATAAGCATGTTCCCTTCTTCCCCCAGAGTTTTAACCCTAAATTGCTTCATCTGAACCATTTTGAGGACCAACACTCCCCGTAAGCCTACTGGGGTGCATTCACCTACAGATTTCTCCACTGTGGCCTACATTGGTCACCAACAAGTTGCTCCCCTTTGCACTTGTGTTTGTTCTAGAAATCCAAGAGAATGATCAGGATTCTGAAAGCTTCCCCTTCTAGGAGTTTCCAGAAGTTGTTTCAATTACTTACCTTGGATAAAACATTTGGATCATATCCTTCCCTACTTTGGAGTTTTCACCACTTATCACTTGATCCTATCCCTCCATCAAAGGTGGATCTCTTACCCTAGATTGGTAATTGGATAAGAACTCCCAAGTTACCCTACTTCTCTATATATTCCCAACCTTTTATGTGATTGGGAGTTGGCTTTTGGAGAGTGATTCTGCCCTTATGCTAATGTAGTGAGTGGTTATCATCTCATGAGATTTCGAGTGATTGGAGGTGCATATTGTGACAAGGAAAGCACAAGTCAACAACTTGGAGGATCTCTTCTACAAGATCAATTACTACTTATGGTTGTAATCTCCTTCCATTTATATTAATGCAAGGAATTTATTGTTTTCCTATATGTGATGTTGTTATTTCACTTATTTCAATACCATGTTGATCTATTGAATAAAGTACTTAGATGATATTGCATAGATCTCGTAGTTTCTTGGCTTGTGTTATTTGACTGTGGAGGTACTAATTTTGGCATTCAGAGCTGGAATTGGAGCTTCCAAGCTAAATAAGGAGTGAAATGTGCGAAGGATTCCAAGTAGGCCTCACTCCGTCATCTATTTAATTAAGGAAAAAAATTGTGTTCATTGTCTCTCTGTTATTCTAGGTTAGCCACCGACCTAGGGGAGATACTTTTGTCCACAATCATAAATCTCATATAACAAATTGGTGACTCCACTAGGGAGAGGAGTATTCCATTGGTGGTTTCCTTGTCCATTATGTTTTATTACTTCCTTGACATACCTTTGTTGTATAATCCAACCAAGAATAGACCTAGGAAGTGATTTCATTGATCCTTTTTTTGTAATTTTTGTGTCGGAATCCTCTTTCCCAGGCCCAATGCACCTCATGTGCCTTTGATAGAGCATTACACCTCACCCTGGCCCACTTTGCACCAACGTTGCAACACATTGGTGCCTCTTCTGCACCAGCGTTGGCCCCTATTTTTGCATGAAATTTACCTTGGTTCTTGAGCCTCTCGTTAGCCATCCTACTTCGAGCTAAACCCCTTGAGTCTTCAATATCTTGTGATCTCTCTAAAGCCTCTGTTTGGTTTGAATTTGTTTTGTCTGCCTTTGGTAAGAATTGGATTTTATTTTTCTTTGTTCTTATCATTTGGTCACTTGTAAATTGAGTTTGTTTGATTTCTAGTCGCTTATATGAATTGTTTTTCTAGTCCTCATTCTGAAAAGTGTAATTGTATCAGTAATTGAACATTCACATCTTAGTTTTCTTCATTTTTAAAATTAAGTGTAGTGAAAAGAAAAAAATTCATCAACATTTAAGGTTTTGCATGTGCATTAGCATAGGAACAGTTGCATTGGAAAGGAAATTGCATCTTGCATCTTGTTTGCTACATATAGTGTGTTGCATCTTGATTTTTTATTCCCTTTCTTAGTTAGATTTTCATTGAAAGAGAAAGGATTTATATTCTCTCGTGCTAGATTTTCATTTTAGGATACTCAGGTTATATTCATGGTGAGCCCCAAAACTAAAACAGAATAAAATATAAATAGTAAAATTTATTGAATCAACCTAAGGAGCATTTGTAACATTAACACAAACATTTAGAGGTCTAGGTTAGTGATGTGTTTTGGCATCGTTAAATGTAGGAGTTGGCATTGTTTTCCAGTGTTGCATCCCGAGGGCGAAATATCATTCCACGTATGTGAGTGTATAGGATCATACTCCATGTATCTTTGGGTATACTGGTGGCACTCCACACACATAAAGTATATGGGAATGCTCTCATTGAACGATTACACATTAGGCAACACTACTAAGGACTACACTCCCATGTACCATTGTGTATATTGTGGGAGTCCCCAATATTTTTTTATGCATCCATAGGTAACTGATTTTTCCACCTTATATGCCATGATACACCGAACACACTATTCGAGGAGATTGGTTTCCGTACATTAAGTCCTTCGTTCGCCAAGGTGTATATTGCAGTTCACACCGGCTTGGTAATCCTTTATGCCTAGACTACCCTCTTTTTATTTTATTTTATTTTTTAATAAAATTTATTATCCAACGTGGAAGAACAAAATCCCCCTCCATGTCATTCACATAGAATGAAAAATAAGCCTCCTCTTCCTCCAAAGGCTACTCCTAATTATTGTCCAAAGCATAAGAAAACACAAACTACTGAATCCAAAACATTAGGAGCAATTTCTGGTCCTCCTCCTGATATTGATAAGCCAGAATCATATGTCCCTTTGAGTTCTAAACCCAAGGCTACATCTATTCCTATTGGTGACACAGACACAATTAAAAGAGAAGTCCCTGAAAATTTGTCACTTGAGGTCATTGAATCTAATATACCTGAGTCAGAAACTTTGTTTCCTGAGGTTATTGTACTTGAGGAGCCTCAACCATCTTCACCTGATTCTTTGGGACCTTCCTCTTCTCTTCCTTTGTCTCAAACAAAACCAATATACCTTAGGCCCGACAGTGAACCTCTTCCACATGGACTTCTGAGTATTGAAGAGATCCCTCAAGAAGAGCCTCGTCCTTCTACTCATGTTCATTGGGAAGGACTTTATTTTTATCAAACCAATCCTCTCTCGACTCTTCAACCTTTGACATAATCTCCTTTACCTGATTCTTTGGGCCTACTCGCTGATCTCTCGCGGCAATCTTCATTGGGATTTTTAACCATGACTGGAACTGATTCAAACTCCCATATTGTGTCCACTGCTATGGTTGAGACATCAAGTGTTGCTTCCTCATCTATATTTGTAACATCACCATAAAATCATTTATATGGTGGCCCGTCCATCCCGCTTGGCTATCAGTTATTATTTGGTACATTTTCTGGTGTGGCTTTCAGTCCTTGGACCTCTCCCATGTCATCTAATTCTGGAATAATGTCTGGTACTTCTCTTATGAATGCCACAAAGTATGTTCCTCTTCCTGCACCTACACCTACAATAGAGCAGTAGGTTGGCCCTTACATTAGTGGGAAAATCTACCCTAAACAACCCAGTGTTTGGCAATGTACTCTACCCATTCAACCTGGTTCATTTTGGGGTCGATTGTTGAATCCTCAACCTGTACCATCTTCATCACAAATTCCTACCTGTCCATCATCATCTTAACAAGCTAAAATACATGTGAGTCAACCTTTAAAACCTATTCCAACAGTGTCTAGTTCCCCCTAGATCCTAATTAGTTAACATGTACAAGGTCCCTCACCTTCTCAATCGCTTGTGCAAGGTACTCTTCAAGTTTTGGTAGGTCAAATTATTCAAAATTTGGCGTAGTCTCAATCAAACCTATATCAGGGGGAAATTCAAACCCATATCGGGAAACAATATGGATCACATCAAGTGCCTTTTCAAGTCCAGAAAATACAAACCCAACCATTCTAGCAGCTTTATCGCCATCTTGGGGTTGGGAAACATACTCACCTGTATGCTGGCTATCAGAATACTCCATATTCTGGTAGCCATGTTCCTTATTATCAGAACCCTCCTTACCGAGGAATGAAAGTGCATGTTTCTCAAGCTATCCCTTTATATCCATGCCATCAACCTCCAAACTTTAATCGATCATTTCCTTTTGTGACAACTCTTCAATTACTGGATGTAAATCAACTTACTAATGACCCCATTGCTCATTTTCCATGGTGGATAATTATTCCCACTAAGTTTCCTTATGATATCCCAAAATTCAATGGTAATCTTGGAGAAGACTCATTGACGCATGTTATGACTTATCACCTGTGGTGTTCATCCAACTCCCTTAATAATGATTCCATTCGACTTCATATTTTCCAACGAACACTTATGGGTACCACAACTAAATGGTATATTGAGTTACCTAGAGCGTTGTTTCATGACTTCGGCACTTTAGCCACTACCTTCCTCACACATTTCTAGTTACCCATCAGATATGAAACTGGAATGAAACTATTGACTAACTTCAAACAATCAAACTCTACTCACATTTTGGATCACTATCATGAGTGGAGGCACCATCATCAGTTGATAAAGACTTATGTTTCTAATCAGTTGTTAGCGGAATGGCTTGTCAGATATTTGTTAGTTCCCATAACAAAAGATGTGGCCAAAGGTGGAGTCGTGACTGAAGAGAAAGTTATTGCTCATGCTCAATATTTAGATTTGATTTGCACCCAATTGGGCACGCTCTATGATAAGATACCAAACACTCTGAGACCCTCGAATATTGTTCATCCTCCACCTATTAAAGAATCTCATGTTATCGATGGCATTATAGCTTCTGCCAATTCGTAGTCGACGAGTAAACCAACTAGTATTTCTCTTACCACTCCTACACAAAACCATTAATCTCATCCTCCTGCAGCTTCTACCTCTGAGATAAATTCCATCTCATATGATAAAGGTAAGTCTCAATAGAAACATGGAATCAAGAATAAAGGTAAAGGTAAGAAAAATACATATTCCTCACGGTAGGATAAACAAACAAATTCATCTTCTCATGAGAAAAGAAAGCCTCGGTACCCTTGCTTGATTTGTAATGAGGATCACTTTACACGTTATTTTTTGCACCGCACTGAAGTGAATCAATTTCTTAAATCATCCACTTCTCTCATTGTGCTGACCGACCTGTTTCCCAATTAGGATACTCATATGGTTTCCCAGGATTCTTCTTCTTCTAACACAGTTTTGATGCTTTCCTCCTCAAAGTTGAAATCTGATGTCATGGTGGCCACTCGGAATAAGGACTATGGTAATGTGAATCCACTGGATGGTTAAGCTATTGAACAACCTTCCAGTTCAGCACCACCTTCATCTAATCATTTTCCACCTTCAGTTCCTATGGAAATAACTATCAAGCCTCCAAAGGGTGTTATCCATAATTCTGCTTTCAACCCTTGTTTGAGAGCCGCTCAAAATTACAATGTAGTTGAAGACTTGGCTTAGTCTCCATCAGCTATGTCGACTCTTGAGGTGTTGCAAAAATTCCCCACCCAAAAGAAGGCCTTGTTGTCAGCTATTGGATGTGTGGATCCATCAGATTCCAACCTAGTGGTTTTCTCTCATGAAAACTATACCCCTCGACTTCTGGCTCAGTTAGCTTTTATGATTCAGGTCATTTTCCATGGTAAGAACATTCATCATTCTATTGTGGATGAGGGAGCCTCGACTTGCATCATGTATTTGTCTTGCTGGAAGGTGATTGGTTCACCCCAACTGAGTCAATCAACCACCACATTAAAAGCCTTTGATAGAAGGACATACAAACCTTGTGGGATTTTGAATTCCCTCCAAGTGGAACTAGGGGGAAATGTAGTCTCTACTGAAATAGAAGTTATTGATGGACCTCTGGATTATAATATTATATTGGGACATACATGGTTTTATGCTATGGTTTTCATTGTTTCAACTTACTTCTGAATGATCACCTTTCCTCATAAATGCAAGATCGTAGCCATATATCAACTCACCTTTTTCACCTCTGATTCCAATGTTACTGGAAGTGTCCCTCTTATAGGGTAAGCACTACATTCCTATCAGCATGTCAGAGTTAGTTTGTTGAAGGATTCATTGCTTATGGGAACCTTTTCTCTCCCCCACTTTTGCTTCCCAGATCCTCCCCTTCAGTTGCTTATATCAACATGATATCATCCTCTACGATCTTGGACGATCCGTGGATTGTACCTAACGAAACTGACATCAAAAGTTTTGGAAACCAAATGTCGCTTAGCCCCATTGAGAAAGTTTATGAAGCCATCTATTCGTCTTGTGTGGCCCACACTTTTTATTCGATCAATTGGGTAGATCGATCACTGGATTATGGCATGCCCTCTAATCCTTTCTCATGTATATTCTCTACCAACAAAAGCATCATGGAGATCACGATGTCAGACGACATGTTGTGGGATAAACATCATCATCGTTCCTCCTTCCGATATAACATTGAAGATAATCTCAGTGGTGTATACCTACCTAATTTTGTTGAACCCTTTACGAATTTTGTCTCCATTCATGAGATCGACTCTAAAAATAACCTTTCGAATATTGAAGAAATGATTCCTCTCAATATTTCAATTAAACTAGGAATAGTAAAAAATTTATACATCGAAGCATCTTGTTCTTCATTTGAAATCGAGATTTATCGAGCCCTTTTTCATGAGTTTAGAGATGTCTTTGCCTAGAAATATGAAGAAATGTTAGGTATCGACCCAAACATAGTAGTGCATGAAATCAAGATGTATCCTAATGCCAAACCCGTTTGGCAATGCCTCCATCCAGTCCATCCCAAGAAGGCTATTGGGATAAAAGTTGAAATCGAAAAGCTTCTTCGGGCTAGTTTCATATACCCCATTCCTTTAACTGATTAGGTATTGAACGTTGTCCCTATCATGAATAAACAGGGCACAATCCAAGTATGTGTCGATTATTGAGACATAAATCTCGTTTATCCAATGGACAACTACCCAACCCCGTTTATTGACCATATTGTTTATGAATCCGTTGGCTATGAGATTTATTCATTTATAGATGGATTCTCAGGCTATGATCAAATCAACATTCTCCCAGTGGACCAACTTAAAACTGCATTTATTTCTCCCCATGTTACTTTTGCTTATAGAAAGCTCCCTTTCGGTTAAAATAATGCAGGGCGACATTTCAATGTGCAATGAATTACTCTTTCCATGACATCAATCATATCGTGTAGCCCTATCTGGACAATCTCCTTGCTCAATCCAAGCATCAGGCTGATCACTGCATGCATTCGCGAGCCATTTTTCTCCATTATAGAAATTATAACATTCGACTTAACTCGCACAAATGAGTGTTCTATGTCGGTTCGGGTTGAATTCTTGGTTTCCTCATTTCGAAACAAGGAATTTGTATTGATCCTTTAAATGTACAGACAATCGTTGACTTTATTGTGCCTTCCTCCCTTTTTCAGTTACAAATACTCCAAGGGAAAGCTAACTTCCTAGCAGGTTCATCCCTAACTATGCTAAACTGACCAAAGGATTTATTCACTTACTAAAAAGAGGGATTCCCTTCCATTGGGATGACGCTGTAAAGAAAGCGTTTAATGCCTCGAAAGATGTATTGGTTCAAGTATCTCTCTTATACCCCCCTAATTATCAGCGTGACTATTTCATGTACCGAGTTGCCTCCATCTTGACTATAGCTATGGTGTTTGGTGGGCTCCAGTATTGCAGCAATAATGTTGCAACTTTTGGGACTCCCTTCTTTACTTTTATCAAGTCGGTAGTTCGTAACAAACTTGGAAGCGACGGTGCTATATGCACAAGTACTAGCTCTTTCCACACGTTGTCACTTGATCAGTTGGCACAAGTCCGCTAGGAGCTTAAGCCAAATTATATGAGCTCTCAGAAGAAGATTTTAACTGTGATGGATGAAAGCTAACTCTAAGGAGGATAATCTATTTGCAGAAAGAAACTAAAAGCTGAAAGGAAATGCAAACCCTAGTTTTACCAACTAACCCTATTGGTGCAAGAAAAGAGATGAAAGCTGCTGAAATGGATGTCATTTACTCTTGGAAAGGTAGAATGCATGTGTCTAAGCTACTTCTGAAGTAAAATCTATAAAAAACATCTTTTTGTATTTTTGAGTAATCTTGCAGAATTATTATGCATGTGCTTTAATTGTTTTTGACTATGCAGAGGTTGATTGGCAAAAGGAAATGGAGCGGGCACTTGAAAGAGGTTGTAAAGGTGAGAAGAGGGCCTAAGGGGTCCCTAACACCCTTCTATAGAGTTTCACAGTGATCAGGTCTCAAAAATTTCCCACGTGATCTTCTACAGGAAGTCTGTAGGGGTTCTATAGGATGTTCTACGGGAAGAGCCAAGAGAGGATTTTTGAGGGTTGATGGAGGAAAAACGGTGGGAAAATGGAAATGGAGGTTGGATGAGGCTGTGAAGAGGTCTAAGACCAAGTAGATGAGTCTAGGGAGCGATGAAGACGGTTGGATTTATTCAAGGATGGAGAGGCCAATGCACAAAAATGAAGAAATTAGGTCAAACTGGCAAAGTGTGGTGAATGAAGGGAAGGAATCCAGAATCTAGGGTTGGAGCAGGTGGTGTGAGGAAGGAAGGATAGGAAGGGATGGATTACAGGTGATCTGCACACTATTTCTCCAAACTAATCAAAGAAAGACTAAAAACATCATAGATCTATCTACTTTAACCTATTCTGACCTAAAAACTAGAAATCATGGTGGACAGAAGTTTATTGGTAGAAAATCATGTAAGACAACTATGAAAACTAAGCAAGAACAGATCTAAGCATGTCATCACAACTGGTATCAACTTCCCTAACTAAAAATCTAACACTTGTGATTGCATGGAAAGGCAAAACAGTGTTTTTGTGGCAGCAAGTATGCCTTGGTCTCAGCTCATGGTCCCAAGGAGGGAGAGATGAGATCAAGGATTGCTTGGTGGCCTTTTTGCAGGTATTTTCCTTTACCAAACTATCAAAACAACCTGAAGCATGAAAATCTATTTCAATCATCAAAAGCAACCTAAATAACAAAGCAATATGTTAATTTAAGTAGCAGAAATTATTCTAGGAATGCAACAAAAACATATAAAAGTACACAAAAGGAGGTACTGGAACTTGGATTGGGCCCAACCCCAAGAGATACAACCTCCTAAAAGAAGCTTAGAGCTAATCCAAAGTGAAACTGATCTCCATTACTCAAAAAATAACCATGTCACAAAAAGGTTTACAGCAAAAGCTCGAAAATGAGCTGAAAGGCAGAGTAGCACTAATGTGTGAAAATAAAACTGTTCAAGAGCTAATTTATGAAGGTTGGAAGCCTTCCTACTTATCACCATGAGGACCCCCAACAACCCTCCTTAACTCAAGGGGCTTGGCTGCTCAAAACTATAGGTGATCAGCCACTTCACAAAAGCTGCTCGGTTTCCCTTGGGGATCATCTTCGGTGGGTTGCTGAACTCCGAGCTAATGGTGGAGAACTCGAGGAAGGGGACATTTAGTGCAGGAGACACCCTTCCTACAAATCCTCGGCCTTTTTCCCTCGTATTTGGTTGTCAACTGGCTCATAAATGCTTGACCTTAGTCCAAAAGATGTCCAAAAATCTGCAATTAAGCACGTATTAGACTTCATGGTCAAGTGACTAACCTCATTCATTCAATTAACATAAATATACTCAAAAGCATGCATAAACTATGAAGAATGGTGGATTAATCGAGAATAATAGGCAAAATGAGCCCAACAAGTTACCCATTTTTGGGGCTCATCATCACCCCCTTGCTAAATGTGTTGCTCATCCTCTGAGCAACTAATCCAGCTCATCATCTTTGATTGCTTTGACTGCCTCTCTCACATCCCAGGCTTCCGAGGTGATGACTTCTTCTCGGTCATGGAACCTTGCTTTTCTCTCTACTTCCTCCCATTGCCTATGCTCTCTTTCTTCTTTGACCCCTTCCAGCAGTCCTAAAAGCAATGGAGGACTAAACTTTAGGTTGATCCAATTGGCCTGCAGATTTTTCATTGATTGTTTATAGAGTGTTACTCTTGCCAAGACCTCCCTCATCCTTGTTGGGGAGTGATATTCTCTGATTTTCAGACTGTGGGACAGTGTGTTCCATCTCCTTGTGCAAGCATGAATGCAGTTATCCCCCAATAGTCTTTCCATGTCCTCAAAGTGAGCAATGGCCTGAGCTTGTCTTTCAATGTAATATGGGTGAACCTGGGGGTTGTTGGCAAGTTGCTGATGGGTATACACTAAAGCTAAGGGATCTTTTGGTTCTGCTCTAATCATGAGTGGCTCCTATAGCTCCCTGCCCATAACATTCCGAATTTCTGCTGCCCTCTTTTCCTCATGGTTTAACCAAGAGGCCATGGCCATGAGTTTCACATCCCCCAATGAAGCATTGGGGTCCCACAGATTCATGTTTGGAAGGGCCAAATTGTGTAAATAGAATTCTGATAACTTGGCCTTATCTTCTACTGAGTTGCTGTCACACAAAGCCATGAATTGATGGTAATTCTCAAATGGAATGGTGCCCCTTTGGGCCAAGGTGTTAATTTGGAATTGCAACCATTGATATTTAAGATATAAGGCATATGAATTAGCAGGTTGCCTACATTGTAAGGCTTCTACTGCCCAGCTAGCCATGCAGGCCATTTGGGCCTCTTTCTCTTGCACTTGTTGCTTTAGGGACTGTATTTCCTCTATTGCCTGTGACTCCTTTTCCTATAGCAGTTTTTTTAGCACCTCAACCTCAGCTTGTAGCTTGTACCCTTTCTGTTTTTCATCAGATGCTTCCTTGTCTGGCAGAGGCCTTTCTTGCTACTGTTATTCTCCTAAAATGGAAGGCCTATCTTCCTTATGACTTCCCTGTAGCTGCAACTATTTTCTTAGCAGCTCATTCTCCTCCTGCAGCTGGGCTCTTTTGCAGCTTTCTACATGCCTGACCATGGCCAGTTCTCCTCTTAACTCTTTTAACTTCTCCTCCATGTGGCCTATGTCCTCAATTCCCTTAGATTTGGCAATTTTCATCCATGTGTGTGTTCTGATCCTCTCTTGTTCTAATGCAAGGAAGAGTGGCACAACAAATTTCTGTGGGATGATTTTCCCACCCTCTAATAGGTTGTAGTATGAGCCCAAGCTAGGCTAAGGGCTTGGCTCCAGTACCTCCTCGGTCTTTCCCTCTCCCTGTGATGATTTGGCTATCTTTTCCTCCAATTTCTCGGTCTCTTTTAACTTAGCCAGAGTTTCCTGTAGAGACGTCTCGACTTCCTGTAGAGCTATCTTTGAGTCCATCATCCTAATTCTCTCTCTCTCCAGGTGGAGGTTTTCGGGCTTCCTCGTTCATAGGTGATAGCCATCTTTGAAGGAGACTCTTCTTTTAGTTTAGTTGTTGTGTCTTGAATGACAATTTTCTCTTTTGACTGTGGTTGGGGTCTGCCCACTTTTATCCGTGTGCTCCTTCTTGCTTTAAAGTACATGGAGGTTTGCCTCTTTCTCCTCCCTTTTTGTTTTGGAGGTGTGCTTAAGGTAGCAAGCACAACTGCTGCCTCCCTTGCTAATATCTCAAGTGATTTCTCCTCTTGCTGTTCTTTTTCCCTGCTTCCTGTAGAAATCCCTGTGTCAATTGTTTTTGTTTGTGTTGTTGAGATTTCAGGGTGTGTCTTTTCCTTTTGTTTCTGTGTCCCTGCTTTGGCTGTGGCAGCCTTCATTTGGGCTTTTTCGACCTTCTCTGTTCTACTCTGCATCCTCTTTTCCCGTGGTGTTTTTGCTGTTGTTTCTTCCCCTGTTTTAGGCTCAGAAATTTGGCCCATTTCCCCTTTTTCTTTCTGTTATTTTTGTGCTTGAGTGTCCTGTGTTCCTTCACCATTGGTTTTGTCACCTTCTTCAGTGTGTTCCCCCCCCTCACTACTGGATGAGGTGATGTCTTTGGCCATAATTCTAATATTGTCATCCCTGGACATGTTTCGGAAGATCTCCCAAGGTATGGAGACAATGTAGGTGTGCAAAGCATCTTCCACCAATATTTTGATGAGCCCATGATGGGCCAACTGATCTGGGATCCCTTCATTTAATTTTGTACCACATTCAATTAGTGACTGAAGAAGAAAATAGGGGATGCTCATTTTCTTGTCTGGAGGCAAGTCAATCCCATGCCTTAGTTCACACAGCAACCTAAAATGATATCCATAGATGATGCTAAACCTCCCTTCACATGTGATGTACTTCATGATTTGGAAACTGACTTCACTCCAGAGAGGAGGCAAGCTGGTTCTTCTAACCCCGTTTTTGTCTTCTACAAGATGCTCCGTGGGTAGAAAGAATGACTTCTTAGCAATTTGGCCCAATGATCTCTCTTCTTTTCTCCAAGGGAGCCCCAATGGTAGCCCGGTAACTGCACTGATGAGCTCAGGGGTGATTTCCAAGGTTAAACCTCTAAAACTAACTGTGGCATGTGTTTTTGACTGTGGTCTTAGGGACATTAAAAACTCCTCAGTTATCTCCTCATCATGACCCTAAATTTTGTCAAAGAAGGATATCCAATTTGCTTGGGTGAAAAGGTCGACCACCTCAGGATGCTCGTGCAGTTTGCTAGAGTCTGATGGTTCTTTCCTTATGAATCCTCCTGGCATGGTAAGAGTGCTATTTTTATGCCTTAATCAGAAAAGGAAATGCCTTTTATGGTTTCCCCTGAATCCAAGAATGAATTCCTTGAGTGTCCAATATCAACTAGCAACAATTCTTTGGTTTTAAGATTACTGTCACGCAGAACTCGACTGTCTTCTTATGAAAAGACGAATTTGGTTTTTACAGACAGAGCACAAGGATCAAGTTTTCTTCTTAGCACACAGACAGATATGCGAATTCAAAAAAAAAAATTACGCACACAGGCTGGCCCCCACAACTGCATATATCTTCCCTACAGGAGAATTCAAAAAGGAAACGTGGAGGAGAATTTTGATGCAGAAAACTGGGAAACTCAGTGCAATACGCAGGCAAACATTTTACTTCCAATACACAGGTAGATTTTTTCTCTGATTTTCCAATCTGATGCCGTTCAATTCACCACCTTGCACAAACACATCATGCATAGAGGAGTTTTTCGAGCCTACCTCATTTGGAGCTCCAAATTCGACAAAAAATCCCAGGTTCTCCTGCTTCGGAAAGCTGTGCAGGTTTTCCTGTAGAACCCTTCTTGTAGAAGGCCCCCGATTCCTATAGAATGTCATTGTGCTGGTGAGCGAGTTCGATACGTGGGAAATTTTCAAAAACAAGCAGGAAAACTGGTGGAGGATGACTGGTTAACAATTTTTGGAAACGAAGGATGCGTACTCCAGTCTAGGACATTGCAAGTGCAAGATGAACAAAAGGTGGTGTAAGTTTCAGCCAGGCATCTTTTAACTGTGGCATGATTCGTGGTGAGGGGATGAGGTGGCTAGACCGGACCGTTGATCCGACGTCACAGCCATAATTTCTCTGCGTGTTTCTGACTGCCATCACCTCCTTTCTGCCATTATCTGCCGCCACCACTACCAGTACCGACGATTTCTCCTGGAATGGACACTCCACACGTGCTGGCTGCACATTTCATTGGCAATTTTGAATGTAATGGGCTCGTTTGGATCCCGCGAGGATATGTAATTGGACGAGGGTGGCTAGTTGACTGGCCACCGATTCCACACAATCCGAACCATTCCCATAGGCATGTGGCTTTTAAAATATAATTTATGCAATTGATGAATGAGGTTAGGCACTTACCTGTGTGGTCACGGCCGCATTATGCAGACTTCGGGTTTTGGAACCACTCCTTTGTTTGCTACTGCTTCATGCACGAGTTTTGGAACCCATTTCTTCATTCTCTGATGTTGCATGCACGGGTTTTACTTAGCTTCGGTTGCTGCTGATATTTTCACATTCAAGGAGAGCCCTTTGCATGTCTCCTTTGTCGTTTTTGGTTGTCCCTGTCTCTAGAGTATGTCTTCCAGAGGGATCAGCTGCTACAGGATTCCTGTAGGATGTCCTATAGCTGCTTCTCCTCCTGGGATGCAATGTTAGAATGAGCAGGACTATACTACTGAGTATGGGTTCAACTGATGAGGCATCCAAATGGAGAATGACAGGTATGGTGATCGAGACACTACTGCTTTATTTGTCGCTAGAAGTTCTTGCTGGCAGTATGAAGAAAACAGGGTTTTTTTTGTGACTATGCAGGAAAAAATAATAGGATGAGTGCAACGAAGGTGTAAATACATGAAAAAGGTGACATATGGTGATGGACGGAAACAGGGGTGTTGGAAGGTCTCATAGGTAGATTCCCAACCTTCGAATTCTCTTCTGAGACCAATTTTGCTTGTCTGTGGGTTCTACAGGATCTTCCTGTAGAAGACACAGAACTTCCTGTAGAAGGTGAAATCTTTGCCCGACTGAGATCAAATCTTAGGAAAGGGGAGTGGTCATCGAGGAATTGTTTGTGAGGGGTGCTTGTATCCTGGTGCCGACCTCTGTCCTTGTTTTGTGTGATCCTCCTAACCTGCAATGTCCTTCTTGCAACCTGCAATTTTTCAATAGAAGTCAGGTTGATTTTTCTGTGTTTTTTCTTTTTTTTCTTTCTCTTTTTTGTTTTTGTTTTTTGAGAGACAGCTGGGGCACCTACAGGAGGTTTTCACCCTCACTGTCTGCCCCGGGCGCCTCTAATAGGTTCTCACTGAAGGATCTTTTTATTCTTTTTCTGTTTTTTCCCTTTTTTTTTATGCTCAGAATGTGGATGGGGTGGAGACAGGGACCTGCTCCACTACCAACACTGATTTATCCAGAGTTTCAATGAACTCCTGCTTAGAAAAGGGCTTCCTGTAGATATTCAAACGATTCCCATTGACGAGCATGGGGATGGCTTCTTCATCAATGGTCCTTATAAGGACTGAACCATTGTCATTATATTTCTCCACTGTATATGGTCCCAACCATCTTTTCCTCAGCTTCCCTTTGAAATCCTTGTATCTTGAATCATATAACAGTGCCCAATCTCCTGGCTGAAATTGCTTCTCTTTAAGGTGCCGGTCATGCCATATTTTTCTTTGAAGTTGGACCACCTCTAAGTGGAGGAGGGCCTGCATTCTTTGTTCATCTAGTCCATTTAGCTAAAGCAGTCTTTCCTGTTGTGCATGGTTGAGATCTAGGTCTAGCTGAGCTGCCAACCTCAATGTGTTGTATTCAAATTCTATGGATAGAAAAACCTTCTTCCCGTAGACCAGCTCATAAGGTGTGAAACCTGTTGTAGTTTTCCAAGTAGTGTTGTAGGCCCAAGTGGCCTCAACCAAGCGATCTTCCCAATCCTTTCTGCTGCTGGTCACCACTTTAGTCAAGATCTCTTCCAAAGCCCTATTAGTGACTTCCACCTGCCCATTTGCTTGCAAATGATAAGGGGTGGAAGTTCTATGCTTAATCTTGTGATGAGCAAGCAGGTCTTCAATCAGGTTAGAGGTAAACTAGCTTCCTTGATCTGTGGCTAATTCTCTTGGGTAGCCAAATTTATAGAAGATGTTTTCCCTCAAAAACTCAACCACTTTTTCTTATGTTGCTGCCTTGATTTCCTTTGTTTCTTCCCACTTTGTCAGGTAGTCTGTGCACACAATGATGTAAGACTTTTGTCTTGAAGGAGGGTTGGTAGGACCCACAAAGTCCATGCCCCACTTCTCAAATGGCTCAAAAGTCACCTGAGGTTGGAGGGGAATTTCATCCCTTGGAGTCGGTTTCCGCATCCTTTGACATCGGCCACATTCGCTGATGTATCTTCTGACATCTTGTTGAATAGTGGGCCAATAGCAGCCTGCCTGTAGATTTTTGAAAGCGGTTCTTTTTGCTACAAAGTGGCCTCCACGGGGTCCATCATGACAGGTTAGGAGGATGTCAAAAACTTCCTCCTCCCTGACACAACGCCTCAAAATCTGATCTGGGCCAAGTTTGAACAGGTTGCCCCTAATCCAAGTGAATAGGGTGCTTTTCCTCACGATCTTGCTCTTCTCTTTTGAGGATAGGTGTGGCAGGAATTGTGCTGAAACCAAGTAATTTGCTATATCGGCAAACCATGGCGAGAGTATTGAAATAGCAAACAGGTGTTCATCTGGTAGTTGATCATCCACCACCCCTTCTTCTCCTACAGGCAAATGTTGTCTAGACAGAAAATCAGCAACAAAATTTTCCTTACCCAGCTTGTCAACAATGGTCAAATCAAATTGATGCAATAAAATTAACCATCTAATGGTACTAGCATTTACATCAGGTTTATTCATCAAATACCTAATTGTAGCATGATCAGTGTGTACGAATGTTTTATAACCAGTGATGTAATGTCTGAACTTGTTTAGGGAATGGACTATAGCTAGGAGCTCTTTCTCGGTTACCGTATAGTTTAATTCTGCCTTGGACAGGTTTTTGCTGACAAAATATATGGCATATGGTAGCTTCTCTTCAACTTGTCCTAAGGCTGCTCCTATAGCTTTGTTCAAGGCATCTGCATGAATGTAGAAAGTTAGGGCCCAATTTGGACCTCTCAAGATTGGGGCAGTTACCAGCTTATCCTTCAACACATCTAGAGCCTCTTCACAGCTATCAGTCCATATAAACTCAACATCTTTCCCCAAAAGACCAAACAATGGAGAGGCTAGCTTACTGAAATCTTTAATGAACCTTCTATAATATCCCGCTAAGCCTAAAAAACTCTGAACATCCCTTACCTTTTGAGGAGGTGGAACCCTTTGGATGATAGCAATCTTGTTGGGATCCACTTTTAAGCCTTGATGAGAAATTGTATGACCTAGCATGGTCCCTTCAGTCATCACGAACTCACATTTTTCGGGACTGAGGGACAGGTTCATTTCAGCACACTTGGTTAAAACTTTTCCTAGGTTAGTCAATGCTTCTTGGAAGTTGGACCCATAAGGAGTAAAGTCATCCATGTAGATATCCACCGAATCATGAACCAGCTCAGCGAATATGCCCAGTACTGCTCTCTAGAAAGTGGCAGGAGCGTTGCATAACCCAAAGGGGAGGACCCGGTAGACAAAAGTACCCCATGGAAAGTGAAAGTGATCTTATCTTGGTCTTCCGGTGCTGATTTGGATCTGATTATACCCGTTGAACCCATTTAGGAAAGAAAAGAACTTCTTCCCTGCCATCCCATCTAACACTTGATCTATGAAAGGAAAAGGGAAATGGTCCTTCTTGGCGGCTTTGTTAAGTTCTCGATAATCAACACAAATCCTCCACTTCCCATTTTTCTTGGGCACAAGCACCTGAGGAGAAACCCACTCGCTATTAGAGATGGGGTAGATGAATCCTGCATCTAACAACTTTTGCAATTCTTCTTTAACAATGTAGGGCTGGATTCATTCTCCTCTGAGGCTACCTGATTGGTTTACAATCCTCTTTGATGTAAATGTGATGGGTATAGACTGAATGGTGGACTCCTTTCATCTCCTTATAGCTCCAAGCAAAAGCATCCAAATGGCGGTTCAATAAGCTACACAGCTCCTTCTCTTGAGAGGGAGAAGGGATGAGTTGATCTTCAAGGTTCTTTCAGGGCCAAATTCCACATTCTTAACTTGGGAAGAGGTTAGATTAGCCACACAGAGATCCCCTAAAGCACTGGCTTGGGTGTCTCCTACCAACTCTTCCAATGGCAGCACACTGGGAGGTGGATTTTGGATTAAATTTTCAATAAGGTCATCCTCGGTTTGAGGACCCCCCCTGGTGGCTTCTACGGTGCACACAGGTGCAGAGTAGACTTCATCCTCATCTTCCTTCTCTAACCAGAGAGGTAAATCATGTTGGAGCAAAGGTTGGGCAGGAGGATATAGGACTAGCTATTTGGACATTGGCCCATTCTTAATGGTCATGCTTCCAGCTTGACAACTGATGTAAGCATCTACAGTAGATAACCAAGGCCTTCCCAAAATAAGGTGGTATCCAGTGAGTATTGCCTTTGGCTGAAGGACCAAAAAGTCCGCAGGGTACTCCCAAGAATCAACAGAGACCAAGACATCTTCCACAATCCCTTCGGGAGTCACGGTGGAGCGGTCTACTAACTGCAGTACTGTCGAGGTCTTTCTTAGGGAACCCTGAAGGTTAAGTTTGAGCATAGTGTCCCTGGTCATCACATTAATGGCAGCCCCTAGATCAGTCAGGGTGTTGGGGATTATGGTTTCATTGATGTGGACATCCACTATAGGACTCCCAGGGTCCAAATATTTTGGACAGATTAATTGTCCCAACATTAGGTCGGAAAGTTGTCCTATGACATTGATAGTTTGGGGCATCTCTCTTACGCCTGCCTGGGTGCCTGAAACACTTCTCTTTGATCAATTTATTATAGATTGGTACATATTTGATGGCCTAGAGAAGTGGTATTTTTACACACAGTTGTTTAATTTCTCCCAGAAGTTCAGTCTCTTCTGGGTTTGGTTGCGTGTTTCCAGTTAGTCTCTCAGGAAAAGGTGGAATGGCTTTGGGTTCACTTTCTTGTTCCTCTGCTTCATCCTCCTTAGGAGGAGGTTGGCTATCTAGGAGGATCTTCCCAGACCGTAGGTTGATCTCCTGAATCTCCACCGCGTAGGTAGGGCATGTTGTCTCTCCAGTATATACCTGCTGGGCTGTCTATTATTGGGGTTCGGGTTCGGTTGAGCAGGCATCTAGGGTTGTCTCAAAGGAGCAAGAGGTAATGGTTGTGGCTGAGCAGGTGGTGGAGGAAAAATGGCGGGAGGAGAGCTGTACTGGGGCCTCCACCCCTGTTGCGGTGCATTCCACTGAGGTTGTGGCTGAACATGAGAATGAAACAAATGAGCAGCAGGTTGAGTATGGTATTGAGGTGGATATGACCAAGGAGGGGGTGTGAACCAGGAAGGATGAGCGGGGGGACCCCAAGAAAGTATGTGAGTGGATTGGTTGGGTTTGTAATATGTTTGGGATGTCCCTTGCATCCCCTGCTGGTAAGGTCTGGATCCATGTGGCCTTCTTTGGTTGAGGAAGTAGAGTGGTTCAGTGGCTCCTTCAGCCCCTTGGTACACAACTTTAAGTCTAGGTAAGGTTGGGCACTGGTTTGTAGGGTGGTCTTCCTCACAAACGAAACATACCTCTATTGAGTGCAATGGAAACTCGTTCTTAGGATGTTTCCTTGTGCATCTGGGACAAAAGATGGCCAAAGCCCTCTCAGCTTCCTCTTTCTTCTGTTGGATTTGGAAAGTATCCAGTTGTATGGCAATGGTCTGTATCACCTCACTTTTAAGGTCTTCCATCTGATTTGTAAACTCATGTTTGGAGAAGGTGGCACTAGCTGAAATTGGATTCCCCCTACCTCTTTTCCGGGCTGCCCTAGAATGGTTTCTAAACATAGTCTTTGTGTCCTCATAAGGTAGTTGGTAGATATCTCCTCCAGCTAGCAAATGGAGGGTATCTAGAAGGTCTTCAGGGTCTCCTCGGAGCAGAACCAGCTTCAGAGAGTCGGGGTCAAGTGTGCACCTGGCCCTTTTATAACTGAGTTGGAACCTTTCTTCATAGTCTTCCAGAGACTCATCAATTCCCATGGTCATTCGAAAGATTTCTCCCTTTGTTTCCTTTGACCTACAGTAATCCCAGTATTTGTTGTTAAAGGCTTGCTACACTTGAGCCCAAGTTGTGATACTGTTCCTAGGTAACACCATGAACCAGCATAGTGCTGCATCCTTGAGGGTAGAGGGAAAGCGTTTCAACTTTTGCTCGTCTTCTGCATAGTCATAAGTTCGACAAAGGACAACAAACTCAAACAAGAAGGTATCAGGGTCTTCAGTGGTCAATCCATAGAAGTGAGGTAAGGCTGAGGGACTTATGTTTTTCATTTTTGTGTCCCCATTTGTTTCTCGGATGGGAAAGGCACCTTCTATTCTCTCCTCATTCCCTATATTGTTCCTATGTTCAGCCATGGTCTCAAGAGGAACGTTTTCTTGCTCTTCTTCTGTTATAGGATTTTTGTATATCTCTGGAGGTTCACCTATAGGTTCTTCTGGATCACTGCCACCGAAGAAGAGAGAAGGGTGACTCAGTGATGTTGTGGGGGTGTTGGGTAAGAATTTTCCTGTATGGTCTCTATTCCTACGAGGCATGAAAATGAAATATTGTTAGTTGATTTTTGCTTCTTCTGCTTGTACCTGCAAAACTAAAATGGCTTGAATTGCAACTAACTAAAATCTATCTTGCTGAAATGAAAATGCAGAATTGAAATGAAAGCAGGAAAGGACTAGTTTACGCTTCTAAAATGAAATTGCAGAAAGGAAATGCTAAGCTACGCTTGCAGAATTGAAATGCTAATTTACGCTTGCAGAATTGAAATTGCAAAATGGAAATGCTAATCTACGCTTGCAGAATTGAAATGCTAGTCTAGGAAAGTAGGAAATGTCTAATCTACTTTTGGGGAAATGAAATTGCAGAATGGAAATAAAACAACTATTCTACGCTTGCTGAAATAAACTACTGAGCAGAAGGTTGTAGTAGAAAATAGAAGAAAAGTAGCACTCACAAATACTCTGATTCTTCCTCGGCAATGACGCCAAAAAGATGGTGGGCTCTGGTATTGCAGCAATAATGTTGCAACTCCTATGACTCCCTTCTTTACTTTTATCAACCCACTAGTTCGTAACAAACTTGGAAGCGATGGTGCTATATGCAGAAGTACTAGCTCTTGTCGCAGGCTATCACTTGATCAGCTGGCACAAGTCCACTAGGAGCTTAAGCCAACTTCTATGAGCTCTCAGAAGAAACTTTTAACTATGATGGATGAAAGCTAACTCTAAGGAGGCTAATCTATTTGCAGAAAGAAACTAAAAGCTGAAAGGAAATGCAAACACTAGCAAACGCTAGTTTTACCGACTAACCCTACTGGTGCAAGAAAAGAGATGAAAGCTGCTGAAATGGATGCCATTGACTCTTGGAAAGGTAGAATGCATGTGTCTAAGCTAATTCTAAAGTAAAATCTGGAAAATACATCTTTTTGTATTTTTGAGTAATCTTGTAGAATTATTATGCATGTGCTTTAACTGCTTTTGACTGTGCAGAGGTTGATTGGCGAAAGGAAATGGAGCGGGCACTTGAAAGAGGTTGGAAAGGTGAGAAGAGGGCCTAAGGGGTCCCTAGCACCCTTCCAGAGATTTTCACAGCGATCAGGTCTTGAGAAACTACCCACGTGATCTTCTACAGGAAGTTTGCTGGGGTTCCACAGGATGTTCTACAGGAAGAGCCAAGAGAGGATTTTTGAGGGTTGATGGAGGAAAACCAATGTGAAAGTGGAAATGGAGGTTGGATGAGGCTGTGAAGAGGTCTAGGACCTAGTAAATGAGGCTAGGGAGCGATGAAGATGGTTGGATTTGTTCAAGGATGGAGGGACCAATGTTGCACAAAAATGAAGAAATTAGGTCAAACTGGCAGAGTGTGGTGAATGAAGGGAAGGAATCTGGAATTTGGGGTTGGATCAGGTGGTGTGAGGAAGGAAGGATAGGCAAGAATGGATTACAGGTTATCTGCACACTATTTCTACAAACTAATCAAAGAAATACTAAAAACATCAGAGATCTATCTACTTTAACCTATTTTGACCTAAAAACCAGAAATCATGGTGGACATAAGTTTATTGGCAGAAAATCATGTAAGACAACTATGAAAACTGAGCAAGAACATATCTAAGCATGTCATCACAATTGGTATCAACTTCCTAACTAAAAATCTAACACTTGCGATTGCATGGAAAGGCAAAACAGTGTTTTTGTGGCAGCAAGTATGCCTTGGTCTCAGCTCATGGTCCCAAGGAGGGAGAGATGAGATCAAGGATTGCTTGGTGGCCTTTTTGTAGGTATTTTCCTTTACCAAACTATCAAAACAACCTGAAGCATGAAAAGCTATTTCAATCATCAAAAGCAACCTGAATAACAAAGTAATATGTTAATCTAAGTAGCATAAATTATTCTAGGAATGCAGCAAAAACATATAAAAGTACACAAAAGGAGGTACTGGCACTTGGGTTGGGCCCAACCCTAAGAGCTATAGCCTCCTAAAAGAAGCTCAGAGCTGATGCAAAGTGAAACTGATCTCCATTACTCAAAAAATAACCATGTCACAAAAAGGTTTACAGCAAAAGCTCGAAAATGAGCTGAAAGGCAGAGAAGCACTAAAGTGCGAAAATACAACTGTTCAAGAGCTAAAATACAAAGGCTGGAAGCCTTCCTACTTATCACCATGAGGACCCCCAATAACCCTCCTTAACTCAAGGGGCTTGGCTGCTCAAAACTGCAGGTAATCAGCCACTTCACAAAAGCTGCTCAGTTGCCCTTGGGGATCATCTTCGGTGGGATACTGAACTCCGAGTTGATGGTGGAGAACTCGAGGAAGGGGCCATTTAGTGCAGGAGACACCCTTCCTACAAATCCTTAGGCTTGTTACCTCGTATTTCACTGTCAACTGGCTCATAAATGCTTGACCTTGGTCCAAAAGATGTCCCAAAATCTGCAATTAAGCACATATTAGACTTCATGGTCAAGTGACTAACCTAATTCATTCAATTAACATAAATATACTCAAAAGCATGCATAAACTATGAAGAATGGTGGATTAATCGAGACTAATAAGAAAAATGAGCCCAACAAGTTACCCATTTTTGGGGCTCATCAGTGTTGGTCCAAGAAGATGATATGGGCACTAAACATCCCATCTATTATCTGAGTCAGAACCTCAACGATACCTAGATCTAGTATATTCATGTATAAAAGCTAGATTTGGTGGTCATTCAATCCGTTCAGATATTTCTCAATTACATCTTGCTTCAGAAAACTACGGTCGTTTCGGATTACAACCCTATGAAATACTTATTGTCACGTAAATTGCTATGGGGAAATACTCTAAATGGATTTTTATTCTCTAAGAGTTCGACCTGGACTTCATCAAATCCAAGTCGAATAAATCCATAGTTTTTGCCGAGCTAATGTGCGATCTCCCTTCCCTTAATTTTGAATCTACATCTGAAGATTCCATCCTAGACGAGTCATTTTTTTTATCTAATCATCTCACCCATGGTATGGAGATTTTCTGATCTATCTCCAGACCCGAAATTTCTGACATAATATCTCTCTCTCATAGCAGCGATGTATCTGATACCAATCCTGAAATTACGTGATTATCAATAATTCCCTTTACCATCATGGTATTGATATGATTTTATGGAGGTGTCTCAGTCTTGAGGAGGCTAAGAAAGTCCTCAATGAATGCATGTGGGAGAAATTTAACTGGTTACGCTACCGTGAAAAATATCTTACGCACCTGTTACTTTTGGCCCACCATTTTCCACAAATATTCCTCGTAATCCAGAAGTGTCATGCATGTCAAATCTATGATTGTAAAATCCGCACTCTGCCTACTCCGTTTCATTCCGTTTTTGTTGTTGGTCCCTTTGAGAAATGGGGTATCAACTTTATGACATGTAACCCTCATTCGGTTGAGGGTCATGGCTATCTTATTATTGTTTTTGACTACTTTACCAAGTGGGCCAAAGAGAGGCCTACATTTAGCAACACCAATGAAATGACTGCATACGTTTTCTTCACCCACATGTTTGCTAGGTTTCGTGTTCTGCAAGAAATATTTACAGATCACAGGAAGCATTTTTGGAATCATATGATGACCAAATTGGGACTTTCACATGAAAATTCCACTACCTATTATTTGCGGGATAATAGATAAGTTGAGGCTATTAAGTTGAGGCTATTAACAAAGCTCTTAAGACTATGCTTCAACATATTATAGGGGTCCTCTCAAATTGGACTGGAACTTGCTTCTCTTTGTTGCCTTGTGGGCATGCTAAACCTCAATTAGGACTACTACCAGATTCCCACCATTCTAGTTGGTCTATGGTCTAGAAGTGATCCTCCCCATTGAATGTGAAATTCCATTATTGAAACTAGCTATCGAACTTCTTCCTACTACTTCCATAGAGGAGGAGCGCCTTTTACATCTAACTCGTTTGGATGAAACTCAAAATGATGTCGCATTAGCCAATGAAGCTCATAAAATATGCATCAAAGCACAATATGAAAAAAGTGTGAAGCCTAGAGTCTTATGAGAAGGATATATGGTTCTCTTATATGACTAGGAGGCCGACAAGTTAGGTCCAGGAAATTTCCAGACTATGTGGTTGAGCCCATACATTTTCAAGCATGTCCTTGAAAAAGGGTCTTATGAGTTAGTAGACCTCGATGGAGTTCTGCTGGCGCAACCTACAAATGGGATGTACCTCAAAAAATACTATGCTTGATCCCATGCATAGTACACTATGTACATACTATCTATAGGTGTGTTGAGTGTTTTTTCAGTGTGTTTTTCATAGTTTCCCATGGTTTTTGTTGATTCTTTTTACTTTTGGATTGCAGATGTCAACCTCTCTCGAACCATATATTTATTATGCCAATGGTGCTAGCCATAGTACTTGGAACCTATCCTTCGCATCGTGGGTTATCTTTTCTCAAAATGACGAGCTAGTGAGCATGCAAGGGATTTTCATTGGTCACTCTAATAACAACATCGATGAGTATAGCATAGTGGTTGAGCTACTATCTAATGCTATTTCACATGGTATTCATCATATAGTCATCAAGATTGACTCACAGCTCATAGTACTACAACTCACTAATATCTATTCAGTGAGAAATCCCACCATCCTTCGCATGGTTTTGAGGATGCGTCTTCTGGAAATACATTTTGATTTCATACAATATGAACATATTTCTAGAAATCTTAACACATTAGCAGATGCCCTAGCTAATTTTGTTTTAGATTGACATTTACAACGAATGTAAATAAATTTCAATTAACATCACAGCATATTGAAAGCAGAATAGAAACTAGGAAACACTAAACACACGCACACACACACACACATCTATATATATAGTTTTGTTTTACAAAATGTGTGCCCCGAGACACATATGGCTACATCACCCATGTAAAAACTACATGCAAAACATCTAAGTAGACAAATCAATGGTGCTCATGATAAAACGACAATGCACGAGCTATCTTGTGCAGTAATCGACCATTACGACTAGGCACTCCAATAGTGTGTCGTTGAAGTCACAATGGAAGTTAATCAACCACACTCTCATAAATCCCGTGTGCCAGTCCCCCCATGTGGTGCTCCACCTCTAATAGGATCTCAACTACCTCCCGATCTCATAGCGCATCCCGTCCTACTGTAATGACCTGTATTGGTTCCACTGCTTCCTCCTATGGTTGTCTCTTTATGCAATGGAGATATGTATAACCTATTGGTCGAAAATGTCTAATATCTGCATGAAAACATCAAATATTTTAGTCTCGGGAACATAAAAACACACACACACACACACACAAAAATCGTAAAGATTTCAAAAACTTAATGGTCAAAGTATCTTACCCAAAGCATCCCATTGCTCACCCTTAGGAAATTCGAGCTCAATATCATCATGGAAATCCATCCTTGCATAAGGATAATCATCAATAATGATGAACCATCTATGCATCCACCCAAATAAGGATGGTGAAAATTTGATCGTTGATGGTCTTACATGTCAGTGCATGTGGTCTATCCACCTCCTCATCCATGGGGTCCTTATATCGATGGGCTCAAGTACAATCTGCTGAGGCTACAGTAATGGTACCCGCTCTAGAGAAAAAGAGACTAAGATCGTGCCATAGCTGAATTTTTTCAACTTCCCCTCCTTTGATTTAGTAAGTTGTTCCTTCAAATTTACCAAGACACCCTCACTCTAGTTGAATACTATCAAATCTAGACACTCTATCCCATACTGCATGTATGATCTGCTTTCTACATGTAGTGTTGAGTTGCCTTCCAATCTTGCAATAATGAACAAGATCATTCTCAAAGGTAATTGGGTCACATCCTTTATGATGGTATTTTCATCTCTAGTAGGAATAGCTTAAGGTATGCAATAGGTAGCGTTATAGTCTTTCACCATCTCACTGCCACTTCTTCCACCTAGAAGAGAGATGGGGGTGTGTTATCGGGAAAACTAGTGTCCATTTAGAGTTGCTAGTCCCACTAAGATGGGTAGCTATCTTAGAAACAAATAGATTAAAGTTACTTGGGTTTTCCTTTATGAGAGATAGATGAGAGAGAAGCAGAGAGTACCAACCTCAGTCTTTCGCTAGTCTCCTTGCTCGTTTCCTCTCTCCCTTGATAGAGCTTTCACGACTCCTTCCTCACTTATCCCGCTTCAAAGAACACATGTACAATCAAGGCAAAAAAATACAATCAAAGCATAGAGATCTATAACCATAAACAATGTAGGATCAGATGTAGATTAACCATATAAATACATACACAAATACAAGCAGAGATATACAAGCATATGGAGGAAAACTCAAATAGCTTTATTGATAGAAGTAGTAGAAGAGAGGATTACAACCAAGCTATCTGATCTAGCATCATCCTCCCAACATGAAAACCCTCTTCACCATATATAAAGCAAGATCACCCAACAATGTCTTCAAAGAGAAACCAACAGCACTTCCTTGCAAGTTACAAAATTCCAGCCTCTGGATCTCTTGGATGAGGGATCCATATATAGATGTTTACAGGAGAGTGAGTCAACTTCTGGGATTTTTATTAGTGTCATTTCACTTATATTTCTTGGTTCCACTCGAATATTTCAGATCTCTTACTCATCCCTAGGCGAATTCAGAGAGGCAAGTGTCATATGAGCAGTTTCTACAAGATTCTCTGGGTTTCCACCTAGCAAACTTCTTCTGCCATTTGTCTGCTCTCACTCATCACACCCTATAAAAGGGCTTTCCAGTATGCATCACACCCCCCGTGTGTAATAGGTGATATGCATCGCACCCTATGCATGGAGCAATCTGTATGGTCCTGTTTTGACCAGTTCTGAGTAGTTTCTCATGGAGAACTTCTGGGAGATGATATAATTAGCTGACCTTGTTCCTTTAGGGTATGAAACAACACTTTTAGGGGTTTATAAGCCCTTGGTTTATGGACATATGTGATTGGGGTTGTAGTTCCCAAATATGTCTATAACAGTTGCCCCCTAAAGCATGAGGTCATAAATCTTTTGATGTCGGGTGAAATGCTTTATAACGAGGATCCGAGGTTTTTCAAACTGGAAGGTGACCTGTAATAAGATACAATACAATACATTATCTTCATAATATTTTCATGATCTAGATGAGGCGGGCATTCCCATGCTCAGCTTTATAAATTCATATTTATGTACATAAGATAGACAATCGTCTGTGTGGCAGACTGATGATTCTGGTAGAGCCATCATCCTTTAGTTTGGATGATTATCTGTGCAGCTATGATGTACATTTGATGTCTTTATTTTCCTGAATATATCGTAGCCTGGATGGATGAAACTAGATCCGGGGTCTTCAAACTCGTTCAATATTTACCTGAAGTACAAGTGGATCCATGTGAAAAGATGTTCTAATGTCGAACATGGAAAGACATCGCATGATTACCAGCCAATGATGTAATATGTTAATAGATGCGAGAGGAATCACTGATAATGATGATGATCCTCAAGGTACTGTAGTACAATTCGCATGGTGTGAATACATGAGTTGAAGTCGAACACCACGTAAAATCTTTCGATCGAAGGCCATTGATGTAAACCTGTCGCCAGAAGTGAGAAACTTGCCATTGAGGCATGCAAGCTTCAAAGTACTGAAAGGGTTGTTCTTAAGTCAACTTCTTGGATAATGAGCTGATGTTGACAAGAAGTGACCCATCGTAGGAGGGCCTTCATGAATCCCACATCTACGACACGGAATGGAGCAAATGATTTTGTGGAGGTGAAAATGATCTGATGATATAAGGTTCAGGGTGGCGGTCATGAAAAATGGAAAATGAAGGTATTGCAGCAGATGAGGTGTTATCTAAGCTAGTGAATTCTCTGAGCGACTTCTCTTGAACATACCGACGACACTGAAATGGATTGGTAGCGTTGACCCCAAGGTGGATGGTACGGTGGACCAATGGTGATATGGCCGGTGAATGGAATAACCCAACCCAACTCAATCATGGCGATGGAGTGAAAGTGTCATGTTCAAGAGCAACCTGCTATCAATGAAGCTATTCAAGTTTTCTTCCCTTTTTCCCCAGTCATTGCTAGCCAATACCTCTTTATTTTTCTCAATCTTGAGGAGGATAACATATTCTTGTTCTATAATTTTCCCTTCGGGCAAACCTGTCGCTATGTTTTAAGGAGCCTAGCGACAGTGAAACTCGCTCTTGTCTGCATGGACAAGTTTGTCACTATTGTTTTAACGATTTTAACGACAAAGATAACTCAGTCCTTTTCAATTTTGGAGAGTCTAAAAAGGGATGGAAAGGCAACTCTAGTGGTCGTTTTTCGTAATGTAATCCCTTAAGTCTGAAAAAGTGTAAAATAATACGAAAGGTATGACTTTTCGATAGTTTTAACGAGCTGAACAAGACAAGCGCTCGATCTTTTTGTGTAATTTCCCTCAAGTCCAAAAAGATTAAAATCTAGAGGAGGGATGGCACTTCCGATCGCTTTAATGAGCTGGAGAGGCCAATTTCTCAGCAATCTTTTCATATTTTACGAGTCAGATGATAAGAGCTTAAAGGAGACTCATTTTTTGAGGAACGAGTGATGTTTTTGGATAGCAACTGGTTCCTGGTAAGGTTTGGAACTTTTCAATCATGACAGTGTAAAGAAGCCTCAAAATGTTAAACAATCAAATGGAGGTGTATGATCAGCTAAAAAAGAGTGGAGGTGATGGTAAGAACACGACCAAGGTTCAAAAGCTAATAATTATGTGATCACAAAGATTATTTACTGAAGGTGGGGTTCATTTTTTAATGAGCTTAAACTCTATGGGAACACTTGGTCATTGCTGGGTTTATTTTTTAACGAGCTTGAACTTCGCGTAAAACTGCTCATGGCTGGGTTTATTTTTTAACGAACTTGAACTTCACGTAAAACTGCTCATGGCTAGGTTTATTTTTTAACGAACTTGAACTTTGCATAAAACTGCTTGTGCCAGTCGTATAATAAGGATGTCTCATCGATAGGTTCATTTTTTAGGGAGCTTGCACCATTCAAAACTTTTCTCTGGAGCCTTTCGTTATGCAAGCTAGGAATGACCAACCTATGAGTTTAAAGGGTTAAGAGCCTACAAACTAAGAAAATAAATGGTCGCTTTTCACTTGCATGCAAAAAGGTTTGCATGCCCCCAGGTATAAAGTAGAGTTTCCAGGTCACCATATGGAAGTTCTTGCATTAGCAAGATTGTTCCATCCGCATCGCAGACAAAACACTTCCTTGGCGATGTCCATCGAAATGGACAAAGGTGACTGTTGTTAGTGCCAATCACATAACCTTTGACGGGGGAATCCTTTTCCAGTCTGATCCATTTTCCTAAATGGACAGGATTGTCAAACTAGTCATATTCCTACACGGAAACCTACCTTATATCCAGGGTTTTCCTGCCAAAGCAGACCAAGGCGCATGCCTCCTGGGTTTTAGTCACAATCACCGAATCACTCGCGATCATCAGGTGGATGGACTGGAGATTGATGAGACATTCCTTGTGCAAAAAGACCAGTTAGGGATGGAATTTGACTAATAGCTGTGTTTGAACTAGGGAATGAAAGCTGGTCAACTAGGTGGACCACTCTGCCTTCATGTGGAAAACACATCACTCGGAAGAGTGAGGAAATGATAGCTCCCATGCTATAAATGTAGTCACGCCCAAGGAGTAGATTGTAATCTAGAGGTCCTTGGACTACCATCACATTTAGATGAATGGTTTTCCTTCTCAAAGTTATAGGCAAATTTGGAAGGATCCCTAACAGTTGACTGGTTCCTTTGTTGAAGCCTATCAGATTTCGAATCTTAGGCAGAAGCGATGGCAAACCAAGCAATTTACAAGTAGTTGAGGAAAGGATATTCACAGAAGCCCCTTCATCTATAATAGTAACAACCATGATCATTCTGTAAGCTTGTACTATGATTCGGTATGGTACACTAGATGGTAGGTGACGTCTACCTAGTAGATTCCAATCAAAGGAAACGACTAGAGTGCTTGGAGGTGGAACCAAATAAACGGCCAGATAAATCTCTGACGAACTTCCTTCTTGTGGTAAAGGAATGGGTATATTGCCCCAAAATTCATCGGAGTCTATGTTTACGAAGAGAATTTGAACGGTGTCGTTCTCGTTCTCTTTGGTGACAGTATCATCTGAAGGTGGGCCCTCTGAAGACAAGATTAGGTTGACTGTCATCTCGTCCTGTGGACTTTGGTCCGATGTGGACTCAGAGGGTTTATCTTCAATGATAGGTGCTTCGACCAAAAACAATGGTGTGTCAATCGGATTTTCAACTAGTGATGGACTCAGCAAGAGTTTCTTGTATCCAGGAGGAAGTCGTTACGATGACGCAGGACAGTTATCCAAGACTCTTTTAGCTTTATCTAGGAAGGGACAATGGTGGAGGGCATGATCGCCTTCACACAGTCTACAAGGAAATTTGGATCTTCCTTTTTGTCCATTGACTTCATTTTCACTAGTTGATGGTGTGCTCTCAACATGATCGTCAGCAGTTGAAGACACCGGATTGTGCAGGCGGGGAGAAAAGTCCCTCAAGATCCGTGGGATGCAGGGACAATCTCGATGATAGTGGTCTCCCTTGCAAATGACACATGGAGATTTAGGTTTGGAAGGTGCAGTGTGTGGATTTTCACCAGACGATGTACGGTTGCCCCCTTTTGCCATTGGATTCTTCTTCTTCTTCTCCTTCCCTTTCTTCTTCTTCTCAGTTACTTGGTTTTTGGTGTGACTAGCTTCACCAAGCGAAGAGGAATAAGGAGAGGGAGAAACAAACGAAGTAGAAGGTTGGGGAGCAACTTCATCTAGTTGCTGATTTGATTGCTGAGGAATTGCGGTGTTTTGAATGACAGAGGTCGAGAAAAGCCATAATGGCAGGCCAATTGTGAGTCCTGGAAGGGACAATGTGGCCATGTGTGGAGCACCAACATCCCCCCAAGAAGAGAAGGGACTAGGATTTCCCCCAAGGGGAAATACTTGATTGGTAGACTCCATTTTCTCAACCTAAGACCAACGAGGGAACAATGACGTTATTCCGATTAAAATAAATTTTTTGACGCTTTGACACAACAGAGGGATTACCAAACTAATCGCAAAACTGTAGAATACCTTTTACGGTACAACAGTCAATCTTCCCAAATGCTGTGTTCAGTGCATTGCAATCGATAGGGCGGCAGACATAACTTCCTGAGGATAAAGGATGTATCCCATTGTGGTCTCCCAATATATACTCGACGGTACGTGGGAGCACAAGTCCGTACTGGCACTTGTCATCTCAAAGAGGAGGAATCACCCAACCTACAATGAAAGCGATAGTTACCAGGCTTTACGATGCCAGAATACGTCTCTAGCCTAGACTTCTAAATGTTGTGTGTTAAGTTCCAAAGAATTTTTATGTTCATTGAAGTTTATTTTACAGTTGATCTTTCTTAAGAAGTTTTCCTTTAAGGTTCACCGCGTGATGTAGATATATAATTCCTAAATATGTAATCTAAGATGATAAACAGTTGTTTACTTTATTTTTGCAATGAAAATCCTAGCTACTAAGGAAAGAGAGATGAAATTCTTTCAACATAGAGCAGAGAGCACACACTAGATGCACTTTTCCTAAATCAGCTTCAGCATGCAGTCTTAATGCGAATGCACATGCATGTATTATTTTTCAGTTTCCTTAATGTGAGATGACAAAAAGAAAACAAAGTATAGATCTGAACTATCTCCTTTCAAAGCGACAGTACTAACAATTTCCTTTTCAAAAAACGAAAGTAAAGCCAAGACGACACTTTGCGATTCGAATTTAAAATTACTTTCGACACTTGAAATACTAATGTTTCAAATCAAATACTATGGAAAAAGTATAATAAACTATATAAAAGAGGAATGCTTTGTGACACTCTTTTTCTTGACTGAAAATGACACTTGCGACACTTTCAAATCAAAAGATGACAGTTCAATTAAGCTACTATTTTCCAAGGAGAATTGTAAATGATAAAAAATACATAAAAAAACATTCACAATTCCTTCTGATGGAGGCTAAATAATGCAAAGGAAGATGGTTTCAACAGAGATATACTAATCATAGACAACAAAACTACTGAATAAAGCTGAAGACAATGAAGGAAAAACCAAAATCTGGAGGTAGAAACAATGTCATACAATCATCGCACCTGTAACACAGGGAAACAGGGATGCATCTCACTTGCAACACATGGGAGGTGCGATGCATCTAGGTTGCCAAGAAGAGACAGTGCGATGGTCCAGGGACGAGACTGTGCTTTGTTTTCACTCACAGTTTGCAGCTAGGTTCAGGGATTTAGGCCGAGCTAATAATTGTTAGTAAACACAAAGTATAGGGGCTGATCTAATGAGGTTATTTGAGCTACCACCAGGGCACTTAGGATGTTTGCAAGTTAGATGTTCAGTTCATAAACAAACCCGGAGATTAACTAAAGAAGCGTTGATCTACTTTGCAGTTACATAACAAAAGTAGTTCGAAGGCTAGCTGGCTTAACTTCAGGCTCCATCTGTGGTTTATAAAGAAAACAACAGTAACAAAACAAACAAACTATTCGCTCCCTAGCGGATTTTCCATTTTATTATCGGGAAAACTAGTGTCCATTCAGAGCTGCTAGTCCCACTAAGACGAGTAGCTATCTTAGAAACAAATAGATTAAAGTTACTTGGGTTTTCCTTTATGAGAGATATATGAGAGAGAAGCAGAGAGTACCAACCTTAGTCTTTCGCTAGTCTCCTTGCTCGTTTCATCTCTCCCTTGATAGAGCTTTCACCACTCCTTCCTCACTTGTCCCACTTCAAAGAACACCTGTACAGTCAAGGCAGAAAAATACCATCAAAGCATAGAGATCTATAACCATAAACAATGTAGTATCAGATGTACATTAACCATATAAATGCATACACAAATACAAGCAGAGATATACAAGCATATGGAGGAAAACTCAAATAGATTTATTGATAGAAGTAGCAGAAGAGAGGATTAAAACCAAGCTATCTGATCCAGCATCATCCTCCCAGCATGAAAGTCCTCTTCACCTCATACAAAGCAAGATCACACAACAATGTCTTCAAAGAGAAACCAACAACACTTCCTTGCAAGTTACAAAATTCCAGCCTCTAGATCTCTTGGATGAGGGATCCATATATAGATGTTTACAGGAGAGTGAGTCAACTTCTGGGATTTTGATTAGTGTCATTTCACTGATAGTTCTTGGTTTCACTTGGAGATTTCAGATCTCTTACTCATCCCTAGGCTAATTCAGAGAGGCAAGCGTCATATGAGTAGTTTCTACAAGATTCTCTGGGTTTCCACCTAGAAAACTACTTCTGCCATTTGTCTGCTCTCGCTCATCGCACCCTACAGAAAGGCTTTCCAATATGAATCACACCCCCCGTGTGTAATAGGTGAGATGCATCGTACCCTATGCATGGAGCAATCTGTATGGTCCTATTTTGACCAGTTTTGAGTAGTTTATCATTGAGAACTTCTGGGAGATGATATAATCAGCTAACCTTGTTCCTTTAGGGTATGAAACAACACTTTTAGGGGTTTAGAAGCCCTTGGTTTATGGACATATTTGATTGGGGTTGTGTTGAAGCCCCGAAAATCGGGTCGACAACAAGGGGGATACCCACCCGGTCCGGACCTTGGTTGGCAGCTCCTTATCCGTTTGGTATAGCGGGTCCGACTGGGGATAATGGGACCAGTTTTCCAATCTAAGGGTGTGTGTGTGTGTGCAGAGTTGGATGTTTGCTGATCTAAGAATACTTAAAGCTAATCTAATTCAAACTTTTAAACTAACTCTATGCTATTGTAATTTAATGAGAAACAACATATCTAATCTATGCTAACCCGGGGTGTATTTCTTCTATTATGCGATCTAAAAAGATTTCAGACAATAACTGGTAATAAAGATCATTCAGCTATCATAAGAATGGAAATCAATTTAAGATGAACCACTTTGCATAAAAAGTTAGGCAAAACAGTTGTGAACAGCATATCGCATAATAAGTTATTCATATATCAAACATAAATAAATGTTTCCACCGTACAAAAGTGCCAAATGGTAACTCAGACATTCATGCAACAACATATAAACAAATAAAACTGTATATCACTTTAAGAATATAAGCAGAAATGGCCAAGAGATAAAAGTACCATTTATGACCGGTCCTACTCATAAGCTTCAAGCAAAAATGATTTATCTCTACTTGTTCTAACATCTACTAAGAGTACAGAAGTGCAACATCAGTAGCAGATATCAAATGCAAACATTAATAAACCTCGATCCATCCATTCATCAAAACCTCCTCTGAGGGTGCAGAAGTGCATGTTCTGAGGACAAGTTTTTGACAAATTTCTGGACCCTTCTCTAAATGCACGAGAAGGGTTAAAATACTACTTCCTAATTCTAATAATAGTTTACTTACAAAATTTTTAGGATGCGGTTTTCAAATGACTGTCCTTTTTCTAATCTAACCTTTTAAGAAAAAACAACATTCTAAATAAGGTTATTTCTGAATCTGATCTTTAAAGCTGCAAGTGTTCATCATGGGCTTGAGGAGAGTCGGCTGGCTGACTTCTGCTTTGAGCTGGGCTGAGAAAACAGAATCTATGAGAGCTGGCACTACTTTCTCGGCCACATTTATGATACATTTCACAGTCATCTGCTGACTATGCGGCTTCACTAAGTATGCCCAGTAACACTCCCAATCTAACCTGTTTAGTGCTTGGATCACTTTTCCCTTTTCTCGTGCCTTCTGCTTCCATTCTGCTTCCAGTCATAGTTTATTTGGTAGATACCCTGGGGTGGTCTCTTCGATTAAATTTGCTCTGTGCAAATTTTCATTTACACAGTTGATAAGAATGATTGCTTGCGTGGCTGTTGTTTCCACTGCTTGTTCCGCCTCTCTGATCTGATCGTCCCACTTGTTGAAGAGCAGCTCTTTATGACTCTCATTTATTTTGGGTGCACTTGCTCTTTTTCCCTCGTCTTCATCCTGCCAAGCCAAGTACTCTGTCACTCGTTTGTCAATCTGATCATAGTCAGCTCGCAAGTCTACCACTTTATTGGTGATTTTATCACTCAGCTCGCAATAATGACTCCACTGCGATATCTTCCGTCCCAACTCTTCCTGTTGCTGCAGTAGTTGTTCATTTAAGCTAATAGACTCTGAAATAAATTCTGTAAGCTTAGGCTCATCTTTGTGCATTTCTTGTAAAATTTGTAATTGTTTTCCTTTCTCGTCTAGACTTCTTTGATAGCCTATCTGCATCTGCTGAAAGTCTTCCTGCAACTTCTCGAGCTGTTTGTGAACTTCAATATTAGCGTTGGCTTGTTGCAATTGTCGTTGCAGTAGTTGTATTTGATCTTCTTGTTCTTTAAACAGTTGCTGAACTTCTGATGCCTTGTCAATAGTTGCAGAAGCATATGCTCCTGCGATTTGAGACAATTTAGTGAGATTTTCAGTTGGGTTATTGTTGGGGTCTTTCCATAAGACGTCCAATTGTTCAGCATCTTGTGATAGTGTATTTTCTAGTTTTCTTTTCTTTCTCTGTCTTCTTACAATTGCTTTATGTTGGGGACTATAGAATACGTCCAGTGGGGAAATTTCTTCTACATTAAGTAGAAGCTCAGAAGGTGGAGCGATAGGAATGTGCTCCGTTTTTGTGACACTGCTGACTATGGTCGAAACCACTTCTTGTGCTACCTGTGTATTGCTCACATGCGTTCTTGGGGCTTGCCCTTCAAGATTGATCAACTCGTTGAAGGTTTCCCATTCTTTTTCTAATTCTGTCGTGACGGGTGGTGCTTTAATGATGAGAGGGGGGACATCTCTTGGCGGGGAGGCGATAACCTGCTGTTGCGACATTGCACTTGACTGAGCCGTGTCCTTAGCTGTTTCTTCGTTCTTTCCTTGGTTGCTTCCAGATCCTTTAGAATGTTTAGGTACTCCTTGTGCAATGTTAGATTTAGATTTGGAAGTGCTTGAGTTCCCACTGAGGCTAACGCTTGGAGTTGGTTTTCTGTCAGGCAGTCACTGCTTTTCTAGAGGAACACTGGCTAGTCTTCTTTCCCTGTATAACATGAATCTTTGGAGGTCATCTGGAGACAATTTCGACTGAGCTTCCCGCAAAATTTCCTGGAGTGAGCTTTTATTCTGAAATAAATCATCAAATAAATCTTTCTTTCCAACGAATACTTTTATTTTGACGTTCGTTGTGAAAT
Organism: Pinus tabuliformis; assembly: GCA_031772625.1. NCBI lineage: Eukaryota > Viridiplantae > Streptophyta > Pinopsida > Pinales > Pinaceae > Pinus > Pinus tabuliformis. Next base: position 542,127,266 of record CM062804.1, on the reverse strand, counting down.
CTTGGGCAACTTCATTTGGGTCAAATGGCCTTGCCGGGAATTTAAATAATTGCAGACACGTCACGTTCTCCACTTCGGTGAATGCGTGACCTACATTGAACAATGCAAAGGCCCCACAAGCTACAGGAAACTGAGGCCATATGGCCTTCTTTTTGTCTTTTAGGTCTTTAGTTAGGCCGCCTTCTGAACAGGTTTGATATGCAATTTCTCGAGCCAAGAGTTTGTCAGGAATATACAAAGGCAGGACATGAGGAGGGACGGTGCTTCCAAATACTCTAATATAGGTGAACCATTCTTCCCCAAACCATCTTGCGATGGGGATGATATCTATCCGTGCCTCAGGTGAGCACCTCGGGGGTTCTTCATCATACATCATTCTATACAAGGGTAAGATAAGCCCGTGACAAATCTGGTAGAAATGTGGGATGAACTGAGAATCCCATAATATCTTATGATAAACATGGATAGGTAATGGGTCCTGGGTAGTCCATTTCCAACCCATAATGGGAAATTTAGACACATAACAAATAGAATCCATAACATATGCGGATAGATAAAAAGGAGGATAGATCCTTTGAGAGAAGGATCTCTTAGACCGATAATTGATAATAGCCGTGTATAGATTATCAGAAAAGATCTTGGCCCAATCCATAATATCGGCATTTGTGGCAGCATCTATTAATGGTAACCATTCAGACAAAAACTTATTGATATCTGGCATCCCAAATAATCTACAAAGCATGGCCGCAGCAAAACAATACGGAGAGGTGAGGGAACCAGTGCTGTACATACTGTTTTTGTCTTTCTTGAGTGGTTCCTCTTTTCTGGACCAATCTTTGGTGGTCTCTGATAAGTTTTGGTTCTTCGCCACAAATTTCTTAACGAATTGTGCATTGTAAGTCGCCTGCGGTTCAAGAAGATGATACATAAGCTTTAAGTCTTGTGCAGCGAATGATCCGATGAGCCCATGTCCTTGAATCTTGAATTGTCTGTTGTTCATCTCTGCATTGTCAAGTATCCACTTGATCATATCTGTATATGGTAGAATTTTGGGCCTTGCTGCTATCCGATGAAGAAATGAGCATGCTAGCTCTTCTAAAGACGCTTCAGAAGAGCGCTGTGAGCCCGCGACAGCAATAACCTTCATTATTCTGGGATTCTCTTCTTCAAGTAGTCTGTACATGCTTTCCCACGTCGATATCCCTGCGTCTCTGTTGCATGCTGTGTCTGTATACAAAGGCATCATTTCCTTCGCCTTCTCCTTCGCCTCAGAGCCCTGAGCTTTATTTTTCTTTCCCATTTCTTCCTGCGTTTGGCTTTGAATCGTCCTTCGTTCTTCGTTCCTGCGGCTCACAAGTGAAATGGAAATGACTGATCAAGAAAGGTGATGGAAGAGTTTTAAATGCAACAGATATATCAAATATGCCACCTTACGTGAAGTAATTCTTTATAGAAGCACGCGTCTACATTTCATTTAATAGCTGACAACTAATTCCTTTACTATCATTAAAAGCGCATGATCTTGAGTCAGATTATGGTAAGTGGCTTTTCTTGAATAGCGTGCCCGAAGGATTTGTGATGAAGTGATTTTATGATTTTCTTACGTAACATCGCAGATCACGCCATCACAAATCGCACCATCGCAGATCGCGCAAACACACGAATATAACATCGCAGCATTGGTCTAGCTTAATATCGCAACCATCATTTTATCGCGATATCGCAACATCGCAGATCGCAGAAGTTTTATGCTTGCCAAATCTTGTCAGCTCATCTTCTGCGATATGCGATCTTGCGATCGGTGTTATTGCAGATCGGTAAATCTTGAAGTTTTTCTCATTGGCATTACCTTATTGCGATGCGATATATTACTTAGCACGAGAATCTTGCGCCTACCGATATTATAACGAAATGGAGGCAACTTCCTATCTTTTTTGCAACATGGTTTTAAAGATTTTTCCCTTATCATAGACTTAGGTTTTAAAGTATTCAAAAGGTCTTCCTAAGTTTATGATGGTAACCTTATTCTGAAGAAAGGAAATCACTGCTTTTCCTGAATTTTAACTAAGGGTCCCCATTTCATTTAGTATTTTGGATAACACTTAAATGAAAAGGGGGGGGGGGGTTGTTGCTGGCCACAACAGGTTGCAGTGCCTAAATATGTCTATAACAGGGTGCTTCGCTTTGACAATCTTGTTAGAAAGTAAATATCCTCTACATGTATCTAGAGTAGATTTTCCCCAAACCTGAACGCCTATGCCTGAATATCCCATGAATGGACAAGGTATTTCAACAACTCGATTTGTTTCCTCTTACCAAGAAGCCAAAAGAATTTCAATAACCCACAATTTTTGAATGCTTGAATGGTAACAAGGTCATTTTCTGCATTCAAGTATTTTTACTCATGTTCTCTTTCTCTCCAAATGAATGCCATTTTGTGCTAATGGGTACCTAAAACATCAACAAGGAATCCATTAGGCTCTTTCGCATCCAAAGAAACTAACAAAATTTGAGGCAAAACTGAAAGAAAACTTAGAAAAATGCACCCAACACACCCCATTAGTGTTTACCAAAGCATTGCACCTTTGTCTGTAGTGTTTATCCGCCTAGGTGCAACACAATTTTCAACACAAGGGGGGTGCGTTGGTCCCAGGGCATTTTTTATGAACCCCAGGGGCCTAAAACCCTTAAAGTTTTTGCATGAAAACAAAAAAATGAACCATGGAAAGATAGAGAAATATTTTAGTTCCTACCTAGAAGTGACAACACTCAAAATGGTTCCGGGGACTAACTGTAATCAATTGCAAAAATATCAAGGGAAAAAGGGATCCAAATACTCACTATTGAAGGTAAAATGTGAAATGGTAAAATGAATAGTTATTTTGAATATTTATGGTCATTTTCTCATTATTTTATTCATTTTTAGTATTTTGACCTAGATATGCTTCATTTTTACTATGAAATGTGTATGTTTAATCCTTCTTGTGGTATTTTGAGAAGGTCGAAAGTTGTTAGAAGGTTTTCTCTTTTTTGAGCTCTATAAAGCTACAAAAAAGGAACCCCCTTGGAGTCCTCTTTCATTTATTTTCATACTCCCAAAATTGAAAAGATGGTCGAGCACTTGTCTTTTCGAACTCGTAAAATTAAATAAAATATGTCCACTCAATATAAGTTTAACCCTTTTATAGAATGAGATAGACTAACTACAAAAAATGAATACCTTAGTCGAACATGGCTAAGAGATTCTCTTGGGTATTGTTTTCTACCTTTTCGAACCTAAGGGACTACTTACGAAAATGGACATTTGGAGTTTTATTTTTTGCCTCTTTTTCAAACTCTCTAAACATGAAAAATATGTCGAGTTTTACCTTTTCAAGACTCGTTAAAACATCAAATAACGATGAACTCATCTATCATGACAAGGTCAAGCCACTCCTTCTCAGGGTTCGTTAAATATACTATGAGGAATTCATCCGAAGGATGAACTTACATATCAAGTATATGTTATACTTCTCAATCTTGTTAAAAAATAAGAGGTATAAACCAGTATGGTTGGGGAAATTGGGAAAACAAGGGATTCCATTTTGCTAATGGCAACGAGTTTCTCTCGAACACGAGACTCTTCCACTTCATCTTTATGGCCATTGGTTTCCGTAATCTGCTTGTCTTTTGGTTATCATATCATTTTCAGAGCCTCCATTTCGGTTTTGGGTCAATGCTTCCAAATCCATTTAATGTCATCGGTGTGTTCAAGAGAAGTCATTCAGTTGATCTCAGCTTCAATAATATTAAGCCTTCATTTCATGTCTGCCTTTCCTGATCCAGTTCCATGTCAGCATCATTCTGATCATTCTATATCAATCATGATATCCATTTCGTGTCGTTGATGGGGGACACATCATGGCCCTCCTGTGATGAATTGCTTCGCGTCGACATCAACCCATCATCTAGGAAGCTGACTTAGAGGCCACTATGATATGATTCGACCCTAAGTTACGTTAAGGAAGTGGAACTGAAGAAAACACACCATACATACCTTCAACATCAACATTAGGACCCTCAAGAACCATCCCAACCTTTCTACCAACCAGCCCCTAGGTCCCACTGAGATTTTGGACCACTTGACCCCCAGACACTCGCATGCTATAGGCCTCCCAGCATCTAGGAGGCTTTGGATGCTCTCATGACAAGGCATGCCAGAGTCCAAGGACTATTTTTCTCATTGTTGTGTTAGCATCCCCAAAATCTGAGCCACTTTTTCAAGCCTAGAGCCCAAGTCACTGCCCAGAATTTAATGACACCTTCAAAACAATAATATAACAGGGAAATGATAGTACAAATGAAATTACTTGAATACAACCTTGACTAGACCCCTACTAGCCATGATAGGAATTTCATCAAACATATCACGATTATGTAATCTACAGGTGTAAATAACATATATGAGAATAGGGGTCTCATACCTAGTTGAGAATCGCTAAGGATGATTGATTCCTTAACACATTAGCTTCCATTTAATCCATTAGGTCATAGATACATTATTCATTCATTTACCAATAAAAACATGATGAGAGTCATACATAGATAGTGTCATAAAACATATACATAACCAACCAACATAATAGCACTATAAATACCAAGGAAATCATAGCCATATAGTCCACATATAAACCAATATAATACTCATAAAAATACAAGGAGAAATAACCACATATTGATGATGCAAAATCCAAACCTGGGATGGGACTTCCACGTTCCACCCAACCATAGAATGGTTGAGCTAAATCTCTCTTCAACCATTCACCCCATTCCATATTCCAAGCATGTATGTGGGATATCATATAACACATCAATCCAAAACCATCCAGGGCTTCTAGAGGCCATCCACCTCATCCCATCAAATAGTGATTCCACCTCACGATCAGACATCACAAAACCATCATCAGATTGGTCTCTATCAAAGCCTTCCAGGGCTCTAGAGTGTTTGTCCAACCAACGCTTACAGGACTAGTAACTCAACCCACATCTTATTCTGGGATCCTAGAGAATTTTTCCAACCAGGGTTTCCAGGACTAGTAAATCAACCCACCAATGGCTTCCAAAGTGTTTGTCCAACCAAGGCTTCTAGGACTAGTAACTCAACCCAAGTTGTTGCAGGGCTTCCAAAGCGTTTGTCCAACCAAGGCTTCCAAGACTAGTAACTCAACCCAAGCTAAGGAAACATGAGAACCAACCAAAACAAAACAAAGAAATAAATCCACAATAACCATGGTTATCTAGGAAATTGAAAGGCTAGGCAAATCCAATGTCAATCCCAACCATCCTCCATGCTAATGAAAAATCATGACCAATAAACCACATGCATATTCGATGCATGCTGAAGATAATGAGGAAAACATACATGAAACTCAGTACCTGCAAGAAAAGCCCGTTGTAGCTACTAATTCTGATGTTCTCTTGCACCTTCTTGTTCTTCCTTTGCCTTCTTGATCCAAAAATCCAAGTGTGCCACACCCTCCAAGAGTTCTCCAAGAAAACTATAAGTATCCAAGAGTATGAGAGAGAGAGAGAATAATGAGAGAGCTCCAAAACTGAACTGACAAAAGTCTGTGTACTAATCCTTAGAAACCTTTTTATGAATGAGGCCTTTATTTTCTTCATTTTCCATTATTTTCCTTCATTTTCATCCTCACATGGAACCTGCAACCTTTCATCTCCATTTTCTCCTAATTTCCATTATTTTCATAAATAAATGTGCAAAAAATTCCATTTTTCCCTTCCAAAGCATTATCTATTTCCTTTTCCAATTTCCTTAGCCATTAATAACCAAATTAACACACCCACTAGGATGTATTTCCCAACATTCAGCTTGGAATAAGTGTCCCATCAACCATGGTTATTATTTTTCCTTCATTAACTTTTATTACATGGAATTTTCACCAGGGCTATTACAGAAGCCTCCCCCTTGGGGGAGCACCATCCTCAATGTTCAACAACACCTATAGCCATAATACTATTGTAAGCAAAACATACTGCTGATGGAGCTTTATAACTTAGCTCATTGCAGTATTTACAATGATCACCCTGTTGAGAAGCAAACAACATAACAAACATAACAAACATAACATCATAATGACATGACACTCATACCTCTTATTGGAGATTTATAACACAACTCATGGAGGTATTTACATCCATATACATATGCAGATATGCCAAACATCACCAAAACATGTACTCAAAACATATAATAAGACATATACCAAAACACCATACCAAAACTACTTTGCCTCAACCAACAAACAATGAATGATACATAGGCCACACCTTATCCGCCATCTCCCATGTAGCTTCATTGGGCCCAAAGTGTTTCCATTGCACCTTAACCTACTCAATTGCTCGGTTCAAGAGAATGAGAACATTTCTATGCAATATACATTGAGGCTCCACTGGAATTATCCATCTGGCTCCACCTGCAATACAGACCAGTCAATCATATGATCAACATCTTTAACATATTTCTTGAGTGTAGAATTTCCTGTAAATTCAAAAGCTCATGCAATTTACTAAAGCACGGGACAAGAATCTACTTCTACTTTAAACTAGCAGAAGCCAATAGATCGATGAAAACAATTTGAACAAGAAGAAGACAAATCAATGGAACATAACACAATAAATTTTCCAGGGGAAAGCCACTGCTCAAAACCCCGCTTCTCTGTATTGCATTAATAATAAATATGAGTGAATATACAAAGCTTGTTCTCACAAGAACAATTATGCAAAGTATACTCGGCTCTCTACCTCACATGCCCACTAGTAGCCAACACTTAGCCAATTTTCATTGCCTGCGAAAACCCTATTTCCTTGCACAATTCCTATGATGAATAGCCCATATTTAAAGGGAATTCATGCTTCCAAAACTGTGCAATCTAGAAATAGGTCCTTCTCTGATTACATGCATGATATTTACAACTCAGCAAATCGTACAACTGATAGTACATTGTCCCTGCACTCTAGTCTCAACTAGGTCTTTCTTTGAACTAACATGCAGGAGTTTCTCATGAGGGAATCTTCAATTAATTGGAGTAACACTTGTGGATGTACCCATGCACCGACTAACTGTTATTCCTCTACTAGATCCACAAATAGTTAGAACTAAATTAACTGACAATAACTCAGTAAACTAAGTTAATTTAATTACAACTCAAATAAACTCATCCTGGACCCCTAAAATTTAGGGAGAACATATGCATGAATTTTACAAGACTTCCAACTCAAAATTCCTAAGATAATTAAGTTTATTAAACTTAATTAATTATTTACAAGTTTCTATGAGAATAGAATTAGGTTTTAATTCACAGTTTAATTCAAGGACAAATTAAACTAGAATTTCTTGTTGCCATTTCTCAACACTCCCTCTCAACAAGAAAGGGATTATAAGCTACCCCGATCTTGTCTCTGTGAAACTTGAATTTACATCTTGACAATGCCTTTGTCAAAATATCGGCATCTTGCTCCTCCATCGGAATATAATCTAACAACACAATCCGCCTCAATACACAATCTCTGAGACGATGATATTAGATATCAATATGCTTGGACAAATCATGAAAAACTGAATTTTCAGAGAGTTTGATACAACTTTGATTATCGCAGTAATCACTGTTGGATCCATTTGTTGACCAAACATCCCCAAATCTATTGTCAGCTCAAGCTTCTTCCATGCATCTTTGGTCACATGGAAATATATCAATGACCCAAAAATCCTGAAGTGACAAACATTTGGCCTCTTACCAGAATAAGCCTCCTTTGCTTTCTTCATCCCAAGTATTCGATGTAGGCTATGGTTCTAAACATAAAACGATGTGTTGCATGCCTCAACCCACAACTGTAGTGGGAGACCCTGAACATGCAACATTTCCCTCGCTGCCCCTACTATGATTCTTTTCTTCCTCTCGACCACCCAATCCACTGAGGGTTATGGGTGTCGTCAATTCTCGTTTAATCCCTTCTGTTAGATAGAATTTATTAAACTCATTTGAGACATACTCACCATAGTTATCAATCTATAGAGATTTAACCTTCTTGCCTGACTCTTTCTCCACCAATGCTTTAAACTCACAAAACTTTGTGAAGGTTTGATCATTTTTCTGCATAAAAAATATCCAACATTTTCGAGAAAAGTCATCAACAAATATAACATATTACCTGTGTTTGGCCATGGATGTTGTCAATAATGGTCCACACATATCTAAATGGACTTGCTCTAGAATAGCCTCTTCTCGATTATCTCTATCGTGAAAGTAATACTTGGTGTATTTACCCAAAGTACACCCCTTGCATGTATCAACTTTCTCTAGCATACCTTTGGGCAAATTGGTGGATATTTTTCTGCATGATCTTCAAAGCCCCATGATGCAAGTGACCCAATCGCCTGTGCCACAACTCCCCAACGTCTTGACTCTACACCATCTCTGCATTTGTGCTCAAAGAAATACAATCCTCTACCTCCAGCTTATAGAGATTCTTCACCGGAATTCCTATATTCTTTACCTGACCCGTGGCTATGTGTCGAAGGAACGCCTTTCCTTTCGAGAATATCACATCATAGCCTCTATCCTAAACCATGGAAATGGATACCAAGTTATTCTTTAGCCTGGGAACATACATAACATTATTTAAGGTAAGTGCAGCCCCATTCTCCCTCTAAAAGGTAACTGTGCCCAATCCAGTAGCACTATACCTCCCATTGTCACCCATCTCAATATGCATCTGGAGATATTTCTCCTCCAAGTCACTGAATAACTCCTTATCATCAGCCATGTGGAATGAAGCTCCACTGTCTAAGTACCATACACTTCCCATCATTGATAACACCCTGCATGAAATGAGGGAAAAGTCCAATTCGAATTGAGAGGCCAAAGCCTCACCTGCCGCTCCTCTTGAGAACTTCCTTTTGGACTTCTTGAATGGACAATTTATAGCAAAATGGCCTGACTCATGACAATGAAAGCATTTCACTTTTGTCATGTCTTTCTTGTTGCATCCATGACAAGAATCTGATTTGGAATGGGAAGTTTTCTCTTTCTCCTTCTTTGCCTCAATCGCTAAGGCACAATTCTCTTCATCATTAGTCTTTGATGAAGAACCTTCCCTGGTGTTACTCCTGATCTCCTCCTACATCAAACCCGACCATAGTTGTTCCCAATCTGGCAACTTCTCCTGACCATTGACAGAGTCCTGATAACTATGCCAACCCTTTAGGAGCCCCAAAAGAGCAAGACTCACCATATCATCCTCAGAAACTATGATTCCAACACTTCCAAGTTCATCACAACATTGAGCGAACTTGGTCAAGTATTTTGGAATAGTCTCGCCTTTCTCCATTTTAATTTTTTGCAGTTTGTCCTTTAATGCCAATTTCCTTTGGTCACTTATGTCTAGATACAATTCTGTCAATGCTTTCCACATAGCATACGAAGTTTCCTTGCCATGGAGACTCAAGAAAATGTGGTCTCGAACTCATCTACCTCGCCTTTGCCACACACTTCTTCCATTCGGCCATATTTTGTGCATTTGATGCTACTAGCTTAGGAATGTATTGATCGACGAATTCCTTCAAGCCATTATTCTCCATCAAAACCTCCATTCTATCCTTCTAGGCTATATAATTCGAGCTTCCTTCCAAGGCATACTCGAGCCGCAAACTGTAGAACGACATCTGCCGATCCTGAAGTATGTATTGCAAATTCTAATTTCACCTGTACCCCAAAACTCAAAACTTTAAAATCTCCTCTAGTATATTGTCTTTTTCTCTGATACCATGTAGAATTTCCTTTAAGTTCAAAAGCTCATGCAATTTACTAAAGCATAGGACAAGAATCTACTTCTACTTTCAACTAGCAAAAGCCAATAGATCAATGAAAACAATATGAACAAGAAGAAGACAAATCAATGACACATAACACAATAAGTTTTCCTGGGGAAATCCATTACTCAAAACCCTGCCTACTATATTGAATTAATCAGAAACATGAGTGAAGATACAAAGCTTGTTCTCACAAGAACACTTCTGCACAAGTATGCTCAACTCTCTACCTCACAACCCTGCTATTAGCCAACACTTAGCCAATTTCCACTACTTTCCAAGCCCCTATTTCTTCGCGCAATTCCTAGGATAAATAACCTGTATTTGAAGGGAATTCGTGCTTACAAAATTGCGTAATCCAAACATAGGTCCTTCTCTAATTTCATGCATGATATTTACAACTAGTAGTACACTGTCCCTGCACTCTAGTCTCAACTGGGTCTATCTTTGAATTGACATGCATGAGTTTCCCATGAGGGAATATTCAGTTAACTGGAATAACACTTGTGGATGCACTAGTGCACCAACTGACTGTTAGTCCTCTGCTAGTTCCATAAACAGTTAGAACTAATTTAACTTACCATAACTCAGTAAAATGAGTTAATCTAATTACAACTCAAATAAACTTATCCTGGACCCCTAAAATTTAAGAAGAACATATACATAACTTCCACAAGACTTACAACTCAAAATTCCTAAGCTAATTAAGTTAATTAACTTTAATTAACTATTTACAAGTTTCTATGAGAATAGAATTCGATTTTAATTTATAGTTTAATTCAAGGATAAATTAAACTGGAATTTCTTGTTGCCATTTCTCAACATTAAGCAATGACACATGGAAAAAAACATGGACTTTCATTTTTGGAGGTAGTGCAAGTCGATAGGCTACTGGCCCAATCCTCTCATTAGAGGAAATATCAACCTAAAAGTGGCCTCCTAAGCAAAAATAATAAAATAAGAGTTATGAATTTTGGAGGGAAAAGAATAAAACTACTTTTTTAATTGTATTTTCGGCTTACCTCCATATAGGTTTACTCGAATTTCAAGTGTAGACACTCATTGGATGTGGAATTAAATTCTGCATCCAATGAATACCCATTATGCATACTTTTGAGAAGACCCACATTGATAAAAATTGCAGATACATTAAAAAAGCGTGTTCAACATGTTTTTTTAATGTATCTACAATTTTTATCAATGTAGTTCTTCTCAAAAGTATGCATAATGGGTACTCGTTGGATGTAGAATTTAATTTTGCATTCAACGAGTGTCTACACTTGAAATTTGAGTAAACCTATAAGGAGATAAGCCAAAAATACAATTAAAAAAATTAGTTTTTCTTCTTTTCCCTCCAAAATATTTACATGTACCTCTTTTTAAATTTAAAGGATTTTGATTGGTTTACATATTATGACATGGAAATTACATGAAAATTTCATGGGAACTTTTAGGCTAAAATTTCCTCTAATGCAATAATACTAAAGGGTCTACAAAACTGGGGTGCCAGCTTGGCACATGATCCAATCCATAAGGAGCTCTTCTTTGATTTGATGCGCAAGTACATTTGTTCCCCAACCTAGAACTCCTTGAACAACTTGTTCTAATCTGCATATCTATTCTGCATATCTTATGTTGCCTTTGGATTTTTATTGATACCTGCATTTCCTATTCCATGTCTGCCAACATGTCCAGTCCAATCAACACCTTGTTAACTGGATCACTCCAACTAATAGGAGTATTGCAACTCCGCCCATACAATGCCTCAAATGGACCAATCCTCAAATATTCATGATACCCATTTTTGTAAGTGGACTCTACCAGTGGAAGATACTCTTCCCACTTTCATTGTTGATGCATCACATACATCCTCAACGTGTCCTCTAATATCCTGTTGACCCTTTCTGTCTGTCCATCTTTCTACGGATGATAAGTTGTACTGAAGGCCAACTTTATGCCCAAACCTACAAACAACTCCTTCTAAAGCTTGGAAGTGAACTTTTCATCCTTGTATAATGTGATCTTGTTCGAAACACCATGCAATCTGATCACAACTTTGATGAATACCTGTGCTACATCGCTAGCTGAGAATGTAGACTTCACTGGAATGAAGTGTGCAACCTTTTTCAACCTGTCCACAATAACCATGATGGAATCATATTGTCTCACTATCCTCGGAAAACCTGTGATGAAGTCCATGGAAGTTAATTCCCATTTCCATTTTGTAATTACAATCAGCTATAGCAGTCCACTTGGATGCTTACATTTTGCCTTCACATGCTAACAATCAAAACACCTAGCCACATACTCTACTACATCCTTCTTCAGATTTGGCCAATAATAAAATTTCTTCACTGTTGTTAGTGTCTTCTGATAACCTAGGTGCCCTGAATATGGTTTCACATGAAACTCTCTTATGATCACCTTCTTGAGCTCACTGTTATCTGGCACATATATACTTCCTCTAAATCTAACCAATCCATCTGTTGTAAGGCCATAGTCCAGATCTTGTGCACCTGCACTTGTACCTGTACTACCACTTGTACTTGTACATGTACTTCTACCTATACTACTACATGTACCTATACATGTACCTATACATTTACTTGTACGACGACATGTACCTGTGCCCTACTGCAACCTATGCATAATCTCCATATACCTGACATCCTGCTAACCTGCCTGCAAGATCCTATCCTGTAGGTCTGTCCCGTAGGAGCTTATAGTTGCTAAGTGATTTACCTATATCCACATGATAAGAGCATCTTCCACCCTATTCTCTTTACCTTTGATATATTTTATTTCAAAATTGAACTCACTGATTGTGGCCAACCATCGAGCCTTCCTGCCATTTAGGTTCGGTTGGTCAAATAGATACTATAACCAACTATGATCACTCATCAACACAAACCTCCTACCCAGAAGATAGTGTCTCCACATATTCAATGCATGTATGGTCACTTCCAACTCAATATCATGTGTGGGGTATTTCTTCTCATACTCATTCAATTTTCTCAACTCATAGGATACCACATGTCCATCCTACATAAGGACTCCACCAAGTCCTTTCGTGCAAGCAACTGTGCATACTACAAGCTCTTTGTATGTATCTTCAATCTTTAACACTAGTGCATGTATCAAAAACTACTTAAGCTACTCAAAACTAGCCTCACACTCCTCTGTCCATTCAAACTTTGTACCTTTCTTCTGGAATGATGTAATAAGATAAGCGATCTGTGATAAGTTCCTAATGAACTCTTATGGTAACCTCCCAACCCCATGAAATACCTCACCTCATCTACATTCCTAGGAGCTACCCACTCCATGGTGGCCCTTATCTTTTATGGATCTACTGCAATTCCCTCCTTGGAGACAACATGCCCAAAGTAATGTACCTCAGTTTGAAAGAAACTGCACTTCCTGAGCTAGGATACAATTGATGCTCTCTCAACAACCTCAACACTACTACTAAATGCTCGGCATGCTCTTCCTTATTTTTAGAATATACCAATATGTCATCAATGAACAAAATAACAAACTTATCCAAGTACGGACACAACACACTATTCATCAAGCACATAAATGTAGTTGGAGCATTAGTCATGTTAGTGTCAGTATCTGCATACTTCCATCAGGGATCAAAATTTGCTCTTTGAATTTTCATTTTAGGGGTCCCATACTGAATTTTTTACATCATTTCACTAGGTCATGTCAAACTTATCCACTGATGGTTGTCTTCTCTTCATAAAATCTAATTTATCCATCATAGATTATACTTGTTAACCCTTCTTCAGGTTGTCTTCAGTTATGGTTTTATGGTCAATTTGCAATCATGCTTTCATTAGGTCATAGGGCATGTTTTCATTAGGTCTTAGGGTTTCATCACCAAGGTCAAGAGCATGATTTAAAAGTGTAAATAAAGTCCAGCAAGGGTATGAGGATGATAAGTAAGTCAAGCATGATGGCTTGTAGGTCATAGTCACTATATAATTATCTTTTAACCTAGTGTGATTTTCACCTCAAAAAACATGTTTTTGAGATGAAAATAGAGTATTTTGAGTTAATTTGTATTTCTTATTTAATTTTAAAGTCACTTTATGTAATAAATGATCCCAGCTACACCAAAGAATCTCTCCTTGCTACAAGACAAAGAAACACTGCAAAAATCAGTTCAAATTGAACATTATCCACCTGAAAAGAAACAAAGAAGAGAAGGCATTAAAAACAAAGTTTTGAGAAAGGTCAAGAAACATTAGAAAGTGGGTTTTTCAAGTGAAAAAACAAAATTTACTCCTATATAAGATCTCACATTTCATTTTCAAGTTCATCATTCTCATTTGGCAAGCAACGAGTCAAAAAGTGAGAAGAAGAGGAAAGGTTGAGCGAGTTTTGGACAAAGGGGAAGTGGCGCTGCGCTTTTGGAGGGTGGTGCTGTGCGTTTGGAGTAGTGGTGGAGTGGCGTTGTGCGTAGGCAGACTGGCGCTACACGTTTTAGGTAAGAGGATTGGCATTGTGCATCTAGGCCGACACTGCACGTCTGGAGAATTTCCCAGTGTAATTTTACACTGCGGTGCACTTCTAGAGGTGGCACTGCGCATTTGTGCCTTGGCACTGCGTGTTGAGCAGAAGGGCCAGAAAGGCCTCAAAACTTCAAGAAACTTCAAGATTTCCCTCTCTTCCCTTCAATTCAAGTAAGTTGACCTCCCATACTACAGTTTTGGTTTGCATTTAAAAATTTTAAACATCATTCCCCATGCAAATTCTGAAACCCTAAATTTTCCCCTGGTTATGCCTAAACCCTAAAACCTCCATTGTTCCTCCTATCACCTATCACTACAACTATAAACTCTTTCCCTATTCCTTTATCCCTTTATCCCTATTCCATATCATCCCCATCCCTTTATCCCTCTTCACAAAAGGCAATATCTCAAACAAACCAAGCCCTCCCTCTCATTTTTATGATTCCTACTCCCTCATTCATTTTCTAGCCCATAAGGTCATCTCCCATCCCCTCACTCCTAAAACACTTTCACTCATTCCCTTCATACAACCTCAAGCCTTGCAAACATGGACAGAGAGGACCGAGACTATGAGGAGGAGGAAAACACAGGCAGTGACACCTCAGCAGATAGAGCTAGGCATCAGAGAAAACCACACAAGGGAGGTAGAATTATTAGGGAGGAGCCATCAAACCTTAGAGAATTGCAGGCCTCTCAGTTGGCTATCACATGTTTCATATATCTTAGCTTCTATGAGTTCTGTGAGTAGGTAGAGAGAGTTCAACACCACCCTAAGCTCACCAGACTTTTTGTAGCCCATCTTTAGGACAACAAGGTGACTCTTGCTGGGGTAACATTCACAGTCTCACCCTCCATCATTGCAGATGCAACCAGGATTCCAAATGTAGGGGAGAAGTGGTACAAGGCCCAGGACCTGGATGAACATTATTATGAACCTTATATCAAACCTCGGTATAGAAATGAGGTGAAGAGACTTTTTCCTTTCATATTTCTTGAAGACAAGTATGTCCCCATGATGAAAATCATCATGAAATATTTCACTTGTGAGGGCATATTTTCCAAGTTGTACACCTATCACATCAGGCTCCTCATGCATTTTACTAGGGTGAGGATGTTAAACCTCCCTTATTTCTTATTCAGGAATATTGAGAAGATGGCCCATTTTGTGCAGAAGAAGTCATACCCTCAGCAGATGAACAATCTCTATCACTATTCGCTCATCAAGATGTTTGTGCTTCATCATCTTAGCCTCCTCAACATCTCTTAGGAGACATTTATTGCTCATGACATTTTCATGGGTCCTCAAATTCGTCCACCAGTGTCTCAAGAAACAGGGGGACCTTCTAGCAGTGCTCAGATGAAAACAAATGAGGAGGCCAATTAGACTAGAGCTACTGAGGTGCCCGAGACCTTGCCTTCTTCATCAGACCATAGGAAAATGCCTTATCCACAGGGTATGGAAGGGGCTTTGCCTTCTTCATCAGCACAGCAGGTGCAGCAGCTACACAAAGGGAAGGAAAATATGTCGGAGGAGAGTTTTGATGATGAGGAGGAAAGAGACTTTGACTTGACAGAGCATGATGAGATGGAGCAATGTTATACTCATCATGGCGTGGAAATAATTGACTTAGAGGCTCAGGATGAAGAAACAATAAAGGACATCATCATACAAGAAAAGGAAGCTCAAGTCCAAGAATTGATGGACAATTTGGAGAGAGCCAAGTATGTCATCACATATTTGGAACAGGAAAACAAGCAGTTGAGTGACAAGGAGGTCCTCATGGAGCTGGAACTTCTGAAGTTAAAACGAGAAGGTGACAAGGAGGCACCGATCACCTTGTCTCCTATTGAGAAGGAAATTGAGGATGATAGAGAGACTTGGATTGAGAGAGTCAATTCGCACCTTGAGAAGTTGTTGCAGAAGGCCAATGGGGATAATCAGATGATCAGGAACATATCCTACCATTACAAGACTCGAAACAAAATTTGCAACATGAGGGTCAAGAAGATGAAAGCTAGGCTAAGGTGGGCTCTAAAAGGCAAAAGGGAGGAGGATAGGCTTAGGTTGCTTGCTGAATCTTCCTTGGCTCATCAAGATAGTTGATGATGGTGCTTCTCACTAATTTTGGGCAAGTTTGGAAGAATTTTTGTTATTTGCAAATTTTGAAATTTTACACACAGAAAAACTGCCTCAAAGTGCAACGCCACTGGCGCTGCGCTTTTCCTAGGGGCACCCAATGCACAAATGGTTTGAATTTTTGGATTTAAAGCAGTGAGGACATGAACCCTATGGATTTTCTAAGTTTTTGGGGCAGAACTAGTCCACCAAAAGGTCAAAAAACACCCTAAAAATGACCTTTCAGCCATTTTTGGGACACATAGAAGTAGTCTTGGGAGAATCAACGTTTGAGGGGTCAAATGAGCATCAAATGAAGTAATTCCAAGTTTTTTGGAAAGTATACTTGAATACCTTTCCAATGAGCTATTATGAGCTCAATTTCGATGCCAGTAAGGCTTCCAAAAGGGACCTGTAAGTGGCGCTGCACATTGGGCCAGTGACGCTGCGCGTAGGGTAGATTTTGCACAGGATGCCTATTTTTCCATTTTTTGACTGTGTTCTTGGATTCTCTCTCATGGAGGTTGTTTTGCTGATGTCAATGATGACTTGTCTTGTAAATATAATAGCTAATTAGTAGTAGAGGGTAGATTCATTGCATTAAAAGTCAATTTGAGCTCAAATGAATCAGTTTTTCACTTTTTAGAGGCAAGTTGTTAAGATGCCTATATTCCTATTTCTTGTTCAGTGTTGGTTAGATTAGCTCCTCATCTTAGGGATTTGACCCCTGAGGATGGGAGGAGGTTGAAACAAAGCCTATATCTTCTTCTTCTTCTTTCTCATTATAAAGGGTTGGACTCAGCTAGATGCTTAGACTTTGATTTTACATCATTTTGTAGCAATTTAGCAGGAGATTAATAAGAATTGCAACTATTTTTATGGGATCCATGTGGTATGGAGTTTTAGTATAGTTTTTCCTTTTGTGATCATATGTTAGTATGTTTTGTGTATTCCATTAATCATTTCATTGCTTCTAAGTGAACGCTTTCAAGTTTGATAGGCATAATTCATTACATCAGTGCTCTACTTTGGGAAAACATTCACCATTTCATGTTTTCTGCAGTCTAGGAAGGATCCATGTTTTCAAATGCTCTTCTTAGCTTCTAACCAGTCTAAAAAATCTCACCGCATCAAGCCCTAGAGTGCTAAACCTTATTCCTACCTTTCCCCATTGAACACCCTGCAATTTTGACGTAATTCCCTAAACCTAAATTGTCCAACTCCTCCTGATCTAGCAAAACCCCTTCAAAATCAAATCAAAAAATCCGTGCTACTATACCTAGCCTAAAATCCTTTTCCTGATCTTTTCATCTTGGTTGAGATCCTTTACGGAGAGAGCCCTCTCCCGGCCTAATAGGGCTAGCTACTTGGCTAAGCATGGTTTGTGGTTACCTTGGCATTGCCTTCCTTCAGCATGAGGTTCAATCCAGGTGATAACATAGTGGCGACCATACTGGGGAACGAAAGACTAATCACCCTAGTAGTATCTTTCATTTGAATTCTTAAGCTTATGGATGATGAGTTTTATAATTTACTAGGTTGAATTGGAAAGTTGTAAAGCACTATATAAAACTTCGAAATTTGAGCACACTGGCTTCGAGAAAGTACACTAGGGCCAATCCAGATCCAAACCCTGCCCCAGTAGTGGATAATCCTAACCTGATTTTGAGAATATTTAAAAGACAAGAGAGTTCAGTCAGTCCAACACCTTCAATAAAAGTAGATTCCTACCCTGATGAGTGGTTGTTTTTAGAAGACCTTCCACTTGATCTGTCCTTTGACCTTTCCCTATTTAGAACCAGGTTTGAAATTGCACTTGATGACATAGTTCTAGATCCAGAGTTTATTGTAGATCTCTAAGTCCAAAAGGAAAACTGGTCAATTGATGAGTATATTCTAAATTCCCCTCAATCATCCCTCACTACTGCTAAGATCCCTGAGCTTTCTGAACCAGTGTCCACTACCCTTAGTTCATCATTATTCCCTTCAACCTCTGAAGTTCATTCCCCACCTCCATTTATACCTGCACTTCCCTATCAACCTACCATTCCCCATCAATCACCTATTACTCCCAGTTCTCCATCAACTACTGCATCAACTCCTAGTAGCCCAATCCTTGCTTTAAATCCACCTCGAGTTATGGTTGCCCAGTATACACCCCTTATTTTACCTCAAAATCTTGGTGCCATGCCCACCGATTATCAAACCAAAATAAATTTCTTTGATGCCACTCAAACCATTATAGCTCAACAACATGTTGATAAAATGAATGATTTCTTTGACCTCCATGAAGTAGAGATTGAAGATGTGACGATGAGATTGTTTGTACAAATCTTTGGAGGTGAAGTTCAAAAATGGTTCAGAGCTTTACCAGCAGCTTCTATCACCACTTTACCAATCCTACATAGGCAATTCCTAGATTGGAGGGAGATGAAGAAGAATCCACTTCAAATTTTGTCTGAATATGAGAACATCAAAAGAAATGTCGGCAAGAGTGTGCAAGACTATTGTGTGAGGTTTAATGCAATATACAATGTTATTCCTGCCAACATTAAACCACTAGAGGGATTGGCTTTGCTCAAGTTTCCAGACGGTTTCGATGTTGATATGGAATATCAGTTGCAGGAACATGATCCTACCACACTAGAAGACATGCAAAAGAATGTTGTGAGTGTAGAAGCAAACTTGCTGGCCAAAAGAGCAAGAATGAGATCTGAGAAAAGAGTGACCATAAAAGAAGAAGCATCTACTTCAGATGTAAATATGGATACATTGATTCGAATAGTGGAAAGGATGGTTGACCGGTTAACCATCATAGATACACCTGAACCACCAATCCAAAATCCAAATTTTAGAGGACAACAATAGCCCCAATTCTGAATCAAGCGGAGAGAACAAAAGGCACCAGAGAAACTAGTGCAACAATAGCATATCATAACTCCCTTATAGCAGAATTATGTTCAAGGAATGGAAGAAGAAGATGACAAAGATCCGGTAATTGAAACAAATCACTTTTGCAATGCTGATGGTATGACTATATTTTCGAACGGAGATGAAGAATATGAAGAAGTTCCAGACATTCAAAGGGATGAAGATTACATCTTAGAAAATTATGTGGTTTTGGAGGCCGAATCTGATGATTATCAGCGTGGTTATATGAATTCTTTGACTACACAGCAGAGGCAGTACTCTTTAAGGAGCAGAGATGTACCAGTCAATCCCATTCAGAAAAGAAAAGATGTGCAATCCAAAAATGATTCCTCAAGCACTCATAAGAAAGGGAAAGAGCTTGTTGATCTGAATCCCAACAAGGTAACATCAACAAGTATCACTGCAAACGAGAAGAACAATCAGCAAAAAGATAGTGCAACGAAAGAGCAAGCAAATAAGAAATACATTAGTGTCAAAGAGGTAGAAAAAGTTTCATCCTTTAATTTAGAAAGTGAAATTGCTAAATTAAAAGTGTCCATTCCTTTGACTAAGCTTGTTAAGCATAGCAATTATAAACACACTGTATCTAGAATATTACAAATAGATCCTTTATTAGACATGGTGAATGTCAAGGATGATCATCTTGAACTCATTTTTGGTCCAGCCATAGAAGGTTAGCCTGAAGATAGCGAAGTCCCTCCCTTTTATCTGAGTCTTAGACCGCATGAGTATATTCTCCATAATGTTATGTTAGATTCCGAAGCTTCCCACAATTTCATGCCTAAAGCCATTATGGAAAAGTTGGGCCCGGATATCACCCAAAAATATCATGATTTGTACTCCTTTGACTCCATAGAGTTCGTTGCATTAGTATCATCAAAGATTTGGTGGTTTCTTTAGATCAAATCCTAGCCAAAAATGTCTTGATGGATGTGGTAGTTGCTGATATACCACCTCGATTTGGTATGCTCTTATCTAGATCGTAGGCTGCTAAACTCAAAGGAACTTTACAACTTGACTTCTCTTATGCTACCATCCCTGTTTTCGGTCAGTTGAGGAAGTTGTACCAGGAAAAGAAAATGAAGTATATGATGAGTAGTAAAGAGAAGCATGTGAATCATCCGATAAATGTTGTACATACTGATTTAGAGTCCTTTATTTTGTACTCTGATAGTGGATTGAATGATGTAGATATTCAGCTTGTAGAAGTAGATGATGTACCAAAAATTTCTGAGAATTTTAGAGCAGTTCTTAATCAAGAAAAAGAAAAAATAGCAGT
This sequence comes from Pinus tabuliformis, assembly GCA_031772625.1. Taxonomy (NCBI): domain Eukaryota; kingdom Viridiplantae; phylum Streptophyta; class Pinopsida; order Pinales; family Pinaceae; genus Pinus; species Pinus tabuliformis. Next base: position 542,106,552 of record CM062804.1, on the reverse strand, counting down.
TTCTTCTGAGTAGCCTACACAGCAGCAAAAGGTCAGTGAAGAGTAGAAAAATGAAGTAATCAGAAAAGGTAATGTTGAGAAAGAAATAGAATTCCAGCATCTAGAAGATGAAGTTGGTCTTTGGAGCATGGACTTCGATGGCGCTGTGGGTAAGGATGGTGCTGGTATTGGAATTTGGATTCGAAGCCATGCTTTCCAGCCTGCCAAAGTCCCAAGTAATGTTAGAGTATGTTCATACAAGTTAGCTTTTGATTGCTATAATAATGAAGTGGAGTATTAGGCTTTGATTACAGGTCTTAAAATTTTGAAGAAACTGGATGCGAAAAGGACTTCTGTTTATGGTGATTCAGAGCTGGTGATTAAACAAGTAAAAGGAGAATATCAAGAAAAACATCTACGGATGAGAGCCTATAGAAATGCAGTTATGGATATTTTGAGGATATTTCCATAATATACCTTGACAACAGTACTCTGGACTCAAAACATCATTGCAGATTCACTCGCCACTACAGCCAACAATTTGAAGATTCCAATGAATTATAGCAACAAATTTGGAATTAATGTCAAACATAGGCCTGTTGTTCCTGATAATTTGAGGTATTGACAAGTGTTTTGGGATGATAATGAAATTAATGCCTTTTTGCATAATGAAGGAAAGTTTAAGAATGCTTCCATTGATGATGTTTTCGATTTTGATGAACAAAAGATTAAGGTAAATCAGACGAAGGTTTTACAGCTGAAAGATAATATTATTCCTAGAGATCTCATACCTTTAGAGAAGATTTTTTATCAGGATGATGTGGCAAGAAAATCGAGGTTGGTTCCTACAGACAAGGGAGTTGAAGATGTAAATCTTGGAACAGCTGACAAGCCCAAGCTTGTAAAGTTATCAAAAGCATTGTCTCCTAAAGTAAAGGCTAAGTATGTTATATTACTTTCTAAATTTTTTGATGTTTTTGCATGGGATTATTCAGATTTGAAAGTGTATGACAAGGATATCATTCAACATACTATTCCTATCAAGCCAGATCAAAAACCTTTTAGACAGAAGTTGAGAAGAATCAATCCAAAGCTGTTGCCATCCATCAAGAAAGAGGTTAATAGATTTTTTAAAGCTGGCATCATTGTTCCGATTAGATTTTCTTATTGTATTTCAAATTTGGTCCCGATACAAAAGAAGACCGGAGAAATAAGGTTGTGCATAGATTTTTGGAACCTAAGTATCCTTAAAGGATAATTACCCTCTTCCTATTATGGACCATATTCTGCAAAGACTAGTTGGAGCATCATGGATGTCACTACTAGATGGTTACTCAGGCTATAATCAGATCTTGGTGCATGAAAAATACCAAGACAAAACTACCTTCACAACACCATGGGGGACTTTTCAGTATGCCAAAATGCCATTTGGATTGAAGAATGCCAGAGCCACTTTTCAGCAGTCGACGGACATAGCTTTTTCTAATGAGAAGGATGTTTTCTTGGTAGTTTATTTAGATGGTCTGACGGTATTTTATGGTTATGATGATGAACATTTGCACCACTTAAGGATTGTCTTTTAGAAATGTAGGAAGTTTTGGATTTCTATAAACCTGAAAAAGAGTCTTTTTGCCATGGACGAGGGTAAGCTCCTTGGTCATATAATTTCTAAAGATGGTATTCGCATTGATCCTTCAAGGGTGGAGGCAATCCAGCATATAGAGTTTGCCGCAACAAAAAGGAGATTCAGGCTTTCAATGGTAAAATGAATTTCTTAAGCATATTTATACAAATTTGGCTGAGAATTTACGTGAAATAACTAATATGTTGAAAAAGGACAACACTGTGAAATGGACTGACGATGCCATGAAATCATTCAACTTGGTAAAGTTTGTTTTAACCACAGCCCCAGTCTTGATTAGTCTTGATTATACTCAGGATTTTATTCTATTTTCATTTGCATATGAGCACACCATCGCTGTGGTATTGATGCAAATGAGGGATCAGGTGGAGCAACCCATTGCTTTTTTCAGTAGGAATATTCGAGATGTTGCCTTGCATTACAATATCATTGAAAAACAAGTGTTGGCTCTTATAAAAGCATTGAAGGATTTCAGAGTATACATTCTGCATTCACATACTATAGCATATGTTCCTAACACAACAGTCAAGGATGTTCTCATGCAAACTGATCTAGAGGGGAGAAGAGGTAAGTGGATAATAGCAATGTTGGAGTATTATCTTGAGATTAAACCTACCAAACTGATCAAAGGACAAGGCTTGGCAAAACTGATGGCTGAATCAAATTTGCATGCTCTAGACATAAATCTCATTGCACTAATGTTAGAGGATGAAGATAATGGCTCACTCATTCAAGTATCAGAAATGTTTCTCAAATCACCTTGGTATTCTGATATAATTTATGTTCTTCAGCATCTTTCGCCACCTCCTAAAATGTCAAGAAGTAAAGGTAGGTCACTAAAACTAAAGTCTGCAAAATTCTACATTTTAAATAGTGCTCTCTATTGGAAAGATCTGGGAGGAGTTCTTCTTAATTGTTTGGTTGAAGATGAAGCTCAGCAGGTAATGAATGATTTTCATAGAGGTGATTGTGGTGGTCATTTGTTTTGGAAAACAATAGCTAACAAAGTGTTGAGAGAAGGATATTATTGGCCGACTTTGTTTTCAGATTTATATAAGACAGTTATGGGCTACCATGAATGCCAAGTTTTTCAAGGAAAAAGGAAGTTGCTTCCTCTTCCTTTGAAGCCAGTTGAAGTAAATGCACCTTTCTAGCAGTGGGGACTCGATTTCATAGGGGAAATCCATTCCACATCATCAGCACAACACAGATGGATTTTTACAGCTACCAATTACTTCACTAAATGGATTGAGGCCATTCCGACAAGGCAAGCCACGGACACGGTAATTATCCAATTTTTAGAATCTAATATCTTGTCTCATTTTGGTTGCCCTCACAAGATTATAACAAATAATGCAGCAGCATTTAAGTCCAAGAAGATGGTCAAGTTTTGCAACAAGTACAATATTACATTGGGTCATTCCATAGCATACTACCCGCAGGGCAATGGATTTGGTGAGTCATCAAATAAATCCTTGGTGAATATTATTAAGAAAATGTTGGAGGCAAACAAGAAGAATTGGCATCAAAAGCTTTTTAATGCCTTGTGGGCCAACAGAGTGAGCAACAAGAAATCAATAGGGATGTCACCTTTTGAGTTGGTTTATGGTACTGATACAATGTTTCCTACATCACTTGTAGTCCCAGTCATGAGATTATTACAGGAAGCTGGCAGTGAAGAGGATGATATTCAGTGCATAATTAATCAAATGATTCACCTTTAGCAAACAAGGGAAGAGGTTTCCCAAAACACTTTCCGGTTGCAAGAGAAGCTAAAGAAAATTTATGACCGCAAAACCAAAGAAAAAAGTTTCAACTGGAAGATGTAGTGCTGCGGTGGGATGCACGGAATGAGGAAAAGGGCAAGCATGGTAAGTTTGACAATTTATGGAAAGGAACGTGTAAAATATCAGGATATCAAGGACAAAATGCTTTTTTGTTAAATAAATGGATGGTTAGGAATGTTCAGGAGAGCTAGTGAATGGTAGGCTCTTGAAGCACTACTACTTTTGAGGTTGTTCCCTGAAGTTACATCACCTTCATTGTATATACCAGTTTGATTTTCCTTGCAAGGTTTCAAGTACACTATCAACTAAGCTTGGGGCTCGAAGTGAAGGCTATAAAGTTTGAATGATTAGTGTCAAGTTTGGTTGATTTAGTTTATAGTAGTTGGGTTGTGAGTCAGTTTTCAGTTTATATTGAGTCATTTTTTCATTTTTTTGTTTGTTTGACCGTATTGCCCAATGGATGAGGCACTTGGTCTATAGTGTTCTTGACGCATCCAAGGAGCTGTCATCCCTAATAATGCCAATGTTAGTGTTAGTATCTGCATAATTCCATCAGGGATCAAAATTTGCTCTTTGCATTTTCATTTTAAGGGTCCCATACTAAATTTTTTACATCATTTCATTAGGTCATGTCAAAATGATCCACTGAAGGTTGTCTTCTCTTTAGAAAATCTAATTTCTCCCTCATAGAGTATACTTGCTGGACCTTCTTCAGTTTGTCTTCAGTTATGGTTGTATGGTCAATTTGCAATCATGCTTTCATTAGGTCATAGGGCATGTTTTCATTAGGTCTTAGGGTTTCATCACCAAGGTCAAGAGCATGATTTAAAAGTGTAAATAAAGGGAAAAAAGAGTATGAGGATGATAAGTCAGTCAAGCATGATGGCTTGTAGGTCATAGTCACTATATAATTATCTTTTAACCTAATGTAATTTTCACCTCAAAAAACATGTTTTTGAGGTGAAAACAGAGTATTTCGAGTTAATTTGTATTTCTTATGCAATTTTAAAATCACTTTATGTAATAAATGATCCCAGCTGCACCAAAGCATCTCTCCTTGCTGCAAGAAAAAGAAACACTGCAAAAGTCAGTTCAAGTTGAGCATTATCCACCTGAAAAGAAACAAAGAAGAGAAGGCATTAAAAACAGAGTTTTGAGAAAGGTCAAGAAACATTAGAAAGTGGGGTTTTCAAGTGAAAAATCAAAATTTACTCCTATATAAGCTCTCACATTTCATTTTCAAGTTCATCATTCTCATTTGGCAAGCAAGGAGTCAAAAAATGAGAAGAAGAGGAAAGGTTGAGCGAGTTTTGGGCAAAGGAGAAGTGGCGCTGCACTTCTGGAGGGTGGCATTGTGCGTTTGGAGCAGTGGTGGAGTGGCGCTGCACATTTCAGGTAGGAGGAGTGGCGATGCACGTTGAGAGCTTGGCGCTACATGTTTGTGCTTGGCACTACACATCTGGAGAATTTCCTAGTGTAATTTTACACTGCGCTGCGCTTCTAGAGGTGGCATTGCGCATCTGTGCCTTAGCGTTGTGCGTTGAGCAGAAGGGCCAGAAAGGCCTCAAAACTTCAAGAAACTTCAAGATTGCCCTATCTTCCCTTCAATGGAAGTAAGTTGACCTCCCATACTATAGTTTCGGTTTGCATTTCAAACTTTTAAACATCATTCCCCATGCCAAGTCTGAAACCCTAAATTTTCCCCTGGTTATGCCTAAACCCTAAAACCTCCATTGTTCCTCCTATCACCTATCACTACAACTCTAAACTCTTTCCCTATTCCTTTATTCCTTTATCCCTATTCCGTAAAATCCCCATCCCTTTATCCCTCTTCACAAAAGGAAATATCTCAAATAAACCAAGCCCTCCCTCTCATTTTTATGATTCCTACTCCCTCATTCATTTTCTAGCCCATAAGGTCATCTCCCATCCCCTCACTCGTAAAACAATTTCACTCATTCCCTTCATACAACCTCAAGCATTGCAAACATGGATAGAGAGGACCGAGACTATGAGGGGGAGGAAAACACAGGCAGTGACACCTCAGCAGATAGAGCTAGGCATCAAAGAAAACCACACACGGGAGGCAAAATTATCAGGGAAGAGCCATCAAACCTTAGAGAATTGTAGGCCTCTCAGTTGGCTGTCACATGTTTCAGATATCTTGGTTGTTATGAGTTCTATGAGCAGGTAGAGAGAGTTCAACACCATCCTGAGCTCACCAGACTTTTTTTAGCCCATCTTTAGGACAACAAGGTGACTCTTGCTAGGATAACATTCACAGTCTCACCCTCCATCATTGTAGATGCAACCAGGATTCCAAATGTAGGGTAGAAGTGGTACAAGGCCCAGGACTGGGATGAACATTATTATGAGCCTTATATCAAACCCCATACAGAAATGAGGTGAAGAGACTTTTTCCTTTTAGATTTCTTGAAGACAAGTATGTCCCCATGATGAAAATAATCATGAAATATTTCACTTGTGATGACAGATTTTCCAGGCTGTACACCTATCACATCAGCTCCTTGTGCATTTTAATAGGGTGAGGATGCTAAACCTCCCTTATTAATTGTTCAGGAATATTGAGAAGATGGCCCATTTTGTGCAGAATAAGCCATACCCTCAGCAGATGAGCAGTCTCTATCATTATTCCCCGATCAAGATGATTGTGCTTCAACATCTTAGCCTCCTCAACATCTCTTGGGGGACATTTATTGCTCATGACGTCTTCAGGGGTCCTCAAATTCCTCTACCAGTGTCTCAAGAAACAGGGGGACCTTCTAGAAGTTCTCAGGTGAAAACAGATGAGGAGGCCAAAGAGACTAGAACTACTGAGGTGCTTGGGACCTTCATGGCATATGAGAGGGGCACAAGGAGATTGTTTGCAGTTGATAGGAAAGTGTTTGCTCCATGGGATGTGGAAGGGACCTTGCCTGCTTCATCAACCCATAGGAAAATGCTTGCTCCATAAGGTGTGGAAGGGGCTTTGACTTCTTCATCAGCACAGCAGGTGCATCAGCTGCACAAAGGGAAGGAAAAGATGCTAGAGGAGAGTTTTGATGATGAGGAGGAAAGAGACTTTGACTTGACAGAGCATGATGAGACGGAGCAGTGTTATACTCATCATGGCCTGGAAATAATTGACTTAGAGGCTCGGGACGAAGAAATAATAAAGGACATCATCATACAAGAAAAGGAGGCTCAAGTCCAAGAATTGATGGAAAATTTGGAGAGAGCCAAGTATGTCATCACATATTTGGAACAAGAAAACAAGCAGTTGAGTGACAAGCAGGTCCTCATGGAGCTGGAACTTCTCAAGGTAAAATGACAAGGTGACAAGGAGGCACCAATCACTTTGTCTCCTATTGAGAAGGAAATTGAGGATTATAGAAAGACTTGGATTGAGAGAGTTAATTTTCACCTTGAGAAGCTGTTCTAGAAGGCCAATAGGGAAAATTAGATGATCAGGCACATAGCCTACCATTACAGGACCCGAAACAAAATTTGCAACATGAGGGTCAAGAAGATGAAAGCTAGGCATTGCGATTTTCTTAGGGGCACCCAATGCACAAATGATTTGCATTTTTGGATTTAGAGTGATTAAGACATGAACCCTATGGATTTGCTAAGTTTTTGGGGCAGAACTGGTCCACCAAAAGGTCAAAAAACACCCTAAAATGACCTTTCTGCCATTTTTTGGACACACAGAATCAATCTTGGGAGAATCAACTTTTGAGGGGTAAAATTAGCTTCAAATGAATAAATTACAATTTTTTTGGAAAGTAGACTTGGAGACCTTTCCAATGAGCTACAATGAGATCAATTTGGATGCCAGGAAGGCTTCCAAAATGGACCTAAAAGTGGCATTGAGCGTTGGGCCAGTGGCGCTATGCGTAGGGCAGATTGTTCAGAGGATGCCTATTTTTCCATTTTTTGACTGTGTTCTTGGATTCTCTCTCATGGAGGTTGTTTTACTGATGTAAATGATGACTTGTCTTGTAAATATGATAGCTAATTAGTAGTATAGAGTAGATTCATTGCATTAAAAGTCAATTTCAGCTCAAATGAATCAGTTTTTCACTTTTTAGAGGCAAGTTGTTAAGATGCCTATATTCCTATTTCTTGTTCACTGTTGGTTAGATTAGCTCCTCACCTTAGGGATTCGACTCCTGAGGATGGGAGGAGGTTGAAGCAAAGCCTATATCTTCTTCTTCTTCTTTCTCATTGTAGAGGGTTGGACTCAGCTAGATGCCCAGACTTTGATTTTACATCATTTTGTAGCAGTTTAGCAGGAGATTAATAAGAATTGCAGCTATTTTTATGGGATCCATGTGGTATGGAGTTTTAGTATAGTTTTTCTTATTTTGATAATATGTTTGTATATTTTGTGTATTCCATTAATCACTTCATTTCTTAAGTGAATGCTTTCAAGTTTGATAGGCATAATTCATTACATTAGTGCTCTGCTTTGGGAAAACATTCACCATTTCATGTTTTCTGTAGTCTAGGAAGGATCCATGTTTTCACATGCTCTTCTTAGCTTCTCACCAGTCTAGAAAATCTCAACCCATCAAGCCTTATAGTGGTAAACCTTATGCCTACCTTGCCCCATTGAACACCCTGCAATTTTGACCTAATTCCCTAGACCTAAACTGTCTAGCTCCTCCTGATCTAGCAAAACCCCTTAAAAATCAAATCAAAAACTTTGTGCTACTATACCTAGCCTAAAATCCTTTTCCTGATCTAGTCATCTTGGTTGATATACTTTACAGAGAGAGCCCTCTCCTAGCCTAGTAGGGCTAGCTACTTGGCTAAGCGTGGTTTATGGTTACCCTAGCATTGCCTTCCTTCAGCTTGAGGTTCAATCCAGGTGATAACAAGTCAAACCGACCTGAACTACAACAAACTCATAATGCTCATACCTAGTCTAGAAATCTATCTTATAAATTTCCTCCTCTTTTATGCATACCTAGTGATATCCAGATCTTAAATCAATCTTCGAGAACATTTTTGCTTCCTTCAAATGATCGAACAAGTCATCAATCCTCGGTAACGGATACTTGTTCTTGATGGTTAATTTACTCAACTGCTTGTATTCAATGCATAATCTGATAATACCATTTACAAATAGTATCGGTGTGCCCCATGGTGATACACTTGGCTGAATGTATCCCTTCTCCAACATTTCCTTAAACTGTAGCTTCAAATCTACCAACTCAGGTGTACTCATCTTGTAAGGTGTTTTTAATGTTGGAACTTCCCCTGGCACTATCTCAATAGAAAATTCTACCTCCCTGTGAGGTGGAAACTCTAAAATGTCCTTAGGAAATGCATCCTAAAACTAATGCAGAACTGGGTACCTTCTCAAAACATCTTCATCCTCAACTTGCTTAACTTTGTCACTATAAATGTGCACTACGAATAACGTACACCCTTTCCTGTGACTACGCTTTGCCTACATAGCTATTACCATCTTAACTGATGTGATTTTATTCTTTCCCTATAAGACTCTTGGTTCTCCATTATCATCCAAGCACTCAATGACCTTGTCATAACAATCCACCTTCGTTCTATGAAGGTACAACCAATCCATGCCCAACAACAAAATGTATGATCCCAACGGTAATACATTCAAATGTGCTATGGTAGGCATACTGTTCAAATAAAATGCAAAAACTCTTACCCAATGATGAACTCGCTTATTTGTACATGTAGCCAACTTCACTAACCAAGATTATGCATGCAATTCCTTACTCAAACCACACTTATCCACCAAGTCAGGACTAACATAGCTATAATTAGATCCAAGGTCAATCAAAATAGAAATAACTTGATCACAAAGCTTATTGTCCATCTCAATGATAGATGCCTGATGGTTTGTCTGTTTGTTATCCAATGTTGCATAAATACGAGGAACGCTCTAACCAACATCCCCAATAGTTTGTGCCTCCTCTGCACTATATATTTTAGGCCTACCACCTTTATTCTATGTACAATCTCTCCTGCAATGATCCTTTCCACAAGTTCAACACTCTATAGGCTTCCAACCTACATCCTTATTCTATTCTTCCAGTGAAAATCCTTGTCCTATGTATGATGCATTGAACTTATTTAATGTCGTTGCATTCTCTTTATTGCCTGTACCCTGAGTTATTGCTCGCTTTCTGTCCCATTTTCCTTTGTTCTTTGCATTACCTTTCCATTCTATATTAGTCTAATATTTTCACTTCAATTGTTCATAGAAATGCTTTAGCTTTTGGATGGCCTCCTCCAATGATCTAGGCTCATGGAACTCAATTATGTCTTTGAATGCCATTGGTAACCAACTAAAGAATCCCTGAATCTTGGCCTTCTCCTCCTTGAGGTAATGTTAGGTGTGGAGCCTAATTATCTTCTTTATTCAAAGGTATTGCCGCATTGGACCCCATTTTGTAATTTGGCGGAAACGCCACCTATTTATGTGCGTCGCCAGGGGAATCCAAGGGGGGGGGCGGCATCAGAAATATGACAATAGAAGTTATGTTTAATTTAGGGTTTTTTCCCTAGAAGGAAACCCCTTGCTATATATGAGGGAATTATATTGTGGCTATGTAGATGTGTATTCTGAGTGATAAAGAGAGAGGAGATTGTGTGAGAGAAAAGAGGGAATTAGAACAGATCTATTGTAGGTTGTATCTCTTCATTTTGTTGGATAATATAAAAGGAAGGACTAATTGTTTCTCCGTGGACGTAGCCCAAATTGGGCAAACCACGTTGTTGGGCAGTGGATCCCCCCACAGTGGTTTTTGGGGCTTGTAGCCCGAATTTTGGTCAAAAGTAATGTAAGACCCTGCGAAATGCGGGCGCTAAGCACAAGAGTCTAGGGTTGTCTGCCCTAAAATATTATAATTTAATATAGAAGGTTTCGGCCTATCCATGGTCAGTGGACCATGGGAATGTATAAATAGAGCGAGGCTCTAAGTGTAGAAGTCAGTTTTTAGTTTTGATCTTAAATGATATGGGTTTTTGAAAGTGATATTCGCTCTAAGTCTGTAAGTCCGAGTCTTAGGTTGTGGGAATAGGAAGAGGCTCTGCAGCTATGTGTGCAGAGGCCTGGCAGAGTCCGCAGTTGTGTGCACGGACCCCTGTAGCTGAGTGCACAGGGCGGAGTTGGGATTGTAAAGGAACAAAAGTTAATAAAAGATAAGTTGATTCTGGAATATTGTGCTTATGCTCTTAGATCTGTATGTTTATGCTTCTGTTATATTTTTATGCATCTCTTTATAGTTTATGATTATGCGCACTTGTTATAAATGTTGAATGATTAATGAGAATACTGGGCCTGCAAAATTAAGTCAGATCTATATTAATAACACAGTAAGAACAAGGGATCTAGACAGCGCCCCTTTGCAGAGCTACGCAAAGGTCAAACAGCTGCGCGGAGCAGCACAACGTGCAGGATCAGTTTGCAAACTTCCCAGACTTCATCAAGACATCCCTAGGGTGTGGAAACCTGGTTCCAGCAGCCTCCCATACTACCTCGGGCGACCTCAATCCGTGCACCGTGGATTGTTGCTGAAAGGGCCGGTAGTTTTGGAATTTGTTTGGCTAAATCACTGCTGGACTTGGGTCAGGCCCCAACAAGCCAACAAATGGTTCTGTTGTTGGGACTGGGATCTGCCTAAGGGATGTCTGATGTTGGAACACTGGAATCCTACAAAGAAGGAAATTGAAGATTGATTGGATCGGAAGCTTCACGAGTTCATGACACAGGAAAACAGAACTCCGCAGATATCTGAGAAGAGGTGGCTGGTTCGCTACGTATATACGAAAATCCACAAGATATTCTTCGCATCCTTCTCTTCAGAGTTGTATGATTGGATAGCGAGGTTAGCCGATAGCCAGGGAAGGTACAAGCTCGATCAAACGATAGTGTGGACTCCGAAGTTAGTGCACAGACTAGAGGCATCAAAAGATATGATCACACCAGTCGTGGACCATTGGCTCGACCAGATAATATGGGGATTCATCACTGAGTTCGCAATAGACACAACTGTGAGCTATAGCAAAGCAGAACAATGTTTTCTCAAAGGACCGCGAGGTAGGTACATTAAATCCCTGAATACCTGGATTAAGATGCTGTTACGTGAAAAGCGGGTTATGTGAATACATTAATGATTGGAACGACACAGAGCGGAAAGATCTACAAAGGTATCGAAGGATTAGGAAACAATCCCTTAATTTCACCTTCGCGAGAGAGCAAGGAAGAGCGCGCTCAGGTTTCTCCGAGAAGTGCGATCAGTTTGATAAGACAGTGCATTCTGCATTTATCACCTCCACTTATGCCATCACATGCTTCACCTACTTCACCTCCATCTTCACCTACCCCACCTCTACCACCCCCATGGTTTAGCATGGCGAGCGTGATCAAGCTACTCGTATTCAGAGGAGTAGGGAATGAGGATCCAAACTAGTTCTGGTTCATGGTAAAAGCAGTGTGGGAAGCATAAGGGGTCATAGATGAAAACATTAAGAAGGCCACATTGGTGAGCGCGCTACATGATCGAACACAGACATGGTATATCAAGCACTCGAATGATCACCCAAATGCAGGAATAACAGAGATCCAAAATGCATTAAACAAAGAATTTAGCCGACCCAAATCAGAGACACGGTCAATCATCAGATTTAAAGAGATCGCGATGCTTCCAGGTGAGACCCCCTGTGATCTGGATCAGAGACTAAAGAATACAATTCGTGAGGCTAATATGTCTCTAACGGATGCGCAACACCGTGCGTGGTTTGTGGCGTCTTTGAAACCACACCTAAGGATGGAGTTGTCACAACATAAGCTTTCAACCTAGGCAGAAGCGTTGGAAATGGAAATGAGGTTGCATGAAACACCGATACAGGTTCTGGGATTGGGAGTTCAACAGATCCACGTGCAGCTTCAGAATCTTTGCCTAGAAATGTAGAGCTTGAAGTAGGATAGGGCACCCCGGCCCGAGGCACATGAAGAAGTGTGGTGCATAAAATGTAAAGGCTAGGGCCACGATAAGGATCACTGTCCAGTATTCATGAACTACTTGGCAGGAGGGGGACCAATGCCATTGAGACCAGAGGCACAGGCAGGGCCAAGTATGGCACCCATGCTCTGGTGCGCAATCTGTCAGGTGGGAGGAAAGCACATGACGGACAACTGTCATTTGTTGCAGAAGTATACACAGACTCCCCAGCAGCTGTTTTGCAATTTTTGTATATCGGTAGGCCACGACGAGCGTACTTATCGCAGCTACAAGTTAATGATGGAGCAGACCCCAGCATATAGAATGCAGAAGGAAACGCGAAGACTTGACCCAGCCGTGGGGATGGCACACGCTGGATTTCAGGGCCGAGGTCAAGGACGAGGAGGAATGGGGCCAGGAAGGGGCCAAGGACAGTTAATCTGATACAATTGTGGAGGACTGGGGCACTACGCTCGCGACTGTACCTACCCAACAAGAATATCTTACTCGTAATGTTCTCAGTTTGATCACGAAATGATAGATTGTCCTACCTTGATTGCCCAGATGCACGAGAAAGGGGTACTTGTTATAGACATTTTTGTGCCTAGCATCACTGAGCATGAAATGTCAATAATAAAGGGATCCAAAGTCCCTAAACATGTTGTTCCTACCCCTAGAGAAACAAGGCCAAGTAACCACAGCAATTCACAAAAGTTCTCCACCTGAAAACACTCAAAACAAGGCAATTCTGGATCATGTCAACTGCTCCACTGAGCATCTGCGCTGAATGTCAACTGCTCCATTGTCTACCTACGTTGAATGTCAACTGCAAAGAAGGCTACCTACGCTGAGCGAGTTTGTACAAGTGGCAGATTCATTCCTCAAGGTGTCAATGCCCAGGAAGCTTCCAAAATGACACTTGGATCAGGGAATTCGACTGGTGATGAGTAAGAGGTTCCAAATCTCCAAGTGGAAGCAAGAACCTCCAAGTGGACTCAAGAACTGAAGTGGGAGAGGACACTAGTCAGTTTTATAACAGCCTAAAGCTGACTCATCCTCTCTCCAAAACTCCTATATATAGATCTCTCTCCATGAGGTCAAGGAGGCTGGAATTTAGTATTTGCAAAGAATTGCTGTTGGTTTGTGGCTAGAAATATTGGGTGTGTTATGCTTTGAAAGGAGCTGAAGAAGGAATTCCATTCTGCTGGGAAGGAGATGCTGGGTTGGAGCCCTATGGGTTGTATCTCTTCCTGAACCCTGTTACTTTCAATAAAGCTATCTTGATTCTTTCCTATATGCTGGTGTATTTTGTATGAATCTCAAGGATAATTTTAGGGGCGAATGTTCGCCCTTTGGCGAAATTAAGGGGTTTTAAATTTTTAGTGGGCGAATATTTTGTATCATAGTACATTTTTACAAATCACCTCAAATAGCCCACCTTATTTTAAGAGAGAGGGTAAAAAAGGTAAATTTAGCCCTTGAAATTAGGACTTACAACCTTCCATTCGCCCATTTTCAAGAATAGGTTTTATTTAAGTGAATCCATTCACCCATTTTCAAGAATAGGTTTTATTTAAGTGAATCCTATGGGCCAAATACCATATTTATAAAAGAGGTATGGTAAATTAATAAAAATATAAATAAATGAGAGGTATGGTAAATAAATAAAACATTTTTTATATTTACTCCATAAGTCACCTTATATACATGTAAGGGTGTAAACAAATAAAAAAATAAGTAAAGTGGAGGTATGGTAAATAAATAAAACGTCTTTTTATACTTACTCAAAAGGTATGGTAAATAAATAAAAATATAAATAAATTAGACGTATCGTAAATAAATAAAACCTCTTTTTATATTTAGTCCATAACCCTCGTTCTATTTATGAAGGCTCAAGAAAGAGGTTTTATTTAAGTGAATCCTATGGGCCAAATACCATATTTGTAAAAGAGGTATGGTAAATTAATAAAAAATATAAATAAACGAGAGGTATGGTAAACAAATAAAACATTTTTTTATATTTACTCCATAAGTCACCTTATATTTACGAACACTCAAAAAATGGGTTATATTTAGGTGAAACCTATGGCCAAAATACTATGGGACAAATACCATGGACTAGATTGTTATTAATACCATGCAAAAAACCATTATTAACCCTACTATTAGAATTAATAAAAATAAAAATGGCACATGGTATTGACCCATGGTATTCACCAAAATGGCACATGGTATTGACCCATGGTATTCACCTGGAATGTAGCCTATTTAAATGGGGGAATTAAACCAACATGTAGCCTATGCTAAGATTCACTAGGACTTTACAAAGTTTTATTATTTAGTGAAAGACTCGCCAAGATCTTACAAGATTTTATAATTGAGTAAAATATTCTAATAAAAATAAAAATGGCACATGGTATTGACCCATGGTATTCACCAAAATGGCACATGGTATTGACCCATGGTATTCACCTGGAATGTAGCCTATTTAAATGGGGGAATTAAACCAGCATGTAGCCTATGCTAAGATTCACTAGGACTTTACAAAGTTTTATTATTTAGTGAAAGACTCGCCAAGATCTTACAAGATTTTATAATTGAGTAAAATATTCGCCATGCCTGGTGAGAGATTCGCCAAAAAATTATATATACATATTATATTATTGATAGAATCGCCTTCCATTTTTCCTATATACCATGGAGATTCGCCCATTTATTATATTTATAAATTTAGGGGGGGTTCTTAAAATTTTCCCTGTGTATGATTGCATTGGTATATTTGATTTACTTCTAATCCTGAATCATTTATGAATATGTATATTTGCCTTTGTATTGTGTTCTTCTCTTGTTGCAAGTAGCTGTTCTCTTGTCACAGGTAGTTGTTCTCTTGTGATCTCGTGGGATTCAAGTAGCTGTTCTCTTGATCGAGCGAGGAGGCAAGTAGCTGTGGACACACAAAGAGAAGAGGATCTAGTTCGAGGGACAACTGGAAGACAACGGTAAGTCTATCGATCTCCTCTCTTTCATATTTCATAAAGGAAGAAATCATGATAGCTGTATTCGTTTGTTGCTAAGGTGCTGTCACACCTTAGGTGGATAGGATCGTCCTAAATAGGCATTTTTCCCCACAACAAATTGGCGACTCCGCTGGGGAAGAACTTGTTTATTCATTTCATTTGTGTTTCCGTCATTTGTTTACTTCATAGACTTGACAGCAACTCTTGAACTGCATTTTTCCCGGATGCAAAGTAAAAGTTGCTGCTTTGATCCAGTATGTTGGACTTGTCTATGATTTAAACTAGATCCACAAATGATTTGATTGATCCTTGTGATAGTCTTTAGTACCCTATCAAAGCATCCCTCTGTTTATACCTTGCTTGTGTTTCTGATTTGGCCTGAAACAGTTGATTTTTGAGCATTTTGTGACCCAGAAACCAAGAGAAACGAGAGTTTCTCTCTTCAGCGTAGGCACTGTGAAGGCAGTCTGCATTTCAACGCAGGTCCCGAAGGGGCTACCTGCGCGCTGAATGTCAAACTGATAGTGTTGGACCTGCACTGAACCAGTGTGGCCTTGTGCAGCTGGGGTTCTTTGTCCTCTTTTGCCCTGTTTTGATCTCTGTTTTTGCAGCCTTTAACCAGCATATGTGCTAGTCTGATGACCCTTTTCTTTGCCTGAATTCCGCCCCAATTTTTGTACAAAAAGATTGTGAATGTTTTTATGTGTTTGTGGCGTCATTTACAGTCTTCCTTTGCATGAGTAAAGTGGTCTTTCTGTAGCCTTTGATTCAGATCTGATTGAAAGTGATCTTAGAAGAGAGTTCATTGGCTGTTTGTTCAGATTGATTATAGTTTTACTTTTGCTTATTGGTTTGAATTTGTTCTTTTCAAAGTATCAAAACGAGTCTTTATTTCAAAAATCACAAAGTGATTGTAATCTCTTCTACCCTTGTTGATTTCAAAGAAAGTGAACTTGTTTATTTTGATCATTGTAAAAGCAAATTCAAAGTTGTGCAAAAAGCTTTCTTTGTAGGCATTTATACTAAGAAAGTGAAAACAAACACCTGCATTGTGCATTTTGCATTTGATAAGTTTGCATGTTGGATTTAAGGAAAGTGCATTAGAGTGTGTTGATTGCTCTTTGAGAAAAGATAGTCGCTCTCTTTTCCCTTAGTAGCTAGGATTTTCAAAGTTGAAAGATTGTAAAGCTTGCTTATCATCTTAGACTGCATTTAGGAATTTGTATCATACATCTCGTGGTGAACCTTGAAAGGCAAACTTTAAAAATATCAACCTAAAATAAACTGAATGAACCTAACAACTCTTTGTAACATAAAGCACAACATAGAGGTCTAGGCTAGAGACGTGTTCCGGCGTCGTTAAGCCTAGTGACTGTCGATCTCTAAGAAGGTGGGTGATTCCTCCTGAGAGACGGTAGCGCTAGTACGGATTTGTGCTCCCACGTACCGTCGCGTATATATTGGGAGACCCATATAGGCATATATCTTTTATCCTTAGGAAGCCGTGTCGGCCGCCCTACTGATCGCAATGCAGTGAACACAGCATTCACGAAGATCAACCACCCGTACCGTAAAAAGTATTCTGTGGTTTTGCGAAAGGTTTGGCACACCCTCTGCCTAGATCTCCAAATCAGTTCCTTTTGGCCTTTTTCAGACTCTATAACAGAAAAAGTCCATCCGAGCATTTGTCACTTCGGGCTCATTAAAACATCGAAGGAGACTAGAGTCATCTTTAGCTTTTTCTCGACTCTTTAAAACTGAAAAAGCAAGTTGTGTCTAAAAAGTGTCGTTAACAATTTATTTTAAACGGAACAATCACCCTTTAATCCTGCGTTGATCTTTAGGTTGAAAAGATGGAGCACACCAACCAAGGAGTTCCCTTGGGTGGAAATCCTAGTCCCTTCTCCTCTTGGGGAGATGTTGGTGCGCCCCACATGGCCACATTGTCGCTTCCAGGATTGACAATTGGCCTACCAGTTTGGCTCTTTTCGACCAATGTCGTTCAGAATACCACCACTCCTGAACAGTCGAGTCAACAGTTAGATCAGACAAGAGTTGCCTCCCAGCCTTCCACTTCATCTTCCTCCCATCCTTCCTCTTCGCTTGACGGAACTGGTCGATCAAAAAATCGGGTTCCTAAGGAGAAGAAGGAGAAGAAGAAGAAAGAAAAGAAGAAGAAGGAGCCTAAGGCGACTGGGGGCAAGCAAATGTCATCTAACAAAAATCCACACACCGCACTCGTAAGGCCTAAATCGCCATGTGTCATATGCAGGGGAGACCATTTCCATAGAGATTGTCCCTGTATCCCACGGATACTAAGAGACTGGTCCCCCCGTTTGCACAATTCGGGAGCATCGACCTCTGATAGTCATGTCGACTGCTCACCGTCAACTAGTGGGAGTGAAGCTCCAGGACAGAATGGGAGAGTTAAATTTCCCTGCAGACTGTGTGAAGGCGACCACGCCATCCACCGTTGTCCCTTCTTAGACGAGGCAAAAAGAGTCCTGGAAGATCGCATGATTTTACGAGCGAATCTTCCTCCTGGATATCAAAGACTCCTGCCAAGTCCCTCACTAGTTGAGAATCCGGCTGAGCCACTTAGATGGTCAGCCGAAGCACCTGTCATTGAAGAAGAACCGTCTGGATCCATGCCTGACGAAAGTCAAAAGGTTGATACAGCAGTTGACCCGGTTTTGCCTTCAGAGGCTCCATCTTCGAATGACACCATCACAGAGGAGAATACGGACGACACCGTCCAGGTTCTCTTCATCAGCACTGACTCTGATAACCAAGGGGGCAATGCCACCATTCCTTTGTCGCAGGAAGGAAGTTCATCAGAGCGCTATCTGGCCGTATATTCGGTCCCACCACCAAGCAACCTGGTTGTGTCTTTTGATTGGAACCAACTAGGAAGACCCCGGTTGCCAGCCAGTGTGCCATTCAGAATTATTTGTCAAATATACAAAATGGTAATGGCTGGTACTATCATTGATGAGGGGGCATCTATGAGTATCCTTTCCTCTATTGCTTGGAAAGCGCTTGGTTCACCGGCGCTTTTACCTGAGATGAGAAATCTATCAGGTTTTGATAAAGGAACCAGTCGACCTTTAGGGATCCTCCCCAATGTGCCCATAACATTGAAAGGGAAGACCGTTCATATAAACGTGATGGTCGTTCAAGGACCCTTGGATTATAACCTACTCCTTGGACGAGACTATGTATATTGCATGGGAGCTGTAGTCTCCTCACTCTTTAGAGTAATTTATTTTCCGCATGAAGGAAGAATGGTCAAGCTCGTGGACCAACTTTCGTTTCCCGAATCACACATCGCAAATAGTCATGTGCCATCCCTAAATGGTCTATTCATGCAAGAAGTGTCTCAACCCACGGTCCGTCCTCCTGATGAGCGCGAGTAATCCGGGAGGATATGACTGGAACCCAGGGGGCATGCATCCTGGCCTGCTTCGGCAGGGAAACTTTGGGTATAAGGTAGGTTTCCGCGGGAGAATATGACTAGTCCGTACCCCGTCCGTGGTTGGAAGAGGGGTTGTTCTAGAATAAGATTCTTTTGTCAAAGTTACGTGTTTGGCACCAGTCATTCACCCTTGTCTATTTCGGTAGACATTGCCGAGGAAGTGTTTTGTTTGAAAGATTAACGAGACAATCTTTGGGTAACCTGAAAGAGGTACCTCTCCCGGTGAAACGAAAGTTTCGATGGCAGAAAAGTAGAGGTAACCTTGAAACTCTATTTTATACCTGGGGGCATGCAAACCTTTTGGAGTACAAGCAAAGAGCTGTTATTTATCTGTTTTTTGGGTTAGCCGTTTCCTAACTTGTATAAAGAAAGGATGAGGAGCAAAGCTTAGTGAGATGAAGCTCCATAAAAAATAGAATCTTGATGAGACACTCTTATCAAAAGACTGAGTAAATCGAGTAGTTTTAGCATAAAGTTCATGCTCGTTAAAAAATAAACGCAAGATCCGAGCAGTTTTAACGCGGTCTTCATGCTCGTTAAAAAATAAATAAAAGCAGTGAGCAATGTTTCCTCCAGAGTTTAAGCTCATTTTTAAATAAAAAATGAACCTATCCCGGTAAATAACCGCTGTGATCGTAAATTTATCAGCCATAAAAGCCTTGGTCGTGTTTGCACCTGCCACCTCCACTTTCATTTGGCCGATCGTTCACCTCCATATGATTGTTTACCCATTTTGAGGAACAGCTGCGAAGAGTGATTTCATCTAGCCATCCTTGTGACACTGCCGTGATTGGAAAATTCCAACCTGTACCTGGAATCAGTTGCTATCCCTGTTTATCACTCGTTCCTCAAAAGACGAGTCTTCTTTAAGCTCTTTTCATCTGACTCGTAAAATATGAAAAGATTGCCGAGTTTTGGCCTTCCAGCTCGTTAAAGGACCAGAAGAGCTATCCCTCCTCTAGATTTTAATCTTTTTGGACCTGAGGGATTATTGCACAAAAATATCGAGCGCTTGTTTTGTTCGGCTCATTAAAGATATCGAAAACTCATCCCTTTTGTATTGTTTTATACTTTTTCGGACTTAAGGGATTAGATGACGAAAAAGGAATTTTGGAGTTAACTTTACGTACCTTTTCAGACTCTCTAAAAATGAAAAGGACCGAGTTATCCTTGTCGTTAGACTCGTTAAAATTATTAAATAGCGACAAACTTGTCTTTAGGCGAGAACGAGTTTCACTATCGCTAGGCTCGTTAAAACATAGCGATGGGATTGCCCGAAGGGTAGGTTATAGAACAAGCATATGTTATCCTCCTCAAGCTTGACAAAAATAAAGAGGTACTGGTCAGCAATGACTGGGGAAAAATTGGGAAAAATCAAGAAAACTTTGATGGTAGCAGGTCGCTCTTGAACATGACACTTTTCCTCCGTATCACATTCGGGTTGGGTTGTTTCATTCACCGGTCACATCACCATGGTCTTGCCATACCATCCATATTTGGGGTAATTCTACCGATCCATCGCATCAGTGTCGCCATATGTTCAAGAGAAGTCATTCAGAAAGAGTCAACCGGGTCCCATCCACTGCCATACATTATCCTTCATCCATTCATGACCGCCACCCTGAATCATATATCACAATTGTTTTCACCTCCATTAAAATCATTAGCTCCGTTCCATGTCACTGATGTGGGATTCATTAAGGCCCTCCTTTGACGGATCGCTCCTTGTCGACATCAGCTCATTATCCAAGGAGTTGATCTAGGAACACCCCCTTCAGTACTTTGAAGCTTGCATGCCTCAATGGCAAGTTTCTCACTTCCGGCGACAGGTATACATCAATGACCTTCGACCAGAAGATTTTGCGTGGTGTTTGATGCCAAGTCCTTTATTCACACCACGTGAATTGTATTGCAGTACCTTGAGGGTCATTATCATTATCGGTGATTCCTCTCGCGCTTGTTAACGGTTTACATCATTGACCGTTAATCAATCGATGTCTTTCCATGTTTGACTTCAGCGCAATTCTCACATGGATCGACTTGTACTTAGAGTGAAGATCGAACGAGTTTAAAGACCCCGGATCTAGTTTCATCCATCCGGGCTGCGATATATATTCAGGAAAAATAAAGACATTTGATATGTACATCATTACAGCAGATGATCATCCTACTCAAAGGATGATAATTTCACCAAAATTATCAGTCTACCATCAGACGATCGTCTGTTCTTTGTACAAAAAATGAATTTATAAAGCTGAGCATGGGAATGCCCGCCTCAGCTAGATCATGAAAGCAGTATGAATCATAATGTATTGTATTGTATTTTACTACAGGTCTCCTCCCAGCAGATGGATGAACTTCAGACCCTCCTGGATAAAGCATTTCACCCGATAAACAGCCTCATACTTTAGGGGGCAACTGTTATAGACATTTTTGTTCCTGGCATCACTGAGCATGAAATGTCAATAATCAAGGGATCCAAAGTCCCTAAACATGTTGTTCCTACCCCTAGAGAAACAAGGCCAAGTAACCACAGCAATTCACAAAAGTTCTCCACCTGAAAACACTCAAAACAAGGCAATTCTGGATCATGTCAACTGCTCCACTGAGCATCTACGCTGAATGTCAACTGCTCCACTGTCTACCTGCGTTGAATGTCAACTGCAAAGAAGGCTACCTGCGCTGAGCGAGTTTGGACAAGTGGCAGAGTCATTCCTCAAGGTGTCAATGCCCAGGAAGCTTCCAAAATGACACTTGGATCAGGGAATTCGACTGGTGATGAGTAAGAGGTTCCAAATCTCCAAGTGGAAGCAAGAACCTCCAAGTGGACTCAAGAACTGAAGTGGGAGAGGACACTAGTCAGTTTTATAACAACCTAAAGCTGACTCATCCTCTCTCCAAAACTCCTATATATATAGATCTCTCTCCATGAGGTCAAGGAGGCTGGAATTTAGTATTTGCAAAGAATTGCTGTTGGTTTGTGGCTAGAAATATTGGGTGTGTTATGCTTTGAAAGGATCTGAAGAAGGAATTCCATTCTGCTGGGAAGGAGATGCTGGGTTGGAGCCCTATGGGTTGTGTCTCTTCCTGAACCCTGTTACTTTCAATAAAGCTATCTTGATTCTTTCCTATATGCTGGTGTATTTTGTATGATTGCATTGGTATATTTGATTTACTTCTAATCCTGAATCATTTATGAATATGTATATTTGCCTTTGTATTGTGTTCTTCTCTTGTTGCAAGTAGTTGTTCTCTTGTCACAGGTAGCTGTTCTCTTGTGATCTCGTGGGATTCAAGTAGCTGTTCTCTTGATCGAGCGAGGAGGCAAGTAGCTGTGGACACACAAAGAGAAGAGGATCTAGTTCGAGGGACAACCGGAAGACAACGGTAAGTCTGCCGATCTCCTCTCTTTCATATTTCATAAAGGAAGAAATCATGATAGCTGTATTCGTTTGTTGCTAAGGCGCTGTCACACCTTAGGTGGATAGGATCGTCCTAAATAGGCATTTTTCCCCACAACAGTACTATAGCCTACTCTGACTCAGAATATCCAAATGATGAGGTTTGAACAACATGAAGAAGACCCCAACGTGAACATGATGCTCAGAAGTGGCGTGACCACAAGGGAAGATAAGGGGAAGCAGCCCGAGGAAGATACATGGGTTCGCAAGGTTCTTAAAAAAGAACCTAAGTTTGACTTGGAATGCGCAAAGCAGATGTTTATGGAAGCTAAGAAGAGCTTTGCGGAGGCCTCTACTTTAGGTAGTAAGGATCAACCAGAGACAGGGATGGACCCTTCTATGCTAACTACCTTTTTTGAGACATGCATGAAATTGTTGCGTGATAATAAGGTATTTAAAGGACTACAAGAACTAATAACTAGGAGTGTAGGGTTAGGGGAATGGCACATAGTGCGGAAACTAGGAAAGCATACATTGTGCACCGGGAGGGAGATGAGATTAATGGCGCAATTGGTGAATATGAAATGGATCAGGTAATTCTCGACCCAGGTTCGGACATGAATGTGTTACCAAAGCAGACATGGGAACGCATGGGTAGGCCCACATTGCAGTGGTCCCCTATTCAATTATGGATGGTGAACCAACGAAAGATCTTGCCCATGGGGAGGTTGCAAGGGGTAACAGTTGATATCAAAGGTGCAAGCACGAAGATGAACTTTGAGGTGATAGAGATTGTTGATGACAGCAACCCTTACCCTGCGTTGCTATGAATAGACTGGGCCATTGATATGAATGGAGTCATCAAGTTGAAGAAGCGAAAGATAATATTCGAGAAAAAGTCCCTTCGCATAGTAGTTTCGCTAGATCCGACCCAAGGTGCGTGCTACACTAAACCTATGCGTGACAATGACTATGACGATGAGCTGGATTGCATTTACCAGATAACGGCGCAAGACCAGGATCGGGTAAACCCAACTATATATGGGAGAATCTCATGGGAGCGCAACAGTTCCTGTACTTTGGATTCAGATGAAGAGATAGAACGCTGGTAGAACCGGTTACACGAAGTGAAAACACTGAATTGCAACATGATGATTAGATCACTGCGGTGCATGACGATCGAAGCAAGGGAACTACCAACATATGATGGGGTAACAGGAGTGGATGAATTCTTGGACAAATTTGAAAGTGCAGTATCGGAATAGTAGCGATATGATCGCTGGAATGGGCATTGCGTGCGACACCTGCACGATGGTGGAGTACACATTAGAAGACTATGGGGAACTGGTGTGAATGTAGAAGATGAATTCACTTACAGTTTAGAAGTCCCAGCATAACACGCGAGCTGGGTAGCCAGGATGAAGTAGTCTGCGCGACCACCTGGGTCGATGGGTGCAAACGTGTGCTGTGAAAGCACATCCTAGACGACGGATCAGAAATTAGAACCCAACGTGGCAGCAGGGAAGGCGATGCACTCCCCAAATAGTCTGTGACGGGGCATTCAAAGATCTATGTGGAGTCATGAACAAAGTTCACCAAGTGAGACAAACTGACTGGGACCTACGCGTACCAGTGGTTCGATGGGCCTATAGGACCATAAGAAAAAACTGGAGCACGGAAATGACCCCAACACTGACAAGAAGAGATGAAACCAGGAGAGTAGAGAAGAATCCCCAGACCACAACTCCCACAATTGGGGCAGGATGCGAGGACATGGGTAAAGGAATTAGGCAATTACAGGAAGCCATTCGGCGAGAGAGCTTGAAACTTCGTGAACTCGATGAATATTGGGCACGATGGAGGAAGAAAAGTGTGACATTGGACGAAGAAATCAGTGAATTGGAAATCGAAGTTGCGCAAGCGAGCCACGAGAAACTAAGCATGATGGGGCCCAGTCTAGCCAGCCCTACTATTGCATTAGAAGGAGTTGTGACCCTACTACCATGGCTGCGACCACACCTTACTAAATAGGGGAGCGTACCATACAAAGAAGAATGTGACGCACTAACAGACGCAAGGGTATTTGAAGGGTGCCCGCGGCCCGGGCTAGTAGGAAAATTGAAGCCTCACACCGGGGGTGCGACCACCTAACTATCTGTAGGAAGCACAGTCTCAGCGCTCCAAGCAGTTGAAAGAGGGTGTGGGACTATAAACGAGTCTGCAGGAGAGCTACGCGGAAAGGAGGTTCCGCACAGGATCAGTATGTCACAAGGGTCGCAGTCGCACGTAATGGGCTGCATTGCTGCGCGGGTAGGCTGGGAGGTGACTATTGATGTCACTGTTCATGACAAGAGGTCCAATTTAAGGTAGAAAGGAATGGGCGGAGGGCCATTAAGACAGGAATTAAGAGCTATATTTGGACGATCTGCTGCCAAGAAGGTATTAATGACTCGGAAGTGGAGGGAATGGGTGAATTCAAATTCAAACGTTACTATAAAATCCCTTGGGGTAGCCTTGAGGCAACACTTGGCTGTTTAAGATTTGAGCCAGTACAAAGCATTGAGCACCAAGCTACCTTGTCACCCGTGAGTACGCGACCGAACGGATCCAGTGAAGAAATAATGACGGTTGCGAGAACCAGAGTGCAATTCGTGGAAGTTACCCCAGAGCCCCGTGTGACCCAGGAGGAGCCTGGAGAGGCAGCAGCTGCACTAGAGATTTCAAAGTCCCCCCACACACCGCGACCACAGAAAGACAATCAGGCAATGGGGCCAGTCCGGGTATCACCACAGAACCCACGATCTAGTAAATTGTCGATTGCAGAGAAGGGCAAAGCTATTACCGTGGAAACAAAAGAGGAGGAGGAAGATTTGCAAGCACTGATCGCCCAAATTGAAGCACAGGACAATGAGGTGGATAATGTTTCCCAAGTACCTTCGGTAATAAAGTTACCCCCCTACATCACCCCATGGAAAGGGACAGCCAAGATATCGAAGGACATGAACGCCACGAAGAGTGCACTCCAAACCCCACTTCTTCTAGATGAAATAAGGTTTGAAGGTCCACTATTGGAACAGGTACCTAATATAAAGTTCGAAGACTAGGAACTCATGAACAGTGAGAAGTTCCCACAGCTAGCTGAAGAGCGATTATTGCAGCAAAAATGGTTATGCGGTGTAGAGAAGGCCAGGTTACTACATCTACAGTGGATACCCCACTACCACCACACGACCCTCACAATTTTTGTCATTCAACAACTATTGTGTCTAGTACATGATGGGTATCTCTAGCTGGAGGAGTTGATTCCCATCATGGCTGATTTAATTCACCAGATTTATTGGCTACCCATCAAAGGAAACAATCCCGCAGCCATAGCAAGAAAGAGCAGCGACTTGGCCCTCGCAGAAGCTATGAAGGCCAAATATAAGCTGGAGAAGAGGAAGCGAGGATATGTAATAGCAAGCATCAAGGATAAAGGGGTGCACGTAGCCACCCAGCTGTTGGCTGACAAGCTAATGAGGAAATTTCATGCAGATGAGGTTCCAGCATCTGTAATTGCATTGGTAGAGCAGTGCACAGAGGGGGTCCAGTTCAACTAGGCGTAGTTTCTCTGCGATGAGTTTTTGACAAATTGTAGGGAAGCCCAGGAGCAAGGTAAGACCTTCCACTATGCTTGGTTGCTCTTATCCATCCTGTTGGTTGTCGGGGAGCTGCCAGAGGACAGCTAGTTTCCCACCATTGAGAGGAACCTACCCAAGGCCGTGAGGTACACCTCGCTTTGGGCAATCAAAGATGCGACGAGGATTCACGAGATAAAAGTGTTTTGGGCATTCATAGAGGCAAGCTTACAAACATGGATCAACCGTAGGCCGCGCTTGTCCCCGAAAGTATATAATAGTTTGCAAAGCGTGGCAGAATTCAAGGCGGATATGCATAACCTATATATCCGGGCATGCAAGGATCCAGGCCGATCATGGGTAAAGCTGCCATTCATTGCAATAGATGATGCAATATTCGATGTGATGGCATCATGGTCTTTGGAGTGGCGTGCCCAGACTTGGCAGAACTGGAAAAGATCGCAACACAGCAGTGGAAGAGGGAGACCAAGATGCGCATTGCGAAGCTGGTGGAGAGAAAGCACCGGGAACAGGAAGCGGCCACACAGCGAAAGGTGGCTGAGGCATCCGCAACAACACAGACGATAGAAACAACAACCGCACCCACCGAAGAGACCAAGGAAGGTCAGGAAATGTCCATGGAACAGGACATATAGGGGGAGGCTGAGACAGAGGAATGCACAACAAAATCGACCCAACTCAAGAGGTCACACGTCCAGGAGAAGCCAACCACACAGAAGAAGACAAAGACAACGAAGACCTCTGAGGGAGCCCTTCTTGATAGTGGCAAACCAGTTTGCGATGCCACCAAGGATGCTATTAAAGAATTAATGATGGAGCAGACAACTGTGTTGGGGGCGCTCAGAGCACAGTTGCAGGCATTACAGGTGCGACTCCCAGGAGTGATGACACCACACCTTGCGGAAGGTGCATCCGAAGCTGAGTAGATGTTGCACGCCTGCACAACGAGCACTTTGGTGTAACCAGAAGGCGCAGTCCTTGTAGAAGTCGTAGGTGACATGAGGGGTTTGGGGTTGAATTAGAGAAACCCTATACCAGCTGCAGGATGGGATAACTGCTGAGCTTCGCGCCAAGGAGGGTCGCACCCTCCAAGTCTTGAACAAGCAAAAGTGAAATTTAGAACAGCTCAGCCTGCAGCGTGACAACCTGGTCGCACAAAACCAGGAATTAGAATAGGCTGTGGAGGAGGCATGTAGTAGCATACCGGAGTTGGCCGTGATGGCGGCACTCCCCATCGCAGAAAAGATTCACCAACTGGCAACTGGAGTCCGAAAGACCCAGGAGGAGGCCGCGAAGGTTCAGTTAGAGCTGAAATTGTAGATCACGGAGCTGCGACTGAAGGTGCAACCGTCTACACCCCTGGAAGTCAGAGAGCAGCGCCACTGCGCCATTCAATTGGGGTTGGAAGTGATAGAGCACGTTGTACAGGACTGCTCGGGATTATTGGATCAGTCCCTCTTCGCGTTCACTTCACTGCAGGAGGACCCAACGTTACAACAATTAGAGACAGAAGCACGGGAATTGCAGCAGGCATATGACAATGTTCGGGGGATCGTGCAGACGGTCACCCTTACTCAGTGATTGACCAAGATGAGGGAGGCTCGGGCTCTGAAGGAACAGGTGGACGCCACATGCCAAAAAGTAGCAGGGCTTAAAGCACGCATCCAGCCTTGGCTCGAGGAAGCATTCACAGTCACCACCACGATCGAGGGGAAACTAGCCCAGATGCAGGATACATATGTGCAAAGGTAAGAGGGTGCCTCTGACAATGATGCATCAGAGAGTCGCGCACAACTGATACAGCGGACAACGGTGGAATGTGCTAGGGATGTAAGCGAAGCGCAGAGGTTGCTGGATGAATTTCATGCAAAGATCACCGCACCAGCTGAGTGACTCAGGATGAGTCACGATGATTGTGTTGGGGGACTATTGGGAAGCGGATCCTCCCACAATGGTTTTTGGGGCTTGTAGCCCGAATTTTGGTCAAATGTAATGTAAGACCTTGTGAAATGCGGGTGCGGAGCGTGAGAGTCTAGGGTTGTTTGCCCTAAAATATTGTAATTTAATATAGAAGGTGTCGACCTACCCATGGTCCGCAGACCATGGGAATGTATAAATAAAGCGAGGCTCTAAGTGTAGAAGTCAGTTTTTAGTGTTGATCTTAAGTGATATGGTTTTTAAAAGAGATATTCGCTCTGAGTCTATAAGTCTGAGTCTTGGGTTGTAGGAATAGGAAGAGGCTCTGCAGCTATGTGCACAGAGGCCTGGTAGAGTCCGCAACTATGTGCGTGGACCCCTGCAGCTGAGTGCACAGGGTGGAGTTGGGATTGTAATGGAATA
The DNA here is from genome assembly GCA_031772625.1 of Pinus tabuliformis. NCBI lineage: Eukaryota > Viridiplantae > Streptophyta > Pinopsida > Pinales > Pinaceae > Pinus > Pinus tabuliformis. Next base: position 542,078,286 of record CM062804.1, on the reverse strand, counting down.
AAAGTTATTAAAAGATAAGTTGATTCTGGAATATTGTGTGTCTACTCTTAAATCTGTATGTGTTAGAGTCGGTCTTGTCAGTCCTTCGTCAGAGATCAAAACTCTTTCTGCATTTCATTTTTAGGTGTCTCACCCCATTCACTCAGCCACATTCTGCTAGGGGCATGCCATAACCTGATGGAAGGGCCTTACCATTCATTCCCCTCATGTCTTGTACCTGCTGGCTCAGGTCTTTTAATCAATGTGTATTAAAGTCCATGACATTCAATGTTTGATCTTTTAGTGGACGAGAGCCATTTCGGTCATCAAGTCTAGGGATTGGTCATTTGGTCCTCAAGCAATGTCCAATAAAGCCAGCAAGGCCAGAGGGAGGCTCTTATAAAGTTGTGATTCACAGATGTTCATCGTCATATTGATATATTATGACTGTGTCAACAGTTTGTCATTTGTAAAAAAAATTCAAAGTTTCTCAGTGGATTTCTCCAAGCGTAGCCCTGGTCTCCTTGACCAAATGCCATGTCAACAACCCCTGCAAAAAGTACTAAAAATTGCATCATTTTAGCTAAAAATTCAAAGGGAAAAGTGAAATACAGAGTTGAATTAAATCAGGAAAAAGTGCCAAAATAAAACATTATCAAAGGGGGTTTTGAAGAAACAAAAATTAAAGCCATGACTCCAAAGTCTTTATATAAGATTCCCATAAGAAACAAAGTCATTATGCATACCAAGGTTATAGAGAAAGCATTGCAAAGTCATTGTGACGAGTTAGCACGCGTTTTAGGAGAGGTTGGAGGTGTTTTCCAGAGTGTGGCGCACACACAGAGGGGTGTGGCGCACATAGAGAGTGTGGCACACAGGGCGTGACCCCACAGTGGTGAAACTACATGGGCACGACACACACATAGAGCGTGATGCACTGGGTTTGCTGCATGGCGCACACCCACAAAGGCCCGAAATTGTGCCAAACTTGCAACAAATCACTTTGAAACCCTTCAAATTGACAGGTAGGGTCTACATCTTGCTTGCTCATCAAATTTTGTGGATATGATGATGGTTTATGGCCGTGTATAGTTGCAATAATAATGCCTAAACCCTACCTCTTGAAATCATCAAAGCCATTTCTCTTAGGGTTGAAAATTTGTTGTGTTGAGGCCAAGGTTCCTCCTCCCTTTAATTTTTCCCCTTCTTTCCATTTTTCCCTTTCCCCCTATTCCATTCTTCCCATCTTTCCCTACCCTAAAACAGTACTAAACCTCTATTCCCTATCCCCTCCACTCATTTGTCAATGTAAAACCCCAAAACCCTTCCTTATAAAATCCCCAAACCCTCCTACATGTCCCTAAAAAAAAACTTCTCCCCATAATCCCTAATCCCATCATATTAATCCCCTTCCTAACATTCCCTTTTTGCATTGTTCCCCTTGGTGGCAGAGTTCATAACAACACATAGTTTCGCTACCATCATCAAAGGGAAGTCCAAGCACAATCCATATACAACAGTCATGGCATCTGAGCATTCATCGGAGTATGAGGTGGAAACTCAAAGTGATTCATCCTCAGAAGAACAGGCTCCCTAGAGACATCATAAAAGTGGAAAACATGTTAGGGATGAGCCAACCAACCTCATAGAATTGCAGGCATGCCCTCTTGCTATGTCATGTTTCCAACATCTATCATGTTTTGAGTTTTGTCAAAGAGTGGCTAATGTTCGAGTTCATCATGAGTTGGCCCATCTTTTTGTGCTTCACCTACATGGAGATCACTCTATCTTGGCCGGTGTCACCTTCACACTAACACCTGAAACTATCTCATTAGCAACCGGCATACCGAATGTTGGAGAAACATGGCACAAGAAATAGAAGGTTGATCGGCAGCATTATGAGCTTTACATTAAGGCCACTTTCTTGAGACAGCTCACAAGAGTCTTTCCATTCCGATATTTGAAAGATGAATATGATCCACTCATGAAACACTTCAGCTGTGAGGGGAGGTTCTCTCGTCTATATGCCTATCAAATCAGGTTGCTCATGCACTTTACCAGGGTATGGATGATGAACATCCCATATTTCATTTGCAGGAACATAGAGAGGATGAACACCTTCATGCAGAACTAGACCCCTCAGCAACAACTTAACAGTGTTTATCACTTTTCTCTTATTAAGATTTTGGTGGTTCATCAGTTGGGATTATAGGGCATTACTTGGGATGATTCATCTCCGTGACCTCTTCAGCACTTCACAAGTATTACCAAAGGTTAAGCATGAGGGTGAACCTTCTCGTCGGTATGAGCACCATGAGACTACTAGTGTGCCGGTTTTCATCACATATCAGAAAGGCACCAGACGTTTGTTTGCAGCGACAAAGCGAGTGTTATCTCCACCTGGGGTGGAAGGGACCTCGCTTCCTCCATCAGCATCACAGGAACAGGACAAAGGCAAGGAGCCAATGCAGGATGAGGGGCCTTCAGGTGAGCCATTAGGTGAACGAGAGACTGAATTCGTTCTCCTTCATGATGATGATACAGATACAGAACCGACAAGTGCACAGCTTAAAGAGATCATCCAGGAGCAGCAAGCAGAGATTCAAGCCTTGTCCCTTGATTTGGAAAGAGCCAAATGGAACATGAAATATCTGGAGCAGAGGAACAAACAGCTGGAGGATCAGCAAGTGATCATGGAGCTACAAAACATTCATGAGCATCGCCAAGCTACACAAAGGACAAGAGTTGAGCTCACGTCATTGGAGCAAGAGATTAATGAGGATCGGGAGGCCAATCTCGAGAGAGTTAACATGCACTTGGAGAGGCTGTTGGACAAGGCTGACAAGTACCATGCATTGTTGAGACACATGGCTTTCCACTACATGGCGCGAAACAAAGTGTGCAAGGCCCGAATCAGGAATTCGAAGGCGAAATTGAGGAAGGCAATCAAGAAGCAAAAGAGGCAAAGGGAGCTCGATCGACTTCAGATATTTTCCAAAGCCTCTTTGGCCCAGTATAACACTTCATAAGGAAGCTCTAGCCCAAATCTCAAGAAATTTGGGGCATTTTTGGTGTTTTTGGAAATTTTTGTGCAAAAAACAAGGTTTTTCTCCCAGTGGCGCGATGCTTAGGATTGGGAGCTCCAAATCACAAATGGTTTGCATTTTTGGATTCATCATGAAAAATCATGACTGTTGGTGCATGGACAAGAAGTTTGGGCAAGTTTTGAGTCCCCAGGAGGTCAAAAACACTCAAAAAATGACCTCTCTGCCCCTATTTTGACACACAGGAAGCAGTCTTGGGAGAATGAAGTTTTGGAGGGGAAAATGAGCACCAAATTCAGAAATTCCACTTGGGTTGGAAAGTAGACAGGTAGGGATTTCCAACAAGCACACTTGGGCACAATTTGGACTCCAGAAGGTACCTCAAAATCGCCTCCAAAGTGGCGCGATGCATATAGCTTTTGGCGCGGCGCACAAGGACCCAAAGGCCAAAATCACTTCCGCTCCGCGACATTTCGATTCGCGAATTTCTCCAAGTGGGCCCGCTCATTTACACTATATTTTTCTCAGCAACTAAGGCAATGTTTAAAAAGTATTTTCACTAAAGGTGGGCTCCTATCCAAGTGGCAAAGGAAGGCGAGCAGTCACCCAAGCCATTTGTCATTTTTGTAACACTGCACCTGTAACTAATGGTTGGCTTTCCATTTCCAGTTTGTAATCATTTGAAAAACTCCCCAACTATGGGTCATTCTATTTCCAAATGGCATAGTCTATTTGTTGTATGCAACACTATTTTCAAAGGGTTGGCATTTCTGGGAACTGTGGGAGAGAAACCCAGTCACTCACTGTACATTTTGACAGAGAATTAATGAAAGATTGCAGCTCTGGTTCATGAGATTCTTGTGGCGTGAGTTTAGCAAATGTATCTTATTTATTTTTCATATGTTTTTCGTTATGTTTCATATTTTCATTCACATTCATTTCCAGTGAAAGCTTTCTAAGTAAAAAAGGTAGAATTCAGTGCACTACTCTGCCTTGGGATAGTTTTCACGTTCTATGTTTTCTTCTATTGAAAAGGATTCATGTATTATGCCCTTTTCGCACTCTCAAACAATCTCTCCACCTCACATTTTTTCAACTCTAATTGCTAGAATTTCCGCCTATCTTGCCTCATGAAATAACCTGTGTCTTTGATTTAAATTCTCTACTCATGTTTTCCCTTGGCCCCACACATCCCAGAAAACTCAGTTATTCTTCAAACATCTCCATCATATTTATTTACCTAACCTAAAATCAGTATCCATTTTTGAGTCATCTCAGACCCTATTGTTTATTTTCCTAAGTGTGACCCGAAGAGAGCCCTCTCCTGTTTTGGTTGGGCTAGCTACCAGACTGAGCATGGTTTGTGGTTACCCTGAATTTTTCCTTCCTTCAGCGTAAGGCAGATTTAGGTGCTAACATAGTGGTGACCATACTGGGGAGGAAATTCTTTGTTTGTTAGTCTTCTCCATTGCATAAACGGCAGGCTTAACCTACGAACACCCCATACTTCTGATAATTCTAAGCTTCCGGATGATAAGTTTAGGATTTGATAGGCTGAGTAAGTTGTTCATGTCCTTCTGATTTTTTCAAAAATAGCACGTTGGCTTCAAGACGATATACCAGAGCCAATCCAGATCCAGATCCTCCCCATATCTACGAAAACCCCAACTTGATTCCAAGACTCCTTCGCCAAGAGAGCTCTATAACTCCCGTGTTCAAATCCCATTCATGTCCTGACATTTTTGAGTATCTTGAAGAGCTTGAATTTGATGAGCAGTTTGAAATATCATTGTTTGAGACCAAATCCGAAAGGGTTGTTGACTATACTGTCCCCAATCCACAGTTCCTTATAGACCTAGAAACTGAAAGGGCTAACCGGTCAATTGATAACTATATTGTGACACAACTTCAAACTCAAATTGTTAATTTCCTACAAACTGCACACACTCATCCAACACCTCCAAGACTGAATCCACCAAGAGTGATGGCTGCCTGTTTTGCACCTCTTATGCTGCCTCAATTTCTAGATGATATGCCTGCAGATTATCAAAGCAAAATCCCTTTGTTTGATGGTGCCCCTCACAACGTTACTGCTCAGCAACATGTGGACAAAATGGTAGATTTCTATGACCTTCATGAGATCGATGCAGAAAATGTAGCAATGAGAGTCTTTGTTCAAACATTTGCAGGTGAAGTTAGGAAATGGTTCAGAGGTTTGCCGGTTGCACGTATCACCACCTTGGCCGAACTACAAAGACAATTTTTAGACCACTAGGAAGTGAAAAAGAATCCTCTTCAAATTCTTGCTGAGTATGAGCAGCTCAAACGAAACGCGGGTGAGTCGGTCCAAGACTACTGCATTAGATTCAATTCCATTTATAATGAAATTCCTGATCATCTAAGGCCACCTGTGGGACTAGCCATGACGAAATTTCCAGATGGTTTCGATGCTGACATGGCTTATCAACTGAGAGAGAGAGAGCCGGCCACAATGGAAGACATGCAGAAAATCGCGGTCAGCGTTGAAGCAAATCTGTTGTCCAAAAGAGCTAGAGCGAAAGCAGAAAAGAAAGTCACAGTCAAGGAAGAGTCTTCCTTGATGGATAAATTACTCAAGAAGGTAGAGCAGATGCTTGAAAGGGTGAAATTTGACAAACCTGAGCCACAAGTTAGAAATCCTAACTTCCGTGGCCAGCAGCAGCCACAATATAGGATAATGCAGAGAGATCAACGAACCCAAGATCAAACAACACAACAGCCAGTACATCCACCTCTACAACAAAACTTTGTGCACGGATCGAAGTCTGATGAGGAATGGAAGGTAATAGGGGAAGAGAGCCACTTCTTTAATCCAGATGATTTGCCTACTTACATTACTGAAGAGGAGGAGTATGTGGAAAGTTCAGCTGCACACAAAGACGCAGATTTCATTCTAGCAAGTGACACAGTTTTGGAAGAAGAACCAGAGGAGTATCAAAGAGGCTATATGAATGCTCTGTCTGCTCAGCAGTGGCAATATTCACTTAGAAACAGGGATGTGCCAGTTAACCCAATTTAGAAGAGGAAGGAAGTCTCGGCATCAAAGAATGATTCGTCATTTGCACAAAAGAAAGGCAAAGAGACACTTGGACCTGACAGCAGTAATTCACCATCAACAGAAAAATCAAATCAACAAATTGTGTTGAGAGAAAAGGAAAAGAAAGAAGCCCCAGTCAAAGAGGTAGAAAAGACTTCCGCTTTTAGTTTAGAGAATGAAATTTCTAAATTGAAGATATCCATTCCCTTGACTGAAATAATGAAGAACAACAGTTATAGAGGGAAAGTTTCTGAAATTTTAAACTGTGATCTAATGTCTGATATGGTGAATGTCGAAGATGATCAACCCGAAATGATCTTTGGACCAGAATTGAATGGTGAGTCTCCAGACAATGATGTGCCACCTTTTATATCAGTTTAAGATTGCATGATTTTGTGTTACACAATGCCATGTTCGATCCCGGATCTTCTCACAATCTCATGCCCAAGGCTATCATGGATAAGCTGGGTCTTGACGTCACCCGGAAATACCATGATCTCTATTCATTTGATTCCAGCAGAGAAAGATGTATCGGGCTCATCAAAGACTTGGTTGTAAGTATGGATCAAATCCCAGTGAGGAATGTTTTGATGGATATTGTGGTAGCGGATATTCCTCCCAGGTTCGGTATGCTTCTTTCCAGGTCTTGGGCAGCGAAATTGAAAGGGACACTACAACTTGATTTCTCCTATGAAACAATTCTGGTGTTTGGCAAATGAGAAACCTGTATCGGGAACAAAAAATGAAATACATGATTACAAGCAAGGAGAAACCCATTAATAATCCAATTAATTATGTACATATAGATCTAGAATCTTTTGTTTTGTATTAAGATAGTTTTAATGATGTAGATAGTCAGCTAGTTGAAGCGGAAAGAATTCCAGAAATAATATAAAATTTCAAAGAAGTTTTGAAGAAATAAGGACAAGAACAACAAAACACCATTGAGAAATCAGCTGAAAATAATGGACAACAAGCAGGAAAAACAGAGCCAGTAGAATTTCGGCACTTGGAAGAAGAGGAAGAAGGTTTGTGGACCATGGATTTCAATGTTGCAGTGGGAAATGATGGTGTTGGAATTGGTATTTGGGTACGCAATCCTTTATCCACCCCGAACAAGGTGCCTAGTAATGTGCGGGTATGCTCTTACAAATTAGCTTTTGATTGTTCAAACAATGAGGCTGAGTATGAAGCTCTAATTGCTAGCCTAAAGATTCTAAGAAAGCTGAATGCTAAGAGGATTGTAGTCTATGGTGACTCCGAGTTGGTGATTAAGCAGGTCAGAGGTGAATATCAAGCAAAGCATCCTCGGATGCGGGCTTACCGGAATGCAGTCCTAGACATCCTGAAATTATTTTCAGAATATACCTTGACATGTGTGCCTCGTGTTCAAAACAGCATTGCTGATGCTCTTGCTAAGGTAGCCAGTAGTTTGAAGATTCCAATGAACTCCAGTAATAAATTCGAAATCCATGTCAAGCATTGTCCGACTGTTCCTGACAATCAGAGGTATTGGCAAGTCTTCCAAGATGATGAGGATATTGATGATTTTCTGCAAAACAAAGGTAAGTTCAAAGAGACCTCAATTGATGAAGAAACTGATGATGGCAAAGATGAGGTTCAGATCAATCAAATGGATGTATTGCAGCTGAAGGACAACATCATCCCTAAAGGCTTGATACATTTAGAAGAACTTTTTGATCAAGATGACATAGCCCGCAAACCAACATTGCAACCAACAAAGAAGGATGTTGAAGAGGTCAATATCGGAACAACTGCTAATCCTAAAATCGTAAAACTGTCTAAAGCATTGCCACAAAAGATGAAAGCCAAATATATCAGTTTTTTGTCTTCATTTGCTGACGTGTTTGCTTGGGATTATTCTGAATTGCAGACATACGATACTAATATCATTCAACACACTATACCCATTAAGCCTAATCAGAAACCATTTAGACAGAAGTTGAGAAGTCTAAATCCAAAACTGTTGCCATCAATTGAAAAGGAGATAAATAGGTTGTACAAATCAGGAATCATCGTTCCCATCAGATTTTCAGATTGGATCTCCAATTTGGTGCCCGTGCGGAAGAAGACATGTGAGATTCGCTTGTGCATCGATTTTATGAATCTCAATAAAGTTTCATTGAAAGATAACTACCCACTGCCCAAAATGGATCATATACTTCAACAAGTAGTTGGAGCATCTCGTATGTCACTGCTTGATGGTTATTCTGGATATAACCAAATTTCAGTCCATGAAGATGACCGAGACAAGACAACATTCACTACTTCATGGGGAACTTTTCATTACGCTAAAATGCCTTTCGGTTTGAAGAACGCAGGTGCCACCTTTCAGTGGGCAATGGACTTGGCTACAAATGAGAAGGATGTCTTTTTGGTTGTATACCTTGTTGATATGACGGTGTTTTCCAAATCTGATGAAGAACACATGTATCAACTGAAAACTGTCTTTCAAAAGTGCAGAAAATATGGTCTATCGCTGAATCCAAAAAAGAGCTTGTTTGCCATGGAGGAGGGAAAACTACTTGGGCACATTATCTCAAAAGATGGCATTCGTATCGATTTGCACATGTACAAGCTATTCAACAAATTGATCTGCCCCAGAATAAGAAGGAGATTCAGTCTTTCAATGGTAAAATGAATTTTTTACGCCGCTTTGTACCTAATCTTGCTGAGCACCTAAGAGAGATCACAAACATGCTTAAGAAGGACAGCCAAATGAAGTGGACGGAAGAGGCTTTAAAATCTTTCAATTTAGTCAAATTGGCTCTTTCCTCAACTCCAGTTCTAATCAGCCCAGAATACACTCAGGATTTTATATTGTTTTCATTCGCTTCGGAGCATATTATGGCAGCGGTGTTGATGCAAAAAAGAGATGATCACGAAAGACCAATTGATTTCTTCAGCCGAACTATAAGAGATGCAACCTTAAAGTACAATATCATTGAGAAGCAAGCTCTCTCACTTGTGAAAGCATTGAAAGACTTTCGGGTATACATTATGCATTCTCATATTTTGGCTTATGTTCCTAACGCTGTTGTCAAAGATGTTTTAGTGCAGACCGATCCAGAAGGAAGACGAGGCAAGTGGATTGCAGCTTTGTTGGAATATGATGTGGAGATAAAGCCCACAAAGCTGGTTAAAGGACAGGGATTGGCAAAGTTAATGGCCGAATCAAACTTTCACGCCTTAGACATAAATATGATCGCTGCTATGTCCGATGAGAATGAGGAAGGTTCGTCAATTCAGGTATCTGAAATGTTTGCTCTTTCTCCGTGGTATTCAGACATCATATATGTGCTGCAAAATTTGTCACCACCACCCGGCATGACTAGAAACAAAGCTAGAACTCTCAAATTAAAGGCCGCCAAGTTTTGCATTCTAAATTCTTCACTTTATTGGAAAGATCCTGGTGGTGTTCTTTTGAATTGTTTGGTGGAAGAAGAAGCAAAGCAGGCCATGGAGGATTTCCACAAAGGGGATTGTGGTGGTCACCTTTTTTGGAAAACAACAACAAATAAAGTTTTGAGAGTGGGATACTATTGGCTAACATTGTTTGCTGATGTGTATAAGGTTGTGAAGAGCTGTCATAAATGCCATATTTTTGAAGGAAGGCAGAAATTACAGCCTTTGCCGCTTAAGCCCATTGAGGTGAGTACCCCTTTTCAGCAATGGGGGTTGGATTTCATTGGTGAAATTCATCCTGCTTCTTCCGGTTAGCATCTATGGATTCTCACTACAACAGATTACTGCACGAAATGGATCAAAGCAATTCCCACCAGACAAGCTACAGATACGGTAATTATTTCATTACTTGAAAATAAAATCTTGTCTCGCTTTGGTTGCCCGAATAAGTTAATCACTGATAATGCAACAACCTTCAAATCGAAAACGATGGTAGAGTTTTGTCATAAATATCACATAATTTTGGGTCACTCAACTGCCTATCATCCGCAAGGCAATGGATTGGCGGAGTCCTCTAACAAATCTTTGGTCAATATCATTAAGAAGCTGCTGGAAATCAACAAGAAGAGCTGGCATAAGAAGTTGGTAAATGTACTTTGGGCAGATTGGGTCAGTCAGAAGAAATCCATTGGTATGTCCCTCTTTGAGCTTGTGTATGGGGTTGATGCCTTGTTTCCTACCTCTCTCGCAGCCCCGGTAGTCAAAATTCTTCAGGAAGCTGGCAGTGAAGATGATCCTATGCAGAGAAGATTGAATCAGATGATCCATTTACAACAGACCAAAGAAGAAGTCTTCCAAAACACATCCAGGCTGCAAGAGAAAATTAAGAAAATTTATGACAGAAAAGCAAAGGCGGACAAATTTCAGCTGGATGATGTAGTACTGAAGTGGGATGCCAGGAATGAGGAAAAGGGTAAGCACGGTAAATTCAAGAATCTCTGGAAAGGTCCCTCCAAGATTGCAGCATATCGAGGTCAAAATGCCTTTCTTCTGAAGGAAATGAACAAGGAAGATTGTCCAGGAGGGCCGATCAATGGTCGGTTGCTCAAGCGGTACTACTTCTGAGTTGTTTCTACTGTTTCCATTTTCACTGTAAATACCATTTTATTTCAGTTTTGGTTTGTCAAGTTTGTTTAGTCAGTTTTTGAGTCATTTTAAGTCCATATTTGAGTCAGTTAGAGTCAAGTTTTAGTCAATAAATGAATCAAGAGTTTCATGTCGTTTGTCGAAATGATGACTCCATAGCCTAATGGACGAAGGCACTGTCTACTCTCCCAAAGATCTGTCGTTCTTGGCACCTCCAAGGAGCTACCATCCCCCATTGGAGCCAATGTTAGAGTCGGTCTTGTCAATCCTCCGTCAGAGATCAAAACTCTTTCTGCATTTCATTTTTAGGTGTCTCGCCCCATTCACTCAGCTGCATTCTGCTAGGGGCATGCCATAACCTGACGGAAGGGCCTTACCATTCATTCCCCTCATGTCTTGTACCTGCTGGCTCAGGTCTTTTCATCAATGTGTATTAAAGTCCATGACAGTCAATGTTTGATCTTTTAGTGGACGAGAGTCATTTCGGTCATCAAGTCTAGGGATTGGTCATTTGGTCCTCAAGCAATGTCCAATAAAGCTAGCAAGGCCAAAGGGAGGCTCTTATAAAGTTGTGATTCATAGATTTTCATCGTCATATTGATATATTACGACTGTTCTTCAAAACTCTGTTTTGAAGAAAATTCAACAGTTTGTCATTTGTAAAAAAATTTCAAAGTTTCTCAACGGATTTCTCCAAGCACAGCAATAGTCTCCTTGACCAAATTCCATGTCAACAACCCTTGCAAAAAGTACCAAAGATTGCATCATTTTAGCTAAAAATTCAAAGGGAAAAGTGAAATACAGAGTTGAATTAAATCAGGAAAAAGTGCCAAAATAAAACATTATCAAAGGGGGTTTTGAAGAAACAAAAATTAAAGCCATGACTCCAAAGTCTTTATATAAGGTTCCCACAAGAAACAAAGTCATTATGCATACCAAGGTTATAGAGAAAGAATTGCAAAGTCATTGTGAAGAATTAACATGCATTTTAGGAGAGGTTGGAGGTGTTTTCCAGAGCGCGGTGCACACACAGAGGGGTGCAGCGCACATAGAGAGCGCGGTGCACAGGGTGCGACCCCACAGTGGTGAAACTACACGGGTGCAGCACACACACAGAGCGTGGCGCACTAGGTTTTCTACGCGGCGCACACCCACAAAGGCCCGAAATTGTGCCAAACTTGCAACAAATCACTTTGAAACCCTTCAAATTGACAGGTAGGGTCTACATCTTGCTTGCTCATCAAATTTTGTGGATATGATGATGGTTTATGGCCGTGTATAGTTGCAATAAAAATTCCTAAACCATACCTCTTGAAATCATCAAAGCCATTGCTCTTAGGGTTGCAAATTTGTTGTGTTGAGGCCAAGGTTCCTCCTCCCTTTCATTTTTCCCCTTCTTTCCATTTTTCCCATCTTTCCCTACCCTAAAATAGTACTAAACCTCTATTCCCTATCCCCTCCACTCATTTTTCAATGTAAAACCCCAAAAACCTTCCCTATAAAATCCCCAAACCCTCCTACATGTCCCTAAGACAAAACTTCTCCCCATAATCCCTAATCCCATCATATTAATCCCATTCCTAACATTCCCTTTTTGCATTGTTCCCCTTGGTGGCAGAGTTCATAACAACACATAGTTTCACTACCATCATCAAAGGGCAGTCCAAACACAGTCCATATACAACAGTCATGGCATCTGAGCATTCATCGGAGTATGAGGTGGAAACTCAAAGTGATTCATCCTCAAAAGAACAGGCTCCCCAGAGACATCATAAAAGTGGAAAACATGTTAGGGATGAGCCAACCACCCTCACAGAATTGCAGGCATGCCCTCTTGCTATGTCATGTTTCCAGCATCTATCATGTTTTGATTTTTGTCAAAGAGTGGCTAATGTTCGAGTTCATCATGAGTTGGCCCGTCTTTTTGTGCTTCACCTACATGGAGATCACTCTATCTTGGCTAGTGTCACCTTCACACTAACACCTGAAACTGTCTCATTAGCAACTGGCATACCGAATGTTGGAGAACCATGGCACAAGAAACAAAAGGTTGATCGGCAGCATTATGAGCCTTACATTAAGGCCACTTTCTTGAGACAGCTCACAAGAGTCTTTCCATTCCGATATTTGAAAGATGAATATGCTCCACTCATGCAGTTGATCGTGAAGTACTTCAGCTATGAGGGGAGGTTCTCTCGTCTATATGCCTATCACATCAGATTGCTCATGCACTTTACCAGGGTACGGATGATGAACATCCCATATTTCATTTGCAGGAACATAGAGAGGATGAACACCTTCATGCAGCATAAGACCCCTCAGCAGTAACTTAACAGTGTTTATCACTTTGCTCTTATTGAAATTTTGGTGGTTCATCAGCTGGGATTGCAGGGCATTACTTGGGATGATTTCATCTCCCGTGACCTCTTCAGCACTTCACAGGTATTATCAGAGGTTAAGCATGAGGGTGAACCTTCTCGTCGGTATGAGTGCCATGAGACTGCTAGTGTACCGGTTTTCATCACATATCAGAAAGGCACCAGACGTTTGTTTGTAGCCGCAAAGCGAGTGTTATCTCCACCCGGGGTGGAAGGGGCCTCGCTTCCTCCATCATCATCACAGGAACAGGACAAAGGCAAGGAGCCAATGTAGGATGAGGAGCCTCCAGGTGAGCCATCAGGTGAACGAGAGACAGAATTTGTTCTCCTTCATGATGATGATACAGATACAGAACCGAAAAGTGCACAACTTAAAGAGATCATCCAGGAGCAGCAAGCAGAGATTCAAGCCTTGTCCCTTGATTTGGAAAGATCCAAATGGAACATGAAATATCTGGAGTAGAGGAACAAACAGCTGGAGGATCAGCAAGCGATCATGGAGCTACAAAACATTCGTGAGCATCACCAAGCTGCACAAAGGACAAGAGTTGAGCTCACGTCATTGGAGAAAGAGATTAATGAGGATCAGGAGGCCAATCTCAAGAGATTTAACATGCACTTGGAGAGGCTACTGGACAAGGCCAACAAGGACCATGCATTGTTGAGACACATGGCTTTCCATTACATGGCGCGAAACAAAGTGTGCAAGGCCCGAATCAGGAATTTGAAGGCAAAATTGAGGAAGGCAATCAAGAAGAAAAAGAGGCAAAGGGAGATCGATCGACTTCAGATATTGGCCAAAGCCTCTTTGGCCCAACATAACACTTGATAAGGAAGCTCCAGCCCAAATTTCAAGAAATTTGGGGCATTTTTGGTGTTTTTGGAAATTTTTGTGCAAAAAACAGGGTTTTTCTCCCAGTGGCGCGGTGCTTAGGATTGGGAGCTCCAAATCACAAATGGTTTGCATTTTTGGATTTAGAATTAAAACTCATGATTTTTGGTGCATGGACAAGAATTTTGGGAAAGTTTTGAGTCCCCAGGAGGTAAAAAACACTCAAAAAATGACCTCTCTGCCCCTATTTTGACACACAGGAAGCAGTCTTGGGAGAATGAAGGTTTGGAGGGGCAAATGAGCACCAAATTCATAAATTCAACTTGGGTTGGAAAGTAGACAGGCAGGGCTTTCCAACAAGCACACTTGGGCACAATTTGGACTCCAGAAGGTACCTCAAAATTGCCTCCAAAGTGGCGCGGTGCATATAGCTTTTGGCGCGGCGCACAGGGACCCAAAGGCCAAAATCACTTCCGCTCCACGACATTTCGATTCGCGACTTTCTCCCAGTGGGCCCGCTCATTTACACTATATTTTTCTCGAAAACTAAGGCAATGTTTAGAAAGTGTTTTCACTAATGGTGGGCTCCTATCCAAGTGGAAAAGGAAGGCGAGCAGTCACCCAAGCTATTTGTCATTTCTGTAACACTGCACCTGTAACTAATGGTTGGCTTTCCATTTCCAGTTTGTAATCATTTGAAAAACTCCCAACTATGGGTCGTTCTATTTCCCAATGGCATAGTCTATTTATTGTATGCAACACTATTTGCAAAGGGTTGGCATTTCTGGGAATTGTGGGAAAAAAACCTAGTCACTCACTCTACATTTTGACAGAGAATTAATGAAAGATTGCAGCTCTGGTTCATGAGATTCCTGTGGCGTGAGTTTAGAAAATGTATCTTCTTTATTTTTCGTATGTATTCCATTATGTTTCATATTTTCATTCACTTTCATTTCCAGTGAAAGCTTTCTAAGTAAAAAAGGTAGAATTCAGTGCATTGCTCTGCCTTGGGATAGTTTTCACGTTCTATGTTTTCTTCTGTTGAAAAGGATTCGTGTATTTATGCCCTTTCACACTCTCAAACAATCTCTCCACCTCACATTTTTTCAACTCTAATTGCTATACTTTCCACCTATCTTGCCTCACGAAATAACCTGTGTCTTTGAGTTAAATTCTCTACTCATGTTGTTCCTTGGCCCCACACATCCCAGAAAGCTCAGTTATTCTTCAAACATATCCATCATATTTATTTACCTAGCTGATAGAGGGAAATGTTCCCCTAGGGTTTTCTGGGTTGAAACCCTAGCATACTAAAATTTATCTATTCAAAGAAACATACATTCATACAGCCATTATGCTATTATAAGCAAATTCTATGATAAGGGTACGTACCTTTGGTCCTACATTTGAGAATGCCTTTAGGGTCCAAACCCTTCTTGGAGTTCCCTTCTTCTCTTTTGTCCTGCAAAACAACCAATTCAAAGAATACACCAGCACATGGACAAAAACTTATAAAGAAACCATCTTCACGTTATAAGGAAAGGTAGTTAGTTATGAAATCCAAACAACCATTTACATATGAATTCTAAACATGAATATCATTAACATAAAGAAGATTCATTTCGAGAACCAAGACATGTGTTTCTTTTATTATAGACAAATAAAGTACATAAAAAGGAATATTTTCACCTGAGTCACCTTCAGCACGCTCCAAGCAAAGCTTCCTTCCGGATCCGTTCCAGCCTCAAGCCTCTAACAAAACTCCTTCCATGACTCTTTCCATGATGTCATAAATGGTGGATGAACATCAACACACAAGGAAACAAAGGTTTCCTGTACAAAATGGGGGAAGTTCAGAAGGCACAAGGGACTTCAGACCTGGTCAAGGGAAAAATCTCAGCATAATAACCTTTCTCTCTCCTCTCTCCTCCCTTAGGCCTTCCCTTTGAGGTCTTTTTATACCATCTCCAAAGTAGTTTTTTAGTTAGGAGTTGGTTGGGAACAGTTGGGCCACGGGCACTAACAGGTGATCAGCAGGTAAAACCCACGATCCCCGCCTGAAAATAAGGAGTTATATATTTTTTAAGTGTTTTAATACATACACACAGGTTGGCTATACACATACCCGCATATACACGCGTTTAACTCAGGGAAATGTCGCGTATAAGGGATAAAACACTGTTTTTTAAATTTTAGGACCAGGTCTGGAAGGAGGGGTTGCCCTAGGCCATGAGTACAGCATCAAAAACCATAAAAGTGAGATTTGGAGCTATAACACTAGCCTAAAATTAGTATCCATTTTTGAGTCATCTCAAACCCTATTGTTTATTTTCCTGAGTGTGACCCGGAGAGAGATCTCTCCTATTCTGGTAGGGATAGCTACTAGACTGAGCGTGGTTTGTGATTACCCTGAATTTTGCCTTCCTTCAGCCTAAGGCAGATTTAGGTGCTAACAATATGTTTATGCTTCTGTTATATTTTTATGCATCTCTTTACAGTTTATGATTGCACGCACTTGTTATAAATGTTGAATGCTTAATGAGAATACCAGGCCCACAAATTAAGTCAGATCTATATTAATAACACAATAAGAACAAGGGATCTAGATAGTGCCCCTTCGCAGAGCTACGCAAAGGTCAGATAGTTGCGCGGAGCAACGCAACGCACAGGATTGGTTCGCGAACTTCCCAGACTTCATCAAGACATCCCTAGGGTATAGAAACCTAGTTCCAACACCCTCCCATACTACCTCGGGTGAGACCTCAGTCCGCACACCACGGACTGTTGCTGAAAGGGCCGATAGTTTCAATATTTGTTTGGCTAAATCACTTCTGAACCTGGGTCAGGCCCCAACAAGCCAACACACGTATATCTGTGTCTCTCTTTTTTTATGTGTTTTCCGTGTTTATATTTCTGCACTATATTTTATGTGTTCCATTGCTCTGTAATATATCATTTTCTAATAGGTACAGCATATACCTCAGTAACTCTAAGAACTTGATAGTGTACTCATCATCTATCATAGATCCCATCTTTTGTTCATAAAATTCCTTTGCCCTTTCATCAAAGTATCTCTCTGATAGGTACTTCTTCTTGAATAATTGTTCAAACTCATTCCAAATCAAGCCTTCCTCATGTATACCTCTGACATTCTTCACATCTTCTCACCAAATGTATGTTTTACCTTTGAGATGGAATGTAGCTACTATGGCTTTCATGTTCTCTGAATAGTCATGCAACCTGAAGAACTTCCTCATACCAAGAAACCATGCCTCTACATCCTATGATTTCTTCACCTGTCCATCAAATGTAGGTGGCTTTGCTTTATTAAACTCATACCCCTTATCACTCCTCCTGTAAGGATGATAACGATATCGATCATCATGCCTATTAGAACCAGAACTAGAATGGTACCTGTGTCTATCCCCTCTCCTATCCAGAGTGTCCAACAATCTTCCATCTCTGACTGTGTCATCTCTATCTTACCCGTGACCACCATGTGACCTATTTCCATATGCCCCATTAGTTTTTTCCTCCTACTCATGGTTGATCCGAAGTGGTCCCTGTCACTGCAAATCTGACAAACTTTGAAGTATCACTGCATTTACCTCTGCTAGCTTCTCTTGTGCCTATATGATTCTGTCATTATCTTCCTTACAACTCCTTATTTCTTCCTTTAAGCTTCTTATTGTATCTTCTGAATCAGAAGAGTTCCCGACACCATATTTCTTATCTGATACATAGGGAGAGTCTGTGTAGTCTACCATCTTGCTAGCCATTTTGATATTTCTTCCTGCAAGGTATATCATGTCAACTAAACCAAATCAAAATAAACCAATGTACCTTACTATAGTTCAGGGAGGATATCTCATCTACAAGATCAACAAATCAACATAATTCATGTATAACATAATCACAACAACATATAGAAATACAACTCATAATCATATAACCCTATAGCCATCATTCTAGTTAGAGTCCAGTCATTGATGCATTACCATATCAACCATGCATACCATGACCTCATGCATGACAACATCAACCATACCAATGTACATGGATAATTCACAACCATAATTGTAGATGATACACCAGCACATATGTGAATGACGCAAGCATAAACACATATAATCAAGCATAAATGAACAATACTTGTAACAACAGGTAGAAACATATAACCAAGAATACAAGAATGATACATGTAAGAAACATTTAACAACATGTAACCAATCATACACTCATGACAATGCACTCCACAACAACAACATCAACTTCCACATGGTGACATCACTCAAACCATGATCAACACCATGCAAATGCAACAAGCACATGATCTCACAACATAAGACACACACATGCAATCAACATGCATGCATGACAAACACACAACCCATATAGTCTGAGGGGTGAACCATGCTATGGTACCACTCTGTAACACCCTCCTCCCACATCTACCCAAGTAACCGACCAACCGAGGCAAACATGCGACAATATGCCACTATGATATGATTCGACCTCCTAAGTTACTTTAAGGAAGTGGAACTGGCGGAATCACACCATACAGACCTTCAATATCAGCATTAGGACCCTTAGGAACCATCCCAACCTTTCTACCAACCAAATCATGGGTCCCACTAAGATTTTGGACCACTTGACCTTTGGATGCTCCCATGCTATAGGCTTGCTAGCATCCAGGAGACTATGGATTCTCTCATGACAAGGCATGCCAGTGTCCAGGGACTGTTTTTCTCAGTGTTGTGCCAAAGTCCCGAGGATTTGAGCCACTTTTTAAGGCCCAGAGCCCAAGTCATTGTCCAGAATTTAATAACACCTTCAAAACAGTAAGATAACAGGGAAATGATAGTAAAATTTCAATTACTTGAATACGACCTTGACTATACCGCTACTAGCCATGACAAACATTTGTCAAACATATCACGAATATTTAATCTACATGTGTAAAACATATCTGAGCATAGGGGTCTCATACTTAGCTGAGAATCGCTAAGAAGCATTGATGCCTCAACACATTACCTGCCATTTCATCCATTAGGTCATAGATGCATTGTTCATTCATTTACCAGTAAAAGCATGATGAGATCCATAGATAGCTACTATCATAAAACATATCCATAACTATCATAATAGCAACAAAAATATGAAGGAAATCACAGCCATATAGTCCACATATAAAGCAGTATAATACTCATAGAAATACAAGGAGAAATAACCACATATTGATGATTCCAAATCCAAACCCAAGATAGGACTTCCGCGTTCCACCCGACCATAGAATGGTTGAGCCAAATCTCTCTTCATCCATTCACCCTCATGCCATATTCCAAGAATAAATGTGGGATCTTATAGGACACATCAATCCAAAACCATTCAAGGATTCCAGAGGCCATCCAACTCGACCCATAAAATAGTGATTCCACCTCACGTTCGGACATTACAAAACCATCATCAGATTGGTATCTATCCAAGACTTCGAGGGCTCCAGAGCATTTGTCCAACCAAGGCTTCCAGGACCAGTAGCTCTACCCACAACTTATTCTAGGCTTCTAGAGAATTTGTCCAACCAAGGCTTCTAGGACTAGTAACTCAACCCACCAAGGGCTTCAGGAGCATTTTTTCAACCAAGTCTTTCAAGACTAGAAACTCAACCCAAGCTGTTACAGGGATTCCAGAGTGTTCTTCCAACCAATGCTTCTAGGACTAGTAACTCAACCCAAGCTAAAGAAACATGAGATCCAACCAAAAAAAACAAGGAAATAAATCCACAACCGCCATGGATATCCAGGAAATGGCAAGGCTAGGAAAATCCACTATCAATCTCAATCATCCTCCATCCCAATGACATATCATGACCAATAAACCACATGCATATGTCATGCATGTTGAAACTAGTGAGGAAAACATACATGCAACTTAGTACCTGCAAGCAAAACCCATTGTAGTTGTTGATCTTGATGTCCTCTTGCATCTTCCTGCTCTTCCTTTTCCTTCTTGCTCCAAAAATCCAAGTGTTCCACACCCTCCAAGATTTCTCCAAGAAAAATCTAAGTATCCAAGAGTATGAGAGAGAGAATAATGAGAGATCTCCAAAATTGAATTGACAAAAGTATGTGTGTTGATCCTCAAAAACCTTTTTATGAATTAGGCCTCTATTTTCTTCATTTTCCATTATTTTCCTCCATTTTCCTCCTCACATGAAACTTGTGACCTTTCACCTCCCTTTTCTCCTAATTTCCATGATTTTCATAAATAAATGTGCCAAAAATGTCATTTTTCCTTTCCAAAGCCTTAGCCAATGACTTTGCCAATTTTCTTAGCCATTAATAACCAAATGAACACCCACACTAGGATCCCTTTCCCAACATTTAGCTTCGAATAGGTGTCCCATCAACCGTGGTTATTATTTTTCCTTTATTAAATTTTATTACATGGAATTTTCACCAGGTTTGTTACATTCATGTTTCTCCACTATGGCCTACGTTGGTCACTAGTAGGTTGGTCCCCTTTACACCTGCGTTAGTTTTAGAAATCTGGGAGAATGATCAGGATTCTGGAAGCTTCTTCTTCTAGGAGTTTCCAAAATTTGTTTCAACTAATCACCTTGGATAAAATATTCGGATCCTATCCTTCCATACTTTGGAGTTTTCACCACTTATCCTTGATCCTATCCCTCCATTAAAGGTGGATCTCTTACCCTAGATTAGTAATTGGATAAGAACTCCCAACTTACCCTACTTCTCTATATATTCCCAACCTTCTATGTGGTTGGGAATTGGATTTTGGAGCATGATTCTTCCCTTATGCTATTATAGTGAGTGGTCATCACATTATGCATTTAGGGTGATTTTAGGTGCATATTGTGACAAGGAAAGGACAAGTCAACAACTTGGAGGAGATCTTTTACAAGATCAACTGCTACTTGTGGTTGTAATATCCTTCCATTTATATTAATGCAAATAATTCATTGTTTTCCTATATGTGATGTTGTTATTTCACTTATTTCAATGGCATGTTGATCTATTGAATGAAGTACTTAGATGATACTGCATAGATCTCGTAGTTTCTTGGCTTGTGTTATCTGACTATGCAGGTTCTAATTTTGGCATTCAGAGCTGGAATTGGAGCTTCCAAGCTAAAGGAGCGAAGTGTGTGAAGGATTCCAAGTGGGCCTCACTCTGTCATATATTTACTTTAAGAAAAAACATTGTGTTCCTTGTCTCTCTATTGTTCTAGGTTAGCCACTAACCTAGGGGAGATACTTTTGTCCACAATCATAAATCGAGTATAACAGTATCCATAGAAATAGTGGGAAATTATTTCTCAAAAATACTAACATTTTCTACCACTTCATTATGTAGTCTACATATTCTTATGAGATGCATGTCTTTTTTATGTGGCCTACCAAAATCCAAGGCAATGCCAATTATTATTCAACAAATTCCTAAAAGTCAGAGTACTTGATATTTTTTTGTATATTATCATTAAAATAAATTCATGGATAGTATAAAAATTAAATAAGTATACTTACAAACACAAATAATCATTTGATGGCATGTATGAGACTAGTGCATCCACATATAGCTATCTGATAGATATGTTGAACATATGCACCCTCAAATTGGTTCGATTGTAATAATATTACAAGGGTTGGAAGTAAATTATGTTGGGATTGTTTTATATAATTTGCATTGTCTGTTTTTATCCAATGATTTTCAACTCATTATAATCTAATTCAGCTAATTAATTAGGGTTGTAATCTAATTTGGGTTAATGTATTAGGGTTTTGGAAGACACATAATCATATATATTATGTTGTAAATGGTTAAGTTAATACAATGAGAAAGTTAGATGTGCAACTCTAAGGTTTGTTGGTTTTTATGATTAAGGGTTACTAGGCTAAATCATGATGTTTATTTCAACATGATTCATTTGTTTGATTTTCTATATTTCTCTTTATCTATGTGTTCATTATGAAGATTTAAAACTTGTGTTTTCTTTTAGAGGGATTTTATTAGCCCAAGGGGATGCTTTTGTTACTGAGTGTTCGACTCAATTTTTGCAAAGCAAGCTTATCTTGGGTTTTTGATAAAGTTATCTTAAGTGGGAGATTTATGGTGCTAATTCTTATAGAGAATGGAAAGATATTGTAAAATCAATCTTGAAAAAATCAATGGGAAATCTTTGAGCTATTCGTTGAAGGGAAAAAAAAATCATCCTACAACAAGGGATCAACACTCCATCAAGGCCACAATTAGCTTATACTCATTCGGTATGGTGATGTTCAGCAATATCTCAGTTCAGTTGCCATTGAAAAAATTACTCCTCAAAAGGAGACTTTTGTTGAAGATTTCCTAAAACCTAAATGAAGTTTAATCTATTTAATTGAAAGAAGACTAACTAATTTATATTCTAAATATAAAAATCCCAACTAGGAGAAAGAAATACGTATATTTCAATCAGGACCATATAAAATGATAGGAATTCAATATGACAAAGGACGATGAATTATTAAATCTCTTGAAATAGTTCTAGGATTTAATAATGTTTGCATTGTAGTGTCTGATTCCTATGCCTTTCATGAACAAGTGTATGGTTATGGATTTTAACTAAAAAGAGTAGTTTTCATCTTGTCTAGAGCTTACACTTGAAGCTAAGCTACAAATGGAGTTGAAGAAGGCACTTACATGAGGTGACACAAGTGGTTGGTTGAAGAAGGTTTACTGATGTGTATAAAAGTTTCTAAGGTGTTATTCAGACTTGTAAAGGATTGGACAAGTCATATAGGTGTTAAATAAGGTGTGTCAGAATTTGGAAGTAGTTTAACTGAGGTTTGACTAAGTTTTGGGTTGATAAACAAGGTAACTCGTGTCACAGTGGAGAAATCAACATTATAACTTGGGTCATAGTGGATAAACCTGCCTTGTGACTCACTTACCAAATGGACAACCTGCATTACCCCTTCTAAAGTGAATTTCATGGATTCTATGTGCATTCTAGTGAATTCCAGGGGCATTATCCATGGTATTCGCACATGGTATTTGGTGGATAGAGTCAAACTAATTTAATCATCATTCTAGAATATGATCAAGCCAAAAATGATGAGGCTAAGTGGTCATTATTAATTGTATTTTCTATCATTGATAAAAATACCAGCGTGTGTAATAGGAGGGGTTAGGCAGAGGTGAGAGTGTATGAGAGTGTAAGCTACAAATATGCAGAGATAGAGTGATTTTTAGAGATCAGGTTTAGAGCTTACGTTAGAGGATGATAGAGTTGTAATTTATCTATGTGCTTAACATATTTGTGTTGCAAATTATGTTGCATCTATTTTTATTGATATGGAGAGGAGAGATATTGTTGTATATGCTATAGTAGAGACTTCAGATCAACGTTCAATTATTGACATGTTTGTTGCAGGTGTTCTATTAGAGAGACTATTATTGTAGCATTAGTGTAAGAGTTTTGTAGGGATGTTAGAGTTTTTTGGTGATGACTGAGTGTGAGGATCATATTGTTATTATGTGTTGATGTAGGGTTTGAGTTTGATGAGCATAATGATTGTGTGGTTTGATGTATTGATTGAGTTTTTGTTCCATAGATTGTGTTGGAGAGAATTTAATTAGAGTTTGATTTATGAGCATATTGATATTGTGAGTCCAGTATGAAAATCAATGAAATGAGGCTCACATGTGTTTGATTTCATAGATCATGGATCAAGTGTGAAATATTCTGAAACGTGGTCCACAAAGGAGCTTGAAGGTTGGGTCCTTTAGTATGGCGAGTGGTGGCTTGCCAAACAAGTTTTGGCTTGCATATTCAGGGTGTAGTGACATCCTTCAGGTAGTGGCCTAAGAAATTGCAAGTGGTGGCTTCCATCCAATGGTGGTTGGGTGAGACTTATTGGGAGTGGTGACTTCTAGCAGGTGGTGGCTTGATAAGTCAAGGGAGTGATGGATTCCTATAGATGGTGGCCAACAAAGTTCATACATGTAGTGGCCTGGAGTGAGTAGTGGTTTGCATGATTTGGATGTAGAAAATCTATGATAGGTTAACCCGATAATGAAATATAAATCAAAGAAGAATATTATAACCTACTTCTACTATCAATTTGCGGAAGCTTAAAGATCGAGCTGAACAATATAACTAAAGAAGAAGAATCAATGGCACAATACACATGAAAATAATTTGGGTAAATCCTCAGATAAAACCCCACACTATTGTATTATCATACATGGTGGAAATACATAGGAATTATACAAAGCCTTAGCTCTCAAAGCTAGCCAGCTCTCAGTACAATCTCATAGATACTCACAAGCAATATTGGCTTCTCTCCAGCCTTTCTCTCTTCCCTCCAAGCTCCTATTTCCTTGTGTTGTCCCATGTGGATGATTTGCCTATTACCAAGTGGAAAACCAAGCCTTCAAAATTGCGCAATCCTCAAGGATGAATCCTTGACTGCATGCATGAGTTTTCTCCATGAGAAAACACATGCAACTAATAGTACACTATCCTTGAACATTAATCTCAACTGGGCCTTTCTCATAATAGACATGCATGAGTTTCTGATGAGGGAATCTTCAGTTAACTGGAGTAGCACTAGTTGAGTGCATTAATGCATCAACTGACTGTTAACACACTATTAGTTCCTCAAACAGTTTGGAACTAATTTAACTGGACTTAACTCAGAAAGCTGAGTTAACTAATTACAACTCAAATATAAATCAATCTTATCTCCTTAATTTAAGGGATAACTCTTGCATGACTTCAGAAAGACTTCTAACTTGAATTTATCCAACTAATTAATTTAAAATTAATTAATTAATTATTTCCAAGTAGTTGTTAAGACTAAATTCGATTTTAATTCACAATTTAATTCAAGGACAAATTAAATTGGAATATTCTTGTTGCCATATTTCAACACTCCCTCTCAACAACAAAGGGATTATCTGCCACATCGATCTTGTCTCTGTGGAACTCGAATTGACACTTTGGCAATGCCTTTGTCAAAATGTTAGCATCTTGGTCCTCTGTCGAAATATATTGCAACAACATGATCCTCTCAACCTGTGAAAAGCCACGGGCGACAAATCTTGCCTTATGCTTCTCCACACTACCATCAACAGCTTGCTTTACCTTGTAAAGCTGACGGGAACTAACAACTGAATTGTTCTCCGGTCTTGGAACCACGTCCCAAACATTGCTACGAACTATGGAGTCATACTACTCCACCATAGCATCAACCCAAATCGGCTGCTGCACTGCTTCCTCAAAGGAAGATGGCTCTATCTCAACACATTCCCCAGTAAGGGCCATGTATCCATTGTACCTCTCAAGTGACCTCCTCTGTCTGCGCTAAGAAGATGGTGCTCCCACATTCTCTCTTGCATCCTCCAACAATATGTTAGCTTCTCTTGTGCGCTAGCATCCATCTCTGCAAGAATCTGCTTGAGTGGATGTCTCCACTCCTAGAACCTCTGCATGCAGCTGCTCTACAACAGTCTGAGGCTTCTCCTCCTTAGGAACCAACAATTCCTCCACAGCCTATAGTTGGAGCTCCCTCTCAAGGGAAACTCGCATGGCCTTCTGCTCATCAAACTTGAGATCTCTACGAACCACTGTCCTCCAACTGGTAGGCAAGTACACCTGATAGTTGTGAGGTGTATTAGTGTACCCCACAAATATCCCCAACTCTGATGTCAACTCAAGCTTCTTCAGTGCATCCTTTGTCACATGGAAATATACTGATGCGCCAAAGATCCTGAAGTGACCCACATCTGGTCTCTTACCGGAGAAAGATTCCTCTAGTGTCTTCATCCCAAGCATGCGATGTGGGCTTCTATTCTACAAATAGACCGTTGTGTTGCATACCTTAGCCCACAAGTGAAGTGGTAGGCCTTGTTCATGTAGCATTGCCCGTGCTACCCCTACAATAGTTCTATTCTTCCTATTGGCCACCCCATTCTGCTGTGGGTTATGAGGTGTCGTCAACTCTCGTTTAATTCCTTCCGCTGCATAGAATTCCTTAAACTCTTGAGAGACATGTTCTGCACCATTGTCGCTTCTCAAGGCCTTGATCTTATCCTTGACTCTTTCTCGACCAAAGCTTTGAACTCACAAAACTTTGTGAAAGTTTGGTCCTTCTTCCGCATGAAATAAATCCAACATTTACGAGAATAGTCATCAATGAAAATCACATAATACCTTTGCTTCACTATGGATGCCATCGAGAATGGTCCACAAAAATCAGTATGAACTCGCTCTAAGATAGCCTCTGCTTGATTGTCAACCTTTGCATGAGTCAACTTGCTCAAGTTTACCTTTGGGAAGTCCTATAGATATCTGTTGCATTATCTTCAAAGCCCCATGATGCGAATGGCCCAACCGCCTATGCCACAACTCGCCAATGTCTTGGATTTGAACAATTTTTTTTTCATAATCAATGCTGCACAATCATCTACCTCTAGTTTATAGAGATTCTTCACCTGAATCCCTATCCTCTTGGTCTGACCCATGGCTATGTGTCTTAGGAACACCTTTCCTTTATTGAAGACAACATCGTAGCCTTTTTCCTCCAACATCGCAATCGATACCAAGTTCTTCTTCAGTCCAGGCACATACATCACATCTGTCAAGGTGAGAGGAGCTCCATGGTCCCTCTGAAAATCAACTATGCCCACTCCTGAAACACTGTACCTTCCATTGTCACCCATCTCTATGCGCATCTTGAGGTCTTTCTCCTCCAAGGCACTGAATAATTTTTTATCACCGGTCATGTGGAATGAGGTTCCACTGTCAAGATACCAGACACAACCCATCATCGATGACAACATGCATGCAATGAGGGTAAAGTCCATTTCGAACTGAGAGGCTAATGCCTCACCTTCCGATCCTTCCGAGGATCCCTTCTTGGACTTCTTTGATGCACAATTAGTTGCATAATGTCCCATCTTGTGACATTTAAAGCATCTTACTTTAGACATGTCACCCTTCTTCTCTCCATGAGAAGAATTCGATTTGAAATGGGAAGCCTTCCCCTTCCCTTTCCTTGCCTTACTTGCTAAGGCCAGATTTTATTTATCATCATTCTTGGATGAAGAACCATCTCGTGTGTTCCTCTTGATCTCCTCCTACATAAGATCTGACCACAGTCATTCCCAATCTGGCAGTTTCTCCCTTCCATTCACAAAGTCCTGGTAGCTATTCCAACTCTTTGGAAGGCCAAGGAGAGCAAGGCTCACCATATCATCATCAGAAGTAGTTATTCCCACACTGCCAAGCTCATCTCTGCAGGTGGTGAACTTATGTGGAAATAGTATCGCCCTTCTCCATCTTGATTCTTCGAAGCTTAACCTTGGGCACCAATTTCCTCTGGTCGCTATTGTTCTGGTAGAGGTCCTTCAATGTCTTCCACCTTGAAAATGGAGTATCCTTTCCATGGAGACTCGAGACAGTATGGTCTCGAACTCCCTCAAGGATGATCTATCTCGCCTCTGCCACACACTTCTTCCACTCAGCCAACTCTTGTGCATTAGTTGAAGCTGGCTTTGGGATTTATTGATCAATGAATTCCTTCAAGCCATTGTCTTCTAATACAGCCTCCATTCTATCTTTCCATGCTATGTAATTAGAGCTACCTTCCAAGGCATACTTGAGTCTCAAACCATAGAATGCCATTGGCCAACCTTGAAGTATGATATGAATTCGATTTTCACCTGCAACCATGAACTTCAAACTTTAAATTCTCTTCTCACTATACTATTCACAGCTTTGATACCATGTAGAAAATATGTGATAGGTTAACCCGATAATGCAATATAAATCAAAGCAAAATACTATAACCTACTATTACTATCAATTTGTGGAAGCTTAAATATCGAGCTAAACAATATGACCAAAAGAATAAGAATCAATGGCACAATACACATGAAAATACTTTGGGGAAATCCTCAAATAAAACCCCACACTATTGTATTATCATACATGATGGAAATACATAGGAATTATACAAAACCTTAGCTCTCACAGCTAGCTAGCTCTCAGTACAATCCTCACAGATGCTCATAGGTAATCTTGGCTTCTCTCCAGCCTTACTCTCTGCCCTCCAAGCTCCTATTTCCTTGCGTTGTTCCTTGTGGATGATTTCCCTATTACCAAGGGGAAAAACAAGCCTTCAAAACTGTGCAATCCTCAAGGATGAATCCTTGACTGTATGCATGAGTTTTCTCCATGATAAAACACATGCAACTGATTGTACATTGTCCTTGAACATTAATCTCAACTGGGTCTTTCTCAGAATAGACATGCATGAGTTTCTGATGTGGGAATCTTCAGTTAACTGGAGTAGCACTAGTTGAGTGCATTAATGCATCAATTGACCGTTAACTCACTATTAGTTCCTCAAACACTTTGGAACTAATTTAACTGGACTTAACTCAGTAAACTGAGTTAACTAATTACAACTCAAATATAACTCAATATTATATCCTTGATTTAAGGGATAACTCTTGCATGAATTCAGAAAGACTTCTAACTTGAATTTCTCCAACTAATTAATTTAAAATAAATTAATTAATTATTTCTAGCTGTTAAGACTAAATTCGATTTTTATTCACAATTTAATTCAAGGACAAATTAAATTGGAATATTCTTGTTGCCATGTTTCATCATTGGAAGTTGTGGCTTGTACACTGGTGGTGGCCAGTGATAAGATGTAAACAAATATTTACAAATTAATAAGAAATATGAAGACAAAGACTATCAGTTGATGGTGGTTTTTACCCTTTTTGTTTGCACCTTATATCTTGTGTCTCTATGTGTGATGATCACACATTGATGTGTTGTACCTTGCTACTCTTACGGCTCTTTGATGTTTAGTTTCTCATATGTTTTATATGTTTACATGATCTGCTTCATATATTATGCTGCTAATGAATGATTATTCAATAATTGTGTAAAGAAAGAAAATTTTGGTATAATTTGATCATTGGAACACAATAAGGATTCACCCCGCCCCCCTTCTTAGTATTGTTCAAAGTTTTCCAACAAGTGGTATTAGAGTGGGGCTCTTGGTTGCAACTTAATTACTTAAGAGTAAATATGGGCGGATCCAACAGAAAATGTATTTATTTATTTATTTTTATTTTTATTATTTTTTATTTATTTATTTCTTTTATTTTACGTTTATTGTTTTTCTTGCAATGGATTTGGAAATAAGGCAATGGAATGCAAGTACTTTGCAAGAAAACAAATATTGATGAAGTGGAATGAAAGCTATGTTGTATCTTATGATAATGTTGAATGTTTCAAGTGTGGCAACCTTGGCCATAATGCATTAGCTTGCATATCTTGGTAGATCAAATCCTACAAAAGTGTATCCCAACCATTGGAGACAAAGAAGGTGTGGAGAAGAAAAGAGACTCATGTTAGATCTCAGCTTACTGAAGTTTGGAGAAAAAAGGATGAGCTACAAAGATCTAATTCTAGTGGATCTCCAAAGGATTACAAGGGAGTACAACTTGTTCCTAATGTTTTACTTGGTGGTTCACAAGTAGATAATCTACTCAAGGGGAGTAAATCTTCTTCAAATTGCAAATAGAGGAGCTAACCCCATTGAAATATTTTGGTGCATCATGCATATTCAAAAAAAGATTGCAGAAGCATGTGAGAGGTGAATAGCCTAAAGGGTGAGCTATGCATGGTATAAAGTTTTCAAGGATTCTTTATCATTTTCTTCATTACTTTCACTCATTTGTTGGTAGCACTTACATATGTTTTCATGAGTGAAAGAGTACACTTTTTAGCCACATATATGTTCTTGTTTCTCATTGACAATTGGTTGAAGAGTTCATAGGCAACCATGCATAGAAGGAGATCATTGATTCATCCATGTGTAGAGGAGAATGATATATTCAGCCATATGTTTCTACATGTTCTCTTGATATTATGGCTAAAATGGTCCATGTACATGAATTTCATTTGGTACATTAGTTCAATAGCATTTTATGTTGGCATGTATTAGAAGGAGACATTATTTGGCCATGAAAATACTTTCATGAGCATAATGTAACAACCATGTATGTACATGCATATTATTTGGTTCATTGGTTGAGGAGAACTTGAGTTTTGTATGCATAGTAGTGAGTTATTTGTTTACCCATGTAAAGCACCTTTGAGTGAAATGATGTAACAACTATGCATGAAGAGAGAGTGTGTTTTGGCATGCATTTAGTGACTCTAGTTTTTAAGCCATGTATGCATTCATGTGGAAAATATAGACCTTGTAATCACTATTATTTTCATAATGTATTCATTTGATGAGTCTTGGTCATGCATTGGAGAGAGTTTTGAATATTGTGAAATCCCTGTATTTTCATTGATTTTATCATTTGGGTCATGGTGGAGTAGTCCTAGAGTCAAGCATGAATGGAGAAAGAGAGTCAAGTTGAATCATATATGCTCATTTGTATTATGGTTAAGTAGTCTATAGTTGGGCCATGAGTGAGATTCATGCTTTTTCCATGGAGTCATCTTATTTTTTAGCTTGCATTCAAGAGTCTTGAGAGTTGATAGCCATGTATGGGCTACTCACATCATTGTTGCAGCCATGTATTATCTTGTTTAAGCCTTGTATCTCATGTATTAGCCTTGTAATTTCATTATGTATCATTTGGCTATGAGATGTATTGAGTCCTTGGTCCATGAGGAGAAACCTCTTGTATGTGACAGGGAGGCATTGGCAGCAACAAATAACATGTACAACAACATGGAAGAGATGTTTGTAGCCCCATTACATGTTCAGGGAGAGCATGTTCGGCCTAATAGAGAAAGGAAGTATAATGTGTTGACATAGAGGCATGGTGTTGGTGTTGGCATAAAGGCATGGTGTTGGCATGTTGGCATGATGAGCTAATTAGTTTTCATTTGCATATCATTTGTATTAGCCACATGTGTTTATTGCAACCATGTTTGTATGGACAATGAGTGGTATCAGTCTATCAACATGGTCATTCATGTAGGAGGAGAGTGTTCAACAACTCAGGGGGAGTGTGTTCTTGATGGAATTGTGTCTTGATATTTCTATGTAATTTTCTTGTCATGTATTTCCCCTTTCCATTGATGTCAACGGGGGCGAATTGTTGAGCTAAAATCCAGTTGTCAAGTTCAAGAGGGAGGCTCAACTTGAAATTAATGTCAAATGGGGAGCTTGATGGAATTATGGTGTTTCCATTGATGTCAACAACTCTATGAGTCCTATGCCTTGTATAATGTCAACAAGTATATGTTTATGAAGCTAAACTACAAAGAGTAGTTTTTCATCTTGTATAGAACCTACACCTAAAGTTGAACTGCAAATGGAGTTAAAGAAGGAACTTACATGAGGTGACATAGGTGACAGGTTGAGGAAGATTTAATGATGTGTAAAAAAGTTTTTGAGGTGCTATCGAGACTTTTCAAGGCTTGGACATGTCCTACAGGTGTTGAAGAAGGTGTGTCAGAAGTTAGAAGCAGTTTGACTAAGGCTTGATTGAATTTTGGTCTAAAAAGTAGTGTAACTCAGATCACATTGGAAAAACTTACATTATAACTCAGGTCGCATTGGAAAAAACATGTGTTATAACTCACTTCTCGAATGAACAACCTACTTTACCCCTTCTAGAGTGAATTTCGCAGATTCTATGCACACTCCAATGAATTCTAGGGGCATTATTCATGGTATTTGCACATGGTATTTGGTGGATAGAGTTGAATTGAGTTAACCATCATTATAGAAGATGATCAATTCAAAAATAATGAGGCTTAGTGATTTGTATTGATTATATCTTTTGTCATTGATAAAAGTATCAAAGTGTGCAATAGAAGGGATTAAACAAAGCGAGAGTGTATGCGAGTGTAAGCTACATATATGTAGACATAGAGTGAGTTTCAAAGATTAGATTTGAAGATTACATTAGACGATCATGGAACTAAAATGTATCTATGTACATAACATATTTGTGTTGCATATTATGTTTCTCCTAGTTATTTCTGATCTAGAGAGGATAGATATTGTTGTAGCTACTATAGTAGAGACTTCAAATCAGTGTTCATATTGCTGACATGTTTTTTGCAAGGGTTATATTAGAGAGATTATTATTATAACATTAGTGTATGGGTTGTGTATGCCTGCTAGATTTTTGTTAGTGATGGTTGAATGTGAGGATCATATCGTTATTGTGTTGTTGTTGTGTTTGAGTTTGATTAGTAGATTGATTGTGTAAGCTGATGTATTTATTGAGTTTGTGTTGTAGAGATTGTGTTGGAGAGCATATATTCAGATTTTTTACTTTTGAGGAGATTGATATTGTGAGTCCAGTATGAAAATTGATGAAATTTGGCTCACAAGTGTTTGATTGCAGAGATCATGGATCGAGTGTGAAATATTTTCAAACTTGGTCCACAAAGGAGCTTGAAGGTTGAGGCCTTCAATGTGGCAAGTAGTGGCTTGCCAAGAAAATTTTGGCTTTCATGTTTAGGGTGTAGAAACATACTTCAGGTAGTGTCCTGAGTACTTGGAAGTGGTGGCCACATAGTCTAGTGGTCGTTGGGTGAGGCTTAATGGGAGTGGTGGCTTCCAGTAGGTGGTGGCCTTCTAAGTCGAGGGAGTGGTGGCTTACAAAGTTCATACATGTAGTGGCTTGGAGCGAGTATCTGATTTCATGATTAGCAAATTGTGGCTTATGCACTAGTGGTGGCTAGTGATCAGATGTAAACAAATATTTGCATATTAATAAGAAATATGAAGACGAAGACTATCATCCAATGGTGGTTTTTACCCTTTGCATTTTCACCTTATATCTTGTGTCTTTATGTGTGATGATTATGCATTGATGTGTTGTAGCTTGCTACTATTATGTTCGTTTGATGTTTAACTTCTCATATGTTTTATATGTTTACATGATTTCCTTCATACATTATGCTACTAATGAATGATGATTTAGTAATTATGTAAAGAAAGGAAAATTTGGCATAAGTTGATCATAGAACAAAATATTGATTCACCCCCCTCCCCCCACCCCCCCCCCCCCCAAGTATTGTTGAAGGGTTTCCAATAAATAATTATTATAACAACAAAGTAAAATTTTCACTCAAATAAATAGTTATTATATACAATAGTTTACTCATTCTTGCATTTAAATTTATTATCAAATTGACAAAATCAAAATGATCCATGAAAAATGTGATGACATCAATTAAAAAAAAGGAACATATACTTATCTAACAATAATGCAAACAAGTTTTTTCATTGTTCATCTCCATATGTAATAACCTTCAACTACCTGAGAGAAAATTCAAAATCTCTATGCAGTTCAATAACATACATATCAAGATGACACCACTCTGGAATGAATTTTTTTTTCTCTGGCGATTTCGGTGGGAGACTCTGGTTTGAACTGAAACTTGAAAGCTTCCCCAATGGACATTGTGGAGGGGGTACCACCCACCCCCCCCCCGCGGACTCCTCCATCGATGCAGTCTTCCAGTCTCTGGTGGCCTCCCTCCCGAAGCGCACATGACCCTCTGTCGTTGCTTCCAAGTTTATCAAGTGAAATGATGAGGTGAAAGACATCTCCCTGCTGGATGGAGTGCATCAAACCTCCCTTACTTATGGTGAGAGAGATTTAATTGGGAAATTCATGGGTATGTGGTCCTCTCCTAGATCATGGAAGCCTAGAAGAAAACCTGGAATCCCATGATGAAGGGTGAGATTGTTATTTCTGCTGTTGGAAATGGGTTTTTCGTCTACTTATTTGAAAACAAGGAGGAAAATGAGGTGGTATTCATAATGGGTCATATTTCTTTAGCTCCATAGGGATGTATTTGAACAAATGGTCCCTTTCTTTTAACCTTGATGAGGACATCCGTACTTCTATTCCAGTTTGGTTCAAGCTTCCGCATCTCCCAATCTCTTGTTGGAGCGACGAATGCCTTCGGGCTATTCGTAATGGAGTGGGAAAATACTTGGATAAGTTTGAACCAAAAGGATCCCAATTTTCCTGTGCCAAAATCTGTGTAGAAGTAGATTTGGAGAAGGGTTTATCGGTTAAAATTAACCTAAACTTGGGAGAAGGGAAGCACAAACAAGTCTTGGACTATGAAAAATTCCCATTTAAATGCAGCCACTATCATGACTATGTTCACTTTTCTAGAGATTATGCCAAAGCTGAGAATGATAAAAGTATGGATGCTCCGGCCACTCAGGAGGAGCATTGGAAAAATCCTAAAAGGATCGATGTTAAAACCTCGAGGCCCTGTGGTCAACAATATTGCTCCATCCTCCTCTAATATGTTAAAAGTGCTAAGTGACAAGGAACTAGAAATGGAGGCTCCCCCTCAGACAAATGTAAAGGATACTTTAGTAATAGAAGAAGGAGAACTAGTAGTGAAAGGTATCCTAAAGGAGGGTGGAGGTGAATTCACTCCGCTGAAGTCTGTTCCTGTCACTGACACCCCCTGGGCAGCCTTCTCAAAGGTTTGGAACATGCTGTCACTCAGAATTTGTCCCAAAATTTATCTTAGGCTGATGATTACAGTAGTCAGGAACCGACCCTACAAAGAAAATAGGGAGGCCAAACAAGAGGGTATAGAGAGAAAGAGAAGCAGAACTAAATAAAAAATTGGGGAATCAACCAATCATCTCAGAGATTTTGAAAGGGAAAAAGGTTAACAAAGAAGGAAAGGATGGTGGTCGCTCCCCCTCCACTCACAAGTAATGAAAGTAATATCCTGGAACATAAGGGGGCTAGGAAACCCTGCTAAAATCCTAGCAGTTAGAGATATAATTAAACAATAATCTCCAACGTTAGTGTTTCTTCAAGAAACAAAGTTAGAAGAAGTGGAGGCTCTAAAAGCAGCTAGAAATTTTTGGAGACAAATCTCAAGGTCAACTCAGTCCTCTAGGGGAGCTTAAGGAGGGCTTGGAATATTTTGGTTGAACAAGAACTTTACTCTGGTTGAAGAAATTAAGACAAAATCTTGGATTATGGCTCTTCTAGAGGAAAAGGATACAGGGGAAAGAATTCCCTTCATAAATATATATGGTCAAGTTCTATAGAGCGACAAGGGTGAATTATGGGACGCATTACAAGTGCTAAAGGAAAGAACTACCACATCAATAGCATAATGGGAGGGGATTTTAACATAGTCCTAAATACGTCAGAAAAACAAGGAGGGTCTTCAAACATGGATCCATTTAGAGATAGAAAGGAGGAAATAATGGAACGATGGGATTTGATTGATATCAAGCCTAAGAATGGGAATACACTTGGTCTAACAAAAAATCCGAAGACCGTTATATCGTTGCTCGTCTGGATCAGCTTATGTTGCATAGAAACTGGCTTGTCAATGGTTTGGACTATTCTTCATCTATCGAATCATAGGGAGATTTGGATCATTGCCCTATCATGATTTCAATGGAGAATACTGAAAACCTTGGGTCGTTTCCTTTCAAATTCAATGCATACTAGTGTCAATTTGAAAAGGTTAGGAATTTGGTAAATCGAGCCTATAGTTTCCATGTCTAGGGCTCCCCCAACTATGTTTAGGAAACTAAGCTAAAAAAATGTTAAAAAGGAATTGAGGAAGTGGCTTAAAGAGAATTATCAACCCCCAAGGAAAGAAAGAAGAGACAAAGTCCATGAATTAGAATATTATTATAATATGATGGAAAAAAATCATATTGAAGAAATACACTTTCAAAAGGAAAAATACCTCTCCTCTCAGATATTCAATCTTAGCAGGAAAGAGTAAAATTTGTAGAGGCTTAAATCTCACAGTATTTGGTTGAAATTTGGGGACTCTAATACTTCCTTCTTCCACAAAAAAGAAATGGCTCGAGAGAACAGGAACAGAATCAAGGAGATAAAGGTCAAAGGAGGTCAGATAGTCAACATCTCGACAAAAATAAAATTGGAGGCTTATAACTACTTTAAATATCTTCTTAATAAGAATAGCATCCCTTTAGAAAGTGCCCCCAAATTTCTTCATTTCCCCATGTTATCTCCCCACCTTCCAATATGATTCTCTTAGGTGAAATTATAGAAGAAGAAGTTCGAAGTGCTATTTGGAATTTTAAGATGTTTAACTATAGCAGAGTCAAAAATAAGTTGTGGGAATGCACTAACTCATCCTTTCTTGCTCTGATTCCAAAAGATGTCAATCCCACCTCCTTCTCTAGACTTTGTCCTACCTCGCTTTGCAATTCTTCTTATAAAAACTTGATGAAAATCATTGCTAATAGAATTAAACCTTTGTTTCCTTCCATTATTTCATAGAATCAAGGTGGGTTCATGCAGCATTAGAAATCTTCGATAACATCATCTTGGGGAAAGAAGAAATGCTTTCAAGCAATGAAGCGAGAGAAGATGGAATGACCATCAAACTGGATATAGAAAATGCATTTGACCAAGTAAATCACTCCTTTCTCTTCCTTGTCATGCAAAAGTTAGGCTTCAATAATGAATTCATCTCATGGATTAAAGAATGTATTGGTTCTCCTTGAATCACCCCATTAAATAATGGTCACCCAGCCCCCTTCTTCGCTGCCTCTAGAGGTATTCAACAAGGCTTACCTCTCTTGCTACTTCTTTATATAATCATGGCAGGGTCCCTAAGTAGTAAATTAGGAGTTGGGAGGCTGGATGGTTCTCTCCCAGGTCTTAATATTACAAGAAATGTTATGGTAATTAATCGTTCTCATTTTTGCGATGATACACTTCTGATTAGAGGAACCTCCTTGGAAATTACATCTAGATTGAAGAAAAATCTAGATTGGTTTCTTCTTCTTTCCAGGGGATTGATCAACAAACTGAAATGTCAATTAATTTGAACTGCCAAGTGGAAATGATCAATGCAATCGACCATTTTTTGGGAATCCCTGTGGATTTTCATCGAAATTCCTTCAAATATCTTGGGATTTTCCCTAAAGCAGGCTTCAGGGGAAGATTGGGAGAATGTTCTACAAAAAATAAGGAAAAGGGTGCACTCCTGGGGAGTTAGATGGCTCAATTTGGCTGGGAGAGTTACCCTCATCAAATCAGTATTATCTTCCCTTCCGATATATTTAGGTTTTGGTCTCTTAGCACCAATATACATTAATCAACAAATAAGCAGGCTCATAAAAAAAAATTATGGCAAGGAGGTAAGGGAAATGATCACAAATTCCACCTTCTTAACTAGAATTTGGTTAAGCAACCTAAGAACATGGGTGGATTAAAAATTAAGGATCTTGAACTAATGAATCTAGCGTTGGGGGCTAAATTGGTTTGGAGGCTCCTCTCAAACTCTAATGAGTGGTGGAAAAAGGCCTTTATAAGGAAATACTTCCACAAAAACTGTCTCACTAAACCGAAAGATGAATCATGGGAAGGGAAAGGATCAAAAATTTGGAGACTATGCAAAGCCTCATCATCTCTAATTTTGAACCATTTTGGCTGGCTACTTGGGAATGGGAAACACATTCTTCTTGGTTGATTTCTCATCAGGCCTTGACTCGACTCTTTCAGTTTGTCTAGTGGAGCATGCGTTCTCTCACCTAGCGGATATCTCCTATTGGTATGATCATGGTTTTTGGTGTGGGTGGATTCCTTTTGGAATTTCCCAATCACCTCCTCTTGCAATGGCATCTTTTGATCGAAAAAATTAAAGTGATCGCTCTAATTATCACAAGAAAACTAGACAACCACACCTGGATGGGAGGTAAAACCAAGAAATAATTTGTTAAAGTTTATGCTCTCTTAATCAAGAACCCCTCCTCCCCCTTCCTTCTAAATTACGGGGAAAAATTTGGAATGGTGATGGACTACCTAAGATAATTAATTTTTGCTGGGAATTGGTCCATGAGAAAATCCTTATGACAAAGAATTTAAAGAAGAGGAAAATCAGCAACCCCTCCCGATGTGTGCTATGTGGTAACATGGAGGAAACTATCAAGCATTTATTTTTCCACTGTCCCATTACCATGGATACCTAGAACTATGCTTTAGCGCATTTGGCTTCTTCCCCCCAAATTGCGAAAGACTAGAGTTAGATGTTTATTCAATGGAAACATAAATCTCCCTATTCCCCAAACTCTCTGTTAAGGCATTGTTGGATGGCAATACCCAAGTATCTGTGTTGGTTGATATGGCTATGTCATAATCAATCTATTTTTCAGAATAAGTGCCATAATTCTGAAACTGCAGGAAAAAAAGGAATGACTCTACTCTTTGAGGTTATAGCTTCCCAGGGTTACGAAGTTTCATATATGAAGGAGTTGTCTAACACTGAAAAAGAGTGGCTCAAGATCTCCTCTTCCAACCTCAAAGCTCCACTATCAAAACCTTATGTTCCTCCGCCCTTTTGTATCAAACTGAAAGGGGAAGAATTTTCTGAATGGCAAAGGAAAGTCAAGAAGATCCAACTGTATTTTGATGGAGCGTTGAAAGGAAACCCTGGGGAGGTTGGAGCAGGAGGGGTAATTGTTAACCATGAAGAAAAAACAG
Organism: Pinus tabuliformis; assembly: GCA_031772625.1. Taxonomy (NCBI): domain Eukaryota; kingdom Viridiplantae; phylum Streptophyta; class Pinopsida; order Pinales; family Pinaceae; genus Pinus; species Pinus tabuliformis. The sequence goes on along the minus strand of CM062804.1, from coordinate 542,039,869 downwards.
AAATAAAGTTTGCATGGGGACTTGGCATCGCGACGAATAATCAAACTAAAGCCCTTTCTCTTTGGTAGGGTCTGAACATCAATTTGGCTAATGGTATCAAAATATTGACTATAGTTGGCGACTCTATGATGATTATACAAAAATGTGTGAAGCTCTCTAAGAATGAGAACCTTCTCGAAGATGAAACCTCCTCATTCATGGTTAGGATTATTTATTTATTAAAAAAAATTGAAAAGATGGATTTGTTCCATGTGTTGTGGTCCAACAACCACTTGTCGAATGGTCAGGCCAATGTTGCGGTGGCGTTGGAGCAAGGTAGTTTAAGTATCAATCAATTCGTTACAACATTTAATATCCCCTAAACTATAGCTCCAAGCCAGCACTATACTCTTGGGGTACAGGTCTTCAGAGTATTAAGTTGGTAGTTAAGATGGTTAGTTCCCTGATGGTCCCTTGTAGTGCTTTGGAAGACGAGATTGTAGGTAAAGAGTTAAGGCATAGGTGTGGCAATTAGAATGGAGTTCATGTGCGAGGACAGGTGGGCATCAAGGTCTTGGTTAGTCATTGGAAGTTGCAATATAGTTACATCCACAGGGGAGGTTAGTACCATCGCAAATCGTTCCTGGTTATTTCTAGCGGTGAAGTAAATGGAGGGTAGTTGCTTGAAAAGACTCTAAATCATCTAGCATTTATGAAGGATAAGACCGGGAAGAATGTGAGGGTTCAATAGGCCATTATATATTGTAGTTGGTTGTGGTCATTTAACCAAAGGATAATGATTATTCATAGCCAGATTCTTATGAAGATGGCCTCTACGAGTAATGGAAGTGGTGGGGGCACAAGGTCAAGTCATGGCAGTGGTGGAGGCATCGAGAGTTTGATAGCTAGTTCATGTAAGCAAGTTGTTAAGGAAATTGTAAAGTAAATAAATGAAAATATGGAAATTCTTATGCACAGTTATCAGAAATGGGCAAAGATATGGAGTTTTTGCAGAAGACAATAGAAGGAATGTGCATCATTGTGTTGAGCGTACAGCATAAGGTGAAAAACATTGAAATAAAAGTGGAAATTGCTACAGTCAGGGTTCTAAAGGAAGTTTTCGGGTTTGGGGAAGCCACAATCTCCAACTATGCTAGTGTTGCGGTCACTGCTGCTAAGCGGGACCTGGATACTGGAGAGGATGATGCCAAATACTTGACAACAATAATGGATGAACCTTCGGGAGAAGAAATCGATACCGTATCAGCTAAAATATTTTCGTTTTAATGTTATATTTATGTTATTTCGAAGTATAGAATATTGTGGATTTTTTTGGAGAGTTTATAGTTAAATTTATGTACAAAGCCTTTATGTAAATAAATTTGGTATCAAGAAGGTCCTACTTCAATGTAAAACAACGAATATTGCAAAGAGAATTCTCTTGAATTTTGTATGCGACCTGGCCCTTTACCAGTTTATATAATGAAAATGCTACTTGTTTCTTTTATAAAATAATAATGTAGACAATACATATATCAAAAGTTGCTTGAGAAGAAATTTTAGTCAATTGATAGCATTGGTCTCAAAATTATATTCAATAAAATGATAATAGTATCACAAAATTGATGACAATATTTAGACTCTCAAGCCTTCAATATGAACTTGTAATTTTGAAAATAATGCATAAGTCTCAAATCGAGATTTTCCAACTCTAGTTACTATCATTTCAAGAAGAAAATTTGTGATAGCAAAAATTATTTCCCTTGGTCCAACCACCCAAGTTTTCAATTCTTTTCCTATTCTTGAAAAAATACCTCCGAAGTTTGAATACTGCAATTTCCAACCCCTTAACTCTAAAGTAATGGATTTTTTTATAATAAAATAAAATGTTTTCCTCACACCATCTCTTTTCACCCAAAAGTGAATTGGATATTCATTAAATTAATTTGAGAGAGCAACATCACAATTTTAAATCATCATATTTTCATTCTTTCTTTTCCAATTTAATATTCAAATCTTGATTGGAGTTCTTCCAGTTGAGAACAATCCTTCACATTGACTCCTTGATACTTGAAATCTGTTTCAAAATAAAAACAAATTTATTAATTATAGGCATGAAAAAATTAACAAAATAATGTCGTTAAGAAGCTAAGTAATATAAATAAAGTGTAAAAGGAGAAAATAATGGACGAATATATTATTGTTTCTTGAATTCATTTTCTTTACTAATTTAATTTTTTTTCTTAAAGTAATTGGAAAATTATTTATTATACCAATTAAAATAATTTTTAAATATTTGTAAAATCCTTTATTTTCATTTTTTTTAGATTTTCAAAATTTTAATATATAAAATAATTATATATTATTATGTACATTTATAAAACCAAATAATTAATTAAAAATAAATAATTTGTTAACAAGGTATCAACCTAATAAAATTGGTAAATAAAACTAAGAAAAATAACAAGTGTAACATTTGACACATAAAGTCTTTTGTTCATTTAAATAGTTTATTTACAAAATTATATATATTCAAGATAGTATACTAAGAATTCAAACAAATTTCATCCATGGAGTAAGTATAATTCACAATTTATCAAGCTAAAAATTATTTTATAAGCGTTCGTGAATATCGATAACCAAAAGCAAAGTGTTTCAAGAGGAAAAAGAATCAAATCATCAAAATGAAAAATAGTGCAAAAAATCAGTTTTTAAGGAAAGTAAGAGCATGTAAAAAATGATACTTCACTCAAATCGAATAATATTGACTTTTCATTAATCCCTTAGAGATATTGTTTTAATATGTGAATTTAGTTGCATATGTGTGTTCCTTAATTTATTTTTTTTAATTTTCCGAAACACAAGTTAATTCATTCATGCACTGAAAACCAAATTTTGATGAAAGTGTTGAAACATCATGATAACCCAAATTTAAGCAAACTAAAGGATGAAACTACTTTGATTAAGTTCAATGTGTGTTTAAACAATAATCATAAAGAAAATAGACTCAATTGGCACAATCATTATGCATGTGAGGGAAATGTGATGAAACATTCAACTTTTGTGACGTAACACACTTGTTACTGAAATCATGATCATTAAGATACAAATATTTTAATGGTTATTCACTTTCATTCAAATTATGCATGTAATTGTACTAATAATTTTTTCAAAGTTTCGTTCCAATGAATCAATTCATCACACCATGAACCAAAATCATTCCTAAAGCGCTTTAAAACTTAAAAAGAATGAAAGTATTGAAAAAAATACCATAGAACCAATCCTTCAAATTAAGAAATGTAAGATCAAGTGACATGAAAAAGATAGTCATTTCAAAATTTAATTGCGGGGATATTATTTTTTCCATAACAAAGTCATCATGCTAGTTGATAATGTAAGTACCCACATTTCATTCACAAGCAAGTGGTGGAAGAAACTCATTATTATGTCCACTTAAGCCTATCTGAATTCTTTGAAATACTAGTAGATTATAACCATAAGTGAAAAGGCATGACATGGTTAGAGGGATTCTATCTTCAACTCCAATTGAATTTAGATATATCTGAGGGTAGCTTAGTTGGCATGGTGAAATTAAGGGGAGTTGTTGAGAACTCAACAAATGGTGACACATTTGGCAAAGCAGTTATCCCTGTCTAATTTTCTTTAAAGACTTATTTACACTTAACATTAATTATAAGTTCAAAGGTTGTAAGAATGTATTTCTTAATTGTAGGTACCACCATGTATCTTTGGATTTAAATGATATTCTCACATATAGCTAAACATAAAGTAACTGACAAACCAACTCAAATTAATTTTCCCAAGCATTCAATCTACAAATCATTGATTGAAGGTGTGGGATTTCACTTTGAATTAGTAATATAGTTTCCTATGAGCATAGCCTTGTTTCTAGCTAGTGTCCCGAGTTTACTCATACTTACCACACCATACATAGTGCTTTCAAATTCCCTTTTGTTTTGATACACCCTTATTGATTTGCAAGTGGAATTGAGTTTTAAGGAATATGGGTGATATGAGAGTTTTTCAGATTTGTTTGGAAGATTACTCACTATCAAAGTTTATCCTAAGCTCTTCTCTACCTCAAATATTACAAAAATATGTTTTTAATGTGAAGTGGGTGGAGCTCAATTTTTTTTTTTATAAGATACGTAAAGCTTGGTGTGCTATTTTTCTAGATATCAAACCATGGTAACACAACAATTCTACCAAAAATATAGAAATCATATCTATAAGTCTTAGAAATTTGTAAAGAGGATTCATTATTTTCATGACTGAGAGGATTCTGTATTTTCATATCATATATGTAGATTATTATCAAATTGTACCTTGTTAGGCTCTAGCCATACATAATGAAATTCCAAAGGATCTAAAATGATTACCTATGTATCACAACCAAGGTACAAAGAATAGTAAGTGGAATAAAATGAAAATCTTATATGGAAAAAATGACTTTTTTAAAGGAAACCTTTTCTTCTGAGTAGGATATCCATGTTTGATTTAAATTTTTAATATTGAGTGTTTATGTATCCTTGAGATAATTGATCAACATCCATATTGTGATCTATTATAAAATATGAACACAAAACTTTATCCAAAACATAATCATGTTCACTGCAAACAAATAAAGGTAAGAGAAAATGACAAGATTTTTCAAAAAAAGAGGGATCAAGAATTATATTTGAGGTACAACTAGTAAAAAGTTATATGATACAGATCTCAATAAGTTCTTTTTGAATCATATTCAGTCAAAATTAAGAGAATATTGTTCCATACTATGAACACATTGTTTCGATTCAATCTCTTTCATCCCTTAGGCAATTTCCATATTTTCTAGAATGGAATGCCTTTATTCATCTCTACTAAAAAATTATGTATTCTTCTATTCATGGATAACTAAAATGAAATTGTATGCACAAGAGATTTATTCCACACCTAAAGGATATCATAGGTTACATGTTATTTACACGAAAGATAATTTTTCCTTTTATCCGCATATATTAGAGTGAAGAAAGTTGCCAATAAATGTTGTTGACCTACAACTTCCAAATCCTTGAGATTTTCATGTAAATCTAAATCAACATGTGGGTTAGTATCAATACATCATTCATATTCATTAATTATTAGTTGATATTTTTCATCAAAAAGAGAAATAATTAGTCAAACCATTCATTAATAGAAGCATATCATTTAAAGGAAATCTATAGCAAAGATGTATAAACCTTGTAGAATATTCTTCTACTTACTCGTCTAATTTTATCCTAAGATCATTAAATTCATTGTATAATTTATCATAATCATAATTCTTAAAGGAAAATAAAAATTCATTTAAAAATTGTTCCAATATATGAACAGAGGTGGTTGGAAATGTATCCCACTAACTCTTAACCCAACAATCAAAAGTAAGAGCGAACAACTTTCACATGAAAAGCATATTTAGATATAGATGTTTCACTCTCGCCATCAAACATAAGTTTTGACAAGAGATTAACTATCTTTAAAGGAGTACTACATGACAATTGTTTAGAAACACATCTCCAGATAGTGGTTTGTAAATGAGCCATTAATAATAATAAAACATTAAAATGAATAGATTCACATGGTCAGGTTGTCATCTACCCTCCTTCTAGTGCCAATTGTTGACAGGTCAAAAAATTCCTTCTATAAAAAGTGATTTGTAGAAATTCCTTGTAGATTCAAACTACGTAATATGATAAAACAATTGACTTCAATCTACTCTACTCATCAGCGGAATCAATAAACGATTCATGAAATAATGAAGCATAAAAGAGAAAGAATTCAATCACACATAACACAATAATTTTATGGGGAAAGCCATAACTAAAAACCCCTGCTATATGTATATTGCATTAATCATAAAATATGAGAAGATTACAATGCTTTTCTTAAGCTTGATTAACCTCAACACTATCTCTATCTATCTCACTGCTTCCCAGAGAAGCTCAAGCCAATTCTATTGCCTGCCAAGCTCATATTTCCTTGCGCAGTTTCCTTGGGAATTAGTCCATATTTAATTTGGAAATTCCACCAATATGAACTGCACAATATTCATAGGCCTTCCACTGATTGCATGCACCACCTGTACAATTCATATTATTATACACCTGATATTACATTGTCCCTGAACTCCAATCTCAACTGAGTCTTCCTCTGATCTAACATGCATAAGTTAATTATGAGTGAATCTTCAATTTACTGGTTGATCACTGTTGGTTACACCCCACTACTAGATCTCCCACTAATTCCTCCATTATTTGGAACTAGTTTAACTAACTTTAACTCAATTAGACTGAATTAAATAATTACAACTCAAATAAACTCAACTAAGGCTCCTAAAAAGTAGAAGACAATCTACATGACACTATTTAGACCCTCAACTCGAATTAAATGAGCCAAATAAGTCAAATTAACTTAGTTAACTATTACAAGTTGTCATAAGATGTGGAATTACAATTTAATTCCCAATTTAATCAAGGACAAATTAAATTAGGATTTTTCTTGATGTTATTTTTAACGTTTCTTGTTTCTATTTTCAACATGATCAACACATCATCAAGTTCTCAATTAAGCCTATACTCTAGTATGGTAATGTCTACACATATGTGGGTTCGGTTTCCATTGAAAAGATTGCTCTTGAAATGAGAATTTTGTTGAAGCTTTCCTAAAGCCTCAATGTAATTTAAAATATCTAACTAAAATCAGACTAACTAATTTATTTATATATATTTTCTATTATAAATCTAGCAATGTGAACTAAGAAAAATAAATAGTTCTAATTATCCTAATTAAGAGAATTTAAAATAATAGGAATTCACTATGAGAAAGCATCATGAATTACTAAATCTATTGAAATAGTTCTATAAATTTAATATTTATTATAACAATAAAAGTCTCTGTTTAAATAAATAGTTATTTGGTACAATAGTTTACTTGTTCTCACATTTAAATTTAGTATCAAATTGGAAAAATCATATCAATCCATGAAAAATGTGATGACATCAATTAAACAAAATGTAAAATATACATACCTAACAATAGTGCAAACAATACATATATCCAAAGTTACTCAAGAAGAAATTTTAATCAATCAATAACATTGGTTTCAAAATTATATTCAATAAAATGATAATATTATAAAAAAAAATGATGGCAATCTCTACACTCCCATGCCTTCAGTCTAAACTTATAATCTTTCCAATAGTGCACAAGTATCAACTCGAGATTTTCCAACCCGGGTTATTGTGACTTCAAAAATAAAAAATGGTATAGCATGGATTCTTTCCCTCTGTCTAGCAACTTAGGTCTTCAATTATTATCTTCTTCTTAACAAAATGACTAAGTTTGAATTCGAAAATTTCCAACCCCTTAACTCTAAAGCGATGATTCTTTTTATAATAAAATAAAATATTTTCCTCAAACCTTTATTTTTAACCAAAAATGAATTGAATATTCATTAAATAAATATGAAAGAGTCACATCTTAAAAAGGAGTACAACTTTAAATCATCATACTATCAATTCTTTCTTTTTTTCCAATTTAAGATTTAAATCTTTATTGAAGATCTTCTAGTTGATAACAATCCTTCACATTAACTCCTTGACACTTGAAATATGTTTAAAAAAAAATGAAAATTCACTAAATCTAGGCACAAAATAATTAAAAACATATTATAATTAAGAAATCGTTAATTAATAATAATAAAAATGTAAAAAACAAAAAATAATAGAAGAATATATTTTTAGATAGAGGAGGAATGACCTGTTATAGAGTTTTGTGAACCCAACATTTCAGACTACCAAGTGAGTCCATCATCAGGGGATGCGTCAATAGATATTCTCCAGATATTAATGATGTATCCATGAGCTATATTTATCACTCTGGATAATCTTAATTTCTCGAATTCTGATGCGTTGTCCATCATGTCCCTTCCATGGTAGGACTTGATGTTGTTAAATAATGAATCCATACAGGTGAGGATAGTTTTAGATAGAGGAGGAATGACCTGTTATAGAGTTTTGTGAACCCAACATTTCGAACTACCAAGTGAGTCCATCATCAGGGGATGCGTCAATAGATATTCTCCAGATATTAATGATGTATCCATGAGCCATATTTAGGGTATTTTCTTCATTTAAATAGTCTATTCACATAAAGTATTTTCTTCATTTAAATAGTCTATTCACATACACAAACATCCAACAATTAATTATTCCATAAAGTATTCTAAGACGTCAAACAAATTTCATCCATGGGGTAAGTATCTTTCATACATTATCAAATTTTGGTCAATTGAAATATATTATTATTTTTTTAATTTCATATTTTTAGGAATTTATTTTTTATTTTTTAAAAGTAATTAGAAATCATTTATTATAACAACCAAAATATATTTTAGATATTTGCAATTTTTTTATTTCCTTTTTTTAAAAGAATGTCAAATTTCTAATATCTAGCACAAATCTTTGTTATCGTATGTACATTTATAAAATAAAATATTGTATGTACATTTATAAAATAAAAAGAGAATAAATTATTAACAAGGTATCAAACTTATAAAATTGGCAAATGAAACTATAAAAAATAACAAGCATGCCAATTGAAACATAAAGTATTTTCTTCATTTAAATAGTCTATTCACATACACAAACATCCAACAATTAATTATTCCATAGAGTATGCTAAGAATTCAAACAAATTTCATCCATGGGGTAAGTATCTTTCATACATTATCAAATTTTGGTCAACTGACATAAGTTTATGAATATCAAAAACCAAAAGCAAATTGTTTCAAAAAAAAAGAAAAATGAAATCCGTATAAAAAAAAAAAAAAAAATTAGCGAAAGTAAGAGCTTCATAAAAAATGATACTTTCACTCAAATCAAATACCATTGACTTGTCCCTATTATTTTAGATATATTCTTTTAAGATGAAAACTAAGTTTTATATGTGTATACCTTAATTGAATTGTTTTAATTTGTTGAAACACCAAGTTAATTCATTCATGCATTGAAAACCATAGTTTGACAAAAGTGTTAAAACATGATGATGCTCCACATTTAAGCAAACTAAAGCATGAAACCACTTTGTGTAAGTCCATATGTGTGTTTAAACAATAATTATAAAGGAAATAGAATCAATTAGCACAATCATTATGCATGTAAGGGAATGCGACAAAATAACTATCTTTTGTGACATAACAAACTTGATATCGAAATCATGATCACTAAGCTACATATATTTAATAGTTCTTAAATTTCATTAAAATTATGTGTGTAATTGTACTAATCATTTTTTTCAAAGTTTCATTTCCAGGAATTAAGTTATCACTCCATGAACCAAAATCAAACATAAAACACTTCAAAACTTAAAAAGAATGATAATATTAAAAAACAAAGGCACCCATTCAAATTAATAAATATAAGATCAAGAGATGTGAAAAAGATACCAAAATGTAATTGAGCCCCCTTTATTTTATTTAAAAATTATGTGGAGTTGTTGGGGGCTCAACAAATATTGACACATTAGGAAAAGCAATTATCTCTATCTAATTTTATCTCAAGACATTTTTTCACTTAACATTAAATATAAGTTCAAGGATTGTAATAATGTGTTTCTTAATTATATATAGCACCATGAATTCTTGGATTCAAATGATATTCTCACTAGGTACTAAACATTAGGTAACTGGCAAACCACACTTTTTGAGCAAATTTATGAAATTAATTTTCCCAAGCATTCAATTTAAAAATGATTGATTGGAGGTGTGACCTAGGGATTTCACTTTAAGTGGGTAAGATTGGTTCCTATGTCTATTCCTTGTCATTCTTTACCTGATGTCGCTTCACTTCTCGCAAGCTTCCATAAACCAAATGAAGGCTCCTTAGTACTGCCAACAAGTGTCCATAGCCCCTATGGATTTGGTTGTACTTCCCACACTATACATGGTGCTTTCAACCTTTTTTATTATTCAATATTCCCTTATTGATTTGTATGTATATATTGCATGTGCAATTGGATGTTAAGGAAGCAAGGTCATACAAGAGTGTTTAACAATGTTATTGTGAGCAAGATAATTAATAACCAAGAGAGAGGAAGGATAAAGAGAATAGTTCATGAATATATTTTGATTAAGGGTTCATTCCTGTTGAAATTGGCATAGCACTTCACATTTATTTTATTTTTAAAAAGAAAAAATTTAGATAATAAAATTGTATATGAAACAAGCTGAAACAATTGAAAACAAAATTATCAAAACTACTCTTCAATGTATAATACACTAGCTCACAATGAACTCGGTGAAATCATAATGCCATTGTAGCCATTCATGTAACTCCAAACTTGCAATCACATGTTCATCAAAAAACATCGAATAGATATTTCGTTAATGAGAGACCATAAATAGAAAGATTTGTAACAAGTAAATCCTTATTCAACATGTGAGAGAAAATAGCATTATTATTCATGGGAAACATAGATAAGTGAGGTTCTTCCAACCATACTTCAATTTTATCATGAAATTCAGAATGATAGTTATGAAATTGTTGAAGACAATTAGAAAATGTTTGGCATGCCTGATGAGAATTATAGACAATGATTCACAAATAATAGCTTGTGGGAGAGTATTGATGTTATTATTAGTTCAAGAGGTCAAAAAGAAATAAGGAGGGCCTAACATAATCATCAGTAAAAACCAAAGTGTGTATTTTTTATTGAAAATTTCTCTATGTTCACATGTCACATGACTAACAACTTGAGATAAGTTAAGACCGTCAAATAATGTGTTTGGGATATCTTTTACCATCGTATAATATATTTTGTTAGTAATAGGGTGGTGTCCATCAACATAGTTTGTTTCATCAAAGATTTCAATCTCAAAAAGTTGCTACTTGGACGACAAGACTCTTCACTAATCATACTTACAGAGGAATCAATAAAAGGCATTGTCTGATATTTTTTTGTTATAGAAATTCCTTCTTCCCAAATAGAAGTTTGATAAGGAATAAAACAAAAAGATTCATGGGAAGAAAAATCATTTGTTTCATATTCTATATGTATAGTATTATCATCTTGTACCTTGTTAGACTTTGGCCATGCAAAAAGAAATTCCAAAGGATATGAAATCATTACTTGCATAACACATCTATCAAACATATTAGGGTACAAATAATAGTAAGTGGAAGATGAAATAAAATGAAAAGCTTCTCTTGAAAAAGAAACATTTTTAAAGTGGAATTTTTCTTCTATTAGGATATCCATGCCATATATAAATTTTGAATATTGTGTGTTTATTTATTCTTCTTGAGTTAATTAGCTAGTGTCCATGCTATGCTCTACTACAAACTCTAAACAGGAAATGTTATCCAAAAAATAATCATGTTCATTGTAAACATATAAAGGCAAGAGAAAATCACATGATTTATCAAAATATGAGGGTTCAAGAATTGTCTTGAGGTACTTAGTAAAATGTTCTAAGATAAATACCCAAATAAGTTTTTCTTAAATCCCTTTGGTCAAACTAAGAGAATATTTTTCCATACTATGAATACAAAGTTTTGATTCAATAGCTTTCATTCTTGAGTTAGTTGTCATATTTTTTTTTATTGGAGTAGAGAAGTAAGGGTTTCACTTGCTTAAGTGCTAAGGATAACAAAATAACCTGCAAGACATCCACTTTAGCATAATATTAATTATTTAACTATTTCGTAAAGTTAGACTTAGGAAAAATTAAAACTTCCAAACTTAACTTATGATTCAATCTTATCCCTTGATCACAATTTAATCTATATTTTTGAGAGTGAGATTAGGGTTGAGATCAAAATTATAAGAGGAGATTGAGCAAGATAGTGACAATTCAGTTGAGCACAAGAAGTGTGCATTAGATCAGTGAAGGAAGAGTCAATGGTTTTAGCAATTTGTAGTGACTCAACTTCCAAGTAGAAGAAATAGAGTGATGGTCAAGCTCTTACATCCCAGGGCAGTTTATCCATTCACATATGCACACAGGAGAGGAGATTTGCGCTCACGCACATACGCAAGAAGCGGGACTGATTTATTTGGAGGGTGACCGAGTGTTTTATGTGATAAAAGGGAAGTTTCTCCCTTGTTGTAAATCTCAGAAGAAAAACCATTTTTCTTAAGAAAATAAAACGCACACAACATTGCAAGTTTTCCTTGAAGTTGGGATTTATTGGTTATATCTTGTGTTTTATGTGTTGATGTGTTTATCTTCTGATTTATTTTCTATTGTGCATGTTAAGTTAGAAAACTAGTGTTTTTGTGATTTAAGTTTCCAGAATATTAGTTGTTTGTGTTTCTGGGTTTTTACACTTAGAAGAATGCAGCTCACTTTACTAGGTTTTAAGGAAAGCTAACAATTCTCTAGAATGAGACAACTTTCTTCATCTCTACTTAAAAGTTATTCCTTATTTTGTTCATAATAACTGAAACAACATTTTCTACATAAGAAGTCTCTTCCACATCTAAAGGATTATCAGGGGTTACATTTTATTTACTTGAAATATCATGTTCCCTCTTATACACATATATTAAAGTGAAGAAAGTTGTCAATAAATGCTCCTGACATACAACTTCCAAACCCTCAGGATATTCATGTAAATATAAATCAACATGTGAATGAGTATTAATACATGATTTAGAATATTTAATAATTAGTTGATTTTGTTCATTAGAAAGAGAAAAAAGATATTCAAACCATTCACTAATATAAGGCATATCATTTAAAGGAAATCTATAAAAAATTATGTAAAAACCTTTTAGAAAAATCTTCTAATGATTCATCAAGTTTCATCCTAAGATAATTCAATTCATAACATAATTTATCAGGGTCATAATTCTTAAAAACAAATAAAAACTCATTTATGAATTGTTTCAACATATGAATAGAGGCAACCAACAATGTCTCACACCAAATCTTAACATGTTCAATGAAGATAAGAGTGAACAACTTACACATGACACTTCATGAAGAATAATCTGAGTAATATAATTTTGAATAAATTGAAAAACATGTTGAAATGCAGAGGTTTCATTCTCATCATCAAACTTAATATTCAACAAGAAATTAACTATCTTTAAAGGAGTGTTACATGATACTCATCCAGAAACACATCTCTAAATAGGGGTTTGTGAAGAAGTCATTAATAATAATAATAATAAAAAAATGAATATCTCCATCTGTCCAACTTGTCATCTACCCTCCACCTAGTGCCAATTGTTGATAGACGAAAAAATTCCTCGTGCAATAATAGTTCAACACCCAACCAAGGCCCCAATTAGGTCTATACTCATTTGGCATGGTGATGCTCACCGGTTGCCACTGAAAATATTGATCCTCTAAATGAGACTTCTATTGAAGCATTCCTAAAGAATGAATGCATTTTAATCTATTTCACTAAAATAAAATTAGCTAATTTATCTATATCTACTTTCTATTCTAAATATATCAATCCCAACTAGGAGAAAGAAATAGTTTAAACTATCCTAATTGGGAGCATATAAAATGATAGGAATTTCATATGAAGAAGGATGATTAATTATTAAATCCTTTGGAATAATTATAACATTTAATAATTATTATAACAACAAAGTAAATTGTTCATTCAAATAAAAAGTTTTTTCCCCTTGGAAAAATCATAATTTTCATTGATATAAGAAAATTACATATTATAGATGCAGTTCGCATATGTTATATGTGAGGTTGTATGCCTATCAAAAAATAAAGTATCAAAAAATATCAATGATTCTCCACACAGCAAGAATATGCCCTCTGTATTGTTCTAAAGAGATTAAAATTCTCCTCGCAGGGAGTACAATTGTGTGTCATATATATGCATCAAGTAAAATCAAAATATACAAATGTGATAATAATTTATGCAAAACTATAAACATGAGAATCAGGCTCCTCCTGAGCCAATTATGCTATGTAATCCATGTATGGATGGTGGTAGTACTGATAGTGTGCATCGCCCCTGTATTCTTGGATCATCCATGTACCACGAGGCTGGTTCGCATCTTCCTTGGATAGTTGGTCGGCAATCTGGTTGCACTCCCTATAGATATGGTGAAAAACAAAGTGTTCAAAATGTGCAATGAATCTATGTGCCTCTTCCAAAATAGGTCTCAATGTATATGCAAAACAATTTGATGTATTTTTTATCCAGTTGCAAACTATTTTGGAGTCCCAAAATATTTGTATATTCTTGCAGTGTTTCTCCATAGCAAAGTGTAGGAGGTGTTTAAGAGTGATCAGCTTTGCATAATTATTAGTACCCCTTCCCAGTCCCATTTGTATTTTATAGAAGTGAGAGTCAGAAAGGTATAGTAAAGCACCCCCCCACAACTTGCATCCTGTGCAGATCCATCGAAATATGCCCAGGGGTATTCTCGATGACCTCAGGGAAAATTGTCCTGGTGGATGGCACGGCATCAACGTCAGGGATGGAGTTGTAGTCCGCCAGAATGCGAGTGATAATGGAGGGCCAATACGAGATAGTATTATGGAAGATGTAACGGTTTTGTGTGATCCAGATCACCCAGCAGGTGAGAAGGGGTGAGTTCATGGACTTGTTCAGAGCCGCAGATGACCACCATGTTTTCCATGCATCTACAACAGATGTTCCCTGCCATTGACAATGGGGATCGATGGCCCTAAGGGTGGTATTCCAAAGGTCCACAGTGACCGGGAAGTAAGGAAGAGGTGATCGATAGTCTCTGTGTTGTTCTTGCAGATGCAACACTAGGATGGTTCATGATGGGCTCTCTTGTTCACGTTTTCCCCCGTGGGGGCCTTGTTTTTAAGTACCATCCACATAAACAATCTTTTTCTGGGAGGCGCCTTCAGTTTCCACAGGTGTTTCCACCAATTTTCAACAATCGGTGGTCAATGGAAAATAAAGATACAGAGGTATCCTTCCTTTGGAGAGTATCTACCATTTTTTGCATGGGCCCATATGATTTCATCTTCCCCCCTCAGTAATCCTAATATGTGATTCTGTCAATGATATATTCCCCCCATTGATGATGCCAAAGTTGAGGGAGGTGTAGTCTTCGTGCGGTCTTCCATGCCTGCTGAAAAATGGTGGTGTGCTCAGGGTCTGCAATGTGGTTGATATGGATGATGCCTGAATTGTTGAGATGGAGCATTAGATCCTGTGGGAGTCTATGTGTGTTTCCACTACCAATCCAGGGATCTAATCCAATGCAAACAGATGAGCCAGATTGTATTTTCCATGTGATCCCATCTCGGATAAGAGGCAGGGAGTTTATCACTGCTTTCCATATGATAGATATCCTAGTCTTGTTCTAGTTGGGTTGACGGATCCAGTCCATCAAGTTTAGGGGAGATATATATTTTGAATATGCCACCCTTGTCCATAAACTGCTGGTGGTAATCAGTTGCCATCCTAGCTTAGCAGCCAGTGCAGTGGAGAAATCATCCAATATTTTAATGCCGCATCCTCCCCATTTCTTTGGAAGTGCTAGTAACTCCCATCTAGCGTAGGTAAATATTCTTCCAGACTGTTTACCCTTCCAAAGGAATCTGCAGCAGATATTTTTTATTCTAGAGAGAATTCCCGTTGGTATCCAGGCTAGAGACATCTAATATACAGGGGTAGCTTCGAGTACTGCTTTAATAAGAACTAGTCGACCTACTCTTGAGAGGTACTTGTGCTACCATATATTAAGTCTTTTCTCTAGCATAGAGATTAACCATGTCCAGTCTGCAATCTTGTATCTGAGAGGTCTCAACCGGTATTCCAGGTACCTAAGACCATTGTCCAAATGTAGAAGAGTGAATGGGAATCTGTGGAGGGAAAACTGTATCTCATGAGGTGTGCATCCTGAAACTGTTATAGTGGATTTTAGACTGTTGATTTCCATGCTAGTAGCAGTTTGAAATATTGCCATGATATTTTGTAAGTCAGTCATATCCCCAATGCCTCTATTAAGGAAGATCAACACATCATCCACAAAGAGCAGATGGGATAGTATGCATCTGTCTGTAATCCTGATACCCTGAAGTCTTCTGATCCTATTTTCTTCCAATATGAGTCTGTTGAGGCCTTCCATAATGAGCAAAAATAATAGTGGGGATAGAGGGCATCCCTGCTTGAGACCTCTTTCTGAGTGGAAGAAAGGTGATGTTGATCCATTGATAAGGACACTGAAAGTTATGTTTTTTATGCAACACATGATCCACTGTATAAACTCTATGGGAAAACCAAGATGAGTTAAGAGCATTCTGATATATAACCAATTAGCACGATTAAATTCTTTTGAGAGATGTACCTTAAGGACCATACCTTTTAGTTTCTTCGTCTGTATAGAGTGCAACACCTTTTCTGCAGTTCCTATGGCTTCATGGATCTGTCAATCCTGGAGAAAGGTGAATTGTTCTGAGGAGATATGTGAGGATAAAATGGGATGAAGGCAATTGGCAATGATCTTAGTGATGATTTTATAGATACAGTTATAAAGGGAGATGGGGCGGAAGTCATCAAAAGAGTCAGGATTATCAGATTTAGGGATGAGTGCAATGAAAGTGGTGTTGAAGGCCTCATACATCCTCCCAAAGGTTCGGCAGTCTTCAATCACCTTGAGAAGTTGATCTCCTAGGAGTTCGAAAAAGGAATTATAGAACTCGATCGACCAGCCATCTGGTCCTGGACTCTTGTCTCACTTGAACCATTTCAATGTGGCTTCGAGCTCCCCCATAGTGACCGCCTTGTTGAGATCCAGAGCATCCTCCTGATCCATGAATCGGGGAAACAATTGATCCACTCTGATGATTTCAGCCAGTGTTGCATTAGGGGGAGCTTTGTAGAGCTTCTTGTAGTGAGATGTGCCAAGGGAGGCTAATTGCTGAAAGGTATTCACTCTGATGCCCTGCTCATTGTTCAAGTGCCAAATGGTGTTAATTTCTTTTCGTCCATTAGCAAACTTGTGGTAGAATTTTGTGTTATCATCGCCCTCAAGAAGCCAGATGGCTCTGCTTCTCAGCCTCCATGATTCTTCCCTGTCCTTTAGGATTTTACCTCTCTGTGCTACTAAGGATGTGAGCCTCTCCTTCTGTTCAGGTGTTGTGTATCCCCGACCTTGCTCATCCTCCATATCAACAATCTCAGCTTCAGTGCCTCTCAGGGTTTGTTCATCCATTAGTCTCTTGTTGTGTGCCCATTGTTTTGATAGTCTCTTCAGCTCACTTAAATTGTGGGCAAAACCTTCTACTATATTCCCACCCGCTGCAGGAGGGTGGGACTTCCAATAATCAGTTACCACTTTAATGTAGTCTGCATCTTTTAGCCATGTTGAGTTGAACTTGAATGGGCTTTGGGTTTGTTCAAGCCACCTCTGACTTCAAGGTATATCGGTGAGTGGTTTGATAATCCCCCTGATCCAACCCACTACCTATAGTTATACCCCATACTCAGCAATCTCTCTTTAATTAGGAAGCGGTCTAGTCTTCTAGCCAACCTATCCTCCCCTGTTCTTTTGTTTCTCCAAGTGGGTTGTAATTTAGCAAATGGGATATCTATTAGGCTATGGTCCTCCAGGATGTATTCAAAAAATGTAGATAGTGGGTCAATCTGAGCATGATGACCCCATGATTCAAAGAATCCAATGGAGAAATTAAGATCTCCTCCAAGGATAAGGTTATCCACTTGCAGTAGATTGGAGCTCAACAGATGCTCCTAGAAATATTCTCGGTTTTTGGCATGGGCCATAAACGTTGATGAGTCTGATGTCAATGCCAAGTTCAGATGAGAAAATGTCCACCCCAATATGACCAGAACCTCCCCAAATGTTACATAGCTTGATGGTCCTGGAGTTGTACCCCATCGCAACTCCACCTGAGCACCCGTTTACATCAAGGGCATGAAACGACCATCCGGGTAGCATGGATTCTAGGAGGTGTGTGATGACCATAGCTAAACCCAGGGTTTCTTGAAGGAAAATGACATCAACCTTCTCAGTACTGAGAAGCCTCCAAAAAACTAGTTTTTTCTCAGGGCGAGCTAACCCCCGATAGGTGTAGGAGAGAAGCTTCATGAGGGAGATGGCTCCAAGGTGTTTTGTGCTCTAAGAACCTGGTCAATAGCAAGTTGTCGTCCCGAGACAACCTCTATGTTGGAAATGATACTAGGGGGGTGAATCAGTATTATCAAATCAATTATTTTTCATTTCACATTCAGATTTGTATACGCTACTTCAGTTATAGGAAACTGCGTATATACGCTACTGTGTCTAAAGCAACTAGCATATATCAGTAAACTTATGATTCATCAAATGTTGATCTTTAATCAATGCATCAAAACTTCATTAACCATAAGAATAGTAAACAGGTGCAATAAAACAGAACAGATTATCACACACATGGACACAAGATATAAGGTGGAAACCCAATGTGGGTGAAAACCACCTACTGCAATTCGTCTCTATCTTCTTTTAATAAGAAATTTCTTTTTACAATATTTATGTACTGGTGTAGTCTTACACCAATACGTATGCTTCTACCTGCAGAAGGCTACAATCTTCTCTCGTTCTCTAGCTTCTCCTTGAAGGGAGCTACAACCCCCTTAGCTCTTGTACTAGCTAATGTACTAGTACGTAGGTGCTAACCTACAGAAGGCTACAACCTTCTCTTTTCTTCCAGGGACCACGTTTCATAAATTTTCAGACTGGATCCAACAATGACAATAATCAAACATCAAATACATCTGCATCAACCAATCTCCTTTGCTTCAGTCAAAATTGAATCAAACAATTACTTCTCTGAATGTTGTAACCAGAAACCAATCCTGAACCCAGAACATTGTAGCAATAAACAGAAGTAGCTAAAACATATTTCATGAGACGTACGCTACTTCAATATGTAGAACCTGTGTGCATACACTGTTGTATTAAGGCCAACCTGCGTATACGCTATTTTAAATTATCGAACCAGCGTGTATATGCACCTTTGCTTCGCTGAACCTGCGTACAGATCTATAAAAGATAATCTTACCCTTTTCACTTATTCAGACATGAATTATACCCAGATTATTAGATTTATAGATCAAGTCATGCGCCAAATATAACAGATCAAAATCACACAAAGATACTACTATTCAAGCCTTAAGATCTTGACCCAACAATAGAACTTATCCTTCTTCTAGCACTCAGGTTCCTCCTTGGTTCAGATCCGGCTATGCACCATAACCCAATTCTAGATCTTATTCTTCATAAGATATTCAATGCTTGAGTGAATGCCTTTGCCTAATGATCTCCTTCCCCTTTTATAGTCTTAGGCCTTACTCAATACCATGGTCCAAAACCATAGAGAATCAATACCATGGATCCAATACCTAGGTTCAACACTTCGAACGAGATACCATGGTCCAAAACCATAGGTCCAAATACCAAGGACTAAATACCATGGACCAAAAATAAGTTTTCCCAGATGTGCGTGCTTTTCCTTGCATGAAGGTGCGTGCATACGTATACGCACCTTTTGATCAACGATACCGCGTGTATACGTGACTTGGTTAAGAGGAACCTGCGTATATCTCTTTTGCCTTCATTCTGAGAGCCTGAACTATGATTTGTCATCTGAGTGAGTTTCCATCAAGGACAACACCAGTGCCATAGCGCCAAACCTGAGTCATAATGCCAACAATCTCCCCCTTTGGACTTGATGGCAACCCCAATTCACTCAAAGTCATTCTCCCCCTTTTTCATCAAGGGCAAAGGGTGATGCTCCCCCTGAGTACATGTTGAAATCTCTGCTCTTGCTGTGCTATCCATGCTCCCCCTTATTGTAGGCAAGGTCTGCAAGAAGATGTTCTACAAGAAGAAACATGACTTTATACATCATAAATGACCTTCCTATCACCAAATACTCATACATACACCCATCTCCCAACCAAGTGGGGATATACCAAAAGTTTACATGTGATAAAACAAGAGTATTTCATCATCCATCCCAGGCATAATGGGGAAACCAACATAAGTTGTTACATGACCTTGATAATAAAAGAAATACATGCCATAGAGACTAAATATCTAAGACAAGATGATGATAGTCATCAGCAACTAACATCAGCAGCATCTGTCAGTCAAGACCAACAACCATGATCTCCCTTTGCACCTGATCCACCTGAAACAAAAACAGCTGTGAAATTGAACCAAGATCTTCTAAGATAATGCCAACAATGTATTATTAGAATTATATGCTCCCCCTAAACCTGTGCCAAATGGTCTCTGTCAGACCCATATCACATTCTTTTCATCCTGAGTCTGGCCCCATTGTTTGTCTTCAAACCATAGTATATGCGACTGTGTTTATAGACACCTGCTATGTACACGGATACACTTCATGAAACTTGTGTACAACCACTGTTTTCTAAAATGGATAATTTCAATAGCAAGATGATGCATCAACTACTCCCAGCTTTTGTCTGAGGTATTCAAATGTCTCCCTGGGCAGTGGTTTGGTGAATATATCAGCAACTTGTTCCTTGGAAGGGACATACTCCAATTTGACCTTTTGTTCAAGCACTTGTTCTCGAAGAAAATGATATTTGATAGGTATGTATGTGGTCTTCGAATGCATGACTGGATTCTTTGAAATACTGATTGCACTTGTATTATCACAAAAAATGGAGATAGGTGGAGTACAAGTGATTTGCATGTCTTGCAGTGTTTGCATCATCCAAAGGAGTTGTGTGCAGCAAGATGCAGCAACCACATATTTTGCTTCAGCTGTAGATAATGCAATTTAACTTTGTTTCTTGCTAAACCAAGATACTAATCTAGAACCCATAAAGAATGCACCACCACTAGTGCTTTTTCTGTCATCCATGCTTCCTTCCCAATTTGCATCTGCATATGCATGAAGTGTGAGATCTGTATCTCTAGGATACCATAAGCCATAATTTTGAGTTTCTTGAAGATACTTGAAAATTCTTTTGACTGCCTGAAGATGAGTTTCCTTTGGATTTGCTTGAAATCTTCCGACTATTCCAATTGCATGCATGATGTTTGGTCGGGTACCTGTTAGATAAAGCAGACTTCCAATCATTGATCTATAGGTTGGTTGATGCACTACTGTTGATTCATCATTTGAGCTGAGGTTGCATCCTGTTACCATAGGGGTACATACTGGTTTTGAATCCTCCATCCCATATTTCTTCAATATCTACTTGAGGTACTTTGTTTGTGATAAAAAGATATCGTCTTTGTTTTGTTGGACTTGTAAACCAAGAAAATATGTGAGCTCACCAAGTAAGGACATTTCAAATTCTTTCTTCATCACCAAATCGAAGTTTTGACTCATGGCTTCTTCATTGCTACCAAAGATGATATCATCAACATACACACAAGTATTAGCAATTTATCATTATCAATTTTTATATATAGATTGCGATCTGTTGATCCTTTTGAAAAACCTTGTTGATGGAGGTACTTATCTAAACGATAATACCAAGCCCTTGGAGCCTGTTTAAGGCCATAGAGAGCCTTTTTGAGTCTACATACAAGTTTTGGATCATTCCCAAGGATGAATCCATCTGGTTGCTCAATTTACACTTCTTCTTCTAAGTCTCCATTTAGAAAGGTAGATTTCACATCCATTTGATATACTTTGAACTCCTGAAAGTTAGAAAGAGTAAGGAACATTCTTATGGCATCAATTCTAGCAACTGGTGCAAAAGTTTCTTCAAAGTCTATACCTTCTTGTTGAGCATACCCTTTGCAAACAAGTATGGCCTTGTTTCTAATAACATCTCCATTCTCATTCAACTTGTTTTTGAATATCCATTTTGTCCCTACGACATTCTTAGCATTTGGTCTAGGAACCAACTCCCAAGTGTTATTCTTTTCAATCTGCTCAAGTTCTTCATTCATGGCCTTGACCCATCATTCATCTTTGCATGCTTCATTTACATTTCGTAGTTTAGTGGAGGAGAGCAATGCTAGATAGCTTGAATCTTCTGAAATAGTTCGTTTTGTTTGTACATCTGCCTCTTTCTGCCCCAAAATTTGAGTTTCTAGATGATTCTTCTGGACATATATGGATGGAGTCTTTTCTTCTACCCTTATCTATTCTTCTGGTGCCTCATAGGTTTCTTCTTCATCATTAGTCTGATTTGATGTGAAAGATAGTCCTCATCGTCTTCGAAATCTTCAAATTTTACTTGCCTTGGAATGTTTCCTTCTTCATCAACCACTACATCAATACTTTCAACAATTTTTCTAAGTATTTTATTGTAACACTTATATCCTTTGCTTTGGGGAGAGTAACCAAGGAGAATGCCTTCATATGCTCTAGGTTCAAACTTGCCAAGGTTTTCATCAGTCCTTTTGATGTAACATTTGCTTCCAAAAATTTTGAAGTATTTTACCGTAGGAGTCCTACCATACCAAAGTTCATGAGGAGTTTAAGTACTATTCACTCGGGCGTTTATCTTGTTGAGAATAGTAACGGCAAAAAATGCAGCTTCACCCCAGAAGGTTGCGGGAGTTCCATATTCATCAAGCATAGCACGAGCCATTTGTTGAACCGTTTTGTTCATCCTTTCCATTACTCCATTTTGCTGAGGAGTCTGTGCAGTAGAGAATTCCCTTCTTATTCCATGTTCTTCACAAAAATCAAAAAATTCATCCGAGGTAAATTCCCCTCCTCGATCAAACCGGAGGCATTTGATTCTGCGATCTGATTCATTTTCAACCATGGCTTTGAATGCTTTGAAATTTTTGAAAGCTTCATCTTTATGCTTCAGAAGTCCTATCGAACACATCCTAGAAAAGTCATCAATGAACAATATGAAGTATTCTTCTCCTCGAGGTGACCTTTTCCTGGAGGACCACATACATCAGTATGGACAAGTTCAAGTGGCTTACTAGCTGATCCTTCCTTCTCAGGGAAATTAGTTCTGGTTTGCTTCCTAAACTGAAATGATTTGCATATTGTATTGTCTAGAATTCTGATGTCAGGGAGATCACGAACTGCCTGATATTTTCATGCTTTCCTTATCTAAGAGAAGCTTAGATGCCTCAATCTTCTATGTCATAGCCAGTGTTCATCATTCTTGCTTAGATAGCATTGTTGTTGTCCTCCCTTGAGTATGTATAAATTATTTGGAGTTCTTATGCCTTTGATAACTGTTTCTCCTGTATCAAGCTCACGAACAATACATCCATTTGATCAAAATATTACCTCATTTCCTTGATCACACATTTGACTGACACTCAATAGATTATGTTTTAAGCAATCAACATACATAACATTTCCAGCTTTGACTTTTTCTTTCACAATAACACAACCTTTACCTTTTATGAATGCAGGGGTTTCATTTCCAAATTAAACCTTCCTTTCCTTTTCTAAGGCACTATATGTCTGAAGTTTTCTTTATCACCTGTCATATGTTTCGAGCACCCACTGTCATTGTACCACTAATTTTCCTGTCCTTCCGCATCTAAGGCTATACCACATCTTTCTGGTTGCGGTTCTTTCTTTCTCCATGTTTTGGGACTCAATGAAGCTTGCTCCTTCTAAGTTGTTTGCTGAAACCTACTCTTGCATTCAAAATCTTCATGATCGAAGTTGTTACAAATAGAACATTCTATTTCATTTTCAAGAGCAGAAAAGTTATTGTAGGTTCTTTTCATGATTCCAGTCACACTCCTTTGATTTCGTGCTTCTCTAGTCATGATGGTCTTGTAGGCAACACATTGAGCTGCTTTGTGTCCAAAATTATAACAAGAGAAACATTGGCCATTGAAGAAATTCCTGCGATTATCAAACCTTCCGTCTAGGTGATTGTAGTTTCCATAAACATTCATTATTGAGGCAAATTGAGAATGATTTACCTGTGGTTGGTTATAGCTTCTATTCATCCTTGAAGTAGATTTTCCCCAATGTACTTGGTGATCTCTGTTCATCCTTGAGGTAGATTGATCCTAATTTACCTGGTGATCTGCTTTATGCTTTTGCCGTCGATTGTCAACCTGTTCACTTCTCCTTGCTGCATCAAGATAACTTTTGGAGGTGGATGGATTCTGTGCTTGAGATTCTTCTTCAATATATCCAAGACCTGTCTTGATTAGTGGAGAACACTACACTTTGATAATCTCATCTAAATTTTCAGATCCTTTAGCAAATCTAAGATTAAGAGCTTTTGTTTTCTCAATATCTTTTCTAAGTCCCACAATTTCACATTCTAACTTTTCATTGTGTTTTTCCCTTTCAGCAAGTTGGAATGTCAGAGTATCTATGATCATACTCTTTTCTTCTAAACAGATTTTAAGTTTAGAAATTTCTTCATAGAGATCATTTTCATCTATAGCATCCAAGAAATCATCATCTTCAAAAGCCATCAAAAGTCTATAATCATTACACTGTTCATCTTCATCACTAATTGAAAATCCATCACTGTCTTCATGTGTATAATAGCTCTTCTTACTTAAATTCTATATTTTATTCCATCTAACTGGTTCCTTACCTTTATCAAGCTTATCTTTATGAGGACACTTGGCTGCATAGTGACCGACTCTTCCACAAGAAAAGCATTTGAAAGGTAGCTTACCTCTGAATCTTCCAGAACCCTGTTGAAGGTTCTTAACAAAGTTTGATTCTTTCTCTCCTTCTGACATATGTCCTGACTCATTGTAATCTCCTTTTCCTGAAGCTTTGAATGCGGCTTCTCTCATGTCTGATGGTCCCCCTTTTCTCATTTCGAAAGCAGTTAGGATTCCGTGCAGCTGTGACATGGTAATAGTCTGTATATCCTGTTTTTCTTCTATGGCAGAGACTTTTGGTTCAAACTTAGAAGACAAAGATCTTAGAACCTTTTCAACCAAAGTAACTTCTTTTATCTCTTCACCCAAGTTTTTCATACGATTAACAATCTCATCTATACGTAAGAAATAATTAGCCACACTTTCATCATTGTACATTCTAAGATTTTGATCATCTCCTTCATAGCTCAGAATGATCTTGTCCCATATTTCTTTTGCGGTTTTGAGCTGCATAACCTTGACAAATTCTGATTGAGATAAACTCCCTAATAGAGTATTGACAGCCTTTACATTTGTTTCATACTGCTTCTTACCAGCCGTATCTGTAGGAGTTGCTGATGGAAATGCGTATCCTGCCTCCATGATATCCCAAACTTCTGTACCAAGAGATTGAAGCTAGGTTGTGATTCTTACCTTCCAATAGACGAAGTTGCTCCCATCAAAGATTGGTGGTCTGATCGATGCCTCTTTTTCGTAGTTGCTCATTATGATAGATCTTCCTTCAAGCGATCAAGCTTCTTCTGAAGAACCTGCTCTAATACCAATTGTTGGAAATAATACTGAGAGGGGGGGGGATGAATCAGTATTATCAAATCAATTATTTTTCATTTCACAATCAGATTTGTATACGCTACTTCAGTTATAGGAAACTGTGTATATACGCTACTGTGTCTAAAGCAACCAACGTATATCAGTAAACTTATGATTCATTAAATGTTGATCTTTAATCAGTGCATTAGAACTTCATTAACCATAAGAATAGTAAACAGGTGCAGTAAAACAAAACAGATCATCACACACATGGACACAAGATATAAGGTGGAAACCCAATGTGGGTGAAAACCACCTACTGCAATTCGTCTCTATCTTTTTTTAATAAGAAACTTCTTTTTACTAATATTTATGTACTAGTGCAGTCTTATACCAGTACGCGGGCTTCTACCTGCAAAAGGCTACAACCTTCTCTCGTTCTCTAGCTTCTCCTGGAAGGGAGCTACAACCCCCTTAGCTCTTGTACTAGTTGATGTACTAGTACATGGGTGCTGACCTACAGAAGGCTACAACCTTCTCTTTTCTTCCAAGGACCACATTTCATAAATTTTTAGACTGGATCCATCAATGACAATAATCAAACATCAAATACATCTGCATCAACCAATCTCCTTTGCTTCAATCAAAACTGAATCAAACAATTACTTTTCTAAATGTTGTAACCAGAATACATTGACAGTAACCAGAAACCAATCCTGAACCCAAAACACTGCAACAATAAACAGAAGTAGCTAAAACATATTTCATGAGACGTACACTACTTCAATATGTAGAACCTGCATGCATACGCTGTTGTATTAAGGCCAACCTGCATATACGCTATTTTAAATTACCGAACCAGCGTGTATATGCGCCTTTGCTTCGCTGAACCAACGTACAGATCTATAAAAGATAACCTTACCCTTTTCACTTATTCAGACATGAATTATACCCAGATTATCAGATTTATAGATCAATTCATACGCCAAATGTAACAAATCAAAATCACACAAAGATACTACTATTCAAGCCTTAAGATCTTGACCCAACAATAGAACTTATCCTTCTTCTAGCGCTCAAGTTCCTCCTTGGTTCAGATCCAACTATGCACCATAACCCAATTCTAGATCTTATCCTTCATAAGATATTCAATGCTTGAGTGAATTCCTTTGCCTAATGATCTCCTTCCCCTTTTATAGTCTTAGGCCTTGCTCAATACCATGGTCCAAAACCATAGAGAATTAATACCATGGACCCAATACCTAGGTTCAACACTTTGGACGAGATACCATGGTCCAAAACCATAGGTCCAAATACCAAGGACTAAATACCATGGACCAAAAATAAGTTTTCCCACATGTACGCGCTTTTCCTTGCATGAAAGTGCATGCATACGTATAGCGCCTTTTGATCGGCGATACCGTGTGTATACGCGACTTGGTTAAGAGGAACCTGCGTATGTCTCTTTTTCCTTCATCCTGAGAGCCTGAATTGTGATTTGTCATCTGAGTGAGTTGCCACCAAGGACAACACCTATGCCATAGCGCCAAACCTGAGTCATAATGCCAACACTCTACCCCTACCTATTGCTTGGATTTGGAGAGGGAGGAGGGTCTACCCCAAGGAGATTTCAGAGGGATGGAAAGGGGTACTATTCCAATTCTAATAGAATCATGAGGTTGTGATCGAGATAGTGATCGAAGCGGATAACTATGTGAGGGAGACCCCTTCTCAGAGTTAGAGGATAGGGCAAGGGAAATCGCCTCTAAGAAAGATGGGGGGGTGCAAGAGTAAGTGGGGGAGAGGGGGGAGGGTGCAAAAAGTACGCCAGGGAACGGGGAGTTGGGGAGGACGATGCAATACCGTGATGATCAACAGTGGATGATACAAGAAAACAAGACGAAGTAAAGAAATTCAAAGAGCAAGGATTAGAGAGAGGCATACCTGAAGATAGCGTAGCCGCCCTAGCCCTGGTTAGAGGAGGAGAGGGAGGTCGATAAGATGCATTGTCATGCTTCTTCGGATTCTCCTTGACTATCGATGTCGCTGCTACTTCAGTACTGGTGCGGTGCTCAGGAACCTTGGTAGCTTTGGGTGGGATCGTCTTCCCCTTGTCCATTGCATTTTCTTTTCCATTCAAAGGGCAATCCCTAAATAAGTGTCCCACCTTGTGGCACCTCTTGCACCTAAATGGGACTCCCTCATAATCTAGGATCTGTACACATGAGAAGTGTCTCCAGAGCAGAGTAATTTGCTCTTGCAATCCCTCCCTAATATCCAGATGAACCAGAATCCTTGCATATGCCATGATGCCTGAGGTCAGGTATGATTTATCATGCTCCAAGTAGGTGCCCAGGGAATTCCCAATGCGCCTAAAAATGTCCTCTGACCAGAAGTATAGAGGCATACCTGGTAATCTGACCCACAATGGTCCAGCACCCAGTTACTCTCTCTCAGGGTCGAATAGAGGGTTCCATATTCTAAGGAGCATGGGGGCTTGTTCAATGTGCCAGAAACTAGATAAAACCCAATTGGTATGTTCAGCTCTGGCAAAACGCAACGCAAACCATCCCCACACGAAAGTTTGAACGAAAGGCAATTCAGCCATGTGGTGCCCCCAAATTTCTGTAGTCCATTGTCTGAGCCTAACAGCGGTGTAGTTCCTCCCTCAAACCCTACCCACCAAGACTCTATCAACGGTGTCCATGGTTTCGCCCCACTGAATATCCTCCCCCAAGCGTAGTGAAATATCCTGGGTCCTAGACTTTACACACTTTGGCTTCTTCCCCGGCCTGTGGCCCTTGTCACTTTTATCCACCTGAGGAGTGTTCTGATGAGGGTTTTGTGAATCTGATCCCATCCTAGAAGGGTTAACGTCTAAATCCAGAGGTATGACTGCAAAGCAACCAAAGTTGGGGATATTAGAAAGTGGAGCAATAGGGGTTTCTTATGGAATTACCGAGGGTCATCCAGAGGGTGCAAATGAAGGGTATTGTGAAGCGGCGGTCGAAGGGTGTGGAGGATAACCCAAGGAGTCAATAGTGCGGTTGGGTCCTATGCACCTAACCAAGAGAAGTTCCATCACTCCATCTTTTTCATTCAAATGAAAAGTTATTTGATATAATAACTTACTTGTTCTCACATTTAAATTTATTATCAAACTAACAAAATCAAATCAAACCATGAAAAATGCAGTGACATCAATTAAACAAAATGGAAAATATACTTATCACATTATACATATATCCAAAGTTTCTTGAGAACAAATTTTAGTCAATTAATAATATTGGTCTCAAAATTATATTCAATAAAATTATAATAATCTCATAAAATTAATGACAATAATTAGACTCTCAAGCCTCCAATCTAAACTTATAATCTTAAAAATAGTCCATAGATATTAGCTCAATATTTTCCATCCCTTGTTACTTCTGTTTCAAGAAGAAAATTTGTGATAGCACAAATTCTTTCCTTTGGTTCATCCACCCATGTATTCAATTATTTACCTCTTCTTAGAAAAAAACCTAACTTTGTATTCCAAACTTCCAACCCCTTAACTTTCAAGTGATGGCTCTTTTTATAATAAGATAAACTGCTCCCCTCAAACGTTTTCTTTTCACCCAAAAATAAATAGGATATTCATTAAATTAATTTGAGAGAGCCACATCTTAAAAATGAGTATGCTTTTAATCATTGTATTACCCTATTCTACTTTTTCTTCTTCTTCTTCTAATGGTAATAAGAATATTTGTATTAAGTGTAAAAGATGTACCAAGATCATAGTGATTCATTGGCAGTTATATTATGATTTTCTTCCATCTTTAGTATCATCTATAGACTCCTTAACCAAATTCTCCTCCAAAGAGGAATACAACCAATACTAAGCATATATGGGTATTTGGAGGTGAATACCTTCTGATAGAGCCCAAAATTTAGACAAAACTTGCATTACATATAGCCTACTTCAAAATATAATCATTGGTTACAACATATTTCCCCATATCCACTAGATCATTCAGCTTTGGCACAACTTTGGACACTTGACATTAGAGCTACTCGAACTAAAAAAATATTTCATATCTAAGACTAAACTATCAACATGAGATCTCAATTATTCAATCTTTTAATGAAGGAGTTTGATTTCTTCCTCATGTTTATCAAGTTTTCCTCTAACTTCTAGCTAAAGGTTAATGGTTGTGGAGGTAGAGGCAGTTTGTTCATCATGTTGTATCCTGAACTTAATGAAATCAATCTTGAGATTCTGCAGATAGTCATATCACCACAAACCGACAACCAGAGCCCCCCTAAGACAAATAGAGAACTCCCTTCACTAGCTAATTTCTAAAGTAAATTCCAAGTATGGAATAAAGGCTTTGGGAATCCTTCCAAAATCCAATATTGGAAACATCTCCATCCCTCCAAATATGGCATTATATGGCCATTGAAATATACCATCACTGGTGGAAGATTATATTGCATTCTCACCATGTGAGTGATCCCACATTGCTGCCAACTCACATCAAGGTACTATTTCATAACTCCCCCATTGTCATATATCATATAGTGACCCCTAGGAATGACTGTAACATAATTGCAATATTTTCAAAGGGAATGGAGGCGTAGAAAAACTCTTAAGTATGCATGTGTTAATAATGTGGGGGGTGCCATCTTGACTAGCAGACCCCCCCGCCCCCCAACTCCAATTTTTTTTTCCTATTTTTTTATTTATTTTTTATTTATTTTTTATTTTTATATTTAAACATATGATTCATGCTTAATACACTAATGGATGAATGATGGTCTTAATTTACCATTAGACATCAACTCTCCAAACATCAAATAGCAACCTTCATTGGCACATTTATCTACTTCCTAGTTATTATACCTTAGAATGTGCTTGAAACTCATATTTTGAATATCTTTTGATGCCTTCTTAATCTGATTTAGGAGATTATCTAAAACTTTGTCTCTAGGGGAAGAAAATTTGACCAAATATTGAATTATTAGAAGGGGAGTCACCCAACACAATGAGATAAGCGACATGAAATTCTTTGGCGAGAAGAATGCCTTGGAGTAAACCATATGATTCTGCCTAATTATTATTCATCTTCCCCAAAACCCATGAATACTCTAAAACCTTGATTTATATGGTGCCATAAAGGACCCATGCCCCTCCTACCACCCCTTTAAGTCATCATACTATCAATCCTTTATTTCATTTTTAATTTAAGATTTAAATCTTGATTGAAGATACTCTAGTTGATAACAATCCTTAATATTAACTCCTTTACACTTGAAATATGTTTCAAATTTTTATTTTTTTTAAAGGTCATTAATTATAGACTCAAAATAATTAAAAAAATATTATATAGTTAAACAATCACTAATTAATATAAAATAAAATGTAAAAGAAGAACATAATGAACAAATATATTATTATTTCTTTAATTCCTTGTCTTTAGGATTTTAGTTTTTATTTTCTGAATGTAATTAGAAAAATATTTATTATAATAATCAAAATATATCTTAAAGATTTTTCGAAACTTTATTTCATTTTTTCTTTTTTTTTTAAATGTCAAAATTCAAATATCTAAAAAAAAATATTATTATACTAGCAAAATTGTTCGTTCAAAAAAGTATTTATTTGATGCAATAGTTTACTTATTCTCAAATTAAATTTAATATTAAACTGAAGAAAATAATAAATAAAATAATAAATAAATAATCAATAATCAATAAATCAATCCATGAAAAATGTGATGACATTAGTTAAACAAAATGGAAAATATACTTACCTAACAATAGTGTAGACAATACATATATCCAAAGTTACTCGAGAAAAAATTTTAGTCAATCTATAACACTGGTCTCAAAATTATATTCAATAAAATAAAATAGTATCACAAAATTGATGACAATCTTTAAACTCCCATGACTTTTATCTGAACTTATAATCTTGACAGAAGTACAAAAGTAAGAGCTCGAGATTTTCCAACCCTAGTTATTGTGACTTTAAGAAGAAAAAATGTTATAGCACAAGTTATTTCCCTTGGTCTAACCACATAGGTCTTCAATTTGTTTCCTCTTCTTAACAAAAATGCCTTAGTTTGAATTCCAAAATTTTCAACCCCTTAACTCTACAGTGATGACTCTTTTTATAATTAAATAAAATATTTTCCTGAAAACTTTTCTTTTCATCCAAAAATGAATTTGATATTAATTAAATAAATTTGAGAGAATCACATCTTAAAAATAAGTACAATTTTAAATTATGTTAATAACAACGCTTTTTTCTTCCAATTTAAGATTTAAATCTTTATTGGAGATCTTCTAGTTGATAATAATCCTTCACATTAGCTCCTTCCTACTTGAAATATGTTTCAAAATAAATGAAAAATCACTAAATATAGGCACAAAATAATTTAAAACATATTGTAATTAAAAAATCACTAATTATTATAAAATAAAATGTAAAAGAAGAAAATAGTGAACAAATATATTAGTATTTCCTTAATTTCATTCTTTTAGGAATTTAGTTTTTAGTTTTTAAAAGAAATTAGAAAAATATTTATTATAACAACCAAAATATATTTGAAATATTTGCAAGATAATTTATTTTATTTTTTTAAAGATTGTCAAAATTCTAATATCTGAAATAAATCTTTATTATTGTATATACATTTATAAAACTAATAATTAGTAAAAAGAGAATAAATGGTCACAAGGTGTCAAACTAATAAAATTGGTAAATAAAACTATGAAAAATAACAAACATGACAATTGAAACATAAATTATTTTCTTCATTTAAATAGTTTATTTACAAAATTACACGCACACATCTAACAATTATTTATTCAAGAAAGTATGCTATGAATTTAAACAAATTTCATTCATGGTGTAAGTATAACTCATACTTCATCAATTTTTTAGTTGAAATAAGTTCATGAATATAAAAACACAAAAAAAAAGTGTTTCAAAAGAAAAAATAATCAAATCCATAAAAATGAAAAGTAATACAAAAATCATTTTTAACGAAAGTAAGAGCTTCGTAAAAAATGATACCTAACTCAAATCGAATACCATTGACTTATTACTATATTTTGGATATATTATTTTAAGATGCAAATCAAGTTGCATATGTGTATACCGTAATTGAATTGTTTTAATTTGTTGAAATGCCAACTTAATTCATTCATGCATTGAAAACCAAATTTTGACAAATGTGTTGAAACATCATGATAACCCACATTTAAGCAAACAAGAGTAAGAAACCACTTTGTGTAAGTTCATATGTGTGCTTAAACTATAATCATAAAGGTAATAGACTCAATTGGCACAATTGGCACCATAATTATGCATGTGAGGGAATGCAATAAAATAACTATCTCTCATGACATAATAAGCTTGATATTGAAATCATGATAGTTAAGCTACATCTATTTAATAGTTCTTCACTTTCATTAAAATTGTGCATGTAATTGTGTGGTAATTGTACTAATTATTTCTTCAAAAATTTATTCGAAGGAATCAAGTCTTCACTCTATGAACCAAAATCAATCATAATACACTTCAAACCCTAAAAAGAATGAAAATATTGAAAAAAATGCCATGGAGCCACCTTTTAAAATTAATAAACATAAGATCAAGAGACATGAAAAAGACAATAATTTCAAAATTTAATTGAGCCCCCTTTATTTTTCGCCAAAAATTAAGTGGAGTTTTTTAGGGCTCAATAAATGGTGGCACACTAGGAATAACAATTACTCTATCTGATTTTATCTAAATTCATTTTCGCACTTAACGTTAAAGACAAGTTTAATAATTGTAAGAATTTATTTCTTAATTATATATCGCACCATTTGCTTTTGGATTTAAACTATATTCTCATTAAGTACTAAACATTAGGTAACTGGAAAACCAACTCTTTGAGAAAATTTATTAAATTAATTTTCCCAAGCATTCAATTTACAAATGATTGATTCAAAGTTTGACCTAAATATTTCAGTTTAATTAAGATAGTTTCCTATATGTATTCCTCATTTCTCTTTACCCAGTGACGCTTCACTTCTCACAAGCGACCATAGCCCCAACAAAGGTGCCTTAGTATTGCCAACGAATGTCCATATCCCCGATGGATTTGTTTGTACATCCTACATTATACATAGTGCTTTCAACTTCTTTTCAATTTCATCATTCCCTTATTGATTTGTATGTATATATTGCATGTGCAATTGGATGTTAAGGAAGCAGGGTGATACAAGAGTGCTTTAGATTTGCTTATCAGATTCCTCACTTTCAAAGTTTATCCTAAGATCTTTCATCCCTTAATTATTATAAAAATCAACTTTTTACGTGAAATGGGTAGTACTCAAAAAATTAGTTTTGTAAGAAACCTAAATTTTGGTGCACTAGTGTTCTAGATATGAATCCATTCTAACACAAGAGTTCTACCACAAATATAAAAATTATATCTATAATTCCAATAACTTTGTAAAGATAATTATGCACAATGCTTTCAATCATAGATAGGCATTTAAGTACAAACCAAGTGTTATTATTCTCATTTTCTGAGGGTTATAACTCCTTACAAACTAACAAAAGAAAACATAAAACTTGGAAAAACTTATAAATGTTAAATATGCAATCCAAAGTCATAAATAATCTAACAAGCTTAAAAAGCATATATATATATATATATATATATATATATATATATATATATATATATATATATATATATATATAATCAGCATAATCAAAGCATCTAAAATAAAATATTGTGTTAAGATGGACAAGAAAAATACATACATCCCAATGAACATAGTGAAATCAAGTAAACTTGTGCAAACCAAAATATTAACATGTCATGAGTCAAGGCATAAAGGAGGAACTAGATTCTAAGGGAGACATTGACTCGTAAATATAAAGCCTTGTCCCTATGAAGATTTGATATTTCAATTATTTTGAATAAAAATAAGTTCTTCCTTTTATAAATTTTAATTAATGTATGTTTTGGTAGATAACATTTCATTTAGTAAAACATGAGATATTCAACTAATTGGACATTTTATATTAAAATTAATGAAATAAATCTATAAAAAAACTAAAAAAAAAAAAAAAAAATCTAAACTAATTGCATAGTTATGACACCAAATTAAAATTCATGAGAACCTTATTATTTGATTATATGTCAAAAGGGATTTCAAAAAAAAAAAAAATAGTGAATTGTAACTAACTATTTGATTTCATTCAACTCTTGTTAACTATTCATGCTTCCTAATTTTATAAAAGATCAATTGTACTAAACATTTCAAAACCAAATCCTTAAACAATGTCAAGTGAGAACCGGAATTTTGGGGTAGGACCAGAGAATAAATTTTTTAACCAACATTGTTGCGAGCAAGACAATTAATAACCAAGAGAGAGGAAGGATAAAGAGAATCCTCCCTGAATATATTTTGATGAAGGTTTCATTCCACTTGAAATGTTCATACCACTTCATAAATGTTTTACTTTTAAAAACAAAAAATTAAAATAATAAAATTGCACATGAAACAAACTTAAACAATTGAAAACAAAATTATGAAATCTACTTCTAAACCTATAGTACACTAGCTGAAAGTGAACTAGGTGAAATAATAATGCCAATGTAGCCATTCATGCAACTCCAAAACTACAATCACATGTTCATTAAAAAACATCAGCAGATATTGCACTAATGTGAGACCATAAATAGAAACAATTTGAAACAAGTAACTACTTATTCAATATGTGAAACAAAATAACATTATTATTCATGGGAAACATAGATAAGTGAGATTATTGCAACCAAACTTTGATTCTATCATGAAATTATGAATAACAATTATGAAACTATTAAAGGGAATTAGAAAATAACTTGTGAGAGAGTGTTGATATTATTATTAGTTCAATAGGTCCAAGAAAAATAATGATGGTCTAACGTAACCATCAGTTGAAACAAAAGTGTGTCATTTTTATTCAAGATTTCTTTACATTCACATTTCACATGACTAACAACTTGAGATGAGTTAAGAGGATAAAATAATGTGTTTGGACTATATTTTACCATTGTATAAGATATTTATTTAGTAATAGGTCAGTAGCCCTGAAAAATTGTCTATAAGGGAGAACATCTCGTGTTCAGCGCAATTTGTCAACATCATTTGTTTCATCAAAGCTTTCAATCTCAAATAGTTAGTTACTTGGACAACAATATTCTTCACTAATCATATTTGCAAAGGAATGAACAAATGAAACTATCTGGAAAAAAATTGTTACAACAATTCCTCTTCCCATTTTAGAAGGTTGATAAGGCATAAAACCAAAAGATTCATGGGAAGATAATTCATTTGTTTCATATCCTATATGTATATTATTACTATCTCATACCTTGTTAGACTTTGGCCATGCAAAATGAAATTACAAAGGGTATGAAATGATTACTTGTGTAGAACAACCATTGAACATATTAGGGTACAAAGAATAATAAGTGGAAGATGAAATAAAATGAAAAGTTTGTCTTGAAAAAGAAACTTTTTATAGGGAAAATTTTCTTCTATTAGGATTTCCATGTCTTATTTTAATTTTGAATATTGTATGTTTATTTCTTCGTCTTGAGTTAATTGACTAGCATCCATGCTATGCTCTACTAGCAAATATAGACACAAAATGTTATCCAAAAAAATAATCATGTTCAATGTAAACAGAAAAAGGTGGTAGTAAATCACATGATTTATCAAAATAAGAAGGTCTAAGAATTATCTTACAATACTTAGTAGAATGGTCTAAGATAGAGGACACAATAAGTTTTTATCAAATCTCTTCGGTCAAACTAAGAGAGTATTGTTCCATACTATGAACACAAAGTTTGGATTCAATCTCTTTCATTCTTGAGGTGGTTGTCATATTCCTAGAATGAGACGTATTTCTTCATCTCTATTCAAAAGTTTTTCCTTCTTTTGATTTTTCGGTTATATGTTCTATTCTTTCCACGACTATCTCCATGCACAACTAGTTGGGCGGACCCAAGGATTGGGGTGGACCCAAGGATGGTGGATGGACCCATCCATGGTTTTGCACATAGTTTTTGCACATGGTTTTGGGCATGATGGTTTTTCCCATGGTATTTTATGGATCTGGTCAAGGGAACTATGGTTATGTTATAATTCAGGGTTAATGCATTGGGTCTTATGAATTCTTCGGCATGTATATAATGTATATACATGCAAAGGATATAATGAAAAATTAAGCTGGTTTTTCAAATTTTCGGTTCGAGGAGAAAATATTTGTGTATATTTTTTATGTTCTCGTCATTGTATTTTTTTCTGTTTTTTTAAGAATTTGTTTGCAAGTAATTTATGTAGAAGGTTAAAACTTACATGATCATGGATAATTTAAACCACATTTTCCACACAAGAAGTCTCTTCCCCATCTAAAGGATTATTAGGAGTTACAATTTCTTAACTGAAAATATCATGTTCCCTCTTATACATATCTATTAGAGTGAATAAAGTTTCCAATAATTGTTGTTGACCTACAACTACCAAATCCTCATAATTTTCATGTAAATCTAAATCAACATGTGAATGAGTATTAATCCATTATATATATTCATTAATGATTAGTTGATTTTGTTCATTAGAAAGATAAATAAGTTATTGAAACCATTCACTAATAGAAGGCATGTCATTTAAAGGAAATCTATAACAAATATGTATAAACCTTGCAGAAAATTCTACCAGTAACTCATCTAGTTTCATCCTAAGATCATTCAATTCATCACATAATTTATCACAATCATAATTCTTAAAAGAAAATAAAATCTCATGTATGAATTGTTTCAATGTATGAATAGAGGTGACTGATAATGTCTCATACCAAAACTTAACCCGTTCATTGAAAGTGAGAATGAACAACTTGCACATGACACTTCATGAAGAATATTATGGGTAATACAATTTTGAATAAATTGAAAAGAATGTTGAGATGCATATGTTTCACTCTCATCATAAAACTTAATATTCGACAAAAGTTTAATTATATTTAAAGGGGTGCTACATGATACTCTTCCATAAACACATCTCTAAATAGGGGTTTCTAAATAACTCATTAATAATAAAAAAACATTAAAATGAATAGATCCATAGGACCAACTTTTCATGTACCCTATTTCGAGTGCCATTGTTGATAGATGGAAAAATTCCTCTTGCAACAATGGTTCAACACACAAACAAGGTCCCAATTAGGCATATACTCATTTGGTATGGTGTTGTTCATTGGTATGTAGGATCGGTTCCCACTGAAAATATTGCTCTTTGAAAGGAGACTTTTGTTAAGCATTCTTAAATCCTAAATGTAGTTTAATCTATTTATCTTAAATAAAATTAATTAATTCATCTATATCTACTTTCTATTCTAAATCTATCAATCCAAACTAAGAGAAAGAAATAGTTCTAAATATCCTAATTAAAAGCATATAAAATTATAAGAATTCAATAAGAAGAAGGATGATTAATTATTAAATATGTTGGAATATTTCTAGGATTTAATAATTATTATAAAAACAAAGTAAATTGTTCATTCAAATAAAAATTTATTTGATATAATAATTTACCTGTTCTCACATTTAAATTTATTATCAAACTAGCAAAATCAAATCAATCCACGAAAAATGTGATGACATTAATTAAACAAAATGAAAAATATTATCTAACAATAATGTAGACAATACATATATCCAAAGTTGATAGAGAACAAATTTTAGTCAATCAATAACATTGGTCTCAAAATTATATTCAATAAAATGATATTAATATCACAAAATTGATGGAAATCATTAGAGACTCGTGCCTTCAATATAAACTTATAATCTTAGAAATAATGCACAGGACTTAACTTGATATTTTCCATCTCTAGCTATTGTGGTTTCAAGAACAAAAATAGTGATAGCACAAATTCCTTCCCTTGGTTCATCCACCCAAGTCGTAAATTATTTTCCTCTTCTTGGAAAAAATGCATAAGTGTGTATTCTTTAATTTCTAACCCCTTAACTTTAAAATGATGACTCTTTTTATAGTAAAATAAAATGTTTTCCTCAAACCTTTTGTTTTCACCTAAAAATAAATTGGATATTCATTAAATTAATTTGAGAGAGCCACATCTTAAAAAGGACTACCATTTTAAATCATTGTATTATCTTCTTCTTCTTTCTTTTTTTACAATAAGGAGAATATTTGTATTAGTTGCAAAATGTGTACCAAGATCATAGTTATACATAGGTAGTTACATTATGATTTTCTTCCATCTTAAATATCAACTATAGACTTGTTAACCAAAATTATCCTTCGAAGAGGAATACAACTGATGCTATGCATAGGTGCTTTGGAGGTGAATACATTCCAATAGAGTCCCAAAATTAGACAAAACTTGCAGTATATATAGACTACTTCCAAATATAATCCTTGATTACAATCGATTTTCCCAAATCCACTAGATCATTCAGTTATAGACACTTGACATTAGAGCTACTAGAACTGACTGAATATTTCATATATATGGCCAAACAATTGACTAGAGATATCAATTCTTAAACCTGTTGATGGAGGAGTTTGATTTGTTCCTCATGTTTATCCAATTTTCCCCTAGATTCTAGCCAGAGGTCAATGCTTGTGGAGGTAGAGGCAATTTTTTCATTATGTTGTATCATGAACTTCATGAGATCAAACTTGAGATTCTGCAGAGTCTTATCTTTGTAGACCCAAAACAAGATCCCCCCCAAAAGAAACAAATCACTCCCTCCACCAGCTAATTTCTTAAGAAAATTACAATTATGGATTAAAGGATTTTGGAATCCTTCCAAAAGCCAATATTGGAAACGCATCCATTCCTCCAAATACAACATTATATGCACATTGAGATATCTCATCATCGACGATGAATTAGATTGAATTCTCACCATGTGTGTGATCCCACATTGCTCCCAACTCACATCAGGGTATTGTTTAATAACTCCCCCAGGGTATTTTGTAATAACTCCCCATTGTTTTCTATCATCGATTTCTCTCAAGAATGATTGTAACATAATTGCAACATGTGTGAAGGGAATGGAGGCATAGATAAATTCTTGAGTATACACGTGTTAACAACATTGGGAGGGTGCCACATCGAATACTAGGCACCCCAATTTTTTTTAAATGTGAATATAGGATTCATTCTTAATCCACTAAGGGATGGAGGATGGTCTTAATTGACCATTAACCATAATCTCTCCAAAATTCAAATTGAAACATTGGTTGGCACACTAATATTCTTCTTGGCTATTATCCCTTAGAATGTGCTTGAAACTCATGTTATGGATATATTTTGATACCTTCTTAATCTGATTCAGGAGATTATTCATAATTTTGTCTCTAGGGGAAGACCATTTAACCAAATACTAAATTATTAAAAGGGAGTCACCCAACACAATGAGAGAAGAGACCTGAAATTATTTGGCGAGAAGAATGCTTTGGAGTAAGCCATAGGCTTCTTCTTGATTATTTGTCATATTCCCCAAGCCCTATGAATACTCTAAAACCTTGATTTATATGGAGCCATCAAGGACCCCTACCCCTCCCGCCACCCCTTCAAATCATCATATTACCAATCCTTGCTTTCTTTTCAAATTTAAGATTTAAATATTGATTGAAGATATTCTAGTTGATAATAATAATTCACATTAATTGTTTTATACTTGAAATCTATTTCGAAATA
Organism: Pinus tabuliformis; assembly: GCA_031772625.1. Classification (NCBI taxonomy): domain Eukaryota; kingdom Viridiplantae; phylum Streptophyta; class Pinopsida; order Pinales; family Pinaceae; genus Pinus; species Pinus tabuliformis. The sequence continues at coordinate 541,999,752 of CM062804.1, read as the reverse complement.
AAAACAAATTCATTAATTATAGGCTCAAAAAAATTAACAAAATTATATAGTTAAGCAATCACTAATTAATATAAAATAAAATGTAAAAGAAGAAAACAATGAATGAATATATTATTATTTATTTAATTCCCTTTCCTTAGGATTTTTGTATTAGTTTTTATTTTCTAAAAGTAATTAGAAAAATATTTATTATAATAATCAAAATATATTTTAAAATTTTGCAAAATCTTTTCTTTCCTTTTGTTATTTTTTATGATTATCAAAATTCTAATATCTCAAATATTTTTTTATTATTATATGTACATTTATAAAACCAAATAATTAATAAAATAAATTATTAACAAGGTATAAAACTAATCAAATTGGAAACTAAAGCTATGAAAAATAAAAATCATGATAATTGAAACATAAAGTCTTTTCTTCATTTAAATAGTTTATTTACAAAATTAAAAATATATACATCTAACAAATAAGATTTATTCAATAAACTATGCTGAGAAGTTCAAATATATTTCATCCATGGGGTAAGTATAGTAGGCATAATGGTTAAGAGCATGTGTTTCATCCTAAGAGGTCACAGGTTCAAAACCAAAGGGGGGTTAGAGTGTGTATTCTGTTATAGACATTAGCAGTCAAATCGCTACGTGGAGGTGCGTCCCTTGTCCCATAAACTAGGGGGTCTCATACACCAATTTGGTGTTTGGCTTGGTCATGACTTTAAAATTGAATAAGATAATAATAATAATTCATATTTTATCAATATTTTGTTAAATGAAATGAGTTCATGAATATTGAAAACCAAAAACAAAGTGTTTCAAAAGAAAAAATGATCAAATCCATCAAAATTAAAAATAGTGCAAAAAATCAACTTTTAACAAAAGTACGAGCTTTGTAAAACTGATACTTCACTCAAATTGAATGTCATTGACTTGTCACTAATATTTTAGATATATTCTTTTAAGAATCAAATTGAGTTTCATATGTGTATGCCTTAATTGAATTTTTTTATTTTCCAAAACACCAAGTTAATTCATTCATGCACTGAAAGCCAAATTTTGATGAAAGTGTCAAAACATCAAATAACCCAAATTTAAGCAAATAAAAGCATGGAATCACTTTGCGTAAATCCATATGAGTGTTTAAGTAATAATTAGAAAGGAAGTGATGCAGGAAAACCTGCGTATACCCACAGTATGCATGTCAAATGCATATATCTTTTTTGCCCCAGGAATTTAACTCTCTATCGAGTCAAATCTTCAATAATGAATAATGGTTTAAGGCCCCTTTATTAAATCTCTGCGGAATGATTCATTAAACTAGCCCAGTCTTTCCATTAATTAATTCTTTCTATCAGACGCTATTTATCTAATCCTCATAAACCTTCATTAACCCCTTATTCAATCCTTAATTCCCGCACATTAAACATTCTTAACCTTATTACCGCATATATATAACCTTCCCCACTTCTCCACTTTGATATATTTGGATTTACCCATAAAAACCTTCTATCGGCGCTATTTCTATTACATACCTTTTATAATAGAAATCCTCATAAATCATGCACAGACTTACCTTTTTCCACTTATTCCTCAGACTCTGCACATTACCCGATGCTCCCTTATCGCAATCACAATTCTTCGTAGGTCATACTAACACATGACTCTTTATCGCATCCGAGATGTGATAACACAGTCAGACTTCAAATACTATACAACTATGTCTATTCCTTATCGTGTCCACTCTATCGCACTTCGCAATGCTCTAAGGCTCCTTTCCCATGGATATTTGCGATGCGATCAAACCTCCGATCGCATCGGGCATCACAATCACATATCACAATCGCTTGTGGCCGAGGTTAAATCACTCACCATTGGACTATTGCGATGCGATATTGATCATCCATTCTCTGCAACTTAATCCCATCTGTTTATTTGTTAGATCCAACGACCCCTAATAATTAATGTTTCGCTTCTTCAATCTTCCTTTTTACTTGGGTTTTATGAAATTTCTTCAATGTTTCTCTACGGCTTCATTTATTTCAATGGTTCTTCGTCCTTCCACTGTTACGCGAAACCCTCCTGAGCTTAATTCTGCATATTATTTAATCACTATCATTCTTGGATATTACTTTGATCCTACAATCGGTTCATGCTCCATTATGATCCTTTGTCTCATTCTTCTTCACTGTGTATTCTGCCAAACTCTGCCTGCATGCATATATTGTACTGAATTCTGATTCATTCATAATTCATCATGCCATACTTGAATCACACATCTATACAGTTTTGAATTAATCCTCTGTATATATATATATATATATATATATATATATATATATATATATATATATATATATATATATATATAGATAGATAGATAGATAGATAGATAGATAGATAGATAAACACACAGTTATACAATTTCTCTATCTTTGGCTTGATCTTCTAATGTCAATGGCCTATGTTTACAATCTGCCTGTAGGCTTACAATCAAACCTGTCTAACCAGCTAACTAGCTAATTATCTAGCTTATCTAACCTATCCAACCTTTGATTTTGCCTTTTAGGCTTACATTTATACAAAAGGATTCTAAAACCAATTCCTGGTTTAGATCCATAAACCTCTCAACAAAATCCTAAAATCTCTTCCTCATCCCTAAGGATCCTCTCTAATCCATAAAATCATGAACTAACTCCTAATCTGAGTTTTACAATTAATTCTCAAATCCCTCAATCTCTCAACTATCCTAAATCTCTCATATTCTCCTACATTCGAGAATATTTACAAATATGTCTCACAATATTCAATTAAATCCTATTCTCATTAAAATCACTCAAAAGCCTAAATAAATACATTAATTCACACTTAGGACACCAACTTCCTTAAAACACAAGACCCCCTATGCCTTACTAAAATACAATGATATTGTTGAGCTGATTGCTCCTGCATCAGACTCCCAAGGTAGAAAATATTCATGATCTCCAGATCATGTGCGTTCATAAGTTGATATCAAACCTCCAAGGTCCCAAACTTTAGTTTGTAACTGCCCAAATGCTTTGTACCTTTGACTGTTCCATACTCTGCCACTTACTTCTACTTCTTTCTTTTTATTTCAGATCGTTGTTGATGTTGTCCACTAACTCTTCAGTCTGTTATTTTTCTTCTTGAAGTTGTCGAATGCTATCACTTACTATTTTTCCGTCGATTCTTGCTTGTTCTTCGCTTATTCTGATTGCCTCCCTTTCATCCTTACCCTCTTTCACGGTTATTTCTTTCTGTATTGAATCCTGACTATCCAGCATTCTTTCTAGCAATCGAACATCTCTGTTCCATGGATTAAATTCTTCCATAGAATCCCCTTCTACCATCATTACTTCGTTGCTCATCTATACTAAATTTCCTCCAGCATCTACAACTAAACCTGCACTCATAAAACAATTGTTAAAATAAAAAACATAAGGCCTCAACGCCTCTTCTTCCTTTGGCGACACTTCAATATGCTGCTCTAATTCTTCCTCCTCTGTCAACACATCAGTATGTTGTTTTGAATTCTCAGTAGAACTCACGAGACTGTCAGCTAGTCTCTCCTCCACATCATCTGCTCTAATGATGTCTTTCTGATTTTGTCTAATGTAATGAACTCCTTCCTTTGCAATCACACTGTCATACTCTAAATTTCCCAGCAAATACTCCAGCAATTCAATTTCTCTATGACACTTCATAAGTACTTCATCATTACTTATGATTCCTGCATTTATACACAAATTATCAATTTGAAAATTATATGATTCAACAGCCTCAACTGTTGCTTCACCTATCATTTCTTCAGATTGAATTTCATCTCCTTTCCCAAGAAATTTTTCCCGTGTTGTCACAGCTTCAAACATCAATGTATTACTAAGTTCTTTCTGTTGCAATAATTCACTACTTTGTTCATTCACAAGACATTCTCCATCATTCTTTTCTTCAAATTTTTTACCTTCTGAAACATATCTTCCATACTTTTGACAGCGTCAAAAGATTGCTCATCCTCTGCAAAACTAGTAATCACATCAAAATTATTAGATTCAATAATAAAAGGTTTTACATTCTCCTTTTGGTCTGCATTTGTCAAACAGTTCAGAAATTCATCAATAATTCCTTCTTCATCACCCTGCTCTGGTTCACAAATAGACACTTCCATTTCCAACTCAGCTTCTCTGTGTTTTTCCATCAGCCACTTGATTTGCCTCTGTTGTAGCCTTCTCTGTAACTTATGCCACTTCATTGGCTTCTTCTTTAAGATCCAACCTTGTCTCTGGCTTTCTTCTAGTATCATCATCAATACATTGAGGTGTTCTTTTAACTCAACAATCTCTTTGTCAATTTCCTCTTGACTTATCATCTTGCCATTTTCCTTGGCATCTTCCTTCTTCACTTTTCTTCTGTTGTGGTCTTCCTCAAAACCTCTGCTATGACTGTCAGTAGTCATCTTCTCCTCCATATCTATGAGTTATTCACTCACTTACTTACTATGAGCTGCATTAAATCCTCTGCAACAGCAATTCCTCCCTGATGCCACTTACCTCACCAAGCTCTCCTTTGTACTTGGTCTTTTGGCAAGCACTTGGTTCTCTATCTCTAGAACCACCTTTGAGCACTCTTCTCTGCTCCTTCTAGGCTTCAACTCATCTACATCTCTCAAGAACACGACTGTCCTCTTGTATTTCAATCACCATGAAATACTTGGTTCTAACCACCTCTTCTTTCAATTAGAAAGTCTTACCAACTTCCTTCATTACTCAGCAATTCTACCCACATCCTTTTGTGGAATTGCCTTTCTGATCTACAACAATATATCTATAGTAACAAGTCTCTGTTATGAAACCAGCTCACAAAAAGATAGAAAAGATAGATCAATGCCTTAGAGTTAAGCCTCTTCAAGGGGGCAACCTCCTTTACATTACACAAATGAATGATTCTTTGATGATTCAAATGACAAAACCTCCTTCCTATATATAGGAGTCTAAGGGGTCACAATATAACCCAGCCGACCTAACAATAATAATATAAAGGCACAAAAATAATAATAGAGGGATTCTATGGGGCACAGTAATAATAATATGGGGAAAACAGGGGCACAACAATATTAATAAGGGATACAACTACAATATTAATGGGGTAATCACTAGTATTATAGGGACCTAACATGCCCCTCTCTTTCAAAAAAGTGTTGTACTCAATGCTTGAGTAGTTCTGGATGCTTCTGTATAAAATTCTCATCCTCCCATGTGGAATCTTCAACGGATAAGTTCTTCCACTTGATGAGATACTCCGAAATTGATCAATTTCGTAGCTGTCGAGTTCTTGTTTCTATGACTGCTTCCGGTTCCAATATAATATTTCCTTCCTCGTCAAGTTTTGGCAATATTGTTTGAACTGGGATCTTGTCGCCTATAACCTTCTTTAAACATGAAACATGGAAAACTAGGTGCACCCGAGAAGCTGCAAGAAGCTCCAATTTGTATGCCATAGTACCAATCTTTTGCAACACCTTGTACATGTTGGAAATAATACTGAGGGGGGGGGGGAATCAGTATTATCTAGCAATTTACCAAATCTTCCTTATTTGATCTTTTGAAATATTCTTGCATATCAGTACCATAAAACAATGAGCATGAATAAAGAAAATAGACAGTCACACCAAAGAACACAAGATGTAAGGTGGAAACCCAATGCGGGAGAAAAACCACCTGCTGCAATAATGTCTCTATCTTCTTTCAAGAAATTCTTTTTACAATGATTTTGTACTGGTGCAGTCCTTTACCAGCACGCAGGCTGCAACCTGCAAAGAGCTACAACTCTTTCTTGTTTTCCAGACTTCTCCTGGAAGGGAGCTACAACCCCCTACTTCTTTTTCAAAATGATCAACAAGTATACAACAGATACAGTCTACTACAAATATCAGATCAGTAATTACAGAAACAACCCAGAACACCTTATGAACAGAAATATACAGTTAACAGATCATCTTGAGACAGGGACGCATATTTTCTTTCTGTGGCCTGCGACTGGACGCAGTATACCTTATGCTGTTCTGCGTGCAGACGCACTGTTACTTTTGCTTGTCTGCGACCGACGCACACATAAACACTATCGCGCCGCGTCTTTTGCTTCAGAGACGCACCCAATACCACAGTCGCGCCGCGTCCTTCGCTTCAGAGACGCACCTGATCCTTTACTGTACTGCGTCCCGGCGCACTTTCCCTTCACTGAATCTGCGTCCTTTTAGATATAGAAGATAAGAGGACTTCAGAACCAACCCAAACACTCAGATCCACAGATCTGATTATGCGCCATATAGATCGTAGTCCATTAGAAGATTTACCCTTAAAGATATGGACTAGATCACACCAAGAGATGATCAACCAAGATGATGCATAATCCAAATGAACTCCTTTGCTTTATATAGGCAAGCTTCTCCCCAAAGCGTGGAACAATACCACGAGCCGACACCATAGAAACACGCAACCGTCGGCTAGATACCACACAAGAAGCCCCCACGAGCTTTTCTCTACCTTGAAATGTGTGCACTGGGCGGACGCACCTTCTGAACGGCTGGCCAGCGTCCCTGGACGCGGGTTCTGTATGGAATACCTGCGGGGACGCACTTGCTGAACAAAATTTCCTGCGTCCTTCTTGATTTACCATCTGAAAGAGTTTGCCATCAAGTACAACACCTGAATCATAATGCCAACAAACTCCCCCTTTGGACTTGATGGCAACCACATAATCTTCAGCTTCATCATTCTCCCCCTTTGACATCAAGAGCAAAGGGTATGCTCCCCCTATGCTCATGCTTCTCCAGATTTGTAACCAGAAATCCATCATGAAGGAGACAGAGACATATTGCAGCTATTTCCAAGATCTCCTTCTCCATAATGCCAACAATGCATTATGTGCTCCCCCTGAGCCTATACCATCAATAGGAAGATGGTCAACAGTGAGATGATGCATCAACAACCCCCAGCTTTTGCCTGAGGTATTCAAAAGTGTCCCTGGGCAACGGTTTGGTGAAAATATCAGCAACTTGTTCCTTAGAAGGAACATACTCCAACTTGACCTTCTGTTCAAGTACTTGTTCCCGGAGAAAATGGTACTTGATTGGTATGTGCTTGGTTTTTGAATGCATAACCGGATTCTTTGAGATGCTGATTGCACTTGTGTTGTCACATAAGATAGGAATAGGAGGTGTACAAGTGATTTGATAATCCTGCAAAGTCTGCATCATCCAAAGAAGTTGGGTGCAACAAGATGCAGCCGCAACATATTCCGCTTCAGCTGTAGACAAGGCAATTGAACTCTGTTTCTTGCTGAACCAAGATACCAGTCTAGAACCCATAAAGAATGCACCACCACTTGTGCTTTTCCTGTCATCCACGCTTCCGGCCCAATCTGCATCTGTATAAGCATGAAGAGTGAGATCTGTATCTCTAGGATACCATAGGCCATAATTTTGAGTCCCTTGAAGATATTTGAAGATTCTCTTTACTGCTTGAAGATGAGTCTCCTTTGGATTTGCCTGAAACCTTCCAACTATTCCAACTGCATGCATGATGTCTGGTCGGGTACCTGTCAAATATAGTAGACTTCCAATCATAGATCTGTAGGTTGGTTGATGAACTGCTGCAGATTCGTCATTTGCACTGAGACTACATCCTGTAACCATGGGTGTACATACTGGTTTTGCATCTTCCATGCCATATTTCTTCAAAACCTGCTTGAGATACTTGGTTTGAGATAAAAGGATTCCTCCTTTCTTTTGTTGGATTTGCAAACCAAGAAAGTATGTCAGTTCTCCTAGCAAGGACATCTCAAATTCTTTCTGCATGACTGAGGCAAAGCTTTGACTCATAGCTTCTTCATTACTGCCAAAAATAATGTCATCTACATACACAACAAGTATTAGTAATTTGTCATTTTCAACTTTTATATAAAGATTGCTATCTGCTGAACCTTTTGAAAAACCTTGTTGATGAAGATATTTGTCCAACCGGTAGTACCAAGCCCTTGGAGCTTGTTTGAGACCATAGAGAGCCTTTTTTAATCGGCATACAAGATTTGGATCGTTTCCAAGAATGAAACCATCTGGCTGTTCAATGTACACTTCTTCATCCAAGTCTCCATTCAGAAAAGCTGATTTCACATCCATTTGAAATACTTTGAAGTTCTGACAACTTGAGAGAGCAAGAAACATTCGGATGGCCTCAAGTCTTGCAACAGGAGCAAAAGTTTCTTCAAAGTCTATTCCTTCTTGCTGTGCATACCCTTTACAAACAAGTCTGGCTTTGTTTCTAATTACTTCTCCATTTTCATTCAATTTATTTTTGAAAACCCATTTTGTTCCGATAACATTCTTATCCTTTGGTCTAGGAACCAGCTCCCAAGTATTGTTCTTTTCGATTTGCTCAAGTTCTTCATCCATTGCTTTCACCCAACATTCATCTTTGCATGCTTCTTTCACATTTTGTGGTTCAGTAGAGGAGAGTAATGCCAAATAACTTGAAGCTTCTGCAACTGTTCTTCTAGTTTGTATACCTGCTTCCTTTTGTCCCATGATCTGAGATTCTGGATGGTTCTTTTGAACATATCTGGATGGAGTCTTTTCTTCTATTCTTGTTCTTTCTTCTGCTTCTTCGTGAGGTCCGTCTTGAAATTGTTCTTGCGGTTCTTCTTCTTCATCATTCTGTCTTTGAGGGTAGCTTTCATCTTCTTCAATGTCTTCACGATGTATTTGCCTAGGAATGTATCCTTTCTCATCAACCACTACATCAATGCTTTCAACAATTCTGCCAAGTCTTTTATTGTAGCATTTGTATGCTTTGCTATGTGGAGAGTAGCCAAGAAGAATTCCTTCATCTGCTCTAGGATCAAGTTTGCCAAGCTGCTCCTCAGTATTTTTGATATAGCATTTGCTCCCAAAGATTTTGAAGTGCTTTACTGAAGGAGTTTTACCACTCCAGAGCTCATGAGGAGTTTGAGTGCTGTTCACTCGGACATTTGTCTTGTTGAGAATAATAACTGCCGCATGTGCAGCTTCACCCCAGAAGGTTGCAGGAGTTCCTGATTCATCAAGCATAGCACGAGCCATTTGCTGGACTGTTCTGTTCATTCTTTCCACTACTCCATTTTGCTGAGGAGTTCTAGCTGTAGAAAATTCTCTCCTTATTCCATGTTCATCACAGAAATCGAAAAATTCATTTGAAGTAAATTCTCCACCTCTGTCGGATCTGAGGCACTTAATCTTGTGACCTGATTCATTTTCAGCCAAGGCTTTGAAGGATTTGAATTTTTCGAAAGCTTCATCTTTGTGCTTCATAAGTCCTAACCAAACAAACCTGGAGAAATCGTCAATAAATAATATCAAGTATTCCTCTCCTCTAGGTGTTCTTTTTCTGAATGGTCCACATACATCTGTATGTACTAGCTCAAGAGGCATACTGGCTGATCCTTCTTTCTCTGGAAAATTAGTTCTAGTCTGTTTTCCAAACTGACATGATCTGCACATGGTGTTGTCAGGAATTTTGATATCTGGAAGATCGCGAACTGCCTGATATTTGCAAGCTTTCCTTATTTGTGAGAAGCTTAGATGTCCCAATCTTCGATGCCATAACCAGTGCTCTTCATCCTTGCTTAAATAGCATTGTTGTTGTTCTTCATCAAAAATGTATAGATTATTTGAAGTTCTTTTTCCTTTGAGAACTGTTTTACCTGTATCAAGATCACGAACAAGACATCCATTTGATCTGAATATAACCTCGGTTCTTTGATCACACATCTGGCTTACACTTAGAAGATTATGCTTTAGTCCATCAACAAACAAAACATTTCCAGCCTTAACATCTTCTTTTAAAGGAGCAATACCTTTTCCTTTTATAGTTGCAGGAGTATCATTTCCAAAAGAGACTTTCTTTCCCTTTTCTAAATTAGAATAAGATTCAAGTTTTTCTTTATCACCTGTCATGTGCTTTGAACATCCACTGTCAATGTACCATAGATTTTCTTGTCCTTCTGCATAGAATGCTATCCCACATCTTTCTGTTTGAGGTTCCTTTATTTTCCATGTTTTGGTGCCTGAGGTTTGTTCCCTTTTTTGTTCTTGTACCTTTCTTTCCGGAAACCTGCTTCTACATTCAACATCTTCATGTCCAAAATTATTGCAAATAGAGCATTCAACTTCATTTTCAAGAGCTGAAAAATTGTTATAGGTCCTTTTTGTATTCCCTGTCATGCTTCTTTGTTTTTGAGCTTCCCTAGTCATGATTGTTTTATACGCAACACATTGGGCTGCTTTGTGACCAAAGTTATGGCAAGAAAAGCATTGTCCATTGAAGAAGTTTCTGCGATTATTGAATCTACCAGCCGACTGATTGTAATTTCTATTTTCATCTATTCTTGAACCAAATTGAGAAGGTTTTACCTGTGGCTGGTTGTGGCTTTTGTTCACCCTTAAGCTGGATTGCCCCTGATAGTTTGAAGTTTGTCCCTGCTTTACCTGATGATCTTCCTTGTGTTCTTGCTCATTTCTTCTTGCTGCATCAAGATAACTTTTTGAAGTGGAAGCTTGAGAAGTTTCTCCATTGTAGCCCAGACCTGTCTTATTTAGAGGAGATCGCTGCACACTGATAATCTCATTCAACGTTTCAGATCCTTTGACAAACTTGAGATTAATAGTTTTTGTTTTCTCAATTTCTTTTCTAAGACCAACAATTTCACCTTCTAATTTTTCAAGATGTTTTTCCTTTTCATCAATCTGAAATTGTAGAGTATCAATAATCATGTTCTTTTCTTCTATACATCTCTTGAGTCTAGTAATTTCATCATAAAGGTTATCCACATCTATAGCATCCTCATAATTATCATCTTCAAATGCCATTAACAATCTATATTTGTTACCTTGTTCATCTTCATCACTGTTTGATAAGCCATCGCTATCTTCATGGGTGTAGTAGCTTTTCTTATTTGTACCCTGTTTCTTGTTCCATCTAACTGGTTCCTTTCCTTTATCCTTATAAGAGCATTTTGCAGCATAATGACCTACTCTTCCACAAGCAAAACATTTGAAAGGTAGCTTACCTCTGAACCTTCCAGAACCCCTTTGAAGATTTCTGACAAAGTTTGATTCTTCTTCCTCTTCTTCTGGAACATGACATGCTTCATAGTGATCTTCTTTGCCTGATGCTTTAAAAGCAGCTTCCCTTCTGTCTGATGGACCTCCCTTTCTCATTTCATAAGCAGTTAGAATTCCATGCAGCTGAGACATAGTGAGAACACGGAGATTTTCCTTTTCTTCTACTGCAGATACTTTAGATTCAAACTTGGGAGATAAAGATCTTAGAATCTTTTGAACTACTATAGTCTCTTTTATTTCTTCACCCAAATTTTTCATACAATTACCAATCTCATCTACTCGAAGAAAATAATTAGCCACACTTTCATCATTATACATCTTGAGAGTCTCATATTGAATCCTGAGAGTTTGAAGTTTAGCTTCTTTTACCTGTTCATCTCCTTCATAGCTAGTGATCATTTTGTCCCATATCTCTTTTGCTGATTTGAAGTGCATGACCTTCATGAACTCTGTTTGAGATATACTTCCTAATAGAGTACTGACTGCTTTTGCATTTGTTTCATACTGCTTTTTCTCAGCTGGATCTGTAGGAGTAACTGAAGGAAAGGCATAGCCTGATTCTACAATGTTCCAAACTTCTGTACCAAGAGATTGAAGATATGCAGTAACTCTTACCTTCCAATAATTGAAGTTTGTTCCATCGAAGACGGGTGGCCTGATTGATGCTTCTCTCTCGTAGTTTCTCATGATGAACGATCTACCTTCAAGCGATCAAGCTGTTCTAAAGGACCTGGCTCCGATACCAATTGTTGGAAATAATACTGAGGGGGGGGGGGAATCAGTATTATCTAGCAATTTACCAAATCTTCCTTATTTGATCTTTTGAAATATTCTTGCATATCAGTACCATAAAACAATGAGCATGAATAAAGAAAATAGACAGTCACACCAAAGAACACAAGATGTAAGGTGGAAACCCAATGCGGGAGAAAAACCACCTGCTGCAATAATGTCTCTATCTTCTTTCAAGAAATTCTTTTTACAATGATTTTGTACTGGTGCAGTCCTTTACCAGCACGCAGGCTGCAACCTGCAAAGAGCTACAACTCTTTCTTGTTTTCCAGACTTCTCCTGGAAGGGAGCTACAACCCCCTACTTCTTTTTCAAAATGATCAACAAGTATACAACAGATACAGTCTACTACAAATATCAGATCAGTAATTATAGAAACAACCCAGAACACCTTATGAACAGAAATATACAGTTAACAGATCATCTTGAGACAGGGACGCATATTTTCTTTCTGTGGCCTGCGACTGGACGCAGTATACCTTATGCTGTTCTGCGTGCAGACGCACTGTTACTTTTGCTTGTCTGCGACCGACGCACACATAAACACTATCGCGCCGCGTCTTTTGCTTCAGAGACGCACCCAATACCACAGTCGCGCCGCGTCCTTCGCTTCAGAGACGCACCTGATCCTTTACTGTACTGCGTCCCGGCGCACTTTCCCTTCACTGAATCTGCGTCCTTTTAGATATAGAAGATAAGAGGACTTCAGAACCAACCCAAACACTCAGATCCACAGATCTGATTATGCGCCATATAGATCGTAGTCCATTAGAAGATTTACCCTTAAAGATATGGACTAGATCACACCAAGAGATGATCAACCAAGATGATGCATAATCCAAATGAACTCCTTTGCTTTATATAGGCAAGCTTCTCCCCAAAGCGTGGAACAATACCACGAGCCGACACCATAGAAACACGCAACCGTCGGCTAGATACCACACAAGAAGCCCCCACGAGCTTTTCTCTACCTTGAAATGTGTGCACTGGGCGGACGCACCTTCTGAACGGCTGGCCAGCGTCCCTGGACGCGGGTTCTGTATGGAATACCTGCGGGGACGCACTTGCTGAACAAAATTTCCTGCGTCCTTCTTGATTTACCATCTGAAAGAGTTTGCCATCAAGTACAACACCTGAATCATAATGCCAACAGTACAGACCATAATACTTTGGTGATAATTTATTATCCTTCTTAGCTTGCTTGAGGGACATTTGTTTATATGGTTGTATCCGTAGGAATACCCAATCACCTACATCAAAACTTCTTTTGTTGCGATGTTAATCTGCCTGTTGTTTCATTCTATTCTGCGCCAACACGAGGTTATCCTTTAAGAGTTGGAGGACTTGTTGTTGATGCTCGATGTGATGTTCCACTACTTGAACCTTAGAATTTTCTCTTAAATATGATGTGATCGATGGTGGCTGATATCCATAAAGCACCATAAATGGGGTCATTTTTGTTGTTGTATGGAAGGAAGTGCTATACCACCATTCAGCCAGAGGCAACCATTTGACCCATTGTGTCTGTTTATCATATACAAAGCAATGAAGATATCCTTCCAAACATTTGTTTACTATCTTAGTTTTCCCATCAGATTGAGGATGATAAGATGAGCTATGAGCTAACTGAGTACCGAGACAAGAAAATAATTCTGTCCAAAAATTTCCAGTAAAAATGGGATCTCTGTCACTTACAATAATCTTTGGGTTTCCATGTAGCTTTTGAATTGTTTCCATAAATGCAATGGAAACTGTATTGTCATTAAATGGATGTGATAATGCACAAAAGTGTTCATACTTGGTAAGTCTGTCAACTACCACCATGATGACACTCTTTCCCTCAGACTTGGGTAAACCTGTGATAAAATCCATTAAAACCTCCTCCCAACGTTGGCTTGGAATGGATAAAGGTTGTAATAGACTCAGGGTCTTAATTGTTTCAACTTTATTTTGTTGGCAAACCAAACATTCCGCCACAAACTTTTGAATATCCGATTTAAGGCCATCGCAAAAAAATTCCTTCTTAACCCTGTGGTAAGTTTTTAAAAATCCTAAGTGCCCTCCTAAGGGAGAAGTGTGCAATTCCATAAGAATCTTTTGTTTGAGTTGGGAATTCTTACAGAGGTATAAGCGATCTTTGTACCATAACGAATCATTTTTCCAACTAAATGTATCAGATGTACTAGAATCTTGTTGTAACTTTCGAATAAGTGCCCACAATTCTTCATCATTCTTCCATTCCTCCCTTACTTCATTTATCCAATCTGGTTGGATAATAGAAATGACGCACAACAATGCTTCCACATCCTCATCCTTTCTTGAGAGTGCATCTGCCACCACATTTTGCTTCCCTTTTTTGTAGATGATTTCAAAGTCATAACCCAACATCTTTGTGACCCACTTTTGTTGTTCTTCAGAGGATAATCTTTGTTCTAAAAAGTATTTAAGGCTATCATGATCTGTTTTTACCTTGAAGTGTCTTCCCATTAAGTAGGGTCGCCATTTCTTAAGTGCATGTAGTATTGCCAACATTTTCTTATCATAAATAGCTTTGTGCAAAAACTTTCCCTTGATTGGACGACTTTCAAAATCAATGGGTCTTTCATCTTGCATTAAAACAGCACCAGTTCCATTTCCTGAAGCATCACATTCCATAATAAAGGTTTTTGTGAAGTCTGGTGTAGCTAAGACCGGTGCTTAGCACATTGCCTCTTTAAGATGTCTGAAGGCCTTTGTTGCTTCTGGGGTCCATGAAAATGCATCTTTCTTCAATAATGTTGTTAGGTGCTACTATTCTCCCATAATTCTTAACAAACTTGCGATAATACCCTGTCAACCCCAAAAATCCTCGCAGATTCTTTATGGATGTGGGGATTTTCCATTCCTTAATGGCTTTAATTTTGCTAAGGTCTACCTTAACTCCTTCATGAGATACAATATAACCCAGATATTCCACCTCTTGTACTCCAAAGAAACGTTTGGATCTTTTTGCATATAATTGTTTCTCCTCCAATAGTTGCAGCACCCTGTCAACATGTTCAACATGATCCTTCCAAGACTTGCTGTAAATTAGTATATCATCAAAAAATACTAACACAAATTTTCTAAGGAGGGGTTTGAAAATGGAATTCATCAAACCTTGAAATGTAGAAGGTGCATTGGTAAGGCCAAAAGGCATGACCAAAAATTCATAATGACCCTCATGAGTTCTAAATGTTGTTTTTGAAATGTCTTCAGTCTTCATTCTGATTTGATGATATCCTGAACGAAGATCCAACTTATTGAAGTAAACTAATCCATGCAATTCATCCAGTAATTCATCAATGACAGGAATGGGAAACTTATCTTTAATAGTGAGCTTGTTGAGCTCCCTATAATCTGAACACATGCACCATGATCCATCCTACTTGTGCAACAATACTTCTGGAGCAGAGAAAGAACTTTGACTAGGTTGAATTATACCAGCCTCTAGCATTTCTGCAACCATACATTCAATTTCACTCTTTTGGGCATAGGGATATCTATACAGCTTGATGTTTGGAGGAACACTTCCTGGAATCAGATGAATAGCATGATCATGATCACGAATAGGTGGGAGACCTTTGGGAGTCTCAAATACCTTGGAATGATTGTCCAAGGCTTTTTGGAGATCTGGAGAAATAGATGATTTCGATGTGGAAACATCTAGCAAACATAATTGTGCAATTACACCTCTTTGTTCCTTTTTTAGAAGATTTGTCATGCCGTTAGAGTTGATTATCTTTCCCGGTTTGCCTACAATACCCCTTAATTCAACTTCCTTTCCTTCCGCATAAAATTTCATGAAAAGCTCTTGAAAATTAAAATTTATTGTACCCAAGGATTGTAGCCATTGGACTCCTAATACAACATCAGCACCTCCCATTGGAATGGAAAGCATTAGGCTAGTCAATACATATTCTCCCATGTATAGCTTGATATTATGGAACTTTCCAGAGCAATTTATTGTTCCTCCATTTGCAACCATCACTTGACACTCTGGTGCTAGATATAGGAGGCAATTCAATTCTTTTGCTACCTTACAATGAATAAAATTGTGGCTACTTCTTGAATCAATCAACACTATTACCTTTTTCTTCTTAATTTGTCCTTCTATATTGATGGTTTGGGGAGTGGTAATGCCAGCCAATGCATTACAAGATATGGTTGGATTCATTTCTTCTTTATCTAGGTTTTGTTCCTAGATTATATCCTCTTTTTTTGACCTTTCTTGCTCCTTTTCTTCTTCCTCTTCACAATCTATGTATAATAATTTCTTCTCAGCACACTTATGACCTTTAGTGTATTTGCTATCACAACTGTAACAAAGCCCTTTTGCTCTTTTTTCTTCCAGTTATTGTGGTTTCAACCTTATAGGTTGTGGAAGACTATGGGCAACAACACTTCCATCTTTATAGTTGTGGGTGGTATGCTTCCTGGTTGCCATAATTTTGCTTTCCATTTTTCTTGCTAACCTGAATGCCTTCTCTAATGAATTAGGTTCCCAAAGGAAAACATCATGTTGGATACTATCCTTTAAAGCCCCTATGAACACATCAATCCTATGCTCCTCTGGAATATTTTTCACCCTTATTTTCAATTTTTGGAACTCCTCAATGTGCTCCATTATTGAACCATTTTGTTTGAGACTTATCAATTGGCTAAAAAAAGTGTTTCTTTTTGTATCCTCATAATGTGTTGTCAATTCTTCCGTAAAAATTTCCCAAGTGATAATTTGTTTACAAGAACAAAGCCATTGATACCATACAAACTGATTTGGTTCCAAATATAAAGTTGCAATACGTACCTTTTGTGTGTTTTGCACATTATTGAGATCGAAAAATTGCTCCATCTATAATATCCATGTTGCGGGATCCTTGCCATCCAACTTCCTCATATCGATTTTTGGAATATGGCGGGTCTTTGATCCAACATTAGAGTCTGTGAAATCATGATTAACATTTTTTTGTTCGCATCATGAGTTTCCTTTGCTACCATTTCACCATTAGTAAGTATTTCTTGTAGAAAATTTGTCAAATCTGTCTTCAAATCTATCTTCAAATCGTCAATCTTAGCTTCCATGCCATTCATCTTAGCTTCCACGCCCTTTATCTTAGATTCCATGCCATTTATCTTAGCTTCTATTAGCTTTTGTGAGAGTGAAATTTGTTGCACTTGGTCTTGTAATTTTGATATATCATGTAGCATTTCTTCCTCTTCTTCGTGAGTCATTCTAGAGCTTTTAGGTTGCTTACTAGGAGTTTGCATTTTCTTTCCTCGGGGCATCAGTTACCGATAACAATGCTCTATTATGCCCTTTGAATTCCTTCAAAATAATTTTTCAAACCAAGCTTAAGAAAAAATTTCAAAAAATCTACACACCTTTTTTCACTTTGTAGGAGCTCGATATTGTCTTTGATGTATCTCTATAATTTCAGATCATCTAATTTTGAAATTGCGACATGCAGTAGCCCTCTGTGTCCTCTTTCCAATGCCACCAATTTGATCCCAATTCGATTCTCCAAGGGAGAGTTATGCCAAATCTCCCACAGTGACCTGATTATAGACTAGTTCAGTAGAGTGAACTTGTACGATGTGCCACATGTCCCCGTTTCAACCTTTGGCTCTAAAAAATATATACAAGAAACTACAGTCCGTCCTCTTTCTGTGACTTCTTATGAAATTTCAATCCGATGCTCAGAGAGAAAGTTATGACGATTTTCCCCAGGTCACCTTTTTGGAATGTAATTTATGAGTCTGCAAAAAGACCAACTTCCTCAGATCATATCTCCGCAAATATAGCGCGAAAAGCTCTGAAATTTAGATCCGAGGTTTAGTGCGATTTTGTCTAAAATGGGTTTTTTTTTCTCTTCTGAAACATCACAGAAAAAAAAAAGTTATAGTGAAAATGCCACGATGACCTATTTGAGCAGCGAAACCCTATAATCTAAGGCTCTAATACCAAATGTTATGAAACCAGCTCACAAAAAGATAGAAAAGATAGATCGATGCCTTAGAATTCAGCCTCTTCAAGGGGGAACCTCCTTTACATTACACAAATGAATTATTCTTTGATGATTCAAATGACAAAACCTCCTTCCTATATATAGGAATCTAAGGAGTCACAATATAACCCAGCCGACCTAACAATAATAATATAAAGGCACAAAAATAATAATATGGGGAAAACAGGGGCAAAACAATATTAATAAGGGATACAACTACAATAGTAATGGGGTAATCACTAGTATTATAGGGACCTAACAGTCTCCTTCTTGCTATCTATGCCTCACTAAGCTTCTCTCCTCTGAGCTCAATCTGATAGCATTTCTCTAGTTCTTCTCTCTAGAACCAATTCGAGCACTCCTCGCTCTAGATTGCTGCAACCTTCTCACCTCCTTATGCTGCTACGTGTGTATCAATATAAAAACCACACATTCTCCAATCTTCAAATCAACTTAAAACAAAACATGTCATCTCACCTTCAAGATCTTTGTGTGATCTTGTTCCACCATATTATGTACTTCGAATGGATTGTAGATTGTCTCTTGCATCTGCAAGTCCCAATATTCTGCTATACCTTACCTCTATGTGCTTACTATGTGTCAGATTAAAATTTGATCTCCTCTCGCCTGCATAAACATCTTAACACATACTCTTTTCTAAATTCTTTCAAATAAATTGTCACATAAAAAAAATTTGTGCTGCCTTAGTACCAAATGTTTCAATTGCAATTCTGCTCCGATACCACTTTGACACAGGAAAACCCACGTATACCGACAGTATGCATGTCAAATGCATATATCTGTTTTGCCCCAGGAATTTAACTCTCTACCGAGTCAAATCTTCAATAATGAATAATGGTTTAAGGCCCCTTTATCAAATCTCTGCGGAATGATTCATTAAAATAGCCCAGTATTTCCATTAATTATTTCTTTCTATCGGACGTTGTTTATCTAATCCTCATAAACCTTCATTAACCCCTTATTCAATCCTTAATGCCCACACATTAAACATTCTTAACCTTATTACCACATATATATAACCTTCCCCACTTCTCCACTTTGATATATTTGGATTTAGCCATAAAAACCTTCTATCAACGTTATTTCTATTACATACCTTTTATAATAAAAATCCTCATAAATCATGCACAGACTTACCTTTTTCCACTTATTCCTCTAACTCTGCACATTACCCAATGCTCCCTTATCGCAATCGCAATTATTCATGGGTCATACTAACACATGACTCTTTATCGCATCCGAGATGCGATAACACAGACAAACTTCAAATACTATACAATTGTGTTTATTCCTTATCGAGTCCGCTCTATCACACTTCGCAATGCTCCTTGGTCTGCTTACATCGCATATCACAGTATTTATCGACTCGCTCCATCGCACCTTCGCATATCGCATGTCGCGTTGGTTAAGGTCTAAGGTTCCTTTCCCATGGATATTTGCGATGCGATCAAACCTCCGATCGCATCGGACATCAAAATCACATATCGCAATCACTTGTGGCCGAGGTTAAATCACTCACCATTGGACTATTGCGATGCGATTGATCATCCCATTCTATGCGACTTAATCCCATCCGTTGATCTGTTAGATCCAACGACCCCTGAGCATTAATGTTTCGCTTCTTCTCTCTTCCTTTTTACTTGCGTTTTATAATATTTCTTCAATGTTTCTCTGTGGTTTCGGTTATTTCAATGGTTCTTCGTCCTTCCACTGTTCCGCTGTGCGACTCCCTCCTGAGATTAATTCTGCATATTATTTAATCACTATCATTCTTGGATATTACTTTGATCCTGCAATGGTTCACGCTCCATTATGATCCTCTGTCTCATTCTTCTTCACTGTGTATTCTGCCGAACTCTACCTGCATGCATATATTGTACTGAATTCTGATTCATTCATAATTCATCATGCCATACTCGAATCACACATCTATACAGTTTTGAATTAATCCTCTGTATATATATAAACACACAGTTATACAATTTCTCTATCTTTGGCCTGATCTTCTAATGTCAATGGCCTCTGTTTACAATTTTCCCGTAGGCTTACAATCAAACCTGTCTAACCATCTAACCAGCTAATTATCTAACTTATCTAACCTATCCAACCTCTGATTTTGCCTTTTAGGCTTACATTTATACAAAAGGATTCTAAAACCAATTCTTGGTTTAGATCCATAAACCTCTCAACAAAATCCTAAAATCTCTTCCTCATCCCTAAGGATCCTCTCTAAACCGTAAAATCATGAACTAACTCCTAATCTGAGTTTTACAATTAATTCTCAAATCCATCAATCTCTCAACTATCCTAAATCTCTCATATTCTCCTACATTCGAGAATATTTACAAATATGTCTCACAATATTCAATTAAATCCTATTCTCATTAAAATCACTCAAAAGCCTAAATAATTACTTTGATTCACACTTAGGAAACCAACTTCCTTAAAACACAAGAGCCCCTATGCCTTACTAAAATACAATGATATTGTTGAGCTGATTGCTCTTGCATCAAGAAGTAGACTCAATTGGCACAATCATTATGCATATGGGTGAAATGCGATGAAACAACTAAATTTCGTTACGTAACAAGTTTGTTACTAAAATCATCATTAAGCACATATATTTAATGGTTCTTCGCTTTCATTCCAATTATGCATGTAATTGTACTAATCATATTTTCAAGGTTTCATTCCAAGGAATCAACTCATTGCTCCATGAACAAAATTCAATCATAAAGCACTTCAAAAGAATGATAAGATTGAAAAAAATACCATAGAACCACCCCTTCAAATTAAGAAACATAAAATCAAGTGACATGAAAAAGACAGTGATTTCAAAATTTAATGGGGCACCCCTTTATTTTCACAAAAATTATGGGGAGTTATTGAGGCTCAACACTATCCAAGCTCAATATAAAAGGACCTTCTTGTCACACTATTGTAATCTAGCAAAAAGTAAGAATTTGTTGCCAACAATAAATATAACAAGTAACTACATAATCATATGCATCACAACGAAGAAAGAAGAGACACAAAGTAGTGGAGAACCAGCAAAGCAACACTTATATTATATATTCTCAACAATTGATTAGAACCAGTATATATATATATATATATATATATATTCTCTCTCTTGAATGGTTATAATAGTATAACCATCAAAACCGCATTTACCTAACTGACCTGGTTGGTTAACTTGGCTAAAAGGGTCGATCGACTTACAATATATCCTTTCTTACTCGACTAGGCTAGCTAACTAAGTTGACTACCCCCTCCAACATCTCCCCCACCCTCATTTCCTTCTTCATCCCGAAGAAGGGGGAGATTTAGACACTTACAAAATTTGAAAATATGATACGGAACATGCGAGTAGAAAGAAGAAGACAGAATTGCTAGTTGAAATAAGAGCATGGTCTTGCTAATAGCGACAACTACTATTATGGCATTGCACAAGTTGGTTGGTCAACATATCTTAAAAGTTGGTTAGTTTTTGATGCTTGTGTTTTGTCGTGAAATCTTAAGATGTGGATTCCTCTTCTCTACATTTCCCCTGGTGACTAGTTAGATCCCTCTAGTTCAATTTCTTGTATAAATGGATGTTTCTCAGATCTGAGGCCACATATTGATATAATTGGCTCAAAAAACATCAAAATTTGGTTGAGAATGGTTTGGATCTATTGATCACTCTTGGAAAATAACTTCCCTTAAATTTATGTGATAGATAAATGGTGCAAGTAGTTAAAGATGAAGGTCAAATATCAACCAGTCTTTTACTACTTGTTGAGCTTGGACTTCCAATGACTATAATTCTGCTAAGAGTTGTACTTTTTTGGCCAATGAATTCTTCAGAGATAATTGTTGGTTAAGTGCACCCTGTTGTTCCAACTTCTATATTTTATCATGAATACTCTATAAATTATCAATGGTGTTGTCTGCTTCAATTTGTGCCTTCTTCCCCTCTCTAAGCCATTTTATTTCTTCTTGGATCAGTTCCATTTCCAACTTATTTTCTTGTGCGATTTTATTGTTCAGTGTAGTCCTTTCCTTATAGAATTATATGTTGTATCGATGAAAAATCTCAAATGAGCATTTATTGTGCTCGTAGTCTACTACATGTAGTTGATAAGTAGGTCAACCAATTGTTAAGGATTGTGCCAAGTGTGGAAAACTTGTCCAATGTTTTTTCTAATTCATGCTTTTCCATTGAAAATTCTTTATATTCCTGATGAATAATGTCTAAAAATTCTTGATTTCCATGTTATTATGTCTGTTATTGTATCTGGTCTATTTTGTCATTACTTTTCACATTCAAGTTTACCATTTCATAAACTAGTTGTTGAATGGAAACAAGTGGATAATCAATCTTGGCTTGGATGTTTAAATTTAATTTTTTTTATTGTAAGGGTCATACAATATGACCAATTATTCTTTTCTTGTTGCTTCCTTTGTTTTATATTCTCGCTAGAATGGGATTTCTTCTTCCATCTCTTTGTAGCTTGTTTCCTTGTATATTGTAGATAGGAAAACACAAGTTTATCGGAAGCATAAGTGAGATCATATGGTATAGTGTTTGGTGCATATGATTATAGTCTTGATGTTCTAGTCAATGTATCAACTATAGTTTCCTATGTAGGTGTAACTTATTGTTGATTTGGAGGCGTATCGAATGTGTCTATGGTCACTGGTTCGTGCTTTACTATTTTTCCCTTATTCAAGTCAGTTGGCTCGAATTATTTTGGCGAGGTTTGTCGTGTATTGTCTTGTTGACCATTTATTCTTATTTTTTCTCTATTCACTTTTGTAACTGGTGTAATAGTGATAGGGGGAAATCAATCGTGATATCAATGTCGAGTATTTGTCACTTCTTTTTGTCACCTTTACTCAATTATGCTTGACCCAGATTTTGTAAAAGTGTTCTCTTTCTAGTACTAAGCAGTGTAGGCATCAACTATTGATACATTTCCTTTTCTTTCTCTGCAAACAACGTTTGTTTAAATGATTTAATAAACACATCCTTCACATGACCTAAAGACTATAAGATGTTTGGTCCAACAAACAATCCCAAAATTTATTGAGGTCTTTTCAGTTCATTGGGAACAATGCCTTTGGTCATTGTTTCAAACAACATCTATTTTGCAACTGAATCAAGGCATCAATGTCGCTTTGGGTTGTCAATTTTGATATCACTTTTTAATTTCACACCAATTAATTTTGACTTCTTGCAGGTTGGCTTCAAAAAAATTATCATCCTATTTGCTTGGAAATTTGTTTGATGACTCTGGTAAAGGACTTGACGGGTCAAATTTGAAGGGAATTGTATACATCTCTACTTCCCATTCTTCTTCATGTTCCCCAACAATCAGTGGAAGCAATACTTCGATCTAGGGCTCCTAGGCTTCAGGTGGAATCGAAAATATTCTATTTGTTTTACGACTTAACTCATTGAATATTTTTTGAATAGTCGGTTGATAAGGAAATTCCAAAGGATCGACATCACTGGAGTTGACATACCAAACCTTGGTTATGTCGAGGCTAAGTTGAATGTGTGATTTGGGAGGAAGCATTTCATGGATCTGTTGAGAGACTCTCCACTTATTCGACATTGATTCTAGGTTGAGTATCCAATTCCTAAATAACTATTGAGGGGAAATAGACCCAAGTGTTTTGGACCATCCATTTGCAAAAGTACTGATGTTTTTCATAAGGAGAACAATCTTTTTAGTAAAATTAGTCTCACCAACTAGAAAAATTGATCTCGTGGCACACCAAATTAAAAGAGAAGGGAACTAGATTACCTTTCCATAGTTCTAACATTCTTGGAAATTTGTCATGAACATATCAACAATATGTTATACCCAATTATACTTCTTCCTTGTGTTAAAAATTTGGCCAAGAGCCTCGACTATGTTCAACTTGACATCAGCTTCTCATCTGGATAGAATTAGACATAGTGAGACTATGATGCATGCCCATTTTATCCTAGGGTCTGTAACTTGGCTAATAATGAGTCCTTTAGAGTTCTTCGTTGTCGAGCCTCCTGTAAATTCTTTGACACATGCAATTGAATTGACTGTTTTGGGTATTTTATCTCTAGTATGTGGGAGACAGGTGATATTCTAAATTGCAGAAGTTGTAATGTTAGTGGCTTTTCCAACCACATGGTACCATTATGGTACCAACTAATAATAAACTTTGTTGGTTCATCCTTAAGGCCATGAAATTTTGTAACCTATGGGGCTCCCAAAGAATCTCAAATGCCTACCTGATGAATAATATTGACATTCTTGGACCATTTCTTATTGACGACTCCCAAATTTTTAAATTATTTGTAATGCTTTTTCCACTATGGTTCCTACATTTTTGCCTATCTAATGTTATTCGGATGCATTTCTAGCTCTGTCGCCATAGCTTAGTCGAACTATGATTTTGTTCTTGGCTCTATTGTAATATATTCCTCCTGGAAATGAATTATTTTCCTCAACATATTGAAGTCTTCCTAAAGTTCTTATCCTCTAAGACACTCTAGCAAATTTGAATCAAAAATTTCCAAGTAAGCAATGTCTAGGAGTTGTGATAATTCGAGAGAAACACTCAGTGCAAAATTAGTTCCAATTGGTAATGAGTTTTCATACCTCTAATTTTAAAGCCAGAGAATCAAGTGTACCATAATTATCATCTACATCCTATCGTTGATTATGTCTCTTTTCATTAATTTCAA
Organism: Pinus tabuliformis; assembly: GCA_031772625.1. Taxonomy (NCBI): domain Eukaryota; kingdom Viridiplantae; phylum Streptophyta; class Pinopsida; order Pinales; family Pinaceae; genus Pinus; species Pinus tabuliformis. The sequence goes on along the minus strand of CM062804.1, from coordinate 541,975,029 downwards.
TTCTTTCCTTTCGACACATGGGATGGGCATGGCCTCATTACTAGCCCAGATTCAGTGTGTGATTCACTTTTAAAAAGTGTTGAATCATCATGATTTTTAAATTGTGATTGGACTGTTTCATTAGTTGAGGGGTCCATGTTGGATATATTCATTCAGTGATTTTGACTCGTGACTTTCATTCTTCTTTCTCTCCTCCTAATTGAGTCAGTTGTATTTCTTTGGTCAATTTTCTTTTCGACTTGATGTATTTCCTTATTTTTACTAATCAAGTCATTTGGTTTAGTTTGGTATGTATAATTTCTGAATTGTTACCTATTCTTATTTATGCTAGTTAATCATTCTTCCTTTTGAATCCATTGTCTAAATTTTATTCCTTGGTCTTCTCTTTTGTCATGGTGTGGTCGATGCCAACTTATATTTTCTTGTTCTTTGTTGTTTACAAATTTCCTTAGATCTTATCCTTGCTCCATATATTTGTACTCTTGTATATTTAATCAGCAGATCCCTTTATTAATATTCTTTTATTTGTCGATACAGTTATTATTCAACAAATTTTATAACTGCTTATATCTTTTAATGACTAAAATTAATTAAGAAGAGATAATAATATACATTTAATTGGTCAGCTAGTCTGCCACAATGTGCTTTTTAGGCTAGCCTTGTTAGGATATTCCGACACATAGGAAATAGTTAAGTAGAACTTGGTCTAGTATAGAGTTAGGTAAAGTGTGTTTCTTTACTATGTACATTTTGTAACTTACAATCCGACGGTCACGATATGTAGTGATCCGATGGTTCATTCTCTCCTCGGTATTACCGACACTTGATCCGTGGCTTAACACCCGATTGGTCCATGATCTCTATTTAAAGAGCATGGAGGGTCATTTTAGTTTAACTGTTCATGAGAGAAGCTTATGTAAAATTTCATTCTTTTATTAATAAATTGCCTGAAGTGGTTGTGTTGGCTCAGGTCGTGGACTGTTTCCCTCTTTGAAGGTTTTAACCACGTCAAAATACTGGTGTATTGATTTGTGATCTGTGTGTGAGTGGTGTCCTTTGGTGTTCTGTCTGAGGAACTTACCCTGTAAATTCCTACATGGTATCAGAGCTATTTGAGGGCCGCGTCCGTTGGTGATCCAAATCTGAAGCCGGTAGAACTGCATCCAACTTTTGTTTCCTAGATCTACTATTTCTGACTACTTTCGGGCCGAGAGGACTACTCTATTGAGTTGGGAGCATCTGTTCCAGTGAGGAACCCCTTTCGTTTCACGCGAAAAGGTTTCCGGTAGCCCTAGCTACGTCATTTTTAAGATCTGGAGGTATACAGTGTTTATTTGCAGTTTACAGTTATTTTCTCTCTTATTTTATTTTTTTTTTAACCGAATCTGTACCTTTCATTTTTGCATATGCTCTTTGCCTCGCGACTCTATGCAATTTGGGCAAATCAGAAACAGAAAGGAAGGATTTTTCTCATGCGTATGCTCTTTTCCACTGCGCCTTAGTGTGATCTTGGAAAATCAAAAACATTGAGGAAAATATTTAGTTTCCGGCTAAAACTAACTTCGAGCCATAAGGTTCATTTTTTTTGTATGTCCGTGTTGTGTTTGGTGTTTTTTGTTTTGTAGGGAAAAAGAGCTTTCTCAAGCAAGCACGCAACCCAAAGCTCCCCCCCCCTCTCTCTCTCTCTCTCAAACTTTTTGTTTAGTTCACTTGGTCCAAAGCTAATATATGAGATTAGAGGCCTTGAGTTCTAGTCTCCTTTTTGTGGGGGTGGATTTTTCATTTCCGCACATTCCTGCACTTCGTCGGCATCTTCATCAACTTTTCTTCAAAAAGCCATAACTTCTTCATCCAGAAGCCATTTTCAGAGCCGTTTTTTTTTAACCAGCCTAATTTCTCAAGATCTTTCCATTGGAACACTTAGTTTCAGCATCTATAGCTTTAGTTTCTGTTAAAATGGAAATTCCATGCCAAGTTATTCTTGACAGCACCAACTACTTCCAATGGTGGTCCTACATTATGGATTTACTTAGAAGTAAAGGTCTCTACAGAATAGCCTCGGGCCGAGAAACCAAACCGAAAGATGAAGATAAGGTAGCTAAATGGGAAAATAGGCAAGATCAAGCACGTGGGTTGATAGGGATGTCTATTTCTCCAGATCTTAGATTCCATATTGCAGAACTTGATACTCCTAAAGAAGCAATGAAACAGATCACTAAAGTTTTTGGAATTAAAAATGAACTTAAAGCCCATCAACTTGAAAATGAGTTGCTTACATTGGACCCCAATAATTTTTCTTTCATTGAAGATATTTTGTCCAAGTTCAAGACCCTTAGACTTCTCTTGGAAGGTGTTAAGGTTAAGAAAGAAGATAGTAGCCTTATCTACTCCATTCTTACTAAGTTGGGACCAACCTATTCTGTGTTTGTTTCCACCTTCCATTCTACAAGAGAAGCCTTCATTTCTCAAGGACAAGCCTACAAGTCCCCTTCCTTTGATTCCTTTTGTGATTCTTTAATAAGAGAACAAGAAAAACTCTTACACCTTGGTCTTCTTCATCTTGGAAACTCTTCTACGAAAGCATTAGCCGCCCAACAGCAACCAAATTCAAAGAGTCCTAAGAAGTTGTATCCTAAAAGGAATGGTCCTAAACAAAATAAGGGTCGTAAGCAATTTCAGCCTCAAAATGAAAAATCATTTCAACAAAATGATAAGACAAATAAAAAGAAAGGGAAGAAGACTAATAGACATTGCAACTTTTGTAATCGAGATGGCCACTTAGAATCCAAATGCTTTAAGAAGATGGAAGCCTTGGAAGTAGCAATGAAGAAGCATAATATCCATTTGGAGCACTCTTCAACTTCAACTTCATCTTCAGGAATGGCACTTTCTGCATGTGGTTGTCAAGCATCTCAGTCTGGCTATGCACTAAATGTATCTTCTTCTTCTCATTCTCATGAGTGGCTCATTGATTCTGGAGCTTCCTATCACATGGCCAAAAACAAAGCCATGTTTTCTTCTTTAAATGATTGTAACACCAAAAATATATATGTTGGTGATGATAGATCTCTTAGTGTTGTAGGGACTGGAACTGTTCATATAGATAATGGTCAATTTAATGATGTATTATGTGTTCCAACCTTATCCTGCAACCTTCTATCTATATATCAGATAACTCATTCAGGTGAAGGTAAAATCGTTGAATTTTCACCTCACGATGTTGTAATTAAGGACCTAAGAGATCCTAGAGAGATTTTAGCTACTGGCATTGTTGATGATTCTACAAGGTTGTATAAGTTTCACAACTTTGGGTCATAAAATCTTCCCTCAGTATTTGTTGCTCATAACGATGAAGTGAGCAAACTTTGGCATGAGCGATTTGGTCACTTAAACTATCGATCCCTTCAGAATCTATGTAAAGAAAATATGGTGATAGGTCTTCCAATGGTATCTTGCAGAGATGGTGTTTGTTCCGGATGTGTACTCGGAAAACATCATCGGGATAGTTTTGAAAAATGTGCCTCTTGGCACGCCTCAGCCCCTTTACAGCTCGTGCATAGTGATTTATGTGGTCCACTTCCAGTTGTTTCATTCTCTGGCTACAAGTATTTCTTAACTTTCATTGATGATTTCTCCAGACGCACTTGGGTATACTTCTTAAAACTCAAGAGTGAAGTATTTAACATGTTCTTGGCCTTTAAGGCCTTTGTTGAAAAACAATCTGGACATCAAATTCTTAAGCTAAGATCTGATAATGGCGAAGAATATGTTAACAACAAATTCATCAACTTTTGCGTTGAGAATGTAATTCAAATGCAACATACTGTTCCATATACTCCACAACAAAATGGTGTAGCTGAAAGGAAGAATCGCACCTTAAAGGAAATGGCTAATTGTATGCTTCAATCTAAAGGACTTAGTCTTAATTATTGGGCAGAAGCAATTAATTGTGCAAATTACATAATAAATCACACTCCTACTAAGGTTTTAAAGAATATCACTCCAGAAGAAGCATGGAGCTCAATTAAACCATATGTAAGTCACTTTCGTGTTTTTGGAAGTGAAGCATGGGCCCATATTCCAGATGAGAAACATAAAGCACTAGAACCTAAGAGTGAAAAATGTATTTTTGTTGGATATTCTGAAGATGTCAAAGGATATAGACTTATTCCACTTAAGTCCAAAAATGTTATCATTAGAAGAGATGTAAAGTTTTCTGAAAATATATCGACCTACGAGCCTAGTTTGGCAATGTGCCACCTCTCCCTATCTCTTCTACTTTTGAAAATATTTCTTCTTCAGATGATGAAAGCGAGAATGAAAATCCTCCCCCACCTTCTCAGGATCCTCCTTCAACTCCTCAACTTCAAAAATGGGTTTGTGCTACTCGGGATGCAGCAGGTGATCTTGTCGGTGATCCTACAGATCAACGACATACGCATTCTCAGTTTGATAGAGCCTCTTCTTTACTAGCTCAAGCTTCAGTGAATTATGATCCTGACACCCTTGCAGAAGCTTCAGGCCATCCAGATTGGGAAGCAGCTATGAATGAAGAATATCATTCATTATTGGCAAATGATACATGGGATCTTGTTCCTCTACCAAAGGGACGAAAACTTGTTAGATGCAAATGGGTTTACAGAACCAAGTATGGACCAGATGGGAAAGTTGATAAACATAAAGCTTGTCTTGTTGCTAAGGGTTTTTCACAAGTTGAAGGCATTGACTACATTGAAAACTTCTCCCCTGTTGCCAAAATGAACTCTATTCGCCTTGTTCTTTCCCTTGCTGCCTCTTTCAAATGGGAAGTCCATCAGATGGATGTTAAATCTGCCTTCTTGCATGGGGACTTGCATGAAGAAATATATATGGAACAACCTATTGGCTTTATACAAACAAACTCCAGCCTTGTATGTCAGCTTAAGAAATTCCTTTATGGTCTCAAGCAAGCTTCTCGAGCTTACTATGCCAAAATGGATAACTTTCTTTTAGAAAATGGCTTTTCTAGGTGTCATTCTGACAATACTGTCTACACCAAGAAAGTGGGCAAGTCTCTTATCATTCTTGTTCTTTATGTTGATGATCTTATCCTAACTGGTAGTGATCCCAACCTTATAAACCATGTGAATTCTAGCCTTAAAAGGAAGTTTGAAATGACAGACTTAGGACACTTACATTATTTTCTTGGTCTTCAAGTCTTGCAATCCAAGGAAGGTATTTCCCTTTCCCTATCCAAGTATGCCTATGATATTCTACGCCATTTTCACATGGAAGACTATAAGCTATCCCCTTCTCCCTTTCAATCTGGAGTCAAACTTTTAGTCACTTGTACTTCTCCTAAAGTTGATGCTACCTTATACCGTCAACTTGTAGGAAAACTTTTGTATCTAACCCATACTCGTCCTGACCTTTCCTTTGTTGTTGGCCTTGTTGCTCGATTTATGCAAAACCCACATGAAAGTCATTGGAAAGCAGCTAAAAGAATACTTCGTTATGTTCGAGGTACAGTTCAGTTTGGGATTCATTACAGTGCCAAAGCAGCTCCTCTATTGGTTAGTTTCACTGATTCCGATTGGGCTAGTGACCCTGATGATCAGAAGTCTACTGCAGGTTATGTGTTCACTCTTGGTTCAGGACCTATTACATCGGCCTGCAAGAAACAAGGTGCCATTTCTCTTTCTTCAGCAGAAGCAGAATATCATGGTGCCATAGAAGCTAGTAAGGAAGCCTTGTGGCTTCGTCAGATCCTGTCAGAGTTTGGCTTTCAGCAGCAACATCCGACTACACTTTGGTGTGATAATCAAAGTGCCATTCAACTATGCAAAGATCCATTCCAACATCAGCGCAGCAAACACATTGAACTGCACATGCACTTCATCAGAAAGCTCATCCACGACCATGTTCTTGAAGTGCAATATTGTTCAACATATGATCAAGTTGCAGACATCTTTACAAAGGCTCTCACAGAGGCGAAGTTCACTAAACTTCGATTTATGGTTGGAGTTCAGGAAGTTGTCATTAAGGGCGGATAGGCTCTAGTGCCTCCTTCCTTCTCCTATTGTGTCATTTTTGTAAATCCTTCAATCCTATCCCAAGTTGTTCTTAAGGGGGGATGTTAGGATATTCTGACACATAGGAAATAGTTAAGTAGAACTTGGTCTAGTATAGAGTTCGATAAAGTGTGTTTCTTTAATATGTACATTTTGTAACTTACAATCCGACAGTCACAATATGTAGTGATCCGACGGTTCATTCTCTCCTCGGTATTACCGACACTTGATCCATGGTTTAGCACCCGATTGGTCCATGATCTCTATTTAAAGAGCATGGAGGGTCATTTGTAGGTTAACTGTTCATGAGAGAAGCTTATGTAAAATTTCATTCTTTTATTAATAAATTGCCTGAAGTGGCCGTGTTGGCTCAGGCCGTGGACTGTTTCCCTCTTTGAGGGTTTTAACCACATCAAAATACTGGTGTATTGATTTTTGATCTGTGTGTGAGCAATGTCCTTTGGTGTTCTGTCTGAGGAACTTACCCTGTAAATTCCTACAAGCCCATGTTTTTTGTGCCTCATGGAGGTTTTCACCAATCCCATGCCAATGTTATTAAGAGGTGTACTTCTAAATTCGATCATTGTTTACAAGTGCTTTAAATAGGTTCTCTTAGAGGGTTCTTAGTTGGATGGTTCTCGAAGAACGTATAGTTTCAACCACAAAGGGTCCAAGCCATGCAATTTCTATCTTCTTAGGCTTAACCTTTACCCAACTATCATAAAGTAGTGTTAAGTCTCGAAATTTTTAATTCTTTGATTACAGATTACTATCATGCCATGCTTTCTATTGATTCTTGCTAACTTGTAGTTAGTGTAAGGCATGGAGCTAGTCTTCTTTTAGACATTGTAATTAATGGAGTCATTCTTTATTTGTTTTTCTATCATTATATTTTAATATAGTCGATACATTTGCAGCGTTTGATGTATATTGGGGTGGTATGAGTGCTTCTTTTCCATAGACCAATTTGAATGGTGTATAACCAGTCGACTACTTATACATTATACAATATGCCCACAAAACCATCAGGATTTTGTCGTCCCAGTCATCTCCGTCTAAGTTGCATATTTTAGTCAATCCTTTATGTAATGTTTTATTAAATGATTCTATGGCAGCATTTGCTTCTGGGTGGTAAGTTTTAGCCTTTCTATGCTCAATCATGAACTTTTGCATCATCATCTAAATTGTAGTATTGAAAAAGTGAGTTCCCCTATCGCTAATCATTGTTAGGGAGCAATTAAATCGTGTTACTATATTTTCATAAATTAATTTAATCGCTACTTCCTTTATACATGATTCGACTGGATCTACTTTCACCCATTTCGTTAAGTACTCCACTATAAATATAATATATTTCTCACCTGTTTGACTAGTTGTTTTGGGAAATGGGCTGAAAAAGTCAGTTTCCCAAATCTCAAAAGGTAGCGTTGGGTTAACTTAGTGGAGCAATATGTGATTTCTTGCTAACATTCATCTTGTTCTTTGACACACATCACAATTTTGGAATTGTACTCGACAGAATCATAATAGTTTCGGCCTCCATAATCATGTCTGAAGGATTTTTCTTGTAGTTTTATCGCCTTTATAATGTACTTTGACTCCTCCTCGATGAGCTTCATCAATAATGGAATCCATTTCATGTTCTAATGTGCATTGTCTAAGTACTTAATATTCTCCTAGCTTATATAATTGAACATTTATTAATGATAATGTTGTTGCTTTAACTGTTAGGGTCTTCCTATTTTTTTATCTTGATAGTCCATTAGATGCTTTACCTATATGTAAAAATTAGGCAATTACTGCACATTCTACAGGGATCACTTATACTTTAAATAGGTGGGCATAAGGTAGATCATCTTCAAGGTTTGTTAACTCCTCCCTTGTCTCCAGTTGGGACAGATGGCTAAACCCAATGTTCTTTTTTCCAGGTCAGATGATTATTTCAAATTCAAGTTCTGGAAATAGTAGTAGTTATCAACAAATCTAATCTTAATGGACTGGTTTATGGATGAGGTATTTCAAAGATTGATGAGATTCACAAGGAGATAGTGATGGAGCTTCTTGAGTGAAAAGATCACGGCAAGTGTCTCTCTCTCTTCAATTTCAAATAATTCCATTTAGCCTTATTTAATTTCCAATTGGCATATGCATTGGGATGGTCTGTGGAGTCATTATTTAGTTGTGCTAACACAACCCTGACTGCGATAATGGATGCATAGATGTATGCAAAATTTCTCATACCAATCAAGGAACTTTAAAATAGGTGCTTCAACAAGTTTCTTCTTGAGTAATTGAAATGATTCCTCACATTTTTTTGTCCATATGTATGGAACATCCTTTTTTAATAGTTCATCAATTGGAAAAGTAATATCAGAGTAGTGACTTGTAAATTTTTTGTACTATTCAATGTGCCCCAAAAATATTTTTATCTGTTTTTTACTAACTCTCGGATTCAAGTTCAAAATCACCTTAATCTTTCCCTGATTCAGGTGTGAGCCTACATTAGTGGGGTGTACGGGCCGAAGAAATCATGTAATTAATTAGGAGTGCCCTCACCACCCTCCACATGCAACTAACACTTGGAGCGGTGGCAGAAAGCATGCGGGAGTTATTGCATGGGAGACGCAGAGTCATAAGGCCATCTGGAGAGGGAAAGAACTTGCTTCGAAGGTTAATGAGAGTAGTGAGGGTGATAACGGTCCTATGGAGGTGGAAAGAAAAGGAAACTCACAGCCGAAAGTAGCCAATGTCTGCAAACCTTAGTAGAAAATCCTGGTATGTAATTAATCTTCATCCTATAAATTCAGTTAAAATGGATATGAGTATGCAACCTTATGATGAGGATTTGCCTATGTTTGGGCTGGGGGGTGATGGGTTTTGGAGTGGCCAGATCCATGGCCCCCCTAGGCTCTAGGTCAGGTCGGTGTCAATTGTCTCACTTGTCCCTTATATGTCTGTAGAATTTGCGATCTATTTATCTCTGATAGGCGCATGCATGGTAGAGGGTTTCGAGTGTTGGGATGGTGTAATTACCCCTTCCAAGGGGCTAGAAGTGTGGACAAGGGGTTGGCTGCGTCGATCTTGGGGGGGTTTTCATCCAGCATTGGTAAAGAGAGTTTTAGGGGCTCAAGAAACCCCATATATACAATCTGGTGGCTGGGTTGGGGGAAGGCATCGAAGCTAGGTCGTCCAAGCCTTCGGTTATGTTGAGCATTAGAAGAGGTATGTATTTACCATCTATTTCTTTATCTTTTCCTTTAAATCATAACTCCTTTATATTCTAAGATGGTAATATGTTAAAGGATTATGATAGAATTAAGGAGATTTGTGATTGATGTAAAATGATTGATTGTTGTCTTTTTCTATGCAAAAAGTGAAGAAAATGGAAAATCACTGTTCCGGAGGAAAAGACAAAGCAGAACCAATTGTTGTCCCTTTAACAGGAAACCGCATCCAGATGAGGAAATCAAGATCGAAGCGCATGGACCAGGAAAAGGAAGAGAAACCGCGGCATCAGCGCAAGAGGACAAAATGATAACTGAAGATCAAAGATATGGCGAATCCCTCAGGATCCTTTGATCCTGAGGGATTGCTACTTCAAGACTTACCTATATTTTTTATAGTTCCGCCTGGCCATTATAAAAAGGGACAACACTGCTAGCCCAAGGGGTGGAAAATTATTGTTGATTTGTAGAGTTTACTGTTGTAATCTGAACTTTGATCATCAACTCTCTTTAAAGAGTGATAGTTGTAACTTTGCCTTTATGATTAATATATAACTCAGTTGTTATTCCATTATCTGATCCTGGAGTAACCGCAGCAGTGTGTCCTTGGTGGCTAAGGGCCCGGCCCTAGTGGATCACTTGCTTCTTGTATCATTATTTTCCGATTACAGTCGTGTGTGGTTTGATTTCCTTTGCATTCCTTTAAATTTGCTTTATTCAGTAATCTTTTGTTCCTGAACATTTCATTGATTTGCTCTGTTATATCGAATTCGTAATTGAAATAGCAAGATTATTATTTGCAACTGAAAATGTTATGTTTTTCATTCTAAAATAATATCGCACTGTCTAATTCGGATATTGTTGTTCATTTACAGATTGACATTGCTATTCATTTACATATTGATATTGTTGTTCATCTACAGATTGATATTGTTGTTCATCTACAGATTGATATTGTTGTTCATTTAACTATGGTTCACTTACAATTGTGATTGCTATTCATTTAACTGTTGTTCAATTATAATTGCAATTGTCATTCCTTTATATATGTGGTTAATGTCCCGCGTGCTAGAATAAGATTACTGATTCTATAGTCGTTGTGTGTTTGCACTTAATTAAGTTTTTTGTTCAATTTATGTTTTGGTTTGTTGTTCCTTTCGTAGATTGTTGTTCAATTCCTTTATTAGTTCAGATTGTTGTTCAATTCCTTTATTAGTTAAATATGTATTTCAGTTACGATTGTTGCTCAATTCATTCCTATATATTAAGCTTTGTTGTTCGATCTTTTCAATAGATTAGTTGTTGTTCATTTTCTGCAAATTGAATTGTCATTTCCAGCATTTTCTTTGGTGTGAATAGAAAGATCTAAAACTATAGCGAACATTGACTACTGCTGTCTAAGTTCTCAAATTGGAGGTCTTGTCCATGATTGATTTTCATTTACATCAGTTTACAGGGGAAAGAGTTATCATTACTGCATCCTTGACTGATGATTGTTGTAGTTTCTTGAGTGAATGATTTAGTTACAAAGCATTTAATTTTCTTGAAATTACAGTTAGATTTCACTTCCAGCATTCATTTACTTTTGTAAGCACTATACTACAAGAATTACTCTTGAACAAGTGATCGCCTCAGCCTGAGTACACTTGAGATAAAAAATCATACCTGGATTGATAATTAATGTAGGGTAAATAGAGGTTAAAAAGACCTTTTTACAGCTCGACATTTTGGCATCGTTGCCGGGGAGAGTATAGCCATTTGTTTCTTTTGAAAATAGAGTAGTGTAAGTACCTGCTAGGAGAGAGTTGGGTTTTAAAAATGGAAGGTAACAACCTATGTACGGAACATGTAACAACCCTGCTCACCCGCCCACTTTCCTGTAGATTTGTTGTTATTTTGGGTAGAAATAAGTATTTGATTTGTGTGCATGATTAAGCAGAAAATGCCTGAAAAGAATCTTAAACCACTACCCAAGCCTGATAAAGCTAAGGGGCCGGTGACCCTTGGCCGATCGACCTTTAAGGCGAAATCCTTAAAAAAACAGAATCTCAGCCTTCAGTAGGACATAGAAAAGCTACTTCTATACAACCTACCAGTTCCCTTCAGGCCATAGAATCACCATCTGTAGCCTTTGCTGAGGTGCACAGCCAAACAGAGGAGCAAGATTTTCAAGAAATTGAGAATTCTAGCCCAAAATCGTTACAAGAAGGGAACCTTAGTAATCTCTACAAAGGAAGAGGAGAAATAGGGGAAACTGAAGAAACAAGATCTCCTCTTGGATTCGTTCAGCCATTAAGTAGCCCAGATAAGGGAAGTACTATCAAAATTATCCAGAACAAAGCTGAAGAACCTGAAGAGCTAAGATCCCCCCAGACATTAGTTCAGCACGGAAATCTCATCATCCCAGACAAAGGAAGTGTTGTTAAGGTCATTCCTGTTAAGGCCATTCCTACTCCTTCTAGCCAACCTAAGAATACCCTCCTAGAAATCCCAGAAGGATATCGGCACATATTCAACCAAATGGCCCAGAACCAGCAAACCCCCAAAACCTCCACACTGCAATATCCCATTGTAGATACTGCAATTAATGCACCTATGAAGGCCATTCCTCTTCAACATATTCCTACATTCCATGGCCTAACATCAGAAGATCCAGATGCATTTTTATTTGAATTCGATGTACTATGCTGGGGGTACGACTATACCACTGATCCCCAAAAGCTAAAATTATTTCCCTCTACATTAAAAGGGGCTGCTTTACAATGGTTTATGGGGTTAGGTGGAGGTGTCATAAACGACTAGGATCAGATGAAAGGTGCTTTCCTGAAGAAATATTAGGATTATTGTAGGTTTAGATAGTTCAAGGATGAAATATTTCAGATGGTAGCTAGACCTAATGAGACACTAGAAGAATATGTTGAATGTTTTCAGTATAATCTGCAAAGATTTCCTTATGCATCATTACCCTTACCTGATAATGTATTAAAAACAACATTAATTAAAGGGATGAGGGAACAATGGGTTGAAACACTAAATATTATGGGAAAAGGAGAAATTTATCAAGAAAATCTTGCTGACATTATTGATTTATGAATTATGAGTTCACGAGGCACAACAAGGCTAAAACTAGTGGAACGCGACAGGTTCACAATGGACAACAAGATCTCCGGTGAAGGAGTAACCTGCGCTAAATCAGAAATTTACTGGAAAAATTCAAAACTGATATATTGGGGACTTTGACAATGCAGCTCGATATTATGCAAGCGAAACAGAAACACGCAAAAGTAGAGCAAAACCTGGCAATATTCTGCCCCAGATGCAGAAAGAAACACAACCATAAAGAGTGCCCACTAGATGTAGTTCAAGTCTACGCTATCTGTACAAAAGATCACTCCACAGAGAACTGCCCCTCACTTCTTGGTTTGAAAGCAATATATAAAGAAGCAGAAGAAGAATTAGAGCCAGTGTACCTACTCAATCAGCGTCGTCAATGGCAGCCTCGACAACTAGGTATGTCCTCCGATCCGTCTTCTTCTTTCCAGCCTCCGCAATATCATGCTCAGCAATATAATACAATGTGGCAAAATCAGCCCCCCTTTTCAAACTGGTCACAACAACCATTTCCTTCATCACCATGGCCGAATCAAACAAGCCAATCTAATTGGCCAAATTTTCCCTACTCTCCACCATATTGGCAAAACAATGCATATCCAACACAATGGTCCCCTCCCACTTCGCAGAGTCAAGCCTGGTAGACAAACTGGAAAAGACCGATGAATCAGCTAGCAGGAACCATTCCACTCCCTCAACCTACATTTCCAGTGCCATATGCACTACAAAAAAATCCCTAGTCCAACTTAAGACCGCAACTCTCAGCCCAACCCAACCCGAACCCAAATAACATACTGGTTCAATCTGTTCAAATAATCAAAACAACAGAACTAGAAACTGATCTAAGGGAGTGCAACGACCTTCAATTAAGGTCTGGGTGCATTATAGAAACCAAGGGAGATAAAAATGTTCAAGTTGAAAAGCAGTTACCCGCAGAACAACCACTACAAGAAGAGGATGTGATCAGACAACAAGCTTACAACCAAGCAACCATGCCCTCTCCCCTATTCCCAGAACGATTAATCATATCGCACCCTATAGAAAATCATGACTTTGATATTCTAGGAGAACTTAATAATTTGTGTATAAAAATCCCACTCCTCCAAGCTATCCAAGATATGCCAATATATGCAAAAACCATCAAAGAGTTATGTATAAAGAAGCCAAGGAGGAGAATAACAAATAACCCAACAATCCAAGTAGTTGGCACCCTATCTGATCTGTTATCCTAAAGAGAAGCACCTATCAAATATGAAGACCCAGGGAATCCAATAGTGATAGTGAAAATCAATGGACAAATCTTTTCAAATGCCCTAGTTGATTTAGGGGTTGCAATTAATATTTTAACGACCACCACTTGTCAAAAACTGGGCATTACATCAGTCGAACCAACCTCCACCTTATTAGAACTGGCTAACCGATCAGTAGTTAGGCCAGAAGGTACACTACACAATGTAATGGTATCAGTAGATTCCTGGGAATACCCTACTGACTTTCTGATAATAAACCCCAAAAACCGACTCAATGGACACCCGTTAATTTTAGGTTGGCCTTGGCTTGCGACTGCTGATGCTTACATTGGTTGCCGACAAGGTAGTATGACCATAACTAGAGGGAGTAATATCAAGAGTCTAGCTCTATACCCTCTAGCCCAGCCAAGTGTAAGAATAATAAAAACTAACAAACAACCTGTATCATACCTCACAGAAAACATTAGGTCCCCATTAACCATAGAAGATGCCCTCGATTTTAAAGAGCAAACAGAGGATGACGTTATTAAAAACTTCATTAACCAAGCTGAATCCAGATCCCATGTACAATGTCCCATGATAGAGGCAGCATTTGACAATGAACTAGAAGAATATCCTCTCAAAGACACTCATGATCAAACAATACCCACTACCTCTATTTCAAACAGCAAAACTATAGAGATTGAGCCAGGTAAAACCTTGAACATTAACAATAACCTGACTCCTAAACAAGAAGAAAAGCTGGTCCAACTACTGAGAAAATATAAGGAAGTATTCGCATGCAATTATCCGAACATGAAGGGAATTGATCCCCAGCTGCGTACGTACCATATTTATACAGAAAAGGATGTTAGACCCATTCGCTAACTCCAACGAAGACTCAAACCTCACCTGAAAGATATTGTGAAAGTTGAATTACAAAAACTTTTGGATGTAAACTTTATTTATCCAATCTCCGATAACAAGTGGGTCTCTCCACTAGTAGTGGTGCCAAAGAAGAATGGAAAGTGGAAGATTTGTGTAGATTATAGAGAAATAAACAAAGCAACCCAGAAAGACCACTTTCCCCTTCCATTCATTGATGAGGTATTAGACACGTTAGCAGGAAAAAAATTCTTTTATTTCTTGGATGGCTTCAGTGGATACAATCAGATTCAGATTGCCCCTGAAGACCAGGACAAAACTACTTTTACCTGTCCTTGGGGAACATTTGTCTACAGATTCCTACCCTTTGGCCTATGCAATGCCCCTGCCACATTTCAGAGGGCCATCCTCAGCATCTTTTTAGATTTAATAAATGAAGGGCTTGAAGTATACATGGATGATTTCACACCATACGGAGATGATTTTGAGCCAACACTAGACACATTGGAAAAGGTGTTGCAACGATGTATCGCCACCAGGCTCTGCTTGAGCCATGAAAAGTGCTATATGATGATGACCGAAGGGCTCATCCTAGGTCATTATATCTCAGCAGCTGGAATATAGGTAGATCTGGCCAAAATTCAAATAATTTTGTTAATACCTACTCCTACCACACAGATAGAGGTACGTAGTTTTCTTGGATTTTTTGGTTATTATAGGAGATTTATAGAACATTTTTCTCAAATAGTTGCACCTCTATACGCACTGACAAGGAATGTTGATTTTGTTTGGACAGATAAATGCAACCATGCTTTTGAGGATCTGAAAAAGCTTGTGTCAACAACCCTAGTGCTCAGAGGCCCAAATTGGGACCTGCCATTTCAAATTTCATCAAATGCTTCAGACACAGCTATTGGAGCACTCCTTGGGAAAGAAGAAGACAAAAAACCATATGCAATATATTATATCAGCAAGAATTTGTCCCCTGCTGAGCTAAACTATACTGTTACTGAAAAAGAGTTTTTAGTTGTAATACATGCTGTAAATAAATTTAGGCATAATATCACTAGATATCCTATTGTTTTATATACAGATCATTTTGCCATAAAATACTTAGCAAATAAACCTATTACAAACGGTAGAGTAACAAGATGGTTGATCTTATTGTAGGAATTTGACATCACAATAAAAGATCGACCTGGGAAAGAGAATCATGTAGCTAATTTCCTCTCACGAATGTCGAAGCCAGCGGACGCAGCAGCAGTCGAAGATCAATTCCCAAATGAACATTTATTTGTTGTTACTGTCAAGACACCCTGGTATGCTGATGTTGCAAATTATTTAGCAGTAGGAAAATTACCAAAGCATCTAACCCCCAATGAACGAAAATAGATTGTGCAACGTAGTACCCGATTTTCTTGGATTGGGGGCTACCTATTTCATACAGGGGCAGATATGCACATCAGAAGATGCGTCCGTGAAGACAAAATATTTGACATTCTGAAAGCCTGTCATGACGGACCATGTGGCGGACATTTCGCAAATCGAAGGACTGGTCACAAGGTTTTGCAAACAAGATATTACTGACCCACAATCTTTAAAGACGCTAAGAAATTTGTTCAAGCTTGTGACAGTTGCCAAAGCGCAGGACACCCTGGACAGTCCGACGAAATTCCTTTAAAACCACAGCTAGTAATCGAACCATTTGAGCATTGGGCGCTCAATTTTTTTGGTCCAATCAACCCATCATCAAATCAGGAAACATATATTATAGCAGCAACAGAGTATGTTACCAAATGGGTTGAAGCAGAGGCACTTCCAAGAGCTACAGAGGACTCTGTGATTCATTTCATATTCCAAATATTTGTGCGATATGGCCTCCCAAGGGACATAATCATGGACAGAGGACCACAGTTTGTAGGTAATAAAATCGCTGCAACATTAAAAAATTATCACATTCAGCACAAAATTACCACTCTGTATCACCCACAGGCAAATGGCCAAGTAGAGAGCACGAATAAAGTGATAGAGGAAATATTGACAAAAACCATTGCATCACACAGACATGATTGGGCTTCAAGATTGCCGAAAGCCTTGTGGGCATACCGAAAAACGTGGAGAAACACCACCGGTTATTCACCATATCATCTAGTATTTGGAAAGGAACCCATCTTTCCAATAGAGTTCGAAATACAAACATTAAGAATAGCACAGGAGGTCGGTATGAATTTAAATGAGGCCCAGACTAATAGATTACAGCAAATTAACAAGCTGGATGAAATTAGACTCTCGGCTCTTCAACACACTGCATTAATCCAATAGGAGAGAGCAAAATGGCACGACGCCCTGATCAAAAATAAAATCTTCCACAAAGGAGATTGGGCACTCCTATATGACTCCAGGTTTCAGGATTTTCAGGGAAAACTTCAGAATCGATGGATTGGACCATATGAAATCTAGAAAGTGCATGACAATGGCACCATTACTTTGACTACTATTGATGGATCTGGACATACCTTTAAAGCAAATGGCCACCGAGTGCAACTGTACCATAAACCGCTTACTCGAGAATCCTTCTACCAGCAGCTCCAGGAATATTCTGATATGCAAATTCTTGCTGAGGAAAATAATTCTTCCTCGACATCGGTTCACTAAATAATTTCATTGTTCTTAAATTTTGTACATAACTTTTTTTTTCTGCTTGTATAAATTACTTTCTGTACAGATTTTTGCATTTCTACATTTTTTTTGCATTTTGTTGTTCCTTTCCGAAGGAACAACATTTCCGTCGTTTTTCTGTTTCTTTACAAAGGAACAACACTTTTACATTTCGTTGTTCCTTTCCGAAGGAACATCATTTCCACCTTTTTTTTTGTTCCTTTCCGAAGGAACAACACTTTTGCATTTTGTTGTTCCCTTCCGAAGGAACAACTTTTCCACCATTTTGTTGTTCAATTACAAAGGAATAGCACTTTTTCATTTTGTTGTTCCTTTCCGAAGAAACTGAACAGCATTTCCACCTTTTTTTTTGTTATTCCTTTTCAAAGGAACAACACTTTTGCATTTTGTTGTTCCCTTCCAAAGGAACAACATTTCTGTCGTTTTGATGTTCCTTTCCGAAGGAACAGCACTTTTGCATTTTGTTGTTCCTTTCCGAAGGAATAGCATTTCCGTTGTTTTGTTGTTCCTTTTTGAAGGAACAACACTTTCACGTTTTGTTGTTCCTTTCCGAAGGAACAGCATTTCCGTCTTTTTGCTGTTCCTTTCTGAAGGAACAACACTTTCACATTTTGATGTTCCTTTGGAAAAGAACAGCACTTTCATTTTTTTGTTGTTCCTTTCCGAAAGAACAACACTTTCTTTTTTCTTTGTTCCTTTCCGAAGGAACAACAATTTTGTTTTTTGTTGTTCCTTCCTGAAGGAATAGCATCTCCGCATTTTTGTTGTTCCCTTCCGAAGGAACAGCACCTTCATTTTTTGCTACTCTTTTTCGAAGGAACAGCACTTCCGCATTTTTGTCGTTCCTTTCCGAAGGAACAACACTTCCATCAGATTGTTTTGTTGTTCCTTTTAAAAGAACATCCCTTCTTCGCATTTTTTTCCTTTCTGTCGTTCCTTCTAAAGGAACAGCATTTTCGACTTTGGATGATCTTAGGTTGTTCCGCTAAGGGAGCGGTATTTTATTTTGTGCTTGCTTTATTTGTTGTTCCGATTAAGAAATAGTTGTTGTTCCTCTTAATTCGAGTATGTTTTTTCTTTTGCTTGATGTTCCTCTTAAAGGAACCATGGTTTTTGTGTGTGGATGTTCTTTTGTTGTCCCTCTTAAGGAACAGTAGTTGTTCCCTCTAAGGAACAACACTTTTGAGTGCATTTTTTTTGTTTTTTGTGTGTGTGTGTGTTTCATTGTTTAGAGGATTTTTGTGAATGATGGTTCATTTAAGGCACAACTATACATTTATGCAAGAATACGAAAACTAGAGGATACTAAAATCAACAAACCAAAGAAAAATCGTTATCTTTATAGAAATCGCTTTGAATCGATAAGAGAAAAGAGGAAAGGACACAACTATTTATATTACTTTGTTGTCTTTATTTTCACTAAAACCAATTTGATTGATTATTCTTATTATGTTGGTTCTTTGTAAATCTTCATAATTCTCTTTGATCATTATTATTGAATAAGAATAAGGGCATATTTTCCTCTATTGAGATGTTCAGACTTCTTCCACCATCCCTACTCTTAAGGATTGATGAGCCATCCTCTGTATATAAATAGGAAAGTGCTATACAGAAGAAAAGAAAAAAAAATACATATCTATATGATTACTAACAAGATTTGTCAGATGAAGGATGGGGGTCTCACCAAGAGCCAGCCTACCATGATCATAAGGAAGAAAGTGAAGTGGCATTCCCACTATGGCCACCACACCAGGGATATGATCCAAGAGGCATATCAAAAAAATAAAAAGTCCTTGGAACAGGAGGTCTCATCATGAGTCGGCCTACCCACGTTTCACTCCTTCCTGGTGAATGGCATTGTGATTCATCTGGTTACCAAGCCAGCACAATGGCCTATGTTCTAACATCGCATAGCACTTTCCTAGGTATACACAAAGGCTTATGGTTCCAAGGGTGAAAGAAGCAACTCTGTCAAGGTTATGGACACTTGTGGGCAACAGAGCTCTGCTGATAGTATTGAAGTCATATTTTTCACACACCAATAGTCATTATAAACCCTTCTTCTTACATATTTATATTGATTTCAAATGAGATTATGTTAGATAACCCTTTCAAACCTTTTATACATGAAAATAATTTATAAATCAATCATAATGGTTAAAGTGGATAAGGACCGCATAAGAACTTTTACTTACGTCATCTGCCCTATCCTCTATTTTTCGCATCATATCATGACATTTCTATATTTATTCGCGATTTCCATCATAAGCCTCAATTTCAGTAATCCGCTAATTTTTGTAAACATGTCATGGATCTATTCGTCGTTCCTTTATTCTTCTGTACGACTGCAGTGCAACATGCTTATCCTTCATTTTCCAGCCAAGGACAACCTATCACATTTCAGGGGGGCGCGAGTGACCTCCATAATGCACTGGAATATGTGTCAACTCCTCATTTGGAGGTACTATGACTCCATCAAAACTCAAGAATAGCAAGTTTAATGGTATTGTATTTCCCAATATGCACAGCTTATTGTTCCATTGCCATTTCTGTGTTTTTGCTCTGAAAAAATTAACAGTGAGCTAAAGCTTGAACAGCTTGTTGTTCCATCGTCATATCTGTGTTTTTGCTCTAGAAAAATTAACAGTGTGCTAAGCTTGAACAAAATGGGAGGCAGATCAATACGCAGCGAACCACAGGTGTTAATGGTCTCCAACGCTACATGCGAAATCTTAGTAAGAGCAGGATGGATTGCCTACCTTAACCGACTACAGCAGTCTAACGAGACGGTGGCCATTGAATTTATGCAGAATTTGCAGGAAAATCATTCCATGGTGAGGGGGAGGCAAATAGCAGTAACAAATGTGATAATTGATGAACTATCGAGACTGCCAACTGTTGGACCAGTATCGACCCTGAAAAAAATGAGACTTCAAGACGCTATAACCATCTTCCGAGATGATGGATAGAGCCTTACTGTCAAAGGAAAAGGAGTCTTGCCAGCAACCCTGGGAGAACCTTGGGCAGAGCTAGAATTGTGCAAATTTACATCACTTGCGATGGCAGAAAAGACGTGGTAAGACCACGCCATCTCAAACTATTAGCTGTAATAAAACAAAAATGTGCTATGAATTTTCCCTCATACTTAAACTGCTCCAAGTATAAGAAAATATCGTCATGTAGAATCAGTAGTAAGTGATCACGGCCTAATTCGGCTAATAGTCATTTACAGTCTTGCCCAACAGCAGAGTAGTTGGGAAGAATTGGTTTCTCAATAGATGGGGGATTGGCCTTACCTGCCCCAAAACGAAAATGCACTGCTAGCACATCAATTAGACTGCAGAAACAAAGATAGTCTGCCAGATTGGGGAGAAGCAGAGGAATGTTGGGAAATCCCAAAGGAAACAGTAGCCAGCCATTAGAGATACATGACTCAGAGGACGAGCAACCTCCAGAACTTGAAGAAGGGGAAAATTAAGAAGAATTAGAAGAAAATGAAGAAGAGGAACCGGAAGAGGAAACTGAGCACTCCAGCAAGGAAGAAGGGGAGGAAGCAGAGCAACCCAGCGAAAGCCCATTACAAAACCCTCTGCAAGAAGACGAATTGGCCCAAATTTTGGCCAATATGGGTGAGTATGTCTAGCCCCACAGCCCACTCAACCCCGATATCGAGGCAGGACAAGCACAGGAACACTCTGCTCACAGTAAGAGTGCATCTGAGGAGATGTGTGATGAGGAAGAAGACAAAGGACAATCTCAAGAACACTCTGCTCATAGTAAGAGTGCATCTGAGGAGATGTGTGATGAGGAAGAAGACGAAGGACAAGCTCAGGAACACTCTGCTCATAATAAGAGTGCATCTGAGGAGATGTGTGATGAGGAAGAAGATGAAGGACAATCTCAGGAACACTCTGCTCACAATAAGAGTGCATCTGAAGAAATGAACGGTGAGGAAGAAGAGGAAAGGCAATCACAGGAACACTCTGCTCACAGTCAGAGTACATCCGAAGAAATGCATGATGAAGAAGAAGTAGAAGAAGAAGCTGCCTGGGAAATAGCAGATCAACCCAGGGTTTCCACCCCTGAAAAACCTAATCAGGAGGACGAGAACACTGAAGAAGTGTTCCAAGAAGAAAACATGGAAACAAACCAGGGTAAGGGTACAATCCCTGAAGAACAAAACCCAAGCCCAAGAAAAGTAACAGCTGTTCCTTCGAAGAAAACAAATGAAATCAAAAAGTTGCGAAAGGAACAGCAGTGACTGCTAAATGTAATTAAACAACTCAGACAACAAATAAGGGTCCTAAAAATGGGGAAAATCTCAAAAAGAACCCCTGGAGCAAAGCATGCAGCCACCCAGGTGAAACCCCATAAAATGAAGACCAAAAGGACTCAAGTCAAACCCATTATTATTCAGGACCGCAAGGAACAACATGTGGCTATTACAAATGCAGAAGCCCAAATAGAAAACACACCAGTCTGTAATAAGGACGTCCAGACAGAGGCATTGTCCTCTAGCATCACAATCGACTGGATAGTTCATGAGAAGGAAACACAGACTATAAGAACCAGATGTCACAATAAGGAGATCTAGGTAGATCTCCAGCCCAAAAATGTCATGATGGACAATGATCTGAGGATAGTGAAACTTCAAAAGGATTTGGCACAGGCCCAACAAACGATAGAAAAGCTCCTAGAGGAAAATGTGTTGGCATTATGACACTGGTTGGCTCTATGGCACTGGTGTGGCACAGGTGTTGTCCTTGATGGCAACTCTCTTTGGTGACAAATCTCAGTTCAGGCTCTTAGAATGAAAGAAAATCTATATACGCAGGTTCACCTAGATGAAGGTGCGTATACACACGGGTTAGACGTTACAAAGGCGCGTATGCGTATACATGCACTTTCACGCAAGGAGCGTGTACATGTTGGAGAACTTACTTTTGGTTCGTGGTATTTAGTCCTTGGTAATTGAACCTATGGTTTTGGGCCATGGTATCTTGTCAGAAGTGTTGATCCCAAGTATTGGGTCCATGGTATTGATTTGTTATGGTTTTGGACCATGGTATTGAGTAAGGCCTAAGCCTATAAAAGAGGAAGAAGATCATTTGGCAAAGTATCATCTGAATTATTGAATATCTGATAAAGTGCTAGATCTGGAATATTGGTGATTGGGTTATGGTGCAGATATGGATCTGAATGAAGGAGGAACCTGAGCACAAAGAGAAGGATAAGTTCTATTGATGGGTCATAATCTTAAGGCTTGAATAATAGTATCTTTGTATGATTTTGATCCATTATATGTGGCGCATGCTTGATCTATAAATCTGGTAATCTGGGTTAATTAATGTCTAAATATTTGAAAGAGTGAATTATCCTTTATAGATCTGTACGCAGGTTCAGTGAGGCGAAGGCGCGTATACACGCTGGTTCTGTGAGTAAAAATAGCGTATACACAGGTTGGTTCAAACACAGAAGCGTATGCATGCAAATTTCTGGTTATTGAAGTAGCGTATATCTCTTGAGTTGTGTTCTAGCAGCTTTTGTTTATTGTTGCAGTGTTCTGGGTTCAGAATTTGGTGTGTGGTTACTGTTAGTGTGTTTTGGGTATAGCTGTCAGAGAAGTGTCTACTTGATTCAGTTCTAATTGGTGAAAAGGAGATTGTTTGATGCAGAAATTCTTGATTTATGTTCATTTATGAAACGTGGTCCCTGGAAGAAAGAGAAGGGTGTAGCCTTCTGTAGGTCAGCACCTACGTACTAGTATCTTGGCTATTGCAAGAGCTAAGGGGGTTGTAGCTCCCTTCTAGGAGAAGCTGGAGAACGAGAGAGGGTTGTAGCTCTCCGCAGGTTGCAGCCTGCGTACTGGTAAAGGACTGCACCAGTACAAAATCATTGTAAAAAGAAGTTTTTAATTAAAAAGAAGATAGAGAAGAATTGCAACAGGTGGTTTTCACCCACATTGGGTTTCCACCTTATATCTTGTGTTCTTGTGTATGATTGTATTCTGCTCTGTTTCACTGTTTCTGGTTACTGTTTATTTGATTCTGATACACAGATTAATAACCAACATCTGTAAGATAAAGTAAATTATAAGTTTGCATGGTATACGCGGGTTTCCTTATACGTAGTTGTGTATGTACGTGGTTTTCACTAACTGAAGTAGCGTATATGATCTGGATTTGAAAAAGGAAATAATTGACTTGATAATACTGATTCACCCCCCCCCCCCTCTCAGTATTATTTCCAACAAATTGTTCCTCAGGAGAAATATCAAAAGTTACAGCAGCAGGTAAAGAACATCAATGCATCAAAGAGCGAGGCCTTCAATAGATGGCGAAGGGTAGAGGAAAAAGTTAAAAAGGTAACCAATAGACTAGATACAGTTATGAGTCAAATGGATACCTTATGTTCTCTGTATACTGATGTTCTAGCATGTAGGGCACCTGCCAAAAACTATGCTTTGTTTTTTATGGAAAGGTATTTACAATTGAAAATTAAGGCTGTCAAGGTAGGGGTGCCTATAGAGCTAAAAACTTTTGATGATTTCATAAACTGCTGTAAGCATTATGGGGTGAAAGTCCAGTGATTGCTATGTGAGTTTTATTTGCATAATCTTGTGTTGGATGGTGAAACGAAAGAGAACCCTAGCCCTTTTGTGGGTGATATCTAGCTTCAGGCATTCATCTCTTTTGTTGTTAACCAGATAAAGTGGCTTAAAGCCCACAATACCTTCCAGAGACAGGAGAACGAGTTAGATCTGTGGGTAAGGGGTGAATGTTATGAAACCAGCTCAAGAAAATATAGAAAAGAGAGATCAACGCCTTAGAATTCAGCCTCTTCGAGGGGGCAACCTCCTTTACATTACATAAATGAACAATTCTTGGATGATTCAAATGACAAAACCTCCTTTCTATATATAGGAGTCTAAGGAGTCACAATATAATCCAGCCGACCTAACAATAATAATATAAAGCCACAAAAATAACAATAGAGGGATTCTATGGGCACATTAATAACAATATGGGGGCAATGGGGGAACAACAATATAAATAAGGGGTATAACTACAATAGTAATGGGGTAATCACTAGTATTATAGGGACCCAACATGCCCCTCTCCTTCAAAAAAGTGTTGTCCTCAACACTTGAGTAGTTCTGGATATTTCTGTATAAAATTCTCATCCTCCCATGTGGAATCTTCAGCGGATAAGTTCTTCCACTTGATAAGGTACTCTGAAATTGATCGATTTCGTAGCTGTCGAGTTCTTGTTTCTATAACTGCTTCCGGTTCCAATATAATTTTTCCTTCCTCGTCAAGTTCTGGCAATATTGTTTGAACTGGGAGCTTGTCGCCTATAGCCTTCTTTAAGCATGAAACATGGAAAACTGGGTGCAATCGAGAAGCTGCAGGAAGCTCCAATTTGTATGCCATAGTACCAATCTTTTGCAACACCTTGTACGGACCATAATACTTTGGTGATAATTTATTATCCTTCTTAGCTTGCTTGAGGGACATTTGCTTATATGGTTGTAGTCGTAGGAATACCCAATCACCTACATCAAAACTTCTTTCACTACGATGTTGATCTGCTTGTTGTTTCATTCTATTCTGTGCCAACACAAGGTTATCCTTTAAGAGTTGGAGGACTTGTTATTGATGTTCGATGTGATGTTCCACTACCTGAACCTTAGAATTTTCTCTTAAATATGATGTGATGGATGGTGGTTGATACCCATAAAGTGCCATAAATGGGGTCATTTTTTTTGTTGTATGAAAGGAAGTGTTATACCACCATTCAGCCAGAGGCAACCATTTGACCCATTGTGTCTGTTTATCAGATACAAAGCAACGAAGATATCCTTCCAAACATTTGTTTACTATCTCAGTTTTCCCATCAGATTGAGGATGATAAGATGAGCTATGAGCTAACTGAGTACCAAGACAAGAAAATAATTATGTCCAAAAATTTCCAGTGAAAATGGGATCTCTGTCACTTACAATAATCTTTGGGTTTCCATGTAGCTTTTGAATTGTTTCCATAAATGCAGTAAAAACTGTACTGGCTTTAAATGGATGTGATAATGCACAAAAGTGTGCATACTTGGTAAGTCTGTCAACTACCACCATGATGACACTCTTTCCCTCAGACTTGGGTAAACCTGTGATAAAATCCATTGAAACCTCCTCCCAACGTTGGCTTGGAATGGATAAAGGTTGTAATAGACCCGGTGTCTTAATTGTTTCAACTTTATTTTGTTGGCAAACCAAACATTCTGCCACAAACTTTTGAATATCTGATTTAAGGCCATCCCAAAAAAATTCCTTCTTAACCCTGTGGTAAGTTTTTAAAAATCCTGAGTGCCCTCCTAAGGGAGAAGTGTGCAATTCCATAAGAATCTTTTGTTTTAGCTGGGAATTCTTACAGAGGTATAAGCGATCTTTGTACCATAACGAATCATTTTTCCAGCTAAATGTATCAAACGTACTGGAATCTTGTTGTAGCTTTCGAATAAGTGCCCACACTTCTTCGTCATTCTTCCATTCCTCCCTTGCTTCATTTATCCAATCTGGTTGGATGATAGAAATAGCGCACAACAATGCTTCCACATCCTCATCCTTTCTTGAGAGTGCATCTGCCACCACATTTTGCTTCCCTTTTTTGTAGATGATTTCAAAGTCATAACCCAACATCTTTGTGACCCACTTTTGTTGCTCTTCAGAGGATAATCTTTGTTCTAAAAAGTATTTAAGGCTATCATGATCCGTTTTTACCTTGAAGTGTCTTCCCATTAGGTAGGGTCGCCATTTCTTAAGTGCATGGAGTATTGCCAACATTTCCTTCTCATAAATAGCTTTTCTTAGAAACTTTCCCTTGATTGGACGACTTTCAAAAGCAATGGGTCTTTCATCTTGCATTAGAACAGCACCAATTCCATTTCCTGAAGCATCACATTCCACAATAAAGGTTTTTGTGAAGTTCGGTGTAGCTAAGACCGGTGCTTGGCACATTTCCTCTTTAAGATGTTCAAAGGCCTTTGTTGCTTCCGGAGTCCATGAAAATGCATCTTTCTTCAATAATGTTGTTAGAGGTGCTGCTATTCTCCCATAATTCTTAACAAACTTGCGATAATACCCTGTCAACCCAAGAAATCCGCGCAAATGCTTTATGGATGTGGGGATTTTCCATTCCTTAATGGCTTTAATTTTGCTAGGGTCTACCTTAACTCCTTCATGAGATACAATATGACCCAAATATTCCACCTCCTGGACTCCAAAAAAACATTTGGATCTTTTGGCATATAATTGTTTCTCCTCCAATAGTTGTAGCACCCTGTCAACATGTTCAACATGATCCTTCCAAGACTTGTTGTAGATAAGTATATCATCAAAAAATACTAACACAAATTTTCTAAGGAATGGTTTGAAAATTGAATTCATCAAACCTTGAAATGTTGAAGGTGCATTGGTAAGGCCAAAAGGCATGACCAAAAATTCATAATGACCCTCATGAGTTCTAAATGCCGTTTTCGGAATGTCTTCAATCTTCATTCTGATTTGATGATATCCTGAACGAAGATCCAACTTGGTGAAGTAAATTGATCCATGCAATTCATCCAGTAATTCATCAATGATAGGAATGGGGAACTTATCTTTAATAGTGAGCTTGTTGAGCTCCCTATAATCCGAACACATGCGCCATGATCCATCCTTCTTGTGCACCAATACTACTGGAGCAGAGAAAGAACTTTGACTCGGTTGAATTATACCAGCCTCTAGCATTTCTGCAACCATACGTTCAATTTCACTTTTTGGACATAGGGATATCTGTACGGCCTGATGTTTGGAGGAACACTTCCTGGAATCAGATGAATAGCATGATCATGATCACGCATAGGTGGGAGACCTTTGGGAGTCTCAAATACCTTGGAATGATTGTCCAGGACTTTTTGGAGATCTGGAGAAATAGATGATTCCAATGTGGAAACATCTAGCGAACATAATTGTGCAATTACACCTCTTTGCTCCTTTTTTAGAAGCTTTGTCATGCCATTAGAGCTGATTATCTTTCCTGGTTTCCCTGCAATACCCCTTAATTCAACTTCTTTTCCTTCCACAGAAAATTTCGTGAAAAGTTCTTGAAAATTAAAAGCTATTATACCCAAGGATTGTAGCCATTGGACTCCTAGTACAACATCAGCACCTCCCATTGGAATGGAAAGCATTGGGCTAGTCAATACATATTCTCCCATGGATAGCTTGATATTATGGCACTTTCCAGAACAATTTATTGTTCCTCCATTTGCAATCATCACTTGACACTCTGGTGCTGGATATAGGAAGCAATTCAATTCTTTTGCTACCCTACAATGAATAAAATTGTGGGTGCTTCCTGAATCAATCAACACTATTACCTTTTTCTTCTTGATTTGTCCTTCTATCTTGATGGTTTGAGGAGTGGTAATTCCCGCCAATGCATTACAAGATATGGTCGGATTTATTTGTTCTTCATCTAGGCTTTGTTCCTGGAATATATCCTCTTCTTTGGACCTTTCTTGCTCCTTTTCTTCTTCCTCTTCACAATCTATGTAGAATAATTTCTTCTCAGCACACTTATGACCTTTTGTGTATTTGCTATCACAATTGTAACAAAGCCCTTTTGCTCTTTTTTCTTCCAATTGTTGTGGTGTCAACCTTGTAGGTTGTGGAAGACTATGGGCAACAACACTTCCGTCTTTATAGTTGTGAATGGTATGCTTCCTAGTTGCCATAATTTTGCTTTCCATTTTTCTTGCTAACCTGAATGCCTTCTCTAATGAATCAGGTTCCCAAAGGCGCACATCATGTTGGATATTATCCTTTAAAGACCCTATGAACACATCAATCCTATGCTCCTCTGGAATATCTTTTACCCTTATGTTCAATTTTTGGAACTCCTCAATGTGCTCCATTATTGAACCCTTTTGTTTGAGACTTATCAATTGGCTAAAAAAAGTGTTGCTTTTTGTATCCTCATAATGTGCTATCAATTCTTCCGTAAAAATTGCCCAAGTGATAAACTGTTTACGAGAACAAAGCCATTGATACCAGACAAACTGATTTGGTTCCAAATATAAAGTTGCCATACGTACCTTTTGTGTGTTTTGCACATTATTGAGATCGAAGAATTGCTCCATCTGTAATATCCATGTGGCGGGATCCTTGCCATCAAACTTCCTCATATCGATTTTTGGAACATGGTGAGTCTTCGATCCAACATTAGAGTCTATGGAATCATGATTAACATTTCTTTTGTTCTCATCATGAGTTTCCTTTAGTACTCTTTCACCCTTAGTGACCATTTCTTGTAGCAACTTATTCATATTTATCTTCAATTCTTCCATCTTATCATCCATGCCATCAATTTTACCGTCCATGCCATTCACCTTAGCTTCCATGCCATCCATCTTAGCTTCCATCCCTTTATCTTAGATTCCACGCCATTTATCTTAGCATCTGTTAGCTTTTGTGAGCGTGACATTTGTTGCACTTGTTCTTGTAATTTTGATATATCATGTAGCATTTCTTCCTCTTCTTCATGAGTCATGCTAGAGCTTTCAGGTTCCTTACTAGGTGTTTGCATTTTCTTTACTCGGGGCATCAGTTACCGATAATAATGCTTTACTATGCCCTTTGAATTCCTTCAAACCAAGCTTATGCAAAAATTTAAAAAAAAACTACACACCTTTTTTTCTTTGTAGAAGCCTAATATTGAATCTGATGTATCTCTGTAATTTCGAATCATCCAATTCTGAAATTTTGACCTGTATTAGCCTTCTATGTCCTCTTTCCAATGCCACTAGTCTGATCAAAATTGGATTCTCCAAGAAAGAGTTATGCACAATCTCCCGCAGTGACCTGATTATAGACTAGTTCAGTAGAGCGAACTTGTACGAAGTGCCACGTGTCACTGTTTCAACCTTTGACTCTGAAAAATATATAAAACAAAAATACAGTCCGTCCTCTTTCTTTACCTTCTTACGAAATTTCAATCCGATGCTCAGAAAGAAAGTTATGACGATTTTCCCCAGGTCACCTGTTTTGAGTGTAATTCAGGAGTCTGCAAAAAGACCAACTTCCTCAGATCATATCTCCGAAAATATCGCGCGAAAAGCTCTGAAATTCGGACCCAAGGTTCAGCGCGATTTCTTCTCAAATGGGTTTTTTTTGCGACTTCTGAGACGTCACATAAAAAAATTTATAGCGAAAATTCCACGATGACCTGTTTGGAGCAGCGAAACCCTAGAATCCAAAGCTCTGATACCAAATGTTATGAAACCAGCTCAAGAAAAGATAGAAAAGAGAGATCAACGCCTTAGAATTCAGCATCTTCGAGGGGGAAACCTCCTTTACATTACATAAATGAACAATTCTTGGATGATTCAAATGACAAAACCTCCTTTCTATATATAGGAGTCTAAGGAGTCACAATATAATCCAGCCGACCTAACAATAATAATATAAAGCCACAAAAATAACAATAGAGGGATTCTATGGGCACATTAATAACAATATGGGGGGCAATGGGGGCACAACAATATAAATAAGGGGTATAACTACAATAGTAATGGGGTAATCACTAGTATTATAGGGACCCAACAGTGAACCTAGAAACCCATTGTAACTGTGGAATAAGCATAGAAGCTTAATGAGAAAGAAGGGTGTGATCCAGACATTGGGACCTATTCACACAACCGCTATCTAGCAAGGGGTAGAATACTTCCTAGCCATCAAATACCTTGCCATAGCAGCAGCCAAACACCAATACAAGACTTCCAATTAGAATGTCCAAGACAGAGAGCCATTCAATTACGAAAATTTTAAGCTAGTTGTTGATCGCCTAGCTACCTATGGTAACCTCATATTGAGAGAAGGCTCGTATTGGTTAGGCTGTAGGTTTCGAATTCCAATCATCTGGTATCCTGCACCAGGGTATAAGGCCCTATATGAATTGCCTGAAGGCCAGACAGGGCATATTTTTTAAGTTTTAGCTAGACACCATGGTTTCAGACCACTGCATGAAAATCCCTCTCCAACCTACTCCCTAACTGCCTTGCATGTCAATTACAATGTTTTTCATGAAGGCATGAAAAAGTGTAAGCAGGGGGGTGTGTTGAGCATTGGAAAAGGTATTTATTTACCATCTATTTCTTTATCTTTTCCTTTAAATCATAGCTCCTTTACATTCTAAGATGGTAATATTTTAAAGGATTATGATAGAATTAAGGAGATTTGTGATTGATGTAAAATGATTAATTGTTGTCTTTTTCTATGCAGAAAGTGAAGAAAATGGAAAATCACTATTCCGAAGGAAAAGACAAAGCAGAACCAACTGCTGTCCCTTTGACAGGAAACCGCATCCAGATGAGGAAATCAAGATCGAAGCGCATGGACCAGGAAAAGGAAGAGAAACCGTGGCATCAACACAAGAGGACAAAATGATAATTGAAGATCAAAGATATGGCGAATCCCTCAAGATCCTTTGATCCTGAGGGATTGTTACTTCAAGACTTATCTGTATTTTTGATACTTCCGCCTGGCCATTATAAAAGGGATAGCACTGCTAACCCAAGGGGCGGAAAATTATTGTTGATTTGTAGAGTTTACTATTGTAATCTGAACTTTGATTATTGACTCTCTTTAAAGAGTGATAGATGTAACTTTGCCTTTATGATTAATATATAACTCAGTTGATGTTCCATTATCTGATCTTGGAGTAACCGCAGTAGTGCGTCCCTGGTGGCTAAGGGCCCATCCCTAGTGGATCACTTGCTTCTTGTATCATTATTTTCCGATTACAGTCGTGTGTGGTTTGATTTCCTTTACATTCCTTTAAATTTGCTTTATTCAGTAATCTTCTGTTCCTGAACATTTCATTGAATTTCTTTGTTATATCGAATTCGTAATTGAAATAGCAAGATTATTATTTGCAACTGAAAATGTTATGTTGTTCATTCTGAAAAAATATTACACGGTCTAAATCGGATATTGTTGTTCATTTACAAATTGACATTGCTATTCATTTACAGATTGATATTGTTGTTCATCTATAAATTGATATTTTTGTTCATCTACAGATTGATATTGTTGTTCATTTAACTATGGTTCACTTACAATTGCAATTGTTGTTCATTTAACTATTGTTCAATTATAATTGCAATTGTCGTTCCTTTATATATGTGGTTAATGTCCCGCATGCTAGAATAAGATTACTGATTCTATAGTCGTTGTGTGTTTGCACTTAATTAAGTTTGTTGTTCAATTTTTGTTTTGGTTTGTTGTTCCTTTCTTAGATTGTTCTTCAATTCCTTTATTAGTTCAAATTGCTGTTCAATTCCTTTATTAGTTAAAGATTGATTTTGGTTACGATTGTTGCTCAATTCGTTCCTGTAGATTAAGCTTTGTTATTCGATCTTTTCAATAGATTAGTTGTTGTTCCTTTTCTGCAAATTGAATTGTCATTTCCAACATTTACTTTAGTGTGAATAGAAACATCTACAACTGTAGCGAACATTGACTACTGCTATCTAAGTTCTCAGATTGGAGGTCTTTTCCATAATTGATTTTCATTTACATCAGTTTACAAGGGAAAGAGTTATCATTACTGCATCCTTGACTGATGATTGTTGTATTTTCTTGAGTGAATGATTTAGTTACAAAGCATTTAAGTTTCTTGCCATTACAGTTAGATTTCGCTTCTAACATTCATTTACTTTTGTAAGCACTATACTACAAGAATTACTCTTGAACAAGTGACCGCCTCAGACTGAGTACACTCTTGAGATAAAAATTCGTACCTAGATTGATAATTAATGTAGGGTAAATAGAGGTTAAAAATACCCTTTTTATAGCTCAACAAGTTAGTCTGGTCCTCTAGTCGTTGTGCAGAGTTTTTGGTGGCTGAGGGGCTCAGGCCCACGGCAGGATTGCAACCCACTCCACTCCTAATAATTATGCCTGGTTGATGAATTTGAATTATGTTGGAAACTGTAGCTGTATTATGGACGGCATGGTGACAGTTGGTATGGCTCTATACTACTTGTTTAAGATCTGCAATGGGTAGAGGAAGGCTTGCAAGTATGAGGATATTAGAATCTTGTGTTGGTATTCAATCCATAGCAGATAGTGGAAGGGGATCCTTACTCGACTGGTGTCCTTTGACTTTGTAGTAGGTCTGCATTGGGGGCGAGACCGCTAGCTGTGTCAAGCACCCAACCTGTGACCCTGGGTAGTAGAAAAGGTGAAAGAACAAGGAAGAAAAGAGAAATTGACAGACGGAGGCAAAAAAATGGCTTGAATGAAGGGGATAAGGAACAATGGAGGAGGGAACCAGGGTCGAGGGAGGTAGAGAAAAGTGGCCCCGTCTCCAGGCAGCTTGCCCAGCTCCTCTAGCAAGGCGATGGGGATGGGACGTGGGCATAAGCTAACCTCTCATATCATTGAGGAAGTAGCCCAAGCTTACCACGCCAGTAGCTCGAACTCAGTCAAGCAATTAATAATAGAATGGGAAGAATAAATCTGACAAAGAGAGGAATATTTTGAGTTGAATTGGATGAGTGGCATGCAGTGGCCCTGGATCAAGGTCATACAAGAGGTAGAGTAACCTAGTATAAATAGATTGTGCACCATTTCTAGATGATGAAGAGTATCCTGGCGAAGGCTATGGAATAGTTTTTTCCGGACCTGCATGCAGCCCCTCAAAGGAATTCGAAGAAGTCGGATTTTACCAAGGGATTGAAAAAATCCAGTTTCAGTTGTAGCAGCAGAGTGGAAGGTTGAATAGGATTGAGTAGCACATCCCATGCATTCCTTACTCGAAGCTGCCTGGTTCTACAATGAAGGACCCAGCTCCGGTAGATTATGTTGATGATGAACAGTGACAGTGCACCCATGATCTTTTTTTGAATGCTTTTGTTATATAGTTATAGACTTATTATCAGCTCCATTTACGGTTATCTAGTATGAAGTACAAATACTCTTTGGTGCATACGGCATGGTTTTACAGACTTATGTTTTTTGTTTATGGATGGTTTATTTTACAGCTAGGTGGCCAACATACTTGGTTTCCCACTGGGCAGGTTGAGGCCACCTAATTCATGGATATATGGATATAACCTACCTTATTTACGAAAATTAATAGAAAGGTCCCACCAAGATTACAAAAAAAATGACCTTAATCTTTGCCATATATCATTTATCTGGTCCTTCGATTCTACATGTCCTAGTAGTATTCCAATCGGAGTAGAAAAGATGCATTTTTCTATATTTAAGGACAATTTAACCTGTCTGCATCTTTCTAACATTAGATGTAGCCACTAAATATGATCTTTTAGCAATGTATAAATTTTCCAATCATCAAAATGTATTTCCATTGTCTTTTAAATAAATTCTTGGAAAACCTTAACTACAATTCTTGAGAAAACTGCAGGTGCATTATTTAATCCAAAGGGCATCACTCAATATGTGAAAGAGCCAAATTTGGTGATGAAATTGGTTTATTCTTAGTCTTCTTCTCAACATGTGCCTAATTGTACCTCAAGAAGTCATGTGTAAAAGAATAACATCCGTGACCTACTACTTCCTTTATAATTTCATCTACAAACGAAGTTCAGAATGGATCAGTTATTGTTAGCTTATTTAATCTACATAATTTCACACATATTCCCAATCTATTTGGGTCATGCTTTTTAGGTTGCACAACAATGGGACTTACCCATTTGTACTTGTCAATGGGATAGATGATTCCAGCAGATAGCATCCCTTTTATCTCTTTTTTCACAACCAGTTTATATTCATGAATGAGCTTGTATGGTATTTTATTTATTGGTTTAGCTCCTGGAATGATATCAATTTTCATTTCCCCCATTTATTTAACAATTCCTTTGAGATATTTGTAATCAAGAAAATACATCTTGATACTCTTAAGTAAGCTGATAAATTATGTTGATTGTCTATCCAATCAGTAATCACCAAGTTGGTCCATCTTTGGTTAGACATCATTCTATATATCAAGTTCTTTAATTTTTATTTCTGAGTCCATCCAGTCAAGGCCCTTCAACTCGTCGAGTGTTTGGTATCCAACTTTTACCTCTTGATAAGTAGGTGGAAAGTCTACTTGATATGTCTTCTCTCTCTTCCTTTTCCACTTTGAATATTGATTTAATATTTCTAATATTTTTAGGATTTTCCTTCTTCCAACAAAAGCTTCGTCCTAGGGTATGGGTGCTCTCCATTTCCAAATGACTTTAAAATTTCTAATTTGGTAGGCATGATACATGATGCAAATGGGAGTCAATTGTTTATTTTTATATATAATGATTAGGAGACTCATCCTTCAAAAATACTTTGATATGGTACGTTGATTCGACCAGTGCTTTCTCCTCTAGTCGAAATTCAAAATATTTAATGAAACTATTTTTTAAATCTTTCCATTTTATAGATTATCCTCGGGATTCTTCTAATTCATACCATTTGTTGGGAAAATAATCTATAGTTTTGGGAAACATGTGAGGCCGTACTCTTTCGCATATGTAGCCAATTCTTCGCCATTTTGACTCATGGTTTTGCATATGGAGGGCAAGGTATTTCTAGGCTTAAATATTGGAATGTTCACTTGAGTTGATATTTTGTGCCATCCAAACCTTTCTATAAAATATTTTTTTGTTGTTTTCCAGGTTTGGAGTTGTAATGAGTGGGTGTCCCACCATATCACTGCTTGTCCAATGAAATTCTGAACTAAACATTGGATTCTCCCTTGGTCTAAAATGACCTTGGTTACTTGTTAAACGTGATTCATGGGAGAAGCTTATTCCTTGATCTTGGTGGGGCACTAGAGTCTTCACTTAAATCAAAAGGTACCAGTGATGGAGTTTCTTTAATTTTTCTTTCTTGAATCATAGGTATTTCTTTAATGGTGAAGCACAGTCAGACATTATTTATTGGCACTGGTTCAATCGTCCATCACTCGTTTTCCTTAGATTCATAAATTTTTATTTTCCACTTTTATAACATAATTTCATAGTTTTTCCCGATAGAAAGAGGGAAGCCTAATTAAATTTCTCAAAACAAATTAGGCTCCACATTATATTTATCCTCATGTAGTATTTTATAGAACCTCCTATCCTTTGTGTCTTCCTTCCTAGGTTCAACCTAGGGTTTTCCTTCGCGGGGGTCAAGAGGTATGATAATATTTTTGTTATTTCCTTTTAATTTGATTCTATCTTTTTCTAATGAAATCATTGCCTTCTTCCTTCATCCTCATGGACTTCCAAATAGGGTTGGTTAGGTAGGTTTTGACTTTCATTGCTTTTGAGGTCATCGACTTAGTTGATGGATGTTTTAGCTTGTCTCATAGTTTTTAATGGATCAATGAATCTATGTTATGCAAGTTTAAGATAATTAGTCGTCCTTTGAAGAGTTGAACTTCCCAAAATTATCCATGTTTCTAGTGGAAGGATATTTACTTGTGAACCAAAGTCGACTACAACTTTCTTTACCATATATCCATTTATTTTGAAGTCAACTTGGGGGTTTTGGTCATCTAGATGTTTATCTTGTGCGGGTTGGTGCAATTTTCTATATTGATTTATCTCCTCATTATAGTCTTTTAGTGTATTTAAAAGTTCAATAAGACAACCAACTAATCTTTCTTCTCTTATCAAATCCAAAATTGCTTCAATTATGACATCCTTCATTGGTTTCTGCTTATCACCTTTGTTCCTAAAGAATTTTATTTCTTTTTCCATGGTGTCATTCTAAATTTGCATGTCCAAATATTTAGAAAAATTTTTGGTAGGTCGAAGGACATGTTGATTTCTTAAGGCATTCTCTTGAGCTGCACCTAATCTAGTAACGACGTGGAGGTTTTTTAGGTTTAAAAACTCTTACTTTAGAATAGTTTATAAAATATTGATAGTTCATTTATTCAATATATTTTCAATAATTTTAGGGCAATCCTCTAGGGAGTGATCGCCCAAACCACAAATGTTGCAGAAGTTCAAATCAATGTTATCTTTTAATGAACAACTAGGTGTTGTGTGGCCCTCCTGCTAACATGTAAAATAGTACATTATCCCTCGACCTCGACCTCGGCCATGGCCTTGACCATTATATCCTCTCGATTACTACCACATCCACCTCTTCCATTTCCTCTTCCTCCTTACACGGTCGGCTCATTAAATTGATCTGACACCTATGTGTGATAGATAATGTGATAGTTGAGCTTATTTTTTGCATTAACTGACATTATTGCATAGAATGGTTGTTATCCTCACATATGTCACACCACTTAGGTTTGGTATTATGTAGATTGTATTAGCATTCTTTAGTGTTGTTGTTCAGCACAATCTAATAGATATTGCAATATGTTTATGACTGAACTCGTTAAACATCCTGGTCGAAATAGTTAGCAAATTTGCAGTTATCTTTAGTATTCCCTTCACTTTTGCATGAATGCACCGAGATTATTCTTCTGCAAGGATAACACCAAAAAAGCGTGTTGTAATTGATTGATTTTCTCTTCTAATTTGTTTTTATTCGTTGAAACACTCAATTTCCCATCATCATATGTGTCAATGTGCTTTGCCATTTTCAAAGCTTCTTCACATGTTTGTACTTTGTGCATTCTCAGGGGTCCTCAAATTTTTTGAAGAATTCCAGCAACGTACCATTGAACAAGTAGGGGTTCATTAATGATGTAGGCAATTTTGCTTAACAAATCATTCAAAATTGTGTTGTACTCCCTTACCATTTAATTTGGATGATGTTGCTTAATATCTTTCAACTTTTGTGTTACATGATACTTGACATATTGTGATTTAAACAAGGAAAATAAGTTGGTCTTGATGTCATTTTTTCTTTTCGGTTGGTTCTCTATAAAATTTATGAACCATGTAAGTGCTTACTTCCAGAGAGTGGCTGTAAATTGGACAATTTTCTTATCTTCATCAATAATTTCATTGGTGGTCAAAAACTTTTCACAGAGAAACTAATTTTTCTTTGGGTACTAATCTCCTTCATAGAGGGGGATGTGATTCAATTCCATTTTTGGTCGAGGAGGTGTAGTTTTTTCTTTTTCCTTAGGATAAGTTGGTTGGTATTCCTTATCAAATTTGATGGTTGGGTGATGAATTTCTCATCGGTTTGACAACCTTTTTCTATATATTCAATGAACCAACTCATTTCGAGTTGTATCAGTTTGAAGTATACGTTATATCTTCCTCTTCTTCAGCAGATAGTAATTGCGGCAAAGGGGGTATGTTCATGAGATCTCGAATGTGGAGAAGTATATCTTCATTTTCTTGATTATCAATCCAATTTTGGTTTATAGCTGGAATCTCAATTTCTAGTCAATCTCTCAAATTTCCCTACTCGCCTCTCATATACCAAGATGTGGATGGTTTCAAATTAATGTGAAGACATTATTGGAGGAATTCCCTAATAATGGGACTCAATATTGATGTGACTAGTGAATGTGGTATTGTTGGTCTAGAGTCATCGATTACCATATTATCTACATGTCTCCCAAGAATTAGTTGTAGACTATCAATTCTCATAAGAGAAGGTAGTGCTACACCTCTCAACTCTTGATGATGAGCATAAAAGGATTCTCGTGCATCTTCGTTGTCATGCTCTCGAGCTTGAGTTCTTATTCTCTGGTTAAAATTATGGTCCCTTATTTCTTTTCATATTTTTTGTCTTTTGTCCCTTTCTAACTTTTGAATTTTGGTCGATTGTTTATATTATCAAGAATGGATTTGAATTCTCCATCAGGTTTATTCATCAAGTGCATATTCTTGTACCTTTGTAATTGACTTTTTTCCTCCCATCTTGACTGTTTAATTTACTTTATACTTCTCTTTTTTTTCTTATTTATTTCTCATTATTCATTACCCCCCATTTTTTACCCAACTTACTGTCAGGAAACGAGGATGAATCTGACAAAAAAAAAATATTTTCTCATAAAGTAGTCCCATGCTTCCTTTGTATTCTTATAGTGAGCATTGAGAAACTTCTCCTAGTTGGTATATCTCTGATGATGATCAGAGTTTAGTGGTTCTTACAAGGGTGATCAATATTCTACTATGTGTTCAACCAATAAAGAAGGTATGGTGTAGAAAAAGCTATCGTAGAAGTCATCAAAAAATTGTGCCTTGATTTGTTTGATAGAAGTTTGCTCTTCTATCGCTTGCTCCACGCAGAAGTTGTCCAAAATATTTTCAACCCACTCATGTAAGTTTGTGTGTCTATCGTTTATTAATTTTACTATTAATCTGCCTTCAATTTATGTTTGTCACATTATTAATGTGGTCAAGGAATTTCTTTATCTTGGATGGAGTTGCTTCAATAAACATTTATCGTGCTTATGTAAAGAAATGAACCCGAACTTCTGCAATCGACAATCTATTCTTCCTTGCATAGTTGTTCATGTAATTATTAACTTTTTTCTGCTACCACTATTGCATCTCTTTCAAGGTTAAAATTTGTATTTTCATATTATGAGTACTGAAGCCCAATACCACTTACAATAGAACCAATGTTGTAATCTAGAAGATTGTAAGCATTATTTGCCAACAGGAAAGACAACAAGTAAATACATAATCATGTGCATCACAAGGAATAAATAAGAGACACAAAGTAGTGGAGAACCAACAAAGCAACACATATTATTTATTCTCGACAGTCAATTAGAACTAGTATATAGATTCGTGTATATATATATATATATATATATATATATATATATATATATATATATATATATATATATATATATATATATATATATATATATATATATATATATTCTTGATTGGTTACAACAATTTAACCGTCAAAATTGACTTTACCTAATTGACTTGGTCAGTCGACTTGACTAAAAGGGTATACTGACTTGCAATATATCCTTTCTTATCGACTCGACTAGCCCCTCCAACATAGACAAAGAATAATAGGCCATTGTGGATCATGCTAATACATCTATGAGTGTGTCAATAGAAGATGGAATGAAGTTGGATATGAAGGAAAGAGTACAATATGGTTGTGTCTTTCAGATTATGTTTTATTGAATGTCTCAAGAGAAGCTACAACTAAGGCATCATGGGATAAGCTAGGGATTTTGTATCATTGTAAGTCACTAGTAAACAAAATCTTTTGATTTGAAAGAAGTTATACCTTTTGAGGATGAATGATGTAGACTCAGTGAAAAAGAATATAAATTCCTTTAGCACTATGGTATTCAGTTTTACTCTATCGACATTAAAATTTATGATGAATATAAGTGCATTGGTTTACTGTGTTTTTTGATAGATTCATGGGATGGTCTTTTTATAGCAATTGGGAGTAACACAACCACGTTAATGTTTGAAAATGTGGTTTCATATTTGCTATTAGAAGACATGAGGATAAAATCCATGGATAGTCAGAGCATGGATGCCTTATCTCTAAGAATCCATGCCCAAGAATGAAATAAAAATAAGTTGACGGGAGCAAGATCTAAATCTAATGATAGATTTGAATCTCCTAGAAGTAAATGTTGTAAATTTGCTAAAGCTAGCATTTACAAGAAGGATTATAGATATAAAAGTGTTGATAAAGGGAAGGGCTCTGGTGATTTTCCTTCGCAGAAGGGGATACCTCCTCAAAGGAAGGATAGGATGTGTCTTTGGATTATTCAAGTGAACATTCAAATTATGATGTATGGTTGATCGGCTTGGATGCTTCTTTCCATATGATTCCTCACAAGAAGTGTTTTTGTGAATATGAAAAGTATAATGGAAATGACATTTTCCTAAGAGATGAATCAATAGCCAAACTCATGGGACAACGAAAAGTCAATACACTCCCTTGGGTTTTTAGCATTCTAGAGTTGGCTACAAGCTTGATATCCATATGTAAGATGAGTGATGCAAGTGTACATATTGTGTTTGGAATGAAAAACTTACAAAATGGTTTAAAGGAAATGGTGTTGATGAGGGGAGATCGAGATGAAACTTTGTACAATGTTGGGAATCACTACCACTAATGGATGTAATAGTTTTAATAAAGAAAAATATTGTATATGCTTAAATTAACTACAAATCCCTTGAGAGATATTTGATATGGTTAAAATATGGAGACCCTCCAATTGGGCCAAAATTATAGTTTTCTCTAGTTGGCGTGTAAAGGAAATATTATCTAAAAATAGCTTTGAGGAAAATAAATATCATGGACCCATCATGATCTAATGAAAATTTATGAACAAGTGTAATATGCAACGTTGTTGCTTAGTACCTGCCTCTTATGCAAGAAATAATTGATAGCAATTACTGAATGCATGAAGAAATTCATAAATCTAATAATGAAACACATTTGAATACGGCGGAGAGAAGTAACGAAAGTAATTAATGGACTAAATAACCTTGGAGCCCAAAGTTAAGTGTTTATTGAAATGTGCTTGCACACATTTTATTCCATCTTTAGCTTATGGTACCAAATAAGGATGAGAAAATACAATGTCTAGTATCTTTAAATTAAGTATATATATGATATAAATAAAATAAATAATTTCTTAAAAATTAATTATTGTAACAAACAATTTATTTAACTTTAAATTTATACTCATCTTAATTGAGCGACAAATAAATAATCTATGGTAGAATTTCTATGTCAAAAAAATAAAATTGATATGAAGTATCTCATGTCATCTTAATTAAGTGGCAAACCATTCATATGTAATAAAATATCTAATATAAAAAATTACAATGTCTAGTATATTAAAATAAAAAAATTTAGTTACTCAAAGGCTTAAATGTGAGTGCAAAAGATTCTTAAATTTATTTATTTTTTTATTTTATATTTTTAAATAATGATTAAAATTGTGAAGACAAAAGAGAAAGTCTTATTATTCTTGCAAGCATGGTATAACCATTCACTGCATATTAGTTTGTCTTTGGCCAAAAATTTATGACATGTATCCATAGTTTAACATTATGAATTCAATCTTTATTATTTTTTATTATTATTGAAATTTATTTATTTGTAAGGTGATTGGTTGAGGCCTTATTATGGGTTGTTTAGTAACTTCCATTTCTATTAGTTACTAAAAAAAAATAAAAAATTATTTCCTTTTTATTTAACTTTTTGATTTTTTCTTTTTCTTTTTCTTTTCTTTTCTTTTTCTTTTTCTTTTCTATTATTTATATTTTCATGAATTATAATTTTTTCACAAAATTTTCAATTTAAGGTGACTTATTATTATATTAAAAACATATTTTAATAAATTTAATTACAAACAATTATATATATTAATAAAAATAAAACACACATATATAGATATATGTATTTTAACGTAAACAATACTAGTTAATCATATTTCTTAATTTTTGGTGATGGCATTTAACAATATAATATTTTATTAGTTGTTTTATTTCTGTGATGAAATTTTTGTCTTTGTTATTTTTTTGTTTCATAAAGCTAAGTTGTAGGTACTAGCTACTATGTAGCCCTTTTTTACTGTAGTGTTGAATTAGATTTTATTTTTTATATTGCATCATGATTTTAATTAAAATATAAAAATATAAAATATACGTAAAGTTTATTGAGGAAAATGATTGAAACCAACTCCATTCAATAGTAAAAATCAGCAAGGGAGAAAAATGAAGAAAATCAGCAAGGAAAAAACTAGTGTAATATGCAATGTTGATGCTTTTGTTTTTTAAATACGCTAGTTTCCATGGTTAGGAAAAGCTTGAAACATAATCGCAACTTTTTTTTTGGAAAAGAAAATATCAATTATGGAAGAATCCACAAATTTGGATTTTTTTTAAATTAATTTATGACACTTGGTGATTAGAGGTTTTTTCTTATTTTTATTTTTTTTAACAAATTTTAATTATGAAAAATTGATTTTAAACCACATAAAATTAATCATCCACCAATCAAAAATTAGAAATTCAAATTTTAAAAATTCAAAAAATAATTTTCAATTTCTGAAAATATAAGTTTAATATTTATTTTTACAAAAACTTTAATAAACTTTGGAAATAATTTTTAAAAAATTACAATTTAGTTAAAATTCAAAACATTTTGACCCAAACAAATAACAATATACTATATTACAATATATTATATTTATTATAAACTATATTACAATATATTATATTTATTATAATATATTATATATCTTATAATAAATAAGATTATAAATATTCTTATTATTTGATATAAATTCAAAAACTACATTAAAAAATATTTAAACCAAACGAATTACAATACACTATGCCTAGTATAATAAATAATATTATAAATATTCTTATTATTGGAAATAAATTCAAAAGCTACATAAAAATTATTCCTAATTTAGCATGGTTCAATAAATTTATTATAATATGGAGAAAAAAAAATTAAAATTTAATCTTCTAAATCATATCTAGTATCCCATCTTTTTCGTTACAAATTTCTATAAAAAGTTAACTTTCTTGTAAATCATATCTAGTATCCCGTTTTTTTGGGTAACAAATTTCTATAAAAAGTTAACCTTTTATCCCTTGTTTTTGTTTTCCCAATTTTTTTAATTAAATAAATGGCCTAGGCATGGGCAAGGATTAAGCAGGCTAATGTGGCCCATTAGGTAGTTTTTCAAAGTTCAAGTACAAAAACAATAATTACTGAGACTTGTGTTTTCAAAAAGCGTGATGTTATCATATTTTATCATGAACTTTCTTCTCGAAAGATAGGCTATTTTTTTATTAACAACATAGCATGTACTCATTGCATATGTAAAGGAAAATGAACTCATCAAATCAAACATATATTTTTGGGGCCTCTGTGTCACTGGAATGTATTTTATTTTGATTATAATAGAAAATGTATTTTTTCCCTCGTAATATATGTAATGCAATTGATAAAAATATTTTTAAGGAATATTTTTAGGATAAACATTGGAATTTGTTTTATAAGTTTTATGAGTAAATATTGTTTTTTTTTTTTAAATATATTACTTGTTTATTTATTTTATCATATTAAGTTAGATTATTTATTAACACAACCATATTAATAAATGTGGTTGATAAATGTCGATAGACCTATATCAAGCATATATATTAATTTCTGTATTCAGGTTTTTGTGATTCATAATGAATTAAGCAAAGTCTTACGGTAGAAATCACATAAGAGAAATTTTTGGCCGACGCGTTTCGAACCAACAAGTGTGCTTCATCATCACTTATTTCTCTTATGTGATTTCTATTGTAAAACTTTGCTTAATACATATATTAATTGTCACAATGTGACGTTGGACCATGGTTGACTACGGTTGATTTCATATTGAGACAATCTTTGGCACATTGTGACATTGGACCATCATTGACCATGGATTATCATGATTGTAAACCCAAACGATTCATATCAAACCCAAGGGATTAATATTATAAACCCTATGAATAATATTATACCCTAGGAATATGAACCAAATAAACCCAAGGGATTGATATTATAAACTCAAGGGAATAATAAACCCAAGCGATTAATTCTAAAACCCAAAGGTATTATAAACCCAGGGGAATATTATTAAACCCAAGGGATTAATATTATAAGTGCAAGGTATATAAACCTTAAAGGGATTGATATTATAAACCCAAAGGATTAATACTAAAAACCCAAGGGATTAAAAACCCAACGGATTGATAATATAAACCCAATGGATTAATATTATAAACCCAAGGTATATAAACCCTAAGATAAATATTATAAACCCAAGGAAATAATAAACCCAAGGGATGGATATTATAAACCCAAGGAATATATACCCTAAGATAAATATTTGTCACAATGCGACATTGGAATATGGTTGACCATGATTGATTTTCATATTGAGACAACATTTGTCACAATATTGCATTGGACAATGGTTGACCATGGTTGGTCTCCATATTGATACAATCTTTGGCACAATGTGACATTGGGCCATGGTTGACCATGGATGGTCATTGTTGTGACAATGTGACGTTGGACCATGGTTGACCAAGGATGGCCATTGTTGTGACAATGTGATGTTGGACCAAGAGATAGCCTTTGTCATGGTTGACCATGGTTGACCATGATTGAACCCAAAGATATTATAAACCCAATGGAATAATATTATACCCAAGGGATTAATATTATAAAAGAAATGTATATAAACCTTAAAGGGATTGATATTATAAACCCAAGATATTAATAATAAAAACCCAAGGGATTAAAAACCCAATGGATTGATATTATAAACATAAGGGAATAATATTAAACCCAAGGGATTAATATTATAAACACAAGGTATACAAACCCTAAGATAAATATTATAAACCCTAGGGAATAATATTAAACTCAAGGGATAAATATTATAAACCCAAGGAATATAAACCTTAAGA
Organism: Pinus tabuliformis; assembly: GCA_031772625.1. Taxonomy (NCBI): domain Eukaryota; kingdom Viridiplantae; phylum Streptophyta; class Pinopsida; order Pinales; family Pinaceae; genus Pinus; species Pinus tabuliformis. Next base: position 541,930,427 of record CM062804.1, on the reverse strand, counting down.
TAAATATTATAAACCCTGACATATATATTTGTCAAAATGAGGCGTTGGAATATGGTTGACCATGATTTATTTTCATATTAAGACAAATAAACTCTAAAATAAACATGGCTGACCATGATTTACCATCATTGATTTTCATATTGAGATGATGTTTGTCACAATATGACGTTAGGCCATGGTTGACCATGGTTGATCGTGGTTGATTTTCATATTGAGATAATATTTGGCACATTGTGACATTGGACCATCGTTGAGCATGGATGACCATGATTGTAAACCCGAGGGATTTATATTAAACCCTAGGATTAATATTATAAATCCTATGAATAATATTATACCCTAGTAATATGAACCAGATAAACCCAAGGGATTGATATTATAGACCGAATGGAATAATAAACCCAAAGGATTAATTCTAGAACCCAAAGGTAATATAAACTCAAGGGAATAATATTAAACCCAGGGGATTAATAATATAAATACAAGGTATATAAATCGCAAGGGACTGATATTATAAACCCAAGGAAATAATAAACCTAAGGGATTAAAAACCCAACGGATTGATACTGTAAATGCAATGGAATAATATTAAACCCAAGGGATTCATATTATAAACCCTAAGATAAATATTATAAACCCAAGGGATAAATATTATAAACCCAAGGAATATAAACCATAAGATAAATATTTGTCACAATACGATGTTGGAATATCGTTGACCATGATTCATTTTCGTATTGAGAAAATGTTTGTCACAATGCGACGTTAGACAATGGTTGACCATCTTTGACCATGGTTGATCTCCATATTGAGACAATATTTGTCACAATGCGATGTTGGCCCATGGTTGACAATGGACGACCATGGTTTTGACAATGTGATATTGGACTGAGAGATAGTCTTTGTCACAATGTGACCATGGTTATTGGTCATGGCTGACCATGATTGAACCCAAAGGTATTATAAACCCAAGAGAATAATATTAAACCCAAGGGATTTATATTATAAATGCAAGGTATATAAGCCCTGAAGGGATTGATATTATAAACCCAAGGGAATAAGAAACCCAATGGATTAAAACCCAAGGGAATAAAATTAAACCCAAGGGATAAATATTATATACCCAAGGAATATAAACCCTAAAATAAATATTTGTCACAATGCGACATTGGAATATGGTTGACCATGATATATTTTCATATTGAGACAACATTTGTCGCAATGCGACATTGGACAATGGCTGACCATCGTTGACCATTGTTGATCTCCATATTGAGACAATATGTGTTACAGTGCGATGTTGGACCATGGTTGACCATGGATGACCATGGTTGTGAAATGTGACAGTGGACCAAGAGACAGTCTTTGTCACAATGTGACCATAGTTAACCATGGTTATTGACCATGGTTGACCATGATTAATCATGGTTAACCATGGTTATTGACCATGGTTGACCATGATTAACCATGGTTGACCATGGTTGAGACAATCTTCGTCATAATGGCACATTGGAACATGGCTGATCATGGTTGATTTTCATATTGAGACAATGCTTGTCACAATGCGACATTGGTTGATTTTCATATTGAAAAAATATTTATCACAATGTGACGTTGGACCATGGTTGACCATGATTATAAACCCAATGGATTTATATTAAACTTAAAGATTAATATTATAAACCCTATGAATAATATTATACCTTATGCATATGAATCCTTAGATTAATAAAGCCTATGAGTTATTATTTTATAGACTTTTTTAATGAAAAAAAATCAAAATATAGTGCAAAATCTTAAAAACAAATGAATAATAGATAATGTTTTTTTCAAAAATAAATTCATACAAAATCAAATGAAACGAAATAAGCATTTGTAAATTCATAAATTCATTTACTATAATCTCATTTGAATATATTAAATTTTTAAAAAATATATCATGTGAAACATTATTGATGGAATTTTAAATCTATAAATTTACAATTTTTTAATGTATGATATATTTCAAAAATTGATAATTAAATTGAAAAAAAAACCCAAATTATATTTTTACTTCATCTATTTTACTTATAATCAATTTACAATATAATGCATTTCAAATTTTAAAAATAAAAATACATTTCAAAACATCAACCATAATTTCTAAATTTCATAATTTATTAATCATGGAGGAACTTATCATGGAACTTATTAATATAAACAATGTATTTTGTAAGTAAAATATTTCAACGTCATATTAAGTAAAATATTTCAATGTCAACTAATATGTACAATGAAAAAAATCATGGTTAAAACATTTTTAAGCATTTCAAGTAATTTTATTATTTTATATTTGGGTTATATTTTTTTGTCAATTTTATCTTTGAGATGCAAATATTTTTTTCAAATTTTGCATTTTTTTAAAATTTACACAAGAAAAAATTATATCACTCTAAACACTTCTTAGATTTGTGACTAAAATAGATCAATACTAATATTTAAAGAAAAAATAATAAGATCACCTTGCGGTTTGAAAATTTGTTATTGAATGATTGCTACTTAATTTTAGAGCACAAATTCATTCATGCTACTTTACCTAATTCTACACTAATCCTACACTAAAAACCTAGGACAGACCAAATTCATAACTGAGCTACTTTTATACATTCTTATTTGAAAAGTAAAAATATTCCATAGAACACTCCTTCAAATCATTAGCATCTAAACCACACTCAGTTACTAAATTTATAGCGGAGATATAATTGATCTCATGGAGATTCGTGGCATAAGCTAGTCAAACCTTCTACTCTTCATTTGTGCGGCAACACATATTCCTCTGGAGAGTCAAGGTCCTGTAATTCGTCCTCGTGATCCAATATCAAATGCCCAAACTTCTCATAGAGGTTGTCCACGTTAAATTTGTCACTATCAGACACTTGTTGCAACATACAAATATATGTATATTCAAGTACTAGTAAAGCAGACAAGGAAGTAAGATGTTGCCACGATTATAAGAAAATGCCTTGTTATATATGGTATAGAAAACTTTGTTATTAATCGAATAAGACATAGCATTTACAACTTGTAGCCTACATTCTTCTAACGTAACCAAAAGATTGGAGTAGACAATATGATCTTCGAACACGTTGACGGACATCTTAACGCTAGAATGGATGGAATTTATTTGCATTATAGTGAAGACATAGGAAAATACCCTATTATATATTTTCTTATATATAAATTAATGTTATAAATAATAATGAGGAACTTATCATGGAGGAACTTATTAGAATTGGAATAATCTCAAATCCCTAGGAAATTGGTAATCTAATTTTTTTAATTTATTAAAAGTAATGGACCATTTTGCTAAATAAAATTTGTTTATATATAAATGAATGTTGAAAATCATAATGAGAAACTTATTAGAATTGCAATAATCTCAAATCCCTAGGAAATTGGTGGGTGGGTTGCCACGTGGCACAAATCTAATTTGTAAAATTTATTAAAAGTAATGGACCATTTTGCTAAATAAAATTTGCTTATATATAAATGAATCATATAAATAATAATGAGGAACTTATTAGAATTGGAATAATATCAACATGGAGGAACTTATTAGAATCCAAAAAATCTCAAATCCCTAGGAAATTGGTAATCTAATTTTTAAATTTATTAAAAGTAATGGACCATTTTGCTAAATAAAATTTGTTTATATATAAATGAATGTTATAAATAATAATGAGGAACTTATTAGAATTGGAATAATCTCAAATCCCTAGGAAATTGGTGAGTGGGGAGCCACGTGGCACAAATCTAATTTTTTAAATTTATTAAAAGTAATGGACCATTTTGCTAAATAAAATTTTCTTATATATAAATGAATTTTATAAATAATAATGAGGAACTTATTAGAATTGGAATAATATCAACATGGAGGAACTTATTAGAATTGGAATAATCTCAAATCCCTAGGAAATTGGTGGGTGGGTGTTGGAATATAATCCTAACATCTACATTTAAGTTTTAGCCTAAGTATCCTTGACTTATCCACATGCACTAAAAATCATGTTCACACTTGGTTTTTGGTAAACTAGCTCGGTGGACCAACTTTCCCTTGTTTTTTGCCTTTAAAGGCTTAATATTATGGAAATATTGGTCCAACCACTTTCCTAAACCATTTAGACATATAAGTGCATGTTCACACGTAACCACACATCATCCACTTGAGTTATTTGAGGATTGGCGCCCCACATGAAGGTTCCCCCTTAAATCAAGGGATTTGATCCCCCAGACCATTTTAGCATGTTTTAAAGTTGCCTTCCTTGGGAAATGCGCCCCTCCTCATGCTTTCCTCATGGCTGATAGTTGGAATAGGTTTTCTTGAGTCATTGTTGCTATTTTAGGCCTCCCTTTAGCTTTTCTTAGCCTTTTCTAGTTTTTTACTAGTTTTTTCCTAGTTTTCTAGATTCGGCAATTTTTATATAGCCACCTCCCTTTGGGATTAGAGGTTTGGTTGCTCATGTATTACTATTGTTCATTAATTTAATACATTGATTTTATGGAGCAAATTCCTTCTCTCCTCTCTTGAATATCAACAAATTACTTGTGTTTAATTTAACTATAATTCTAGATCTATCAGAGTTTCTGCAGGAATTCTACATGGTACCAAAGCTAGTTCGAATCTAGTGGATTATACACAGTTTTATTTGCAATAATAGATCATCAGGAGGCATAGCAAGCAGCAATGGATCATCTCTCTCAGCCCATAAAACTCGTTCTAAATCCTTTCAATTACTTCGAATGGAAGACAGAGATTACTCTGCTCCTCCAAAGCAAAGGGCTTTACAGGGTAACAATGGGAATGGAGACTGAACCAACTTCTACAATGGAGAAGATCAAGTATTTCAATAAATTAGATGAATCAATTGGGCTGATATGCCTATCAATTTCTAGAGAACACCTCTTTCATGTCAGCGGAGCCACTACTCCCGATGCGGTCTGGACCACATTGGAAGGACTATTCGGCAAGCAGGATGAAATGAGAGTGCATCAACTGGAGAACGAACTCATATCCCTTAGTCCAACTCATTTCAGCAACCTGCAAGAATACTTCACCTAGTTTAAATCCCTCCTCGTTGAACTTGATGCATGTGGAATCAAGAAAGAGGAAGATCAACTCATCCTTTCGATTCTCTCGAAATTAGGCCCTGAATATTCTATATTTGTATCGCCTTTTCAAGCATCTAAATTGACTCAAGAAAAATGGAAAATGTCTCCATTGAATGACTTCATTGCAACACTGACTCAAGAGCGAGCTAATTTAGTCCAAATGGGTGCCATCAAGTCTTCAAAGAACCAAGCACTTGCGGCTACTAATGCTCCAAAGAGCATTGGAAGAGACAAGCAAAAAGGGAAGGGTAAATTTAATGAATCGAAGAAGGAGAGACCCGTACAATCTTCAGAGAGCTCCTCTTTGCATAAGGGTAAGAAGAAGAAGGAAATAACACTTTGCAGCTATTGTTCCAAAGGTTTTCATCCTGAAAAAAATTGCATGAGGAAAACAATCAATAAGATGGCTAAGCAATTGCAGTAGCACAATCTCACCGTGCCCGAGAATGCAAAGAAGAAGGATGACAACAGAACGAGAGATGGGAGAGGAAGAGAACGAGATGGTCATGCTTTAATGGCTATCACATCCACTCCATCATCTTGGATCCTTGATTCAGGTGCATCGAACCATATGGTTTCTTCAAAAGATGAATTTTCCTCTATCGAAGAAAGCACCAGATCCCCAATTTACATGGGAGATGCCACACCCACAAGGGTGTGCGAAGAAGGAATTATAGACCTTGAAGGGGGCTACTTCACAAATGTACTTCGTGTTCCCTTGTTGTCTATAAATCTTCTCTCGATATATTAGATCGCTCATTTTGGCTCTGGAAGGAAGGTGGAGTTCACTCCGGACTCTGAAGTGATTACCGACATTTCCACGAGCTCACAGCTTGCACATGGAATTGCATATCACGGTTCTCATTTGTATTTCTTCTCCCACTTTGTTCCTAAATCTATTAGCATTGTATTTTTGTCACAATCTAATGATATCAATAGGTTATGGCATGAAATATTTGGCCATCTAAACTATAAGTACTTGCATCAACTCAGCAAGGAAAACATGGTAGAAGGATTGCCCGCTATTAAATTCACAAGCGGTGTATGTCAAGGATGCATTCTTGGCAAGCATCTGAAGCAAATGTTTGACAAAGGGAAGGCACAGAGAGCTTCTTCACCTCTTGGGCTAATTCACAGTGACATCACAAGTCGATTCCCGCAGCGTTCAATCAGTAAGGCTCAATATGTACTCACCTTCATAGATGATTTCTCTCACTTTACTTGGGCATTTTTTCTGAAATTAAAATCATAAGTATTTGAATGCCTTATAGAATTTAAAGCACTTGTTGAGAATGAGTCTAGGTGTAAGATTAAGATACTCGATACTGATAATGGGGGGGAGTATGTAAACAAATATGTGCAGCAACTTTGTATTGATGCAGGTATAAAATTACAACACACAGTTCCATATACACCAAAGAAAAATGGTGTTGCAGAGAGGAAAAACCGGTTGTTAAAAGAGATGGCCAATTGTATGCTACAGTACAAATCATTGGCTCCTCAGCTATGGGCTAAAGCTATTAATTATACAGCATACATTTAGAATTGCATTCCTCACAAAGCACTCAAAGGCACCACTCCATTTTAATGTTGGACCGATAAGAAACTGAAAGTGTCGCACTTTCACATTTTTGGTTCACGAGCATGGGCTCACATTCCAACAGATAAGAGGAAGGCTTTGGAGCCTCAAAGTGTTGAATGTATCTTTGTTGGATATCCTGACAGTGTCAAAGGATATAGATTTCTGGACTCTCACACTGAAAAGTCCCTTGTAGCTCGAAGTGTGAAGTTTGAAGAAGAATCACTACATGATTTTTCAATAGACCCTACCGAGGAACCGCTTGTTTCCACTGATGAGGAGGAGTCTGAAACTTCTTCAAGAAATTCAGAGCAGCCATCAGAGAATCGTATTGGGTCTAATTCAAAGGATGAGGAGGAAGTCATGGATGCTCCAACTCAGCTGCCAACTTGGGCAGAGAAAACCCTGCAAGATGCGGGTGAACAAGTCGGTGATCCTGCAGATGCGAGAAGGACTAGATCATAGTTTTTTGGGGCTCCTCGAGCCCTGGCTGCCACCGAACCATTTCTTCCAATACATTTCTATATGAAACTTGGTTCAGATCCACAGTCACACTCTGAGGCTGTTGGAAACCTACTTTGAGAGGTTGCCATGGATGAAGAGTACTCTGCTCTCATAGAAAACAACACATGGGACTTGGTTCCACTTCCAAAAGGAAGAAAGTTTGTTCGATGCCAATGGATCTATCAAACAAATATCGCTGCAGATGGTGCGATCAAAAAGTACAAAGATCGACTTGTTGCAAAAGGATACTCACTGGTACATGGCATAGACTACACAGAGACACTTGCACTTATTGCAAAAATGGACTCCATTTGACTAGTTTTAGCCATTGCTGCTTCTCGCGGATGGGAAGTTCATCACATGGATGCGAAGAGTGCATTTCTTCATGGAGATCTCAAGGAGGATGTATATATGGAGCAGCCACAGGGATACATTCAGAACTCTTCCCTCATTTTTATATTAAAGAAATCTTTGTATGGCCTAAAACGAGCTCCCAGAGCCTGGTATGCAAAGATGGACCCTTTCTTTCTTTCCATTGGATTCATTCAATGCGAATATGATCCAAATGTTTATTTTTTGCAACATGATGATTCCCTTTTTCTGATAGTACTTTATGTAGATGATTTACTGATGACAGGGAACCTTACCTTGATTCGGTAAAATCAACATTGCACAATTGATTTTCCATGACAGAGCACTACTTTCTTGGTCTTGAATTTTCTCAGTCTACTTCAGGGATCAAGATGGCACATTCTAAGCATGCATCAAATCTACTTGTCCGCTTTCAGATGACAGAATGCAAGCCAGCAGCATCTCCCTTTCTTTCGGGGATCAGATTTGAGGATGCAGGTACTACATCTTTGGTGGACAGTACATTGTAACGACAGTTGGTTGGGAGTTTGTTGTATCTTACTCACACCCAACCTGATATATCTTTTGCATTAGGGGTTTGTTCCAAATATATGCAGGAGCCCCATGAGCTTCACTGGAAAGCTGCAAAGAGAATCCTTAGATATGTGAAAGGTACTTCCAGTTTTGGTATCTGTTATGTTACAGATTTCCCACTTTCACTTATTGGGTACACAAATTCTGATTGGGCTGGCGATGGTACAGACTACAAGTCCACCTCTGGTTATGTTTTCAGCTTTGGTTCAGGGCCTTTTGCTGGTCTAGCAAGAAGCAATCCACAATTGCTTTATCTATAGCCAGGGCAGAGTGTAGAGGTGCAGTGAATGTAGCTACACAGGCTGTTTGGTTTTAGGGGCTTCTCTCCGAGTTTGATATTCAGTATCCACTTCCGACTGTCATATTGTGTGACAATCAGGGGTCCATTCAGATATCGATTGATCCAGTTCAGAGGCAGAGGACCAAGAACATCAAGATTCACATGCATCACATCCACGAGCTGATCCGTGATCGAGTCATATCACTGTAGTACTGCCCCACTGAGCAGCAGGTTGCAGACATCTTCACCAAGTCTTTCACTGAAAATAAATTTTCAGAACTAAGAGTTATGCTTGGAGTGGTGGAGACAGCTGAGTAGGTCCTTCTGGCCACTTAGCCCTTTTTTCCTATTTTTTTTTGGGGGGGTTGTTCCCACGAGGTTTTCCCTCTTTCTTCATTTTATGAGGATCTTTTATTTATTGTACCTGAGTACCTAACATGGCATCTTGACCGAGACTCAGTTTAGACAAGTGAGTTAGGATGAAGGGGGGTGTTGGAATATAATCCTAACATCTACATTTATTTTTTAGCCTAAGTATCTTTGACTTATCCACATGCACTAAAAATCATGTTCACACTTGGTTATTAGTAAACTAGCTCGATGGACTAAATTTCCCTTGTTTTTTTCCTTTAAAGGATTAATATTATGGAAATATTGGTCCAACCACTTTCCTAAACCATTTAGACATCTAAGTTCATGTTCACACCTAACCACACCTCTTCCACTTGAGTTATTTGAGGATTGGCGCCCCACATGAAGATTACCCCTTAAATCAAGGGATTTGGTCCCCCAAACACTTTAGCATGTTTTAAAGTTTCCTTCCTTGGGAAATGCGCCCCTCCTCATGCTTTCCTCGTGGCTGATAGTTGGCATAGGTTGTCTTGAGTCATTGTTGCTATTTTAGGCCTCCCTTTAGCTTTTCTTAGCCTTTTCTAGTTTTTTACTAGTTTTTTCCTAGTTTTATAGATTCGACAATTTCTATATAACCACCTCCCTTTGGGATTAGAGGTTTGGTTTCTCATGTATTACTATTGTTCATTAATTTAATACATTGATTTTATGGAGCAAATTCTTTCTCTCCTCTCTTGAATATCATTAAATTACTTGTGTTTAATTTAACTCGAATTCTATACGCTTTTGTTGGGTGGGGCAAGCATAAACTCTGCAAAATCCTTCAAGAAGGAGCTGGACAGCTACAGAGAAGTTTCGGGCAGCAAGATCAATTATACTAAAAGCACAGTATATAGTTGGAATTGCTCGGCCAGGGAACTATCTGATATTGCAAGGATTCTCCAAATGGAAGGGTCTTGGGATTGGGACTCCTTCAAATATCTGGGGATTCCTATCTTCAGGACCATTTCCAAAGTTGCCCATTGGACGCCCTTGCTAGACAAGATCAAAAACAGAATTCATGCCTGGGGAGCTTCATGGCTGAATAACGCAGGGAAGATCATTTTGATGAAAGCGGTCCTCTCAAGTCTTCCGTTATATCAGCACTCTATCCTCTTGGCCCCTAAAACCTTCATCAACAAGATGGAAGTTCTGCTCAGACGCTTCCTGTGGGAAGGGGGGAAAAACAACGAAAGAAGGCTGCACCTTGTTAAATGGGATACTATTAAAAAGCCATTTATGGAAGGAGGATTACAAATCCGCGATCTGGCTACTCAAAATCTGGCCTTGGGAACCAAGCTGCTCTGGGACATTGTCTCTGGGAAAATTAGCTGGAGCAAGAAGGTCCTGTGGAGAAAATATTTCCATGGGAAGCGCCTCAGATGTCTGGACCATCCGCCTCGCTCCACCAAAGGTTCTCCTGTCTTTAATCTCTGCATCAAAGCTTGGGATCATTTTAGTCGTAATCTGTATTGGATTCCAGGTAATGGGAGAAAAATAAGAATTTGGGATGATCCTATTCTAGGTGACCAACCGATGAATCAGGAGGAAGAAATTTCTAATATCAGAGACTGGCTTCAAGATCGCAACCTGAACACTCTTTGGGATATCTCCTCTTGGTTGGAGGATGGTCTTTGGGAAAGCTGGCATTTGGGGGAGGTCCCTCAGTGGCTGGAGGGTGAAGCCTCGGTTCTATTGGATAAGCTTCAAGGGAAAGCCCCTGTAAAAGCTTCAGCAAAAGACAAACGAGGGTGGGGATCTGTCACAGGCTCGTATTCCGCTGCTGAAGGATACAAAAGCATCAAGGCCATCCCGAATGTTCCCCCAAACCTGGCTCAATGGCATTTTATTTGGGACTCCCCCTCTCTTCCCAAAATTGATTTCTTCTGCTGGACATTAGCTCATAATAGTATTCTCACTCGAGATAATCTCCGTAGGCGAGGAATGGAAGGACCATCCTGGTGTAATCTGTGTAAGTCAGAGGAAGAAACAGCTGATCACTTGTTCTTAACATGCCCCTTTGCATCAGAAGTCTGGAGGGGAGTCCTCATGCTAAATGCTGATAAATTAGAACTCCCGAGGAACATCCAAAACCTTTTCCAGTCCTGGAGCAAATTGTCGCCGTATGGTCTCTCCAAAAATATCCTTCTCAAAAACTGCTGGCTCTGGATCCCCAAGTTCGTTTGTTGGAAGCTGTGGCTGGAAAGGAATAACAGACTTTTCAGAAATGAAAGCTGCAACCCGCTCAAAGTCATCACCAAAATTAAAGCTCTTTTAGGAGAAACTCTGGATGCCAACACTGCCAAAAAATCAGGGAAAGCCCTGAATAGAGAAGAGGAACTCTGGCTGAACTGTTTGGTCCCAAATCATAAAGATTGTGCTGCCATCGCTGTCAACATTCCCTCTAATTGGGAAATCAGGCTGGAGGAGCAAGAGTTCATAAAATGGAGATCGGCTCTTAATGAGCATTGCCTGTTTTTTGATGGGGCCTCCAAAGGCAATCCCGGTTTCGCAGGAGGAGGCGGAGTTCTATTGTGCCCGGATGGCTCTGAGCAGTTAAGGTTTGCCTGGGGATTAGGCAAGGAATCCAACAACGGAGCAGAGGCTCTGGCTCTGTGGCAGGGGCTCTCACAAGCGATCAAAGGCAACGTCCGTTCCATATCAGTCTTCGGGGACTCCAGAATTATTATTCAGGCTCTGCATTCCAAAAAGAATCCTTCGCAGCTCCAATTATCAATCATCCTCAGGAGAATCAGATCTATTTTGCCCAAATTTCACAAGATCTCCTTCTATCACATCCTCAGGAATTTAAACTCCCAAGCAGATATGGAAGCCAACCAAGGCGTTTTGCGAAGCAAATGTTCGATGTCAGTCAACCAGATCGACTGTTTCTGCAACATCCCCTAAAATGAGCTCGCTGGATTTGTTGCTGTTTCGTCGCCTTGCGTTTTCTCTCTGCTGGAAGGGCATCCAAAGGATCAATAAGAAGAACGATTTGAGGAGTTCTGAGATTGTCGAATCCGACTGTGGCTATGGGGTGAGCTATTGCCACCGGGCCATCCAGCCACCAGAGATCGGCTACAAATCCGAAAGGGCAGCGCTATTGAATCCGTTTCTACCAGGGTTGTGTAATCGCTGGATTCTCCAGGAAAACGATGTATTCTCCAATTGCATTATTGCTGGCGCTCAATAAATAAAATAACCGTTTTTGTCTTAAAAAAAAAAATTAACTCGAATTCTAGATCTATCGGAGTTTCTGCAGGAATTCTACAGTGGGGAGCAACGTGGCACGAATATGATTTTTTAAATTTATTAAAATTCAATGCAACCTAACAAATTTTTTAATACACTATAGTCATTGATAAACATTAAGAGGAATCATATGTTGAGCATATTCCCTTGAGAATCAATCTAGGCCCTCAATTAAAAGAAAAAAGTCAACAAACCTCCTTCCATCTAAAGTTAATATATATAAGCCTATTGGCCAATTATTTATTTTTCAATGGGTCAATTTAAACTACCATACAACACTCATTTACATATATAAAGGGCCTTCCCTTCCATGGTGAAAAATGAAGTCCTTAATTATCCAAATTTAAACTCACTGTAATACTATAATTAGTAGTTCCCACATAATTTGAGTTGGGAGTATCATCGTGATCGTCATATATACACAAAATGTCATTTGTTATTTGATAATTTGTAATGTTATAATTGTATTCCATAAATGTGAAAAAATAAACATGGATTTAAAAATGCAAAGTAGTTAATGTTTGAAATTCTATCAATTTGCCAACAACTATATATATAATATTTGAATACTGATTTTTTAAAATTATATATAATTAAATAAATTATAAATATTATAAAATAGAATAAATAAATTATTACTTATTTTAAAATTTAGATAATTATTTATTTTTATATAAATTAAATAATGTTTAAGATAAATATTTTTTTTAAATCCTAAACATAGTATAAAACGTAAATTCTTATATATATATATATATATATATATATATATATATATATATATATATGAAATGGTTGGTAAATGTTGATAGGCATCAATCCATAATAAGCATCAAAACACTTACTTCATCATACACCTCAAGTTGCTAAAATTAAATAAATCATAAGAATTAACTAAATTATAAATTTCCTTAAAATAATAATTAGTATTATTAATTATAAAAAGAATTAGTATATAATTTAAACATATATACATTTTAAAAAGACATGTGATAAGATTCTTAACCATGAATATTTATCCTCACTTTTTCATGGAGATTCTTAATTTGTAAATAGGCTTTGTTGCAATATCATGGGTTAATACCATGGCTTATCAATACTACATGCCCGAAAAACCATAACTCATTTCACATGACACTTGTTCATATGACTTTTTCTTAAATAATGAATTTAATTCAAAGGTCAAAAAATGCATAACTACTTTAGAAATAAATCGAAGCTTCTAATTTGTGTATATCCATAAGAAAATTCTAAAATATTCTAAGAAGGTTAAATCCCTATACCATCCACTTAATAATTATTGACAATTAAATTAAAATTATGGAAGCCATATTACAAAATAGGCATGCCTATCAACATAATTATGATAAGTTAAAAGATCCAAATAATATAATTGTTTTTGTCACATAATAATAATATTATTATTATTTAGAATTTGATATTTATTAATAATTATGAGGTTTATTTGTGGTTAATGAATTGATTTTATGTTAGTAACATGAATGTTTTGTTTCCTTGGATAGGATGTTCAACATGAATGTGGGGGGGTAGGATATCACCATCCCACTCATCCAAATAACTTAGGGATGTGGCAACACCCCCCCTTAAATGTTCATCTATGAATTCCAGCCTAAGCACGAGGATGGACCATTATTTGTTCAACACACTTCAAATGGCACATCACCTAGCCAATCCAAACCTCTGTCAAATCCACCTCCTTTGGGATCTAGCTTCGATCTCTAATCACCTAATATTACCTCCTACGAATGGGAGTGACTCGACTACAACAAACATGGAATTCAATGAGGAGGCCCTAGATTTCAGTTACACTCATCATAACAACACTCTTGATCAACTCGCTCGCTGGAAAATAGAGCAGCTTTAAATTTCCAACTATGGTATTTTTGCATCACAATTTTCCTCTTGACAATGAAGCTTGGCTCTTATTAGTCAATGCTACCTCACTTGTTCCTTTGTGCATTCTACATAGTGCCCTGACTTTTCATGCTTTCCTAGAGAACCTCAAGGGAAGGAGCATCAGCCAGAGGATGAGATTTACTCCATGGTGATCGTTCTTTCCTTCTGCAATTTTATTTGGTGCTTTAGTTATCTTCATTTTAATGGTTGCTAGATGGTTCCCCTTGCAACTCCTTAGATTTGACTCATGCATTCTCTTGCAAAGCAGCATAATCTCGACGGTTTGGTTTCCTCTATATATGGGAAGTCTTTCTTTTATCCTCTTCAGCTAGTTCATGTTCTCTTTCCTTACCAGACTCATGTCATACTCTTTGCACTAGTTGTGGTTGGGATTTCACCCCTTGATGGTTATCAATCCCTTTCTCTCCTTTGGTTACCCCTTGCTCTCTCGTATTTTTTATGTTGGCAACATTCCCTCTCGGGACCTTTCCTCCACTAGTTCACCTCCAACCTATCTAGTTTTTATTCTTCCACCCCCCTTTGTTGAGGCCATGGTCTTGGTTCATCCTTTTGGAAATTCTCCCTATCCAATGCACCCCGTCCTATTTCTGCCAACCCCCTCTCAACTCTTTGGCCTTTTTCTCCCCTTCGTGCAGTTTTCATACCTAGCCAAAGGGCTCATTTCTATAGAGGTGTTGCATACTATCAAGAGTGAGCCAATCGAGGCAACATGTGTACACAGCTCCAAGTTTAATATTTAGCAGCTCATTTTCGGGAATTCACTCGACCCCCATTCTATTTTTGACATCTCCCTCTAAACTCTTTGACCTATTTCTCCCCCTCATTCAATCTTCATGCCTCACCAAAGGATTTGTATACATAGAGTTGTTGTATACTATAAAGATCAAGCCAGTCAAGGAAACATGTGTAGATGGCTTTGAGTTGAAGATTTAGCATCTCATTTATGGGAATTCACCCCATCCCCTATTCAATAAGAAGTCAAGTGTGTTAAAAGGGAAGCAACCTATCAGTCTCAGCTTCTCTTAAACACAAAATTAATGGAATATTTGGCTAATTGGGTGCCTAATGCAAGGCACACATATGGGTGTTTCAACTAATATATTCACACGGTGGACCTGTATTAGTACATGATTTTCTTACTAGGAAAAGTTTTAATGGACCAACATTCACATAGAGAGGACCTTCTTCTCTCCATGGAATATTAGCACGGAACCCTGCAAGACTTGGATCACCGACTCGAGCACGTTGAAAAGTATCTCAGCAACTCCCCTACTACTAAATTCTCACATGGCAGCAACAAAGAGATGATACACGTTGCAGATATAAATTCAAACCCTTCTTCCTAGTCTACTCATACTTGTTATGTCTTTGGTTTATCAAATTTTTGTTTCCTTAGATTTATCTCATGGCCTCAAATGTCGAACTATTAGTTGTGTATTTTTTATTTTGAATCTATGGTCAGTGTTTTTTCCTTTGCCTCTCTTAAAAGGGTTCAATTTTGGTTTTGGTTGGGCATCCCCAGTGACCGACTAAACTAAACCCTTTAGCTTTTCATGTAATATCTTGTTTAAAAGGTAATATAAACTTTTATTCCAAAAAATAAAATGGATGTTTTGTTATTTAAATATATAATTAATTTTTGTAATATGATAAAAATATATATATGAAATAAAAATAATTTAAAATTTAAATGGGATGTTATATATTGGCACCACCACCTTCCACATGGGTTAAGTGAACATAAGCTTGCAACATGAATTATAAGTGATTATGGTGTAGCAAGGTGAGGAACAAGTTGAGGGAAATCATTCCCAAATTAGTATGTTCAACATGTATGCTTGCAATTGAATTCACGATGGGATTGAAGTTATGCAACATCATTGAAGTAAGAGGCATTTGGACATTTCAGCTCCAAATAGTTGGGATAGTTCCAAAAGCTAGTGGACATTCATTAAGCTTAAACATTTTCTTATGGAAGAAAACCAATCCTAAGTCCTAGGGTCAATGGTACTCCCCTGAGTCCTCTGGTCAAGTATTTCTTTTTTCACCTCCTCTATTCCATGGTATAACACTTTCTTGATCTATTTCTTTTGCTCGCATTAAAAAATTAGGGCATTTTGTTAAGCTAATTAGGGATACCTTTTCTGATTGGGATATTTTGTTATTGACATTCATTCCTTTGGTTAAATTTATTTCGTTGACATGTATAGCCACTATCACATCTTGGCTTCGCCTCCTTCTCCCATTTCCTCCATTATCCTCTTTCACAATTTGATTACTCCACCCCATATTGGTCACATACTAGTCTATGAGTATATCTAGGGAAAACATAGAGGCAAACCCAAAATATAGTTTAAAATGGTCTTACATAAGGATGAAACCTACGCCAACAATAAATCCTACTCCTCAATGCCTTCCTTAGTACATAAGTAAAGTTAAAAAGATGCCATGAAGGAAATAAGGCACTTCTAATCTAGATATTATCCTAATGTCAAATAGTAGATGGCATACTTAGATAATTTTGTAAAGCGAAAGAGAAAAAGGATGACCAATGAACAAATTGAGGAAAAATACAAAGCCTTGGATCTATAATTCAACAATTTAAAAATCTAGTGATAAAAAAAAAATAATAATAATAATAGTAATCCAGTTAAAAAAACTTTGTTGGCATAATAAATATTTCATTACCTAAGTGGTGGAGGAAAGAAGCCTCCAAAAATAGTTCATTCTCCACTAGTTGGATCTAATGGATAGGAAGTTTAAAGTGGTCTTGAAAGCAGTTTTGATATCAATATCATAGTTTCTAGCCTCCAAGGTAGTGACAATAACAATATAATAACTCCTATTGGAACTCCAAAATTATATGGAAACCCCTCCAATCCAATCCTAATTAAGAAGAACCCACTACCAACAAAAACAAGTTCAAAAAGAGATACCACTAACACTTAACTCAGTAGGCCTATTAATCTAATACAATCATGTTTTGTGTTATTCTTAGATCCAAAATATTACTCTATTACCATGGTTTATGTTACTATGTTATGGTATTATTGCTTAGATTAGTATATGTACAACATTTAAAAGCTATAAGCCATTTTTTGTTTGTGTTAAATATCAAACACTAAATATGGTTTTTGACCTAGTATACTTTGGCTTCTTTCATAACAAGTTCTAAGCAAATATCGGGATAGATTATCAAATCTTATGCATATTGCAAGTGAGTTTCTGGTTATCTTAAGTCATTATCCACATGAAAAAGGCGTGACTTCTCATAGTACCATATCTCGTGAAATCATTGATTACTCCAAGCCATGGGAATATTTCGATGGTGCATCCATAAATAATGGTCAGTATTGTGGTGGCGGATTTGTTATATGTCTATGTCAAAATCATTGCTTCAATGCAAAAATGGTATTGGGTCTAGGGACAAGTAATCATGTCGAGCTTCTTTCCCACAAAAAATTGCTTCTTTTTACAAAAGAGAAGGGTTGTACTCACATTCAACCCTTTGGGGATTCTGTTTTATCTATGAACTGAATCAAAAATATCACTGCATGCAGGAACATTCTTATATCGCCTATTCTTGAGGAGATCAAACATATCATTAATACCTTCACTATTTTTTCATGCTCTCATAAATACAGGGAAAAGAACCATTCTACTGACTACTTTTCAAAGGATGGCCTCATTCTAGAGAAGGAATTTTGGACAGTAACAAAGCAGGTATAGGATTAATTTTTTAGTATGTCTAGCATCCTCATAAGCCTCCATTGTGGTTTGTCTATGCAACTTGAGACAATTTTAACTTGGGATTTTTGTTTGAACTATATTCTTACTCCTTTTATGCTACAGATAGTATCAGATGGGTTCATCTGTGCAGGTCATTTTTTTGTTGTTACCATATAAAGGTGAATGATGTATCCATATTTATGGACATAAATCTCTCCTAGACATTGTCAAAGGATTTATTTTTGAAAGTTTCCTGCTAAATTATTTTTGGTCATACTACTCATGGTATTACATATTTACAATGAGGGGAATGTGCTTTTTTTGTACATATTAAGTCGTCTAAAATCTTAAAATATGGACCGATATCTGGGGTTTCACAATTGTTTGGCTTTTGTCGAACTATACTTATATTAGTTATATGAAAGCTACAAGTATATTTATCGGCTTGCCTTGGTAAAGTTTTGTTTTCTTTTTCACAGGAAAAATAATAATAATAATAATAATTATACACAATTTTTGTATATATACATAATATAATCTCTCTTCATATTTCTAATAAATGGAATTACGATTTTTTTTCTTTTAAAAACAATTATAAACAAAAATGTTGTTACTAATTTTTTATATAATATTAATATAAAAACAAGGTAATTAAAAAATAAAAATAATAATAATTTTATAAAATATTATTAACATAAAAATAATTTTAGAATTTAATATTAAAAAAATCAAGATAAAATATTTTTAAAGTACAAAATTTTAATGCATCTTATAAGTACCAGCATTTAAAGAGTTATTCTTGATTTCAAGTTGAGTTACTTTTTTATTCAATCTTTTTATAATAAAAAAGTTTAAAAAATAGTTAATTTTAATTGATAAGAGTTAGTTTTATATATGTAGCTTAATTAATAGAAGAAATGGGTTTTTTAGGCATTTTTTCTAGGTATTTTTAACTAAAATTTGGCAAAGATTTTTTAAAAACTTGAATTTAAGTTGTTTAATCTACATACTTGGAATGTCTTAGAGGTTTTTGAGAGCACTAAATTTATTTATACATTCAAAAATGTATTTTAAAAAACAAAAATTCACAATCTTGGTCTCTCTCATTATAATATTATTTTAATTATTTAAAATGTTAAATTTCATAACCAAATAAATAAGTTAAACTTTTAATAAAAAGTAATAATAAATATACTAATTTCAATATAACATTTTGATGGGTTATATATGCATTAATAATAGTAAAAATTCGTAACATTGAACCACATTTTCTTTGGAGGAATTTTAAAGTGGAAATGTGGCCATGTAAAACTATACCCGTTGTCATAAAAGCAAACATTTTTTGGGCAATCATATAAAAGAGGATGTCATATATTTATTGATATGATAGATTCATATGATGTATAACCACTGAATTTTATATTCATATTTTTACTATACCCAAGTCTTGCTTAACCATAGGAGTCACTCATTTTAGATCTCATTAGAAAAGAAGAAATTGTAGTAGATCTTGAGGTCTTTGTTGAAGGGTGGTAATTTTATCAAACTACTATAGAAGCAATGGAGAGATCTTATTTGCTTTATATGCCTCTAAAAATATGGCAATCTAAGATCATTGCACTTGATTATTATTTAGGGTGATGTCTTTATGATATGGAGCTTCCTAAAGTCCACAAAAACATGAAACTAAAGGAAATTACTTATCAAGATTACCAAGTATTTTATTTTTATTGAGGATGTTATCCGTCTTATCTCTCAAACCATGCTTAAAAGCATGAAACAGTGAGATATTAGAGTATATCCTACTACACAAGTTTTCTTAGAATAAAATTATGTTACATTCCCCCTAACTTTCTTAAGAATCCCTATCGAACTTCAAAATAATACTAATAATAATAAACATTAATGCGAAAAAGGATGGTCTCTTTTATCTTGGCATTAGGGTGAGGTAGGGGGAAGAAAGTTATGGCAATGTCTCAAAATATTTGCGAATTATTATCACAAGAAGAAGAAAAGTGTGAATAGGCTTTCATTTATTGACATAAAGTGATGCATACACCAATATAGTAGTAGGATATTTATATAGATGCAAATATGTGATGGATTTAATGTTGTGAAAGAGTACACTAGGAAATAGTACATATCATGAAATAGATAAGAGCCAACTAAAATATAGATTATTTTAATCTGTGGATGTTAAAGATGAATATAAAATAAATTATTTTAGTATATAGATGTTAAAAATATATATTTTTTTATAAAACAATGTTAATTTACCAACCAAACATTATATCTAAGAACATTAATAACTTATTAAAAATTTGACTTTTTTAACATTTTATAATATTTATTTTCTTTCATCAATAATAAGCGATTATAAAAACTTATATTTTTTAATGGTGTTTTCTAGATTACTCTCATGATACCGTTCCTTAAGCGATTATAAAAACTTACATTTTTTAATGGTGTTTTCTAGATTACTCTCATGATACCGTTCCCTGTGATGACTAAGAAGGTTTTGATTTTGATATTAATCCTCACTTCAATATATTTTATGTCTATCCTTTTATCAAAAATGATCCCATTCCTCACTTCAACACTAATATAATGGAAAAAAAATAGGGCTTCCTTACAATGTTGTTAAATAAATTATTTAAAATATCTTCCCTTTTTTTAATTAAATTCACATTGTTAAGGATGTAATCTCACATTTATATGATTATTATGTGGCAATCCCTTATTCAAACTTGTAAATTGTCATTCTAGGTGGCACACATGAAATTGATATATATTTTGGGGAAGTAAGTATTGTGTAATGCACGGAATCTTAAGGTAATGAAAATGACTTGGGATCTTTATGGGAAGATACAGGGATATTTTATTTTGGAGTTTGTTTTCACTAATAAAAAATTATATGGCTTCCTTACAATGGTTTTAAATAAATTATTTAAAATATCCTCCTTTTTATAATTAAATTCACATTGAAATCACATTGTTAAGGATTATTATGTGGAAATCACTGATTCAGACTTGTAAATGCTTATTCTAGGCGGCACACATGTTATTGATATCTATTTTGGGGATTGCACCGAATCTTAGAGAAGCAAGTATTGTGTAATGTGTGGAATCTTAAGGTCATGAAAATTACTTGGGATCTTTATCGGAGGGTTAAAGGATTTTTATTTTGGAGTTTGTTTTCAAGTTATATATAATCAAAAATCATAGGTTAAGGAAGATATTAAAATTATTTATAAAATTATAGGAATTTAGTTTGAATTCATATATAAAATCTTTAATTAATATCAAATTTCTTAATTGGGTTTTATAGGATTTCTTGATTGGGTTTTAGAAGATTAGGGTTATGAGATTTGTATTAATTATTTATCATGTTTTGGATATATATATGTGTGGGGTCAAGAGATTTGTAAGTATGTGTTTATTAGATATATTATGATATGTATTTATGCATATTTAAAAAATAAAATTATGATGAAATTATGTTGAATAATGGAGAATGGTGTTGCATACAACCTTTAGATTACAAAATCATTAAATTTTTTTATAGAGTTTTACTTTGAGTATCATCATGTTTTTCTTTCACGCTTGAAGATATTAAAGTATAGATACATTATAAGAAGAAAATGTAAAAATCCCTCATAGTGGAAAGACTAAAAGGTGGAGAATCATTGTGTATATCCAAATAAATCCCTAATGGACTTTGCACCTATTGATTTAAGAATTTATATTTGTCCATCCCCTAAGAGTAGGGGAAACACAATTATTACAATTTCATATTAGGAATCAACTCACCTTAGTTTGATTGCCATGGGTAGAATTTTCTTTGGTAAGGCATTTTTCCATGCGTCAAACAAAGATTTACTTGATTTACAATGACACAAAATATGGAACGTGTTAATGTTGTTTAGATTGGTGTAACTCTACACCATTATTGGCGTCATGAGCATCATCATATGTTGTAAGACATTATGACCAATAAATTTATGCATTGTAGTTGGATTAATATGTAAATTTATATGGATATTTCACTAGAACCTTTTGTCACCACATATCTTATGATATTCTGCAATCTCTTGTTATGCAATGCCTTACTTTAGATTTTAGATTTAATATTATAGCTTAATTCAAAAAATAATAGTATAAACTGAAATTGAAATGAAAGAAGCTAAGAAATGCAAATATAAATAAATTGCAATCATTATGAGGTTTTCATGGATAATATGGCTTATATGGTTATTATAGGACCTTCTACTTCATCTACTTTGCTTCAATATCCCACTCTCAAAGCTTTACTCTATCATGGAACAATATTAAATACACTAAGAATGGAACCTCTTCCTATCCTAGCATCCTAGTTGGGCCTAATAGTTAAGAACATGTTCTTCCATGTAAGAGGTCACATGCTTAAATCTAGAGGGGAGTAAAGCATGTACACCTCCATATACTTCAACAGTCAAATATTTGTGTGGAGGTGGTTTCCTTCCCCACAAACAAGGAGATCCCATACACCAAATTGGTGTCTGGCTTGGTTATGAACTTAATATTAGATTATTATTATCATTAATAAAAAAAGTTCAGGATAGTTTTTAATAGGGTTATGGTTAGGGTCTGTCCATGCCTTGATTCTTTATTGGGATTAAGATTTTGGACCATCAAATATCTTCTTAAAATCCCATAGGTGACTAACTCCACATGTGTTAGTATTGTGAGCTAACATGGGGTCCACTCAATATCATGATGATCAAAAGGATCAATCAACTTGTGGGAGGCATCACTTCCTCATCCAAACTATGACTGAGGTGATCTCTAGACAATTGGAAATATCTTAATGTGTAGAACGACATCAAGAGGTTGAGAACTTTGTACACAATGTTTTGACCCTAAATCATGCCATTTTATGCCTCAAATAGGGTCCAAAATTTTGTAGACTCAAAATCACCATAGCAAGACTTGTCGCAAAAATCGACCTAAGAACCAATAATTCCAATATTTCCACCCAGATGGTATATAATCCATTTTGAGCCATGCATGTAGTTGCATCATTCTGTAATGCAACAAACGACACATAATAATGAATTGATCACCATTGTGTTAATTTTTTGTCAATTAGCATGGTATTTAGCATCATCTTTACATCATTAGCTTCATAAGTCTACGAAAAAAATGATACAAAACATGACTCAAGTTAATTTATTGACTAGATTTATTTCATACTTGCATCACAACTTTTTCTGTTTAATAAATTGGAGGTCATTTGGCATTAATGTATAACATAAAACCCATTCTAAGAAAATGTGTCAACAATTTTGTGTCATATGTGCAACGGCTTACATTGAATTTAGCATTGATGTTTATCATAACTACATCAAACAAATAAAATACTGTCACAATAATGAATTTTAAAACCCTAATAATCTCAAAAAATTATGTCCCCCCCAATGGGGGTGCGCATGCTGACATACAAGTGGCGCGTGAAAGACCATCTGGGCCTGCTCTTCCTCCACGATGGCCATCGATGAACCGTTTTGCCATTTACTCCTATGTGACGATCTCCCCACGAGTTATGCAGATAAATGTGAAGCCTGGCAAGTGACTTGCTTCAATTTGGCTATTTGTGCATTGAATTTGGGTTGTAAGGAGGTTGGAAGCGCCTGGGTCTAAGTCTATGGTGCCTCATTGGGGTTTCGGCCTTGGATGAGGAGGGAAAACGACATTTGCAGTTGCTTGGTGTGGATTGGGATATGTCCCCTGGTCTTCCCTTGGGATCCAAGCACTCAGATAGTTATGGTTTGGTACTGCTCCCTCGCCTCCATTAGCTATAATTCTCTTTCACTCCTATGGCAGTTTTTGGCTCCACTCCTACTCGCAAGGACTCTTGTTGATCTTCACAAGTGTGTGGGTTTCCATCTGGTTTCTGGTAATTTGTGCTATGGGTTTGGATATCTCTTTTGTCCTAAAGGTAAATACAGTCTCTTAGTCAGCACTCGAGGTTGTGGGTTATGTTTGTGTGAAGATTTGGGGTTGTTTGTGGGAATTTCTCTGCTCTGTTACCCAGTCCGGGTAAATGCATTCCCGTCTCACCTTTTTGTTAGGGGTGTCGATCTAGTGTTTCATCCTTGTTCAGGGCAATGGGCATGTGGGTTTGGACTGTTTCATCTCTTGTGAAGGTTCTCTCAAGATCTCTTTGCGGGCTCCACCTGTTGCGAGTCATCAACCACCATGACCAGTAGGATGCCACAACAACGGGGTCATCCTCGTCATGGGCAGGGGCAGCATGCCCAAGTTTGGTGTCCCAAGTCAGGCTGTCACTCGTCCTCTGCCAACTCAACCAGCCAGGAAATAGAGGATGCAAAGGCTATTTCTCCAGCTAATTCGTCAGGTCGCCTAGTGGCTCCCACCTCCATGGAATATATCATTGAGCATTTGCAGCATATACAAATTGACATTGACATTCTAAGGGATCACAAGTATGAATACCGCAATGTGATTGTATCCTATCTTACTAATATTTAGTACAGTAAAAATGTCATTATGGAGTAGTTGGAGAACCTCCAGTGCAATCAACGACGCACTAACGACCACCTCTGTAACTTGGAGGCACGAGTGGAACACATTGACTTCCACATTCATAATCATGTTGGTTACTTTTCAGCTGTAATGCCCCCTCATCCCCCTCCTTGATATGTTGTTATCAATTCAGGTCTCTTTTTGTGTCACTCATAGTATGTTAAGGCCACAGGGCCCCACAGAAATAATTTATGCAAACTGTTTATAGAGATATTCTCCAGCCCGCAATCTCAAAAAGTCTTGAGGGAGCGGGAGTTGTTGAGAGAATTTTTGTACACTAATATTTTGAAAATATAATGAAATCCATTTTCAATGACAAAAAAAATTGTTAAAAAAACTATGCATATATGCACAATTCTATAGTCTAGAATCTACTTGTAGAGGCTCTTCCCTCTCCTCTTTTAACATATTAGGCATACACCAAATCACAACTAGAACTCCCCCCTCCTAAGTAGAAACCCACCACTTTAACCATGACAATAATATTTCTTATAACAATTCTAAGGGATCTCATTCTATCAAAAAATATCAAACTACTTTCATTTAAAAATCACACATATAAAGATCTATAGTCTAACTCAATTAGCTCCTGAGATGATCAAGTTGTCCATCTATTGGTTTTTTTTTTTATCTCTTGAATTTTCATGAATACTTTGATCAAGTGCAATGAACACTCCACAATCAGATTTTTTCTTTCCTTGATCCTCACTCTCAACTGTAATATGAAAATTGTATGCCCACATCGTAAGATATATTTGCATCTTCATGCATAGAAGAGTGTACATATTAAAATAAATAATTATTCATAAAGTTATAACAATCCATAAATATGTTTAACCTAAATGCATTATCACACATTGCCTTTTCACATCCAATTCCTATGTTGAATGTATCTAACTCACTATCCTTGTTGGTTAGAAATAGTTTATAATGACCCCATTTACCGATGTCTTTACACCCTTTATTATTCATTGATCAACTTGTAATTATTCAGGGAGTGGAATATTAGGGTTTAGGGAAAATAGTTACTCATTAAAAAGCACCATGTGAACTATATATAGGTAAAGCAAGTATATCTTCTCTTTGATCCAAGGTTTTTCCATTTGTTTCACTTCTTTACCCTTCTAATCACTCTTTATCACAATTGCTATCCCTCCTAATTGGAGCACCTACATTCATTTATTTTATCATCCCAAACATAAAAATTTTAAATTTTAAATTTTAAATAAATAAAAACATAACAATGTATCCTTTGGACTTCCTCTCTTAAGGATATGTTCATAGCCTTCCAAACCCCTTCAATGTTTTCATGTACCTCTCTAGGAAGAACATCTATCTACAACTCACCATAGTGGCTAATTGAATGTCTTTCATGAAACGTACCAAAATATATAACTAAGTATCCTTTAAACTAGTAGGAAACTTTTTTCTCAAAAATGAAAAAAATCTATATTATTTCATTGTGCCATCTACATATGCTTATGACATGTGTCTCTTTGGATGTGACGTATCAAAATTCAAGACAATGAATATTATTATTTAGAAAATTCATAAAATTTAGAGTACTTTGATATTTTTATGTATATTATCATTGAAGTCAATTTATGGTCTATATAAAAATTGAATAAATATATTTACAAGCACAACTAATCATTTGATGGCATGACACAAATGTTGTATGAGACTAACACATCCACATAAATATATTTGATGCATATGTTGAACATATGCACCCTCAAACTAGTTGGATATTTACAAGGGTTGGGGGTAGTTTATGTTGGGAATGTGTTATATTCTTTACATGGTCTGTTTGGCATGTTTTTTGGTGTTTTTTATCCCATGGTTTTTAGTCCATTGTAACCTAATTAAATTAAGGAATTAGGGTGTTAATATAATCTAGGTTAACATATTAGGGTTTTGGATGGAACAAAATCCTATTTATTATATTTTAAATGGTGAAGTTAATATAATGAGAAAGTTAGAGGTGTTGCTCTTAGGTTTGTTGGTTTTCCCAATTAAGGGTTTCAAGGGTAAATCATTGTGTTTATTTTGTGCATGATGTATGTGTTTCCTTTTTTATTTTTCTATCTATGTATGTGTTCACTATAAAGGTTTAAAACTTAGTTTTGGTATTATAGTGAGTATATTGGCTTCAAGGTACTTCTTTGTTGATGAGGGATTAGCTCATTTTTTATAGCAAGTTTATATTTTGCCTATGATAGACATGATTTCAGTGTGAGCTATACAATGGTGACTCTTGTAAATAATGGAAAGCGATCCTAAAATTGAACTTAAAAATTTTAATAGGCAAAGCTCTTATTTATGGAAGCTCGAGATAAAACACCTTCTTGTGGACAAAGAATAGTGCCTCACAATGGATCCTAGTACTATACTTACGGATAGTCCAATGAAATATTGGAAAAATTTAGATAGGAAGGCAAAGACTATAATTTGATTCTATCTTCCAAATTCAATGCTATTGATTATCTCAAAATATTAAGCTATAACCAAGGAATTATGGGATAATTTAGGTACTTTCTATAAGTCTACTTCCCTAGTAAACAAACTTTTCCTTCAAAATAATTTATACCTCCTACAGATGTGTTGACGGTGTTGGATACCACCAACATACAAGGGATCTCGCTCATATAAGGTCCCAATTATACCTCACACCATTTGGTGTAGGAGTCCCATCCGGAATATGACTCAGTTGTCATTTACTTAAAGATATGCCTTGGCTTTGGCTATTAGCATGAGAGAGAAGCACAAATGTCCTTTTGAATGAGCAAGAAAGTCCACCTTGTGAATGTTCGATATCAAATGTATCAAGGTTCTTTCACTGCTGAAGGGAAAGAAAGTCAGCCTCTAAGAGAGAAGTAATAGTACTGCCCTAATGGACACACACATGAATGAGAAATAATTGTCTAACATCAAGTGAAGTAGTTCACATAGATGTGACGATCATTATAAACATTACAACACATTTCCAACAAGTTAAGCCCCGAAGTCGCTGAAATAGTTCAATTACTCCAGTACATGTCAAATCAAACATGAATCATAAACATTCAAAGAGTAGTCTTAGAAACATCCATAATCCACGTGTGAAAATGTGTTGGCCTGAAAGGATTCGATAGTAAGCAAAAGTTCTAAGATACATAAATACAATGAACATCACTAGCTCCAATAGTGGAGTGTTAAAGCCACTACTTGCTCCCCAAAATTAATAACTCTATCACTCTAATGCCTTGTGGGAGAAGCCAACGTGAAAATTCCTTTACATGAGAAATGAGGAACCTTTTATAACTTGAGGTGTGACCTTTCACATCCTTGTGACTCTTGACATTTCAACTCATAATGATCTTTGGACTTCTAGAACCTTTGGACTTCAAAATGACTTTTGGAATTACATATGGCTTTTGGTATTACATGTCTTTTGGACTTCCAAATGACTTTTGGAATTACATATGGCTTTTGGTATTACATGTCTTTTGGACTTCCATGACTCTTGAACTTCCGCTTATTTTTATTTACAATGACTACATCATTACATCATAATTTCCACATCATCACTTGATGAAAATGTGACATGTCACTATCTTTGATGACTGGGATTAATAGTGACTAACGACATGGAATTTCTTCAGTAGTGACATGGTTGCCAATTCCTTATTTTTTCTTCATGCATCTTTTATCGTTTATGTCTTCACCCTCCAAAGGGTATTTGATCAAGGTTCTTTGATCATCAAGATCTCAATGTGTTCTTTGTTCTTCAATGCTTCCTTTGTTTGCCTCTCTTTACATGATCTTCTTCATGCGTGCTTGCCATGCTACTCCTAGAATACTTGTAACTGCAAACACTCATGACAAGTGAACATCAACTTGAAAATATCCTATTTTGCCATGTTTTATGCATATTTTATGTTCATGCCTTTTCAACGCACTTTGGAAGGAGAAAGAGAGATTTTGGGCACAAGGGCGCACTTCAAAAGGATGAAGATCTAAAGAGGGAAGGATTCAGGCTTCCCAAGTGCGTTTTGCAGTCAAGGGAGAGAAGGAGGGTGTAGGGTGCACTCCTAAAGGTTGAAGGATCAAGGCTTCAGGCCTTTGGGGTGCGCTCATACACTCAAGAGTCCCAGGAGGGCACATGGCACAAGTCTGAAGGTTGAAGGGAGAAGCTTCATGCCTTTGGAGTGCGATCATGTGCTCAAAGGGTCAATAGGGAACATGGAACATTGTGGAAGGTTGAAGGGTTGAGCTTAAGGTCTTTCAAGTGTACTCATGCGCTCAATGAGGGCACACTTCTTCGAGTTGAAGGAGTGCGCTCAAGGAAGACTTAGTTTCTTGAAGTGTGTAGTTCAAAACAAGGAAGAGTAAAGGGATTAAGGAGTGTGCTTTCTGCTCTCAGAAGGAACATAGTGCAATTATGAACCATGAAGGATTCTTGATCAAGGCTTGGCAGTGTGCTCATGCGCTCTTTGCCTTAATGGGTTCGTTTTGAAACCAAAAATTGTCTAAGTCTGAGAGACAAGAAAAGGGGTGAACATGATTAGTTTAGACATAAAACCATGTACGACACATACCAACTCATAGAGAAAAATTAGAAAATATTGAACAAGGATAAATATACATCAAAATTCCACTTTACATGCATTCTGCAATTACAACAAACGAAATTTGTGCAACTGCAACCAAAAAGTGTCGTTTTACATCAACAAAGATTATTAGGGGAATTTTGAGGTCTAAAATGGGCCTCCTAAGGAAATTATAAAATAATAGTGGAAATAATAAAATAATATTAGATTACATCATCAAATTTTAGAGGGAGAAAAGAAAAAACTCTTTTTTCAACACATATTTTCAACTTATCTCCCTATGGGTTTACTCAAATTTCAAGCGGCAGCACCCATTGGATGAAGAATTTGATTCCTCATCCAAGAAGTACCCAAGTATTTTGATGGACCCTACTACAGGAAAAATGAGAAATACATGAAAAACGTTATTGCAATCACATTTTTTCATGTATTTCTCATTTTTTGTGTATAATATTCCATCAAAAGTATGCAACATGGCTACTCCTTTGATGAGGAATTAAA
This sequence comes from Pinus tabuliformis, assembly GCA_031772625.1. NCBI lineage: Eukaryota > Viridiplantae > Streptophyta > Pinopsida > Pinales > Pinaceae > Pinus > Pinus tabuliformis. The sequence continues at coordinate 541,900,984 of CM062804.1, read as the reverse complement.
TTATGCATCCAACGAGTACTCCGACTCAAAATTTGAGTAAAACCTTAGAGAGATAAGTTGAAAATATGAGTTGAAAAAATAGTTTTATTATTTTATTATTATTTAATCATTTTACTTTTTTACTCCAAAAATGATGAATCATACCCCATGATTTACATCATCATCTTGAATCCTATTGGTTCTTTAAGGTTTATTTTGGTTGTACATTTTTCTTAAGAGGCTTATTTTAGACCTCAAAATTCCCCTAATGGATGTTACGACCAAGAAATAAACCAAATATGTTGTAATCAATGTGACGACACTTGAGAACACCCAAGAACACTTGGAACATAAGATCGACAAGAGGCAATACTTAAAAACCAAGGTGACACTAAATACAAGAGAAAAAGTAGGCTCCAAAATGTGCATGTAGTGAAATTTTGGAGGGTGTTGTAGTACCGAAAACACTTAGTGACACACTGGGTGAGATTCAGCTTCTTTGTCTGGGAATAGCTTTCGGGTCATACCTTCAGGAAGTATTTATTCACAAATTGGATTATCTTGATTTCCCCCCTTTTGACACGGTTATATACATAGCATCTCACTTTCTTCTACCTGGTTGAACACACAAAAGATACACCATATCACAATTGTTTCAATTTAGGTAAGGGTAATTTGTGTGCCAATTTTATGATATTCAGAGTATGAGTTTTCATCTCTGTTGTTGCTTCATTACCAGTAGGCTTGGACAGTACCTTAGCAGAGTCACTTCAGGAGCACAAACGTTGCTTCGCTACCATGAACCTGGATGGTACCCCAGGGAAGTCGCTTGCTTCACCTCCCTGCGTAGGAAGAATTTCTCTATTTCACCCTTTATTTATTTATTTAATAGGACTCTTCATCAAAACTTATTATTTTCAATGGGCGGAAGAGAGATCCTGACTTATTCAGAGCTAAGGAGTTTTCTCCTTCATAGATGTATTTTCAGACCTCTTATATTAGTTTGCTCGCTTTAGATTTTCCCTTTATCATTTCTCTACTAGATTAAACAATCGTTAACACAAAAGTAGATTTATACCAATTTGAGTAGTTCAAATACTTATAATAGGCGTAGATCTAATAGGTTCCCTCAAGGTTTTCCTTTTGGATGCATTGTATTTTCCATCTAATTTAGCTCAACCGGCAGCATTATCCCGTACAAAGAGGGAGAATAATTGAAAGCCAAGCATTGTAGTTGTCACACTTCTCTTTTATTACACCACAAAGTGCTTTTAAGACATGCATTTTTACACAAGGATCATATTTATGTACAATGACTGAAAAACTGACAAAACAAAATAGGACTAATGGAACATATGTAAGACTGACACAAAAAGGAAAAGAAACAAAACAAACTGTATAAGAAGAGTAGCATGCAGTTGCTATTGAAAATAATGCTTCAAATCTCAGTCATTTAAAGGAAGGAGGTCAATCCTTTCATTTAAGGACTTCAACTTGAATTTATGATGACCGAGCTTTTCTTCGACAATGAATGGTCCAACCCACAAAGGTTGGACGTTTGTGTGCTTTCCCTTTTCTTCGTGGGCTTTATCCCATTTTACTACTAGGTCACCCACATCAAAGCTCTTTGCCTCTACAGACTTCTTATCAAACCAATGCTTTATACGAATTTGGTGAACAACAAATATCTCTTTGGATTTGAGCCTCTCTTTCTTGAGTTTGAGTAAAGTGTTTATCCTTCTCTGAACCAGAAGTCAAGGTCTTCCTTGTGACCCTTGGGAGAGTTTCAAGGATGGAAGGTACAGGTTCGGGGGTAATATAGCTTCTTTACCGTAAACTATAAAGTATAGTGAGATCTTGGGGGAAGGCTTAGGGGTTACATGGTTAGGCCATAGTGCATTGGTAAAAGTGTCATGTTAGTTCCTTTGCTCATAAAAGAGGTTTTCTTAATTATGTGGATAACAATTTTGTTTGTCGATTCAGCCAAGACATTTCCATGTGGATAATAATTAGATGCATGTTTTAATACAATCCCATTTTCTAATGTTAATTCATAAAGTTTTAATTATGAAAATCAAGTCGCATTATCAAATACAATTGACTTTAGAACACCAAACCTAGTTATAATGTTCTATCGCAAAATGTGGATGACTTCTTGGTCATTTACTTGTCTCAAGGGAACTGCTTTTGACCACCGAGTGAAGTAACTGTCATTGTCAAAATATATTGGTGTTGCTTTGACGAGTGAGGAAAAATTTATCTTATAACATCTAAGCCCCACTGTTGGAATGGTTCCTGAACTGCTACTCATAGTAGTGTGGCAGTTGACCTCTGATCTCAATCGCGCATCTCTGGTAATATGGGAACTTGTGGACATAAGCATGAGCATCTTTGAATAAACTAGGCCAATAGTAATCATCCCTCGTAACTTTATGCACCGTAGTGTCACCCGCATAGTGACCACTTGCCATTCCATCATGAAATCTATAAGTACCTTCTCTGTATCATGTGGCTCAAGGCATCTTAATAAGACACCGTTAATGTGGTGCTTTCTGAAAAGAACTCCATGAACTAGTTGGTAAGATAGAGATTTCCCTCTCTTTTTTATTCGATAAGTACGTGGGCAAGGTGTCATGTTCTAGACCATGGCACTATAGACGTGGACTGAGGAATGTGTTCAATATTGTATGTTTCTATCTCATGCTCCCAACCTAAAAGATCTTGCTTGGGAGCATCTCTAGCTTCAGCTGCTAGCTTATAGAGGCCATAACCCTTTATGGTATTAACTAGTTTAAACTCTAGATCATATTCTTGTAAACAGGTCATCCAATTAGCCCTCTTCTCACCTAGTTCCTTATGCATGAATAGTGTTGTTACCATTGGATGAGTTACAAATATGATCGTGTGATATTTTAACAGATAGGGCCTGAAATACTTAATTGCCTTGTATACAACATGTGCTTGTTTGTCAATGGCAGTGTAATTTAATTGTGGCCCCTATAAGCTAGCACTCATAAAAGAAATAGGTCGCTCATTTCCTTCAGTATCCTTTTGATTCAGTATGGTTTTGATTGATGAATCTGAAGCGAAGGCATAAAGCAGGAAATCTCTGCCATAATATAAATTGAATAATGTGATTGCATCAACAATAGCCTTCCTAATTTGAGTGAAGTCATCCTTTTTTTGTTTATCCCATTTGTATGTTTCATCTTTCTTAATCATCTAATGTATAAGCTTAACTATCTTAGCATAATTAGGGATGAATTTTCTCAAAAAATGATGTTTCCTAAGAAAGACTATATAGCCTTCTTATTCACTAGAAATGGGATTTGTGTAATGGCTTTAACCCTCTTAGGATCAATTTTAATTGCTCTTTTTTCAATGATTCTCCCTAAGAGAGTCCCTTCTGACACACAGAAGATGTTTTTCTTGGTATTTAAATAAATCCCATACTTTTGACACCGCTCAAATATTTGTTTTAGATTATGTACATGATCTGATCTTCTCTTGGAAAACACATTAACATCATCCAAATAAAAAAATATGCTCTGAATGATAAGGCCATAGAAAATGATGTCCATCGCTCTTTGAAAAGTGGCACAAACGTTGATAAGTCCAAATGGAATCCTCTTAAAATCGGATGTTCCCCATTTGGTCTTGAAGGTAGCCTTTAATCAATCTGGTTCTGCTACTAGCACTTGATTGTAACTGGAGAAACCATATAGTAGCGAGAACATCTTAGACCCAGCTATTGTCTAGTGGGATTTGTTCCATGGATGGCACTGGATAATTGTCTTTATCAGATGCCCGATTGAGATTGTGTAAATCTACAAATAACCTTATTTCACCGAACTTCTTTCTGACTGGGACCAAATTTGAAACCCAAGTGGAGTGTTTAACTTTAAAAATGATCCAAGCATCCAACATCTTTCTCAATTCCTTTTGGATGAGGGGTTCCAGCGTTGGATGGACTTTCCTTAGTTTCTGCTAGAAAGGTTTTACCCCTTCTTTTATACGAAAGATGTGTTGGATAATACGAGTATCACATGTGTTTAAATCATTGTATGTCCATACAATTACATCACAGTATTGTTTGAATAAGATTATAAACCCTTGTCATTCCTATGGAGAACAACATGTACCGAGGTTTACATATTTTGTATCTCCTTGACTTTCGAGGTTGACTTGTTTAGATGATAACTATGAACTATGATTCTTTGTGTTGTTTGTTCCTCTAAATCAGTTTTGTAAGTCATATACCTTCTCCAGGGATACCACACCTTTGGGCATAATGTTTCCTTTCATTGCACTAGATGCTTCCTGTAAAGCCTAATCATGATCATCCTCTTTTATGGTAGCATCTTTGAATATGTCAAAATTAGCCATAGAGTGCAGTATATGTTGGTCATCATTGAAAACATGTAAATTAGTGAAATTGTCAGGCACAGATGATTTGTATATAATTTCAATAGAAAAACCATTTTTCAATGGCGATATCCTAGCGGTTTCATTTGCTAATGCATTTTTTGCATCATTTCTAATCCTAGGAACATAAGTAATATTAAAATATTTAAAATGATTAATTAAACACCATACCTCTTGTTGGTAGTTTTTCATATTCATTGAAACACAATAGATAGTATCTTGTACCTAATGAGTGACCACCTCTGAGTCACCAATTACCTTGAGAATCTTTACCTTCAGATCAATGGCTTTCTTCAATCCAAATACAAGTGCTTCATATTCAGCAGTATTATTGGTACACTCGAACTCCATACACTATGAAAAGATATGCTTCTTATTGCATGGGTCTATAAGTACGCAACTATCTCCAAAGCCATCTTGTGCCTTTCAACCATCCAAATATAAAGTCCACATATTAGCTACTAAGATACTTCCTATACTATTATTAGTATTACTATGTAAATCTATATTATAGGATTCATTTGCACCAGCTGGAGAATAAGGAAGGATATCAAACTATGTATTTGGTGGAATAGGTGACAGTTTTTCTTGATAACACCTGAGGTCAGTTTCAAGGAAACAATTTCCAAAAATCAAAGTGACAAAAGCAGCAGGCTCATTGTGACCCTCAAGTGATGTCATGGTGTGTTTCACATATGGTTCATTTTCCACTCGAATCTAGTTATTCCCGCCCTTGTATGGAAGCCATACATGTGACCAGTATGTAGCAAAATACCCCTCGTAATTTTCTAGACCATTCTCTACTGAGGAGTACGCCATAGGATTCAGGGATGTCCACAATTACAATATTTATACATTGGTGAACTCGGTGATCAGATGATAATAAAATAAGAACATTCCTAAGTTCACTAATATTTCGGATGAGTGATCTGTCCATCTGAATAACCTATGCATTGGCTTTGTCCCATTTAGCATATATATTCTTGACAATAGATAATGGCATTATGTTTACAGATGCACCAAAATCAACTAAATAATTATGGACATTATAATTAAAATTTTCAAAAGTTAATAAAAAAGGAGGCCAGAGGGTGTTAGCATCTAATTTTACAACATTAACTACATATTTAAGGGAGCCGGCAGACTTACCAGACACCTTTTGAGAGGAAGAAGCTTTATCACCTGGCGAAGGGTGTGAAAAGGCTTGGACAAGCAATTCACGTTGGCTTGCTATCTTAGCAAGCTCAAAGATGGAAATATGTGCTCGATGTCTCTTCAAATATTAAACTATGTTATACTCAATTGTTCCACCTCTTGAAGGAAGTGTTGAAGTGTCTGGAGGAGTATCTTCGTTTGACACTTCTGGAGTGATGGACTTACTCTTGTTGATTGAGGAATTAGTTGCATTTCCAGATTTACTCTGTGCATTCTAAGTAGGATTAATCGGAAATGAGATCCTTCTTAACTATTGTTCCTTAAATTTTTGTCTCATCACCTCCTGATCAAAAATGGGTCCTTTATTCCTTAAACTATATCGACCACTTTTCTTTTGAGGGGAGGGCTCAATTTGTGGTAGTGCTTCAGCACTCTTATTTTCAGCATTAAGGATACAATTAAAAGTATTCACTACATGTCCAATATTAGTACTTTCTTCAGTCGCATCAGATTCTATTGTTTCCTCAGTTTCTTCTATCTACTCATCTACTAATAAAGGATATACAATGTGTGCAGCGAGAGCATTCATGTTGTGGTTCCACTTTGGGCATGCCTTTTCTGAGTGATATTCCTAGTGAAAATAATAGTAGTTTTCCATACCCATACATTCTATATTCAGCACAACAATCAAAATCTAGGAAGTCTTGGCAGGATGATTGTTGTTGCTACCATTATTATTCCTTCGAAAGGGGAATGACTTGGGAGGCTTGCTGCTAGTAGAAGTCTCACTTGACCTTCTCTTCAATTCTGAAATTTCATTCGTAAGTGCCTTCACAGTTTGGGTCAAGATTTCAATATCTAATAATTCCTTATCTTTAGCGTTACTTGAAGAAGGCTAAGACTTCCTACCGGTTTCATTGGAGTATTGTGATCCATTTTCATTAGTAATAACTCCAATAGTGTGCAAGTCCTTCTCGACGACAATTGCTTATGCAAAGTTTTGTGCCAATGTTTCCTTTGCATCTCTTTTAATGAATGAGGAAATGTTAGTAGGCAAGGAAGTATGTAATAATCAATAATAACTTAATCATGTGGTTCCATGCACGAGGGAAACTTATTCAATATACGATTGAAATTATGGTTAAAGTATTTCACTTTCTCCTTTTCCCCCATCTTACTGTTTCCGAGCTCTTTCAATAACATGGAGGAAGTCTTGTCATCAGCAAATTTCTCCAGGAATAACTTCTTAAACTCCCTCCAACTATGGACTTAATTGATAGGTAGAATATGGTACCATGTTGTTGCTCTACCTTCTAATGTATAAGGAAAAATTCTGCAAGCAACATCATCGTACCTTACCTCCAACATCCATAGATGCATGTAGAAGTCATCAACGTGATATTTTGTCTTTGTCTTCTTGTCTAAATCGAATTTTGATAACAACTTTTTTGGATGTCTAGGAATCTTATGAAGATTGTTCATAAAATCAAGAGGCCCTTGGGACATACAATCCAAGTCTTGTTCAACCATGTCTTCATCTCATGGTTCCTCCTCCTTTTCAAAATCTGAGGAGTCCTCTCCTTCACTGATTAAATGGTCAAAACTTTCGTCAGCAAGAACAAGGTCATCCACGTACCCTTTGTTAAGGGGTGGAACGGGATCTTGATACACTGTATCTTCTGATGATTCTACTAACTCTTCAAGAGTGGAAAAAACCAAATCTTCCATTGTTGAAACTAATACATCGATACGATTTGTTTCTTTCTTCTTTGAGAAATGCGGAATATTTTGTGCACCGATAATTAAACCAATAGCCTTTGCGAACGGACGGGTCATAAGCCGAAGTGCCTAGATTTGTATGTAGGTAACCTCGTATGTAAACGTTGGGCCAGGATGAGAAGACCCTCTAACTTTAGAAATAGGAGTTGGAATGGTACTCAGAATGTTGCTACCTTGTCCAAAAGATGAATGGTTATGGTGTGTGGAGTTATCAGCCATAAAAAACCAGTTTCCCTCCTTGTGTCAGAATGTTGATGGTGATGGATACTGCCAACATACAAGGGATCTCCCAATATAAGGTCCCAATTATACCTCACATCATTTGATGTACGAGTCCCATCCAAAATATGTCACAGATATCATTTACTTAAAAATATGCCTTAGCTTTGGTTGTTAGCACGAGAGAGAAGCACAAATGTCCTTTTGAATGAGAAAGTGAGTGCACCTTGTGAATGTTAAATTGCATATGTATCAAGGTTATTTAACTGTAGAATGGAAAGAAAGTGAGCCTCTAAGAGAGAAGTAATAGAACTACCCTAATGGAGACACACATGAATGAGAAAGACTTGTATAATATCAAGCGAAGTAGTTCACTTAGATGTGATGATCGTTATAAACATTACAACATATTTCCAATAAGTTAAGCACGGAAGTCATCAAAATAGTTCAATTACTCTAGTACATGTGAAAGCAAATATGAATCATAAACATTCAAAGGGTAGTCTTAGAAACATCCACAATCCATGTGTTAAAATGTAATGGCCATAAAGGCTTTGATTTTAAGAAAAAGTTCCAAGATACATAAATACAATGAACATCACTAGCTCCAATAGTGGAGCATTAGAGCCACTATTTTCTCCCTAAAAGTCCTAATGTTATCTCTCTAATGCCTTGTGGCAGAAGCTAAGGTTAAAATTTCTTTACATGATAAATGAGGATCCTTTTATAACTTGAGGCATGACCTTTCACATCGCCGTGAATCTTGACTTTCCAACTCTTAATGACCTTTGGACTTCTAGAACCTTTGGAATTCCAAATGACTTTTGGAATTACATATGGCTTTTTGTATTACATGTATTTTGGACTTCCATGACTCTTTTGTCCATACATGACTCTTGGAGTTCCGCTTTTTTTTCTTTACAATGATTACATCATTACATCATAACTTCCACATCATCATGTGATGAAAATGTGACATGTCACTATCTTTGATGACTCAGACTAATAATAACTAATGACATGGAATTTCTTCAATGGTGACATGGTTGCTAATTCACCCTCCAAAGGATCTTTTATCTAATGGAATATTTAGGGTGCTTTGGTTATCAAGATTTCAATGCATTATTTGTTCTCCAATGCTTCCTTTGTTTTCTTTCTTTGCTTGATCTTCTTCATGTGTGCTTTCCATGCTTCTCCTAGAATACCTGTAACTGCAATCAATCATGAAAAATAACCATCAACCTGAAAATATCCTATTCTACCATGTTTTATGCATATTTTCTATTCATACCTTTTCAATGCACTTTGGAAGGAAAAAGAGAGCTTCTAGGCACTTCGAAAGGTTGAAGGATGAAGAAAGAAGGCTTTAGGATTCCCAAGTGCATTTTGTTGTCAAGGGAGAGGAGTGCATAGGGTGCACTCATGAAGGCTGAAGGATGAAGGCTTCAAGCCTTTGGGGTGCACTGATTTGCTCAAGAGGCCCAGGAGGGCGCATGGTGCAAGTCTGAAGGTTGAAGGGAGAAGCTTTGTGCCTTCAAGTGCAATCATTTGCTCAAAGGGTCAAGAGGGCACATGGCACATTATGGAAGGCTGAAGAGTTGAGCTGAAGGCCTTTGGGATGCACTCATGTTGTCAAGGAGGGCACACTTCTTTGAGTTGAATAAGTGCACTCAAGGAAGACTTAGTTTCTTGAAGCATGCAGTTCGGAACAAGGAAGGGGAAAGGGCTTAAGGAATGAACTTTGCACTCTTGGAGGGAACATGGCGCACTTTTGACCAATGAAGGATTCTCGATCAAGGCTTCAAAGTGAGTTCATGTGCTCTTTGCCTTAATGGGTTCGCTTTGAAACCAAAAATTTTCTAAGTCTGAGAGAATAAAAAGGGTGAACATGATGAGTTTAGACATAAAACCATGTATGAAAGATACCAAATCATCAAGAAAAATTAGAAAATATTGAAAAATGATAAATATACATCAAAATGCCACTTTACATGCATTTTCCAAGTACAACAAATGAACTTTGTGCAACTGCAACCAAAAAGTGTCATTTTACAACAACAAAGATGCTACGACCAAGAAATACATCAAATATGTTCTAATCAATGCCACGACACTTAAGAACACTCAATAACAATTGGAACATATAGATTGACATGAAACGACACTTGATGACCAAGGCAACACTAGATATAATAGTAAAGTAGGCTACAAAATTTGCATGTAGTGAAATTTTGGAGGGTGTTGTAGCAATGACAACAAGACGAAAAGTGGAGACTATGTGACAAAGCATATAAATTCCTTTAATACTGTGGTAAGTAAGTTGTTATCTATTGTTATTAAAATTTATGATGAAGGGAAATGTATTATTTTATTGATTTCTTTGTTAGAGTCATAGGATAGTCAGGTTGTAACTATCAGGAGTAATGTAACCACATTAAAATTTTATGATGTGGTTTCATCCTTTATATTGGAAGAAATGAGGTGAAAAACCATAGATAGTCAGAGCATGGATGACCCATCTGTAAGAGGTCATTCCCCAAAAACAATAAAAATAGGTTGATGAGGGAGATCAAAATCTAGAGGTTGATCTAAATGTTGAGGAAAATCCTTAAGGAAATGTTGGAAATGTGATAAATTTTAGGACTATAAGAAAAAATATAGATCTAAAAGTGTTTATAAAGGGGAGGAATCTATTGATGTTCCTTCCACATAAGTGAATACCTACTCAAAATAAGGAAGGGATTTGTACTTTCCATCCTCAAGCACGCGTTAAGATCATAATGTATGGTTTATTCATTCGAGTAATTATTTTCATGCAAGTCATCAAAGATAGTGGTTTTGTGAATATGAAAAGTGTATCAAGGTGAAATTTTCATAGGAGACGACTTGACAACTAGAATCATAGGACAAGGAATAGCAAGTCACTACTCAAGGATGGAATGATTATAACAATCCTTAGTCTATCGCACATTCAAGAATTGGCTAGAAACTTAATATCCATAAATAAGATTAGTGATGTAGATGTACATACTATTTATGAAAGAGAAACTTGTAAAATGGTTTGAAGAGAAATGGATTTAATGAAGGGAGTTAGGAATGGAACTTTATACAAGCTATTGAAAATTATCACTAATAGGTGTAACATCATTGGTATTTCTAAATGTGGAAATGAAGAAGACATAACAATTTCTATATCTAGAGAAAAGACAATGTTATGGCATCAACGACTAGGAAATATTTGAGAGGAGGTATTTTGATCATTGCATAGTTAGGGTATTGTTGGGTATGTTCAATTGCAAACTAGATTTTAATTTGAACATCGCATATATGATAAAAAAGAGTTATGTAATATTCTCATCAAGAGCTATAAGAGTAAAATGAATCTTAGATTTGATGCACGGTGATGTGTTTGGACCTATGCATATTCCATCATTTGGTAAATCTATGTACTATGTTCATCCATAGATGGTTTTGTGAGGAACCCATGGATTCATTTCCTTTGAAGAAAGATGAGGTCTTTGGTAAATTTTAAGAGCTTAAGGCTCTCTTGGAGAATCAAATAGAGAAGAAAATAAAGGTATTACGGATAAATAATGTTGGAGATTTCTACAAGAATGAATTCAAGAAATTATGTAAAAATTACATAATAACAAGGAAAAGGGCTACTCGATGCGTGCATCAGTAAAATGGAGTTACAAAATGAATTAATAGGATGTTTATGTAAAAGGTAAGGATCATACGTTTTGGTGTTAGGTTAGGACAAGAATTATAGGCAAAGATAGTAGATATTGCATGTTATCTGGTAAATCAAGATCACCCTCATTAGTTTCGGTTGACATAATTCCACATGAGGCATGGAATGGTAAAAATCCCTCTCTTGAACATCTCAATGTGTTTTGTTGTGATGCATATGTACATGAAATTTGATAATAAAAAATTAAAATATATCTTTATTCATTACAAAGATGGTATACAAGGTTATAAACTTTGGAACCAGTAACTAAGAAGATTGTTTATAGGCAAATTGTTGTTTTCAGGGAGGTTAAAGATATTCTCAAATGAGAAATCATTCCAAATGAAAAATAACCAAAGATATTAGTAGTTGAATTGAAGGATTATGAAACTGAATCAACAAAATAATATGAATAATAAGAAGAATAACTTCATACTCTATTATTGAGGAGATTGGTTTAGGAAAGAAGACAACTATAAATGTACACTCCGCCTGATTTTCATGTTAGTTTGGCTTTATCTATACTAATGATTGTTGGAAATGTAAATAGTTTCGATCTTCATAATTTTTGTTGTAATCATTTCAATATGTATATCTTATGTAACAAAAAAGAAAGAAATAAAAGTTATTATTTTAAAGCACAAATTTCATGTTTCTTATTGATGGTCTTATAGGTACAAGAATGTTCTTCATGCTTCTAGGGTTTGTTAGATCATAGGATTTATTGTCATAATTCAAGAGATTCAACATCATGATTATAATACTCTTATGGGCAAGATGTACCTTGTAAAAGAATTTATTTTGAGTCTAGAAAGTCCTAGAAACCTCCAAAATACAAGTCGGCCCTGGAAGCTACAAGTTGGCCTAAAGGAGGGGATTTGAACCCTTGGAAAAGCTAAAAATACAAGCACCTTTGAGGTCATTAGTCATTCATTTGATTCTCTCTCATAAGAAATTTGACCTAAAGTTGGGAGCTAGAATAAAGGAAGAGAAAAGCTTTAAAAGGCAAGGAGAATTCAAGAAGAAGAAGGAAAGATTGTTTTTGGGCTCTATCTCTCTCACATGTGCCAAAAAAAGGGTTTCGATAGCTTCAAGGAAGGTTGAAATTGTAGGCCCAAATTGCAGGAGATCAAGTTGTAGGCTAGTTTCGGTAGCTTCAAGGAAGGTTGAAATTGTAGGCCCGAATTACAGGAGATCAAGTTGCAGGCTCAAGTTTCTGGAAGAGAAAATATTTTGATTTGACTTCGTTAACCTTGGAAAGACTTTATTTTTCTCAAAGGAGGATCTCATGAAGAATTTTCTTGTGCCAAAATTAGGGTTTCTGTAGTAGCTATAATATCAAAGTTGCAGAGTTGAAGTTGGGGTCGAAGTTGAAGCTAGAAGTTGGTTGAAGCAGGATCGAACCTTATTGATCTAATCTTATTGGAAGGGCTTCTTGGAGGGCTGACTTGGTATAGGGTTTGGGTCTTTGTTGTCTCATTTGAAGTAGATTTTATAAGAAGAAGAGATTTTTCTAGGTTCTCCCCTTGGATGGGTTTTTCCCTGGCTTGGAGCATAATTTATGTGTCCATTGTCTTTATTATTTTTCTATTTATAATTGTTTGATGAATAATAAATAATAAAGAAAAAACAAGAAGATAAATAAATTTCACAAGTAATTATTAAGGTTAAAGAAAATCTAAATTAATAGTTGCCACATTGCATTTTCCAACAATGATGGTCTTGGAATTGCAAGGGAGGAAATGGATTTAGAGGATAGTAAACTTTGGAAGAAGGGGATGGTTGAATAAATTGTTACCTTGGATAACAATGAGGCTTAGAACCTAATTGAGTTGGCAATTGGAAGAAAAAAAATGTTGGCAGCAAATGGGTGTTTAAGAAGAAGTTAAATGCACAAGGTAAAGTGGATAAGTACAAAGCCTACTTCGTATCAAAGGGATATTTCTAGGTGAAGCGAATTGATTTTGGTGAAAGTTTTTCTTTTGTTTCCACATTAAGTTCTATTTCATTTGTTTTGTCTTTTATTGCTACTTTTGTTGTTGAAGTAGAGAATATGGATGTGAAGACATGGTTCTACATGGAGATCTTAAAGGAAAATTTGACATGAAAAACCAGAAGGTTTTGCAATAAAGGGAATAAAGAGTTAGCTTACAAGCTAAAAAAGTCTCGGTATTGGTTAAAACAATGTCCAAGGATGTTGTATCAAAGGTTTGGTACTTATATATTGGGACTTGGTTTCTCAAAAAGCAAATTTTATCATTGTGTGCATTACAATATACTCGGTGATCATTTCGTTTATGTGTTATTGTATGTTAATCATATGTTGTTGATTAGAATCAATAAGGATGTTAAATCTCAATTGCCTTCTGAAGTCGATATGAAAGATCTTGATGCTAAAATTTTACTTTGGGAATGGAAATGAAAAGAGAATGAGCAAAAAAGAAACTGTGGTTGAATTGGAGAGAATATGTTGAGATAGTAATACAAAGTTTTGATTTGGATTAGATCATGATGCTTTCATAGTGGAAAAATATGAGAAATCAACTCACATGACCATTTTCACCAGTGGGTCCTAGTTCGGCGAGTTGAGGTTTTGACCTTTTGGAAGCCTTTTAAGGCATTAAAAATCATTTTTGGGGGGTAAATATTTGTTTCTTAATCATCTCGCCATGTAACTCTATTCTACGCATAGATACCTTTCTAAGGGAATAAGAATCGCCTCAACTAGAGCTAACATTTAAATATTAAGCATCAGGGGAATTTTTAAGTGAAAAATGGGTCTCAAAATGAAAAAAGTACTAACAAAAAAAAATTGAAATTACCATTAGGATTCAAGATGATGATTTCATCCCCAGGGGTAAATATTTTTAGAGGGAAAAGAAGATTTTTTTTATTTTTTATTTTTTTTCAATTTATCTTCTTATAGGTTTACTCAAATTTCAAGTGTTGCCACTCATCAGATGTGGAATTAGATTTGAAATCCAACAAGTCCCTGCTTTGCATACTTTTGAATAGAACCACACTCAGAGAAATTGAAAATACATGAAAGAATTATTTCATTTATTTTCAATTAGTGTGTTTACTAAAAAGTATGTAAAGTGGGTATTTGTTGAACACAAAATATAGTTCCACATCCAACAGGTACTCACACTTGAATTTCAGTAAAACTATAAAGAGATAAGTCAAAAATACAATAAAAAGGTTTAATTTTTTTCTTTAAAAATTCATAACTCTTATTTTATTATTTTTACAATTACTCAATTTTTCCCCTCAAGAAACCCACTGTAAACCTCAAAATTCCCCTATTTCCACCCAAAATTTGACCTTCCTATTTTGACCATCATGATTTGAGAGGATGCCACATCAACCCCCATTATTCATGGAAAAGGGGATAACCATGTGATCATGATGAAGAAGGCTCTAGAAGACAATATTGTAGCCTTAATCAAACTTAATCACTAGTAGCCTATCAAGGTGTGATATAACTAGGCCAATGGGAGGGAAAGGGGTTTTGTTCTATTCCAATGCATTTTTTTTCGTAGATAAGAAAAGTAGATGAGAGTGTTTAGAAAGGGAGAAAACAGCGAGGATTTGTATATTGTAGCAGCTCATGGGCCACAGGTTTCACTTCTTTGTACTTGTATCCACTTCCATTTAGAGAAAGATAGCAAATCATCCTCACCACCCAACTCAGTTTCAAGTCATATATTGTGTTATTATGGTTGTGAGTGATTGTATTTGTGTATGTTCTCTATTTTTGTATTTCATATATTGCATGCATAAGCATAACATAGTAATTAATGAATCTAGAAATATAATGAAAAATTAACCCTCATATTGTAGATATCGTATTTTCTTTATATCTTTAGTAGATCTATTGATACAAATAGTCCAATGGAATATCCATGGAAATTTATGGATCATGGCTAATAATTAGGACTATAAATTGATCAAGGTCCCTATTCTTGTAAATGAAAAGTTACATGAAAATCCATGTCCTAATACATGGGAAGAGGAAGAGGAAATGTCCCATATTCCTTATATTAGTGTTGGTGGCAATTTGATGTATGGAATGGCATGTACTAGAGTAGGAATTTCCCATGCAATGGGAGTTTTAAACAAGCATATGCACGAAGCAGGAAAGGAGCATTAGACAATTGTAAAGATGTTTTTCAAGTACTTGTATGGCATTACAATTTTTTTAATTTAATATCAAGGAAGACCTAAACTATACAAAGTGCTAGATGTACCACTTTGTTGACACGTATTTAGCTAGAGACCTAGATTATAGGAGATCTACAAGTGGTTATGTGTTTAAACTCCTTGTAGCAATTAGTTGGATGAGAAAGATATTATATGTAGTTCCACTCTCAACTATAAAATTTGAATAAATGGTAGCCACTCGTGCAGCTAAGGAAGCACTATGGTTACAAATATTGTGTTCAAGGATTTGGTTAATACAACAAGTTATAAGGTTAGATTTTTATAGTTAGAGTGCAATATTTCTAGCAATGAACCTAGTTTATCATTCTAAAATAAAGCATATTGATGGTCAATACCACTTTGTGAAATACATGGTGTAAGAAAAGAAAGTATTGATGGTGAAGGTTAACACTTTGAAGAATGTTACAGACTCGATGAAAAAATATGTTAGTATTTCTGAGAAGTCATTTCAAAGTAGAGAAGGAATGGTCAATATTGCCTTGAAGTATTGATATTGTAAAACTTGTGCCTCTTATATGCAATGAAAACAACAAGTGGGAGAATGTTGAGAATGTGTTATATCCATTGCATGGTCTATCTTTGGCCTATTTTGGTGGTTTTCAACCCATTATAATATAATTCCATTAAAGGATTTAGGGTTGTAATCTAACCTTGGTTAATAGATTAGGTTTTTGGATGCCATGGAATCTTATACATTCTATTGTAAATGGTGAAGTTAATACAATGAGAAAGTTTGAGGTATGGCTCTAAGTTTTTAAGGTTTTCCTAGTTAAGGGTTTCCTAGGTAAATCATGGTGTTTATTTTGTGCATGATGCATGTGTTCACTTCATTATTTTTTATATCTATGTACATGTTCACTGCAAACATTTAATTCTTAAATATTAAGTATTTTATACTGATTTATATCATAGCCACACTAATAATATTCACATTTAAACAAATTACGGCGATCATATGTCTTGAGTCCCTTCAACTAATCATCAATAACAAAGTACAAGGAGATATTGTTATAGATGGATTTGGAGTCTATAGATAATAAGCATAATAAGTATGAGAATTTAAATATCCATACGTCATATTTAACCAAATATTATACCTTACAAAATTATAAACTTACATCTTAAGCAAAGTAGGGACTATTAGACTACTTCAAGCTCACATTGCACGAGGAATTATTTGATGCTAAACTAAATATCATATGTCTCCTTCATAAAGAAACAATACAAATCCATTATTTATGAGTGGACATGAAAGGTCTTTTAATAAATAATGTAACTTTTTTCTCAATAAAACATTTATGAAATTCAGGTTGTTACTAAATGAACTTGTCAAGCTAGACTATGAATTCGATTAAGATAATAATAATAAAAACATAATTAACCCACCATTTTTTATACAAAGTAGAAACAACATTGAAAACCAATTAACTAAAATAATAAAAGTGGTTTATTATATGGTTGAGCACTTATATTGCCTAGGGAGTAGGGTTATTAGGATTGAGGATTGGGATCAAGGATTATAAGTGTTAGGGATCAAAATGGCAAGGGGTAACAATGGTTAGACATTATAATCATGATTAATATGGATTTTTGCTTGATCTTAAAATTATAATAAAATGGATATGAAAATAAAAACATAAAAATTTCCAACACTATGGAAAAAGAATAATAGTAAGCCAACACTCTCGAAAAATAATAATAGTGATACAACATCCCATTAGCAATGGTGGTTCTAGCTATGGTTTGGCCCAAGCCACACACATAGGCCATATTTTCCCCTTGGGTGGATTCACCTAGCATGGTCTGGCCCACTCTGCTCTATATTATTCTCCTCTTCTACCATTCTAGTGGTAGTGGTTTCTTTTTGTAGTGCCTCTCTTCCTAGTGAATTTGTTTCCAACATAGAGATGACTCCCTCTATGTTGGTCATGCCCCTTTGGTGTGCTTGGAGCTCATATTAATTTTGTGGGAGCTAGATCAAATATTGGTTGTAAATATATCCCTCTTCCCTCCCATGACAATGTCGATAAGGCTTCTTTAAAGATATTATGTAGAATGTATCAAGTTCTTCTAATGATTTGATTGTCCAGGAGGCTCTATATATTTCCATTCATTAGGGGAGAATTTTGTCTCTATGGTCTCACTTTACAACACTACTATACTTTTTTCTGGATTCAATGGTATTTGTACATGCCTTGTCAATTTTCCAATTGGATCTTATTTTCTTGCCCCCCTAGTTAAAAACATCATGCTTTTATTTGCCCTATGAAAGTAGTTTTTCATTATAGTGTTCCAATTTGAAGAAGACATGGATTTGGTATTAAAAGTATTTCATTGGTTTTGGGGAAATTCTAGATTATACATGAAACCATGGATCCCGTCCTTTAACCTATTGATAAATTATCTATCCTTGGATCTGGTTTGAGTTAGACTTTTGAATCTGCCTCTACATATTTGAGGTTTATGCTCCATATTAGAATAGGAAGTATGCTTGGATAATTCTACTATATGAGTGAAGAAACAAAGGAATATAATATCACTGCATATGACCAAATCTTTGTTGAAATGGACTTCAATAAATGGTTTTTGGCTAAAATAAATGTGATAGGTGAAAACTATTCCAAGTCTCAAAGGTTGGATTATGAAAATATTTCTTTTTATCGCAAAATCTATTTTGAAATGAGACATTTGGTAGCACATTTCCCAAAAAGAAAAAGGAAAACTCAGAAGTATTAATGTAAGTCAACCTAGTGGTTTGATACCAATAAATGGCATCAATTGATTTACAAGGATGAGACTGGTCAAGCCCCAAGGGTTAGCTCAAATGTTCGGGTCCCCGTTGTTAAGTGCCTCGCCGATTGGGAGGTCACAGGGTCAATTCTCCTCGACGCCCTTAGGGTTAGGCCCTACTAGTCTGGTCAACGAGCTTTAAAAGATTCCCTTCCGAGTTGATCTGCCCAGATTTTCCCATGGATGTAACGGCCACCTAGTGTCTATGAACCACAGTGTAAAAAAAATTATAAATAAATAAATAAAATAAAAAAGGATGAGACTACTCACTTAGACTTGCCCATGAATGCGCTAAAAAATAGGGACATCCCTAATAAAATGCAAGATGTGGAACCAAAGGATTTAGCGAATGAAGTAATTGCTATTCCCGCAAATCTGGACCAAGAAGTATTTAAAGAGAAAAAGTATGGTATGAGATGAATCAACATCTCTCCATGGAAGGGTACCAATAAATATGGATCCAAAAGCCCAAGGCGTTTTTTTTTAGTAATATTAGAATTTGGAGTGGAAGAAAATTGTTTCTCCATATTCAAGTCAGGTAGCAATGACCTAGCTAAGTTCTTAAATACCAGTATGGTGGGTGGACTAGATAGAAGTAGTAGACATATTAGAGAAATCAAAACCTATAAAGAAAGACTCTTTTGAACTTGTAGGAATAGTGAGGATCCCATCAAATATAAAGGAAGATTGGAAGATAATGGGAAAGAATAAAAAATACATAACAACATCTTAACTAATGAGACAAGAATTCGAGCCCAAAATCTAGTGTACTCATTGGAGCAAGCAAAAATGGTAAGTTCAATAGTCAAAGGATCCAAGTGGCATTGAGTCTACTAATTATATTTTGTAAATGTATATGTATCTTGAATGTTTTCTATAGGAAATATACTTTCAATATTAGTATTTGTGTATTAGCCATAAGATTAAAAAGACTAAAAAGACTTACATTGTATTGGAAAATTTTGATGATGGTGTTACCAAGATGTTTTTTGAAATTGTAAGTCAACTTTCTGTATAACTGATTGCCCTTTTTTTCTACCTTTAATACAAATATTCCCCAATATTGATTTATAATAATAATAATAATAATCCAATTTTATGGTCACGACCAAGCTAGACACCAAATTGTTTTATGATATCCCATTATTCGTGGTATAAGGGACCCACCTCCATACAATGATTTGACTACTAAAGTCGACAAAAGTGTACATACTTTATCCCCCTTTGTATTTGAACATGCGACCTCTTACAAGGAAAAACATGTTCTTAACCATTAGGGCCACTCAAGATATACTTTAATAATGATAATCTAATTTTAAGGTCATCACCAAGCTAAACATCAAAATATGTATTTAACAATTATAATAAAATATTATAATAATTTAATAACATGTATGTGTCGAGTTGCACATGACTAAGTGTTTGTGCGAGTGCACATGTTCAATACATTATTTATGTTAGTTTCCAAATTTTAAGTGTCACTGACAAAGATGAGTATATTAGGTTAGGGGTAGCTTAACAATTAATTATTTAACTAATTAACCTTAAAAAATATTAAATATTAATAATTATTATTGTTTATTACTAATAATTTTTTATTTTTAAAAATAACTTAACAATAAAAAATAATTTGTATTATTAAAAAATAACTAATAACAATAATAATATTTCTTAATTAATAAAATTATTATATTTAATTTCAAATACATCATTCCACCGAGAGGTTCTCTCTAGCATAATATGGTAGAGATGTTTTAATACCTTGTAAACAGGTTGACTAGGTCAAAATAAAATAAAAATAACCCTATGTTAAAATAAAATAACTTTAAACTAAAATAATAAAATAAAAATTCTACGTATTATTATTATTATTATTATTATTATTTGTAGGGTAGTTAAGGTAAACATGACTTGGCCAACATACTAGTGGTTTTTGAGGTCCAGGTTTATGAGAACTCATGGTATTGACCCATGGTATTCATGTGGATTATAACCTATTTAAAAGGGAAAATTAAACCAACCTAGATCCATCTTAATTTCATATCTACCACACATTGAGAGGGATCAAATCTCTTGAGATGAAAACCTATTTTAGAGTGAAAAGAGATTTGATCTCTCTTGGCGACAAATCCAGAGTTAAGATGGATCTAGGCTGGTTAATTTCACACTTGTATTTAAATCACTCTCATTTATACATATATGTAGATAATGTACGGAGATGTTAAATGTTATGTCAAAATAAAGTCTTCAAACAGATGCTTGGCATCTAAGGCGACAAAATGAGAAGAGACTTATGTCCTAATCTTCCTTTTTCCTTTTTGACCTAGTCTTCCATTGTAACTTATAATGACTCCGTCTATCTTGTGATTGACTCTTATAATTTCAAGAAGATTGACTACAAACTTTAATTCAACTTTGTTGGTCAACTTTTGGCCACTTTTCTAGATATTTTGTGATCTATTTTGTCATTTTATTTTTAAAAAATTACAATTTTACAAAGTCTTGTGTAAAGGTTAGGCTCGAGATAGTTCTTTGGTTTCCTATCATGAATTTTTGGATATTTTTTTATGTAAGATCAACCATGGAAGGTATTGTTAAATGCAATCAATATATCTGATATGTACTTTTATTTTATTTTTTAATTATGTATATATGTTGATTTAGGGTAGCATCGGATGTGCTCTATCCACGAAAATTGGTGGAGAGGCTAAAGCACATGAGATCTCCAATACCCATAAATGGTTTGGGCAGATTCTAAACAGTATGGGAGATATTAAAATAATTAATATTTTTAATGGAGTCCCTAAGTCTAAACTTAAAGAAAATAAAATATTAATGTGAATTAATATAAAACTGTGTTAGAAGGGTCCAAAGGTCATGGATCAAGCCAGAGTTAATCTTAGTCATTGATTATGGACTTAATCTCGACCATTGAATTGTCAACGAGAAAAGTATAAGAGGAGGCTTGAGGGTCACTTGGAGAACACACCGAGTTGATCAAGATTTTGATTTTTGGGGGTAGGGTTTGCTGAGGAAGTCGAAAGAGTGATCAGAGTTGCAGCTGAGGGGCAGTGAATATAGAAGAAGAGAGGCAGAGAGGGTACCAAGAGAATCAGCGCAGAAGCCGGGAGAGAGGGACGACGAGCCAACGAGAGGCCACGCAGAGCCAGCTAGGGCCCACACGGAGGTAGCCAGGAGCTGCGCAGTGCCTCAGAGAGCCAGCGTGGGTGACGCAGAGGCTCTAGAGGCTGACACAGTGCCTCCAGAGGTTGACCCGGAGGTTATTGGGCTGACACTGGGCCAGGAAGGGCTGACGCAATCCCTAGAGGCAAACGTTGGGGTTTTCGTGGGGCAGATTGGAGCTAGGAGCTATCAGAGTGTTTATCTGGGGTTTCAGCCGGAATATCTACTTCTGAGTACATAGGTACTACTACCAAGATTATTCTTTGTTGGCTGAGCCAGTTTTTGCACCCAGATTTATTCTGAAAATGCTTAATAATTAAAACCCTCAGATAGCTGCACCAGTTTTCCCACATTGGTTTTTTCCAGGGACATTGGTCCAAAAACAATGGTGTCACTTGTGTGATTGTTTTGTTTCCTTTAGTTGATGATTTGTAATGTGTTGAGAATGTGCTTGTATTTATTTTCAGTATTTACATGGTAAATCACTTGTTAATTAATCAGAATAAGTAGGCAAAAATAAATCAGAAAAGTGCATGAAGGGTTTCTAATAGTTAGACTTAGAAATTCCAACATGGTATAAGAGCATGGTTGCAGATCCCAGAAGAACTGAGGACATCACCCGAGTAGAGCAGCAGCAGCAGAAAACAGTTGTCTCGAGTGACAGAAGTTGTTCTTAGCAAGGAAGGGGTGATGCAGTGCCTTGCGTCATCAAGTTTGAGCCGGGAAGAGGATCAGCACAGTGGCAGAGGGGAGAAGACTCGACCTACGCAATGCCACATCATCTTTCTCAGTAAGGAAGGATTGACACTTGTGGCCAAGAGTTGTGGATTTTTCTGGTGCCGGGATTGCGCAGAGCCTAGAAGTTCTAACCTTCAGTTTTCTGGGGTTTAGGAGGCTGTGGGTAAGTTGTAGAGTGAAGCTGGTGGGGTGCTATAGTAAGAACAATACCTAACAGGGCAAGACCAAGGACGAGGGAGTTGCTACCGAGGATTTCTAGCCAAGAAATCTGGATCATTGGTGCAGCTGCACTAAGGATCAGAGTGGGGGCATCTCGACATTGGTAGAGGGGTTTCTAGGAGGGAAATCGAGGCTCAGAGGGAGTCACACCAAAAACTTCTAGAAGCGAAGTAGAGGAGCAGTGAGATGGCAGTGAACGAGGTAAGAGAACAGGACAAACTGGACAGAGCCTCAAACTTCGTAGTCTGGCAGGTCATAATGTTATCCATTCTATACAGGAACCGTCTCAACCAATTTTCCTTGAGGACAATAGCGGTCCCTGTTGACCTAAATGATAACAATAAGTATGAGTATGCAATGGTGAGGGCCAAGAGAATCATCCTTGATGGGGTCAAGGACCATGTAGTACCACATATTGCTGAAAAGGACACGGCAAATGAGATGTGGGAGGCCCTAAAGAAATTGTACCAGCATACTTCTGTGTAGAGAATGATGCTACTAGAAAGTCAGTTGTGGTCATACCAGATGCAGAAGGGAGAATAGATTGACATCTTCCTTGGTCGATTGAAGGAGATCTAGGATCAATTGAATTCCATAGGGGCTATGCTGGATCCAGAATTTATGGTGAGAACAACCCTGAACGCTGTCTCAGAAAACTGGGAGGTGTTTGTCCATAGCATACTGGGTAGGCCGTCCCTTCCAGATTGGGAGAAAATGTGGGTGGCTCTTTGCCAAGAAGAGATCAGAAGGATAAGCAAGGCGGGAAGCGGCGGTAAGGGTATTAGAATCAAGAAGGAGGAAGAAGAGGATGTTGCCCTAGAATATGAGGGAAAGCAGGAGAAATGGAAGAAGAAGGACCTCTCCAAGGTCAAATGCTTCAACTGTGGGGAACTAGGTCACTATGCGAACCAGTGTCCGAGGAAGAAGAGCAAAGGAGAGGCTTCTAAGACCAAGGTTGTGCGAGCAAGGGTGGAGAAGGAAGTGGAGAGAGATGATGATTGTGCCATGAGTGCTCACATGCCACTTGAGCGGAAGTGGGGAGACATCGAGCTATAGTCAGACGAACTATAGGCGTTGAGGGGCAGGATCCTTGAGGTACCCAACCTGCTGGATTATACCTTGCTACGGGAGCCCCAAAAAGGAGTAGCAGTGATGCGGATGGAGCGAAAGAGGGAGCTACAGTGCAGGAGTCCCAGGATAGCATGAGGCAGCAGTGTGAGATGCACAAATTTGTTGCAGCGGCACAAAGGTCGGAGAGGGAGCACTTGTCAATGACAGAGGGAGCCTCAACATTAGGAGTGTTTCTAGCCTGACGAAGATGTCAAAGTTGGGAGATCAGTTACTTACTTCTCACTAACTAAGTTGTAGTGCAGTAGTTAGCAATGGCAATGCTATGGGCAGCACGATGCAGCATGATGAGAGGGGTTACAGTGCAGATGCAGAAATGGCAGTGGTAGGGCCATGGGCAGCAGCACGGATGCAAAGGGAGTTGTCGTACAGATGCAGTAGTGGTAGTGGCAGGGCCATGGGCAGTAGTACATGATGCAGCATTGCAGAGGATGTCAGGCAACAGGCCTAGCATCAGCATAGGGACCAATGCCGGATGATCAGGGTGATGCTCAGTGAGGAGTATTACTAGAGCACAGTCCTCGCTAACCAGGAGTGTTGATTTGGGGTAGCATCGGATGTGCTAAAGAACATGAGATCTCCAATACCCAGAAATGGTTTGGGCAGATTCTAAACAGTTTGGGAGATATTAAAATAATTAATATTTTTAATGGAGTCCCTAAGTCTAAACTTAGGGAATAAAATATTAATGTGAATTAATATAAAACTATGTTAGAAGGGTCCAAAAGTCATGGTCAAGCCAGATTTAATCTTAGCTATTGATTAGGGGCTTAATCTCGACAGTTGAACTATCAACGAGAAAAGTATAAGAGGAGGCTTGAGGGTCACATGGAGAACACACCGAGTTGACACAATATAACCATTTTTTTTACAGCACGACATAAACTTAATAGAAATCCTCATTTAGCTAGGAAGAAAAAGGTGACCCAAATAGTATCTCCATTTCAAACATAGATGTAGTCACTTTCATTTCATTTTCTCATGATCTTATGGGGTGGATTTTATTGGATCTAAGACAAAAATGAGGTCACTTTCATTTCAATTCTCATGATCTTGTAGGGTAGATATTTTTGAAGCTAAAAGAGGTAAGTGTGAGATTCATTAGGAGCATCCAAGGAAGATTTAAGAGTCCTTAATTAGATATATTGGATTTACATCATAAAAAGGTAATATTATTTCTCACTTGCCCCCATTTTTTTAAATGTGTAGATTTCATTTGAGATGATAGTGGATGGGGTTTAATATTTATGTGAAGGTATATATTTGGGATTGAGGAAGTAGGTATGATTAATTTTACCATACAATTGATGATTAAGAGAAAGGTTTAGAGTGAGTATATTTATTTATTTATTTATTTATTTCTCTCTCCCGCTCTCTCCTTCATCCTCTTCTTTTTATTATTTTTTCCCTATATCTTCCCCTTCTTATTGTCCCTATCATACTCTTTATTTATCTTTCACTTTATTTTTTGCCCAATCTCTTCTTCTTCTTCTTATTTCTTCCTATTTTTCACCCTCTCCCTCTTCTGGTTCATATTCCTTTTATTATTCTTATCCTCTACCTTTCGCTCCTTATTCTCCCTCCCATTCACTTTCCTCTTCCTCATCATTTCCCTCTCCCTCCTCTTCGTCTCCTTCTTCTTCCTATTTTTTTTCTTTGTCTCCCTCTACTTCTTTCTCTTTTATTTCTTCCCCACTCCTCATTTTTCACATTTTCCTTTATTCCTTTCTTTTCTCCCTCTCCTCCTTCCTCTTTGTTTTATTCTCCTCTATATCCTCTTCCTTCTTCTCCCTATAATCCTTCACTCTCTTGGTCTTCCACCCCTTATTATTCCTCCTTTTATCCCTTTCCCTCTCCTTCATGACCCCTCTTCGTCTTCCCTTCTCTTTCCCTCCTCTAGCTCTCCTTACCCTTTTTCTCTCTCTCCCTCTCCTTATTTCTTTTTCACATGCATCCTCCACTTCTTCCTCTTTCTCCTCACTCTCCCTCCTCCTCCTCTCCCCCATCCTCATTTTCCTCTTTCTCTTATTCCTCTCCTTCTCCTTTTTTCTCTTCCCTTTTCCTTTACTCTTACCCTTAACTTCCTTTGTATATATTTCCTCTCTTTCTTCCCTCCCCAACCCCTCTTTGTCTTCCTCCTATTTTTATTCTCCCTTTCCATTTTCCTCTATATATTATCTTTCTCTTCCCTTCCTCTCTCCCTCTTTCAATCTTATTTATCCTATATGAAAGGCTTAAGAATTTAAATTAAATATCAACCCTTATTATTTATTTTTGTTTGCTAGGTTATGTGAGTCTTTAGATGATTGGCACACCTAACTTGTGGCTTGAGTAGTTGCATACCAGGGGCATCTAAGCCATCAAAATCGCCCGAGGATTTCACCTAGCATGGGCCACACCAACCCTTAGCATGATTGGATTTTTTCCCACATAGTTTTGAACCAGTGAGCTTTACACCATAAAGTGCCTTAACAGAAAACCCTATCATATTCTATTTTATGCCCCATAGGCTATCAACACTTATTATTCTAAATAAACCATAAATATTAAATGTAAATAATAATAATTATCATTATTATTATTATAACTAGATTATTATTAGTATTAGTATTCCCTCAAAATAAACCACAAATTACTAATTTAAGTAACACTTAGGTCAACACCAATAAGCATTCCCATTACTTTATAGTAAAGTAAATTGATGTAAATTATCCCCTCTAACACTTTTATCCATTGCATTTCATTCCCTCACCTATTCTCTACACATTCAAGTAGATACATTCACATAAGAGCAAGTGGAAATGGTGTTGAACATTATGCAATAGATAGTTTTTATTAGTTATAATGACAACAAGCATTTGGTCCATAAGCATCATGTTGGTCTCATAATTGCCCCTCTAATTATAATCTTTCATGACCAAAGTTTTCTACATATGTTGATGCCAATGTGTGTGTATTTTCAATGCTCATACCAAACTGTGCATATATTTATTTTATCCATCAATTTTATGTAATTACCTTGTTATTGGATAGTTGTAATACATCTACAAATCATGTCTTTCAATGGAGAAGGATCGAAATATAACACCCAAATTAGGAGAATACGAGAGAAAAGATCAAGAAGAATAAATAAATAAAAATAAATTGACGAAGGTAAGACACCTTTGATCAATTCTAATTACATGTTTTATTTTTTATTTTTTTCAGGGAAATATCTGGGCAAATCCACTGAAGGGATCACTTCCTGCCAACTTATTAGCAAAGACTAACCCCAAGGACATCGAGGAGAAATGACCTCATGACTTCCCATTAATGAGGTGCTTTAGAAATGAGAACTCAACCAATTGAGGTAACCCTTGGGGCTACTAATTACATATTTTATACTTATTGTATAATATCTATATAAATGTATTTATTTTATAAATATTTTCGTTTTCGATTCTAATATTTACGAATAATATCATGTTTTATGTTTAAAAAAATGATGAAAAATATTATAAACTTAGAAAAAAATCACAAGAAGGGATGCTTGTAAGTGAGCATCACATTATTGAGACTAGAACAAGTTTATGACAAATATTAGTCGAGTAACTC
Source organism: Pinus tabuliformis (assembly GCA_031772625.1). Classification (NCBI taxonomy): domain Eukaryota; kingdom Viridiplantae; phylum Streptophyta; class Pinopsida; order Pinales; family Pinaceae; genus Pinus; species Pinus tabuliformis. The sequence continues at coordinate 541,873,818 of CM062804.1, read as the reverse complement.
CGTGCATGTTAGTGGTTTGATTTATGCTACATATTTTGGTGAATTTTAAAGATATTATTTTTTATATTATTTATCCATTCTATGACTTGCATATTAATATTTGAGAGTATGACAAATAGATGATTATGAATTGAATTGAATATTTATCTTAGAGGAATATACACCATTTGTGTCAACAAAACAAGATATATAAGCTAATTCAAGAGGAGAGATTTTAAAATATGGGAAGAGAATAATTTTCTATATGTAAATTTTGGATACTACCACTAAGAGGTGGTCAAACTATACCATAAACATTGGAGTGAAATAAGAAAATGAAAGCAAGAAAAATGTGGTGTGACATCGGAGTGAAAGGTTCCCAAACACAAAAAAAACTAGAAAAAATGGGTTTTGAATAGAATGGTTGATACTATGAGGAGGAGATGCCACCTCATAAGAGATAAATATCAATTACACTTATTTTTAGTCTAACATATTTATATTCCTTTACCTTTTCTATTTCATTATATATCTTCGTTGAATTTTATAGTAGCTTTCATTCTCTATGTTTAAAAAAAATTGAGTTAATTAGAGATTTACCTAGAGTAGAAAGAAAAACAAAATGTACTAGTAAATGTTGATAAAAATGTCCAAAATACATGCTCAAGATTTCTGACAGAGTATCTCCTTTGAGAATATAGCATGAGAATCACGCCCTCGAACACCAAAACAAAATACCACAAAAGTAATTAATAATATACAATTAATTTGGATTATTCATTAAAATTGTGTATAACACATTTACCATTAAATATTGTTTTAACTTCTAAATAACCAATATAAGACAAGTAAATATGCCACAAAATGGTTAATTACTTCCAAATATAGAATCGAGAAAGGTAAAAATCTCTATGCTAAATATAAAAAATTTAAAAAGAAAATGAGAAATTATAAGAATTTAAAAAGAAAAAAAATAATCCAAAAAAATAGAATTTGTCACCTCAATAAGTAATAGTTTATGAAAAAGGGTAATTTTTAAAAAACTTAGGTTACATATAGGGTTTAACTTGTCCCAATTATATGACATGGCGGAAACCTATGGAATAGTTTTCATGAACATGGATGAAGAGGTTCAGTTGGTTGATTACTTAGATGATACATTGACTGAGGATCAAATATTTTTACAACAGATCACAATTAATCCCTTGTGCCACTAATTGTCCAAAAAATCTTGTCATTCATAACTCACCCCCATTGCAAATGAACCAACTGAAACTACCCTTCACTCTCCTCACTTTGTACTACACTTGCATGATGTGGATTGTAGTTTTTCTTCATATACAATGTCCCCTCCACTATTAAGGGACTCTCGCACTGGATCAGATCGAGGTTTTAATACTACTCTTGAATGTTCTTCCAACTCTAATAATTATTTTCCATTATGAGAGGGTATGGATCCAACCTAAGATGTGCTAATATCACATTCTCTAGTTCTAAGTGGTGGATTCATCAATGTGGGATTTGTCCTAGAAGAGTTGTGTGGTCCACTCTCGGGTTTGCCTCTTCAACATAATGTGTGCAAAAAGAAAAGAACTATTTCTTCCTGGGGTCATAGAATATCACTCATTTTTATTAAGGATATTCAACTTGATCAAGTTGAGGATTTAATGTGTAAAACCATGTTACACAAATATTTTGCGAAAAGGGTAAATATGAATCAAATTTTGGCCTGGGTTCACCAGAGCTAGATTTTGTTATTGTTGTATGTCCCCATCTATCACTATTTATCACGAGGTTGGTACGAATTTTTTTCAAGAAAGAGGATAACTCATAAGATTTTATTGCAAAGGTGATTTATGGATTTGTTGATGGTGTTGGACCCGCAAACATGTCAAGGGATCTCCCTAGTAAGAAGTCCCAATTAGACCTCAGACCATTTAGTGTAGGATTCCCAAAAGTGGGTCGTATGGTAATGCCTTGACCGTGGTTTCGCATAGAGGCAAGTAAGATGTCCCTGTTGGTAGCAAGGATGTACCATATGCAGTAATTCAAGGAAGGTGCATGAGAGGTTCTAACACACGGAGGGTGAGGTGAGTGGGCCCCTTGGAAACATTTGATAGCACAGAGTTAAAAAGGGAACACACGAGCAAAGATGGATCACAACATGGAAGGAAAGTTAGCTAGCAATCCAAAGTGATGGTTAAACCAATAGCACATTTCAAAAAGATTCATACATACAAATGCAGAAATAGCTACACATACATGCGTAAGCAAACAGATACATATATCATTTAGAGTACTCAAGATAGCTGAAATACAATACAACATATGCATGAAACATGTTAGGTTTGTTATATAAAGAAGTGTAAGTTCCAGTCATACAATACATCCATGTACAACCACTAGTTTTGACAATGAAACGTTACAGCCACGACCGCCTGCTCCTCTAAAGAGATATACTAGCTCTGTGCAGTGGAGAAGCCAAGGCTCATTACAATATTGTCCAAGATCTCTCTAAGATAGTCTTATCGGAAGCATGGCTAACCAAAAACCTATACAATGAGTTATGAAGGATTATTTATAGCAAAGTTTGGGGTGGCCCTTGACATTCCCCTTTGTGACAGTTCATCTACCCTCATGACTCTTCATCTACTCTATGATTGTTATATCCAACTATCAACACTTGAACTTCCATTCAACAAGATGTTACATTACAATGCACATGTACCCATGTGAGAAAAATGGATTGAGAAAGCCATGCAAGACATCACTGACACTCGAACCGTTGTGGTGAGACAAACTCTTTGACATCCTTGTGATGATCGATAGTGGCGAACTGATGCCAAGCTTGGTCATCCGTGATGGTGTTCGTGCGCTCAATGGTGACATCTTGTTGAAGCAAACTCTTGCCTCCATTGCATTTGGGTGCACTGATATGGCTCTCAGTCCAACTCGTCTAATTGCATGCGCATGGTGTCCCTGGGTGCGACCGGACCAACAACATGTTGATGCATAGTGTCTACGATGATCTCCAAGCATGTGTTGGTGGTCGTGCGCATCAACTTGTCAAAATACACATACAACTCCAGTCGGACTTGCTTCTTCTCTTCGCCTCGGTGACTGTGCCGAATGGGTGGGATCACATGCATGCGCACAATGACATGCATGTTGCTGCATTCCCTTACATGCAATCAACAACACTACTCACCTCGTCTGCTCCATGCCAGCTGCTGGGATGGATCTATAACTTATACGGGTGCAGTTTCATCCGTTTGTGCATGTTGTGCCCCCTGTTGTACCTATTCCTGCTGCAACTCATTCTCCCATCTGTGCAGCTCATGTTCTTCCTTGAGTTTTTGCTTCATCACATGCAACTCCTTCTATGTTGCTTTCTCTGCCTTCACGTGATCTTCATGTCGCGTCGTCACCTCATAGCCTCAATCTCTAAAGCTGCTTTCACCATCAGTGGATCTGCTTTGAACTTCCAACTTGGCTTTGCCTCTATCATGTCAACAACATTCCTCTTGCATTTGTCGTGTGCAGACATGTTGCCTTCTATTATTGTTGATGGTGCTTCTCGTTTTTTATGCCATTTCCATTCATCTTGATATCATTTTACATGAACAACTTGATGTCTTTGTGGATAGGCAAGTTCATAGACACTTGATCAACTACATCCCAAGTTGCACTCTTAACGGTGTCTTTGACTCTGCTCTCCTGGAAGTCGTTGTACCTGTGTTGCTAGGAGGTGGATGAACACCTGTGATTCTTGGAGACATAGCAACACTCATGGCAAGAAATCTGTCAGTCGAAAACCAAAAGAAACTTGAGGACTGACTTGCAACATACCTGTGTGATTGATCATGAAGGTTGCGCAATTTCCGTCGGGAGGTCAGGAGACTGACTGCCAAAACTGTGCAAGGCATGGTCTGGGTTGTGGGGAGGCTGATCGACTACTGGAACTACGCAAGGCACAGTCTGGGCTATGGGGAGGTTGACTGATTGTTGGAACTACGCAATGTGAAATTTCAGTTAGCAGTGACATGCAACCAACAAACTGCATTGTGCAATTTCTAGGGCCAACAGGACGCTGCCTCCAAGAATTGCGCAATGTAAGTGTGGAGGCCAGTTCTGGGCCAGACTTGCAAAATTTCTAGAGGGAAAGCAAGGCCTTCACTTCTGGAAATATGTAGTGCTAGTTGTGTAGTGCTAGCCGGGCAGGGCACGGTCTGGACCAAGGCAACCCAGATTGGCCGACGAGCGACTAAAAACATGAGAAGTATGGATGCATGGTGAGATGAGTGCAAACAAGAGTGAACGATCATTCATGCAAACAGTAAGTGCAGGATTCAGAAAACGAGAAAGCATGCATGTGTGTGAAGCGAGTTGCCGAAACGGCTACCGTCCATGCAAAAACAGTGTCATGCATGCGACAGCAGTGAGATGTGAACAAAAACTAAAACAGTGCTTCTACAAGCTAACATATATCAAAATGATTGCAAGTTCTCACTGAAATAAAGCAGACATCACTCACACAAAGAGAAACACAAAAAGTGACAGAAACGCAACGCAAGACATGAAAAGTGGGCTTACCCCAAAACAGTTGAGCTAAATGTGTCAACGACTCCTAGATGCAATGTGGGATGTCAGAACTGCAAGGTTGATGTGAGGAATGAGCTTTGCAACATCCGATTGATGAGTTTTGATAAAATCGAGGTTGTGATGTGCATGCCACAAATCTAGGAAAAGTGACACTTGGCGAGAGGTTTCTAAAATGATCCTTGCATGTAACCTCCAGCTGCTAAAAATAGATCCCTAAATCAAGGGATTCCTTTGCATGCTACCTTAGGAGAAGTAGTCCATGCATGAAAATCAGTTTTTCTCGGTCCCGGAGGGAACCGGTCAACCCGAAGGTACATGCATCGGTCTACGAGCCTAGGATGAAATATGCGTAGTTTCTAGGCTGAGCAGAGATGGTTGTCCTAGAGGGATTATGCAATTTCTGGGAGGAACAGGTGACTATCTCCCAGGATTGTGTAATTTTTGGGTTGACCAGCTGTCCTGGGTCAGACCTCGCAGTTTTCTCAGGGAAGCATATCTGACTACATTGCGCAATTTCTGAGCCTAGCAGGCTGCCTGGCTAGATTTGCGCAATTTCTACTAGTTGTTGGGCTGGCTATCTGAAAGGGATTGCATAATTTCTGGGAGGAATAGGTGACTATCTCTTAGGATTGTGTAATTTCTAGGCTGAGCAACTGTCCTGGGATGAATTGCGCAATTTTTTACAGGAAGATTGTCAGGAAGAATTGCACAATTATGGAGCCTAGCTAGGTTTCCAACTGGGTTTGCCAATTTCTAGAGGGAAGGGTGGTTCCCCTCTAGAGTTGTGCAATTCCCAGAGGGAGCTGCTCAACCAACAACTGACACTAAGTCCAGAAAGCATCTTGTGAAGGGGGTGGAACAAACTTGCATGCACAGGCTGACAGGACTTTATGAAATAGCTAAAGATGATGTGTTTGACAATGCAAGACATGTTGTTGAGGATGGTCAATAGGGAGGATCCAAAATGAATCTAAGGAAAAATTTTGGAGGGTGGTTGTAGCCGCTACAACACTTGGCAACACATTGGTAAAACTCCAGCTCTCTGAATGGACCTTGTTTGTGAAAAACAAGCCTAACACCTTTGGAAGTATTGTTCAGTTCTTAGTTTGTCTTGGTTTCCACACTTGCTTGATTGTAAGATGTACCATCTGCCAAGCCCTTGGTCGGTCGACACACATTCCAAGCCAACACAGTTGTTTCGATTGGCAATGAGGGGTATAATAGTGCACAAGAAGTATAGTCGTAAGAGTTTTAGTTTCATCTCTGGTGTTGCTCCGCTGCCAACAGGCCTGGATAGTACCCCAGTGGAGTCACGCAGGAACACAAGCATCACTCTGTTGTCAGCGATCCTAGTCAATACCCTGGTTGAGTTACTTGTATCACCTCTCCATGCAGGAAGCCTTTCTCTTCTTTCGCCTTATTCATTTTTCATTTTTTCGAACTTTTTTCACATTTTCATTCTTTTAATTTCTTCATAATTATGCATAGCACTTATTCATTTATGAGGCAGAAGAGGGATCCTGACTTATTGAGAGCAGAATAGGTTGTTCCTTTAGAGAAGTAGTTTATATATACCTCTGACGTGCTTGTTAAGGTTTTCCCCCTCACCGTACTCTACTTGACTGAGCTGACAAAGATTAACCCAAAAACAACCAACTAGAGTGGGTAATACTAGTTAGCGTGCAAGTGTTGTGTTTTCACCAAGGTTCACTTCGAACAGTATGTATTTTCCATTGATGTATCATGGACTAAAGACAACAAGTTCTTACATAAGAGAGCAGACAACAGATAACCAAATGTTGATAGTTGTACAAGTCCTCTTGTACTTTGCCCAGCTTGTTTCAAGAGGTGCACACCGTTCATGTGAAACTAACCTACAGACAAAAGCAAGAAAACAAACTAAAAAGAAAATCAAGAATCAGAAGAAAATGTGTATGCAAAGCAAGTAAGCAAACAAACAAGCAAGCAAAAAAATGCACAAAGAAAGAAGAAAACATGCATGCAAGCAAACAACTCAAAAGAAAACACTACTCCTACTCCTAAGTTAACAGTGCATGGACCTGATCACATGAAGTGATATTTCCAATGCAGCCACCAGCTCATTGGTTGACCCATGTTGGTGAAGGCATAGTTCGTGGAAAAGATAGTTATGTGAACTAGCAAACAAGAAAGATATAGTAGTGAAGACAAACACACTCCAAGTTTACAAGCATCCATAGAACAAAAATGAAAGAAATCGCATGACATGCACTCTGTGGACTTGCCATGGTGTTGTGCTACACTGCGTGCAAATGTTAAATGTATGCATTCTCTTGATTGTGGCATGCAAGAAAGCATGAGAAAGGTAGACCACTTACATTGCGCAAGTGTGCTTGCTCTGTAAGATTCCTCCAATGCATGAGCGATGGGATCGTGTAGTTCGAGTGGGCGAAGTGAATTATGAGTGTTAGATTAATCTTGAATGCAAAGCAGAGAGTGATGAGGAGCCTTGCGTGTTTCAACAATTTCCTGATTGGAAGTGAAACCAACCTCAGGACAGCGAGGACCTGACATAACCATCAGCTCAGTCTGAAGTGCCTCGACAGTCTGCAGGGTTTCGAATTCATCGACAGATTGATCATCGTAGACCAGTGTCTTAAACAGATTGACAACGATCAAATCAACATCGTGATCAGATGAAGAAGTAGAGAGATCACGACAAGCAAGATCAAAAAATTCAGGATGTTTTTCGGCATCCTCATGATTTTATGAATCATGCAAAGGGGTAGATGAGAAACAAGGATTTTCACCCTCTGTGTTTTCAGAAATGACAGATTACATTGGATGGGTTTTCGGAGGAATATGTGTCATCTCCACATTGTAATGACAAACTAACATCCAATGTGTCCTATGAACAATCGGAAGTAGAAACATCTGGAAATGAGTTTTCACAGGGGAAATCAGCAGTGGCAGAATCAAAAGGGATGTCAAGATAAAGTGGGTGAGGTGCAGATGGAAGGGGGTCATCCTTCACTGCAGGTTCTTTTTTATATTCCCGCACACACTCATCATGAATGATGTTACAAGTTGGCTGCATAACACCAACTCCGTCGACAACTTGATCCTGGTTCACAGTAGGTGAGAAGTCTAGAACGGAAGAACACAAGACATTACAATCCATAGGATCAATAGAATGCGGGGATGTAGGTTGAGGGAGTGAATCCACGTGACAACCAACAGGCTTGCAAGCCAAATCTGCGCAGATATCAAGAGAAGGTGGGGTGGGAGGATGTGACAGTTCAACAGATGTGTGTGCATAATCTCCCACATCACTCTGCGGTGGTCGAACTATTTGATGAGGTGAAGGCATACAGTCACTTGTGATAGCAACTATGCCTGCCTGTGATTGTGCAACTCCCTCACTGAGGTATTTTGAGCAGGATCTAAATGATTTCAAGAATTACATATTTTTGGATATGTAAAGAAGATACTCAAATATTCCATCGAGAAATTCCCAATCAATTTCATCTTCGGGAAATCGGTATGCAAGATTACAAAATCACGTGTAAAACTTCTCAACGGATTCACTGGGTGCTTTTCGTAATTTCAGAATTTCTTGATTGAGTGCTTTATGGTTAAAGTGATTGAAAGCACGGTCTATCTCTGCGACCAGATGAGAAAGAGAATGAATATATTTTTCGGGCAGCATGGCAGACCAATGCATTGGGTGCCCTCAAAGCGTGTAGACGAATAGCACGCAAGTCATGTATTCTTCAAAGATTCCATGTCTTCCGCATGAGCCTACAACACTGACTGCATGCCTAACCAAGGCTACATGGTCTCCACCATCGTATGTTTTATGTGACAAGCTATCCGAGATATTTTTTGAGATAATGAAGTCGTTTCCATAAGACATACACTCCGAAAGAGAAATTTGTAGTTAGTCATGATAGATATGCAGAGATTCAAAACATATGTGAGGACTCAGCTTGTCATCTAGCCCTCCTTCTAGCGCCAAAATGTTGACAGTGTTAGACCTGCCAACATGTTAGGGGATCTCCCCCGTAAGAAGTCCCAATTAGACCTCAGACCGTTTGGTGTAGGAGTCCCAGCGGTGGGTCATACGGTAATGCCTTAACTATGGTTTCACATAGAGGCAAGTAAGATGTCCTTGTTGGTAGCAAGGGTGTGACATATGCAGTAAGTCAAGGAAGGTGCATGAGAGGTTCTAACACACGGAGGGTGAGGTGATTGCGCCCCTTGGAAACCTGTGATAACACAGAGTTAAGAAGGGAACACATAAGCAAAGATGCATCACAACATGGAAGGAAAGTTAGCTAGCAATCCAAAGTGATGGTTAAACCAAAAACACATTTCAGAAAGGTTCATACATACATATTTAGAAATAGCTACACATACATGCGTAACAAAACAGATACATATATCATTTAGAGTACTCAAGATAGCCAAAATACAATACAACATATGCATGAAACATGTTGGCTCTATTATATTAAGAAGTGTAAGTTCCAGTCATACAATACATCCATTTCCAACCACTAGTTCTGACAGCAGAACGTTACAGCCACAACCACCTGCTCCTCTAAAGAGATATACTAGCATTGCGTAGTGGAGAAGCCAAGGCTCGTTACAATATTTTCCAAGCTCTCTCTAAGATAGTCTTATCGGAGGCTTGGCTGACCAAAAGCCTATACAATGAGTTATGAGGAACTATTTATAGCAAAGGGTGGGGTGGCCCTTGACATTCCCCTTTGTGACAGTTCATCTACCCTCATGACTCTTCATCTACTCTATGACTGTTACATCCAACTATCAACAGTTGAACTTCCACTTGACAAGACGATACATTACAATGTACATGTACCCATGTGAGACAAAATGACTTAAGCAAGTCATGCAAGACATCACTGACACTTGGACCGTTGTGGTGAGATCAACTCTTTGACATCCTTGTGATGATCAATGGTGGCGAACTGATGCCAAGATTGGTCATCCATGATGGTGTCCATGCGCTCAATGGTGACATATTGTTGAAGCGAACTCTAGCCTCCATTGCATCTGGGTGCACTGATATGGCTCCTCCATCCAACTCATTTGATAGCATGTGCATGGTCATCTTGGGTACGACCCGACCGGCAACATGTTGATGCATAGTGTCTACACTAATCTCCAAGCATGTGCTGGTGGCCGTGCGCATCAACTTGTCAAAATACACATACAGCTCCAGTCGGACTTGCTTCTTGTCTTTGCCTCGGTGAGTGTGTCGAACGGGTGGGATCGCATGCATGCATGTTGTTGCATTCCCTTGCATGCGATCAACAACACTGCTCACCTTGTCTACTCCGTGCCAGTTGCTGGGATGGATCTATAACTTGTACGGGCGCAGTTTCATCCATATGTGCATGTTGTGCACCCTGTTGTACCTATTCCTGCTGCAACTCATTCTCTCGTCTGTGTAGCTCCTGTTCTTCCTTGAGTTGCTGCTTCAGCACATGAAACTCCTTCTATGTTCCTTTCTCTAGCTTAGTGTGATATTCATGTCACGTTGTCACCTCATAGCCTCAATCTCCAAATCTGCTTTCATCATGAGTGGATCTGCTTTGAACTTGCAGCTTGACTCTACCTCTATGTTGTCAACAACCTTCCTCTTGTATTTTTCGCGTGCAAGCATGTTGTCTTTTGCTACTGCTGATGGTGCTACTCACTATGATGTCATTGCCATTCATCTTGATATCCTTTCCCATGAATAACTTGATGTCTTCATGGATAGGAAATTTCACAGACACTTGATCGACTGTATCCCTAGTTGCACTCTTAATGGTGTATTTGACTCTGCTCTCCTGCAAACCGTTGTACCTGTGCTGCTAGGAGGCGGATGAGCACCTGTGATTCTTGGAGACATAGAAACACTCATGGCAAGCAATCTATCAGTCGAAAACCAAAACAAACTTGAGGACTAACTTGCAACATACCTGTGTGATTGATCATGAAGGTTGTGCAATTTCCATCGAGAGGTCGGGAGACTGACTACCAAAAATACGCAAGGCATAGTCTGGGTTGTGGGGAGGCTGACTGACTCTTGGAACTATGCAATGCACAGTCCAACTTGGCCTACACAATGTGCAATTACAGTCAGCAGTGATATGCAACCAACAGACTGCATTGCCCAGTTTCTGGGGCTATTAGGACACTGCCTCCAAGAATTGCGCAATGCAAGTCTGGAGGCCAGTGTTGGGCTAGACTTGTGCAATTTCTAGAGGGAAGGCAAAGCCTTTGCTTCCGGAAATGCGCAGTGCTAGCCAGGCAGGGCACTGTCCAGGCCAAGATAGCCCAGACGAGCCGACAGGCGACTGAAAACATGAGAAGCCTGGATGCATGGTGAGATGAGTGCAAACAAGAGTGAATGATCATTCAGGCAAACAAAAAATGTAGGATTCAGAATATGGGAAAGCATGCATGTGTGTGAAGCGAGTCGCCGCAACGGCGACCGTCTGTGCAAAAACAATGTAATGCATGCAGCAGCAGTGAGATGCGAACGAAAACTGAAACAGTGCTTCTACAAGCTAATATACATCAAAACAATAGCAAGAACTCACTGAAATCAAGCAAACAACACTCACACAAAGCGAAACACAAAAAGTGACGGAAACGCAACGCAAGACATGAAAAGCGGGCTTACCCAAAAACAGTTGAGTTGAATGTGCCGACTCCTAGATGTAATGTGGGATGTTAGAGATGCAAGTTCAATGTGAGGAATGAGCTTTGCAGCGTCTGGTTGATGAGTTTTGATAAAATCGAGGTTGTGACACGCATACCACAAATTTAGGAAAAGTGACACTTGGCGGGAGGTTTCTGAAATGATTCTTGCATGTAACCTCCAACTGCTAAAAATAGATCCATGAATCAAGGGATGCCTTTGCATGCTGCCTTGGGAGAAGCAGTCCATGCATGCAAATCATTTTTTCTCAGTCTCAGAGGGAACCGGTCAACCCGAAGGTACATGCATCTGTTTGCGAGCTTGGGATGAAAATCTGTGCAGTTTCTGGGCTGAGCAGAGATGGTTGTCCCAGAGGGATTGCGCAATTTCTGGGAGGAATGGGTGACTATCTCCCAGGATTGCACAATTTATGGGTTGAGTATTTTTCCTGGGTCAGACCTCGCAGTTTTCTCAAGGAAGCCTATCTGACTGCATTACGTGATTTTTGAGCCCAGTAGGCTACCTGGATGGATTTGTGCAAATTCTGATAGCTGTTGGGCTGGTTGTCCCAGAGGGATTGCACAATTTTTGGAAGGAACAGGTGACTGCCTCCCAGGATTGTGAAATTTCTAGGCTGAGCAGTTGTCCCGGGATGAATTGCGCAATTTTTTAGAGGAAGACTGTCAGGAAGAATTGCACAATTCTGGAGCCCAGTTGGGTGTCTAGTTGGGTTTGTGAAATTTCTGGATGGAAGGTTGGTTCACCTCTAGAATTATGCAATTCCCAGAGGGAGCTACTCAGCTAACAACTGACACTAATTTCAGAAAGCAGCCTGTGAAGGGGGTGGAACAAACTTGCATGCACAGGCTGACAGGACTCTATGAAATAGTTGAATCTAATGTGTTTGACAATGCAAGACATGCTGCTGAGGATGGTCGGTAGGGAGGCACCAAAATTAAGCTAAGGAAAAATTTTGGTGCGTGGTTGTAGCCGCTACAACAAGATCATAGCTTGTTGGGCCTCAAGTCATGGAATCCACTATTTGATGCTTGATCTATCATAGATGCAAGCATTTTGATATGCGTGAAGTTGCCCAATCTTCTACTAGAGTTATAGAATGAAATGGGGTTTAAGGCCATTGGAAACCTTGTAGATAAGTTTATTGCATTTCATATAAGGTTTATGTATAGTAATAGCAAAAAAAATGTCTCAAATATTGGTGGACATGGACATCAGGTAGGGACCATATAAATCCATACAAATCATATACGAAGATTTCTTCTTCACTTAATTTTGGTCTATCTGGATGTCCCCTTTAGATGTTGTATATTTCATTATGTGGGTCATATAATGGTAAACTATTCACTCATGCATTATCGTCAATGTAAAGTGTATCTCATAAGGATAATGTGTAACCACCCTCCTCCCACATTTACCCAAGCTAATCGGTCCACTGAGGTAAACATGTGATAAAAAGTTACTATGATATGATTCAACTCCCCAAGTACCAATTAAGGAAGTAGAATCGACGAAGCAAAACCAAACTGACCTTCCTCAAGAACTACAGGAACCCCAAAGGCTCAACCACTATAGGTGCCTAAACCCTGAGTTGACTTGCCTTTTTACTATCCTTCACCCCCTTTTGCTCCCATTACAGGAACTCCATGCGACTGTAAGCCTCCAGTTTATCCCATAGTAAAGCCTCCATGCGACTGCAGTATTTTTCAATATAAATTACTGATCTATCCTGATGATGAGCTATGGTGGATCGCTTGAAATGTCGATTCAAACAATTATGGATGCGAGAACTCCGGAAGAAAACTACACACAAAGCACTAATCGCAGAAGCCTCAAAACAATAATTTTTCAGGAAGTTTTGTGCTAGCGACCCCAAAATCTTAGCCACTTTTTCAGGCTAGGACTTAGGCACCTTCGCTGAACTTGATTAAATTATCAAAAATAATAAATAACAAGAAGATAAGGCCTCTAAGGCAAAACTTGAACCAGGAACTGACCAGACTCATCCTAACCATGACAGGAATTTTTTCAAACACATCATACACATATAATGTATAGGTCATATAACCAAATCTGAGCATAGGGACCTCATATTTATCTGAGATTCGTCAAGAAGGTTTGACGCCCTCTCACAATAGTTGCATTATCATCTATTAGGTCATACATTCATTAACATTTCATTTACTAAACATAACATGATGAGAGCTATAACCAAAGTCTATAATAAAACCATGCTTATAACCAGCGTATAACGAGTATAATAACAATGATAGAACAGCCATCAAATCCACATAATAGCAAGTAGATTCACTAATGAAATACAAGGGAAAAAGAGATCTTATTAACATATTCAAAAGCCAACCAAGTCAGGGACTTCCACATACCACCCGACCATAGATTAGGTTGAACCAAATATTTCTTTCAGTCAATCACCCTGTGCCATTTTCCAAGCATGAATTTGGGACTCACAACAAAACCAACCAGGACTTCTCATGCTTTACCACATATCCCACCATTACCATTCAAGGGATTCTTAGGCCTGAAACCCTCATCTATGCCACTGGGATTTAGCGTGTCTCTTGCCATTACCAATCTATAGATTCCTATGCCCAAACAACGAAACATACACTACAGGCTTTACCACAATCCCGTCATATACCGTCCAAGGGATCCCTAGGCCCTAACAAGCATGGGTGCCTCCAGATCTCTCCACCTAAACCGTGATCCTGTCTCCACCCTTAGGATTTACCATGTATCTTTCCATTACCGACCAATGGATTTCTAAGCCTTTAGGAACTTTCCTAAGAACACCCCACTCAGTTTTGAAAACATCCGTCAATCCAACTCAACCAAAGTAAAACACCCCCATCACACCATGGCTATCCAGAAATGGAAAGGCAGGGATGAAAACCACTGTCACACTTGGAAAAACCCATGCCAATGACAGCAAGAGAACCAAATACACACATGCATGTACCATGCAAGCCAAAAATAGCAAGGAAATCATACATGAAACTCAATACCTTCAAGTAATCCAATTGTAACCACTTGATCCAACTCTTTCTTGCTTGATATTTACTTCCCTTTTCTTTCTTTTGCTTCCTTTGCCTTCCTTTCTCCAATGATAGAGTGCTCCAAGAATGCTCTAAATGTGCAAGGGTAGAAGAGAGTAGAGAGAATAGAGAGAGCTCCAAAACTAAACTGACAAAAGGTTGTGAACTAATCCTCATGATCCTTTTTATTAATAAGGCCTCTATTTTCTTCAATTTCCATTATGTTTCCTTCATTTTCCTCCTTACATGCAACCTGTGACCTTTCACCTCACTTTTCTCCTATTTTACTTTATTTTCATAATTAAAATGCCAATTAATTCCTCCTGCCATTCTAAAGCCTTTGCCATTTCCTTTTCCAATTTCCTTAGCCATAATAAACCAAATGAACACTCACTAGGATGTTTTTCCCAACATTCATCTTCGAATACGTGTCCCATGAACTTGGTCTTATTTTTCCTTTATTAACTTTATTAGATGGATTTTTAACATGGGGCTGTTACAAACCCCTCCCCCTTAGGGGAACATTGTCCTCGATGTTCAATAGCACCTACAACTAGCAATATCATTGAAAATAAAAACATACTACACATGGAGCTTTATAACTTAGCTCATTGCAATATTTACAATGAACAACCTGCTGAAAAGAAAACCAACATAACCAACATGACAATCATAACAACATGAAAACCATACCACTTATTAGAGCTTTATAACACATCTTATGGCAGTATTTACATCCATATACATATATACATATACCAAAATTACGTTTCCTCAACCTGCAAACAAGGAAGGATGCATAGCCTGCATCTGATCATCCATCTCCCATGTAGCTTCATCAAGCCCTAAGTGCTTCCACTACACTTTAACCTGCTCGATTGCTCCGTTTCGAAGCATGAGCATCTTTCTCTAAAAAATGCACTAAGGTTCTGGCTGGAATTCTCCTTCTGGCTCCACCTGCAATACAGGCCAATCAGTAACATGATCAACATCCTTTACATATTTTTTAAGCAACGAAACATGGAAAATATCATGGACTTTCACTATCAGAGGCAATGCAAGTCTATAGGCCATTGGTCTAATCCTCTCAAGGATTTTTAAAGGCCCACAATACTGAGGTGCAAGCTTCGCACATGACCCAATCCTTAAGGAGATCTTCTTGGGTTTGATGCGCAAGTACACATGCTCCCCAACCTGAAAATCCTTAAATGCCCTATTTTGATTTGTATAACTCTTCTGTCTATCATGTAATGCCTTTATATTCTTCTTGATAACCTGCAATTCCTGTTCCATCTCTGGCAACATATTCGATCTTATCAACACTATATTCACTGGATCACTACAATTGATGGGAGTATTACAACTTTTCCCATAGAGTGCCTCAAACAAACTCATCCTCAGTGACTCCTGATACCCATTGTTGTAAGAAAACTCAACCAGTGGATGGTACTCTTCCCAATTTTGTTGTTGATGCATAACATACATTCTCAACATCTCCTCCAAAATCTCGTTGACCCTTTCTTCCTGTCCATCTGTTTGTGGATGATTATTTGTGATCAAGTCCAACTCTATACCTAAGCCAGCAAATAAATCCTTCCAAAACTTGGAAGTGAACTTAGCATCCCTGTCTCACATAATCTTATTTGGTGCACCATGCAATCTCACTATATCTCTAATGAAAACTTGTGCTACATCACTAGCTGAATAAGTATACTTCATTGGAATGAAGTGCGCTACCTTTGTCAATATTTCCACCACAACCATGATAGAATCATGTTGACTAGATGTTCTCAAAAAACCTGTAATGAAATCCATGGAAATGACCTCCCATTTCCACTTTGGAATCAAAATCGGTTGTATTAGACCACTTGGATGCTTGCACTCTACGTTTACCTATTGACAATCTAAACATCTAGCCACAAACTCTGCTACTTCCTTCTTCAAATTTGGCCAATAATATAACTTCTTCACCAATTTCAATGTCTTCTAATATCATGGGTGACCTGAATACGGCTTAGCATGAAATTCTCTCAAGATAAGCTTCTTGAGCTCACTGTTGTTTGGCACATATACCCCATCCATAAATCTGACCAAACCATCACTTGTACTCTATTGTTATAACTTGTTCCTAAGCTCCATGTACCTATCATCCTGCTGACCTTCCTTTAAGATTTGATGTTGTAAATCTGTCCCATAAGAACTCATAATTGCTATTTGATTCATCGGCACTCTTTTGCTAAGAGAATTTGCAACCCTGTTCTCCCTTCCCTTAATGTACTTGATCTCGAAGTCAAACTCATTGATCATGGACAACCATCTAGCTTGCATGGAATTCATATTCATTTGGTCAAACAAGTATCTCAATCCACTGTGATCAATCATCAATACAAACCTCCTGCCAAGAAGATAGTGCCTCAACATCTTCAATGCAAGGATGATCATTGCCAACTAAAGATCATGTGTAACATATTGTTACTCGGGCTTATTCAATTTCCTTAATTCATAACATACCACCTATCCCTCTTGCATCAAGACTCCACCAAGTTGTCTCTTGCAAGCATATGTATACACTACAACTCTTTATCCGGGTCTGAAATCTTTAGAACTCGAGCATTTTTCAACAATTGTTTCAACTACTCAAAACTTGCTACACATTCCTCTGTTCATTCAAATTTATTTCCTTTCCTCTGCAATGATTTAATAGGATATGAAATCCGAGAGATGTTCCTAATGAACCTCTTGTAGTAACCTCCTAACACCATGAATGACCTTACCTCATCCACATTCCTAGGAGCTTCCCGTTCCATGATAGCCCTTATCTTTTCTAGATCCACTACTATGCCTTCCTTGGAGACAACATGTCTCAAGTAATGCACCTTTATCTGAAAGAACCTGCATTTGCTAAACTTGGAATACAACTGATTCTCTCGTAGCAATCCCAACATTGTTGCTAAATGTTCGACATGTTCTTCCTCATTATTAGAATATATCAACATATCATCAATGAACACGATAAAAAACTTGTCCAAATAAGGACGCAACATACTATTCATCAAGCACATAAAAGTAGCTGGAGCATTATTCAAACCAAAAGGAACTACAACAAACTCATAATGCCCATACCTGGTCTACAAAGTAGTCTTGTATATGTCCTCTTCTTTAATGCATACCTGATGGTATCCTAATCTCAAATCAATCTTCGAGAACACTGTTTCTCCCTTCAACTCATCAAACAGATCATCGATCCTCAGCAATGGATACATGTTCTTGATGGTCACCTTGTTCAACTACATGTAATCAATGCACAACCTGAGAGTACCATCCTTCTTCTTCACAAACAATATCGGGGCACCCCATGGTGATATACTTGACCTAATGTATCATTTATCAAGAATTTACTTCAACTGTAATTTTAATTCCACTAACTGTTGAGTGCTCATCCTGTAAGGTGACTTTTATGTTGGTGTTTCCCCTGATACCAACTCAATAGAAAAATCCACTTCCCTATGAGGTGGTATCTCTAAAATATCTATTGGGAACACATCCTGAAACTGTTGTAAAACTGGGTACCTGTCCAATAACTATGCATCCTCAACATCCTTACCTTTATCACTAGAAATATGCACTACAAACAATACACATCCTTTCCTGTGACTACACTTCGCCTACATGGTTGTAACCATTCTAACTAATGTTTCCTTCTTCTTACCCTATAATATTCTCTATTCTCTATTGTCATCCAAGAACTCAATAGCCTTGTCATAACAATCCACCTTGGTCCTATGAAGATACAACCATTCCATACCCAACAACATATTGTATGATCCCAATGGAAGCAAATTCAAGTGCGTTGATGTAGGCATACCGTTCAACTCAAATGCACAAGGTCTTACCCAATGATGAACTCTTGTCTTTGTACTTGTAGCCAACTTCACTAACCAATATTATGCATGTACTTCTTTATTCAAAGCACACTTATCCACCGCATTAGGATTAACATAAATATAATTAGGTCCAATATCAATCAAAATAGAAATAAATTTATCACAAATCTTATCGTCCACCTCGATAATAGATGCCTGTTATCTAATGCTACATAGATTCGAGGAATGCTCTATCCAATATCCTGTTGGGATAGGGTCCCCAGGGTCAGTTTTGGGGTTAGTTTAAGCAATTTTTGTAAAGAATGTAAAGTCTCCACGAAATGTGGATGCGGAGCGCACAGTTAAATAGGAGTCAAAGGGGCTTTAGCCCCTTGTTTAGGTAAATAATAGGTCGGTTTTGATACTCACCCATAGGTCGCGGGCCATGGTATTGTAAGCAACAATTCTATACATAGTTGAGTCATAGCGAGTCTAAGAAGTAGTAGACAATAAATGAAGTCAAGATAGAAATTGTTTTGGGCAAGTGATAAGGCAGGAAAGATTTGTTTCCTATACTTAGGTGAAAGGGGAAGGCTCCTGAAGCTGAGTGCGTAGGAGACCTTGGTAAGTCCACAGTTGAGTGCGCAGGGATGAAATAGTTTGTACTGAATGTTGATCTTAATAAAGAACTGATTTTGGGAGAAATACCTTTCAATTGAATATTATTCTTGTTTATATTCATGTTATGCTTTATTTCTCAATGATATGTTTCTATGGAATAATGTGTAAATGTTGCGGGAACCTACTGAATCTTTAATATTTATACATAAACTAAGTAATTATCTGGTTTCACGAAGATAAGGGTTAATTTTGTTATTCTGATGAATTGGATAGATCTCCGCGAAGGCAGATCTAGGTTTATTAACTAGTGCGCAAAAGTGGATAGCTTGCTTCTTTAGGGCCTATAAAATCTGATCGTAGACCTTCGTGAAGGTCTGGAAGCCATTTCCTTATAGTTGCAGTGGCAGGTCATAAAAGGATACAGATCTGCGCGAAGTCAAATCTGAGCGATAAGGGCTTAAGATCACTTATCACACGGTCTCTGGATGCAGAAACCTGGTTCCACCATCCCCTAATACTGCTTTGGGTGAGACTATAACATGTGTTATGCAGGTTGTTGTTGAAAGGGCCAGCAGTTAGGGTTTTGTTGGTTGGCGCAAACAACTCTGAACCTGGTTCAGGTCCCCTTAAGCCAACAAATGGTTTCATTGTGTTGAGCTGATGCGCGAGTACCGGGATTTATTCCCAATGAAGTTTTCAGATTTGAAAGGGATCATCGTAGATTTAGGTGTTATGAAGATTACACTGAAGCCATATGCAAAGGCTATTAAGCAGAGGCCTTATCAGCTAAATCCAAAATATAAAGAGAAGGTGTGCCAAGAAATCGATAAGATGATGGATGCCATTATTATTGAACCAGTAGAGGAATCAGATTGGGCAAGCCCAATGGTGGTCCAAGAGAAGAAACAGAAAGGCAAAATTTGTATATGTGTAGATCTGATAAAGTTGAATGATGCATGCGTGCATGATCCGTTTCCAACAACATTTACTAATGAAGTGTTAGAGAATGTTGGCGGAAAGGAGGCTTATTCATTCACTGATGGATTTTTGGGATATCATCAAATAAGGATCGTGTCGGAGGATCGAAGAAAGACAATCTTCACGATGAAGTGGGGTTGCTTTCAATATACCATAATTCCATTCGGATTGAAGAACGTGCATGTAATTTTTTCCTGAGTTATGATAGCAGTGTTCAAAGAGTTTATTCATAAATTTATAGAGGTGTATTTTAATGATTGGACTGTGTTTGGCTTGGTGAAGTGTCATGTTGGGAATCTGCGCCTTATGCATGTTACATGTTGAAGGTATCAGATCGAGTTGAACTTGAAGAATTGCATATTCTGTGTGCCCTTTGGGATTTTGCTCGGCCATGTTGTATGTAAGTAGGGATTGATGGTGGACCCTGTAAAGATCGTTGTTATTGTGAATTTTGAGGCTCCTAGGAATGTGAAACAACTGCACGCTACATTGGGGCACACTGGATATTACATGAAGTTTATCAAGGCATATGCTCAGATAACCATGCCGATGGAGAAGTCATTAAATAAAGATGCGATGTTTTTCTGGGATGAAGACTATCAGCGCAGTTTGGATGCCTTGAAGGAAAAGATGGTGACTGCGCCTATTTTGGTGTTCCCAGACTGGAAGAAAGAGTTCCATGTACATGTAGATGCCTCTTGCATTGTGTTGGGTGCAGTATTAACACAGGTAGGAGAAGGAGAATTGACCATCTGATAGCCTTCGTAAGCAGAAAGTTATCAAAATATGAGAAGAATTACTCCACTATAGAGCGTGAAGGATTGATGATGCTCTACGCGCTACAAAAGTTTAGGCATTATCTGTTGGGTGGACACTTTAAAATGTATACAGATCACTCCGTGTTGAAATACCTGGTCAATAAGCCTGTGTTGGGGTCGAAGATATGCCGATGGCTATTGTTGTTCCAAGAATATGACTTTGAAGTAATTGTGAAGCCTAGAAGGCTGAATACAGTACCAGACCATCTGTCAAGGGTTGAAATGGGTGAAGAACCAAGTAGTTTGGAGGAAGGATTGTCAAATGTGCATCTCTTTGTGGTACACGTCGCGGATGACCATTTTGCAGATATCATTCATTTTTTAACAACAAAGACAGCTCTGAAAGGCTATTCTACCCAACAAAAGAAGGAGTTAGTAGTTTGTGCTGCATATTTTTCAGTGATTGCGCATCGCTTGTATAAGATGGTAATAGATGAGATATTGTGAAGGTATGTTCCAGAGTTTGAATGCGCTAGTATCCTCGCGGAAGCACATGGAGGAGTGGAAGGAGGTCACTAAGTAGGAAAAGCAATCATGCAAAATATTTTTCATGTTGGGTTATGGTGGCTGACATTACACAGGGATTCTATGACATACTGCAAGGCGTGCAATGCTTGCCAAAGGACGGGGAAACCTTTGCGAAGGGATGAGTTTCCTTTAAATCCTCAGGTTTCATTACAAGTATTTTATAAATTGGCCATTGAATTCATAGGTCCAATCCAATCACCAGGTAAGAAGATGGGCGTGCGGTATATCATTACTGCAATAGAGTATTTAACTAGATGGGCGGAAGTGCATCCAGTGAAGGATTGTACAGTTTCCACCGCTGCGAAGTTTTTGTTCGAATATACCTTAACACGGTTTGGATGCCCTAAGATATTTATGAGTGATAGGGGTACACATTTCTTGAATGAAACGATCAGCGCGATGCTTGAAGAATTCCAGGTGTATCATCAAAAGAGCACGCCCTATCACCCGCAGGCAAATGGAACGATGGAAGCAATTAATAAAATTTTGGAGAATGCGCTGACGAAGTTCTGCAACGTGTAGAGGAATGACTGGGATATGTGCGTACCAACAGTGTTATGGCACTACAAGATGACCTGCAAGAAGTCGACAGGCAAAACACCATTTAGGTTGGTCTATGGAATTGAAGCAGTGAGGTCTATGGAGTATATTGTGCCAAGTCTACGTATTGCAGCTTTTACGAGATGGCAGATCGCGAGACCTTAGAAGAATGGCTCATGCAGATGGAGTTATAAGAGGACCACTTCCTCACAGGATTTCACCAACAAGTGCAAAAGGAATGTGAGAAAGCAGGGCACGATAGGCATATTAAGCTACGCACTTTTAAGATCAATGATTTAGTGCTGTTATATGACAGCAAGTTCACCAAATTTCTAGGGAAATTTCAAATGCATTGGTTAGGGCCATATGTTTTTAAGGAGATCGTGGATGGTGGCATAGTCCATCTCGGGAAGCTGAATGGGGAACCATTCCCTGGGAAAGTGAACGGAAGTAGGATGAAATTGTACACAGGGGATCTTGCCCATGCGCAATGACTATATGGTCGCAGGACAGTCTTAGTAATCCAGGCAGTTGTAAGGGATTGCAAGACTATAAACCACACTGCTCGACGAGGAGGAAAATGTAGTAGGGAGGCTGCACGACAGAACATAGGACTGCAAAAGTGAAGCTGCGCTGGATGAGCTACACCATGGAGGATGGTACTGTGTAGATGGGTCCAAAAGTAGCCATTGGAGTTACTATTCATGATTTGATGGAAAAAATTATGTCAAGGGGAGCGGGTAGGTGCCATTTATGGAAAAAATCTTTAAACATATACCGGCAAAGATGCATTTATGATCAGAAATTGGAGGGAACAGTCGGATTTGAATTCAAACCCTCCTATAAATTGGGAATGTTGGTCCGCCAAAGAACACTTTGTATCCTGAGAACTTTGTCTGAGCCCTCTTGTTGTCTTTGTATGAATCATAAGGTTTGGGAGGACTTGATTTGTAGTCCCATATTCGCAACATTGCCTGAGATTAACCAGAGAACTATCCTTAAGCAAATGACTACCACAAATCTTGGAGAAGCTGTGAGATTTGAAGTTGTCGTCTCTGACGTGGTGGCCCCTGAAATATCAAGTATGGAGGCTACACCCATTGCTCCTATGGTACCGAGGTCACCTAGGCCGAAGCAGTTAGCTACAAAACAGAAGCAGAAGAAACCCATGCCAATGAGATAGTCACCAAGGAAGAATCTGGAGGTTCGACAGAAGGAGAAGAAGGGTAAGCAGCCAGAGAAAGTTGTGGACCTAGAGGAAGAAGAATTCCAAGGCATGGAGGAATTGGATGCTGAGGAGGGCGAGCCTATCACACGAATCCTGGAGTATATCCCTTCACAAAAGGGAAAAACCAAAGTCACGAAAGATTCTGATTCTGGGAAGTTTAAAGTCTCAATACCCTTGTTACCAGAATAGGTGGAATTTGAAGGCACAACCTTAACGCACATTCCAGTACTAAAGATGTAGGATTGGGATCTCTCAAACCATGAGACATTCCCTCATTTGGCTACCCACAAGTACATGATGAAAATTTATTGAGAAGAAACTGGGGTTACGTGGTTCGAACCCATGAAATGGGTCAGCAGGCCAGGTTGTTGCACATGCTCTGTGTGTCGTATTTTTATAGATCAATCATCAACACGGTGTGTGTGTGTGCTAGCTACTCGCATTGGTGCATGATGGGTGACTATGGCTTGGGGAGCCCATTCCCATTACAGATATGCTCATCCATCGGATTACAAAGCTGCCCTACAAAGGGACGGAACTTACAAAGGAGTTTGGAGGGAAAATTGGAGAAAATAAGTTATCAAATAAGATGAAGGCAGAATATGGTCTCGTAAAGAAGTCATGCGGACCAAGCAGTGCAGTTCACAACCCAAATAGTTACAGGAAAAATTATGAGGAAATGTCGTGCAGATGAAGTTACGGCGCCTGTAGTATCATTGGTCACCCAGTGCGCGAAGGGAATGCAATATAACTAGGCAAAGTACTTGTGCAAGGAGTTCCTCATGAATTGTTGTGAAGCTCAGGAGGATAGTAAGTCATTTCATTATGTGTGGCTACTGTTGTCAATTGTCTTAGTAGCATGGAGATTGTCGGAGGACAGTTAGTTTCCCCCGCAGCCAGAAGACTTACCAGAGGCAGCGAATTTTGCTTTGCTATGGTTAAAAAAGGATCCAGAGAGGATCAAGGAGTCGAAGATTTTCTAGATCCAAATGGAGATGGATCTTAGGGCAGTCATCAGTCAATGACCAAGGCTGTCCCAACCTTGTACGAGAAATTAAGGGCCTTCGGGGAGTTCAAGGCTGATTTCGACAACGTATCAATCAGGGCACAGAAGGACCCTAAGCTTATATGGCATCAAAAACAGACATGCAAGAGATCGTGGGGAGTTGGCCAACGGAGTGGCACGAACCCACAGAGCTTCGTGTAGGCACCAGTAAAGGTGCAGAAAGTCCTGATGCGCAGTCGACCACCACGCAGCAGCGTAAAGAGGCAGCGCGAGCTCTAGTTGACCAGAAGAAGAAAGAAGTTGTTGTTAAGGCAGCTGAGGAAAAAGAGCGTGTTGCGAAGGAGCATGCCGTGGCAGAGCGTATTGGCATAGAGGAAGTTGAAGAATCGGCTTCCCAGCATACAAATGAACAGGAACTATCAGGACAGGGCGGAGGCAGTGGAGAGGAGAAGTGCACTCCCTTCACATTGAAGAAGTGCGGAAAGGAGACAACAGTTGGGCCATGAAAGAAACATAAATCAAACAAGAAGACGTGAATGAACTCGATGGTCCTCACAGAAGGGAATCTCGACAAGATCAGTGACAAGGTCATAGATACCACAACGGAGTTGTGGCAGTATTTCGAACAGCAATATATGCAAATGCTAGGGAGCATCTAGAAGGATCTGCACGAACTGCAGATCCAAACCAACAGATTCAAGTGAGTGTTGGGCAAGCAAGCGGGGTAAAAGCAAGCCTAGCGCAAGGGAGCGGGACAGTAGCAGAGCTAGAACGGACTCTGGACCACAGTCATACCTTTACTCGAAGGATCAGTCTACGTAGAGTCCGAGGAAGACCATGTTGTCTTAAGTACAGTCAACAATATGGGGCTGAACTTAGCCAGGCTGTCACTTCAGACCCTCTATGCGCTGCATCAGGGGGTTTTAGATGATCTAAGGATTAGAGAGTAGCACGCCCTTGCAATGATCAATGAGTTTAAGGTCAACAATGAACAGATGTTCACAAAGAAATATGAGGCGGTAAAATAAAAGGAGGAGTTGCAGGCATGAAGTCAGAGCCTGGAGAGAACAATAGAGCAGGCATGCAAGTCAATTCCAAATTTGAACATCCCAGAGGATACTGCAGCTACAGCAAAAATCAAAAAATTATTTGTTTCGTTCTGTGCGTCGAAGGATGAGATAGGTAAAGCTACCTTCGATTTTCAGATGAAGATCTCAAAGCTGCAGCTGAAGTTGCAGCCAACCACTCCACCAGAGGTCTAGGAGCAGCGATTAGGGAAAACATGGGTACATTGGATACAGCAGTCACAAACTGTGTTTTGATGTTTGTTCAAGCCATGGATTTGTGGACAAACTTGCAGGAGGACCCTAACTTGCGCAGGCTTAACGCAAATATCAGGGAGACAGAGTGCAAGTATGATGAAGTCTGAGCGACTGCGCCACTTTGGCGCCAGTCCAACGCCTAGCGCGATTGTAGGAAGGCAAGCAGCTACAATCACAGATAGAAGAGCTACAAAGGAAAGAGGCCCTGCTCAAGGCCAAACTACAACCTTGGATAGAGGAAGCCTGTCAGCTTACTCTATCATTTCAAGAAAAGTTAAAGGCACTACAGTAGACGCAAAGAATGATGCGCTTAGCAGTAGAATGACTGACAACAGAGAAGCTAGTAGAAGAAGTGCAGCAGGCTACAGTACAGAGCTCTCCTGACATAGTAGAATTGCAGGTCGAGTTAGGTGGCCTCTGCAGCAAGATCGAGGCGCCATCCAAGTGACTCGAGGGTGAGTCACCATATTTGTGTTGGGGGCCTGTTCGGATAGGGTCCCCGGGGTCATTTTTGGGGTTAGTTTAACTAATTTTTGTAAAAATTTTGTAAAGAATGTAAAGTCTTCGTGAAATGTGGATGCACATCACGTAGTTAAATAGGAGTCAAAGGAGCTTTAGCCCATTGTTTGGGTAAGTAATAGGTCAGTTTTGAGACTCACCCATAGGCCACAGGCTATGGTATTGTAAGCAAGAATGCAATATATAGTTGAGTCATAGCGAGTCTAAGAAGTAGTACAAATCAAGATAGAAATTGTTTTGGGCAAGTGCTAAGGCAAAAAAGCTATATTTCATGCACTTAGGTGAAAGGGGAAGGCTCCTGCAGCTAAGTGCATAGGAGACCTTTGTAAGTCCGCAGCTGAGTGTGCGAACCCCTACAGCTGAGTACGCAGGGTGGAAGAAGTTTGTATTGAACTCTGATCTTAATAAAGAGTTGATTTTGGGAGAAATACCTTTCAATTGAGTATTATTCTTATTTTTCTTCAGGTTATGCTTTATCGCTCAATGATATGCTTTTGTGGAATAATGTGTAAATGTTGCGCGAACCTTCTGAATATTTAATATTTATGCATAAACTAAGTAATTATCTAGTTTCGCGAAGATAACGGTTAATTCTGTTATGATTTCTGATGAATTGGATAGATCTACATGAAGGCAGATCTAGGGTTATTAACTATCGCAAGAAAGTGGATAGTTTGCTTCTTTAGGGCCTATAAAATCTAATCGCAGACCTTCGTGAAGGTCTGGAAACCATTTCCTTAGAGTTGCAGTGGTGGTTCATAGAAGGATACAGATCTGTGCAAAGGCAGATCTGAGTGACAAGGGCTTAAGATCAATTATCACACGGTCTCCAAATGAAAAAACCTGGTTCTAGCATCCCCCAACACTACTTCAGGTGAGATTGCAGCCTGCGTTATGCAGGTTGTTGCCGAAAGGGCCATTGGTTAGGGTTTTGTTGGTTGGTGCGAACAACTCTGAACCTGGGTCAAGCCCCCTTATGCCAACACATCCCCAACTTTTTATGCTTCATGTGCACTATATATGTGATGACTACCGCCCTGATACAACGGAAAATCCTTCTTGAGATGCTCCTTGCCACATATCCAACATTGCAACTATCCCTTACCATCACCTCTATTCAGCTACCTTCCAGGTTTTGACCCATGTCCCTATCTGACTACATTAAACTTCTTGTAAGGAACCACATTCTCTTTCTCACCTACATCCTGAGGCCTTTTTTGCTTTGGTGTCCACTTGCCCTTAGCTTTATCTTTCCCTTTCCAACCTTGCTAATGTTTTCTCTTACGCTTTGATTGCTCATAACAATGCTTCAAATTTATGTTGGCTTCCTCCAAAGATCTAAGCTCATCAAACTTGATCTTGTCTTTAAATGCTACTGACCACCCACTAATGAATGTTTGAATCTTCACCTTCTCCTCCTTAAAATAAGGCACATACCTTAGCAACTCTAAAAAATATCCCAGTATACTCCTCATCGGTCATAGACCCCATCTTCAACTCATAGAACTCCTTGGCCTCGTCATCATAGTATCTCTATGATGGATACTTCTTCCTGAAGAGTCTTTCAAACTCCCTCAAAGTCAACTCCTCTTCCTAAATTCCTCTGACATTCTTCACATCTTGCCACCAAAAATCTACTTTACCTCTAAGACTGAATGTCGCTATTATGGCCTTTATGTTCTTTGAGTAATCATGCAATCTATAGGATTTATTCATCCCAAGCAACCATTCTTCTGCATCTTCTGAATTATTTATTTCTCCATCCAGTGTAGGTGGTTTGGATTCCTTAAACTCATCAGTAAACATCCCATGTCACTCCTCATGTATTGATGATGGTGATGATGGCCATGGTACTTGTTTGAACCAAAACTAGAATAATTCCCATGTCCACTGCCTCTCCTATCAGGTGTATCCAATAATCATCCATCCCTAACAATATCATCCCTATCTAACCTATGTCCATCATGAGATCTACTACCATAGGCTCCATTAGTTTGTCCTCCTGTCCATGACTTATCCTAAGCAGTCGCTGCCTCTGCAAGTCCGACAAGCTATGAAGAATCATTGGATTAACCTCTATTTGTTTCTCTTGTGCCCTAGAAATTCTCTCCTATGACTTAATTATCTTGTCATTATCCTTTTTACAACTTCTTATTTCTTCCTTCAAACTTCTGAAAGTGTCTGTTATGTGAGGGGAGTACTCATCACCATGTTGCACATCTGATAAATAGGGATAGTCTCATGAATTTTAGTCTACCATCTTATTAGTCATCTTTGATCTTCTTCTTGTAAGTATAGCATATCAGTTAAACCAAAATATAAACATAATCAACATACCTCAGTATAGTTCAAGGGAGGATATCCCATCTGCAAAGTCAACTAGATTAACGCAATACATGTATAAACATAATCATAGCAGTATACCAACATCATCTCAGTTATTATCCAGTTACCATGCATGATAATACCAACCACATACCATGACCTCATGCACGATAACTATAACCCTGACAATGCATGCATACACCCACATAGACAACAGACATACACAACAAGTGCATATTCAACTAAAATGCATTCACGACAAACACATCTCAACAACAAAACCTTCAACTTCTACATGATGACACAAATGAAACAATGACCACTGTCATGCATACATAAAAAATATATAGACCACAAGCATAATGAACACATATACAACTGACATGCATGCATGACAAACACATTACGCCCATCTAGCCCAAGGGGTGAACCATGCTCTGATACCACTCTGTAACCACCCTCCTCCCACATTTTCCCAAGATAATTGGTCCACTGGGGTAAACATGTGATGAAGAGTTACTATGATAGATTCAAATCCCCAAGTACAATTAAGGAATTGGAATCGACAAACCAAAACCAAAGTGTTCTTCCTCGGGAGCTATAGGAACCCCAGAGGCTAACCAACCACTCCAGGTGCCTAACCCATAAGTTAACTTTACTTTTTTACTGTCCTAAACCTCAATTTGCTCCCATGACAAGCCCTCTGTGCATTTGAAAGCCTCCAGTCGCTCCCACAACAATGCCTCCAAGCAATTGCAGTCTTTTTCAGGTAGTTTTGTGCCAGCAACCCCAAAATTTGAGCCACTTTTTTAGGCTAGGACTCAGGCCTCTGCCCAGAACTTTATGAAATTCTCATAAATGATAAATAACAAGAATACCAGACTCATCCTAACCATGACAGGCATTTCGTCAAACACATCATAAACATATAATGTACAGGTCATATAAACACAGCTGAACATAAGGACCTCATACTTATCTAATATTATTCAAGAAGGTTTGGTGCCCTCTCACAATAGTTTTGTTATCATCTATTAGGTCATACATTCATTAACATTTCATTTACTAAACAAAACATGATGAGAACCATAACCAAAGTCTATCATAAAACCTTGCTTATAACTAGCATACAACTAGAAGAATAACAATGATAGAACAACCATCAAAGACACATAATAAAAAGTACACTTAATCATGAAATATAAGGGAAAAATAGCTCTTATTAACATATGAAAAATCCAACCAAGTCAGGGACTTCCACGTACCACCCGACCATAGATTAGGCTAAACCAAATCTTTCTTTCATCCAAGCACCCCTATGCCATATGTTGGAAATAACACTGAGAGGGGGGGGTGAATCAGTATTAGCAAATAACTAACTTTTTCATTTCCATAATCAGATTCATATACGCTACTTCAATTAAGGGAACCCACGTGTACACGCAACTGTGTTTAATGCAACTAGCGTATATCCAGCAAACTTATGATTCAGTTAATTCATCATATGTTGATATTTAATCAATGCATTAGAACTTCATTAACCATGCAAATAGTAACCAGGTGCAATAAAAACAGAACATATCATCACACATAAGAAACACACATGAACACCATGATATAAGGTGCAAACCCAATGTGGGACAAAAACCACCTGCTGTCGTCTTCCTTTAATATAAGAAAAACCTGTTTACAATCTTGTACTGGCGTAGACTCATACTAGTACATAGGCACCCACCTGCAAAAGGCTACAACCTTCTCTCGTTCTCCAGCTGCTACTAGAAGGGAGCTACAACCCCCTAGCTCTTATACTAGCCGATATGTTTACTAGTACGTAGGCGCCAACCTATTGAAGGCTACAACCTTCACTCGTTTTCCAGCTGCTACTAGAAAGGAGATCCAACCCCCTGGCTCTTGTACTGGCCGATATTTTTACCAGTACGTAGGCACCGACCTACAGAAGGCTACAACCTTCTCACTTCCTCCAGGGACCATGTTTCATAAATTTTCATACTGGATACTCCTGAAGCACAACACCATAATCTGAAGGCCACGTTTCATCCAATTTTCATACTGAACCCATCAACAACATTGAAGCACAAAATCAATCACCACTGCAATACAACCATCAACTACACCTGCATCATTAATCTCTTAATCACCCAACACTGAATCACTGAAACCCTTTTAACAAAACACAGTCACCAGAACACGGAGCAGAACACAGAACTCTGCAACAACAACCAAATCCAACTGCAACTTCAACTATCATACTTCATACTGTATATGCTACTCTGATGAGCCAAACTAGCGTGTATACACACTTTTATCAAAGTAAACCCGCGTACAGATCTGTAAATATTTACTCATAACTTTGCAGCTATTCCAAACATCAGTCATTACCAGATCATAACATTTATACAATAAAACATGCGTCAATAATTCATATCTAGTCTATCCATGATCAAACCACATAATGATAATACATTCCAAGCCTGATGATCCCAATCCATCATTCATCATCATCCACATAGGTGCATCCTTGGTTCAAATCAAGCAAAGCATCACAAACCCATAACCAGCATACTGGATCTCCCACTTCATCAGATATTCAATCCTTGCGTGCTTGCACTTTGGCCTAACAATCTTCTTCTCCTTATATAGGTTTAGGCCTCTCTCAATACCATGGTCCAAAACCACATAGGACCGATACCTTGGACCCAATACCTGGGGTCAATACCTCGGACCAAATACCATGGACCATTACCAAAGTACCATGGACCAAATACCACAGACCAAAACTTAGTTTTCCAACATGTACGTGCCTTTCCTTCTATAAAAGTGCGTGTGTATGTTATACGCACCTTTGTATATAGAGAACCTGCGTGTATACGCGACTTGGTCAATGGTGAACCTGTGTATACCTTTTCGTATATGCGACTTTGTATATAGTGAACCTGCGTGTATACGTGGCTTGGTCAATGGTGAACCTGCGTATACCTTTCTTTCTTCATTCTTTGTTGTTTACCTGCTATACTGTGATCTTTCATCTGAGAGAGTTGCCATCAAGGACAACACCTGTGTCATACCTGTATCATAATGCCAACAATATCCCCCTTTGGACTTGATGGCAACAACCACACCAAGTCACTCTCCCCCTTTGACATCAAGGGCAAAGGGTAGACTAAGATATTCTCTCCCTTGATATACATTATGTTGTCCATACGCCCCTTAAGTACATTCTGAAATCTTCTGATTGAGCTCCCCCTTTGTACATGCCAAGATGTACCAATCCGTCCATGCTCCACCTAAGCACATGCAGAGTCTGCAAAAAAAATTTCAAAAGAATAACATGACTCTACAACTCAACTAAGTGAGTATGACCTTCTTATCACCAATGACTCATACATACATCAATCTCCCAACCAAGTGGGGATATACCAAATGTTTATACATGTCAAAACAAGAAAATTACTTTATCCATCCCATGGATAGTGGGGTAACAAAATAGGTCGTTTCATGACCTTTACATCAAATGATATACATGACTTTTATAACAAAGACCAACAATCTTAACAAGACTATGATAGTCATTAGAACCTATCATACACCATATATGATCTGCACCATAAGCATCTGTCAACAGCATCCAGACTTGTAACCTGCAATACCATTCTCTTGACCAACCAACAATAAGTAGCAAGATGTATCATTTAGCCACATAAGCATCATCACCAAAGACTTCTAACCATAATGCCAACAATGCATTATTCGAAGCATATGCTCCCCCCTGAACCTATTCCATCTGTTCACTGCAGATCTGATCATGCATATATCAGTAAGAAGTATCAAGACATCATCATCATCAAGTTAGGATCAAAAGCACTTCTAAACAACATCTTATGAGTACCAACACATTTCCACACATCATCAGCAGATTGTAACCATTATCAAACAGAGCAAATAATTGACTGAATCATATCAAACCCTTTTTCTTGAGTCTGTCCCACTACTTTTTCCTCAAACCGACATATACACGATTGTATAGCTTCGAACTCACATATATACGCAACTTGTCTTCATGCAACTTGCGTATGAGATTTAGAACATTGAGGTTCCACACTTTCAGCTCCCTCTAACTCTGTCATGTCTGTATACTCTGCTATGCCACATCTTTCTGACTGTACTTCCTTTTTCTTCCATATCTTCAACTGTGATGATGTTTTCTCCTTTTGGTATGGTGCCCAAAGTCTTCTCATGCATTCCTTTGCTATATGTCCAAGTTTGTTACATGCATAACATCTTACATGTTTCATATTCCTTCTGTAACAGTCAATAGCTTTGTGACCAAACATATTGCAAGAAAAACAATACCCCTTAAAGTACCTGGAAGGTGATGCTCTTTCTGTGTGACGGTCTTGAACCATTCTACTTCTGCATCTTGTTGCAACATGTCCAAGATTATGACATACATAACATTCAACATTATTCATCGGAGGAAATAACCGTTTATCATCTCCACGTTTAGGAGCGAAAGATTTTCTTTGAATACTATATTTCCTTGGTTGTTGATGGGTTTGACCTCTCATCTCCTTGTTGAGCATTTCTGATTTTGCATTAGAGTTCCTTGCCTCACCTTGTGAGCTAGATTCACCTTCAACAGATTCATAAAAACCAAGACCAGTTTTGATAGCATGTGACCTTTGACTACTAAGAATATCATCCAAAATCTTAGTACTGTCTTGAAATCGTAATAGTTTATCTTTTTCTTCTACTTTACCTTTCAAGATATTTACCTCAACCTAATGTTGTTCTTCCTTTCCAGATATTTCTTCTTCAAGATTTCTTCAGACTTTCTTCCTTCTTCCACTTGTTGCCTTAGTTTTAGAATCTCATCTTGTTCTTCATTCTGCTCCTGCAACATTTGACATACTCTGAAGGCACACTCCAGCTGAGTTTTTAAGCTGATAACTTCTTCTTTGAGGGCACTCTCCCTTTTTTTAAATAGATCTTGTTGATCTATGATTTTATCGGATGCTTCTTTTGCTTGTTCATCTTCAATCTGAGGTGATTTAGAATCTGAATACTTACTTCCATCTAATGGCAGGCTATCACTATTCCTTTGAGTTGTATTCTTCTTCTTACGCGCTTTCTTTCCCATTGCTCTACGGATCTCCTTCAAGCAATCAAGCTTCTACCAAAGGATCGGCTCTGATACCAATTGCTGGAAATAATACTGAGGGGGGGAGGGGGTGAATCAGTATTAGCAAATAACTAACTTTTTCATTTCCATAATCATATTCATATACACTACTTCAGTTAAGGGAATTCGTGTGTACACGCAACTGTGTTTAATGCAACTAGCGTATATCCAGCAAACTTGTGATTCAGTTAATTCATCATATGTTGATCTTTAATCAGTGCATTAGAACTTCATTAACCATGTAAACAGTAATCAGGTGCATTAAAAATAGAACAGATCATCACACATAAGAAACACACATGAACACCATGATATAAGGTGGAAACCCAATGTGGGACAAAAACCACCTCTTGTCGTCTTCCTTTAATATAAGAAAAAACTGTTTACAATCTTGTACTGGCGTAGACTCATACCAGTACACAGGCACCCACCTGCAGAAGGCTACACCCTTCTCTCGTTCTCCAGCTGCTACCGGAAGGGAGCTACAACCCCCTAGCTCTTGTACTAGCCGATATGTTTACTAGTACATAGGTGTCGGCCTACTGAAGGCTACAACCTTCATTCATTTTCCAGCTGCTACTGGAAGGGAGCTCCAACCCCCTGGCTCTTGTACTGGCCGATATGTTTACCAGTATGTAGGCGCCAGCCTACAGAAGGCTACGACCTTCTCACTTCCTCCAGGTACCACGCTTCATAAATTTTCATACTGGATACTCCTGAAGCACAACACCATAATCTGAAGGCCACGTTTCATCCAATTTTCATACTGGACCCATCAACAACATTGAAACACAAAATCAATTACCACTGCAATACAACCATCAACTACACTTGCATCATCAATCTCTGAATCACCCAACACTAAATCACTGAAACCCTTTCAACAAAACACAGTCACCAGAACACAGAGCAGAACACAGAACTCTGCAACAACAACCAGATCCAACTGCAACTTCAAATATCATACTTCATACTATATACGCTACTCTGATGAGACGAACTAGCGTGTATACGTGCTTTTACCAAAGCAAACCTGCATACATATCTGTAAATATTTACTCATAACTTTGCAGCTATTCCAAACATCAATCATACCCAGATCATAACATTTATACAATAAAACATGCGTCAATAATTCATATCTAGTCTATCCATGATCAAACCACATAATGATAATACATTCCAAGCCTTATGATCCCAATCCATCATTCATCATCATCCACATAGGTGCATCCTTGGTTCAAATCAAGCAAAGCATCACAAACCCATAACTAGCATACTGGATCTCCCACTTCATCAGATATTCAATCCTTGCATGCTTGCACTTTTGCCTAATGATCTTCTTCTCCTTATATAGGTTTAGGCCTCTCTCAATGCCATGGTCCAAAACCACGTAGGACCGATATCGTGGACCCAATACCTGGGGTCAATACCTCGGACCAAATACCATGGACCAAATACCACGGACCAAAACTTAGTTTTCCAACATGTATGCGCCTTTCCTTTTGTTAAAGTGCGTGTGTACATTATACACGCCTTTGTATATAGATAAACTGCGTGTATACGCAACTTGGTCAATGGTGAACCTACATATACTTTTTCGTATATGTGACTTTGTATACAGTGAACCTACGTGTATACGCGGCTTGGTCAATGGTGAACCTGCGTATACCTTTCTTTCTTCATTCTTTGTTGTTTACCTGCTATACTGTGATCTTTCATCTGAGAGAGTTGCCATCAAGGACAACCCCTGTGTCATACATGTATCATAATACCAACACCATATTCCAAGAATGAATTTGGGACTCATAACAAAACCAACTAGGGCTTCTCATGCTTTACCGTGTATCCCTCCATTACTAGTCAAAGGATTCCTAGGCTCGAAACCTTCACCTATACCACCAAGATTTACCGTGTATCCTATCATTACCAATCAAGGGATTCCTAGGTCCAAACAAAGAAACATACACTGCAGGATTTACCGCAATCTTGCCATATATTGGTCAAGGGATCACTGGGCCCTAACAAGCATGAATGCCTCCGGATCTCTCCACCTAAACCGTGAGGAATTTTCCCATATCCACCCTCAAGTTTTACCATGTATCTCGCCATTACCATTCAAGGGATTCCTAGGCCTTTGGGAACTTTCCTGAGACCACCCCACTCAGTTTCGAAACCATCCAAAAATGCAACTCAACCAAGTAAAAGACCCCCATCACACCATGGCTATCTAGAAATGGAAAGGAAAGGTTGAAAACCACTATCACACCTGGCAAAACCCATGCCAATGATAGCAAAAGAACAAAATAAACACATGCATGTCAAAACTAGCAAGGAAATCATACATGCAACTCAATACCTGCAAGTAATCTCGTTGTAGCTACTTCATCCAACTCTTTCTTGCTTTATCTTTGCTTCCCTTTGCTTCCTTGACCTTCATTTTCCTTCCTTTCTCCAATGCTAGAGTGCTCCAAGAATGCTCTAAGTGTGCAAGAGTAGGAGAGAGTAGAGAGAATAGAGAGAGCTAGAAAACTAAACTAACAAAAGGTTGTGAACTAATCCTCAAAAGCCTTTTTATTAATGAGGCCTCTATTTTCTTCAATTTCCATTATTTTTCCTTCATTTTCCTCCTCACATGCAACATGTGACCTTTCACCACCCTTTCCTCCTATTTTCCTTTATTTTCATAATTAATATGCTAATTAATTCCTCTTTCCTTTCCAAAGCCTTTGCCAATTTCCTTAAACATAATAAACCAAATGAACACCCACTAGGATGTTTTTCCCAACATTCAGCTTGGAACGTGTCTGATGGCCTTGGTCTTATTTTGCCTTTATTAACTTTATTACATGGATTTTTAACCCGGGGCTATTACATAATGGTGGTAGCACTTCAGAGAAGACGGAGTCATTTGTTGTAGGTTCGAATCCCACGGAACTAGGCAAAGTTCAAGAGAATGATGTTTTTAAGGAAGGTCATTCTATGCCATAATATCAATTCATTGATACTCTGGATCTAGTTTGATGGAGAGTCTAAAGTAAAAGACTCATTGTTGCAACATATTTGAAGATTTGGACATTTTGACAACAAAATAGGATGCCTTAGAGAATTTATGGGATTATTTCGATCGGATTGTCACTTTATTGACTAAGAATACCATGGCTTATTCTTTTGTATCGATCTATAATTTTAGTGTCTCCCATTTTCCCTCCATCTTATCCACCCCTCTCTTGCCTAATTGAAGGTCTCTAAACAAGGATGCAAATGTATCATTAAAGTTATTGGAAATGAGATAGGGTTTCCTATTCTAGAAGGCCCATATATTTCCCCCCCTACCTATCTAACTCTACCTCTTCTAGGGGGAGAGACCATACATGCTTAGACCACATCCTCCAATTATGTATTCAAGGGGTTTAGGCTTTGATTTTCCCTCGAATAATGGGTTGACCAAGGTTGGTCATAAATTGTCCATCCACATTGTATAAGAGAGGGCTTTGAGAGAAATTCATTAGGGTAGATAAAGCTTGATATCCAAGGTACTAAGAGCCAAGAGATCCTAAATTTGGTCCCACCATGAAGATGTAATATATAAATGTGAGGTACTAAGAGGGATCCCAAAAATTATATCCTTCAAAAGAGTGATTAATTATTTTAAATAAAATCTAATTCAAGCTAATTGTATGATTGAAAGACTTGGGAAACACATCAAGGTCAATTATTTTTCCTTTTTTAGGTATTGATTCTATTGGCTCCTCAAGGGGTTTAATTTTTTGTTAGTGCCAATCCCTCATTTTGAATAACTCCTTTGTTGTTCCTTTAGGATTGATCATTGTTGTTCATAATCATGAACTTGATTTGGACTTCCATATTATGAATCTCTACAATCCATACAAGGACAAAAAATAATTATGAGAAAAAGTATTTATGAATGGATAATTTAATAATTAGGGGCGATCTTAACTTTACCCTAGGCATGTGTGAATCTTTGGGAGCTCATGCACAAGAGGACAGAATGGAAAACTTCTTAATCAATTGACTTGGAAGAGTTAACTCAGTGGATTTGGTCCCTATATAGGTGGTTCCCACATGTAAAATAACAAGGTTCAGGAGTAGTAGTTTCGAAGAGATTGGATAGATTTATAGATCATCGAGGTTTTCTACCCATCATTGTGTTGTATAAATCATGTGCTAGTAAGATCTACATATCATATCAGTTCCCTATCTAATTAGAGATTTAGAGAATAATTCAAAGGTTTTATTTCCCTTCAAATAAAATCCACATTCGGGGGAAGATGCAGTCTTCAGGAAGCCAATATTGGAGATTTGGGTAAGTTATAATGCAAATTTTAATGCTCCAACCTATACTCATTTTTCTCTAAGTTGAAAGGTGCTAAAAGATAATACAATGGCCAAATTTCAAAGGCAAAATGAGACTCTCTTCCTAAAGAGTATTGAATTTGAACTAGATACATTTGATTTAGTAATGGTCTATCTATTGATTAGACAATTCATCTTCATCGATCAGAGAATTAATGAGTTAAATTTATGTTAGACAAAGAACAAGAGTGGAGGCTAAAGAGAGAGGATTTATGGATTAAAGCAAGAGTCCAATACATTAATTATTTCCAAAACTTTGCCAACCATTGAAAGAATTGTAGTTCCATCTGGGAGTTATTAGAGGAAGAAGGAGACACCATCAAGGGCTTCAAAGATCTTGGAAAACCAGGAGTCTCCCAGTTTTGGGATCCTTTATAGCCTCCTATCCATGAGGACATTGGAGTTATGCTTAGATTTTTGGAAGCCTATCCAAAATTCATGGAGGAAAATGAAAATGAGGACCTCTTCCATCCTATTAGCTTGGAGGAACTATTGGGAATTGTCAAATCTTTCCAAAAATGGAAGAGTTTAGGTCCAAATGGTTAGATGGTAGAATTATTTCAATAATTTTATGACACTATGTCGGGGGGGAGAGGATATTCCTAGAGTTGAGTAGGTATGAAAATCTAGTCAAATGTTGGGAATTTTAACTCTAAATTTATAGCACTCATCCCAAAGTCTAATTGACTTAAGTCTTTCAGCAATTTTTGGCCCACTTCTCTATGTAATCGTATATATAAGATTATATCAAAAATCCTTGTAGTTGGGCTTAAGTTGATGTTATTAAGGTCAATGTCATCAAAACAGTTTGGGTTTCTCTGGTGTTGATTAATCCATGAAGCAATTAGTTCAACATAGGAAGGGGTG
This sequence comes from Pinus tabuliformis, assembly GCA_031772625.1. Lineage (NCBI taxonomy): Eukaryota > Viridiplantae > Streptophyta > Pinopsida > Pinales > Pinaceae > Pinus > Pinus tabuliformis. The sequence continues at coordinate 541,835,277 of CM062804.1, read as the reverse complement.
CATTCAATCAAAACTAACAAGTAACCTATATCAGTGATGAATTTAGATCTCTCCAAGGCATATGACTAATTTTCTTGGAATTTTATAAAGTTTCTTTCGATTCACATTGGTTTTAGTTTAAAAATGGTGAATTGCCTTATATGTTGTGTGATATCCTCATCATTTTCTCTCTTGATAAATGGGGAAAGCTCAAATTTATTTAAGCCTTTGATAGGTCTTCGTTTGGAGTGTCCCCTCTCTCCATATTTATTTTTACTTATTGTTGAGGGTATTAGTATATTCATAATTAGGGTTATATAATCTTAGATCATTCATGGAATCTCTATGAGGCAAAAAAAAAAAATTAACAGTGATGAGAATATTTTAGTAAATTAAATCCATGCATGTATCACAACCTATACAACAGGTGAGTACAACGAAATCCTTCAAGGTCGACTATACCTATAACCTCATGACAATCTTTATTATCAATATATATTATACATTTTACTATCCTAAAGAACATAGGGTCTTTGGAGGTGTATATTCTCCAAAATACCTGTAGATACAGACAAAATTTACACTGCATTTCAAGCCCATCGTTAAGGCATAGTTGTGAGGGAAGGAATACCATTTCTCATTGGGAATCCTATATCCAAGTTTACACCTTTATTAGTGAGATCATTTGCAGCAAAATTATTCATTCTCAACACATGAAATAATATAATAGTAGAGAAGGCTAGTTTCATATTCTTGATTTTATCAATAATGCTTCACAACTTGCAATGCTTAGGCAAAGATATATGAACAAGGTGATGGATAACCAGCTGCAAATCACCCAATACCACCAAACCTTCGATATTTTCTTCTTGGGCTGGAAGGATCCCTTGCAGTAGTCCATATGTCTCTGTTGCATTATTTTCACAATTACCTAACCACCAATTACACTCAATTTCAATTTTTCCATCGGGGTTGGGGATAAACCCTCCCACTCCTACCACCCCCTCTGTGGGACAAATTTTACAACTATAACACCTTTTATTTGTAGATGATGTTCTTTTAATATGCTAATACAACATTGGTAAGGGGGAACAATAAAAAGGAATCATCCATACTTTTTGTAATGCTTATGAGATGAAGATTAATATGGAGAAATATGCTATATATTTTCCTAACTATGGGGATGTAGTTTGGCGATAGATAAAAAAAAATGATTGGTTGTTAGCCACATTATTGGAATAGAGGCTTAAAATATTTGGGCTTCTATATTAATCCCAGTAGGTATGAAATAGAGGAATGGAAGTGGTTACAAGATAAATTTGAAACAATGGTATGCTTCAAGTGTAATTGTTGCCTCTTCAGGGGGTGAGGAGAGCTTGTTCCTATCAAATAGGTTTTGGAGGCTATCCCAATTTATTAGCACCTATTGGCTCTAATCCTAACAATAATTTTGAATAGAGTACACAAGATTTCCTTTAATTACCTATGAAGCGGTTTTGCAAAATATGTGGGGCCTCATCTCATAAATTGGTCATGAGCTCCTCCAAAAGAGCAAGGAGGTTGGGAACTAAAAAATGTTATCATTTTTATTCAATATCTCGTAGATAATTCATTGTGTATTTTCCTCACAAGGGATAATTTATGGAGGTATATTTTGATTTCTAGATACATTTTTCTCGAAACAATCTAAGATTATTTATGCTCTCTCCATAAGACCACTACAAATTCATCAAATCAATGGAGGGTGATCTCTAGGGATTTTCCTCTTATAGGTTCACATCTTTCTTGATGATTCAAGTATGGTTATTGGTTCCATAATGGTAGGGATGATATTGTTATATGTTCCTAAAACATTATCTTACCACATGAGTTGATCACAACTAATTTGTAAATTGTCATGGATATTCCACTAGACAGTTTATGGATCATATAATTGGTACTGGAAATGTTTTGTTGAGTATATTGTGGGTAGTTACAAGGGATTTGGATCCTAATCGGTTAAGTTAAATATCATAAAACGCCATCCATGGCTAATAAATCTATTTCTAAATCTAAAGATATAGCAGAGGATAGGTTTTCACAACTGGAAGCACAAGTCATGAATATAAAATGTAAGGTGAAACTCCTCATGGAAGCCCTAACCAATAAGCTTGGGATATTTGGAGAAGAAGGAGGTTCTGATGCAGAGGTAAAATTGGAGGGGAAATTGGGGGATTAAGAAGAACTAAAGAGGGTGTTTAAGAAAGAAACCGAAAATGAAAAACATAGTTTAAGTGCCATGGACCATTCAAAGTCCTTTAATGGATTGAAGTGAACGTCAACATCAAGCCATATCGAGGTGAGATTGATGATTTGAAATTAAATCACTAGTTATATCAATTTAAGGTTTATTTTATTGTTCATCATATATATATATATATATATATATATATATATATATATATATATATATATATAAACATTGATCGTTTGAAACTGGAGGGCTACACCATAACATGGTGGGAAAACCACACAAAAACCTTGAGGCTCAAAGCAGATCCTCTAGTGATTAAGTGGGAGGATTTTAAAACTCTCATAAAGTCCCATTCCTACCCTATCGGGTATGTAGAATACCAGTGGATCTGGTGGCATTGCTTCAGGCAGAGATAGGGGTAGAGTGTATAAGGGTACACCATAGAATTTTGGAAGATGGAAATAATGTGGGGTATTTCCCAAAAGAACCCAGACATGGTTTTCAAGTATCTGGAGGGTCTATACAACCATCTACCTAACCAAATGATATTATTCAAACCTAGAACAATGGATGAGGCGTTTATACAGGCACAATACCTCAATAAAATAGGCCAAGAGGAAGGGAAATTAAGTGGGTCAAAGCAGAAGGATCACCAACACGCTTCCAAGGAGGGGAATAATAAGTGGAAAGGGGGGGGAGACAAAAATACTTAAGCCATAACGCACTAGTGAAAATATCCCAGTAACAACTATAATCATTGTAACATCGATGGTCATATAAAGGAGAATTATTGGAAGTTACATCTAGAGCTAAACCCAAAAAATAAAAAGAAATATGTTAATAAGAAAAATATCATGGCCACTAATTCTAGAAATAAGGTTAAAAGAAGCTCAGAACTAGATAAGAAGATTGTACATACATCAGCGTAGAAGGGGGTGAATTTGAGTACCCTCCAACAACAAGAAGATAATTAAATGACCAAACTCTTCCATATAAATATACAAGTCATGAAGACAAAAATTAATGATTTGTTCAACTCATGATCACATGCAAATATCATAGTAGCATATCTAGTTAAGAAACTAGAACTGGAGACTCATGACCATCCTAGCCCATATCCATTAGCGTGGGTCAACAATGAGGAAGAGATAAAGGAAACTAAATAGTGTAGAATCAAATTCCTTATTAGTGTAGATTTTATTGATGAAGTAGAGTTTGTTGAAAAATGTAGCAAAAATTCTCAATTTGATTTTGCCATGATTAAATTGAGAAATTTTGAATGTCTACATCAACAGATAACTTGAATTCAGTTAGCTTGTATGACATGGCTTGTGTCACCTAGTTTACTTAGTAAATTTGATGGAGGAGTTAGAATTCAGTTAAGCTTGTGTGATTGCTAATTTGTAGCAATCAAAGTCAGTTATCTCAAGTTGTTTTCAATTAAACTAGTTTCAATTGTTCGACGAACTAGTGGAAGGTCATTTGTGCAATGGGAATCCAGTCAAACTCAGTGATCATCTAGTTAACTAATCAATCAACCCAAAATAGCTAGCGCATGCAAATAATTTGAGTTCCCCAGTTGTGGTGGAGATTATAAGGCAATGTAACATCAATTGTAGACTAGTCTTAAGTGTACATGTGTTGCATGCAGTCAGATGATCAACCCTGGGAATTGTGTAATCCATTTTGGAGAAATTCTTAAATAATAGGAGCCTAATTTCTCAAGGATTTTTTCAAGGAAATAAGGGCTCAAGCAAAGTATAAAATGACTAATTTTTGGTTAGAGCTTCTCAGTGAGAAGAGAGATAGGTTATTCACTTGCAGTTTATGCTCAGCTGAGAAAACAAATTGTATTACATCTCTATTCATCGGATTAACGCAAGCAGGCATTGGGGGTTTTAGTAGATTTCTTTCCCTAGGAAAAAAATTGTGTGCATGTGTGTTATTTCTTATCGCATGTCTGAAATTTTTGTTCTAAATTGTGAATTAACTTCCGCAGAGTAGTAGAGTAGGTTTGTGCCTTGTGATTTTGATTAAAACTTCATGAGAAGTTGCAAATCTACATCATAATGTCTTCATGGTATCAGAGTAAGATTCACATTAGAGCAAGAATTTCAAAGTTGTTTGTCAAGAGGTTCGAATTTTTAGTTCAATGTAGCGGAATCTCTTCAAATATGATCTTCAATGGGCTGAGGCTAGAGTATGCCTTAGAATTCAGTTCTAATTTCATCACATGGAAGGATCACATGGAGGTAGTATTTTATGACAATGGATTGTGAGAATACATCAAGAAAGGTGTGGAAAAACCAAAGAAATCTAATACCCATAACCTTGGTCAATGGAAGAAATATGTAGCCAAGGTGAGGAGAATATTATTGGAGGGATTATGTGACCACATTGTCAACAATATCCATCGAAAAGAAACTCCTTATGCAATGTGGCAGGCACTGACAGACATGTTCCAGAATAGTGGTGACCACAGGAAGTTGTAGCTCAAGGATAAACTTTGAAATATCAAGATGCATAAGAATGAAACTATCCCGCAATATCTGAGGAGGTTCACACAATTTCCTGATGATCTTGCAAGAGTTGGTGTTACTATTTCAGAGGATGACTTGGTAAGCTTAACGCTTTTGGGCCTTCCCAAGAGCTGGCATAGCTATCAAGATTCAGTGAACAGAAGGGAGAAACTACCAAATTGGGAATGCTTATGGTCTAATTTGGTACAGGAGGAAATAAGGCATAATACCAAATATGGGGCCTCATCCAAGGGCGAGGATGAAGAAAAATTTGCATTGGTTGGAAAGGGAAATAAGGAAAATGGGAAGAAATATCAAACCAAACCAAAATTCAACCAAGGGGGCAAGAAGAAATATTTTTCAAAAATTAAATGCTTCCATTGTCATGAATTCAGGAAATATGTCACGAAGTGTCCGCACAAAAAGGCAAGCAAGAGGACATTAGGAGGAGCAGGTGAAGCCTTGGCTTCACAATTAAAGCATGACTTTACCCTTATCACATGTATGGCCAGTAGTGACGAGGAGTGTGTGGTATTTGGACTCACGTTCATCGTTCCACTTGAAAGGGTGTAGATACTTTTTCAGTGCCCTCAAGGAGAAATATTTGCATATGCACATCAATATAGGGGGCGATGGAAGGTACAACATGACCAGGATTGGCACAGTCACCTTTCATAGGGAGTTAGGATCCCCTCTCAGGCTCAAGGATGTCATGTTAATTACAGGTCTAAAGAAAAATCTTATCTTTGTTGCAGTTTTGGAAGACCATGGTTATAATGTGATCTTCAGTAAACGAAAAGAATTCCTGAGACACATAGCCACAGGACAGGTGAAGTAGATCAAGGTTTTTCTGAAGAACCTGTATAATCTAGATGTGGAAGATTGTGTTGCATTAAGCACTAAGGCAAAGAAAGTGTAGGGTCACGATACTAGTGAAATTTGGCACAAAATTATTTCTCATTTGCATCATGGTTCCATGAAGATTATGCAGCAAATAACCACTAGCCTCCCTAAAGGAGCACTTGAGCAGCAGGAAGTATGCAAAGGATGTACCTTAGAGAAGTACACAAAATCCACATGCCATGATTAGGATAGAAAATCACATGCAGACTTGGAAAGTTTCCACTTTCATGTTTGTTGACCTTTCTCTACAGCCTCCAATGCTACATACAAATATTTTTCCATTTTTATTGATGACTTCTCAAGAAATTGTTGGATCTTCTTCATGCAAAAGAAAGATGAGAAATTCACTAAGTTTGTAGAATTCAAGGCACTAGTTGAGAAAGAAACTTGCAATAAGGTGAAGGCTCTCAAGAGCGATAATGGAGATGAGTACGTGTGGTATGAATTTAAAAATTTATGTGCAAAACAAGCCATTCGAGGAGAGTTGAAAACACCCCACAACTCTCAGTAGAATGGGGTGGTTGAGAGAGAGAATTGTAGTGTTGTGGGAGTATCGAGAGAGATGTTGCATGACCAAGGCCTACCTCTGCATTTGTGGGTTGAAGCATGCAACGCAGCAGTCTATTTGAAGAACTGGAGTCTTAATAAAATTCTTGGTATGATTACACCAGAGGAGGCTTTCTCAGGGAGGAATCTATATGTATCGCACTTCAATATTTTTTGAGCCTTTGTTTACTAGCATTTCTCCAAAGAATCAAGGAAGAATCTTGAGTCGACCACAGAATTGGGGGTATTTGTGGGTTACACATAAACTCCCCACAACTACTGTGTGTATTCGTCATCCCTCAGAATGACAGTTGTGCGAAGGGATGTAAAATTTGATGAGGATAAAGTGATGTGGTTCTCTCTTAAGAGGGAGATTCATATCCCACCAGAAGAGGAGCTTTTAGCTCCAAAGAAGGAACCTCGGGAAGTTGTCAAGCAACCACAAATTAAGGAGAAGAGAGTGGAGACATCCACTCAAGAAGAACGATCCAGAGAATGTAGGAAAATAACAAGGAGAGTTGATATACTTGTGCAGGATGTGACGGAGAATGTGGGAGCTCCTTCAAATTTTTGCAAGAAGAGAAGGTCACCTAATCAGTACACTGGCTACATGGCTTTAATGACTGATCTTGTACACACTAAGCCATCCTCTTTCAAGGAAGCAATAGAAAAACTTGTATGGGTTGATGCAATGGTGGAGGAATATGAATCCATTGTAAAGAACAGTGTTTGGGAAGTGGTCCTAAGACCATTAGATAAATCAGTAATGGGTTCGAGATGGATCTTCAAGGAGAAGCAGGTAGTAGACGGAAGCATAGAAAAGTATAAGGTCATATTTGTGGCCAAGGGATACTCCCAAGTTGAGGGAATTAACTATGAGGAGACCTTTTCTCCTGTAGCAAGGTACTCATCCATTAGATCAATTCTTACTCTCGCTGCACAAATGGGGTGGAAGATCCACCAAATGGATGTAAAAACAATATTTCTCAATGGGGTTATTGAGGAGGAGGAGGTGTACAAGGAGAAACTAAAATGTTTTGAGAAATTTGATTGAGAGCCTCATGTATGCATACTCAAGTGAGGATTGTACAGTCTTAAACAAACACCCTTTGCTTGGTACACCAGGATCGACATCTATCTCACTCGTTGCGGCTTCACCAAAATTGAAGCGGATGCAAACATCTATCACATCTTGGTAGAAGCTAAATTGCCCATTATTGTCTTATATGTTGATCATTTATTTTTACTGGTGATGAGCAACTAATCAAATTTTGCAAGGAGGACCTTGCAAGGGAATTTGAAATGAAGGGCAAGGGTCTCATGCACTACTTCCTCGGGTTGGAAGTATGGCAAGGCGATGCGGAACCGTGTGCCTCTCAAGGAAAGTATGCAAATGAGATACCATAAAAGTTTTGCATGGAGATTTGTAAACCCATAGAGACACCTCTAGCGACCAACTGGAGGAAGGAGGATGCCACTTCAGGTGAGGAAGTGGATGCTACCATTTATTGGTAGTTAGTGGGTTCACTAATGTATCTTGTGAACACACGACCAAATATGTGTTATGCAATCAACTAGTTGATCCAAGCTATGGTTAGGCTAACCAAATTATTTTGGAAGGCAACTAAGAAGCATGTGAGGCGATCTAGATGAGAAAGATACTTATTATAATGTTTGGTCATATGATGAATCCAACATTCATCTACTATGATAATCATAGTTGCATCAAGCTCTCTAAGAATCTTGTATTTCACGATCGATCCAAGCATATAGATATCTAGTATCACCATTTACGAGACTGTGTGTAGAGGCGGATAATGTTTCTACACTACATTCTAACAAACGAACAAGATGTTGACATTTTAAAAAATGCTTTGTCAAGAGGGAAGTTTGAGTTCCAAAGATGCAGGATAGGGGTGGTTGATAATCCCTTTCTTGCTAAGAGGGAGTGTTGAAAAATGTAGCAAGAAATTCTCAATTTGATTTTGCCTTGATTAAATTGGAAAAATTTGAATTTCCACATCAGCAAATAACTTAGATGCAGTTCACTTGTGTGACATGACTTGTTTCACCCAATTTACTTAGTAAATTTGAGTTCGAGGAGTTAGAGTTCAGTTAAGCATGTGTGATTGCTAATTTATAGCAATTAAAGTCAATTATCTCAAGTTGTTTTTAGTTAAACTAGTTCCAACTATTGGCGGAACTAGTTGAAGGTCAGTTGTGCAATGGGACTTCAGTCAAACACAATGATCATTTATTTAACTAATCAATCAACCCAAAGTAGCTAGTGCATGCAGAGAATTCAAGTTCCCCAACTCTGGTGGAGATTCGAAGGTAGTGTAACATCGGTTGTATACTAGTCTTGAGTGTACATGTATTGCATGCAGTCAGATGATCAACCTTTGGAATTGTGCAATCCATTTTGGAGAAATTCCTAAACAATAGGGGGCTACTTTCACAAGGAATTGCGCAAGGAAATAGGTGCTCAAGCAGACGAAGAAATTGACTTGGTTTGGGTCAAAGCTTCTGAGTGAGAAGAGAGATAGGTTATTCACTTGCAGGTTGTGCTCCTTTGCGAAAATAAATTGCAATACATTTATATTCATAAAATTAATGCAAGCACGCATTGGGTTTTTTAGCATATTTCTATCCCCATCAAAAATATTTTGTGCATGTGTGTTATTTCTTATTGCATGTCTGAAATTTTTGTTCTAAATTGTGAATTAACTTGCACAGAGTAGTAGAGTAGGTTAGTGTCTTGTGATTTTGATTAAAACTTCATGAGAAGTTGCACATATACATCATAATTTCTACAAATTTGGATGTAATTCCACTTGGTTTATGTGGAGTTGTATTTAGGAATTCTTATATGTACATGTGGGATGCAATCCTCATGTGGAAAGCTAACAAATGCCACCTCATCAAGGACAGGAAATCCTTGGATCTGGACTTATGCAAGAATGCAACAGAACACAGATATAAACATAAACATAGAGATGCAGCAAAAATAAAACTTCATTTCATTAACATAAAAGAACTAAAATATGCTTACATACGTAATGGAAATAAACTAGCTCAGGCGATGAGTTGATCCCACCAAAATTCAGGGGATCTCCCCGATATGAAGTCCCTACTAGACCTCACACAGTTTGGAGTAGGAGTCCCAACAGTGGGTGGTAATGTTATGGCTTGATTGTGAAAACACGCAGAGTGAAGTATGATAACCTTGGGTGAGAGCGACTATGTGAGCCTGCGGAAAGTCAAGTGTGACACATGAGGGTTCCAACACACGAAGGGAAAAGGAAGTGCGCCCCTTGGAAGCCTGTAATAGTACACAACTTGAAAGGAACACATGAGCATAATGACATCACAAGCTAGGATGTGGAATAGTCCACAAGTTAATGTGATGAGTTAATACAACAACAAGCATTCAACGAGATTCATACAAATGCAAACGAAATAGTTCATAAGCATAAGTTAAATAGAATACATTGCAAATACAACAAGTATAGTCCTAATATATTCACAACATATACATGAAATCATGTTGCCTTTGATTTTACTATTATAAGTGAAATTTCCATTCATACATACACCATTGACAGACCACCAGCCCCAATAGTGGAACATTAAAGTCAATAACACCTGCTCCTCCAAACAAGTATGCTCTCTCTATGCTACGGAGAAGTGAAGGCTCTTCACAATAATCCCAAGCTCTTTTTAATCCTAATCCTAGCCAAAAGATTGGCTCCCAAAAGCCCTTAATATGAGTTGTGGGGTTCTATTTATAACAAGAGGGGGTGACTCTTCAAATCCTATTTGTGACCTTTGGAGTACCCTCGTGACTCTTCAACTTCTTTACAAAAATGACTCATTACATTACATCATGACTCTTAATATTCCAATATTGACACTTGGAATTTCACTAACAAAATAATTACAAATAATATTACATTTTACACTTGTACCCATATAAGACAAAATAGGTTAGAGATAACTTAACATCCTAACAGGACAAAACACTATGATGCTTGATATTGGGAGAATTCTAGTTCAACAACCTCCACTTGTTGCTTCTTGGTCACATATTGGTTCCAAGATTGATACTATGTGATGATGTCCCCAAACTTCATGATGGTGTCTGGATGGAAGTGGACTCGCCTCCATGGCATTTGGGTACAATGTCTTGGAACGAATTTCAAGTTTGTTCTGCAGCATGAGCAGCATTTTTCTGACTTGGACAAGACCACCAATGCAATTCTGCATGTTCTATCTATTCAACTCCAAGTCTTTCCTGGTGGAATTTTGTGTCAGTTGCTCCAAGTACTCTTCGATCTCCTACCATACTTGGCTCTTGGGTATGGATTTGGTGAGTGAACTGACTAATGGGATCTGGTGTGTTCTCACCAAGACATCCAAACTAGTGAACATCCATACATATCAATCCTAAATGCTACCAATGAATGAGGCGAGATGCTTATTTTTCTGAATCTACATTCGAATCTTTGCTTTCTCCAGCTCTGCCTGTGGCTTCATTTTCTTTACTAATTCAAGTAGTTCCCCTTTGTATTGCATTGTCCACTCTTGCACATAAGCAATTGAAACTTGTATGTTCTTGAGAATTTTAACAAACTCTTTGCTCTTTTGTTGTAAGCCATGCAAATGGATAACTGATTTATGTATAGTGACAAACCCCTCGTAGCAATCTGATACCCATAACCTTGGTCAATGGAAGAAAGATGTAGCCAAGGTGAGGAGAATGTTATTGGAGGGATTATGTGACCACATTGTTAACAATATCCATCGAAAAGAAACTCTTTATGCAATGTGGCAGACACTGACAGACATTTTCCATAATAATAGTGACCAGAGGAAGTTGTAACTCAAGGATAAACTTTGAAATATCAAGATGCATAAGAATGAAACTATCCTGCAGTATCTGAGGAGGTTCACACAATTTCCTAATGATCTTGTAAGAGTTGGTGTTACTATTTCAGAGGATGACTTGGTAAGCCTAACTCTTCTAGGCCTTCCCAAGTGCTGGCGTAGCTATCAAGATTTAGTGAACAGAAGGGAGAAACTACCGAATTGGGAATGCTTATGGTCTAATTTGGTACAGGAGGAAATAAGGTGGAATACCAAAGATGGGGCCTCATCCAAGGGCGAGGATGAAGAAAAAATTGCATTGGTTGGAAAGGGAAATTAAGGGAAAGGGGAAGAAATATCAAACCAAACCAAAATTCAACCAAGGGGGCAGGAATAAATATTTTTCAAAAATTAAATGCTTCCATTGTCATGAATTCGGGAAATATGCCACGAAGTTTCCACACAAAAAGGCAAGAAAGAGGACATCAGTAGGAGGAGCAGGTGAAGCCTTGGCTTCACAATTCGAGCTTGATTTTACCCTTATCACATGCATGGCCAGTAGTGACGGGGAGTGTGTGGTATTTGGACTCATGTGCATCGTTCCACTTGAAAGGGTGTAGATACTTTTTCAGTGCCCTCAAGGAGAAATATTTGCATATGCACATTAATATAGGGGACGACGAAAGGTACAACAAGACCAGGATCGGCTCAGTCACCTTTCATAGGGAGTCAAGATCCCCTCTCAGGCTTAAGGATGTCATGTTCATTCCAGGCCTAAAGAAAAATCTCATCTTTGTTGCATATTTGGAATACCATGGTTATTATGTGATCTTCAGTAAAGGAAAATAATTCATGAGACACATAGCCACGGGACAGGTGAAGCAGATCGAGGTTCGTGTGAAGAATCAGTATAATCTAGATGTGGAAGATTTTGTTGCATTAAGCACTAAGGCAAAGAAATTGCAGGGTCACGATGCTGGTGAAATTTGGCACAAAATTCTTTCCCATTTGCATCATGGTTCCATGAAGATTATGCAACAAATAACCACTAACTTCCCTAAATGAGCACTTTAGCTACAGGATGTATGCAAAGGATGTACCTTAGAGAAGTAGACAAAATCCACATTCCATGATCAAGATAGAAAATCACATGCAGACATGGAAAGGGTCCACTTTCATGTTGGTTGACCTTTCTCTACAGCCTCCAATGCTAGATACAAATATTTTTCCATTTTTATTGATGACTTCTCAAGGAATTGTTGGATCTTCTTCATGCGGAATAAAGATGAGAAATTTGCTAAGTTTGTAGAATTCAAGGCACTAGTTGAGAAGGAACATGAAATAAGGTGAAGGCTCTTGAGAGCGATAATGGAGATGAGTACGTGTGGTATGCATTTAAAAATTTATGTGCAAACGAAGCCATTCGAGGAGAGTTGACAACACCCCACAACTCACAGCAGAATGGGGTGGTTGAGAGAGAGAATTGTAGCGTTGTGGGAGTAGCGAGAGTGATGTTGCATGACCAAGGGCTACCTCTGCATTTGCAGGCTGAAGCATGCAACACGGTAGTCTATTTTCATAACTGGAGTCCTCATCAAATTCTTGGTATGATTACACCAAAGGAGGCTTTCTCAAGGAGGAATCTGTATGTGTCGCACTTCAAGATTTTTGGAGCCTTTGCTTACTGCCATGTCTCCAAAGAATCAAGGAATAATCTTGAGTCGACCGTGGAATTGGAGGTATTTGTGGGTTACACAGAAACTCCCCACAACCACTGTGTGTACTTTCCATCCCTCATAATGACAGTTGTGTGAAGGGATGTAAAATTTGATGAGGAGAAAGTGATGTGGTTCTCTCTTAAGAGGGAGATTCATATCCCACCAGAAGAGGAGCTTTTAGCTCCAAAGAAGGAATCTCGGGAAGTTGTCGAGCAACCACAAATTAAGGAGAAGAGAGTGGAGATATCCACTCAAGAAGAACGATCTAGAGAATGTAGGAAAATAACAAGGGGAGTTGATATACTTGGGCGGGATGTGAGGGAGAATGTGGGAGCTCCTTCAAATTTTTGCAAGCAGAGAAGGTCACCTAATCGGTACACTGGCTACATCGCTTTAATGACTGATCTTGTACACACTAAGCCATCCTCTTTCAAGGAAGAAATAGAAAAGCTTGTATGGGTTGATGCAATGGTGGAGGAATATGAATCCATTGTAAAGAACAGTGTTTTGGAAGTGGTCCTAAGACCATTAGATAAATCAGTAATGGGTTCGAGATGGATCTTCAAGGCGAAGCAAGTAGTAGACGGAAGCATAGAAAAGTATAAGGTCAGATTTGTGGCCAAGGGATACTCCCAAGTTGAGGAAATTAACTATGAGGAGACCTTTTCTCCTGTAGCAAGGTACTCATCCATTAGATCAATTCTTACTCTCACTGCACAAATGGGGTGGAAGATCCACCAAATGGATGTAAAACCAATATTTATCAGTGGGGTTATTGAGGAGGAGGAGGTGTACATAGAGAAAACAAAATGTTTTGAGACATTTTATTGAGAGTCTCATGTATGCATACTCAAGTGAGCATTTTACGGTCTCAAACAAGCACCCTCTGCTTGGTACACCATGATCAACAGCTATCTCAATCGTTGCAACTTCACCAAAAGTGAAGCAGATGCAAACCTATATCACATCTTGGTAGAAGGTAAATTGCTTATTATTGTCTTATATGTTGATGATTTATTTTGACTCGTGATGACCAAATAATTAGATCTTGCAAGGAGGACCTTGCAAGGGAATTTGAAATGAAAGGCATGGGTCTCATGCACTACTTCCTCGGGTTGGAAGTATGGCAAGGCAATGGGGAACTGTTTGTCTCTCAAGGCAAGTATGCAAATGAGATACTACAAAATTTTTGCATGGAGAGTTGTAAACCCGTAGAGACACCTATAGCGACCAACTGGAGGAAGGAGGATACCACTTCAGGTGAGGAAGTGGATGCTACCATTTATTGGTAGTTAGTGGGTTCACTAATGTATCCTGTGAACACACGACCAAATATGTGCTATGCAATAAAATAGTTTATCCAAGCAATGGTTAGGCTAACCAAATTATAATGGAAGGCAGCTAAGCATGTTTTATGGTACCTCCGAGGCACTAACTAGTTTGGACTATGGTACAGACAGACAAAGGGAGTGAATTTGTGTGGCTTCACAAATGTAGATTGGGTAGGGAGTCCATCAGACCGAAAGAGTACATTAGGTGGAATTTTTAGTGTTGGGTCTGCAGTTGTTTCCTGGTACAACAGGAAGCAAATATCTATGGCACTCATCTCGGCAGAAGCAGAGTACATGGTTTCATGTTAAGCAGCATGTGAGGCGATCTAGATGAGAAAGATACTTATTGGAATGTTTGGTCAGATGATGAATCCAACTTTGTTCTACTACGATAATCAGAGTTGCATCAAGCTATCTAAGAATCTTGTATTTCACTATCGATCCAAGCATATAGATATCTAGTATCACCATTTACGAGACTGTGTGTAGAGAAAGATAATGTTTCTGCACTACATTCCGACAAATGAACAAGATGCTAACATTTTAAAAAAATCTTTGTCAAGAGGGAAGTTTGAGTTTCATAGATGCAGGATAGGGGTGGTTGATAATCCCTTTCTCGCTGAGAGGGAGTGTTGAAAAATCTAGCAAGAAATTCTGAATTTGATTTTGCCTTGATTAAATTGGAAAAATGTGACTTTCCACATCAGCAAACAACTTAGATGTAGTTCACTTATGTGACATGACTTGTGTCACCTGATTTACTTTGTAAATTTGAGTTGGAGGAGTTAGAGTTTAGTTAAGAATGTGTGATTGATAATTTATAGCAATCAAAGTTATTTATCTCAATTTTTTTTCAGTTAAACTAGTTCCAACTGTTGGAGGAACTAGCTGAAGGTCAGTTGTGCAATGGGACTTCAGTCAAACTCAATGATCATTTATTTAACTAACCAATCAACCCAAAATATCTAGTGCATGCAGAGAATTCGAGTTCCCCAACTGTGGTGGAGATTCCAAGGTAGTGTAACATCGGTTGTATACTAGTCTTGAGTGTACAAGTGTTGCATGCAGTCAGATGATCAACCTTTGGAATTGTGCAATCCATTTTAGATAAATTCCTAAATAATAGGGAGCTACTTTCTCAAGGAATTGTGCAAGGAAATAGGTGCTCAAGCATAGGAAGAAATTGACCAAGTTTGGGTCAGAGCTTCTGCATGAGAAGAGAGATAGGTTATTCACTTGCAGGTTGTGCTCAGTTGAGCAAATAAATTGTAATACATCTATATTCATCATATTAATGCAAGCAGGCATTGGGGTTTTTAGCATATTTCTTTCCCCATCAAAAATATTTTGTGCATGTGTGTTATTTCTTATTGCATGTCTAAAATTTTTGTTCTAAATTGTGAATTAACTTCCGCAGAGCAGTAGACTAAGTTTGTGTCTTGTGATTTTGATTAAAACTTCGTGAGAAGTTGCAAATATACATCATAATTTCTACAGAGTTAGATGAAATTCCACTTGGTTTATGTGGAGTTGTATTTAGGAGTTCTTATACGTACATGTGGGATGAAATCCTCATGTGGAAAGCTAACAAATGCCACCTCATCAAGGACAGGAAATCCTTTGATCCAGACTTATGCAGGAACACAACAGAACACAGATATAAACATAAGCACAGAAATGTAGCAAAAATAAAACTTCATTTCATTAACATCAAAGAACTGAAATATTCTTACATACATAATGGAAAAAAACTAGCTCGGGCAATGAGTTGATGGTGTTGGACCCACCAAAATTCAGGGGATCTCCCCGATTTGTAGTCCCAACTAGACCTCACACCGTTTGGAGTAGGATTCCCAAGAGTGGGTGGTAATGTTATGGCTTGATTATGAAAACACGCAGAGTGAAGTATGATAACTTTGGGTGAGAGAAACTATGTGAGCCAGTGGAAATTCAAGTGTGATGCATGAGGTTTCCAACACACGAAGGAAAAAGGAAGTGCGCCCCTTGGAAGCCTGTAATAGTACGCAACTTGAAAGGAACACACGAGCATAATGACATCACAAGCTAGGATGTGGAATAGTCCACAAGTTAATGTGATGAGTTAATACAACAACACGCATTCAACGAGATTCATACAAAAGCAAACAAAATAGTTCATAAGCATAATCATAAGTTAAATAGCATACATTTCAAATACGACAAGAATAGTCCTAATATATTCACAACATATCCATGAAATCATGTTGCCTTTGATTTTACTATTATAAGTGAAATTTCCATTCATACATACACCATTGACGGACCACCAGCCCCAATAGTGGAACATTAAAGTCAAGAACAGCTGCTCCTCGAAACAAGTATGCTCACTCTATGCTATGGAGAAGCTAAGGCTCTTCACAATACGCCCAAGCTCTTTCTAATCCTAATCCTGGCGAAAAGATTGGCTCCCAAAAGCCCTTAATGTGAGTTATGAGGTACTATTTATAACAAGAGGGGTTGACTCTTCAAATCCACTTTGTGACCTTTGGACTACCCTCGTGACACTTCAACCTCTTCACAAAAATGACTCATTACATTACATCATGACTCTTCATATCCCAATATTGACACTTGGAATTTCACTAACAACATAATTACAAATAATATTAGATTTTACACTTGTACCCATATAAGACAAAATAGGGTAGAGAAAACTTAACATCCTAACAAGACACAACACTATGATGCTTGATATTGGGAGAAGTCTAGCTCAGCAACCTCCACTTCTTACTTCTCGGTCACATACTAGTGCCAAGATTGATATTGTGTGATGATGTCTCCAAACTGCATGATGGTGTCTAGATGGAAGCGGACGCTCGCCTCCATGGCATCTGGGTACAATGTCTTGGAATGAATTTCAAGTTTTTTCTGAAGCATGAGCAGCATTGTTCTGACTTGGGCAAGACCACCGATGTAATTCTGCATGTTCTTTCTATTCAGCTCCAAGTCTTTCCTAGTGGCATTTTGTCTCAGCTGCTCCAAGTACTCTTCGATCACCTACCAGACTTGGCTCTTGGGTATGCATTTTTTGAGTGAACTGACTGTTTGGTCAATTTAGTGTCCTAAATTTCTCTACATAAATTATCAATCTGGTTATCGTAAACTGATGAAGTGTAGTGCACTATATGTGCTAGATGACCCTTCTTACTTCAGTTTTTTTTTAGTTTTATGTTGTTTTGGGGTTTTGATCCTTTAATTCCTAATGATTTACAATGCAGTTAACAAAAATCTTAAATCTACTTCTGCTAAAGAAATGAAATGAGGACTAAGAGTGCTTTAAGTCAAATTTGGAAGTAAAGCTTAATCAAGAAAAGGAAAATAGAGTTTCTATTTCTGCTATTTATTATTGATTCCAAATCATGAGCAAAAACAACTTAAGAGTGAAATTGAAACTACTATCTAATCAAAAACCAAGGCTAAATGAAATATTAAAACTGAAAATGAGATTGCAACTATCTATGATGGAAATAAAACTAAAATGAAATACTGAAACTAAAAATGAGATTACAACCACTGTTTAGTCTATTGCAGAATCAAAACTTAATGAAAAACTGAAAAGGAAATTGCAACAAAACTAAATGAAAGATTAGGACTTAAAATGAAATTGCACAAACTCCTTGTGATAAAATTTTGAGGAATTTTGTACTTCATCATTTTTAAGAGAAAATCAATACAAAAATGCAGAAAAAGACTCATTACATAAATGAAGTATTTAACCACTTGGTTTGAGATGAACCATCAACCAAAAGGGCTTTTTAGAAATATTCTCTTACAATATGATTTACTAAACTAATAATAAAATGGCAAGACAGTAATGGCACTGATCAGTTTTAACTAAAAATTTAAAGGCTAATGAACAGCAAATGAAATAAATTACTCTACACTACTGAACTCAACTTCAAGCTATTGATAAGAGACTAGAAAGAAATGAAACAAAAGAACTATTCTGTACTGAAATAAGCTATTCTGCATTAGTAAGAAGATGATTCAGTTTGCACAGGGGGCTGATGAAGTCTGTGGGCTCAAGAAACTGCTTCGGATCCCATCACTGAGAAACGTGTACAAAACAGAGTCCTGTTTGCCTTAGGTCTCTTCGTTTGACTTCCCTTTGACCGGAGTCTTCCTTGTCGACCTGGGCTAGGTGAATAGGACACGATCCATGCCATGATGTTTTCCAAGCTGCCCATGTAGTCATTTTCCCCTCTTGACACCTGGAACCTGTAAAAGCATGGAAGTAGCTGCGGAACAGTCGATTAGCTGCAGAATGTGGCTGCGTTCCGTAGCTAAAAGACAAAAACTTATTCAAATAGCAAACATAAAAGTATAACATGTAAATCACTAAAATGTTCTCCTTGAGGCAATGTATAATGGTTATTGATGATAGGAATGCATTTCTTCATGGAAAAACAAAGAAGGAGGGATGAGAAAAGTTGCTAAGGAAAGGGCAGTTTTGAGACTCAACATACCCCCACTGCAAGACTATTGCATGTCCCCATGCAATCAAAATTGTGAACTTCCTCTTCCTACTGCATTTGTTTTGATGCTTCAGCCAAAACATCTGACTTCCTCTTCTTGCTTTTCTTTGCACAAACTGCCATCCTCGGCTTCCTCATGAGAAATCTGTACTTGAGGTTAATAAGTGCCCTTTTTAGCTTCTTATTCTTCCTTTTTATTTTTTTGTTCTTCTTGTTCCATAAACCCAAGTGAAGCATAGTGTTGTCATGGATAATATTATCCAACTTATTCTGTTCTTTTAAGGCTTCATTTTCTCTTTGGATGTTCCTGTTCAGAACTTCTAGCTCATAGATCTCTTGTTTAAGGGGGCTAGTTAAAGTTTCTTGTGAGGTGGCAGGCTGCTCTAGATTAGCTGAAGTCCCTGGGTCTACTGATGTATTCTTTTTCTCCAATGACTCTATGTAGTCATAACTTTGTTGTTGTATTGGGTCAATGCCAGGAGAAACTCTTCTTGGGTTGCCCTCAAAGTTTTGCGGAGGAGAGTTTTGTGGGCTTTTCTCATATGGAATATTGTTAGGGGACTGAGCTGGAGTTTCTCCCTCTAAATCTATAAACTGGGTCTCTTTTGATTTTGCTTGCTTCACTTTGCCCCGGAGTCTAGAACTCCTCCTCAAGTTTTGGAGCCTATGATCTCTTCTTCTGTAACCTATTTCCTTTTTCCTTTCTCCTTATCTTTCTTGATTTATTCTCTGATTTTGATTAGTCTCTCAGAAAGCAATTGTTCATCCTCCTTAGGTGATGAAAGTTCAGGAATATCCCTATGGATTTCTTCATCCTTTTCTTTCATTTTTCTCTTCTGCTTAGTCTACTTTCTGATATCTGTTAATTTCTTAGAGATTGGTTCTTCTTCATCGTTTTTCTGTGCTGAAGTTTCAGGGGTGATTTGAATGATGAGACTGGTCTTCCTTCTCCTATAGGACTTCCCTCAGACAAATCTGGGGCATCTTGGAAGAAATTTCTTACCAAAAAATCCTCCCATGTATCTCCTACACTTCTTAAATGAAATTCAACTAAAATATTTACTAGTCCATGGTTATATAGAGTGGTTTCTATTGATTCAACTTTCTTCTGAACATTAGTTGCCATTCTTCTCAAACTAGTCAACAGGAAAAATGGGAGATTAAGGGTTCCATTCTCTACAAAATTCATTAACAGTCGTGTATGATACACATACATAGAACCAAACCTCCCTTCGCATGTAATAAAATTTTGCAGAATTAACAACATGTTACTCCATTTGTTTTTAAGTGTAGAGATTGGAATCCCTTTTCTAAAAACTGAAGTGTCCATACCTGGATTTTTAAGAATGACATTCCAAGATTCATCATGAAACTCTTTGTTCTTAAACCACCGTTCTTCTAAACTTGGGAGTTCTGTTGCTTCAGCAATAAAGGACTCGGTAACTGCAAATTTGATGTCACCTATTTCCACTTCCATTCCATCAAATGACCTGGCAAAGGATTTGGTGATTTCCTTATGGTAACCGTTGAACTTTTCAATAAAACACAACCAACCAGCTTTCTGTAACATTCCTTTCAGCTGTGGATAACCCTCCATGTATTTAACCCCTACGGGTTCAGTTCTAACAATAAGCCCCATCACCTCTGTTCTCAGCTATTCTTCAAAATTCCCCTCACTGTCTGAGAAATGGAGTGACTGCGTAAAGAGGACTGTGTATACGAAAATGGAGCAACTGGTATATAGAAACAAAATGACTATGGATATGGAAACGGGATGACAGAATATATGGAAGCAGGTTGACTGTGAATATAAAATAAAACGACTGTATATATGGAAACAGAGTAGCTATATACGTAAACTGTGTGGAAAACGGAATGACTGTATGCACAAAGTATATGGAAACAGAGTGACTGTATGCACAAAAAGGTTGCGGAAGTATGAGAGAAAAACTTAGTGTAATAAATGAACAATCAGGGTTTTGAAGAGTCGTATACAGATAGGTCATGTCGTTAATCTAACCGTTAACAGGTGTGGCTGTAGAAGTCCGGTTAAGTACGAGTCATGGAGTTTAAAACAGAGATTAGTTATGAAGGCATCATTGGACTGTTTGGCATTGAAGACGGAAGGTATGGCGGAGTCATCGTGGCAGTCAAATCACATAATGATTAATCAAGGAGACATATGATCATACAAGTTATACAAACTTATGTTTTTGTATTGCTTTTTGAAATAAGTTTTTGTTTTTACCTTTGGAACCTTACCTTCCGCTTGCTAATATCTTGATGTTTGCTTCCACAGGTGCTTTAGGCATGATTGGTCTTCAAAGTTGTTTTCTCTTCAATTACCTGCATATAAGATTTTATTATGAACTGACCTCTTTGTGCTTGGAATGATAATCAAACTGTTGCTGCATAATCAGATTAGCTGCAGAACAGGATCAGCTACGGAACAGGACCAGCTGCAGAACATGGAAACAGCTGCAGAACGTAAAACAGCTGCAGAATGTAAAACAAAGAGTAAAATATGGCTTATGAATTAATGAAATGGAAATGGCTATATGAGTGAAAATATAACAAGATGATAAATGAAAATGGAGATGCTGGAAAATAAAAATTTATTAGTGAAATATGGCAATGGAATGACATGAAATTGTAAAAGTAAAACAGAGTGAAATGAGATGAGACAATGAATTTTACAGAATGCATAATGAGTCACCATTTTTTCAAAAAAGAAATGGAAAATATAGGGTGTCAGAGGCTTCTGATTTTCACCCTGTATTTTCTGTATAAGCATGCCAATCAGTGATTGGTTTTCAACCTTATATAATTTATTATTTTTATTATTTTTTTAGATAGAAAAAAAAAAAAAAACAAAACAAAACAAAACAAACAAACAAAGACCAAGTTGGTGGAGAAGAAGGATTCTTCTTCACCAACTTCATTTCAGAATTGTTCTAGAATATCTTGATGAACTCCTCCTTTGAGATTGGTTTTTGATATATTTTCAATCTATGACCATTCACAAGAAGAGGAGTTTGACTTTCATCTATTGTTCTGATCTTCACTACTCCATTACTGAAGACTTTTTCAATCTCATATGGCCCAAGCCAATGAGTTTGAAATTTACCTTGGAAATATTTAAACTTTGAATCAAATAAAAATGCCCAATCTCCTTCTTGAAACTTTTTGTCCTTGATGTATTTGTCATGCCATTTACCCCTCCATTGTTGGACTAGACCAGTCCTTTGAACTGCCTCTTGTCTGATTTCATCAATTTCATTTAATTGCTCCAGTCTATGTCTTTGAGCTTCTGATAAATCCATCCCCAACTGAACTGCCATCTTGAAAGTTTTGACTTGGAACTCTATAGGGAACAGGACTTGTTTCCCATAAACAAGTTCATAGGGTGTATGTCCTGTTGTGTTCCTCCATGTAGTTCTATAGGCCCATAAGGCTTCAGGAAGCCTTTCTGCCCAATCTCTTCTATGTAGATGCACAGTCTTGGTGAGGATTCCTTCAATCACTTTATTTGTAGACTCCACTTAACCATTTGCTTGTGGATGATAGGGAGTGGATTTCCTATGCTTGATCTTGTACTCCTCCATAAGCCTCTCCATCATGTTGGATGTGAATTGAGATCCCTAATCTGTCACAATTTCTCTTGGAACACCAAAGCGAGTAAAGATATCCTCAAAAATAAAACTAACTACAGATTTTTCGTTAGCAAAAAGTAATGCTTTGGCTTCTACCCATTTGGTGACATAATCAATGCATACCAATATATACTTTTTCTGCTTGGATGGAGGATTAATAGGTCTAATAAAGTCTAAAGCCCATTTTTCAAAGGGTTCGATAAGTACCTAAGTTTGTAATGGCATTTCATTTGAGGGAGCAGGTTTCCCTACCCTTTGGCAGTTGTCGCACCTTCTGACATATTCTTTAGCATCTTTGAAGATGGATGGCCAATAATATCCTAAAGAAAGGATTTTATAAGTTGTCCTCTTGTCAGCAAAGTGTCCACCACACTACTCATCATGACATGCTTTGAGAATATCAGGTATCTCATCTTCCCTGACACACCTTCCAATCATAAGGTCTGGCCCTATTTTATACAATTCGTTAGTGATCCATGAATACACTTTCTTGAATAATATTTCTTTTCTCTTTAGGAAACAAATGTGAAGGTAGCTTCCCTATAACCAAATAATTAGCAACATCTGCAAACCAAGGAGTATGAGTAGTTATTGCAAAGAGATATTCATCAGGGAACTTATCTTCAACCGGAGAGTCTTCTTTGATATTCTGAATCCTGGACAAGAAATCAGCAACTATGTTTTATTTTCTAGGTCTATCTAGCACAGTAATGTTGAATACTTGCAAAATCAAAAGCCATCTTGTAACTCTACCATTAGTAATAGGTTTATTCATCAAATATCTAATCGCAGAGTGATTTGTATGAGCAAAGGTTTCATAGCCTATTATATAGTGTTTGAACTTGTTAATTGCATGAACAACAGCTAAGAATTCTTTTTCAGTCACAGTATAATTCAACTCAGTGGGAGTCAAATTCTTACTTGTATAGTAAATGGCATAAGGAATCAAATCTTTTTGTCCCAATACAGCTCCCAGAGCTGTATCTGAAGCATCTATAGAAATATGGAAAGGAAGTTTCCAATTTGGTCCTCTTAAAATAGGTGCTTCAGATATTTTTGCTTTCAAGGTTTCAAATGCTAGTTGGCAATCAGGATTCCAACTGAATTCACAATCTTTTGTAAGCAATTTGAAGAGTGGAGATGCTATTTTAGTGAAGTTTTCTATAAATCTTCTATAGTATCCTGTAAATCCTAGAAAACTTCTAACATCCTTTTGGCAACTTGGAATTGATAACTTAGAGATGACTTCAACTTTAGATTTGTCAACTTTAATCCCATCTCCTAAAATGTGATGTCCTAAAACAATACCTTCTGTAAACATCATAAAGCATTTTTCATGGCTTAGTGAAAGGTTTGTTTCTTTACATCTTTTAAGGACTTTTTCCAAATTTTCCAAAGCTTCTTCAAATGTGTTTCCATAGACTGTAAAATCATCCATATATACCTCTACACAATCATGTATTAGATCAGAAAAAATTCCTAGTACTGCTCTTTGGAATGTTGCAGGTGCATTACATAACCCAAAAGGAAGTACTCGGTAGGAAAAAGTTCCCCATGGACAAGTAAATGTGGTTTTATCCTAATCCTCAGGTGCTACCTGAATTTGATTATAACCACTAAAACCATCCAAGAATGAGAAATACTTCTTACCTGCTAATGTATCTAACACTTAATCTATAAAGGGCAAAGGAAAGTGATCTTTCAGGGTTGCTTTATTCAATTCCCGGTAATCAATGCACACCCTCCATTTACCATTCTTTTTAGGCACAATTACCAAAGGAGAAACCCATTGGCTATCTGAAATTGGGTAAATGAAGTTTACATTGAGTAATTTTTGGAGCTCTTCTTTCACAATTTCCCTATGATTTGGATTCATCCTTCTCTGAGGTTGTCTGATTGGTTTACTTTTTTCCTCAATATAGATATGATGGATACAAGTCTTAGGATCAATACCTTTCATGTAGGTTGATTTCCATGCAAATGCAGCAGAATGTTTTTGTAATGGTTTGGTTAGCTCTTCTTGTTGTAGTTTCTCCAAGTTTTTGCTTATGTTCAATGTCCTACCTAGAAAAGTTTCAATTGTAGAGCTACCAAACTCTTCCATAGAATAGACAAACATCTGCCTAGATGACAAGTATTCAACATTAGATTTTTCTTGGAATTGTGCATGATCATATTCTAAAGATGTTTCAAAATTTTCCAATGTGTTCAAAATTTGACTGTCTTCACTAATTTCTGACATAGTAAAGAGAGGTTGAATATCATCTTCATCATTAATCCATTACTTGTCATCTATTTCTGTGATTGCTTTTGCTGGGGGATACAAAGTAAATTTCTTTGTTGAATTACCATCAGAAATATACATGTCACCAGATCTACAACTAATAAAAGCATCAGTTGTGGCCAGCCAAGGTCTTCCTAATATAAGTGGGTGTCCTCCTAGATTATTCTTGGGAGTTAAAATCATGAAATCAACAGGATATTCCCAAGAATCTAAGGAGACTAAAATATCTTCTAGTACACCATCTGGTTTGATTACTGATCTATCTGCAAGTTGCAGTAAGGTAGGTGTGTAAAGAAGATTAGGAAGTTTAAGCTGCTCCATAGTTTGTCTACTCATAATGTTTATTGTTGCCCCTAAGTCAATCAATGTGTTTTGAATTTCAATTCCATTTATATGTGTCTTGACAATTGGACTTCCTAGATCCACATATTTCTGCATGGCAATCTTTCCCATCATGATGTCTGCTATCTTTCCTACCAAGTGAATTCTTTTTGTTTCTCTTGGTTTTCTTCCTGGTCTTTTAATGCTCAACTCCTTTATTGTCTTGGCTAGAATTGGAATTTCTCTAATGGCTTGTAACAAAGGAATTTTGATACAGACATTCTTCAATTCATCTAGAAAATCATAATTGGGCAACAAGATCTGTTTTTCTACCCCTTTATCAATTTGTAGTCTCTCAGGAAAAGGAGGTGTAGAAGTAGATGTTGGTTGCTCAATGATAGGAGTTGTGTTTATTGATTCTTTTTGTTTTTCTTTTTCAATGTTTTGGTTTTGGAGGGATGTCCCCTCAAAACTTTTATTGACTTTTAGAGAGTCTTCCTCAGAGTTATCTTGTTCTTGAATGACTATAGAAGGTTTTTCCTTTTCTAATATCCTACCAGATCTAAGTTGAACATCATTAAGATCTAGAGGAGTAATCATGTAAGTTGGAAATTGTTGTCCTTCTACCATATAAGCATTCTGAGGGTTTTTATTATTGGGGTTTGGTAATGGTTGGGCAGGTAGCTGATTTGGTTTCTGCTGAAATGGCAGTAAGAGTTGAGGATTTTGACTTTGTTGTGGAGGTTGTTGTGGAAATGGAAATGAAAGTTGAGGGTTCTGATTTTGAAGTTGTGGTTGCTGATTTTGCTGTTGATTTTGTGGGAGAGGATAATTCTGATAGGATGGAGGGTATTGATAATATTGAGCAAATCTCCCATAAGGATTTTGTACCCCTTGTGCCCACGGTTGAGATTGATACTGTGTTTGAGGTTGAGGCCAAGGTTGCTGCCAAGAATTCCAGTTTGGTGGGGGCTGAAGATACATTGGATTGTTAAATCCTTGATTTGGTGGCCCCTGCCAAGGTATTCTTGCAACAAAATAAAGAGGTTCTATAGAATTTGGGATTGTTTCCTCTTGAAAGACAGCATTTAGAACTGGGATTGAGGGACAACCCTTGGTCTCATGACTTTCTGAACAAATCATATAAGTTTCTACAATTTTCACAATTAAAGGTCATTCCCTTAGAGCATGTTTCTTCTGCATTTTGGACAAAAGATGGCTAAAGCAGCAGCCTCTGTTTTCTACTTGTTTTGAATTTTAAGGGTGTCTAGTTGCTCACTAAGGCTCCCTAAAATGTCAGTTTTAAACTCATCAAGCATATTTCTAATTTCTGCCCTACTTACAGATCCAATTGTAGATTTGTTTGCTCTAACAAGAGAAGGATCTCTCGGCCCTTTCCTTGCTTTATATTTCCCCCTTGAGAGATGAACACATAGTTCTACCATGTCACTCAATGGAAGTTGAGAGATATCTCCCTTCCCCGTCATGTTAAGGATATCTATCCACTCATCTCTAATGGCCTTTAACAAAAGAGCTTTCAAAGTTTCTTCATCTAAATTGTTCATCTTTGCTCTTTTCAAATTATAGTTGAATCTCTCAAGAAAATCCTCTAAGTTTTCATCTTCTTTTTGCATCATTTTGAACACCTCATCTTTATGATTGGTAGGCATACAATAATCCAAGTATCTATCCAAAAATTCATGTTTCATGTCATTCCATGTTCTAATGGATTGAGTGACTAACCCCATAAACCATTTCAAAGCAGCCCCTTTTAGTGTTGAAGGGAACAATTTGAGTTTTTGAGAGTCTTCTAGATAGTCATATGTTCTGCACAAGACTTCAAACTCAAACAAAAATGTTTCAGGGTCCTCACTTCTCAACCCATAAAAGTTTGGGAGGACAGATGGTGAGATGTTTTTCATTGTGGTATGTGTCTCATCATCCACTATAGGGAATCCAAAAGAGTTATCTACTTCCCTATTTCCTTTGCCTCCTCGATTATTACTTCTACCTTCTCCATTGTTTCCTCTACCCCCTCCTCCAAACAATGAGAATTCTCCATATTGTTCTTCTTCTGCCATTATAGTTTCTTCAGAGTCAGTATAGGGCTCAACCTGCAAGGTTATTCCCTCTTCCTCTGGTTCTTCTATTAATGGACTATGAGGGGGAGTTTCTAATTTTTCTTCCTCATCAGGTATTCCTAGTTCTTCAACTACAATAGGCTCTCTTGTGGAGGTGAAAAAGGTTATCCTTGTTGTTGGAGTTTCAAAAATTTTCTCTCCTAGGACTGTTTTGGTAGATGATGTAGGAGAATCTTTTGATTGAGTTTCTGCCCCTTGAATTCCAAGAATCCTATGGCTGGGAGTATGAGTCTGGGATGGAGGTGCGTCCTTTCTAACTCTTTTTGGAATAGGTGGAGTTGTAGGAATCGAACTAATGCCCCTAGCTATAAATCTACCCCTAAAGTCTCTTTCTCTATGCATGTCATTGTTTTTTTTTGTTGTTTTTTTTTTTTTTTTTTATGAATGTAAGAGATAAGGCTACCTAGTTACACTTCCTCGGCAACGGCACCAAAATGTTTGGTCAATTTAGTGTCCTAAATTTCTCTACATAAATTATCAATCCGGGTATCGTAAACTAATGAAGTGTAGTGCACTATATGTGTTAGATGACCCTTCTTACTTCAGTGTTTTTTGAGTTTTATGTTGTTTTTGGGTTTTGATCCTTTAATTCCTAATGATTTACAATGCACTTAACAAAAATATTAAATCTACTTCTGCTAAAGAAATGAAATGAGGACTAAGAGTGCTTTAAGTCAAATTTGGAAGTAAAGCTTAATCAAGAAAAGGAAAACAGAGTTTCTATTTCTGCTATTTATTATTGATTCCAAATCATGAACTAAAAGAACTTAAGAGTGAAATTGCAACTACTATCTAATCAAAAACCAAAGCTAAATGAAATATTAAAACTGAAAATGAGATTGCAACTATCTATGATGGAAATAAAACTAAAATGAAATACTGAAACTAAAAATGAGATTACAACCATTGTTTAGTCTATTACAGAATCAAAAATTAATGAAAAACTGAAAATGAAATTGCAACAAAACTAAATGAAAGACTAAGACTGAAAATGAAATTGCAACTAATCTACTATGGAAGCTAAATGAAGTTACTCTGATTCACAATTTTGGGAGAACAACTTCCTTGTGATAACATTTTGAGGAATTTTGTACTTCATCATTTTTAAGAGAAAATAAATACAAAAATGTAGAAAAATACTCATTACATAAATGAAGTATTCAACCACTTGGTTTGAGATGAACCATCAACCAGAAGGGATTTTTAGAAACATTCACTTACAATATGAGTTACTAAACTAATAATAAAATGGCAAGACAGTAATGGCACTGATCAGTTTTAACTAAAAACTTAAAGACTAATGAACAACAAATGAAATAAATTACTCTACACTACTGAACTCAACTTCAAGCTACTGATAAGAAACTAGAAAGAAATGAAACAAAAGAACTATTTTGTACTGAAATAAGCTATTCTACGTTAGTAAGAAGATGACAAAAACTACATTATGAACAAGGTTAGAAAATGATTATAAACATTATGGAAAAACACAGTGAATTTACAGTTCAACTATGAAAGACAAAACAAAAATGAAATGTAACCTTAGCCAGCGCAGGGGCCCTCTGCAACTGCTCAGGTTAAATGTACTTAATCAACACTCCAACAAATGCTTTTAGGTATCCATGAAACACATAGTCTTCATATTAAAAACAGAGAATGAGTTCTCAAAATTACAAAGCGGTAATCTGAACTTAACACCTGAGCAAATTCGAACTGGTTCTGCGTTCTTCACACAGGTATTTATAGAGAAATTATACAACTGTTTTAAGGAGAAAAATGAGCTACAGCAAAAACACGTAGGCAGACAAGCATACAGAATTCTCTTCCTCGGTTGCTGGAGACATAAATCTAAGGTAATGGTTGTTGGATTCAGTTTGCACAGGTGGCTGATGAAGTCCGTGGGCTCAGGAAACTGCTTCGGATCCCATCACTGAGAAACGTGTACAAAACAGAGTCTTGTTTGCCTTAGGTCTCTTCGTTTGACTTCCCTTTGACCAGAGTCTTCCTTGTCGACCTGGGCTAGGTGAATAGGACACGATCCATGCCATGATGTTTTCTAAGCTGCCCATGTTGTCATTTTCCCCTCTTGACACCTGGAACCTGTAAAAGCGTGGAAGTAGCTACGGAACAACCGATTAGCTGTAAAATGTGGCTGCGTTCCGTAGCTAAAAGACGAAAACTTATTCAAATAGCAAACATAAAAGTATAACATGTAAATCACTAAAATGTTCTCCTTGAGGCAATGTATAATGGTTATTGATGATAGGAATGCATTTCTTTATGGAAAAACAAAGAAGGAGGGATGAGAAAAGTTGCTAAGGAAAGGGCAGTTTTGAGACTCAACACTGACTGATGGGATAGGTGTGTTCTCACCAAGACATCCAAACTAGTGAACAACCGTACATATGAATCCTAAATTCTCCAATGAATGAGGCGAGATGCTTAGTTTTCTGAATCAACATTCGAACCTTCGCTTTCTCCAGCTCTACCTGTGGCTTCATTTTTTTTACTAATTCAAGTGGTGCCCCTTTGAATTGCATTGTCCACTCTTGCACATAAGCAAGGGAAACTTGTATGTTCTTGATAATTTTAACAAAATCTTTGTTATTTTGTTGTAAGCCATGCAAATGGATAACTGATTTATGTACGATGAAAAACCCCTCATAGAAATCTGATACCCATAACCTTGGTCAATGGAAGAAAGATGTAGCCAAGGTGAGGAGAATATTATTGGAGGGATTATGTGACCACATTGTCAACAATATCCATCGAAAAGAAACTCCTTATACAATGTGACAAACACTGTCGGACATGTTCCAGAATAGTAGTGACCACAGGAAGTTGGAGCTCAAGGATAAACTTTGAAATATAAAGATGCAGAAGAATGAAACTATCCCGCAGTATCTGAGGAGGTTCACGCAATTTTTTGTTGATCTTGCAAGAGTTGGTGTTACTATTTCAGAGGATGACTTGGTAAGTCTAACCCTTCTGGGCCTTCCCAAGAGCTGGCATAGCTATCAAGATTCAGTGAACAGAAGGGAGAAAATACCGAATTGGGAACGCTTATAGTCTGATTTGGTACATGAGGAAATAAGGCAGAATACCAAAGATGGTGCCTCATCCAAGGGCCAGGATGAAGAAAAATTTGCATTGGGTAGAAAGGGAAAGAAGGGAAAGGGAAGAAATATCAAACCAAACCAGAATTCCACCAAGGGGGCAAGAAGAAATATTTTTCAAAAATTAAATGCTTCCATTGTCATGAATTCGGGAAATATGCCACGAAGTGTCCACATGAAAAGGCAAGCAAGAGGACATCAGGAGGAGGTGAAGACTTGGTGTCACAATTCAAGCTTGACTTTATCCTTATCACATGCATGGCCAGCAGTGACAGGGAGTGTGTGGTACTTGGTCGACTCACGTGCATTGTTCCACTTGAAAGGGTGTAGATACTTTTATAGAGCCCTCAAGGAGAAATATTTGCATATGCACATCAATATAGGGGACGACAGAAGGTACAACATGACCAGGATTGGCACAATCACCTTTTATAGGGATTCAAGATCCCCTCTCAGGCTCAAAGATGTCATCTGCATTCCAGACCTAAAGAAAAATATCATCTTTGTTGCAGTTTTGGAAGACCATGGTTATGATGTGATATTCAGTAAAGGAAAAGAATTCCTGAGACACATAGCCACGGGATAGGTGAAAATCGAGGTTCGTGTGAAGAACTTGTATAATCTAGATGTGGAAGATTGTGTTGCATTAAGCACTAAGGAAAAGAAAGTGCAGGGTCACGATGCTGGTGAAATTTGGCACAAAAATCTTTCCCATTTGCATCATGGTTCCATGAAGATTATGTAGCAAATAACCACTAGCATCCCTAAAGGAGCACTTGAGCAACAGGATGTATATAAAGGATGTACCTTGGAGAAGTACACAAAATCCACATTACATGATCAAGATAGAAAATCACATGCAGACTTGGAAAGGATCCATTTTCATATTTCTTGACCTTTCTCTACAGCCTCCAATGATAGATACAAATATTTTGCCATTTTTATTGATGACTTCTCAAGCAAGTGTTGGATCTTCTTCATGCGGAAGAAAGATGAGAAATTCTCCAAGTTTGTAGAATTCAAGGCACTAGTTGAGAAAGAAACTTGCAATAAGGTGAAGGCTCTCGGGAGCGATAATGGAGATGAGTACGAGTGGTATGAATTTAAAAATTTATGTGCAAAAGAAGCCATTCGAGGAGAGTTGACAACGCCCCACAACACGCATAAGAATGGGGTGGTTGAGAGAGAAAAATGTAGCGTTGTGGGAGTAGCGAGAGCGATGTTGCATGACCAAGGCCTACCTCTGCATTTGTGGGTTGAAGCATGCAACACAGCAGTCTATTTCTAGAATTAGAATCCTCATCGAATTATTGGTATGATTACACCAGAGGAGGCTTTCTCGGGGATAAATATGTATGGGTCACACTTCAAGATTTTTGGAGCCTTTGTTTACTACCATGTCTCCAAAGAATCAAGGAATAAGCTTGAGTCGACCGCAGAATTGGGGGTATTTGTAGGTTACACAGAAAATCCCCACAACTACTATGTGTACTTGTCATCCCTCAGAATGAAAATTGTGCGAAGGGATGTAAAATTTGATGAGGAGAAAGTGATGTGGTACTCTCTTAAGAGGGAGATTCAAATCCCACCAAAAGAGGAGCTTTTAGCTCCAAAGAAGGAACCTCGAGAAGTTGTCGAGCAACCACAAATTAAGGAGAAGAGAGTGGAGACATCCACTCAAGAAGAACCATCCAGAGAAGGTAGGAAAATGACAAGGGAAGTTGATAGACTTGTGCAGGATGTGAGGGAGAATGTGGGAGCTCCTTCAAATTTGTGCAGGCATAGAAGGTCACCTAATCGGTATAATGGCTACATGGCTTTAATGACTAATCTTGTACACACTTAGCCATCCTATTTCAAGGAAGCAGTAGAAAAACTTGTATGGGTTGATGCAATGGTGGAGGAATATGAATCCATTATAAAGAACAGTGTTTCGGAGGTGGTCCCAAGACCAGCAGATAAATCAGTAATGGGCTCGAGATGGATCTTCAAGGTGAAGCAGGTAGTAGATGGAAGCATAGAAAAGTATAAGGTTAGATTTATGGCTAAGGGATACTCTCAAGTTGAGGAAATTGACTATGAGGAGACCTTTTCTCTTGTAGCAAGGTACTCATCCATTAGATCAATTCTTACTCTCACTACACAAATGGGGTGGAAGATCCACCAAATGGATGTAAAAATAATATTTCTCAATGGGGTTATTGAGGAGGAGGAGGTGTACATAGTGAAACCAAAATGTTTTGAGACATTTGATTGAGATTCGCATGTATGCATACTCAAGTGAGCATTGTACGGTCTAAAACAAGAACCCTCTACTTGGTACACCAGGATCGACAGTTATCTCACTCGTTGGGCTTCACCAAAAGTGAAGTGGATGCAACCCTCTATGTCATCTTGGTCGAAAGTAAATTGCTTATTATTGTATTATATGTTGATGATTTATTTTGACTCATGATGACCAACTGATCAAATCTTGCAAGGAGGACCTTGCAAGGGAATTTGAAATGAAGGGCATGGGTCTCATGCACTACTTCCTCAGGTTGGAAGTATGGCAAGGTGATGGGGAAATGTTTGTCTCTCAAGGCAAGTATGAAAATGAGATACTACAAAAGTTTTGCATGGAGAGTTGTAAACCCATGGAGACACCTCTAGCAACCAACTGGAGGAAGGAGGATGCCACTTCAGGTGAGAAAGTGGATGCTACCATTTATTGGTAGTTAATGGGTTCACTAATGTATCTTGCAAACACACGACCAAATATGTGCTATGCAATCAACTAGTTGATCCAAGCTATGGTTAGGCTAACCAAATTATTTTGGAAGGAAGCTAAGCATTTTTTATGGTACCTCAGAGGAACTACCTAGTTTGGACTATGGTACAAACAGACAGAAGGAGTGAAGTTGTGTGGCTTCACATATGCAGATTTGGTAGGGAGTCCATCAAACCGAAAGAGTACATTAGGTGGAATTTTTAGTGTTGGGTCTGCAGTTGTTTCCTGGTACAACAGGAAGCAAAGATCTGTGGCACTCATCTCGGCAGAAGTAGAGTACATGGTTTCATGTTAAGTAGTATGTAAGGCGATCTAGATGAGAAAGATACTTATTGGAATGTTTGGTCAGATGATGAATCCAACTTTGATCTACTATGATAATCAGATTTGCATCAAGCTATCTGAGATTCTTGTATTTCGTGATCGATCCAAGCATGTAGATATCTAGTATCACCATTCACGAGACTGTGTGTAGAGGCATATAATGTTTCTACACTACATTCTGACAAACGAACAAGATGATGACATTTAAAAAAAATCTTTGTTAAGAGGGAAGTTTGAGTTCCATAGGTGCAATATAGGGGCGGTTGATAATCCCTTTCTTGCAGAGAGGGAGTGTTGAAAAATGTAGCAAGAAATTCTCAATTTGATTTTGCCGTGATTAAATTGAAAAATTTTGAATTTCCACATCAGCAAACAACTTAGATGCAGTTCACTTGTGTGACATGACTTGTGTCACCTGATTTACTTAGTAAATTTGAGTTGGAGGAGTTAGAGTTTAGTTAAGCATGTGTGATTGCTATTTATAGCTATCAAAGTCAATTATCTCAAGTTGTTTTTAGTTAAACTAGTTCCAACTGTTGGAGGGACTAGCTAAAGGTCAGTTGTGCAATGGGACTTAAATCAAACTCAATGATCATTTATTTAACTTATCAATTAACCCAAAATAGCTAGTGCATGCAGAGAATTCGAGTTCCCCAAATGTAGTGGAGATTCCAAGGTAGTGTAACATTGGTTGTATACTAGTCTTGAGTGTACAAGTGTTTCATGCAGTCAGATAATCAACCTTTGGAATTGTGCAATCCATTTTGGAGAAATTCCTAAATAATGGGAGCTACTTTCTCATGGAATTTAACAAGGAAATAGGTGCTCAAGCAAAGGAAAAAATTGACTAAGTTTGGGTCAAAGCTTCTGAGTGAGAAGAGAGATAGGTTATTCACTTACAGGTTGTGCTCAGTTGAGAAAATAAATTGTAATACATCTTTATTCATCATATTAATGCAAGCAGGCATTGGGGTTTTTGGCATATTTCTTTCCCCATCAAAAATATTGTGTGCATGTGTGTTATTTCTTATTGCATGTCTGAAATTTTTGTTCTAAATTGTGAATTAACTTCCGCATTGCAATAGAGTAGATTTGTGTCTTGTGATTTTGATTAAAACTTCATCAGAAGTTGCAAATATACATCATAATTTCTACGGAGTTCGATGTAATTCCACTTGGTTTATGTGGAGTTGTATTTAGGATTTCTTATATGTACATGTGTGATGCAATCCTCATGTGGAAAGCTAACAAACGCCACCTCATCAAGGACAGGAAATCCTTTGATCCAGACTTATGCAGGAATGAAACAGAACATAGATATAAACATAAACACAAAGATGCAACAGAAATGAAACTTCATTTCATTAACATCAAAGAATTGAAATATGCTTACATACATAATGAAAATAAACTAGCTCGGGCGATGTGTTGATGGTGTTGGACCCGCCAAAATTTAAGGGATCTCCCCGATATGAAGTCCCAAATATACCTCACACCGTTTGGAGTAGGATTCCCAAGAGTGGGTGGTAATGTTATGGCTTGATTGTGAAAACACGCAAAGTGAAGTATGATAACTTTGGGTGAAAGCAACTGTGTGAGCCTGCGGAAAGTCAAGTGTGATGCATGACGGTTCAAACACACGAAGGGAAAAGTAAGTGCACCCCTTGGAAGCCTAT
The DNA here is from genome assembly GCA_031772625.1 of Pinus tabuliformis. Classification (NCBI taxonomy): domain Eukaryota; kingdom Viridiplantae; phylum Streptophyta; class Pinopsida; order Pinales; family Pinaceae; genus Pinus; species Pinus tabuliformis. The sequence continues at coordinate 541,800,383 of CM062804.1, read as the reverse complement.
AATAGTACACAACTTGAAATGAACACACAAGCATAATGACATCACAAGCTACGATGTGGAATAGTCCGCAAGCTAATGTGATGAGTTAATACAACAACACGCATTCAATGAGATTCATACAAATGCAAACGAAATAGTGCAAAGCATAAGCATAAGTTAAATAGAATACATTGCAAATGCAACAAGAATACTCCTAATATATTCGCAACATATGCATGAAATCATGTTTCCTTTGATTTTACTATTATAAGTGAAATTTCCATTCATACATACACCATTGGCAAACCACCAGCCCCAATAGTGGAACATTAAATTCAAGAACACCTGCTCCTCCAAACAAGTATGCTCACTCTATGCTACAGAGAAGCCAAGGCTCTTCACAATACTCCCAAGTTCTTTCTAATCCTAATCCTAGCCAAAAGATTGGCTCCCAAAAGCCCTTAATATGAGTTATGAGGTTCTATTTATAACAAGAGGGGGTGACTCTTCAAATCCTCTTTGTGACCTTTGGACTACCCTCATGACTCTTCAACTTCTTTATAAAAATGACTCATTACATTACATAATGAGTCTTCATATTCCAATATTGACACTTGGAATTTCACTTACAACATAATTACAAATAATATTACATTTTACACTTGTACACATATAAGACAAAATAGGGTAGAGACAACTTAACATCCTAACAAGACACAACACTATGATGCTTGATATTGGGAGAAGTCTAGCTCAGCAACCTCCACTTGCTGCTTCTCGGTCACATATTGGTGCCAAGATTGATACTATGTGATGATGTCCCCAAACTACATGATGGTGTCTGGATAGAAGCGAACTCTCAGCTCCATGGCATCTGGCTACAATGTCTTGGAACAAATTTCAAGTTTGTTCTAAAGCATGAGCGGCATTGTTCTGACTTGGACAGGACCAAATGTAATTTTGCAGGTTCTATCTATTCAGCTCCAAGTCTTTCCTAGTGGCATTTTTTCTCAACTGCTCCAAGTACTCTTCGATCTCCTACCAGACTTGGCTCTTGGATATGGATTTGGTCAGTGAACTGACTGATGGGATCTGGTGTGTTCTCGCCAAGACATCTAAGCTAGTGAACAACCGTACATATGAATCCTAAATGCTACCAATGAATGAAGCGAGATGCTTATTTTTCTGAATCAACATTCAAACCCTCGCTTTCTCCAGCTCGGCCTGTGGCTTCATTTTCTTTACTAATTCAAGTGGTGCCCCTTTGTATTTCATTGTACACTCTTGCACATAATCAATGGAAACTTGTATGTTCATGAGAATTTTAACAAACTCTTTTCTCTTTTGTTGTACGCCATGCAAATGGATAACTAATTTATGTACGGTGACAAACCCCTCATAGAAATATGATACCCATAACCATGGTCAATGGAAGAAATATGTAACCAAGGTGAGGAGAATATTATTGGAGGGATTATGTGACCACATTTTCAACAATATCCATGAAAAATAAACTCCTTATGCAATGTGGCATACACTGACAGACATGTTCTAGAATAGTAGTGACCACAAGAAGTTGGAGCTCAAGGATAAACTTTGAAATATCAAGATGCAGAAGAATGAAACTATCCTGCAGTATCTAAGGACGTTCACACAATTTCCTGATGATCTTGCAAGAGTTGGTGTTACTATTTCAGAGGATGACTTGGTAATCCCAACCCTTTTGGACCTTCCCAAGAGCTGCCATAGCTATCAAGGTTCAGTGAACAAAAGGGAGAAACTACCGAATTGGGAATGCTTATGGTCTGATTTGGTACAGGAGGAAATAAGGTGGAATACCAAAGATCGGGAAGAAATATCAAACCAAATTAGAATTCAACCAAGGGGGAATGAAGAAATATTTGTCAAAAATTAAATGCTTCCATTGTCATGAATTCAGGCAATATGCCACAAAGTGTCCACACAAAAATGCAAGAAATAGGAGGAGGAGCAGGTGAAGCCTTGGCTTCAAAATTCAAGCTTGACTTTACACTTATCACATGCATGGCCAGCAGTGATGGGGAGTGTGTGGTATTTGGACTCACTTGCATCGTTCCACTTGAAAGGGTGTAGATACTTTTTCAGTGCCCTCAAGGAGAAATATTTGCATATGCACATAGATATGGGGGATGACGAAAGGTACAACACGACCAGGATTGGCACAGTCACCTTTCATAGGGAGTGAGGATCCCCTCTCTGGCTCAAGGATGTCATGCTCATTCCAGGGCTAAAGAAAAATCTCATATTTGTTGCAGTTTCGGAAGACCATGGTCATGATGTGATATTCAGTAAAGGAAAAGAATTCATGAGATACATAGCCATGGGACAGGTGAAGCAGATCGAGGTTCGTGTGAAGAACTGGTATAATCTAGATGTGGAAGATTGTGTTTCATTAAGCACTAAGGCAAATAAAGTGCAGGGTCACGACGCTGGTGAAATTTGGCAAAAAATTCTTTCCCATTTGCATCATGGTTCCATGAAGATTATGCAACAAATAACCACTAGCCTCCCTAAAGGAGCACTTGAGAAGCAGGATGTATGCAAGGGATGTACCTTGGAGAAGTACACAAAATCCACATTCCATGATCAGGATAGAAAATCACATGCAATCTTGGAAAGGATCCACTTTCATGTTTGTTGAACTTTCTCTATAGCCTCCAATGATAGATACAACTATTTTTCCATTTTTATTGATGACTTCTCAAGGAAGTGTTGGATCTTCTTCATGCGGAAAAAATATGAGAAATTCTCCAAGTTTGTAGAATTCAAGGCACTAGTGGAGAAAGAAACTTGCAATAAGGTGGAGGCTCTCAGGAGCAATAATGGAGATGAGTACGTGTGTTATGAATTTAAAAATTTATGTGCAAAAGAAGCCATTCGAGGAGAGTTGACAACACCCCACAACTCACAACAAAATGGGGAGGTTGAGAAAGAGAATTGTAGAATTTTGGGAGTAGCGAGAGCAATGTTTCATGACCAAGGCCTACCTTTGCATTTGTGGGTTGAAGCAAGCAACACAGCAGTCTATTTGTAGAACTAGAGTCCTCATCGAATTCTTGGTATAATTACACCAGAGGAGGCTTTCTTAGGGAGGAATCTGTATGTGTCGCATTTCAAGATTTTTGGAGCCTTTATTTACTGCCATGTCTCCAAAGAATCAAGGAAGAAGCTTGAGTCGAACGCAGAATTGGGGGTATTTGTGGGTTACACAAAAACTCCCCACAACTACTGTGTGTACTTGTCATCCCTCAGAATGACAGTTGTGCATAGGGATGTAAAATTTGATGAGGAGAAAGTGATGTGGTGCACTCTTAAGAGGGAGAATCAGATCCCACCAGAAGAGGAGCTTTTAGCTCCAAAGAAGGAACCTCGACAAGTTATCGAGTAACCACAGATTAAGGAGAAGAGAGTGGAGACATCCTCTCAAGAAGAACCATCCAAAGAAGGTAGGAAAATGACCAGGGAAGTTGATAGACTTGTGTAGGATGTGAGGGAGAACGTGGGAGCTCCTTCAAATTTATGAAAGTAGAGAAGGTCACCTAATCGGTACACTGGCTACATGGCTTTAATGATAGATATTCTACACACTAAGCCATCCTCCTTCAAGGAAGCGGTAGAAAAACTTGTATGGGTTGATGCAATGGTGGAGGAATATGAATCCATTGTAAAGAACAGTGTTTGGGAAGTGGTCCCAAAACCAGTAGATAAATCAGTAATGGATTCGAGATGGATCTTCAAGGCGATGCAGGTAGTAGATGGAAGCATAGAAAAGTATAAGGTCATATTGGTGGCCAAGGGATACTCTCAAGTTGAGGGAATTGACTATGAGGAGACCTTTTCTCCTGTAGCAAGGTACTCATCCATTAGATAAATTCTTACTCTCGCTGCACAAATGGGGTGGAAGATCCACCAAATGGATGTAAAAACAATATTTCTCAATGGGGTTATTGAGGAAGAGGAGGCGTACACAGAGAAACCAAAATGTTTTAAGAAATTTGATTGAGAGTCTCATGTATGCATAATCAAGTGAGCATTGTACGGTCTCAAACAAGCACCCTCTGCTTGGTACACCAGGATCGACATCTATCTCACTCGTCGCGGCTTCACCAATGTATCTTGTTAACAAACGACCAAATATGTGCTATGTAATCAACTATCTGACCCAAGCTATGGTTAGGATAACCAAATTATTTTGGAAGGCAGCTAAGCATGTTTTATGGTACCTCAGAGGCACTACCTAGTTTGGACTATGGTACAGACAGACAAAGGGAGTGAAGTTGTGTGGCTTCACATATGAAAACTAGGTAGGGAGTCCGTCAGACCGAAAGAGTACATTAGGTGGAATTTTTAGTGTTGGGTCTGCAGTTGTTTCCTGGTACAGCAGGAAGCAAAGTTCTGTAGTACTCATCTCAGCAGAAGCAGAGTACATGGTTTCATGTTAAGCAGCATGTGAGGCGATCTAGATGAGAAAGATACTTATTGGAATGTTTGGTCAGATGATGAATCCAACTTTGATCTACTGTGATAATCATAGTTGCATCAAGCTATCTAAGAATCTTGTATTTCATGATTGATCCAAGCATATAGATATGTAGTATCACCATTTACGAGACTGTGTGTAGAGGCGGATAATGTTTCTACACTACATTCTAACAAACAAACAAGATGTTGACATTTTAAAAAATGCTTTGTCGAGAGGGAATTTTGAGTTCCATAGGTGTAGGATAGTAGTGGTTGATAATCCCTTTCTTGCTGAGAGGGAGTGTTGAAAAATATAGCAAGAAATTATCAATTTGATTTTGCCTTGAATAAATTGAAAAAAATTGAATTTCCACATTAGCAAACAACTTAGATGTAGTTCACTTGTGTGACATGACTTGTGTCACCTGATTTACTTGAGTTGGAGGAGTTAGAGTTCAGTTAACCATGTGTGATTGCTAATTTATAGCAATTAAAGTCAATTATCTCAAGTTGTTTTTAGTTAAACTAGTTCCAACTGTTGGCGGAACTAGTTGAAGGTCAGTTGTGCAATGGGACTTCAGTCAAACTCAATGATCATTTAGTTAACTAACAAATCAAACCAAAATATCTAGTGCATGCATAGAATTCTACTTCCCCAACTATGGTGGAGATTCCAAGGCAGTGTAACAATGGTTGTATACTAGTCTTGAGTGTACAGGTGTTACATGCAGTCAGATGATCAACCTTTGGGATTATGCAATCCATTTTGGAGAAATTCCTAAATAATAGGGGGCTACTTTCTCAAGGAATTGTGCAAGGAAATAGGTTCTCAAGTAGAGGAAGAAATTGACCAAGTTAGGGTTAGGGCTTCTGAGTGAGAAGAGAGATAGGTTGATGGTCTTGGACCTGCCAAAATTCCCGGGATCTCCCCAATATGAAGTCCCAACTAGACCTCACACCATTTGGAGTAGGAGTCCCAACATTGGGTGGTAATGTTATGGCTTGATTGTGAAAACCCGTAGAGTGAAGTATGATAACTTTGGGTGAGAGCAACTTTGTGAGCCTGTGGAAAGTCAAGTGTGACACCTGAGGTTTCCAACGCATGAAGGGAAAAGGATATGCGCCCCTTGGAAGCCTGTAATAGTACACAACTTGAAAGGAACACACGAGCATAATGAAATCACAAGCTAGGATGTGGAATAGTCCAAAAGTTAATGTGATGAGTTAATACAACAACACACATTCAACCAGATTCATACAAATGAAAATGAAATAGTTCATAAGCATAAGCATAAGTTAAATAACATACATTGCAAACACAACAAGAATAGTCCTAATATATTCGCAACATATGCATGAAATCATGTTGCCTTTGATTTTATTATTATAAGTGAAATTTCCATTCATGCATACACCATTGGCAGACCACCAGCCCCAATAGTGGAACATTAAAATCAAGAACACCTACTCCTCCAAACAAGTATGTTCTCTCTATGTTACAAAGAAGCCAACAATACTCCCAATCTCTTTCTAATCCTAATCCTAGCCAAAAGATTGGCTCCCAAAAGCCCTTAATATGAGTTATGAGGTTCTATTTATAACAAGAGAGGGTGACTCTTTAAATCCTCTTTGTGACCTTTGGACTACTGTTAGACACACATGGGCAACAAGAATAATCTGAAGGATAAAACATGAGAGCACATTTTTATTAACAAATGATTTACATTTATAGTACATGTTGTGACCGTTGGGTTTCACATCCCAAGGTCTCTTGGACTCCTTTTGTCTATTCGGCTTCCACACTAACCCATTGAGGATTAGGTGTCCAACATTCCCCCCCTTAATCCGAAGGGTTATGTATGAGTCCAAGAAGAGAGCTGTAATAAAAAATGTGCAAAAATGCATGGCAACACTAAGCTGAATGTGCTCTCTGAAATGTTGGTATAAAGGGCGGTGGTTTAAGGATAACCACCAACACTGGAACGCTTAGTGCAGTTCCCAGAACTCTTCCAAAACTGGCAAGAAGTTGAAGTCTTCTGCTAGAGGAAGTGCTCCTATTGTTTTGAATAGGGAAACCTTCAACCAATAAAGGGAGGTCTCACCCCGCATAAAAGGGACAACTTCAACCTGAAAAGGGAAGTCTCAACCTGTGATGGTTTAAGGATGACCAACAACTCTGGAATGCTTAATGCAATTCCTGGAACTCTTCCAAAACTGGCAAGAAGATGAAGTCTTCTGCTAGAGGAAGTGTTCTCAATTTTGTTCCTGGAATTCTTCCGAAACTGGCAAGAAGTTGAAGTCTTCTGCTAGAGGAAGTGTCCCAGATTACCAACTGAAGGCATGCTCAAGGGAATCTTTGTCTCTGGCTACAACTCTGAAACTGGTGTGGTAGGTTGTGGCTTAGGCTCGCTTGATGTGACTTTGAAACTTGTAGATGACCATCATTTCCCCCCCTGTCAGATACAAGGTGAGATGATGGAGAAAACTCAACTGCAAGACTGTTCAATACTCTAGAACAAGTTCTGACATGTGATTGGAATATCTTCATGGTTGTTGATGCCCATTGCCAAGAAGCGATCCATCCAAGATGAATCTTTGTTCTTGCAGGATGTTTGTTTCTGAAGCATCTGTGTGAAGAATGGGTGGTTTTATGACATTGCTTACATGGATGAAGATCAAAACAGTGATCTTTGAAATGGCCAACTCAGTCACAGTGTTGGCATTTCACAATCTGTTGTTGTTGTTGTTTTCGTTGTTGTGGAAGAGGGGCAGAGTCTAGAACAGTTGGAGGTGAATTGTCATGAGGAGCAGGTGAACTGTCATGAATGAATCTAGCACTCTGAAATTGAATGGGCTTGTCGTAGTCTGGAATATGAAAGGACAAGTCCTTGTCATATCCAAGACCAGTTATGTGCTTGTTGTGGACAAGTTGTTCCCAAGGTCTGATGATGGGCTTGGGAAGTGCAGATTGAGTTTCTGCATTTGCATGTACAACTGTTGCTTTATTGGGCACTGGCTCTGAATGAACTTCAACAATATTGTCTTGCTGTTTATGGGAGTCTACTTCATTGTTCTGAACAGAAACAGGTTCAGAATGACTCCTCTGTTTTAATTCTTCTTGTTGTAGCTGAGATTCAAGCTGCAAAAAATCAATTTTCTCTTGTGCATTTTGTAGACAGACCTGAATGTCTATGAGAGAAACTTTGCTGACTTTTAATGTATCATGATTAGTAGACAATATGAGAGTTTTGAGGAACTCTAATACTTCACTGATTCTAGCCATTTTTTTCTTCAATGTCATATTTACACCTTAAAAACTGATCACAACTACTACTCAGTGCAGAAAAGTAATACCCACTCATAGTACACAGCAATATCCTTTATAAATGTGCAGCAAATGAATCAGGGAATCAACGCGTATATATGTAGACAGAGACTATAATGAGTTTTAATACCACAACTAGGGTAGCAGCAACTGCAAACTTGCTTGGATCCTTCAAATACTCCTTCACTTTCAAATCAGAAATGATGGCTATCAAAACTTCAACAATTATAACACAATTCTCTGATCTTGCCACTTTCTAGCAATGAAGATAAGCAATGAGAGTAAATTCCAGCAAGGACTTTCAGACCCAGAATGCTGCTCCAACACTTGCTCAGGTCATAGGCATTGGAATGAGTCTCTAGCACGCTGAAACAACAGTGATAGACCTCCTTACATGTCCAAATACTTAGCAAATTGTACAGTGCTGGTCCTCTGGCTTATATTAGTCAATAGTACAGTATTTTGTGGCCCCCACAATGCCAGAATAAACTCCACGCAGAAGGGTATCATAGCTACGTTCAGCAGAGGTGGTGCATTCCTTGTTGTTGGTTCATGTAAATATATAATATGCTGGACAAATACTTGTGGAAGAACTTCAAAATTTTAATTTGATATCAACTTTAGACCCAGCGAGCATAAATCATATTAATAATACCAGTCATCCTTTCCTCCATGCACATCATAAGGAGAACTCCACACTTCATAAGAAGAAGTCAACGCAGAAATTATGAATCCAATATTAAAAAGGCACCAAGCACAGTCATCGAGTTAATGCACCAGAACAGCAGTGTTCTTGGACAGCAGTATTCTTGGACAGTAGATGGCAGGGGTATTCCAACAGGCAGTAAGGTCTACCCAACAGCGAGCAGCGTGGAGGGTTAATGGCGAATGGAACACACTCCGGTGTTGACGCGTTTCAGCGTTCAATGGATGGGGCAGCGATCAATACATGCTGCATTCAATGTAATACACAAGACATCGTAAATATAAGAACTGCGTTAACATATATTTTTTTGAAAAGTTCCATCCTTCAATTCTTTTATAAAAGTCAAGTTTACAACAAATGGGTAGCCCCAACTCTCCAACTTGGCTCCCTTCTCAAAGCATGTAAATATCACCAAATTACAATACCATGGAGTGTCACAAAAATTCGGTTTGCTTGGACAATTCACCAAATTCCAACCCGCAGCTCCAGTTCACAAAATTTCGTACATACCTTTCCCTTTGGTTTGTGCGTATGGTTGCAGAATGAAGTCGCAAGGAAGACAAAGGAGTTCGGTTGAAGAATTCAAGCGAGCTCCAAAGAGATTCGACCTTCAATGTGGGAAAATTGAACCTGCTTCAAGGATCAATGCGATCTCCCGAAATATGCATAAACTTGGCCTCCATAGTAGGTTGGTTTAATTGCCAAGGAAATTATGAATTCAGCCTACCTCAAAGAATTCAACCTTCAATAAAATAATTTCATCCTTAATGAATAGACAAACTTGATCCCTAATCAGACACGCTTGATTACCAAAGGAAATGAACTCTCATCCCTGAGGAAATATAATGCTTCAATCTTCTGTCAATTTGTTCTCAATCTTGATTCAAAACTCACCAACATATATGTTAGTCCAGCAGCACGATACCACCAAGATGATGTTAACAATGCTTTATTTCAACAATTATGATTTCACAGACTCCTTCGCGGAGACTTCATTCACACAGTTTTAAAAATTTATGAGCCATACTTCTCACCTCCTCACATAGGCATGGGATTCCGTTGTAAAAATAATTGATTTTCACATGAAGACTATGAAGATTTCAACGAACATATATACAATAGTGTTTAGCATTCCAATGCGCTATGACTTAAATGAACCGCTTGAAGGAAACAACATACCAAAAACACGCATTATCTCTTCAAATGAAACTATCTCCAGAAAGTTTATATCACTACAGTTGTTTCCAGCTTTGACTCAGTTTTGTTTTTGTTCACAGAGCACCGTTACGTTCACTAAAAAACTGAGAGGACAACATTTAGCAAATGCAGAATATGAGTGTTATTTGCATGGGAGAATGCACAGAGTGCAGGTCTAGAAAGGGTAATATAAATGTCAGTGTTGGCATTTCTGAAAGGCGCAGAGAGGATTTATGACATAAAAACTGATTCAGATACCTAATTTCTCTCACTGGTTGTTCGCTATCTGAGCATTAGAAAAGGAAAACAGTCGTGGGAAAATAAATGTATGCCACCTATTGTATGTAAGAGTCTCTAGTATAGGTTAATAACGTTAAAAGCAAGATTTTGTTGAAGGCATAATAGGTACGCAGAAGAGAGTTTCGTTGGAATCAAGCCAAGTAGAGAGAGGGCAGGTGACAGGTGTTGGAAGAGCCCAGGTTGTAAAAAATTATGCACAGAAGACACGCAGAGAGGCAGCGTTTGCAGCAGGTCTCTTGACAGGGGGCGCAGGCTTGATAGAGGGCGCAAACAAGATCAAAAACATATATGACACTGCCTGGGGCAGGCTATAATAAGGTGCAGCGGTAGGTGAATGATTAATAGCAAGATTTAGTGGGGAAAAGAGCCTAATTTAGGTCATGCGTTCTAACAGTTGCAGATTTCAGAGAGTCTAAATAATGTTAATGTTTAAAAACAAACTCACAGAAAATGACCACAAAAATTAGTGGCTTAAATTGGAGCAAGACCAGCAATCACCCGCTCTGATACCATGTTAGACACACATGGGCAACAAGAATAATCTGAAGGATAAAACATGAGAGTACATTTTTATTAACAAATGATTTACATTTATAGTACATGTTGTGACCGTTGGGTTTCACATCCCAAGGTCTCTTGGACTCCTTTTGTCTATTCGGCTTCCACACTAACCCATTGAGGATTAGGTGTCCAACAACTACAATCATGACTCTTCAACTTCTTTACGAAAACGACTCAGTACATTACATCATGACTCTTCATATTCCAATATTGACACTTGGAATTTCACTAACAACATAATTACAAATAATATTACATTTTAAATTTGTACCCATATAAGACAAAATAGGGTAGAGACAACTTAACATCCTAACAATACACAACACTATAATGCTTGATATTGGGAGAAGTCTAGCTCAGCAACCTCCAATTACTGCTTCTTAGTCACATATTGGTCCCAAGATTGATACTGTGTGATGATGTGCCCAAACTACATGATGGTGTCTGGATGGAAGCAGACTCTCGCCTCCATGGCATCTGGGTACAATGTCTTGGAATGAATTTCAAGTTTGTTCTGAAGCATGAGCAACATTGTTCTAACTTGGACAGCACCATCGATGTAATTCTGCATGTTCTATCTAGTCAGCTCCAAGTCTTCCCTGGTGGAATTTTGTCTCAGCTGCTCCAAGTACTCTTTGATCTCCTACCAGACTTGGCTCTTGGGTATGGATTTGGTGAGTGAACTGACTGATGGGATCTGGTGTGTTCTCATTGTTATCACCTGAATTGAACCTTAGGCTAAAGGAAGGCAATTCCAGGGTAACCACAAACCACGCTTAGCCAAGTAGCTAGCCCTACTAGGCCGAGAGAGGGCTCTCTCCGTAAGGATCTCAACCAAGATGACTGGATCAGGTAAAGGATATTAGGCTAGGTATAGTAGCACGAAGTTTTGATTAGATTTGTAAGGGGTTTTACTGGATCAGGAGGAGCTAGACAGTTTAAGTCTAGGGAACTAGGTCAGAATTGCAGGGTGTTCAATGGGGCAATGTAGGAATAGGCTTTAGCACTCTAGGGCTTGATGGGGTGAGATGGTTGAGACTAGTGAGAAGCTAAGAAGAGCATGTGAAAACCATGGATCCTTCCTAGACTGCAAAAAACATGAAATGGTGAATGTTTTCCCAAAGTAGAGCACTGATGCAATGAATTCTGTCGATCAACTTGAAAACATTCAACTAGAAGCAATGAAATGATTAACGAAATACATAAAACACATTAGCATATGATCATAGAAGAAGAAATTGTACTAAAACTCCATACCACATGGATCCTATAAAAATAGCTGCAATTCTTATTAATCACAAGCTAAATTGTTTACAAAAGATGTACAATCAAGGTCTGAGCATCCAGCTGAGTCCAACCCTTTACAATGAGAAAGAAGAAGAAGATATAGACATGAATTCAACCTCCACCCATCCTCAGGGGTCGAATCCCTAAGATGAGGAGCTAATCTAACTAATACTGAACAAGAAACAGGAATATAGGCATCTTCACAACTTGCCTCTAAAAGTGAAAAACTGATTCATTTGAGCTCAAACTGACTTCTAAGATAATGATTCTACCCTCTATTACTATTTATCTATCATAGTTACATGCCAAGTCATCATTTACAATGGTTAAACACCCTCCATGAGAGAGAATACATGAACACAGTAAAAAACTGGAAAAATAGCCATCTTGAGCAAAAATTGCCCTACGCGCAGTGCCTCTTTCAGGTCCCTTTTGGAAGCGTTCCCAGCATCCAAATTGATCTCATGATATCTCACTGGAAAGGTCTTCAAGTCTACTTTCTAAAAAACCTATAATTTTTGCATTTGAATCTCATTTGACCCCTCAAAACTTGATTCTCCCAAGATTTCTTCTGTGTGTCCAAAAAGTGGCAGAAAGGTCATTTTTAAGGTGTTTTTTGACCTTTTGGTGGACCAGTTCTGCCCCCAAAAACTTTGAAAATATCTAGGGTGCATGTCCTCATCGCTCGGAATCCAAAAATGCAAACCATTTCTCATTTGGGTGCCCCTAGGAAAAGCACAGCGCTTAGGCGGTTTTCTTGTGTGTAGAATTTCAAATTTTGGAAATGACAAAATTTCTTCTAAACTTGCCCAAAATTGGTGAGAAGCACCATCGTCAAGTGTCCTGATGAGCCAAGGAAGGTTTAGCAAGCAACCTAAGCCTATCCTCCTCCTTTTTTCCTTTCAAAGCCCTCCTAAGCCTAGCTTTCATCTTCTTGACCCTCATGTTGCAAATCTTGTTTCGGGTCCTGTAATGATAGGCCATGTGTCTGATCATCTAATTGTCTCTATTGGCCTTCTGTAGCAGCTTTTCAAGCTGAAAGTCGACTCTCTCAAGCCAAGTATCTCTATCATATTCAATCCCCTTCTCAATAGGAGTCAAAGTGACCTATGCCTCTTTGCCACTTTGTCGTTTTACCTTGAGCAATTCTAGCTCCATGAGGACTTGTTTGTCACTCAACTGCTTGTTTTCTTGTTCCAAATATGTGATGACATACTTGGCCGTCTCCAAATTGTCCATCAGAGCTTGTACTTGAGCCTCCTTTTCTTGTATGATGATGTCCTTTATGGTTTCTTCGTCCTGAGCCTCTAAGTCAAAGTCTCTTTCCTCCTCATCATCAAAACTCTCCTTCGGCATCTTTTCCTTCCCTTTGTGCAGTTGCTTCACCTGTACCTGTTGTGCTAATGAAGAAGGCAAAGCCCCTTCCACATCCTGTGGAGCTAGCATTTGCCTATGGGTTGATGAAGAAGGCAAGGTCCCTTCCACATCCCGTGGAGAAAACAATTGCCTATCGGCTGCAAACAATATCCTTATGCCCCTCTGATATGTCATGTAAACGGGCACCTCAGTAGTTCTAGTCTCCTTGGTTTCCTCATATGTTTTCACCTTAGCACTGCTAGAAGGTCCCCCTTCTTCTTGAGACACTGGTGGAGGAATTTGAGGACCCCTAAATATGTCATGAGAAACAAATGTCTCCCAAGAGATGTTGAGGAGACTGAAATGATGAAGCACAATCATCTTGATAAGGGCATAATGATAGAGACTGCTCATCTGCTAAGGGTATGGCTTCTTCTGGACAAAATGAGCCATCTTCTCAATATTCATGAACAAGAAAATAAGGGAGGTTTAACATCCTCACCCTGGTAAAATGCATGAGGAGACTGATGTGATAGGTGTACAGCCTAGAAAATCTGCCCTCACAAGTGAAATACTTCATGATGATTTTCATCATGGGGACATACTTGTCTTCAAAAATTCTGAAAGGAAAAAGTCTCTTCACCTCATTTCTGTACTGGGGTTTGATATAAGGCTCATAATAATGTTCATCCAGGTCCTGAGCCTTCTACCGCTTATCCCCTACATTCGGAATCCTGGTTGCATCTGAAATGATGAAGGGTGAGACTGTGAATGTTACCCCAACAAGAGTTATCTTGTTGTCCTGAAGATGGGCTACAAAAAGTCTGGTGAGCTCTGGGTGGTATTGAACTCTCTCTACCTGCTCATAGAACTCATAGAAGCCAAGATATCTGAAACAAGAGACAGCCAACTGAGAGGCCTACAATTCACTAAGGTTTGATGGCTTTTCTATGATAATCTTGCCTCCCTTGTGTGGTTTTCTCTAATGCCTAGCTCTATCTGCTGAGGTGTCACTGCCTGTGTTTTCCTCCTCCTCATATTCTCGGTCCTCTTTGTCAATGTTTTCAAGGCTTGAGGTTGTATGAAGGGAATGAGTGAAAGTATTTTAGGAGTGAGGGGATGGGAGATGACCTAATGGGCTAGAAAATGAATGAGGGAGTAGGAATGGTAAAAATGAGAGGGAGGGCTTGTCTTGTTTGAGAAATTGCCCTTTGGGAAGAGGGACAGGGATATTACGGAATAGGGATAAAGGGATAAAGAGATATAGGGATAGAGGGATAAAGGGATAGGGTTTAGAGTTTTAGTGATAGGTGATAGGAGGAACAATGAGAGTTTAGGGTTTTAGGCATAACTAGGGGTAAATTTAGGGTTTCATATTTACCATGGGGGATGATGTTTAAAAATTGGAAATGAAAACCAAAACCGTAGTGAGGGAGGTTCACTTACTTGCAATGAAGGTAAGAGAGAGAAATTTGGAAGTTTCTTGAATGTTTGAGGGCTTTCTAACCCTTCTGATCAACGCACAGTGTCAGTGCACAGACACGCAGCGCAACGCAGTGCAATTTTACACTGGGAATTTGCCAGACGCGCAGCGCCGGGCATCAATGCGCAGCACCAAGTTCTCAATGCGTATCGCCAGCCCTGCCTGCCTAAAACGCGCAGCTCCACTCTGCCTACATGCAGTGCCACTCCACCACTACTCCAGAAGCGCAACGCCAACTCTCCTTCACCCAAAACTCACTCAGCCTTGCCTCTTCTTCTCACTTTTTGACTCCTTCCTTGCCAAATGAGAATAATGAACTTGAAAATGAAATGTGAGAGCTTAAATAGGAGTAGATTTTGATTTTTCACTTGAAAAGTCCACTTTCTAATGTTTCTTGTCCTTCTTCAAAACTCTGTTTTTAATGTCGTTTTCTTTTTTGTGTCTTTTCATGTGGATAATGCTCAACTTGAACTGATTTTTGCAGTGTTTCTTTGTTTTGCAACAAGGAGAGATGCTCTGGTGCAGCAAGGATCATTTATTACATATAGTGACTTAAAATTACATAATAATTACAAATTAACTCAAAAATACTCTGTTTTCACCTCAAAAACATGTTTTTGAGGTGAAAATTACATTAGGTTAAAAGATAATTATTCAATGGCTATGACATACAAGCCATCATTCTTGATTTATTTATCATCCTCATACCCTTGTTGCCCTTTATTTACACTTTTAAATCATGCTCTTGACTTTGGAAATGAAACCCTAATACCTAATGAAAACATGCCCTATGACCTAATGAAAGCATGATTGCAAATTTACCATGAAACCATGACTGAAGACAACCTGAAGAAGGGTCAGCAAGTATACTCTATGAAGGAAAAATTTAGATTTTTTGAAGAGAAGACAACAATTAGTGGATCAGTTTGACATGACCTAATGAAATTATGTAAAATTTCAATATGGGACCTCTAAAATGAAAATGCAAAGAGAAAATTTTGATCCCTGATGGAAGTATACAGATACTAACACTAACACTCACCAAGACATCCAAAATAGTGAACAACCATACATATGAATCCTAAATGCTACCAATGAATGAGGCAAGATGCTTATTTTTCTGAATCAACATTCGAACCTTCGCTTGCTCCAGCTCTTCATGTGGCTTCATTTTCTTTACCAATTCAAGTGGTGCCCCTTTGTATCGCATTGTCCACTCTTGCACATAAGCAATGGAAACTTGTATGTTCTTGAGAATTTTAACAAACTCTTTGCTCTCTTGTTGTAAGCCATGAAAATGGGTAAATGATTTATGTACATTGGCAAACCCCTCATAGATCTTCCGCATGGTTTTTCCAAGTGTTGATACTTCAGAAAGTATCATTGCTCTCATCTCCTCCAAGTAAACCTCTGTGAAAATTGCATTATGCACTGTTGGATGGAGTTATTATGCCTCTTTCCTGGAAACTGTCAAGTTATGTGCCAATTGCTCATTCCTGGTCGTAAAATACAGAATGTTTGATCTTGTTTCTCATGCATAGGACAAGTTTTCTTCAGAAATGGCATTTGGATTCTTCCTAGTGTCCTACACTATCACCCTTTCTCTAACGAATGCAAGTGATGCGTGATCATCCAGAAAGTGCTTTCTCTGTGCTTGTACAATCCTCCTTTGGAACTCATCGAATGATAGATTGTACACATCCATTACCGGATCATCATCAAGGGGAAAAACACCCCATTCCTCGATCGAGGCTGGATTTGTTGTTGGAGGTGGTGGAAACTGTGGGATGACCTGTGGTGTAGCAAAATGGGCATCTGATGGGGATCATTGTTCAATTCTCACTGGAAAGAGGGGTTTGCTACCTGTGGGAACTACACACTATGTAGTACCAGCAGCCAAGTTCGAAGCTTGTGGCTTGAAATTGCACGATGTGCAGTTCAGCCTGGGCAGAGGTCTAGGAGAGATTGCGCAGTCCCAATATAAAAGATGACAGGTTGGCTTCTCCAACTGTATAGTGTGTTTTTGGAGCCAGCTTGTACTTCACACTATGCAATTCTAGAAGGAAAGCTTGTGGCTTGAGCCTTAGGATTGCATAGTGTCGAGCTAGGCAAAGTGAAAACTGACCAAGGAATTTGTAGACCTGCCCAAGGGAATTGTATAAAACAGGAAAATATAAGAGATAGTATGAGATTGAGTGCAGATCTGAATAAGAGTAAATATGTGTCAATCAAGTGCAGCAATTAAACAAATGGAAGGAAAATCAAGTATGTGAGGGGATTCATCGCAACAACGACCATTAGTGTAAAAGCAGGAAAACTAATGCGACACCTGGAAAAGGCAATCTAAAACTTTAAAAAAACACTTTTACAAGTTAAAAAAAGTTGAAATTCCAGCAAACATGAAGAGAAATAAGTGAAACAACACTCACACAAGCCAAACAACAAAAAGCGATAAAAGACGACAAAAGCGAAACTCACCCGGAAAAGTGATGACGATCACCCCGAAGGTTCCTTGATCTCCTTGGGAATGCTAGAGATTTAAGATCAAACGTGCAAATGAGCTCTAGAAGCGTCAATTAAATATATTTGGGAAAATTAGGGTTGATGACGCGCATGCCTAAAATCAAGGAAAAAGCAACACTTGGCAGAAGTTTCTAAAAATAGCACAAGTGCCTCCTTCGAGATACTAAAAATAGATCCCTATTTTTAGGGATGCTTTTTTATTTTTAGCTTTTTTTCTTTTCCCTAGGAAACTTTCCATGCACACTATCGCGGAAGACTGCGCAGTTTTGGGGAACTAGGCAACTTTCCCGCTCAATGCACTGCGCAATTTCTGAGCTTAGTGAGGGTTGTGCAATTTTTGGGCTTAGTATTGGGTTGCCTTCCATGAATGCATAGTTCATGAGCTCAAGGTTTAATTCCAATCAATTCTACGTAATTCCTATCATCAAGGTTTCTTTCCCTCAAGGATTGTGTAGTTCCTGGAGGAAAGTCTAGGACTATTGTGAGACCAAGTTGGGAGATCGGCTCATAACTTAGAAAGATAAGATAAGTGAGAAAACACAGGAAAAAATGAAAAGATATGTCTCATTTGAAGCATGAATACCTAGATCAGTGCAAGATGAGCTCCTATGGATAAGAAGGGAGGCTCCAAAATCGAAGCATAGGCAAAATTTTGGAGGGTGGTTATAGCCGCTACAACATTGGCGACACACTAGTAAACTATTTATATGGACTGTGTCTCATGAAAAACAGGTCTAACTCTTTTAGAAGTATTATTTCATTGATTATCACAACTTCTTCACTCATCTTGAGTTAAATATATAGTCCTTACCATTATCTTCATCGGAAGCACACATACCAAGCCAATTCAAATTGAGTTGTTTCGATTGGGGATGAGGAGTATATAAATGCAAAAGTAAAAGAGATTGTAATAGTCTTAGTTTTCATCTCTGGTGTTGCTCCAATTCAAGCAGGCCTGGACGGTACCCCAGCAGAATCACTTCAGGAACACAAGCATTGCTTCGCTGCTAGCGAGCCTGGATAGTACCCCGACAGAGTTGCTTGCTTCACCTCTCTGTGCAGAAATCCTTTCTCTTATTTTTCCCTTTATTTCATTTTTCCTTTTTTCATTTTTATTTGTTCAAAGAATTATGCATAAGCACTTATTTATTTCATGGGGCGAAAGAGGGATCCTGACTTATTTAGAATAGAAGAGGTTTTCCCTTTAAAGAAGGATGTCTATATATACCTCTCACATACTTGCTAAGGTTTTCCTCCCCTCCTTACTCTACTCAACTTAGTTGACAAGGATTAATCGAAAATAGAAGACCAATTAGAGTATCCAGTACTAGTTTAAAGTGCAAGCATCGTGATTTAACCATGATTGTCTCCAAAAGGAACGTATTTTAATTCAGAGTATCATCGACTAAAAGAAATGAAAGATTCACATAAACAGAGGGAATAGACAGATAACCAAGCATTGATAGCAGTACAACTTCCTCTTGGATTTCACCAAGATTTTCAGAGAAGCCAAACACGGTCTCATGCAGAAGCTGACTTATGACTAAAAAGAAAACAAATGAATGCAAAGAAGCGGAGCGAAACAAAGTAAAGAAAATCAAGGGAACGACAAAGAAAATAAAATTACTCCTACTCCTAACCTAAACATAGCATAGGCCAAACCTACGTAAAGTGATACTTCCAATGCAGCCATCGGCACATTGGATGGCCTATGTAGGCGAGGGAATGCATTTTAAGAAAGAGATATTAGCATTACAGTAGACAAGAAAGATAAGACAATACAAACCAAAACGTTCGAATTTTGAATGAACATGCAGAAAAGTAACAAGAAAAAGCACATGAAAGACACTATGCAAATGTACCATGTTGTTTAAACACATTGGGAGTCGAAGACATGCAGGCACAAACTTTCGAACCTAATAAATGAGCGAACATACAGAAAGAAGAAATTTTTCACTTTGCAACCATGCTCACCACGTATGACTCCTCCAATGACTAAACGATAGGATGGTGTGATACAGATGGATGATGTGAAAATTTTGAAATAGATTAATTTTCAATGTGTACAAGAGAGTGATGAGGATCCTGCAAAGATTCAACAAATTTCTGATTGTAAGTGGAACTGACCTCAAGACTACGAGAACCTAACATAACCATCAGCTTGGCCTGAAGTGCCTTGACATCTTGGGGAGGTTCCAATTCATCAGAAGATGGTTCATCAAATATCGGTGGCTTAAAAAGATCAATAATGGAAAAATCAGAATCGTGATCGAATTAATCAATTGAAAGATCACGATAGCCACGATCAGAAAGTTCAAGATTACAAACAGATACATCCTCATTATTTGATGAATCGTAAAGAGGGGATGATACAAAATGATAAATTTCATCCTCTATGTATCTAGAAAGATAAGATGAGAGATTCGGAGGATCAAGGAGAAAAGATTTGTTCCCTCCACGCTCAGATGGAAAACTGGCATTCCACGAGTTCTGCAAATGATCGAAAGTAGTAACATCCACGAAAACTGAATTTTCATAAGATTCAACAGGAGTGACAGATTCATGGAAAATGTCAGGATAATGTGGAAGAGGTGAAGATAGAAGGAGGGAATCCTCCACAGTAGATTCTTATTCACTCCCACACATACTCATAAAAAATTATACTACAGGTTAACTGTTCAACATCAACTCCATCCAAAACTTGATCCTTGTGAACATCAAAAGGGAGATTTGAAACAAGTGAACACAACACATCACAATATGGAGGATCAGAGTGACCAAAGGATGGAGGAAAAGGAGATAATACTTCATCACATCCATCAAATTGACAGTCCAAACCTACGTTGGAATTCTAAGTAAGTGGGTTGGGAGAAGATGGTGGTAGATCAACAGATATATTCTCAAATTTTCCCACCCCGACCTGTGGAACTAGAGTTGTTTGATGAGAAGAGGAAGGAGGGTCACTTGGAACAACAACCTTGTCCGTAGCAGATTTAGAAGCTCTAACACCGAGTTATGTTGGGAGTGGTTCAAAAGATTCTAGTTCATGCAGATTTTCTGAAATGTGAACAAGATATTGAAATATTCTTGTCAAGAACTAGCAATCAAATTCATCTTTCGGAAATTCAAAACATAAATGCATGAAGCAATTGTGAAAATGATGCAGTGATTCATCAGGTGATTTTCACAATTCTAAAACTTTCTTACACAGACGCTTATGATCGTACATATAAAAAGTGTGAAACAATTATGTGACAAGATATTCGAAAGAGTGTATGGAGGTGTCCGTCAATGTGTGACACCATTACCTTATGTTCCCTTTTAACGTGAGGATGACCAACCTACAAGCAACATCCTCACAGTGTATGTCGTTTTCTATGCAGAATTTAAGAAAACGAGCAGTATTCTCAAATAAGGTTGTCTCACCCTCGCCATCGAATTTGAGAGTTTAAAAGTCATCTACAATGCTCAGTGGCAATTGTGGACTTACGTTTCTAGAAAAACATGTTGGGGTTATGATTGTGGAAGAAGTCATTAAATGAGTGTAGAAATTCAAAACAAACTTCAAGGTCTCAACTTGTCCTCTTACCCTCCTTCTAGCGCCAGAAATGTTGATGGTGCTAGACCTACCAACATTCACGAGATATCCCCGATATGAAGTCCCAACTAGACCTCACACCGTTTGGAGTAGGAGTCCCAGCAATGGGTGGTAATGTTATGCCTTGAATGCGAAAACACGTAGAGTGAAGTATGATAAATTTGGGTGAGAGAAAATGTGTAACCCTACGGAAAACCAAGTGTGATGCATGAAGGTTCCAACACACGAAGGGAAAAGGAATTGCACCCTTTGGAAGCCTGTAATAGTACGCACCTCGAAATGAAAACACGAGCGTAATGACATCACAAGCTAAGATGCGAAATAGTCCACAAGTTAAAGTGATGCGTTAATACAACAACATGCATTCAACTAGATTCATACAAATGCAAATGAAATAGTTCATAAGAAAAAGCATAAATTAAATAAAGTACATTGCAAATACAACAAGAATAGTCCCACTATATTCACAACATATGCATGAAAGTGTGTTGGCTCTGATTTTATTATTATAATTGAAAGTTCCATTCATTCATACACCGTTGACAGACCACTAGCCCTAATAGTGGAACATTAAAGTCAAGAACACCTACTCGTCCAAAGAAGTATACTCGCTCTATGCTACAGAGAAGCCAAGGCTCTTCAGTATACTCCCAAGCTCTTTCTAAGCCTAAGCCTAGCCAAAAGCTTGGCTCCCAAAAGCCCTTAATATGAGTTATGAGGTTCTATTTATAACAAGAGGGAGTGACTCTTCAACTCCCCTTTGTGACCTTTGGACTACCCTCATGACTCTTCAACTTCTTTACAAAAATGACTCATTACATTACATGATGACTCTTCATATTCCAATATTGACACTTGGAATTTCACTTACAACATAATTAAAAATAATATTACATTTTACACTTTGTACCTATATAAGGCAAAATAGGGTAGACACAAGTTGACAGCCTAACAAGACACAACACTATGATGCTTGAGTTTGGGAGAAGTCTAGCTCAGCAACCTCCACTTGTTGCTTCTCGGTCACATATTGGTGCTAAGCTTGATATTGTGTGATGATGTCCCCAAACTGCATGATGGTGTCTGGATGGAAGCAGACTCTAGCCTCCATGGAATCTGGGTACAATGTCTTGGAACCAGTTTCAAGTTCATTATGAAGCATGAGTAGTAGTGTTCATATTTGGAAAGGACCATTGATGTAATTTTTCATGTTCTATTTTTTCATCTCCAAGTCTCCTTTGTGGCATTTTGTATCAGTTTCTCCAAGTACTCTTCGATCTCCTGTCGAACTTGGTTCTTGGGTTTGGCTTTGGTGAGTGAACCAACTGATGGGATCTAGTGTGTTCTCACCAAGACATCCAAACTACTGAACAACCATACATATGAGGCCTACATGCTACAAAAGAATGAGACGAGTTGCTTGTTTTTCTAAATCAACATTCGAACTTTCGCTTTCTCCAGCTCTCCCTCTAGCTTCATTTTCTTTACTAAGTCAAGCAGTGCCCCTTTATATCACATTGTCCACTCTTGCACATAGGCAATGGTAGCTTGCATGTTCTTGATAATTTTAACAAACTCTTCGCTCTGCTCATGTAATCCATGCAAACGGACACCTTCTTTATGTATGGTGACAAACCCCTCATAGAGCTTTCGCATGGTTTCTCCAAGTGTTGATACTTCAGCAATTATCACTTCTCTCATCTCCTCTAAATAAACCTATGCGGAAACTGCATTATGTGTTGTTGTGCAAAGTTTGGGATGTACAGCTTAATCTTACTCTACGAACTTCAGAATCTTCCTCTCCGAAGCTCCAATGATAGTAGTAAATTGAACTCTTCCTCTCCAATTAGAGCTCAAGGTATTTTTGAATTTCTTGTTGAAACAATCAGGGAAAACTTCGAAAATGATTTTGATATTTTGCCTCTTGCCTAGTAGCCTGCAAGTTCTGTGCCAATTACTCATTCTCGGCCGTCAAATACTAAATGTTTGATCTTGTTGTTCCTACATAGGCAAAGTTGGCTTCAGCAATGGCATTTGGATGCTTCCTAGTGTCTCAAACTATCACCCTTTCTCTAATGAATGTAGGTGATGTGTGATCATCCAGAAAGTTCTTTCTCTATGCTTGTATAATCCTCCTTTAGAACTCATAGAATGACAGATTGTACACATCCATTACCAGATCATCATGAAGGGGAACAACACCCCCTTCCTCGCTTGGGGTTGGATCTGATGCTAGAGGTGGTGGATATTGTGGGATGAACTGTGGTACGCTCAGCATCAGATCAACATCTTCATTATATGGTTGTTGTTCCATTTCCATCTCTATCACTTCAATCAATTTCTCAATCAGTTGAGCAAGCTCTCGATCCTGCATCTGTTAACCTTCCTCCTCAGCTACTAGTTGGTCCTGTTCCTACTCTTCAACCTTTATCGGTGATGTTTCCTTTGTCATTGTGCCTTATATTTGTTCTTCCTCATTCTTCCGCTTCTCTTCTTGTTCTCTCCTCCTCAACTCTTGTTCTTCCTTCAGCTTCTGCTTTGTCTCCTACAACTTCAGTTTTGCTTCCTGCAACCTCTGCTTTTCTCTCTTCCTCTACTCTGCTCTTTGTATCCTCTGCTTCCTCTTTGCTTCTGTTGCCAAAGATTCTTTCATGATAATAAAATCTTCTTTCATCTTGCAGCTTTTTTCTCCCTCTGGACTGTCAACAATCTTCCTCTTTCCCTTGTCCTGCATGGGATTGTTGCCTTCTGTTGTTGTTGCTTCCAGAGTTGTTGTCATCTATGGAGCAGCCTATGAAGTCCCTGCTAAACTGACCAGCTCATGGATTCTAGAGGCATTGTAGCAGTACCTCCATGGATCCTCCTCTGGCTAATGGAATGCCCCGTCGATCCATGGAAGTAAACTCTTGCAAATTGGTCTTTACAAATACCATGGGGATCATACGGATTAAAGTCCTGAGTACCGAATTCAAACCTTACTAT
The DNA here is from genome assembly GCA_031772625.1 of Pinus tabuliformis. Classification (NCBI taxonomy): domain Eukaryota; kingdom Viridiplantae; phylum Streptophyta; class Pinopsida; order Pinales; family Pinaceae; genus Pinus; species Pinus tabuliformis. Next base: position 541,776,586 of record CM062804.1, on the reverse strand, counting down.
CTCCTTTCCCTCGGCATCTGTGACTTTCAAGTTCTTTATCTTGTATAATCCAATTTGCAAAGGAAGAGTGGGCCATGGTGCTTTCTTCTCTCTGTGCAGCGCTACTGACAACCCTGTGGTGCGATGATATGACACTTCTTGCATGATAAGTTTGTCGGTGGCATACCTTGGTAAAACATGTAGAGGCTTCTCTCCGCCAAACACTCTAATGAAGGTCCCACCTAGTGGGGCATACCAATTTGTGATGTTTGTTATCACCTCCATTTCTTCTCATGACATGCAAGGTGGATCTTCTTCAAAGATGAGCTTGTACAGCGGGATGATCAAGTGGTCAGTTAGTTGTGCCATTACTCCTCGATAACTGCATTCTGAAATCTACTTGCAATAGACGTGCATGACAGGTTCTCGTGGTGTCCATGTCTAGTTCATGCCAGGGAACTGTTGTTGTGCATATATTGCATCTAGTAAGTATGCATACATATAGAACTTTGCTAAGTCACCCTCAGGAGGATTCTGAGCCTATGCTACATGGGCCTTCAACTGTCGAGCCAAAATATCTGACCAGTTGAACAGATTGCCCTCGTTCACCACCTGATCCAATAAGACTTCCCACCCTTCAAGAAAGGATTCCATGCTCTCCTTACCATGGATCCTGCAGCGAAGATAACCAAGAGCTGGTAGGCCTTCCTGAGGGACTTTGTCTTGTACACATGGGTGGGTGTCTGTCGAAACTTCGATGGCTCCTTCACCCAGACTTTAACAATGTCTCGTGTGTTCACATAGCTATGGGTGGCATAGAAAAGTGAATCCATGCACTTTACTGGCACAGGAAAGTGATACATTCATTGATAGTCTTTTTCCCAGAAGGTGGAAAGCTTTTGTCCGCTGGCAGTGCTCAATGTCATCGTTTTATCATCAATGTATGAGACAATCTAGCTAATGGCATCTTCATATGGAAAGGATGGATACCTGCATGCAACCTTGTACAATCTTGACTTTCGGATGTTGAGATACACTTGTTGGTCCTCTAAGTTTGCCTCAAATTCCTTTGCAAAAGCATCTTTAACCTGCTTCCATGTCAGTGATGATCCCTTTTCTATAAATAGTTGAGTATCTGCATACACTAGCAAGTTTACTGACGTTTTCTCAACTGCTTCTCCAGTACTTCTTTCAGTGATTTCTTTTGAAGCATCTCTCTTAGATGCCATGGTAATAGTGACTACTGGAGAGGTGCTCAACAACTATTGTACTTGTGGGACAGAAAAGACACTCATGGCAAGCAAATATCAGTCTTAAGCAAATCTACCTACAAGGAAAGTTTAAGCAGCGAACTGGGAATCTAATGGGGAGGATTGCGTAATTCTCATTGGCAAGAGGGACTTGCTACATGTGGGAACTGCACACTACACATTCCCATCAGCCAAGGTCGAATCCTATGGCTTGAAACTGTGCAATATGCAGTTTGGTCTGGGAGAGACTACACATTGCGCAGTCTCAGTGGCCAAGATGACAGGCTAGCTCCTCCAACTGCGCAAGGTATAGTTAGAGCCATCTTGTACTACACATTGCACGATTCCAAAGGTCAAGCTTGTGGCTTGAGCCTTAGGATTGTGTAGTGCCCAGCTGGGCAAAGTGAAAATCAGCCAAAGAATGTGCAGATTTTCCAAAGGGAAGTGTGGAAAATGAGAAGATCTGAGAGATAGTGTGATCTTGAGTGCATATATGAATAAGATTAAATCCATGTGAATCAAGTGCAACAATTAATCAAATGGATGGAAAATCAAGTATGTAAGGAGAGTCACCGCAACGACGACCATTGGTGCAAAAACAGGAAAACTAATGCAATACTTCGGAAAGTCAATCTAAAACTTAAAACAACCCTTCTACAAGTTAAAACAAATTGAAACACCAAAAACCATGAAGAGAAATAATTGAAACAACACTCACACAAGCCAAACGACAAAAAGTTACAGAAAAAGCGGCAAAAGACGACAAAAACGAAACTCACCCGGAAAAGTGACGTCGATCACACAAAAGGTTCCTTGATCTCCTCAGGAATGCTAGAGATCTATCATCAAATGTGAAAATGATCTCTAGAAGCATCGATTAAATAGATTTGGGTGAATTAGGGTTTATGACGTGCATGCCTAAAATCAAGGAAAAAGTGACACTTGGCGAAAGTTTTTAAAAATAGCGCAAGTGCCTCCTTTGGGATACTAAAAATAGATCCCTATTTTTTAGGGATAATTTTTGCTTTTAATATTTTTTTCTTTTTCCAAGGAAACTTGCCATGCACATTGCCAGGAAAGACTACGTAGTTCTTGGGACTGGGAAACTTTCCAACTGAGTGCACTGTGCAGTGTCTGAGCTTAGTGAGGGTTGTGCAATTTTTGGGCTCAGTGTTGGCCTGCCTTCCATGAATGTGGAATTCTTGAGCTCAAAGTTGACTTCTAGTGAGGGTTGTATAATTCCTATCATCAAGGTTGCTTGCCCTCAAGGATTGCGCAATTTCTGGAGGCAAGCCTAGAACTGTTGTGAGACCAAGTTGGGAGATCAGCTCATGACTTAGAAAGATAAGCTAAGTGAGAAAACACAAGAAAAAATGAAAATATAAGTTTCATTTGAAGATTGAATACCTGGGTCAATGCAATATGAGCTCCTATGGATAAGAAGGGAGGTTCTAAAATCATAGCATAAGAAAAATTTTGAAGGGTGGTTGTAGCCACCACAACACGATGGTAGCTTATCTCTTAGAAGCGATGTGGTGGCTACATGCCTCTAAATTGTGTTACAATGAGGCTCAAGGGTATTTTTATTAATGAACAACAAAGGGAAATTCTAAACAACCAAAAACCTAACCATAGGAGATGAAACACCAAAAGTTTGTGGGCCCCATTGGGATTAGTTAGGCAACCAACTTATCGAGGTCGTAACTTGGTCATATGATCTGCATTTGGTGTGTATGATAACTCGTTAGAAATATATATCTAAGTACTATAGGATTTGCGGAAATACCCTACCTATGGATATGAGCCTACGGTGGACCTCAACAAAAAGACGTTTAGGGGGTCAAAACAACTCCGGAAGTTTAGGACCCAAAAAACTGCTAAAAATAGAAAATGTTGTTATAATCAAGGAAATTGATGAAAGCAACGTGAGGTCTAGGTGGAATAGGCAGATGGCCACCAATATCCACCTTAAATAATCCATCTCCCCTTAGGAAGCAATGGTCCCCATTATGTGTAGAGCCTCCATGAGGTGAGGAAAATTTTGTTGAACCTGGTCCCTGGTGAAAGAGTTGACCTGCTTTAACAAATCGATATAGATGGATCCTCTATTGGAGAGTTTTCTTTATCTATGTTTCCATTATCCTATCATTTTTGGCCTATTTGATACAACTTGGTTTGAGCTCTGTTGGTGTAAACTACTCAGCCACTTCAGATGTGTCCAACAATGGGGCAAAGTATGGCCACAGCTGGTTCACATTGAATATTTGGTGCAGGCCAAGGAATGATGGAATGCTAAGCTCGAAATAAACTCCCCCTATAGCCTTAGTGATTTTGTAAGGCCCATATCGGAGTGGGTGAAGCTTGCGATGGGGCCCAGCAAGGTGTCCCTTCTGCAAATGTAACCAAACTTTGTTGCCCACATGGAACTTCTGTGGCACCCGATGTTGATCATGAAGTTGCTTGTACTTTGCATTTTCTCTATCCAGTATTTCATGGACTTACTAGTAGATGTGATGAATGCGTTCAACGAAGTTGTTAGCCCTGTCATCTTCAGACTCGACATGAACCGAATCTTTCTGAGTATCTGGAAATGGTATGGAAACCTCAATGGGATATAGTGGTTGGAATCTCAGTCCCACCTGAATTGGGTTATGTCTAGTTGAGTTATGGAAAGCCCTTTTGTAGCTATGTTGTAGATAGGGGAGGCTCTCATCCCACGTGCATGGGTGCTTCGAGTTGTACATGCGTAGGATGTGCACGATCATCATGTTGATGACCTTTATTTGGCCATCAGTTTGTGGGTGAAAGGTCTTGGACTTAGTGAGCTTGGTATCCAACAACGACTAGAGGCTTGACCAGAATGCACTTAGGAACCGGCTATCTTGATCTAAGATAATGCACTGTGGGATACCAAAGTGTACCCACACTCGTTCAAAGAATATTTTGGCAGTGACTTCTGCTGAGATACTCTTCTTGCAGGCTTCCAGAATGACCATCTTAGAGAATCTATCGATGACCACAAAAACACAGTCTTTGTCGTGCTTAGTAGAAGGAAGGCCTAATATGTAATCCATGGATATAGTTTCCCATGTATGGCTACGAGTAGTCAGAGTATACATGTCGTTCTTCTTGATTGTAGGTTTGGAAATGACACAAGCAGTGCAGGATTTGATGTACTTCCCAACATCCTGTCGAAGGTTTGGCCAATAAAAATACTTTTACAATACTGCCACTATCTTTTCCACCCCAAAATGTCAGTTACTCGATTGTAGTGCACCTCCAAAATCATCTTGGAAAGCTTGGTTGAAGGTACACAGAGGTGTCTCAGGTGGCATAATAGCATGTCCTAGAGGTGAAATTATGGAACCTTCTTACCTTCAAGGAGCATCTAGTATGTGGTGTCAAATTATGGATCACTCTTATAAAGATGTGGCCATTCCGAAGTCTTGTGTCCACAAGAGTCAAGTAGAGTGGTCAGCGCCATGACCGTTGGTTAGTTTAGGTAGTTTGCAACATTATTGGTGCTACCCTTCTTGTACTTAATGTTCAAATGGAATTGTTGTAGTTATGTGGCCCATCTCTGATGGAAATCATTATGCAACTTTCCTTCTGTCTGTATGAACTACAGGGGTCGGCGATCTATGTGCATGATCATTTCTTTCCCTAGAATGTAATGCTTCCATTGTCGATAGGTTTTCACAATGGAATACATCTATTTTTCATACGTGGAATACTTTCAGACTATTTCTGAAAGTGTCTCACTATCATATGCCACTGGAAGCCCCCGCTGAGTAAGCATTGCACCAATAGCATAGTCGGTGGCACTTGTCACAATCTCAAATGATTGTTGCAGGTCTGATAATGTGAGCACTCTTGCAGAGTAGAAACAATGCTTCAACTTAGAAAACCCCTTCTATTTAGATTCAGACCAAAATAACTTTTCTTTTGCACCGCCCTTGGTGTCTTGACTCAAAGGCCAAGTGATATGAGAGAAACCCAACACGAACTTGCGGTAGAAATTGGCATGACCCAAAAAGCTACAAAGCTATGTTAGAGTGGTTGGGACTTGCCAATCTCGAATAACTTGTATATTTGATGGGTCCACATGCACACACCTCTCATCAATGATGTACCCCATATATTGAACCTGGGTCATACCAAAATTTCATTTCTCCAAACTGGCACTCAATTTGTGTTGAGGCAGGGTTTGGAGGACCTGTCGAATATGGTGAAGGTTCTCTTCCCAACTCTAATTGAAGATCAGGATGTCATCCAAATACACTACCATGAATGAGTTGGTGAAGGGCCACAAGATGTCATCGATCAACCTCATGAAGGTTGTGGGGACATTCGTCAACCCGAAAGGCATGACTAACCATTCATAAAGACCCTCCTTGGATTTGAAGGCAGTATTCCACACATCGAAGGGTTTGATTGGTACCTAGTGATAACCAAACTTCAATTCAATCTTGCTAAAATATTTGGCCCTCTTGAGCTGCTCCATAAGGTCATCAATCTGTGGGATTAGATACCTATTCCAGACAATGATATTTTTCAGCGCTCGATAGTCACTATGGAGTCACCAGGTCTCGTCCTTCTTTTGCACCAACATGATTGGACTCCCACAGGGTGATGAACTTGGCCTGATGTGCCCTTTCTGCAACAACTCTTGAATCTTCCTCTTGATTTCATTGTTCTCCATAACAAAGCATTAATAGATCAATCTATATGGTAGGGACACGCCCAGGGTAAGATTGATGAAGTGCTTGGCCTGATAATGTAGGGGTACCCCTGTGAGTGAGGTGAAGATTTCCATGTGCTTCTCCATGCCCTTGTCCATCTATTGCAGTCATATGGAGGAGCTCTGTCTGGAGGCCGTGGATGTGGCCACAATCTTCTTCTTTCCCTGAGGGAAAATCATAAGGAAGACAAATTTCCGGATCTAGGAAATGATCTTACTGCATTGCTTCGCAGAGATCAAAGAGATCGTGATAGGCAGTGCTACCTTAGGTATCATATATAAATTATCGCTCAAAGTAGTAATAACAGTGTGAGGCCTAGACTCATACACAACATGACGCTTCTAAAAGTATGGTTGGCCTAATAATACATCACAAACTTCAAGAGGAGAAACATCACATAACACCTCATCTGTGAAGGGCTTGATGTTGTAGGGAAGGTGACACTACTGGATTACATGGAGATTTTTTCCTTGATGAAGCCACCCGATGGTGTACAATTGCAGGTGTGGTATGGTCGGTAGGCCCAACTACTTCACGGCCTCTACTGAAATGAGGTTCTTTTAGCTCTCACTATCGAAAATGAACTGCAGCGAAGAACCACTCACCCACATCTATGAGTGGAAGAGACACTCCCCCTCCTTTGGATATTCAGTCTCAATCTTCTGGATCTTGATGGTGGCAGTGATGGCACTAGGATCCGCATCAATAATCTTCTTCCCCTTGTCAGGTTCCAACTCAGAGTCGGAATATACATATGATTCAAAAGCCTTCAACTCGGCCATTAGTGACTGCTTGGCTCGACACTCACTTTTGTTGTCAGTGGGCTCTTATGGAACTCACACCATTTTCATGTGTCCTTCTTTGTCTTCGTGGTGTTGTTCTTTTGTTGTAGCTTTGACATGTTTTCCTAGGTCACCCCGCCTTGGATTTGTTCATTGTTCTACAGTTTGGGGGTATCTTTCCCTTGCTTCAGATTTGTAAGTCCAAAGTCTCACTTCTTCTGTTTAAATTTCTGCTTGATCTTGATAGTGTATCAATAGGCGATGCCAAGTGAAGATATGTCTAGGAAATCCATCTCATCCTAGATGTACTTGTCTAGAAAATCATGGTACTTGAGTACCAAATTCCGCTCAAAATCCTTGATACTCAACTTCGTGTTAAGGGTGTGAAAGGTATAAGGGATACTCAAAATCCTTTCTCAAGGCAAGTATGGGATAAAGTGGAAGGTATATTCAATTTACAAAATCTATGGAATCATTTGTCAGCTGAAAATTGCTTCAAAACTTTTTTGGTATGTCATTGCTGAAAATTTTGGGTGCTTCCCTTATTAGTGACCTGGGGAACATGTGTGGCTCATAATAGGAGGATTTTTGAAGACTTATGCATCTTCCTATGTCTAGTTGGGACCCTATCATTATTTTGGATGGATCCTCATGTGAGCTCCAAATTTCCTTTGGTACATGATACTCCAAACAAACAAGATATTGATCATACTTAATCATGGAGATATTTCAATGAGCAAGCCAAGAGGTAGGTCAAATATTTGACCTTGGTTTCATACTATTCTTCATTGACAATCATTTCCTCATAGGAAAAGAAAACATTAGGTTTAGAAAAAATAATCTAGGTGAAATCAAATATTTATACACTTCATTGAAGATAGCTAATTCATGTAATGTTCATAGCCTACATGTGTTACGCTAGTTAACAATTGTTGTTCTTTTCAACCTAAGCAGATTGTTCTTCTATTGTAGGATGTAACATTCTTTCATGTTTATAAAAATCACAACATATTAGTCATCTCACTCTCGAAAGAGGTTCTTTCTCTTCCTCCAAACTCTGATGAGTTGAAGAAATCATGGATGATTCCCTCATCTCCATATTGAACAACGTATTATTCTAGTTTCTTTTGCAACAATTTGAAATATGTCTTTTGGAAATTATGATGGACTATGAATCCCTAATCTATGTACGTATTCGAAGAAAATTTCATTAATGATCCATTTCCTAGAGTCATTATGTAGCTTTATAATTGAGGGATTATAATGAAGGGAATTTCATCTCTTTATAGGTTTTGATACAATCAACCCACCTTAGGAATCTACTTTTATTTGTTTTTTTTGCTAGTTCATTTGAGTCCTGAGATGACTACATAACCAACCCGTGGTCTGAGTAGTTGCGACCCAAGGGCATTTAAGCCGTCAAAATCACTGGGGGATTGCACCCGACTTGGGCCACACCATCCCTTATCATGGCTAGATTTTTTCCCATGGAGTTTCAAACCAGTGACTTTTATATCATATAGTGCCTTAACAAAACACCCTGTACCATCTGCTCTACGCCCCATGGACAACTATACTTTCATTTTTTATGGAAATAGAAAGTATGATTTTTTTCTGGGGGAAAAGGTAATTATTAAAAAATGCATTAAAGTTAAAATGTATGGAAATGATTACATAAAAATCAAATCATCACATGGGAAGTGATTACAAACTTTCTTTTTTTTAATTAAAAAAATGAACAATGATATGTGAAGGTTGTCACGTGGTATTTTTAGAAATTCCATATTAAAATAAAAATTAATTGTATTTTCCATGTTTTTAAATTTATAGTCTCAAAGTCAATTATGTTTATCTCAAACGGTTAGCAAGAATGATTTTTATCTTCCCCACCTAGGTTCCATTCTCACAAGTGACAAGTTGAGCTCATATTGGGTATAGCGTTGTAATGACTTTGAGCCTTATTGTCATTGGCCCCTAAAGAATATCTTACCTTTGCCCATGGACTAGAGAGTAGAGTGATTAGTTATATGAAAAACAAAACAAATGAAGAATGGAAAAAAAAATATTTATATACTTTAAAATATTTATATCATATTGATAAACTCTTTAACCAATTACAAAATGGAATGAGTGAAATTTAGAAATTTATTTTTACTTTTCAAAAAAATAATAAATTATTTTTCCAAAACATTTTAAAACTTTATAAAATTATAGCATGAAATTGAACTTGTGCAAAGTTAAAGTGTTTTTCCTTAGAAATAAAAAAGTATGCTCCCTTTTTAGTAAGGACTAATAATATTTTTATTTCATAGTTTGTGAGTTGCTTAAGCTTTTAGTCTTTATTTATTTAATTTTCTATGTTTTCCTAATCAATTTAGGAGTCGCCTTCACACTCCTATAGTGTAATTTTTCTCTAAAATACTCTTTTAGTACTATTGCAACCATTTTACAAGCATCAATAAACTTATCGTATCTGATATACATGCATGAATCAACATGCACGTGTATCGATTGGGTAGAGAGGTCTTTGATTAGAACACACTTTTTAAGTTTAACATACGAGATTTAACATATAATCTCATTGTTATAAGTATTTGTAAACAAAAGTAATTGGTTAGATGATGTTAATATATATGTTATTATTAGTCCTTGCCTACGGAAATGCACGGACTATAGCGTTTAATTGGGTGTTGAATTCATATTAATTTGCGTTGAATAGTGCATTTAATCAATGTTTTTATAAAAACATTTACTTTTGTTCAAAGTTGAAACTTTGAGGTCTTATTTATGGGTTATGGAATTTTCACATACAAAAGTAAGTTTTATCCAAAGTCTAATTCACCTTATCCAAAGTCTAATTCACCTTATGATTTTTCTTTGTTCATTTTATCCAAAGTTCGAACACCTTTGAACTCCTTTGGTGAAGCCCACAATTTGGATTCACCTCACAATTTCACTTTGTTAATTTTACCCAAAGTTTGGACCACTCGTGGTGGGAATGGCATGTTTGCTTCTTCGATGTTAATTATTCAATGTTAATTATATAGAAAGTCTAGATCACCTTACCTGCTTCAAAGCCTTCTTGAAACTTCGCAATCCAATGAAGCCTTCGAGGTTTGTGAGGGAAAAATAAAACCCAATTTGATATCTATAACTCCATGGCCATGGATTATGTCTATTTAAGGCTTCTTACAAATATACTTCAAAGCCCTCTTGAAACTTTAAACCTTGAAATCACAAGCAAAATTTTGTTAAACCCAGTTTTATATCGCAGGCTCATTTGCACTATATCAAACAATCTCTCAAACAGGATGCGCTTTTAGATGAAATGGATTTGCATATGATTAAGGAACTGTAATGGGCTATGCCCCTAGAACTATAAGTGGATGCTGCTAGCAATGGAACTCTGTTGAGGGTAAATATTCACTAGGTAACATAATGTTGTAACATGGAAATTGGAATACTAACCGCAAGTGTAACACATCCATGATGACAGAGGGAAGCTAAGATCCAACTCAACTATGTGCATGTGGCTTGTTAATTGATGTCCCCGAGAGTTTGTGTTATTTCCATGATTCCTAAATTCATAGGTCAATGGCTACTATTCAATTATTTTGCCAAATATTTTTCCAAGTATTTCATCAAGTATTCCTTATGTTTCTTATTTTGATGAAAATGGGTTTAAAAATCGCCTTCATTAGATATCAAACAAAGTGATTGCAAAACATCACTTATCTTAATTGAAATATATGCAGACATTTATAATTAATGACATTATGATGTTGCTCTTTTATTTTATTATTAAAATAATCCAAATATATTGAGACAATGGAAACAATAACTCAATAACATATATTTGAGAATAGTTTCATTATTTTTTTCATATGTCATGCTAGTGTTTATACAAACCCAATTATGATTAGTTATTTCCACTGGGATTTTTAGGCTGAAAATGTATGTTGAATTGAAAATCTAGTCACTGGCAGAATATTGCTAGAATTTTGCAACATGCTAGCAACATGAGATTTGATATAACAATGAGATAGTTTGGTAAGTTCTCGCCATGGCCTGTGTACTTGGCAAGCACTAGCGATAGCATGGTTTGTAAAATATTGATTGGTGCTTAACACTCGAGTGTTATTTGTTTGTCGATGGATGGATAGCTAGGTTCTCGTAGTAATCATCAAGTACAATGGTGCCTTCAAGATCTAACAAATGTATTAAGGCTTGTCGACTAATCTGACATATTTGACAAACGTATCAAGGTTCGCAAGTCGATAGGAACTACCACTAGGCCAGTTGTTCTTGTTAATTATGGTTTTCTCTTATTACATAAAATAAAATATTTTGTCGTCAGAAGCCAACTGATAATGAAAAGAAGTATGCCCTCAATAATGATTATGAAAAATAGTTGAAGTTTAACAAGCAATCAATTGATATTTTTTTAACTTATGTATAATTGCAATTATTATTATTATTTAAATATTTGAATACTTATTATATTTTTCCAAATTAATGATGATGAGAACGATTTGGATTAATCAAAGGGTATTGGTCATTTTTAACCTTTATGCACTTTATTACATCTTTAAATATTTGTTTTACTTGTTAAACCTATATTCTTCTATTGTGTTTTTACACTAAGGACGAGAAAGGAACTAACAATTATTCAATTGATTATTTCTTGATTAAATGTATTTTGTTGTACATGTAGATATTCATGTAATGTTATATACAACCTTAAAATTTATCTAGGGTGGTTGTGTAGACTTGTTATAAAATAAAATAAAATAAAATTTATTTTTTTATTTAAATTGAAATTTCATAATTTTGTTTATGTAAACATTATACTATGCTTTCATAGTGTGGATTTAATTGAAAGTTAATGTGTAAATTAGATGCATATTAATAATCAATGTCATCCATATATATATATATATATATATATATATATATAGTCTCAAGAGTTAGCTCAAGTGGTCTAGAGCCAGACATGAAGTTCTTTGATATTGTTGCTAGTTGTTGCTAATCACGGGTTCAACTCTATTAAATTCCTTTGAGGTGAAGACCCATAATCAGGGCTAACAATTTACCTAATTTACCATCCATGAAATGTGAGAAATTACTCCATGGTTTCCCATGCTTTCATTCCAAATTATATATATAATACTAATTGTTTAATAATTAACATATATAAATAAATAAACTATTATTAATTAAGTAATAAAAATTAACAATTATATAAAGGTGACAAAATATGAATGATGTACATGATGATGCAAAGTAATACAATTGATAAAAAATGTGATTAAATACATCACATTTTACTATAGCATCAATTGGTTTGAGACAAATAACAACATCAATAACTATGACGACACAACCTATAGCTCTTGACACAACCTATGATACAAAAGGTGACATATTTTTATGTTGTGTCAAAACACATGACACAATATAAAATGATTGACAAAAAAACATGAGACAAAGGCAATGCATATCATGTTTCACTCAACCATGCAATGAAATCACATGTGTACAACACAAATTATGATGCAATTTAATAATGCAAAAGTTAATGCAAACAAATAAGAGATAATAATGGTGATATAAATAATGATGCAAAGAGGACAACCCAATGCAAAAAATTGATGCAAAAGTGACACAATGTGATGGTGCATCAAATTGGGTGATGCAAATCATGATGCTAAATTATGCTAACAAGAGGCAAAGTTTGACAACCCTAAATGCATTGCAATTTCCATTAAGGAAAACACAAAATATACATTTCCAATCCATACTAATTGTGACACAGTGTTCTTGTATTGTAATAATGGGATGAATAAATAACTCATGGTGATGGTTCATCTAATTATTAGAAATTTAGTGGTTATTTGGATCAAAATTTGAAAAAATAAAGGAAAAAGGAATAATGGAGTTGTGTGATTTAAAATCAAGTCTTTTGATCAAGAGATGTGTACGATGCATTAATTGATTTTAGATATTGTTTTGCTAGACACATTGATATTTAGTTAATTATATGAAAGAGTAGCTTTCATATAAAATAACAAATGTGAATTATAACGCCCCATATTTTGGCCTTAGGTAGTTAAAACTTTGATTTTACTCAGCTTAGTAATTCATTTCTTAGTAACTATTTGGGCTTAGTTAGACTAATATAGACATTTGATATGTGTGCATTTGGACCTATATATGTGTTGCATAATATTATTTTATTGTTATATGTTTATGGTAATAATAGTAATGTGATTTGTGTAAACATGCAAATTAAATGTGGATTTTCAATACATGGATAATAGTGCAAAACTATGTTGTAGATGTATAATAGATACGAGAAATAGTGTAAATAAGCATACATTTCTTAATTGAATGTAGATACAAATATGGATTCTCATATGACTAATGTATTTGCATGGATATGATATTAGTGAGCTGACCTAGATATTAATGAGCTACATAATCATCCAAATAATTGTAATGCTCTGGTAACTAGATGTTGTAGACATCAAGAATATTGTGTGTTCTATAAATTTTACTTGTGACTTAAATATTCCTATGATATATGGTAAGTGTGGTTTTGGCAAGATGCATAGCTTATCCAAGTGGTTGTTTGATAACTTGAATTTAAGAACAATATTTGGATAGTATGGTTCAATATAGGGCGATGATCATAGTTTTATTAGGAGGGGTGGAGGTATTTCCCACCATTTATCCTCCAAAAATTGGAGTCTGGGAGGGTTGTGTTAAGACACCCTCCCTTAAACATGTGATAGTGACAACTAGTTACCTATTCAGGAGGATTGATCAATATAGTTGAGAATCCTGCTTAGGAGTTCTACTTGGAGTTACGTCAAGATAATTGACGCGACAATTTAGTCCAATAAAAGATAGGATGTGGAAGATATAAGTAGGTTAGGGAGGAAGGATAATTTAATGTTAGTTGAGAATATGGCTTGGGGATTATATGTCCCACTCTCGTTTTCTCACTTAGTATCTACCTTATTTAAAACAATCATTTTGGTTTCCCTATTATATTGTAAGTGTGATAATCGATTATTGATGAATTATTCTAATTTATTAGTTAGGATTACTAAATTATGCATTTACTTTTTGTTGTCTTGCATGCCTTGGTGTGATCATATAGGAAATATGCAGTAGAGGCAATGAATGTTTATCATTAGTACATGTGCAATTTATGTGTTCGCTAGCTACTCATCCATACCCTACATATGTACACTGATACAATTAATTGATATATTAATTATTAAATTGGGTTATTCATTATTTCATTGATGGTTTAATTATTATGAATATAAATATATAGTGGCATTAAATACTCTGATTTATTTTTTTTATAGTTGGTATGATGAATTAAATGGGTATGGTGGGTTGTCATAATTTTTGGGGAAATTTGTCAAGTTTCATTTATAAGCTTATAGCATGAGAAGAAATATTCACATTTTATTTATTGTTATTTTATGAAAGTCATTTGATATTTTTATTGTTTTAAAACATTTCCCAAAAATCTACAAGGGGAGTTCAATGGTTATTAATGAGCGCGGTTGAGGAAGCTTGGAGGAGTGGGTATGGGAACTTGATAAATAAAGAAGACGAATGGGTGTTGGAGAGGAAAAAAAAAGAGGTTGAGAGGATTAACTTGTTGGGAGTTTGGAAAATTCTTGGAGGAGATATTTCTTGTGAAAATTTTCTTAGAGCATATGTGCATTGTTGTTCTTGGAGTCACGGGTACGAAGGGTTAGGAAAATTGAAAGTTTCCTAGAGCTAGAAAGCTAGCTAGGTTCCTAGTTGATTAGGATGATACTTTTGTTCCACTATGAGAAAGTGGTGAAAGAAAGCTTGGAGGCATATTCCTGCTACTTGTTGGACAATCCTACAATTGATAAAATCCAATTGAGGAGGAGGTGTTTTTCTTAGTATTTATTTTGTTTCTATTTAAATGTTTAAAACTAATATATATATATATATATATATATATATATATATATATATATATATATATATCTTAAATGTTTCTCTTTCAAGATGAGTTCAAGAAAGAAATATATATATATATGATGTTACCAGTTTCTTTCTTGAACTCATCTTGAAAGAGAATATTTAAATTCAAAAACATTAAAATTTGGCAAATGAAAAAGAATTATGGTTAAGTTGAATGTTATTCCATTTAAAGATAAGGAAAAGTATGTTTAAAACAAAGCTCTTAAAGTATATTTATTTAAATGAGTGAACAACATTGCATAGCATCCTATAGATGGGCGTTACAAAAACATGGTTGAGCAAAAGAAATAACATTTTCTTGTATATTGTATTTGAAATAATAAAATTATGTTCTAATTAACCCAAAAAAGGAACAATTGCAAAATTTTTAATGACCAATATTTAGATCATATTTCTTTAATATTCAAAATAAAATAGTCTTCTTTAATATTATTATTTACATTCAATGTGATGTAGGTTGATTATTGATCTTTAGAGGGAGAGAGAGGGAGACTCAGAGAATTTATTTCAATATGTTAAACACGATGTGTGTGTGTGTGTAATCAATTATTTTCATGTTTATTATCATGCATGGACTTATGCAACAAGGCAAAAGAAGAGGAGGAGGTTAAGGAAGCATGCATATTCATCTTGAAATTAATTAATAATTATGTTAAATAAGAGGGCTACTACCTCTATGGACACCCCCATTGGCATAACAATCAGGGTACATCAAGACTTATATACTATCGTGAACTGGACCTAACAACCATTGTGGGGTAATTTACACAAAGAGAGAGAATATAAGCCATAGAAACTATTCCAATGCATCGATTGAGTTATTTTCTTCTTTATTGATCATATACATGCACATAACACATCCCATAGAGGAGTAATGGGAGGTCAATCAAGCACACACATTCATCCTATAACTAATTAATCACTATGTTAATTGCCTTAGTGGATACCCTCATTGATATAAGGATCATGAGACGAACACTCATAACTAATGTGGGACAACACAAAAGAGGATAGGAGATATTTGTTAGCATTGTGGCTAATGTGTTGTCCTTGATGGAAACCTACTTAATACATATGTACTTGATGTAAACAATGATAATATGATTATTGTGGAGCTCATGCAGATTGGTATTGATGTTATAGATGATATGGATAAAGGAAGGACAATTCAGTGATAGTTGGATGAAAAAAGTAAAAGTTCAAGAAAGTATACACGATTCCTATGAAGGAGGGTCGCGTACATACATAGGTCTTATGAGAAATTGATGTCAACAATGATACTATGATGATTGTGGAGATCATGCAGATTGCTACAAATGCTACAGATGATATGGACAGAGGAATGGCAGTTCAATGACAGTTGGATGACAAAAGTAAAAGTTCAAGAAAGTATACACGGTTCCTATGAAGGAGGGTCGTGTACATACGCAAGTCTTATGATCAAAAGTCATGTACATAATCTGACCCATAGAAATATGGATACCAGGGGTCATTACCATGGTATTGGCCCATAGAAATTGGAGCAAAAACGAATATTTGATCCCATCAAAGAATACTAATGACATTACCTAGGGATTTACCTAAGGTATTGGTTAAGGCAAAGGCTATATAAGGAGATGGAGATCAAGGTGTTAAGTGTGTATGTAGTGGGTTATTCATGTGTAATCTGATTTGAAACGGGTTTGCACTAGGGAGTAGTAAGAAAACTCAGGTTTGAAAAATTTGAAGTATGTTGACATATATGCTTCATTGATTTACTTATTGCAAATGTCTATGTAGCTAAGAATGATGAATCTGTGATTATAATGATTTTGTGATATAAATGAAATTATTTAGAGGATTGTAGTTTTTAATTTTGAAGGTTGTGGAGAGCAAAGTTATGTTTGTAGTGAAAGTTTTTGTAAAAATTCCCACTGTAGATCAACAGATTATGCAATATACTAAAGCAAAATACAAGATCTACTTCTACAACAAACTTCCGGAAGCTTAATCGAATTTGAGCAAGATCCAATAGAGCACATATAACAGATGAAAAGAAATCAATCACACATGAACACAGAATAATACTTTGGGGAAAGCCTCAACTAAAAAAACCCCGATCTTTGTATTATCATATAAGTGGAAATATGTTCAGATTACACAAAGAATCAGCTCACAAGCTATCATGCTCTTAGTACAATCGAACAATACAGCTCACAGGCTGAATAGACACAAGATATGCCTTCCCTCAGCCCTCCAAGCCGCCTATTTCCTTGCATAGTTTTCCTTGGGGTCCAATGTTGCCACCTGTGTGAATTGGACACATCACACAGTCACCAAACCCAAAAGTAACTACGCAATCTCCAAGGAATGAATTCCTTCTGCATGCAAGAGATATCCTCCATGGAATATTCCTGCAACTGATAGTACATTGTCCCATCATCTGATCTCAACTGGGTCTTTGTCTGAACTAACATGCATGAGTTATTTATGAGAGAATATTCAGTTATATGAAGTGCAGCAGTTACATGCATGCATGCATTAACTAACTGAACTCACAATTAGTTCAACAAACTATTTGAACTAATCTAACTGGACTTAACTCAGTTAACTGAGCTAGTTAATTACAACTCATCCTTATCTCTTTAACTAAGGGATAAATTCCTCAATCAATGGGATAAATGTTGCATGTCCTCACATAGACTTCGTGTTTGATTTTCTCCAACTAATTAACTCAAGATGAATTAATTAATTATTAATCAGACAGCTGCTAAGAACAAATTTGAGTTTTACTTCTCAATTTTAGTTCAGGGGCTAACTAAAATAGGAAGGTATCCTGAAATGTTATTTATGGCAATGTTATTTTTAGCACTTCTATATTTAGCATTTATTGTTGCTATTTTCAACACTTCCTCTCAACAAGAAAGGGATTATCAGTAACCCCAATCCTGTCTCTGTGGAACTTGAAATTGCATTTTGACAATGCCTTAATCAAAATATCTGCATCCTGTTCCTCGGTCGAAACATACAGCAACAACATGATCCTCTTAACCCCACAGTCTCGAAGATGGTGATACTGGATATCAATGTGCTTGGACCGTCATGAAAAACTGGATTCTCAGAGAGTTTGATACAGCTCTGATTATCACAGTAGATCACAGTTGGATCCGTCCTCTGACCAAACAATCCCACTAGAATCTTTCGCATCTAAATGGCCTCACATGCAGCCTGACTAGCAGCCATGTATTTAGCCTCTGTTAAGCTAAGTGCAACTGACCTTTGTTTCCTGCTGTACCAGGAAACTGCAGCTGAACCAAGGTTGAAGATTCCTCTAGATGTGCTCTTCTGGTCTGATGGACTCCCTGCCCAATCTACATCTGTGAAGCCCTGAAGCTTCACTCCCTCTATCCGTCTGTACCACAATCAAAACTAAGATGTGCCTCTAAGGTATCTCAGCACATGCTTCACTGCCTTCCAAAATAGCTTGGTAGGATGAACCATAGCTTGACTCAGTTGGTTCACTGCAAAGCATAAGTTTGGTCGTGAGTTCACTAGATACATAAGTGAACCCACAAGCTACCAATAAACAGTAACAGCTACTACCTCACCTGAAGTAGCATCCTCCTTCCTCTAGTTCCCAGCTAGAGGAATCTGCATGGGCTTGCACTTCTCCATGTGAAATCGCCTGAATATATCATTGGAATACTTGCCTTGAGACACAAATACTTCCCCATCTTTCTGCCACACTTCCATACCTAGAAAGTAGTGCATAAGACCCATGTCTTTCATCTCGAACTCTCTTGCAAGGTCCTCCTTGCAAGACTTGATCAACTAATCATCACCTGTCAAAATCAGATCATCCACATAAATAACAATGATCAATGGCTTACCTTCTACCATGATGTGGTAAAGGTTCACATCTGCTTCACTCTTGTTGAAGCCCAACCCGGTGAAATAGTTGTCGATCCTAGTGTACCAAGCACAAGGTGCTTGCTTCAGGCCATACAAAGCCCTCTTGAGTCGACACACATGCGACTCACGATCGAAGGTTTTGAAAACCTTCTGGTTGCTAAATGTACACCTCTTCCATCTTCCCATTGAGGAACGTGGTCTTCACATCCATCTGATGGATCTTCCAACCCATCTGAGCTGATAGTGCCAACATCGATATGATAAATGAGTACCTTGCTACAAGAGCAAAGGTCTCATCAAATTCGATCTCCTCGACCTGTGAGAAACCACGGGTGACAAACCTTGCCTTATGTTTCTCAACACTACCATCAGCTACCTACTTTACCTTGTAAAGCCATTTGGAACTCACCACTGACTTGTCCTGAGGTTTTGGGACAACATCCCACACACTATTCTGAATGATAGAGTCGTACTCCTCTACCATTGCATCAACCCAGACTAGTTGTTGCACTTCCTCCTCGAATGAAGAAGGTTCAGACTCTACACACTCCCCAACCAGGGCCATGTAACCAGTGTACCACTTGGGTGACCTCCTCTATCTGCGCTGAGAAGATGGTTATCCCACATTCTCCCGCGCATCCAGCATCAACCTGTCAGCTTCCCTTGAGCGTTTCCGCCCATCTCTGGAAGACTCAGCATGAGTGGATGTCTCCACTCCTGGATCCTCTGTACGTGGCTACTCCGCATCAATATGAGGCTCCTCCTCCTTAGGAACTGAAAGTTCCTCCTCTGCATGCAACTTGAGCTCCCTCTCAAGTGATACTCGCATGGCTTTCTGCTCATCAAACTTCAGATCTCTGCGTACCACTATCCTCTGACTGGTAGGAAGGTACACCCGATAGTTGTGGGGTGTATCAGTGTACCCCACAAGTATCCCCAACTCAGTTGTTGGATCTAGCTTCCTCCGGGCATCTTTGGTCACATGGCAATAAACCGATGATCCAAAGATCCTGAAGTGACTCACATATGGTCGCTTCCTAGAAAAGGCCTCCATAGGTGTCTTCATCCCCAGTATATGGTGCGGGCTTCTGTTCTACAAGTATACTGTTGTATTGCATGCCTCAGCCCACAAATGAAGTGGTAGGCTTTGGTCATGCAACATCGCTCGAGCTGCTCCCACAATCGATCTATTCTTCCTTTCAGCCACCCCATTCTGCTGTGGGTTATGGGGTGTCATCAACTCTCGTTTAATTCCTTCTGCAGTGCAGAAGTCCTTAAACTGTTGGGAGACATACTCTCCACCATTGTCGCTATGCAAGGCTTTTATTTTCTTTCCAGATTCTTTCTCTGCCAAGGCTTTAAACTCACAAAACCTCAAGAAGGTTTGATCCTTCTTTTGCATAAAGTAGATCCAGCATCTACGAGAAAAATCATTAATAAAAATAACATAGTACCTTTGTCTAGCAGTGGAGGCTGTAGAGAATGGTCCACAAACATCTGAGGTAACTCACTTCAGGATTGCTCCAACTCTACTATCTCGATCCTAAAAGGAAGATTTCGCATACTTACCCAAGGTACAACATTTTCATGTATCCGTCTGCGCCAATTTTCCCTTGGGAAGTCCGGTAGAAATTTGTTGCATGATCTTCAGGGTTCCATGGTGCAAATGGCCCAATATTCTATGCCATAGCTCGCCAACATCTTGGCTGTGCACCATCTCAACTTTGCAACTCAATGGTGCATTGTCGTCTACCTCTAGCTTGTAGAGATCCTTTACTCGAATCCCAATCCTCTTGGTCTGTCCAGTGTCGATATTCCTCAGAAATACCTTTCCTTTACTAAAGACTACATCATAGCCTTTATCTTCTAGCATAGCAACGGACACAAGATTCTTCTTTAGACATGGTACATACTTTACATCAGTCAGGGTGAGGGGAGATCCATGCTCCCTCTGAAACACAATCGTACCTTTACCTGAAACACAGTACTTTCCATCATCTCCCATCTCGATCCGCATCTGGAGATCCTTATCCTCCAAGGTATTGAAAAGATTCTTGTCACCTGACATATGGAATGAAGCTCCACTGTCTAGGTACCAAACACATCCCACCATGAATGAAACCATGCATGTTATAAGAGAGAAATCCAACTCAAACTGTGAGGCCAGTGCCTCACCATCAGATCCCTTCGAGGATCCCTTCTTGGATTTATTTTGTGGACAATTCGTAGCATAATGGCCCACTTCATGACAATGAAAGCATCGCACTTTCAATTTGTCAACCTTCTTCCCACCATGGGAAGAACTGGATTTGGAATGGGATGCCTTCCCTTTTCCCTTCCTCGCCTTACTCGCTAAGGCTATATTTTCTTCATCATCTTGTTTTAATGAAGATCCATCTCTCGTGCTTCTTCTTATCTCCTCCGGCATCAGATCCAACCAAAGTCAATCCCAATCTGGTAGTTTCTCTCTTCCCTTAACCAAGTCTTGGTATCTATGCCAGCTCTTAGGAAGACCGAGGAGTGCAAGACTCACCATGTCATCATCGGCTATCATGATCCCTACACTTCCAAGCTCATCCCTGCAGGTGGTGAACTTGTTCAGATATGTAAAGATCGTGTCACCCTTTTCACACTTGATTTTCCGAAGCTTGATTTTCAGCGCCAGCTTCCTCTTATCATTGTTGTTCTGATATAGATCTTTCAATGTTTTCCACATCGAAAACGGTGTCTCCTTCCCATGGAGGCTCGAGACAATGTGGTCTCGACCTCCCTCCAGGAGGATTCTCCTTGATCTAGCCACACATTTCTTCCATTCTACCAATTTTGTAGCATTAGCTACTATTGGCTAGGGGACTTCTTGATCAATGAAGTCCTTTAGACCGTTGTCCTCTAATATTGCTTCCATGCGATCCTTCTAGGCTATATAATTCGAGCTGTCATCAAGGGCACACTCGAGTCTAAAACCACTGAACACCATTGGTGAAATTGAGATGTGATAAGAAATCGATTTCTATAATCAGGAACTTCAAACTTCGAACTTCTCCCATCTTTGTATACTATTCTTCGCTTTCATCACCTTTGCTCCGAAACCATGTAGAAATTCCCACTGTAGATCAACAGATTATGCAATATACTAAAGCAAAATACAAGATCTACTTCTACAACAAACTTGCGGAAGCTTAATCAAATTTGAGCAAGATCCAATAGAACACATATAATAAATGAAAAGAAATCAATCACACATGAACACAGCAGAATACTCTGGGGAAAGCCTCAGCTAGAAAAACCCCAATCTCTGTATTATCATACAAGTGGAAATATGTTCAGATTACACAAAGAATCAACTCACAAGCTATCATGTTCTCAGTACAATCGAACAATACAACTCATAGGTTGAATAAACACAATATATGCCTTTCCTCAACCCTCCAAGCCTCCTATTTCCTTGCGCAGTTTTCCTTGGGGTCCAATGTTGCCACCTGTGTGAATTGGCCTCATCACACACTCACCAAACCCAAAAGTAACTACGCAATCTCCAAAGAATGAATTCCTTATGCATGCAAGAGATATCCTCCATGGAATATTCTTGCAACTGATAGTACACTGTCCCATCATCTGATCTCAACTGGGTCTCTGTCTGAACTGACATACATGAGTTATTTATGAGAAAATATTCAATTATCTAAAGTGCAGTAGTTACATGCATGCATGCATTAACTAACTGAACTCGTGATTAGTTCGACAAACTATTTGAACTAATCTAACTGGACTTAACTCAGTTAACTGAGCTAACTAATTACAACTCAAATTACAACTCATCCTTATCTCTTTAACTAAGGGATAAATTCCTCAATCAATGGGATAACTGTTACATGTCCTCACATAGACTTCATGTTTGATTTTCTCCAACTAATCAACTCAAGATGAATTAATTAATTATTAATCAAACAGCTACTAAGAACAAATTCGAATTTTACTTCTCAATTTTAATTCAGGGGCTAACTAAAACAGCAAGGTATCCCGAAATGTTATTTATGGCAGTGCTATTTTTAGCACTTCTATATTTAGCATTTCTTGTTGCTATTTTCAACAGTTTTTAGATCTGTACGCAGGCTTGTCTCTGGATAGTCACGCACATACGCGAATTTGGTTCCACATAATCACACATAAATTCTACGAATTTATTCTGTATGTTGAGATCTATACACAGGTGTTATGAATGGTGGTCACGTACATACATTGATATGATTCATGGATGTCGTGTATATGTTCTAGGGCTTTGCAATATGGCTTGATCATGACATTTGATGAGTTTTGTTATGTTTGTTGTTGTTTGTCAATGAAGTCTTGATAATATTGATCTTTGTCTGACAGTGTTGATTGGGTTGGTTGTTCATGATTGGAATATTGGTTAGTAATGATGCTACAGTATGGTGATCTATGATTGGTTCAGTGATATGTGATTGGTTCAATTATCTGCATATGGTGTAGTGGTTAATTCAGTGTTGCAATGATTCATGATGCGGTAGTCAATGATTTGAGATCTATACGTAGGTGTGATACATAGGAAGAGCATACATACACATGTTTTATTATGAACAATAGCATATACAATCTGAAGTTAATTCTAGTCAAGGTTTGCAGGGCTACTGGTTTATGAGAGTTTATGAGTTTTGTGTATTTGTTGTGATGTCTTGAGCTTGATGGTTTATATCTATTAGGAATTGGTTTGATCTAGTTGCAATGGTTGATTGAGATTTAGTTTAGTGATTGGTTTGATGGTAATACAATGATTCAGTCGGTTTAGTGTTTGGTTTCAGAATTGTTACTTAGTATTAGGCTTAATGTTGGAAGTGGGTCCAGTGTAAAAATATGATGAAAAACGACCTACAAGTTTTGATGTTTTGATTCAGGTGGATCTAGTATGAAATATTATGAAACGTGGACCACAATAGGTGTTGAGGGTTGGAGCCTTTAGTGAGGGAGTCAGAGCTTCCTTCCAGTGGTAGCTGGTAAGTTTTTTCAAGGGGTGGGTGCTCACTTCTAGTAGGAGCCTGTAAACAAGATCAGGGGATTGGAGCTCCCTTCCAATGGGTGTTGGAGAATGAGTGGAGTTTGTAGCCTCCTATACGTGGGTGCCTATGTGCTAGTAAGAGTCTACACCAGTACAAGATGTAATAAATGTTTCTTAAAAATAAAAGAAGAAGACAAAGACGACGACATCAGTGGTTTTCTCCCACATTGGGTTTCCACCTAAAATCTTGGTGCTCATGTGTGTTGATATGTTTCTTGTGTGTTAATGATCTATCTGCTCTTTATTGCTCATGGTTTCTTCTTAATGAATGAATAATGAAGTAATGATGCACTGTTAAATATGAACAATTGATCAAATATATGCAAAGTTAGTTAATTGGATATACATTGTTTATTTTCACTGATGTTGCGTACATACGTTGGTTACATGAATGATAGTAACGTATATAAATAAGAATATGAAATAAAAAGTTTACAGTGAATTAAAATATTAATTCACACCCCCTAGTATTTTTCCCAATAATATTAAAATTATAGATATTATTCGTAGATGTCAAATAGGTCTCCCACTAGTTATTTTCTTATTTATTATTCACTTTTTATTATTTACATACACACAAAAGGTCCTACATTAAAGAAGAGGGAGTATATTAAGCACACAAGTTCAACCCATAAGCAATCAACCATTATGATAGAAGGAGGTCCACTACCTCTATGGACATACCCATTAGCATAAATATCATGGTATGTCATGACTTACATTATGCTGCAAACCATAGCTCACAATCCATGTGAGATAGCACATAAAAAGATAAGGAATTTGTATACATGTATCCAAGTAGTTATTTCCTATTTATTATTCATTATCTATTGTTCACACACATGCACCTATATAATGTTCCATTAAGGAGGGAGAGTTGAAGAAAGAATGCATACTCATCTCACACCCAAGTAACCATTATGTTAGGAAGAGGGTCACTCCCTCTATGGACAAGCGGTTGGCATATTGATCATGGTATGTTGAGACTAATATGTTTTTTTAAATAGCAAAGAAACCATCCTCCCTCTTGTTGATTTTTCAAGTGCAATAGATACAAGCACTAATTTTTTAAACTAATAGTTACTTCCAATGATATAGAAATTATATTTTAGCAATTCCAGTTAATCATTAAGTATTTATACTTTAGAAATTCACCCATAAAAGCAGTAGGACAAGAGAGATCATAATGAGACAATGATGCACAAATATAACACAAGATTTACCCTATGAAAACCTGCTGGGGAAAAACCAAGCAACCTTTTCCTTAGAGAAATTATTCACTTCAATAAGAGATACAATTTGATCTTTATAATCAAAATAAATTCAACTTGACCAATAGCAAATCCCAAGTCAAACCTGGTCAAAATATTTGCCCAGAAATTACTCAACTTTTTGTGTCTTGTCTCCTTCACTTAGATGAGCATAAGATATCTTGTCTTATGAGATATCAATTATGTCATTTGGAGAAGTACTATTGGAGTATATATAGTGTTCTAGATGGTCGAATGGGTGCCACTTCAACTAGGGTCCACTTGACTTGATGAAGGACCAACTTAATCATTTTGGAGCCAAATTCAAAATTCACAATTTCCTCTTTTGAAAACAACATGAAGAACATGTCTTAATCTTATTATTATTATATATATATATATATCAAGGGAAAAAATGTTAAATATGAAGACCGACCATAGCTACAAAATTCCAACGCTCCCTCTTAGCTAGGGAGGTATTCACAATGACTTCTTCAAATGTTCTCTTATTGAAAAAATACTATATGGAAAAGTTGAGTGAGATGGCTATGTTGATCTGTCAATCCACTACCTATGGAAAGCATCATGCTCAAGAAGTCATCACTTCAAGCAATTTACCAATTATCCAAGTCGTCACTTCGAACCTATTCAACACTTGTGACCAATGGTGAAACCATGGGCTATTACCATTCATGCATTTTGATTTAATGGTAACTTTCCTACCTAATGTTAAAGGCACTCACTCATCCACCTAGGGAGCACTTTGGGCCTTAATGCTCTTTGTGACATTCTTCCCTAGCCACATTACATGGCCCCTGGTTAATAACCTTGACCTGGTCAATACCCTTGACCCTAGGAAGAATATCTGCCCCTTGATGCTACAACATCAACATTCCCTCTAACTGAGGGAAGCATTCTCAACTAATTTAAGTTTTTCCCTAAAGTATACAAACCTCACCCTGGGACAGAGGCTTTGTGAGAATTTTAGTGTCATGCTTGTCTATAGAAATGCAATGAAACTTTCTATACCATGTCTCGATACTAGATCTCAATGTGATTTGACATGTCAGCATGATTGTCTCCTGCACCTGAACAAGCAATCCCGCAAGTAGCTATTGAAGCCATACTACTTCACAACTCGCCTAACTAGTTGTAATATACTTGGTTTCTATAGTCCTGAGTGCGACAAATGTTTGATTTTTACTTATTCAAGAAATCATAGCGGAACCTAAACTGAAGCAACATCCAGATGTACTCTTACTGTCCTCTACACTCTCTACCCAGTCTAAATTTGTATATTCCACCAGCTACACTTCAATCTGTGTCCAACTATACCATGTAGGTACTTCAATACATGTTGAGATTCATGCCTTAACTCAACCATAAATTGACTAACTTCCTTTATTGGAACCATCATTATGATTGCTTCCTAGTCACCCTAACTACGTGTTCTCTTGAAATATATTACTATTGAGGCAATCATGGTTGCTCCCTCTGCCACTGCAAATTTCTATTTAGTATATCATATCAACTATATTAATTTAACAATCTCAATGTTATTCCATTATCCTAAAATTCCACGAGAGATTTCAATAGTATGTTTCTTTTTTATCAAGGAGGTAGTGCATTGAGGTCCTTCATCTTGAACTCAGAGGTCAACACCCTCTGAAGCTTAAATGCTCCCTCTATCATGTGAGTTCTTCTGCCCTTGTTAGAAACAAGTTATAATTAACAAGATCAACCTTTATCCATAAGGCCTTCTTCTATTTGTAAGCAAGAGACTCCTTTATGTTCCTCGAAGCCCTCAGGTGGTTCTTAGGATATTTTTTTAAGGATTTAAATATTATGCTTATGTATAGTATTATAGGTGATTATTCTTATTTGAAAATTCATACATACAGAATGTAAGCGAATATTAAAAAAAAAACATGTAATTTACAACTAAAATTGGTAAATATTTTGCAATTTTCATTCATTTAATCATATATATGTAAAAAATAGGCAATTTTTTGACCAACATGGTAAATTTTTTTCTAAAAAAAATCCAAATATAGCCAATTTGCAAAATTTCACCCCTAAAATTTTCCCTGGATTGTTCCTAGTTCTATGTACACTTCTTCTTCAATTTCTTCATCAAGGAAAAATGGTTGTTACATCCATCTAATGTAACCTTCAATAGATACCATAAGGATTATAATTCTAACAAAAGTTTACCTGACAACTGGAGCAAAGTCTTCTCCCTCTTAGTAGGAGAATCTTCTTGTCGTGAGTCTCACTTTATGATGCCATATGTTGCATTCTAGAACTTGTATATTCACTTGGAAGTCACCACTAACTTCCCTTGAAATATCGACATTTTCATATATATCTTTCTTCCAAACTTGTTGGCCTGATAATCTACTACCTTTGAACTAGAAGCTCTTTTGGTCATTTAGCATGGTATTATTTCTTCCTCACAATTTACTCTTGTTGAGAGAATCCTCTTGCCATAAACTTTTCTTCATTCTCCCTAATGCTTCCACCTACTTCCAGAATCTTGGTTGCCTTCATAATGTACCTGCAAACATCATTAGGAAGCCATGGAAGAAATGATTATGAATTAACAAAAGAAAAAAAAGCAAAGAGGCGAAAATAATAAACCAATAATAATCAAGGAAGAGAGAGAAATAAAATATTTATCTTTTGAGGATTGTAGGGAATTGTCAACTCCCTCTTGCTCCTAGCCTACTTGAAGAAATCAAAAATCTATTTGCAATTTTATTAACCTAGAAAAGCATGTCCTTGTCATCAGTTGTTAATGCTTTTGTAATGTCATTATTGGATTTGTTCTAATGAGGATGGTCATCGTCATCATTTCCCTTCCTCTTCTTATAATGCCCAATCTTGTGGCAATGAAAACATTGAATATTCTTATTTTCTTAAGGAGCTAGTATTCTACCTACATTCCTTTGAAACTTTCCAAAATTCCTCCTTCTTCTGCTACTTTTATAGTGGTTTGTAAATGCTTGAGAGTCACCATATCAAGGTCTTGGAATCCTCCCCTTTGAGACAATTCTAGATTCTTCCTAAGCACATGAGATCCACAATTCTTCAAAACTTAGAATTTTCTTTCTACCACAAATACTAGATGCAAACGAATCCCATGAGTCGCTCAAACCATTAATTGTTGTAGTCACAAACTCTGAATCAAGAATAACTTCATCAATATCTTGAATACAATCTCTCAATTGAGAGATCCTCATGAAATATGAAGCCACAGTATCATCCCTTATCATTTTAACATCACGAATTTCATTCTTCAAACTCATTTTATTACCAATGTTATTAATGATATACAATCCAACTAGGGCATCATACATCTTCTTTGAAGAATCCAATCCTGAAACATATGGAATTAGATGATCTTTGATGGATTCCATAATAATCCTCAAGGCTATGATTTCAGTCTTGTTGTATTTTTTTTCCCTTCATCATATTATGGTACACTAACCTTGCCCGTTACATAATCCAAAACATCATTTTCTACAAGAATAAGATCAATCCTTGTTTTCATGCCCTGAAATTTGTAGCACCTTCTAACTTTGTTTTTTGTCTTAGTCTAGGAACCCGTGCTCATATATTGTTATGAAACCAGCTCACAAAAAGATAGAAAATATAGATGAACGCCTTAGAATTCAGACTCTTCGAGGGGGCAACCTCCTTACATTACACAAATGAACAATTCTTGGATGATACAAATGACAAGACCTCCTTTCTATATATAGGAGTATAAGGGGTCATAATAATCATAGCTGACATAACAATAATAATGTAAGGGCACAATAATAACATTAGCGGGCTTCTATGGGGCACACTAATAACAATATTGGGACTACATGGGCACAACAATATAATAAGCGAGTTGTACTAATAACAATAAGGAGTTACACTAGTAGTATAGGGACCTAACATGCCCCTCTCCTTCAAAAAGTGTTGTCCTCAACGCTTGAGTAGTTCTCGATGCTTCTGTATAAAATTCTTGTCCTCCCATGTGGAATCTTCAGTGGGTAAGTTCTTCCACATGATGAGATACTCTGAAATCGATCGACTTCGTAGCTGTCGGGTTCTTGTTTCTGTGACTGCTCCAGGCTCCAATATGATTTTTCCTTCCTCGTCAAGTGCTCTCTATATTGTTTGAACTGGGATCTTTTGCAACTTATGAATGAGTGACCACACTTGTTTGTCCTTCTTCCATTCATCCCTTGCTTCATTTATCGAATCTGGTTGGATAATAAAAATATTACAAAACGATGCTTCCACATCCTCATCCTTTCTTGAGAGTGCATCTACAACAACATTTTGCTTCCCTTTTTTGTAGATGATTTCAAATTCATAACCCAACATATTTCTGACCCATTTTTTTTGTTCTTCTAAAGATAATATTTGTTCTAAAAAGTATTTAAGACTATCATGATCTATTTTTATCCATTTTTACCTTGAAGTGTCTTCCCATTAGGTAAGGTCTCCATTTCTTAAGTGCATGTAGTATTGCCAACATTTCCTTCTCATAAATAGCTTACTTGAGATGTAGCCATAAAAATAAGCAATCACCTACATCAAAACTTATTTCACTGCAATGTTTCTTTGCCTATTATTTCATTCGATTCTGCACCAAAGTGGCGTTATCCTTTAAAATTCGGAGAACTTGTTTTTGATGATGGATGTGATCTTTCACTACTTGAATATTTTTCTTCTTGGTATGTCCTTCTACCTTGAGAGTTTGAGAAGTTGTAATTTCTTCCAATGCATTACAAGATATGGCTAGATTCATTTCTTGATGCTCGATGTGATCTTTCAATTCTTGAACATTTTTCTTCTTAATATGTCCTTCTATCTTGATAGTTTAAGGAGTGATAATTCCGACCAATGCATTACAAGATATGGTCAGATTAATTTCTTCTTTCTCGATGTGATATTTCACTTCTTGAACCTTTTTCTTCTTGATATGTCCTTCTATCTTGCGAGTTTGAGGAGTGGTAATTCTTGCCAATTCTTTACAAGATATGGTCGGATTCATTTCTTATTTCTCTGGAGTTGGTTCCTGGTGTATATCCTCTTATTTTGATGTTTCTTGATCCTTTTCTTCCTCCTCTTCATAATCTACGTAAAATAATTTCTTCTCAGCACACTTATGACCTTTAGTGTATTTGTTATCACAAATGTAACAAAGCCCTCTTTCTATTTTTTCTTCAAATTGTTGTGGTGTAAACCTTGTAGGTTGTGGAAGGCTAGGAGAAAAAACACTTCCATATTTATAGTTGTGAGTGGTGGGCTTCCTTGTTTCTAGAATTTCGCTTTCAATTTTTCTTGCCAACTTGAATGCCTTCTCCAATGAATCAGGTTCCCAAAGATGAACCTCATGTTGAATGTTATCCTTTAAAGTCCCTATGAAGACATCAATCCTTTGCTTCTCCGGAATATCATTTACCCTTATATTCAATTTTTGAAAGTCCTCAATGTGCTCTTCCATAGAACCCTTTTGTTTGAGATTTATCGATTGGCTAAAGAAGGTGTTTCTCTTTGTATCCTCATAATGTGCTATCATTTCCTCTGTGAAAATTGACCACGTAACAAGTGGTTTACGATAACAAAGCCCTTTATACCATAAAAATTGATTCACTTCTAGATAATTAGATGTAATACGTACCTTTTGTAACAGTGGTACACCATTCAGATCAAAATATTTCTCCATCTGTAGTATCCAATTTACCGGATCCTTGCCATCAAACTTCCTCATCTCGCTTTTTCTTGATTTTAAGATCTCGATATTGAAACAACTGTAACTATATAAGTTCGGATCTTTAAGTTCTGAAATTTTGGCCTATAATAGCCCTCTGAGTCCTCTTTCTAACTCTACAAGTTTGATCGCAATTTGATTCTCCAAGAAAGATTTATGCTCAATCTCCTAAGATGACATGATTATATAATGTTTTTGTAGAGCGAACTTGTACAACGTGCCATGTGTCACTGTTTCAACCTTCGGATTTGAAAAATATACACAGAGAACTAGAGTCCATCCTCTTTCTGTAACTTCTTATGAAATTTCAATCTGATGCTTAGAGAGAAAGTTATGACGATTTCCCCAAGGTCACCTGTTTAAGATGTAATTTGGAAGTCCGCAAAAACCCTAACTTCCTCAGATCATATATCCGAAAATATAGCGATACAAGATCTGAAATTTGGAACTGATGTTTAGACCACTTTCTTCTCAAATGGGTTTTTGGTTTCTCTTCTGAAACATCCATGATGAACAAGTTATAGCGAAACTTCCACGATGACCTGTTTTAGATGAAATTTTGGAGCTTTCAAAAACCCTAAAGTTCTCATATCATATCTCCGAAAATATTGCGAGCCAAGATCTCAAATTCGGACCTGAGGTTCAGTGAGATTTTGTCTCAAATGGGTTTTTTTGTTAGCTTTGAAACATCATAGAAACAAAGTTATAGTGAACATGCCACGATGCCCTGTTTGGAGCAGTGAAACCCTAGAATCCAAAGCTCTGATACCAAATGTTATGAAACCAGTTCACAAAAAGATAGAAAATATAGATGAATGCCTTAGAATTTAGCCTCTTCGAGGGGGTAACCTCCTTTACATTACACAAATGAACAATTCTTGGATGATGCAAATGACAAGACCTCCTTCTTATATATAGGAGTCTAAGGGGTCATAATAATCAGAGCCCACATAACAATAATAAGGTAAGGGCACAATAATAACATTAGTGGGCTTCTATGGGGCACACTAATAAAAATATGGGGACTACATGGGCACAACAATGTAATAAGGGGGTTGTATTAATAACAATAAGGGGCTACACTAGTAGTATAGGGACCTAACATATATTTGATCTAAAAATTAGATTTGAAGAAGTAGATGATTTCGAAAGTGATCTGAATGTCCTCTTCCCTTCACCAAAGCTCTAATACCATGTTGATTTTTCAAGTGCAATAGATACAAGCACTAATTTTTGAAATTGATAATTACTTCCAATGATATAAATATTATATTTGAGCATTTCCAGTTAATCATTAAGTAATTATACTTCAAAACTTCAACAATAAAATAAGTAGAACAATAGAGATCACAATGAGATAATGATGCAAAAAGATAACAAAATATTTACCCTAGGAAAACCCACTTGGGGGAAAACCCAACAACCTTTTCCTTGGAGAAATTTTTCACATCAACAAGAGATACAATCTTATCCTTATAGTCAAAATAAAGTCAACTTGACCAATAGTAAAATCCAAGTCAAACATGTTCAAACTACTTGCCCATAAAGGTTGACCAAGAAACTCGGGTTCATGCATCTGCTTCAGAAACTTGGCTTTCTACATCTACTATAGAAACTCCACTTTCTACATCTGCTTTAGAAACTCGGCTTTCTGTGTCTTATATCCTTCAATTAAATGAGAAAAATATATCTTGTATTGTGAGATCTGAATTGTGCCATGTGGAGGAGGACGAGTGGAGTATATGTAGTGTTTTGAATGGTCGATTGGGTGCCACTTCAAATGGGAATGACTTGACTTGATGGAGGGCTGACTTAATCATTTTGGAGCCAAAAAATCAAAATTTAAAATTCAAATTTTTCTCTTTTGAAACTGACATGAAGAACATGTCTTAAATTTATTATTATATATATTTCAAGGGCTAAAATAATAATTGTGAAGACCAACCATAGCTACAAAATTCCAATACCTCTCATCCTGAATGATAGAGTGAGGTTGTTGGTACCAAGCCAACCCACAAGTATGCTTACTTAAAAGTTCACAAGGATCAAAGCCAATACAACAATATTCATAGGCATAGAGCAATTACAACAATGCTCATCGTGTCACTGGCGACGAATTGAACTTAGGTGGGGAAGATAATAACTATTATGCCCAACCACCTGAGATAACCCCAATTGACGTTGAGACTTATATGTTATCATATTGATTATGGACTTAATGTGGGATACAAATAGTAAGAGAGGGCATGGGAAACTAATGGAATAATGTGTTCAAGATAAAAACATCTAGTTCAATGATTGTCCACATTGCATAAATCCATTACATTTAAGTCTTCCACACATCATCATTGCTTCAATATGGCTTTGTTGGAGTACAATTCCTATTTTCCAAGTTTTATAAGGCTCCCACCCATTCCTTATTTGCTAAAATATAGAGGCTTTTTCAAGTGATTGACAATTGTTGATGCTTTCCACAAAGTTGTCATGATGATGGGTGCTATTAAGAAAATCACTAAAGGTACAATAAGGGAGACTTACCAAAGGAAAAAGAGTGTGTGTTATTTCCTGTAAAAGCAACCCTAGAAAGTTGAGAAGAGTCTCATTCATGACCCAATATTGTAGTAAAAAAACCTCCACCCGTCCCAATTAAGAGAGAGAGAACTCATGACAAGAGAGAAAATTCATCAACATCTTTAATGTCTTCCATAGTGTTGTGTTGGATAGAGGCATCATTAAGGGATGACTAGAACATTGTTGTTGTTTGCAAATTGTTTGATGAAACCCTTACCTTTATTCACACTCATGTTGACAAAATGTATAACCATGGTATTGTTGATGGGGAGATATATCAAATATAAGTGATGTCTATTAAGGGGAAAATCATTGCATTCAATGTTAAATTATCAAATTCTATTGAATTTGTAATGTAAATATGAAGATAAAAGCAACAATCCATGTGTTTTAGGGACAACTTCTTTAGGCTCTAAGAAAATGGATGATATTTATTTACTTTCTAAAGATGGAATCTATAAAAGTTCAATTATTTTCTTGGTATTATAACTTTGTGGAGTTGTGTGGATTATAGTATACCCTCCTCCATCAAAGACTAGGTCAAGAAATCAAATGAAGCTCTAAAGCTAAAAGCATTAGAGTAGGAGGTCCTTGACCTAATTACATGTTATGTGTCTATTGCATTACTGTGTATATTTAATGGATTCTAGACTCCTATATTTGAGTTGCATTAATTTATTTACTCCATTTGGCCATATGACTATGAGGCATATTTATATTCAAAAAAATTCTTTTTATTATTCAGTTTATGAATCTTATTGATCAATAGAAATTTTTTGAGAAGAGATCTTAGTTTGGGGGTAGAGTGGGTTTGTTTTTTACACCATGGTTCCTGAAATTCAACCCACCCAACATGAATATTTCCATATTGTCAGTTTGGGTTTATTTCCCAAATTTGTCGGACACACTTTTGGCATTTAACAATATTGGAAAATATTGGCAATGCCCTGGGAAAATTTACAAAGGAAAATATAAATCATATTAAATGAGGTCTCTTTGTTGATCTTGACATTCATCAAGGTTAACTAGAGAAGATAACCCTAGAAAGGGAAAACTTTTTATGTACTCAAGTTTTATATTATGACAATATATCTTTCTTATGTTGGAACTATGAATAAACATGACATCTTTAGGCCTCCTACCCTTAAGTATGAGCTCCTCTAAAAGGGAAAAAGGGACCCAAATCAAAACCAAAGGGCCAACACTTGCTAGAACAACAATAATATATTATGTAGATGATCAACATAGGAAAAATCAACAAGCAATAGCTCCAATGAAAGATGTCAATTCTTTCTTAGACAGTGCTATTGAGAAATCAACTTTCCTTTTGACACATAGACAAGAAGATAGCCCTATCATGGCAACCCCCATGAGGAATGTAGCCACAATTGAAATCCCATAAGAATAGAAGAAGAGACCATATGAATATAAGTACTAAGAATACAACAAGGATTTCACATTACTTTTGAATCTTGGAAATTAGGATTATTCTCTGCATATAGTTCATTTGGAACCTTCTTTAGAGGGAGACATATTTTTGGGTGGATTAAGGTTTAAAAAGTAAGCAAAGGCAAGTCATTCTTTATATTAAATTAATAGAATAAAGATGTCATTGATGTGGAACAAGATGTTCACAAAGTGGACCTAATTTTATAAAGGAAATTTAAATGGGAAAGAGATATTTAAAAGGTTATGGAATCTAAGCCAAAAATATTTATGCTAGAAAGTTTGATTGGCAAGAAATAAATTTGTTTTCAAAGAGAAGAAATTCGATCCAAATAAAGTTGCAATCAAAGAAAAAAAATACTATTATCGCATCATTTGATAATCCATAATGGAGACCCTTGGGAGAAGGTGTCCCTAGATGTAGATGAGGATGTCTAGTTCTAGCAATTTTGCATTCTAGAATATCATTTTTGTTCCGTGAATCACAAATGTTTTTCTAGATCATGTTGGCAACTTGATTTCCTTTCATGGAAGTTAGTGCAACAAGCTCATTGTTGATTCTTTGATGGGGCTTCTAAAGATAATCCAAGAGAGGCATGTGGGGGTGGGTCAGTGTGGGCGAGTGGAGATTCATCTATGATCCCAAGGAAAAATTGAAATTGCAATACCCATCGTTAATTGGAAGCAATGCAAATAATCAAGCAAAAACATACTCTTTATTCAAAGGTTTGAACCTAGCTCTCACTCACCAAATTCATTTGTTCACTGTGATTATGGATTCTTTAGTTGTTATTTCTTCTTTGATCAATAATTAAAGTTTAAATAATCTAAGGTTTCAATAAATCTCCCAAGAATCAAACAAGAACTGATTCTTTTTAAACATATAAACTTTTTCCACGTCCTTAAAATTTTAAATGAAGAAGCAAACATATTGGAAAACAAGGTCATTACAAAAAATTGGA
The DNA here is from genome assembly GCA_031772625.1 of Pinus tabuliformis. Classification (NCBI taxonomy): domain Eukaryota; kingdom Viridiplantae; phylum Streptophyta; class Pinopsida; order Pinales; family Pinaceae; genus Pinus; species Pinus tabuliformis. The sequence continues at coordinate 541,740,823 of CM062804.1, read as the reverse complement.
GTACTTGAGATCAACAAAAATTTTGAATTTGAAGCCATCCCCCAGCTCAAGGATCATCTTGTCATATTAACTCTTTGCATTCATTCTTCTATGTGTGATTTGATTTTTGAAGGTGGAAATCATGTCTCATTTGTAGAAGGTGGGATAATGTGTTCAAACTTAAGTCTTTTTAGCATCTGAATGAGTAGTGGTCGCTTTGTATCCCCATTCTTCATAGCACTTCAACTCGCCCTATCCTCCCAATGGAATTTCTCTCTTTCTATTTTAGCTTGTGACGTCCATTGCAGACTTCAAATTGAATCTTTGGTTAACTCTGTGGCTCTTTTGAAACAAAATGTTTCACAATTGGAATAAGAATGTGCCCTCCTCCAAAACTTCCAAGAACATTTCACGTAACCTCTAAAGCCTTTGAATGTGCACAAGTGGAATATGAAGGAAACATAGTATTACAAGAAGCATAGTCCAATAGCAAGATAAAACAATGAGATTGTAGTTTTGGAACTAATCTAACCTTGTAATGATCCAACAAATTTGGAAATTTGCATCATCCTCTAAATATTTCATGTTTCTAAGGTAATTTTGTTATTAGGATGTTTTTGTCAAATTTACACCTATGTACCCTACTACAAAATTTTCTCATAGATATTAAAAGAAATTGGTATTCTTGATGTGAGACTACTTGTACAATCCATTTGGACTTTCTTATAACAATGATTTCAAATGATTGGCTCTACCACACCCTCCTTTTTTATTAATATAAATGTTCCCTAACTTCTATAAGAAAGGGGTGGGGGAAAGTGGGGGGTTGTGGAGGGAGCGACAAGTGGTAAAAGAGGTGAAAATGAAGATGAGAACAAGTCTTTCTTATTTCCCCTACTTTGCCATTTGGTTTCTATTAAAAAATTTAGGGTTGTTTCTTATTATAATTTTGATGAACTTTCTTTAAAAAAAATCAATGATCATAATGAAGGAGCTAAAGAAAACAATGTGTTTTTTTTTTACAAGGATGAGCAAGTTTTTTATTAAGTCTACACCTAGACGCAACAAAACACTTGGGAAGTTTTACATTTTATTCCAGGATACATGAGCTTCATAGTTGATTATAAAAAGAGTTTCAAAATTGGCATCTAGTTTGCTACTTTTATCATATCAAATACCGTACTATTGTAGGCTCGACAAAACCGGTCACTTAACAAAATAAATTTATATGGACCGAACATAGCTTATGGAGAGGGATCGATGGAAATCTTGTCTGAGGGGCCACCAAGGGCAATGTTGGTTGTGCTTCGATTTTAATCAGGGGTTCTATGGAACTGCATGTTAGCAAGATGACACCTAACCCATCCAAGATCATCTTCCAACTGTTTAATTATGGATTGATGCCTTTGGAATTATTTAGTCGAGAAGAGAATGATCTCTAATTGTTGAAAAAATAGTTGGAAAAGGTCATTAATCTCTTCATACATGTCAATTAGAGGATGTGGGCAGTGATTACAGGGGATGAAGTTGTCCCAGGCAGAGGAAGGAGCATTATTGTTGTACATTTTGAGTTTGGGTCCAGAGTTGCTAAGAGGAGAAGAATGAGTAGATAGGACTCCACGAATAGCGAGGCCTAGAGAGGCACAAACCCAAAAAGTAAACCACGGAGAAAGAGGATGACAAAAAAACCACCTTAGCGATGAAGACAAAGACAAAGAACTAGGAAAATGACCCCTACTTTCCACTTGAGCTTCTGCATTGAACTTGCTATGCAACAGAGTATGCTTACGAACATAATTAGAATCATCTACTAATGCAATTTGAATCCCCAAATTTTCAATCCATGGAGAAGTAGAATCTGCATCCTTATGCATGGATGCATTATGTGTGAAGATTGTAGCATTGAAGGATAAATTGTAGCTTATAGAGAGGACGGAAATTTCCAACCATTTCCTCAAAAGAGATGAGGGTCAAATAAACTACCAACCTTCAAGGTAGAGAACCTCAACAACTGGATTGAAGGATTGGATGTGAAAGATAAAGAGAAGGTTGCTGAGATTCCCATAAGTAGAAATTCAACCCAATTCCATCTTCATAAGGATGAGATCATCCATATTGAATGCATCTCTCAATTCAGATGGATCCAATGCTTTCAAGAGTGACGCCATCATTTATTTCATAGATTTAATCCACTTATTTACCATCTGAGCTAATGCAAAGATGGAGGATGAGGAGCAGATGAGTCCGAAGTTGATCTTGTTTGCATGCCTTAAGTAAATTCCCTCATGGCATGCCTTCCCACAGGCTACCACCTCATATGACAAGACCCATGCATGACTCCACTTGTTGTTCTTCATTTTTCTTCCAAGAGGGGACATAATAGGGGTTTCAAAGGATAACCTTTATCACTTTCCATAGCATAACATGTATTTTGGATTAATTATTCAATTGTATTAAGAGGGGTGGGGCAAGGAAAATCCTTTGGAAAGATCACATGATGACTTTTCGACGTAGAGATCCATTAACATCACATTGCCCTTCATCCAGTCGATCAGCAAGGTTAGCTTGAACATCTACTTCTGTGTTTGGCTACAAAGGATGTGAAAATACGACTTCTGCAAGAATGGTTCAAGGATGTCATTAATTCTTCAAAGGAGAAGGGAGAGAAGGTTATTCTTTGGAATAGATCCCCTTTGGAGGTGTTCAATTGTGATGAGGGAGTCCCCCAAGATAACTATCGAAGAGATGTCTCATTTTTTTGCCAATTGGAGTATGAAGTGAAGCCCGTGCATTTCAGAGAGATTATTCATTTTCTTGCCTAGGCCCTAAGAAAAATTAACTTCTTGATTTCCATTTGGATTTAAGAGAATCCCTCCCCCTCATGCCATCCCAAGATTTTTTTTTTTAGGCTCCATCAAAGAAAAGGATCAATTTCTTTTGTCTAGCACATTATGCAATGAATTTTGCCTCTGTTAGAGGAGGCTTCCAATTGTCCTTAGCTGGCGGAATTGAGGGATAAATATAAGGAATAAGACCCAATGGATCCATGAGAAAGTCCATCCATTGGCTTTCTTGGTAGTCCAAAGCAGGGCCACGTTATTTTATTTTCATTCTGTTTGATTACACACATAAGGAGAGAGCTTTAGTAGTTGTAAGCATGGGAGGGGTTGAGACATTTTTAAAGGTAACACTATTTCTAAATACCCAGATCTTCCAGTATATGTACTTTGGGGGAGATGCTCATATCCATTTAAAACCAAGCTTGTCAAAAAAAGAACCTAAATAATTTTTCTGCCAACAGGTAAATAGCTCAAATATATCATTAAACATATTCAAATGGATGAATAAGGGACCCAAAGCAGCAACCCAAACTGGGAGGAATGGGGGCAAGATAGGAACATGTGGGGGATGGATTCTTCTTGCATGGTGCAAAGGGGACAATGTGACAGTGATCCAAGTTTATGAAGGAACAAAATGAAATACAAATATAACATAAACACAGAGATACAACGAAAATAGAACTTCCATCCATTAATAATGAAGTACTGACAATTGTTTACATGCAGAATGGAAATAAACTAGCTCAAGCAATGGAAGCTTATCTCTGAGAAGAGATGTGGCAGCTACATGCCTTTTGAACTGTGTTATAATGAGGCTCAAAGGCCTATTTATTATTGAAAAATAATGGAAAACCCTAAACATCCAAAAACCTAACCCTAGGAGATGAAACGCCAAAAGTATGTGGGCCCCGTTGGGGTAAATTGGTACATCAACTTCCTGGGGTCGTACCTTTGGCATAAGATCTCCATTTGATGCGTAAGATACCTAGTTAGAAAGATCCATCCGAGGACTACAACTTTTAAATACAAACCCATGCCATATTTTATTAATTTTCCTATTTTCCAAAAAAAAAAAGTTGTTTAGGGCCTCAAAACGACTCAGGAAGCTAAGGACCCAAAAACCTGCCAAAAATAGTAAATTATGCTACAATTAAGGAAATAATGGCGGGGGTCCAAGTGGAATAGACAAGTGGCCACCAATATCCACCTGGATGAATCCTCCCTCCTTCGGAAGCAATGGTCCCCATTGCGTTGAGAGCCTCCATGAGATGGGGAAACTTTTGCTAAACTTGGTCCTTGGTGAGCCACTTTCCTTGGTGCAGGAGTTGGCCAACTTTGACAACCCGATACAGTTGGATTTTCTACTAGTGTTGATTTGCATGTCCATGATTTAATCAGTGGTGGCTTGTTCCATGCAGTTTGGGTTTAGCTCTGTTGATGTGAGTTGTTTTGCAATGTCTGATGTGTCCAGTAATGGTGAAAAGTACGGTCGAAGGCAGTCCACATTGAACATTGGGTGCAGGTCAAGGAATGGCTAAATGTTGAGCTCAAAAACATTGTCTCCCACATCCATGGTGATGGTGTAAGGCCCATATCAAAGTGGTTTGAGCTTTCGATGGGCTTCGACAAGGCATTATTTCTTTAAATGCAACAAAACTTTGTCACCCACTTGGAACTTATGCAACACCCAATGTTGATCATGTCGTTTCTTGTACTTGGCATTGTACTTATCCAATATGTCATGCATCTGCTTGTGGATGTGTTCAAAAAACCATGTTGCTTTATCAACCTCGAAATGTACATGTGTGGATTTTGTCTATGTAGTCCCACGAGGCATGAAAACATCAATCAAACACAATGATTGAAAACCTAGACCCACTTGAAAATGAATGCGACCAGTTGAGCTATGGAGAGATTTTTTATAATTGTGTTGCATATAAGGAAGGCTCTCATCCTAGTTTCACAGATGCTTGGATTTTTACATGCGTAATATGTGTAATATCATCCTGTTGACAACCTATGTCTGGCCATCATCATGGGGATGGAATGAAATCGACTTGGTGAGCTTAGTGTCCAATAATTTCTAGGGGCTCACCCAAAATTTACTCAGGAAACAACTATCCTGATATGATATAATGGTCTACGGGATTCCAAAATGTCGCCATGCTCGTTCAAAAAAAGTCTGGTAGTGTCCTATGCTATGATAATCTTATTGCAAGACGACAATATAACCATCTTAGAAAATATGTCCACGACCAAAAATACACAGTCATTACCATGCTTGGTAGAAGGGAGTCCCGAGAGATAGTCCATGGAGATGGATTCCCAGGGATGGTTGGGAGTAGGAAGAGGAGTGTACAGGCCTTGATTCTTGATGGCTAGCTTGGCGATGGTAGTGTTAATGCAGGACCTGATATATTTTCCAACATCTTGTCAGAGTTTTGGCCAATAAAAATATTTATGTAGTATGGCCATAGTTTTCTCCACACTAAAGTGCCCTGTGAGCCAACTATAGTGCACCTCCCAAATTAATTTGGCACGCTCTCTTGAAGGAACACAAAGGTGTCTCATGTAGCATAATAATGTGTCATGGAGGTGGAAATATGGAACTTGCTTTCCATCCACTAACATCTGATAAGTGGTGGTGAACTTTGGATCATTCTTATATAGTTGCGGCCATCCAGAATTCTCGTGGCCACAAGAGTTGAGAACAACAGTTAGCATTGAAACTCGGGGCTGACTGAGGCAATTTTCAACATGATTGGTGTTTCCCTTCTTGTACTTAATGTTCAAGTGGAATTGTTACAAATATGTAGAGCACTTCTGATGGTGATTATTATGCAACTTATCTTGTGTCTGTATAAACTAAAGAGGTTGGTGATTTGTGTGGATGATCATCTACTTCCCCAAAATGTAATGTTCCCATTGTCGGCAAGCCTGCACGATAGAATACATCTCTTTACCATAGGTGGGGTACTTCTGAATTGTATCAAAAAGTGTCTCATTGTGATAGGCCATCAGATGCCCTTGCGGGGTCAGAATTACACCAATAGCATAGTCGGAGGTGTTTGTCTCGATTTCAAATGGTTGTTGCAGGTCTAGCAATGTGAGTACAGGTGTAGAGCAAAGGAAATATTTTAGCTCAACGAATGCCTTTTGTTGGGACTCGGACCAGGAAAATTTTTCTTTCACTTCGCCCTTGGTAACCTAACTCAAAGGCCAAGTGATATGGGAGAATCCCAACACGAACCTCTGATAAAAATTGGTAAGGCCCAAAAAGTTACGAAACTCTATTAGAGTGGGCATGGCTGGTCAATCCCAAATGACTTGGATCTTAGGCAGATCCACATGCATGCCTTGATCATATATTATGTAACCCAAATATTAGACCTGGCTCATGGCAAAGGTGCATTTCTCCAGGTTGGCACATCGTTTGTGTTGTCGCAGGGCTTGAAGGACCTGTCGAATGTGTTGCAAGTGCTCTTCCCAAGTCTTGTTGAAGATAAGAATGTTGTCCAGATATATAGCCATGAACTAGTTGGTGAAGGGTCATAAGATGTCATTCATCAGCCTCATAAAAGTTGCAAGGGAATTTGTCAACCTGAAAGACATTACCAACCATTCAAAAAGGCCCTCCTTGGATTTTAAGGTAGTATTCCATACATATGTGGGCTCTACTAGAACTTGGTGATAGCAAGACTTCATGTTGATCTTGCTGAAATTCTTGGCCCCCTTGAGCTAGTCAAGAAGGTCATCAATCCATGGGATGGGATACCTTTTCCTGACAGTTATTTTGTTTAATGCTCGATAATCAATGCAGAGCCTCCAAGTCCCATCCTTCTTCTGTACAAGTACAATCGGGCTCCCACAAGGTGAGGAATTGGTCAGATGTGCCCTTTTTGTAGTAACTCCTAGATTTGTTGCTTGAGCTCTTCATTTTTAAGAATGGAGTAGCATTATATCGACCCATTAGGCAGAGGTTTTCCAGAGTTCAAATTGATTGAATGCTTGACCTGACAGTGTAAGGGCAGCCCTGTGGGCAGGAGAAGATTTCCTTGTATTCTTCCACGACCTTATCCACTTGCTTTTATTGTGTGGAGGAACCTTTCCCTAGGGTCATGGATGTGGCCACAATCTTCCCCTTACTTTGAGAGCGAATAAAAAGGAAGACAAATTTCCCAATCTGGGAGATCATATTACTGCATTTCTTAGCAGAGATCAAAGAGATGGCAATAAGCGGGGCTACCTATAGTATCATGTATAACTTATTTCCAAAACTAATAATAATAGTGTGAGGCCTAGACTCATACCTATCATGACGCTTCCACAAGTATGGTTGGACTAATAATACATCACAAAATTCAATAGGAGCAACATCACACAGTACCTCATCCGTGAAAGGCTTGATGTTGTAGAGAAGGTGATATTGTTTGCTGACGCTGAGGTCTCATCCTTGGTGAAGCCACCTGACGGTATATGACTGTGGGTGTGGTGTGATCAGTAGGCCCAACTAATTCATGAACTCTACTGAAATGAGGTTCTTTTGGCTCCTATTATCAACAATGAAATACAACGGCGAACCTTTCACCCACATCTGTGAGTGGAAGAGATGCTCCCCTTCCTTTGGATCTTCAGACTCAATCTTTTGGACCTTGGTGTTGGAAATAATGGCACTAGGTTATCTATCAATAATATGATTCCCCTTGTCATTCCCTTTGTTGGGTTCTGGCTCAGAATCAGAACATGCATCGGAATCTAAAGCTTTCAGCTCAATCACTAATGGTTGCTTGGTGTGACACTTAATTGTGTTGTGAATGGGGCTCTTGTGGAACTCACACCACTTTCTTGTGTCCTTCTTCATCTTCCTGGTGCCATTCTTTGCTTGCGGTTTTGATGGGTTGTCCTGGGTCGCTCCACCTTGGAACTGTCCTTTGCTCTGTGGTTTGGGGGTGCTCTTGCCCTGCTTCTGATTCATAGATCCAAATTCACGCTTCTTTTGTTTAAATTTTTGTTCAATCTTGGCAACATATTGATATGTTGCACCAAGCGAGGAGATGTCCAAGAACTCCATTTCTTCCTGAATGTATTTGTGCAGACAACCACGATATTTTAGCACCATATGTCACTTAGAGTCTTTGATACCCAACTTTATGTGTAGAGTATGAAAAACATTTGTGAGTTCATGCACATCTTGATCTTGTTGCTGCCATAGTGTGGTCCATTATATGTACTTGTCCTCGTAGCTCCCAATAGGGTAATATTGTTCCTTGACAGCGTCTCGGAAAGAGTTCCAAGAGGGGGTGGCTGTAAATAGAGAGGATTCCTAGGCCGTTTTCTTATAGTAAGTTTCCTAGGAGTCCTTGACATGGGGGGCAACCTTAAGCAGTGCAAAAGTATTCTTCTCCCTATCGGAGAAACTATGGACCGAAAAATAACCTTCCAACATATTCAACCAATTATCTACAACATTTGCATCTATTTGGACTTCAAATATAGGTATATCGAATTTCACTTGTACCTTGAAGGGGGCAATGCCTCCGAAGTGACTGCTAGAGGAAGATGCATCGTCGGTGGGCATCCACCAAAGGATCTGGGCAAAGTTGTCCATTGTATCATTCCTTTGTCGCTCAAGGGCTTCTTCGAACAATAGTTTGATTGGATCTCTTGCTCCCTCATCCTTATTTTATTATGTTATAGGAGGTCATCAGTGTCGATGGGGACGGTCTGGCAAAGGCTCAACTAGTACAAGTCTCAACTCCTTATACCCCAACCTCGTTGGGGACATACATAGAAAAATAAATAAAGAGCAGACCTCTTTGATACCACTTATACATATTTATGAAGAAACAAAATGAAATATAAATATAAAATGAACACATAGATACAACAAAAACATAACTTCAATTTAATAACAAAGTATTGAAAACTGTTTACATGCAGAATGGAAATAAACTAGCTCATGCAAATGGTAGTTTATCTCTTAGAAGAGATGTGGTGGCTACATGCCTTTTGAATTGTGTTACAATGAGGCTTGAAGGCCTATTTATTATTGAGAAACAATGGAAAACTCTAAACATCCAAAAACCTAACTCTAGGAGATGAAGCGTCAAAAGTTTGCGGGCCCCGTTGGGGTAAATTGGTACAACAACTTCCCTGGGTCGTAACTTTGGCATATGAACTCCATTTGATGTGTACGATAACTCGTTAGAAATATATATCTGAGGACTATAAATTTCAACTACAAACCCATGTCATAAGCTATTAGTTTTCCCATTTTCCAAAAAATGTCATTTAGGGCCTCAAAACGGCTCCGAAAGTTTAGGACTCGAAAAACTGCCAAAAATAGTAAATTGTGCTACAATTTAGGAAACTGAAAGAAACAATGGTGGGGGTCCAAGTGGAATAGGCATGTGGCTAGCAATATCCACCTGGATCAGATGGGCCACTAATCCCTCTTTTTTAAAGGATTTTCAAAGGTAATGAATTTTTGTGAAGGAGGATCCAATAGAAAGTATTAACCTTGGGAATGGCGTTATTCAACCAAATTTTACTCTAGATAGATGATTTTGGAGGGATTTGCACGGAGAAAAGCAACTTTTCGTACCCCATTTGGATAATATACACATGATATTTCTATTCTAATGTGGTTGTCATTAATATAAACCCAAGCAGTGCCAGAATAAGCCTCGCCTTTTTTTTATCAAAATGACAAGGAAAATCAAATTTCTTGGGCTCACGGCCATCATCATTTGATGCCCCTCGTCATGCCAATTGCAATTGTATATGGTATGTCTCGTGGTTCATATCGGTTGGGGATATATGTTCAATCAAATATTGAATCCCCCTTCTTGAACCCCAAAATTAAAAGATGTGGCAGCTCAAGAAATCTAAGACGATGTGGTAGCTCTACATTTGTTTGAAAATATTTATCATCAAAGGACCTAATTAACGTATATGTCATTTACCAAAAGCTATTTCTACTAAATCCAAGTTAGCCTTCAAAGGGGATTCAAATTTATTTTGGATCCAAAAATAAATTTTGAATCTTAAACCTAAGTCCGCTTCCCTCCAAATTTGTTCAAGTCAGCTCCATAAGAAGCCTCCTCCTAGTTTATAAATAGAAACCGGTTTCACCTCAACGTGCAACAAAAAAAATTAGCATGTTATTTTGTCTATGATTATGTTTACAGCCTTGGGTAGTCATGAAAATCTAAAGGAGGTCAAGATTTGAAGCTATTTTGGATTGTTGTGTTTGCTTAATGTTTTACATTTGGTCTCTTCAATTTTGTACTTTATTTGGTTATTCATTTGTGGGTGTTTTGAATCCATTAAGGCCATCTGAAGCATATTCCAAGGACTATCTAGGGGCAAAATCTCCAACCTGCTCGACCCTTTCTTTCCATCCTTTTGTGATTTCTTGTCAGTGTATTATTGGGCTCGTTTGGGTATGATTCACAGTGCATTGGGATTTTGTTCTGAGTCTTTTGTAGGTATCTCCATCCTCATTTGTTATTTTGCTGAAAATTACACTTCGACTCTCCTAAGGCACAACAAATACAATATTTGGACTAATCATGTGGCATTCGATCTCATCATATACATATGTTATATCTTAAGTCTTAGGAGTTATGTCGTTCAATTCATAGGTCTTGATCCCTATCTATCCTATTGCACACTTGGGCTTCTTAACAATTGTTTGAAGGAATTTGACTTGTAACTTATTTCATTGGTGTTTTCCTTTTGACCCTCCTAGGGCTAAAACACTTGAAGCAAATCAACCCTGAATTTGTTTGCCCTTTTGTTCAATGAATACTGTGGATTGTCTTTAAAAAAATTGAATATTTGTGGCTACTCCAAGAGGTTTTCTTTTGGTACAATTTGTGTCACAAGTTCGAGACTTTGTTTGTAGATAGTTATAATTTTAATCTAAATCCCTCCTCTTATATTTCATAATGGTACAAAAGAGAATCATCATATTTGGTAAGGTTCATCTCTCATTGGCTAACAATAATACATTTGTGGTAATTTTTGTGTGTGACAAGTTGTCTCTAATCTTCTGAACTTGAGCACTATTGTAAGTCAAACTTTCTAGAACACGTTGCAGGCCAAGTTGTTGAATTTTAACTATCATTTACATTGTACAAAAAAGGTATCCTATTCATGATACAAATATGAAGTTACAGTCCAAGCTCGTCTACAATTTTGGGATACACTTGCATCAATGTTGACATATCTTTAGGTTAATGAAGTTGTAGAGGTAAAGTGTTGAAGTTCAATTATAAAGGGCATATGTGAAGCTTCTTGTAGACTATGGTTACATTATACCTTGATTATTGGTTAAGGGTATTCTTAAGTATAGTCCTAGTTCTTAATATGACATTGAAGAAGTTCCAATATTTGACCACAATAATTGAAATACTTTATCAGGTTTAGACCTCTTGAAGAGAAAACATCTACAACAATAAGGGAACATGCATTAAGTACATATTGGTTGTAGAGGCATCTCTAGTGATTCTATTTTGGATCAAAATTTGAAGGCATCATTAAATCATAGAGGTATTTGAATTGTTCATATTGATTGTAGAGGTTGTTGTTGCTAAGTTATAGTGTTACATATTTTAGCATAAGTTTTTGGAGAAGTATGGTTTTCATTGTATATTTGAAGCACATATTCGCATAAAATGTTTTATTAATGTCTTTGTAAGTGGGTCATTGTCCCTATTACGGGAGCCCACAATTATTTCTTCTTCCTTAAATTTTTAGGGTGGTAGGGTGGTGCAAGGCAGGAGAGTGAGGTCTCCTTCAGTTTGGAGCCTAAAAACACTTCAGGATGGCAAGGTGGTGCAAGGGCAAGTTGGAGATTACAAGGTGTAGGAGCATGCTTCCAATAGGAGCTAGTAAAACAAGGTGTAGGAGCATACTTTCAAGAGTTGAAGTTTCCTGATAAACTTGAATGCTTTTTTGGAGTATTAGGAAGTTGGAACTTCCCTTTCAGTTGGAGCTGAAGCATTTTGTACTCACAAAATATTAGAAAAGTGTTCAATGGTTTATCTCCCGAAAGGATTTCCACCTACAAAATCTCTTGTGCATTGTTCTTTTGATGTGTTTATGTTTCATTTATTGTTAATGCTCTTGGTGGGCTCCAGTATTGTAGCAATAATGCTACAACTCCTGGAACTCCCTTCTTTAATTTTATCAACCCGGTAGTTCGTAACAAACTTGGAAGCGACGGTGTTGTATGCACAAGTACTAGCTCTTGCCACAGCTGTCACTTGGTCAGCTGGCACAAGTCCGCTAGGAGCTTAAGCCAACTTCTATGAGCTCTTAGAAGAAGCTTTTTAATTGATGGATGAAAGCTAACTCGAAAGAAGCTAATCTAATTGCGAAAAGAAACTGAAAGCCAAAAAGAAACACAAACCCTAACAAACCCTAATTCTACCAGCTAGTCCTACTGATGCAAAGGAGAGAATGCAAACTACGAAAAGAGATGCCATTACTTCTAGGAAGGTAAAATGCATGTGTCTAAGTTATCACTATCTGAAGAAAACATCTTTTTGTATTTTTGATTAAGTTATTAGAATTATCATGCATGTGCTTTTAACTGGCTTTTCATTGTGCAGAGGTGGATCAAGGAGGAGAAATGCATGGAAGAGGTCAGGAAGGTACAGAGAGGGTCTAAGGGATCCCTAACATTCTTTCCGAGAGTTTCACAAAGTCTGGATGCCATGCAACCGTGTTTATGAACTTCTACAGGAAGTCTGCAGGGGTTTCTACAGGATGTTCTGTAATTCTTCTACAGGATGTTTCGAAATGGGAGTTTGGAGCATGGATGGAGGGAAAAATATGGAGGAATGAGTATGGAGGTGAAATAGGGGTGTGAAGAGGTCTAGGACTTGGTGGATGAGGCTAAGGAGCGATTGGATTTGTTCAAGGATGGATGAAGCGATGTTGCACAAGAAGATGAGAATCATGGCAAAGTAAGCGGATGAGGCAAATGTAAGGTAAGGTTTATAAGTGAAGGATGAAGCAGGTAGGTTGGATGGAGTATGGGCAGGTAAGGAAGGATAACAGGTACTCTGCAAGTGGTTTTTCAAACTGAACAAACAAAGACATGCAAGAAAACAAAGATCTAGTTATGCTACCCTAATATGATCTAGCTAACAGTAACAAGAATGGACAGCAGCTTTATTTGCAAGGAAACCATGTACAACACGTGAGCAAGAACAGTCCAAAAGATCTGAATGCATGACTAAATCCTACCACTCTATTCCAAACATAAAAAGCTACTTTAACCATCAAAAGAAATCTAAATAACAAAGAAAGATCTAAATCTAGATAGCAGATTTTATTTTAAGAACGCAGCAAAACACATAAAGATAAACAAAGGAGGTATTGGGCGCTTGAGATGGGCCCAACCCCAAGAGCTACAACCTCCAAAGAGAGATTTAGAGCTGGTGCAAAGCTGGATTCATCTTTATTGATCAAGAAATGAAGAGTTACATCAAAACTGTCCACAAGAAGGACTTGAAAATGAGCTGAAAGCAAAGCTAATCTATTGCATAAAAATCGAACTACAAACTAGCTAACTATTGGCTACAAAATGACTAACCACTAGCTACTATCTACTGGCTAACTAGCTAACCCAAATGAGGCCCTAAGCCTTCTTATTTATACAATTTGAGGACCCAACAGTCCTCCTAAAATTTAGGGACTCGGTTGCCCAAGACTTGTAGTTAACAACAGTCCTACTTGACTTGCTTGGCTGCCCTTGTGTTGATTGATTTGGTGGCCCTTGAACTCCGAGCTGATGGTGGAGAATTCGAGGTAAGGGCCCATAAATGAAGGGGACACCTTCCTACAAATCCTCTCCCTTGTTCTCCCACGAATTTGGCTGCCAAGTGCTCATTAAGACCTTCAATTTTGTCTCCAAATTGACCAAAAAGGCTACACAAAGCACCCATTAGACTTGTTGGCATAATGACTAACCAAATTCACTCTATTAGCATAAATATAATCAAAAACATGCAATAAACTAATGAGAATGGTGGATTAAGTCAAATTAGGAGGTTGAATGAGCCCAAATAATTGTCCATTTTTGGGGCTCATCAGCTCTGGAAAATAATAATTTACTATTTGTAATAAGAAATATTGATTCACCCCCCTCTCAATATTTCCAACCTTGTTTATCTTTTGTTTGGTGATTTATGGGAGAACAACTCTACAATCTAGCTTTGAGCATATCCGAGAGATTGGCAAGGTTGATAAGGATATTTTTGAGACACCATCACGACTAAGTTCCTACATTATTCTAGCGAGAGACGTGAGCTAAAGTGGTTATGCCCTAGGTTGTCAAATAATTTTGGAGTGGCTCGAGGTCTTCAGATTCTTGGAGAGGAGGACAATTGATGATAGAGTCGGTCGATAGCTAAATATTGGAGACATTACCTGGGGTCCAATTGAGATGATTGTTAATCAAAGAAGATGAAGTAGTGATAAGCCTCCAAACGGGCGAGTAGGATCTCAGAGAGGAGGGAGGCTCAATTCTAATCCCTCCACTAGAATGCAAATATTTGTTGGTAAGAACTTGTTGCCCACTAGGATTCTTTGTTTGTTTTCATTTTCCAGGCAAGTTTGGCATCCATTGCCTAGTTCATGAGGGCCAAGTCCCTGATCCTAAAACCTCCATGGTCTCTAGGGGCCCGAATGATATTCCAAATGATCAAGTGAAATTTCTTAGAAGAGGCTTTGCTACATTCCCAAAGGAATTTGCAAATAGTGTTTCCCAAAGCTTGCAGGATATATTGGGCACCAACAAGGCAGAGAATTGATAAAGAGGAATGTCTGACATGGACGATTTGATGAGGACTATGCGTTTAGCTAAAGTGAGACATCTAACATGTCAGGATTCCAATTTATTTTTTATCTTTGACAGAACAGGATGTCATGCCTAGGGAGAGAGAGTTCTTAGGTATGTGGGAATCCCAGGTACCTAAAATCTTTTCATCCTTCAATTTTGTTGAAGCCAAATATTGCACCAATCTGAAGACATTTGTCAACTGAGATATTCTATGTATAAATATGTGACTTAGCCCAGTTAGCTAATCCCCCTGTTACATCTTGGAAGTTATCTAGGGCTAATTTGAATCTCCTAGCAATAACCACCAAGGCTCCCCCAAGCAAGATAATATCATCATCAAATTAGGTGTGGTTGGAATTTTTATTAGTTAGAGTGACTCTGAGCTCAAAAAAGTAACCCTTGTTGCGTTCGTATTCAAGTCTCTTGCTCAATGTATCAACCATCAAGATATAAAGAAAGGGAGATTAAGAACACCCTTAACAAAGATCATGAGAAGTTCAAAAAAAGTTAGAAACTTTACCATTGACATTAAAAAATATATTAATATGATTATTTTGTTATATTATTATTTTTTAATATGTATTACAAATATAATATTTTATAAATTAAAAAATATTAAATATATTAAAAAAACTATCAATAAATAAATATTTAATCAAAAAATATTAAATATATTAAAAAAACTATCAATAAATAAATAATTTTTTTGGGAGTCAATGAGAGGTCATTTGCACACTTACATATTAATAGAATCTTCTTCCCTATAATTTTTGCATGTACATTACCTTTTTCTTTGACTGGAAATTAATTTCCTAATCCAATATTTAATTCCACATTAATATGGTTATTATTTTACAATCGATTATTTATACTTACAGATTATTTAAGTTGATTTTTTAGCATGTCTTATTTACACGCTTCAACTCAAAGTATTATTGATTGTATCGAAATACAAACGGAGATAAGTATTTTCTTACTCACTATGTGATTTATGAGTTCAAAACGTTAATTTATGAGTTCAAAAGGTTATGGCTTTCTTTGAAGCTCTAATATAACGAAATTGATTTGGGATTTTTTTTGGGGGACGGACACCATTGTTAGAAATATATTAAAATTAAATTTTCTAATTTTAGATTTTGTATTTAATGGAATAAAACATAAGTTGAATAATAAAATGTTATAACTTTTATTTTTAAGAAAAATAAATTTTTATTTTTATTTAAAAAATAGTGATATTGCATTTAATATGTATTGAAAGATAATAGTCAAAAAGAGAATTGTAACTAAAACTTTAACATTAACAAGAGTATGTTTTGAAATCCTTATATTTTTAAGTTAATAGATTAAAAAACTAATATCTACAACCTGAACATTCACTACAACTTGGTTTGACAATCCATCTACACACCATTTAGTTGTTTAAAAATATGCTTGCAAGTGAAGTTATCCACCCTATTCAATATATCCTCAATATTATGAAAGGGATGCCCCAATCCTAAATTAATATTTCTCCCATGACTTCAAATCCATTCCACTACCAATTTTGAATCCCTAGATATATGTAATTTTGATATGCCCCTTTTTGTTGCTAACCCCACTAGTATGAGTGAGACCTTAATCTCTACCATATTATTGTGGTCAAAATTGCAAGCAAATGAAATAAAATGAGTTGAAAAAGATATAGAACCCCTCTTGCTCCACATTTCCCTAGATTTCTCATAGAAGCTTCATCATAGAAACACCAAGGCTTGTTTGTTCCACTTGTCGAGAACTAACCTTCCTTGGGGCTTTAAATATTATCACTTTTTGTAGGTCATTGAGGACATTGAAATTTATGGAAGACCTGTAAAGGATCAATTATTCCCACATCAAATAACATCTCATTTCTCATTCACTAGAGGCGCAAACACACAATTAATGAAAGTGCTTTGAATTCATCTAACATTTTTTCCTCCCACCATGATTTGAGTTCTTCCTCCAAATTTATATCATTCCAACAATCAACACCCCCCACCCCGAGTGAAATTTATAATCACTTTCAGACTTCTAGAGAAAAGTGACAACTAATAAGCATATGAGGCACAAATTTAGTAGTACATTTACACATAAGAAATTGTATTCTTTGACCCTCAAAGGATTTTTTAAGTAGATTTTCCTATGTCAATGCTTTATTGGATAGAGGCATCTAAAGAAAAATCTTATACTTTAATGGTGCCATAATCTTATAATCTTTCTCCCACCACCATTCCTTCATTTGATCTTGACCTTATGTAAACATTGCCTCATATCTTAGCCTTATTTTGTAGCAATCACTAGTAGGATTTTTGGCCCAAAGTAGTAGGTCATCCTCCTCTTTGGGAATAACATTGTTTGTTGTCAAGTTTTTAATAAAACATTTCAATTCAATAGTTTCTATGTTTCCTAATCCAAGACCAAACTTCATCTATTATCCTCGTGCAAAAGAGGTCCTTTAATTGCACTTACATAAATAAAGTTGTTCTATTTAGATCTATTAGAGAAGAACATAGGTCCATAGATAACTCTAAATCCTTGCCATGACCAATCCAACGATCCACCCCAAGTCTGATATTTTTGGCATTTCCTTCCTATCATGCAAGCCAGTTCCCAACAAGTGGGAGAGATTGAGGCAACATTTTCCAAACTACGGAAGTATTAGAATATAATTGTTTAGCACCCTAATCCATTCTAGTGTTAATAAGGGATAAATATATATCTAAAGGAGCACTTTATCTCCATAACCCTATTTTAGTTATCATCTTCCATAAACTTTTGGAATTTGGTTCCTTGCAAAAAAAAAAAAAAAAATTGTTCTTAAGCCCCCACCTATATTCTTCTTAGGTTTTTCTAATTTATATCATCTAAGTAAAGTCATTTGTCCTTTTCATTCTTCCTAGTCTATAGAAAATTGAAGATCTTTCTTCTAATTTTATGTTAAATTTCCTTTGGAATATATGCCAATGACTGGTAGTAAATCAAGATTGCCTTGAAAACCAACTTGACCATGATTAATCTACCGCCTATTGAAAGCCATCACATATACCATGAAGTAATCCTATCCTCAATATTACTATATGACTAGAGCCAATCTCTAAATTCATATCCATTTGGTTTTAGGTGAAATACTAAGTATTTAATCCCCATTTGGAAATATCCTTCTTGAATGGGTAACAACAATTTAAATTCATTTCTAAACTCTCCAATCCTCCATGAAACTGTATAAAGCATTCTTGCTTATTTACTTCCATCTTTTAGCCTTCTAATATAACTCCTTTACATTATGTACTGCCTTTGCATCCCTCGGCAAGTCATCACCAAATACTAATACATTTTCCACAAAGAGTAAATGAGTTAGTGAAATATGATTCCCCATCTTGTTATCCTTGAGGCCTCCATTACCATGTTTCATGTAGTATGTGACAACTTGGGAAAATTCCCTCATGTTGTAATTATTATCTCTACTTTTTTCAAATTAAAATACCTGATAAATTCGGACACAGATTCCAGAGTTTAAGGAAGGAGAATTTCTTGAGGAAATAGGTTGTATTAAGTGTCAAACACTTTGTATTTAAATGAAAAGATTTCAAATAAATTCAGCCGGAAAAAGGAACGGCGGGAACCATATGTAACCCTTTGAGAAGATCCGCAAGAGAGAGGGAGAGAGAGTTGAATGTAATGAAGTCTGGTCATGCTGGAAAACAGGGGTGGTAGAACACAACTTTTAGTGGTTGGATTAAATGGAGATAATTCCCTTTGTATAACCTGAAGAGGCAAGTAAATTCATGCCTAGAAGAGTCATGATGATACATAACCTGAAGGGACAAGTGGTGGAATTTGAGAATCCTGAAACATAATTACTTAAGAGAGGGATGTGCAGGGATAAGGAGGGAGTTTTTGTTCTATCTGGATCAAGTTTTTCTTTTGACTGAAATAGTTCCCTTTGTAGCAGTGCAGCTGTTGAACCCACTATGTGTGGCTTGTTGGCTGGGATAACAAAAATTATAGAGTAAGTGCCTTTCCATGAGGCTATTGAACTTTCTATGTGCGACTTGCTCAAGGGTCGTTGAACCCACCGGGAAGCTTGAAAACTAATGAACCTACTAGCCAGAAGTTAGATGCAATAGGGGTATTGGAGGGGTTGTTTAACCGCTAAGTGTGGCCCTAGGTTGGGAACTTTGGTGCTTGCTCTCTTTGTGGAACTATATAGATGGGTGATGTCCACATTCCCATGATAGCTTATTTGTTGTTGAACCTTCCTTCGAATTGAATATAACTCTTCTCTTGTTATTTAACTCTAGTGGGTGAAGGCGATGTGGCCTTGGTGCACCCTGCTACAGGAAAAACTCTTGAATTGTTGCTCTAGAAGAACTCCTCCTCAAGCTCTGAAATCTGGCTCAGGGACGATAGCTACAAGAAAGGCTTGGTTGTAGCTTTTCTAAGGTTGGGTGGATAGTTAGAGCCCCAATCTTAGTTACCAGACCCTTTACTACAAGATAAGTATTTCTTATGTCTCATATGCTAATGAATGCTAACATATGTTTAATGTGTTATTTAAATGCTATTTGAATATATGAAATTTTTGTTTCCTAAAAGAATGGGAGTGTTAGCTCCTTGTGTAATATCTGAGGAACGGGTTAAGTTCTTGTGTTTGCTCAGTGCCTATATTATGCTGAGGAGTGTTGATTGTCTGTATAATGTATTTTATGGGCAGATGATGAGGAATGGTTCATTCCTGTGCATTTGATACGTCAATACTTGATTATGATTCTTGTACTGATCATTGTATATTGGCATAGGGCTAGTAATTTGTTGGATTAACATTCAAGGATGTGATTCTGGCACAAAAATGTGTTACTGGCATCTTGAACATCTTCTCAGGAATGGGATTATTCCTGCAATCATCCTGGGTTTGTGAATTGGTCCAAATGGTTTGGGAATACAGAGATAAACTATCATTGTCATATTAAGTTAAAGTTTGATTGAAATCATTTGGTTATCAAGTCTTAAATTATGAATTATAGGCACTAGAGTGGTAGCTTTGTTTCCACACACACACACACACACACATATATATATCGACTAATGTCAGTAGGGATAGCTCCAAGAGGTCGTGCCAACTATACCTACATATGTTCATATGTGTACATGTAGATGGAAACTTAGAACCTTGGAGGAAAACACATGAACCTCATTTAAACCATCTAAACTATGCGATAAGGTGCCTTAACCAAGTGCGTGGTGGAGGAAATTCTACACCACCAATGGTTGTAGTACATTTCCATCGTTGGATGATTCCAGAGGTTTTACCCTAGGAATTTCAAAAGGAGGCTCATAGAGAACTCTTGGGATTAAATTCCCAGGGTGACATGGGAAGGTTGCCCATATACGGTGGACCACGTGAAGGAGATATGGACCATTGATCTGGGCAAAGAATTGTTGTTGTTGGATCATCCTGGAGGCTTTGCACCTTAGTGTTTGGCTTTGGTGAGATCACCCTGGATCCTTGGATCATGGAGGTTTCAGATGAAGGGCATAAAATATTCTCGAGATTTAATCTTTGGGATTAGGTGGCAAGGAGAGGAGTTAACACTGTGTACTATGCCCATGATATATGTGTATTATGTAATGGGATGTGCTAAGAGAGGTTTAAGAAATATGAGCAGGTCGCCAACTGCCATGTGGCCATGACTTGGACAATGAAGTGGGAGCCACATGGGGACCATGCGAGCACCATTTGACAGGTAGATGATGTGGCTCTAGCTAATTGGCCAAGACTGTAATCAACCATATATTTTGATATGGGACTCAGATTGAGACAAATTCTATAATGTTGGAAAGGTATCGACGAGACAAAATTAATGGTGTTATCCACTTTAAGTTTTAAGGAAGTCAGAAAAAAGGTTGAAAAATTTGGACCCCATTTCCATAAGTAGATATTGGAGATTTGTTAGCATAGTAATTGCTTCCTTCTAACCATAGTCAAGGTTGGGGATAGCAGGGGGTATGTTACTTAGTATACATCTACTAATGTCTTTAGCTATAAAGAGGAAAAGGAGACGTGAGAGAGGGAGAGTCTGCCTTAAGTCTCTAGAAGGATAGAAGAATGATGAAGTAAACCCATTAAAAATTATAGGTAAATAAACAAAGGTAGAGCAACCTTCCACCCAACTTACAAATTCATATGATAATCCAACATGTAACATCATCGACCTACGATTTGATTAATTAAACTTATCATACCCCTTAGATAATATAACTTTATGATAAAATAGAACCTCTTCCTTATCTTGATGGTATGAGAACCTTCTTGAATAATGCTTATTTCCTCATGGATTTGTCTATGATTTAAAAATCTAAATTGTTCATCAAAGATGGAAAGAGAGAACACTAGCTTGAGTCTTCCTACAGTAATCTTAGAGATCATCTTATACATAAAATTACACCAAAAATCATCAATTGATTCAAGGACACCATTCTTTTGAATCAAGGATAAGAACATGGAATTTATTGCACCAAGGACCTTACTAGAAAGTTTAGATCCATCTACCACCTACTTTCCCATTAAAAAAAAAACAACAACAACAAAATAAAACTTCATAGAGTTCTATAGATCAACCATTTGGTATTGGATTTTAGTACTTTCGAAATGAATCTATAATCCCTTCCAATTAATCGATCTAAATCTCTCCTCATAAGACACAAATTTTGTTCTTGGTTTGTGAAGTTGGGAAAGTAGGTCACCATTTGAACTATCTTAATTATATTGCTCTAGGTCATTCCTTAAATACCTAATTGAAATGATCAATACCAACCTTTTCCATATCACTAGAACTATGTACTTGATCCCCTCTCTCATTTTTTATACTCCATATAGTGTTAATGTTTTCTCTCATTCTAGCACAATTGCAAATTAAAAAAGTCATCATCTTGAACCTACTAGATTTTATGCATTTTTTTCTCCACTTTGTTTCATCCCATTCAAGCAAGTCTTTCTTGGAAGCTTCATTTTGTTTTAAATTCCTCTACTCTTCTTCATTGAAAACTCCATGCATATTGGACTTGAAAATATTTACAATATCCTACTTTGATGATCATATTTGCCATTGTGAGTCATGATATTTGCCTTTGGCCCACTTAATAGTTTTCCTTTTGATCTTCTTAAAATTGTCACTAAGTCGAAACATAGTAGAAACCTCGATACGGTTTTCAATGTGTTTCCATTCACTATGATATAATGCCTTGAATTATAGGTCCTTTGGCCATGGGAGTCATATTTGAAATGACCTGGGGACTTGGAAGCTATAACACCAACTTGGAGAAAAATAAGAACATGATTTGATGTCTCACCCTCACCTATCTAAGATTTGATTCTACCCACATCATCTAAAATATTCTCTACAATAAGAAACTTATCTAATCTTTTAGATATGCCTCCATTCCTTGCTCTATTATCTCTCTAAGTCACTTTAAGTGTCAATGGATCTATGCCACACAAACTTGCTCCATCAATATTTTGAAGTAGAAAGTATGCCAAAACATCCATTCTACCTCAATCACCCCACACTTCACCTTGCCTCATACTAAAATTCATGTCAACTCCCAAAATTACATTATCCTTCCTAATAGACAAATCCTCAAAGAAGGATCCCAAACATTATTCCCTAAAGATAAAATGACAATAAACTTTATTGACATCAAAAATCGATTCTATATCCATAGAATAGTTCTAGGCATATTGCAAACTAAAGATAAAGAAAAAATTCAAAACATCAACCTCCAAAATGACTACTATGGATTATTCTTTGGAAGATTTGTGCTTTAAAACACACACCATATAAATCTTAAATCTATAACTTCTTATTTCTAGATTCTTATACCACTCTACTACTAAAACTCTAGATCTCCCCTTAGAGCTAAGAGCTTAAAAAATCCATAGGAGATGAAACCAATAGAATATATTTAGCCTTGGTAGCCTCAAGGATTGTCTCCTAAATAAACCTACTCTTTGGATAATTAGGAAACACTAATATTTTAAAACAATTTATTTTGTGAGCACTCCCTAGGCCCCTTATATTGGATGAGAGAATAGTGATTTTTAAATCTTAGAATGGGATTTCCTTGCTCTAAATGCCCTTTGAATAGTCATTTTTTTTACCAAATGGCACTTTTGTCTTTGCTTGCATCATTGCATGGGTGAGATATGATTTCCTACTAAGCCATGAATAACTTCCACTATGCTAAAGTCCAAGACCACCTTCCGCACCTTCATCCTATGATATTAAACTCTCGTTTTATCAATCAAAAGAGGTATTTTTATTCATCATCAAAATAAATTCTTCGTCTAATGAATATACAATATTGATATTATTAGTAGTTTCCACCTCTTTCTTATTTGGAATAATTTTTTTCCTTTTCCTAGCTCCACCACCTCTTGAGGGAAATTCCTCATGAATTTTTGAATCCCTAACAACCTTTTTATTTAATATCCTCTCCAATGCAATGTTTTGCACTTTTAGAAAATCATCTACCTCGTTTCTCTCCTCCATATCTTTTTGTGGATATGGAGAAGCCTCCTATAGAGATTATTTTTTTGAATTGAAGTCCTACTTTTTTATCATATCCATAAAGGTAATAGTCTTACTCCTATTAGGAGAAGATTTGTCTTCTACAACAACAAAAAACCTTTTTATCTGTTGTACTTCTACATCTCACATTTGCCTCTTTTTGGGACTAGAAGAGACCATCTTTGCTCTACCCACGTCTTGTAAAGGAAATTCAACAATATCATATAAAAGACCTTCAAAAAGAGACTTACCTTTATTGCTTGGTGTTCTTACTAGCATATCATTGGAGCCCTCTAGTGGTAAGTCTAATTGCTTCTTTATCAATGTCTCGTTTGCAATCATATCCTTCTTAGAAAGGTTTTCCTCGAATGACAAACAAAACACTTAACCATGATATTCTCATAGTCCAAATCTTGACAGTAGGACCTATTTTATACTTGAATGTCTATTCCATTTGACATTCCATAAATTGAATTCATTTCCATGTATATCTTAGGCATGGAATTTATATCCAATGAATGTGTTTCCTCATCAGTGTCCAACACCTTCTCCAAATTAGCTCCAATTCAAGTCAACGCCCTCTTCATTTACAATTCCAATGGGATGGAATACATTTTCACCCATAAATCTTAGATATCCACCATTTGTTTCACATGGTCAAACAATGGTGTCCAATTCTTGAGTGACATGATCAAGTTATCCTAGTGCCAATTCCCCTTTAGTATGTTTTCCTTGTCCTTTTCATATTGGAAGACAAGGTAATGTGAACTATAGAAAGATGAAGGAATATGGGAGGATAACCCAATTGTTATCTCCATACCTTCTTTACCCACATGATCATGGATTTATTTGATACTAGTCTGCCATGGAATTTCCCAACCGATGTCATTACTTCATACAACCTCACCTACTCCATCACCACATCTAAACCCATTACTAAAAACATACAACCTTTAGAAAACCATTTAGAAATTTCCTCGTCATTAGTGATTTTACCGATAGTTTAAGGATCATGTGCTCTTTGTACTCCTCAAGTTTTCCACCCTTCTAGCCATTCTCCTTGAACCTCGAGTCCACCACCTTTGACAAAATACCAAAAGAGTTCAATAATGCTCATGATTTGTAGTGGGTTAGGGGCCACCCTTCCATTCTCATTGTTTTCCACAAAACCCACCCTAACTTGGTTTCTTTTTCAATTAGTGTCATATAATTTCCCATCAATGGTACAAGAAACAATAAAATCCCTTATGCCCTCATCAATTTTCCAACTCGTAGATGAAAACCTAAACACCTCCCTTCTCCATATTTTGGCACCTCCAAGCTATTTCAAATGAGGTGGATAGCCATCCTTCTATAATGTTGACAGGTCATCGATAGTCTAATCACTGCATTATCATTCCCCATGGTTAGACCTCAAGAGATTAACCCCTAACTAATGCATAAACCTAGGTTAAATACCCCATTCTAACTGAAGACCTCAATTAAAAACCTATAAACTCTTGAAAGCCCTAAAACCCTAGAAACCCTCCATATTCATTTTCAATCCTCTATAGATTATCCTTTTTCACTTGCTTGGATCAAGTCACCATACAACCTTGAGAAGGGGAAAAATATGATCCATGAACAAAATTTTATAATTCGTGGAAGGCATTTAATAGTTTAAATCATGGAAACGTAACTTTGAACTATATATCAAAGCTCTACAAGAGTTCATGACATGGGTCAAATTCCTTGATGTTGCTTTAAAATATTAAGCTTCTAATATTTTGACAACCATCAACAATGCTTTAGGTGAGTATATCTTCTTAGGCCCATCAACTTGTGAGTTCATGTTTTACTATTTACAAGTTAGCATACATATTTATGGAGATTAAATAAAACTTGGCCATTATAACCAAACTTGTGTTGGAGAGTAGAGATTAATGTTGCATTCAATCCCTAAATTATAAACACATTGTCTTTTATTATAGTGTTTGGTTATGGTAATGTGTTGATATCCTACCCAAAGGAAAAGTATTCATAGGCTCTAAAATGAAAACATAGGGAACCCTCATGGTGGAAAGACTAAAAGATGGATAACCATTAGGCACAACCAAAAAAGGCTCTAGAATACTTTTCACCTTCTCCTTCATCAACTATGTTTGTTCCAATGCTTTATACTAGTGAAAACACCATTATTACAACCTCATACTAGGTGTCGAATCACCTCCTCTTAATTCATATGCACAAAACTCCCTTTGGAACATAAAATAGAAAACCATAATTATATTTTTTGGATTAGGAAAGGGAATAAGTGCCTTTGTCTTTACTGGTGATAGTTATATTGTTAACCAACACTTTAGTAGTTGGTTGGTTCAAAGTTAGGAGAAATGAAGGAAAAGGGGGCCACAATGAAGATGTGTGATATTCAATCATAAATTTTGATTGGGGGATGTTTACTCAAATTTTCAAACTAGTGAAATTGAGATGTGCCTTTGTTAGAAAAATTAATAATTAGTCATTGACTTAGATGCAACCATAGTTTCAATATAACATAACAAACACAAACGTTTGGTCTAGAAAGGTGACAAATTATTACATTTTATTGTGGTTAAAAGAGTTTTGTTCTAGTATTTTTTTTTTAGGACAACCTCACAAAGAACCAAGAATGTTAATTTCCCATAGTCTTGAATGTCATCCCTAGAAAATCCACTAACATAAATCAATGCATTTAACTAAAGAGAATTTGAGCTAAACACTTATGCTTGAGTCGTGTTCTATTTTATCATAAAAGGAACAATCCTAAATTTGCTAGTGATCAACATTTATATCACATTTACTTAATTATTTAAAATGGATATTCTAATTTTCCATTTTATATGACATTTATTGTTGTGTGGGTTGATTAATTTAGGTTATTGATGTATTTGAGGGAGAGAGAACGAGGGAAGATCAAATCTAAATTTTTATCATATTTTTGCTACAATATAAGTGTGCTCCATATTTCACTAGTTATTTTCTTGTTTATATACACATGTCCAAGGCAAGAAAAAATGCATATTTATCTCATAATTGATCAACCATTATACTAGTATGAGGGAAATACTTCTTTGGACACTTCCATTGGCATACAAACCATTACATATTCATCTTAAGCATGGATCTATCAAATGCTAAGAGGGATCAAATCTTTGGAAGAGAAAATTTTAGAATGCAAAAAATTGAGGGAAGGTTTACCTTTCCATATATTTGATCCCTCTCAACACTCAGTAAATATGCGGTCAAGATGGATTTACACTATTTAATAATGATGCATTTTGTTATTCTCTCTTCATTCACATGATAATAATGAAAATAATAACTTACTAGGTGGGAGGCACCATAGGATGATAAGAGATATCATATCATTTACATAGGGTGTAGATCAATTCTCAAACAATGAAGCAGAAGCCCTAGTAGCATACCAAGGTCTCATGCTCTTAGGATAATTAAACTCTTCATGAGTCCTTGTTGCAGGGGATTCCCTCGTCCTTTTACCAACACCCCATTTCAATTTTAGATAGTTCTCGACACTCATGAACGTAGCTCTCTCTAGGGCCTCTCCCATATTTAAATTGTTCATAAGCACCAATGTATACCTCGTCCACAAGAATATACATGCTAATGTTATGGTAAACCTTGGGGTGAGATTAGAGGAGAGTGTGCTCTCCATCTAGAAACCAAAATGGAGTGGCACATCCATAAAGGCTATACCATGATCCTCTTCCCTACCCTAGTTTTGCTTGAGGCCCTATGATTTTCTATGCATAGTAACTTAGATCCCATGATTTCATAAAGTTTCCCTCTATCATTGGAATTTCGTGATATAGGAAATCAAAGATCCCATTGATCTAGAACTTTGTTCAAATTTTGAACAATTTAAGTCGATTCAAAGTTGGGTAAAGCCACTAGAGGAATTGTTCCATCAAGTGTAGAACTTTGATCATGCCTAAAATTTCTATTGGATTCTTATTAGATTTATGGCTATGAAGAGGGCCACTTTGCTACAATATTAACTTATTATGTATTTCATTGGTTATTTTCTTGCTTATTATTACATGTCTAGGCTATGCAATATATATATATATATATATATATATATGATATATTGCTTGTAACCAATCAACCATTTTATTAGTAAGAGATCACCACCTTTGTCGACAACTTCATTGGCATATAAATTGATGTATATCCATATAAAGCATGGATCTATCAAGCATTAAGAGGGATTACATCTATGGCAGTACACATTCTAGAATGTAAAAAAATGGGGAAAGGTTTTCCTTTCCATGGATTTGGTTCCTCTCAACCCTTAATAACTTCATGCTCAAGATGGATTTAGACTAGTTTAATATTGTTGTATTATATTATCATGTGTTCATTCATTAACAACAATAATCATAATAGCACTGGATTTGAGACCTCTGTGGTGCAATATTTTTGAATTAGTCACCGGAGATTCCACAGTAAGAACATTTTTCTGCCAACGTTTCAAATCCCAACCGGGATCCATCATCAGGACAACTTGAAGCTTGATAGAAGAAGAGCAGATTATTGCAGCTCTTCTTGCTATCTTAGCTCTAGTCTTTTCGAGTAAAATGATTTCACTCCAGGTATCCCCTCCGTGTAGGGAAATAATTCTGGATTTGAGACCTCTGTGGTGAAATATTTTTGAATTAGTCACCGGAGATTCCACAGTAAGAACATTTTTCTGCCAACGTTTCAAATCCCAACCGGGATCCATCATCAGGACAACTTGAAGCTTGATAGAAGAAGAGCAGATTATTGCAGCTCTTCTTGCTATCTTAGCTCTAGTCTTTTCGAGTAAAATGATTTCACTCCAAGTATCCCATCCGTGTAGGGAAATAATTCTGGATTTGAGACCTCTGTGGTGCAATATTTTTGAATTAGTCACCGGAGATTCCACAGTAAGAACATTTTTCTGCCAACGTTTCAAATCCCAACCGAGATCCATCATCAGGACAACTTGAAGCTTGATAGAAGAAGAGCAGATTATTGCAGCTCTTCTTGCTATCTTAGCTCTAGTCTTTTCGAGTAAAATGATTTCACTCCAGGTATCCCCTCCGTGTAGGGAAATAATTCTGGAAATAATTCTCAAATCCATAATTATTTCCCTACACGGAGGGGATACCTGGAGTGAAATCATTTTACTCGAAAAGACTAGAGCTAAGATAGCAAGAAGAGCTGCAATAATCTGCTCTTCTTCTATCAAGCTTCAAGTTGTCCTGATGATGGATCCCGGTTGGGATTTGAAACGTTGGCAGAAAAATGTTCTTACTGTGGAATCTCCGGTGACTAATTCAAAAATATTGCACCACAGAGGTCTCAAATCCAGAATTATTTCCCTACACGGAGGGGATACCTGGAGTGAAATCATTTTACTCGAAAAGACTAGAGCTAAGATAGCAAGAAGAGCTGCAATAATCTGCTCTTCTTCTATCAAGCTTCAAGTTGTCCTGATGATGGATCCCGGTTGGGATTTGAAACGTTGGCAGAAAAATGTTCTTACTGTGGAATCTCCGGTGACTAATTCAAAAATATTGCACCACAGAGGTCTCAAATCCAGAATTATTTCCCTACACGGAGGGGATACTTGGAGTGAAATCATTTTACTCGAAAAGACTAGAGCTAAGATAGCAAGAAGAGCTGCAATAATCTGCTCTTCTTCTATCAAGCTTCAAGTTGTCCTGATGATGGATCCCGGTTGGGATTTGAAACGTTGGCAGAAAAATGTTCTTACTGTGGAATCTCCGGTGACTAATTCAAAAATCATAATAGCAATATGCATGGGTGCTAGAGGTGGAAGGGGTCATTTAGGAACCAAAAGGACAACAAGAACTCTCATTTGCATAGGGAGTGGACTGATCCCAAATAATGAAGTAGAAACCTTGGCATCATACTAAGGGCTCAAGTTCTTAGGGACATTAACTTCTTGGGGTTTCTTTGTTGTGAAGGATTCACTCATCATTTTATAAATGCTTTATCTCAAGTTTGCAACCTCCATGGAATTCATTAAAAAAATTCTCTAAAGGGGCTCTCCAATCTTGAAAAAGTTCAAAGAACCAATATCTACCATGTTAAATTCCATAAGAACATAGAAGCGGATGTTATGGAAAACCTAAGGGTGACATTAGGGGAGGAAGTGCTCTCCATCAAAAAGCCAAAAGGAATTGTCACACATATAAAATGTTTAGATCCTCCCTAAGGGTGTAATGGGGGGCCAAAGGGCCCATAGTAGATTAATAATAATGGAGTCCATTGAATGTAAGGTGTAGAAATTCCCATTGTAGATCAATAGATTATGCAATAGACTAAAGCAAAATACAAGATCTACTTCTACAATAAACTTTGTGGAAGTTAAATCAATTTGAGCACGATCAATGAGAACACATATAACTGAGAATGAGAAATCAATCACATAACACATAATAAATCACCCGGGGAAAGCCTCAGCCTAAAACCCCAATCTCTGTATTATCATACAAGTGGAAATATCTTAGGATTACACAAAGCTTTAGCTCACAAGCTATCCAGCTCCCATTACAATCCCTCACTGCTGCTCTAGACAGAATAGACAACACACATGCCATCCTTCATTCCTCCAAGCCTCCTATTTCCTTGCAGTTTCTCCTAGGTCCTCTAGCTGCAACCTGTGTGAATAATCCTCTCACACACAACACTAACCTCTAAAATAATTGCGCAATCCTAAAGGAGATAATTCCTTCTGCATGGATGAGTTTCCTATATAGGAAAAAACCTCCAACTAATAGTACACTGTCCCATCCTCTGATCTCAACTGGGTCTCTGACAGAACTGACATGCATGAGTTATTTATGAGAGAATATTCAGTTATCTGAAGTGCAACAGTTACATGCATGCAAGCATTAACTAATTGAACTCACAATTAATTCAACAAACTGTTTGAATTAATCTAACTGGACTTGACTCAGTTAATTGAGCCAACTAATTACAACTCAATATTACAACTCATCCTTATCTCTTTAACTGATGGATAAATTCCTCAATCAATGGAGAAACTGTTGCATGTCCCCACATAGACTTCATGTTTGATTTTCTACAACTAATTAACTCAAGATGAATTAATTAATTATTTTACAAACAGCTACTAAGATCAAATTCGAATTTTACTTCTCAATTTTAGTTTAGGGACTAACTAAAATTGGAATCCATCCCGAAATGCTATTTATAGCAATGCTATTTTTAGCACTTCCATTTTTCATTCCTTGTTGCTATGTCCAACACTAGTACCCGAATTGCTATTTATAGCAGTGCTATTTTTAGCATTTCTTGTTGCCATTCTCAACACTCCCTCTCAACAAGAAAGGCATTCAACTCGAACCCTATCCTAAACCTTTGGAATGTTCTGCATGCAACACTTCTTCCAAGTATTGTTACTCCAGCAACTCTAGAAACAAAAAAAACTCCCAACTGACCTTCCTGTTGGGCTAGAAACATCCTCTGATGTTGAAGCTCCATCTGCCGCTGACAAGTGCTCCCTCTCTGACCTCTGAGCTGCTTTAACACTCCATTCATCTCGCACCGTTGCACATCTCTCTGTGCCATCCTGCACTGGTGCAACACTCCTGTGCCTCTCGCATTGTTGCAACCTGCTAGCTCTGCACTATCTTGGGATTCCTGCACTGTAGCTCTCTCTACCGCTCCATCCACATCTGTCTCTACCCACTCAGCTAGTCCTTCTACTCCTCATCGAGGCTCTCGTAGCAAGGTCTAATCAAAGAGGTTGTGTACCTCAATGGTCCTGCCCCTATTCCAGCCTTCTTGGGACTGTCACTCCACATCGCCCCACCTCCGACCTGGAGGTATGGATGCATGTGATCCCTCTGCACACTTGGCTCGAAATTCCCCCCTACTGGAGGTCTCTGCATGAGTAGATGTCTCTACTCGATCTCCTCTCGGCTTCTCTAGTTGTGGCTGCTCCACAACCTCCTTAAGTTGCTTCACCATTCGTGGCTCCTCCACAATTGTTTGAGACTTCTTCTGGCGCTGCATGTTGAGAGGTAATGTACTCTCCCTCTAAACCACCAAGTCTACATCAGTTGCCTTGTTCCTCAAGGCTTTGCATGCATCTTGAACATCAAGAGCATACAGGTTCTTGACTCATGAACTGATCTGCTTCACCTGTCTCGTGGTGACGTGTCTAAGGAAAACCTTTACCTTACTGAAGACTACATCATAGCCTTTGTCTTCTAGCATTGCGATAGACACCAAATTTTTCCTTAGTCCTGGTACATACTTGACATCGTTCAAGGTAATGCGAGCTCCATGCTACCTCTGAAAAAAACCGTGCCTACACCTGAGACACTATACTTTTCATCATTACCCATCGCTATGAGTATCTGGAGATCTTTCTCCTCCAAGGTACTGAACAAACTCTTGTCGTCGGTCATGTGGAAAGAAGCTCCACTGTCAAGAAACCAACCACCTCCCACCATGGATGAAACCATGCATGCGAAAAGGGTGAAATCCAACTCGAACTGTGCAGCCAATGCCTCACCTTTAGATCCTTCCTTGGATCCCATCTTGGATTTCTTCAATGGACAATTTGTAGCAAAATGACCCACCTCATGACAACGAAAGCATCGCACTTTCGATTTGTCAAACTTCTTCCCACCATGGGAAGAACTGGATTTGGGATGAGAATCCTTCTCCTTCCCTTACTTGCTAAGGCACAATTTTCTTCATCCTCCATGGATGAAGAACCATCTCTGGTGCTTCTTCTTATCTCCTCCTGCATCAGATCCGACCAAAGTCGTTCCAAATCTAGCAATTTTTCTCTTCCATTAATTGAGTCTTAGTAGCTATGCGAGCTCTTAGGAAGACCGAGGAGTGCAAGACTCACCATGTCATCATCGGTTGTTGTGATCCCTACATTTCCAAGCTCATCCCTGCAGGTGGTGAGCTTGTTCAGATATGTAGAGATCGTGTTGCCCTTTTCACACTTGATTTTCCGAAGCTTGTCTTTCAGTGCCAGCTTCCTCTGATCGCTGCTGTTCTAATATAGATCTTTCAATGTTTTCCACATCGAAAACGATGTCTCCTTCCCGTGGAGGCTCGAGACAATGTGGTCTCGAACTCCCTCCAGGAGGATTCTCCTTGCTCTAGCTACACATTTCTTCCATTCCACCAGTTAAGTAGCATCAGTTAGCTTGGGGACTTCTTGATCAATAAAGTCCTTTAGACCGTTATCCTCTAATACTACTTCCATGCGATCCTTCCAGGCTATATAATTTGAGCTGCCATCAAGGGCATACTCGAGTCTTAAACCACTAAACGCCATTGGTGAAATTGAGATGTGATAAGAACTCGATTTCTATATTCAGGAACCACAACCTTCTCCCTTCTCCCTTCTTGTATACTATTCTTCTCCTTTGATCACCTTTCCTCTGATACCATGTAGAAATTCCCATTGTAGATCAACAGATTATGCAATAGACTAAAGCAAAATACAAGATATACTTCTACAATAAACTTTGCCGAAGCTTAATCAATTTGAGCACGATCAATGAGAACACATATAACTGAGAATGAGAAACCAATCCCACATAACACAGAGGAAATAACCCAGGGAAAGCCTCAGCCTAAAACCCCAATCTCTGTATTATCATACAAGTGGAAATATCTTAGGATTACACAAAGCTTTAGCTCACAAGCTATCCAGCTCCCAGTACAATCCCTCACTGCTACTCATAGACAGAATAGACAACAAATATGCCTTCCTTCAGTCCTCCAATCCTCCTATTTCCTTGTGCAGTTTCTCCTGGGTCCTCTAGCTGCAACCTGTGTGAATAATCCTCTCACACACAACACTGACCTCTAAAATAACTGCGCAATCCTGAAGGAGATAATTCCTTCTGCATGGATGAGTTTCCTATATAGGAAAAATCCTCCAACTGATAGTACATTGTCCCATCCTCTGATCTCAACTGGGTCTCTGACTGAACTGACATGCATGAGTTATTTATGAGAGAATATTCAATTATCTGAAGTGCAGCAGTTACATGCATGCAAGCATTAACTAACTGAACTCACAATTAATTCAACAAACTGTTTGAATTAATCTAACTGGACTTGACTCAGTTAACTGAGCCAACTAATTACAACTCAATATTACAACTCATCCTTATCTCTTTAATTGATGGATAGATTCCTCAATCAATGGAGAAATTGTTGCATGTCCCCACATAGACTTCATGTTTGATTTTCTACAACTAATTAACTCAAGATGAATTAATTAATTATTTTACAAACAACTGCTAAGATCAAATTCGAATTTTACTTCTCAATTTTAGTTCAGGGACTAACTAAAATTGGAATCCACCCCGAAATGCTATTTATAGGAATGTTATTTTTAGCACTTCCATTTTTTATTCCTTGTTGCTATGTCCAACACTAGTACCTGAACTGCTATTTATAGCAGTGCTATTTTTAGCACTTCTATTTTTAGCATTTCTTGTTGCCATTTTCAACATAAGGTGGACTAGGTCCATTGTATTAAAAATAAGGCTAGCCATTGTAGTTAATATTGAATATGTAATGGAGCCTTGATAAAGGTCTACTAGGTAGTCAGGAGGTTGTTATGATTATGGCTCTCTTGATTAATTATAAATAAAGATAGGGTCCTCTTTATAAGATGTATGTATTTTATTGTATTTGGAGCTTAGCTCATTAGGAGCTTGCCCTTCAAATAGGAAAGTGAACTGGAGTGGATTCTTTTCATAAAAGAATCAATTGTAAGGGGTTGTCCTACCTCAAGGCTTTTGATCTTAATAAAATGTGAATAATTTCTATCTTATTATCTCAGATCTTATATTTGATGCAATTTTTATATCTAAGGCACATTACATGTGGTAGCAGAGCTATTTCTTGGGCCAAAGTGTATAGAATCTTAATTATATTTTGCAACTTGTGTGTAATTTTATATTCAGCTCTAAGGCACATAACATGTGGTATCATAACCTTTGGAAAAACAAGTGGTATCATAACTATTTCTTGGGCCAAAAAGAAGAAATTTCCCCCCATTTTGCAAGTTTTTAAATGAAAAAAGGTGGTCATAACACTTAGAATAATTCTTGTAGACATATGTGCAATTGGAAAAACCAATTGCAGATATGAGAATCTCTTGAAAAAACAACCGATTTCAAAAAAAAAAGTTTGAATCAAAGTTTGGGAAGTGATGATATCATTGATTTAAAATCAACTATTTTAAGACTTTTCTACTGCGAAAATATGGATGGCAATGCTGATATCTTTTACAAGCTTAGATTGTCGCTCGACTAGCACAATTGGATAAAGGAATTTTGAATGTTTTATTTTTATTTTTGTTTGCTAGGTAATATGAGTCCTAAGATGACTGGCATGCCTAACCTATGGCTTGAGTAGTTGCGACCCGGGGGCATCTAAGCCATGAAAATCACCCGAGGATCGCAACTGGCTTGGGCCACACCAGCCCTTAACATGGCTGGATTTTTGCCCATGGAGTTTTGAACAAATGACCTTTACACCACAGAGTGCCTTAATAGATTACCCTATCAGTGTATGCTCTACACCTCGTGGGCTTGATTTGGTATGTTATATGTTATGTTTTTAATCAATATCTCATGAGTTACAACCCTTGCAAATTTCCACTCTCAAACCCTAGTGGATGTGAAGAATGACAACGTGCTGGAACATACCATGATTTTGTTGGAAAAATCTGTCTATGATTGGTCTTAGGGAATACAATATATAAAAGCAATAATTGCTAAATCCAAGGAGGCCCATGTTATTGAGACCACATGCCCTTTGATCAATGCATAATATAATTGAGAAAGATTTACTTGGTATGATTTAGAAGATGATTGGGATGATTGGTACATGGATCGTTTTCAAACAACTGCTTTCACCTTCTATTTGATGACTCCACTCTACCTTATGTAAAGAACATCATTGAGGGAATTAGGAACTCATTATGATTGCTCGTGTTCAACTTACATATTTTACAATGATATTATTCCTTCTAGATCTAGCTTTGACCCTTTAAAACTATGTGTACGATCTTTTTGAGGATTTTATGTGTTGGTTCCACATGACATTAGTGGCCATTTGGACCACATTACTTGACTATTAATGGAGATGTCATCATTTGGTTGTCCACTCGAGCACTAGCACATGGGACTTAGGTTTATTATGGAGCTTATTAGATTTGTTTCAATAGGGTGGCTAACACCTATACATGGGACCTTGGTTATTTGGATTACTTCAACATTGAAATCAACACTCATCCATAATACCTTGGATTATGGTTGGACTTCCCACAATAAGCGTCAAGGGGAATGCTTTTCCAAGGGGGTGGAGTATTAGCATCCTCCTTAGGGGTTTAATGGGGGGTTGAAGGGCCCACAATATAGTAATAGTAGTGGAGATAATTCAAGGTAAGGTTGACTAGGTCCACTATATTTTTAAATAAGGCCCAATACAGTAGTTAATATTGAATAAATGTAATAGGGTCTCATTAAATAAGGTCTATTTGTAGTTAGGAGGTTGTTAACATTAATGATCTCTTGATTAATTATAAATAAGATTGGATTCCTCCTTATGATATGTGTAGAGTTTATTATATTTGGTGCTTAGCTCATTAAGAGGTTGCCTCCTCAAAGAGGCAAGTGAATAAGACTGGATTCTTTCCATAAAAGGATAAATTGTAAGGTGTTTCCTTGTCTCTAGGGTTATGATATTGATAAACCATGGACCATTCCTATCTTATTATTGGAATTTTTTATATTTGATATAACTTTTAGATTTAAGGCACACTATATAAAATTTATTCCATGGTCCTCTTCCTCACCATAGTTTTTCTTGAGGCCCTATTGTGCTTTAAGGATAACAACTTGGATTCCATGATTTTAGAATCTCATTACCTTCCTCTCCATTTAATATCACACCTTCATAATTTGTCGTTTTCTTCCACTAGAACCCATATCATGTATTTATTAGGAAGATACAACTATAAACATAAGTAATAAGAGTAATAGTTGCTAATAACCATGTGCCTTTGGGAACTTCTGAGCATCCTAGAGAGGAGGAAAATGTCAAGGATATGATGCCACGGAGATGGGAATGAGAAGGTTGGGGCACTGGTAGAGATAGAGGAAATTCGTGAAAGTTCTCAAAGGGAATGACATGTGAGCGCATAAGGGAGAGGGGACACTTCCCCTCTCCCTTATGCGCTCACATGTCATTCCCTTTGAGAACTTTCACGAATTTCCTCTATCTCTACCAGTGCCCCAACCTTCTCATTCCCATCTCCGTGGCATCATAATGTTGCAAACATTGTTGTTGTGCATTTACTAGAGAAGTTAAAGCTTGCAAGAGAAACTTTTCTTAGAGCAAAAAAAATCCACGGGATACACATGACAAGCTCACATACACAACCCTCCAATTAACTCATTGGAAATCTCGATTAAAACCCTTATGGACAAAAATCATGGAGCATGCAAGCATGATTGGGATAGGAGGCTACAAGCTATCAAGAAAATGGGAACAAGATGGAGACTTCTATAACTCATCTCATATAGATCATGAGTTCGACCCTCTAGGAACTAGTGATAGTCCTATCCATATTGGTCACATAGATAGCCAATATCATGGGCTTCATTGCCTCAGAGAGGACTCTACTTGGACTACCTTATGCAAGAATCACAAAAAAATTATTAAAAGTTTTTTTTTTGTCTAAGCTAGGCAAGTATATTATATCTTAACATAACACACACACACACACACATATATATAAAATGAAATAGATCCTCTATGTTTACTAGTCTGCCGCAAGGGAACCCGACCAACAACATAACATTACTGTTTTGGACCACTTTAAGGAGTCTAAAATTGATAATATATTATCTATTTAGCCTATTATGTCCCAATTTAGTAGTTGAAATGCCTATCATGTCAACTTGTGATCTCAAAAAGTTACAAAGTAGCATAACATAAATTGTCATAATGAAAACTATTTAGTAGGGGAATTGTTATCGGGAAATCTAGTGTCCACTCGGAGCTACTATTCCCACTAAGACTGGTAGCTATCTTAGAAACAAACAAACTAAAACTACTTTCATTTTCCTTTATGCGAAGTAGATAAGAGGGGAACAAAGGACACCAACCTCAGTCTTGCGCTTGGTTCCTTGTTTGGTTCCTCTCCCTTCTGACAGATCCTTGCCGCTTCTCCCTCATCTACCCAGCTTCAAAGAGCACCTGTGGAATCAAAGCAGCATAATACTATCGAAGAATAGAGATCTACAATCATAAACAATATAGGACCAGATATATATTGACCACACAACTACATATATCATCAAACATACAAGAATGTGGAGGAAAACTTGAATAGCTTTATTAATATCAAGAATAGCAAAGAGGATTACAACTAATTGTTCTGACCCAGCGTCATCCTCTCAGCATGAAAGCCCTTCTTCACCTCATGAAAAGCTTAGATCACCCAACAATATGATATTCCACCAAGAAACCAACATCACTTCCTTACAAGATACAAAATTCCAGCCTCTGGATCTCTGTGATGAGGGATCCATATATAGATGATTGCAGGGGGGTGAGTCAGCTTCTGGGATTTTGATTAGTGTCTTCTCTCTGATAGTTCTTGATTCCACTTGGAGATTGATGATCTCTTACTCATCCCTGGGCGAATTCAGAGAGGCAAGTGTCACAGGAGAAGTTTCTGGAAGATTCCATGACGATCCACCTTGCAAATTGTCTCTGCCATTTGTCTACTCTCGCCCATCGCACCCTACAGAAGGGATTTCTAGTATGCATCACACCCTTTTCACTGAGCAGGTGAGATGCATTGCACCCTCTGCACTGGGCAGTCTGTATGGTCCATCTTTGACCAGTTCTGAGCAGTTTTCTGTGGAGAACTTCTGGGAGATGATGTAATTAGCTGACCTTGTTCCTTTAGGGTGTGAAACAACACTTTTAGGGACTTAGGAGCCCTTGGTTTCTGAACATGCATGATTGGGGTTGCAGTGCCCAAAAATGTCTATAACAGTTGCCCCCTAAAGCATGAGGTCGTTAATCTTTTGATGTCGGGTGAAATGCTTTATCATGATGATTCGAAGTTTTTTCGAGCTTGGAAAGCGACCTGTAATAAGATACAATACAATACATTATCTTCATAATATTTTTCATGATCTAGCTGAGGTGGGTATTCCCATGCTCAGCTTTATAAATTCATTTTCATGTACATATGACAGACAATAGTTTGTGTGGTAGACTGATGATTCCGATAGAGTCATCATCCTTTGATTCGGATGATCATCTGTGCAACAGCAATGTACATTTGATGTCTTTATTTTCCTGAATATATCGTAGCCCGAATGGATGAAACTAGATCCGGGGTCTTCAAACTCGTCCAATCTTCACTCGGAGTACAAGTCGATCCATGTGAAAGATGTTTTGGAGTCAAACATGGAAAGACATCGCCTGATTACTAGCCAATGATGTAAGTTGTTAACAGGTGCGAGAGGAATCACCGATAATTATGATGACCCTCAAGGTACTACAGTACAATTTGCGTGGTGTGAAAAGGGACTTGGTGTTGAACACCAAGCAAAATCTTTTGGTCGAAGGCCATTGATGTAAACCTGTCGCCAGAAGTGAGAAACTTGTCATTGAGGCATGCAAGCTTCAAATTATTGAAAGGGTTGTCCCTAAGTCGACTTCTTGGATAATGAGCTGATGTCGACAAGAAGCGACCCGTCGTAGGAAGGCCTTAATGAATCCCACATCTACGACAAGGAACAGAGTAAATGATTTTTGGAGGTGAAAATGATCTGATGATACAAGGTTCAGGGTGGTGGTCATGAAATAATGGAGCGTGAATGTATTGCAGCGGATGAGACACAGGTGAATTCTCCGAGCGACTTCTCTTGAACATACCAGCGACACTGACATGGATTGGTAGCGTTAATCCCAAATATGGATGGTGCAATGGACCAATGGTGATATGATCGGTGAATGGAATAACCCAACCCGACTTGGACGTGGAGTGAAAGTGTCATGTTCAAGAGCGACTTGCTACCAATAAAGTTTCTTCAAGTTTTCTTCCCAATTTTTCCCCAGTCATTGCTGACCAGTACCTCTTTATTTTTGTCAAGCTTGAGGAGGATAACATATGCTTGTTCTATAATTTGCCCTTCGGGCAAACCTGTCGCTATATTTTAATGAGCCTAGTGACAGTGAAACTCGTTCTTGTCTATATGGACAAGTTTGTCGCTACTTGGTTTTAACGAGTTTAATGACAAAGATAACATGGTCCTTTTCAATTTTAGAGAGTCTGAAAGGGACGTAAAGGAAACTCCAATAATCCTTTTTCGTCATATAATCCCTTAAGTCCGAAAAAGTATAAAATAATACGAAAGGGATGAATTTTCGGTAATTTTAACGAGCCGAACAAAACAAGCGCTCGATCTTTTTGTGTAATAATCCCTCAGGTCCAAAAATATTAAAATCTAGAGGAGGGATAGCACTTCCGGTAGCTTTAACGAGCTGGAGAGGCCAATTGCTTGGCAATCTTTTCATATTTTACGAGTCAGATGAAAAGAGCTTAAAGGAGACTCGTCTTTTGAGGAACGAGTGATAATTTCAGGTAGCAGCTGATTCCAGGTAAGGTTTGGAATTTTCCAATCATGGCAGTGTCACAAGGATGGCTAACAAGATCACTCTTCGCAACTGTTCCTCAAAAGGGGTAAACAATCAAATGGAGGTGAATGATCGGCTAAAACAGAGTGGAGGTGATGATGAGAACACGACCAGGGCTCAAAAGCTGATGATAATGCATTCACAATGGTTATTTACCGGAAATTGGTTCATTTTTTAATGAGCTTAAACTCTGGAGTAAACATTTGCTCATTGCTTAGGTTTAATTTTTAACGAGCTTGAACTCCACATAAAAACTGCTCGTGCCAGTTGTATAATAAGGATGTCTCATCGATAGGTTCAATTTTTAGGGAGCTTGCACCATTCGAAACTTTGCTCATCCTTTCATTATGTAAGCTAGGAACGACCAATCCTACGAGTTTAAAGGGCTGAGAAACTACACACTAAGAAAATAAATGGTCATTCTTTACTTTCAGGCAAAAAGGTTTGCATGCCCCCAGGCATAGCGAAGTAGAGTTTCCAAGTTACCATAAGATTGTTCCATCTGCGTTGCAAACAAAACACTTCCTTGGCGATGTCTATCGAAATAGACAAAGGTGAGTGGCGCGGTCGCCTCCACTCACATAACTTTGACGAAGGAATCTCATTCTAGTCTAATCCCATTTTCCTAAACGAACGGGTGTGTCAGACTAGTCATATATCCTCCGTGGAAACCTACCCTATGCCCAAGGTTTTCCCGCTGAAACAGACCAGGGTGCATGACCCCTGGGTTTCAGTCATGTCCCCCTGAATCACTCGTGCTCTTCAGGTGGACGGACTAGAGAATGATGAGACATTCCTTGTGTGAAAAGACCATTTAGGGATGGCATTTGACTATTAGCTATGTGTGAACTGGGGAACGAAAGCTGGTCTACGAGCTGGACCACTCGGCCTTCATGTGGAAAACACATTACTCTAAAGAGTGAGGAGACAATGGCTCCCATGCTATAAATATAGTCGCGCCCAAGGAGGAGATTATAATATAGAGGTCCTTGGACTACCATTACATTCATATAAACGGTTTTCATTCTCAATGTTATGGGCACATTGGGAAGGATCCCTAATGGTTGGCTGGTTCCTTTGTTGAAGCCTGTCAGATTTCTCATTTCAGGCAGAAGCGATGGCGAACCAAGCACTTCCCAAGCAGTTGAGGAAAGGATACTCACATAAACCCCTTCATCTATGATGGTACCGACCATGATCATTTTGTAAGCTTGTACAATGATTCAGAATGGTACATTAGCCGGTACACGGGGTCTGCCTAGTAGATTCCAATCGAAGGAAACGACTAGGTTGCTTGGAGGTGGGACCGAATAGACGGTCGGATATGACTCTGACGAACTTCCTTCCTGCGGTAAAGGAATGGGTAGATTGCCCCCATGTTCATCGGAGTCTGTGTTTACGAAAAGAATTTGAACGGTGTCGTTCTCATTCTCTTCGGTGATTGTATCATCTGAAGATGGACCTTCCGAAGACAAGACCGGGTCGACTGCCACCTCAACCTTTTGACTTTTGTCTGGTATGGATTCAACGGGTTTATCTTCAATGATAGATGCTTCAACCGACCATAATGGCGTGTCAGTCGGATTTTCAACTAGTGATGGACTCGGTAAGAGTTTCTTGTATCCAGGAGGAAGCCGTAGCGGTGAAGCAGGACGGTCATCCAAAACTCTTTTAGCTTCATCTAGGAAGGGACAACGGTGGATGACGTGATCGCCTTCACACCATTTACAAGGAAATTTACATTTTCTTTTCTGTCCAAATGCTTCGCTTTCACTAGTTGATGGTGTACTTTCAACATGATCTTCAGAGGTTGATGACACCGGATTGTGCAAACGAGGAGACCAGTCCCTTAAGATCCGAGGGATGCAAGGACAATCTCGATGATAGTGGTCTCCTTTGCAAATGACACATGGAGATTTAGGCTTGGACGGTGCAGTGTGTGGATTTTCACTAGACGATGCCCAGTTACCCCTTTTTGCCTTTGGCTCCTTCTTCTTCTTCTCTTTCTTCTCCTTCCCCTTCTTCTCCTTCTTAGTTACTTGATTTTTGGCTTTACCAGCTTTATCAAGCGAAGAGGAAGGAGGAGAGGGAGAATCGGACGAAGTAGAAGGTTGGGGGGTAACTTTAGTATCATCCAGTTGCTGACTCGATTGTTCAGGAATCACGGTGTTCTGAACGATGGAGGTCGAGAAGAGCCATATTGGCAAGCCAATCGTCAATCCTGGAAGTGACAATGTGGCCATATGAGGTGCACCAACATCTCCCTAAGAGGAGAAAGGACTAGGATTTCCTCCAAGGGGAAATCCTTGGTTGGTGGACTCCATTTTTCTCAACCTAAGACCAACGCGGGAATGGTGATATTATTCCGATTAAAATAAATTTTAGACGCTTTGACACAACTTGTTTTTTCAATTTTTAAGAGTCGAGAAAAAACAAAATATGACTCTAGTCGCCTTCGATTTTTAATGAGCCTGAAGTGACAAGTGCTCAGATGGACCTTTTCCTTTAAGGAGTCTGAAAAGGAACGAAAGAGACTACTCTGGAAATCTAGATAGAGGGATTACCAAACCAATCGCAAAACTACAGAATACTTTTTACGGTATGGCAGTCAATCTTCCCGAATGCTGTGTTCAGTGCATTGTGATCGATAGGGCGGCAGACACGGCTTCCTATGGATAAAGGATATAGCCTATTGTGGTCTCCCAATATATACTCGACGGTACATGGGAGCACAAGTCCGTACTGGCACTTGTCGTCTCAAAGAGGAGGAATCACCCAACCAACAATGAAAGCGATAGTTACCAGGCTTTACGACGCCGGAATACGTCTCTAGCCTAGACTTCTAGATGTTGTGCGTTAGGTTCCAAAGCATTTTTATGTTCATTAAATTTATTTTACAGTTGATCTTTCTTAAGAAATTTGCCTTTCAGGTTCACTGCGTGATGTAGATATACAATTCCTAAAATGCAATCTAAGATGATAAACAATCGTTTAATCTTCTTTTTTCAATGAAAATCCTAGCTACTAAAGAAAGAGAGATGATATTCTTTCAACATAGAGCAGAGAGCACACACTAGATGCACTGTCCTAAATCAAACCAACAAGCAGTCTAAATGCAAATGCACATGCATGTATTTGTTTTCAGCTTTCTTAATGTGTGAATGACAAGAAGAACGCTAAGTACAAATTTGAATTATCTTTTCAAAGCGACAGTACTAACAAATTTCTCTTCAAAAATGAAAGGAGGATAATGACGACACTTTACTATTTTGAATTGAAAACTGCTTTCGACACTTGAAAAACTACTAATTCAAATCAAATACAAGAGTAACTGTATAATCGACCATCAAGAACAATAGAATTCTTTTCTTTGATTGAAAACGACACTTGCGACACTTCCAAATCAAGAAACGATAGTTCGATTACGCTACTACTTTGTAAAAGAGAACTGAAAATGGCGCACAATACATAAAAACATTCACAGTTCTTTTCACAATGGAGGCAGAATGATGGAAAGGAAGGGGGTTTCCACAGTGGTATACTGATCACAGACAGCAAAACTCCTGAATAGAGTTGAAAAGAGTGAAGAAAAACCAAAACCTGGAGGCAAAATTAGCCTTTTCTGATCATCGCACCTGTAACACAGGGAATCCAGTATGCATCCCACCTATTGCACACGGGAGGTGCGATGCATACAGACTTCCTTGAAGAGAGGGTGCGATGGTACCAGGACGAGACTTTACTTGGCTCTTGGTCACAGTTTGCAGCTCAGTTCAGGGATTTAGGCCGAGCAAATGATAGTCAGTAAATAGAAATCACAGGGGATGATCTAATGAGGTTACTAGAGCCAACACTAGGGCAATTAGTATGTTTGCAAATCGATTGTTCAGTTTATAAACAAAACCCGGAGATAGATTGAAGCAACATTGATCTACTTTGCACTTGCATAGCAAATGCAGTTCGAAGGCTAGCTAGCTTAACTTCAGGCTCCGTCTGTAAGTTTATAAAACAAACAAGTATAGACAAGCAAACAATCTATTCGCTCCCCAGCGGAGTCGCCATTTTGTTATCGGGAAATCTAGTGTCCACTCGGAGCTGCTAGTCCCACTAAG
The DNA here is from genome assembly GCA_031772625.1 of Pinus tabuliformis. Taxonomy (NCBI): domain Eukaryota; kingdom Viridiplantae; phylum Streptophyta; class Pinopsida; order Pinales; family Pinaceae; genus Pinus; species Pinus tabuliformis. The sequence continues at coordinate 541,696,683 of CM062804.1, read as the reverse complement.
ACTAGTAGCTATCTTAGAAACAAACAAACTAAAACTACTTTTGTTTTCCTTTATGAGAAGTAGATAAGAGGGGAACAAAGGACACCAACCTCAGTCTTGCGCTTGGTTCCTTGTTTGGTTCCTCTCCCTTCTGACAGATCCTTGCTGCTTCTCCCTCGTCTACCCAGATTCAAAGAGCACCTGTGGAATCAAAGCAACATAAGACTATCGAAGAACAGAGATCTACAATCATAAACAATATAGGACCAGATATATATTGACCACACAACTGCATATATCATCAAACATACAAGAATGTGGAGGAAAAATTGAATAACTTTATTAATATCAAGAATAGCAAAGAGGATTACAACCAATTGTTCTGACCCAGCGTCATCCACTCAGCATGAAAGCCCTTCTTCACCTCATGAAAAGCTTAGATCACCCAACACTATGATATTCCACCAAGAAACGAATAACACTTCCTTATAAGATACAAAATTCCAGCCTCTGGATCTCTGTGATGAGGGATCCATATATAGATGATTGCAGGGGGGTGAGTCAGCTTCTCGGATTTTGATTAGTGTATTCTCTCTAATAGTTCTTGATTCCACTTGGAGATTGATGATCTCTTACTCATCCCTAGGCGAATTCAGAGAGGCAAGTGTCACAGGAGAAGTTTCTGGAAGATTCCATGACGATCCACCTTGCAAACTGTCTCTGCCATTTGTCTACTCTCGCCCATCGTACCCTACAGAAGGGCTTTCTAGTATGCATCGCACCCTTTTCATTGAGCAGGTGAGATGCATCGCACCCTTTGCACTGGGCAGTCTGTATGGTCCAGCTTTGACCAGTTCTGAGCAATTTTCTGTAGAGAACTTCTGGGAGATGATGTAATCAGCCAACCTTGTTCCTTTAGGGTGTGAAGCAACACTTTTAGGGACTTATGAGCCCTTGGTTTATGGACATGTATGATTGGGGTTGCAGTGCCCAAAAATGTCTATAACAAGAATCCACCTGGATTGTTACAAGTAAATTGGTGTCTTCTTATGAGTTTGTGAATTCCAGATTTGCAAGTTTTTGGCCATATTTTTCATCTTGATATCCATCTTCTGGAACTGTTTTTGAGTGCCATCCAAATAGACAAGGATTCCCGTGACCTTTCCATTAACACCCTTCCTACGATTTGTCTTTAGTTTCTAATAGATATCAACAACCTGCATATATTTGGTGTTCCTTGTTGTTGTAGTTCCTATATTGGGAACCTATGGGTTGACTTGCTCCAATACTTCTTCATTTGATATGAATCTTCATTTTATCATGACCTCCCTTTTAGCTTGTTCAATTTCTTGTTGGAATGATGACAAAGTGTTCTTGAAAAAGACTTGAATTGAGTTCTTTGTAGCAACTTGGACTCTAGAGGTAGATGGTCTCACACTACTATGACGACCTATCCTATTGCGTGCTCCTCTGCCAAGAAGCATGTTAGTATTTTGACAATGCTGAAAGAAATGAGAGAGAAATTTGTTCAGGGAACCAATAATTTGACCTAAGGTAGGATGAGGAACATAATTACTAAGGGATTGTATCCGTCTCTGATCTACACATTGCAATTACGAAATTATTTCATAGGCTATCCACCACTCTCCCCAACAACGACATGCAACATAATCCAAGCCAATCTCCTAAGCAAACATAAGAAAGGGTAATATCGAAAAAGGGAAGGCAAGATCAAGTAACAAACTAAATAGAGAAAATGACAACCTAACTTCGAGGTTGCTTAAGGTAAATGGCCTGTAGTTCCTCCCAAGTGTGTTATAGTCTTGGTAAGAAACCGAGTAGAGAGGACGAGTTATGCCATTACACAGAGGAGAGAGAAAGAACATAGCTCAATATTAGTCAATACTAAAATTGAGCAAAGGGTGACAGTAAACCGTGGAGGATAGGGGGTAAACAAATGAGAGAGTTGTTGTCTAGCATTCCTTCTAGAGATATCTTCCAAGCTAGCTAGAGTAACAGGGGCTAGTTATTAAAGTAGTCTGGGTTAGATCCTAGGGACAAGGGACTGAGCTATCCAACCATTTAAAAACAAAGAACAGGAACCTGGGAAAATGTATAGAAATGCAACTAATGAGACATGGTAAAGAATCTATGAAACTAAAAGACATTTGAGAAGAAGGAATTTATGATGACAAGGTGATAGCCAGACTAAACCAACCATAAAATAGAAGCAACAACTAAAATTCTAGGAAAGTGGAGATTAAAAGTGGACTTGACCATAAAAGCTTAGCGAAAAGGTGGAGTCTGATTACATTATTCTTTGAAGAGGCAAACGCTTGCTAGTTCCCTTCACTCTCCAAACCAAGTTGCCAATTGATGAACCCAATTGTTTCCATAATTGTTGACTGCTCTTTCTAGCTCCTCATGCCTGCAACCTTCCCTCGAAGGAATACACTGCAACCTTACAACTCCAATCCCTCCAATGAATCCTCTTAATGAGCTTGGTGGTGGTGACAATTCTCACTTGTTGAACTATTGATTCCAATCCCTGTAATGAATCCTCTTAATGAACTCGGTGGTGGTGACAATTCTCACTTGTTGAACCATGCTATGCATTAGCCATGTGGAGGGTGACATCATCTGTCTTGAAACACCCATAAATAACTACATATCCTTCATTCTTTGCCTTAAACTTTTACCCACCATAAAAAATAGAAGTATTGAAAAAGTCAAATATTGACTCACATGTGAAATTTTTAAATAATATTCTACTAAATCTTTAAATCTTATTATTTATGTTACATTTATAATTTTTTTTACATACTAATATAATTTTCACAATTTTCATATTAAAAAAAAAATTAAAATCAAAACATAACTAAATATCAATTTGACATATACAATCTTTTTATTATTATGAAAAATAACCTTTTTTATATATTTTTGAACCATTTATTTGACCAACCTGTACCATCTTAACACTCTTATATTGAGCAATCATAATCCGAAACTCATATAATCTCCAACCAACATAAAATAATCCAATATATATATTTTTTAATAGACTCATTTCACCTCCAACCAACATAAAATAATTCAATATAAAATAATCCAATATATATTTTTAAATAGACTCATATCACCTCCAACCAACATAAAATAATCCAATAGATATTTTAAATGGTCTCATATCACCTCCCACCAACATAAAATATTCCAATATATATTTTTAAATAGTTGAAAAAGTAAAAATATGAATTTAAAAAATTTCTTGAAAGACATGCGTTGTGTTGGCAGTACGTCTACTTTGTCATTATCAGAAGCCAAGGAAAGGCCAGCCATGATAAAAGATGCGGGGTCCATGTATGCTAGACATCACCAGAAAGGCCGGCAAAGTAACAACAACATCATGCTGGTTACTAATTTCAATGGAACGGGACGGGACGGGTCGAGGAGGGAACTGATTAGAGTCGAGGAGTGCCAATTATAAGAGCAACTCCGTGCATGAATGTTTTTCCCCCAATAATTTAAACTGTAATGCATCAATTTCCATGTTCTGTACGATTCGAATCTGATGAATGGGGATACTTCCCTCCCCCTAGCAAGTCAATGGATCGACTGGATTTGCTGTCCAAGGCGGGTGATGTCAACATTAACTATTTATGTTTCAATTTTCTGGATATATTTGTACATCGTGAGGTCGATCCCAGGCAGGTCACGTCTCAGCAAGAAGGAATACACAGCATTGTAGGCCCATTTCTCAACTCTTGCACTTGCCGCTGTCTTTCCTTCTTGCATTAATACTGTCAGCTTGTGAATTTGAATTTTCGTTTTTGGTCCCAGGAGGCGGTGGCCATGCATGTCATAGCCGTACACAGACCTGCGCTGCCACCAACATATAATATCTCACCGGCGTTCCCACTCTCACAATTCAAGCTCCATTTTCTCTTCACTAAAGGTGAATGCTAGGGTAAATCAGTAATCTGGATAAATTTAATGTTAGGGTAAATCAGTAATCTGGATAAATTTGTGCCAAGAATCTGGAATATTTTTCAGTTCAAGTTAAAGTTTGATGGTGATTAGAAGTTTTTTGTTTTATACGTTATTTTTAACCTTGTGGATATTAAAATAATTATTATTTTTTTTTACTTTAAATCTGAATAGTGTTGATATTTTGCTCATTCTAAAGAAACTATTTAAATTTTAAATTAAGTTAGAAGAAACTATTTAAATTTTAAATTTATAACTTAATTTGCTTAATTGTGAGATCTCAAAATCCAAGCTGAGGAATAAGTTAATCATTCAGTGATTCAGTTCAATTTAGAGTTGCATTGTAATTTATAAATACTGTTTTTTGGAATTTTATTCAATCTTTAAATCTGAACCGTCTTGATATTTTGCTCATTCTAAACAAATTATTTCAATTTTAAATTTATAACTTAATTTGCGTAATTTTGAATTCTCAAAATCCGAGCTAAGGAATAAGTTAATCATTCAGTGATTCAGTTCAAGTTAGAGTTGCATCGTAATTTATAATTACTGTTTCCTGGCATTTTATTCTATCTTTAAGTCTGAATCGTGTTGATATTTTGCTCATTCTAAACAAATTAATTAAATTTTAAATTTATAGCGTTGCATCCTAATTTCTAAACACTGTCGTTGGAATTTTATTCTATTTGTAAATCTCGGGTTGATATTTTGCCCATTCTAAAAAAATATTTAAATGTGCGAAATTTTGAGATTTCAAAATCCGAGCTAAGGAATGAGTTAACGATTCGATGAAAGCGTTTTTTGCCAGGGTAAATTTATTATTTTTCATTTATAACTGTATTTAGAATTTTATCATGATTTACAAATGATCATTTTAATTTTTTTTTTGTTGTTTTAAGGGTTTTAAATATTTTATTTAATTTTAAATAAATTTATATTGTTGAAGAAATGATTTAAAATCAATGTTCATGGAAAATCCAATTTTCAATATCATTCAATTCCTGAAAATCTGAGATGAATTAACATAAATGGTTAATAATGTGACTAAAAAAATTCTCAAACCTGTTTTCTGGTGCCTCTTCTGCATTTTATAGATGAGTTGCCTTGTCTGGGGCAATATTAGCCCTTAGGGACTTTATTTGGGATCTGTTTTAACAGATTTACAAATGGCTAAGTCCAGCGTCTGCTTTTGGTTTATGCATTTTGCTCTCTGTAATCTTCTTATGTGACTACATATGCTTCTTGTATTTGCTCTATATAATCTTCTTATATAAATATATTATGCCTTTTACTTCTGAAAAATAATCGGGTAATAATGTGATAACGATTCTTGAACGTTCCAAATGTGACATGAGTTCAACATATAAAATTGGGATAATCGGGGTTTCATCCTGAATTAAATTTTGTCACGGAAATTTTGCCATTAAAAAAATCAATACAAACTCAAAAGTCATAAAAAAAAATTGACTTTTTATATCATAATTCCGACAACTGGGAAAGTTTCAAAACCTGCCACGAACTGACAAAGCAGTAGCTAGGATTGTTACCTTGCTCACAGGTGGTCAGGTGTTCAATCCCAGTGACATCGCATCATCTTATTGCTAGCTATAAATTCAATTCAACGGAGTTATTTGCGAAATTAAATAAGGCGATTAAATCGTTTCGGCTCCTCCTCCGCTACATTTATTGTATGCATGAGAAAACGCCCGGCCGAGGTAACGCGCATGTTAAAGCAAAGAGAATCGAATCGGAGCAGATGGAGACCCATGTGGCTTTCCACGTGATCCTAGTTTTCTTTTTGGACGACCTTTTGTGTCTGTGTCTCAATGTGAATGGCCGACATTGCAGGGATCCCCTCCAATTCCGGCGATCCTCCATTTTCTCTCGGGCGGCCTAGCCGTTTACCTTCTGCTTCTGTTGCTGTGTCTGTGTTTGCACGGCCCACGAGATTACATGGAGCCCATCTAATAGCAATATATGTCTCTGTTCTCCAATATTTTGTAAGGCCATACCTGTGGAAATCCCAATGCCCTGGCATTCATATAGTTCAATAGAAGCCAAACCTTCTCACCTGCTGCAGCCCTTGTCCACCACGTGCAAACAAGACAGATCAAATCACACCAGAAGTGTTCTGTCAGCCATGACATGCCCATCATCCATAAGCGCATAAGCCCGAACCGCGGAAAACAATGCAACTTACTAATCATTTTGAATTCTATCTATCCCAATTGTAGCTATTCTTCTCTGCTTAACAAGACTTTGATAAATGGGCTCCCTGCAACCTCAACTTGACATAGATTCCTTGGAGAATTGCTTGGCCCAGCAGCACTAGCGGGTAACGCATACATGACATTAGCTATGATCTGTTAATTCTGGGAAGCCGCTGCCATTATAATTTGTGGGTTTGGAGGGAGACATGATGAGGGCAGAGAGCGGTGCAGAACAGGTGGAAAAAATGAAATGTAGTTGGAATTGGTGCGAATAAGAAGTCCAAAGTTCAGACTGAAGCAGGAATGGGGGAGTCTGGCCGAGCAACACCAGTTGACCGTGATATTGAACAGGTCTCTTCAAATACATCTCTTCTTTTATCATCTCTTTTTCCTTCCTTCTTTCGGTCATTTTCTACATGTCCATCTTCTGCATTTTATTCTGAGTTCAAGTTTATGTTCTGCCACGCATATACAACTGACTCCGAGTGACCGAATCCAATGTAATTAGAGTGACATTTCAAAGCCCACCCATGGTCCAACAGTGGTGAGCAGGCAGAAATACAGACCTATAACGTTGCTAATTTAGAATCCACAGGGGCATTGTGAAACCGATAATAAGGGTTTCCAAAAATACATTTTCGGATCAGTGTTTCCTTTCAATTACAATTAGAGCTAGAGATTTAAGGGGATTGTACATTTGTGTAGTTTCTCATATTGTTTATATGGAACACGGAAAAAATTGCGAATGTTTTTGATTCTGACGTTTTGGGTGAAACCCATCACCCATATTCAGACAAAATTGAATGGAATGCAAGTGTACTCGCACATAACCCATCACCCATCTTCAGATAAAATTGAGTACATTACCAGCTTCAGAGAAAAGTGAGTATTAGTGTGCAAGTGCGAGTTCACTTTTACTCAATTTTTTTTCTGAAGATGGTGATGGGTTTCTCCCGAAACGTCGGAGTACACTTTTATATGCCGTTTTCCTGAAGTTCACACAAAACAACTAGAGATATGCCTGAAGTAAGGTTCCAGCCAGGGTAACTTCAAGATTCAGAAGGTGATCTGTAGTTTTTTGTACTGTTGTTGCCGACAAGCAAAAGTCAATGGAACGTAAAGAAAATGGCTATGTTCAGATTTTAGTATTTTACCAAAGGAACTGATAGCCAAAAGGCATTACTCCCTGTATGAGAGTGTTGCAGCATATATAGGTGTCTAAGTTATCGATTTGGCTGCACATACTCTGTTTCAAGTTATCGATCTCACCCTTAAGCTTTTAGTTGGCAGTCCACCCAGCCCCATCCTATTAGCTGCCCTTCTTACATGGCAGAATTTGAAGTATCTTATCTTGAAGCATTTTCTTGATCCATCTTCTTTGGCTTTCTAGCTTCCATGCTGCTGAGCTTAGCTGGTCTTTCACAAGTCATGCTGATATCTGCGAATCCTTTTCACAAACACTTTGGTCAATCCCATGCTTAAAGAGATCCATATTCCTCCTGCCATAGCTCTCATTCAGCTTGGTTATTTGAATCTGGGCCAATGTTTTCCAGGTAGATCGCTAAAACTTCTCCTTCACTGTTTTTTTATTATTGCTCACTGGTCTGCTTGGGTTAACCTTGACCACCCCATCGAAAATCAGGTTGACTCGTTTTTCTTGGGTGATCCTTATTGGGCCTGCAAGTGACCCGTATTCTGTGCTTCCCCTTATCGGAAGGCAAATTATTGCATATTTATTTCTCAGTAGTTTGCTATATTCTTTGCTTGTAGTTGGTATGCTATTTTTTTTGATGATCCAGATAAGCTTAGTGATGGTTCAAGTTGAATATCGATTATTTTGAGCAACCATGTGCAGGGTCACTATTCTAACTAATTTTTCTGAATCTAGACATGTAGTTTCCTTTGTAATAGGATTACTTATTGGAGCTATTTGAAAATAACAGCTTCCTAAAACTTGTACTTCTGATGAATTACACTGTCTAGAACTTTCTTTCATGGGTTGTTTAACTAGATTTTTTGTTTATATTGTTATGATAAATTTTGATTTTCTCAACTTTGATGAAATTTGAATGAATTTATGCAGGTTTGTAGTTTCCTGTAAGACAAATCATAATTGCAATTTCCTAACTTTGTTTAAATTCTGTCTCTTTATGAAGGCTATTGTTGCCTTGAAGAAAGGTGCACATTTGTTGAAGTATGGGAGGAGAGGAAAGCCTAGGTTTTGCCCCTTCAGGCTATCTACGGTAAGTTTCTGTATAACACATTTTAATACCTGTGCAAAGGCAGATAATATATGAAGAAAGAAAGAAAAACAGACATTGCAGATACAAAATTTGTTGGCTTCATTAGTTAACGGGACCATTGGAATTCTTCATATTGCTTTTGGTCTGGTTTATGACACAGTTGGTTCCTGAGGAATGATCTATGGGAAACTTTAGATTCTATGGCTATGCTATTGGATGACAGTTTAATTTACATATACGTGTTGAAGGGAAATTACACATGGGGCAAATTGTTGATATCTAGACACACTGTGTCGTGTGTATTGGTATGTACCTGTGAACTTAGGAATATACTAGCCACTTTACAACATCATTGAATGGAATAGTTTCCTTCAAATTGACCAAGTTCTAAACGAAGTTCGTGCAGAACTTTGTCCTAAAAGGCATTCTTGTTGAATGATTGATTTGGCTTAACACATTGTAGCGTATTGAGCTTATAGGTGGTATGTTGCTTTTCTTCACGCAATTCTTCAATTACTTCTGCTTCTTTGGTATAGTTCAAAGGTTCAACTGCAACCCACAGAATCCACTGTTAACTTTGAGGAACTTGACCAGATTTGAACCTGTGACCTATGGCCTCCCATCAGCAACATGCCTTGGGTGGATGGTTCAACTGATTGAGCCAACCCTTGGGGCTATGTTGCATAAGAAACTTTGACATAGTAAAAAGAGTCTAGATCAATGTTGCGATAATCGCAATCGGGATTAAATCGGCAAGGGTCTGGAAAAAATCGTAAAAATCGGCAAAATTAAAAAATCCAAAAAGAATAATTTTTTTTTAAATTAAAAAAATACATTTCTTTTTTTTGGGAAAACATTGCGATTAAATGAAAAAATCGCGATTTAATTGTTTCAAGGAAAAAATCTTTCAGCCAAAGGGGGACTAATAAAGCCAAAGAGAGGCATTAGAAAGAACAAATCTAAGTACACAGGTTCCCAAAGCCTAATAAGGACAAAAGAGAGGGTTGACCGTTATATTGTGGAAGGACAAATCCAAATGCCAAGTTGTAGTAAGTGAGGGGCTTGCAGGTATTGTTTGATAAATCCTCCAAAAGACATCAAACGTCATTTGAGGGGCTATAAATGCCCTCAAAGAGAGTTTAGATGACCTCGAGGAGCCCATAAAGGGAGGCTAATAAAGCCAAAAGACAGGCGTAAAAAACATACAAGTCTAATAAGTATAAATTACACAAGTTTCCAAAGCCTAATAAGAAGAAACGAGAGGGTCAAGTTGCAGAAGGACTATTCCAATGACCAAGTTGTACGAAGTGAGGGGCTTGGAGGTAGTGATTGGCCAATCCTCCAAAAGATTTCAAACATCATTTGGGGGTCTATAAATGCCTTCATAGACTCATCTTCATTGTTACCTCGGGGGATGGTGGACACAGCTTGCTGAAATAATTTTGCATGTAGAAGAAGACTATGAAGATTGTGGAAGCAGACTGTTGTACAATTGCTGTGATGCACTTAGGAGGAAGAAATTTCTTCTTCTCCTGTCATTTATTCCAGCTGGTTGCTGCTGTTTCAACCTTACATTTCAGATTGTTGTAGAGACAATTTGTTGATGATAATTCTACAAACCTGACAGGCGTTCTGTGATAAAAGGTACCTGTATTTTGTTTGTCATTATAATTGCTTATCAACTGCTATTAAAGGGTTGAAAATGTAAGTTGCCTGCCTTTATTCTCTCTCATTTATAGAACCTTTCCTTCTACCTGACAAGTTAAGACATGGAGCTTACTTGAGCATAGTGAAAAGCTTTTTGTGTAGCTTTGCCAGGGAAGACTGCAATGCTCACTTAGCTGAACACAGCAAAGGTAAGGGCATCATGTACCTAAGCTATGCACATGAAGGTTTTGAAAGGTCTTACTTGTGCAATAACAATTATTGTACTTTTTTCTTTAATCAGAATGAGAGTTTTGTATTTATATGCAAGTTTGCGCATGGATCACAGCATATACATCAGGTAGTACATAGCTATAGCTTCAAAATTTTTCCCTGAGCCCTCTTATCCAGCAAAACTACAATTTATTCCAGAGGGACTCCCAACTGAACAACAAAAAACAGGGTTTTGTAGGTATATACCTTACAAAACTGACCTGCCAAAAAAAAAAATTTACATGTCATACAATAACTGGTTGATAATGCAATCCTTCATAACTGTGCAATGCCAATCCATTTAGCTCTAAGGAATAGGAGAGGGCTTGGTTCAACGATTGATTTTTAAATCTCCCAATCTTAATTTACACCCTTCATTAGCACCTAAGTCTGCATCTTTATTGAAATCACAAAGAACATGGAAATATTCTATTGAATGTGAAATTTGAAAATTTCTGGCTACCCAGAAGGTTATTAACCTAGAAGGTTATTTCTTGTTACTTATTCACGATAAATTAACTCTTCTGTGGGAAGTAACGAATAATAACATGAACAACGCTAATCACAAAATAAAATTACAGAAATATATGAGAAACCAATCACACAATTTACACCAGTATTTTTGGACAAAAACGTCCTTGGAAAACCCCAATTTGGGGAAAACTAGTTTTCAGATATGAGGGTTTTTATTAATATCTTAAGCAAAACTGCTTATTGAGAAATTACAATTGATTGCCTGGCACTAGCTAAGCTCCGGCAATTTTTTTACCTCCACCTCTAAACAAATCAATTTGGGAAACTTCGCTATCTCCCTCTGCTCTGCAAATTAACTTGGCCCTTTCCTGCAATTAGCACCTCCTCTGGAACTTGCACTGATAGCTTCCAATAAATTCACACTGGCAATCTGATAACTTCAAGAAATTTGATTTCCCTTTCCTGCAGTTCACACCACCCTTTCCTACAATCGCATTGCTTTTCTTGCAATTCACATTGCTACTGGAAATCTTGATCTAGCTTTCTCGACAACTCGCACTGCCTCTGGAAATTTGCTTTGGAAAATCACGTTGGTAAATTGGTAAGCTCGAACAAGCAAATTTGGCATCCTTCTGCAGAAATAATTTGCTCTCCTTCTGATACTCAGAAACTGGAAATGTCTGTGAAGAATAAACTTCGACAATTTCTTCCCAATCACTGCTGCTGAAACCCTCTTGGTGTCTTTGAAAATCACCCGCTTGAATGATTTCGAATGCTTCCCATCGATCTCCTTTATAATCTTTCATTCACAAATGAATGACCACAATTAGAAGTTCACTTGATTCAATTGATGACTAAGATCAACTTAGAAACTTTCTTCAAGCCTCTAGAGGTAAATCAATCTTATCCCAACTAATGTCAATTAGTTATTCACTTTCCCTAAGTTAGACTTAGAAAATAGTTAAAAAACCACTAATTGACATAATTAAGATATTTCCTTTCGGAATTACATGGGCTCGGAGATAATTAATTCTTTCCATGTTCTTACCTTTAATGACACCTCTTAAGACTAGAACACATGTCCCAGCTACAAAATCTAACACTTTCTCTTAGTGAGGAAGATGTTCTCCACAACACCCAACTTATCCTCGAATAATTTTTTTCCCTTTACCCAAGGCCTTTGTCAGAATGTTTGTAACCTGCTGATCTGTGGGAATATACTGTGGTCGAAATGATCCACGCTATACACAGACCTTGATGAAATGGTATCTAATGTCGATGTTAATTTTAGGTATGTTCTATGCTGAGAGCAATTTACTTCAATTTTTTACATTAACTCAATATCAATTCTAGATTAGCAATCACATTTAACATGATAGTAAAATGCAGATAGAACATAAACATAAATCGCAGAAGACAAGCCAAGACAAGAGGACACAAGATGTGGCGCCAGCCAGGGGCAAACCTCAATGTGGGGAAACCCTTGATCAATTATTCTTATATGTTCTTCAATAGTTCAACAGAGAGAGAGAGAGTATATACATCAGAAGTCAGCATCTTGACTTATCAAAAGAAGAGCAGATATCTTCTCTAAGAAAATGTCATATGAGGTAGCTGATCTGGACACAGGGGATTCCATCACCTTGCTGTACCTATCACTGTGATACACCATGCTTCACCATCATACCATGTCCATCATCACTGTGCTGCACCATCACCATGTCCATCATCACTGTGTTGCACCATGTTGCTCCATCACTAGCTGTACCTCATCATGTTGTACCCAACATGCTGCTCTTCATCATCATGTTGCACTATTCATCACGCTGCACTATGCATCATACTGCACTATGACTGTTGTTCCCATCATTGTGCACTATGCTGCACTATTGTTGATTTGGGGTAGCATCGGATGTGCTCTAGCCACGAAATTTGGTGGAGAGGTTGGGGCACATGAGATCTCCAATATCCAAAAAGGGTTTGGGCAGATTCTAAATAGTCAAGGAGATATTAAAATAATTAATATTCTTAATGGAGTCCCTAAGTCTAAACATAAGGAAAATAAAATATTAATGTATATTAATATGAAACTGTGTTAGAATGGTCCAAAAGACATGGATCAAGCCAGATCTAATCGTAGCCGTTGATTAGGGACTTAATCTCGGCCGTTGAATCGTCAATAGGAAAGTATAAGAGGAGGCTTGAGAGTCACTTGGAGAACACACCAGATGATCAGTCATTCTATTCTCTAGAGCAGGGTTTGCTAAGAGAGGTAGAATCAGTGATTGGAGAGCAGCTGACGGGCATTGAGTACAGAGAGATAGAGAGGCAGAGATAGTGTTGGGAGAGCAGCCAGAGATAGTGACACAGGAGCAGCCAGTGCTCACGCAGGGCCATGCAGAGGCAGCGAAGTGCTGCGCAGAGCACCAGAGAGGCCAGTGTAACTGACGCAGAGGGTTAGAGAGATGATGCAGGGCCTCTTGGGGCTGACGTAGGGCCAGCGCTGGGTAAGGAGAGGCTGACGCAGTCCAGATAGGTAGATGTTGGGGTTTCTGGGGCAGATTTGAGCTGAGGAACTGCCAGAAGGATTATCCGGGGTTTCAGCCAGGAGATTTGTCAGAAACTGAGAGGTATTACTGCCAAGGAAATTCTCTGTTGGGTAGGCCAGTTTCGGCACCCAGATTGTACTCTGATATTGCTTAATAAGAAAACTCTCAGATAGCTGCACCGGTTTTCCCGCATTGGGTTTTTCCAGGGCCATTAGTCCAAAAATAACAATGTCATATGGTGTGTTTCTTTATGTTTCTTCTAGTTGCTAATCGGTAATATATTGAGCATGCACTAGTGTTTATTTTCAGTATTTACATTGCAAATAACTTGTTAAGGAAAATAACAAGTAGGTAGGAATAAATCGGATAAAGTGCATGGAAGGTTTCTAACTAAGTAAACTTAGAAACTTCAACATGGTATCAAAGCGTGATTGTAGATCACAGGAGGACTAAAGGACATTAGCCGAGTAGAGCAATAGCAACAAAAAACAACTGTTCCGAGGTGACAGAAGTTGTTTCTAGCAGAGCAACAACAAGAAAGGGTGACGCAGTGCCTGTGTCGTCAAGGGTGAGCCGAGAAGAGGCAACGTAGAAGCTAAGGAGGCAAAGGGAGCCTCACGTAGAGCCACACAGTAGCTGGGAAGGCTGACGCAGTTGGCTGAGGAGGCCGGGTTGCTGGGGTTTAGAAGGTTGCGGGAATATTGCAGAGTGGAGCTAGTGAGGTATTGTAGCTAGAACAATACCTGACAGAGCAAGGCCAGAGGAGTTGCTATCGAGGGTTTCTAACCGAGGAACCCAGATCAGTGGTGCGATTGCACAAGACGATCAGAGTAGGGGGCATCTTGACAACGACAAAAGGATTTCCAGGAGGGAAATCAGGGCTCAGAGGGAGTCCAGAAGAGAACTTCCAGACGGGAAGTAGAGACTCAGAGGAGTCAAACAGAGAACCTCCAGGAGGGAAGTAGAGGAGCATCATGGCACTACACGGAGTAAGAGACCAAGATAGACTGGACGGAGCATCGAACTTCGCAGTCTGGAAGGCCAAAATCTTATTTGTACTTGACAGAAATCGTGTCAAGCACTTCGCCTTGAGGGTAATAGCTATCCCAGTCGACCCCAATGATAATGACAAGTACGAGGAAGCGATGGCGAGGGCCAAGAGCATTATTCTTGACGGGGTCAAGGATCTTGTAGTATCACACATAGCTGAGAAGGAAATGACATTTGAGATGAAGGAGGCTCTCAAGAAGCTGTACCAACATACTTCTGTGCAGAGAAGAATGCTACTTGAGAATCAGATGAGGTTGTATTAGAAGAAGAAGGGACAACCGATTGACACCTTCCTCGGAGGACCGAATGAGATCCAAGATCAATTCACTGTTATAGGGGCGACGCTGGATCAGGAGCTAATGGTGAAGACAACCCTGAATGCTATCTCAGAAGATTGGGAGGTATTTGTCTAGAGTATACTGGGCAGAGGGACACTTCCACCTTGGGACGAGATGTGGGCAACTCTTCGCCAGGAAGAGATCAGAGGGCAGTCGAAGATGGGTAGCAGCAGCAAGGGGATCAAAGTCAAGCAGGAGGAGGAGGATGTAGCCCTAGCATCTGAGGGAAAGCAGGAGAAGCAGAAGAAGAAGGATCTCTCCAAGATCAAGTGCTTCCACTGTGGGGAGCTGGGTCATTATGCGATCCAGTGTCCAAGGAAGAAGAGTAAGGGAGAGTCTTCCGAGACTAAGGCAGCGCCAGCGAGCGCAGACAAGGAAGTGGAGACAGATGATGACTGTGCCATGAGTGCACACACGTCACTTGAGCGGAAGTGGGGAGACATCGAGCTGTAGTCAGATGGACTAAAAGCGATGAGGGGTAGGATCCTCGAGGTATCCAGCCTCTTGGATTAGACCTTGCTACAGGAGCCCTGTCGAGGAGTAGCAGGACTGGCTGAGTTAGGTAGAGACGGATGCGTATGGAGCGACAAAGAGAGCTATAGTGCAGGAGTCCCGAGACAACGCAAGGCTAGCAGGTTGCAGTAGTGCGAGAGGCACAGGAGTGTTGCACCAGTGTAGGATGGCACAAAGAGGTGTGAAACAGTGCGAGATGCAGGGAGTTGTTGCAGCAGCGTAGAGGTCAGAAAGGGAGCACTTGTCAGCGGTAGAGGGAGCACTTGTCAGATTGGGAGATTAGTTACTTACTTCTCAGTAACTGAGTTGCAGTGCAACAGTGGGCAGTATGATGCAACATGTTGAGCATTGAGAAGAGGTGTAGTGCGGATGCAGTGCTGAGAGAAAGGACCAACAACAACACGGATGCAGAGGGAGCTGTCGTACAGATGCAGTAGTGGCAGTGGCAGAACCATGGGCAGCAGTACAGGATATAGCAGTGCAGAGGATGGTGGGAAGCAGGCCTAGCATCAACATAGGGACCGATGCCAGATGATCAGAGTAATACTTATTGAAGAGTATTGCTAGAGCACAGTCCTCACTAAGAGGGAGTGTTGATTTGGAGTAGCATCGGATGTGCTCTAGCCACGAAATTTGGTGGAGAGGTTGGGGCACATGAGATCTCCAATACCCAGAAAGGGTTTGGGCATATTCTAAACAGTTCAGGAGATATTAAAACAATCAATATTTTTAATGGAGTCCCTAAGTCTAAACTTAGGGAAAATAAAATATTAATGTATATTAATATGAAACTGTGTTAGAATGGTCCAAAAGACATGGATCAAGCCATATCTAATCTTAGCCGTTAATTAGGGACTTAATCTCGGTCGTTGAATCATCAACAGGAAAAGTATACGAAGAGGCTTGAGAGTCACTTGGAGAACACACCAGATGATCAGTCATTCTATTCTCTAGAGCAGGGTTTGCTAAGAGAGGTAGAATCAGTGATTGGAGAGCAGCTGAGGGGCATTGAGTACAAAGAGACAGAGAGGAAGAGATAGTTCCAGGAGAGCAGCAGAGTAGCCAAAGATAGTGACGCAGGCGTAGCCAGTGCTCACACAGGGCCACGCAGAGGCAGCTAAGTGCTGCGCAGAGCACCAGAGAGGCCAGCGTAGCTGACGCAGAGGGTTAGAGAGCTGACGCAGGCCTATATAGGCTGATGCAGGGCTAGCGTTAGGCAAGGAGAGGCTGAGGCAGTCTAGATAGGTAGACGTTGGGGTTTCTGGGGCAGATTTGAGCTAAGGAACTGCCAGAAGGATTATTTGGGGTTTCAGCCTAGATATTTGTCAGAAACTGAGAGGTATTACTACCAAGGAAATTCTCTGTTGGGTAGGCCAGTTTCGGCACCCAGATTGTCTCTGATATTGCTTAATAAGAAAACCCTCAGATAGCTACACCGGTTTTCCCGCATTGGTTTTTTCCGGGGACATTAGTCCAAAAATAACGGTGTCATATGGTGTTTCTTTATGTTTCTTTTAGTTGCTGATCTGTAATATGTTGAGCATGCACTAGTGTTTATTTTCAGTATTTACATTGTAAATAATTTGTTAAGGAAAATAACAAGTAGGTAGGAATAAATCAGATAAAGTGCATGGAGGGTTTCTAACTAAGTAAACTTAGAAACTTCAACAACTATGACTGCTGTACCCATCAATGTGCACTATGCTGCACCAATGCCTGCTGTACCCATCAATGTGCACTATGCTGCACCAATGATTGCTATACCCATCACTTAGTCTATCTTCAGACCATTTGATTACAATTCAAATTATTTCTGCCTTCATAAGAATCATGTCATATGTATGTTTGCCATCAACAAAGGGTCTGCACATCCGAATTACATCATCGTCATATAAGGTCTGCTATCATAGGCTTGCCATCCGAATGCCATCATATAAAGGTTTGTCATCATCATACAAACCATTCAAGGGCATGTCTTTCATACTAAGATCATCAAAAGGTCATCCAATAAATCTGGTCTGCCATGCGAATATGTATGGCCATAAAATCATGGATGTGAGCCAAGGTAAATCTGGTCTTCCATGCGAATATGTATGGCCATAAAATCATGTATGTGAGCCAAGGTAAATCTGGTCTGCCATGTGAATTTATGGCCATAAAATCATGTATGTGAGCCAAGGTAAATCTGGTCTGCCATGCGAATATGTAACCCTACACAAACATGCATAAGATCCATCCCAAATCTTGGTCTGCCATGCGAGGCTATGGAGCCATGAAAACATACTTAAGGATTATACCAAATCTGATCTATCATGAGTAGGAAATACATCCAAATCTGGTTTGCCATGCGACTGTATCAAACTTTGCTATTAATTCCCTCTTGTAGTCCTCTATGAACCCTGGTGACCCAATAAAAAATAGATCATCCACATATAACACGAGAATGAGAGGCTTACCTCCAACCATAAGATAGTAGAGGTTCAAATCTGCCTCACTCTTCACGAAGCCCATTTCCTGCAAGTAGCTGTCAATCTGACCATACCATGCTCTGGGAGCTTGCTTGAGTCCATATAGC
The DNA here is from genome assembly GCA_031772625.1 of Pinus tabuliformis. Lineage (NCBI taxonomy): Eukaryota > Viridiplantae > Streptophyta > Pinopsida > Pinales > Pinaceae > Pinus > Pinus tabuliformis. Next base: position 541,678,845 of record CM062804.1, on the reverse strand, counting down.
GCTCTCTTCAACCTGCATACATGGGTCTCCCTCCCATGCATCTCAAAACCCTTTGGTTATTCAATGTACACCTCCTCTTTTATAATTCCGTTCAGGAATGTCGTCTTGACATCCATCTGATGGATCTGTCATCCCATCTGTGCTGCAAGTGAGATCACGACCCTAACGGAAGTATACCTAGTCACGACAACAAATGTATCCCCATAGTCTATTCCCTCCTTCTGAGAGAAACCCTTGGCCACGAACCTTGCCTTGAACTTTCTATACTACCATCTGCAACGTGCTTGATCTTGTAGATCCAATGGGAACCAACCATTACTCTTTCCAACAATTTAGGCACCACCTCCCAAACATCGTTCTGCATGATGGAGTTGTACTCCACTATTGCGTCTTGACACACTAGGTGTTGTGCAGCCTCCTGATAGCTGGAAGGCTCATTGTCAACGAGCTTACTCATCAATGCCTTGTTCCAGGGATATCTCTCTGGCGGTCTCCTGTCACTGGTTCTTGATCTAGGAGTTCCCACAAACTCTTGTGCATCTCTCAACATCTGAAGCACCTCTCAATTCCTTCTGCCACTAGTGGTGGTGGAGCTTCAATCTCCTCATCTGCTACTGCTACTCCATATGCTGTGAACTCTCCTCAACTTCTATACTTGTGCTCGTACTAGTGCCTTGAGCCTGAGATCCTATTCATCCCTTGGAGTTTTTGCTGGCCGACTCTGATCAACTACTGGTAGCTAGCGAGATCTCCTTAAAGATTTCTCCTCCTAGAAATTTATGTCTCCTCTCATGATGATCTTCTTGCTACTTGGAATGTAGATCTTGTATGACTTGGAGGTTTCACTGTAGCCAACGGAATACCCCTTATCGATAGTTGAGTCTAGCTTGGTGCGCTTCTCATCTGGAACATGACAATATGCGATACTGCCAAAAATTCTATAATGATCAACTTTTGGCTTTTTCCCTGTAAATGCCTCCTTGGGTGTCATCTTTCCCAACACCTTGTGTAGGACCCTATTCTGAATGTAAACATCTGTGCTACATGCCATTTCCCAAAGATATATAGGCATGTCCCGATCATATAACATTGCCCTTGCTGCTCCAACTATTGTCCTGTTCTTTCTTTATGCAAGCCCATTCTGCTGCGAGCTGTATGGAGTTGTCAATTCCCTCTTGATTCCTTCCTTTGCGCAGAAATCCTTGAAGGCTTTCTCAATGTACTCGCCTCCATTATCTATCTAAAGAACCTTTATCTTCCTGCCTATTGAGTTCTCTACAAGAAACTTAAACTCTTGAAGCAACTAAATATTTCATCCCTTTTCTTCAAGAAGTAAATCCAGGTCTTCCTGGAGAAGTCATCAATAAAGGTCACAAAATATTCATAACCCTTGAGAGATTTTGTGGACAATGGACCACAAATATCAGAATGTATCAGGTCTAGAACACCCTTGGCTCTACTGTCACTCCTTGGAAACACTGCCTTTGTGAACTTTCCTAGTACGCATCCTTTGCACACCATCATGTTTCGTGCTTACTTCCGGAACACGTGTCAAGGTTTCTCTGAGTAGCTTAATTGCTCCATGATGGATATGACCCATCCTCCTATGCCATTACTTTCCCATATCTCTACTACTGCTGCTGCTCACTAGTGCCTTTGGAGCATTCAACTGCAACTTGTACAACTTGTTTCTTCGCACCCTAATCTCTTTCGTTCTCTTCCAATCCTAGTGTTTTATGTACACCTTCTGTCCTCGAAAGTACATGTCATGCCCCTTATCCTGAAGAGCAGAAACTAAAATCAGGTTCATTCATAAACTTGGCACATGCGACACATCTGTAACATGTGTTGAAGTTGTAACTAGGGTTGGTCTTCATAATGTAAATTTATCATTGATGTATTTATTATTATTATTGTTAAAGCATGTTCTTCATGCTTAGAAAGTAAAAAAGGGTCAAAAATAATAGATTATGAGTCAAAAGAAAATGTACTTGAGTCATGTCCCATTTGGACATCTGTAAGAAAAAGAAATTTGAAGTTTACGTTGAGTAAAAAGTCCACAAGATGACCAAGTCAACCCTCCTTGGACAAGTTGGTCTGGCCCTTAAGAGTGATGCCCATTCGACCCTTATGGACAACTATATATAAAGGACAATTCAACCCACTTGAAGGACATTCATTCATCATCATCACATAACATCTTTTGCACCTAACAAAGAAGAAGAAGGTCGAAGCAAAGGGAGAGAGAAGGAAGTCAAACCCTAAGAAGAATATTCTTTGTTGACCAAATTTCAGATTCACTATAGCTTGCACGTGTGAAGACGTTGAAGTTTTCTAAGCTACTGTAGGCCGAATTTCGCCCCCCTTATTTGTAGGACTGAAATTTTCTGTGTCTAACCAGTTTGGAACAGATTTGACCAGTGTTGACTTTGACTCTTGGAGGAGGGTTGCATTTGGCATCTTGATGGGAGTCTGATTTTGGTCTTAGATATCTCTCATTTTGATTTGATTCTATAAGAGAAGGATTGTTGGGTTTTCCCCTTGTGGGTTTTGCCCCAGTCTTTGGCCTAATTTCCGGTGTTCCTTATCTCATTGTGATCTTTATGTTTTGAGCATTTGTATAATTGCTTGATGAAGAAGACATACGAAGTAATTTCTAACATTCAGAAGTAATTATCAAGAAGAGAAATTAAGCACTAAACTACACTACACTTGGTTTCTCAAAATGTTATCAGAGCTAGAAAGATTTGCATAACAATGACATCTAAAGTTTCTTGTGCGTGAGATCTGAGTTATCTCAATTGAAGCCATCTTTGTGATTCAAAGGTCCTACCTGTGGATATCTTTGTGATAAATCCTATGAAGCTAGATTCAATAGTTCAAGTCATATAGAAGCTAGATTGAAGAATTGCAAAGAAATAATTGAACATACATCTCACTCAAGAAGATAAAGGCACTAAATCCTTGTGGAACCATGCGATCCTGAGACACTATGTTTCTGTGGAATAGTGCGTACTTGTGACTTTATACCTCAACAACTTGGGCCGAGTTCCGTGGCACTTCTTTGAGGTTCATGCGAGCAACCTATGGCACTTAGTTTGCGTGGAAATTTGCAAACCTGATGCACTTCATTACTATAAAATATCACGATATCCAAGACCAAATATTTGTGGGACTGTACCAATTAAGGAACTGTAATATACCTCCTTGAAAGAACTATTATTTGAAGTATCCAAATTATAGAAATCCGAAGTTTGTGGAAAAGTAACTAGTTTGAGCATGGAAGGTAACAAGTTTGAGGTTACGATATCTCTATGACAGATCAAAGACAAGCATCCAAACTTCTTGACAATCTGAACTACTGTAGAAGCAAGTTTTATCCCTTTGGAACCATGTGGAGAAGCATCCATTCACTTGTGGAGAAAAACTATATATAATACACTCACATCCCTCATTTGGAGCCCATGAACACACATAGATCTGATCTGAAATAGAAGGCAAGGCTACTTGCTCTTGAACACTGAACATAAAAGACAAGGCTACTCGCTCTTGGAGGTTGAACATAGAAACAAAAGCTAATCGCTCAAGGAAATTTGAGAGGTTAATCAAAAGAAGACATAAAGGTGCGAAGTATGGAGAAAGGCACAAATTCTGAAGGTGGAGAAAGGTAGCGAAATCTGAAGCAATATCTTTGTGGAATCTTTGAGGCATGGAACAGTGCAAGGCTATTGGTAACACTTTAGCATTGAGAATAATGCAAGGCCTGAAGATCTATACAAATTAAGAAACAATGTTTATATCTCCCTGAAAGGACTGTGATCCTAGTTATAAGGAATCTGAAGAGACTGAGCCTCATCTATAGGCAATATATGTGCAAATTTTGTGAACCAAGACTAAGGACGTTGCAAGCAGCTCAAAGAAATCTCTATTGTTCATATTCTAGTTCAATGGCTAAAGGTCTAAGGCACCTCTGTTAGAGGAAGACAATATATATATATATATATATATATATATATATAGTTGAAGAAAAGTCCAATAATATATGTTGCAAGAGGATTAGACTGTAAGGATGGACAGGTAAAGTTGAAATGAATGGAAGAGCTTGAAAACTTTGGATATTGAAGCATCTAGGTTTTGTCAACCCTAACAAAGGTTTGAATTAGAACTAATCATTTTTGCTGTAAGAAGATACCCTAGTTCTTGATAATGACAAAAATGACATCATTGGTGAAAAGGTCCAAAGATTAAGAGGGAGTTGACTTTCCTAAAAGAGAAAAGTACTCTACATCTCTACGATTACTACTTTGGCTATTTTCTTTGTACATACAAAATCATATTTGTTCTTTCATAACCTCCTAATAAAGTTTGCAGGTCAATAATAAGAACTACTTAAGTTTTGACAGCGAATGAAAGAATTGGAAGAATGTAGCAAAACACGAAGACTTTCCTGAATCATAGAAGATGTAAATGAAGAAGGAGAAAGCAATTTGAAGTATGCATTAAAAAATCAACACTTAACATTAGATGTTTTAGCATAAAAGCAAGACTTGAGAAGGTTCTCTCAATAAAAAGGAAGAAGTTCACTTACCTTCGCTGGAAAGAGGGAGCTGTAAGATCTTGGATGGATATATTACTACTTAAGGTTTGGCATAAAACTAAGAAGAGTTTGTGAACAAGATTCTCCAGAAGCTGATTGGTTCTATGATACAGTTGATTCAAGGACACATCGAGTGGGTTGGCAACACTGATGACGAGTAGAGATACCACTAATGATTGGGATTTGGTATGGTTTCTTGGAAGAGCTTAAAGTAGGATGCTCTTGCACTGCAACAGACATGGCAGTTTGTACAATCAACTGTGAAGTAGTTTGGCTCTATAAAAGTGTTTGGTGGATTATCTGATGACATGCTGGATTCGATTATGATACCTTGTATTGATTTAAGCTATATAAAGATTGTCAAAGAACCAGGAAGGTCGACGCACATTATGATTCATGACATGATGCAAAATGGAGTCGTGAAGCTATAGTATATCTCCACTGATGAACAAGTAGCCAATGCATTGATGAAGTTCCTTTCTAAGGGAAAGGATGAGTTTTTTGAAACAAGTTTGGGCTTGTGCATATCTCCTCTTTGTTTGAGAGGGAGTGAGGATGGATACCTTTATTCTCCATCTGTCATGTACTATGGCTAGGATTAACAACAATAAGTCTTCTACATGAACACGAGAAGGGAGAATGGTGGATCGGATAAGCATTAGGGATCGACATTCTTGAGATATGTATTGTGACCAGACTAACGACCGTAAGTCAAGTACATTGATCTAATATAAGAATGGTCGGAGGATCAACATTTCCTTGTGTTAAGTATTGTGACAAAATCAATGGATTAGGAAATGGTCCTTTAAGGACATACTTTGGTGAACCTAGGTGGAGTATGTTCCTTGGAGAGGCGATGTGGTGTCCTATTGAATGCCTCCCAGTATTGTGCCCTGATCTAGTGGAGAGATAGAGCGTACTTGTCAAGGCTTTGGTAATTCGACAATGCTGGTTATGATGATGCTATCATCATTGATGCTTATCAATCCACATTCTTTCTTATATGAATATTTCAACTTGAGATTATCCTATTAAGTCATTATGAATACCTCCCTCGTTAAGAGGGAGTGTTGAAGTTGTAATTAGAGTCTATCTTCATAACGTAAATTTATCATTGATTTATCTATTATATTATTGTCAAAGCATGTTCTTCATGCTTAGAGAGTAAAAAAGAATCAAAAAGAATTTATTACGAGTCTTGGAGGTGACTTAGTGGAGGGTTGGATTTGGCATCTTGATGGCAATCTGGTCTTGGTCTTGGATATCTCTCATTTTGATCTGCTTCTATAAGAGAAGGGATGTTGGGCTTTCCCCTTGTGGGTTTTGCCCTGGCTTCTAGCCTAATTTCTGGTGTTCCTTGTCTCGTTATGATCTTTATGTTTTGTGCATTTGTATAATTGCTTGATGAAGAAGACAAATGAAGTAATAAAAAAACATATAACATTCATAACTAATTATCAAGAAGCGAAATTAAGTACTCAACTATAATACACTTGGTTTCTCAACAACATGAGTACTCTTGCCTGACTCCCTCTGAAATGTAACAGTGCCTCTCCCAACTAGAGTACACATGGACTTATTTCCCATCTAAATCTAGAAGCCTACATCCTCTGCTTTGTAGCAGGAGAAATACACTCTAACCCTTGTCATATGATATGACACCCCACTGTCAGGACTCAATATACCAGACTCTTGTAGTAGTCGAGCTAGACAAACAAACTATGAGAGCTAACTCATCTTCCAGTCTTGAAGACAATTTGCTAATATCTGACGAAGCTGTTGTTTGCTTCTTCTTCTTTCTGTCACCCTTCTTTCTGTTCAAACATTGACTGACATAATGTCCATATTGATTGCATCCAAAACACTGGATTTTACTCAAGTTCTTCTTTTTCTTCTCTCCCTTGGAGTTAGGCCCTTTGCTTGAGCCCTTCTTGGCTTTGCCCTTTCCTACTAGAGCAACATTTTTGTCATCCTCACGCTTTTGGCTTTTACTGCTGTTGCGAATGGCAAGGCTCAACTTAAGCTCTTCCTGAGTGTTATCTCTCCACAAACGATCCCAGTCAGGTAGGCCTTGTCGTCCATTGATCACTTGGACAAACACATCCCACTACTTTGAGAATCCATTTAGAGTAGTTCTCATGAGCTCATCATCATCTATCTTCTCTTCGACAACTACTAACTCGTCCTTGACAAGTCTAATCCTGGTGAGGTAACTGACTACACCTTCTCCCTTGTTATGTTTGGTGTTTCTTAGCTTCTCTTTGAGGATCAACTTCCTATTTACAGTAGCATTTTGGAACAACTTTAGGATGGCATCCCACATCTTTTTGGCTATATCCAATTTTGCAATATGGGGAATGATGTGATCTTTGACCTTGTCTTGGATAATACGCCTAGCCTTGGCATCGTCCTTGCGGTAGGTCACTAATTACGTCAGATCTACGAGTACGACAACAACTACTGTAGCATACTCATTCAGTCCATGCTCCTCCAACAATAATAAAATTTTGGATTTCTAGATACCAAAGTTCGATGCACCATCAAGTCTGCCTCGATCCCTCAATGCACTTGAAGCCATATATGAAACCCTTGAACAATAAACCCCAATAAATCTGAAGAGAAAATCTGTGTGATAAAACCTTTGATTTCCCCTTCAAAACCCTCGCATTTAGATCACAGATAACCTCAACACTTCATTGCCCTGATACCATGTGAAATTTTTGGCTACCTAGAAAGTGCTATTAACCCAGTTAATTATTACCTATTACTTATTCATGAAAAGTTAATTCTTCTGCGAGAAGTAATGAATAATAACATGAACATTAATCACAAAATAAAAACTATAGGAAATATATGAGAAACCAATCACACAATTTACACCAGTATTTTTGGACAAACCAATCCTTGGAAAAACCCTAATGTGGCGAAACCAATTGTTAGACCTGAGGGCTTTTACTAGTATCTTTAAGAAAACTGCTTATTGAGAAATTACAATTGCTTGCCTCACACTGGCTAAGCTCTGACATATTTTTTATCTCCACCTCTGAAAAATTGATTTGGGAAAATTCACTATCTCCCTTTGCAAATTAACTTGGCCCTTTCCTTCAATTCTCACCTCTAGAACTTGCATTGGCAAGCTCCAGTCAATTCACACTGGCAATTTGGTAGCCTCCAGAAATTTGATATGCCTTTCTTGCAATTCACACTACCTTTTCCTACAATCGCATTGTTCTTCCTGCAATTCGCATTGCTACTGGAAATCTTGATATGGCTTTATCAAGAACTCGCATTGCCTCTAGGAATTAGCTCTAGCAAATCGCACGGGTAAACTAGAAAACTTGAACTAGCAAATTCGACCTCCTTTTGCAGAAATAATTTGCTCTCCTTTTGATACTCAAAAACTAGAAATCTCTGTGAAGAATAAACTTCGACAATTTCTTCCCAATCACTGCGGTTGAAACCCTCTTGGTGTCGCTGAAAATCACCCACTTGAATGATCTTCAATGTTGCCCATCGATCTCCTTTATAATCTCTCATTCATAAATGAATGACCACAATTAGAAGTTCACTTGATCCATTCGATGGCTAAAATCAACTTAGAAACTTTCTACAAGCTTCTAGAGGTAAATCGATCTTATCCCAACTAATGTCAACTAATTATTCACTTTCCCTATGTTGACTTAGGAAATAATTAAACAATCACTAATTGACATAATTAAAATATTTACTTTAGGGAAAATTACATGGGCTTGGAGATAATTAATTCCTCCATGTTCTTAGTCTTAATGACACCTCTCAAGACTGGAACATTTCTCTGAGCTACAAAATCTAACATTGAAGAGAACCTTTTTGCTTCTTTCCTAATTCTTTTCATAAGACTTTCTAATGTTTTGTCCCTCAGAGAGGAGCCCTTCACCAAATGCTGAATAAGGAGGGAGTCTCCCACAACAGTGAGAGAAGCGATTTGATTTTCTTTGACTAACTGAATCCCCTGGTAGAGGGCATAAGCTTCAACTTGGTTGTTTGTCATGCATCCTAAGCCCCATGAATACTCTGCAACTTTAACTGGCCATAGAACACCCATTTCCCTCCTACCACCCCTTGTACTTAAATTGGTACAATGATGGGATTATTGATATCCCTATGCATTGTTCTTATTTGTTTTTTTTAATGACTAAATCTAATCTGAAATTTCACGAGGTTACATACATATCACAGGTCCTAGATGGCACATTCCAGGGTAGGGATTAGTCTTTGCATTTGGTAATGGGAGGATACTAATATTTGGTGTTAATGTGTTGAGGAGGGCAAATGCCAAATTCTAGTAATGATTCTTTTACCTAGTTAGTTGGTATAAGATCCTAGATAACAATGATACAAAAACTTCTCAACGATTCATTGATTGCATTACCTATGGGCATTGCATAAATTTTATGCACATGGCCTCATTTTATATGTATGTATCTACTATCTATCTTGGGTCTTTGTGCACACATAAAATCATGATTTATGCATGGTTCTTAGGTGTATGTATACTTAGGGAAGCATAAGGGATTGCATGGGTAGTGGTAAATTTCCAATTAGGAGCAAGGGAGGGGCCTTGGAACCATTTCACACTTTTTAACCATTTAGATAAGGTGGGGTGTTGCAAATGTAGCGAGTAAAGGTCTTTTGGCTTGTGCCTTAGCCAATGAAGACCTCGATTTGTCTTTCTCTAGCGTGAGTGCAGCTCATGAGCTAGACTTCAGTTAGGATGAGTTTATTTCCAGTTTAGTGGAATGATCATCAAGATGGCATGCATAGAGTTGGAACTTCAGTTAAGTGGAGTCTTCATCAGTTGACTACGGAACGAGGTGGTAGTTACAAGTTTAGTTAGAGCGAGTTAGTATTTAGTCTTGATTGAAGGAAGAACGAGTTAAGACTCGAAGTGTTGATTGGAGAGAGAAAGAGTACCACTCTCAGTTAACTTGTTATTAGAACTCAACTTCTAAAATTGAACCGGGCCTTCCTTGCATGTTCGAATTGGGTCTATAAAGAGGAGGACGAAGGCACATAATTCACACAAGGTTTGTGAGATCTTCTTTGATTGCGGAGAGTGCAAAATTGAAAGCTTGTGTCCTAAGAAATAGGAGATCACAAGTGCGTAAGGATTTAGGAGAGTGTACACAGATTTAAGAGCGTGTGTCCTAAAAAATAGGAGACCAAAAGTGCGCAAGGATTTAGGAGGATTTGCACTTCAAAATAGGACCTGATTTGCACAAGGATGTTAGTTTTTGTGGCATCGGATGTGTTCTAGACATGAAATTTTGTGGAGAGGTTAGAATACATGAGATCTCCAAAACCTAGAAATTGTTTATGGAAATTCCTCCTAGAAATGACATAATTAGATTATTAACTAGTTTTAAATATTTACTAAGTCTAAATTTAGGGAATATGGTTAATTAATCAAAATTAATTAAGTCAAGGAGTGAATGATCTAAAAATTCACGCAAATCGACTTCAAGTTAATCCTAGCCATTGATTAAGATTCAATCTTGGCAGTTGGAGTCCCAACAAAGGATTATAAGAAGAAGTTGATGGGCACTTTGAGAGTACACTTGAGAGGTTCGATTTCATGAGCAAATCGGTTTCCAGAGTAGCAGCAGTCAGCCTGAGAGAGAGCCAGTGAGATCGAAAAAATGAGTGAGGGGCAGGGACAGTGATCCGTAGGAAAGATTTTCCAGATTCGGAGAGGCAGCAACAAGAGGGTCGAGTTATCCCTGAGAGGCAACGTTGAGGGACAACGTAGTTGCTTCAACTAGGCAGTTCGATTAGGAGGAAGGAAAAATCATTCTCAATTCTAGAGGTCGGGAAGAAGTCCTAGAGGGCCGGAGAGACGATTTCCTCAACATCCAAAGGCAGAACGACTTCATCAGAGCGCAGTTCGAGGCAAGCTGTCTAGCGAGCTATACAGAGCAGCGCAGAGGCTGATGTAGATCTCCAGGGGGTCGAGTTTTGATAGGCAAAGTTGTGCTAGAGATTGCTTGTGGGAGAAGGGTAATTCCCTTCAGTATTTTGCCCAGATTTTCTTGCTGTTTGAATTGCCAGTTGGGCATCTATAGATGTACTCAGATTTCATTGTTGCATAATAAAATAAAACCTTAACTGTTGCACCGATTTTCGCAAGTTGGGGTTTTTCCGGGGACTTCTGTCCAAAAATAACTGTGTTATTTTATGTGTGTGCTAACATTTCTTCCGATGTTTTTTCTACCGCAGTTTTATTTGTGTAGATTGCAGTGTGATTTATTCAGTGTTTGTTGTAGGAAACAATAAATAAATTGTTAAATTAAAATAACAATTAGGAGAATAATTTCTAGTTGCTGCAGTAGGATTCCGGTTTCAGAATTTTCACATGGTATCAGAGCGTAGTTGATCAGTCGCAGAGCTCAATAGAAAAGACAGAAGGAGTTTCGTTGTTCAGTGTGGGCAGCAGATCGAAACCCCAGAGGCAGTGCAGTCACTTTGCCGAGAGGCTGAGTTTCTTGAGGAGATTCGATTTTTCTGAGTGAGGGACAAAAAATTTCGATCTTTCTAGATTGAGGGATTCTAGACGCAGAGGGAGCAACCCAATGTTTTCATAGAGTAGATCTCTAACTGGACGCAGTAGTTTTGCAGCAGTTTACTAGAGTAGAGCTAGCGTCAGGTGGAAGAAGAGCAAACACTGAGGGAAAATTTTCCTTAGGGAACTTTTTGTCTTAAGAAGTTCGATTTTCCTTGCAGATCAACAGTCGTTGTGAGCAGAGCTTCTCACTTCAGAAGGGAGTGCGAATAACTGAGCAACAACTTAGCGGAAGGGAAGAGGAGATTTTCGACATTTGTTGAGATGGCCATTGCTGGACTTCGAGATCAGGACAGGCTGGATGGGGCTTCCAACTATGTCATCTGGAAGGCAAGGATGTCCTTCCTTCTAGATGAATATGGCCTGTATTGACACAGTGGTAGTAGTTCCTGAGGATGCAGATCAGTTGAAGGAGTACATAAAGGAGATGGCACGGGCAAAGAGATTGATCCTAGATGGTGTTGGGGATCATGTTGTATCACACATAACGGCTAAGGGAACAACCAAAGAGATGTGGGATACACTTTCCACGTTGTACTAGGGAACTTCCGAGCAGCGGAAGATGTACTTAGAGGAGAAGCTGAGGCTCATCCGGATGCAGAAGGGGGAAGGCATAGACTCCTTCCTCACCAGGATTCAGGAGGTCCAAGACCAGTTGTCAGTTGTTGGGGCAGCGCCTCAACCCACAGAGCTAGTGCGATTGGCACTAAACAGTGTCTCCAAGGAGTGGCAGGTATTTGTCCAAAGTATCTTGGGCAAAGATACCTTGCCAAGGTGGGACAGGATGTGGGCCGATTTGCAACAAGAGGAGTTGAGACAAGCTCTATTGAAGAGCTTCATCAGTGGCAGTAGCGGATCGAAGTAGGTAAAGGAGGAGGAGAATGTGGACCTCGCATTGAAGGGTCCCAGTTAGGGGCAAGGGGAGCAGCGGAAGAAGAAGAAAGACCTATCAAAGGTCAAGTGCCTCAGGTGTGGCGAGTTTGGCCACTACAGTACCCAGTGTCCTCTCAGGAAGAAGGACAAAGAGGAGAAGTAGGACCAGGCGACAGCTCATGCCGAGATTGATAGGCTGCCCTCTAGGTTGGAGGAAGACTTCGCTATGATCGCTGACATGCCTCCAGGAGTGAGGTGGGGTGATTTGGAGTTGTAGCCTCAGAGCGCTACAAATGGGCATGATCCTTGAGGAGTCCACCTCATGGATCAATACCTTGCTACAGGGGCCCACAATGTTCAATAGTAGGAGGGATCAGTGGCAGTAGATGCCGTCAGTGGCCGAGTGATAGTTGCAGACTAGTAGCAGTCAGATGCTGGGAGCGCAATGCAAAGTTGGCAGCAGCGCAGAGTCAGCAACAACGTAAAGTCTTTACTAGATAGAGTAGTAGCTAGTAGCAGTCCAGAACTCGGGAGATATATACATCATGCTGATCACAGTTGATTAAGTATTTAGGATGCTTTTCAGTTGCAGTTGTAGTTGCAGCAACAACAGATGAGGAGGAGTTGTAGCGCAGGTGCAGTGTTGGCAGCAGTTTAGCAGCACAGATGCAACAGATATCAGAGTTGCGCAGTGGTTGGTGGGCAGCGCAGCCAGACATCAAAAGCGTGACAGGAGATGATGCAGAGACAGGGCGCTGGCATAGGTGTTGCAGTAAAACACTAGAACACATTCCTCGCTAAGAGGGAGTGTTAGTTTTTGTAGAATAAGATGTGTGTTAGCCACAAAATTTTGTGGAGACACTAGATTACATGAGATCTCCAAAACCCATAAATCATTTCTGGAAATTCTGCCTAGAAATGACTTAATTAGATTATTAACCAATTTGTAAATATTTCCTAAGTCTAAACTTAGGGAATATGGTTAATTAATCAAAATTAATTAAGTCAAGGCATGAATGATTTAGAAACTCACACGGATCGACTTCAAGTTAACCCTAGCCATCGGTTAAGATTTAATCTTGGCGATTGGAGTCCCAACAGAGGATTATAAGAAGCCGATGGGTACTTGGAGAGTGCACTTGAGAGGTTCGATTTGATGAGTAGATCGATTTCCAAAGTAGCAACAGTTAGTTGCCGGAGAGAGAGCAAGTGAGATCGAAGCAGTGAGTGAGGGGCATGGACAGTTATCCGGAGTAAAGATTTTCGAGATCCGGAGAGGCAGCAGCAAGAGGGCCGAGTTATCAACTTATCCCAAAGAGGCAGTGCTGAGGGACAACGCAATTGCTTCAGCCAGGCAGTTCGATTTGGAGGAAGGAAAAATAGTTCTTAGTTCCAGAGGCTAGGAAGAAGTCCCAAAGGCCGAAGAGACGATTTCTTCAGCATCCAAAGGCAAAACGACTTCATCAGAGCACAGTCTGAGGCAAGCTGCCCAGCTAGCTGCGCAGAGGTTGACGTAGAGCTCCAGGAGTCCGAGTTTTGATAGGCAAAGCCGTGCCAGAGATTGCTTGTGGGAGAAGGGTAATTCCCTCTAGTATTTTGCCCATATTTTCTTGTTGTTTGGATTGCCAGTTGGTATCCATAGATGTACTCAGATTCCACTGTTGCATAATAAAATAAAACCCTCACTGCTGCACTGGATTTCCCAAGTTGGGTTTTTCCAGGGACTTTTGTCCAAAAATAACTGTGTTATTTTATGTGTGTGCTAGCATTTCTTCCAACGTTTATTCTTCGGTGGTTTTATTTGTGTAGATTGCAGTGTGAGTTATTCAGTATTTGCTATAGGAAACAATAAATAAATTGTTAAATTAAAATAACAATTAGGAGAATAATTTCTAGTTGCTGCAATAGGATTCCGGTTTCAGAATTTTCACGAAGGAAATAGGGGTCTAGTGTGCTAGGAAATAGGGACTTAGTGTGTAAGGAAATAGGCTCAAGTGCACAAAGGAATAAGAGCTTCTAGTGCGCAAAGATCAAGGAGCAGGGATCAAGGATTGCAAGGGCAAGTCAAGGCTATTCAACAAGGGAACAGTTGCATGCCAGAGGATCGAGATCAGTTGTATTAGCTGAGATTAGTGATAAGAAGCATAATGCTTTCTTAGAGACAAATTGCTTTGTAATAGATCCAGTTGTTAAAGAACAATCAATAAAATACCACAACAAAGAAAGCAGGTTTTCCCTTTTGGGTTTCCTGGGTAAACAAGCGTGTCAATTTGTGTGATGTGTTTTTATCTTTGGTGTTTTATTCCACTGCTTATAATTTGTTAAGAAACTCTGTATCTTGGTGAAAGTAAATTTGGTTTCAGTTTTCAGTTGCCTTGTTTTTTGTAATTCATCTAAGTAGTTGCAGAGTTTCAAGAGAAATTTAAATGGTATCGAAGCAAAGATCAACATAAAGACCAACACCAAATTGATCAGCTAGTGAAGAGCATAGTGTAAGTAGAGGCTTGTGCTAGAGTTTTGACCAACAGTTCTTTGGATAGTAGGATGGCGTTCCAAGGACTAAGGGTAGATCACTGCTTATAATTTGTTAAGAAACTTTGTATCTTGGTGAAAGTAAATTTGGTTTCAGTTTTCAGTTGCCTTGTTTTTAGTAATTCATATAAGTAGTTGCAGAGTTTCAAGAGAAAATTAACATGGTATCAAAGCAAAGATCAACATAAAGACCAACACCAAATTGATCAGCTAGTGAAGAGTGCAGTGTAAGTAGAGGCTTGCACTAGAGTTTTGAAGAGCAGTCTTTGGATAGTAGGATGGCATTCCAAGGACTAAGGGTAGATCACTGTTTAGAGGGAGCTTCGAATTTTTTCTCATGGAAGGAGCATATCTCAATAGTGTTGGAAGATAATTGGGTGCTAGAATTTGTGAAGACTCAAATAGTGCCACCTCAAGATGCCGAAAAGTTGATCTAGCATAATAAGAATGACACCAAAGCAAGGAGGATTATTCTTGAGGGGGTCAGAAACCATATTATTCCTCCTCTCCATGGAAGAAGACAACATATGATATATGGAAAGTCATCTTAGATCTATATCATGGTTCTAGTGATGTCAGGAAGCTTGCCTTGAAGGAGAAGCTAAGAAGTATTTGGATAAGCAACGGAGAGCCCATCATTACACATCTTTCCAAGATCACCCAGGTTCGGGATGAGCTAGTTGGAGTGGGCAACACTGTAGCAGATAGTGACCTTGTGAGTCTTGCACTTCTTGGACTTAATAAGTTTGGGGAGAATTTCTAGGATGCAGTTAGTGGTAGAGAGAATATTCCCAACTAGGAAAGGCTATGGTCAGATTGCATCCAAGAAGAAATATGGAGAGGGACAAGAGTTGGAAGATCAACAAAGACAAAGGATGAGGAGAACTTTGCCCTCATAGGCAAAGGTAGCAAAGCCGAGGGCAAGAAGGCCGAGTACAGTCAGAAGGGCAACAAGAAGAAGAAAGATCTGAGCAAGATCAAGGGCGCTTCCATTGCCATGAATTTGGGAACTATGCCACTAAGTGTCCTAATCGAAAGGAGTAGTCCAGTAAGGATCATGTGCCTGCATTAGCTGAGGTAGATGAGTTTTCTTCTCAGTTCAAGAAATATTTCTCATTGATAGTTTGCATAGCAAGCTCAGTAGGCAACAACGTATGGTATATTGATTCTGGAGCATCCTTCCATATGATCGAGAACGAGGAATATTTTAGCCACTTGAAGAGAAAGGACAGGAAGTTTCATATTGCACTAAGAGATGATGTCAAGTACACGACTAGGGGAGTTGGTACTGTTGGTTTTGAGAGGAAGTCAAGTAGCTCTCTTCATCTCAGGGATGTCATCTATGTTCCAGAACTAAAGAAGAATCTTGTTTTTGTTGCTACCCTAGAGGATAAAGGTTATGATGCCATCTTTAGCAGAGGTAAGGCTTACCTCAAGCACTGAGCTTTTGGAT
This sequence comes from Pinus tabuliformis, assembly GCA_031772625.1. Lineage (NCBI taxonomy): Eukaryota > Viridiplantae > Streptophyta > Pinopsida > Pinales > Pinaceae > Pinus > Pinus tabuliformis. The sequence continues at coordinate 541,662,792 of CM062804.1, read as the reverse complement.
GTATGAAACAGATAGGTTTGAGGATGAAGAATCTGTACTTGTCGCAGGTTGAGACAGTCACAACCTTGAGCAACAAGGTAGGGAGCGCACAGAGCAGAGATGTGAGGTTTGAGGAGAGCAGAGCTTTGACAGAGTCCTTAGAGCAAGACCCAGACCCAGTTAGAGTACTTGAGGAGGAGCTACTCGCTCCCAAGCAAGAGCCTCAACTAGTATCACAAATTGAGTCTCAACCACTTGCCTTAGCTAGTATCACAGATTGAGTCTTAGCCAGGTGGCAAGAGAGCCACACAATAGGATAACCAAGAGTCAACACAAGATTAAGAGGAGACCAGGACAAGTGGAGTTAGCCACTCAGTCAGTGACTTCCAGCACAAGGAGGAGGAGATCCAAGTGGGCTAATATGGAGGCATAGGAGCAAGTTGAGACTCCTAGCCCTATGCTCAAGTAGAGTAAGCAACCACAGAGGTACACTGGGTTTATGGCATTGATGATTGAGTTGATAGACTTAGAGCCTTCTTTTTATGAGGAGGTAGCCTCTCAATTGGTTTGGCAGGATACCAAGGTGGAGGAAAATTCCTCCATTATGAATAACAATGTTAGGGGGATTGTGCCATGCCTAGAGGGAAAATCGATAGTAGGCTCTGTTACCACTCAAACTAGTAAGGGTCCTAGGAGGGGATCTTATAGAGAAACTACTAGGTCAAGGGGCAACAAAGGAGCAATAGCCCACTGTCACCTCAGCTAAAGCTCCCTGCTCTTTACAGACTTTCACCGATGGGAGGAGTCCCGGTACAAGAGGAATCACAAGAATAGATGGATCAATGATAGGATATGGGGTGATTCCTAAACCCTATTCATAAGAGAGGCTTAGATAATGGGCTTGCTATAGAAGCAAGATGAAAGGCTCTCTTAGAAGGGCTAGGGGATTACCAAGACCTAGGGTTTGAGGATTGTTACTTAAAAAGGGGACCCAAGATCAAGGACTCCTAAAGGAAAGGGTTTCTGAGTGTCCTTTGTGAAATTGGAGTTGCAAGGTTGTGGGACCACAAAGAAGCCCTAGTGGGCCCAAACAAGGTCAAGTGTTTTGGGTTGATCAACACTAATGGACTTGACCAAGTTTGGGAGGAGAAGAGGATCAAAGGAATTATATTTCTATTAAAATGTGAATGCAATGATCCCTAATGAAGCCTCTAACCAAAAGCAAATTAGGGAAATGATTTTCGAGCCAGGGTTTGGGATATCTCGAGATTCCATTGTTGGAATAGCCTCAAATTTGGAGGACCTATAGGGGACCCACCAACGCAACTCTAGACCAATTTTCATCTATTTTTGATGGCTACAATGAAATTCCTATGATGCCGTAGATGGCATTCTAGGTTAGGGTTTAGGAAAGAGGAAAAGGAGGTGTAAAAGATATTCGTTTGATGATAACCTTGGACTAGACTAGTGCCTAGCCTATTAGGAGAATGGAATCAATGTGATAACCTTGGACCGGACCACCTACATTACTCCCTTTCCACTCATTTGAGCCCCATTCATCTCTTTTCCCATATGGGTCCATGTGTCCACTGGGTCCACACAGGGTTAGCCTCCCCCTCCCCTTGTCCACACCTTGGGTCGGGCCTGGAATGATGCCGTGGAGGTTGATGCAACTAGAAAGAAAAGAAAAAAGCATAATTTGGCCACTCTCAACAGGAATGTACCACAAAATGCAAAAGATGGCCTTGACATACAAATTTAGCAAATGGGCAAAAGGAAAACATGAGTTCTACCCCTTATCTATGGTCATCAGCCTAGTTCCTATGAGCCATAGATGAGCCCCCTCCATCATCAAGGAACCCATGATTGTCCCAACTCTTGGTGGACGATGAACTGCCTCACCTTAAGGGGGTATCCACTGCTACGTATTACACATCATGCTCTCCATTACCTAGAGCCCCGAGCAGTTATGAAGAAAAATCAATCAAAGGTAAAAGGCATGTGAAGAAGAGTGGAAAAACAAAGGGCAGGGTAACTAATACACCATGATTTGCTCCCTCCTATACTCATATACCCAAGTGTGGGTTTCCCTTATTATAGCTACCCTTGCACCTTGACATTTGGTCTGGATGATTCCCGTGGTCCCTACTCCATTCCATTATTATATCATTTGCCACCTACCTCTTAAAGGATGTACCATGGACATGCCACCCCCTTTAGAGGTTGAAACCACCTAATAGGGTCCTTGGTTAACCCCCTATTGAGCTTGGAGACACATGTACATACCAAAGCCCACTATGGAAGGGAATGCCACCATGAAGTGCCTCATTGATCCCATGAATTGTAAGCATTATTACTTGATTATTCTAGTGATTTCTTGTATTGAAGGGCAAGGGGACGCATTGGATCTTATGCATGATTGCAGGTGGGTCTTCATTTGGGGTTTGGTCTCCTTATACAGGGTCCTAGCCCTCCAGAGGGCCACATTAGCACTTGTAGGGTGAGCGTTGACAGCCATGGGCCTCCATCATAGCAGATATTACTTAATGGATCCCCAACGACATTCCTTGATTGCTCGTGTTCCACCTTTTGGATGAGGATGATGCACTTGGTCTACCATGCCCAACTGACTCCATAGTTGCACCATACAGTTAGCAGATGTTCCAGGATGCCTCCTGCTGCAGAGGGAGGGCTTATGTCATTGCTCCAGCCCTTACAGATGGTCTGGAGGCATATTTGATCCGTTTGGAGACCCATGAGGATGTCCTTGTGCCCCCACACCCACTTGGGAGCACCACAGGTTCTTGATTGGAAAACAAGGGCCCAACCCCTTGTCCACTATGTGTGGAGCCCATTTCTACATCATGGCACCCCTTGGACTTCATCAGGCCTCATCAAAGGCCCAACGACTAACCTTTTCGATCATCCAACCCTCTTGAGAGGCTTATCTTTACATTATTGAGCTATTTGGTGGGCTTGTCACCAAAAAATTTGTTATTATGTACATTATTTTATTTTAGGGGCTAAATTAGGCCAAATTAGCTAAATTGAATTCATTAGGAAGTGTATAAATACAAGTGTGATGAATCATTTGGATTATCATCACTTGGATTGGATCTTTCTCTCTTGTGAGATTTTCGTTATCCTTCTTGGAGGACAAAGTTGGATGAATGGATGAATTTTGATGTTTGGATCTCTTCATTTTTTGTCTTGGAGCTTCACTATTGGCATATAATGATGATTGAATATACTCTTTTTTACATGTAAGTACTCTTTTAATGTTATTTTTGTTACTTTCTTCTGTCACATGCATGTTGCTGGGGATTTTCGCTATACTAGGCTGAAATTTACTGCTTTTGTTATGCGAAATTATGGAAATTTGTCTTTTTATAGTGTTGCATCATGTCATGGGCCATGTATGAATGAGTGAATATTCTTAGAGATATTTTATTGAAATTTTATCTTGATAAGTCATCATATATTGCAAATTGAAGTGTAGAAACCTTGAAGCCATTGTCTCATGTCCTAATGCCATGCGAAATTGTTCTAGAGGCCTCCTTAACTAAGTGAATCCATTCCAAGCATTGAAATATCCTTGATTCCATTTCTCCCAAAGGATTAGGCATTGATCCTCCACTGGTGATCACTCTAAAGCATATCTTTCTCACCTTCTCCCTTTCTTTCTAGGCCTAGCCCTAATAGGTGACTTAAGGCATCAAATTTCTCATGATTTTCCCACTCAAAAAATTCGATCTCTTTCCCTCTACTGCATTGTTGCGTCTCCTAGAAGCCCTCCAAATTTGAAGCAATTACGATGGTGGGATCTTGAGATATTCGAAGCCCTAGCTCCGAGATCAATTCTTTCCCTTGGTTTCCCTTGGCTAGTGACCTCATTGGAATCATTGCATCAAAATTAGTGAAAATCTCCCCTTTGATCCCCTTCTCCCCCTCAATTAGGTCAAGAACACCCTTGATTGCTCAACTCCACCCCCTTGACCTAATTCTGGGCCCGCTTGGTCCCACAACTTACTGAAGATAATTTCACAAAGACCATTTGGAAACCAAGTTTTCACAAAGTCTTCTAGGACTAGGTCCCTCCTTTACAAGTTTTATTTGCAAACCCTAGCCATTGAAATCCCCTTGGCCCTTCTTAGAGAGCCTTACACATTGCCTCTCAAGCAAGTAAACCATGTAATTGAGTCCCTCTTGTGAATAGGCCTTAGGGATCACTCCTTATCTCTTCATTGATTCATCCATCTAGTGATTCCCTTCATACCGGGTCTCTTCCCATTGGTGAAAGTCCGTAAAAAGAAGGGAGCCTTAGCTGAGGTGACAGTGGACTATCGCTTCATTGTTGTCGTTGACCTCGTAGTTGCCCTTTTAGGATCCCCTCCTAGACCCCTGCTAGTTTGAGTGGTAACAAACCCTATTAAGTAGTTTCTACCTCTAAAGGGGGTGACATGTCCATGGTACATCCATCAATTTGTAGGTAGCATGTGATATAATGGTGGAACAAAATGGGGCATCAAGGGGAAGGCTCCAAGCGTGACAGTGGACTATCGCTCCATTGTTGCCGTTGACTTAGTAGTTGCCCTTTTAGGATCCCTTCCTAGACCCTTGCTAGTTTGAGTGGTAACAATCCCTATTAAGTAGTTTCTACCTCTAAAGGGGCTGACATGTCCATAGTACATCCATCAATTGGTAGGTAGCATGTGATATAATGGTGGGACAAAATGGGGCATCAAGGGGAAGGCTCCAAGCCACATGCCACAGTACAAAGGTAGCCAAAATAAGGGAAGCCCGCACATGGGTGTCTGAATGTAGGAGGGAGCAATTGTACTACATGAGTTACCCTGACCTTTGTTTTTTTTCACCCTTCTTCATATGCCTTTTGCCTTTTATTCATTTTCTTTTATAATTGTTTGGGGCTCCAGGGGTTGAGAGCATAATGTGTGGGATATAATAGTGATTACCTCCTTAAGGTGGGGTGGTTCATTGCCCACCAGGGGTTGGGACAATCATGGGTTCCTTAATGATGTAAGGGGCCAATATGAGGGGCCCTAGGAACCAGGGTGATGGCCATAATGATAGGGCAAAGCTCATGTTTGGCTTTTGCCCACGTGCTAAATGTGTATGTCTCAACCATCTTTTGCATTTTATGGTACATTTCCTATTGAGAGTGGCCAAATTATGCTTTTTCTTTTTCTTTTAGTTGCAGGGCCTACCCAATGTGTGGACAAGGGGAGGGGGCAACTAACTCGTTGTGGTCCTAACGGACAAATGTGGACTTGGATGGGAAAAGTGATGAATGGGGTTAAAATGAGCAGAGGGGAGCATGTATATGGTATCGGGAAGCAGGACCATGCAACCAAAATTGGGGTTTTCCATGTAGTGGCTTCCCTAAAGCTAGTAGCTAGTAAAGGAGATGCCATAGGACTAGGATACAAGGTTAACCATCAAATTGGATAGAGGAGACAAGAGTATAAGCCAAGCCCACTCTTTCTGCTGAATCCCCCCACTAATCCATGCCCAAAAGTGTCCATGATAAGTAAACAAAAATACTCAACTACACAATGAAAAGTCATACTTTCGGGGTTGGGAGGCCCACCTTCAAACATACGATCATAATAGATGGGTGAGGGACCACATGGCTGGCTCAGGTGGCAGAGATAGTGGCACTTCGAGCTATCTAGTTTTTGCAAGGCGTTATTGGCTGTCGGCTGAGGACCATCTAGGAGATTTTTTTTCTCCTATGGGGGTCACCCGCAGGTGGTGGATAACATCTGGCTCCAACTGGGACATGAGTTCTCAGTAGAGTGCATGAACGTACTCGAACAGGGAGGTCATGAGAACACCAACAATCTCTTGTTACCGCAGCCCTGTTACCTGCACATGTCAAAGACCAAGCACATAGGGAAACATGTTTTTGTGGTGTCTTATGATCACCTATGCTTATATTAGGCCATAAAAACAACAATAAATTTATTCTAAATGCAATTTAATCTTAATGCAACTAATCTATCATGACAATATCATATGATGTTAGTTCTAATGCGAAAAACCAGCAGACAATGCATCCTATTCTAACATGCATATTACATCGTACAAGTATTAAGTGTAATCATAGAGCCAGTGCAACCAAGACATCATCAGGTCAATATAAAAATACTTTGCCCAATGATTACTTATGCAACAAATCCAACAACAAGGATAGGAACAATCATATGTAAGGTCACCAGGGCGGGTGGGGGGAAAATAGAATGCCCACACATGGAGGATCACGGGAGAAGAGGGGACAAAGGGATGTAATCTACTCCACGAGATCCTCTCTTCTCACCAAAGGATAGAGATCTTAACAATCAGGCTCATAAACTTTTGATGGATGACAACTTTAGGCATATCACCTCCATCATGGTCCTTATCATTTATGTCAAGCTTCATGGCCATCATAGGGTTATGATTAGTAGGAAAGGGAGATTGATGAGATGGAGAGACACAACAAGTAGGTTGCCCATGATGATCATGTGAAAATTTCTAACTCTGACACATCAGAAATCGCTACTGCATTATCTGGTTTATTATCTCCTTCAATTAACAGGTTATTTATATAAATATCGAAATAAACACAAATGCAACCTTCGCACATATACAGATCAACAGCTGAAATAAACTGAGACAACAAAAGGGACACCGTTATTTTTGGACAATCGTTCTCGAAAAAACCTAATGTGGGAAAACCAGTGCAGCAGATATGAGAGTTTTACTATTATGCAAATTTCTAAATACAACTAGGGTGCCAGAAATGGCTCACCCTTCAGAGATTATCCTTGGTAGAAGTACCTTGCTCCGGAGACAGATATTCCCACTGATCAACAACCGGATGATGATTCCCACAGTGACTTCGACTGTTCCTCAGATGGACAACGAAAGTTGCTCCAAGATTCTCTCTGGAACTGCGTCAGCCTCCAAGGACTGCATCACCCTCTACGACTTTGCGTCTGCCTCTTAGCTCTCAGTTTGCCCACTAAAACACCACATCGTAGCTCTTTCTGCCCAGCGTCAGTGCTATTAGCATTTGCGTCTTCCTGCGTCAGTTTCTCGGCCTCCTGTGTCACCAGCGCTAGCCCTCCAAACCTCTACGTCAGATTTGGTTGTCTCTACGTCAGCCTAGGTTGCCTCTGCCCTGTCTCTCTGGCACTATCTCTGCCTCTCTGCTATGTATTCTCGGCCTTCTGTCGAATTGCCCCTTGCTGCAACAGATGACTAACTCGATTTCTCAGCAAACCCTGCCTAGAAAATCGAATTGACTGATTAACTTGGTGTATCTTCCATTGACCCTCAAGCCTCCTCTTATACTTTTCCTGTTGACGATTCAACGACCGAGACTAAGTCCCTAATCAATGACTAAGATTAGATTTGGCTTGATCTTCGTTATTTAGAACTTTCTCACCGATATTATATTAATACACATTAATATTTTAATTTTCCTAAGTTTAGACTTAGGAACCCCATTAAAAATATTAATTATTCTAATATCTCTCCATCAGGGTGGAATTTCCCCAAACGATTTCTAGGTTTTGGAGATCTCATGTGCCTTAGCCTCTCCACCAATTTTCATGGCTAGAGCACATCGATGCTACCAAAAACTCAACACTCCCTCTTAGCGAGGAATGTGCTCTAATAATGCTTCACTATAGAAACATCACACTGATCTTCCGCATCGGTACTTGTGTTGATGCTTGGCCTGCTGCCTCACATCCCCTGCATTGCTGCTTCCTGTATTGTTGCCCATGACACTAACACTGCCACTGCCACTGCCACATCTGTACTGCAACTCCCTCTCAACATGCTGCATCATGCTGCCCATAGCATTGCCACTGCTAACTGTTGCACTGCAACTCAGTGACCGAGAAGTAAGTAACCGATTTCACCCAAATACTGACATCCCGGTCAGTCTGGAAGCCTCGTGATGCTGAAGATGCCTCTGCTGCAACCCTGTGCTCCCTCTGTTGCCATTGCGCTGCTGCAAGCACCTCTGTGCCTCTTGCACTGCTACAACCTCTGCTGCGTTGCTACAAACTTTTGCACTTTAGCTCTCCCTTGCCGCTCCACCACACTTTGCTCCACCCGACACCTGTCATCATGCTACTATCGTTGAGGGCTCCCGTAGCGGGATGTGATCCAAGAGTTTGGGCACCTCAAGGATCTTTCCCCTAGCATGTAGTCCTCCTGACTACAACTCGATGTCTTCTCTAGAGGTGCATGAGCACTCATGGCACAATCATCATCAGTCTCGACCTCTTTCTCCGCCTTAGCTGGGGTTGCTTTTGAATCGAAAGCTTCTCCCTTGCCTTTTTTCCTGGGACACTGGGATGCATAATGACCCAACTCCCCACAATTGAAGCACTTGACCTTGGAGATATCCTTCTTCTTCCTCTTCCTTTGCTGTCCCACAGATGCTAGAGCTGCATCCTCCTCCTCTTTCTTGACTTGAATTGCCTTACCACTACTCCTTTCCTTGGTCATCCTCCTGATCTCTTCTTGTCGAAGCGTTGCCCACATCTCCTCCCAACCGGGAAGAGTAGCCTTGCCCAAAATACTTTGGACAAATGTCTCCTACTCCTTGGAGACTGCATTCAAGGCAGTCCCGACCATAAATTCTGGATCCGGTGTAGACCCTATGGAAGTAAGCTGGTCGCGCATCTCTTGCAATCTGAGAAGGAATGGATATATCTGCTCTCCCTTATGCATCTGATATGACCTCAATTGATTCTCCAATAGCATCTTCCGTTGCACGGAAGAACCCTGGTATAAGGTGGTCAGGGTGTCCCACATCTCCTTCGCTGTGTTCTTCTCAGCAATATATGGCATGACATGATCTTTGACCCTGTCTAGGATCATGCACTTCGTCCTCGCCATCGCCTCCTCATAGTTCTCATTCTCAGCTGGGTCAAATGAGATAGACACTACTTTCAAGGCAAAGTCCTTGATGCGATGTTGATCGAGGACTGCCAAGATCCTGGTCTTCCAGATGACAAAGTTGGAAGCCCCGTCCAACTTGTCTTGATCCCTTAGTCCGTTCACTGCCATTTAAGCTCCTTTTTTGGACTCCCTCTGAGTCTTGACTCCCCTCCTGGAAATCCTCTCGCCAGCTGTCGAACCGCTCCTCTCTAATCCTCCTTGCAACTGCAACTCGGATTTGGATTCCTTGGCTAGAAATCCATTGAGGTAGTGATTCCCTCTACCTTGGTTTTGTCTCCTTAGACATTGTTCTGTATTGATAGAAACAACGCCTCAAATCACAATCTGCCCACAGCTCCCCAGGCCCCGACAACTAAAGAAATTGAGCCTTTCAGGCTCTGCGCAATCTCGACAAAGGCTGAATCTGATCCTCTGGCCAACTGCGTCAATTCTACCTTGTTGAGTAGGATGACGTGGCTCTTCGTGAGCCTCTTCTGCCTCACTCTGCCTCTGCGTTGGCTCTTCCCTTGGCTCGAACTGTTGACGCAGGCTCTGTGTCACCTCTTCTTTTACCGCTTCTGCTGTAGAACAATGCTGTATTTTGGGACAACTTCTGCTGCAAATTTCAGATCTCTGTTGGTGTCTTCAGTCCTCTTGTGATCTGCAATCGCTTTGATACCATGTGAAAATTTCTAAGTCTGACACATCAAAATCCCTACTGCATTATCTGGTTTATTATATCCTACTTGTTCTTTCGATTAACAAGTTATTTATATAAATATCGAAATAAACACACATGCAACCTTCACACATATACAGATCAACAACTGAAATAAATTGAGACAACAGAAGGGACACCGTTATTTTTGGGCAATCGTCCCTGGAAAACCCCAATGCGGGAAAACATGTGCAACAGACATGAAGGTTTTATTATTATGCAGATTTCTGAATACAACTAGGGTGCCAGAAATGGCTCACCCTTCAGAGATTTTCCTTGGCAGAAGTACCTTGCTCTAGAGACAGATATTCCGGCTGATCAGCAACCGGATGATGATTCCCACAGTGACTTCGACTGTTCCTTAGCTAGACAGCAAAAGATGCTCCAAGCTTCTCTCTGGAACTGCGTCACCCTCCAGGGGCTGCGTCACCCTCCAGGGATTGCGTCAACCTCTACGAAGCTCAGTTTGCCCTACGAGAACACCACAACGCAACTCTTTCTGCCTAGCGTAAGCTCTGCTAGCCTCTGTGTCCGCCTGCGTCAGCTTCTCAGCCTCTTGCTTCACCAGCGCTGGCCCTCCAAACCTCTGCGTCAACTCTGGTTGTCTCTGTGTTAGCCGACGCTGCCTCTGCGCTGTCTCTCCAACACTATCTCTGCCTCTCTGCTATGTATTCTCGACCTTCTGCTGAACTGCCCCTCACTACAACAGATCACTAACTCGATTTCTCAGCAAATCCTGCCCCAGAAAATTGAATTGACTGATCAACTTGGTGTATCTCCAACTTACTCTCAAGCCTCCTCTTATACTTTTCTTGTTGACGATTCAACGACTGAGACTAAGTCCCTAATCAATGGCTAAGATTAGATTTGGCTTGATCCTCGTTATTTAGAATTTTCTCACGCATATTATATTAATACACATTAATATTTTAACTTTCCTAAGTTTAGACTTAGGAACCCCATTAAAAATATTAATTATTTTAATATCTCTCCATCCGGTTGGAATTTCCCAAAACGATTTATGGGTTTTGGAGATCTCATGTGCCTTAGTCTCTCCACCAATTTTCATGGCTAGAGCACATCCGATGCTACAAAAAAATCAACAGATCACACTTGGGAGAGATGGAGAATTCCTCATTATTAGTGAAAATGTAAGAAGGGTTGAGGAAGGGGCCTGCATGGTACTCAACTACAACCCCATAATTGTGAGGAAAGACAAGGGTCGTATTGATATCATCGTCATCAGTGTCATAGATAAGGTCGTTGTCGAAATGATTTCCACAGACCTCCCATTTTCCTTATTTAATTTGTAAGTAATCGTTGATATCAATATTTGAAGGGGCTATGGGATCACCTTCTCCAAGGTCTTCAAAGGGTGGATCATCAAAGATAGTATCCTTGGAAAATGTAGGGTTAACCTTAACTTCACTCTTTACAGACTCACCCTCCCTATCACATGTGCTTTCAGAATTATCATCATGCCTATTTTCGTCATGTGGACCTAGGGAGGACCCTCTTTCCTGCCCATCATCTAGATTCCTAAGGTCATGATGATGCTCAATGAAAGCTTCCTCTTGAATGTTTAGTGCAGGGCATACTTGAAAATGTCTAAGAAAGCCTTCAAAGAACTCCTCAATAGATGAGATGCTCCTAGGTTCGTGATTATGCAACCATGAGTTATGACCATGGAGAGAGCTCATGAACAATAGTATAAGGACATCTTGGTGGACCACTTTCTCCTTTGAAGCATGCACAATAAATCTTTCTACATGATCAATTGCGGAGAGTGGATCACCATCAAACATGGGCACCCCACGTACCATCCTTCCTGTGACATGATTAGGGTGCCCAGGGATGCTAGCGATGTCCAAAGCGGGAAAATCATCAAAGAAAGACATCCTATTGAGATATACATGTAAATTATGTAGGAGTCGCCAGGGTGAATTTAAAGATGCCTAGAGAAATGCTTGCTTCACCCTACAAGCATTGACCTTAAAGTTTAATGAAGAACTAGGGCTTTGTTCTTCCAATGGAGTCGCCAATAATGATATATCAATGATGTTGTAAGGGAAATAAGACACATGTCTCATGCCCCCAGCAATGACACCAAAAATTTTATCGCTCAAACTAGCAGGGGTCCTAGGAAGGGATCCTATAGAGAAACTGCTAGGTCAATGGGCAACAAAGGAGCAATAGCCCATTGTCACCTCACCTAAAGCTCCCTGCTCTTTACAGACTTTCACCGATGGAGGAGTCTCGATAGGAGAGGAATCACAAGAATAGATGGATCAATGATAGGATATGGGGTGATTCCTAAAGCCTATTCATAAGAGAGGCTTAGATAATGGGCTTACTTGCTATAGAAGCAAGATGAAAGGCTCTCTTAGAAGGGCTAGGGCATTACCAAGACCTAAGGTTTGAGGAGTGTTACTTAAAAAGGGGGACCCAAGATCAAGGAATTCTAAAGAAAAGGGTTTCTAAGTGTCCTTTGTGAAATTGGAGTTGCAAGGTTGCGGGACTACAAAAAAAGCCCTAGTGGGCCGAAACAAGTTTTGTTAGGATATTCCGACACATAGGAAATAGTTAAGTATAACTTGGTCTAGTGTAGAGTTAGGTAAAGTGTGTTTCTTTACCGTGTACTTTTGTAACTTACAATCCGACGGTCACGATATGTAGTGATGCGACGGTTCATTCTCTCCTCGGTATTACCGACACTTGATCCGTGGCTTAACACCCGATTGGTCCATGATCTCTATTTAAAGAGCATGGAGGGTCATTTGTAGGGTAACCATTCATGAGAGAAGATTAAGTAAATTTTTATTAATAAATAGCTTGAAGTGGCCGCGTTGGCTCAGGCCGTGGATTGTTTCCTTCTTTGAGGGTTTTAACCACGTCAACAATAATGGTGTATTGATCTGTGATTTGTTTGTGAGTGGTGTTCTTTGGTGTTCTATTTGGGGAACTTACCTTGTAAATTCCTACATGGTATCAGAGCTATTTGAGGGCCGCATCCATTGGTGATCCAAATCTGAAGCCGGTAGAACTGCATTGAACTGTCGTTTCCTAAATCTATTGTTACTGACTGCTTTCGGGCGAGAGGACTGCTCTATCGTGTTAGGAGCATCTGTTCCATTGAGGAACCCATTTCGTTTAATGTGAAAAGGTTTCCGGTAACCCTAGCTATGTCATTTTTAAGATCTGGAGGTATACAATGTTTATTTGCAGTTTTTAGTTATTTTCTCTCTGTTTATTTCAGTTTATTTAGCTCTTTGTTTTTTTAATTACTGGATGTATACCTTTCATTTTTGCGTATGCTCTTTGCCCCGCGACTCTGTGCGATCTGGGCAAATAAAAAACAGAAAGGAAGGATTTTTCTCATGCGTATGCTCTTTTTCGTCGCGCCTTAGGTGATCTTGGAAAATCAAAAACATTGAGGAAAATATTTAGTTTCCGGCTAAAGCTAACTTCAAGCCGTAAGGTTTGTTTTTTTTTGTATGTCCGTGTTGGGTTTTGTGTTTTTTTTTTGTAGGAAAAAAGAAGAGCTTTCTCAAGTAAGCGTGCACCCCAAAGCTCCAGTGACAAAAGAAACAAAAAAAACCCTTTCTCTTTTCCAAAAATTACTAACCTTTTAATCTAGCTCACTTGGTCCAAAGCTACTTTAGAGAATAGAGGTCTTGATTTCAAGTCTTTCCTTTTGTTGAGCTAATTAGATTAAGTTTGGAAAGGGGGTGGATTTTTTTTAAATATAACATTATCATTCATTTCCGCACATTCTCGAACTTCGTCGACATATTCAACAACTTTTTTTCAAAAAGCCATAACTTCTTCATCTGGAAGCCGTTTTTTTGAATTAGCGTAATTTTTCGAGATCTTTCCATTGGAACACTTAGTTTCAACATCTATAGCTTCAGTTTCTGTTAAAATGGAAAGTCCATGCCAAGTTATTATTGACAGCACCAACTACTTCCAATGGTGGTCCTACATTGTGGATTTACTTAGAACTAAAGGTCGTTACAGAATAGCCTCAGGCTAAGAAACCAAACCGAAAGATGAAGATAAGGCAACCAAATGGGAAAATAGGCAAGATCAAGCACGTGGGTTGATAGGGATGTCTATTTCTCCAGACCTTAGATTCCATATCGTAGAACTTGATACTCCTAATGAAGCAATGAAACAGATCACTAAAGTTTTTGGAATTAAAAATGAACTTAGAGCCCATCAACTCAAAAATGAGTTGCTTACATTGGAGCCCAATAATTTTTCTTCCATTGAAGATTTTTTGTCCAAGTTCAAGACCCTTGGACTTCTCTTGGAAGGTGTTAAGGTTAAGAAAGAAGATGGTAACCTTATCTATTCCATTCTTACTAAGTTGGGACCAGCCTACTCTGTGTTTGTTTCCACTTTTCATTCTACAAGAGAAGCCTTCATTTCTCAAGGACAAGACTACATGTCCCCTTCCTTTGATGCCTTTTGTGATTCTTTAATAAGAGAACAAGAAAAACTCTTACATCTTGGTCTTCTTAATCTTGGAAACTCTTATAAGAAAGCCTTAGCCGCCCAACAACAACCAAATTCAAAGAATCCTAAGAAGCCGTATCCTAAAAAGAATGGTCCTAAACCAAACAAGGGTCCTAAGCAATTTCAATCTCAAAATGAAATATCATTTCAACAAAATGATAAGGCAAATAAAAACAAAGGGAATAAGACTGATTAACATTGCCACTTTTGTAATCGAGATGGCCACTTCAAATCCAAATGCTTTAAGAAGATGGAAGCCTTGGAAGCAGCAATGAAGAAGCATAACATCCATTTAGAGCACTCAACAACTTCATCTTCATCTTCAGGAATAACACTTTCTGCATGTGGTTGTCAAGCATCTCGGTCTAGATATGCACTAAATGTATTTTCTTCTTCTCATTCTCATGAGTGGCTCATTGATTCCAGAGCTTCTTATCACGTGGCCAAAAACAAAGCCATGTTTTCTTCTTTAAATGATTGTAACACCAAAAATATATATGTTGGTGATGATAGATCTCTTAGTGTTGTAGGGATTGGAATTGTTCATATAGACAATGGTCAATTCAATGATGTATTATGTGTTCCAACCTTACCCTGCAACCTTCTATCTGTATATCAGATAACTCATTCAGGTGAAGGTAAAATTGTTGAATTTTCACCTCACGATGTTGTAATTAAGGACCTAAAGGATCCAAAACAGATTTTAGCTACTGGCATTGCTGATGATTCTACAAGGTTGTATAAGTTTAACAACTTTGGGTCATCAAATCTTCCCTCAGTATTTGTTGCTCATAATGATGAAGTGAACAAACTTTGGCATGAGCGATTTGGTCACTTAAACTATCGCTCCCTTCAGAATCTATGTAAAGAAAATATGGTGACAGGTCTTCTAATGGTATCTTGCAGAGATGGTGTTTGTTCCGGATTGTACTCGGAAAACATCATCGGGATAGTTTTGAAAAACGTGCCTCTTGGCATGCCTGAGCCCCTTTACAGCTTGTGCATAGTGATTTATGTGGTCCACCTCCAGTTGTTTCATTCTCTGGCTACAAGTATTTCTTAACTTTCATTGATGATTTCTTGAGACGCACTTGGGTATACTTCTTAAAACTCAAGAGTGAAGTATTTAACATGTTCTTGGCCTTTAAGGCCTTTGTTGAAAAACAATTTGGACATCAAATTCTTAAGCTAAGATCTGATAATGGTGGAGAATATGTTAACATCAAATTCATCAACTTTTGCACTGAGAATGGAATTCAAATGCAACATACTGTTTCATATACTCCACAACAAAATGGTGTAGCTGAAAGGAAGAATCGCACCTTAAAGGAAATGGCTAATTGTATGCTTAAATCTAAAGGACTTAGTCTTAATTTTTGGGCAGAAGCAATTAACTGTGCAAATTACATAATGAATTGCACTCCTACTAAGGTTTTAAAGAATATCACTCCAGAAGAAGCATGGATGTCAATTAAACCAGTTGTAAGTCACTTTCGTGTTTTTGGAAGTGAAGCATGGGCCCATATTCCAGATGAGAAACATAAAGCTTTAAGAACCTAAGAGTGAAAAATGTATTTTTGTTGGATATTCTGAAGATGTCAAAGGATACAGACTTATTCCACTTAAGTCCAAAAATGTTATCATTAGAAGAGATGTAAAGTTTGCTGAAAATATATTGGCCTACGAGCCTAGTTTGGCGGATGTGCCACCTCTCTCTATACCTTCTACTTTTGAAAATATTTCTTTTTCAGATGATGACAGCGAGGATGACAATCCTCCCTCACCTTCTCAGGATCCTCCTTCAGCTCCTCAGCTTCCAAAATGGGTACGTGCTACTTGGGATGCAGCAGGTGCTCTTGTCAGTGATCCTACAGATCAGCGACGTACACGTTCTCAGTTCGATAGAGCCTCTCCTTTACTAGCTCAAGCTTCAGTGAATTATGATCCTGACACCTTTGCAGAAGCTTCAACCCATCCAGATTGGGACACAACTATGAATGAAGAATATCGTTCATTATTGGCAAATGATACGTGGGATCTCGTTCCCCTTCCAAAGGGACGAAAACTTGTTAGATGCAAATGGGTTTACAGAACCAAGTATGGACTAGATGGAAAAGTTGATAAACATAAAGGTCGTCTTGTTGCTAAGGGTTTTTCACAAGTTGAAGGCATTGACTATACTGAAACCTTCTCCCCTGTTGCCAAAATGAACTCTATCCACCTTGTTCTTTCCCTTGCTGCCTTTTTCAAATGGGAAGTCCATCAGATAGATGTTAAATCTGCCTTCTTGCATGGGGACTTGCATGAAGAAATCTATATGGAACAACCTACTGGCTTTATACAAACAAACTCTAGCCTTGTATGTCGGCTTAAGAAATCCCTTTATGGTCTCAAGCAAGCCCCTTGGGCTTGGTATGCCAAAATGGATAGTTTTCTTCTAGAAACTGGATTTTCTAGGTGTCATTCTGACAATACTGTCTACACCAAGAAAGTGGGCAAGTCTCTTATCATTCTTGTTCTTTATGTTGATGATCTTATCCTTATTGGTAGTGATCCCAACCTTATAAACCATGTGAAGTCCAACCTTAAAAAGAAGTTTGAAATGATAGACTTAGGACACTTGCATTATTTTCTTGGTCTTCAAGTCTTGCAATCCAAGGAAGGTATTTCCCTTTCCCAGTCCAAGTATGCATGTGATCTTCTACGCCATTTTCACATGGAACACTGTAAGCCAACCCCTTCTCCCTTTCACTTTGGAGCCAAACTTTCAGTCACTTGTACTTCCCCTGAAGTTGATGCTACCTTATACCGTCAACTTGTAGGAAAACTTTGTATCTGACCCATACTGGTCCTGACCTTTCCTTTGTTGTTGGCCTTATTGCTCGGTTTATGCAAAACCCACATGAAAGTCATTGGAAAGCAGCTAAAAGAATACTTTGTTATGTTCGAGGTATAGTTTAGTTTGGGATTCATTACAGTGCAGAAGCATCTCCTTTATTGGTTGGTTTCATTGATTCTGATTGGGTTGGTGACCCTAATGATCGGAAGTCTATTGCAGGTTATGTGTTCACTCTTGATTCAGGACCTATTGCATGGGCTTGCAAGAAACAAAGTGCCATTTCTCTTTCTTTAGCAGAAGCAAAGTATTGTGGTGCCGTAGAAGCTAGTAAGGAAGCCCTGTGGCTTCGTTAGATCCTGTCAGAGTTTGGCTTTCAGTAGCAGCATCGGACTACACTTTGGTGTGATAATCAAAGTGCCATTCAACTATGCAAAGATCCAGTCCAACATCAATGCAGCAAACACATAGTTGCACATGCACTTCATCAGAAAGCTCATTCACGACCATGTTCTTGAAGTGCAATATTGTTCAACAGATGATCAAGTTGCAAACATCTTTACAAAGGCTCTCATAGAGGCGAAGTTTACTAAACTTCAATTTATGGTTGGAGTTCAGGAAGTTGTCACTAAGGGGGGATAGGCTCTAATGCCTCCTTCCTTCTCCTATTGTGTCATATTTGTACATCCTTCAATCCTATCCCAAGTTGTTCAAGGGTTTGGGGTTGATCAACACTAATGGACTTGACCAAGTTAGGGAGGAGAAGAGGATCAAAGGAATTAGATTTCTCTTGAAATGTGAATGCAATGATCCTTAATGAAAACTCTAACCAAAAGCAAACTAGGGAAATGGTTTTCGATTTAGGGTTTGGGATATATCAAGATTCCACCGTTAGAATAGCCTCAAATTTGGAGGACCTTTAGAGGACCCACCGACGCAACTCTGGACCAATTTTCATCAATTTTTGATTGCTGCAATGAAATTCGTGTGATGACCTAGATGGCCTTCTAGGTTAGGGCTTAGGAAGGAGGAAAAGGATGTGTAAAAGATATTCGTTTGGTGATCACCTTGGACCAAACTATTGCCTAGCCTATTGGGAGAATGGATACAATGTGATCCAATGTTTAGAGCTAACTTATACCCAATTAAGGAGTCTCCTAGCAACTTTGCATGGCCTAGAAGCAACATCTAGGTTACTAGGAAAGTTTATACTTTGTTGGTGCTGCAATTGATGACTTATCAAGGTAATAATGACAATGGTATACCTCTAGGAGATTTATTCATCATACTTTATGTGAAACATATGAAAAGCCCTCACAATGACAAGTTGTCGTGTCCCTTCTCAAACACATTAGTAACAAGGTGTGGCTACACAATTTTGCACATTTTTGACTAAGGAAGAGGGCCCCACACTTTCGATTTAGGGACTTAGGGGCCAAATCGACTTTATTTAGCTCTTAGTGGAATGTGGGGGCCACCCACGTAGGAGTTCGAATTAGCCAATCGATATGCTGGGAGGGAAAATCGAATGGGTGGATGGAGGGGCCCACATGAGGCTAAGGGGGCCCAAGCAGTTATAAAGAGAGATCAACTCTCATTTTGTTTTCATCTTTGACATTTGCAAACAAACACACATTTGTTCACTTTGTTGTTTAGCGAGTCTATCAACTATTTAGTGTTTAGCCACGAGTCTCTCATGTGAGAGATTCAACCTCTACTTCAGGGGACCATCCGTGCCCGCCCTAGGGAGGCTATTTTATAGGAGTTTTCAGGAGTTCTGGGGCAGTAACACACATCAGCAGCAACGCAAAGGAAGGGAGTGCATATTTCTGGGCAGCTAGGAATCACGCAGAGGGAGTTTGAGACTAGTGAGGATCACACAACTTGCCAAGAGGTGAGGGAGCTGGGGTAGCAACGTTGGACATGCATTTTCATTGGAGCTTTCAGCGAGCTGAGCTAGCATTCCAGCGATTCGCATTTCTAGGCTGAGAGACAACGCGAAGGCCAGACAACAGAATTTAGTGGTGCTTGGAGAGCAGCTGGGTCGGGGCAAGAGTTCATTTGGAGAGTTAGGAGTTGGATAGCAAGGGTAAACCCAACATTTTGGAGGAGTTTGCAGGTGGATTTGCATCCAGTTTCCAGTAGGTCGAATTTGGCAGCCATAGTTGGGGTGAGGCTCCAAGGGGGTCAAAAAACCAAATTCAAAACCAGCTAAAATCCCTTATGGGTTTTTCTAGGTTTTGGCCAAGGAGTTCAGAGTTTAAAGGATATAATTTTTTGGGCGGTTTTAGTACCCATTCCAGCCATTCAAACTTCAGTAGAGCAGCGTTTTTCTGGGCAGCGTAGTGCAGCAGCTGGGCAACCTTCAAGTCATCCCTTTTCCTACCTGGGTTTGGTCCTGCTTGTCCATTGAGACAAACCCAGGTGCACCATTCCATCATCTATTGTATTTGGTTTGCAGAAAATTAATAAAATGGCTCAGAAGTTCTACATTTACAGTGTTTATATGGGTGTCTGCTGAACATTTCGTTTTTGTATTTTGCTACGTAGAATATTTGTTGTTATTACTTGTATTTCCTATTTAGGATCATTACACAAGTTTTGACAAATTCGTGTCTTAAAGGCAGTTACACCAACTTCATGAGTGAAAACATTCATACATAGAGTTGCGGGGGAGCGCTCCTCCCCCTTCGAACCCGCTCCCAATTCGCTCTCCGGGTGGGAGCGGGTTGGGAGTGCGCTCCCGATAAAAAAATTTGCGCTCCCTGCCAAAATCGGGAGCGTCGCTCTCGTCGCTCCTGGAGCGAAAATTACAGCTCGGGAGCGATCGCTCCCGATTGCTCCCAAGCGTTAAATTTTCGCTTTGGGAGTGATTCGACCGATGCCGGGAGCGATCCGGGTGGAAAAAAAATTGCGGACGCGAAAAAAATCAATTTTAAAAGAAAAATTATGTTTTAAAAACACAATGGGGCAATTTTTTTTTCATTATCACTTGAATGAGTTGAGTAGAAGCTGGAGAGCAAGAGCAAAGGAGCGAGGAGAAGCGAGGAGCAAGGAGTAAGCCTGCAAAGAGGTTAGTAACTTAGTAATTTAGTTAGTTTAGTTAGTTTAATTTAGTTAGGTAGTAATTTAGTTAGTTTAATTTAGTTTATTAACTTTATTTAGTTAAAAAATCATGAATCTAAATTAAATTAATTTGCAGATTCAAAAGCCTACAAATATAAAACATCATGGACCTGGCTATATTTCTTGGCATTTTCCTCTTCTTGGTCCCTTTTATGGTTATTATGGTGCTGGAGAGTAGGAAACGGAGGGGCCAAAATGAAGAGGGGGATGAAGAAGTTGGAGAAAGTGGATTTGATGAAAACCCCGGTGAGGAGGAGTTGGAGGAGGGTGAACATGACTCTCAAAATACTAAGCAAGACCAAACCCCATTGTGGAAATATGTTAACAGGCCTGAAGCAGGGAGAGGGTGTGGAACCACTAAATTTCATTGCCCCCATTGCAACAATGATTACACAGGTTCATACACCCATGCCAGAAAACACCTCTGTGAGAAAAGGCCATGGGATGGAGACAAACAAATAGGAATCAAAACTTGTCCAACGGTGTCAGCAGCGGATAGAGCCAAATACATAAGGGAAGAGGAGGAAGTCCAATACAAATCAAAAAAATCAAGGGGTTTTTTTGAACCAAGCTCACAATCACAAGCACAAAGAACTCCTTTAGCATCCTCCCAAGGCAGTGGATATGGAGGCACAGGGTCATCAGCGTTAAGGCGTAGAACCATATCAGATTTCCTTTATGAGGGGTGTAGGAATGATGTGGATTCAAAGGTTTACAGGTTTCTCTATGCATGTGGGATACCATTCAATGTTCTTCGCTCACCTTATTGGCACAAAATGGTTTCTGCCATAAATGACGCCCCTAAAGGATACAAGAGCCTTGGGTATGACAAGGCAAGAACTGTTGGACTTGATCATGAAAAAGCAAAAATATCACATTCTTTGAATATAATGACAAGTTCTTGGACTGACTATGGGGTGTCCATTGTATCTGATGGATGGACAAATGTAAAAGGAAAGCCATTGATAAGTGTTATTGCTGTGTCTGTTAGTGGTGCCATCTTTCTAACTGCACATGATTACTCAGACAAGTTCAGGACCGCCATCAACATTGCAGAAGCATTACTTGAAACAATTGACCGTATTGGGCCATACAATGTCATCCAAGTCATCACTGATAATGCTCCTAATTGTAAGGCAGCGGGAGCAATTATTGAGGATAAATACCCCAACATATTTTGGTCTGGATGTTTGGTTCACACATTGAACCTTCTGATGCATGATGTTGTCAAGAACAAAAATGCACAATACAAATGGATTGGTGATTTGTACAAGAAAGGCAAACAAATGATAAAATTTATTACAAATCATAGCAATACCCATGGCCTTTTCCGCAGTCACTCGAGATTGGAGTTGTTGAAGATTGCGAAGACCAGATTTGGTAGCTATTACCTCACCTTCAGGCGCCTTTTGAAGGTAAGAGAGTCATTGGCTAGCATGGTATCAAGTCCACATTGGCAGGTATTAAAGGAAAGGGCTACAAATGCAGTTGACAGGCGAGGTTTTAAATTGGTGGAGGAGGCCGCTCTTGATGGTCAGTTTTGGACAAGTGTGAGGCAAGTATTGGATTTCACCAAGCCCATTTAGCACATGATTCAGTTTGAAGTTACAGACAAACCAGTGATTGGCGAGGTGTATGAGCAGATGGATACCATGTCGGGGCAAATAAAAGATATTGTTCATAACAGAGATCCCGACTTGTACAAACTGATTCACGATTGTGTGTGTGAACGGTGGAATAGACTTAATCTTCCACTACATTGCTTGGCGTATATCCTTACGCCAAAATACTACTCTACATCTTGGTTGGGCCAACTTGCACTAGGGGGTGGGATTAGGACCAAGCCCCATTTAGATGTAGAGGTAACTAGTGGATATTTGCAAGCATTAGAAAAGTTGATACCTGACAAGGAGGAATGTGCAGTTGTGCGCCTTGAAATAGGAAAATACTTCAGTGGCACTGGTTTGTTTGGTACCTTCCATGCAATGGAAGACAGAGACAGATTTGATGCTCTCACATGGTGGGAAACATATGGCGGTCATGGACTTTTGCCAAAATTGGCAAAAAAAGTTCTATCACAGGGTGTAAATACTTCTTCTGCAGAGAGGTGTTGGAACACCTACAACTTCATACATAATGTGAAAAGAAACAGACTCAATGAAAACCGAGCAGAAAGCTTGGTTTATGTTCACTACAACTTGAGGTTGTTGAGTCATTACTGTGATCGGGCTTATGAGGATCCCACATATAAAATTTGGGACAATCACCCAGAGGATGACAATTTGGAGGATGGTATAGTGCATCTTGAAGAACTGGAAGAGGAACTTATAAGGGATGAAGATGAAGCAGTTGCAGCAGCCATGCCACCTCCACCTCCACCATCCAATAGCAGTGCTCGAGGTCCGAGTCTTGTTCCTTTGCTGTCGCCACCTCCATCTACACCCTCACGTGGAGGGCATGTGCCTTCTAGTTCTGGTCGTCGGTCTGTGTGGGAGACTCCTAGAAGACCACCACGACCTGCTTATACTCCTGGAGACTCTCGTGGCAAGGGCCACATGTAGATTTACAGTTTACTTGTATTTTCTAGTTTCTATTAGTTTTCATAACTGTTGAGTCTTGAGTCCTTGACTCTTGACTCTTTCATATCATAATGATATTTTTTGTAAACAATATATGACTGTGACAATGAAAATTTGAAGTTTGAAGTTGGCAATTATAACTCATTGGTAATGATTGTGAATTATGAATATAATGCTTCGTGAAAGACTAAGTTGTTTCATTTCATTTTGTTATTCATGTTTCATTTTATAACATTTCATTTCATGTTAACAGTTAGAAGTTAGGACTTAGAAATATCTAAGATATTATTTCTTGTAATGGTTAAACTTAGCTTACAAGTACAACTTTGGTGATCAATGATGATAAATGTTAATATATAAAATTTTCAATTTTGAAAGCTTGAAGTTGAAACTTTAAGATTGAATTTGATGAATCATGATTCACGAGACTCAACATGTTGCAGTTGTAATATGTATTTTACTAACTTGTGGACATGGTTGATGAAGATTATAACTTCTAGATGATTGATGTGATATGGTTCAATGATCAATTTTTTTTTTGTTGATATATTTAATTCATCATTCTACATGTTTTTGTTGACATATATGTATCAAAAATTAAAAAATATATATATTTTTAAAAAATCGCTTCGGGATTCGCTCCCAAACCGGGAGCTTCTGAAAATGTCGCTCCTGCTCTCGTTTTCGCTCCCATTCCCCGCTTTCACTCCCGCTCCCAAGTAACATTGTTCATACATTACACAAGTGACAATACATGTAAACTAAAATTGACACTCACAAGTATAGTTAAAATCCTCCAATCATCAATGTGCAAAAATATTGAAGCTCGAAGACAAAAGATAAGCTTTTCCAAACATCAAATGCATTAGACTTCCAATTCATCCATCAAAGAGGCTAGCTGAAATTCTCAAGAAGAGATGGTCCAATCCAAAAATGTGATGAGAGAAATGAATGAGCCTCTCATCTATTTATACAATCCACAAGGGGATTTGAATAGCCTATTAGCCTAATAATACCCCTTAATAATAAAATAATGTACAATAATGACATGACTTGGTGACAAGCCCACCAAGATAGCTCCATAATACAAAGATAAACCTCTTAAGAGGTCAAAATAATAGATACAATGAGTCATTGGGACATTGAAAGGGCCTAGTGGAGTCCGAAGTATGCTACGGTGAGAGAATAGGCTCCAAACATAGTGATCAAGGGGCTGGCCCCGTGATATCCAAGCAAATCAAATATGGTGTCCCCAAGTGGCGAGGGGGCACAATGACATCCTCATGGGTCTCCAAGTGGATCTATAATGCCTGTATACCATTTGCAAGGGCTAGAATGATGACATAAGCCCTCCCTTTGTCTCCCATGGTGAGACACATCCTCATCTGGGCCCTGGAACATCTTCCAAGTGTGTGGTGCAAGTGTTAAGCCCATTGGGCATGGTGGTCCATGTGCATCATCCTCATCCAAAAGGTGGAACACGAACAATCAATGAATGGTGCTAAGGGATCCATGAAGTGGCAATCTGCTCTCTGCTATGGTGGAGGTCCATGGCTCTCAACGCTCACTGTACAAGTGCCAATATGATCTTCGGGAGGGCTTGGACCCCGTATAGGGAGACCAAACCCTAAGTGGAGACCCACCTGTAGGCTGTGTGCAGAGATACATTGTTGTACCAGAGATGTATTGATGATTCTTCCTGTAGGCTGTGTGCCGAGAGACATTGTTGTCCGAGAGATGTATTGATTATTCCTCTTGTAGGCTGTGTGCCGAGAGACATTGTTTTCTGGGAGATGTACTGATGATTCCTCCTATAGGCTGTGCCGAGAGACATTGTTGTCCGGAAGATGTATTGATGATCCCTCCTGTGGGCAGTGTGCCAAGAGACTTTATTGTCCAGGAGATGCTTTGAGATGAATGATATGTATCTTTCCTTATGTTGAGATTAAAAGAGAGAAAAGCTTGAATTTTGTTCTCTTCCTTAGGCTGTGTGCCGAGAGACCTATCGATTGGTCAGGAAGATGGATCTTGAGAGAGAATGAAAAACTACCTCCCTAGCTAAGAGGGAGTGTTGAAATATAAGGTAGCTATGGTCGACATTTTTCATCAAATCATAGTATGTGTTTATGTCTCACTGATATGACTATTTGTTCCACAAACACTTGAGCTTTCTTTGAGCAAGATTCACTTTTGGTTTCCAAGCATTATATTGGACAAGTTGTTGTGGTCTAAGTTAAATATCTGTCAAACTTATTCATATTGGTAACTTGGTATGGTTTAATTCTTCTCTATACCTCCATCAAGTTGCCTTAGTCAAACTTAGTCAGAAGAACCTGCCCTTTCCACTCCTTGACCTAGCTTAGTTTCGTTCATAGGATAAGACCCTCCTTAGGTTAGGAAGCCCCTCCTTTAACCTAAAAGTGAGAGGCAAGGCGACTGAGGTGACAGTGGGTGGCTTGCTTGATAGTTGCTTCTTGGCTCCCCTATTAGGATTAGGACTTTTACCTTTAGGTGAGAGTATGAGACGCAACAGGCTGCATGGGGAGTGACAATGAATGTCAAATGCCACTGACCATATGTGTTTTGGAAGCATGAAAGGTTTGGTGTTGGGAAATCTTTGTTCTCTCGCTTAATTTTCTCAGTATAAATAGCTATCATTGATTATCCTACAGAATCTTAGGTTCTGGTCTGAATTGAATGATAACTTGCTTTACTTCTGAACATATCTTAGTAGTTGTTGGGTGAATGGAGACTGATTTGTAACAGGTGGCAACAAACATGCTATTTTCAATTTCTGTCCAGTCTATTGTTAATGTCCTATAACTATGATGCAATTGTGATGCATATGTCTTCACTCAACTATTCCAACAATGGAACAACATTAATTACGTAGAGGATAAATGCCATTTGTACTGAATACTGTCCAACAAATTCATTACCCATTTAGATGTACTCTGTCATGCCTAATTATTTAGTTCCGAAAGGTTGTATGCCTCTTCCTACATGTCTCTCTCTGGCTATTATACTCCATACTTTTCCTTTAACTATTAAATTCCCTTCTTCCTCTTTCAAACTTTGCTTTTATGTCATACCAAGGACTGCTGTCGCCTTCTCATTTGCTAGGTCTTAGGTGGTAAGTAGATTGTCTAGACTCTAGGATGCTATGTCCACAATTCTTGACTTCCTAAAGTTTTGTTGTTTTTTTTGTTCATATATTTTCTTTATTTTATGAACCAGTTGGGGGAATCAGTAACTAGGCAGAATCTCACCCACTTTGCATGAGGTTGAAACTCCTGGGTTGCCATTATAACCCCTAAATTTTACACGCAAAGCCCACCATCAAGCACTGGGGGTTAGCCAGGATTGAAACTGAGATGGGGGGCTTTCCACTGTAAGTCCCAACCACTTGGTCTAGCCCTGATGAGCAAAGTTGTGTTGGTTATTCGTTACACCTCTTATGGATAAAATGCTGTGGACATCTTCCATGTGGGTGCCACTTCTGGATGGAAAAATATGGAAGTTACATATGTGGATGCCTCTAATGTTGGCACCATATAAGCTCTTACTGCATGCGTACCTGTTTAACAGATCATGGGTCCCTACATACAGAAGTAAAGTGGGATTCTAGGATGGAGGAACTCCTAATAGACTTAGCTACAGACATGCATATTGCTAATTTTTTAATGAGTTTAAATTCATGTCATGGCTGATTGAATGTTTAAAGAAGATTAAAGATGGGAAACGTTAATTGCAATCTATGTATTTCAGGATGAGAGATCTTTGATTTGGTTCTCAGGGAAGGAAGAAAAACAATTGAGACTTAGTTCTGTTACCAAGATCATTCCAGGCCAGCGCACTGTAAGTGAATTCTGCACAAATTTGTTGTCATGTAAAATGCTCATGCTTTTCACATTATTTTCAGTGATCCAATTTTCAAGAGTATATAGGTTTACTTAGACTTATGATCGGCATATCAAGTCACCCTTTTGCTTTCTTCGATGCTTATAGTCAAATTTCCAGCGGCAACCTCGGCCTGAAAAGGAGTATCAGTCATTTTCTTTAATATATGGGAACGGGGAGCGTTCTCTTGATTTGGTAAGTTCATATGTTTTATTCTCTATGTTGTGAAGTTGCAAACATTATGATATAATTGGAAATTTTATTTATTTGCCTTGTAATTATGGAGATTAAGATTGCCTTTTGAACCACTAAAATTCTTTTCCCAGTTATTTAACATTGAAAATCATTATTGTAAAAAATTGTGGACTTAATAGTGGTTCTCAATTTAGACTGAAGGATGATAACATCATAAAAAGAAATAATAATTTTTGTTGTTGCTGGTTATCAAATGTTATTTCATGTCTAGCACAATCTGCATTAAAGAGATAAAAAGGAAATCATACTCCCCATTTTAGTGCTATGTGCTATGCATTGTCTAAAATCTACTTCATCATATTGCATGTGATTCTTACAATATGCTTTTTGTTTGGTAGCCCTAGTTTCGAATCTCGATGTTGCAAACATCCCAATTTTATCGTGAAAAAATCACAAAACTGTGATTTTTTGGCCTAGCCAATTTTATTGGCCGAAAAAAAACCGATGATTTCAAGGGCGAAAAGAGCGTGATTTTGTCGTAAACCATGCAAAAAAATCACAATTTGATGGAGAATTTTTTAATTTTTTGTAAATTTAAGTTACATAGCTAATATGATCAGGTCCCCAAAGAGGGCTCTGTTGACTTCTGAGAGTATAGAGTAAACATGTTTTCCACCAGACCTAGCTTACATGATATAATCTTTTTCATCTAGTTGAACATCCAAAAAAGACTACAGGCTTACTGACGAGCTGATACAACGCATATTATAAACCAGAGACAAAATTTTTAACCCTAGCTTGGTAGCCCTAGTTTTGATGTTGAAAACATCCCAATTTTATCGCGAAAAAATCACAAAATTGTGATTTTTTGGCCTAGCCAATTTTATCGGCCGAAAAAAAATCAATGATTTCAAGGGCGAAAAGATCGCGATTTTGTCATAAACCATGCAAAAAAATCGCAATTTGATGGAGATTTTTTTATTTTTTTGTAAATTTAAGTTACATAGCTGATATGATCAGGTCCCCGAAGAGGACTCTGTTGACTTCTGAGAGTATAGAGTAAACATGTTTTCCGCCAGACCTAGCTTACATGATATAATCTTTTTTCTCTAGTTGAACATCCAAAAAAGACTACAGGCTTACTGGCGCGCTGATACAACGCATATTATAAACCAAAGACAAATTTTTTAACCCTATTAAACATTGAAAACTACATGCCTGATATGTTGGTGAATTAAAACAAAACATCACATATAACCAACCACAGCTAGCAGACAAAGACAAAGACATCATTAGGAATCAGATGAAGAGATGGGAGCAGGATCACGGGCACTCGATCCAAGAGGAGCATCATTGTCTGGCTCACAAAGGAGGTGACCCTCAACATGAGCCAGTCTTGAGTCTAGTCTATCCAGAGTGAACATTGATTCCACATCATCCTCTTGATGTCTACTAGTGAGGCGAATACATTGTAATGTTCCACCTTCTTATCTTTCAACACCAGAGCTAACAGTGACTTAATTTGCCAATGAAGAGCAACAAAATTGAGATATTGTTTATTTCGTCCCTTGGTATGCCCAGGATCCAGAACCCAACATGACACATCTTCCATAATTTCAGAGTCGGAGAAGGATTGTCTCTCTGCTCTAGCCTGAGTTTCCAACTTCCTAATTTCTCTTCTGGTTTCTAGAGGGACAGTTTTCAAATATATAGTGACTAAATCCTGAGTGAAGAGACAAGCCCTTTGTTGACCAGGTGGGTTGCTGCCACCTCCCCATCATCTGCACCTCATACGTTGTCTAGGCGGCATGGTGGACCAAAGAGGTTAACACTTGAAACAGAGAGAATCGCTCACAACCAAGAAAATGGCAAGATAGGATCCAGGCTCGACCCCCAACCAAAGAAGGAACCAACAGGAAATCCACAACTTTACCAGACATAAAACAACCTGAACCAGAAGAAGGAATTTTGTGTGTAGACCCATTGGGGTGGCTTCTACATGAAGAGGGACCAACGATTGCCAAGATTACTGCCAAGATTACAAGCCCAACAATAAAACCCCAACCCCACAAACTACCTACCCTTTTGAGATTGCACCAATTTACACAATTTTTTAAGGGCGTGCAGGGGTCAAACCCTTGCCTCAGACTCGACTAACATGACTAGACAGACAATTGAGAATAACAAAGTAGATAGGAGAGGCCAATACCAGTGTGTCAGTGCCCCAGTGCACAATTTGTGGTTGACGCCAACCACTCCAGCGAAAAACCAAAGCCATCAACCAGTTAACCATGCTCCGCTTGGACTCGGGAGTCCTTCACCCTCTTCCAGAAGTCCAATGCGATCTGCAGAATACCCTCCCTCCACTTATTGACATACAACCAAGCTTGCAGCTCACTCTCCATGCCAAAGCATGAATGGCTAGAACCCCACTTCCATGGCGAGACCCACCTCTCAGAGAAGAATCTAATGGCGAACTTGTTAAAATTGGAAATTAGGGCCAAACTTCACCTTGGATAGCTCATATGATGGAGATGATATTTTTATTGGACTCCTCTTTCTGAGAGGTGTAAGATTGATCTAAAGATCATCTCATTTTGACAAGTAGAAATGGGATTATGAATTTATTTCTTCTATGAACAAATTGTTAAGGTTGGCTCCAGAGAAATGTAGGTTCATAAAGCCCAACCGTTGTGTCTCTTCACCCTCAATGTTGTGTATAAATAGAAGAAGCCTTTTCCTCATTTGGACACACTCAACACACATCTTTTTCTCTCTCCTTCTCTTTGGTTCGTACAACAAATAGGAGCAACTCTTCTTCTTCATGCATTGACCTGAGTAGACCGAAAATTTCAGAACTGTTTTTGGGCCATCTGCAGCAACGTTGACCAGCATTGACCGAGGGTCAAACTCACTCCTTTGACTGCGTTTTTCAGGCAGGAAATCCAATTTCCTTAGGCCACATCTCCTGGCACAAAAATCAAGGAATTTGCTGTTGTTTGACCTACGTTGACCGCAGGCCCTTTGACAGCAGAGTTGACTGTGTGTTGATCGAGTTTGACTGAATTTTTCAGGACTGTTTTGGGCTGATTTAGACTGCCTTTGGAGGCTGAGTTGACTGGGTTTGACCGAACTAATTTGGAGGAGATTTTCTGCTGGTTTGACCAATGTTGACTTTCTGGTTAGGGCATCTTGTTCACTACAGTTTGATTGCACTGTTTTACAGTGATTGGGCAATTAAATTTTGCATATTGTACTCTCTCTCTCTCTGTTGAACTTTTAAAGAATAATAAGAAGATTTGATCAAAGGGTTTTCCCGACATTGGGGTTTTTCCCTGGCATCTGCCAAATATCGTGTCCTCTTGTCTTGGCTTGTCTTTTGCTTATTGTTTATGTTCTATCTGCATTTACTATCAATGTTAATGTGATTGCTTATCTGGAAATTGATATTGGACTAATAAGAAAAATTGAAGTAAATTGCTCTAAAGCATAGACCATACCATTGTTATCTAAAATTAACATGGTATCAGAGCTGAGGTGAAGACAAATAAATTGCTCTAAAGCATAACCATACCATTGTTATCTAAAATTAACATGGTATCAGAGCTGAGGTGAAGACAAAGCCCAAGCAAGAGTGGGAAAAGCAGTCACTGAGATTTGTTGGTCAGAACAACATTCAATGGCCTCCTCATCTTACTTCAAATCTGATGACAAGCTCAATGATAAGTCTGATTACCATGCATGGAAGATGTATCTTGACTTGACTTTGGAAGAACATGATGCTATGGACTATGTGCAGGGAAAGATCGCTGAACCTCCTACAAATGCACCGGTTGCTGCTAAGACAAAGTACAAGAAAGGTGAAGTCAAAGCTAAGAAGATCATCAGGGATTCTATTCATAAGCATTTAGTTGCTTACATCTCCGATTTGGGCACATCTGAGGAGATGTATGGCAAGTTGGTTAGCATGTTTAAAGCTAGCAATGCAAACCAAGTCCTCTTTCTCAATAACAAGTTGAAGGACATAAAGAAGGTGAGAGGAGAAGATATCCAATCCTACTTCATGAGGATCACCGAAATAAAAAATGATCTTCTATCGATTAGAGAAGTTATCGCTGACATGGTGCTCACTCTCATTGCCCTTGGAGGTCTCCCTCCTGAATACTATCCTCAACAATGACCGGATTCTAGGTTTTGATGAATTGTTGACTAGTTGTACTCAAGAAGAAACAAGGATGATAGAAAGAGACATGCCTTCAAATAGGAATGATTCTACTGCATTCTCTGCTCATGCTAAAAAAAAGAACAATGCAAGTTCAAAGAAGCAATGTCAAGGAAGACTGAGATTCAAAGATGGAAGAAAGGGTAGATGCTTCATTTGTAACAGGTTTGGCCACTATGCTAGTGAGTGTCCTAATAAAAGGGATGCACCTCGGGATGATGACAACAACAACAACCGCAACAATTTTAGGGGCAACAACAATCAAAGGAATCGCAAGTTCAACAACAAAGGAAAAAGGAATGCTCCCGCTATTCAACATGGAAATGGTCGACCGCCCAAAAGATCAAGAAACTCCAGGTATGATGAATCTAATGTTGTAGATAACAAGCAAATATAATTTTATCTTATATCTGCCCTCTCTACTACCTGTCCTCCGGATACCTTGGGAAATTGGTTGATTGATAGTGGTGCCTTAAGGCACTTCACTGGTTATAAGGAAGCTCTTTCAAATCTGATAGAAAATGATACAAATTTGGAAATCATTCTTGGAGACAATGCCACCTATCTCGTAAAAGGAGTTGGGAATTTTACTTTTCAATTGAATCAAGGCAACACTATTCATCTACAAGAAGTACCCAATCTAAAGAAGAACCTAGTATCTATCTCGACAATGGAGGATAAAGGATTCATGGTAGCATTCATTGATGGAAAGGTACGTGTTTGGAAAATAAATTTCAAAGAGGCATTTACTCTTGGATTCAAGGTTGACAACCTATATCAAGTTGGAGGAAGTCCATTGGGAGCTATGTCTTGCGACACATCTTTTCAATCTGAATTATGGCACTGAGGGTTTGCTCATCTTCATTATAAATCCCTACCCGATGCAAGAAAGATGGTAACAGGTATGCCCGAATTTAAAGTAGAACAAGAAGGTGTTTGTCAAGGATGTGCCGAAGGAAAACATACAAGAGGACCATTCCCCTCAAGTGATACCAAGACTACTGAAATTTTGCAATTAGTTCATTATGATCTATCTGGTATGTTGCCGATGACATCTTTGGGAGGATATTTGTATTATGCTATTTTTGTGGATGACTTCTCTCGCAAAACTTGGATTTATTCCTTGAAGAAGAAGGACGAAGTGTTCACATGGTTCTGCTTTTTCAAAATCTTGGTCGAAAATCAAACAGGGAAGAAGATCAAAATATTGAGCACTGATAATGGAACCGAATATGAATCAATTGAATTCAATGACTATTGTAGAGAAGTTGGCATTAAGAGGGAGACTACTACCGCATATACTCTTGAGCAAAATGGAGTTGCTAAATGAAAGAATCGTTCCATTATAGAAGTCACCCCTGCCATGCTTCATGATCAAAGCCTTCTGAAGTTTCTATGGGGAGAAGCTGCCAACACTGCTGTGTATGTTCAAAATAGATGCCCTCATCAAGCATTGGACTCCAAAAATCCCAAAGAAGTTTTCAATGGTAAGAAACTTGATGTTTCTCACTTTAGAACTTTTGGTAGCCTCGTGTATTTTCATGTGCCGAAATAAAAGAGAAGCAAATTGGATGCATCTGGGAAGAAAGGAACATTTGTGGGCTATAGTGAAACTTCAAAGGCATATAGAATCTGTGCCTGGTCAAAGAGAAGTGGAAATAAGTCATGATGTCATCTTCGATGAAGATGCTGCCCTTGGGAAGATTAGGAACCTTCCTATTCCAAGGAAGGAGAAAGAAGAAGATGCAGGAAAGCAGGGAGAATTGCAGGATGAGCCGATGCCTGATGCTAAAGGACCGATGGATCCCATTGATCCACTTCTCCATGAGTCCTCCTCCTAAGAAAGGAGACCCTCATGGCTTAGGGACACCCTCGAAGATGCCAAGAGACATATTGCACCAAGGGGGGCATTTCGTGAAAGTAAGAAGCCGAATAGGTACCAAGAGTACGTAGTTGCCATAAGCACCATTGTTCAAACTAAGCTTTGCACATTCGAAGAAGCTGTGAAGCACCAAGTTTGGAAGGATGCTATGAACGAAGAGTATGAGTCGATTATGAAGAATGATGTTTGGGATGTGGTCCCTAGACCCAAGGACAAATCTGTTGTCACCTCGAAATGGCTCTACAAGATCAAGCATGGCGCTAATGGAAGTGCTGAAAAGTTTAAGGCTAGATTTGTTGCTTGAGGCTTCTCTCAAAAGGAAGGTGTGGACTATGATAAGATATTTGTCCCAGTTTCCCGATATACCACCATATGTTTGATCATTTCCTTTGTTGCCTCTCAAGGATGGAATTTACATCAAATGGATGTCAAGACCGCCTTCTCGCATGGTTCACTTCAGGAGGAAGTCTATGTAGAACAACCCGAGGAGTTCGAAGTTCTAGATCGAAAGACACATGTATGCGAGTTGAAGAAAGCCGTCTATGCGTTGAAGCGAGCTCCCCGGGCGTGGTATGAGAGGATCGCCAACTATCTGATGAAGCTGGGTTTTACAAGAAGTGAAGCTGATCCGAACCTTTATTTCAAGGTTGAAAATAATAGACCTCTCCTCTTGGTACTTTATGTGGACGATCTCTTTTTGACAGGTGTAAACCCTCTTATTTATCAATGCAAGAGGGAGTTGGCTTCCGAATTCGAGATAAAGGACCTAGGATTGAAGCACTACTTCCTAGGCTTGGAGATATGGCAAAAGCCAGGTGAGATTTTCCTTTCTCAAGGAAAATACATTGTGAAGCTACTCGAAAGATTTGGGATGGTGGATTGTAACACTGCGACTACTCTGATGGAACTTAACTTAAAGAAGTTATGCGGAAGTGCTGCTGGGCCCGATTTGGGAAATCCTTCTGAGTATCATCAACTCGTGGGGGCCCTGATGTTCTTGGTGAACTCTTGTCCGGACAAATGCTTTGCAGTGAATACATTGAATCAATTTATGGTCGAGCCTCATCACATATATTGGATTGTTGCCAAGAATCTCTTGAGATATCTCCGGGGCACAATCACTTATGGATTGAGATACACTGCCAGGAATTTGGGGCACCATGGTTATTTTGATTCTGACTGGGCTGGCAATATGGCGGATCGTAAGAACACATCGCGATGTTGTTCCTCACTAGGTTCTGCTTCGATATCCTGGATGAGCAGGAAGCAAAAATCGGTTGCTTTGAGCATCGTTGAGGCCGAATATATTGCTGTTGGTATGGCCTCTTGTGAAGCTGCTTGGTTGAGGAAGCTCTTTAGGTTTGGGCACGTGCTGGATACCACTGTGATCTACTGCGACAACCAATGTGGGATTCGTCTTTCTGAGAATCTTGTGTTTCATGACTGCCCCAAGCATATTGATATCAAGTACCACTTTATCCGGGACATGTTACCACGCAGAGCAATAAGGCTCCATCACATTGGGACTGATGAACAGGTCGCAGATATTCTTACAAAGCCCCTTGGGAAGGTCAAATTCTTAACCTTCCATGGACGACTTGGAGTCGTTGAGAAACCCTCTTATGAGGGTCCCGTTTGAGTTGGATATTGAGCTCTGGGAGCTCCGAGGGGTTTGGGGCACTTCTTGGAGCTATGAACGACCATAGGTTGAGTGGTTCACCTTCCCCTAGTGGTGCATTGTCTACAGGGTGAGTGGTTCACCTTCCCGTGTGATACCCCATGATGATTGATATATGCATAGGATGAGTGGTTCACCTTCTCCTATGGCATGTGAGCAAGATGAGTGGTTCACCTTCTCCTGCCGATACATCCTACCCATGCAATCCGGGACTCATGGGAAGTAACTCTAATCTGGCCAATGAGTTGGGAAATGAGGATTGGGAGCATAGTACTACCGATGGATGCATTGTGTACTATCGTACTCCATATGCTAAGATGTTTGATATTGACCTGGGATCAATGGAGATTGACTTCAGGTTAGTGGAGAGTGGTCTGATACACTTTCGATCATTTATTCTTCATATTTTTCATGGCTCAGCAGAGCAGAGTAGAGCAGAGCAGGGATGGTACAGATTGACAGATAGTTTGGCAGATGGATTTCTCCCTAGTTGAGAGGGAGTGTTAAAATTGGAAACAATGCCAAACTCCACCTTAGACAACTCATATGATGGAGATGATATTTTTATTGGATTCCTCTTTCCGAGAGGTGCAAGATTGATGTAAAGATCATCTCATTCTGACAAGTAGCAATGGGATGATGAATTTATTTCTTCTATGGACAAATTGTTAAGGTCGGCTCCAGTCAAATCTAGGCTCATAAAGCCTAACCATTGTGTCTCTTCACCCTCAACGTTATGTATAAATAGAAGAGGCCTTTTCCTCATTTGGACACACTCAACACACATCTTACTCTCTCTCCTTCTCATTGGTTTGTATAGCAAATAGGAGCAACTCTTCTTCTTCATGCGTTGACTTGGGTAGATCGAAAATTTCAGGTTGGAATTTCAGGACTGTTTTTGGGCCATTTGCAGCAGTGTTGACCAACGTTGACGGGGGGTCAAACTCACTCCTTTGACTGTGTTTTTCAGGCAGGAAACCCAATTTCCTTAGGCCGCATCTCCTGGCACAGAAATTGAGGAATTTGCTGTTGTTTGACCTGCGTTGATTGCAGAGTTGACTGTGCGTTGATCGAATTTTTCAGGATTGTTTTGGGCTGATTCAGATTGTCTTTGGAGGCCGAGTTTTGACCGAGCTAATTTGCAAGAGATTTTTTGTTGGTTTGACCAACATTGAATTTTTGGTTAGGGCATCTTGTTGACTGCAATTTGACTGGACTGTTTTATAGTGATTGGGCAAGTAAATTTTGCATATTGTACTTTCTCTTTGCTGAACTTTTGAAAAATAATAAGAAGATTTGATCAAAGGGTTTTCCCCACATTGGGGTTTTTCCCTGGCATCGGCCAAATATTGTGTCCTCTTGTCTTGGCTCGTCTTCTGCTTATTCTTTATGTTCTATTTGCATATACTATCAATGTTAATGTGACTGATTATCTGGAAATTGATATTAGGCTAATAAGAAAAATTGAAGTAAATTGCTCTAAAGCATAGAACATACCATTATTATCTAAAATTAATAGAACCAAACTCAAAATTCCACAACACGAGAGACTAAAGAAGGGGCTTGCAGCAGGGAGGTCGACACCTCAACCTCACTCCTGCAACAACCCTTCACCTCCACCTCCAAACGACAAACAAAAAGCATCAGGATAACTCTTATATTTATTACCACCAAGGTGGCTGCATGCGAACGCATGCCCTGAAAACGTCTCTTCCTTTGCATTTAATCTCTTTTAGGTGGGCATGACCCCCTAGGCCCTCCCTTGGATCTTGTGCAAACCCCCATTGGAGATTCTCTGTCTTTCACTATGATGTCCTGGAGCTCGTCTACCCATTGCTCCTTCTCACCAGGCGACCGCCTAACATTAATACACAGATCCCGTGTTTGGAAACCAAGGTTCACCATAAAATCTGCCGCTTTGTTCCTTGTTCTTTTAGTTTGATGATTAATCATGTAATCCAGATGAGAGATAAGCTCTTTGATACGATCGATTATTAGTTCCAGTGACCAGCGCTTTGCCAATTTGGGAGGCATCCCCACAGATAAGTTTTTGAACCATCATGATCACCAACATGGAGTCCCCATTGATCTAAAGTTTCTGATATCCTTCTGCTATTGCTATCTACAACCCCTTATCCAGAGCTTGGAACTTAGCCATATTGTTGCTTTTAGTCCCACAGCTTTGAGCATATATCCTTAGTGTATTCAATTTATCATCCCTGAAGGCTACACTGAATCCTGCTATTCCTGGGTTGGCCTTCGAAGCCCCATCAAAGTTCAACGTGTAGAATACCAAGGGGGGCAGAATGAATATGTAGGAAGAAGTAACTCTTATCTCTGGGCTTCTATCTTTTGCCGGATGCAACATCTTTGGAGATAATTTTAGCTTGCTTAGGATTGCGGCCTCCAGGTTGTTTACCTTCCAATATTTTGCATGGCATGACTTTGCTAATATGGTTTCCTTAATGTTCCTTTTGATTATCTCCCACGTCCTTTCCACAGGTCTACTCTTATTCTTGAATATTCTCCCATTTTGTTCCTTCCATATAGCCCAGACGATGAATCCACCTACAAGGGCTCAAGCTCTATTAACCACAGACTTCTTAAATAAGTTATACCTCCATTGCTCGAACGTTGCCACAATGGTTCCCAGGATGCGATCATTATGTTGAAATATTGAGGTTATGTAAGACTGAGAAACCTGAACATAATGCATGAATTTAATAAATGCTCCATATTTTCCTCCCGGTTTCCACATAAGTGGTAGTACGATGGCCCCTGGTAATCCTTCTTTCTTGTGTGATCCCAAGTTCGCAGTTTTCTTCTGACCACTAGCCAGAGGAAGAATGCTACTTTTGGCCAAATTTTATTGTCCATATATTTCGCCATATCCCGTTTCTTGGCAAGTTTTTGTGTCCAGCTATAATCGAGTAGGCCTCTTTAAGATTCAACACACCTTTTGATCGATACCCCTATCTTAATTTGTCTGGTTCCTGATCAATTGTAATTCTCCTTTCTTGTAGTTCCTCACTTAGCCTTTTCTAGGGGTATTCCTCTTGTGGTGCAATCCAATCCTCTTGTCTTCCGCTCTCTCCAGCTGGAAGCATGCTGGGTCTCTTTCCAGCAATTGGATACTTTGACCTTCCCTTGCTCTGTGGTAATTTTTTTAAATCCCTGCATTCATCTATCTCGATTCTCGCTAAGTCTAGGGAGTTGTTGCCAAGCCTTCTCCCAGAAGAGGGTTGTATCCCCTCTCTTGATTTCCCAGAAAGAGTGCCCTTGAACCAAACCCTTGTTAGCTTGAGCCAAATTCCAGAGTTTGTCAGCTTGTGAAGAGGCTGAACTATATTTTCTGTTCTAGATATTTTTCCATAATTCCTCCCTTCCCTAGATCCAATTGTTAGTTTTTGTAGCATCAAAGGTGTTCTAGTCTTGAAACTTTGTGGATAGGTTAAAACAAAAGAGCTCTCCATAACCCATAAATCGTTTATGGAAATTCCACCTAAAAGTGTCTCAATTAGATTATTAGGCTATTTTAAATATTTCTTAAGTCTAAACTCAGGAAAAATGGTTAATTAGTCAATATTAATTGAGAAAGGTGTGAATCATTTAGAAACTCACACAGATCGATCCAGAAATGATCTCAGCCATCGATTATGTTTTAATCTTGACTGTTGGAGTCCCAACCAAAGATTATAAGAGGAAGTCAATGGGTAGATGGAGGACACACCAGTTGTGGATACTCAATGATCTGGGCAGTTCGATTTTCCAGTGCAGGAAATACAATAGGAGAAATCGAGCCAATAGATTGAGTAACAGGTGACAAAGGGGCAACACAAAGGTTCTTCGGAGGATTTTGTAGTTCCGGAGAAGCGGTGAGAGGAGGCCGTATTATTTCTCCAAGAGGTCGTGCAGGGGCTGCGCAGAGCCTCAGTTAAGCAGTTCGATTCAACCAGAGCATAGGTGGATTCAACTTTTAGTTGCCAGGGAAATTTCCAGGAGGTCGAAAGTATCACTTCCAGAGGCAGCAATAGGCTAGACGTCACATTAGAGGCAGTTTCTGGGTATCACAAGTGGTTCCTGTGCAGAGGTAGCACAGAAGGCTGACAAAACATTGTTCCAGAGCTAGTTCTGAGGCTCAGATTGTTGCAGGATTGCTTGAGGAGGGTAAATACCCTAAGATATTTTTGCCAGTATTTCTCTTAGATAGAAATGTCAGTTTGGCATCATTTTATTGTACTTAGAAATTCTGCTGCTGCATAATAATAAAAACTCTCAGCGACTACATCGATTTTCCCACATTGGGTTTTTCTGGGGACATTTGTCCAAATATAATTGTGTCATTTTTATGTGTGTGTTCTAGCATTTCTCAATTCTTAGTTTTGCTTCCATAGTATTTTATTTGGCGAAGAAATTGCAGTGTGTATATTCCGTTATTTTGCCGTAGATGAAATAAACTGCATAATTAATTTATCAGTTAGGATAAATACTTACAATTGCTGCATTTCAAGGAATTTTTCACATGGTATCTGAGCCTATTTGACAGGTAGGAGGCTCAGAATCGAAGGAGGAAAATTTCGCTGTTTAGAGGGAGCAGCAGATCAATTTTTTTGGGGCTGTTCAATGCCTATCCAGGTAGTGCGAATTGCTGGGAAAGGGTTCAATTTTTTAGTTGTAGGTGGCAGAAAAATTTGAGTCATCCTAAAAAGAAATTCCAGCGGGCAAAGAGAGTAGCAGCGTATATTTTCGTAGAGCAGACTCTTAGTCTAGGCTCAAAGGGTCTGCAACAGGTTGTAGTAGCAAATTCAGTGCCGAAAGGAAGAGAAATAGCACACCGAAGTATACAAAAAATTCTCTAGTATGGCCATGGATCAATTTGATATTTAGGGGGCTTTAGAACTGTCTTCTAGATTGGAGGATGAATTTGCTTGCTTATCAGGCTTAGCTTCACAGGGGGTCTAGTATATAGATAGTGAAGCGTCGACTCACATTACAGGAGTTAGAGAATATTTCTCCAGCTACAA
The DNA here is from genome assembly GCA_031772625.1 of Pinus tabuliformis. Taxonomy (NCBI): domain Eukaryota; kingdom Viridiplantae; phylum Streptophyta; class Pinopsida; order Pinales; family Pinaceae; genus Pinus; species Pinus tabuliformis. Next base: position 541,623,174 of record CM062804.1, on the reverse strand, counting down.
TGAGAAGTAGATGGGTTTCCAGATTACAATGGGAAACAAAACAAAGTGTACTCTAGTAGGGAGAGGTACCATCGACTTTCAAAGGGAGTTAGGAACTAGTACCAGCGCTACAAATGTACTGCATCTGCTAGGATTGGGTATGAATCTGATTTCATTATCCTAGCTACAGGATAAGGGATATGATTTCCACTTTGTAGGGAAAGGATGTTTGACAAACACCCAAGATGGAAGAGGGTGAGACAAGTTGGAGTTCGAAGCAACAGGTTGCAACTCGATTCTCCAATGGCATTGATAGGCAGTGACAGTAGTAGTGGGAAGGAACTGAATGAGCTATGGCATAGGAGAATGGGACATTTACATCATGGAGCACTCAAGATGCTTAGGGAGACAGTAACAGGGGTTCCAGAACTTGGCATGGAACACGATGATGTGTGCAAAGGGTGCGTGCTTGGGAAATATGCTAAGGCAACATTCCCAAGAAGTGACAATAGAGCAGATGGCGTGTTAGGACTTATACACTCAGATATTTGTGGCCCGATGTCCACTAGAGCTCTCAGTGGGGTTGAATATTTCGTCACCTTTATTGATGACCATTCCAGGTGTTGTTGCCACTTAGCACACACACTTAAGTTAGTGAGAAAAAACCCTTAATCCCACAACTTGTGGCTTGGTGGCAAAACTAAGAGATGGGGTTGTCACCTATTCCCAACTCTCTCCGTTTAAGCTCTCTCCTAGTTAAAGCTAAGGGGGTTGGTCCCTAATGGAAAGTTAATAAAGGAAAAGTGAATTTCTTGGAGACTAAAGTTAGAGGAAGATGCTTATCAAAAAATAACTTGACTCTAGGATGTTAACAAGCATATAATATATGAGCATTATTCAATAATGTATTCAAATTATAGACTAGTGCCTCAAAGAAGTTGACAATTGCTTGCTCAAAAATGAAAATCAAGATACAATGATAGACAATTCTGCGAAATCAAATGTTAGACCAAGATGAGCATATAAACATCAATTGCAAGTTGCAACTATAAAGGGAATAGTACTTGAAAGTAAATGCTCAAATGACAAGATAATGACATCAAGTACTCATGAGCTAAACGATCAAAGCAACAAGTATATGAAATAAACTGAAAATAGAGTTGCACCAACAAAGGATATTCCAAGTATAAGAAAGAAAATAGTTGCAAAAGTAAAAGATCCAAATACTTTCAATATAAAGCAAATGCTTCGCGAGAAAAAGATAATATTTGCAAATAAAACTCAAGTAAGTTCAAGATAGCATACATAGGAGAGTTGTATTGCTAGTAAAGTGAAAATGTGATGTAGAGATGCTCTTGGTTTATTTTATTAGTTGTATTCTAAAGCAAAGTTTCATTTGAACCTGAAAATCCAGATCTCACAATGAGGAGTCAATAGATGTGGAGGGTCCCTAAAGTCTATACAACCAACTTAAGTTGGAGGTTAATTTTAGAAATGCAAATTAACAATAAAATGTACCGAAGTGAGATGCATGGAAGTTACTTGCTCTCCAAATTTGAAATCTTGATGGCGATGCTTCCATAAATGAGGAAATACCGTAAGTAAAATTGCATCAATGACTTCAAAGTAAAAAAAAAATTGTAGATTAATGTGAGTAAGTGAATTACAATGATGCAAGTAAGTTGTTTGAAAAATAAATTGTTTCAAGTAGACATGACAATATAATGCTCCAAGGAAATATCAGCAATATAGCAAAAGTTGACAAAAATGAAGCATGTACTCAAGTAGTCATGAAACAATCTACCAAGCTTAATGGAAATGAATTAATAAGCTAAATCAAAGCTTGCCAAGAATGTAAATTGTTTGCATGTAAAAAGAGATTTGCTCAAAGTAAAGCGTTAACTTGTAGCTCAAAGCAACAATGAAATGAAGAATGCAAAGCTCAGGTAAAAATGTAGCAAACTTAATTTAGTAAATGAAATGGAGTTTTGAGGTTGTGTTAATTCCCAAAATTTACCACGTGTGAATGAATATTAGCAAATGGAAAGTGAATGCAAGAGAAACTAAATTGTGAAAGTTAAGAATGCAAATCAATCCACTCGCATGAGTCCTTCAAAATGCGGAGGTGGGATACCATGGGATGAATCTTAAGCTCCCTCAAGCCCAATAAGATTATTTTATTAGAGGTATTACAATGAGGAGAAGGCCTTAAAAGGCTGCCATTCACATTTTAATAATTTATTATTATGTATTTTAATTGTGTATTTTAGATTTATATTTATCTTATTATGAAGTGTTATAAAATTTCAAAATTATTTGTTAAATTTTAATGTATTTCAATTTTTATCGTTATGTATTTTAATTTTTAATTGTATATTGATAATATATTATAATTTGAATTTTATATGCAGTTAGGTAACATATAGTTTATAGACCATTATCATTATGGAACCATCACAACATGAGCAGAGTGAAGGGGAAATCATCAAAATAGACCCAAAATCTCCTCTATGGCAATATGTGGAAATTATTGGAAAAAATCCCGGAGGTGGTTCATTTAAATGGAAATGCAATGAATGCCAAGATATCAAAAATGGTTCATATACTAGAGTGAAGGCCCATCTCACTGGTCAAACTAACACAGGGGTGCAAGTATGCACCGGGCCAAAAGATGCAAATGGCAAACCTGACAAAGTTTGAGTTATGGAAAAATGAAATTCTATGCATCTTTGCAAGAAGTTGCTGATAGGAAGCTTGCTAAGGGAAAACACCTTGTGCAAAGCTCTACAACTAGGCCTCCATTGCCATCTAGGCCTGTTGCCACAACTAATAAAAGGCCCACTCTAGGCCCTCTTGAAGCAACTTTCAATAATCAAGGTAGAGACATAGCCGATGAACATGTAGCTCGTTGCATCTATGCAAATGGGCTAGCATTCAATTTGGTGCGTTCCCCTTATTGGCAACAAATGATTAAGGTTGTTAATGAAGCGCCAAAAGGGTACAAAAGCCCTGGATATGAAAAGGTCTGCACTACTTTGTTAGCATCAGAGAGACAATCTGTGGATAGACAACTAAAGGCAATTCGGGATACATGGGAAGAAACAGGTGTGTCCATCATTTCTGATGGATGGAGAGACCGAAGAACCCATCCATTAATTAATGTTATTGCAGAATGCCCCCAAGGGGCAATGAAGGCTGTTGATTGCAGTGGAATAGAGAAAAATGCATCTTTCATATCCACAATTCTTATTGATGCAATAGGAAGTGTGGGGCACATAATGTTGTCCAAGCCATTACAGACAACGCGTAGGTTTGTAAAGCTGTAGGTTTGATTCTGGGGGTCGATATGATCACATCTTTTGGACTCCATGTGTAGTACATTCATTGAACCTTATGCTTGCCAAGATTGGTGAGATTGAATGGATTAATGAAATATATGTAGCATCAAAAGAAATCCAAATGTTCATGACAAATCATTCAATGTCCCAAGTCATTTATCGGTGTTTTGCAAAGTTGGAGCTACTTAAGGTACTTTTTTTTTAATCAATATTATTTGTGTTGGAAATTTTTATTTTTAATTACAAATTTATATATGGTTTCTCATTTGAGATTTGACTTTTTGAAACTTGTAGGTTGCTGAAACTCGTTTGCCCTCCCACACACTTGTCATTGTTGAAATTTCTAAGTATTACCCGTTAGAAATTTTATCTGTATTCTCTGGTTTATTTCTCCTACTTGTTAATTACGAACAAGTTATTTAAACATATAAACATCGAAATAAACACAATACAGTCTCAACCATCTACAAATCAACAGCTGAAAGAAATAGCAAACACACAGGTCACACCGTTATTTTTAGACAACTCGTCCCCGGAAAACCCCAACTTGGGAAAACTGGTGCAGCAATTCTGAGGGTTATTTTATTACATAGTCTATCCTTAAGTACAATTAGGTGCCAAACCGGCTCACCCAACAGAGAAAATAATCTGGCAGTAATACCTCTCTATTCGGAAGCAGATATTCAGAAAATCTACTCCACGAAACCCTCTCCAGCACAACTAAAGCTCAGCGTCAGCTCTCTGAAGCATTGCGTAGCCTCTACGGCCCTCTGCGTCACTCCTGCTGCCCTCTGCGTGGATGACACAGGCCCTTCTAGCCTTTGCGCAGTCCCTTCTAGCTCTGCGTGGCTCCCTTTGGCTCTGCATGGTTCCCTCTAGCTCATCGTATGCCTCTCTCTGCTTCTGCGCTGGTCTCTCGGCACTATCTCTGCCTCTTTGTCCAATACTCACTGCCCCTCACTGCAAGCTGATCATTGATGCAACTTTTTTTAGCAAACCCCACTCTAGAAAATTGAATGACTGATCACTCTGGTGTATTCTCCAACTGACCCTCAAGCCTCCTCTTATACTTTTCCTGTTGATCCTTCAACAATCGAGATTACATCTCTAATCAACTGCTAATATTAGATTTGGCTTGATCCATGCCTTTTGGAACCTTCTAACCCAGTTTTATATTAATACCCATTAATATTTTATTTTTCCTAAGTTTAGACTTAGGAACTCCATTTACAGTATTAATTATTTTAATATCTCCTAAACCGGGTAGAATCCGTCCAAACCATTTCTGGGTCTTAGAGATTTCATGTGTTTTAGCCTCTCCACCAATTTTCATTGCTAGAGCACATTCGATGCTACCTCAAATCGATAGTCATAAAGAGACTTGTGGAGGTGAGACAAGCATTACAAGCAATGGTCATTGACCCTCTTTGGGAATCATGGTGGACTTCTACTTCTGATAGAGGGAAAAAAATCAAGTCCACCATTCTTGATGATGCATGGAGGGACAAGGTCCAATACCTTCTACGGTTCACTGAACCAATTTTGACCTTGATCAGGGCATTTGATACAAATACACCTTGCTTGGGGGAAGTTTATGAAAACATTGATAATATGTTGGAGAGGATAAGGGAAGTTATCAGGGCAAGTGAAAATAACCCTTGTGAAACATTCTATTATTTAGTGAAGGACATCATTACAGAAAGGTGGAACAAAATGACCACACCATTACACCTTTTGGCATATGCATTGCACTCCAAATACTATCATTCTAAAATTTTGTCTTTACCTGGTAGAACAACACCAAACAAGGATTCTGAAGTGGTACAAGGATATAAGACAATTTTGAGGAAAATTTATAGAGATATGGGAGTTGCAATGGAATTCCGCCAAGAATTTGGAGGGTTTGTATAGTCTATTGGTAGCGTTTCAGATCCAGTAGCTATGGATGATCGAGGGCATCTTGATCCTATTATTTGGTGGGGCTTCCATGGTGGGGAAACATTCATTTCTCTACTCTAGCCACCAGGTTGTTATCACAGGTTGCTAGTTCCTCATTAGATGAGGGGAATTGGAGTGCATATGGCTTCATCCATTCAGTGAAGTGAAACAGGCTGGGAGCGACAAAGGCTGAGGATCTTGTTAATGTTCATTCCAACCTCTGTCTTCTATCACATGTTGAACTAGAGTATAAAAAAGGTCCGAGCAGGATGTGGGATGTGGAGCCTGAGATCTCTGACTTGAACCTGACACTGAACGCCATGACTCACCTCAACCTACTTGAGGATATTGTTTGACCGCCAGTCCAACCTACTGAAGCAACTTCCTACATTCCAGGACCCTCATCATCTATTCATGATGTAGAGTTGTAATATGCAGAAGATATAGATCCATTTGAGGATATGTAAATGTATTTACTATTATCATTTATGATATTATGATCCTTTTTGTTACTTTGTATGAGGGAGGATGCATCATTTCAGTGTTTCAATCTTCATATTTATCATTCAGTTTTCTAAAAGTGTTTGATGGTTTCATGGAGTATTTGATTTTTTAGCTCTAAAGTATTTTTAAAATTTTTTAAAATATTATTATATTTTTTTGTGTGTGTATGTGACGTATCCTTGTCGTATCCGGATCTTGGATTTAAAAAACTAGTGGATCCGGATCCGTATCCGTATACGTATTTGAATCCTGGTAACATAGGAATTTTATGGTTACCATCTTTCTGTTTTCCAGCAGAAACAAACCTCCCTAACCACACACAAAGATGAAAATAGTACTATGAAATGACTTGGACAACGGGTAGCATACTCAAAGTCACTGGAACATTCTCCTTATATTACTAATAGCTGTTGAAAATTGTAACTAGTTTCGGTCTTCATAATGATGTAATTATAATCATGAAATTGTATATTCTTTATAAAGAAAGAAAAAGAAATTATATTTTATTTTTGGATTATGGGTTTCATACTCAAATTTGAGTCAAAAGCATGTTCTTCATGCTTTTAGGTCTTCTAGGTCATTCTAGGATAAAGAATAATATTGGTCATGTGTCATAGTCCAAATGTAATGAAGGAAATATTTATTTTGTCGAGAAAAAGCCATAGATAGGCCCAACATCAAGTTGGCCCAAGGAGCAGATCAAGTCGGCCTAAAGGGAGGGAATTCGACCCTCAAGAAAGGCTATATAAAGGAGTGAAGCTCGACTCATTTGGTCACTCATCTCAAGCAAGTTCGATCTGCAATAGCAAAGGTGAAGAAGAGTAGCTGGGAGGACAAAGAAGAGGAGTGGAAGTCGAAGTCTATCAAAGAATCTCTTTCGTTCTTCGCTAGGGTTTGTGACGCTGTTCGTTGCAGGAAGCTGAAATTCTGAAGCAATTGCAGTAGGCCAAAATTTTAAGACCAAAATTCTGTTACAGGGGCTGAAGTTGCAGCATCAAGAACGCAGTATCGAAGTTCTGAAGCTGGCTCAAGGAAGATCTTGCTGGGGGTTGGTTTGGGGCTTGGAGGGTTTGTTGGCTTTGGTCTTTGGGTCTTGGAAGTCTCTTTTGTAAGCAGATTCTAAAGAATAAGAGAAGCATTTTCTAGGTTTTCCCCTTGGAGGGGTTTTGCCCTGGCTTGGAGCCTATATCTTGTGTACTCTGTCTCTTTGTGATCTTCATTGTTTTGATAATTGCTTGATGAACAAAACTAAAGAAGTAATAAAGAATCAACTCACATCACAAGTAATGAGCATGATAAGGAAAATAAGTTCTAATCTACAAGTCTCCAGATTTTCCAACAATAGCCTCATATAAAGGAAACTGATTCCTTACTAAAAGTCCAAGTCCTCATATGTCAAAGGGCCTCTTTCGGATAATACAAATTAATGAGTTGAAAGCTTCTAGTGTAAAATCAATTACTGAAAGCATTCTACCCAATATGAGCTTATATACGAAAAGGGTAGGGATGTTATAGTAAATACAATTTTTGAAATTTATCACTTAGATTGTATGTAGTAGATAAAGTGTTCTCCCTATTCATAGTTAAGACTTTTTCGGTGTTCACTTCTCTACTGACTGTAAAATTGTTTACCTGCAAAAATATCCACGGCCACTTATTGCTAAAGATACTGGATTTTCATGTGCTCTGCACTTATTGCAAATTGGAAATACACTTACCTTTTTATAGTCATTTGCTTTAAACAAGCCCATAAACTTATTTGGTTTAGGAAGGAATTTTTGTTCAATCCATTAGAAGGGGGTCCTTGCTCTTGAGGGATGTTCTAGTTAATTATTGGACAGAAGCAGTTTAGTGTTAATTGTTTCCTTTCCCTCTGGAGCGAAGCAGTTTAAAAGGTGTTATGATATAACTCAGTACTATTGGTTCCAGTATTCTTCCTCCTTGTAGAATTGGCATGCTATTACTAGTAGCTAGTTAGTAGTGCAGTTTTCTCATTATGACAAATTTCAAGTTTTATATCTGTTTGGATGAAATTTATTATTTACATAATAAATTATTGTTTTCAGATTTGCAAGGACAAAGAGCAGGCAGAAATTTGGTTTGTTGGTTTAAAGGCTTTAATTTCTGGCTCTCAATTTCTTAAACTGTACACTGATTCAAGGAGCGATGGAGGACTTCCATCTAATTCTAGCAGCCCTGCTGGTTATGCACGAAGGAAGCAACCCTTCTCTTTTATGGAAGACACTGAAAAGTTATCACAGTCTACATTCAAAGTATGTGTTGGTCTTCTCTGAGAGCTTGATTGAATTTAAATGGTTAGAATATTTGAATGCTTGGTGATTTTTGATTAGATAGTGAGTATTGACATCTGCAGTAATCTCTAAGATGCCTTGGAGGCCTGTAATGTTTGAACTGCCTGAGAATGGTTTGAGCAGATGGCAATATGATAGAAGTCGGAGTCACTATTTTTTAGTTTCTGTTCAGTTACACGCACTTTGACCTTAAAGCTGAGGAACTGCCAGTGTTCTGATGTTTTATCTCGACAACAAGCAACATTCTGACTAGGCATTGCTTCAAGGCATATTAAAACAAGTTATATAACATAGAGTTTGGCTGTAAACAGCTGCCATTCTTTTGTTTTGTTTTTGCAAGTGTCTCCACTGATTTTTGTTTATGGTATCTATTATAGATATTCCACTGGTCATTGTTATTTGATCAGGATCAGTGTAATTGCAGAATGATGTGCGTCCACTAAAGGTGCATGGTCTATATGGCATCTCTACGCAACAGTTTACAGAAAAATGTTCTTCTGCAGGACACTTAGCAGAATTACAAAAATATCAGGGGCATTCTTTGATGAATTCCTTGCACTCGTCTGAATTGGATACAGGACCAGATTATCCTAAGGTGCTGATGAAAGAAAACCCTCCTGAAGGATTTAGAATGAGTTTGTCAAGTGCAATAAGTTCATCGAGCCAGGGCTCTTGTCTCGAGGACAGCAATGTTTTGGGTGATGTGTTAATGTGGGGAGAAGGCATAGAAGATGGTATACTAGGAGGTGGTACTCATAAATCTGGTTCTGCTGTTCCAACACAGATAGATGCACTCTTGCCGAAGACAGTGCAATCAACAGTCATGTTAGATGTCCACAGTATTGCTTGTGGAGTTAGACATGCTGCTTTGGTGACCAGACAAGGAGAAGTTTTCTGTTGGGGAGAGGAGAGTGGAGGAAGACTCGGTCATAAAGTTGATGCAGACATCTCTCAACCTAAGCTAGTTGAAGCCCTTGCTAATACCATCATTGAGTTAGTGGCATGTGGTGAGTATCATACGTGTGCTTTAACTTCTTCAGGGGAGCTGTACACTTGGGGTGATGGCAGTCGCAGTGCTGGGCTTTTAGGACATGGCAGTAATAGAAGCCAGTGGGTGCCTCGTCGAGTTGTTGGTCCTCTAGATGGAATTCGTGTCTCCAAGGTTGCTTGTGGGGAGTGGCATATGGCAATTGTGGCGTCCTCTGGAGAGTTGTTCACATTTGGTGATGGGACATTTGGAGCACTCGGGCATGGAGACACAAGGACTGCGATTCTACCAAAGCAAATTGAATCTTTGAAGGGCTTTAAGACTATTACAGTTGCTTGTGGTCCATGGCATACTGCAGCTGTAGTTGACGTTTTAGCTGATCACATGAGTGGGAAATCTTCTTCTGGAAAATTATTTACCTGGGGAGATGGTGACAAAGGCAGACTTGGGCATGGAGACAAAGAGAGGAAGTTGTCTCCGATGTGTGTTGCAGTTCTTAGAAATTATGATTTTGTTCAGGTAGCTTGTGGACAGACTCTCACCGTCGCTCTTACAGTATCAGGTCAGGTTTTTACAATGGGTAGTCCAGTGCATGGACAACTGGGAAACCCTCAAGCTGATGGAAAGGCTGCTGTTCGCGTTCAAGATAAACTTCAGGGAGAGTTTGTTCAGGAGGTCTCATCTGGTTCATACCATGTTGCAGTTTTGACCTCAAAAAGTGAGGTCTATACATGGGGGAAGGGTGCAAATGGAAGGCTAGGGCATGGTGATGTTGATGACAGAAATGTGCCAACACTAGTGGAGGCATTAAAAGATAAGCAGGTGAAAAGCATTTCATGTGGATCCAGTTTTACAGCAGTAATTTGTTTGCACAAGTCAATCTCTGGTGTGGATCAATCAGCTTGCACTGGATGTAGAATGCCTTTTGGTTTCACAAGAAAACGACACAACTGTTATAACTGTGGATCTGCATTCTGCCACACTTGCAGTGGCAAGAAGGCAACAAAAGCATCTTTAGCACCAAACCGAACAAAGCCCTACCGTGTGTGTGATCCTTGTTTTCTTCAATTAAGAAAAGCGGCTGAATCTGGATTCACAGTGAATGGCCCCTTACCTAGAAGAGTCTCCTTAATACAGCAGAAAATGGCCTCTAAAGACAAACCAGAAAGGACAGAAACAAAGTTTTTGAAGTCTCAGTTTTTTTCACCTAAACTGACAGGTCTTGAACAAATGGAACAATTTGAGGGAGAGATTTTTTCAAAACAAAGCAAGAAACTACAATCACTGAATCTTGCATCAACTGCATCATCTGAACGATGGGGGCAGGTGATATGTCCTGCACTTTTTCGTTCAAGTTTCAGAGTACATCCATGCCCTGCATCTGTTCTCTCCCCTCAGAATGCCTCTATAGCAGATTTAGTGATTTCAAGGGGGCAGAGTCCTCCCCAATCAAAAGTAGCAGCGCCATTTCCTTCCAGCCTAAATACCTCGAACTCCGTATTAGAGGAATTGAAACAGTCAAATAAGATTCTAAGTGAAGAAATACAAAGATTGCATGAACAGGTAACTCTCTTAATTTTTTCTGTCACTATTTTATTTTGTGAACTGTTTGTATATAAATTTCCATTTCCATAAACTAATTATGGAACTCCAGGCACCACTAGACTGTATATTGTATTAGTAATTTCAAGTTTTGTGATGTATGTGTGAATTGTTTCTATAATTAGCATGTACATTCTTGGGGTCAATAAGCATAATTAGTATGAAGTTATGAACAGGCATGTCTCATGAGTTACTGCAGATAGCCTTACATAGCTCCTAATTCCATTTGTGGATGAACCCAGTGACATAGAACTTAGGAATCCATCTCCTTTGCAGTTAACGTCATTATTGTTTTTCCTTTTTTGTTATATACTTTCATTGAAATGCATATGACATGTGGGAGCTCACAACAATTCGAATACAGCCTAGCGCCTTAGCCTCTACTTTGGAAGAGAATTTAATCTACTATGAATATTGTAAAGATTATGATTGCATCTTTGGAGATGCAAATCATCTGTATCTAACAACCATACTTTTTAAGTCATAAAACTGGTGAATCAACTTAAAAATCTTATGAAGAGATGAACATTATTTACCGCTATGTGTTTTTCGTGGTTTCAGCTTTCGTCAGCAGTATTGGAGAGCTATTACTCAGCACATCTTTTCTGTTGCAAGCTAGAGTTGATTGCTTCTGATGAATTAGAGTATCAGAAAATTTTAATGAAACTGCTCTTTGATGCATTTTATTTTAGATAAAATGTAAGCTAATTCTAGGATAGTGACGGACATTAGTAGATGCCAACTTTGGGTGAATGTATTTTTGCTACTTCTGGTGTTAAAGATGTAAAACATAAGATAGATAAAGACATGCATAAATGGATAGGCTGGTAAATGTACCTTAATAGATAGGATTCATAAATGGATATGGTGGTAGATAGGACAGGATAGATAGATATATAGAAATAAAATGTTTGAACTATGGATGAAAATAGAATCATATGCAAACATGGATATGCAAATATAATCAGACTGAAAACATGTATAGATAGATGCACAGTTAGCCAGAAAAGTTGACATGTACATGTGAAGGTTTATAGATGGATATATGTTGCTAATAAGATGAAAACCTAGGTAAAAGGACAAAAAACATGTAATGGTTCTAAACTCATTTATGAGGGAGATGGCAAAAGAAGGTCGCCATTTATATTATTTATATTGCATGCTTTGTAACAGGTTAAAATACATTGAGTAGGAAAGGACTCTGCAGAAATTCTTGTTAGGGGAATGGGGAAGTTAAAAGGCCCTCCCCATTGTATCTTGGGTCATTTGCACCTTGCAGAAGGACAAGAGGGCTAGGCATTTGTTGACATATAATATCAGGAAGTTGTATCAAGAGCTAAGAGGGTGATCAAAGTGCTTCTTGATAAGTCATAACATAGCTTTCCCAAGTATTTTCACATGTAAAATTGAGAATACTAGACACAAAAGTTCGATCAATGGTCTGTCGGCTCAAGGAAATGTGGTGATTAGAATTTAGGGTTATTGGGCTTTGAAAGGGAATTTAGTAGTTGTAAGACTTTTTGAACCTAACACTCAGTATTCAGTTCCCAACAATTATTAACGGGACAAATACACGGCCAGATTCCTAACACATAAAAGATATAGCAGAAGCAAAAAATAATACTCGATCTGAATCACACACATAAACAAATTTCTGTCCAATCAATATCTCTTCATTAATAAATTAATCACGGAACTTACTTGGGCCCCCGCCTTGGGATAATGGCCCCACTGAGAAAATACAAAACTGATCATCAACCTCTCTGCACTCTCTTGGACCCAACAAACACTCATTGAGAAACCTCTCTAAATCTTGTGCTGCTATTGTGTCTCATCTCCTCACCTTAGCCTTGTTTTACAACTTTACATTGAGCCAAAACCCTAATATTAACCCTAAACCTAATCTCAAAGTGATGGACGACCAAGATTAGATCTCACCTCACCTGTGATGGCTAAGATTAAAACTTAATCACTAAAGTAAATACTTTACTTCATCTAAGTTTTATTTTAGCTCAATAAGCCAACATACAATTATGTGTTTTTTCCTAAGTTAAACTTAGGCTAAGTTACATCAACAAATATTCTAAGGTGATATGTGGGCGACTTCTGCATGCCTAGACACAATGCCTGTACAAAAGTACCTGATTGAGCTACAAACTCAACACTCCCTCTTAGCGAGGGAGGTACTTTTGGAAGAACCTCCTCCACTTGGATCTATCTCCAAGCCTATCTCAGTATATGTAGTTGCTCCCTATGACACTGAAGCTTCTCTTGCTCTACCTAATCTGAAACTTGAGCTAAGAAGCTGTCACATCCAACCATGCACCGAGGATCCTTCTCCGGACTCCGGAGCATCCGTCAATGTCATATCATACTAGCTGAGGCTCCTGGTAGTGTACCTAAAGAATCACTCTTCCTCGCCACCTGCTTCCTCTCAACAAATAACACTGATCCTGTGTCCAATATCCCCTTGGATATACCCATAGGTTGTCCTAGCAACCTTTATCTGATGCCAAGCACTACAGCCTCATCCATTGTCGCTTCCTTAGAATATAGAAGCTCCTATCCATCCCGGAACGAAACTCTATATCCAATATCCTCCAAGACTGATACTGAGAGCACATGTACCATCAACTCTGACATAAACAACATCCTTGTCACCTCCAAAAATCCTCTTGACTCTAGCTAGAATTTGACACATCCAACCCCCTCCACTGCATGCATGGTACTAGTCCCACTAAACACACTACAATCTATGCTTGTCTCTGAAATACTGCGAAACATTGACATCATCCCCGTCATGTGACTGGACACTCTACTGTCCACTGGCCTCGATCTTGTGCTAAGTCCTTCTAGCACGACTATGGGTCTGTCTTGATACTTTGAGATACCCACGAGTTCTGCTACCAATCCCTTGATTAGTATGGTCTCCCTCTCCCTTTGAGGGCTGACCTTTGCTAATATTGTTGGTTGCTGGTATTGTCCTTTGTACCTGTCGCTAGCTATTACTAGCTTTGCCAGCAACTGTTGGCCTATGCTTGTCATAGCAGATCCCTTGCCCAACGAGTTTGCACCCTCTCATAGTTGCTTGATCATGCTTAACATGGCACTTTGCTCGCGCTATGATCCTCCATAATACTCTATGACTACCTGGGACCAATGTCACATGGTTCGGGTTCGAGTTCAGGTTCGACAATGATTGGGTTCGGCTTGAGTTCGAATTTTTTGATGAGGTTCGCTATTAGGTTTGTCTATATATATAAACATATATTAATTTAAAATGAATTATAGGATAAAATAGTAACAAATCAACATCAATAAACATAAAATATGCTATCACAAACTTGGAAATTGCAAGGATAAAATACAAGCTTGAGTTGTGACATGAAGTTATGAGTTTTGATCTATGGACTTGGTCATTGGCTATGAGGTTTGATGAGGTTTGTCGAACCTCAAAACATTTTTGAAGTTCGCCAAAATTCGAACCTCAAGGTTAAAGTTTGACGAACCTTGTGACATAGCCTGGGACGCGCTGTTACTGCCCCTTGTAGGAACGAAGGCACACACTGACTCGTAAGACTTAGGAGACGGGTATCATTAATGACACCTACGTGCCCTCGCCTCTTCTTTCTTACAGACACCTGAATTTTTACCATTTGGTAAGAGCTCAAGAGGACTTCACTTAGATTAGGCATTTTAGATTAAAAATAACGAAGACTAATTGCATTCAAATCTAGTATAAATACATCTCATGCTAATACATCTTATGGTTTTACTTGCAATTGTCCATTTTACTTGTCATTGTTGAATATTTTATGTTGGCAAACATTGTTGCATTTTCTTTTTGCAAGTAGAACACTAATTGCTTTTCCTTTTGCAAGATATCTCTATATGCTTTGATTTAGGCTTTGATTATATTTTGAAAGCATTTTATATCTTGTATCAATTATCGTGCTAACATCTCTGTTTCTATTTCAAGATTGCTTTGCTTTTATTGTTGGAAACATTCTACTTTTGTTTGGAGCAAATGTATCTTTCATTTCTGTTGAGCAATTTATTTTAAGACATTGTTTTTTATGGTTTTGTCATAATGATTTTTATTGCTCATATCATATTTTGTTCATAATTCATAAATGTAATCCACTTTTACTTTAAGACCTCTCCTAGAACCTCACATTTATTTAACTTAGTTTTCCATTTTGGGACCACCTGTCATAGTTAACCTAAAAGATAGCTTAAATGGGGAGAGAAGGGATTTAGTGTGACAACCCCTTCTCTTAGTTCCCTGCCACCAACCACACCTTGTGGAGTAATAGGGCCCTACATTGAAGTGTAGACCAATTTGGCAAGACATGGTGTTGCCAAATTGTAAGGCTATGAAATGCAAGAGGTTAGTAATTTTGGATCCAATCCATTGGATTAGCTTGTGCACTTAAACTTGGGGTGCATGGCTAGCTTAGTAACAAAACATGTTCCTTAGGTGCTAGTGTCTATATCCTACATGTTGGACAAGTGACACACTGGGACATGTACCTTAGACATGTCCCAACATGTCAGACACCAAGGCATGAAAAAGGTGTTTCATGATGATATGGGTTTGGACAATAGTGTTGAGGTGGCATTAGCCAACATGGATCTTAATGACCTAGTGCTAGAATGGGAAACTTTGAAGATGATGATGATGATGATCCCCTTAGAGGGTCATCCTCCACACCAATAGATTCAAATCTTGGTTTGGATGTTTGACAAAACATGGAATTTGCACATAGGACAAACACCTTAACCAACTGCTCACACAACTAGATCAAAGCTCATAACTATGACATTTTTACGTTGTTCAAACACTTTAAGAGGGACATAACCCATGGCCCAAACCGACATGGCCAGTTGAGGCAATATATTAATGCAAAAGGAGAACTTATACATAAGAGTTTCTCACATTAAATATTCAACAAATGAGCCTCCATGCTCTTTAAATGGAGATTATGGACCAAATAGGTGGTAAGCCACAGATCAATAACTGTTAGTATCATGGAGAATATGAGCCGTTGGATTACATATTGACATAGTTAGATTACATAACTACAAATGCATACTAAAGAAACACACCAAGACACATTTTCACCTTAAGACATAATAACGCACTTTAGACTAAGTTGCTGTTAACTAACTTCGAAGTGTCTAAATATCTTAACATCCCCCCTTAAGAACAACTTGGAATAGGATTGAAGTATTTACAAAGGTGACACAATACGAGAAAGAAGGAGACATCAGAGCCTCCCTCCCGCCCCTTAATGACAACTTCATGAACTCCTAACATAGATCAAAGTTTGGAAAAATTCAGTTTTGAAAGAGACTTTGTGAAAATATCTAAAACTAATCATTTGTAGGGTAAAAGAGATCTTTAAGGACATGAATGAATAAGGTTTTTGATGAAGTGCATTTGTAGCTCAATGTTTGTTGCGTTGATGTTGAATTGGATCTTTGGTGAGCTTGATGGCATTGTGATTGTTGCATTAGAGGGTGGTCAAATGTTGTTGCTAGAAGCCAAACTCTGAAAGTATCTAACCAAGCCACAAGGCTTCTTGACTTGCATTAATGGCTGATCGATACTTTGTTTCTGTTGAAGAATGAACAATAGCCTATTGCTTCTTACAAGCCCAAGTGTTAGGTTTGGAACCAAAACTGAAAACATAACTTGCATTAGACTTTAGATCATTAGGGTCGCGAGCTCGATTTTAATTAGTGAAATTGACCAACAAAGGAGCCTCGCTCTGAACTGTAATGAATCCAAAACTGAACTGTACCTTGGATATATCGAAGTATCTTTTTTGATGCTTTTTAATGGCGTCCATGAGGTGTTTGAATATGTCAAGCAACAAGACCAACAAAAAAGGAGATATCTTGATGGGTACCGATTCAAAAGTGTTAGTTTTTGTAACATCAGATGTGTTCTAGCCATGAGATTTGGTGGAGAGGCTAGAATGCATGAGATCTCCAAAACCCAAAAATTGTTTATGGAAATTCCACCTCGAGATGACTTAATTAGATTATTAACCTAAAATTTAATGTTTCCTAAGTCTAAAGTTAGGAAAACTAGTTAATTAATCAAAATTAATTAAGTCGAGGTGAGAATAGTCTAGAAATTCACACGGATCGAGTTCAAGATGATCTTGGCCCTTGATTAAGTTTTAAGCTTGGCCATTGTTGCTCCAATAGAGGATTATAAGAAGACGTTGATGGGCACTTGGAGAAGACGTTTCAACAGCTCGATTTCCTTGGCAGATCGATTTATAGAGAGCAGCATCAACTGTCGGAGTGCTAGAGATCGAAGCAGGGATAGTGAGGGGCAGGGACAGTGAGGTTGGAGGAAGTTTTCCAGATCCAGCGAGTATATTTGCAGAGAGGTTGAGATTTCTCTAAGAGGCTGCACAGAGGCAGTGAAAAGCCTCAAAAAGGTAGCTCGATTTGCTGAAGAGGGCAGACGTTTTCAGTTCCAGAGGTTAGGAAGGAGTCCCAGGGTGCCAGAGAGACATTTTCCCAGCGAGCAACACGCAGGACGAGTAGACTAGCAGTCAGTTTAGGCAGCAGGCAGCATTAGGTTGACGTAGAGCCTGTGCAGGCCCAGTTCGACAACTTGCTTTTCAGAGGCAGTGCAGTGCCGGAATTGCCCAGAGTGAGGGTAATTTCTCTATAGTATTTTTGCCAATATTTTTTGTGAAAATTTCTGAATAGAAATCCAACTGCAATGAATGATATTATTTCTTCTACTTACTAATTCAGAAATAAGTTATTCATAGTGTCACACGGAATAAGTCGATTTTGCGGACAAGATAGACCTTCCTAGAATCTAAAGAAGACCTAATGACAAGCAAACCAACCAGACACTATCTTTCTCTAAATATGCTTTAATAAACAATGGCAAACAAGTGTTTTTAGGGCCTACCTTAGGTCCAACGCAAGCTTGTGGATGCCCTCGCTCCTTTGATCCAAATGAGTTCCTTTGTCGCGAATCTGCAAACACAAACAAGGCGAACAAATTAAATAGCACCTGAAAAGCCAATTGCATAAAACATATTTAACATGAAAGTCAAGGAGTCCATGAAACAAATAACATGAGATACTTGTTGAGAAAAATGAGTTTGATTGTATTAATTCAAAAGAAGAAGAACTTTACAACCTTTGCCTTGACGCTGTACAAGCTCCTCCCAGGGTCCAGCAAGAAGTCTCCTCTACTTTGATAAGTTTCACTCACTCCCCAATGAAGCCAGAAAGGTATGTGATCTCTCTTCTTAAGCTCAACTAGGAAGTCTTGATTTCACCAGCATTTACCCGCAAAAATGTTCAGCTTCTAACCTCCTCAGCAACCAGCCCAATGCCTGTATTTATAGTGCAATGGAGGGAGGTTACTAGGTCCTCCTTCAAAGGGATAAAGCCCTCCTTCAAAGGGATAGCTCCTCTCATCAAGGGATTAGCTCCTTCTCTTTTGGGATGCATGAAACACCTTAGAGCGAACAATCCATGTCAAAATTCCTTCTAGAAACCTCTAGAATTAACCCAAAGTGAGTTTTTTAAGATAAAACTTGTGCCTTTTGACTTTCACAGGGGTCCGCACCCACACCGTTAGGGACAGAGCGGGCAGGTCCGCAGTTTTTGTAAACAGAAGGTGCGGGACCGCAGGTGATAGTGAGAGAAAGTGCGGAACCAGAGTTACATTGATTTTTAATGTCTTTCTCTCTTTTCCAAAGCTTGATTTGAAGAGCTGAGGTCTGAGACTTGCTTAGGAGGACAGTACAAGTGATGATAGACCCATACTGACTGCAAATAATCATGGTGACGATATTTTTGTGTAACACAGTGTTTCTACAACAAATATCGAAATAAATTCTACTGCAGCCCTCATAATTAAAATACTACAGAAAGTAAATGCAAGGAAAAATACTAGCACAAGTACAATCACAATGACAATTATTTTTGGACAATTGTCCCTGGAAAAACCCAATGTGGGAAAACCGATGCAACAGATGAAGGTTTCTTTATTGATATTCAACATAATCTCATGTACAAGATACAACCAGCAGAATAGAAGAGGAATTTTTGTGAGAAATTTTACAGACATTTTCTCACGCTTCACTGTGAAATTCTGACTTTGGAGAGGATCTACTGCCCTCACTGTGTCTCCTTGCGTCGCCTTCTGCGCAATCCCAACGTCACTGCCTTTGCGTTGTCCCTTCTTTGCTTTGCTTCTTCTCTTTGCTTCCTGCACTCTCTTCTATTGCTGATGCCCTCTCTCTCCATCTTGCAGCTCGTCCTCTGATTCGATTTTCTCTTGCCGAACTTCAGCCAGTGAGAAAATCGATTTGCTTGGGCAATTGAGTATTTGCCTGGTTTGATTTCCAAATGCCCATCGAAGTCCTTATAATCTTCCAGTTGAGTAATCAATGGCCTAAATTAGATTCTAATCAATAGCTTAGATCATATTGACTCGATCTTTGTCTTCTTCTAGAAGATTCACAACCAGTTTCATAAATACCCTTTAATTATTTTAATTTTCTAGGTTTAGACTTAGGCACCCATTTAAAAATAATTAATTATTTTAATAAAACTGTCTCTGGGTGGAATTTCCCAAAACTATTTCTGAGTATTCTGGAATACATGTGCTCTAGCCTTCCTGCAAATTTTGAGGCTTAGAGCACATCCGATGCTACCATAAATCAACACTCCCTCTTGGCAAGGAATGTACACTAGTAATGGAACCTGCTGAATCATCACCCTGACTCTGTAAAATCTCCTTCTGCGCTGCTGATGTCTGACATCACTGCCCACCAACTACTACGCGAATTTTGCATCTGTACTACTACTGACCTTGCATATTGCTGCCCACTGCATCTGTACTGCAACTCCTTCTCAATTGCTCCTACTACAATTGAGAAACCGTCTTTTTCTTCTACTGAAACAGGTTCTATAGCATTCCCATCTGCTCCTTGAAATGGATGAACTTAGCTCTTCCTAGAGCTTTTGTGAGTACGTTTGCTACCTGATTTCTTGTGGGGACATACTATAGCTGTACTGCCCCACGCTGAGCACAGTTTTTGATAAAGTATATCAATGTGTTTCGGCTAATCATGAAACACTGGATTCTCAGAGAGTTTGTTATAACTCTAATTATCGCAGTAAACATTAGTCGCTTCCATCCTCTTTCTGAAAAGACTCATGCAGTTTTCTAAGCCATATGGCTTCGCACGTAGCTGTGTTGGGCGACATATATTCTTCTTCTGCTCAGCTTAGAGCTACCGACTTCTGCTTCCTGCTGCACCAAGAGATCATTCCTGACCCAACGTTGAAGCAATACTCGGAGGTACTCTTTCGGTCTATTGAGCTACCTGCCCAATCTGCATTTGTGAATCTGCTCAATTTGACATCATCTCCTCGGGTGTATTTCAACCCGTATTCAACTATTCCACGCACATATCTAAGAATGTGCATAGCTGCTGCCCAATTTACCCTTTTCGGTTCCACCATGAACTGACTAAGGGTGTTGACAGCGAAACAAATGTCTGGCCTGGTGTTGACTAGATACATGAGCGACCCAATGAGCTGCGTATTGATTTCGGGTAGCATCGGATGTGCTCTAGCCATGAAAATTGGTGGAGAGGCTAAAGCACATGCGATATCCAAGACCCAGAAATGGTTTGGGGAAATTCGACCCGGTTAGAGAGATATTAAAATAATTAATATTTTTAATGGGTTCCTAAGTCTAAACTTAGGAAAATAAAAATATTAATGGGTATTAATATAAAACTGGGTGAGAAGGTTCTAAATGGCATGGATCAAGCCAAATCTAATCTTAACCATTGATTAGAGATTTAATCTCGGCCATTGAAGACTCAACAGAAAACTATAAGAGGAGGCTTGAGGGTCAGTTGGAGACACACCAAGTTGATCAGTCATTTCGATTTTCTGGAGCGGGGTTTGATGAGAGAAATCGAACCAGTGATCAAAGTTGCAGCGAGGGGGAGTGAGTGCATAGCAAAGAGGCAGAGATAGTGCCGAAAGATCAACGCTGAGGCAGAGGAGGCTACGCAGAGCCAACAGGAGCCACGCAGAAGGCTAGAGAGCCAGCGCAAAGCATCAGAAGGCTGACGCAGAGGGTTCCAGGTTGACGCAGAGGCCAGGAGGGCTGACGCAGAGCCTCAGAGAGGCGTTGGAGTGATTTTCATGGAGCAAACTTGCTGAATATCTGCTTCCGAAGAGAGGTATTACTGCTAGATTCATTTCTCTGTTGGGTGAGCCAGTTTGGCACCCTAGTTGTACTCAAGAAAGCTGCTTAATAATAAAACCCTTAGAATTGTTGCACTAGTTTTCCCAAGTTGGGTTCTCCCAGGGATGTGTTGTCCAAAAATAATGGTGTCCCTTGTGTGTTTGTCTATTCTTTCAGTTGATGGTCTGTAGATGGTTGAGACTGCATTTGTGTTTATCTTCAGTATTTATATGGTTAAATAACTTGTTAAAAAATTAAACAAGTAGGTGAAATAAACCAGATAGTGCAGGAAGAATTTCTAATAGGTTAGACTTAAAAATTCCAACATGGTATCAGAGTGTTGCAAATCATAAGAGAGCTGAAGGAACCATCTAAATTAGAAAATTTGTAGCGGAAACAACTGTCCTGAGAAACAAAAGATGTTCCTAAGCAGAAAGTAGCAGAGAAGGAGTGACGCAGAGGGCCTACTTCATCAGTTCGAGCTAGAGCAGTGAGAGGCAGAAGAAGCTCACGAAGAGCCACGTCATCCTGCTCAACAAGGTAGGAGTGACGCAGTTTGCCAGAGGAGCGATTCAGCCTTGCCTGGGTTGCGCAGAGCTAAGTGGCTCAGTTTCTTTAGCTACTAGGGCCTAGGAGTTGTGGGCAGATTGTGGATTGTGAAGCTGGTGGGGTGTTGTTGCTGTTGAAGTAGAACAATACCTAATGGGACAGAACCAAGGTAGAGGGAGTCACTACCTAGGTGGATTTCTAGCCAAGAATTTCAGATCAGTGTTGCAGGGGATCAGAGAGGAGCTATTCGATAGTTGGCAGGAGGATTTCGAGAGGGAAATCGAGACTCAGAGGCAGTTGAGGAGAGGATTTCCAGGAGGGAAATCGAGACTTAGAGGGAGTCAAGGAGAGGATTTCTAGGAAGGAAATCGAGACTCAGAGGGAGTCTAAGAGAGAACTTCCGGGAAGGAAGTAGAGACTCAGAGGGAGTGGAAGAGAAGAGCAAAGATGGCAATGAACGGACTGAGGGATCGGTACAGGTTGGACGAAGCATCCAACTTTGTCATCTGGAAGGCCAAGATCTTGTTTGTTCTAGATAGACATCGCATCAAGGCCTTCGCCTTGAGAGCCGTGGCTATCCCAGTCGACCCAATTGATAACGAAAGGTATGAGGATGCAATGGCCAAGGCAAAGTGCATAATCCTTGATGGGGTCAACGATCATGTAGTTCAACATATTGCCGAGAACAATACGACAAAGGAGATGTGGGATACCTTGATGAGATTGTATCAAGGCACTTCCGTGCAAAGGAAGATGCTATTCGAGAATCAGCGGCGGTCGTATCAAATGCAGAAGGGGGAGCAGATAGATCTATTCCTCAACAGGTTGTAGGAGATTCGGGACCAACTTATTTCCATAGGGGCCACGCCGGATCAAGAGTTCGTGGTGAGGATTGCCTTGAACGCAGTTTCCGAGGAGTGGGAGACATTTGTCCAAAGCATTTTGGGCATAACAAATCTTCCAGGTTGAGAAGAGATGTGGGTAGCTCTTCACCAAGAAGAGATTAGACGGCTGACAAAGATGGGAAGTAGCAGCGAAGGAGGTTGAACCAAGAAAGAGGAGGAGGAGGACGCGGCTCTAGCATCTGCGGGGCAACAGGGGAAGAGAAAGAAGAAGGACATCTCCAAGATAAAGTGCTTCCATTGTGGGGAGCTGGGTCATTATGCAACCCAGTGTCCCAGGAACAAGAATAAGGGAGAGTCTTTTGACTCCAAGGCAGTTCCGGCTAATAAGGCAGAGAAGGAAGTAGAGACTGATGATGATTGTGCCATGAGTGCTCATGCACCTCTAGAGAAGAGGTGGGGAGACATCGAGACATCGAGCTGTAGTTATGAGGAATATAGAAGATGTGGGGCAGGATCCTTGAGGTACCCAAACTCTTGGATCATATCTGGCTATGGGAGCCGGAATGATAGTAGCAGGATGACAGATGTCGGTAGAAGTAAGATGCGGATTGAGCGACATAACAATGCTAGAGTGCAGGGATCTGTAGCAGTGCAGTGAGGGTTGCAGCAGTGCGAGAGGCACAGAGGAGGTTGCAGCAGTGTGGAAAGGCCCAAAGGTGTTTGCAGCAGTGTGAGAGGCACAGAGAAGGTTGCAACAGTGCGGAAAGGCACAAAGGTGTTTGCAGCGGTGCGAGATGCACAAAGTTGTTGCAGCAACGCAAAGGCAACAGAGGGATCACAGGATAACAACAGAGGGAGCTTCAGCATCCGGAGGGCTTCTAGCCTGACAAGGATCTCAGTAGTTGGGTAGATCAATTACTTACTTCTTAGTAACTAAGTTGCAGTGCAGCAGTAGCAGTGGTAGTGCTATAGGCAACACGATGCAACATGATGAGAGAGAGCTGCAGTGCAGATGCAGTGTTGGGAGGAAGGACCAATAGCATCACAGATGCAGAGGGAGCTGCAGTATAAATGTAGCAGTGGCAGTTGAAGCCATGGGCAACAGTGCAAAGGATGTTGGGTAGCAGGCCAAGCATTAACACAGGTATTGGTGCCGGATGATCAGGGTAATGTCTAGTGGTGGAGCATTGCTAGAGAACATTCCTTGCTAAGAGGGAGTGTTGATTTGGGGTAGCATCGGATGTGCTCTAGCCATGAAAACTGGTGGAGAGGCTAAAGCACATGAGATCTCCAAGACCCAGAAATGGTTTGGGGAAATTCCATCTGGTTAGAGAGGTATTAAAATAGTTAATATTTTTAATGGGTTCCTCAGTCTAAACTTAGAAAAATAAAAGTATTAATGGATATTAATATAAAACTTGGTGAGAAGGTTCTAAATGACATGGATCAAGCCAAATCTAATTTTAGCCGTTGATTAGAGATTTAATCTTGGCCATTGAAGACTCAACAAAAAAAGTATAAGAGGAGGCTTGAGGGTTAGTTGGAGACACACCAAGTTGATTAGTTAGTTCGATTTTCTGGAGCGGGTTTGTTGAGAGAAATCGAACCAGTGATCAGAGTTACAACGAGGGGCAATGAGTGCATAACAGAGAGGCAGAGATAGTGCCGAAGGATTAGCGTTGAGGCAGAGGAGGCTACACAGAGCCAACAGGAGCCACGCAGAAGGCCAGAGAGCCAACACAGAGCATCAGAAGGCTGACGTAGAGGCTAGGAGCGCTGACACAGAGCCTGAGAGAGGTGTTGGAGTGATTTTCGTGGAGCAGACTTGTTGAATATTTGCTTCCGAAGAGAGGTATTACTGCTAGATTGATTTCTCTGTTGGGTGAGTCAGTTTGGCACCTTAGTTGTACTCAAGCAAGCTGCTTAATAATAAAACCCTTAGGGTTGCTGCACCGGTTTTCCCAAGTTGGGTTTTTTTGGGGACGTGTTGTCCAAAAATAATGGTGTCCCTTGTGTGTTTGTCTATTCTTTCAGTTGATGGTTTGTAGATGGTTGAGACTGCATTTGTGTTTATCTTTAGTATTTATGTGGTTAAATGACTTGTTAAAAAATTAACAAGTAGGTGAAATAAACCAGATAATGCAGGAAGAATTTCTAACGGGTTAGACTTAGAAATTCCAACACCGCCTGTACAAGGTGGGGTCCACTTCCTTGTCTCCTGATGCATCTATTTTCTTCCAGTTGGTGATGATAGGCGTTGCCATGGGTTGGCAACCCTGCATTCTGAATCTCTTCAGAGTCTCTGTAGCATATCTTCCTTGCTCACGGAAGATCTCCCCATTCTTCTGCCAAACATCCAACCCTAGAAAATAATGCATCAACCCCATATCCTTCATGTTGAATTCTGCTTCAAGATTCTTCTTACAGTCCTTTATGAGCCTAGATGATCCTATTAGAAATAAGTCATCTACATATAATACCAGAATAAGTGGCTCATTCTCCACCATTAGATAGTAGAGATTGGGATCAGCATCACTCTTGATGAATCCCAACTGCTGCAAGTAACTATCAATCCGACCATACCAAGCTCTGGGTGCTTGCTTGAGCCCATATAGGGCTTTCTTTAACCTGCATACATGAGTTCTCTTCTCATGAGTCTCAAAGCCTTCGAGCTGTTCAATATACACCTCTTTGATCACCCCGTTCATGAATGCTATCTTGACATCCATTTGGTGAATCTCCCATCCCATCTGAGTTGCTAGGGATATAACAGATTTGATAGAGGTATATCTAGCTATAGGGGCGAAGGTCTCCTCATAGTCTATTCCTTCCTTTTGTGCGTACCCCTTTGCTATGAACCTAGCCTTATACTTCTCTACACTGCCATCTGCAACGTACTTGATCTTGTAGATCCACCTTGATCCTACAATGGATCTATCCACTGGTCTAGGTACCACTTCCCAGACATCATTTGTCATGATAGAACTGTATTCTTCTACCATGGCATCCACCCATACTTGGTGCTGTACGACTTCCTGAAAACTGGAAGGTTCTTCAACCTGTGCTACCAAGGCTTGGTATCTGTCAGGCTGTCTATGCTGCCTTTTGTCGATTCTGGGAGCTCCAACAAACTCCTTTGCATCCCTCAGTGTTTGCTGTACTTCCCTACTGGTTCTACCACTGGTGGTAGGAGGCTCAATCAATTCTTCCTCTTGTTGTTCCATCTGCTGAGAACTGCCAGGATCTCCTACTCCTGAGGAAATACTGGTACTGGTCACTGTGCTTGATCCTGGTGTCTGTCCTCCTGCTTGTCCTCCTTGCTGCCCCTGTTGTTGTTGGACTAATGGAACATCCGCTGACTGATCTTCTGCTGGCATCTCTCGAGATTTCCTGAAAGCTCTATCTTCCATGAACTTTGCATCCCGTCTTAATACAATCTTCCTCTTGCTGGGAATGTAGATTATGTATGCCTTGGAGGTCTCACTATATCCTACGAGGTACCTCTTTTTTGCAGTTTGATGTAGTTTACTACGCTTCTCGTTTGGAATGTGACAATATGCCACACTTCCGAATATCCGGAGATGACTCACTTCTGACTTTTTCCCTGAGAAAACCCCTTCAGGCATTTTCTTCCCCAATGCTCTGTGAGGAGTTCTATTATGAATATACACCGCTGTGTTGCATGCCTCTGCCCATAAGAATCTAGGCAAGTCCTGGTCATACAACATAGCCTTTGCCGCCCCAACAATAGTTCTATTCTTTCGCTCTGCTACTCCATTTTGCTCTGGATTATATGGAGCTATCCATTCTCTTTTGATGCCCTCCTTTGCGCAAAAATATGTGAAGTATTTGTCTGTATACTTTCCACCATTATCTGAACACAATACCTTTATCTTTTTCCCTGTCATGTTCTCTACGAGAGCCTTGAATTCTCTGAACCAATCAAAGACCTCATCCTTGGTCTTTAAGAAATAGATCCAGGTTTTTCTAGAGTGATCATCAATAAAGGTGACGAAGCATTCGCCACCACTAAGAGCTCTCGTGGACGTTGGGCCACAAATATTTGAGTGTATCAATCCCAATACGCTTTTCGCTCTGTTGTTACTTCTGGAAAAAGTTGCCTTAGCGTACTTCCCTAGTAAGCATCCTCTGCATACATCATTATGTTCAGTACTGTGTTGAAGAATCTGGGGCAATTCTATGTAGTGTGATTCTTCTTGACTTTATAACTATTTGTGGAGTCTTTTTACTTTTCTTGTTAGCTTAATCTTCTTCTTCTTATTAATGCATGTGTGTGTACTTCATCAAACTGCTATGAAAACATAGGAAAAAGAACACAAGATGTTGGCTCTCTGCCAGGGCCAAAACCTCCCTTTTCTTGAGAGGAAAACCCTTTAGTAAGCTTCTCTTATTGAAGCTTCTTATTGATCAATGCCAAACCCTAACCTTTGACTAGGATGTCCTCCAAGCACAAGTCATGTCCTTCCTCTTTTTTGCACTATGTTCCCCGACACATGAACTTCCTCCTTCCAGTGCTTTTCTCCCCAGCGCTTCGTCCTTTTCTTCACTGCTTTGTCTAGAGATAGACCTAGGCTATGTTAGCTTCTTGATGAGATATTCTTCTTCCTCTCTTCAAGATGTTCTTCACTTAAGGAGACACCCTTCTCTTGATCCAACGGGACTCTTCTTGAAGTATAGGTGTATGATTGTACAACTGCCCTAGTTTTCCCACGTGTGGTACATACCCTAGAGAATTAGGGTCCTTTTTCCTTCAACAGGCTTCTTCGCTTGACTTAAGAAGCCTTGTAGGCCTAGTTTCAAGCCCAAACAACACAAGTTCATGGACTATTTGTCCCTGCTATCATACTCGCAGACTTGACCTCCTTTTCTTCGCATGTGTGACTGTTTGTAGCCTTAGAAACAATCCTATAGCTTCGCTTTTCTTCCTCCTTTCTTCGCTGCACTTTGGAAACCCTTTAGACTTGTTTCCCTTCACTTCTTCTCGGCTTCTATATTCGCTAATTTCAAAGATGCTTGATTGGCGTTGAGAGGGAGTGGACAACCTTTATATATAGAGGACTGTCCCTCCTTTAGGCCGACTTGCTGTCTTTAGGCCGACTTGACTTTTTCTTCATTATTTTGCTGCTTGAAGGCTTTCGTTGTAATGAGATGACTTTGACTTTGCTTGGAGGTATTCCTTTGACCTTTATACTATTTTATACATAGTGTAACATGCCCTCAAAGGGTCTCACATAAATACATTGACTCTTTGACTTCCTAGAAGCACTTAAACATGTGCTTGACCTACTTCAATGAGCAAGAAACTCATTGACAAATATCATAAAAATAATTCTCTTTTCTTGAATAAATACAAGTATCAAAGATACATTTGTGAAGACCGAACCTAGTTACATTTCCTTCAACATATTGAGAACTGGAATTCCTGTAATAGTCTCTCTGAGCATCCTCAGTGCTCCATGGTGTAAGTGTCCCATTCGCATGTGCTACAGTTCATTCAGTTCCTTTTCACCATTATGATCGCTGCCTATCAGATCCATTGGAGACTCGAGCTACAATCTATATAGTTTGTTTCTTCGAGCTCCAATTTGTCTCATCTTCTTCCAGCTTGGATGTTTGACGTATGATGATGATGATGATGGTGGTGGTTAACATCCACTGAGACCAAATTGGTCTATCGGACCTATAATTTTCTTAGTTTCTAATTGTCTGGCTCCTCGTCTTTCTTGGCGAGGTTGGTGTTGTAGCATTCTTTTTTTTCTCTACGGTCTTCCAACTTTCTTTATCTTGCATCTCCTTCATCGTTGGTGTTGTAGCATTCTTTTTTTTCTCTACGGTCTTCCAACTTTCTTTATCTTGCATCTCCTTCATCTCTTCTGGTTCTTGGGACATTGGTGTCTTAGCTTCGCAATCTATTGTGTTCGTCTTTTTGAAGATAGTCGGAGAAGAAGTTTGGTCTAAGAGATCTGCTTTGTTGTTAAATGAAGATTTATTTTGTGCAGTATTCGAATCGTCATAATTGTTGATGCTTGAGGGGTTGTCCAGTTCACTCTTTTGTTGTTGGGCGGGGCTTTCCCCCTGCTTGTCTTGAGAGTTGTTCCTTTCTTGCCCGATTTCTTGTGATTTAGAGTTTTCTCGAGAGTATTCTTTTTTGATGACAGTGTAGTGTTCTTTCTGTGCTCCTTCCCACCATGTAGATTTGTGGTGATTTTTTCTAGCAGAATATTTTTGGGAGGCTTTTGGGCAGTGTTTAGCTAGGTGGCCTGTCTCAAAGCAAGATCGACATCTGAAGAGGACACTTTCATAATCGAGTTCTGGTTCCACACATAGTCTTTACTTGTTAGGTGTATTTCAGTTGGGAATCCAGCGCTAAAGTCCATTTCCACACAGATGCGTGCATAGATGGTTCTGGCATATTCCTCTGTTTCTGGGCACCTGCAGTAAAATTTCCCAATTGCATTTCCAATGGCTTTTAGCGAAGAAAAATTCCAGAGATGCAAGGGTAGGTTTGGCAATCTCACCCAAACTGGTGTTGACGTTATGATTGTTGTTGAGGGATCGAATGATGGGTTCCATGGCCTCATGAATAGGCCTGATTTTTCCCAAAACCAAGGGCCGGAATCTAGAATACATTGTCTGCTTTCAGGGTTTTCAAAATCTACTATAAAGAAACCCCTAGCACAGGGGTAGATATTAATTGCATCAGGAATTAGAGGCTTCCATACCTCCAAGATCCAGTGGTGGAGAGTTGTCAGCCTTGGCCAAAAACCATTGAAACGACAGATTAGGGCATTTTCAGAGAACTTCAAAGCCTCATCGAGTGAGGCTTGGACCACCTGGACAGTGGGAGCTGGGGCTTCACTGACGATATGGGCAGGAGCTTGCCCCCCAGAGGCAGACGAAACTGAACCAACAACTATTTTTGCAAAGCTGGGAGCCATCTGGGGAATGCTCTCTTGGGCAGCCACAAGATTGACAGATGTAGCACCACTGCTGAGGGCCGCAAAAGGCCACAGAAGATTGCTGAAGAGAAGTGAAGAGCCACAGATCTGAGGTGAAGAGCCGCAGATCTGAGGTAGAGTCGCAGAGTGAAGAGCTGCGGAGTGAAGAGCCGTAAATCTGAGGTGAAGAGCTGCAGATCTGAAGCATGGAGAGCCGCAGAGTGAAGATTTGAAGAGCCGCGTGAAGATCCGCAGATCTCAGCCTGAGGTGAAGAGCCACAGATCTGAGGTGAAGAGCCGCAGATCTGAAGCGTGGAGAGCCGCAGAATAAAGATCTGAAAAAACCACAGTGTGAAGATCTGAAGAGCCGCGTGAAGATTTGCGTGTTTGAAGAGCTACGAGAAGATCCGCAGATCTCAGCCTTTGCTTCCCTGTAGGTCTGACACCTTTACTATCAGATCGTGTCATAAAGGCTCGTAACAAATACCGAACTCAGTCAATTTGCATTTCGTGGAGAATGATCGAGCACCAACAAAACTGAGAGACCAAGGAATACGACGATCATGGCCCACACACAGTGAAGATAGCTCCTCTCAGCGCAGGAATCCGCCATATGACGAAACCCTAGGTGGTGAGGGACCGCTGGAGCGCGCTGCAAGAGGACCGCAGGCCGCAAAACCTATTACCCATGCGATGAAGAGCCGCAAAACCTATTACCCATGCGGTGAAGAGCTGCAGAATCAATGTCATGAAGACCCGCAGAACCTATACTTTCCTTCCAATGAAGTATACATCGTATCCCTTGTCCTGTAACCTACATCACAAGGTTCATCGAACTTTGACTTTGAGGTTCACATTTTGGCGAACCTTGAAATTTTTTTGAGGTTTGACGAGCCTCATCGAGCCTCATAGCCATTGACCAAGTCCATAGATCAAAACTCATAACTTCATGTCACAACTCAAGCTTTATCCTTGTAGTTTCCATGTCCATAATAGCATTTTTGATGTTTACTGATGTTGATTTCTTACTATTTTATCTTATAATTCATTATATATATATATATATATACACACGAACCTAATGACGAACCTCATCAAAAAATTCAAACTCAAACTGAACCTAATCATTATTGAATCCGAACCATGTGACATTGCCTGTAACTAGGACACTGAAATCAGATTCATTCCTAACCTGGGCACATGCAGAACATTAATGGCTCGAATGCTGGTTCCTGCTTTCGTATGAAATGCTATGGTGCCTTTCCCTACTGGAGTACACTTTGTTCTGTTTCCCATAGTGATCTAGAAGTCCATTTGGTCTTCTTGATAGCTCGAGAAGTATTCTCGTACTCCAGTCATGTGAGCTGAAGCCTCGCTATCAATATACCAAACATCTGCTGACGCTGAACTTGATAAGCATGCGAATTCTTCTTCCAATTTGGAAGATAATTCAAAGACATCTTGACTTTCCATCCTTATTTGTGCTATTTTTGCTATTGATTTCGGACGCTTTTCTGTCCAGCAAAACTACGTCGCACCTGTAGACTGCTTTGCATTGAGACTGTTGCGCTGCTCCCTCTGTCACTAGCAAACTTCGATCTGGAAATCTCTCTGTCGACTCACTCAGAGAGAGATTTTCCCATGAAAATTTTGCCCTCCTGGACTGCGCAATCCCTCTGGGGATTCGATCTGCTGCCTATGCAACTCCCACTTCTGTTCAGAGGGCTCTTCTGGCTCCGTTCTCTTGCTTCTCCTTAGCTCTGATACCATGTGAAAATTTCTGAATAGAAATCCAACTGCAGTGACTGATATTATTTCTTCTACTTATTAATTTAGAAATAAGTTATTCACAGTGTTTCTACAACAAATATCGAAATAAATTCTACTACAGCCCTCACAATTAAAATACAGTGGAAAGCAAATGCAAGGAAAAATACTAGCACAAGTACAATCACAATGACACAGATATTTTTGGACAATTGTCCCCGGAAAAACCCAATGTGGGAAAACCGGTGCAGCAGATGAGGGTTTCTTTATTGATCTTCAACAAAATCTCATGTACAAGATACAACCAGCAGAATAGAAGAGGAATTTCTGTGAGAAATTTTATAGACAATTGTCTCACCTTTCACAGTGAAATTCTGACTCTGGAGAGGACTTGCTGCACTCACTGCGTCACCTTCTGCGCAATCCCAGCGTCACTGCCTCTGCGTTATCCCTCCTCTGCTTTGCTTCTTCTCTTTTCCCTTCTGCGTAGTGATTGCGCAGTCCCAACGTCACTACCTCTGTGTTATCCCTCCTCTGCTCTGCTTCTTCTCTCCGCTTCCTGCACTCTCGACTATTGCTAATGCCCTCGCTCTCTAACCTACAACTCTCCCTCTGATTCGATTTTCTCTTGCCGAACTTTAGCCAGTGAGAAAATCGATTTGCTTGGGCAATTGAGTATCTGCCTGGTTTGATTTCCAAATGCCCATCGAAGTCCTTCTTAAAAATAATTAATTATTTTAATAAAACTGTCTTCGAGTGGAATTTCCCAAAACAATTTCTGTGTATTCTGGAATACATGTGTCCTAGCCTCCCTGCAAATTTTGAGGCTTAGAGCACGTCTGATGCTATCAGAAATCAACATTTTCTTTTTAGGATTGCTAGATTTCGGCATCCAGATTATTCTACTTAAAACTTCTCATTGCTGCATAATAATAAAACTCTTAGCTGCTGCACCAATTTTCCCAAGTTGGATTTTTTCGGGGACAATTGTCCAAAAATTGCTGTCATTTTTATGTGTGCGCTAGATTTTCTTAGTTTCTAGTGCTATTTTTTTCCGCAGTATTTGTTTGTGAAAATCACATTGAATTATTTGGTATTTTCCGTAGCAAACTGCAAATAAATTGTTAAATAAATTAACAATTAGGAAAATAATTTGCAGTTGCTGTGATAGATTGAAATTTTCACATGGTATCAGAGCGTGAGTGATCAGCCGAGAATCTCAAAAGCGGAGGAGAGAATTTCGCTGCTCAGAGGGAGCAGCGGATTGAAATTCCTAGAGGCCGCGCAGTTCATTGACAGGAAGGCTGAATTGCTGGCAAAATTCGATTTTCAGTTGCAGGTTGGCAAAAAAGTTGGGTTGCCCAGGATAGTGATTCCAACAGTCAGAGGGAGCAACAATAGCTCATATTTTCACCGAGCAGATTCCTTGGGCAGATGCAGAGGTTTTGCAACAACATATTCAACGTCAGGTGGAAGAGTAGCACACATAGAGGGAAAATTTCTCTTAGAGAACTTCGAGTCTTAGAATTTCAATTTCTCCAGCAACAGATTGGCAGTCGCTGAGTGCATATTTTGTCACTCCGGAAGGGAGTGAGTATAATAGAACCAACAACCAAGTGCAGGGGAAGAGGGAGTTTTCGGCAGATTCAAAGATGGCCGCAACAAGGCTTAGAGATTAGGATAGGTTGGAGGGTTCCTCTAACTATGTCATCTGGAAGGCCAGGGTGTCCTTATTAGATGAATATGGCCTGAAGCTCCACGTAGACAACGTTGTGGCAGTTCCCCAAGATGTGGATCAATTGAAGGGATACCAGAGGGAAATGGCGAAGGCGAAGCGGTTGATCCTGGATGGAGTCTGGGACCATATAGTCTCTCATATATCTGGAAAGGATATTGCCAAACAAATGTGGGATGCTCTCGCCTAGCTATATCAAGGTACTTTCGAGCAACAGAAGATGTTTTTGGAAGAAAAGCAGAGATGCATCAGGATGCAAAAAGTGGAAGGCATAGATCCCTTCCCCACCAGGTTTCATGAGGTTCGGGATCAACTTGTCGTTGTTGGGGCAGCGCGTCAACCAATAGAGCTAGTGCGGTTGGCACTGAACAGTGTCTTGGAGGATTGGCAAGTCTTCGTCCAAAGTATATTGGGTAGAGACAAGCTACTAGAATGGGACAAGATGTGGTTCGACATGCAGTGGGAGGAGAGCTCTTCTAAAGGGCTCCATTAGTGGCAACAATAGTAACGGATCGAAGGGTGTGAACCTATGTTGCAGGAAACGTGGTATAAAGGTCTGTTTCCGTACGGAAACGGGTACGAAACGCGGAAACGCGTTTGGTACGGCCGTGAAACGCGTTTCCGGCCGTACTACGACATTTCCCGAAATGGAAACGTGGCCAGTACGGCCGGAAACGCGTTTCAGGGCCGTACAACCCACGTTTCCTCATTAACTTGTGTTTTTTTTTAATTTGTTTTTTAATTTATTTTTAGGGTATGTTAGTGACTTCTTGTTGCTTCTAGATGCGTGTCTAAAGTTATAAAAGTGAATTTTTGCCCTAGTGTTGATATGCAGTTCATCAGGAAGTTTGAGGGATATGTAGTTCATGGTAATGTTAAATTCTTAAAGTAAAAGTGATATTCTCCTTTATTTTTCATTTTCATCCTTTTACTTAAATTTTTAACATTACCATGAAATGACTCAGGATGTTTGAGAGTGGTTTCGCCCTCATTGGATTTCATATGGAGAAAGTAGAATTTTAGATCTCACTCAAAATCCAGCAGACTTATTTGTTTTTCAGGATTTCAGGATTAGAGGGATTGCAATGTTTCCATTGGATTTTATCATGTACTAGGGTATGGAACTTGTATTTAATCAAGAGAACCAAGCCCTCTATGCACGGGAAACTCCCAATAATCAAGATCATGTAGGGTACTAGGGTATGAAACGTGTATTTAATCAAGAGCACTAAGGTCGTTCGACTATGTAGGAGGAGACTCCCAATACAACAATGTTCCTTCTAAAGAATGGGATGTGGATGCAGAAAATCCTGATTTGGATCTCTCTCTTGCAGCCTTATAGTCTTTATTGTACTTGCAGCCTCATATATCAATATAAATAAAGGCTGATTTTGAGATTTGGACATATAATAAAGGTTGTTTTTGGATATTCCGATATTTTTATTTTCATTATGTGATCATTCATGAGTAAATGTGATGTAAATTAAATCTTAATGTTTAAGTGTAATAAATTATAATGTATCATTTATGCTTTATGATTGCACACACACACACATATATATATATATATATATATATATATATTCGCGTTTCCCCGTTTCCAAAATTTGGGGAGGTCGCGTTTCGTATCGCTTCCCGTTTCGGAAACTCGTACTTGTTTCCCCGTTTCGTGCAACTTAGGTGTGAAGGAGGAGGAGAATGTGGTCCTCACATCTAAGGGTTCCAATCAGGGGTAGGGGGAGTAGAAGAAGTAAGAAGGACTTGTCAAAGTTCAAGTGGTTCAGGTGTGGCGAGTTTGACCACTATAATACTTAGTGTCATCTTAGGAAGAAGGACAAGCAGGAGATGTAGGACCAACAAGAAACATCCACGGAAATAGACAAGCTTTCCTTTAGGCTAGAGCCATGTTACTTGGGAGCGGGACCGGGAGCGGGGAGCGGGGGCAAAAACGGGAGCGGGAGCGACCATTTTCAGAAGCTCCCGGTTTGGGAGCGAATTTTTTAAAAATATATATATTTTTTATATTTTTTAATTTTTGATACATATATGTCAACAAAAACATGTAGAATGATGAATGAGATATAAAAAACATAAAAAAGCATAGATTGAACCATATAACAACAATCATCTAGAAGTTATAATCTTCATCAACCACGTCCGCAAGTTAGTAACAGAGTAACATACAACATATTGAGTCTCATGATTCATCAATCTTAAAGTTTCAAGCTTTCAAAATTCAATATATAACATTTATCATCATTGATCACCAAAGTTGTACTTGTAAGCTAAGTGTAACCATTACAACAAATAATATCTAACATGAAATGAAATGTTATAAAATGAAATGAAATGAAACAACTTTCAACTTTCATGAAGCATCATATTCATAATTCATTACTAATGAGTTATAATTGCCAACTTCAAACTTAAATTGTCATATATTGTTTAAAAAAATATCATAATAAATATGAAAGAGTCAATAGTTATAAAAGCTACTAGAAACTAGAAAAGAGAAGTAAATCTATTATCTATTTCTTATGCTTGGGCCTCTTGCCACCACGAGAAATGTCTAATTTTTTAGTCTTGTTGCAAAATCAGGATCTTTGTCATTAATATCACCCTCCAAGCATTAATATCCAGAGGTATCTTTGTCATTACCTTTGTATCTGTATAGGGATCTTTGTCATTAATATCACCCTCTAAGCATTAACATAAGATAGAAAAAGCATAGCATGTCAAGTCAAGATTTTGTTTGAGTGATGCGTACATTTTTAGAAGGGTCATGATAGAGGAGTTCGACAACTAATGTCACTAACATCAAGGTACATAGAGGGATTGGTACTCTTGATTAAATACGAGTTCCATACCCTAATACATGACAAAATTCAATGGAAACATTGCAATCCCCCAATCCTGAAATCCTGAAAAACTGATAAGTCTGCTGGATTTTGAATGAAATCTAAAATTCTACTTTCTCCATATGAAATCCAATGAGGACGAAACCACTCTCAAACATCCTGAGTCATTTCATGGTAATGTTAAAAATTTAAGTAAAAGGATGAAAATGAAAATTAAAGAAAATGTCACTTTTACTTTAAGAATTTAACATTACCATGAATAGCATATCAATACTAGGGCCTAGACTTGATCATTAAGCTGCCCCACTCAAAAACTATTTGTTTCTTTAAAAAAAAATTGCATTTCGAACATTACTAAAAAAAAAAAAATGCAAAAAAGGCAAAACGCTCCCGAAAAGGCAGGGAGCGAAATTTTTTTTAGGGAGCGCGCTCCCGACCCGCTCCCGAGTTGCTCTCGCCCGGAGCGCGGATTGGGAGCGGGAGCGAGGGGGGGGGCGCTCCCCCGCAACTATGGGCTAGAGGAAGAGTTTGCTATGTTCGCAGATATACTTCCAAGAGTGAGGTGGGGTGATTTGGTGTTGTAGCCCCAAAGAACTACAAATTTGGGCAGGGTCCTTGAGGAGTCCACCTCATGGATCATTACCTGGCTATGGGGGCCCACAATGTTCAATAGAAAGATGGATCAGTGGCAGTTGATACAGTTAGTACCAGAGTGATAGTGGCAGACTAGTAGTAGTCAGATGCTGAGGAGCGCAATGCAGTGTTGACAGTAGAGTAGGGGGTCAGTGTAGAGTTAGCAACAACACACATTATTCAATGACATTGCAGAGGCTAGTAGTAGTTAGGACTTAGGAGACAGATGCATCATACTGAACACAGATGATTCAATATTTTGGATGCTTCTCAGTTGCAGTTGTTGCAAATGCAACAACAACAAATGAGAGGGAGTTGCAGTGCAGATGCAGTGTTAGCAGCAGTATGATAGTGTCAGCAGCAACACATATGCAACATCAGAGCTGCGTAGTGGTTGGTGGGAAGTATGACTAGACATCAACAACGTGACAAAGGATGATATAGAGACAAAATATTGTAGCAGGGTGTGCAACACTAGAACATAGTCCTCACTAAGAGGGAGTGTTAGTTTTTGTAGCATCAGATGTGTTGTAGCCACGAAATTTGGTGCAGAGGCTAGAATGCATGAGATCTCCAAAACCTAGAAATTGTTTCTGGAAGTTGCACCTAGACATGAATTAATTAGATTATTAATCTATTTTTTAATGTTTCCTAAGCCTAAACTTAGGAAAACTGGTTAGTTAATCAAAATTAATTAAGTCAAGGTGAGAATAGTGTAGAAACTCACACAGATCAACTTCAAAATGACCCTAGCCTTTGATTAAGTTTTAATCTTGGCTGTTGGTGCTCCAACAAAGGATTATAAGAAGAAGTCGACAAACACTGAGAAGACACTTCAATAGTTCGATTTCCTTGGTAGATCGAATTCCAGAGAGCAACAACAGTTTTCGGAGAACCAGAGATCAAAGCAGGGACAGTGTAGGGCAGGGACAATGAGGCTGGAGGAAGTTTTCCAGATCCGGTGAGTACATTTGCAGAGAGGCTGAGGTTTCTCCGGGAGGCCACGTAGAGACAGTGTAGAGCCTTAATAAGGCAACTCGATTTGCTGAAGAGAGAAGTGATTTTCAGTTCCAGAGGCTGGGAAGGAGTCCCAGAGTGCTGGAGAGACGTTTTCTCAGCCAACAACAGGCAGGATGGCTTGACTAGTAGCTAGTTCGGGCAGCAGTTGCAGCAGGCAACATCAGTTTGACGTAGAACCTGCGTAGGCCCAGTTGGACAACTTGCTTTTTAGAGGCAGTCTAGTGCCAGAATTACCCGAAGTGAGGGTAGTTTCCCTCTAGTATTTTTTCCAGTATTTTCTCTGCAGTATTGCCAAATTTCGACATCCAAATTATTGTGCTTAGAATTTCTCACTGTTGCATAATAATAAAACCCCTAGCTGCTGCACTGGTTTTCCCAAGTTGGGTTTTTCCGGGACAGTTGTCCAACAATAACTGTCATTGATGTGTGTGTGTGTGCTAGATTTTCTCAGTTTCCAACGCTATTTTCTTTCGCAGTATTTGTTTGTGAAAATGACAGTGTGAATTATTTGATATTTGCTGTAGCAAACTGCAAATAAATTGTTAAATAAATTAACAATTAGGAAAGTAATTTCCAGTTGCTGTGATAGATTGAAATTTTCACAAAATATAAGAGGCTACTAACTAATTGACGATACAAAGGGCATCTACTTCAGGTGTAGTATAGGTGGAAGCAAGTTTAACTCCAAACTAGAAGGGAGAAGGAGTTGGTCTATAGTCTTCCATGTGAAAACGACTAAGAAGGTCACATGCATTCTTAGATTGGGAAAGATGAATTCCTTACTTGATTTGCAATACTTGGAGGCCATAATGCAAATAGCTTAAGTTTGTCATTTCCAATTTCTTCTTAAGGTTGAATTTCACATGTGTTGAAAGTTTAGGGTCACTCTAATGAGGATAAGGTCATCAAAATAAAGGGCAAGTATAATGAGATGGCTTCCTACTTTCTTGGTATAGACATTAGGGTTAGAATAACATTTAGAAAAATTGATGAAAAGAAGAAAGTTATCCATTTTAACATACCAAGCTTGAGGAGCTTGCCTAAGACCATAGAGATATTTCTTAAGGTGTCTTATAAGACTAGAGTCATTCTGAATAGGCATGAGATTGTTTCATGTATATTTCTTTTTGTGGATCCACATACAAGAAGACATCATACAAGATTGGAGTCATTCTAAACATATCAAGCAGGTTGTTACGTGTAGATTCCTTCTTGTAGATCTTGTTGATTTTTCTACGACACTTAAGAATCAGGTTTGATACTAAGATCACGATCATAAACACACTCAAATGCCACAAGGCCTAGAGCAAGATGGATGGAATTCATTTTGGCTATGGGGGACAAAGTTTCATAATAGTCAATGCCTTCAATTTGAGAGAATCCTTTGGCAACTAATCGGGCCTTATGTATGTCAACATTTCCATCTGATTCTTACTCAGTTCTATACACTTAGTTACGCCTGACAAGTTTTCATCCTTTTGGAAGAGGTATAACTACCCAAGTATCATTTGCCATTAGTGAATGATATTTCTTCTAATCTAGATTGGATCAGTATATTATTTATCATCCATCTTGAAGATTTTAGAGTGGAAAAAGTGGAGGAATCAACTCACAGGACCATTTTTACGGTGGGTCCTAGTTTGGCGAATTGTGGTTTGAAACCTTTCAAAAACATTTTGAGGCATCAAACAATGTTTTTTGGGTTAAAACTTTGCCGCTTAAGCAGTGCACCTTTTAACACTATTCTACACACAAATACCTTTCCAATGACGCAAGAATAGCCTCAAAAGTTATGCCACTTGGACGTTTACCTTGTTTTGACCACCATGATTTGAGAGGATGCCACATCAACACCCATCATTCATGGAAAAGGTGCTAGCCATGTAATCATGATGAAGAAGTCTCTAGTCGAATCAAGATTTGTAACTCTAGTTAAGAGTTGAAGGAGTCAAACTTAACCACTAGTAGGTTATCGGGTTGTGTTATAATCAGACCATTAGGAGGAAAAAGGGTTCCATTCTATTTGAGTGCATTTTGTTCCATAGATGAAAAAATTAGCTTATAGTGGATAGGATGAGAGCAAACAAAGAGGTTTTGTGCACTGTAATAGCCCATGGGCCACAAGCCTCACTTATTTGTACTTCATTTTCCATTTAGAGAAAGGGAGAAGAGCAACAATACCTTCCAGTTTGGTTTTATGCCGAAAGGGTGTCCTAGGTCATATCTTGTGTTAATTTTTGGTTTGTGAGTTTTATTTCGCTATTCTCTATTTTCTGCATAGTTATAATTGACATGCATACACAATAAACAATAATTAACAAATCTAGAAATCTAAGGAGAAATAAACCCTCACATTGCAGATTTCAGATTTTCTAATATATTTTAGTATATATGTTGTGATGAATTGTCTAGTGGAATATCCATGGCAATTTACGGATTGTATTGGTATTAGAGTAGGTTTTTTTGGGTATATTGTGGGGAGTTGCAGGGGATCGAGATTTGTTAACCTGAAAGTCATAAACCTCAGCCATGGCTGACGAATCTGTCAATAGCCCTCAAGATTTTGCAGAGAGGTTTGCGCAGCTAGAAGCACAAGTCACAGATATAAACCTTGGTGTGAGTCTCCTCATAGCGAAACTGACCAATAAGGTTGGGCTATTAAGAGAAGATGGAGGTTCTAATGCAGATGTTGGATTGCAGGGAAAATTGGCAGATTAGGAAGAACCAAAGAGGGAATCTAAGAAAGAAGTCGAAAAGGATCAATCCAATTTCTGTGCCATGAATCATTCATAGAACATATTGAAAATGGAAGTGAAGGTCGACATCAAGCCGTATCAAGGTGCAATTGGTGCTATGAATTTAAATCATTGGTTGCAACAATTAGAAGTTTATTTTAGTGTTCATCATATAGAGGAAAAATAGAATGTTTCACTTGCTTGACTAAAATTAGAAGGCTATGCCCTGACTTGGTGGGAAAACCACACGAAGACCATAGCTCAATGGGCTTGATTTCCATGTGAACTAAGGGTTGAGGAGATGGTGTTATGACTCTATATAGACTTCCTTCACGAATTCCAATAACCCTAGATTTATCAATGATTGAACCTTTACCCCAAGCTAAAATTTTTCCATCTACAAAAGCAATTCTTTCACCTTTATTTTCTAAGCAAGAAATTGAAAGTAAATTCTTTTTCAAACTTGGAACATAGAGTATATTCAGTGTGAAGTTGTTTGCTATCTCCTGTCATGTGTCTTCATGCTCCACTATCAATAATCCATGCATTGTCATCATTGAGTGAACCCATGAGTGTAGTGAAAAACCCTTTGCTTTTGACCTTGTTGAATAAGTTGTAGATGATTATTTTGATCCAGCTTCCTGCAATATTGAATCCCATTTTCAAGTATCTTATCATAGAGGGAGTAGTCTTTTCTTTCAAGCCAATAGAGTGATCTCCAATCTTCCTTGATCTTAGCTTTGATACCATGTTGAGAAATCAATGCTAGTAGAATTAGGGTTAGATTTCTCTTCCTTGATAATTACTTGTGAATTATGTTGGCTTCTTTTAATTCTTTATTATATTATCTTTTATCAAGCAATTACTAAATTATGTGTGTATGACGATCACAAGAAGAGACACAAGATGTAGTCACTTTGCCAGGGCAAAACCCCTTCTAGTAGAAAACCCAATCAAACTTCTTCCTTTAGTAGTTAAGACGAGATAATCCAAGACTCTTCAACCTAGACACAGACCTCTTCCAACCACCAAGTTGGCCCTTCCAGCAACTTCGATCTAGATCTTCGATCTTGTAGCAGCAGCACTTCAACCCAACAAATCCAGAATTTCGACCTTCCCAGCAGTAGAACTTCAATCCAACAAATAGCCCAGCAACATCGCATAAAAGAGAGAGAGATTGCCCAGAAACTTTGACTTGTACTTCTTCCTTCTCCTTGAACTTTGCACTTTTCTGCACTTCCTTGATGTGTATTGAACTTGTTGAGTTGATGTCCAAATAGATCAAACTGCTCTTGTATATATAGGATCTTCTGTGGGTTGAATTGTCCTCTTGTAGGCTGACTTAATCTAGCAAGGGCCGACTTGGTGTGGAGGTGACAAATTACATTTTTGTCTCAATAATAATTCTTTTTACATGATTCAAAAGCCCAAAAAGACTTTCATTAAATGGACAATGACTCTAATGACTCACTATAAAACCTAGAAGTCCTCACTGGGGACTTTGACCTATAAAATGATGACCCAAGCATGAAACCCATGCTTTAATAAGTCATTGTAATAATAATAAAATTTCTTTTTCATTCTTTGACTCAAATATAAATATGAAGACCGAATCTAGTTACATTCTTCAACATATCAAGGGCTCAAGAGTTAGGTAACC
Organism: Pinus tabuliformis; assembly: GCA_031772625.1. NCBI lineage: Eukaryota > Viridiplantae > Streptophyta > Pinopsida > Pinales > Pinaceae > Pinus > Pinus tabuliformis. Next base: position 541,581,491 of record CM062804.1, on the reverse strand, counting down.
AACTTGAGTATTTGTCAAGTTTTGGAGAGTTGAATGTCCTGAGTATAAAACCTAGAAGTCCTCAATGGGGATTTTGACCTATAAAATGATGACCCAAGCATGAAACCCATGCTTTAATAAGTCATTGTAATAATAATAAAATTTCTTTTTCATTCTTTGATTCGAATATAAATATGAAGACCGAACCTAGTTACATTCTTCAACATATCAAGGGCTCAAGAGTTAGGTAACCAACTTGAGTATTTGTCAAGTTTTGGAGAGTTGAATGCCCTGATTTGTTAACTTACAGTGCCCAAGTTTAAAATGAACCGCTAGAACTGTCCTGTTAATCAAATCATCAGACATATATTTTGTTCTGTCTCTTTCCTTCCAGTTGCAGCTTGTGACTGTTTGCTAGACCCCAATTGTATCTTTGGATGTTTGCATGAAACTATGTAGAAGTTTAGACTCCAGTAAAGCTTGTGTTTCAGTGTTAGAGACAACCTTTTATACATGCTTTTTGTGTACTGATTTAGATTCTTGCAATAGGTTAAGGACCTTAGTCAGCAATGTGAAAGAAAAGATGATGACCTTCAGCAGTATGTAAAAGAAATCCAGGAAGCTCGGGCACTTGCTAGAGAGGAGACTGCCAGGTGTAAAGCTGCAAAAGAGGTTATAAAAGCTTTGACCATGCAGGTTTGTTATATATTCCAAATTTTGTAAAGTTTTCCTGTGTTAGAGTGGTTGCTGTGATATTTTGCTCCACTAAATCATGCTTCTGTAGATCTGCATCCTTCTGGCAATAATTTTTAAGAAACATGGTAACTTACAAATATGAGCAATTTATCCTACTAAGTGATAATATTTATATGCTATTCTGATATATAGAAACATGTCTTGAATATCCGCTTAAGTCTCATGTCTATTCTGCATGAATATACTCTGGGCTTGGGGAAGCTTCATATTATTAACTGAAAGAATGCATGGAAACCTCAATTATCCAGTCCTGAAATCAGAACAGTATTGTCAATTAAATATTTTCAATATCTGCATGGCCATCTATCGAATTATCCAAAATAGAGATTTATTGAAATATAAGTTATAAACTTATAGAGACCTGGTATTCCTAAACTGAGTTTTGTAGAAATTTTGAGAACAAGGCAATCTTCACCAAGAAATCTTCACTTTACCCAATTCAAAAATTTCACCTCACTTCAATGAGGTCAGGGATCTATCATATAGAATTTTCAGTCTTAGGGCTGAACTGAAAGATTTAGTTGCCACTTGTTGCAAATAATTTAAATCTGTCCACCACTATATCTAGGCAAGTCCAAATAAATAGACATCGGAAACATACTTCAAAAATAGATCATTTCAGCAGCCATTAGGGCAATGTCTATCTTAAAAATCAGATCTGGAAATTACAGTCACTTACAGCAGTACAGGACAGAAACAAATCAGGTCTGAAATTATGCCTTAAGAATGTTAAATCATCATAGCATTCAGCCCATCTGCCGTACCAAATCATAATGAAACAACCAAACAACCACTCATAAACTGATAAAGCCAGGATCTGCAAGCAAAAGGAACAACTCTTATTATCACAATAATGAGGTTAATGTGCAATACCTCAGCTCATCCCAAGCTGGTACAAGTCCTTTAAGCTCATCCCGAGCAGGGTCTGATCCAAAAATTCCCAAATCGTAGCTAGACCTCCACATCATTGAAAACCCTAACCAACAGTAACACGGCCTAGCAAGGCATCCCACCAAGCTACATAAGCCTCTCCAAGGAACTCAACAACAAACTTGCATCACACCAACTGTCCATCCCCAAGCACTTGCAGCACACCAGCTTCACTCTCTTCATTTGCATCTAACAAGCCAAGGAACCCTTGTGCATTCATCCAACAAGTACTGTTCTTGTTACCCAGAGTAAATACATGTTTATTAAAATCATTCACATAGCTAGCATTGCGCCAACTAACTATGCTCTGTAAGAGAGATTCATTACAAAGACTCTACCCTCCTCCTCCCGCTCCCTTCCCCATCCCCCTCCCCCCTTGTATATATAATAGGTGAGGGAGGCCAATAATAAAATATGGACCAAAATGTCTAAATGCTAGCCTATGTCAACAGCAAAGTTCTGAGTGGAGTGCTACACTAAGCATGAATAACACATTGCACAGTAGGGTTTGTACAACTCTCATGGTGGTGCGCCCACCCAGTCAATGTGTTGACATGTCAAGTACTCCTCTAAACGAGATGGTGTGTTTTCCAACAATGGCTACTCAACTCAAGCATTCCTCTTCAACAAATGTGCAAGGTGGCTCCAATGCCTGTAGGGCTTTGTGCCTAACCTCTAAGTACATAACACCCTCATTCAGGGTGGTGCAAGGTGGCTCCAGTGCTTCTAGGGTTCTGTGCCCAACCTCTAAGTATGTAATGCCCTCATCCAAGATGGTGATTACACATGTCCCAATCACCCATCCTCCTTAAAAACTGCACCCTTGTAGAAGATGTCAAACCACTATGTGTGCCAACTATGATATTAGTAAGTGTGCCTACTTAGCATTGATCTCTAGGTAAGAATATACCCAATCTAAGCTCTACAAATGTAAGTCAACCATATACAACAAAAGGAGCAGGGGACCACAATTCCTCTGCAGAACCTGAAGTGCTCCGCTTTCTAGGTAAAAATACTTTTGGAGCAACAGATATCTGCTTAAGTCCTGGAACCAGAAAAAGTACTCTTCATTATATATTTTAAATACTTACATGGCCATCTAGCAAATTATCCAAAATATAGATTAATTAAAATTCAAGTTATAAACATATGGAGGCCTGGTTTCCATGAACTCAATTTTCTCTACAATTTAATAATTGTTAAAAACATCATCATTGGACATATCTTATATGTGATTGATAGTTTACAATGGATCTGCTTTGTCTACATAACTGAATTTTGCATAGAATATGGCAGGCAATTGAAGAAATCATAGAATTATTGATAGGATGAAGGATACCATGAGCCTAATTTGAAAATCTGATTTTTTAAGCAAAGTCTTTTGGTAGAAATCACATAAGAGAAATTTTTGGCCGATGCGTTTCGAATATAAGGCTTTGCCATGGTCTTCCTCTTCATCTGGTTCTGATGATGACCCACACTTGTTGGTTCGAAACGCATCGGCCAAAAATTTCTCTTATGTGATTTCTACCGAAAGACTTTGCTTAATTCATTATGGATCACAAAAACCTGAATACAGAAATCTGATTTTTTTAGAGCAGAAGGAGACTCACAGAAGAAACCTGAAACTTTGAAACTAATGAATCTAAAGCTGAAGGGCACCTAACAACAGTAAACAGAATAAAAATCAGCCGGAGGAGCAGTAATACCAGCATTAACAGCAGTAAGTTTAGCAATAATCACTGTTATGAGCTTAATTTGATAATCTGATTTTTTAAACTGAAAGAGACTTTGAACACGTAAAACAGCACACATTCTGAAACTAATTAGGCACTAACAGTGGAAAAGTCAGCAATAACAGCAGCAAATTCAACACTGACAGCAGCGAGTTCAACAATAACAGCAGTAATTCCAGCAATAATCAGCTGTACATCTGATAACAGTTTCATGAGCACTGACAGAAGAAAATGTTTGGCAGTAGTAACAGCATCTTAATATTAAAAAACTACAGAAATTAAACCAAGAAATTTTTGCAAAAGGTATGGATGTCAACTTAGGTCCAAATCCAAGGGGTGTATGGGCACTGCACCTGGCCAAGAACACTCTCTTATGGACAACATGAGGTAGCACATTGCCCAAAAGAACCCACATGGCTAATATTCCTGTTACTTTCCAAAGCTACGCTAAAGTGGTAAAGCCCTCAGACAGAAAATAAAACCAACTTTTTTCGCAAAAGTTATGGATGTCAACTAGGACCCAAATTGATCTGAATTGGATCCTAGAACACTCTCTAAGTTTTCATGACTGTTTCAAATTATGCTAAAAGATTCAAGTTCTAGAAAAATCAAAGCTATCAGAAGGAATCCTCGTAACAATTGCAGTTGTGGCTAGAGCGGAGCAACGAGGACCCTCGGTCGAGCGTGCAGACCATTGGCCCATGGTAACGCGCACTGGCGCAAACTGGCAAAACCGGAGGACAAATCAAGAAATGGGGGTGGTTTTTGATACGCGATTACAGGGCGCCCCCCTCAATGAAGGAAAGCCCCGAAGCGCTTGGACTCGAAATCGCTACGAAAAACAGAAAAGTAACTGTTTCAGTTCCGTAGCGCGGGATTCCACAAACCGGCAAGTTATTGGAAGGCCTCGAGGCGGTAAGCAATTTTCACTGAGTCCCACCCGATGCCACACATCGAGTGACACGCATCCGACAGATGTGAGAGAAAACCACTTGCATCAGACGGGTAAACATCATGTGACTTGTTCGCCCGATATGAAGGACGATCGTAGGATCTGGGGGGCCCAGATCAACGGTGGAGATGCGTCCCGATGACTGACCGAATTTGACAGGTCAAAAAGCAAGATGACAGGGGATTTGAAGTCCGACGTGGATGATGAGTTGGCAAACGATTCATGATTCGCGGGCGATCTTGAAGCAAATGGAATTAACGGCCATTCAAAAATGATTCAAGGAATCTGACACCCAGTTCATTGGGAAACAGGTGGCCACCTCCTTGCAAGGCATTACCCAGTGATGATGACGCAGAGCAGAGGAATTCGAACGGACAGAGGTAAGGAAACCAGAAGGCCGAGAAGCGGAAACGAACAGTCAAAAGAACAGACTGGCTTTAAAGCCATGACCTGATAGAAGCAGAGAACAAGAGAGAAACACAGAGAGGCACATACAGAGACGTAAAAGGCTAATAGCAGAAAACAGAGAGTAGAAGCCGAGCTGACCTGAAGGCAGCATCGAGCCAGACAGAGCCAAAGAGAGTCAGAGAGTCTATGTACTCCATTGAAGGCTTGAGAGGTTCAAGCAAACTCCTCGGCATAGGCCTGTCATACTACTGTGACCCTCAGAGGTCGAGTTTCAGTAAGGAGAGTCTGTGCACTCCATTCCTACTGACTTCATTTTGTTTAGTGAGTCTCGAATCGAGCTCACTGTTGTAAAAACTCTGCTTGAAAACATAATAGAGAGGCCACCACTGAAAGGCTGGACTAGGAGACGTAGCCCAGGAGCATTGGGTGAACTCCTTATTAAACTTGTTTTGTTTACATGTTTGACTGTTATGTTTTCTCTGATTGCCTCAGTGTCTATGTATTCTAGCAATCTTATCGATCCGTTGCATAAGTAACATAGGCACATCCATGCACATGAGTTTGTAATACCTTTAATTCTTTGTCCTGGATAAATTCCAGATCACAAATCCAAGGGGAGTATGGACACTGTACCTGGCCAAGAACAGTCTCATACAGACAATCTGAGGTAACACATTGCCTAAAAGGACTGACATAGCAAATATTCCTGTTATGTTCCAAGCCTACACTTCAAGTGATAAAGCTCTCAAACACAAGTGCAACCCTAGGGGAATTCAGAAGGGCTCCCCACTGTCGCCATAATTGTTCCCTCTGTCACTTTAAGCTGGCTCTACTCTGGCATAAGGGGGACTTCCCAAAGATAGTGTGATAGGATTACTAAGTCTATGCAATGGAAGCTCAAGTTTAGATGAATAATTAGACAGGCCTGAAGTGATACGGAGAGGACATTATCAAGCCATACACTGATGTGCCATGACTAGCTCAAATGGATTTTAGGTTATATGAGGGTGAGTAAGAGCCCTGATATTAGATGCACCATCACAACCAATGTGTTAAAGCCAAAATAACGTGCAACTCAAATAGTGAGAGAAAAGCTACACCAAGAGATGATAAGTAAAAATAACTAAGAAAGACAGTCTTCAAATGACTGGACAGCCCAAGCAACAAGTCACATCTTCCATACAAATCTCGTAAGATCAAAAGAGCCATTAACACGTGCCACATCAAATCTTCTATCAGAGTAGAATTCTTCCCCAATATTAAGACTGCATCAATGGCCAAGGATGTATGAAATCCTCATACTTGGTTCCTTCTAAAGTGCAACATCAAATCTTTTATCTTGGTAAAATTCTTTCCCAATATTAAGACTACATCAAGGGCTAAGGATCTATGAAATCCTCCCAGTTCCTTCTCAAGTGCAAAGGTTTGCCTTCAAAGAAATCATTTCCAGCACTAACAACGCTTGCCACCCAAACATAATACCATGATCATCCAAAAAGAAAGAGAGATATGAAAGAGAGCCCTACATATACTTTCTTGTAACCTCACTTCCTCTTATGTGATTTTGAACTAGGCAAGGGTTTTTCTATATCGATCTAACCATGAGAAACAAATGAGAAAGCTAATATTTAAATAGAGGTTTGAACTTTGAGCTCAACCTCTTACAATAAAATAATATTAGTTGATTCTAGATCCATTTTTCTCTCCAAGAAGAAATATAAAATATGTAAGCACTTTTTATATCCATCCTCTCTCCAAAGAATAATGATTAAAATACTATATTCCTCAACCTCCTCAATGACTTTCCATTAAATAATAACCAGTGGATATAAATCCACTTTTTATTTTGGTATGCCTTTCAAATGTAAGATCAAGACACGGAAACAGTGCCTTATGTACAAGGTTTTGTCCACCATGTGCATTCATTAATTTCACTTTTCTCAAATATCCAAAATGCTCAAACAACAAATGTGGGGCATTCCTCAAAAAGTTGATTAAAATGTGGCAATGGTTTTAAGGTGGCATATTTACAACCACCATAGATCCCTCAATGTTTGTTGGAACTTTTATTATAACCACAATTTGGAAATCCCATGACTATTCTGCATCTATTGGCACTGATTTGGCAACAATTTGGGCAATTTGTCAAAAGATCTCCAAAATTCCTCAAAGTGGATCTCATGGACAAGTGAGCAAGAAATGGTCCATTAGTTATTATGACAACTCCTCAAACATAGGGTGATCTCAACATGCTTGCAATAATATGTGGGACACTCTTCAAATCATGTTAACTGATCTCACATGAAGTGGATGATCTACATAGATAGAAGTAAAAAGTGGGCAATTGGTGTTAAAAGTTAAAGCACCCCTTGAAACGAGGATGTCCTGAAAGAATGTGCTTGAAATCTCAATCTATGCATTATGACCAAATCAAACTCATCAAGTGTGTCAAGGCATATACCTGTGTGCAAACAACCAATCCTTGAACCATAGATCATAGGTGGGATAACCTAGAAGAATGTTCATCAAGCAAATGGTCTCTTGATAAAATAATCAAAGCATGTGTTCTAAGGTGAAACCATGTGCCAAAACCATTAACTGATTGCTAAAATCAGTCATAAAAGGAAGACATCCTAAGAGACTGTTCTAAAGTGAGATGCCTTCAACAAATTCCCAAAAATTCCATGGAATAGCTCATATAATCAAATAATAGGCCATAAAATTCAGGGAAACCATGGAATCACACCAAGCCACCAATGCACGACATCAAGGAGCAATTAATAACCCATATTATTCAGGAAAACTCTTAGTTGATGGGTGTTTCTTCTGTGAATGTGCTAAGGGTTAATCAACAGTGCATTATGCTAATCAAAACCCATGCTAGCACTCAACACTCTACCAAATTCCACATGTGCAAGATGCCAGCCTCCAAAATGTGAGATGAACAATATTCATCTAAGCCCCAGGAAAAATAATAATCCATGAACAATATGCATCCAAGCTTCAACACCTTGGCTACAAAGCCAAAACCCTCTAAACAGTCTGCTTGGGTAGGGTTTTCAACTGGAATAATCCTCATGCCTTATGAGGGGTAGCAATTCCCCCTTAGCTTCGTTGTCTTTTGCATGTGGTATAACTGAACTTAACAAGAAAAGTATGTTAACCGAAAAGTGCAACCATCATAAACTCTATCTCATAATAAAATCTATTTACCAATAGAGTATATAAATGACTTTTCAACAATTTTAGTGATCCATACAGAGTACCAACAACTAACGCTAAAGAAGGTTATCTTTAGACAGAAATTGAAGTGATGGCAAGGCTAAGCATTTGTATCCTAAATGAAAAGGTAGAAATCTAGAGAGAGTTCTTGCTTCAGCTTTTTTGCTTTTCCTAACAACTAACTGAATTGTGATAAACTAGGGGCCAGCAACAACCTCTTCAACAAGTTAAAAGTACCATCCTCTATTGTCTATTCCTCTTGGGCTAAACAGAGTGTTGGAAAACTTTAGACTCTAAGGAGAGTAGAAGACTTTGGATCACATCTTCTTCCCCTCAGTAGGGGTGACATGCTGTAAAGCAAGTCAACCTCCACAAGTTCCTAATTCTTTGTTTTCTTTGGTGTTCATGTCTCCTTACCTGCCCCAGCCTCCCTCATAGGTTTCGAACTTCAGCAGGGAGGTGCCACTCCAATCATAGAGTTCACTTCCCATTTTCGTCTTGATTCAGCTCATACTGCCCCTACTTAAGCTCTGAACTTTGAAGCCACTGACTTTGCTTCTTTCTCAGGAACCTCCCTGTTCATGTTCCCCCGTCTACATGGATCTACATATTATGACTTTTGCACCTGGCCTTAAAATTTCCCCCCTCAGAAACTTTGCCCTAGGTTTTCTTTAGGCAACTAGGGTTTTCAACAGAATTTTCTTTTACTGTTCAACAAAAATAACTATTCCAGCATAGATGTAATCTTTCATTAAACAATACGTTAAACCATGCAGTATAATGCTACAGTTCAATCATTCAATAATTCAACAGTGAATATATTCCAAATTCAACTTTTAGGTAAATCCAGCCAGTTCCAGTGCAATTGCAAATAATTCTAAGCTAATTCCATATTCAACAAAACCAGATAACTGAGCACTGACTTTCTATTAACTGACCCAGGTACACTGTTTTGATTCTAACCAGAGAAAAACCACCAAACTAGTTTCAGGACAAACCCTTGTACTGCTTCAGGGATTATCTGCTCTGACTGTAGCTCAGAATTGGAGTGCGATTTACCTGAGGAAGATGGCAAGAAGTCTGAAGGGTTATGCAAACTCTGTTCTGCACTCAAAATCCATCACTGTGTTTGCTTCAGGATCCTCGGTCTAAGCTTAGTGAGGGCTCAGATCTGTTTCTTTCACTCTTGTACAGTCTGGGTGGCCGTAGGATGATAATCACTGAACCCCGTCCTACAATTGAGCCCTCATAAATCTGACATTTAACTTTAGGAGGGTTTTAACTTTTGGCCTGGCTTTGGAGGCCTTCTTTCAACCTCAGACTTATTTTGGATGGTCACAAATTGAATTTGTTCCACAATTTTGGCCTCAGAGTCTGTTCAGAATATTTTCCAGCTTCAGGAATAGTTTGGCTTGCTTCAGATGGTGTTTCTTCTTCCCAAAATGGCCTTGCAATGGTTCGAGACTCAGAGAACTTCGATCTGTCCAGATTTAGCTTCAGAGACAATTCGTTCAGCCTCAGGGTGACTTGATTGCCTTGCCACAGAGTCTTTCCACAAAAATACTTTGCTGCTCCTTGTATAGCAAGAAACCTGTTGCCGGAACAGAAAATAAAAGATAAAATAGGTTGATTTGCCTCAGACCTCACAAGACTTCTCTGCTGCTTCAGATGGTTGATTCCTTGTGGCCAGAACAAAGAAAAGTGATTAGGTAGGGTGGGATCACCTCCACCAAAACTAGTCTAAGAAGAATTAGGGTCTTAAAATGCTCAGAGTCTCAGGCTCAAACAAAACAGAGACAAATTATCCAATCCAAATGATGCCTCAAGTAATTCTAATCCTCCTGTATTTATAGATTTCCTTGAGGGGGGTTTTATCGTTAATTAATTGAGTGAGGTTCACACCAAGCCCCAACTTTGGGCTTTTTTATCCAGCTGCCCCAAAGTTTGCCCAACATTGGGTATTTTTGGATTTTCCCCTGTATCGAGGGTTTTCCCCGACATTGCTTGCCTCCAAACAATGACAAATCTGGTTGCTGCAGATTTTTCTCATCAACCCTTGAACATGAAAGATTGCCTTGAAACTTCACAGTTATCATTCCGAACATACCAGCACTGCAAGATGTCATTTCATTCATTAGAGGTTGCATTCTACTGCATGCACCCATAGCTTTATTAGGTACTTGAAAGTGGTGATCCTTATATGCTTCAATTTCTGCACTCCCACGAGGCACAAACTTCACCGGTTCCAATCTGCGAAATTGATGCTGTCAATATACAATCCAATCAATTTTTCCATCAGAGATTTCAGCAATGTGCAGGCTGCATATTTCTCCCTGTTCTGGTAGCAGTCAAATGACTCATTATTCAGTTAGACTTCCACCTTGCTCCACCATTTTTCAAGAAAATCTTCCAACAGAATTTTCATGAGGCTTCCGCCAAACCATCTCCCAAAGTGGTCTAGGATGCAAAAAAACAAAGAACAGTGATCCAGAATATAGGTAGCAGCCATTATTTTCAGCCTCATGCATTTGGACAGTACATGATATGGGGAGACCATATATGTTCCCTATGGCACGAAGGAGTGATCTACCTGAAATCTGGTGCAAAAATCTATTTGCAGGTGAGAAACTTGTTGATAATGAGCCCACCAAATTCTACATTGTATCCTCAAATCTGCTAGCATAGAAACTATGCCTCACCCCCAGATAGGCTTCGTAGATAATGGACTTCCTTAGGTTCAGAATCATGCTTCGTAAAGATGCCGCAATCTTGTTTAACCCCACTTGTTCAACAGGAGGCCAGTGAGCATATGAGATGCTGGTTTGTCTTGTGTTCCTTTCTTCCCTTGTTGCTGTAATTAAATTCTCATTGTATGTGCGATCCTTTTCTTGAAGGCAAGACTTTATTGTGACTTCAGTTGGTTTACTATGTGTAGCTATAACGAGCTTCTCCTTGAGCGTAGATTCAGGGACAAAATATATCTCATCTTTGTAGAAGATGATTTCGTCTTCCACCTTGAACTTGTCATCTTGGATGAGCCCATTCAATATTTCACAAGCAAATTTATTCTTGGATTACTCTACTAAGAGATGGGATCTCCAATCGCTCAAGAATGTATTGTGTTCCATGTGAAAATTTGGCTGCCCAAATTTCTACTGCAGCAACTGATTATGTTTCTTCTATTTGTTAATTACTGAACAAAATTATTTACTGTTTCCTATAGTAAACACCAAAACTAATACACTACAGCCTTCACCATTTAAATAAAATGCGGAAACAAGAAACTGAATAAGAAAGAAATACACAACACATCTACATAGTTATTTTTGGACAAATGTCCCCGAAAAACCCAGTGTGGGAAAACCAGTGCAGCAGTTGAGGGTTTTATTATTATGCAGTAGTAATTTCTGAATACAATCTTTGGATGCCCTCTTGGCTATCCAGTACAGAGAATATCATTGACAGAGAGATAAGTGAGATTACCTCACACTATCACTGGAGATCTGACTAATCCAGCCACTGAATGAATGGCCCCTGGCTGCCTCTGTGTCAACCAATGTTACCAGACTCGGAATCGGCAATAAATCGGCGAGGCAAAAGAGCGAAGAGTTTTAATCGGATCGGGAAAAAATCGGGAAAAAATTGGCAAATTCATTAAATAAAAATATACACATATATTGAATTAAAAAAACCATTTTTCATTAATATTGGGTAAAGGTATGTCCAAACAATGCATAATATCAATAGATGTCCAAAATATCATGAATAAATAAGTATATCATATATGTTATGAGTCCACACATGATCCAAAGCACTGAGTCTTGAGTCCTTAGAAGCATATGCTTCTAAAAGTTTACAAAAAAGTTAAAAACTGCATACTAATCAGAAAAAAATCAGCAACTAAGAGTCTAAGACTCTTAAGAGTGAGAACTAGAAGCGATTCCTTCCACTCCTTCGCTTGCTTGACTCTCAAAGTTCTCCAAGTCATGAAGGCTGAAAAGAGGAGGCTCATCTAATTGAACCCATTCTGCCGCATTTGTAGCTTGCAAATCTATCTCTTCAAGGTCGATTGGTGAATGATCCATACCTGTCATTATCATGAGACATTGAAATGTGAATTAAAATTTCACTTTGAAGTTTGAACTTTAAACTTTTAAAGTACGAACTAGATTATGAAACCTTCAAATTCAAGCTCTCGAATCTCACCTTGTATTTGTTTGTTGCGAAGTCGTAGATTGTAATGGACAAATACAAGGTCATTCAAGCGTTTTTGTGTCAATCGGTTGCGCTTCTTAGAATGTATTTTCTCAAACATGCTCCAGTTGCGTTCACAACCTGAAGCACTGCATGCTTGGTTTAAGATTCGAATGGCAAATCTCTTCAAATCTGGCGTATCACTACCAAAGTTTTTCCACCAAAGACCTAGCAAGTGGTAAGGGTTTGTGAGTAGAAGACTAGAAGTACCAAATTAGTAAATAGTAAAAACTTAAAATGAAAAGAAAATTTAATAAAACATTTAACATACAAAATAAAGTTTAAACAAATTTAATGAATTGATGAAGCCTTCAAGCTGGGTACCTGGCAACATCTTTGACCTTTGTCTTATAGCACTGGTATAGGCAAACAATTTAGATGGTGCCCTATAATCTTGTAGTTGGGAAAAGACATGACTTTGTTGTTCTGAATCAGGGTAGCACCTTTCCACGCATGTCATAAGTCCTCTGCCAACCTCCCCATCCTCATTAAATTTGCTCTTATCATAAAAATATTGTGGGTTTAAGAAGTACCCAGCAGCATGTAAGGGGGAATGCAATTGCCTATCCCAACGTGCATCTCTAATGTCCCAAAGAGGCATATACTTTGTCTCATCATCCCCATATCTTCTTTTGATGGCCTCCTTTGCGAGATCCATCGCCTCATAAATGTAACCCATAGTGGGTTTGTCACCATCAACCATCCTGAAAGTTCAAGCATTCAAATTTAAAGAAATATGAAACATTGTAAATAAAAAGAAGCTTGAAATGAAATTTAAAAAATGAAAAAGTTAAAAGACTAAAAGTACCTGAGAACTCTAACAAGGGACTCCGTCACAGCAATAATCTCTTCGACATCTTTCCAGAAGCCATCATTAAACACAAGTGCAACAATTTCGATGCCTTCAGGGGTCTTGGAATGTTTAGATCCCATCCACTCAGGTCCCAAGAACATCCTCTTCAGATTTATCTTTTGCTCAACCACAGATTGCAAAGATATGAAATTTGTTGCAAATCTAGTCACTGCAGGTTGAACAATTTCTTTACCTTCAGTGTATATTCTCATAGTGTTTAGGAAAATAGTGTGGTTGTATAGGTATTTGGTTATGGATTTTGCCTTCTCCACAACCTCATCTATCCAATGAAGCTTACCAATGTCCTCAAGCATTAAATCTATGCAATGGGCAGCACAAGAGGTCCAAAAAATAGTGGGGTGCCTCATCTCAAAAAGTCTACCAGCAGCCATATAATTCGCTGCATTATTGGTGACAATTTGTACAACATTTTCTTCTCCCACTTCTTGAACGACTTCCTCCATCATTTCACAGATAAGTTGGGCAGTCTTAACCTTATCTGAAGCATCCACTGACTTGAGAAACATTGTGCGTGCGGGACAAGATACAAGGAAATTTATTAAAGTTCTATTCCTCTGATCTGTCCATCCATCACTCATGATGGTGCACCCTGTTTCTACCCATGATGAACGAAACTCAGCTAGCACAAGCATGACATCTTCAACACTCTCTAACAACATATCTGTCCTAAGGCTCTCTGATGTAGGGGCTTTGAACCCTGGACCTGCAGCAGCAATTGCATCAATCATAGCTTGCCAATAAGGACTTCTGGCACAGTGGAAAGGTATGTCAGAATAGTACCAAAAGTTAGCAATGGCCTTCCTTGCCTGACTATAGATATTTTTTTTCCAACCAGTGCCATCCAAGGTAGGTTGGGAACCGGGTTTTGTGTGGGGAGCAAAAAAGGTGTTTATGTTTCCACCTCCAGTGTTGAAGGAAGGAGTTGAAGAACTGGCATGGCTTTGAGTTTGACTTGGCCTTGGAGGCATGTGTGGAAAGCTTGGGAATGACATTGAGGATTCAACAGATTGAGGTGACATGGGGCTAGTGGCAGAAAAAGTATCAACTCCAACATTTCCTATTTCAACATTTTTCTTTGCTTTCTTGGCATTATGCTGCTCTAACATATCAAGGGCCAAGGCTGCTTGGTATTGGACATTGTCGTCAACCTTGCCGCAAATACGTATATCATGGCCAGGTATTTTTGCAAGGTGGAACTTGAATCTATAAATGCCTCCACTGCATTCCTTTTTGCAAAATTTACAAAGGAGCAAGGATTTTCCGGGAATCTTGTCACAATAAGCCCAAGCAAAGTCCCGCTCTCTCGGCATTGTTGTTGCTTTGAACTTGTGTTTAATTTGTGGCTTCTGTTAAGATTTGGAGTCTGGCTTCTATTTAATTTGTGGCTCCTGTGAAAGACAACAAAAAATCAAATTTAAAAATGATCCAAAAATTTAAAATATACTAGAAATTTAAAAAATTAAATGAAGACAGAATCACAGATGTCAATAAAGTTGTAAACTTGTAAACATATAGAAATGTTGCTTTTCAATGGTGGTGAACAGGTTATGTTCCATGATCCTGTTAGCACACCAACAGAAAAGTGAAAACACAGCTCCAGCTAGATTGCACAAACTCATGTGATTTTGATATGAATCGAGTGAATATCAACATTAATAAAACACTCTGTATGTTGTAATTACATGTCAAAACCTACTCTTATGAGCTATATCTGGAACCTTGGCAGTTTGCTTCAAGGATAAAGAGATGACTTGCTGTACACTTATTTTTTTGTGCCATTTGTCATGCATACACTTACCGTATAAGGAGAATCTGCTTATATGTGGCTAGAACAAATCTACTGATATGTGGTTCATCAACTTAATAGCAATAATGGGTGACAACAGAAAATGCAATTGGCACATGCTCGACATTTGTCTATCTTGTGCTTAAAGAGCCTTGAACCCTTGTGGCTTTGCACCATGGAATGCTCATGATTCCATGATATACGTGCATGAGAAGGAACTCGGTGATTCAGAAAAACATATTTGGATGAAAATGTACCTAGCTGTCTGCTGAGAACAAGCAATCCCGATTCCCAGGGATAAGCCCACAGAAATAACCTATGTCTAACAATAAAGTTATAAACTTATAAAGGAAGCCATATTTGTGTTTCATAAACCATTGGTACCAGCGCACCCAACCTTGCCATATAACCTATATAGTATTGGACCGAGTAGTCACGACTCACAAGCCATACATGTCCCACTGCACAAGACACCACATTTCTCGGGAAACGATGACTGATACAGGACAATGCTCCGTAGCATCTAGCTTAATTTTATTTTACCATACACTACACGTAAATTTCAGAAGAATCCTCAGCGAGTAAAGGCTAATAAAAAACTTTGCTTTCACACGACTTACTGAACCAGTGAACCAGAAAATGGAATTCATAAAAAATGTGACAACCTCGGAGGTCCTGAACAGAGAGTGTTACTTCAGACTTCAGTAATCCGGCTCGGGCTCACGCGTGACGCAGGTTCAGTTACCAGTAATCGGTCCTCAAGGCTGAAGGCGGCTCAAGCCTCACGCAGTTTCTCAGCAATCCGGCAGGTACTCAGCAATCCGGCGGCGTCGAATGCAGCTCTGCGGACTCAGCCAATCGATGATTCGATAGTGATAAACTTCTAACGCCTTACCGCCATAAAGTATAAACCGAAACCCGATAAAAAAACTGGCGGGACTCGCCAAAAAAACGTTGAATCGGCTAAATCGCCAGACTCGCGAGTCAAACTCGCGTTGACCACGAGTCAAACTCGGTCAACGCGAGTTGACTCGCAGAGTTTCCAGTCGGATCGTTTCGCCGCCGAGCAGATTTTAACTCGCGATTAATCGCCAAAGTCGACGATTCCTGTTTCGCTGGTGTCAACCCAACGTCACAACATCTAGGGATTGTGTCACCCCTTCTGCTGATCGATTTGCTAAACGGGGACTTCGATTTTCACCTGCCGGTCTCACACCCCAACTTATGGCCTCTGAAATCGATTCCTCCAACAAATTTTCAGACCTCCTTAAGGCTCTGCGCTGCCTCTGCATGGCCTTGCATCAGCTTTTTCTGGCTATGCCCTGCCTCTCCCGGATCTCTCTCTGCCTCCTCTGTTGAGTATTCCCGGATCAGGAGAAATCTCCAACTCGAACTATCCCTGCCCCTCACTACAAAAGCTCACTTCGAATTTCTCACTGTAGTTGCTCTGCTTCAGAAATTCGATCTTCTGAACTCTACTCGATGTGTTCTCCAAGTGCCCCTCAAGCCTCTTCTTATATATTTCTGTTGGACAACCAACGGCCCAGATTAACTTCTAATCAATGGCTTAGATCATTTTGGCTTGATCCTCGTCTTCTTCTAGAAGTTTCACCCACAGTTAGATTAATACCCTTTAATTATTTTAATTTCCTAAGTTTAGACTTAGGGTTCCATTAAAAATAATTAATTATTTTAATAAAACTGTCTCCGGGTGGAATTTCCCAAAACAATTTTTGGGTATTGGAGAATGCATGTGTCTAAGCCTCCCTGCAAATTTTGAGACTTAGAGCACATTCGATGCTACTAGAAATCAACACTCCCTCTTAGCAAGGAATGTGCTCTAGCAATGCACCCTACTAAAGCATCACTCTGTTCTGTAACATCTCCTTCTGCGCTGTTGATGTCTGACATTCTGTCCACCAACTACTGCGCAAACGCTGCATCTGTACTGCTGCTGACCCTTCTATTGTCAACACTGCATCCGTACTGCAACTCCCTCTCAAATTCTGCATCCACGCTGTTTCTGGCACTGGCACTGCCACTGCCAACATTGTATCTGCATTGCAACCTTCTCCAATTGCTGTTGCTACTGCATCAACAATGGAAAAACATCCCAAATTACTGAACTAGTGTTCAGTATGATGCATCTTGTTGTTGGAGTCTGATTGCTGCTAGTCTCTACGATGACCCTCTGAAGCCTCTGCGTTGCTGCTGACCTTTGCTTTGTGCCAACTGCACTGCTACTGACATCTTCTTTGTGCCAAATGCATTGCTACTGACCTCTGCTTTGTGCCAACTGAATTGTTGCCAACTCTAGCTCTGCGTTGCTCAACCTCTGGTGCTCCTAGCCACTGCAACTGTCACTCCGATACTCCTTTGCACCAACTGACACTGGTCCATCATGCTACTTCTGATTTGGGTTCTTGTAGCAAGGAATTGATCCAAGAGGTGGACTCCTCAAGGATCCTGCGCAACTGTAGTCCTTTCGAACTACAGTTCTAGATCTCCCCACATCCCTCCTGGGGATGCCTGGGCTGTCATGGCGAACTCCTCCTCGATCTTCACGGCTGCAACCTTCAGATCATGCTTCTCATCTTGGTCCTTCTTCCTGAGAGGACATTGTGTTGCGTAGTGACCGAGTTCACCATACCTGAAGCATTTAATCTCCAAAAAATCTTTCTTCTTCTTCCGTTGCTCCTGTTGCCCCTTTGATGCGAGGGTTGCATTCTCTTCTTCCTCCTTGGGCTTTGACCCACTGCTGCTGCTTCCGTCAAGTTTACGTTTGACCAAGTCTCTCCTTAGCTACTCTTTCTTAAGAGCTGCCCACATTTCATCCCAGTTTGGCAAAGTCGCCTTGCCCAGGATGCTCTAGACAAAGACTTGCCACTCCTCAGATATTGAATTTAGGGCCAGTCTTACCATCCCGGAACCTTGAGGTGTTAACCCCATAGCTGCCAACTCATCTCGGGTCTCCCGATGCTTAGTAAGGAACGAATCAATGCATTCCCCCTTCTGCATCTGCATAGATCTCATCTTTTGCTCAAGTACATCTTTTGTTGCTCAGAAGAATCCTGATATAGTGTCGACAAAGCAACCCACATCTCCTTGGCATTGTTTCTGCGAGCGATGTGACAGATTATATGATCCTTTACTCCGTTGAGGATCATTTTCTTTGTCTTTGCCATTTCTCCCTTGTACTTCTTGAACGTATCTAGATTTGCAGGCTCAACTACCACGTTGTCAATGTAAATCTTGAGAAAATGCTCATCTAGAAGACATGACATCCTTGCCTTCCAGATCACATGGTTGGATGCACCATCCAACCTATCCTGATCTCTCAATCCTTTGGCTGCCATCTCTTCCAATCGAAAAAGCCGAATGACCTCCTTTCTCTTGCTGTTGCTCAGCAAATGAGACTTTGAATTCCCTGGCTAGGAATTCTCCGAGGAAGAAATTCCCTCAAGTGTCTCTCTTTTTCCTTTTGACGTCTTTTTGCCCAGCGACTGCTTGCAGAAAATTGTGTCCCACCAGAAACCCCTCTTCGCTGAAGCTACTGCTGCGTTGCTCCCTCTGCTGCTGACGAAGTTTTGATCTGGAAATCCTACCTCTGTCAAATCACTTAGAGAGAGATTTACCACGAAAGTCTTGCCCTCCTAGCTTGAACTGTGCAATCCCTCAGGGGATTCGACTTGTTGCCTTTGTAGGAGTTTGGAACTCCCTTCCTCCTTCAATGCTGGGCTCTTTCGGCACTACTCTCTTGTTTCACCTAGAGCTCTGATACCATGTGAAAATTTGGATGCCCAAATTTCTACTGCAACAACTAATTATGTTTCTTCTATTTGTCAATTATTAAAAAAAATTATTTACTGTTCCCTACAGTAAACACCGAAACTAATACAATACTGCCTTCACCATTTAAATAAAATGCGGAAACAAAAATCTGAACAAGAAAGAAATACACAACACATCTACACAATTATTTTTGGACAAATGTCCCCGGAAAAACCCAGTGTAGGAATACCGGTGCAACAGATGCCCTCCTGGCTATCCAATATAGACAATATCACTGACAAAGAGATAAGTGAGATTACCTCACACTATCACTGGAGATCTGATTGATCCAGCCATTGAATGAATGGCCCCTGGCTGCCTCTGCACTGCCTCTGCGCAATTACTGCGTCAGCCTAGCGTCACAGCCTCGAGGGACTGTCACCCCTTTTGCTGATTGATTTGCTGCCCAGGAACTTCGATTTTCACCTACTGGTCTCACACCCTGGCTTCTGGCCTCTGAAATTGATTCCTCCAGCAAATTTTCGGACCTCCTCAAGGCTTTGTGTTGCCTCTGCGTTAGTCGACGCTGCCTCTGCGTGGCCCGACATCAGTCTTTTCTAGCTCTGCGCTGCCTCTCTCAAATCTCTCTTTGCCTCCTCTGCTGAGTATTCCCGAATCAAGAGAAATCTCCAACCGGAAATATACTTGCCCCTCACTGCAAAAGCTCACTTCGAATTTCTCACTGACAGCTTCTCTACTTCAGAAATTCGATCTTCTGAACTCTACTCGATGTGTTTTCCAAGTGCCCCTCAAGCCTCTTCTTATATCTTTCAGTTGGACAACCAACGACCCAAATTAACTTCTAATCAATGGCTTAGATCATTTTGGCTTGGTCCTCGTCTTCTTCTAGAAGTTTCACCCATAGTTAGATTAATACCTTTTAATCTAAGTTGCACGAAACGGGGAAACGAGTACAAGTTTCCGAAACGGGAAGCGATACGAAACGCGACCTCCCCAAATTTTGGAAACGGGGAAACGTGAATATATATATATATATATATATATATATATATATATGTGCAATCATAAAGCATAAACGATACATTATAATTTATTACACTTAAACATTAAGACTTAATTTACATCACATTTACTCATGAATGATCACATAATGAAAATAAAAATATCGGAATATCCAAAAACAACCTTCATTATATGTCCAAATCTCAAAATCAGCCTTTATTTATATTAATATATGAGGCTGCAAGTACAATAAAGACTATAGGGCTGCAAGAGAGAGATCCAAATCAGGATTTTCTGCATCCACATCCCATTCTTTAGAAGGACCACTGTTGTATTGGGAGTCTCCTCCTACATGTTAGGATATTCCGACACATAGGATATAGTTAAGTTCAACTTGGTCTAGCATAGAGTTAGGTTAGAGTTAGGTAAAGTGTGTTTCTTTACCGTTGTACATTTTGTAACTTACAATCCGACGGTCACGATATGTAGTGATCCGACGGTTCACTCTCACCTCGGTATTACCGACACTTGATACGTGGCTTGACACCCGATTGGTCCATGAGTTCTATTTAAAGCGCATGGAGGGTCATTGTTCGGGTAATCCGTGCATGAGAGAAGCTTATGTAAATTTTCATTCTTTGATTAATAAATTGTCTGTACCCACGTTGGGACAGGCCGTGGACTGTTTCCCTCCTTGCACTCTGAGGGTTTTAACCACGTCAAAAATACTGGTGTATTGATTTGAGATCTGGTTGTGAGCGGTGTCCTTTTGGTATTCTTTCTGAGGAACTTACCCTGTAAATTCCTACATGGTATCGGAGCTATTTGAGGGCCGCGTCCGTTGGTGATCCAAATCTGAAGCCGGTAGAACTGCATGCGGCTGTCGTTTCCTAGATCTGCTGTTTCTGACTGCTTTCGGGCCGAGAGGACTGCTCTGTTGCGTTCGGAGCATCTGTTTCAGTGAGGAACCCCTTTCGTTTCACGCGAAAAGGTTTCCGGTAGCCCTAGCTGCGTCATTTTTCAGATCGGGAGGTATACAGTGTTTTTTTTTGCAGTTTACTGTCATTTTCTCTCTGCTTATTTCGGTTTCGGTTTATTTAGCCTTTTTTTTCCCGGATCTATACTTTTCATTTCTGCGTATGCTCTTTGCCCTGCGACTCTGTGCGATCTGGGCAAATCAGAAACAGAAAGAAAGGATTTTTCTCATGCGTATGCTCTTTTCCCTGCACCTTAGTGTGATCTTGGAAAATCAGAAACATTGAGAAAAATATTTAGTTTTTCGGTTAAAAGCTAACTTTGAGATTTTTTTTTAAAAATTCTAGTTTTTTGGCTAAAGCTAACTTTGAGCCGTAAGGTTCGTTTTTCTTTGCATATTCGTGTTGGGTTTTGTGTTTTGTGTTTTGTAGGGGAAAAGAGCCTTCCCAAGGCAAGCACGCAAATCGAGGCCCCCCCCCTCTCTCTCTCTCTCTCTCTCTCAAATATTTTGTATAGATCAATTGGTTCAAAGACTTTTTAAGAGAGTAGAGGTCTTGGGTTCAAGTCTCCATTTTGTGGGGGCGGATTTTTTTCATTCCCGCACATTCGCGCACTTTGCCGGCAACGTCAACAATTTTTTTTCAAAAAGCCATATCTTCTTCATCCGGAAGCCTTTTTCAGAGCCGTTTTTTTTAAAACCGCCTATTTTTTCGAGATCTATCCATTGGACCACTTACTTTCAGCATCTTCAGCTTCAGGATTTTTTTTTTCAAAAAATGGAAAGTCCATGCCAAGTCATTCTTGACAGCACTAACTACTTCCAATGGGTAGCCTACATGGGAGATTTACTTAGAAGTAAAGGTCTCTTCAGAATAGCCACAGACCAAGAGAAGAAACCCAAAGATGAAGACAAGGCCGAAAAATGGGAAAATAGACAAGATCAAGCACGTGGTTTGATAGGAATGTCTGTTTCTCCTGATCTTAGATTCCACATTGCAGAAATTGAAACTCCTCATGAAGCATTAGAAAAACTTGCTAAAGTTTTTGGGATTAAAAATGAAATTAGAGCCCATCAACTTGAGAATGAGTTGCTTACTTTGGATCCTAATAATTTTTCTTGCATTGAAGATTTCTTGTCCAAATTCAAGACCCTTAGATATCTCTTGGAAGGTGTTAAAGTTAAGAAAGAAGATGGTAACCTTATTTATTCCATCCTTACTAAGTTGGGACCAGCCTACTCTGTATTTGTTTCCACTTTCCATTCTACAAGGGAAGCTTTCATTTGTCAAGGCAAAGACTACAAACCCCCTTCCTTTGACTCCTTTTGTGATTCCTTAATAAGAGAACAAGAAAAACTCTTACACCTTGGTCTTCTTAATCTTGGAAACTCTTCCTCGAAAGCGTTAGCCGCCCAGCAGCAACCAAATTCAAAGAATCCTAAGAAGTCTTATCCTCAAAGGAATGGTCCTAAACCAACTCAGCCTCAAGATGAAAGATCATTTCAGCAAAATGACAAGACCAATAAAAACAAATGGAAGAGGACTGACAGACATTGTAACTTTTGTAATCGAGATGGCCACTTAGAATCTAAATGCTTTAAGAAGATGGAAGCCTTGGAAGCCGCAATGAAGAAACATAACATCCATCTGGAGCCTACTTCAACTTCAACTTCCGGAACGGCACTTTCTGCATGTCATCGTCAATCATCTCAGTCTGGTTATGCATTAAATGTATCTTCTTCTTCTTCTCATTCTCATGAGTGGCTCATTGATTCTGGAGCCTCTTGTCACATGGCCAAAAACCAAGCCATGTTTTCTTCTTTAAATGATTGTAACACCAAAAATATATATGTTGGTGATGATAGATCTCTTAATGTTGTAGGGACTGGAACTGTTCATCTAGACAATGGTCAGTTCAATGATGTATTATGTGTTCCAAACTTATCCTGCAACCTTCTATCTGTCTATCAGATAACTCATTCAGGTGAAGGTAAAATTGTTGAATTTTCACCTCATGATGTTGTAATCAAGGATCTAAAAGATCCTAAACAGATTCTAGCTACTGGTCTTGCTGATGATTCCAAAAGGTTGTATAAGTTTCACAACTTTGGGTCATCCCATCTTCCCTCAGTATTTGTTGCTCATAATGATGAAGTGAGCAAACTTTGGCATGAGCGGTTTGGTCACTTAAACTATCGCTCCCTTCAGCATCTATGTAAAGAAAATATGGTGACAGGTCTTCCTATGGTATCTTGCAAAGATGGTGTTTGTTCCGGATGTGTACTCGGAAAACATCATCGGGACAGTTTTGACAAACGTGCCTCTTGGCACGCCTCAGCCCCTTTACAGCTTGTGCACAGTGATTTATGTGGTCCTCTTCCTGTTGCTTCATTCTCTGGCTGCAAGTACTTCTTAACTTTCATTGATGATTTCTCTAGACGCACTTGGGTATACTTCTTAAAACTCAAGAGCGAAGTATTTAGCACTTTTTTGGCCTTCAAAGCATTTGTTGAAAAACAATCTGGACATCAAATTCTTAAGCTAAGAACTGATAATGGTGGAGAATATGTTAAAAAC
This sequence comes from Pinus tabuliformis, assembly GCA_031772625.1. Classification (NCBI taxonomy): domain Eukaryota; kingdom Viridiplantae; phylum Streptophyta; class Pinopsida; order Pinales; family Pinaceae; genus Pinus; species Pinus tabuliformis. The sequence continues at coordinate 541,558,249 of CM062804.1, read as the reverse complement.
GCATTCATCAACTTTTGCACCGAAAATGGAATTCAAATGCAACATACTGTTCCATACACTCCACAACAAAATGGTGTAGCTGAAAGGAAAAATCGCACCTTAAAGGAAATGGCTAATTGTATGCTGCAATCTAAAGGACTCAGTCTTAGTTTTTGGGCCGAAGCAATTAATTGTGCAAATTATATAATCAATCGCACTCCTACTAAGGTTCTAGAGAATATCACTCCAGAAGAAGCTTGGAGTTCCATTAAACCAGATGTAAGTCACTTTCGTGTGTTTGGAAGTGAAGCATGGGCCCATATTCCAGATGAAAAGCATAAAGCTTTAGAACCTAAGAGTGAGAAATGTACTTTTGTTGGATATTCTGAAGATGTAAAAGGTTATAGACTTATTCCATTTAAGTCCAAAAATGTTATCATTAGAAGAGATGTAAAATTTGATGAAAATAAATCGGCCTGCGAGCCTAGTCCGGCGGATGTGCCACCTCTTCCTATCTCTTCTATCTTTGAAAACATTTCTTCTTCTGATGATGAAAGCGAGGATGATAATCCTCCCCCACCTTCTCAGGATCCTCAACTTCCAAGATGGGTCCGTGCTACTCGGATGCAGCAGGTGATCTTGCCGGTGATCCTACAGATCAGCGACGTACACGTTCTCAGTTTGAAAGAGCCTCTTCTTTACTGGCTCAAGCTCCAGTAAATCATGATCCTGACACTTTTGCAGAAGCTTCAGGCCATCCACATTGGGAAGCAGCTATGAATGAAGAATATCATTCATTGATGACAAATGATACATGGGATCTTGTTCCTCTACCAAAGGGACGCAAACTTGTTAGATGCAAATGGGTTTACAGAACCAAGTATGGACCAGATGGGAAAGTTGATAAACATAAGGCTCGTCTAGTTGCTAAGGGCTTTTCACAGGTTGAAGGCATTGACTACACTGAAACCTTCTCTCCAGTTGCCAAAATGAACTCTATCCGCCTTGTTCTTTCCCTTGCTGCCTCTTTAAAATGGGAAGTCCATCAAATGGATGTTAAATCTGCCTTCTTGCATGGGGACTTGCAGGAAGAAATCTATATGGAACAACCCATTGGCTTCATACAAACAGACTCCAGCCTCGTTTGTCGACTTAAGAAATCCCTTTATGGCCTCAAACAAGCTCCTCGGGCTTGGTATGCCAAAATGGATAGCTTTCTTTTAGAATCTGGCTTTTCTAGGTGTCATTCTGACAATACTGTCTACACCAAGAAAGTGGGCAACTCTCTTATCATCCTTGTTCTTTATGTTGATGATCTTATTCTTACTGGTAGTGATCCCAACCTTATAAACCATGTGAAGTCCAGCCTTAAAAAGAAATTTGAAATGACAGACTTAGGACACTTACACTATTTTCTCGGTCTTCAAGTCTTGCAATCCCAAGAAGGTATTTTCCTTTCCCAGTCCAAGTATGCTTGTGATATTCTTCGTCATTTTCACATGGAAGACTGTAAGCCAGCCCCTTCTCCCTTTCAGTCTGGAGTCAAACTTTCAGTCTCTTGTACTTCTCCTGAAGTTGATGCTACCTTATACCGTCAACTTGTCGGAAAACTCTTGTATTTAACCCATACTCGTCCTGATCTTTCCTTTGCTGTTGGCCTTGTTGCTCGTTTTATGCAAAACCCCCGTGAAAGTCATTGGAAAGCAGCTAAAAGAATACTTCGTTATGTTCGAGGTACAGTACAGTTTGGGATTCATTACAGTGCCAAAGCAGCTCCTCTGTTAGTTGGTTTCACTGATTCTGATTGGGCTGGTGACCTTGATGATCGGAAGTCTACTGCCGGTTATGTCTTCACTCTTGGTTCAGGACCTATTACATGGGCTTGTAAGAAACAGGCTGCCATTTCTCTTTCGTCAGCAGAAGCAGAGTATCGTGGTGCCGTGGAAGCTAGTAAGGAAGCCTTGTGGCTTCGTCAGATCCTATCCAAATTTGGCTTTGAGCAGCAGCATCCAACCACACTTTGGTGTGATAATCAAAGTGCCATTCAGCTATGCAAAGATCCAGTCCAGCATCAGCGCAGCAAACACATTGAACTACACATGCACTTCATCAGAAAGCTCATTCATGACCATGTTCTTGAAGTGCAATATTGTCCAACGGATGATCAGGTTGCAGACATCTTCACAAAGGCTCTCACAGAGGCGAAGTTCACTAAACTTCGATATATGCTTGGAGTTCAGGAAGTTGTCACTAAGGGGGGATAGGCTCTAGTGCCTCCTTCCTTCTCCTATTGTGTCATATTTGTAAATCCTTCAATCCTATCCCAAGTTGTTCTTAAGGGGGGATGTTAGGATATTCCGACACATAGGATATAGTTAAGTTCAACTTGGTCTAGCATAGAGTTAGGTTAGAGTTAGGTAAAGTGTGTTTCTTTACCGTTGTACATTTTGTAACTTACAATCCGACGGTCACGATATGTAGTGATCCGACGGTTCACTCTCACCTCGGTATTACCGACACTTGATCCGTGGCTTGACACCCGATTGGTCCATGAGTTCTATTTAAAGCGCATGGAGGGTCATTGTTCGGGTAATCCGTGCATGAGAGAAGCTTATGTAAATTTTCATTCTTTGATTAATAAATTGTCTGTACCCACGTTGGGACAGGCCGTGGACTGTTTCCCTCCTTGCACTCTGAGGGTTTTAACCACGTCAAAAATACTGGTGTATTGATTTGAGATCTGGTTGTGAGCGGTGTCCTTTTGGTATTCTTTCTGAGGAACTTACCCTGTAAATTCCTACACTACATAGTCGAACGACCTTAGTGCTCTTGATTAAATACACGTTTCATACCCTAGTACCCTACATGATCTTGATTATTGGGAGTTTCCCGTGCATAGAGGGCTTGGTTCTCTTGATTAAATACAAGTTCCATACCCTAGTACATGATAAAATCCAATGGAAACATTGCAATCCCTCTAATCCTGAAATCCTGAAAAACAAATAAGTCTGCTGGATTTTGAGTGAGATCTAAAATTCTATTTTCTCCATATGAAATCCAATGAGGGCGAAACCACTCTCAAACATCATGAGCCATTTCATGGTAATGTTAAAAATTTAAGTAAAATGATGAAAATGAAAAATAAAGGAGAATATCACTTTTACTTTAAGAATTTAACATTACCATGAACTGCGTATCCCTCAAACTTCCTGATGAACTGCATATCAACACTAGGGCAAAAATTCACTTTTATAACTTTAGACACGCATCTAGAAGCAACAAGAAGTCACTAACATACCCTAAAAGTAAATTAAAAAACAAATTAAAAAAAAATTAAAAAAAACACAAGTTAATGAGGAAATGTGGGTTGTACGGCCCTGAAACGCGTTTCCGGCCGTACTGGCCACGTTTCCGTTTCGGGAAACGTGGCAGTACGGCCGGAAACGCGTTTCACGGCCGTACCAAACGCGTTTCCGCGTTTCGTACCTGTTTCCGTACGGAAACAGACCTTTATACCACGTTTCCTGCAACATAGCTTTTAATTATTTTAATTTCTCAAGTTTAAACTTAGGATCTCATTAAAAATGATTAATTATTTTAATAAAACTGTCTCTGGGTGGAATTTCTCAAAACGATTTCTGGGTATTGGAGAATGCATGTGTCTAAGCCTCCCAACAAATTTTGAGACTTAAAGGACATCCACTGCTACTAGAAATCAACATTCCACATGCCTATCCTCATTATATTGTAAGTTTTTATGTGTAGTACTAGTACTACAAGCTAACATGCAAGTCACTTCTCCTTGTTTGGGTATGACCTCCACTTGTTGGGCTGTGACAATGTGGGGACCACCATTGGTCATGCCTCTCAAAGCTACCTTGTTGCCCTTTGGGTCTCGGAATTCCATTTCCATGGTTTGGTAGTTCATCACAATTCTTCTAGCGAGTACAACCATTGAATTCCCAACACCATATTAGTATCTTCCAATTCTACCAAGAGCGATGCTCAACTGTGGAACTACTTGGGTGCAGGTCATATGAGACCTATCAACTGCCCTCACTTCGAAGCCCTCAATTTCTTGGATGGGAATGCCTCTCCTTACCACTACGACTGCATCCCCCCTTGGTTTTGAATGTGTGATATTTAGGAACTCCTAAGAGTGTGGCGATAGTACCTCCTTCAATTCTCGAAAGTGGCTTCCTCATGGTTTTTAGGGGTGGTGCTTTTTCATAGATGCTAAGCTCCTTACTTGGTGGCTGCATTGTATCATTTTCACTGTCGCTATCAAACAATACTTCAATGTAGTGAATCTTACCTGTTACCAAACATTGGTGACCTAGTTCCCATGGCTCTTTGTAAGTGAAACAAAGCTTTCTAAGCTTGTTTCTAGTCTCTTCATTTAACTGATCCTTTTTGGTTTCGTTGTCCAGAGACATCTTCTTGCCCTTGTCCTTTGGAGTAACTTATGGCATGGAAGAAGTCTTCACTTTTGGCGCTGCACGTCCCATATCTTGAGTCTTCTTGATGGTGTCCTGTAGTGTTGCGGGATTGAATGCCTTAACCCAACCTAATGGTTTGGCTAATCCTTATGTGAAGAGCATGATTAGTCTTTCTTTGGCAATGTTTGTAACCATGACTGCAGTCTGTTTGAATTCTGCAATATACTCTTCGTTCAATCCGGTCTGTTTGAGTTGTGCCAACATTCTAAAGTATATATCTGGTTTTTTCCGATCAAAATCTATCTATCAATCTCTGCGTAAAGTCTACGCAAGAAGTGATGTTTGCATGTCCCAACGTAACCAGTCCATGATGTTGATTTCGGGTAGCATTGGATGTGTTATAGCCATGAAAATTGCTGGAGAGGCTAAAGCACATGAGATCTCCAAGACCCAGAAATGATTTGGGGAAATTCTACCTGCTTAGAGAGATATTAAAATAATTAATATTTTTAATGGGTCCTAAGTCTAAACTTAGGAATTAAAAAATATTAATGGGTATTAATATAAAACTGGGTGAGAAGGTTCTAAATGACATGGATCAAGCCAAATCTAATCTTAGTCGTTGATTAGAGATTTAATCTTGGTCGTTGAAGACTCAACAGAAAAAGTATAAGAGGAGGCTTGAGGGTCAGTTGGAGATACAACAAGTTGATCAATTAGTTCGATTTTCTGGAGCAAGGTTTGCTGAGAGAAATCGAATCAGTGATCAGAGTTGCAGCGAGGGGCAGTGAGTCCATAGTAGAGAGGCAAAGATAGTGCCGAAGGATCAACGCAGAGGCAGAGCAGGCTACGCAGAATCAGCAGGAGCCACGTAGAGGGCCAGAGGGATTGCCCAGAGGCTACCGGGGCCTGCATGAGTGATGCAGAGGGCCAGAGAGCTTGCGCAGAGCATCAAAGGGCTGACACAGAGGGTTTCAGACTGACTGACGTAGAGCCTCAGAGAGGCGTTGGAGAGTTTTTTGTGGAGCAGACTTGCCGAATATCTACTTCTGAAGAGAGGTGTTACTGCCAGATTGATTTCTCTGTCGAGTGAGCTAGTTTGGCACCCAGTTGTACTCAAGAATGCTGCTTAATAATAAGACCCTCAGAACTGATGCACTGGTTTTCCCAAGTTGGGTTTTTTCGGGGACGATTGTCCAAAAATAACGGTGTCCCTTGTGTATTTCTCTATTCTTTCAGTTGATGATCTGTAGATGGTTGAGATTGTACTTGTGTTTATTTTCAGTATTTATATGGTTAAATAACTTGTTAGCAATTAAACAAGTAGGTGAAATGAACCAGATAGTATAGGAAGAATTTCGAACGGCTTAGAATTAGAAATTTCAACATGGTATCAGAGCATTGCAAATCACAGGAGAGTTGAAGGCACCAACTAAATCAAAAATTTGCAGCAGAAACAACTATTCCTAAGCAGAAAGCAACAGAGAAGGAGTGACGTAGAGGGCCTGCGTCATCAGTTCAAGCCAGAGAGAGGGCCAGCGCAGAAGCAGTGAGAGGCAAAAGAGGCTCACGAAGAGCCACGTCATCCTGTTCAGCCAGGTAGGAGTGACGTAGTTGGTTAGAGGAGCACTTTAGCCTTGTCGGGATTGCACAGAGCTAAGTGGTTGAGTTTCTTTAGCTGTTAGGGCCTAGGAGCTGTGGGAAGATTGTGGATTGTGAAGCTGGTGGGGTGCTGTTGCTATTGAAGCAGAACAGTACCTAACGGGATAGAACCAAGGTAGAGGGAGTCGCTACATAGGCGGGTTTCTAAGCCAAGAAATTCAGATCAATGTTGCAGGAGCAAAGAGGATTGGAGAGGAGCAATTTCATTGTTGGCAGAAGGATTTCCAGGAGGGAAATCGAGACTCAGAGGGAGTCTAGGAGAGGATTTCCAAGAGGGAAATCGAGACTCAGAGGGAGTCTAGAAGAGAACTTCCAGGAGGGAAGTAGAGACTCAGAGGGAGTCGAAGAGAAGAGCGGAGATGGCAATGAACGAACTGAGGGATTAGGACAGGTTGGATGGGGCATCCAACTTTGTCATCTGGAAGGCCAGGATCCTGTCTATTTTGGATAGACATCGCATCAAGGCCTTCGCCTTGAGAACCGTGGCTATCCCAATCGACCCAGCTAATAACAAAAAGTATGAGTTGCAATGGCCAATGAAAAGTGCATAATCCTTGATGGGGTCAAGGATCATGTAGTTCAACATATTGCCAAGAAGAATACAACAAAGGAGATGTGGGATACCTTGATGACATTGTATCAGGGCACTTTCGTGCAGAGGAAGATGCTACTGGAGAATCAGCTGCGGTCGTATCAGATGCAGAAGGGGGAGCAGATAGATCACTTCCTCAGCAGGTTGCAGGAGATTTGGGACCAACTTACTTCCATAGGGGCCACGCCGGATTAGGAGTTAATGGTGAGGACCACCCTGAACGCAGTCTCCGAGGAGTGGGAGACATTCGTCCAAAGCATTTTGGGTAGAGCGACTATTCTAGGATGGGAAGAGTTGTGGGCAACTCTTCGCCAAAAAGAGATCAGGCGGCTGACCAAGGCAGGAAGTAGCAGCAAAGGAGGTCGAATCAAGAAAGAGAAGGAAGAGGATGCAGCTCTGGCATCTGCGGGACAGTAAGGGAAGAGGAAGAAGAAGGAAATCTCCAAGATAAAGTGCTTCCATTCTGGGGAGCTGGGTCATTATGCAACCCAGTGTCCTAGGAAGAAGAATAAGGGAGAGGCTTTTGACTCCAAGGCAGCGCTGGCTAAGGTGGAGAAGGAAGTGGAGACTGATGACCACTGTGCCATGAGTGCTCATGTAGCTCTAGAGAAGAGGTGGGGAGACATCGAGTTGTAGTCAGGAGGACTACTGGAGATGTGGGGCAGGATCCTTGAGGTACCTAAACTCTTGGATCATATTTGGCTACGGGAGACCCAAGAGACAGTAGCAGGATGACGGATATCGGTAGAAGCAAGATGCGGATGGAGCGACAGAACAATGCTAGAGTGCAGGGATTTGTAGCAGCACAGTGGGGGTTGTAGTAGTGCGAGAGGCATAAAGGAGGTTGCAGCAGTGCAGGAAGGCACAAAGTTGCAGTAGCGCAGAGGCAGCAGAGGGAGCACAGGATAGCAGCAGAGAGAGCTTCAGCATCAGGAGGGCTTCTAGCTTGACAAGGATGGCAGTAGTTGGGTAGATCAGTTACCAACGTCTTAGTAACTGAGTTGCAGTGCACTGATTAATAGTGGTAGTGTTATGGACAACACGATGTAGCATGACGAGAGAGGGTTGCAGTGCAGATGCAGTGTTGGGAGAAAGGACCAACAACAGCACGGATGCAAAGGGAGTTGCAGTACATATGTAGCAGTGGAAGTGGTAGAGCCATGGGCAACAGTACAAGAGGCAACAATACAGGAGGCAACAGTGTAGAGGATGTTGGGCAGCAGGCCAAGCATCAACACAGGTACCGGTGCCAGATGATCAGGGTAATGTTTAGTGGTGGAACACTACCGGAGCACAGTCCTCGCTAAGAGGGAGTGTTGATTTGGGGTAGCATCGAGACAGCACATGAGATCTCCAAGACCCAGAAATGGTTTGGGGAAATTCTACCTACTTAGAGAGATATTAAAATAATTAATATTTTTAATGGGTTCTTATGTCTAAACTTATGAAAATAAAAATATTAATGGGTATTAATATAAAACTGGGTGAGAAGGTTCTAAATGACATAGATCAAGCCAAATCTAATCTTAGCCATTGATTAGAGATTTAATCTTGGCCGTTGAAGACTCAACATAAAAAGTATAAGAGGAGGTTTGAGGGTCAGTTGGAGATACACCAAGTTGATTAGTCAGTTTGATTTTCTGGAGCGGGGTTTGCTGAGAGAAATCGAACCAGTGATCAGAGTTGCTGCGAGGGGCAGTGAGTGCATAGCAGAGAGGTAAAGATAGTGCCGAAGGATCAGCGCAGAGGTAGAGCAGGCTACGCAAAGCTAGCAAGAGCCACGCAGAGGGCCAAAGGGATTGTGCAGAGGCTCCCCGGGCATGTGTGAGTGACACAGAGGGCCAAAGAGCCTATGCAGAGCATCAGAGGGCTGACGCAGAGGGTTTCAGGCTGACGTAGAGGCCAGGAGGGCTAACGCAGAGCCTCAGAGAGGTGTTGGAGAGTTTTTCATGGAGCAGACATGCCAAATATCTGCTTCCGAAGAGAGGTATTACTGCTAGATTGATTTCTCTGTCGGGTGAGCCAGTTTGGCACCCAGTTGTACTCAAGAAAGCTGCTTAATAATAAAACCCTTAGAATTGCTGCACCGGTTTTCCCAAGTTGGGTTTTTCCGGGGATGATGGTCCAAAAATAACGGTGTCCCTTGTGTGTTTGTCTATTCTTTCAGTTGATGATCTGTAGATGGTTGAGACTGTACTTGTGTTTATTTTTAGTATTTATATGGTTAAATAACTTGTTAGTAATTAAACAAGTAGGTGAAATAAACCAGATAGTATATGAAGAATTTCTAACGGGTTAGAATTAGAAATTTCAACACATGATACCACCAATTGTGTGCTTCCCCTTCTAGGTGTAGTGTGGTGAATTGAATAGTATCTGTTTCCTGCATGGGATTAAGTTGGAAATAGGTGTCCATCTTTTGTGCCCAAGCCCTTGCTGAGCATTTTGATGACCCATCAAAAGAGGGTATGGGTAGTTTTCATACCTTGTGCATCAAATCCGAATTTCATAGTTCCCTGGGTCTATTTTGGTATCTAATTGCTGTATTCCTGGAAAGTTAGGGCTGCTTGAGTGTTCTCTTCTAGTGTTGCATACTCCCGAAAGTATTCATCAAAGAGTCTATTTGGCTTTGTTGCTTCTTGGGTTGCTGTCTGTTGTTGGTTTACAATTTGAGGAAGTAAGGGTTTGAGATTCTTTCCACTGGTTGTCCTGTTGTGTGTTTGAGGAACAACATTGGAGAAACCAGAGGTATGGCTGCCGCTTCCTTCAATACCAGCCCTATTACCTGCGTTCAACCCACTATTAACAAGATTATTTATGGTTTGGACAATAACCAGAGCCATCTATTGCTGTCCTTCTAGTAGCACACTGGTCATTTGTTGCTGCTGTTAGAGTATTGCATTTAGTAGGTCACTAGGATCTTGTTCCCCTTGCCCAATTCTATCCCCTATAGCTGACTGATGGTTTTTTCTCTTTCTTCTTACAGTAATGTTGCTTGTATCTTCTGGAAGCATTCAAGGCTCATGCACTCACAAGATGGCAGGATGCTTGTGCTCTGATACCACTGTAAGGTTCTAGGGAAATTTTTCCCTAGGTTTTCTCTAGGCAACTAGGGCTTTCAACAAAATTTTCGTTTACTGTTCAACAGAAATAACTATTCTAACATAGGTAAACAATACATCAAACTGTGCCGTATAATGCTACAGTTCGATCATTCAATAATTCAACTATATGGATACATTCCAAATTCATCTGTTCAGGTAAATCCAACCAGTTCCAGTGCAATTGCAAATAATTCTAAGCTAATTCTAGATTCAACAAAACCAGATAACTGATCACTTTCTATTAAGTTTTAACTGACCCGACTACACTGTTTTGATTCTAACTAGAGAAAAACCACTGAACTAGTTTAAGGACAAACCCTTGTCCTGCTTTAGGGATTATCTGCTCTGTGAGTGTAGCTCAGAATCGGAGTGTGATTTTCCTCAGGAAGATGGTGTGAAGTCTGAAGGGTTATGCGAACTCTGTTTTGCCCTCAAAATCAGTCATTGTGTTTGTTTCAGGATCCTCAACCTGCTCCAGACATCCGTCTAAGCTTTTGGAGGGCTCGGATTTGTTTTTTTCACTCTTGTACAGTCTCAGGTGGCCGGAGGATGATAATCGCTAAACCTCGTCCTATAATTTGGCCCTCAGAATTGTGTCATTTAACTTCAGGAGGGTTTCTACCTCACTTGGGAGGCCTTCTTTTAAACTCAGACTTATTTCAGATGGTCACAAATTGAATTCGTTCCTCAATTTCGGCCTCATAGTCTGTTCAGATATATTGTCCAGCTTCAGGAATAGTTCGGCTTGCTTTAGATGATATTTCTTTTCCCCAGAATGGTCTTGCAAGGGTTTGAGACTCAGAAAACTTTGATCTGTCTAGATTTAGCCTCAGAGACAATTCGTTCAGCCTCAAGGTGACATGATTGCCTTACCACTGAGTCTTTCTACAAAAATACTTCGCTGCTCCTTGTATAGCGAGAACCCTGTTGCCAGAACAAAAAATAAAAGATAAAATGGGTTGATTTGTGTCAAATCTTCTCACAAGACTTGCTGCTCCTGCAGATGGTTGATTCCCTGTGGCCAGAACAAAGAAAAGTGACTAGGTAGGGTGGGATCACCTCCACCGAAACTAGTCTAAGAAGAATTGGGGTCTTAGAACCCTCAAAGCCTTAGGCTCAAACGAAACAGCGACAAATAATCCAATCCAATTGATGCATCAAGTGATTCTAAACCTCTTGTATTTATAGATTTCCTTGAGGGGGGTTTTATCTTTAATTAATTGAGTGAAGTTCACATCAAGCCCCAACTTTGGGCTTTTTTACCCCAGCTACCCCAAAGCTTGCCCAACATTGGGTAAAATCCCTGTATCGAGGACTATAGCCTACAGGGATCGTCGGCTACTTCATCCCTTGGGTCAGGCCCCATATATAAAACACAGCTGATTATATTATGGAGTACAGATTCATTGAAGGAAATTCTTGATCCTATCCAAAGAAGGCGGTTACTTGAAAGTAGCAGAGGCATGATTTATCATGAAAATGTTACATAATTGTGTTGTTATGTTCTGTGAAACTTAAATTTTGATCCATAGTTATACGACTCGCTGGTTACGAAAATATCTGACACAGCCCACTAGGATTGCTAGGCTCCAGCCCTCTGGGAAACTCAGCAATACCTGACATGACACTGTCAAACTCAGTCAAACTGGCAATTTTTTTTGAAACTGAGAGCGGGTCAAGCTTTGGTCAAACTTGGAAAAGCTAGGCCAAACTTGATCCCATTATCAGTTATGTTTATATGATATATGTTTGTCATGATATGTAACATGGAGTTCTTTGAGTTTGTGAAAATAAGGGCTATAACCTGTTGTAAATAATAGCTGATATTTCAAAAATTAATAGCAGTGAGGTGATTGGGGTTGTATTAAGGTGGAAACCTGGGTTCAAAACCTCCTGAATGGGTTTAGGCAATGGCATAAATATGTTCTGCATACTATGGAAGCTTAGCCACAGAAACTCTATAATAAGTATTTCTATAAAACCTATAGCAGATATGGCTCTCTATGAAAATGTGAGCAAAAAGATAAATAAAGGAAAAACCGTGTTATACAAGATCAAACTACTTGCTATTATCTTCTAGATTATCAGCCTCGAGGACTCTAGCTGTGTCATGTAATTGCAAACTATGTACTCTATGAAAATATTAGCAGAAAGAAAAATATTCAGGAAATTAAGTTATAATATGTAATTGCAAGCTATTTACTTTCAGCTTTTAGATTGTCAGCCTTCAGAGCTCTGGCTTATAAACTATCATTATTCATGCATGTACCATGTATTATGTTTACAATTTCATTTACATGTACATCATCATAATTTATATGCCTATCTTGATGTCTAGATGATGGGTTTCTCATGCAAAGGTTGCCCCTATTTTTTTCTGTTGTTAAAGCTTCAATATTCAATGTATTTTGAGTATATAGAGTTTTTCCAAATAACCAGTTGACTCCATAGTTTGGTTTGCATAGTATGTGTTCTCTGATTTTGTTTCAAACTTTTATAAGAACACTTTGACCTTAATTTGTATTTTCATTAGAGGTTAGATTTTATGAATTGATGAGAAGTCAGAACCTTTGATTTTCTACTGTGCTTTTCTAAGTTTGTAACTCTACAAGTGAAAATTTATTAACTATTACCTGGAAAGTGATCAGGCATATGCATTCTATACACAGCATGCTTCTATATGCAAATCAACCATTAGAATTGTAATTCTTTCAACATTAATGCCTTAGAACAGTTTTCCAACTTCTGCATTTATGAGTTTGACTTGGGAATAACTTCTGCTGCTGTTTATTGTGTTGTACTCATCTTATGTAGATGAAGGATATGGCTGAAAAACTTCCAGCGAAAATGCAAACAGGCAATGTGGGCACAGTTCTTTCACCAAGTCTTAGTGCTTTGAATGAACTGCTATCTCCAGCAAGTTCTAGTCTCATGGAAATTCCAGAAGTAGAAGATATAAAGTTCTATGACCAAAAGTTTAGTCTGAGCCCCACCACTTGGGTGCTTAAGGATGTACGAGTAAAGGGTTCCTGCAGTGCACCTCGCACACATGATACACCAATGAGTGCTCCAGGAAGAGCTTTCCCTTATCACACTGCAACCAGGTTAATGGATGATATGCAGATCACAGGTTGCAAGGCTGGAGAAAACAATGGTATATTACCTAAAGCAGAAAATGGGCATCCTCTGTGTGCTGAATGGGTAGAGCAGTATGAACCTGGTGTATACATTACATTTGTGGCTTTGGCCAGTGGCGGAAAGGATCTGAAGCGTGTGAGGTTCAGGTAATGGTGTCTTTCATAGTTGGTTTGTTCTAGTTAGCCTAGACGTGAGTTTCATGTATGTTTGACAGAGAGAGTGCCTTTCTGTTAGCACCCCCCTAGAACCAAAAAAGATATGTAGCCCCATTTATGCAAATTCAAAATTTGTCATTTTTAGGATTTGCATATTGATTTGGAAGTATATTGTAGATTCTGATTGTGGAGTTAAATTGGAATGCCCTTTGATGCCCCATTGTTCCTGATATACTATTTATTCTTTTAGGAATATATGTCCCAGTTTCATTAAAGAATATTAGAAAAGGCCACCATAGGCCTGGTTGTCAGGTGTTTGTTATAGACTTTGTGGATGAGAAATCATTGTGTTATGATTAATGTTGTGGATTAGATCTCGAAGTGTCATCATTTTTGGGTTTTCAAACACTTGTGATCTCTCTCCCATGAGTAAATTTTATTCTTTGTATTGTAGATTAGTTTGTTAAGAAACATGTTAGGAGGACTAACCTGTAATTATCTTCCTTATTCTATTTCCTATCTATGCCTTCCACCAAGTCCTGAAATGTTTGTTGAAGAATCTAGGGCAGTTAGAGTTGATTAGATTCTTCTTAGCATGATAACTATTTGTGAGGTATTTTATCTTTAGCTTATTAGCACAATCTTTTACTTGATATCATTAGTGTGTATTTCTTACTTCATCAAATAGCTACCAAAACAAAGAGACAAGAACACAAGATGTTGGCATTCTGCCAGGGCCAAAACCTCTCCCTCTTGGAGAGGAAAACCTGCACAAAATTCTTCTTATAGAGATTCCAATTGACGAATACCAAGACCATGACCCTTGACCTATAATGCCGCTCCAAGATCAAGACACCAATCCTCTTCTTCGTCATTGCTGAGTTCATCATCACTGCACCACTGAGATCTTCCTTGCTGCTGTCATCACTGAGAACATTATTGTGCCTCTACTGAGATACTCATTATGACAATGAGATCATTGCTTCTGCACCATTACTCCATCTTCACATAGATCATTGTTGCATCGTCTCAACTACACCATCATTACTGTGTCATCTTGCTGCACTACTACAAAGATCTTCCTGAGACCATGGTTGTGACTATACTTAGATCATGACTGTGTCTTGATGATATGCCGAGACTGTATGATCCTCTCCATCGTAGATACATCAAGACTGCGAGATCAAGATTGTGACTGTGTATATATATAAGCCGAGACAGAGTATGACTGAGGTTCTTCGTATGCATGCCGAGACTGTAACTTCCGAGACAATAGTCACTGAAATCGAGAAGAGACCGTGGTCATGAGACTGTTATATTTCACTGTGATCATCACCGAAGATAGCAGAGGTATCCGAAGTCCTTTTTCCCACAAAAAATCACAGAGAAACCCGAGATTATGTGTCACTGTGCTTGCCCGAGATTTCAGAGATCTTATGCGAAGATGTCACTGTGTTTATCACCGAGATCCTTACTGTGCCATCGAAGTTTCAGAGTGATCCGAAGTTATGTCCTCCTGTGATTACTCTAGCTGCATATTTATAGGTGTTAGTCCATGTATGCAAGCCGACGTGAACTTAGTGAACCGTTGCATCCTTTTATTGAGCCAACATGTCATCTATATATACTTTGAAGCTGAATTGGCCGTCTTTCAAATCGTTTCACTGACAGTCTTCTTCTTTGGAGGATGGTACTTGTCTTGGAGGGCTACTTGACACTAGGTTGACCCATAATCATGCTCAAGAAGAGCTTTTTAACATGACTTTTTGACTTTCCTAGACCTATGGAATGAGCAAGAAACTCATTCGAATAATTTACAAAAATAATATTTCTTTTTTCTTGACAAGTACAATGATCAAAATTACATTTACAAATACCGAACATAGTTACACTTTTCTTCAACACTCCCTCTTAACTAGGGAGGTATTTACAATGGTACTTGGTCATTCTCAATCTGAATAATTTCTCATAAGAAGAATAGGATTGGTAATCCCATCTGTATAGCACCATATCAACCAGCATTGTCACAATGCAAGGCCTTGACTAACAACTCCGTCTCTCCACAAGACCATGAGCTACAATGTTGGCGAGACCAATGACAATAGACACCTTTATCATTGTCTCTCAAGGTACATACCCACCCGGGTGTTCACTGAATATGAACTTCTAGGACTATTCTTATCTTGGGTTCCTAGCCCTCAAAGAATATCGGTCCTCTTGCCTACTCTTATCTTTGATGCCCTACACATCCTCAAAGAGCATTAGATGCCAGATGATTACCTAATCCTCCATTCTTTTTTCCCAGGCGAAGACAAGAATGTTGTGTCTATCATGTGTCTATGTTGGTATCATCCCAAGACCCCTTTTTCCTCCCAAAAACATATCATTTATCCATTCATTTTCATCATATATCCCTTAGAATCCTTGAAAATTGATTATTAATAGTCTTATAGTTATTGATTTAGGGGTTTTATGTTGAAGAATTAGAAGTTTTTGATGAAATGGTTACAGGAAGTTCCCACATCCTGTAATAAGCTTATCGTTTGACATGTGGCGCAGCAGTTGGGCTAGAACGAAAGGCATGGACAAAAAGCAGAATGTCCAAGCATGGACAAACACCTATCTCCCAGCCGAATCGATCCTCCTAGATGCGCGGTCAACTCAAGTCAAAGCATGGCACCTGGCAGACAAAAGCAGCAACAACAACTCGTTCTATTTTTATTTGGTTTTTGTTCTTTTTGAAAACACTTAGGATAGAAACATTTTGAAAAGGCTTGATGTAATAAAAGCGGCAACAGCCGAATGTACATTCATTGTAGCAATGACATGGCTGTGGATATACATATGTAAATACAGTCCAGTTAATGGTTAATGTTTAATCGTTGAATCGTTCCAGAACAGAGTTTTTAAGTTTAATACTAAGACCTATTCACAGTTACGACTTGTGTATCTCGTGCATTGATTTGGTAGCCGGTCGATTATAAGCCAGTGTACCCTTGGAACGCGGACGGGCCCTGCGTTCAATCGGTATACTGTCCATTTATTTCATTTACATTTCGGTTATCGTATGGTTTGCACAGTGATTGGATTTCGATTTCAATAGGTTTTATATGGTTTGCATAACAGTTACAATTACATAGCTTTCGATTTCCATTGAATGTATATGGTTTGCGCTTATGGTTGGTTTGCGTTTATGGTTATGCTGCACAGTCATCACTGAGATTTGGAAGTGCGTCCTGTAAGGGATTCGATCCCTGTGTGTCTCGTAAAAGCACCATCATAAACTCTGTTTTTATTCCACAATTCATTTATGCTCTCTATATAGTTTGATATAGTGTAAATATCATTGAATGCTGTGTGTTTACTGAACAAGGGTTTTCTGGGTAATATCTTTGTAAGGAGATTAAAATCATTGTTACAGTCATACACAGTGCTTAGGTTTGCACAGTCATACACAGTCCTTAAGTTTGCACAGTCATACACAGTGCTTAGGTTCAGGGTTTAATCTGGTAAATGCATTTAATGATAAGCATTGTAATCAGGTATATTAGTAAGGTAATCTGAGTGTTTGAATGATAGGTGACATATCCCAGCCTTCCGTAAAGAAGCCTTGTAACCTACATCATAATCACTTGGCCAACAATCCTTTATGTCTATATATTTTAGACCATGCCTCTAAGCTTACGCACCTTGGTCGATATTAAATATAGAGTCTAGCCTAGTACCCTAGCTAGAACACTACATTTTGGCGCCGTTGCCGGGGAGGCGTACTTAAAGGATTCAAACAAAAAGAAAAAAAATTTCAATACACAAAAATAAACAAAAACACAGTTAGAAATCATGTTCATTTATGCCTAGACTTAGAGACAATCAAGGGAGATTTGTAAAAACCCCCCACCATCTAAAAACTAACCCATCATCATCAGGAGCAGACTCTCTAGGGAATACAACACCAGCTGAGGAGGATATCCAAACATTGGAAGAAAGATTTTATTCAGGACAGCAAATTACTCTTGCTGAGAGAGAAACTCTATTTGCACATAAATCACAGCAGAAGCCCTTTCCTAGATCTTCTACACAAGGGAAAAGTAGTACAATTACCAAGCAATCTTCCTTTCTCTCTTTTCCACCAAGTGACACTGACACAAAGAGACCAATTAGAATGGCTGAGGAGGGATCTGGATCAGTTCCCCACCAAGAGGAGGAGGAGTCAACTTTTAAGTTCCCTATACAAGAACCACAGGAGGATGAGGAGATCAAAATGAAAAATATACACCCATCCGTGCTCCCCAATTTCTATGGTATGGCTTCAGAGGATCCAGACTCATTCTTATTCGAGTTTGACATTGTATGTCGAACTTATGGCTATACAGATGATGCTCATAGGCTCAGATTGTTTCCAGCCACATTAAAGGCAGCAACCTTGAAATGGTTTATGGGGCTAGGTGAGCATGCCATAGTTGATTGGGATGGCATGAGGAGAATATTTCTAAGGAAATATCAGCCTTATTGCAGATCCAAAGACTCTAAAGATGACATCTTTAGAATGAGTCAGCAGGAGGATGAAACCTTAGAAGAATATTTAGAACGGTTTGTCTATAACTTGCAAAAATCTAAACACCGAACAATGCCTCCTGATCTGGTCCGCACAATATTCTTGAAAGGTATCCGGGAAGAATACATGGATGATCTCAACTTAATGGGCAAAGGTGACATTTCTGCCTTACCCTTTGAAGAAATAGCTGAGCTGTGTGAAAAATATTCAAGGAGTAAAGCTAAAATGGGAAAGAGAACCTTGTCATCAAGGGTCACAAAAACTGCCTCTGCTAGTGTCACCCGGGCTGAAATTGGTAATCTTTTAGAAGAGTTTAAAACAGATTTGTTGAGCACTCTAGGGAACCAAATTGATACCTTAAAGGCCAAAAAGAAACAGGAAGAAGAAGATAATATCATGGCTATTTTCTGCCCCAAATGCCGCAAGAAACATGCATTAAAAGACTGCCCTCTAGAAAATATCCAAGTTTGTGCTTTCTGTACTGAACATCATGATATGTTTAACTGTCCTAAAGTTAAAATTTTGCAGAACTGTAACATGGCAGCCAGTACAGAGATGGAAAACGTGTATTACATGGGTGCAAAGCGACCATGGCAGCCAAGGCAAGCACCCCAAGGTATGTTTCCTAATCAAAATCTGCAATTTCCTATGAATGATCAGATGTATGCACAAAACTCATGGAATGTACCCATGCCATGGCAGCATGGAAACCAACCACAAAATCAATGGAGACCGTCTCAACAGTACTCACAATCTTATCATCCATATCCGCAATCATACCCACCTTACTCACAGCCATATCAGCAGTACCAACAGCCATATCCATCACATTCTCAAACATATCAGCAGCACCCTCAGCAAGTTGTTTATCAGCCCCAACCTTCTCAACAAGCACTGCCTG
This sequence comes from Pinus tabuliformis, assembly GCA_031772625.1. NCBI lineage: Eukaryota > Viridiplantae > Streptophyta > Pinopsida > Pinales > Pinaceae > Pinus > Pinus tabuliformis. Next base: position 541,539,724 of record CM062804.1, on the reverse strand, counting down.
CTCCTCCACCAATAAATGTACCACAACTGCAATTTCCAACTAACCCACAACCTCCCAGACCCACTCAAATACCTGCTCAAACTGTCCCAAATCCGAATAATAGAGCAGAGAGGCCAACCTATAATGTAGAGGAAGGAACTTCATACTCCACACTGCCTTTGCAAAACATTAATCTGAGGTCTGGTAGGGTGCTCCAGAAGGATTCTCCAATAACAGATCAGCAAGAAGAAAACTCAGAAAAAGACAATGAAATGACAACTCAAACAAAACCAAGCAGTGATACCAAAGATAAACAGATGCAATCACTGCATCCACCTTTTCCAGACCGATTGGTCCAAGTAAAACCACCACTGCCTCCACCACAATTTGATGTCTTGGATGAACTTAAAAATGTCTACATAAAAATCCCACTGCTGCAAGCTATAAAGGACATTCCTATCTATACCAAAGCCATCAAAGACATGTGTCTCAAGAAGCCTGCTAGGAAAAGGATTGATCCTCAGACCATTCATGTTTTAGGAAATTTAGCAGGCCTTATGACCAATACCATCTCCATGGAGAAGTATGTTGATCCTGGCATTCCCAAAGTGACCACCATCATTAACAACATACGGATTCCAAACACTTTGATAGATCTTGGAGCCGCAATCAATGTCATGACCCTTGAAACCATGAGAACACTCCAGCTCATGAATTTGCAACATACCACGATTGTTCTTGAACTAGCTGATAGGTCCAAAGTCATTCCTGAAGGGATTTTGGAAGACATCATTGTCTCACTGGACTCTTGGGAGTATCCAGTGGATTTCCTAGTCCTTCAACCCAAATCCAATTTAGGAGGACACCCTATCATCCTAGGTAGACCATGGTTAGCGACTGCTGATGCATTCATTGGATGCCGATCAGGCAACATGATTATTTCCAGAGGGACCGAAAGAAAACAACTCACCCTCTATCCATCGGCACAATCACCAGCAGTAACACATAACTTGTGGCTTGATGATAAATTTAATGATAAAGAAGAAGTACAATCTGTTTTTAGCATTGACCAGATCTATGATTTCCACGAAGACAATAATGATTTGGTAGAATTATTTCTTTCTCAACCCGATGTATCTGAAAATTTGAGAAATGAACAATATAATGCTGCAGATGTACTTTTGGCTCAAAACTTTCAAGAAACATGCACTATCCACTCTTTGCAATCTACATTTCACGACATCTTTCCAGTTCAATCCATCACCAATACACAGAGTCAGGTCATAGAGATCAGTCCAGGGAAAACTTTGAACATAGGCAACCACCTAGACTCATCTCAGCAAGAGAAATTGATTAGACTCTTGAAGAAGTACCAAAAAGCCTTTGCTTGGGATTAGACTGACATGCATGGGATTCACCCCGACACATGCACTCACCATATCTACACAGATAGCACCATTAAACCAGTGAGGCAACCACAAAGAAGAATGAACCCCATGCTCCAAGACATTGTCAGAGAGGAATTGCAAAAACTTTTGAGAGTCAACTTTATATATCCTATTTCTGACAGTCAGTGGGTATCCCCATTGGTTATCGTGCCCAAGAAAAATGGTAAGTGGCGCATCTGTGTTGATTACAGACAGCTGAATAAAGCAACGCTCAAAGATTACTTCCCACTGCCATTTATTGACCAAGTGTTAGACACCCTAGCTGGCAAATCATCATTTTCTTTTCTTGATGGTTTCAGTGGCTACAACCAGATCAGGATTGCCTCTGAAGACCAGGACAAAACCACATTCACCTGTCCTTGGGGCACCTATGCCTACAATGTTTTTCCATTTGGACTTTGTAACGCTCCAGCTACATTTCAGCGAGCTGTGTTAGCTATTTTCGCTGATTTAATACATGATTGTGTTGAAGTGTATATGGATGATTTTTCAGTATATGGCAATTCATTTGAACATGCATTAGAAAATCTTGAGAGAGTTTTGAAAAGGTGTATTGAAGCTAACCTGTCCCTCAGCAACGAAAAGTGCTTTATGATGTTAAATGAAGGGATAGTGTTGGGCCATTATATCTCTTTTCAAGGCATCCAGGTTGACCCAGCCAAGATCCAGATTATTGCCGATTTGCCTATTCCACAAAATCAGAGAGAGGTAAGAAGTTTTCTTGGGTATGCAAGCTATTACCGCAGATTCATTGAACATTTTAGCAAGATAGCTTTACCTTTGTTTAAACTTCTAACCAAAGATGTACTTTTCAACTGGACTGAGAACTGTCAACATGCATTCGAACAACTCAAAAAGAAACTATCTACCGCACCAGTCTTGAGAGGGCCTAATTGGAGTTTACCATTTCATATTTTTACCGATGCATCTGACACTGCAGTAGGTGCATCATTAGGCCAAAAAGAGGAATCTTGTACTTATGCCATTTATTTCATTAGTAAAAATCTAACACCTGCAGAGCTAAACTATACAGTTACAGAAAAGGAAACGCTTGCCATCATTTATGCTGTGAATAAATTCCGACATTACATAACTGGTTATGAAGTCTTTGTACATACTGATCATTCTGCCATTAGACATCTCATGAATAAACCAATAACTAGTGGCAGAGTTACCAGATGGTTACTATTGTTACAGGAATTTAACATCACAGTGTTAGATAGACTAGGCAAAGAGAACCAGGTGGCTGATTTTCTCTCTAGACTGCAAAATCCAGGTGAGGTTGTTCCAGTTGAAGATTCTTTTCCGGATGAACACTTATTTGCAATTTCCATAGTAACTCCTTGGTATGCTGATTTGGCTAATTACTTGTCTACAGGAAGGACACCTCCACACTTCATTGCAAAGGAAAGGAAAAGACTAATCAAACAAAGTGCTAGATATTCATGGCTTAATGGCGATCTATTTTATACTGGTTTTGATATGATCATTAGGAGATGTGTAAGAAATGATGAGGTAATTGACATTTTAAAATCTTGCCATGATGAACCGTGTGGTGGGCATTTTGCAGCGAAGCGGACAGCCTTCAAAGTTCTTACTCTTGGATACTACTGGCCATCCATTTTCAAGGATGCCAAGAAGTATGTAAAGAGTTGTGACAGCTGCCAAAGAATGGGCAGACCAACAGCTACCGATGAGATGCCCCTTCAGCCCCAAGTTCACTTAGAGCCATTTGATAAGTGGGCTCTGGACTTTATAGGACCTATTAACCCAGCCTCCAATGGTAAGAAGTACATCTTAGTATGTACTGATTACGTCACAAAGTGGGCAGAAGAAAAAGCACTGGTGAGAGCAACCGAACACACAGTAGTCAATTTCCTTTTTGAGGAGATCTTTGTGAGGTATGGAGTACCAAGAGAAATTGTAACTGATCAAGGTACTCAATTCACCTCAAAGCTCATGAAGGACATCACAGACAAGTACCAAATAAAGCATAGAAAAAGTACCCCTTATCATCCACAGGCCAATGGGCAGGTGGAATCAACAAACAAAACTTTGGAGGGGATCATTACCAAAACTGTTGCAATGAACAGGAAAAATTGGGAAGAAAAGCTCAAAGAGGCACTCTGGGCTTACAGGATTACTTGGAAAGATACCACAGGATTTACACCATACCAATTGGTGTACGGTAAGGAGGTCATGCTTCCTATTGAATTCCAAATCCATACTTTTAAACTGGCTGCAGATTTACAAATTGATTTGGACCAAGCACAAAAAGAAAGAATCCAGCAGTTGAACCAGCTGGATGAGATGAGGCAGCAAGCAGAACAAACCACCATCCTCATGCAAAAACACAGGAAGCAATGGCATGATTCACACATTAAGAAGAAGCACTTCAAGGAAGGTGACTGGGCTTTACTTTTTGACTCGAAATTCAAGGATCATAAAGCCAAGTTCACCACCCATTGGATGGGCCCCTATGAAATTATTCAGGCTTATGACAATGGTTCAGTTAAGCTCAAAACTATTGATGGAGAGGGTCATTCCTTCACAGTCAATGGTCATCGCCTGAAACTGTACACCACCATCAGCAAGCAAGATTTTCTCCATACACTATCTCAGCAAAGAGAGGTTGAGATATTGCAGCCCTCAGCTGCAGTATCACTGCCTTAGTTTCATTTCCTTTCAATTTCAAATTCAAAAAGAAAAAATAAAAAAATAATAAAATTTTTTTTAAAAACAAAAACTAAAAAAAAAAATATAAAATAATAAAATCATGGGTTAGATGTGAAAACCAGTATCTGGCACAATCTAACCCCGAATTCCTACTTGAAAACCAATTCGTTGGCGGGTATGAATTCTCTTTCTTTTGTTCACTGTTTAATTTCTCAGCTGAATCATGACTTGAGGACAAGTCAAACTTTAAGTCGGGGAGAGAGGCATCAACATTCTGTTCTGTTACTTTTATCTCTCCCTTGTAAATTCTTCAAGATTTCTTATTCTATATTTTCACTGTAAATTTCCAACAGCAGCTTGTTCCAGCATTCCAGACTTCAATAAATAAGCTGTTTTGTCATGATTTTATTTCAGAGGGACCTGGTTATAAACATTTTGCAGGGGGACCTGTTCTGTTCAGATATCTACGCTACCAACACCAGCAGTAATGGGACCTGTTTTAAGACATTCAGAAGGGACCTGTTAAAGAAATTGACACTAAGGGCTACTTCAACAGAATTTCATCAAGCTTCTACAAGGATTTGGGCACCAACACTCCATCAAATGCCAAGCTCAGTGAACTGTAACAATACAAGGAGCTGCATGAACATTTTCAAAATTTTCTCAAAGGGACCTGTTACATCTTCAAATTTTTCTCAAAGGGACCTGTTACATCTTCAAAATTTTCTCAAAGGACCTGTGCATTTAATCTTCCTCAGAGGACCTGTTACAACAAGTAAAAGAACAGTCAAAAAGGGATTAGCTACTCAGCATGTCAATACAATAACGATCAACAAAAGAGTAATGTGTTTCTGTTCTTAAACATTTAATTTCCTAGATTGATTTTTAATGTAACTTTGATGACTATGAACTGTTATGATTAGTTTCAAGGACACCTACATCAATCTCCTATCACCCCTTATCCCACCGATTCTCATCATTCCCATACATCAACCTATTCATATCCCTAAAACCCATTACCAACACATCCCCTTGTCATATATCCTACAGTCATACCAACATCCTCTATATGACCGAATACCAACTGAAAAGGGCACGTGGTGAGTTGTGTTTTTAAATACAAAGGAAGAGACAGATGTAAAGCGGCCTATATATATTTCACTCCACACAGCCAAATCATAATAAGCGGCCTATATATATTTCACTCCACACAGCCAAATCATAACTTCACCACCCAACGTACCCAATGATCAAAAGGGGCTCCCCGAAATCATACCCAGCATTATAGATACGCTACCAGCGCTCTTGTGGTGACATCCATGCAAGCGTACAACACTCCTCTGTTTTTTTTTTTTTAAATGAATGGTTACGTTGTGAAGTGAGTACAGGGTTATCTCACCATCATTTCCACCTTCGATTCCCATAACTTCCAAAGTGAGAACCAGAAGCAAGGAGCGCCGAAGAGAGTATTATCATTTGGGTAGATTTACACAGTGGAATCAGAAGCAAGGAGCGCCGAAGGGAGTATTACCGTTTGGGTCGATTTACACAGTGAAGATTGAAACCAGTGAGTGCCGAAAGAGGAAAGTATCACCATTCTATTTTGACTCCCATCATAGTCATATCGACCGGCCGAGCATCATATTGAAGACTGAAGGAAGCGATACATCAGTTAACCAACTCGAAATTTCTTTGTTAAAATTGTAAGAATATAGACAGAGAAGGGTTAGAAGCATGACCCTTTGCCACCACCATGACTAATAGGGTCGAACCGAGTGTGTTTGACAGTTCACAATACCATGAGGATTGCATTGAAATTCTCAGAGAAACACAGTGGTTACCATTTCTAGAAAAATTCCATGGAAGTAATGAGGAAGTTACCAAGCAATTTGCCTTCACCTTTAATGGAGAAAAGGCCCTAATAGGTAACTTCTCCTTCAGAATTTCAGAGGATACTATAGCTCAGGCAATAGGGATTAGTCCAGAAGGGGAGAAGTACTTTAAAACCAAGCAATTTAAAGAGAAATCATGGACACAGTTCATGTCTAGATCTAGAGTCTCCTCAGTAAACTGGAAGAAGGGTGTTCCAAGAAGCTGGTTAGTTCATCCTTGGGATGAAATGGTTTACATCCTTCAAAAATTCATAACCTGTCAAGGTAGGTACAGTATTGTTTATCTATACCACATCAAACTACTCCATTTGAAGAAACAATGTGTAATCAGTGTGCCATATTTTCTGCTACAAAGCTTAACTAAGATGTCCAAGACTATCCAGAAGCAGAAGGGGAATGAAGACAAGAGCTTGTACCATTTTGGCTTAATTAAAATCCTCATTGAGCATGAATTGCAGAAAAGAGGGAAACCATGGAAAGAATTCCTAGCTGTCAATCAAATTAGAGATGAGGAAGAAAAAGAAGAAGTGCAAGAGGACTCAGGGTTTATGAAGGACATTGATGAAGAAATTCCAGTATCCAAAGCCAGCAAAGCACCTCTACCTGTGGGCAGCATAAGGACCAGGAACATGCAAAAAGAAGATGCTAAGAGGGCCGAAAAAGACAAAATTTTTACCACTTACTCACGAAGAACAAGGCGGACACCAAAAGCCCAGTTGCAAGAAGACCAGTTTGAATCTCATGCACCTGCACAAATGGATGTTGAGAGTGGTGACCATTCACTACCAGCACCAGAAGTTGACATGGAGGTAGAAAGCAATAACAAACAGGAAAAATGTTCACCACCTCCCATCAAAAGACAGAAGAAGTTAGAGAAACAAATTGAAGAATTGAAGGAAGAGCTCATGGAAGCTAACATGTTGGAAAAAGTTATTAAAAGAGAAAATGAAATGCTCCGGGCGCAAAGCAAAGAAACTCAGAAGAAAAATGAAAAGTTAAAGGAAAGAATCAGTGAATTGGAGACTGAGCAAACTGAGATTTCTAACTGGGCCACTAAGTGGTACAATCAGAAGAAGACCCTTAAAGAAAAATATAAAAAGTTAAAGCAGGAGCTCAAGGGACAGAAAGATAACCAGGTGAAAAAGAATGTAGACACCTTGCTCAAGGCAGCAGAGATCCAGGCAGGGACAGAGTTCAAGGGAAGCACTTCGGGGGTAGCATGAGGACATGCTAATCCTTAAGTCGGGGAGAGATGTTGGTATCATCCCAAGACCCCTTTTTCCTCCCAAAAACATATCATTTATCCATTCATTTTCATCATATATCCCTTAGAATCCTTGAAAATTGATTATTAATAGTCTTATAGTTATTGATTTAGGGGTTTTATGTTGAAGAATTAGAAGTTTTTGATGAAATGGTTACAGGAAGTTCCCACATCCTGTAATAAGCTTATCGTTTGACATGTAGCGCAGCAGTTGGGCTAGAACGAAAGGCATGGACGAAAAGCAGAATGTCCAAGCATGGACAAACACCTATCTCCCAGCCGAATCGATCCTCCTAGATGCACGGTCAACTCAAGTCAAATCATGGCACCTGGCAGACAAAAGCAGCAACAACAGCTCGTTCTATTTTTATTTGGTTTTTGTTCTTTTTGAAAACACTTAGGATAGAAACATTTTGAAAAGACTTGATGTAATAAAAGCGGCAACAGCCGAATGTACATTCATTGTAGCAATGACATGGCTGTGGATATACATATGTAAATACAGTCCGGTTAATGGTTAATGTTTAATCGTTGAATCGTTCCAGAACAGAGTTTTTAAGTTTAATACTAAGACCTATTCACAGTTACGACTTGTGTATCTCGTGCATTGATTTGGTAGCTGGTCGATTATAAGCCAGTGTACCCTTGGAACGCGGACGGGCCCTGCGTTCAATCGGTATACTGTCCATTTATTTCATTTACATTTCGGTTATCGTATGGTTTGCACAGTGATTGGATTTCGATTTCAATAGGTTTTATATGGTTTGCATAACAATTACAATTACATAGCTTTCGATTTCCATAGCTTTCGATTTCCATTGAATGTATATGGTTTGCGCTTATGGTTGGTTTGCGTTTATGGTTATGCTGCACAGTCATCACTGAGATTTGGAAGTGCGTCCTGTAAGGGATTCGATCCCTGTGTGTCTCGTAAAAGCACCATCGTAAACTCTGTTTTTATTCCACAATTCATTTATGCTCTCTATATAGTTTGATATAGTGTAAATATCATTGAATGCTGTGTGTTTACTGAACAAGGGTTTTCTGGGTAATATCTTTGTAAGGAGATTAAAATCATTGTTACAGTCATACACAGTGCTTAGGTTTGCACAGTCATACACAGTGCTTAGGTTCAGGGTTTAATTTGGTAAATGCATTTAATGATAAGCATTGTAATCAGGTATATTAGTAAGGTAATCTGAGTGTTTGAATGATAGGTGACATATCCCAGCCTTCCGTAAAGAAGCCTTGTAACCTACATCATAATCACTTGGCCAACAATCCTTTATGTCTATATATTTTAGACCATGCCTCTAAGCTTACGCACCTTGGTCGATATTAAATATAGAGTCTAGCCTAGTACCCTAGCTAGAACACTACAGTCTACATTTCCATTCATGGCCTTCACCTAGACTACAACTATTAGTCCTGGTCTAGTGCATGAGACATGAAATAGAAAAACACAACTGTCACTCCTTTTTAATCAGAGGTGATCTAATCTAAGCTCCCTCTTGATCAGGGACTAGTCAAAGCTCTCTTTTAGCTAGGGACTCTTCCATACATCGACAACTTCTTCTTCGTGGGTCCTTCAACTGCTTGATCAACTTCTCTCCTTGATGTCATGAAAAATAGTTGAGCCTCTTTCTTGTAGGGCAACAACCATCGATTAATTTCCTCTTTAGTTCGTCATGTCATTCCTTTCTTCATGGAAAGTGGCCTTCTTCATATCTGGAACCTTCATCATATGACTACTCCTTTCTCGTCATGCTTTTTCCATTCATCACATGAATGCTAGTTGTACTTGTAAGTAGCCCTGCGTGAACTTATCCATATATTATTCAAGAAATCAAATATATCATTAAATCAAATCGTACCTTACTAGATGGCTCTTCATCATGACATCTTTCTGTAGGTATCAACATCCTGCATTCATGTTGACACATTTCCCAAAGATATCCATTTTCAAGGGTCTACATCTTTTCCATCAGAGTCTTCATATCTTTCTGGGAGATTTTCTAGTCAAGTCTTCTTGATCTTTTGGATGTTGATTGCCTTCATCATGGTTGCATATCTCACGATCTCTTCCTTCCTTACACATTCCATTCCTAGGTGCTTTTAATCAAAGTTTCTTAGTTGTGATCAACCACCTCATACTTCATATGAGGACATATTATGTTGATTTCATCTAGTGTGTCTTATGTCTTCTTGCATCCTTTCAGAGGAGGAGATCCTTTTTCTCTTGATCATGCTTCTTAAGATAGAAGCAATGATCCCTGTTACCTGCAACCATATGACATTACATTATAATATTAAACACAAGCATACATACCTTATTTTACCTTCAGGTCATCGAGGCTTCTTCCAACAACTTCCTTGATTGAAAAGATCTTCAATCCCTTGATCTGCTTCATGTTATCACACCATCATCTCATAGATTCCATAAGTTGGAGTTCTTGTTGAAACACTTGCTTCCTCTCTAGATTAGTGAACCCTACAATGAGCATTCCATTGGAGAATTTTGAGGATCTTGTATATCCCCAACTGGAAGATGTTTCCTTTTTGACTTGATGTATTATGAGCCTTGTCCTAGATGATTTCTTTGTTTCCTTCAATGACCATTGAGGTTCCCAAGAGCTATATCCTTCATGTTTTGTCTGTCATGGATTTTTGTCCTTCATGATTCCCATGGTGACGTCACGAGCTCTTGTTTCTAATGCTTCCATGATGCTACGATGCATCTTATCATCATTGTCATATCTTATAACAGAAGCTTATGGTAGGACCATTTTGTGAGGGATATTATCCCAATCATAGAGATTTGTTACTCCCTCTTTCCTTGGCCCTTTTTCAGGAAAACATTGCCTGAAGGTTGATGTAGTTAAAAGAATAAAAAGCATATCATGGACACAAACAAAAGAAAGAGAAAATCAAAATGCAAAAGATGGTCATGACATAAAATAGCGCATGGGAAAAAGCCTAGCATGAGCTATACTCTCCTCATTAGCCATCACCCGATTCCTGAGCACATGATGCATGTCCCAACCTTGATGAGAAATGAACTATCTCATCTTAAGGGGTGATATTAAATGCTACATCATAAAGAGCAAGCTCTAACCCTTGAGCTATGCATCGCAATACAAAGCATTATCAAGAAAAAGTAAAAGGCGCATTAGAGGGGTGGAAAAAGTAGGCTGAGCAAGGTAACTCATGCCTCCATAATTGCTCCCTCCTTTACATCTATACACTCAAGATGTGGACTCCCCATCAACTGGTCCCCTTGACCATGGCACTTGGCCATGAAGCCTTTTCCCCTCCATTGCCATACATTCACACTAATACCTATTGATTGAGGGGTTGACCTTGAAAATTCTACTTCCTCTGGAGTGTTGGAAGCACCTAATAAGGTTGATCATTAGCCACCTCTATCAAGGTAGGGAACACCTTTATGAGATTTGGTCTAGTTAGATATCAAAAGGTGATCCCAATTTGAAGTATTAATATGCCCTTAACATCGGAGTTTGGTATACTTAGATGCTCATATGATCTTAGTCTCCAATGAATGGTTGCTTTCACTTGAGTTCATGTTGGTTTTGTCAGGTGGTCCACAACAACCTAGGTCTTGAGGGCACCCACTCCGCAGGTACCTAGGCCTTTCAGAGAGACAAATGACTTAGTAAATGCAATGTTGAGAGAATTGGGCCTCATGATGACTTGAGCATATGTTACATGTCCCAGAGCACCCTCAAGACCTAGGACATTGGTCTGCTTTGACCCAATATAGAGGATTCTGAATGATTGCACCACTGGACTTAACTTGCCCCCAGGTTGGCCTTGACACAACGTGAAGGTCATGATTCAAAGCCCAGATGAGGATGGTCTTCCATGAGAGACTAGGGTGGGTTGTGGCACTTGATAGAGCCCTAATACTGGAGAGAGGAGGCCCTGTTTTGACCATTGAAGACCCATGGAGATGACATGTTGACACCCTAGCTGGATTTGGGACCTCAAAGGAGGGCTTGAGGTGGATTTGAGGGACACTTCTTAAATTTTGGAAGATCTCACACTCAGACAATTTTTCACCCTTCATCACACCATGACATGGCATTTGAAGCCCAAAAAGGGCATGACGTCAACATTTATGAGGCTACGACTCAATGTGTGGGCATTTATGGTTTGTTTTAGCATTGAGCTAGTGGGTTGGGTTGTGTTGTCGCGCAGATTGACACGACAACGCTCAGACCGGGGGCTGTCACTCTGATCCCCGATCCCTCCGTTTAAGCCTGTCTCCCGCGGCTAAGGGGGGTAGTCCCTGTGAGATGATGAAGCCAACTGTCGACCAGTTGGTTGGGAGACACGAGACACGATGATATAAGCACTAAAATGATTTGATTAAATTAGCAGACCAGTGCCTTATAAGATTGTTATTACAATGATTACTTGTTAAATGATATAGAAACATAAACCGTGAACAGCAATCATTTGTTATCAGCTTAATCACATGACCAAAACGATATCTGGCAACTGAGGATTTTAAAAAAAATGAATGCTTTAAACCACCACGAGTCATAAACCATTAACCAGATATCATATTTCGTATCTCGACTTGAAAATTTTAGATCTCAGCGTGAAAGATATAACATGAAAATAACTGAATCTGGCAAAAATAATTTTCCACAAATTCTTTTTATATTTTTTCGAAAATTTAAAAGAAAACGATTTTTTTTTTTTTTTTAAACAAAAATAAAATTTAAAACTAAAAATATCTAAAATCTATGCTTAAATTTTTTTTATTTTTTATATTTTATAAAAATGAGAATTAAAAAATCCTAAAAAATATAAAACTTAAAACTTAAAATCTATTTGAACTAAAATCTAAAAGCACTAACTATACAAAAATATAAACCTAAGCCTAAAATAAAGTTTAAATCCTAAAAAATAAAAGCTAAATTTCTAACTTAAAAAAAACTACGAAAAGCTTTTATGAATTTTTAGATTAAATCTAAAGATTAAATAAACCTAAAACTAAAATTTAATAAATAAATCCTAAACTATGCTAATCATATATCGTTAAGCTGGAACTAAAGCAACGAAAAAAACAAAAAAAAAATAAATCGCATCTAATCTTAAATGATTTAAAATGCCAGCTGTGGATGAAAACAATGCCTAACCTCAACGCAACCACTGCCTACATGCTATACAACTCAGAAACGTAAGACTGAAATGCGTGATGCGGCGACAGGGATAAAATAGAAAGACGATTTAGGCTTGCGTATGTAAAGACGGCGGCAATGACAGGCATGAAACAGTGCTTACCTGATATCAATTGAGGCTCACCTGATAACACGCACGCCGACACAGCAATCAAAACGCCTATGCTCAGAACATTTTCTTTTGCAGTTTTGCAGGGTCTCGACAGCAGCGAGGGGCCACAGTCTTCCACGCACTGTTCGAAATAAAAAAAATCACTGCAGGCCTACGATGATGGGTTCAGCCCACAGTGACTTATTCACACTGAGGACTGAGCAGCGCCGTTTGGAACCGGTTTCTCTGACAATCGATCAAATGCTGCTGCCTGAGCGTGATTTCTTCGTATTAATTGACCGGAATACGCAGAATAATTTCAATTTTTTAAAATCTGAGCTTCTCACGTGACCCTTGCCCAATGTTTTACGAAACGGCCGAACCGAAACGGAAACGGCCGTTTCAATCTGTTTCAATGCCCAGTTTATTGACCCGGCCCATGACCCGGTTCGGCTGACCGAGTCAGCTATGACTCGGCCGAGTCAGCCAATGACTCGGCCGAGTCATAGCTGACTCTGTCAACCCGGCCGGGTCCCGTATTGACTCGGCCGAGTCATAGAAAGGACGGCTGGGCAGCGTTTTTAATTAAAAAAAATCAATTTTTTGCTGATTTTTGGTAAAGTTAGTTAGGGTTTGTGGATTCTAAAGGGTTATTGTGATTTGTTTAATGCTTTTGGGGTCCATTTCCCCCTCCCAAACTCTATTTAAGACAGCCAAATGCTCTCATTTCACTCACAGCAGTCTTATGCATTTGAGTGAGAGTCTTCTTTGAGAGTTAGTGAGCAGTTCTTGAGCTTGTTTTGGAGCAGCAGTGAGGAGTCTTGGAGGAGCATTGTAGCTGGAGTGAGGAGCTTCTTGGGCAGCCATTTGGAGCAGCATTGAGGAGCTGATTTTTGGAGCAAGCTTGAGGAGGCAGTTTGTGCCTGGAGGTATTTTTTTCCACCCTTACAAATCTGTTTTTGCTTAGTAAATTTTAGTTGCATATCAAGAAAGCTTAGAGAGTGTTTTTTGTCAAATAAATGAACATTGAATCAATTTTTTTTTTTTTTTTTCATTTTCAGATTGTTTTCCTAGTCAAAAAATGGCACCTAGAGCAAAAGATCCTGCTTGGGCATATGTTGAAATGGTTGATAATCAGATGTGTCGCAAGTTTTGCCATAGGAAAATTAAGGAAGGTCCTGGGGGGATTAATAGGCTGAAACAACACTTGGCAGGGATTAAAGGCAATATTACTGCATGTCAATCTGATCAAATTGGGGAGATTAGAAAGAATTTGTTGGAAAGCTTTGAAAAATTTAAAGAAGAAAAGACTAGGCAAAAAGAGATACAGGCTGAAATTGGGAGGAAGAGGGAGATACAAAGAATGATGGCTGCCAACCCCCACTATGAGTTTGAGGGTTCTTCCTCTATCCCTCAAACTGATGCATCAAACCCTTTCCGTTATGTTCCTCCCTCTTTTGCTTCTGTTCAAGATAAGGGAAAGGGTAGAATGAAGGGTGATGGGACTATCAAAAGTTTTTTCACTCACTCAGGCTCCTCTCCATCAGATGCACATGGTCCTGAAGTTAGTATTAGTAAAGGTCTTGCTCAGCCCACTTTAGATGACCATTGGAAGAAAGAATTGAGGGAGACTGCTTGTGACTACATAGCTAGATGGTGGTATGATGCTGATATCCCCTTTAATGCTGCTCATTCACCATATTATGAGCCTATGTTTGAGGCCATACATGCTGCTGGAAAAGGCTTCAAAGGCCCTACTATGCAAGAGCTAAGGGGGTTTCGTTTGCAGAAAGAAATTCAATCAATTAATGAGTATTTGCAAGATTTCAAGGAATCATGGGCAAGAACAGGGTGTACCATCATGTCAGATGGATGGACTGATCAAAGAAACCGTACCATCATAAACTTTCTTGCCTTCTGCCCACAGGGAACCATGTTTTTAAAATCAGTTGATGCATCTGATAAGGTAAAAGATGGCCACTTGTTGTTTCAGCTATTGGATGAGGTTATTGAGGGTGTGGGGGTGGCTAATGTTGTTCAAATCATCACAGACAATGCCTCTAACTATGTTCTTGCTGGTAGACTGTTAGAGGAAAAACACAAGACCATCTTTTGGACCCCATGCGCTGCACATTGCATAGACCTCATGCTTGAGGATATTGGAAAATTAGATTGGGTCAGAAACACTGTAGATAATGCCAAAAGCATAACAAAATTTATCTACAATCATACACTGGTTTTGAGTCTCATGAGGAAACACACTGGAGGCAAGGATATCATTAGGCCTGCCATCACTAGATTTGCTACACATTTTTTGACATTGCAATCTATGCTTTCCCAACATAGAAACTTGCAAAAGATGTTTTCCAGTGATGAATGGGATCAAAGCAGTTGGTCTAACAAACCAGAAGGCAGAGAATTGAAAAGGAAAGTCCATGATGAAACTTTTTGGAGAAAGGCAGCAGAGATTGTGAAGCTTGCTGAGCCACTAGTTAAGGTGTTGCGGTTGGTGGATGGGGAAAGGTTGGCTATGGGCTTCATTTATGAGGCTATGGATCAAGCAAAGGAGCAAATAAAGACAGCATACAAGGATAGAGTGGCAAAGTATGGGCCCATTTGGGCAATCATTGATGAAAGATGGAACAATCAACTCCATCGCCCTATACATGCAGCTGGGTATTTTTTGAATCCACGGTATCATTATAAAGCTAAGGAGTCAGGAGCTTTGAGGGGGGAGGTCAGAGATGGACTGGTTGATTGCATTGAGCGCATGGTCCCATCGGAGTCTGATCAGCTGCTGATACATCAGCAGGTCACATCCTTCAGCAATGCAACAGGTACCTTTGGGAAGAACCTAGCAAAGATTGCAAGAGAAGCAGATGAGCCAGGTAAACAAAAATTTCAATTTTCAATTTCTTAATGGTTTTACTTTTTTTATTAAAGTTTGTTAAATCATTTATAATTTGAAAGTTAGATATAATTTGTAATTTTGTTGAGCTTCAGCCTTCATCTAACTCATAATTCATTACACTCCTATGTTTTTTGCAGCACAATGGTGGGAGGCCTTTGGTGGCCAGTGCCCTGAATTGCAAAGGTTTGCAATTCGTATTTTGAGTCAAACTTGCAGTGCATCTGGGTGTGAGCGCAATTGGTCTGTCTTTGAGAGGATTCACACAAAGAAGAGAAACCGTTTGGAGCAAAAACGGTTGAATGATCTAGTTTTTGTCCAATACAACCTTCGGCTCAGACGGAACCAATTGCTGAACAAAAGACCTAATTCAGATCCCATTGTGTTGGAAGACATTGATCCAACATCAGATTGGGTAGTGGAGAGTCGTCTACCAGAGTTTGATCCTGATGAGGATCTTGATGAAATTGATGTTGGAGATCCACTGCAGCGTGTTCAGTTGAATGCAGATCCCAATCCACCAGCCTCAGTCTCACAGCCAGCTAGTAGGACTCCAGTTGTAGGTGCTTCCTCTGCTCAGCCACGACAGAAGCGCAGCCGCATTTGTACTCTATCTCAGCTTGCATCTGCTGCACAGCCTAGTGGTACTGGCACCACTTCTACAGTTGCAGTTGGAGACGATGATGATGAGGAGGAGCCATGGGGCCCCTTGTCTGACTCTGATGATGATGATCCAGAGATTGGTCGAGATGATCTTGGCTCCTCTGGCAGTAGCTACTAGCCTCCTTGGTTATTTGTATTTTGTTTTGACTCTTGAGTTTTTGATCATGTATGACAGACTACAGTTGACTATGTATTTACTATTGCCATTGGGTACACCGTACCATTTTGATATAATGGATTGGTTCATGAGCCTACTTTGATCATATGTTGTCTTCCATGTATATTATAATGTTGTGTGTTTGGAAACTTGAATGAAAATCTTTAAAATTATGTTTAAAATATTTAAAATTATGTTTTTTTATAAAAAAAATAAATATTTAATGTATTTTTTACAACGACCGAGTCATTGAAATCGAGCCGGCCGAGTCATTACCGAGTCCGAGTCGATCCTCGGCCGAGTCCGAGTCCGAGTCCGAGTTGTAAAACATTGCCCTTGCCCGGTGACGTGTTGATAGCAGAAGCAGTGAATGGGGATGCGTGAATCAATAGCTGATACGCAGTGATCGATGGCGACTTTGCTATAATGCCCAACACGTGCTTCTGAATTCTGTCTGCCACTCTGAAATCAGGCTGTGTACACATAAAATTGATTGCATTCAGATTTAACTATGAACCCTGCATCAAAAAATTCTGAGAGAGTCACCTGTGGGCCGATCCTGGGCAACTGCAAAAAGAAAATAAAACCCTAATTAAAAAAAAATTTGAAACCCTGAAAAACAGCTGATTAATTTACAGATTTGGCCCCTTAACAACCAGATTCATCAATAAGCACAGAAAACATTTTAAGAATAAAAATTTAAGGTTTTCACTGTGAAGAACTTCAGAAAATCTCTCATGCGAATAAATAAAATAAACTGAATGATAGACCCAGGATCAAATCCAACTGGGCTCAGCAAAAAATGCTTGTGGGAGTTGGTTGGTTCAGCCGAGAACTTCCCCTAACGCCCACAATTTTCTTCAATAGGTGTTTCCTGCACACCTCAGAACAACCATCAGTAAAGAGGGCAAGAATGCTGCTAGATCTCAAAAAATAATGGAGATACCTGCCATTACTTCAGAAACCCTAACAGCACTCAAACCCTAGCAAGTGAACAAGATACCTGTGCTCACAATACTCTACAAAAAGCTATTATTAACGGCTGAAAATAACATATGCAGAAAATTAAACAATCTCACAGCATTTCAAGAGAGTAACACCAGCAAGATATGGACCCCAAAGTCTTCTTTTATTAACCAGAAACAGATTTACAAGAGAGCTTCCTCAGTACCAGACTCACAGATCTTATAATCTGAAAATGACCCCTAGCACCCTACTTAAAGGAAATGCCTCCAACAGCTAGTTCGAGTGATCCATGTTGAAATGATCTTGACCGTCGATGAGGATCAAGACATCTCTTAATCTTATCCGTCGATTTATTAAAAAATAATATTTTGCATGCATTCACTTAAAATATTATTATTTTATTAGTTAGGGTTTTTGCTCTATTTTTTAATTTTTTATTTGTTTTATTATTTTAATTTTTTATTAATTTTTTATCTATTTTATTATTTTATTATTTTTATTCATTTTTTAATTTTTCAATTCATTTTAAAATGGATCATCGAACTAAGCCTTCGGAAACATCACCTAGGACCTAGGACTTAGGACTCATGAGGGGATTTAAAACTTTTTTCGACCCTCCAGACATATTTCATGATGACTTTTACAAATTTACATCTTAAGGGGGAAAACCCCTTTAACACAGACCCTCACAAATCACCCAGTTCTGCGACACAACTATAATCTAGCAGATCAACACACTAGGATTCTCCTAAAATTCCAATGACAAAATCCATCTCGGCTTTGGGGTCAGGTTTGAAGGAAAACTCTGTCGATCCATGGATCGGTGAGACGAAAAATCTTCCGGGACGTAGATTACCACTAGAAAGTTAGGTCCACCTAGGCAATTCACATACATGACTTATGTCTGCTAAGATTATTTACAATTAATACATGCAGACTGGGTTTACAATCAAAATGATCAAGCTGCTGATGACTGCAGGATGGCACAGACACGCTGATCAGGTGCTGCCCCTTTTTGTAAAGAAAAGGGGGGTGTACTGCATGGGTAGTTGACCAGTAGAGGTCAACAGGTTGGAACTCCAGTTTTATTTCATGGCAGACTTGTTTTAGGGGCTTCATTAGCTAAAATTAATTGAGGTAGACCTCATATAAATAAAGGTCACCTCATTCTTGTTTCTCATCATCACTTGTGGAGTATTTCAACCTCCTTAGAGGATTTCGGCCTAGCTGAAAGTGTCTTGTATTCTTGTGGAGATGTGATCTATTGTGGAGATTTTGCTTTTGGAGACTAGCTCTTGTTGTGGAGACATCATTTTGGGATAATAAAGGACTTGTTCATGCATTTCTTGTAAGTACTCTTATTGTTGATTATTTTTTGAATGGTTATTGCATGGAATGGTTGTTGTTAGGGTTTCTATGTGCTAGTTTTATTGAATATTTTTCTATGGAATCTTGGCAAAGTATTGCATGTATTAACTAAAAGAATGTATGGCAATCCCTTGAATGAATCTTCATGTTAATCTCTCTTCATGACTTTATCCCCTCATAAAGTGATAGCTAGGGTTTTGAAAACTAGGGTTTTTCTTGCCCTTACTCCATACTAGGGTTTTATATTTCCATTAGTAGGTCTCCCTTAGACTCCATCACCCAAGGATCAAGCACTAGCCATCCACATAGGTTATCACACCATATAAAATCTCTTTTAAAACATTTTAGGTGATAAAACCATAGAAAAAACTCTTTTGAAACCCTTTTTATCTCTCTCCCTCACATTTTTTACCCTTCAAGGCAAGTCTTTAGGATAGGGCATAGGGTTGAATTCAACTAGGAGTGTGTTGGCCTATGGTGAGGTTGTACACGTAATTTTAGTCTCATTTCATCAAAATCCATTCTTTTCCACAGTAAATTTTGCCATTTCAGGGTTGACATCATAAGCCCTAGGTAATTTTTCCCTAGGGTAAACCCTAACCTAACCCTAGGCTTCAACTTAGGGCTTCTTGAAGGCTTGTTGCTCCAATTGTTGATCATATCTTTAACAAGCCTTTTCTTGGCCTTATGCACCTTGGTAAGCCTTTGTCCTTGTTTAATCCTTATAACTTAGGTCATAAGTTCCCTAGATAGGCCTCTTGGAGTGCACGCTTTTCCTTGTCTTTGTTGGATTGAACCTTGTCCTTAAGTTGAGTGCCATTCTTGAGCCTATCCTTTGTCACCTCTAAGCCATAGACTTTGAATACCTATTAGGTGACCAATACAAGGAAGCTTCCCTTGTGGTGAAAGTCTACTTAAGAGTAGGAGGTGGTGAGTTGTGGTGACAATGGGCCTCCACCTCATAGTGATGTCCCTTGGTCTAGCTTTTGTCTTATATGCCCTCTTACAAGACTTGCTAGATTTTAAGGCAACAGGCTGTTGGCATGGTTGTGGAAGCTAAATATTTAATAGATATTCTGAGCACCTTGCATTATTCATTCTTTAAATTTAGCACATAAATCTATTGCTTCATATGTGACATCGATGGACGTGTTATTGATGAGGCATGCCATATTTGCAATTTGGAACAAAACGATCGAATTGTCCTCACAATCTATAAAAAGTACACACACTTGTCTTTGTTGAAGATTGCAAATATTCGGTTTGGTTTCTCATTCATTGTACTTACGAGGTTAAGGGAGGTCAAGAGTCAAGACTGCTCTTGGGGCCATGGTTATTTCAGAGTTTGGGTCTTTTTGAAGAGAGGCAGATCAAAATTCTTCAAAAAAAGGTCTAGAATACAAATGTTGACGATGTTTGGTGAGACAAGGTAGATCCTACCATTAAGTTCATGGACCCTATCATATTTGTTGTGGTTTGTAGACATTGACGAGTCTAGCTTAGGAGACGTTTATGAGAGTTGGGATTCCATGATTGGATCTATGAAAATTGTTATTTATAGAATGAGTGCCATGAGTATGGGACATCAATGGAGATCGTATTCACCACCATACAAGATATTCTTATCACTAGATGGGATTAGAATCGTACACCTTTGCATTGCTTGGCTCACTCATTGAATCCCAACTACTATAGTATTGATTGGCTCAATGGTGGGCCTTGACATAGATTTCCAACCCACTCATGACATAGCACGCCCTATTCTATAACATTTAGCCATGAGGCCCCACTCTCACATTACTTCATCTTCTTGTTGCGAGAGGTCTTAGAGCACTTATGGGAATTTGTTTGGTTTGAAGAAAAGCAGGATGGAATAGTACAGGGTAGAGAGAATGGTTGAAGGGAAAGCCAAAGATGTTGGACGTGTTCCCTAATGATATAGGTTTGGACAAGTGTTGCCAACTTGGATCTTAATGTTAGAGCTGGTCACTTCTGATGATGGTGGTCCTTTTGAGGGGTCATCCACACCAACCAATGCACATCTTAGATTGGATATGAAGGTGGAGGAGGAGGATGGATCATGGAGGAGAGAGTAGTGGTAGTGATGGTGATTTTGATGATTTTGACATGGAGGAGGACTACTGATAACCATTAGCGATGATATTCTTCCATCTACGGTTCTGGTATCTACCCTATTTTGTATTTTCTATTGGCATTCACATCTATAGTATCAATAACTTGATATCTATGTAATACATTTTGATTTTGATGACTTATCATTGATGTATTAACTAGTTGCATCACTATTTTGTCAATGTTCTAGTTTCTAAAATGGATCTTTATGTCTATATTTCATTTTTGTATTGGTAATTTGTGGTGTGTATTAAGTTGGACAGGGAACCATCCTCTCTAGTCTATCTATCTATATATATATATATATATATATATAATTTCTTTATGTGTGTGTGTATTGCACAGGACCCTCACCCCCCAAAATACTAATAATAATAAAATAAAGAAAACCCAGGTACCTTGTCTTCCTAGTTTTGCAGACTTGGGGATCCTTAGGAAATGTCCTCAAATGTTGAATTTTAGGTGCAATTAAGATAAGCACAATTTTCTGCAGATAATTACTTCCAATGATATAATTTAATATTCTTAGCACATTCAGATCATTAATAAATTATACTACAGAAAATTTCAACCATAAATACACTAGAGCAATAGAGATCACAATGGAAGTAAAGATGCACAAGAGACACAAATTTACCTTGGGAAAACCCTACTCCAGGGGAAAAACCCAACAACCTTTTCTTATGAGTAATTGTCCAATTCAAATCAATTTGTACATCTGAAATCCAGTCAACATATCACCCCATTGACCATTACAAATTCCAAGTCAAACCAAGTCAAAGGAGAGAGAGTCAAACTTTTTCTCACAAGTCAGATCTGGTCAAAGAAACCGAAATTCAGCCTTCTGCTACTCCTGGTCAACTGCAGTCAAAGAGGGCCAAATTTTGGCCCATCTGCTCCACAGAAAATTTTGGTCAAACTGCCCAGTTTGACCTGCTGTCAAATCCAGTCATGATGTAATTTCTTCCCAGAAATTTGGTCAAACCTCAAAGATTTTTTCAAGATTTGGTCCAATAGCCAGTCAAAGATTTGGTCAACAGCAGCTCCAAAAATCCAATTCAACGCAGAGAAAGGAGAGGTCAAACTTGTCTTCTTCCTTCGCATGTGTGGACACAAACTCCTTGAACAGGTCTGTATTGTTGTTGTGGATGGATGCCAAATGAGGAGGTCGAGTTGCCAATATATACATGTCCAGGGAAGTAGGTTTTTGAGGAAGGGTCAAACCCCTTCATGAGGTGGGGTTGACCTGTCATCTTGAGGCCGACTGGAACAGCGATAAAATAACATATTTTTCTCTTGACTTGTAGACTTCAAATACAGACCGCAACTACATATTTTCAACACCAAAGATATTCTAGTCATCCCCAAGACATTCAGGGTAGATTTTAGGGATGTTCTAGACAGCTCTCAGGAATGTTTTGGGCAGATTTCAGGGATATTCCAAACATATATCTTCAGTTTTTACAATCATGGACATTGATGATGGAATGATATGATTATTTTTCCCATCCATAATTTTTGGATTGCACTGAATCTAAATCTGTTGTAAAGTCACAACTCAAATCATGGGTTTCGTATGATGGGTTTAAATTTGAGATTCAGTGATTTGAATATTGTATTTTTGACAACAACATGACAACAAACAAATTCTCCATGTCAAGAAAATGGGAAATTTAACATTTAAAAGGGCTGATCCTGGAGGTTATTTCTCTTGTTCTTCTCTTTTTTCCGGCCATCTCAGCTTTTACATATTGTACACGGGTTTCCAGGATTCATTCAAGTCCAATGCTTTCACCATCTCAACCTCAAACATTGTGAAAACAATCAGATAGTAGTGACTTGGATTGAGTACTAAATGTTTGAATAAATTCACATTCAAATAATTTTTTTAATCTGAAATATGAATATAATATCTTTATAGAACCAAAGTGTTTTACAGTGGTTTTCAACACAGCTATAAGAGTACACAAGACTTATCGAGAAGGGAATGCCTTTTATGTTTTAATATGATCATCATAAACAATAACTGAGGAAGACAATTTGATATAGAGACAGTTCTCTGTCTCATGGGCTCTTCATGGACCTTATTGCAAATTGAAAATACTTGCACTTAAGTTTCCTAAACCCAATCTGCATTTTGCTCATATCTAGCTGCCAATAATGGAATGTTATTCGGTCCTTTTTCTAAATTGCTCGAGCTTTTTCAGAATTGGCAAGTGAACAGCTGTGCATAATATTATATAGTATCTCTTGTTATGCTTACAAGCTTGATGCAACTACAACTGTTAATGATGACTTATGAATTTTTAATAAATATATATATATATATGTAATTGCTGTCCCCAACCTGTCATCCCCTGAAAAATTTGGAGAAGCGCTCTAGCCATCCCGGCGACATGTCTCCTCATTCCTGCTCCCCTGTCCCAAAAATCAATGCAACACACGCACACACCTGTGTGTGTTTCCCCCATGTCTTGGTTTGATCTCACAATGTCTCATATTAGGGTACTCGTAATTCCATGTCCTCCGTGTCCTGTGTTCTCATGTTCTGTGACTTAGCTTTCCATCTGTTTTTCAGCATGGTTGAATTTGTCTGGGATCTGGTTAATCTGGTGGATTCCTTTGACCAGTTAGATTTGAGGATGTACTTCTGTTCAAGGAAGTAACCCTGTAGGTAAATCATTTGGAATGAGATTGTCATACTTCTGACACAAAGGATGAAAGAGGACCTTGACCTGTGGGTAGCTCGTGGGTTATTTGCTGCTCAACAAGTCCCACTGGTAGATGGATGGAAAAACTCACCGACCTCAAATATAAATGCCAAAAAGAAAAAGAAAAACCCTCATTTTGAGTGATTTCTGCTGCTGAGTTTTTAATGAGTTGAACTCGTACACTTCAGCATCACCTGATTGTTTGTGAAGCTGAGCTTTTCATTGAATTTCTGTTGAATTGGTTGGAACAAATATTGAAGTTAGACCAAGAGATACTTTTATTTCTAACTAGTTTACTTATTAGTCCAAGATTATTGTTCTCCATCTAAGATTAATATGTCCTAAAGGAAAGTCGATGCCTCAATGATATTGCTGTCTCAAGTATTTTTTTTTAGATGTTATCATATTCATCAAAGCAGAGAGTTCTTATTTTCTGGGACTGAGGCTTCAGTTCAAGAGCTTCAAAAATGAAACAAAGTTACATACTTTGTACAAGGAAATGTTCTCATTAGTGAGAGCCTCTATTTTACATTGAAATTATAATCAGAAAACAAGGGAGGAATTATAAGTGATGGTTTTCCATATAGCAGGCATTGACATCTTAAATGGTTGTACGTTGAAATCAAGCTAATAATGCTCTTGAGAGTGTTATGATTTAGTGATGAAGAAATATTTTTTTTGTAATCATCTTTTATTTTATCAGCTACTTTGCTGAAGAGTATCGAATTGGTTGTGTTTAGTATATCATCAACTAGTGGCAATAGTAATAGAGCAATATCAAACAATAGAGAGAAAAATGACTATAATACTTTTTTTGTTGCCTCCATTCCCTGGCACTTCTTTTCCTGCTGTATTCTGTTTCTTTATCATGCTTCTTTGTGGAAGATAGTTTTGATAAGTTTTCTTTGAAAATGACATTTTGCAGCCGAAAGCGTTTCAGTGAAAGACAAGCAGAGCAGTGGTGGACTGAGAACCGTTTGCGAGTCTATGAAAAGTACGACGTGCAAGGGATTGCAAGGGCAACTACAGGGGTTGCTGTAAATTAAGAGAACATGCAACACTCAAGTTCCCTACTACTTTCTGATGTACTACACTTGAGTGGATCCTTAAGTGGGCCAGTTGATGTATGATTTCTTTAATCTCCACTATGGTGGAATGAGGAGGCACTGTAGCATGAGATTGAGGCAATCACGGACAGCTATCAGGATTCAGGCCTATGGCTCAGAATGATGACTACTGTTAAACCCATTTGATATTAATCCAGGAAGGCACACCTTGCAAGAAGGGTCTAAGTAGGCTGTTTAGTTCGTCTAAAACAATCTCAGCTATTGGGTGTAGGCATACATTTGTTGTTGCTGGTTCCGTGCAAATTACCTTACATTTCACAAAAATTCTGTAATGTTGTGAGAGCATAGTGAAAGCCTATGCTGGAGAATAACATCATCTTTTGGTATATCATGTACAATAGATTCAATTACAAGTTCACCTTTCCTTGTAAGCAAGGAGTTACGAAACATTTATGGATCGAAGATTGACCTGTAAATCCTCATCAGCTATTTCAGGCAGTTGTAACATTAATTTCTTGTAACCAGCTAACCATTCTTTTTTATTTCTTCAATTTGGTGAAATGCGCCATGTACACAGTTACCGCTCTCGAGTCTTTCATCATTTGCTCAAGAAATGGGAACAAGATTACAATTGCAGACTACTAAAGCTATATTGGGAAGTTGTTAGCAGTGAATTTGCTTTTGTTATTAGACTGCAAAAAGTGCATATGAAAACTGAAGTCTACAAAATAATTGAATCACTGGACAGTGTTTATTGTGCGATGAAACATATAGATTATGTCAAAATCAGTACTGTGGCTTGAAAGAGGTGAAATTCCACAGGTACGTTGGAAACACATTAATAATCTGTCACAAGAGCGGTGGTGGTCAAGAGAGAGAATAGGCAAAGTTGCTCATTTTGTTCGCAGTGTATTGATTAAGTTGGTTAATTGTGCTCTGTAAATAAAAATATTCCGGCATCTTGTATTAAAGTGTTGAAAGAGCAAGGCGACAAATTGTATTATAGCAATGGCTCTGAAGACTGGAATAGCTTTTATCTTGGAATATTATTTGCTGGAGTTACCACTTCAAATGGAGTAATATTAGCTATCAAGTGCAAATCAACATTCTTATCATATCATTAAAAAAATAGGTACCGTGGTTATGGAAGGTAAAAGAGTTAGCTGGCTTTCCTCAACCAGTTTATGTTGGGTACCCCTAGTGGAATTTTCTTTCAACAATGGTGACCATCATTCTCCTAAGAAGAGCCCATTCAAACGTGTCTGGATGGAAGTGTAATTCTTCAGTTAGCTGTGGCAATTTGGAAAACACAATTTATTCAAGAAAGTGGCACCTTGGAAGAAATGGGGAGTAGTGAAACATGTGCAACAAAGTTAAGACTGCGCAGGACAGAGATAAGAAAAGATCAGAGCAAAGCCTTAAGAATAAATAAAAATTGAAATAATAAATATTGAAGACTTGGATATTTCAACAGATTAACAGGCCATGGTAATAAATGATGAAGAAATATATATGACAAAGGATCTGAGATATGGGCTTTCAAACTTTGTATGCATAAATTCCTCAGATTGAGAACTTGATATTGAAATTGAAATGAACTTTAAAAGTTATGCAAATGAACAGCTTTGGGCAGTACAATTTAGTGTTTTAACCTTTTCAATTTGAACATATTAATTGTATTCTGAACATTGTGTATCTTTCAATATAATTGGTTTTAATATTTTCCATATTAAAGAAAATAAGAGAGAACCTTACTTTTAACTCGATGCATGATAGATTTGGATGCACCTATCTTTCCCTAGGGATTGGAGCATTATTTCACACTTGATTTTGAAATCTTATGGTATGTTACAACTTTGAAATAAACTACAATTAATATGCCATCACTATAAGAGGCAAAGATACTTGTAGTGAAGTGTAGACATATGCTCCCTTGTCTTTCCCTAAAGTTCAGTCCTTTATTGCTTTTCTTTATTGATTAATAAATGATAATTTGTCCCAATTAATAATTTAATTACCCAACAGTGGCATTGGGGCTCTCTTTTTGGGTGTGTTTGGAAGGTTGTACAAACCAATTATAGCTATGCACTTTTGGGGTATATATTGTTGATCTTTGTAGCTTGAACATGTACTTTTGTACAAGCCTAAGTGTCTAGGCATGTAGAAGTTACCTAGATCTCCTTAACACAATTCTTCAAGTGCGAGCAAGTTGGTAATGTACCTTAGCCTAAGTTTTAAACTTAGGAAAATACATAATTAATTATGTTGTCTTTGAGCTAGAAATACTTAGGAAAATTAAAGTAATTTACTTTATTGATTATATTAATCTCAGTCATTGATCCCAAGTGAGGCAAGATCTAATCTTGGCTATCAATCACTTTGGAGATTAGGGTTAAGGATTGAACTTAATGTAAAGTTACAAAAACAAGGCTAGGGAGACGAGAAGTTAGAGGGATTTTCTCAAGTGAGGAGTGTGATACACTAGTGTGCTGATTTATAGGAAGTGCATAAGTGCAATATTCGAGGTATAGATCAACCAAGGAGATCAAGGACAAATCCAGGCTTGATCTAATGAATAACTATTGATTGGTTAAAATCTATTTGTGTTAATTGTGATTGAGATTACTTGTTTAATTTTTCTTTTGCTAATTATGTTAAGAATCTACCCGTGCATTTATTCCATGAATATGCAATTTGGTAGGTTAATGAATTGTGAGGTGTTAAGTTCAAGAAAAATTAACATGGTATCAAAAGCCCAAACTCTAAAAATCAATTTATGAATAACGCAAGCAACCAAGTTTGTACAAAGATCACCAGAGCTAGGTTTGGTCGCGATCGTACGAGGTGCTAACTTTTTTCGCAGGTCAAAGACCACTATTGACCGTACAACATGCACAATGGTATGGAGGGATGATTTTTCAAGTGATTGATATATATATATATATATATATATATATATATATATATATATATATGGAGGGATGATTTTTCAAGTGATTGATAATATATATATATATATATATATATATATATATATATATATATATTATATATATATATATATATATGGGCCAAATAGGTGAGTGGGCTAGCTATCAAGAGAAAGAGTGAAGAGTTGGTAGCTGTGGTGGCCAACAACCCAACTATAAGGTAACAACCTTACCACGACACATGATAGCCTACAATACACAAACCAACCTAGTTTGCAATATATTGCCGGTCAAGGGACATTGTTATAGTGAAGGGACCAACCCAACAATTTAGATAATACAGACAAGTACTGTGGGGATTGACATTATGGTCGACAGAACAACACACAACAATGTCATAGGTGGACAGGTTCAAGGTCGAGACTTGACGAGTTGCAAGGCTTGGGTGGCCTTGGGGGAAGCCAGGGTCCCCTTCTTTCCTTGTATTCAAGAAGGCAAAGGTCAAGACACCTTACAACATATTTATTGATGAAATTGATGTGATAGGGAGGCAAATGGGTCTGGGTTTGGCAACAATGATGATGGAAGGTAACATATAATCAAATTAGTTGTTGACATAGATGGACGAGTTCTCTGGGAATAATAGGGTCATTACGACAACAAATCAGCTAGATGTTTTGGATTCAACATTATCGTGGGTGGGTCGGACTATAGCCAACAGTCGCTAGTTGAGGCACAGAAAAGATGTTGAGACACAAGAGGCCATGGAGGTAGAAATTGATAGGGACACATTCGTTGCAAGAGAAAGCAACTAGGCATGTAGGTGTAAGATTTAGGCTACGGATGGGATAATTGTAGAGGGAGTAGTAGGGTTCGGTGCAGGTGGTGCCACAAAGTATAAATGACATGAAAGATTGTGCCATGAAAACACTGTCACGCTAGGCACGATCGTGTAACTATGTGATGTAGAGGCTAGTAAGGGGTCACACGTAGAGTTATTACACATTGTGTAGAGCTGCCAGGAAGTTGATATGCCACAATAGGCATGAGCCAGTACCGGGCAACAAACTTGGTAGTAGCCAATAAGGCATTTAGCATAATCCATGCAGCGTATGAGTGCATCTAGTAGGATTGGTTGATGTCAACACTCAGAGGGAGAGAGGGAGACTATACCAGTTGGGGGATTGACAATAGAATATTTTAGTGCGTGTCTCAAAAGACCAAGATAGATCCACAAGTAAGATTTTTGTATGTCTACAAATCAACAACTTTCTTGTGGGTGTTAGAGGGACTTAGCATAAAGGCCACAAGGAGAAGCAGGACAGTGATAAAGAACAAGGAGCAGGAAACTTTGGAGGTTGAGCAGCTTGGAGGGAAGTCAACCTCAAGTTTAGTTGGGGAGGAGTAGTTAGTGGATTCCTCCAAGTCTGTCAAGAAGTCTCTTGTTATGAGATGACCTTACATGATATTTAAGAGTAGGAGGCTTTTAGGAACTAGTACAAGGGGAGTAGGACTTCGAGGATGTTTTTAGATTAGGAGGAAATGAAGACTTCCAGTTTAGAGGAGGAAACCATGGTAGTGATGATATTCGATTAAATGACAATGTAGCCGAAGTTAGAGTGGAAAAAAATTGACAGTGTGCATTAGCACTATTGAGTTTGTGCTTGAAGTTATCCAAAGTGATGACAACATACTTTGTGATTCATTACAAATTGTCATTTTAGGCCAAATAGATCACAATGGCTACATCAAATTCTAATCATAGTTTACCAATATATTTTAATAACAATTGCACAAATTCTATAACTATAAAAATAATTTTTAGTTGCCTCCATAGATCATTTGGCCATTCTTGTAATTATTTAAAACTTTAGAGAAATCTCTAGGAGACGAGATCAAGCTCAAGCCTGATTTATTAATATAATGTAGGTGTTATAATTTGTGCAAACATGGACCTCTATTCCCTTGTGCATTTTGTTGGTTGGTAGGAATTATTGACTTGATTGGTCTAATTATAGTTGTGAAAGCTCATTTGAGTGAGTAGACATTTACATGTTGCTTTGTTGTGGAGAGTGCCTTTGGTTGATTAACAAAAGGCTTCAATAATGACCTTGATTTGAGGCTTATGTTAACTAGTTCTTGTATTGAAAAAACATAGTTTAGTGACATGAAGATGAAATATTCACCATCATAGATCCATCTTAACTCTGGATCTATCAAGCATCGAGAGGGATCAAATCTCTAGAGGTGCAAACATTTCCTCAAGTTTTGCACTAAAAAAAAAGGTTTTCACCTTCAGAAATTTGATCCCTCTTTGCACTTGATAGATCCAGAGTTAAGATGGATCTATACTGGTTTATATATAAGAAATACTTTTTGTTTTTAACTTTAAGAAAATTTAACTCACACAAAAGTGTTTTAACTATGATATACTAATTTTTTTTTACTTTGATAAAATTTACCTCACACCAACAATGTAACATTTTATAGGCAACACACAATATTTTAGTTCTACAAGTATTGCAATCTCATGCAACATTCTACACATAATAGGAGCAAACATTTTAGTTTTGTAAGTATTCCAATTTCATGTAACATTTTACATGTAATTCTATATGGTTTTTTGCATTATAAACAAAACCTAATCTAATTGGAATGAGGAATGAAGTGTTGGTAAGATTTGTAGTGCGAGTTTGTTGTCCCAATGTGAAGCAAGGAAAAATTTACAAACAAATAACTCATTTCATTACTATCGGTTGTAGATTATATAAATTAAGATTTTTTGAAGATAATACATACCTTAACTTATACCCTTTGCTAAATGAACATTATACTCTTTTTGTTTTATTGAATTTTGTCCACACTTAATTTCCTTATGTGATTTAAAATATAATTGTATATATGTGTGTTTTGTTAAAATTTTTAATTGAGCAACATATTCAATGTTATTTTTTATTTTTCATTAATTAGCTAACATATGTTTTTAAAATTTTCTTTTAACGTAATCACAACATCTCCCTCATATTCTTTATTTTTCATTAATTAGCCAACACATATTTTTATTCTTTTTCAACATAACGTTACATGACAACATCTCCCTCATATTCTTTATTTTTCAATAATTAGTTGACATATTTTTTTTAAATGTTTACATGACAACATCTCCCTCATGTAATGCGCTGTAGAGTGCCTCTCGATGCAATTCAAATATTATCAAAGAATTAATGATGTGGTGTTGACAAGTGGAAAAAATCCACTTGTAACAAGGGAGATATCATTCAATCAGGGTCCTATTTAGACCCCTATTTGTTTGGTATGATGATACTTACTAGAATATAGGCCTAGTTTCCTACTACTAATCTAACCTAAAATGATAAAAACTAATTTAAACCAAGTAAAATATATGACCTAAAAATATTTACAAGTATTACATAATCTATACAAAGTGTTGTTGTTTTGGATGGGCTTGTGTTATTCAACAACAGGGGTAAGGGAAATATTACCCAAATGCAGACCTATGATATTTTTGCAGTTGTTTGGGGTAGTAATCTATCTCACGAATATTTGGGCTTAGTGAAACACATGAGAAGCTCGTGCTCTGGTGCGAAAGCTTTAATAAACTATATTTTTTGTGTTTTTAGGTGTTTATTTGCATGTAATGTTTAATCTATTTTATAGAAATAAGACTATCTCAAAAGTGAGAGTAAGTGAATATCAAATAGTAAAAAATTGATATATCCAAAACTTAGGTTTAATTCAAAAGATTTTAAAATACTCAATAAAACATTTGCATATTTTGTTTCAAAAGAAAAAAAGGACACATTTTGTTACTTGGTTTCATGAAACAATCAAATGAATGCAAGTTTGTAACATTTTCTTATTTTGTTTCAAAAGAAAAGAAATACACATTCTAATACTTGGTTTTAGGAAGCAGCTAAATGAATGCAAGCTTATAGAAATGGAAAATATAGATGCATATAAGAGAATCATATCACATACAATACTACATGCACATAAAAGTTTGCCAAATGACACCCAGATCATAAAAAATAACTGCAACCTCTGATTAAAAATATCAATCTCAACTA
Source organism: Pinus tabuliformis (assembly GCA_031772625.1). Taxonomy (NCBI): domain Eukaryota; kingdom Viridiplantae; phylum Streptophyta; class Pinopsida; order Pinales; family Pinaceae; genus Pinus; species Pinus tabuliformis. The sequence goes on along the minus strand of CM062804.1, from coordinate 541,508,173 downwards.
TAGTACAATGATTTCCAACGAAGAAGGTTGTATAAATAACAACAAAGAATAAAATATATCCATTTGTTTTCTAGAAACAAAAAATCCTTTGACTTTTGTAAGAAGATTTTCTTGCACATTAAAAGCAACTGGATGTCTTGATGTCTTCAAATGTGGATGACTTTCACTCCATATGTTTCTATTTTTCTTCCATTTGTTGAGCAAATTGTCCTAAATATTTTGTTGGTTGTAAGAGATTTGCTTCCCTTTCTTTCTCCTTAAAGTATTTGGCCCACTGATTGTATCTATTGGATACGAGACAAGTAAATCATAATGATATTTTGTAGACAAATCTGACATTTACCCATACTTTTCAGAATATATCTCTTCTTTCTTTTATACTTAGAAGAAAATAGTGAAATTAATTTCATGCATTCGTAGGGCAACTGAAAGAATTTTTAGATCTGTTTGCTAATCCACTCAGTGATTTGATGAATTTCATTACTACTAGCCTCTCTTACCTAGGTGAAAATAGTCAAAGGTAAAACCTCCTTTATTTCCCGAGGATGAAGCGTATTAAATTTCAACTGGATGTCTTGTTGTCTTTAAATGTGGATGACTTTCACTCCATATGTTGCTATCATTCTTCCATTTGTTGAGAAAAATGTCCTAAATATTTTGTTGGTTGTAAGAGATTTGTTTCCCTTTCTTTCTCCATAAAGTATTTGGCCCACTGATTGTATCTATAGGATATGAGGCAAGTAAATAAGAATGATATTTTGTGGACAAATCTGACATTGATCCATACATTTCAGAATATATCTCCTTTCTTTTATACTTAGAAAAAAATAGTGAAATTAATTTCATGCATTCGTAGGGAAATTGAAATAATTTTTGGATCTCTTTGCTAATCCACTCAATGATATGATGAATTTCATCACTGCTAGCCTCTCTTACCTAGGTGAAAATAGTAAAAGGTAAAACCTCCTCAATTTCCCCAAGATGAGGCATATTAAATTTCTCAATAATATCTAATGCATTGTATTAGATTGAATCGCACCAGTCATAGGGCTCTTTGATTCTTTCCTTGATTTAGAAATTATATTTTCTGTAATCTAAGGATATTTGCATCATCCTTTTTCTTCCTTAGAAAGTTGATGAAAAAATTCCTATTTCTCTTTATTTTCCCACATTATAACTTTACCAAACTAGTCTAGTATTACACTATCATCATGAATTTGGATATCAACTTGATCTGTAAAGGTGAGCAAGTCATGAAATAAATTATAAATTCTGTTAATTTGATTGAATACTTTTAATTCAACTTGCTTAAGTTGATCATTAAAAAAAAATGCTTGATCTTTGAACACTTTCACCTCCACATGTTCTTTCTTGAGTTTCTCTATTTGTCCTTCTAAATAATTGATGCCAAGCTTGAAAAGTTGTAGAAACCGTTTGAGCATTAATTTCAAACTCCTTTTAATATCTCAATTTCTTTGACATGAAATTGCCTCAGGTCTTCTAATTGTTTAACATGTTTTATCTCAATCTCAAAAAACTACTTCTTAGACTACTCCTATTTGAAGTTTTTCCTCTTGGTGCCTTTTTCCAATTTCTTCCATAGCTATGGAAAATCCTTCTTGTAACACGATGGGATGGGATTGCCATTCCTTATCTTGTGTGATCCTGTTGTTTTTAAGCTTAGCGTCCGACTCATTGATTTTGTTTTGGCATTTGTCTAGTTCTTCAGATAACTCATGGATTGACCATTGATTTTCTAAAGCAAAAGATCCAAGGGCTAATGACATTTCCATAGCTTTACCTTTGGGATCAAGTTTAGGTTTCCATGCCATCACCGATGATATTTTGATACCATTAAGTGTTTTTCAATAGTCTATTTCCCTCACAACAAGGCTACAAGGGATGAATTTAGGTAACACATGACTACCAACCTCACATCCATAAATTCTAAAATAAGAAAAACCCTCTTCCACAAACCAACCTCTAATGCCTTGTAATGTTAATTTAATTTCTTTCTCTTGGAGGAGGATTCCCAAAAAGGACTTGATGGAAATACATCATCATAATATAAAAAATAACATAAAAAATGGTTTTTATACTAGCTCTCCTAGAGAATAGAACAATATTGATGTATAGGTTGAGTTCTAAAAGACAAATTCCATTTCAATCATGGAAAAGGGAAAAAGGCTACTATAATATCCATTAAGTAGGTTGACATGTAAAATCCTTGGTAAAAACTTGGTGGAGATGATTGCGATATAGCTCAATAGCATTTGATAGGTTTTGAGAGATAATAGATTCCCAGTTGAACCTTTTAGATTGATTCGTGATTCCATGGAATAAGGGAACCCATTCTAACTTGAGATGTTCAGGATCTAGCTCCCCATAAATTCTAGACAACATTTTAACCACATATGCATGAGGATGCTTGAATTGTCTAATTGAGTAGAGCCTATTTGGTTTTCTCTTAAATCTTATAAAATCAACTACCCAATACTTTATGCATTTAGATGAATCATTTCTTTGTTTTTTTAACTCTCTTTGCTCAAAATTGATCATATATTCTCTATCTAGGTAAATATCAGGAGGGATCAATTTATACATTGGTTGTAAAACCTCAGGCCTCCATGAAGCTATAACTTTATTGGAGTTATTTACAATTGAGAAAGGTTTAACATGGGCGTGGGAGATAATACAACTTAGCATATCATAATAAGGAAACATGGCATGCCTAGTTGCAACCTTATGCAACTATGTTCTCCCACTGTTTCCAAAATTATCTGAGTTAGACTTGGAATCTTCTTTTGATTCACTTCAGGATGCTTCCAACTACCATTCTCGAAAAAATCATGCATTTCCTCCCAAGATGCAGTTCTTGTTGATTGGGTTTTATATGTAGTATCTAAAAATAAATTCGAACTAAGGTTCCTTTTTTTAGAGAGCTTGGGTTTTTGGTTCTACTACATTTAGCTTAGATTTGACATTCTCAACAATAGGCATAGTTTCTTTAGAATTTCCTTTTCAACACATCAAACCTGTGCATAAGAAACAAAGATATTGAGTGAAGACATCCATGACTTTCAAAAATGAAAATATAATATAATTTTTTTTTTTAAATCCCCAAAAAATTGATATCTAAGATAATTTAACTCAAAATAATACTTACAAGAGCTTATGTAACATACCCCCTACTTATATATCCCAAGCCCCAACTAAGGATAGAAAATAGTAGTTACTAAGCTTACCCACATTCCAAGGTACTATTATGGAAATGGGGTCTATTTATTATTATTATTATTATTTTTTTAAATTTTAAATTTTAAATTTTTTTATTATTTATTTATTATTATTATTATTATTATTTTTAACCATCACAAAAATTAATTGGATAACATCATTGTGATCATCTCGTTGAGACCTTCCTGATGATATACAATTTTCTCCAATTGAACTCTCTGATCGAAACATACAACTGATTTAAAATTGGCCTATCCTATAACACCATGTCATCTACCTGCCACTTGGTGCCCACATGGCTATCCTAGTCATGATTCACATGGCATTTGTCGACCCATTCATACCTTAGGTCACATTTATAATTAATTTGTCAACTCACTCATACTCGGTAAATGTCTTAGCAAGTCCCATTACCTAATCCAAACACACATACACACATATTCAGTTTAGTACACGGTGAGGTCCCCTCTCCTTGCCACCTCATCTCGGATATTAAATCTCGAGAATCTCTTGGGTAGTCTCTTAGAAATTATTCTGGGTTAAACCTTTCGGGATTGCGTGGATCCTCGTCGACCCCACTTCTAACATGTCCCAACAACTTCCCTTGACCTAACCTTCCACATCACCTCAGTCACTCCCTTTTCGATGCAATTCACATTGTCAGGATGGCCTGGACCTTTTAACTTTTGGGGTGGCACAAACAACCTACGAGGCTCCCCCAAGCCAATACGATGCGCTCAGTGGCCCACCTTACCATGTCCTCTCGAAGATAAAATCCAGGGAGTTCTCCGCAGTGCCCCACTCAAAGTCTCTGGGGTCCGAGTGACGTCACCGATCCTAAATGCTAGGGTGATTTCATCCTTCGATGTGCAAATCACGTTGTAAAGGTAGCTCAAGTTTCTATTCGTCACTTTGTGCCAGGGTGTAAAACCAACCCCATAGTGCTTAGTCATTCAAGAAATACAGTCCCGGGAGTTTCCTTTGGGGACTCCCTTTGAAACCTTTGAGAAGAAAGTTTTGGGGATCATCCAACAGTGGTAACGTGTTCAACTTTTGACTGCCCATATTTCTCCCCCCCTGCCTTCGGTTGACGCACAAGGTCACATGGCTTCTCAGGCCCAAGCCTAGTAGCTCCTCTGGGCCCTAATCTTTTAGCCTTGCAGCCTAGTCGAATATGAATGACTTATGGTAATTCCCCACCCTCATACTCCGTTGCGATGGTTCTATGCACACGGGTCTATTGAGACTTAATGCCAGACATTGAAGGATCGAGTCTCAGCTTGTGCTCGTTCCTTGTTTGTGTAAACATATTCAAGGCTTGAATTCAATGTTTTTGTAAAGGACTTAGTCAAAGTTTTGGTTGCGGTGGTTCTGGTAAGAATTTGGGGCCTGACTCTAGATTCAACCATGTAAATATATTCCTATACTTATAAGTGTACAGACCACAAGGCCCTTCCCTTACATACCTTACATCTTACATATATATATATATATATCGTGCTATCCTTCCTGAGTTGTATTAGTCATATAAAGGAAAATCACGTAAATTATTAAAAATACATAGATTATTTTAACACAAGGATTTTGCCCATATTTCATACTCAAGTAAATAGATTAATTTCAGGTTCTTAAAGACAGAGAGCACATTTGTGTGTTTAAAGAAGCATACTAACTTCATGCATAGAAATGAGTAATGAATCTAGGCGCTAAATCCAGCATAGACACTCAACCGTCCATAAGTGTGATGCAATGAATAAATGACATATTCCTCACTATAAGCACATAGCACAAGACTACTAATATGATACAATTTAAGCGCACATGATTAAATCAGGTGTTGAGGTGGATGCACCTCATGCACCCAACAAATACACTAAGTTGTAAGCCCAAAACACATATAGATATTAAGAATGCAACTATTTCTCTTAAGTCACACAAAACCACTCCATTTTCCAAAAATCATGCATGAATAATTTCACACATTCATAAAACATATAAATAGTTTAATAAGTGATGTTATGAGATCTATATGCATACAAGGTTATAGGAACATTTATTTGATAATGAAGAAACATGGCAACTAATATTAAGACTCTAACTCTCCACCCAACCTTAGATGAGCTGCAACCAATCTTTCCTACAACTGTCACCCTCGAGCCATATTTTAGAGCTTGAGTGATGCAGGATAATTTACTTTTCCTACAAATTTTGACTCTCTGCTCCCGGGATGTCAATGCAATACTGACATCATGATGTCCACACACCTTTAACCATTTTTTAATCTCATTCTTTGTTGCTGCAATAAAACAAACACACAAAAATATATGTACCCTCATTTGTGATATTTAAATCTCATATCATTTAATTTCAAACCCATATACAAGATTTGAAGCTCTACTTAATTCCAAATTACACATAAAATTAGAATTCTTCATTCACACATACACATAGAGACAATCATGACCACAAAGATTCTTTCAAATACTTTTATTCAACAAATTTTGTACATATAAGTATTTAAAAACACTCATTCCTCTCCCTTGGTATGATTCCACATGCATTTGACCATTTTGTTCTCATTTCCTATAGGCTTACAATAAATAGAATTAAGAAATGAAATATATTTTCTAAATCCTAAAACCAATACCTAAATCACCTATAAATCACTCCATAAAGTATATTTTCCTAAATCCTCACATCACTTCATAAATCATATTTTTCTAAATTCTAAAATCACTCAATTTATCCCTAGAATCTCTCACACTTTTCAAGATAGATTTTCTTTTGATTTATGGACAAAATATCACCTATCCATAGATTTTCTAAAACTATGACTTATTAGTCCCAAAACTCATAAAATATACCAACTTGGAAATACAATTTATTTACATAGAAGAATATAAATTCTTGTAAAAAATCAAGACCCCATTTTGAAATTTTTTCACATCAAATATTTAATGGCTAGGAAGCTCTAATGCTCCTACATAATTGAGGAAGGTGTTGTCATTGTGACAAACAACCTCCAAATTTTTTCCTACACTTGATTTTTAGAGCCTATTGCGGATCTTGTGATCGATTGTTCCATAGCCACTTCTTGGTCAATTGACGCTTTGTTAAGTCTTTGAGCTCCCTTTTTGGATTGTAAGCGTCAAAGTCACTTGCTCACACATGCTCAGTCCGTAATGAATTCATGAGCACATTCCTTCACACAAGTTTGAACAAGACTAGCACAATCCATCAAGACAGTGCCTGTGCAATGTTCAATTCATGTCGACAGTGATTCATAGTCTCTCACTTCTAGCTGTGTTTGTACTTATATTTCGGTGAGTTTCTCAAACTATCACTTTTGCGCACCTTCACTTTCATGAGTATCCTTTTCATGTTATCAAATGTCACTTTTCTTTCTTTCACCTTAATTAGTGTTGTTTACATGTTATCTTCACTATGACATGTGTCGATTTCATCGTCGTTCGCATATCACAGATGTCATTCACACTTCTCTTTTCATATATAGAAAATGTCATCTTTTGGCATGGGAAGTGTAGCTTATTGTAATAAGTGGAATTTTGGTTTCAAGCGGTAATTGCAGTGTCGATGAGCTCTACTAGCCATGTAGACATGTTTTACACTCATTCCCAAAGTTTCATGCACTTTCGCACAAGTGTTTTCATTATCGTCACAAAGTGTATATTTAGTGTTTCACTTGGGGAAAGTTGCCGCAATGTCATCCCATTGAGGGAAGTATGTTGTTTATGTGTTCTGAGTGATCAATGTTGCGTCATCAACTATTCTAATCATACTTAAGTTCATCAATGTTGACTTTGGTCTCGCTAATCCCGCACTTAGCCAAGTCCTGAAAACTTCCTGACTGAGCAACCTGGCATCACTCAACCCTCCTAAACTATGCATTACATAGTATAAACCCCAATGCCCTGACCTTTCCTCTTCGAATTTCACACTGCACCATTACAATGCCCAATCTTGACCATTGAGCTCTAGAGCTGCAAATTTTTTTCCTCCCAGTCAACCTTAATTGCGCACTGTGAAGTGTCAAGCCTCAAGATTCCAACTTGACACCTTGAGCTACACAACTGCATAATCCATGAGATTGTTCTCCCTCTAGAACCGTGCATTGGAAAATTCAAACCTCAAGCCTCAACCTTGATCCCTTGAATCCATCAACTACGCAATCTCCCATCTTGTTCTCCTTCCAAAACTGCGCATTGGGAAACTCCAAGCCTCAAGCCTAAACCTTGAGCTCCTGAACCCCTCAACTATGTAGTCACCTAGCCCAACCTCTCCGAAATTTACATTGGGAAATTTCAAGGCTCAAGCCTCAAGCTTGAACTCTTGAGTCCCTAAACTATGCAGTTCTTTAAGTCTGTCCTTCCAAAACTGCACATTGGGAAACCTCAAGCCTCAAGCCCCATCCTTGAGCTCTTTAGCCCCTCAATTGTGCAATCCCTTGACCCTGACCATTATGAATTGTGAATTATAAAGTCTTAAGCCTTATTCCAAACCTTGGCCTCTAGAATTGCGAAATCCCTAAGTTAGTCACTCAACCAATCACCAGTTCCAGCCCTGACAAGTGATTTCATGAAACATGTTAGATTAACGGTTTTCAGATTGATTTCGTCTTGTCATGAATGGTTTTCAGTTGCAGGTACTCTATCTTATCATGACAGGATGATGATGGAGGAAAAGGAGAAGGAGACCATGCTAGAAGACACCTATGGAGCTGAAGAGACCAGATGATCATTAGGCAAGAAGACGAAGGAACACAAGATTACAACAAAAGATAGAAGATCAATATCACATTGAAGACTCCTTATCTTCAAGTCATGAGGAGGAGGAAGAAGAATAACATGCGCCATATTTCAAGAAGACACAATGAAACTAACAACAAAGGGTGACTTGATATTTCCATGTCATCACCAAGTCCATGTCATCAATATCATGTCATGTCATGTCATGAGTCATCATGCACCATATCATTTTGTGGATTATGTAAATTCTATATGGGAGAAATGTAATGTAAAGTGGAATTCCAAGAGTCATCTATGTAATGTGAAAAGTAATGTAGGAAGTCAAAAGGTCATAGAGAAGTCAAATAGTCATGAGGGTAGTCCAAGAGTCACAAGGGAGGTGAATGACCATCCCATTTGTTATATATACATCCTCATAGCAAATATAAAGGACATTTCACCTTGACTCCTCCTACTTGGCATTGGAGAGGAAGATAGTTGTTTTGGAGGAGCAAGTGACTGCTCTAGTGCTTGACTATTGGGGCTAGTGGTGTTCATTGTCTTGATATATCTTGGAACTTTTACTTAATTCAAAAGCTCGTTGAGCCAACACGCTTTCATGAATATGTTGTGAATATTGTAAGAATATTCTTTGAATGTTTGTGATGCATGTCATTTTCATATGTACTAAGGAAATTGAACTATTTCGGTGGCTTTGGTATTTATCTTGTTGAAGGCATGTTTTATTTGCTTTAACAATCGTTGCTTCCTTGTGAACTATTTCGCTGGTTGATCAACAATTTATTCATATGTATATGCTCGTGTGCCTTTTCTAGATTAGTATTATTACTTGTATTTAAAGGGCCCACATTTCTCTTCCCTTTCGATAGAAGGACCTTGATACTTTCTTCAACTGAACATTTGACAAGGAATACTCACTTGCTGATCTGAAAATACCTGTGTATTACTCTTTTGTGCTGAAATTTATAGCCAAGGAAAATATACAAGGACACATGGAAACCAGGTTGATACTCCAAATGGGGCTCCTACTCCAAACAATGTGAGGTCTAATTGGGACTTCACATCGGGGAGACACTCTTTTTTGATGGATTTCCAGCACTGTCAACAAAATGGAACTAGAAGGAGGGCCAGATGATAAGTTGTGACTATTGAGTCTGTTTTGAACCTCTTACCTGAAATGGCTCATCCTCAAATCATACTCCCAGGGTGTTTTTTGAACTTGTCCCCTGGTGAACTTTCAATCCTTGATGAGTCTCTCCATGACTTGTCTCATTTCAAGTTTGATGGTGAGGGTGATACATCCATTGTGAGCATGCATCTCTTTTACTTAAGTTTCGTGAATACTATGAAATTGATTGTGAAGATGTGGCTTGTATTTTCTTCCACCTCACCCTTGAAGGTCGAGTTAGCTGATAGTGTCACACTTTACCACCTAATTCCATTCATTCTCTTGAATACCTCATTAAGGAGCTTCATTAAGCATTTTATAGGTATGATTACCAAGATGTTTATAAAAGGATTAATCAAATAAGAATGAGGCCTAATGAATCAATTGAGGATTTCTCTGATTGATTCCTTCACCTTTGTTATGAATTTTTAGAAGAAGGCATAGATTTGGATTTCTTTAAACAAAAGTTTGAGCATTTGGTTCATATCTCTTTGCACGGTGAACCCAAACCACCTAATTTTTCTACTTCCCCAACTCTTGTAAGTCATGAGACACCCCTAATTTCAGAGGAGGAACCTACTATTACTTTTGTTTCTTTTCCTCCTCCTTTTTCAGTTCTGATGTGAGTGCCCCCTTGGGATGATAATAAATTTTGGAAATACGAAAATCGAATCCCTAATCCATCTTCCCATCCTACTTCCACTTTTCATGATTCAAATCCCATGGAGGAAATCCTGGAATGGTTCATGAAGCCTATGGTGAAGACTAATATTTCTATTCCTCAAGATGGTATTAACACTCATAACTCTAGTATTGAATTTGATGTGGATTCCTGTCATCCTCTATCATCCCTTCTCATGATCCCTTTCCCCATGATTTTCTTGATCAACCTATTCCAAACCAAAAATTGAGTAGGTGTGGGGTAGTCACATTTCGTAGGTAGAGGAGTAGGAAGGTGAGGATTCTTTCAATCTCTCTTATCTTTTTCAAAATCCTCCATGTGAAGATGGTGTTTCCTCATTCTTGGTTGATAATGAATATGGTAATCTTGGTCATCAATCAAATATAATCAATTATCCTAATCAATATGAAGTCTTGGGAAACAATCATTCTGATGAGGATGACTCTATTGATATATATGATGATGAATTCCTAGGTGCACCAATTGATCTTTCAGTTTCTCAAGAATATTTTGTTTCAAAAAATTTAGATTTCAAATCTATTTCGGTCAAAGAAGATTCACTTATGAACACTTCTTCCTCTTCACCTCCCTATCCCTTATGCTCTACTGTTTGTAATGCATCAACTTGCGATGAAGATACTCCATTCTCTTTAAGTTCTTCATTTGATGAGTTAACTTCTCAATTGACACAAGGTAGTGAGATTATCCATGAGGAAGAACAAAACAATGAAATTATAGAGCATCCATTCCATTCCTTATCATCTCCTGTTTTTCTTGGGGGAACTCTTCGAATTAGTTAGCTTGTGAGATTTCTCCAATTCATACATCTTCAGATTTGCGATCAGAATAATCTTACGGCTTGAGTAATTTGTTTGTTGAAGTTGTAAAATATGATCAAACCAATGATAATGGTGATTTTGTTAACTTAGTCGATGACAACTAACCACATGCAATCTGTGATCTAAATCAATTTACAAAATGTTGTTATATGTCTTTTCAAAGTTCTGGAACTTGTCAGGGAGTTGAGGCACTTCAACTCTCGTTGATGGTTATGTCAGGTTCTTGTGATCTTGGTGAAATTCCTGAACCATGTAAGATCTAAATTTTCTCACAAAATACTTTTATTTGTATTGTTTCCTTGGATGCAAACTCATTCTTGATGGATTTTAGAATTTCTCGTTACAATTTTCCTATTTCTCGAGATCAAGTTTCTGATCATACTACTGTGGTGGATTCATCCCCATGCAAATTTATTGTATCAGATTTGGGTTTGGAGTGTATAACTTTCACAAATGTACGAAATTGTGAAGCACATAAATTTGAAGATTAATTTTGGCCAAAGAATCCATATCTGTTGAATGCTATGGTAGATAATGAACTCCTAGTCTTTCTTGTGGATGTCTTCATGACACCAGAAATCCTCTTAAGTGTTAGCAAGTGCTTGAGTTATTTATTGCATCAAGTTCCTCTTTTTCATACATTACACCATGTATGGTTTCATATATTTTCTATACTAGCATTCCTCTTCAATTATTTCGATGATTACGATGCTTATATAGTTTGTCACTAGTTATGGGAAGATGCTTTTTCACATTCGGGATGCGAGGAAGTTGGTTCTATTTTTCAAAGAATTCGCGGAACTATTCAAATTAATTTATCCTTGTTAATTACAAACTGGGAATTTGATGCTTTAATTAGCCCATCTGACCATGATTATATTTCTGATGACTGTCATTCAACTTAACATTTTACCATCAACATATCTGATGAAAGTTGTCCTACATCCTTTGATCCTTATGGTTTAACATCTCACTATTCAGGTACTTGTCAAGTAGTTGAGGCTCTTCAACCTTCGTTGATGGTTATGTCAGGTCCTCACTTTCTTGACACGCCAACTAAATATAATCAGATCCATTTTCCCTCAAAAGATTCTCATCCAAACCCTGTTATTCTAATTGAAAATTCATCTTTTCAAGGATTTTGAGGTTTTCAAGAGGATTGTTTTCAATTTCATGATCCAATCTATGATTTCCTGGAAGCATTTCTTTTAGAAATCCCTTTTGCTAATAATAAGTTTTGGTCTTTTCTCATGCTTTCTAAGCAAGACAATGCAGATGAAGATGCATTCATAGGAAGTCTTTGAGGCTTGTTTGATTATGGATTTCTTCGAAAAGGTAAGACTCTAAAATGGCTAGAGGTGGTTTTTATGACACATCTTTCAACCAACAGGAAAAACCTTCTATTCGTTGTGCAAGTTATTCAAACTCTTGTATTTTTTGTCGCACATTGCTTTATATTAGTTTTAATTAGTCATATATTTTTTATTGCAGGTCAGGAACAACTACGGTGGCTACACTAGAAGTTTCATTAAAATTTACCATGACCTTCTAGCTGGTTAGGTTAGGAGTAGGTCTAGCTAAATTTTAGTTTTCCCCTCTTATAGTCATCTTCCAACCATTTTCTGTAGTCTCTCTTGTGTTTTCTAACTTTTGTGTTGCATCCTATTTTCGGTTAGTCCCCATTTGCTTTGTCTTTCTGATTTTGGTTTTTTGTTGTGTCTTGTCTCTTCTTTTGTGTTTTGTTTAATAAGACTTCGCATGAAGGATGTTCCATTTGGCTTGAATGACAATGTGGAAAAATAGAAAAGCGTCCTATGACACTGCAACATTTGGATAACCTTTAGTCCTTCTTATTCGTCTTGGTTCATACCTTTTGGTCAATGATGTTTTGATGGAAAATATGGTCCTTGTGTAAGGATAAATTTGTGTGAAACCATGACACCCATATATTTTCTAGCAGCCTCATTTCTATACTTGGTTTTTATGTTTCAATGTTTCCCATGCTGATCCAATCAAGTACAGAAGGACAAGGGGAAAATCTAAATGAGAAAAAAAATATCACAAGTTTTATATATGCTTCTCTAAAGGAACAACCTGTTTTTCTCTGAATAAGTTGAGATCCCTCGTCCACCCCATGAAGTGAATAAGTGTCAATGCATAATCATATGTAAAATAAATAAATAAAGGGTGAAAGAAGAGAAATGCTTCTTGCACAAGGAGGTGAAGCAATCAACTCCACCGGGATGTTGTCCAAGCTCGCTGGAAGCGGAGCAATGTTTGGGTTCCTGAAGTGACTCTGCTAGGGTATTTTCTAGGTCTGCTAGCAGTGGAGCAACACCAGAGATGAGGAAATATACTCTAAATGTCCTAAGCTAGCGAATAACATTACCCTTCTCCTATTTCGAAACATTACAATATCGTTGTCTTTATGAATGTGTTCAATCGAGACATATATGGAGGGTACTATATCTATAACTAGGTTAAGTGGGGAAACCAGAGTAATCTGCACATAGAATCAATACTTCCTGAGAAACTAGACCCTGCACAAAAGATTTGACCGAGGCAAAGAAGTTGAAGTTATACCAGTGTGTCGCCAAGTGTTGTCGTTATGACAAACGCCCTCCAAACGTTTTCCTACATTTGAATTTTGGAGTGTATTATGGATCTTGAGATTGGTCATTCCATAGCCACTTCTGGGCCAGTTGATGCTTTGTTAAGTCTTTGAGCTCCCTTTTTGGATTGTAAGCATTGAAGTCATCTACTCACATATACTTAGTCCATAATGAATCCATGAGCACATTCCTTCACACAAGCTTGAAAAGGCCTATAAAATTCCATCAAGACAATGGTTGTTCAATGTTCAATTCATGTCAACAGTTAGTGTGCATTTTCATTCATAGTCTCTCACTTCTGGATGCGTTTGTACTTCTATTTTGGTGAGCTTTTCAAATTGTCTCTTTTGCACACCTTCGTTTTCGCGAGTTTTGTTTTCATGTTTTCGATTATCGCTTTTGCTTTCTTTCACCTTAATTAGTTTTTTTTTCATGGTATCTTTTCTCTGGCATGTGTCACTTTCATAGTCGTTCGCATATCGCAAGTGTCATTCACACTTCTCTTTTCATATATAGAAAATGTCATCTTTTGGCATGGGAAGTGTCACATATCACAATAAGTGGAGTTTTGGTTTGTTTCAAGAGGTAAATTTGGTGTTGATGAGCCCTACTAGTCATGTAGACATTTTTTACACTCATTCCCAACGTTTCATGCATTGTCACACAAGTGTTGTCATTGTTGTCACAAAGTGTATCTTTAGTGTCGCACTTGGGGAAAGCCATCACAATGTCATTGCATTGAGGGAAGTATGTTGTTCATGTGTTCTGAGTGATAAATGTTGTATGATCAACTATTCTAAGTGTGTAATCATACTTAAGTTCATCAATGTTCACTTTAGTCTCATTGATCTTGCACTTAGCCAAGTCCTGAAAACTTCCCGAATGAACAACCTAGCATCACTCAACCCTCCTAAACTGCACACTGTGTAGTATCAACCCTCAAGCTCCAACCTTTCCTCTTGGAAATACTCATTGCGCAGTCACAGTGCCCAACCTTGACCCTTAAGCTCTATAACTGCGCAATTTCTGCCTCCTTGTCAACCTTAACTATGCACTGTGTAGTGTCAAGCCATAAGCTTCTAGTATAACACCTTGAGCTGCAAAATCCATGAGACTGTTCTACCTCCAGAACCGTGCATTGGGAAACTTCAATCCTCAATCCTAAATCTTGACCCCTTGAACCCCTCAACTACATAATCTCCCAACTTGTTCTGCTGCCAGAATTGCGCATTAGGAAACTTCAAGCCACAAGCCTCAACATTGAACTCTTGAGCCCCTAAACCGCGCAATCACCTATATTGGACTCTTTGTACTACAAATCTGGAAACTTCAAGGATCAAGCCTCAAGATTGAACTCCTGAGTCCCTCAACTGCGCAGTTCCTTACGTTTTTCCTTCCAAAACTAAGCATTGGGAAACCTCAAGCATCAAGTCCCAACCTTAAGCTCTTGAGCCCCTCAATTGTGAAGTCCCGTGACCCTGGCCATCCTGAACTGCGTATTGCGTAGTTTCAAGCTTCAGTTGCAGACCTTGGCCTATAGAGCAGTGTAATCCCTTTCCAACCATAACAAGCGATTTCATGGTTTTTAGACTGATTTTGTCTTGTCATGAATGATTTTTAGTTTCGGGTACTCTCTCTTATCATGAAAAGATATTGATGGAGGAAAAGGAGAAGGAGACCATGCTAGAAGACACCTATGGAGCTAAAGAGACCATATGATCATGAGCTGAGAAGACAAAGGAACACAATATTACAACATAAGATAAAAATATCAAGATCACATTGAAGACTCCTTATCTTCAATTCACGAGGAGGAGGAAGAAGAAGAACATGCAACATATTTCAAGAAGACACAAAGAAACTAGCAGCAAAGGGTGACTTGATATTTCCATGTCATCACCAAGTCCATGTAGTTAGTATCATGTCATGACGTGTCATGAGTCATCATGTGCCAAATCATTTTATGGATTATGTAAATTCTATATGAGAGAAATGTAATGTAAAGTGGAAGTCCAAGAGTCATCCATGTAATGTGAAAAGTCATGTAGGAAGTCAAAAGGTCATAGAGAAGTCAAATAGTCATGCAGGTAGTCCAAGAGTCACAAGGGAGGTGAATGACCACCCCATTTTTTATATATACACCCTCATTACACATGAAAAGGACTTTTCACCTTCTCTCTTCCTACCAGGCATTGGAAAGGAAGATAGTTGTTTTGGAGGAGCGAGTCACTGCTCTAAGGCTCCACTATTCGGGCTAGTGGTGTTCACTATATTGATGTATGTTTGAATTTGTACTTAATTCAGAAACTCCTTGAGCTAAAACACTTCATGCATATGTCGTGAATTAGTTTTAATACTATTCTTTGAATGTTTGTGATGTATGTTGTTTTCATCTGTACTAAGGAAATTGAACTATTTCAGTGGGTTTGGTACTTATATTGTTGAAGGCGTGTTGTATTTTCTTTAACAATCGTTGCTTCCCTGTGAACTATTTCTCTTTTTATCAATGATTCATTCATATGTATATGCTCATGTGCCTTTTTTAGATTAGTAATATTACTTGTCTTTAAAGGGCCCACTTTTCTCTTCCTTTTCAGTAGAAGGACCTTGATACTTTCTACAACTAAACATTTCACAAGGCATATTCACTTGCTGATCCGAAAATACCTATGTATTACTCTCTTGTGTTGAACTTTGTAGCCAAGGAAAATCTACAAGGACACATGGCAGTCAGGCCGATACTCCAGATGGAGCTCCTACTCCAAACAGTGTGAGGTCTAATTAGGACTTCACATCGGGGAGACCCCCTTAGTTGACAAATTTATAACACCTTCAATAGAAGGGTACCCAAAGGGGATTATCACACCTTCATCACCAATGGGATTCCATAGATCTCCTATCTCCACCCTACAATCTAGTAAATGAGTATCCCTAATACCTCCAAAGCTTTGCGTTATCTCCATGCATACTTTTTCCCCTCCCTTTTTTTGGTGTATACTATCTAGGGAATTTTTGTCCTCCTTCCTTTTGTGTTGGGAGAGATGCCTTTTTTTTCTCCTTCTAGGGATTTATTCCCTCTCTCTCTCTCTATCTCTCGCTCTATCTGAATGCCTCCTACTTGACTGGTCTCCCTTATCCATGATTATGTTTTGGTCATTGGAGATCATGGGAACGCCATCTTACCAACATAGCCCTCTCTCACCATTCATTTCCTTGTCCCCTCCTGCTTGTAGGATTTTCCCAAGAAACCTCCTCCCCATGCTCCAAAATCATTGTCCCAAAGATCAACCTTTTATATTTAATTGCAAAAAAATTACAATTGTTTGTAAGAGGGGAATTTTCCCAAAGGGGCTGTCACAGTCCTCCCCCCTTTGGAGGAACACTGTCTTCGATGTTTTGATCCTAAACACAATGAAAAACATGTTTAGAGCCAACGTACATTATTTTGAGATTTATAGTGTAACACACTTACAAATACACACACACACATACAATTTCATTTCTTAATAATTAAATGGACATAGAACTTTTCTTGACTCAACCACTTTCTATGGTTCCTTTACAATTTTCCTAGTGTTGCTGCCACACCAAATTTTAACTTTCTATTTTTCCCTTTTCCAGGAGTGTTGCAAGAATCCATCTTCTAGCGTTGTTATCCTTGCTATCCTTGTTCCTTTAACGAACAATTACCAACCCATTTCTTCCCATGACATCTGAATGTGCATCTGATCTAAACTAGTCATGGCCATGACCCCTTTTTAAAACCAAATTATTTTTCAGCATTCCCCTTCTTCGAATCTTAGTCCCTCAGGAAATCTAGTCCCTCTTCCATACTGTCATACACCTTCCAAGTTTAGGCATCCCTTTCTTTGCTTCCTAGTCCCTCAGGCGATCCATTCCTTGGCAAGGTTTCCTCGCATCAAAAGAGTCTCGTATTCGAGGCAAGTCCCTACCTCAACACCTTTATGTTGGTCATGGCATGCTTCATGGAAATTAATGGACACTATTGGGTGATAGTGTCCCACAATGGCCCCATTCCTGGAATATTTTACCATCATAGTACTTCATGCTTAAATTCCTTTTTTTGCTACTACTATTCATCTTGTAGCCAAGTCCATCCACCCAACCTGAGAAATTTCATGCTTTCCTACATCATAGGATGTAAATATACACGAGTTTCATGATAAGAAATTGCAATAATTTAAATCATACCTAATTAACAACTTATTCATGAGGTGACATTTTCAATTTTATTTTGATTCTTTTCACAACAAGTCATATTAGCTCATAGATCAAATCATCAAAACCAAAATATCACATTATGTTCCTAGTTGCGAATTTTTCAAATGAAATACTAATAATTATCTTGAATTTCTCCTTGCTTCTTTCTCTACAAACATTGGATCGGTTGCCCAACTCAAAAAACATCCAGTGTCATTTTCTCTTCCCATACACACACTGGATCGATTTCCAAACCCAACAAGCACCTAGTGCCTTCTCTTCTCTTCGACCTCGTAGACAAACTGGATTGGTTGCCAACATAGTAAGCACCCACTGCCTTCTCTTCTCTTATAATTAAAATTTACTAAGAGGTTTATTGGCCACAAGGCAAGCACGTAGTAATAGATAAATATAAATAAGCCCAAACACTACCCCATGAATATGGGCACTACAAATCTCGGTATTCTTTCGTCGACAGAAATATATGTGTACCCCACACCTTCATAGGCCCAGGAAACCCCCTGGAATACCTGTCCTAATCAACACATGCCCAGAAAATCCCTTCCTATCCTAAACACATTGTACAACACACGGGTCTAGACTATCTCATACCTGCCTATCCCAAATACAATACACAACACATGCACATATACATAGTGTATGACACAACACATACACAATACACATGGCACAATACAACATGTAGACAACAATTTTGGAAATCTAGAGACCACACCATGTCTGTCCACAAACACTAGGAAACACTACCTTTAGTGTATTTCCCATGCTTTACCACGTGCATTCACAAACCAAATGTGGGGTTTGTGGTTTCTTCAATTATCCATGCTTGTTCCAGGATGTTGTAGGTCACACTACTTTCGTTCTGCTGATATATCGCTTAACATTCCCCATTCATAATGTAAGATGGGCATATTATAAGAATCATATTCACATGATATTAAAACAATAGATAAGCCACGGCTACTTTTTCCCATTTGATTCCTCGCACAACTGGGAATCTTACATGTCATCCAACTTTATATTAAATGAATTATAAACTATCTTTCTTCCATAGGAATGATTCTGGCCAAACCTGTCAGTGACAATGGAATTCATATATGCATATAAACATTGCCATGATCATGAACATGTCACATATTTATATATGTACATTGATTTAAGGTCAAGGAAACCTCCTTTGTGGTATTTTCATGGTTGACATATCACTATCCATTCTCATGGAAAATTTTGGGGCTAATATTCGTAGGTGGGGTAATTTTCCACGCTTTTTCCAAAAAAAAGATTCGCCAATTTCCATTTTTTATAAAAATGATTCGCCCAAATTTTACAGTATAAAATTAGTTTACCTTAAAAATCACCAACCTTATATAGAGAGTATATATAAAATCATTATAAATTCGAATAATTTTACAAATACATCAATAAACATTTTAATGTTTGCATATTAGGGACTAGTGAGATTCACCAATGCTTTTAAACTTCAAGATAATTTTCCATCATTAAAATTTTCCCTAAGGACCATTATCCCATGGACCAAATTATTCCACCTAGTTGTCATAATATTATCCACTTATTTATGGACAAAACACACATTAACATATGTCAAATAGAGTCAGGGTTTAGAGAACTCCCTTCAGTTATACACAACATGTATAGAATTCTCAACAATGATTGCCAATGTGGCCGAGAAATTATTTTAGCCGAATTCCTCCCTTTTCCTTTTCACCTTGCTAGTAGTGTTAATATTTCCAGCTGTTATTTTTGCTATCAATGTTTACACAGTTAGATTTTGGTCATGCATAATTCCTCATTCATGCCTACTATTGCATTCAGGAGCAACACTCCAAGATATTCCAACAATGGCTAGTTTTGGTGCATTTTTCCAACATCCGCATGTTTTTATCCATGCAATTCATGCATTGTCTCTTCTCGACCTTCCTCATTCCCTTCATTCGCAGGCCTCTCTCAAGTCATGTTCTCTACTAGGTTTTACTTATCTCTCTTACCAGATCTCCATACCTCGCTACCACACCCAATGAGTTTCTTTAGGCCCCAAGCATAGGCAAAGATTTGAAAGGAAGGTGATGACAACCAATACAAAAAAAGGAAAATCACAATAGTAATCATAAAATAAAATTTCAACAAAACAACATGGACATGTACAAATGTATAATAAAATAATATCAATCCATGAAGTCAACAAAATTTGAAACCGCAACACATAAGGATTAAAATTAAAAAATCCCCACAGATCAATTTTATCCCCATGATTCCAGTTTTCATGGCACTTCTAGCCATCATACAAGAGTTTATATGTATATATATATATCACAAACCAAATTAATTCAAGACTTCTTTACAAGGCTTACAACAACCTTGCAGCCTTGCTTCCCCAAAATTCTATACAATGGAGTATTTTAGAATGCAGTTTTCATCCTTCAAGGAGCTTGAGGGAATGCTCCCTTCTCTTTCTCAACATCTTGTATCCCTGATTAGTGTCCTTGTGGCTCACAGAGGATATTTTATTTCTTTTTCTACCTGTGGGTACAATCCTTTCTCATATGTTTTTCTCCACATTACCAATAGGAAAATATCCTCTTCTCCTTTTCATCCTCATGGTGCGTCTTCCTGCTAATGCCATCTTTCATTTTTGAGGATTTAGTTTGGTATGTCAATTCCTGTAAATGTTTTTTCTATTCATAATTCCACTAAGATATTTCTTGTTATTTCCTGGTGAGCTTTCTAAGTTCTACCCTGCAGGTCTTTAGCTCATCTTCTAAGTCCCTAAGCTCAACCTCCATATTCCTAAATATTCTTTTCCTTTGGAGGGTTCTACCACTTTCTCATTCTTGATGGAATTGGTCCATGTCCTGTTGCATCATGCCATGATACGTGCTTCATTTTTCTACCACTCAGTCTTGTTATGTGCTTCCACACAAACTCAATTGTTAGTACATTAATGAAATACAATAAATATTATACCAGCTATCCTATTGCCAAGCTAAGCCACGCAAGATATCCGACAACTATCCAAACATCTTCAAAGTTATCATTAGTCACATGTCCTAGCTAGGACACAATTAAACATATATATGAACTTGGTTTCAAAATTTAGAGATACATATATGTTCATATCAGCATGGTTTCCATCATGCCATTGTTGTTTTGATTTATCCTTCTTGCTAAGGTCGACAACAACAATTAAGTTTGACAAGTTTACTAAGTTTAACTATGATCATTAAATCCAACCTTATTGGCAAGACCAACAATCGTGACCTTTGAAATCTCAATGGGGTCAGTTAGAGAGTCATATATCACATCAATATCTACCATATTATAGATTATAATGATCCCAATTACAAATGCAACATGGATATGAATACAATATTCAGCCAATGTATAATTGCATTCCAATACAATGCTACACCTCAGCATCCACTTGCACGAGCAATCAATCTTTGAAATACCTCACTATCTAGTAGACTCACAGACATTATACCTCCAATTCATCAAGGCCCTCTATCATATAGCATATAGATCATGCGAATCTCCCATCCAATCCACACACACAAACACACACAATTGACTAAAACAACAATTCCATGCAACACAATCAACACAGGATTTCTCAAAATCCCTTGTATCATAGGAGCTTTCACATGCCCATTCCTCCCCAATGTGTAGGAGTACACCAGTTAAACAATCACGCACAAACCATGCAGGTAGTTCTGTAAAACTAAAGACATAACAAGCATCCACTCTCTATACCTTCAAGATTCCTAAAGAAAACACATGCATTACCATTGCATTTTCCAATAAAACCAATCATATGAAATTATCCTTGCAACTAGAATAAAAATCACAATCAAATTCTAATAATAATAATAATAATATCCATTTTTAAGGTCACAATCAAGCCAAACACCAAATTGGTGTATGAGACCCCCTTGTTTGTGGGACAAGGGACCCACCTCCGCACAACAATTTGACTGTTAAGTCTACGAAGGCATACATACTCTACCCCCCTCTTGTTTTGAACCTATGACCTCTTTGGAGGAAACACATGCTCTTAACCATTAGGCCCACTCAAGTTGTATAAATAAATAAATAACATGTAATCATATCCAAATTCAACTACAACACTCAAGCCAGAGCTCCATGCCAACTCCAAATACTAGATTTACTACTCTGTTAAGTTTGTAATAAGGCACAAATTTATCCCCAAAGGTATGGGGTTGAAACCATTGTCTACATTTCTTTTGTGACAGAGCCCATCCAATCCAAGTGTTTAATATGGAAGCTTTGATACAACATTGTAACATGCCCCTACTATCCAAAGCTTCAACTAATGGTAGAAGGAGGCAGTTACTAAGCTCACCCAAATTCCCAAGGTACTGTTATGGAAATGGGGTCTAAGTTTTTCAATCTTTCTCAACCATCTCAGAAAATAATTTGGACAACATCCTTTTGCTCGTATCATTGAAGCCTTCCTAATGATATAGAATTTGCTCTCATCTGGCTCCCAGATCGAAAGATATGACCAATTTAAAATTGGCCTATCCTATAATGCCACATCATCTACCTGCCACATGGAACTCACATGGCTATCCAAGTTATGGTTCACATGGAAGCTACCAAATTGTTCACACTTGGGGTCAACTTGCTGATACTCATTAAATCTCTTAGCAAGTCCCAATATGCAATCCACACACAAATATATATATATATATATATATATATATATATATATATATATATATATATATATATATATATATATATATATATATATATATATATATATAGGGAGAGGGCTCCTCACTATATCAGGTGTAGTACATGGTGAGGAGCCCTCTCCTTGCCACCTCATCCCAGAGATTAATTCTCGAAAATCTCTTGGGTAGTATCTCAACAATGCTTCTTGGTTAAAATTTCCAGGACTACATGGATCCTCATGGACCCCACTGCTAGCTTGCCCCAACACCTTCACTCGGCCCAACTTTCCACATCACCTTGGTCCCTCCCTTTGCGATGCAATTTACACTGCTGGGATGACCTAGCCATTTTAGCTTCTAGGGTGACATGAACAACCTACAATGCCTCCTTGTTCCAATATGATGCACTGACTGGCTAACCTTGCCAGGTCCTCCTAGAGATAAAATCCCAAGAGTTCTACGCATTGCCCCACTCAAAGTCCCTAGGGTTCGGGGTTTGGAGTGACGTCATCGGTCCTAAAATCTGGTTGACTTCATCCTTTGGCGCACCCTCCATATTATGTGCCACATATCTGTGGGTCTTTTTGTACCTCAACATCGTAAAACTTGCATCAAATTACATTGTAAAGCGAGCTCGGGTTTCCATTTTCCACTTCATGCTAGGGTGTAAAACCGACCCCACAACGCTGAGTCACCTTGGGAATATAGTCCCAGGAGTTTCCATTTGGGACTCCCTTTGATACCAAGAAGAAGAAAGTTTTGTGGATCATCCAATGGTGGTAACATGTTCAACTCTTGATGGTCTAGATTTCTCCTATCTTTCCTTCGATTGATGTACAAGGTCACATGGCTTCTCAGGCCCAAGCCTCCTAGCTCCTCCAAGCCCTAATATTTCAACCTTGTGGCTTAAGTCAAATATAAATGTCTTGGGGGAATTCCCTTCCCTTGGACTCGGTCATGGTGTTTTATGCGCATGGGTCTATTGATACTTAGTGCCCGACACTTAAGCATCAAGGCTCAACCCTGCTCATTCACTGTGCGTGTAAACATATGAAAGGATTGAATTCAATGGTTTTCACAAAGGACTTAGTCCAAGTATTTACTGTAGTGGTTCTTGTAAGAACCTGGGGTCTGACTCCATATTCGACCTGGTATACATATGGCTATACTTATAGGTGTACAGACCACAAGGCCCTTCCCTTTCATCTCTCTCTCTCTCTATATATATATATAACAATGCTATCCTACCAGAGCTGTATCAGTCAGATAAAGACCAATCATGTAAATTATTAAAAAAACATAGATCATTTCAACACAAGGATTTTTCCCATTTTTCATACTCAGGTAAATAGATTAATTTTAGGCTCTTAAAGACAAAGGAGCACATCTATTGCATTTGAATAAGTAGACTAACTTCATGCAGAAATGAGTATAGACATCTAGCTGCTAAATCCAACATAGACACTCAACCACCCATGAGTGCGATGCAATGAATAGATGGCACATTCCTCACAATAAGCACATAGCATAAGACTATTGATATGATACCATTTAAGCACACATGATTAACTCAGGTGCAGAGGTCTAACCACCTCATGCACCCAACACATACACTGAGTTGTAAGCCCATAACGTATAGAGATAAAAAATGCAACTATTTCTTTTAAGTGACACAAAACCACTCCATTTTCCAAAAATCATGCAGGAACCATTTCACACATTCATAAGTCATATAAACAGTCCAGTAAGTGAGGTTATGATATATGTATATGTATATATATATATATATATATATATATATAAAATGCCATATGAACACTTATTCGATAATGATGAAACCTCTACCCAACCTTAGACGAGTTGCAACCAATATTTCTTGCAACTATCATCCCCAAGTTAGATTTCAGATCTTGATGAAGGGTACTCAAATGTGATTCTCACACCTTCATCACCACTTGGAGTCCATGGGTTCTCTTATGTCCACCCAACAATCCAGTAAATGAGCACCCCCAGTGCCTCCAAATCTCTGCGTTATCTCTAGAAATATTTTTTCCCTCCCTTTTTTTGTCGTATACTATATAGGAGATTTTTTTCCTCCTCCCTTATGTGTTGAGAGAGATTCCTTTTTTTTCTCCTCCAAGGGATTTCTTCTCTCTGCATGTCTTTCTCTCCCTCTCTCTCTGTCTAAGTGTCTCCTCCCTACATTGGTATCCCTTCTCCATCATTACGTTTTGGCTGTTGGAGATCTTGGGCATGTCATCCTACCAATGCAACCATTTCTCCCCATTCATTTCCTTGTCCCCTCTTGCTTGTAGGTTTTTCCAAAATAGGGTATGGATTGTCCTCTTTCTTTCAAACAAATTAATATATAGTTAGCCCCCCTTTTACGGCATAGTCAACCTATGACTGATATTTAATAACCACATCCTCCCCTTCCTAAGAAACCTCCTCCTCAAGCTCTAAAATTTGTGTCCCAAAGCTGAACCTTTTATATTGTATTACAACAACACTACAATTGTTTGTGAGAGGGTAATTTTCCCAAAGTGGCTTTCACAATCCCTTCCCCCTTGGAGGAACACCGTCCTAGGTGTTCTAATCTTGAACACAGTGTAAAACATGCTTAGTGCCAACATACATCATTGTGAGCTTTATAGTGCATCTCTCTCTCTCTCTCGCACACACACAGTTTTCTTGTTAAAGAATTAAATGGGCATGTAAATTTTCTTGATTCATCCAATTTATGTGGTTCCTTTTATGTTTTCCTGGTGTTGTTTCCACACCAAATTTTAGATTGCTATTTTCTATTTTGTTAGGAATCTTGCAAGACTTCATCTTCTAGCATTGCTATCCTTGTGCTCCTTGTTACTTCAATGAACATTTCTTGGCCCATTATTTCTTGGAACATCCCAATGTGCATTTGATCTCAATTAGTCATGGACAATACCTTTTTTAAAACCAAATTATTTTCCGACAACCCCCTTCTCTAAATCCTAGTCCCTTGGGTGATTTGGTCCCTCTTCCATGTAGTCACACACCTTCCAAGTTTAGGCATCCCTTTCTCTGCTTCCCAGTCTCTCAGGGGATTCTTTCCTTGACAAGACTTCCTCGCATCGAAAGAGCCTCATAAACAAGGCAAGTCCTTGCCTTAACACATTCATATCGGTCATGACATGATTCATGGAAATAAATGGACAATATTGGGTGCTAGTGTTCGAAAATGGCCATGTTCCTAAAATATTTTACCAACATATTGTTGCATGCTTTAATTCCTTTTGCTGCTACTGCTATTTATCTTGTAGCCAAGTCCATCCTCCCAAACTGGGAAATTCCATGCTTTCCTACATCATAGCATGTAAATCTCCATAAGTTTCATCATAAGAAATTTCAATAATTTCAATAATACCTCATTAACAACTTACTCATCAGGAGAAATTTTCAATTTATTTTGGTTCTTCTCACAAGTCAAATTAGCTCATAGATCAAATCATCATAAATCAAGATGTCACATAATGTTTCTAGTTGTGAATTTTCATGAAATCAAATGAAATACTCATACTTATCTTGAATTGCTTGACTTTTCTTCTTTCTCTGCAGACATTAGATCAATTGTCCAACTCGGTAAGCATTCAATGGCCTTTTCTCTTCCCATACACACACTGGATTGGTTTCCAAACTTCGAAAGCACCTATTTCCTTCTCTTCTATTCGACCTCGTACACACACTCCATTGTTTGCCGACCTAGTAAGCACCCAGTGCCTTCTTTTGTCTTTGACTTCAAATTTACTCAGTATTTACTGACCCCAAGGCGAGCACTTAGTAATATATAAATATAAATAAGCCCAATCCTTACCCTACTAATATGGGTAGTACCAATCCCAGTAGTCTTCTGTCACTACAAAATATTGACCAATTTTTCGACGGAGCTTTGTCGTTATTGCGACAATGATTAATAGCTATAATGACAAAAGAATATTCCACAAAACATAATTTCTGGTACAACTGCACTTTCAAAATATTATTTTTCAACGGAATTTCGACAAAAAGAACGTCGAAACTTTTACATTGTTTCGTCGCCAAGCTTCTTCAGACAACCGACTCCATGATAGATTCTTTGTGTCATTGAAAAGTGCAGCAGACGATTGATGATAACTTTCCATAGTTGTGATGTTTCTTCCATCGAAAAATGCATCACAAGGCTCACATATTTAATAATTTTTTTAAATATATTACAACGAACCTGACATAGTTGCAACGTTTGCGCCGTCAGAAATGGTGTCACAAGAACATCTCCGCTAATTTTTAAAATATTTTACGATGAACTAGCCATACCTGTGACATTTCTGCCATCAAAAAGGGTGTCGTAAGTTCAACGGATGCGATATATTTTTTAAATATTTTGCGACAAACCTGCCATAGTTGCGACATTTCAGTGGTCGGAAAGGGTAACGCAATACCGGCGTCTCCAATAATATTTTAAAAATATTGTGATGAACCTTCCATACTTTCATGTTTTATGCCCTCATAATGGGCACCGGATGATTGATGTCCATGCTTAGTAAGCTCATATTTAGAAATAACAGTTGTCGGAAGATCAACGACTTGAGTATTTAAAAAAATAAATTAGAATTAGTCGGCTTTTTAATATTTTATTCATTCATTAGGTATTTATCTGATTTTTTGGTCTTTTAATTCTTCTTTCAATCAGTCACTCACTGTCCTGAAGATGGATCCCTGTTGGGATTCAAAACCTAGACAAGATATATATATATATATATATATATATATATATATATATATATATATATATATATATATACTGTGGATGATCGAAAGAAGGCCACAAAAGCTTAAACTCTAATAAAATAAATTAAACAACCTCAAATAAAATCTTCATCTCCAATAGCCCCTAAGGATTCCCCTTATAGAATATCCTTGCCCCACTTTGATTGGGTCGAGCAAGCAAGAAATTCCTCTCCTTATCAGTCGAGCCCCCTGTTGGGTCCTTGCACTAGGAAGCGCAAGCCCCTCCGGGACCTTGGCCTTACCTGAGCAGAGTGAAAAAAATAAGGGTGAGGAGCGAGAAGCCCACTCCCCCGACCATAGAGAGGGTGAGGATCGCCTTTGGGCGATCGACCAAAGGTCCGTCAGGGGATGATGAATATCTGTCGTAATAAATTAGACAATTGATATTATCATGGGTGGTTATTTAGACAAAATTCAAACAGTAAGGTGTGCACCTTCAATGAAAATATCCTACCTTGAATAGCCCATTTATAAATGTCAATTGTAGGTATTACCTGTTATTGAAGGAAATTGGAATACCAATTTAATTTCAAGTATTGCAAGTGCATCTACCATTAGTTTCTCAACTTTCCATCGTAAAGTGGAAATCCTTGTCACTATCATTCTCAAAGCTTCTTAGGTATAGTTGAAATTTTCCATTTTCTCAAAGCTAGTGCAAATGGTTAATAGTGGAAAATTTCCACACTTTTTGATATTTTAACCAAGGATCGTTTTAGGGTTACAATTTTGAATGCAAAGGAAAATATAGTATTTCTCGAAAGTATTTTGAATAGGATTTAGTCTCTAGTTGTAAACAATGTTAATACCATCAATTTGAGTTTAGGAGGGAGGATACATTCCCCAAGAAATGGAAACAATAATGAATGTATACTATCTAATGGACACCATTCATCTATTTTTTGGGTTGGGTCTTTTTAGCTAGACAATCAAGGGCATCCTAGATAACCTTCACATGAAAATGTAGACTATATATCACATAAATTAAATTATCAGTGATATTTTTTGGAATTATCTTGTGCAAAGCATTTTGAAGTTTGTAGTGAATACCATAAGATACAAATTCTTCATGCAATAACTAGTAAACCTAAATAGATTGTCAATATATCACTCAATATGCATGGAGCACATGTAGTACATAAGTTGATGGAAACACACGGCACTGTACAACAAGTTTCTATGATCACATTCTTTCTTATATTAGGTATTGTGACCCTAATAGATGACCTCAATCATATTCATGTTGTGCAATGTAGCTTGCAATGCCTTGTCAATGAAGACAACCAATTAAAATTATTATTGGATAATGTGCTAGGAGATATAGAAATGGTTACGCCTATAAAGAATAAGGTTTCTTGTTATTAAACTGAATGGCCTTCTTGTAGAAACCTAATTTCAGTATGAGAAACTTTCCAAAGAGAATCAACTTGATTCAAATAATTGATATATGGGTACACTCATAAATCAATAGAGAACTTGATGATATTTAAAGTAATGCTCAATATTTTGACGCTTTAGTTAGCTCATGGAAAGAAGATAGTTGAGTGAAAATATCACCTCAAATAATTTATCAAACTATATTGTGAAGGAAAACATGGAAATTCCTAAAGGATTTGATTAAAAAAAATGCATTCAAGCTTAATATAGTTCCTCGGGCAAAGAATTGATGGAAAGCATAGTTTTGTTTTTCATTGTTTCTATTAAAGTTTAATAGATCTAGGATGCTTAAGAAAACATGGGCATGGTTTGAAAAAAAAAATCTTGTTGAAAAAATGAGTTGTATATGCTAATTTTGCTAAAGATTGATGCATATGGGGAACAAGGTTATTAGTTATAAGTTGAAAATTTATTTAAGTGAAATTAAGAACTCCTCGAGCACATTGCATAAGCCGTAGGAAATTCAAGAAATCCATGACACACATTAATGGATTCATTAATCAAGCCCTCCTCATATTAATAATTCGATAGATCCTTCAAAGGTTGATAGGCAGTAGTGGGTATGACACTTGGTTTTTCACGATACACAAGACATCAAGATGGTGGATGCATTTCATTGTCTTAATGGGCAGTTTTATGGAGGTCAAGCCTGAATACAATCTTCAAGCCAAGGGGCCATTAAATGTGCACGATCCTTGTGGAAGAAGTGACAAAATATCAATGGCCCTACTAGTTCGATAGTTGTAAAGATATGACCTGAGTAGTGAATGTTCATAATTTCATAATGAAGGGAACGAGGTTGGAATGGGAAAGTATAAATTGAGGTTACTCACAGTTGTTTATCCATCAATGACATAGTATAATGAGAGACAATTATTCAATTGAGTGATTCGGTAGTGTGGACAAATCTAGCGAGGCCTTCATGCTAGCTCATTTGGACTCTAGCACGAATTTCATCACTTCCTTCATAGCCAAGAAAAGTGGTAAGATAATATCTAAAGTGAGATCACACTTCTCCCTGATGAATGAAAGGCTCGAAAAAATGTAGGATAAGGTGGACCAATTGTAAGACACAGTGGATAACTTGGCTAACAAGTTGTAAAATATAGAGTTGACAACTGAAATGACAATTAGATTTATGAAGGAAATATTCAGAATCATGGATGAATCTTCAAGTGAATCATTGAATGAAATATATAGTGAAGAGGCTGGGGTGCAATGTGTGAATGCAACTACTCCTCTGCAGACAGAAGCTGTGAAAATGGAATATGCAAACAATTTTGAAGCATGTATGAATGGAACTAGTGGTATGTTGGCTTAAATGGATGTTGAAGGGGATAGAGTGCAAGGTATTAATATAAATACTCCTCTGCATGCAATAGCTAGAAGAGTGGAATATGCAGTCAACATTGAAGTAGGCACAAATGGAATTGGTTAGCATTTTGTAATTAGTTTTATATATGTTTTGCAAATATACAGGAGTGTGGTAGGGACTATAAAATAAGATATGTAAGAGATATAATAGTAGAAGTCAAGGTAGGAAAGGGGGTTCTATTTTGAATCTGTGGAATTTTGTATAAAAATAACTTGCTCTATATGTATAGGTGCTGACTTGCAGGGAGTGGCAATAGGATATCGATGACTAGGGTTTGGAGGCGAGGGTTCCGGGCGGAACCGCGATCAGGGCACGGTTAGGGGGTTTACAGAAAGTTTCTGTGCGCAGGAGCAGGTGTAGGAAAGACAATCTTGGTTTGACTGGCAGCTGGAGGTTGAGTTTTTCGCTTATGCGGTCAGCTGGGAGGTAACATATTCACAGGAGCTGCTAGATTAACCTTTTTCCGTTTGCGACAATATAGGTCAAGGGTTTGCGCTGGCACCTAGACTGTTTCCGGCGCCATCCTTGGAACGGCATCCATAACCATGGTTAATCCAAACGAACTGGTTGATTTGGACCCAGAATTGGAGGACATTTTATCAGTTTGGGGGAAGGAACCTACAGCCCAAAATGTTAAACGGTATTTCGGGGGTTACGAGCTATCAAGGCTAGAACCGCCTCCTCAGGTATCTCTGGAGACTAAACCCTCTTTCCTGCAGCTCAGTAAGGAAACTGACAGAAATTCTCTCAGGATTCGAAACCAGACATCCTTCCAGCAGCCGGTCAGAGAGGATGCGGCGGAGAGGGCGTCAAATGCTGCTCATTTTCTTGGTAACAGGGGAAAATCTGTTTCGGGCCGGAACTTTCTCTCAGGGGGCATCGAAGATATAGTAAATTTAGGGCTTGCTTCAGGGCTTGGCAAAGCAAGGGGCTCTGGAAGGGATTCTTCGTTTTCTAGGGTTTCTCTTTCAAGAGACCCTCCCTTTCCTAAAGAAAGCATAGCAGGAGGTTTCGAAGGCCATATCGACAGTCAAGCGGGTGAGCCGGGAGGAATTGATGGTTCGCTGGTCGGTCAACAAACAGCAGAAGACCCCTTCCTCGATTCCTCAGTCCCAGTTCAGTCTCGGCCGGAGTTAGAAATCCCTTCGGTTCCGACCCAGGAAGAACCAGAATGGAACGGTGCTTTCGAGGAAGCCAGGGTCTCTGCTGAAGGAATTAGGAAAAAAGGAGAGAAAAGAAAAACCCAAAGACCGATTGGATCTCAGGAGTTGGAAGGAAATTTGGTCCTAGGTATGGAGGTCTCAATTGAAGAAACCCTAGGAGTAGCAGAATGCACCCTGGTCAGTAGGGCGAGAGGCAAGAAACTCTCGTTAGGGTTTTTGCAAGCATGGGGAGAACAACAGTTTGTTTCTGACAGACCCCTAGGTTTTGAGGGATCCTGTTTAGCTAAGGGATGGTTTATGCTCCGGTTTGAGGATAGGGAGGCAGCTGAATGGGTGCTTGAAAGAAATTGGACCATCGGGAACATCCCGGTTCTGTTGAAAAAATGGAGCCCCCTCTTTGACGCTATTAGAGAGAAAATCGACGTTTTTCCGGTCTGGGTAAGGGCCCCTGGCCTTCTTTCGTTCCTCTGGACTGAAGCAGTGTTTAAAGCCATTGGAAATAGATTGGGCTCTTTCCTGGAAGCCGACATGTCATTTCTGGAGACAAAGAACAGAGCAATGGCCCGCATTATGGTGAGCCTAAACCCTAGCAGAGGTCTTGCCCAAAAAATAAATTTGCAGTACAAAGATTATGTATTTGAGCAGATTTTGGACTACGAGCACTTGCCCTTTCGGTGCCATAGGTGCCATGAGTATGGGCACCTTGCCAAGGACTGTTCGCTGTCCAGGAGAAGGAGGCGGTTTCGGAGGACCTCAACTTTCAGGGAGCAGGATTTCTTTCACGTACATGTTCCTCAGGAGAAGGAAGGCTTGGTGGAGCAGATAGTTGAAGAAATGGAGACAGAGGGGACTCAGAAAGAGCCATCGCCCGAAGATCCTCAGCTCCGAGAACCGGCCAAGGTTACAGAATTGCAACCTGCGGAAGCAAAGGAGGAGACCGTAAGGGATTCAATCGCTGATCAAAATCCTGCCAAAGAACCTGAAAAGGGTATGGGTTCAGATCTACCTCCTTCTCCTCTTCAATTTCCAGAACATAATTCTGAATCTCTGCATAAAATGCCCTCTCTTTCTCACAATCAAAACGAAGGCTTAAATGAGAACAAAGACACTTCAATGGGTGAACCTGATATTGAAACTATTTCGGCTGCCATGCCTTCCCTCGATTTGAATTGTGAAGATGTTTGGCCTCCTCTTGTTCCCCCGGTACCTCACACCCCCTGCCCCTATAACCTTAGATCCTTGGGAGGAAAGCCTGGGTCGTCAGGATCAGTTGGAGGTTTAGGGTAGTTGGTCCCTCAAGGTTTCTCCAAAAATAAGAGAGGAAGAAAATCGGATTTATCTAAGGCCAAATTAAAAGCAAAATTGGATGTAGCTGATGGAAAAAAACACTCAATTCCTGGGGTTCTTAGAGCGGTGCAGACCCCTGAATCCATTATCAAATGATTCTGTCTTCTTGGAATTGTAGGGGTTTGGCCAGTAAACCTAAAAAATTGGCCCTTAGAGATTGGATCCAAAACTCTAAATCTGAAATTCTTTTTCTCCAAGAGACTCTTGGAAAAGGAACTGAAGTGGAAACAATGCTAAGTGCTCTCCTGCCAGGGTGGAAATTCTCAGCAGTGGATTCATCGGGCCATTCTTGAGGTCTTGCAATTGGGTATAAAGAAGGGAGAATAAAGGTAATAAATCAATGGGGGACGAAGCATGTAATGGGCTTGGAGATTATTTCCCCTGACCTCGCTCTTCCCATTTCAATTGTAAATATTTATGGCCCCTGTCAAGGAAGGGAGATATTCTGGAATGACCTGATGGCCAAATCCTTGATGAAATCTTCTCTGTTGATTGTGGGAGGCGACCTAAATTTCTCAGTAGGGAGAGCAGAGGCTTGGGGACCATCGGCCAGGGAAGACCCCTTGTCGGATTTTTTCCTCAATCTCCTCTCGGACAACAATCTCATTGACCCCTCCCCGATCAAACTCAAGCCAACCTGGAGGAACAGAAGAGCAGGGGAGGCCCGAGTAGCTAAAAGATTGGATCGTTTTCTTTTATCTGAAGATTTAATTTCAAAGGTCCCTATTCTCAGACAGTGGGTTGATGAGATAGGTAACTCTGATCATTTCCCTATTTTTTTGGATCTCTCCTTCCCCCCCCCCAAAGCCTCCTGCCCCCTTTAAAGTCAATTCCTCTTGGTTACAAGATCCTTCCTTCAATAAGCTCTTCAAGGAAACTTGGATTCATCCGGATAGAAGCGCTAGAGAGGATAAAAGTTTCCTGTTTATGGAAAATATTAAGAGATTGAAGAAAGCAACTATCTCCTGGGCAAAGGACGGGAAGGTTAAACAGAATGAAGAGCTGATCAAGATAAGGGAGGAACTGAAGAAATTGGAGAGTACTGAGGAGGATGGATATATTTCGCAGGCTTCTAAGGATAGAATCCTCCATCTGGAAAAACTTCAGAACCAAATCCTCTTGGACAAGGAAGAGGAATGGAGGCTCAAGAGCAGGGAAATATGGCTAAAAGCGGGTGATGAAAACACCAGTTTTTTTCATAATTATGCCAAAGGAAGAAAATCAGCAAACACCATCTGGAGTCTTAAAGACGAAGAAGGAAGGGAGGTCAGTACTTTTTGAGGCCTCTCTGGTTTAGGACAAAGACATTTCCAGAGATTATTCTCAGATTCGGGAGAGGCCACCATAGCAGAGGTTATTAGAACTGCGCAATGCTTTCCAAGATTTGTCGAAGAGGGAGAAGCAGAAGAATTATCAAACCCCGTATCCAAGGAGGAGGTTGAAGCTGCTATGAAAATAATGGCCAAGGATAAAAGCCCCGGGCCTGACGGGTGGACTATAGAACTCTTCCTCTTTTTCTTCGATTTAATTGGTTCTGAAATCACTGATGTAGTAGAAGAATCAAGACAGAAAGGAGAAGTCTACAGCCCTTTCAATTCAACTTTTCTATATCTCATTCCAAAGAAGGACGATCCAGAGAATTTTGAAGACTTCAGGCCGATCTCCTTATGCAAGTGTATATATAAGATTATTGCAAAGGTGATAGCTATTAGAATAGTTCCTATTCTGTCAAGAAACATCTCAATGGAACAATTTGGGTTTTTAAATGGAAGACAAATACACGAAGCCATTGGAGTAGCACATGAGGTATTACACAGTGTCAGACAAAAGAAAAAGAAGGGTGTGGTTCTTAAAATAGATCTCTCCAAAGCCTATGATCGAATCAATTGGATTTATCTCCGGTTGCTTCTAACTCATCTGGGCTTCAAATATTCTTTCATCAGTTGGATTATGGGTTGCATCTCCAATGTCAGTTATGCAGTTCTTATCAATGGAGCAGCTTCACCTTTTTTCAGAGGTCAAAGAGGCTTAAGGCAAGGTTGCCCTTTATCTCCTCTTCTGTTTCTTCTAGTGGCAGAAGGGTTAAGCAGGTTGATTCATAAAGCTAGAAGAGAGGAGAAGGAAAAGGTATCGAGGTAGCAATAAATCTTTTCATCACTCATCTCCTTTTCGTTGATGACATTTTGATTTTCTCAAATGGATCGTATAATGAACTTAAGGAACTAAAATGCATATTAGATCTTTTTCTGAAAGCTACTGGCATGCAGATAAATTCCAGGAAGTCTCAGGTTTCTGTGGCAGATATTGACAGAAGGGAAAGAACCACGTTGCTTA
Source organism: Pinus tabuliformis (assembly GCA_031772625.1). Classification (NCBI taxonomy): domain Eukaryota; kingdom Viridiplantae; phylum Streptophyta; class Pinopsida; order Pinales; family Pinaceae; genus Pinus; species Pinus tabuliformis. Next base: position 541,473,456 of record CM062804.1, on the reverse strand, counting down.
ATCTATTTCCTTTCCAATATCAACCTCTGGATTCCCCCCTCAAATATTTGGGGTTTTGGTTAAAACCGACAGCATACAAGAAAGAGGATTGGAACTGGCTCATAGCCAAGTTAGAAGCCAGAATTTCTCATTGGAGTTTCAAATGGCTTTCTAGAGTTGGTAGACTGACCCTCATCAAATCTGTACTGTTAGCCATTCCAGTATACTGGGCAACCTTAACCTGGGTTCCTAAAGGAGTGTTGGAGAAAATCAGAAGGATATGCTGTAGATTCTTGTGGGCAGGCTCAAAAGAAAGTTCAGTTCTTCCCTGGGTGGCATGGGATAAGTTGGCTAGGCCAAAAGAATGGGGAGGTTGGGGGTTAAAAAGGCTCCCTGAGTTTAGTCTCTCTCTGGCAGCTAAATCAGGATGGAGATTAATCTTGTTGGAGAACTTATGGGCAAGGGTGGTCAAAAGAAAATACATAGACCCAGTCTCTTTGGAAGATTGGATAAGGAGCCAGGAAAAGATAAAGAAGAATGTCTCAGTCATTTGGAAAGCCACGGTGGAGGCATTCTCAGTGATTGAACAAGGGCTGGCGTGGAAGATAGGAGACGGAAGACAAATAAGGATTGGCAGGGATCCCTGGGTAGGTTGTAATGAAGCCTTTGCCTTATCCCCAGGCTTACTCAGACATTTAGGAAGTAAGGGCATTTTAACTCTAAATCAGGTGGAGAAAACAGGCCATTCTACTATATGGGGACAGGCTTGGAAAAATGATGAAGAGCTAGGAATAAACATCAGGTGTAAGAACGAATGGTGCTCTTTCATTCAAGAACTCCATTGCTCCAATGTCAGGCTTAAAAATGAACCAGACTTGCTGATCTGGGCTCAGGGGGAAACAGGTGAATACTCCCCAAAAGTCGGATATAATTTCTTAATGCAAAAGAAAGGTTGGGGAAACCCAGAATGGTGGTCAAAACACATTTGGAAGTTAAAATGCCCAGCAAAGGCCAGGATCTTCTTTTGGTGTATGCTAAAAAGGAAAGTTCCAACTTGGGACATTTTGCGAGCCAGATACTTGGTTGGGCCAGGGAGGTGTCCCTTGTGTAAGATAGAAGAGGAATCAATAAGTCATCTCTTTATATCCTGTGCAGAATCAAAAAAGATCTGGGGGGAGTTAATCAGATTGCTCAACATTAAGGCGCAGTGGGGGATTGAACCCTTGGAAGAAGCTTGGAGTAGATGGTGGCAGAACTACCCAGAGGGGAACATGAGAAACCTCCCTCTTATCTTCTTTTAGGGGGTGTGGATAGCGAGGAATAAAAGTATGTTTCAAGACAAAGACACTCCAACATCTGTCACAGCTATTAACTGTGCAGCCATTTACTCTGCCATCCCTATCCCTGAAGCAAAAAATCCCCACTCACATCACAAGCCTGTTATTATCCAGGAGGGCATGCCCTGGGCTTTTTTCGACGGAGCATCTCAAAATAACAAGGCCGGTGCAGGATTGTGCATTCATATGAATCCTGATCACTCTCTAAAAGCATCTGTAGGTCTAGGTTCTGGCACTAACAACTTTGCTGAGTTGTCCGCCTTGCGCCTTCTTCTTTGCTGGCTTCTTCAAAGAAACATCTTCACAATTCAAATTTTTGGAGACTCTTTGAATGTCATAAACTGGGTTAATGGGAGTGCTATATGTCAAAATCAAATTCTGAAGATCATTTTAGAAGAAATATTGCATTTAAAGTCATCATTTAACAGTTTTATCATCTGCCATGTCTACAGGGATAAAAACGAGGAAGCAGACCAGCTTTCTAAGACTGGTTTACAACAAGCTCTGGGAAGCTGGTCAATAGTTGAATTAAGACAGGGGCAGTCCTTTACCTCTGTTCGGCCTCCTTTTTCTCCTCCACAGTGATCGCGGCTCTATATTTCTTTTTGTTTCTGGTTCATGGGCACCACTGTTTATTCTTCCAACATCTTTTTCTGTTATATTTCGAGTATTGCAATCAGAAAAATCTCTTTATACTTTTCATAACAGCATGATTTTGTGAACTTACAGCCATGTAAGGGGTTGTTTTCCTTCTCTGAAGGAGACCCTAAAATATTTCTGTTAACTGTTCTAAGCCTCCTGAAGGGAGGAAGACATGATAGTTATTATCAGACTTCTATTACAGCAGTATAGGATATATTTCAAACTTCTCAATCAGACAAGAAAGACTGAGATTTTTTGTGTTTTTAAAGAATGACAAATCAGCAAGCATCTGAATCATCAGAAATGCTAAAAGCATATGCAATGTAACTTTTTATTTTCTTAATAAAAAGTTCGCTTTTTTCTTCGGAAAAGGTGCTGACTTGCAAACCAATAGTTTGAATATAATATAACCGTTCCAATGTTTATACTATACCTAGTTTTCTTAATGCATCATAAATACATGTTGTAGAATAACTAGACTCAAGCATGAGGAAACATGCCAAATAACATAATTGTTGGTATCATGGGAAGTTCTTTAAACAAAAATTGACATGATGATTTTCCCTATTTTTTGCCTTTTCTCCTCAAATTTTGTTGCTTTTTCTATAAAATGATAATATGGTGATTTTTTTTCCAAACCTTATGATTTTTTTGGGCTGATTTTTCGTTCGAGGTTTGTTATTGACTATTATTTAATTGATGGTGTATATAGCCATTAACGTATTACACTTCATGCTCCTTGTAGTGAATCCTGATTCCCTCCATTCTCACATGTAATGTAACATATATTTCTTGACACTAGATGACCATTAGATCCATAATATTTGATTAACAATATAGGTGGCTAGGATTTATATTTATAGTGATAATTATATCCCTAATCATCCATTCTCTCTATTGGTAGAACATATGCATGAAATGTGATGCATCTATTTTACTTCTTGGTAAATAGAAAAAAATATACTTCGTAAATATATTTTGTCTATGTATATTTGTCCAATAAGAGGAAGAGAAAATATTAAAATCTCTTGGCACAAGGAGACACATAACTATGCCTATTTAGATAATAAATGCCACAAAAATGGCTCCACAAAGTCTAATGATGCCTCATTAAATATTTTCATGTAGATAAAGCCCCAACAATGATGACTTAAGATGCTACAAATGCTATAATAATGACACTAAGTACATCCACAAATGTACTAGACAATATTACCATATATTTTAACATTCCCCCTAATCATGACTAGGGGAGCAAATATGTATGCATAGGAAGATAGATGAACTCCACTTTTGTCATGGATATAATACAAAGTGAATAGTGAAAAATGCCATCGACAATTAGATCCTTGATAATTTTTTCATGTGTACAATTTCCTAACTTCAAGGAACAACACAATTAGTATTAACAACATTGAACAACCACTTGCCCATTATCAACCACTTGAAACAACAACCTCTTGAGAATCAGTAAAGTAAGTAGAGGGCACTAATATATTCCTGTATACTCCAAAGAAGTTTGCACAAACCTTTTTAGAATTAGTGAAGAAAACAAAGTATATACATTATTCCAATTGTAAAAAAGCCTAGGAAAAATCATCAAATTTGGAACAAAAACCACACTGTTGTTAAAGAATAGTCTCCTCAAATAGACATATAAGATGAAAAAATAATGTTTAAACTTGAAACTGAAAGTGATTTAACAATTTATAAGAGTTGGCCATCAACAACCATTCATCCAGTCACACAAACCATGTTCTCAAGATGGTGAAGAGGCTCAACAAGTGCTCTAAACACCACATGCAATAAGATGGTCTTCCCATGAGAAATGCACACGAGACAAATAAAGCACCAAACAAATGATGCCATCAAAAACTTGTTAAATGTAGAATGTTGCTTTGATCATTCAATGAAAGGAGTGCAATGTTGTCAATATCAGACACATGATCAACATTAGCACCAATTTTTTCAGCATGCATTACAGTATTGGTAAGCCTTCTAATATTGTTTGTCCAATCAAGACATTGGTTTGTTCACATGGATTTTCACAAAAAAATAACTCTTTAGCACATGTAGGCTTTTGGATGTCACCATTAACTCACCGCCAAGATTTTACCCTCGAGCACATCAACTATCTTTATTTTCCAATCCAACTCAGTGACATTTACAAGTTTGGAAGTCATTGTGTGAACATGAAATACTGCAAACTTGATCACAAAAAATAGAATATGCTAGATCTGATAGAAGCAAATTGAAAGCAATGAAAAAATATTAGCCATATTAGAAAAAAAACCCATCTCAAATAGAAGTTGTATGACAAAGTTATAGCCTCCAAATCTTTACTTTCAAAATGGGAACTTTCAAACAATATAAATTTTTGAAAGATGATAAAATCAAAGGTTTTCAGAAACATAAACTTTACAAAAATATTAATAATTTCTAGACAAATTTAAGGGGTTTAAATGCTCAAATCTTGAAAAACTAAATTTTTTCCTTGTTTTTTCACATAGAATTTAAAAATGACATCTATTTTCACTTTGACCTATGGCTTGTCTAGAGAATATTGCTTCTGTGTTTGATTAAAAATAGACAATTTTAGTCCTATTGGGAGTCCAAATTGTGTAAAAAATTCAAACAATAATTCTTCAAACCCTAAAAAGATGACACAATTCTTCCAGTTCTAGGTATAACTTCTAAACTAAATAAAATATAAAATATTGGTGACAGAAATTTGAATAAAAAAGAAGCCCAAAATCCTTGAAGCTTTGCAAAAAACTATGTCAAAACATTTGAATCTTTTTTGAAGCTTGATGGATGCCTTCAAACCCTAAAGGACACAAAATATGCAAATTCCCAAGTTGTGGGACACCTAAAGATTAAGCCTGTATTATCGTATAGGGTGTGAAATACTTTCTCCTTTGTAAAATTAACCCTTACTATTTCCTTTAATACATTTTATTGTTTCTTTAATTATGACAAGGGTTGAAGATGGAGTCATCTCTAGATAGGCATGATTTTGAATAAATTATCTGGAGAAAAAGCTCCAAGTTTTTCTTGAACATGGATTTATTTCAAAGTGTTCTAGGAGTATCAACATTCCAAGATTTAAAAACTCAAGACCATGAGGAGGGGATTTGTAAAATTCCAAGTCATGTTTTGGAGAGTATATGGTGCTAGAATTTATTGAGTATAGTCACACAAGGATGTGATAAATAGTTTCTTCACTTGATTTTCCAGGTAGACATCTTAAGGGGTTCAAGCTTCCTCTTTCATCTAATTTTTAGGGTCAATGAATTCTTGTGTCCCAAACAATGTAGATGAAAGGTAAATATTAAGGATGAGAATCCTTTAAATAAACATTGTTCTATTTGTAACCATTTTATTAATTATGATTTATGGTGTCTTGTTAAAGATCCTATCCTTCTCTGTAGAGTAGACCCCCAATGTTCTATACCAGATAACATTATCATCTAAGTGGAACTGCAAATGTGATGCACCTTTTAGAGTGGAGAATTGAAATTTCCATTTGTCCAACAAGTCATGTTGCTATTTCATGGGTGATACCAACTCTTATAATAGGTAGGTGATCCCACACTCGATAAAAACATGTTTGACATTGTGAGAATGTTCCTAAGAATGAGTTTCAGAGATATTAAGAAAATTCATCCTAAATACTCGTATCCTAAATAGGAGGATGCATCCTAAATACATGACATAACATAAGAAAACTAAAGCATGAGGAAACATGGAAAATCACATAATTGTTGGTATCACAAGAGGTTATTTAAATTAGAGCTTCAGAAAAAAAAGGTGTGCATCCTTCAATGACACTTTCCTGGTTTGAATTTCCCTTGTATAAATATGAATATTAGGGATTTTCCATAGTTAAAAAAAATTGGAATGCCAATTTCATTTCAGGTAATTCAAGTTTATCTATCAAAATTTATCATTTTTCTATTGCAAAGTGGAATTCCTAGTCAATACCATGCTTAAGGTTTCTATGGTAGGGAAGAAAGTTTTCCCTTTTATTAAAACTTTATTTGTCACCTTAAAAGTCTACCTAAGAGACAACTTGACGTCACCAAGCAAAAGCACCAATTTTTTGCCCTAGGAAACTATGATTGCAAGGTTCTTTTATCCATGTCTACTAACAAGGAATAATGCATCTCTTTTTCCTTCTTGTAAAGAACGACGATCACCTTATGCCCCTTAACAAAAACAAATGACCTTAATAAGATTCTAGATTTTGTCTTTCATGAAGAGATAAATTCAATAATGTTTGAATTGCATGATCTAATGGCTTGAGAATTTTGTATTAGACTCTAAATTTTCTAACTACATAGGATAGGATTTGGATATATTGTATGAAATGAAAAAGGTAGGTTGCACACATGAGAGAGAATGACTACTCAAGAGGATTAATTTGTCCATTTGCTTTCCAATCATGTTACATTTGTGGAAGACAACTTTCTAGAATAAGAATACCTACAATACACATAAATTGTGTTAAAGGTAGATACACAATAAGAAACATAATAGAATAAATTAAGAAATATTTTTATTACTAAATAAAAATTAGTCAAGACTGAGGTGCATGAATACTTGAATGAGATCGTCTTAGGCTTAAGAATATTTTTTTGAGTACTCTAACCTTGGAGCAATCATTTCTCAATTTGCCAGAGCAACCACAAAGTCACATTGACTTAGTTGTTCATCTGTTTGAACGAGGGAGGTTTCCTCCAAGACTATCCAAACCCTAATTTATTCTCTACTCACTACAACAAAACAAGACATTAGCACTGAAAATAGCACCGACAATCAGTGTATTTGAGTGTGTAAATTGGGTTCAATTGGAGGCACAAAACCTAGAGCTACAATGCATTTTCACTTGGAGGCTAGAAATAACGTCGAGTTTAGCGCCAAGAGCTATTTCTTCCATTCTTTCTTCCATTGTTGCGTCCATTTGTACTTCTAGTTTTGCTCCCAATTGTGCTTCATGTTTTTCTTCTAGTATGGCATCGAAAATAACTTCTTTTTTGGCTTCCTAATTTATGCCAAGTTATGCTTCCATTATAATGTCATTTGTTGCTTCAATTTTTGCTTCCAATATGGCATCACTTGTTTCATCTAGCTTTGCTTCCATTATGGCATATTCTTTAGCTTCTAATATGAATTCCATTATAGTGTCTTTTGTTGCTTCTAATATTTCTTCCATTATTACTTCTTGGTTTTCTACCTGAATGGATTCTTTGTTTGCTTCTTAGGGAATGCCAAGTATGGCTTCTAAAATTGCTTCCATTATTATTTCTTGGTTTTCTATCTGAATGGATTCTTTGTTTTCTTCTTAGGGAATGCCAAGTTTGGATTCTAAAATTGATTCCATTATTACTTCTTTGTTTTCTACTTGAATTGCTTCTGTTTTTTCTTCTCAGTTAATGCCAAGTTTGGCTCCTAGTATTGCTTCCATTATTGATTCTTTATTTGCTACCTAAATTTCTTCCTTTTGTGCTTCTTAGGTAATGCCAAGTTTTGCTTCCAAGGTTGCTTTTGGTGTGGTTCTAGTTTGGCTTCCATTGTTACTTCAAGAATTTCTTACTTGTTAGCCTCATGGTTTGATTCCTTTTAGTTGCAAGGTTTGCTTCCTGTTTAGTAGCTAGTTTTGCTTTTTTTTTAAGTACAACGTTTGCTTCCTTTTAGTGTTGGGATTTTATTATTAATTAGCCTCCAATTTTCTTCCTGTTAAGAAACCAATTTAACTTCCTATTTAGAGCCAATAATAGCTCCAAATATGGCTTCTAATTTAATGTCGAATTTTAATTCCATTTTAGAGCAACATTCTACTTCCATTTTAACAACTCATGTTGCTTCCTTTATAGTTTCCATTTATTAATTTAATATTTTTTTATTTCAATCAAATTAGTTAATTATATCATGTCTCTTAAATAAATTATATGATTATAGAGTAAGTCATATTACATTTGAAATATTTTATAGCATACTATTTATAAAGAATTTTTACAGAAATGGACATCTATACAAACTAACAACATCATTATACTTATTAAATCTCCATCAAAATAAAATTGGCAACCTTTCAGGTATCTTATAGTTACAAATCACACCACAACATTGGAATAAATAACAAGATATATATTTTTAAAACTATAACCAATATTTTTATATTATTAATAAACGAAATTGATGGTCCATGACCAACTACATATAATGCAAGCCTGGATAATACATGTCCAAATGATATAAGTCACAATGATACATGTAAAATTGATACAACTCAATATGATACTGTAGGTGAAAATGATACATATGATAATAAACATGAAAAGAGGCATCATAACGATTTGTCAACAGTGATCCATGATGAAGTCTATGTGATTAGTTTCACTGGTTACTACCAACAATTTTCTCATCATCATCATCATCATCATGTATATCATGATCATCATCAATGTCATCATTTTTTTCATCTTCCTCAATGTCCTCTCCATCGACCTCATCATTATTGTCTTGAATGTCTAAACTAGACCCAACATAATCTGGATCGATCTCAAGATCAACTGGATCTTCTAGAAGACTTGTGTTCTGCAAAAAAACATTCAAAATGAAAAGTTATTATTTATTTCATGCAATATTTAATATTTTTGTTATATTTCTAATATTACAACATATGAAACAAAACCATAATCATATTACATCATATCAAAGTGCACATATATACCATAATAAAATTTCAATTAAGTTACAGCTAAGATGTCATTCCAATGATGTAAAACATGCAACAATTCTAATAAACATTAGTAAAGATCATAAAAAAATTTGTTATACAATTTAACTATCAACTATAAATTCTATTACATAACCTTAAGTGCCAACCCTCTCCTGTCAATATATAAAAGTATTTTGTGTGTCAACATTAACTTTGTATATAAGTCTACAATCAAATAGAATTATACAATATGCCATAATTCAATTGACAAGATTCCATAATTCACTTGTGTCTTCATAATTGTGTTGAACGAGGGTCTAGGCACCATGGCTAGCTTGCCCTTGACCAAACATGCTTTCAAGATTTGACGAAACTCAATTCCATTGCTTAGTTTAGTTTTTATGCCCTTGGTTAAAATTTTACGTGTGTCCTTGAATGACATTGGGAAGCAAGTTGAAACTCTCCATTATTGGAAAGTCGAGGCCGGATAGGAAATATTACTTTGGAATCATGACATCAGATTATCACCAGGGACACCCCTCTCCAGTGACTTCATGGACCGATCATTGTTTACATTGACGATTTTCGCAACTAGGGTTTCACTCATTAACATGCAATGCAATTTCTGCATTATATTCTTAGATCTTGAAAATGGTTCAAAATGAGGGTTTATGCACTGTGACCAGCTCACCCTTGATCAACTATGGCTATAGGAGCTAATGGAACTCAATTCTGTTGTTTGGTTTGCTTTTATGTCCCCGGTTTAAATTTTCCACATGTTGTGAATGACATTGGGAAGCGAGTTGAAACTCACCATAACTGAAAAACTGAGGCTCGGTTGGAAAAACTGTCAGTTATGTTGGAATCATGACATCGAGTTATCCTATGTTGTTTTTAGGTACTGGAAGTACATGAAACTATCCCAAGTTAATCATTGGAAAGGAAAACCTATAAGTTAGTCTTAAAAACAACTAGCACTTACTCCACTTATAAACCGGGGGGATCATAGGCCTTGAGACATAAACACAACATGTATTGATTAAAATCTATCCTAAACCTAATCCTATGTCGCTATTAGGTACTGAAAGTACATGGAACTATCCTAAGTTAAGCATTGAAAAGGAAAACCTATGAGTTAAACTTAATCTATCTTAAGGAAATTATCCAACCAAAATTTCAAAGTAAACTAAACTCTATTCTAATATGGTCTAAAACAGAGTATGTCCAAAGACGAGGCTTATGTCTTTAAGTTTGATGATGGAGGTGTTCAAGAATATCTTAAGGATTAAATATTTTTGGGGTTTAAGAAAATGAAGGAACTGATGGGATTCACTATGAATTAGGGTCTTTCTACTAGCATTTAGTATTTAAGATCCAATCGGGTGCTAATATGCCATCATAATACCTCAAGAAAATACATAATGTTTCAATGTTAAACAAATATTAAAAGATGAAAAATTAAAACCAATCTCATAAAAACACATATTACCTCTTAAACCAACACATTTCATCATCATGAGAATAAATTATAAAAAAATGCTACTCTTCCTCTATAGTAGTATTATTCCAAACAAGAAAAAGAAAAAGGTAAAATATAGTGAACTCCTTCCTCTTGTCACCAATGTGTTACGATTTACAAATTAGAAGTCTCTTCCTATTTATGCATGACCTAAGAGACCTTTGAAATGTGTAGGGAACATGCCTTCTCACATAACATGAAGTACATACTCATTAAATTTGGGTGGACAATAACTCATCCTCATTAAATTTCTATTGTGCATGAATACTCCAAATTGGATTGATTTTATAGGGTAAAAGGTAGGGATTGTGTGCCTCAAATAAATGCGCACCAGGAACTATAATTAATTGGAAATGAAACATTGATCATTCCATCCTAAAGATATAAATTTTCTACAACATATCATACTCATAATCCTAAAAGATATCTTATTCACTAAAATCCAAGTTTGCTAATGTAGCAATTCATCATATCCGCTAATGTGGCACTTCCAGGCCAAACCAATTACACTCTTGGTAATGAAATTTGAACTGGGACATGATTGGGCAATACCTAACCTTAGGATATAACCTTCCATCATGTCTGACAAACATCCTAAAAATCTATGTTTCCCACTTATACACAACTTCCACATAAGGCAAGTCGAAATAAAACTTAGAATGTTGTATGCAATCTAAAGTATAAATATTTAAGCTCAAGGTAAATATATAACAGTGTAAAATGTGTAAAATAATTAAATAAACAATCTACAATTTGAATCAATTAGATTGGCCAAGAAATGAACCTTGGGAGTGCATTTTAGTGAAGCAAGGCAATTTTGGCCTGCTTCATAAAAATGCACATCCAACCTTCATTTCATGTCCAAATTGAATGATTCAACTTGGAGAGTGTTTTTTTACTCATAAGTAACATTAATATAAGTAAATTTTTCTAATTTAGGGATCTTAAGGTCAAAGTTAATGTAAATGAAAGTGTTGCAACAATTGCAGTTCATGGTGTCACCCCAAAAGTGTCAACTGTTTCTAAACAACATATAATTATTGGAAGCAAGTTAGTGTTTAAAATTAGTAATTAAATAACATAAAATATGAATCAATGAGATTGGCCAAGAGATGAATCTTGGGCGTGCATTTTAGTGAAGTATGACAATTTTGGTTCGCTTCACAAAAATGCACGACCAACCTTCATTTCAAGGCCAAATTGAATGATTTAACTTGGAGTATATTATTTTACTCATAAGTAACATTAATACAACTAAATTTTTCTAATTTAGTGATTTGAAGGTTGAAGTTAATGTAAATGAAATTTCTGCAACAATTGTAGTTCACAGTGTCGCCTCAAAAGTGTCAACAATTTGTGAACAACAGAAACTTACTTGAAGCAAATTAGTGTATAAAATTAGTAATTAAATTGTATACAATTTGAATCAATGAGGTTGGCCAAGAAATGAAACCTGGGTGTGCATTTTAGTGAAGGAAGGAAATTTTTGCCTTCTCCACAAAAATGCATGCCCAACCTTCATTTTAGGGCCAAATTGAATGACTGAACTTAGAGAGTATTTTTTACTCATAATTAAGATTAATACAATTAAAGTTTGCTAATTTAGTGACATGAAATCTGAAGTTAATGTAAATGAAAGTGTTGGAGCAATCGCAGTTCATGATTTCCCCCCTAAAAGTGTCAACAATTTGTGAACAACATAAACTTACTGGAAGCAAATTAGTGTGTAAAATTAGTTATTAAATATTATACAATTTGAATCAATGAGGTTGGCCGAGAAATGAAGCCTAGGCATGGATTTTAGTTAAGCAAGGCAATTTTGGCCCGCTTCACAAAAATGCATGCCCAACCTTAATTTCAAGGCCAAATTGAACGATTCAACTTGGAGAGTATTTTTTTACTCATAAATAACATTAATACAATTAAAGTTTTCTAATTTGGTTATTTGAAGGTCGAAGTTAATGTGAATGAAAGTGCTGCAACAATCACAATTCACAGTGTCACCCAAAAAGTGTCAACAATTTGTGAACAATAGAAACTTACTAGAAGCATATTAGTGTATAAAATTAGTAATTATATATTATGCAAATTGAATCAATTATATTGGCCAAGAAATGAAACACGAGAGTGCATTTTAGTGAAGCAAGATAAAATTGGTCTGCTTCACAAAAATGCATGCTCAACCTTCATTTCAAGGCCAAACTTAATGATTCAACTTAGAGAGTATTTTTTTACTCATAAGTAACATTAATACAATGGATTTTTTTCTAATTTAGTGATTTGAAGGTCAAAGTTAATGTAAATGAAAGTGTTGCAGTAATCGTAGTTCACAGTGTGACCCCAAAAGTGTCAGCAGTTTATGAAAAACATAAACTTACTGGAAGCAAATTAATGTTTAAAATTAGTAATTAAATAGTAGACAATTTGAATCAATCAGATTGGCAAAGAAATGAAGCATGGGCATGCATTTTAATGAAGCAAGGCAATTTTTTACCACTTCACAAAAATGCATGTCCAACCTTCATTTCAAGGCAAAATTGAATGATTCAAGTTGAAGAGTATTTTTACTCATAAGTAATATTAATACAATTAAAAATTTTCAAGTTAGTGATTTGAAGGTCGAAGTTAATGTAAATGAAAGTTCTGCAACAATTCCAGTTCATGGTGTGCCCCCAAAAGTGTCATTAGTTTATGAACAACAGAAACTTACTGGAAGCAAATTAGTGTGTAAAATGACTAATTAAATAGTATACAATTTGAATCAATCATATTGGCTAAGAAATGAAGCATGGGCGTGCATTTTAGTGAAGCAAGGAAATTTTGTCCTGCTTCACAAAAATGCACGCCCAACCTTCATTTCAAGGCAAAATTGAATGATTCAACTTGGAGAGTATTTTTTTATTCACAAGTAGCATTAACAAAATTAAAGTTTTCTAATTTAGTGATCTAAAGGTCGAAGTCAATGTAAATGAAAGTGTTGAAACAATCACAATTCACACTGTCCCCCCAAAAGTTCCAACAATTTGTGAACAACAAAAACTTACTAGAAACAAATTAGTGTGTAAAATTACTAATTAAATACTATACAATTTGAATAAATCAAATTGGCCAAGAAATGAATCCTAGGCGTGCATTTCAGTGAGGCAAGGCAATTTTGACCCGCTTCACAAAAATGCATGCCCAACCTTCATTTCAATGCCAAATTGAATGATTCGACTTGGAGGGTATTTTTTTACTCATAAGTAACATTAATACAATTAAATGTTTGTATTTTTTCACATATATTTTTCTATTTTTCAAGAATACTCTAAAATTCCATGAATCTCATATGGCTTTGCGAAATTGTACCTCAGTCTTGTGGTGTAACAATGCCCTAATGGTCCTCAGTCTTATGGTGTAACAATTCCCTAATGTGCCTTAGTTCTTAGGTATGACAATGGCCTCTTTGGGCCTTCTTATGTGTGATATGAAAAAATATTATGACAAATATATGAAGGAGATATGATGAGTCCTATGACAAAGATATCATGACAGATCTACGATAGAGATATCATGACAGTCTTATGACAGAGATATCATGACAAACCTATGACTGTTCCATTGCATTGTTATTGCTAATGTTCTCTATACATAATTTCTTATGATGATGTGCGGTGAATGCAATGTGAAAATGGTGAAAATGTTTTAAAATGCAATTATCTACAACAAAGACTTCTAGCCCTAAGAAAACTAACATTGTTAGCACTCTACTAGTTAATGGTTAATGGTGAATATGCTTTAGTAAATGTCAATAAATTCAATAAATTATATGGTTGTAATATATGGTCCATAAAATTAAACATCTATATGGGGAGAGATGAAAAATTATAGGTCACCTATGGATGGTAATGAATGTATTTTCCTTGTTGAAAATATGCATATGTTTGTAATTTTAGTTTTTTTGTTTCTATTTGGATTTTAAAGTGATTGTTGAGTTGATTGGTCTTGTCAAATACTCAAAAAGGATTTATCCCTCCAATCCTCTTGTTGTTTTCGTTTTCCTGTGTGGTGGTAGTATTAATTTTGGAAATACTTGGAGTCTTAGATTTTGGAAATTCCTAGACACAATCATGCCATGGCTAACTATGCTCCTCCTAGAGGGTGTTAGTGTGACAAGATGCATGAGATAATGAAGAAGATGAGATACCTAGCCAGTCAATTGGAGGCCTACATAAGGCCATGGTCTACATTAGTACCTAGATGGAATTCCAAATGAAGAAGAATGAAGAGTTGGAAGGGTAAGGGATTCAAGGACTGTAGTTATTTAATGCAAGATATGGTGGGAAACATTCTACCGATATATTATCCTAGGAGGATGTCATTTATCCTATCATGTTCCAACCATCTTCTAACCAATTTTATAATTATAATGTACAACATTATTCATTAGCTAAATATGGAAAACAAGGGTGTGTTGCCTCTACTCTATGTTGCAAGAAATGAAAATTTACATAGAAACAAAACAATATCCGTCTAATTCATTGAAAGTCAACTATTGATACCTCATTCTCCATATAGATAACAAATTCGGTCTACTTTTTGTTTTGTAACATGTACTTCTTGAAGTGTGTTGGATGACAACCATATTTCACCTCCTATCAAAACACGACACATGGACTAGTTAAACTAATTAATATGCAATCATTTACTTTTTTCTAGGAAACAAAAATATCATTTCACATATTAAATATACTTACAAAAGTATAAATAAATGTCTATATAACTTTATGGCCACTATGATGCGTGGCACTTCCTTTGCAAGCTTATCCTTGGAGGCCTTTTCCTGAAACATATACTAATTGAATTTAACTATGCACAAATAAAATAAAAAAATCATTGAAGAAATTTGATATAATCTTATGAGAAAATCCAAATACATGAGTACTCTCCTCACCTTATTTCTTCTATTCAACCAACTTCTCATATGCTTTTACAAGTTCTTTCCTTACTTTTAAACTTACATCAATTGACCTTCTCGTGAGCCTTTTCTTGGGCGAGAGTTTTTTATCTTCTTTGTTTGATTGCATTGAAATCTCTTACGGTTCTAGTACATTTGTAATTTAACATTTTTTACGGACCAACCTACGCAAAATTTTGTCTCCATGTTGTGAATTATTGCTTTCTATAGGTGCAATGGTATGTTTGAGAATGCAAAATGGAGACGGTCTTTGAACTCTTGAAGACATGATTCCTTCAACCTATTCAAAAAAACTTTCCCAACATCTAATCTACATATTTCACTTGAAACCACCTCGTATTCTATCCTTATATCATAGCTACTAATGCAAGATTAATAAGGTGGCATGGTGGAATAATATATTTTAGTCCCACGTGGATTAGGCATTGAAAATATTTATTTTCCATTATAAATTCTTAGTGGTTATGCTTAATTATTTCCTCCTTGATCCTCTGCTCGACCAAAGAGTGGTTGGGGAATCAATTGATTCCCTTTGAAATAGTTGATGTGCTTGCAATGTTTCATTGGTTTTAGTTAATCATTTTTCTATGTATCTAGCAAGCATTTTCAAGTGCACACAATCAAGTTTATTAAATGCCTCCATCCCCAATATTGAAGCCAAGGCCTCTTTCTCCTGGTCAGTCTCATGTCCCTATATATAAAATATTTTTAATTTTTAAAATTTGGAATAAAAAACAAATAAAAATCAAAGAAAAAAAATCAAAGAATTAAATATCTATAATTTCACAATGACTTATCTCATTCTGTCCATTGTCTACTCCCTTCCCTTTGCTCGACATTTTGAGTTTGGGATAGCAAATCTTGTTCATGGAGGCGATCTAAGACAAATAGTGTGCAAGGAAGGAGATCACACTACGTGAAGGGAAATAATTTGATTAGAGGTAAGCAATTTGATTATCACATACACATAATATGCCTAAATTAATCAGGGAACAACACATGGTGCCCTTGCCATCTACATGACCATCACATAATATATATCCCACATGAAAAAAACAGATCATTCATATTATAAAATGCAAAGCATAGGATGTCCTTGGCATTCCCAACATACTAGCATATACACACAACCTGCATAAAATAGTTAGGCCTAATCACATGATGCCCTTAGCATCCTTGCGCGACCATTACATACACACAATTTACAATTAAATCACATATATCTTCATTCACAATGGAAAATCTAAATTTGTGAGAGTGATCCATACCCAAATTCTTATGCTCATGAGAGTGATCGAGAGGAAGAGCCTGGCTTCAGTAAGAGATGCTACCCTTGGGTTGATCTAGATTCCTTTTCCTTTTTAGAGGTAGTCGTGGTGGGCTTCTTTGGGTTCTCTCTGCGTACTACCGAAATCAGGCTAGAAGTATTTACAACCTCATACAAGTTTCTATATGAATTCTAGGAGGCATCAAGCTCTAATAAATCTAAGCAAAAACCCAAAAAAGTGGTTATTGAACAAGTTCATCAACTTTCAATGGAATTTATAGAATTCTACAAGGATTAGGAAGAGAAAAAGGGTCAAGCCAAAGTATAATTTGAAGACAAGGTATTTAGATAAGACATTTTTGACAGATGTCCCGAATTGAGACCTCTGTGGGGGCAGAGGAACCTATTATTTTCTTTCTGGGTGTAGGGCTATGAACAATGAAAAAACATTAGAGAGAAAGAAAGAGTCAAGATTTTTTTTTTTTTTTAGTTCAATAGTTGGTGGGTACTTAATTTCAAAGTTTTGGTCTGTGATAATTTTTAAATTTCTACTCATTGATTGCCTATTTTAGCGTCAACTCAAGTCTAATAATGTGATCCAGTTGAGGTACAAAAGTCGGTGCAAACAACGTTTAGTCTAGCGCCATCAAGTTATTTTTTTCCATAAAGAATTAGACATATAAATATTATAAGAATATAACATTATTCTCAAACAATATCAAATATTAATAGAATACATTCAGTAGAATAACCATAATTTCAATAATCCGTTACATTCAATATATAGTAATTTAATTAACTCTAAAATGATTGCATAAAGTAATTTATAAATGAGGAATGAAACAAAATTGATACACATACTAGTGGTAAAGTGTGTTACATGGGGAAAAATGCTAATCTCAAGTAATATTTATGTTGCAAGGACAAATTATACTCTATTCAAAATATATTCTACCAATAATATTGCCCCATACACTAATTGTTTTCATTGTTGAAAATTGGATTTGATTGGTGTACTAAAAATTATTTTCATTGTTGTGTATTACAGGATCCAAAGGAGGCCATGTGTGTAGGACATGTACGATGTAGAATTACTAAATTGCAAAGAGGAAAGTGGGTCAAAGAAGATATGATAACAAAATCTGCAGATAGAATATAGGTAAGAAGACAAAGCAACCTCAACCAAAGGAAGAAGGTCTTTATGAATGCACAAATACTATAACATAGACGAGAGAGTGATTTTTTCTTTCCATGACTCAGGGCTTTCAAGTTAAACTTATTGGTTGAAAATGCACATGAATGGTGATTAAATGTGATTCTATGATCAAGGGAAATGTTTAAAAATTAGGATGACCATGTGGGATAGGGATGTTGGATACTTTTCTTGTAAAAAATTGGCTTGATGTATATACCTAGGGCCTTAAATTCATTTTTTTTCAACTTCAAAGTAACATGATATCAATATGTCAAATATATGACTAAAGTGAAGTTTTGTGTTGGATATCATATCATTGAACTTTTATAATTGGTGTACTAAACATTATTGACTATGTTTTGTATTACGTGAGCCAACTGAGGCCATGGAAATAGTTCGTGTTGTATCAAATGAAGACAAAATGGATGATGTGGGACATCAAGTACTCAAATTTTGACTTAACTTAGGAAATTTTGATATAATGGCATTTTGTGATATGTCCATCTTTTTTCATGATATTATTAAAACTTATAGTGTATTATCCAATCTTGACAAAAAATAATTCATGTTGTTGATTATTTTAGATGGAGATTGGAGCAAATGCAAAGCCTAAGCCTTCAAATAGAAAAAGAAAAATATATGTACATGGGCATGGACCTAAAACTGTTAAATCACATAGAGGAAAATGGATGGAAGAGGATATGAAAATGGGTCTTGCATACACAACAAATGATTTCATTGAATGGGAGGTTGGTTAGGAATATAGTACATGGTATGAATACTTTGAGAAAATTATTTTTTGTGGATGTTCTACATGGAAAGAAACAATTCAAACGAGTGATTGTACAAAGACATTACATAGATGATGAGCTTCCAATGGGTAGTATGCCTCCTACAATTGATTTGAACCCAATAGGAATTGTGGTAAGGAATTTTCAATTTCATATAAATAATATGTATTATTCTTTTAAACATTGTTTTATATTTGTTAAATAATTAGTTTATTTAGTATATTTGTCACGCGGAAAGAGTCGTTAGTGCGGACACAACCGACCTTCCTAGAAGCCTAAGACTTTCTAATGACAAACAAGACAAATAAGAGCAATCCTTCCCTAAATATGCTTTTACAATATGAGAAATCAAGTGTTTAGATCCTACCTATAATCCAACGCTGTTGTAGTAGTCCAGCTTCGTTGATCCGGATGAGCTCCTCCTTCCCTTCGAAACCTGCATTCACTAACAATCAAACGATTAAATAGCACCTGAATATCACATAAAATAAAACATATTTAACATATAGACCAAGGAGTATATGAAACAACTCATAAATAACAAATTGTTGAGAAGAATGGACTAATTTGTATTAAAAGGTAACAAAAGGAACCATTACAACCTGAGCCTTGGTGTTGTGCAAGCTCCTCCCAGGGTCCACAAGAGTTCTCCCTTACTCTGATCAGCTCACCCACCTCCCAATGGAAACAAGTAAAGATGGTAATCTCTCCTCACAAGCTTCTACAAGGAAGTCCTAATTCCAGCAGCATCTACCCTTAGGAATGTTCAGCTTTCAACCTCCCCTCCCTTTCGCCCAATGCCTGTATTTATAGTGCTCTAGAGGAAGTTATTCAGGTCCACCATCAATGGGATAAGCCCCTCTTTGGATGGGATAGCTCCCCTCTTGATGGGATAAGTTCCTCTTTGGTAGGGATACATGAACCATCTGGAGGCGCTTCATACACGTCAAACAAGCTTCTAGAAGACTCTAGAAATGACCACAAGTAACTTTTTTGGAGTGAAACTTGCGCCTTTTGACCTTTACAGGAGTACACACCCACTCCTTTACATACAGAGCGTACAAGTACGCGGGTATTGTGAACTTGGAGTGCGTACACGCAGGTAAGGCTAAGAGAAACTGCGTACCAGAGATAATTGACTTTTAATGACTTTTCTCTCTTTCTTGAAGTTTGACATGAAGAGCAGAGGCATGATACTTGCCAAGGAGGATAGTATGACAGTGGATGGAGCCATACTAACTGCAAATAGTCATGGTGACATTTTTTAGTGTAACAGATTGCCCCCTAAAGTGCGAAGCCTATAGTAGATTAGGGTTTTTATGATCTAGGAAGGGTGAAGTACTTTATCATTTCAAGGAGTATCTTGCGGAGGACCCGGTCAGAACCTGCAAATATTCAACACAAAATACATATATAAGATGATATCATCGCTGAGGTAGGCATTCCCATACTCAGATTGAAAACTTTAACTAACAATCTAACTACTGCTCTGATACAAGAATGATTTTGCAGTACATCACAATCATAGACTTTTGTAGACACAGTATGGACACAGCCATCTGTTTATGATTAGTCTACTATATAATGAATACAAAACTCCTCGCAGCCTGGATGGTGGAAACTAGATCCAGGGTCTTCATTTCTACTTCCCGAATTGGTACGATTCTATCCATACGAATAAATGAGTTGATGTCGAGCATGGTAGAAACCACTTGATTACCGGTCAATGATGTAAACCGTTAACAAGTGTGAGAGAGACCACCAGTAATGTCAATGGTTCTCAAAGTACCCAGTACAATCCATGAAATGTGAATAAATGGGTTGATGTCGAACACGTCACGGAATCCTTTGATCGAAAGTCAATGATGTAAACTGTCGTCAAAGGCGAGAAACTTGCCATTGATGCATGCAGACTTCAAGGTACTGACGATTTCTAAGTCATCTTTCTAGATAATGTGCTGATGTCGATAGAAAGCGACCCGTTGCAGGCAAGCCCACAACACGAAATCATTGTTCAAGTTGAAGAAATGTTGCTGTAAGGACTGACTCAGGGATGGTCAAATGGATGACAAGTATTTTTCATATGAATGGTTTATTTGCAGAGACCTCTTGAACACATAACGACACGACAGATGGCTTGGTGACAATTGACCCAAAGTTAATACCCAGAAACGGTTGAAGACTTTCAGAGTGGTTTGATCAACTTTAAGGCAAAGGATTTCCCAACCCAGGTGAATGAAAAGTGTCGTGTTCAAGAGCGGTGATAAGGTTCTTCTGTAACAAAGGATGACAAATAGGTTCATTCTTCTCTCTTTTCCCCCACCATTTCTGGCAAGTACCTCTTTATTTTTTACAAGCTTGAGGAGGATAACATATGCTTGATTATAAGCTCATCCTTCGGATGAGTCCAACTTAGTTTAGATTCGGACCCTAAGAAGGAGTGGTCCGTTCCTGTTTGTAATCGAACAGGTCCTTTACTGTGAAATTTTAACGAGTCCAGTATAGGAGAAACTCGGCGTTTTTCAATTTTAGAGAGTCTGAAAAAACTAAAGAAGACTCCAAGGTGAACTTTTTCGTAAATTTGTGTCTCCCAAGCCCGAAAAAGTATAAAATAATACCTGAGAGAACCGCTTGATCTTGCGACCAAGGAGTACTTTCATGATTAATGCCTTTGACCTGAAAAGTAAAAAGCGATCAGAGGCATGTCGTTTTATTTCCAGTATCGAATTTGAAACGACAAAAATCCGGCAATCTTTTCGTGTTTTTACGGTCAGAAAAGAGCTGTAAGAGGACCGTCTTTTAATTCTGTTTTAACGAGTGTAAAAGAAACGCTTGGCAATCTTTTCATGTTTTAGGAGTCAGAAAAGGGCTTAAAAGATGACTCTGATTTCTTGGTTCGTGAAAAATGATGATTTTACCCCAAAGCCCCTTTGTCCTGCACAAAAACAACACATTACTCATACCTGTTTAAGATGGGCAAAAATACATTGAAAAATATCCTTTCATGGTGAAAAATAAACAAATTTAGCATTCATTTATCCAAAAAACCTATAAAAAGACTTTTTACCATGTCATTTTTACCATTTTACTGTTGAGGTTGAGAAAAGGGCTTTTGACAAGAAACTTCCCGTGGACTTTGCGGAGAATCCGACCGTCAGAATCGAGCGCCGTCTCTTTCAGGTATTTCACAACATCCTCCTCTTCAATTTCATCTATTTAGAATTTCATTTCAAGTCTTAGTTTGATTTTTTGGAGGGTTTGGGGTTTTAGAGTACGCTTTTCGGGGGACGCAGGTGCCCCATGGGCGACTTGCGTACCCCGACATTTTCGTATATGGGAAAATGGTCGGAGGACGCAGCCCACCTTCAGAACAGCTGCGTCCCGCCGCTCTGTTTTCTGAACGTGGGGTGCGTACTCCGCGCAAAGCGGATTTTCAAACCCCAAACACAAAAATCAACCATCAAAATTTTATTTTATGAATTCTAATTAATGTTTTTTGGTGTGTAGATTGCCCACCATGCTAGATTAGCGTGAAAGAGAACACGAAGATGTCGATTTGGCCGCAATAGGTCATCAACCTTCCATTGATGCTTTAAAGGCATGCGGTCTCTATAAGTACTGGGCCATACCTGGCATGAGGGCCTAGGTGCCATTCTTAGAGTGGCTGGTTGAAAGGTGGAACATTCAGGATCAATGTTTTTACATCGGAGAACACCAGCTCGAGATAGAGTCCTCCGACATATACTTTCTCACTGGCTTGCCTAACAGGGGCGAGCAACTCTTTCTATTCGGGACTAGGCCGGGTGGCCAATCCCTTGCTAGTCTCCGGCTAGAGTGGTGCAACAATCAAAACCAGGGTAAGGGGATAGAAATCAAATACATATCCCGACCTGAACTTATGGTAATTGCCTTTACAGTTACCAGACTTTGCGGTGCTGTCGCTTTGCACATAGCCACTGGTTCCCAAATGCGGATGGCTATAGATTGCTTCCAAGGCACCATTTTCAACTGGTGCGATGCTGTGTTGGCCAATATGAAGGGCCAACTAACCAGGGCAAAGAATGGACAACTGAAGACCTTTGGATATGGGCCTTTAGTTGTGAGCTTTGCCCTAGAGAGAGTTCCAATGTTGATCCCCCAGCATCTTACAGTTCCAGTTGGGCCTCCTCGGGAGCCTAAGTTGACGAGATGGGTTGCGGTAATGGCCCGGCATCCTGATGAGGGAGCAGCAGTTGTTCGATTTCCCGATGGTTACTTTCACTGGCTGGAGGGCCAGGTCTTTGCGATCCAGGATTTTCCTTATGCCGAAATGGATTTTCGCAATGATTCGGACATGGTTCTTCCACAGGGAGAACAATGGGACGACAGAGGTATTTCATTTTTCACAAGTTTTTTTTTAAATTATCTATTTTTTTTTGTTTTTTATATATCGTCTCAAAACTGACAGCACAAATTTTCAAAATGCAGATGTAGGTCCACGGCGTCCGGCCAATCTCCGGGCTTTTAAGAGAAGAGTACCAGCTGTACCAGCACCGGCCCCACAGGATGCATCCGCAGAGACCTTAGCCGAGCTGGAACAGGATCTAGAGCGTCTGACAGCGGGTATACCAGAGACCACTATAGATGACATTCCTATCCGACTTCAGCGCTACGTGGTCACAGTCCCAGGACCTTTCAGGAGGTTCCTGTGTAGGGTAGCGCGGGCAGTGGTCTCGTATAGAGAGCACCACCAGTGATTGGCTAGTCACTTTTGTAGACACATGCGACATTTTTGGTTTTTTGTACTTATCATTTTTGCCGATCATAAGGTGTTTTTCAACCTATGATCGAAGACGATGTATATTTTTGACACACTCCTATCTATATATATCATTATTACCGGCTTATTTTGTTAAACATGTGTGATGAAATGTTTATAAATTTACATTTATGATTGTTACAAATGTCTATTTAACATTCGAGACGCCATTGCATCTGCTAATGTATTTAAAGACCTTGGAATATGCTGATATTCAATGTAATCAAATTCACGTTCCAAGAGACGCACCCTCAAAAACAATCTTAATAACACCGGATTTCTAATGGCATAGACTCTATTAAGCTGTAATACAACGAGTTCAGAATCTAACCTCACTATCAAACTCCGAATCCCAAATGAAATAGATTCAGATAATAGTTCAATCACTGCACTGTATTCTGCAATGTTGTTTGTTGTTTGACCGAGGCTCACCCCATGCATAGAAACTAACTCGTCAGAGGGCGAATAAATAACCCAAGCTGCGGAAGAGATATTCCGTGTACTACGACAAGCACCATCAGCAAATCCAATGTACGTTTGGAGAGGCGTCGACATCTGCAATATCAAGAGTAAAACCAAGATAAGCCAGAATAACAACGAAAAACACACTCTCTAAGCTAAGCACACTGTCTAAACTAAGCAAACATACCAGCTAGAAAGAAAAAGTAACCTAACTAAAACTAACTGAATCTCCATACCCACCATTTAAGCATAATACCTCTTTAGGTAAAGTCCATTTCTGGGCTTACCCAAAGAGTCCCCATCAAAATCTACCAGCTCATAGGCCCCTTTTGCTAGCTTTCGCTTGACAATGTAGGGCCCATGCCACATGGGAACGAATTTTCCAGCACCTAATTTATCGTTAGCTTGATCATATAATAGCACTAGGTCTCCTTCCGAAAAATTACGAGGGGTCACGTTACGATCATACTGAGCTTTCATCCTTTTTGCGTGAGTCTCGATTGGCAAAGCAGCATCACGTCGAGTCTCATCTAATTTAGCTAAGTATAACAGACGCTTCTCCTCTTCGGAAGTAGCTGGGAGTAATTCGATAGCCATTTGAAGTGATGGGATTTCGCATTCAATGGGCAACACTGCTTCCAAACCATAAACTAGTTGGAAAGGAGTGAACCCTGTTGATGTTTTTACTGAGGTTCGGTATGCCCAAAGCGCTGAAAATAACATGTTATGCCAATTCGACCGATGAATACCAATGATTCGTCGGATCATGATAACTAGAACTTTGTTGATGGATTCAACCAAACCATTTGCTTGAGGATAATAAGGAGTAGAACTATCATGACGTAAGCCAAGCTGGCTTGTAAGTTCTGTCATCATAATGTTTCGAAAATGGCGCCCATGGTCAGCGATTATCGCTTGTGGGACACCAAACCTAGCAATAATATGATTGAATATGAAAATCGCTGTTGTCTTGTTGCTTGCCTCGAATGTAGGCATCGCCTCGGCCCACTTAGTAAAATAATCAACCGCAAGGATGATATACGCATGCCCCCCGGCCGAGTGAGGGTTACATGTAATAAAATCGATACCCCATTTAGCAAAAGGACCAACGGCAATTATAGGGTGGAGAGGAGCAGGTGGTGCGCGCATCTTGCGATCAAACACTTGACAGTTGTGGCATTTCCGGACTGCAATGATACAATCTTTAAACATGGACGGCCAGAAATAGCCAGCACGCAACACCTTCTGAGCTGTGGCATACCCAGACATATGACCGCCACATGCTCCAGAATGACGGTCATTCAGAACCCTTTCTGCCTCTTCATGAGTTAAGCAACGACGAAAAACTAAGTCCACCCCACGACGATAAAGAGTATCTCTAATAATTCTGTACTGTTGGGACTGGAATCGAATTTTCCGGTGTTCCGACTTTGAAGCTTCGGGCCGAAAGGATTGGGTTTGGAGATAGACGATTATATCCCCATACCACGGATCTAAAGTGCTGATAAGAAACAGAGATTCGTCCGCAATGGGTTCCTCTGCCACAGTTTCCGTTTCAGCACGCGGGAAGTCACACATCAATTCCGCAAAAACTAAGGATTTCTTAGACTTGGACTTCTCGAACTCCAAATCGAACTCCTGCAGGATAACAATCCATTTGGAGTACTTGCCCCCTAGCAATTGTTTAGTCAAAATATAGATCATAGGGTTGCAATCCGAAATCACTGTAGTTTTACGGAGAAGAATGTAATGACGAAAACGCTGGACAGCCTGAACAGCTGCCAGGGCCAATTTCTCCACATGCAAATATTTTAGCTCAGTGGGATTTAACGTCCTGCTAAGATAATATATCACATGTTCCGTTCCGAATTCGTCTTCCTAAACTAAGACCATTCCAATGGTGGAGTGGGAAGCGGCGAGATACAAAAAGTAGTCCTGGTTGTAGTTGGGAGGATGCAGCAACGGTGCATGGGTCAACGCGTGCTTAAGTGCATCAAAAGATTTCTGAGCTATCTCATCCCAAGAAAATTGAGCGTTTTGTTTCAACAACCGGGTGAAACCCTTTGTAACCTCGGCGTAGTTAGGAATGAATATACGTAAAAAGTTTGCTTTCCCCTGCAAACTCTGGAGTTGGCGCAGACTCGAAGGAGGAGGCAATTTGATGATAGCTTCGACCTTCGAGGGATCGACGCGGATACCGGCTTTTGAAACGACAAATCCTAGCAATCGTCCCACTTCTATGCAGAAGACACATTTGTGTGGGTTCAACCGAATTCGATAATGCCGACACCTCATAAAAATAGCGCGTAAGTGGACAAGGTGATCAGCTCGATGTAAAGAATGAGCAGGCAAATCATCGAGATACGGTTGCACAATGTGCTTGATGTCGTGAAACGCGTAAGACATTGCCCGTTGGAAAGTGGCTCCGACGTTCTTAAGTCCAAAAGGTAATTTGCAGTAAGCAAATGTCCCCCAAGGACAAATGAAAGCCGTTTTTGGTTGATCGGCAGGTAGAATATTGATTTGGTTGCAACCGGAAAAACCGTCCATAAAGGAAAATATTTCACTGCCGGCACAATCATCAATTATTTGATCGATATAGGGCGTGGGATAGTTGTCTTTTGGACAAGCACGATTTATATCCCTATAGTCGATACATATTCTTATTGTTCCTTGTTTCTTGTTAACCGGAACAATATTCGAAACCCAATCCGTTAACGGGATCGGATAAATGAAACCTGCTTTCAACAGCTTCTCAACTTCTGCTTTAATCGCAGCCGCTTTCCTAGGGTGTATCTGACGCAGACATTGCCGAACGGGTTTAGTGTCCGGGTAGGTCTTGATTTCATGAACAACAATGGAGGGATCAATTCCTAGCATTTCCTCATAGGACCAGGCAAACACGTCGTGGAATTCTTGAAATAGGACCTTGTATGTTTGAATTTCGTTATTTGTACACGAGGCACCTATATGAATGTTTTCAATAACTCCGGTTTTGACTGAAATGTCAATGGCAATAGTTTGGGAAATGTTTCCCAAATTCAACTCTGAATCAGGATGTTTCATGGGATTCTGAGCGTCCTTGACATATTCAGCTGTAAAAATTGATGAAAAATCATTTTCAAAGTCATCACCCTCAGGGAAAAACAAAGATCTATGATGAAGATCTTCCCATGGTAGATCATCTACACTTAGGATTTCGCGAAGTTGTTCGTCAGATGACACGACTTCAGGAAATGTTATCCGTTCTGAGGTTGATGTGAAAAGTGATTCCTCACGGACCACATTCATTTGGTCGAATTGGGTTGAACTGGAGTCGGAAAAAGACTGCACGGCCTCATAAGCAATTTCATATGGACTCAAAGGCATTGCATTACCGAATGAGTCTATCTCAGATTCAGATGGGACAATCCAAGGATCATCGTAAATAATAGTGTCTGAAGTAATCATATGAATGGATGCGAATGAAGGGTCTGCATTGATCGAAGGAAAAGGAAAAGTTCCCAGTAAACCGGAATCTTTAACTAATCCTACACCAACATCCTTGTAAGGGATAGTCGTTTTACCGACATGCTGGATACTCTCTGAAGAGGCTGGGTCGGATGAAAAGTAAGCCAGCTGGTCTATCGTTACGATCTTACCATTATGTGGAAACTTTATAACTCTGAAGACCGATGACACGACCGCTGTCATAGCGTAAGACCAACTGCGACCCAAAAGAAGGTTGTAGTCTAGAGGGGCATCAACCACCTCCACATCCAGACTAACGGTTTTTCCTTCAACCCCTATAGGCAAATCCTGTAGAATGCCAAACGGATGGAACCCACGGCCATCAAAGGCCTTAAGGATCGTCGGGGATTGGTTCAGTGAAGGAGAACCAAGCGATCTCCAACACTGAATCGACATAATACACGTAGAAGCTCCTTCATCAATTACAGTCCGATGAATAGGCCTGTTTTTGACTATCACTGGTATCTGGAAAGCCATTTGATGAGGGAGACGCGGTGTACTATTTTCTAGATCAAAGATTATCAGGTTCAGGTCCTGAATATCAACAGCTCCTATAGCCGACAAGAGTAATTTTCGTTGTGTGGGGCATGATTGCAGCACTTCCAAAGCCGACATTGCTGAGGGTGAAATAGCTAAATCCTCAACAATGTTATAATTCTGAGCTGCTCTCGCATGTGGATTGAAAGCAAACTTTCGAAGTATACCCTTGGCGGGCGGTTTGATTACCAAGTCCGGGTTAGGTTTCTCGATCTGTAGTGGATCGGAACTGGGAGCTGAGGTTGATGGATTAGAATGAGAAGATTCTGCTTCTTTACCATCAACAGGATTCTTACTACCATAATCTTGCGATCGAGTCGCAATCCGTACATGAGACATCATCAATATGGGTTCTTCACTGGCACTCGAGGAAGAACCTATCATTTTACTCTCCTGCTTTGGAAATGGATCTTTCAAAACAGCAGGAGTTGGGGAACCTTTAACGATTTTCACAACCTCTGCCCGATGAGGGCAATCTCTTGTGAAATGATCTTCTTGACAAATTAAACAAGGATAGCGAGGTTTGCGCTTTTCGTCGTTAGATTCCGACTTCTCTTTTTTCTCCTTTGGAGCCTTGTCTGCTTTATCCTTCTTCTTACCTTTCTTCTTACCACCGTTTTTTGATTTAGCCGTAGATGACTCTACAGCGTGAATGTTGGCGGTAATTTCAGGAGAAGATTCTCCTGTCGGGGAGTCCGATAAGGTTATTATTGGAGAAGAATTCTTTGAGGATTTCTTCTTACTTTTAGTATTCACCGTACCAATCATGCCATCAGCAGCATGGGACCCCGAAGGAGCAGCAGCGATTTGATTCGACTTAGGAAGATCTGGAATCTTCTCGTGCAACGTACCCGACTGAGTGTAAACTAAGTCAAGGTACTAGGCTTGAGCAATGACTTGCTCCTCAGTAACTACTCCGGCCTTAGCCACATCTTCAGTAATCTTCGGTAATAATGATTTTACAAACCATTCAGCTAAGATTTGGTCCGGGATAAAAACTTTCACTAAACGTCTTCGACGTCTCCATTCATGAATATGATCGGAAATATAAGTGGACGTCGATTGTTTTAATGAACTTAATAACTCAGTACCATTGTCGTATCTGACCGGCAACTGAAAATGAGTTAGGAATGAGG
This sequence comes from Pinus tabuliformis, assembly GCA_031772625.1. Classification (NCBI taxonomy): domain Eukaryota; kingdom Viridiplantae; phylum Streptophyta; class Pinopsida; order Pinales; family Pinaceae; genus Pinus; species Pinus tabuliformis. The sequence goes on along the minus strand of CM062804.1, from coordinate 541,444,602 downwards.
TAGCTAACTGGCTAAAATTGTAAAAAGAGGCCCGTGGTAACTCAATGTACCACTTGGCCGCGAGACCAATGAGCGTACGCTGGAAAAGACGTAAGCGGATCGAATCATCCGAGATAGAATTTGAAGCGCACCAGAGGTGGTAAGTCATCACGTGATTGGACGGATCCTCTTCAGACTTACCTTCGAACTTGGGTATATCACTGGGAAACTTATTTGGCATTGGTGGCTAGAACGGAAGATATTGAATTGGATCGTTCGTTAGGCGTGTCAAGTCGGGTAAATCCAAAGTTGCGATAAACGGTAATTGCCGGTTAGGATCTCTAGAACTCTGGGTCACAATACCAGTTCCAGGAGGAGGATATCCAGGATAACTAGGAACAGGAATCGCATTCGGGATATTATATCCTCTTGGAAAACCAGGATTAACTGGACCATACTGGGGTTGCTGAGGTTGTTGATAAGTGTACCCAGGATACGGTTGATACTGGTAAACCGGTTGTTGGACAGCAGGACCGAGTTGGTACTGTTGGTAGGTAAATTGAGGTTGACTTGTTACAACAGTACTTAAACCAGGCTGCCCTACAGGCATCTGGACCGTGGTTTGAATCGTAGATCCGGACAACGGTAAAGATGTCTGAGGAGTGGTTGCAAAGACAGTAGAAACCGGAGCTGTCGATACTCCAGAAGTAAGTGCGGTAGATGTTGCGGTAGTTGCAGTAGTCGTTTGAGATGGAGTACTAGGTGCAATTGGCGGCTGAGTAACTACCGAAGTTACAGAAGTTTGAACATGTGACTGGACAGGTTGCGTTTGCTGGGGTGAACCAGAAACTACGGGTTGTCCAGTTTGAGGTAACAACTGTATACTTGGCTGCAACACCTGTTGACCTTGTGATGGATCCCACACTATCATTCCGGGGTATTGACCCGTAATAGGTTGAGGATACTGAGATCCATAATCGGATTGAGGATAGGATTGATAACTGAAAGGCACAGTTCCCATACCTTGAACATATGACTGACCTTGAGGTGGTTGATAACCTTGACTCGAGTATTGACCTTGAGGTTGATAACCTTGGGGTAAATACTGATACTGGGGTTGACCTTGACCTTGAGGTTGATACCCCTTGAGGTTGATACCCTTGGGGTTGATACCCTTGAGGTAAATATTGATACTGAGGTTGACCCTGGGGTACATATTGAGGCTGGGGTTGACCTTGAGGCATGTATTGCACTATGGGTACATACTGGCCTTGAGGTTGCCCCCCAGACACAATTTGCGTACCTTGAGGTTGCCCCCCAAGCATTAATTGAGGCTGCCCCCCAGGCGGTAATTGACCACCTTGAGGTTGAGAAACGGGAACTGAACCTGACATCATGTAAATGTCCCCTACACCCAACGGTTTATTACCATTGTTTCCAGCTAATAACCCATGATCAACGGGTTGAGGAGATGCCCCTGCAAAGGTACCAGAAAGTGACTGATACCCGGTGGGAACAGAAGGACCGCCGTGTAAGAAAGATTCAGGAGATTGAGTGAACACGGACGACTGACCAGACATATTTACAGGAGTATAAATACCTCCAGGTGGAAAAGGAGTACGAGGTGGAGAAAAACCTACCCCTGAGTTGTCTAAATATTTGGTTAACGAAAGGTACCAAGTAGTACTTCTAGGAGGACTGTAAAAGATAGATTCACGCTCCCTTAGATCAATAGTAGGTTGATCTTCAAGGATAGATACGCCTAATTCTTCCTCTGGAGCAAGTTCTTCAATAGCTATCAAACCAGTAGGAAGATTTTCGGTGATGACTCTTTCTACCCTAGGTGAATCTGGTACACTAGAAGTTGGAGTAACAGGTTCAGATATTTCAGGTTCTTCGCCTATATCACTAGTAGATGAAAAACTACCAGCAAGCTCGGAAACTGCAACTGCTTCAGGATTATAACCTGTCTCTAGACTTTGGTAATCTTGATGGACTACCAACGAAGACTCTCCTTCTTCAGGTGAACCTACTTTACTGCCACTAGGAGGAGTTACAAGGACCTTTAAACCTTCGTAATGACTCGGGACGTCTTGAGGAGGTTCACCCCGAAGTCTACGGGATTTCCTCAACAATTCGGCCACAGAAACAACCTCAGGAGACTTGCCCCAAAGTCTACGGGACTGTCTTGGTAATTCCGCCACAGTTAAAAACTTTTAACTACTGCACACGCAAACAAAGTAAAATCTCAAAGCAAACCACCTAAAGTCTCTAAAGAACCAAACAAATTTTAATCACACGCCTAAAGAATCTAGGGCGTCAAACCAAGCACAAACAGTAGCCTTCCAGACCGAAAACGCTAGTTGGAGATGAAACCCAACATCGCCGGATTCAGTACAGATGTGGCGGGTGGAACAGTTACCCCGGCAACCTACTTAATGAATAGACCGGCACAAGTTCCTCCACTTTAACCGTCTCGAGTGAAGTGAACCCCCCGGAAAATCCAAGTGAGTCTAGCCAACGTCTGCTCCAGGTACAGTGGGATCTTCCCTCCACCGTCACCTCGGTAGAATCCTAAAGATAATGGTCACTAAGGTTACCAACCGCAACAAATGCACCTGTGGGAACAGTCTACACTCCGACAGCACGCAAGGGCAGAGTATCAAGCTCAATCCCCTTGCCGGCTCCTTGACAATAATCCAAGGTTTACCGACAAGTGACCCCTGGCTCCTCGACAATGGTTAATCCGAGGTTTACCGTTTGTAATACGTGCGTGTCTGGCGTCGTTCCCAATGAGGGAGGATTGATCCCCTCACTGGTTCGGACACGAGCTCGTGCTTCTCCTTTAAGAGGAGCTTTCCCAGAGTACAAATGAAACAATTGGATTTATTCTATCACAAGATAAGCTACTTGTTTGGTTTTGTTGTCTTGGAGAGTTAATTACTCTCCTACTCCAAGACACTAGCCTGATCTAAATTGGTGTTTCAGAGCCCTAGTAAATAAAAGTTACTAAGTTGATTTTACTTTAAGCGTTAATTTTATGGTTTTTCTTAAAGACAAAAGGTAGTGGAGATGAAACTGGTGGTGTGTAGACTCGACTCGCAACCACTACAAAGATGCACCTAAGATGATTTACACTACTTTTCTTTTTCAATGAATCTCCTAACTAAGAGAGTTGGAAAATGCAAATTTTATAGAAAACAAATTTCTTAGTAAAGACAATCAAAGAAACAATTCTCTTTATCTTTTCAAAACACACAACTCATGACCACTAATTACTCTACGAAATTTCCTTTTTCTCCCAAAAGTCTACAAATGCTACCAAAGCAAACTTTTTCCAAAAGAATTTTTGTGTTTTTTCTATATTAATAAAGCATGTAAAAACTATTTTATCAAATCGAATTTAACAAATCTAATACAATCAAATCAAATTCACTCAAAAGCAAATTAAAAGTAAATTTACCTAAAAGCAAAAAATAATGAGGACAAAAGCCTACAAGGATAATTCCCGGATGTTTTACTTAGTCAAAATGCAACTAAGGATCAGTTCATGCAGAATCATAAACTAACCAAAAAACAAAATCGAAATCTTTTTGTTCTTTTTTCTCAAGAATGGAATTCAAGGCTTTAACAAACAAACTTTTCGAGATTCACAAAGAGAAGACACAAAGGTAGGTCTCTCACAAGGGTGACTTCTATGACAGGCCCGACTCCTAAGAGGACTGATCAAAACCAAGGAGATCCAAAGTCTGACAACCTCTAACGCCAAAGTCACTACAGGACCAGTTAAAAATCGAACCCTAAGGCAAAATCCCTATGAATTCCACCAAAACCCTCGACACTAACGGGACAAGTTCAGGTGAAGATCTTTGACAGTAAACTAATGGATCTGGGCAGTAAAAACAAAATCTAAAGAGCAAAAAGAGGAAAAATGGAATTTTCTCAAATTTGACAGGGGTACGCAGGTGATCTGTTGACACAGGCGCGGGTACGCCTTGTGCACAAAGACGCAGTGCGTACAAGTACGCACTGTGTCAAACTCAGAGACTGCGTACTGCTGGCAAAGCTAAGAAAAATAAAAATCTAAATTGACTCTAAGCTAACCCACCCAAATACACAGTTAGACAGCAAAAAATCAGAAAACAAGCGATTTTTCTCAGACCAAAATATCAAATCAAAAAGAACTCAAACACATTCATGGATTCCCCAGCAGAGTCGCCATTTTGTCACGCGGAAAGAGTCGTTACTACGGACACAACCGACCTTCCTAGAAGCCTAAGACTTTCTAATGACAAACAAGACAAATAAGAGCAATCCTTCCCTAAATATGCTTTTACAATATGAGAAATCAAGTGTTTAGATCCTACCTGTAATCCAACGCTGTTGTAGTAGTCCAGCTTCGTTGATCCGGATGAGCTCCTCCTTCCCTTCGAAACCTACATTCACTAACAATCAAACGATTAAATAGCACCTGAATATCACATAAAATAAAACATATTTAACATATAGACCAAGGAGTATATGAAACAACTCATAAATAACAAATTGTTGAGAAGAATGGACTAATTTGTATTAAAAGGTAACAAAAGGAACCATTACAACCTGAGCCTTGGTGTTGTGCAAGCTCCTCCCAGGGTCCACAAGAGTTCTCCCTTACTCTGATCAGCTCACCCACCTCCCAATGGAAACAAGCAAAGATGGTAATCTCTCCTCACAAGCTTCTACAAGGAAGTCCTAATTCCAGCAGCATCTACCCTTAGGAATGTTCAGCTTTCAACCTCCCCTCCCTTTGGCCCAATGCCTGTATTTATAGTGCTCTAGAGGAAGTTATTCAGGTCCACCATCAATGGGATAAACCCCTCTTTGGATGGGATAGCTCCCCTCTTGATGGGATAAGTTCCTCTTTGGTAGGGATACATGAACCATCTGGAGGCGCTTCATACACGTCAAACAAGCTTCTAGAAGACTCTAGAAATGACCACAAGTAACTTTTTTGGAGTGAAACTTGTGCCTTTTGACCTTTACAGGAGTACGCGCCCACTCCTTTACATACAGAGCGTACAAGTACGCGGGTATTGTGAACTTGGAGTGCGTACACGCAGGTAAGGCTAAGAGAAACTACGTACCAGAGATAATTGACTTTTAATGACTTTTCTCTCTTTCTTGAAGTTTGACATGAAGAGCAGAGGCATGAGACTTGCCAAGGAGGATAGTATGACAGTGGATGGAACCATACTAACTGCAAATAGTCATGGTGACATTTTTTAGTGTAACAGACCTAAAACTGTTAAATCACATAGAGGAAAATGGATGGAAGAGGATATGAAAATGGGTCTTGCATACACAACAAATGATTTCATTGAATGGGAGGTTGGTTAGGAATATAGTACATGGTATGAATACTTTGAGAAAATTATTTTTTGTGGATGTTCTACATGGAAAGAAACAATTCAAACGAGTGATTGTACAAAGACATTACATAGATGATGAGCTTCCAATGGGTAGTATGCCTCCTACAATTGATTTGAACCCAATAGGAATTGTGGTAAGGAATTTTCAATTTCATATAAATAATATGTATTATTCTTTTAAACATTGTTTTATATTTGTTAAATAATTAGTTTATTTCTTAATGATTAATTACAGGGTAAAGTTCTTGGTTTAAAGTTTCCTAGAGCACAAACTTCTAGCCTAGAGGGCAATGATCATTTATCTCATGATACATCTAACAAAAATATGTGCACATATACTAGCTCAGAAGATGAGGAATTGATGAAAACAAGTAACAGAACAAGAACCAGTTTAAAGATGCATAATTTTCTTAAAGGCAAGGGGAAGCTGGGCTACATACCCTATGAGAATGAATGTGATGGAGATGACAACTTTCCCTTTAGTTTGAGATCAATTTACAAAGAGACATTTGATTGTAAACTATATCGTGCTTGGCCCAGTGATTAACAACTACCCAGATTGTATGGCGCGTTTCAATTTTGGGATACAACTACATGATATGACCCTCCAATATTCATGGAGTGAATCTAGGACTCTTTATTGCCCAAAATTTCCATGTGATATAAAAACATAGAAACAATTCACAACAAACCATTAGGAGATTAATGCCATATTATGGTCCATCATATTACAGTGGTGAATGGAGAAGGCTAACAGAATATAAGCATAACATGTCAGCATATGGTCTAAATTGAAATATGTATGCACATTGTATCTAATTGGAAAGTGTAAAAGAAATTAATAGAGGTAATATTATTTATATATATGGACATGCACACACACACAAAAATATTGCAAGATTTATAAATAGTAGTAAGGGAAGGGACCCTACTTTAAGACCGAATTATCAATTTCTTGAGGTTATAAATCATAAAGATGGAGGTATGGAAAGAGAGGTCGTTGTATTGATAATGGTTGACGTTATTATGGACCTTACCATTGGGGATGTGTTATTGATCAATTGTCCCTTCTTAAAATGCACTCCTACGAGGAAGAAAAGGGAAGAAGAAGGTCTAGCTAAGGATGTTCTTAAGGGCAGAGAACCAAAGAATAATCAATGAGTGCAGACTGACTTTTTATAAACTATGTTGTCAAAATTGTGTTTTATTTTAAATTACTGTATAAAAAATATGGTTTATATATGTGTGTGTGTGTTCATACATTTTATATCTTTATTTTTTAAGGCATATTTGATTATATTTCTTTGAAGTTGATACATTTATGATTTATTCAATTGTTTCCTAACATTAAATAATGATTTTGTTTATTGATAGCTAGAAGATATTGATGATACACCTACTAATACCCAAGATCAAACTAGGTTATTAATATTTGGATGGGATGATCCAAACCATCCTTTAAACCAAATCAAGGTGAAAAGAAAAAGAATGAAGAGAACACTAACAACTAAGAAATTTGAAGAGCTGATGAGATTAACATACATTTATGAGATTCGCTTAGCATTAATGATGATGAAGATAGTGAAAATGCAATGCATAAAGAAGCATTGAATGAAATTATTACAAGTGTCTTTGGGTATGGAAACAATGATGACGATAATGATCATATTGTTGAAAATAACGATGATAGAAGGGGTAATTACCACCAACATAATATTGATAATAACAACCTAAAAGAATTAATCAAGCAAACAACTAAGACACCCATGTTCAGATCAAGTGCAAGTAGAACCTCAAAACTTGCATGCACATTAATATTATTATAAATCAAGTCACTATTTGGTTGGTCAGATAAAGGATTAACTACCCTACTGAAGTGAGTTGAAATCTATTTCTTACTTTGAATTATCAATTAGTGAACGTAATTCGTAAACATTCTTTAACTTCATTTATATTTATTTAAGGGGATTTTAAAACCATATGTATATAAACATTCCAACTATAGATTGACATATCAAGCATGTTCATCATAAGTCAAACAATTGATTTAATCTCGGGAAACATTATAAGGCACTAAGAACTAAAATATTCCCTGAAGAGAATGTGTTGCCATCAACTTGTAGAGAAGCATGTTAGTGGTTAGTTGAGTTGGGGATTGAATATGAGAAAATTCATTCATGTAAAAATGATTTCATTTTATATATAGATGAATATCAAGACAAGGTAGAATGCACTTTATGCAAGGAGAAGAGATATAATACAAATGTGCAAGGTCCTACAGTTCCAAAGAAGGTTTTACATCACATGAAAATTATACATATACTTCAGCGAATGTTTTGTTGCAAGTCACTTGCACAATTGATGTTATGAAATGCAAAGAATGAGAGTAAATATGGATTCATGCGAATTTTGGACAACTCTAAATCAATGAAACACATAGAGGAAAACTAGCCAAGAAAATTCAAAGATGAACCCTGTAGTATTAGGTTTGGTCTTACAATTGATGGAGTGTGCCCATTCTCTTTATTGAGATAAAATTATAATGTTTGGCCAGTCAGATTAATAGTATAAAATATTCCCCCATGGATGAGCGTTAGAAAGGAGCATTTTATGTTGAATCTCATTGTTTAAGGAAAACATAAAGTAAAAAAAATGGACATTTATATTGTGCCTTTTATTGATGAGATGCAACTGCTATGGAATGGCATAATAATGTATGACATATCACATCCTCCATCAAATAGGTCCTTCATGTTGTATGTTGTGCTATGTTGGACTATTCATTATTTCCTAGGACTTGGTGTAATTTGTTCTGGTAAGATAAAATATTTACATATTTATGCTCATAGTTTATTTACATGCCAACTTTCATACTTACATTTATACTATTATTTTGATGTTATTAACATTACTTATTGAATTATAGGGCTTCAAACAAAGGGGATATTTTCATTTCCAAAATGTGTAGAACAATTTCATGGGAATTATTCTAAATATCTGCATAAATTTATTTATGCAAACAACATGGTTTTTATGCTACCAGATCATAAGTTTAGATATCGCTAGAAGAATCAATTTGATGGAAAAGTTGAAAATAGAATCCATCCAATGATTATGTGTTTTTGTGATTAGCTTAATAAGTATGAATATTTTTCATTGAAATCTTGGGAGGAATTTTCAGATCGAGGCGATTCAATTGAAGAACCAAAATAAATTGTATTTAATATGCTAGAAGGAGTGAAAGAGAAATCCATATTTTGTGAGCTCCCTTACTGGAAGAATCTATTAATAGCTCACATATTAGATCATATACACATCTTTAAAGATTTCCCAGATTCCATATTTCAACATATATCAGGAAAATATAAGGACACCTTTTCTTCAAGGAGAGATATTTCTCTTTCACGTACCAAAATTGATAGAAGATATTTGTTGCCAAACAGGGAAAATGAAGCATATGCAGAAGCTCCATGGATTTTGAAAAAAAGTGAGCTAGACCAACTAAAAAAATTCATCTGTTTAATGAGGACACCTACTCGCTATGGGTCATCATTAGAAAAAGGTTTTACAATCGATGGGAATTTGACAAGATCTAAAACACATGATTTTCCTAATTTCATTGATTAAGTACAAAATATATTTTGATATTTTGTTGTGTGAGAAAAATTACTAATGACCTTTGAGAAATTTGTTTGATAGCATATCATGCCATTGGCAATTGGGGGGATTCATGTCTTACCATTGACTTAAGGAATGCCATAAGTCGATTGTCAGCATTTGCAAGGTATGTGATATGAAATGTTCATGTGTGAGAGACATAGAGATATTATATTGCTTTTTAATTTTTGACTAAAGGTTCATACTAATTTTCTATTCTTATATTAGGTGGATGACCTCTAAGGAGATCCACGAATGCGAAGTGCCAAAATGGAAGAAGGGAATTGTATGTGTATTTGGAAGGATCTCCCTATAAGTCCATTTACTTATACACCTAGTCAATGACATTGAATTGGTGGGTGTCATATCAACAAGGTGGATTTTTTTCTTTGAGAGGTATATGAAAACTATAAAAAGATATGTCTGACAGAAGGCCTATCCAAAGAGTTGCATGGCTGAAGGGTATATATTGAATGAAGCATTTTTATTCCTATGTGAATTCCATGGTAAATATTTTGAAGATGGGTCACTCTTCTGGGATGAAGAACGAGCATCAAATATTATTGATGGAGAAAAAATACAATCTAATGGTGTTCAAGTAGAAATTAGTAAGTAAATTCTTGGTCATTGTGGTTGCTTTCCTTGAAATCATTAATTAACTCTGTAATTTATTTTTCAAATAAAAGCATTACACTTGGAGTTTGAAATAAACATGTTGACATGTAATAGGTGTAGACGAAAGTTCTATACTCAACAAGTTCATTATGCACCACATGGAATTTATGAACAAATGGATTGATTTATATGATAAAAAGAGAGAAGTGTTAGAAGCAAGGAGACAATTTAAGAGATCAAATCCAAGGAATACTCCACTTCCCACAGATATTCTTGGGGAATGGGACAAAGATTGCACACTACAATGGGTTACTGAACAATTTCAAAATCAAATAGAATATGCAAGTATAGATTCAAACGTAAAAGAAGATGAAATCAACATGTGTAGAGGATGTGAAAGAAAGGTATGTTTGAAATTCTACAAAATGTTCTTTCCTTATAGTTTTGACACTATTAAATATTTTCATATTCATCATTATATTTGTTTTCATTGAAATAAATTGTCTTTCACAGGTGAGGAAATATCCCGCAATGTGGGAACATGGTTGATTTTATCATGTAGAAAGTGTAGATATAAAGAGGTGATCCTTTGATTGTGGCATCATGGTCGATTTTAAACAACCTTGTTGATCAACCTCAAAATATAAGAATATTATTGAAGGGAGTCTACAATATGTTTGGAAAATCCATGAAATTATTTAGTTGGATTACTGCTCTTTTAAATGTTGTATTTTTAAGTGTAGATGGTATGATGCATTTGAGAGGACACATAGACATGATACCCATAGTGCATTGTTTTCTATAGATTTCTCAAGGTTTTTACCAGAGGATAAGGAGCCTTGTGTTCTACCAATTCATTGTGAGCAGGTATTTCTTTAACTCAAACAAGAAGCAATAGTGATCATTAATATATTAATTCATAGTTTATAGGGAATGTGTGTGTGCGTTTGTGTGTCTGTGTGTTTATTAAACAATAAAATCGTTATAACATAGGTCTAATATATGTATGTTGTTCATGTGAAGGTATTTTTTATGAAGATATTTTGGATTCGAAATGGATATTTTTCATACATTATGATCCAAGATTAAGGCATGTATTTGACAATGCGTTAGTAGATATTGAGCAGAACAATGATGGCCAAAAAAATGAGAGAGAGGAATTAGATAACATTGAATAAATTGATATCCATGATGATGTTGAAAATGGTTATGTTCAGGCAGAAGAAGACAACAATCTAGAGTTAGATGATGTTTTAGAAGACACCAATATGGATGGTATAGAAAATAATGATCCAAATACATATGGTAACAATATATATGATTTATAGTGAAATTTCAATGATGATGAAGATGATGCAGGTCAATATGAGGATGATCATAATATTAAATACTTGAAAGAACATATGAACTATTAGGCCCCTATACTACTAGTGTAACCCCTTATTGTTATTAGTACAACCCACTTATTATATTGATGTACCCATGTAGTTCCCATATTGTTACTATTGTGCCCCATAGAAGCCCACTATTGTTATTATTGTGCCCTTATATTATTATTGTTATGTCGGCTCTGATTATGTTATGACTCCTTAGACTCCTATATATAGAAAGGAGGTCTTTTTATTTGCATGATAAAAGAATCATTCATTTGTGTAATGTAAAGGAGGTTGCCCCCTTGAAGAGGCTGAATTATAAGGCGTTTGTCTATCTTTTCTATCTTTTTGTGAGCTGGTTCCATAACATTTGGTATCAGAGCTTTGGATTCTAGGGTTTCGCTGCTCCAAACAGGTCATCGTGGAATTTTCACTATAACTTTCTTTCTGCAACGTTTCAGAAGCTAAAAAAAAAAAACCATTTGAGAAAACATTGCGCTGAATCTTGGGTCTGAATTTCAGAGCTTTTCGCACTATATTTGTGGAGATATGATCTGATGAAGTTGGTCTTTTTGCAGACTCCTGAACTACATTCCAAACAGGTGACCTGGGGAGAATCGTCATAACTTTCTCTCTGAGCATCGGATTGAAATTTCGTAAGAAGGTACAGAAAGAGGACGGATTGTAGTTTCTTGTGTATATTTTTTAGTGCCAAAGGTTGAAATAGTGACACGTGGCACTTCATACAAGTTTGCTCTTCTGGAAAAGTCTATAATCAGGTCATCTTGGGAGATTGTGTATAACTCTTTCTTGGAGAATCCAATTTGGATACGACCGGTGGTATTGGAAAGAGGACACATAAGGATACTATAGGTTACAATTTCAAAACTTAAAGATCTGAAAGTACAGAGTTACAGTCATTTCAAGATCGAGCTCCTAAAATCAAGAAAAGGCAAGATGAGGAGGTTTGATGGCAAGGATCCGATAAATTGGATACTTCTGATGGAGAAATATTTTGATCTACATGGTGTACCACTGTTACAAAAGGTATGTATTGCATCTTCATATTTAGAATCATAACAATTTTTGTGGTATGAAGGGCTTTTTTTCTCATAAACAACTTGTTACGTGGTCAATTTTCACGGAGGAAATGATAGCACATTATGAGGATACAAAGAGCAACACCACAACAATTGGAAAGAGTAAAAGGGTTTTGTGACATAGTGGAAAGCAAAATTATGGAAACCAGGAAGCATACCCCTCACAACTATAAAGATGGAAGTGTTGTTTCTCCTAGCCTTCCACAACCTACAAGGGTTACACTGCAACAATTGGAAGAAAAAAGAGAAAAAGGGCTTTGTTAAAATTGTGATAGCAAATGCACTAAAGGTCATAAGTGTGCTGAGAAGAAATTATTTTACATAGAATATGAAGAGGAGGAAGAAAAGGATAAAGAAACATCAAATGAAGAGGATATACGCCAGGACTCCACCCTAGAGAAAGAAGAAATGAATTAGACCATATCTTGTAAAACATTGGCAAGAATTACCACTCCTCAAACTCTCAAGATAGAAGGACATATCAAGAAGAAAAAGGTGCAAGAAGTGAAAGATCACATTGAGAAAGAAGAAATGAATCCAACCATATCTTGTAATTCATTGGTCGAAATTACCACTCCTCAAACTATCAAGATAGAAGGACATATCAAGAAGAAAAATGTTCAAGAAGTGAAAGATCACATCGAGCATCAAGAAATGAATCTGACCATGTCTTGTAAAGGATTGGAAGAAATTACCACTCCTCAAACTCTAGAGATAGAAGGACATATCAAGAAGAAAAAGGTTCAAGCAGTGAAAGATCACATCAAGCATCAACAACAAGTTCTCCAACTTTTAAAGGATAACACCACTTCGGTGCAAAATCAAACAAAACAACAAGTAGATGAACATCGTAGTGGAAAATGTTTTGATGTAGGTGATTGCGTATTTTTGTTGCTACATCTCAAGCAAGCTATTTATGAGAAGGAAATGTTGGCAATACTACATGCACTTAAAAAATGGAGACCTTACCGAATGGGAAGACTCTTCAAGGTAAAAATGGATCACGATAGTCTTAAATACTTTTTAGAACAACTATTATCTTTAGAAGAAAAAAAACTGTGTCACAAATATGTTGGGTTATAACTTTGACATCATCTATAGAAAATGGAAGCAAAATTTTGTTGCAAATGCACTCTCAAGAAAGGATGAGGATTTGGAAGCATTGTTTTGTGTTATTTATATTATCCAACTAGATTGGATAAATGAAACAAGGGATGAATGGAAGAAGGACAAAGAAGTATGGCCACTTATTCAAAAGTTGCAAAAGATTCCAATTCAAACAATATTGCCAAAAATTGAAGAGGAAGGAAAAATCATATTGGAACCTGGAGTAGTCACAGAAACAAGAACCCGACAGCTACGAAATTGATCAATTTCAGAGTATCTCATCAAGTGAAGAAATTACCCGCTAAAGATGCCACATGGGAGGACAAGAATTTTATACAGAAGCATCAAGAACTACTCAAGCATTGAGGACAACACTTTTTGAAGGAGAGGGGCATGTTAGGCCCCTATACTACTAGTGTAACCCCTTATTGTTATTATTACAACCCACTTATTATATTGATTTACCCATGTAGTGCCCATATTGTTACTATTGTGCCCCATAGAAGTCCACTATTGTTATTATTGTGCCCTTACATTATTATTGTTATGTCGGATCTGATTATGTTATGACTCCTTAGACTCCTATATATAGAAAGGAGGTCTTTTCATTTGTATGATAAAAGAATCATTCATTTGTGTAATGTAAAGGAGGTTTCCCCCTCGAAGAGGCTAAATTCTAAGGCGTTGGTCTATCTTTTCTATCTTTTTGTGAGTTGGTTCCATAACATGAACATTGACAATGATACATTGGATGACATTGTTGCAGACAATAATGTTTATGAGCAAGACTTCTAAATTTTTAGAATTATTTGTAATCCATGTTTAGACAATGATAAATTTTATGGCCCAAACTTTGAAATGATTTAGTATTATTTGTGTTGATACAAATGACATATTATAATATCCTTAAAGTGCACAATCCTTGGTATGAATTGTTGGATACTTGGATAAGAGTTAGCATGGTTAGTGGTCATTTATTAGTTAGACTCATACTAAACTAGGATGAATAGCTTATTGAATAACAATACATTAAATATGCAATTGTTAAAAAATATAATTACATATATCGTATATGTAAAACAATGTAAATCCAAACCATTAGGATAAATGTATGTAAAGCTTTTTCATTAATTTATATTATAAAAAAAATCGAAATATTTCACTAAGCATAAGAAAAATTCTTTTCTATGTGAAAAATTAAAAAAATTTAATTGTATTAGTGCTCTTTATGAGTAAAAAAATACTCTCCAAATTGAATCATTCAATTTAGCCTTGTCATAAAGGTTGGGTGTGCATATCTATCAAGTAGGCCAAAATTTCCTTGCTTCAATAAAATGCATGCCCAAACTTCATTTCTTGGCCAATATGGTTGATTCAAATTTTATACTATTTATTTACTAAGTAAATGCATTATGTCTTTTATTTGATAATTTGGAATGTTGGAGTTGGAATTAATTTCTTGAGACTTGAAGCCTTATTTTTTTACTATTTTTTCAGTATTAGAAGGATGTTTTGTCTGGTGAGATAAGGATATGTGGATTATATTCCTAGTGATGTTGATATATACAATCTTATTATGCAACTATTTTGTTTTGGTGCTGCTAAATTTGTATCTTATGTAAGATTTATGCATTTCTTATTAGTGGAAGCTAAATTTTCGTTTGGAAAAAAAATATTGGAGTCTCCCAATACAACAACAAACTTAAAACCATGCTTGAGAAGAATGCAAAGACCTTTCCATGCAACCCACATATCTCCTTGATTAATTTAGGCAGTGCTAATCCCCCAGGCATAAGATATATTTTTTTTGCAATTTTGGTTAATAATTACACCTCCAGCTTCAACAACCCTTGGATTGAGTTAAATTTTGGAAAACCCACAGTAATAACCATATTCTGCCAACGTTTCAAATCCCAACAGGGATCCATCATCGGAACAATTTTTGAATGATGGATCCCTGTTGGGATTTGAAACGTGACAAAATATGGTTATTATTGTGGGTTCTCTGAAACTTAACTCAAAACAAATGAACCACATATGTCTAAAATCCAGAACCCTTGGATTTCCTTTTGACGCACCCTATGGTAAAGTTTTCCATATGATACACTAAGCATATTGTAAATTTGTTCTACTACGAAAATAAGACATATTTTGTATTTCAAATACAAATTTAGCACATTCCATAGCACTAATTAGCTTATAAAAGTCCATTACATTGTCCAAAAATGAAAGAGTGACTAGATCTTAGTGATACCACAACGAGATAAAAACTCCATGAAAAAGAAATAAAAGCAAGTCCTAAAAAACGACTAGCAATTTATTCAAAATGCACGTTAACAAATTATATATATATATATATATATATATATATATATATATATATATATATATATATATTACATCTTGAAATGTGTCTACATAGATACAACACCTAAAAATTGTTATTCTAAAACTCTAGGATGCTTGGGAGGATTCTACAAGCCCTCCTCTTGAGAAGAAGAGTGTCTCTTTCCTTTTGTGGAGACCTGTGATTGTTCTGGCGCTACAACAGACACATCCTTTAATTTTTGTTGAAGCTCTCAAAATTTATTTTCATAATTTTCTCTCAAACTATCTTTTTATTATCTTAGACTATTTAATAATTGCACATTCTTCATATATTTTTCATTGTGCTCAATTTCCAAAACTCTAGGATGCTTGGGAGGATTCTACAAACCCTCCTTTTGAGAAGAAGAGTGTCTCTATCTTTTTGTGGAGATCTGTGATTGTTCTGGCGCTACAAAAGACACATCCTTTAATTTTTGTTGAAGCTCTCAAAATTTATTTTCATAATTTTCTCTCAAACTGTCTTTTTATTATCCTAGACTATTTAATAATTGCACATTCTTCATATATTTTTCATTGTGCTCAGTTTCCTTCCTTTCAAGGTCTTCCTTTGTAGATTTCAGTTGATATGTAGAATTTTCCAATTCACTAGTGAGTTGTTGTACATTATCCTCATGTTGCTTTTCCCTCGATTTTTGTTCATTTAAAATGGACATAAGTGGATATTTCCTCATGTGTGGGCATATGTAATTGTTGTTGCAATTTAGAAATATGTGATTTCAAATTTTGTATCTCCATGTCACGTCCCAAATTGTAACAACTCAGGTTAAAAATCCATGTAATAAGGTTAATAAAGGAAAAAATAACCAAGGTCATGGGACACTTATTCCAAGTTAAATGTTAGGCAAAACATCCTAGTGTGGGTGTTCATTTGGTTTATTATGGCTAAGGAAATTGGCAAAGGCAATGACAAACGCTTTAAAAAGGAAAAGAGGCATTAATTGACATTTTATTAATGAAAATAAATGAAATCAAGAGAAAAGGAAGGTGAAGAGTCATAGGTTGCATGTGAGGAGGAAAATGAAGGAAAATAATGGAAAATGAAGAAAATAGAGGCCGATTGATAAAAAGGCTTATTAGGATCAGTTCACAACCTTTTTTCAGTTCATTTTTGGAGTTCTTTCTCTCTCTCTCTTCATACTCTCATACACTTAGAGTATTCTTGAAGCATTCTAGCATTGGAGGAAGAAAAGAAAGAAAAGGAAAGCAAAGATCAAACAAGAAAGAGCGAGATCAAACAACTACACCATAATTTCTTGCAAGTATCGAGTTGCATGTGTGATTTCCTTGCTAGTTTTGGCATCCATGGTACGTGCATGTGTGTTTTTGGTTCTCTTGTTGCCTTTGTCATGGGTTTTACTAGGTGTGACAATGGTTTCCAACCTTGCGTTTTCATTTCCAGATAGTCATGGTGTGATGGGGTTTCTCTTACTTGGTTGAGTTGGATTGCTGGATGGTTTCGAAACTGATTGGGTGGTCTTAGGAAAAATCACAAGGCCTAGGAATCCTTTGACGGTAATGGAGGGATACACGGTAAAGCTTGGTTGTGAATACTCTCATTGGGACTAGGAATCCCTTAACCGTTAATGACAGGATACATGATAAAGCCTAGAGAGTAGATCCTCGTTGATCCTAGGAATCTCTTGACCGATAATGACGAGATACATGGTAAATCCTAGAGGCTGGAGATGGGAAAATTCCTCATGGTTTAGGTGGAGAGATCCGAAGGCATCCATGCTTGTTTAAATCCTAGTGATCCCTTGACTGGTATATGGCAAGATTGCAGTAAAGCCTATAGTGTATGTTTATTATTTGGACCTAGGAATCCCTTGGTGGGATACACGATAAAGCCCGAGGAATTATTGATTGGTTTTTTTGTGACTCCCACATTCATTCTTGGAATATGACACGGGGGTGATTGACTGAAAGAAAGATTTGGTTCAACCCAACCTATGGTCGGGTCGTATATGGAAGTCCCTGACTTGGTTGGATTTTTCATATCTTAATAAGAGCTCCTTCCCTCTTGTATATTATGTGTAAATTTGTGTGTTACTATGTGATTATAATGTGTTAGGGTCCTATAATTTTTATAGGGTCACTTGATTATAAGTGATGATTATTATATTTGAGATGTTGTGAATAATATTTCATCCTGCAAATTATTTCCAAGAAGGGGAAAAGTACGAAGTTTAGGGATATTTTTGCATATAAATTTTAGTTCAGATCATGTTACACATGTTCTCATCTGTAAGTGCTCAGAAGCAACTCTCCAACGATATATCTAGTGCTTCAAACCCACATCCAGATCAAAAGAAAGATCAAGTTGAAGTCTGCACCAAAAGAAAAGAAAAAGGCCTAAGTGAGAAATTACTTATTTTGAATTATTAGAATTAATTCAAAAAAATAATAAATAAATCAAAACTCTAAAACATGAAAACCAATTTATCATACGTACCCATACACTCATGCATTAATTTTCCCCCAATGTTAAAGGCCTCAAGATATGTGCAAAATAAAATCAAGGGTTATTAAAAGATTTTAGACACCTAGTCCATCCAACATTTAACCAAAAGGGAGTCCGAAAAGTGGTTTTCAGTTTTACCAGGTTTTACATGTGTCATGATTTAACCAAAAGGGGGTCCAAAAAGTGGTTTTCACTTTTACCGGGTTTTACATGTGTGATGTTTTCCTTTTATTTCACTACCTACCCCTAGGAAAACCATTAATTATATTGTTTTGACTTTTATAAAATGTGGGGGAATGAAATTTCATATGATTATGAAATAAAAGTTATTGGGATGGGAAGCTTTGAGTGAAAGAGATGAGGTGAAATGATATTTTAAAGAAATTGATGGATGGAAAGCAAAGGAGTAAAATGATTTTACAGCTACAGGTAAAATGAAATTCATGGGTGCAAGAAAATAAATTCATGAGAGAAAATAAAAGGAATTCACGTATGGAAAGCAAAGGAGTAAAATGATTTTACACCTTCAGGTAAAATGAAATTCACGGGTGCAAAAGAATAAATCCATGAGAGAAAATAAAAAGGAAATTTTGCCATCATATGTTTATGAAGTAGTAAGTAAAACAAGACTTATAGATGTAAAAAGAATGATGGTGAAAATAAAAAGGAAGGCTAGTAGAAACAACAATGGTTTTGGAAACCAATCCAAATATTCACACGAGTAAAAGGAAATTTACAGGGTAATGTAAAAGGAGAAATAGGACATGGCTTTTGACAACAACACATGGGTTTCAAAATCCATGGGAAGAGGAAACACGCCATGGATTTAGAAAACAAACCATGGATTTTTTAAAAAATACATGGATTTGAAAACATGATGGATTTATAAATCATTCTAATAAATATTTTGAATTTTGAATTATGAATTTCATTAAAATATTTGGAGATATTAATTTAAATATAATATTTTTTCCAAATATTTTGTGACAAAACAAAGTATTCAAAAGATGATGAACAAGGAAATGCAAAATCAGTCATCAAATATCCCAACAACCTATTTCTATTTTTAAGGTCTAGTCATCAACAACCATCCTTGACAACAACGCCAACTTGAGCAGTTTCAGATTTCCTAGATTTTGGTTCTATTTTTGTAATTAATTCTAGATATTTTCCACTTAAAGATTTTTGTAATAATTTTTATAAATACTTCATAATTTGAATTAATAGAGGTTGGGACTTGTACTGAGAAAGAGTACCATTATTTTAAAGCTGATCGCTGAGATTTAGTGGCCATTTATATTAATACAAGCAATTTCTTTCAGATTCCTGTGTCATAGCTATGTCGTGAAGTGCTTCTTACTCTAATTCAGTTTTTCTCCCTGTTTTCTCATATGTATTCAGATTTGTTTTGTCTCTAAGAAAATTAGGTTCAAAATTTGTTTCAAAACACTATGTTCTGGCTTAAAACAAAATCAATGTTTTCTATTGAATTTTAAATATAGAATTATTAATTGCTCTATATTTAAAGTTAATCTAAATATAGAATTATTAATTGCTCTATATTTATATTTAAACTACCAAGATCCAGTGGTATGCCTACCTTGCCATGTTTCACTTAAGCCTGATATTTTTGCAAATTAATCACCCCAAGCCTCTTTGAATCCATTTCCCAACGACTTTCCTTTGTTGTTCCAACCAAACTAATTCGAAAACCAAACACTTTCATAACTAGCATAATATCTCAATATAAACAAATCTAAATTTGAAAGAGAGATCCGTCTCAGAAGCTCGCAGGGCTAGATCCCAGCTTCCAAAGTGATTTTGTGGTTATCTCTGCAATTATTTCCCAGCCTTATTAAATTACAGAGTGCTAACATAGTGGCAACCATACTAGATAACAAACATTTCATGTTCCTCAAAAAGTGTATCAAGTTCCAAATCTAATTATTCATGGTGGACAATGGTCATACACAAGAAGGCTAAATAATTAACCTGGTGACTCCATGTTAAAATTATCCAGAGCTTCAAAGTTTTCAGGGTGAATCCATTGTTAAAAATCCATATTGGTGACTCCATGTTAAAATTATCCAGAGCTTCAAAGTTTTCAGGGTGAATCCATTGTTAAAAATCCATATTTTAGAGCATTCATGACGACTCCACTACATGTTGATCATATTTCTTTCTAAATGAGATGACAGGGTATGTGGAAAATCCTCTATCTTGAGAAGTTTTAAAATAATTCAGGGATGTGTTAGCAAATTTTCAAATTGATGAAGTTTTTTCAACGGCCGTGTTTCATTGTTTTAAATCAAGAAAATTTTCTCTTACAAGTAAAATTTGTTTTCTTGAGTTAGTTGCTGAAAGATTTGAGAAGGGTATTGAACTCTTGGATTTTCAGATTCAGTCCTATAGTTTCCAAGATCCTGAAATCAGGATTTAACCTTGAGGATACAACTGAAAAAATCATCCATGCTCAACTGATCATTAAAGGCCTGGAGGGTAAACTAATAGATCATACCTTTAATGATCTTGTAGCAAACTAAATGGAGGTTCTTTTCAGCTTAAATATTCAACCATGTTTTCACTGTAAAGACCATATCCATCATCATTTGCCATTACATATTACAACTTCTATTATGTGGACAAGTAGTCATGTTGTCCACTTGATTTTTCTAACAAGAAGTCAAGCTATCCACTTGAAAATGATAACAAGCAATCAATCAATCCACTTATTACAACAACTACTTGACTGGCTTCATTGGTATTTTTGTATTATTTTATTTAGCATGATTTTCAACAGTTTAGGGTAGGTAGCTGCGTGTAAATAACCTCAGTACCATGAGCATCTTTTTCAAGCATTATTTTCAGTTTCAGTTTATAGTACAACTTTCAATTCAGTGTATATTTGAGTGTGCAGAATGGTTTTGATTTTAGTTTGAAGATTTTCAGTCACAAAGGTTTTTATGACAAAGCAAGTTGTAGATTTGGGATTAGCCCAATGGATTAGGTTGTTAGTTTACAATGTTCTCGGCACCTCATAGGGAGGATTCCATCCCCATCAGAGCCTATGTTAGGTTCCTATATTTTTTTATAGGGTCACTTGATTATAGTTGATGATTATTATATTTGAGATGTTGTAAATAATATTTCATTCTGCAAATTATTTCCAAGAAGAGGAAAAGTATGAAGTTTAAGGATATTTTTACATATAAATTTCAATTCAGATCATGTAACATGTGTTCCCATTGTAAGTACTCAGAAGCAAATTTCCAACAATATATCTGGTGCTTCAAACTGACATCCGCATCAAAAGAAAGATCAAGTTGAAGTCTGCACCAAAAAGCAAAGAAAAAGGCCTAAGTGATAAATTATTTATTTTGAATTATTAGAATTAATTAAAAAAAATAGTAAATAAATCAAAACTCTAAAACATGAAAACCAATTTATCATACGTTAAAAGCCTTGATATGTGAAAATTAAAATCAAGGGATATTAAAAGATTTGAGACCTACTAGCCCATCAGACATTTAACCATTAATTATATTGTTTTGACTTTTATAAAATGTGGCCAGAATGGAATTTCATATGATTATGAAATAAATGTTATGCATGAGTGAAAGAGATGGGGTGAAACGAGATTTTAAAGGAATTCACGCATCCAAAGCAAAGGAGTAAAATGATTTTACATGAAAATGAAATTCACGTGTGCAAGAAAATAAATTCATAAGAGAAAATAAAAGGGAAATTTTGTGATCATATGTTTATGAAAGTAATGTACAGGTGAGAAAAAATGAGCTTCATGTAAGTAAAACAAGACTTATAGATGTAAAAAGAATTTACAGATACATGTGAATTTGAATTTATAGTTTTAGGTGAAAATCAAAAAGAAGGCCAGTAGAAACAACACATGGTTTTGTAAATCAATCCAAATATTTACAGGAGTAAAAGGAAATTTACAAGGGGAAGGTAAAAGGATAAATAGGACATGGGTTTTGAAAGCAACACATGGGTTTCAAATCCATGGAAAGAGAAAACAAGCCATGGATTTAGAAAACAAACCATGTTTAGCAGAGTCGAAGAGTCTAAGAAACAAGGTTTAGCATTGAATGTTCCATTAAAATCTCCTAAGACGCTGATGAAATAAGTTGTCTCTTTGCATAGCTATTTGCATCATTCATTTTTTATATTTAAACTTAAAACTCTTAATGAATCTAGTGTGAAGGTTGTACCTCTTAAAAGTAGGGGGAAGCATGAGAAAGATGACCACCCAAAGGGGACAACAACAACTAAGATAAAGGAAGCAAATCCCTCTTGTACTCAATGTGAGAAATAAGGGCATGATGAGGAACATTCCTGGAAGTTGCATCTAGAATTGAGGCCAAAGAGGAATGGAAGAAAGGAGAAGTAGAAGACAGCCACAACTGTGTAATAATACCAATAATATAAATCGAAGGATGATGAGAAGGTCGCAGCTTCACAATTTATATGTGTTTGACCAATTGATCTGGGATCTAACTCAGGTGATGAGATGAAAATTACAGCTCTTGGGATTGCAGAAGATGGACCTATTGACTTGAGTTCTGATTCAGGCGATGAGACAAATATTTCAGTAGGTGTTGTGCCAAATATGGGAAGGACACCAAAGACTACATGGTTCCAAGATCTTGAGGAGATCAACTAGAGAATTCAAGCGAAGAATGTTGAACTAAGAAGACTTCTATCATAAGTAGAGGAGGAGAAACAAAGTTTACAATGTCAGTTACAAGCTAAGGAGGAGGCCTTGGAAAGGTTGCAACATAAAAATCCTGAGGTAAAAAGTTATTCTTCAATTTCATGTTCTATTTATGATGATGATTTCGCTGCTTTTGAGAAACATACTACAGGAATTGGTTCAAAGTTAATGAAGAAAATGGGGTATCAAGGAAAGGGCCTCAACATTAATGGCTAAGGAATTGTGAACCCCATCAAAGTGGAGGAATTATCTTATTATGAGGACTTGGTTATGTCCGAAAGGAGGTTAGAGAATGTTCCAAGTCAACCTGTGACCAATTGGAAATGGGAGATGGGAGCACATCACAACATTCCATTGATAGTGAGGATTCCAAAGGAAGTTCTCCTCATTAGGGACTCATTAAGAAAAAATGTTCAAAGAAGGGTCAAAACGTTTGGAGGAGAAAGAATCATTACAGTCACTGCAACAAAAATGGAAATCAGAAAGCCACATGTCAGATACTCCATGACCAAAAAGCACCTACGAAAGAACCAAATTTTGAATTTGTTCAGTAAGAAAATCAACCACAGGGAGATGACCCATTCACTTTGAGAGGTGGTTTTATTAGATATAGTAGCCTGTCATGGCCACATTTTGGAAATCACATGTTGAAATATATTTGTAAAAGTGGTGAAGTGGTTTTCATCACTTATGAATGCAGCATAATGATATTTTGGGTGATTTTGTTGATAGTTGGGGTCTTTGTTTTTGTTGTGATTTTGATGTAAATTTTACCAAAGGGTGCGTTATCAACTCTTAACAAGTATGGGGTTGTCCGAGTCTTGATTGGTATTGTATGTAGTTTGCAAAGAATGTACCAAAGGTTTGCATGGAATGCAGGTGTTGGTTCGTCACTAATGGTTCCGAAGTACAAAGGTGAAGGAGAAGGAAGTGTGGCTTGAAAAGGAACTTTTTGTGCAGATGAGGGAGTATATTTCATGCTTTTGGTGGACCAAAAGCTTCTTAGCAAGGAGGAATGATCCAGGAGGATCCAAAAAGTCCAAAATTTTGAAGTCCTTGAAATTTAGCGAAACCTATCTCAAATCAAATATCTTGTCTTCCTAAATCCAACAACGTGAATGACACCTCAATTCAACATCATATGTGAAAGTTATGACCCACTGAAGTTTTTTGGAAACAAAAAATAAAATATAAGGAGGACCCACTATGATGACGTGGCACTGATATCAGTAGTATGGATGTTGATATCAACCATACGACTGCTGACGTCAACAAGGTGATGTGGCGATATGTTCTGTGAGAATCCAATCGAGAAGTGACATGTGGTAGATGACACCACCAACCTAGTCATCATCCTAGTCAGACGTACAGACCGATCAGATTGTGACATGTGGTGCCTAGTCAACGATTTGCCAATTTCCTTAATGAGGCAATGTTTTGAACCATTGCATTGATCGATGACAACCAAATTATTTCCTGATTAGTTTTTCTAATAACCCTGAAAAAACTGGTGGGAAATTCAAACGGTCGGGCTTGGATATAATAAAAAAATATATTATTTTGGTCAGACGACGGGTGGTCAAACACCATCGCCCAACCGACAGTTATATATATATATATATATATATATATATATATATATATATATATATATATATATATATATATATATATATATATATAACAACACCGATGGGATTTGAACCCACTCGGTGTGACTACTAGTAACATTTTAACAACCGCCAAAATAAAATAAATGATGACCATTGCCAACCAAAAAACAATTCGCCACCTGGTTTGAACCTGAGATTCCTAGGGCCCAATTTGGGCTTCTACTAGAGCGCCACAGGGCAGATTTTTGTATTTACGCCCCTCCAACATGATTTATACGCCATTTTAAACTAGTGTTGTACTGTTCAACAACCCCCATTTTAATATATTATAGATTTCCTATGAAATTTATTATATTAAAATAGGGACCCCTTAGTTTTAGAAAACCCAAGTATTAAACCTTTATCCAAAAAACCAAATTTTAATATCCCCTGAGACCAAAACTATATGTAGGCTTCAAAAAATTTAAGTATTAAAAAATATGGGTTATTTAATAAAAAAAAAATTAATCGGAGTTTTTAATTTCCAAAGGATTTATCTTTATAAACTCAGACTCATTCAAATCCCACATTGCAAAGTTTCTAAAGGCTAAGCATCCCCCGCATCACAAATAAAAAAAGTTTCATAATGAAATGACCCCTTCGCCAACTCCATTACGATTGCAATGTAAACTAGACCCACGGGGATTATTCAATACAATTCATAAAATCCAGTGTCTGTGATTATCGCAAAAGTTACAAAAAACTTAAGTCTTAACCTTAACTCCATTGTGATTGCGATTAGGCCTAACTCCATTATGATTGCGATTAGGCCCAGACCCGTTGGGAAAATCAATTGTGATTCAATTAAAATATCACTTCTGCGGCTATCGAAGTTTCCAAAGGTCTTGCCTCCTGCCTCCTGCATTAACTGATTGTGATATACGATATAGCCGGACCCAGAGGGATTATTCACCGCAATTCATTAAAATATCACGTCCGTGCAATTGCAAGAGTCTAAAGGTTCTACCCCACTCCACACCTCCGAATGTTGATTGCGATATGAAGTCATACTCCACATCAAATCCACGTCACCTGCCACGTCACTGCCACATCACCATGGGACTTCACAATCGCAAGTTTCAAAGGGACATGACTTATAACAAATCCTTCACCCTAGCCAATTTTCGATTGCTATTAGGCCACCCGGATCCGACACGATATTAAAATGGATATGAATGATTTCCCATTCAAGCTTATCATAGCTTTCATAATATTGCTCGTACCTTTGCCTCCGCTCTGAACATAAATTGCGATATAAAATCCCGACTTACCTTTATTTCATAAATGTATTAGATCTACCCAGATCAACGGTAAATAAGACTTCAGACCCCCTGTGCCCATTTTAAGTTTCTGAATGGGGGGTCCGAAAAGTTATTTTTTGTCCAAGTCATATATCCATGCGTCACTCCTTTGTTCTTTTGGACCCCCCTCTTCATAAACAACGCACCACTTCCAACACCCTCCGAAAAAACATTATCCATCCACCTTTCCGCGATCACGATTGCAATTTTATTTAAAGTACTCCCAGCCTCCAAGAAATTGCGATATGTTTTAAGAAAGCCCCTTTGGATTTTTTTTAGAGTACTCCATGTCTTAAAATGATTGTGATTATTCAAAGTTCTATCCCCATTCTAGTCTAAAAGCGATTGCGATTTTACGATAAGACCGTAAATTCTGACTTGTCTTACCACAGACCTCACTCCACATTACTCTCCATGATGGTTATGTTCAGAATTTATTACGACTCTATGTTTTTCCTAATTTCTTGAAAAAGTGATTTGTTTCAAATAAAACTCGCTTATCAGTCTCATTTATTTCTAGCTTATCGATTCCTGTTTTCCTTGTTCAGGTATATGACAGAAGATGACAATTGTGTTGATAAGCGACAATTCAGTTCAAACAGATAGACAAATATCCAAAGAATCTGATGGAACAAACAAAGCTGAAGAAGACAACAGATCACATTCAAAACATTGCTACCAAAAAACTATTTTTCTTTAAGCGTATTGAAGGGATCTGTTTAAATGCCCTCAATGCTCTGTGTCAGCGCTCGAATTTGCCTCAGGCTGAGGAAGGCGAAACTCAAGGCAACATCAAACCAAGCTCAGCCTCGTAGCTAGCCCTACGAGGACAGGAGAGGGCTCTCTCCGGGTCTATCTCGGCAAGAGGTCTTCAAAGGGGCTAAGATGACCGATATGAATACTGATTTTAGGCTAGTAAATCGATAAGATAGTTTGATTTAAGATTTTTAGGGTTTTGTTGGAAAACAGGGAAAGGCAATTTTGGGTGCGGGGATGTGACACAATTTTTGCAGAGGTCTTTTTGGGGCAAGGTAGGCAATCGTCCTGATGTCTTTAAAGGAATTGAATGGATAGAAATGACTGGTGAGGAGCTAAGGAGAGCGAGAAAATTTCAGGAGTTCTCCTTAAACAGATGAAAACATAGATATTAAACAAACTTAAAGGCAGAGCATACAAGATTATGAATTCTACCTTAACACTTCATTTGTTTAATTTGCAGAAGAGAATAGTAGGAAAATGATACACATAACAAACTTACAAGTACATGAGAGAAACACACCATCAACACAAATAACCACAGGAATCCCAAATAGTGCTGCAAAACCCTGGTCTTTCCTTTGCCAAAATTGCTGAGATACAATGTGTAATACAGTCTAAGCTTATCCCCCAAGAGTCCAACCATGAAAATGACTAAGAAAGTACATAATATAGGCAAGCTAACACATTTCCTTGCCTCTAGGGGTCGAGCTCATCATCCTAGGAGCTGTTTCAACCAATTCTAAACTGAGCACTACAATCTAGGCAGTCAAAACAACTTGCCTCTATAAGTTAGGAAACCAATTCATTCATTAATTTTTTGCTATTTTATGAATGAATCTTCTAGAATAGGTAAAAAAGTGTCATGTCATCATGAAAATACATTAGTTACATCAAAGAGGGTGAAAAATCCCATGAAAAGTCAAAACTAGTCAAAAGTTGCGTTGTCCTGAGCTGTAGATGAAAAACTGGCAAATTTCCCTGATGCGTAGCGCGCCATTTCTCTATGCGTAGCGCGCCTTTGAGCCCACTTTTGGGGAACTTCCCGGAATCCAAATGAGGCTCAAGTGGGCTTGTTGGAAAGTTCTGGATGTCTACTCTCCAGCCCAAGTGGAATTTCTCAATTTTGTGCCCATTTTCCCCTCCAAAAATGCAATCTCCCAAGACTGCTTCCTGTGTGTCCAAAAAGTGGCAGAAGGTCATTTTTTGCTTGTTTTTTGACCTTTTGGGGGCCCAAACCTCAATGAAATGTCTTGGCAGTGGCTGAGAAAGTGTAATTTGTCATGAAAAATCCAAAAATGCAGAGTTTTTGTGAAATGGACCTCCCCATCTTCAGGGTAGCGCGCGGCGCGCTACGCGTTGAGGGCAAAAACCTGTTTTTAGCAAAAAAAAAAAAAAAAATCAAAATTGACCAAAATTGCTCCAAATTTTCTGAATTTTGAGCTGGGGGTGTATCATTGAGCACCATGCTCCTTCAAGGAGGCTTCGGCCAAAATCTGAAGTGGATCAGGCCTTTTCCTCTGTTTTAGTGCCTTGGCCAATCGTCCTTTGAGTACCTTCATTTTCGCTTTGCACACATGCATGCGGGTCCAATAATGATTCTTCATGTGGCGGAGCATATCTTTTTCCTTGTTTGCCTTGGCTAGCAACTTCTCTAAATGAGTGTTCACACGGATGAGCATAGACCCTTGCTCAATAGGTGTCAAATCATCGGGTCTCTTGCGGGCCAAGTTTCGGTCTTCTCAGATTCGCCGCAACTCATCAAGAGTGTGTTCATCTTCTAGCTGCTTGTTACGCTGCTCCAAGTAGTTGATTGTCCAATTGGCCGTTTCCAATTTCTGTTGCAACAAGCGATTTTCAGCCTTTTGTTGCTGAATGATCTCCTTTAGCTCCGAGCTAGGAGAACTGATGTCAAGGTCAATAATGTCTATGTCCGGATCACCTGATGGTCCCTCATCAATCATGGGCTGCTTGCCTCTCTCCTGTACCTGTGATGCTGTCGAAAGCGAGGCCCCTTCCACTTGATGTGGAGATAACACTCGTTGTGCTGATGAAGAAGGCGAGACCCCTTCCACCTGGTGTGGAGACAGTACTTGTCGTGCAGATGCAAATAAGGCCCTGTGGCCTCTCTGATATGTAACACATGCTGGAGTGCTGACATGCTCGGGCTCTGGAATGTGAAACTGATGTGAAGGCCCTCCCTCATCATGGACAATCTTAGGGGGTGGCTGTGGCACCGTGAAGAAGTCGTGAGAGATGAAATCCTCCCAAGCAATACCCTGCTGTGCCAACTGATGCATCACTATGATCTCGATCAGTGCATAATGATATATACTCTTGTGTTGCTGTGCGGGGTTCTTCCTTTGCACTAAGGGCACCATCCTCTCTATATTTCGGCACATGAAAAATGGAATGTTCATCATTCGTACCTGGGTGAAATGCATCAACAAACGGATATGGTACGAATATAAACGTGAAAATCTGCCCTCACAAGTGAAATAGCGCATAATGAGCCTCATCAAGGGTGCATACTCATCCCTTAGGAATCTGAAGGGAAAAATAGCAGTTAGGCATCTCATACACCCGGGTTTGATATATGGTTCATAATGAAATCTGTCTAGTTGCTGGCGCTTGTTCCACTCCTCCCCAACATTTGGTATCCCGGTGGCTTGAGCAACAATTTCGGGTGATAGGGTGAAGTCCACTCCTGCAAGGTTCACCTGACCATTGTGCAAATGTAGGACAAACAAGCGGACTAGTTCTCTGTGATGTTGAATTTGCGAGATCCACTCACAATATCCAAAGCATGATTGATACTGAAAACATGTCATTGCAAGTGGACAAGCTTGCAACTGAGCCAAAGAAGTGGGCTCCTCCCTGACATGCCGACCACCTTTACCACCCTTATGATGCCTCCTTGGCACTTCTATCTCCGGTGTCGAATCACTGTCATAACTCTGCTCATAATCTGATTCGGTCTCTGACATGGTTTTGAAGGAAAGATGGCTTAAATGTATTGCTGACTTTGCACCCAATTAACTGTTGTTTAACTTTTTCAAATGCTGTCACCAAGGGGACATAAATACAAGGGGATTGTTAGGGAAAGGCGAACATGAGGGAATTAGGGACAATAAACATAAATAAGGAATTTAGGGAAGGCAACATGGGAAATCATAATATTGTGGGATTTTAAGGTGAAGTAGGGTTTGGGAATTTAGTAGGTTTTAGGGATTTTAGAGAGGAAGATTATAAAATTTTATGGGAAAATTTGAAGGAGAATGTTGGTGAAGATGAGGGAAAAGAGGGATAAAAAATGGGCAACCTTGGACAGCAAAATACTTTGAAACCCTAGCACAACTAAGTCTTTAAATTTTCCACAGCAATGTAGGGTTTTAATTTCTCATTTTCATGGCATTTTTAACATATTAATTTCTCATTCATCTTGCAAAACCAAAACTAGCCATGGAGGAGAGGCCTACCTGAAATTTGCTTGAGAGAAAAGAGGATTTGGTAGCTTGCTGGCAGTTTATTGGGCGAAAAACCCAATGCGTAGCGCACCTTGCCCAACGCGTAGCGCCCCTCTGGTGCATAGCACCTGAGTAAAAATGCACTGGAAAAGTCGCGCTGATGCGTAGCACGCCCTGGGTGCGTAGCGCGCCCCTGAAACTGCCCAATTTGCTCAATGACTCTTGAAATCGCCTTTGCAAGGATTCACTTGGCTTGTGAGAGGCAAATGAGTTGCTAATGAAGAGTGATGTGCTTTTATAGGTTCATTTTTTATTTTTATTTTCCCAAAACCCACTTTATAATTTTTGAGTGTTGACACTTTTTGAATTAATTGGCTCTGACTTCTGGTTTCCTTTTTTTGAAAAAAATTGGTTGAAATGATGATTTCTTCTGAAAATTTTTGCAGGGATGGCTTCTGAGATGCTTTGGCAAAGGAGACCAAGGCTGCGCTTCAACATTTGGAGAATTTGAAATTTTGACAATTTTTTACAAAAACGAGATAATGACCTTTGTTTTTCAAAAACAGAGTTTTGAAAACAAGGTGAAAATTTAGCTGTACAATAATGAGAATTATTGAAATGATGTTTTATGAAGGACATCCCTCTGGCTTGCTGGTCCTTTATGACCTCTCAAGACAAAAATTGACTCAACCCTAGACCTAAGACCTCAAAATTTAAAACAAGATGAATGACCCTTTGAAGATTTTATTTACTTAAACAAACCTGAACCAGCAGTGCCAAACAGGAGGGGAATAAAAGCCACAAACTCCTCCACCAGAGTTATGGCATGCCTAACGGAATGCAACATGATCACACTGATAGGACACCTAATCATGAAATGCAAAAAGCTTTGATCTCTGGTGGAGGGCTACTAGACCGACTCTAACACTCTGCACAATAGATTTGGTTGTTTTCTGCTATTTGATATTGCTTGTTATATGAAATTAAGGTCCTGAATTTTATGAAGAAAGGCTTACAAAAGCTTGCACTATTGTACTTTCATACTTTTCTCAATAGAACGACTAGAAAATTGTTTAGGAATTTTCATAAGGAATTTTGAGAAGTTGCACTTCTGTGCTCCTGAACTCATCTTTGTGAGAAGTAATAAACTGCTACTATTTATTTTATGAGCTAAGAAATGTGCATCTGGTATTTCTATCACTGTACCTCTATTTTGTTCATAAAAAAATAGTAAATTTATCTTTTCAGATTGCTTATTACATAGTATTTAAAGAAGATTGTTACATGTATTCATTTCTTATCATGTTGCCATTGATATTTTTTTTACATGTTAAGCAATTTGCTTTGATATTCTGAATGTGATATGAGTTATGCACATTATTTTGATTAACTATTTAATCAAAGTAATCATCTTGAAATACTTTCATTTTCATTTGTGTTTGAGCAATCTATATTGTCATTTACTAAGGAAAATCATTATAGATCGCATCCAGAGAAATGTTAAACAATCTCGAGTTATAGAGTATATTAATACATATGTTTTCCATTTAATTCATTACTTCAAATCCATATATTTCACTTCACTATAAGAATTACACATTCATTCAACATCCTTTGATTGGGAAACCGGTCCCAGTATCTCCAATCAAAGCCACTACCTAAATGGAAAGGGAGTTGTCTTAAGGTCTAGACTGGGTGGTTTTCCCCCTATGTTGAAGCAACGATTTTTTAGGCCTCAACACATTTTTGGTGCTAGAAGGAGGGCCTACAAACTATGATTGGTAAGTAAGCCCAATCCAAAAACAAAAGTCCATTCCAGGAGTCATTTCCCCTCCAAATCTCCTACAACTTCCATATCCTTTCCATAATCTCCTACTTTTAGATCAGGAGTTGTAAAATCACCTCCTAAGTATCCTAGAATACTTCATGAGGTTATCCCTGGGGATTATACTCCAGAATAACCATAAATTACAACTTTGATAAATAAGTTGGAAGACATCTCCATTTCAGTAGAAAAGTTTGAATCATCCAAAGTTTCCTAAGGATGTATAACTTCTACTTTTCATAGAACTTGTGTTTCGACTCGATCCCAAAGTGCAAAACTTGGCATCTTGCCATTTGAATTTCCACTTCAATCCTGCTAAATTAAAACTGCTACATCAAATTCCCAAACATATACTAGTGAGATTACCTCATTCACTCGTTCACCAACATCTCCATTTATTCCTTTTTCATTTCCTTTTCTCTACCGATCACTTCATCCACTAGTAGAGAATGGTGAAATTAGTGACTAGGTGACTAAAAAAGTTAGTCACCACAATTTTTCCAAGTGAAATACTACCAAAAATTAGCAATATTAAGAGACCCAAATAAAAACGACTAACATAAATGACTATTTTAGTCACCAGTTAAAATATATGACTAGCTAATAAGTAATACTACTAAAAATGACTAACATACTTGACTAATTTAGTCTAGGAAAAAAATGACTACCTAACAGAAACTACAATAATATGAATTAGTCATTTATGTTAGTCATTTTAATTGCATCGCTTCAACAATCTAAACTTACAAGTCATAAGGGATTCAAAGGTTGATTTAGATTGGGTGAAAGGTCATACTTCCTTATACACTTCTTTATTGGATCAAAGGATGATTAAAATTATGGATCTTATTGTAATCTTTAGGGTCATATCATTTGATCACATTCACAGGGAATCAAATTCAAAGGTTGACAAATTATAAAAAATGGGAGTGGGCCAACACCTCCTTTTGCAACACGACAGGACCACCTATATATGTTGCAACAACCTTTCTAACTTATTTAGTTGGTTGCACATATATTTCACATTTCTTCTTCATCTTGCAAAGTGGTAGTGCTAAGAAGAGGGTGTGAACTTTGATCAAAGAATGTTCACTTAGTACCACTACCAAATTTCCTTCATGCAACTTGCATAATGATAAATGGATGATATTTGAATGTTACAAATGTGTAACTAATCCACATTCAACTTTGTTGTCTTCATTGTCCTTAGTAACAACGACAAGTTTGAATATTTCCTTTATTTATCATCGCAAACACATAACTCTTTGTTGTCCCAAACATAGTTAATATTGTTGGTGTATGATCTCTTAATTATGGAATGGTCTCTTGATGATGATAATGAACTCTCAATCTCCAATGCTCATGAATACGATGAATGAACGATCTAATGCCTTACTTGTATAGAAAATTTATTATTCATTTTCTATTTTTATTGTGCCATTGTATATATGCTTCACTAGCATCTCATGCTATATGGTTAATTGAGCAAGCTTTATCTTTAATTTTTCAAGTATAATTTGGTTGAATGAATAAGCATAGTTATGTAATTAAAATCATTCAAAATTTGTTAATAATTCATGGTTTGTTTGACTATTCGCACACTTATCCCTGACCTTTTACTTTGAGAGTGAGTAGTGTCAAATTACTAGTCTTCATTAAGGAACTTCCTTTCATTACTCAATGAGCTAGCTTAGCTTGATATTTAAGGATTCCCCCCTAGATAATGAATCCTTCTTGTAGTCTAAAGAATGAGAGAAGGCTACCAAGGTGACATTGGGTGGCTTGCTTGATGGGTGGATTCAAGACTTTTTTTTTTCTATGAGAGTGTGTGAGTGGAGATACAATTTAGAAAATACTTACAAAAATTAGTTTCCTTTGTTTCCATCACCTAAACTACTTCCAATAAAATTATGTGTTTTTAATAAAATATCATTTTCATAAATAATTAATTCAATAAAAAAAAGATTATTATTATTGTTGTTAGTTTTTAGCATATGAGAGAATAGACAACTATACCATGTTTATACTTAAGGATCGATTCTATCCACTACCACAATCACCTCCAAGTGTACCCACGTTGCCTCACACGTGGCACATTGAGCTAACTGAAGTTTAAATTAATAACATCATAAGAAATTCCTTAACAACCCATTCTATCATCAACTAATCTACACCATGGGGAAAATTAAAAATAACTTTTAATATTAAAAAATATAGCCAATTTATTTTATTTGAAAACCAATTTTAACATCTAATTTGAGTAAACTCCGTAAAATAAAACTTAATGTGAAAAATGTTAAGAAAAATAAAGTTGGGGTAAATTATAAAAATAAAAATAAGTAAAGTGAAATATAAAATTAATAATAATTATTATAATTAATAATTCAATCACATTACTCCTAATTTACCAAGTGTCAGAGGCATAAAATCCCTTCATATACAAATCTTTTCTAAAGTGAAAAGAGATTTGATCTTCTTTGCCCTTGGTAAATCCAAAATTAAGATACATCCAAGATAGTTTTATATCAATTTATGTAATTGAAAGTAAAGAATTATTATTTTAATGAAAATGTATCTTCATATACAAACCTTTTTTAAAGTGAAAAGAGATTTGATCCCCTCTGCCCTTGGTAAATCCAAAATTAAGATCTAAAATTAAGATACCACTAGTAGAAAATGGTAAAATTAGTGACTAAGTGACTAAAACGTTAGCCACCACAATAGTGAAATACTACCAAAAATTAGCAATATTAAGAGACCCAACTAAAAATGACTAACACAAATGACTATTTTAGTCACCAGTTAAAATATATGACTAGCTAATAAATAATACTACTAAAAATGACTAGCATAAATGACTAATTTAGTCTAGGAAAAAAATATGACTACCTAACAAAAACTACAATAATATGAATTAGTCGTTTATATTAGTCATTTTAATTTCGTCACTTCAACAATCTAAACTTACAAGTCATAGGGAATTCAAAGGTTGTTTTAGATTGGGTTAAAGATCATACTTTCTTGTACACTTCTTTATTGGATCAAAGGATGATTAAAATTATGGAGCTTATTAGAATCTTTATGGTCATATCATTTGATCACGTCCACAGGGAATCAAATTCAAAGGTTGACAAATTATCGAAAAGGGGAGTGGGCCAACACCTCCTTTTGCAACACAACTTGACCACCTATATATGTTGCAACAACCTTTCTAACTTATTTAGTTGGTTGCACATATATTTCACATTTCTTCTTCGTCTTGCAAAGTGGTAGTGCTAAGGAGAGGATATGAACTTTGATCAAACAATGTTCACTTAGTACCACTACCAAATTTCCTTCATGCAACTTGCATGATGATAAATGGATGAAATTTGAATGTTACAAACGTGTAAGTAGTCCACATTCAACTTTGTTGTCTTCATTGTCCTTAGTAACAACGACAAGTTTGAATATTTCCTTTATTTATCATCGCAAACACATAAGTCTTTGTTGTCCCAAACATAGTTAATATTGTTGGTGTATGATATCTTAATTATGGAATGGTCTCTTGATGATGGTAATGAACTCTCAATCTCCAATGCTCATGAATATGATGAATTAACGATCTAATGCCTTACTTGTATAGAAAATTTATGATTCATTTTCTATTTTTATTGTGCCATTGTATATATGCTTCACTAGCATCTCATGCTATATGGTTAACTGAGCAAGCTTTATCTTTAATTTTTCAAGTATAATTTGGTTGAATGAATAAGCATAGTTATATAATTAAAATCATTCAAAATTTGTTAATAATTCATGGTTTGTTTGACTATTTGCACACTTATCCCCGACCTTTTACTTTGAGAGTGAGTAGTGTCAAATCACTAGTCTTTGTTAAAAAACTTCCTTTCATTACTCAATGACCTATCTTAGCACGATATTTAAGGATTCCCCCCTAGATAAGGATATCCTTCTTGTAGTCTAAAGAGTGAGAGAAGACCACCAAGGTGACATTGGGTGGCTTGCTTGATGGGTGGGGTCATGAATGTTTTATTTTATGAGAGTGTTTGAGTGGAGATACACTTTAGAAAATTCTTACAAGATAATTAGTTTCCTTTATTTCCATCACCTAAACTACTTCCAATAAAATCATGTGCTTTTAATAAAATCTAATTTTGATAAATAATTAATTCAATAAAATTAAAAAAATAAGATTATTATTATTATTATTGTTATTTTTTTGCATATGAGAGAATAGACAACTATACCATGTGTGTACATAAGGATTGATTCTATCCACTACCACAATCACCTCCAAGTGTACCCACATTGCCTCACACGTGGCACATTAAGCTAATCAAAGTTTAAACCAATAACATCATAAGAAATGCCTTAACAACCCATTCTATCATCAACTAATCTATACCATGGGGCAGATTAAAAATAACTTTTAATATTAAAAAACATAGCCAATTTATTTTATTTGAAAATCAATTTTAACATCTAATTTGAGGAAACTCCGTAAAATAAAATTTAATGTGAAAAATGTTAAGCAAAATAAATTTGGGGTAAATTATAAAAATAAAAATAAGTAAAGTGAAATATAAAATTAATAATTATAATTATAATTAATAATTCAATCATATTACTCCTAATTTACCAAGTGTCAAAGGCATAAAATCTCTTCATATACAAACCTTTTTTAAAGTGAAAAGAGATTTGACCCCCTCTGCCCTTGGTAAATCCAAAATTAAGATCTAAAATTAAGATAGATCCATGCTAGTTTTATATCAATTTATGTAATTGAAAGTAAAGAATTATTAGTTTAATGAAAAGTTACTTTCAAAAATATTTGTAATTTCCTCAATTTTAAAATAAATCCAACCTAGTTCCATCTTAACTCTGGATCTATCAAGCAATGAGAGGGATCACATCTCTTGAGGTGCAAACCTCTTTTTTGAGTTCAAAACTTGAGGAAAGTTTTCTACCTCAGAGGTTTGATCCTTCTCGGTGCTTGATAGATCGAGAGTTAAGATGGATCTAGGTTGGTTTTAGTCATGTGTGGCCAAAGAAAATATAACGAACATATGATTAATTTTATCATAATTTCATCTAATATTAATATAATCATTTTAAATATGCTAATATGTCTTAGATGAATCTGTACATTTTAATTTTAATTTTGCTTATTTGCCTCAAATTGTTGTGATGATAATAACTTTAATGATGAAAAATGATGAAATATAAATTTTGAATGTAAAGGGACAATGTAATAGTGTTGAATGATAGAAAATGTGAATAATAAGAATATAGTCAATTACAAATAGTCTTCATTGTAGTTAATCTAGAACTATTTTCTTCTATTATTCTTATTGTCACCCTTTTTACTTTTGTCATCTTTTCATATTGATTGTCATATTTTCATATCGATTATATGAAAAAGGACAAGTTAAACCATAAACCATTTAAATCTTTAGCTCAATCTATTGTAGTTAACATCATTCCTTGTATCTCCTTCTCTCCAATTTTAATAAGTTGAATTATTATAACACAAAAATCAATGTACATTGTCAATAATGTTTTGTTCTTACATTGAAATCAATGCACAATGTTAATCCAATCACTTTAAAATTAATGTACCATCATACATCCAATTACATCAAAACATAAATCAACATTTACACTAAAATTAATGAATCTAATGCAAGCAATTAAATAAGATTAGAAAAAAATATTTACACTAAAATCGCTGCATCTAATGAAAGCAATCAAATAAGATTAGAAATCAACATTACACTCAAATCAATTCATCTAGTGCACATAAGAAAATTGGATTATAAACCAACGTCTACACTGAAATTAATGCACCTAGTGCAAGTAAGAAAATAGGATTATAAAGCAACATCTACACTGAAATCAATGCATCTAGTGCAAGCAATCAAATAAGATTAGAAATCACCATTTACATTGAAATCAATGCATTTAGTG
Organism: Pinus tabuliformis; assembly: GCA_031772625.1. Classification (NCBI taxonomy): domain Eukaryota; kingdom Viridiplantae; phylum Streptophyta; class Pinopsida; order Pinales; family Pinaceae; genus Pinus; species Pinus tabuliformis. The sequence goes on along the minus strand of CM062804.1, from coordinate 541,406,808 downwards.
CAAGCAATCAAATAAGATTAGAATCACCATCTACACTGAAATGAATGCATCTAGTGCAAGCAATCAAACATTATTAGAAATCAACATCTACATTGAAATCAATGCATCTAGTGCAAGCAATCAAATAGGAATAGAAATCACCATATACATTGAAATCAATGCATTTAGTGCAAGCAATCAAATAAGATTAGAAATCATCTACATTGAAATGAATGCATCTAGTGAAAGCAATCAAATATCATTAGAAATCAACATCTACACTAAAATCAATGCATCTAATGCATGAAATCAAATTGGATTAGAAATCACCGTCTACACTGAAATCAATGTATCTAGTGCAAGAAATATTATTCCCTCTTCCCCCCCCCCCCCCCCTCATATATATCTATATCTCCCTCCATCTCTCCTTATTTTCCATTCTATCTCAACCCCCCAAACGCACATGCTATTTCACTTCATATCTATCAATCTCTTTGTCCCTCCCTCCCTCTCTCCATCTCTCTCTTCTTTCCTCTCTTCACTTTCCATCTATATCTTTATCTCCATTTGCCTCTCTATATTACCGCAAAACATACACTCTATTTCTTCAACCTATCTACCTATCGCTCCCTCCTCTCCTCCTCCTCCTCCTCCTCCTCTCTCTCTCTCTCTCTCTCTCTCTCTCTCTCTCTCTCTCTCTCTCTCTCATTTATATCTCTCTTCCCTAGTTCTTTCCTCTCTCCCTCTCTCTCCATCCTATTTATCACTCCTCTCTCTCTCTACACTTTTATCTCTATATTTATTTCATCTTACCTCTCTCTCTCTCCCCCTCCAACTCCATCTCTCTTTCCCTCCCTCACTCCACTCTCTCACATCCTCTCTCTCTCTCTCTCTCTCTCTCTCTCTCTCTCTTACTCTTCAGCCTCCAACTATGTTACTATATCCCTCCCTCTCCTTCTCTCGCCGATTCTCTCCATCTCTCCTTCTTTGTCTTTATTTCAGCCCCAAACATACACACTCTCTCTCCATATCTCATTATTACTCCCTCTCTCTCTCCACTTCTCACTCTCTATGTATTTCTTCTTCCCTCCCTCTCTCCCCCTCCAACTCCATCTCCCTATCCATCCCTCTCTCCTCCTCTCTCCTCCTCTCTCTCAAATCTTCTCTCTCGTACTTCCTCTTTCTCCCTTTCTCTCCTACCTCCCTCTCTCTTCCCCCATCACTCTCTCTCTCTCTCTCTCTAATCCTCTCTCTTACCCCATCACTCTCATTCTCTCTCTTAAGTATTATCTTTCATTCTTCCTCTCTATCACTTTCTCATTCTCTCTACCCTCTCTCTTTCTCTCTCTCTCTTTTCCCTCCAATCCTATCTCTTCCCCCATATCTCTCTCTCTCTCTCTCTCTCTCTCTCTCTCTCTCTCTACCTATGTTACTATATCCCTCCCTCTCTCCTTCTGTCTCCTTCTCTCCCCCCTTCTCTCTATCTCTCCTTATTTATCTCTTTATCTCACCCCTAAATATACACTCTTTCTCTCCATATCTCACTTGTCAGTCCCTCTCTCTTTCCACTTCTCACTCTCTATGTCTTTCTTCTTCCCTCCCTCTCTCCCCCTCCAACTCCATATCTCTATCTCTCCCTCTCTCCTCCTCTCTCTCATCCTTCCTCTCTCACCCTTTCTCTCCTACATTTATCTCTCTTCCCCCATCTCTCTCTCTCTCTCTCTCTCTCTCTCTCTCTCTCTCTCTACCCTCCAATCCTCTCACTATCTCCCTCCCACTCTCCTCTCTCTTCCCCCTCCATCTTTGTGTCTCTATCTCCCTCTTTTACCCTTCTCTACCTCTTTCTCTTTTTATTCCTCCTCTCCCCTCTCCTTAAGTTTATCTCCATCTCTCCCTTGTCGCTCCCCCTTATCTCTCCACCTCTATAACTTTATGTCTTTGTTCTTACCTCCCATATATATAGAGTTAATATATATCATGGTCTATTAATATATATTATAATATAACAAATTTAATATTGGATTAAAACAAAGTTATTATATTTAATAATATCAATATTATGATACATTAATATGAATATTAGATTTAATTATAATAATAATAATAATATTTTAATATTAATATGATGGTTAATAGTATTTTTTGCATGGTATTAATAATAATTTGGCCCATGGTATTTTTCCCATAGGCTTCAGCTAAATAAACCCTAATCTTTTGAGTGTTAGTAAGTGTAAAGAGGTCTATGGAGCAAATATAAAAAGAGGTTTTCTTTATTTACCATACCTCTTGTTTATTTATATTTTTATTTATTTATCGTATTTATTTTATTTACAATGGTATTTGGCCCATAGGCTTGGTATATAATTAGATGTTGATTTCTAATCTTATTTGATATGTTTTTATTTATTTACCATACATCTTTATACCTCTTTTATATTTATTTATTTATCATACCTCTTTTATAAATATGGTAATTGGCCCATGGTATTAATAATTATGTGTCCCGCTCGATCCACCTAAATAAAACCTATTCTTTGAGTTTTCATAAATATAAAAAGGTTAATTGAGTAAAGATAAAAAGAGGTTTCATTTATTTAATAATTTAAACTGCCCTAAATTTGGGGTTTTAGGTGATTTTTCCCTAAACTGTAGGGGTTATAGATCATCTTGCCTTGATAATTGGCAATGTAAAGGCATTGTTTTACATTTGCCACTGTTTCTACTAGGGTAACACCTATCCAAATCTCTAGGAGGATAAAACTAATCAGATAGTGCAGCTGGATTTTCAGTGGATCCATGTGTTTGGTGCTCCTGAAAACCGAAATCTCAACCATAAGAGTGATTTCAGATTCTAACGGCATTGGACTAGCAAACTAGTGACAACTAGTTGGGAACTAGAGAAAGAGAGATGGACTAGTGAACTAGAGACAACTAATTGTGAACTAGAGAAAGAGAGATGTAGTGAGCTGCTGAAACCTGGAAAAAAACTAGTAGATTTTTAGATTCGAAGTTCCTTGTAATTGGGACATGGTGGGTGCTTCAGATTTTGGTTACATGTATGGCAGTTCCAACCGCCGCCAACAGATCAAAGGATGCCCAGTTTTCTTTGACAAAGTTGAGGAAACATTTGGATCCGATATTGGATTACTCTCGCATTGTTGTTGAGCTAAATCAAATATTCAGGTTGCAGAATGATTGATCCAATCTTTATGCACTATGGCAAAGGTTAACTATCTTGCTTCTTGGTCGATCGAGACACTGTGCTAGATCTGGTGAGTAACTCTTAACAAAGTGTGAAAAGCATTTCGTAATTTTAGATTTTCTGGAGCATTTCCATATTAATTTTTTTATTATTATTAAATTACGTTTTTCATCTATATCTCAAAGATGAGAGTGGATGGTTCGAAACTTAGATTTGGCATTTTTTAATTATTTAAATCATATTTATTTTATTTTTCTGGAGCTTCTCTACATTATTTATTTCTCTTAGGAGATCAGATCTTCCATATATGTCTTCAAAACTTCAACCCAAAAAACCATTATCCTTTTTCTCTTAAATGTGTTATTTTTGGTTGAATTCAAATTGTAGATATGGGTAGACATGGTTACGAATGACACTTTAGCAACCATGGCCAAACACGCAGGAAAGCATGGCATAAATTTTTATCGGGTTTCTTCTTCGGTGGTAAATCCCATAACAATTCAATATTTTTTAAAAATAATATTTGAACATTTTAAATGTAATCCCTACATTGATCGCAGAGGAAACCCAGTAAAATTGTTGAAGCAATTGACCTGTGTTAATATTATGGATAATTATGGGTTGGTTGAGGACCAAACAACGTAAGTTGTAATGATACTATGTGTTTCTTACTCGAAATTTTGATGAATATAAGTGGAATTTGAAAAGTTAAAAATTTACTCAAGTAAATTTTACTTTGCATATAATCTATGTGTTTCTTACTCAAAATTTTGATGAATATAAGTGGAATTTGAAAAGTTAAAATTTAAAAATTTACTCAGGTAAATTTACTTTGCATATAATTTCTACATATAATCTCTATTCTAAGGGTAATTTGTTATTTTATCTAAAGAATTATTGATTCACCATAAAAAAATAAAAAAAAAAAAAAAAAAAAAAAAAAAAAAAAAAAAAAAACATAAAATGAATCATACAAACTGATAGCCATATTGCAGATAGCGGGGTTATCAAGAGTAAAGTGAATTATGTGCAATGGAGATGAAATACAAATTTGTTGGTGTTGTATTGTTTTAAAAATTTTGATTGGTAATCAAACATCATACATTAATAATTTTTTTAATATATTTGTGAAGATTCCATACAATTCTGAAAAATTGTTTCAAGAGCTCTCTGAAGATGAACGAGATAGTTTCGAATTTGATGTTAAGATTGTCCAGTGGAAAAATTACATCAGAAATATTCATATTCCTTGACTTGGTGAATATATCTTAAATGGGTGAATATGTATCAGTGGATCACAATGGTTGCGATGGCCATGAAGACATCAATTTTCACTTCATTATGTTCACTATTTCTGGGAGAGTGATGGGGGCTATTGGAGTAGAGATTTTTCCAAATATAAATGGAGGTCGTGCCAATGTGAACGTTGAACTCATTTCCACCAACAATGATTTCATTAATGTTTTGTTTATGTCACAGGGAGGCAATTACACGTTTACAAATATTACTCCAAGGAAATATAGGCTGGTTGCTTCCCATCATGAATACATAAACTTCATCAATCCTTAAGCAGTATACAAATATGAGGTCATATCAAATCCCACTACATTTTTTTTCAAAAAGGAAAGGCCATGATATTTTTCTCTCTTTGCCTTCGTTTGATACGCAGAATAAGTTTAGATATTCCTTAAGGATGAGTTTCCACTGGAAATAGTAGCCCTCTATGAAACAAAACGCGAAGAAGTGGAAAGAGTGGGCTCTGTGAGCCAATTGTTAAACAAAGGAAGAAGATACAAGGTCATACCTAATGTCGATCCTAGCTAGGATGGCGCTACACATGAGGTACAATCGTTGAGGTTTATAGAGTATATTTTCTATAATATTCGCTTTCAAATGCATGTTTCTCATGTTCTCTTAACAATTGTCCAAAGAGGCTCTCCAAAGATGGAGTTGGGCTTTGGAAATATGGTGGTAGATGACATCTTTTATGTCCCAAGTTATGATATGGATGGCTTAGTTGTTTCTCAGGGTAACCCTATTTTAGGTGTTCATGTATAACTTTATTCAGATGACGTCCATGAGGTGAAGTGCCCTCAAATAAGCTCCTTGGCCAAATCAAGCACTTTGTCATGCAATATCTTATGCATATGGGAAATTTACGTTTAAGTTTATTCCATGTGGAAAATAAAGGTTGTTTCCATTCTACAAGGGTGAGAATACAATATTTGATGTTTCAATTCCATCTATGGAGGTTCTTGTTGAGCATAGCCATGTTAATATATCTCAACCATTTCAAGTTAGAGGTTTCTCAGTTGGAGGACTTGTGGTGACTCCTTAAGGAGTCTGTTTTGAAGGTGTTCAGATATTAGTTGATGGACGAGAAAGAGCTATAACAAATGTCCAGGGATATTACAAACTTGATCATGCAACATCAACATGCTACACAATCAAGGCTGAGAAGGATCACTTCGAGTTTAGAAGTTTGGAGAATTTCATGGTTGTGCCAAACATGGCTTCAATCCCAAAGATAGAGTAACACATTATAATATTTGTGGTTCCCTAAAATTAGTGACAAAAGTCTATTATGGAAAGCGTCAATTTGGCTTGACACATGGTCCAGACAATGTTAAGCCTCAACTAAATAGGATTGATCATATGGGAAAATTATGCTTCGAGGTTCAACCATGTTAATATCGAATATCCCCACTGACCACAATAGCACAACATGATTCTAGTCTTCAATTTTCACCATCACATATCGATGTGACAGTAACTAGACCAATGTTTGACATTGAATTTATAAAGGCCCTTATTGATATCCGTGGATCGGTGTTATGCAAGGAAGAATGTGACTCCTCGATTTCTATATCACTTACTTCTCTTGCTATTGAACTGTGGGTTTAGAGAAGCTTAACTCTTTAAGTTTAACAAATGAGAGCAATGACTTCATATTTGAGAAATTCCTACCTAGTGCATTGCGTCTTGAGGTAAAACATGGACCTTCATCTGATTTTTTAGATTAGGATGATGACTGGTGTTGGGAGAGAAAGGTTATTGATGTCAATGTTGGTGTTTCTGATCATTCAGAGATAGTGTTTATCTAAAAAGGCTATTGGTTGTTTATTATGTCTACTCATTCTGTGGCTTCTTACATCGTACAGACAAATAAAGAACAAATGAATTTGTTGATTGAGAAAGGATGGTAGCAAATATGCTTAGAAGATTCTCGTGTGCACATGCTTCATTTCTTGAACTTGTGCATTTTCTTTGGAATGTCTTCATTAGAATTCAATGTATTGAACCATAAGCCTATATATTTGACTGGTGAAAAATATCTACTGAGTGGTGAAATACATTTTGATTCAAGTTCTTATCCCAAAGAAAATGAGTTGTCTCGAAGCATTATTGTAGACATATGGCAAAAGGAGGGTGCATTTATAGATATGATCAATAATGTCAAACTTGTTTCAAGTGCTAATGGACCAAGCAACATTGTTGTATATCAGTACACTCACTGGGCCAATATTGAAGATGAAATGGTATTTTTTCTGAGATATAAAAGGAATGCTAGTAAGAAAAATAGTTTTGAAAAGGTCTTGTTTTATCCAAGAAGTCGGCACGTTGCTGGCAAAACTGATGGGTGCCAACCTATTATTCCTTCTTTTGTGGGATGCCCAGGAAAGTACATTCAAGGTCAGTGCTGCTAGCAATCCCAAGTGTTGACATTAAAATAATTGTTCAAAATGATAGTAGCAATGGTCTTTTGAAAAAGGGTGACTTGGTTCTTCAAACTTCGATAGGATTAGATGGTCTGTTTTTGGGTGGTCCTCTGTATGATGATATTGAGTACTATGTTGAAGCTTCTAATGGATATCATTTAAAAGCACTTACATAAGACCCCTTTTGAAGCTTAGTTATATGCTCATCCAATTTGATCGAAAGCCCCACTCGACTAGCCAAACCATAAAGAATATTTGAACGTCAGTATTCAACCTTTTGTGCACTCCCTGTTTTTGTGGTCCTCAGTAGAGGAATCACTGAATTTGCATCAAACAGTTGGTAGATATGGACAAAACCTTTTCAATCACATTGCTTCAGACTACAACCATGTAAGTCTAGATTTTACTATTACTTTCAACGCTTTACAATGAAACTAGTGTAAATGCAAGTTGTATGTGGATAAAATATAAACCACTGTAAATGCAGTTTGTCTTGTATGTGTATGAAGGGGCATACATGATAGAATATTTGAGAGTGAATGGGATACTGTTTCAACAGCTTTCATGGTCTATCTTGAGACTGAATATGAAACATGGGAGTAATTTGACAGTACTGGAAATGGACTCATATCCTAAAAATGCATACAATTTCTTTGTGGACATATTCATTGAGATGATGGGGAGATTTAAATCATTAAATGAGTTGGTCATATGTGTTGTGCCTTTTCTTAAAGAAACATGTGTCTTCTCAATTTTTTGTTCGAGAGGCTTCCTAATCTCCAATATTTGTTAATGGGTGACAACTTTATCTTGGTAAAAACAAAATATCTGCTTTTCTTTTACATGTGAAATGAACAACATGTTTCAATGTTTAAGAATGTTTTCATTTGCTACTTAGTTGTCAGGTATAGCATAAAAAAAAATTATACAAAGCATATATTGATGTAGCTTAGGTTGACTATTATGTTTTGGTTCATTATTATGTCATGTTTGCAGATTCAGTATATCCAATAGATATGAAACAAAACCAAGTAATGACTTTGTTTCATATCTATTCCTTAATGAAAATATACACTACCTAAATTAAAAATGTTAACATACTATAAGATGTGAAAAGAACATAAAATTCTTCCATGGTTTTTTTCCATGATTTTCATAATGAATATTTATGTATTTTACCTTGTAAATAAGTGCAGAGTTGGCTTATTTTGGTTTTGAAATGCAATGCAGGAACTTTCAAAATATCCCATACCTCGACATCTCATATCCCTACTCTCTCATCTCCGTATATACGGGTTTATGTAGACATAACTGAATTTCATGATAGGGAAATCAATGTATTAGGTTGCTTTCTTCAAAGCACCTCTGCTCTAGAGATGATAGAACTTCGTTTAATTGATGACTTGTATTATGGCTATCCACTATATGTAAAGTTTTTGGAGGAAGTGATTTATTTGAATAGAGTTTCAAAGCAAGCAAGGATATTGGTATGATAATCTTCTTTTTAAATACACACTTCAAAATCTTTAAACCGTTGACCAGTAAAAAGGCTTTCGGGCTTCCATTTCTTTTATTTTTTTCTTTACGGAAGGGTATGACCAATGTAGGTTGTATGTGGATACGAGGATGAATTCTACTGTGGATACAAGGATGTGGACACTAGTATGGAAGCGGATGGCAGTGTCATGGAGTGGATATGTGACATTTTGCCCCATTTTCATTTTGTTTATCATTCGTTGTTTGCACTGGTTCTAATAGTCAGTTTTAATTATTTATCTTTTTGTCATTTATATTATTAACATTCCATGTTTCCGAGGCAAGGTAACATCTTCAATTTCTTTAGATGAGCAGCCCATAGGATTAGGATGTTCCCAATGAGATTTGATCATTTGTCCAATATGCCTTATCGATTTTGGATTGTCATTGCGGGTTATCGCTTTAATTGTTATCTAGTTTGACATTTGATTGACAATGAAATTCCATTCTTTTATAAATTATTTGTATGTTAATTATTAAAAGTATTTAAGAAATTTTTCTTTAGTAGCCACACTTCAAACAATGGATTTCACACTACTAGGTTTAAGTTTTGGGTTATGTATTTGGTTAAAATTTACCAAGATTTATATCATATCTCAAGTGTTAGGTTTGGATTATTTATTTGGTCAAAATTTCCCAGGATTTATATCATATCTCAGCATTTTGAAATTCATGCAATCATGCCATTCAAATGTAAAACATCACGAAAAGGACGATCCCTATTAATATCACCAACTCTGTTACTATGCTTCATGAATCATAATTCAAATGGACTCTGAATTTGGTTATTTTCCTTGACTAAACAATATTAAGCAAAATCATCTCATTCAAACTCAACCCCAAGTCATACTCAAAATTTTGACATGTGAATAACATTGGCTCGGCAACAAGTTTGACACCCAAGTCCTTGCAAGTCAAACAAGACTGTCCATTTAAAAAAAAATTGATCAAATCCTTAAATTGTTAGCCCTTGGACTCCTTCATTAAAGAAAAAATCATTCTATGATCTCGATAATTGGTCTATCAAAATGTGGATGGGGAGAAATATGAGTTAAGGAGTAGAGAAAGAATTTTTCCTTGACATTGCCTAAAATATTTCGAACTTTTGGGGGCACATCACATGACACTACCATCATGACACGAACATATTTTGGTAAAGTTCCGCTGGAAGAGGCATCCAATGATTCATGTTCCTCAACCCGTCACTGTAAAGATGATTCTTCCTGAACATTTTTCCTAGATGATGATAATGATATATAGTCCTTTTCATCATAAAGTATGGATTTTCTTTCTTCACCCATGCTCCATCTTCCCCCTCCCAATTGTATATAAGCATCAGTTTGTCTTGCATGCTTCCCTTCGATTGAAAAGTTATACCTATACTTGAAATCCTTGTCTTGATCTTAGTTCTTATGCTTCTCTTCTTCTTCTAAGCTAAGCAATAGGAAAGACATTACCTCCCTACCACCACAAATAGATAAACCATTTTTCCTACACTATCTTTCAAGCTCCACAAGAGGAATACTAAACAATTCTCGAGTTGTTGCTCCCTCTCCAATCACCATAGAAAAATCTTGATTTGGACTAGATCTATCTGTTATGTCCATAAGATTGGATTCAGAACTATCAAGGTCCTTCAATGGTGGGGAATCTCCACATATTGAATGAAAGTGAGGGACACCTGAATTTCCAAACCAAAGAATGGTAGCTCTCTGTCCATTCAGATAAAAATATGAAAGGAGAAACTAGTTTGACCAAACCTGGAGAACTTTCATCACTCTCTCCTGCAAGGATTCCATAATATAAATGTAAAAATATTCACAAAAAGATCCACACAGTTATTACACTAATTATGATATTTTTTTTAATGAGTAAAAATTACCAGCTGCCTTGCTAGTTGATGACCAATAAGGGGCATGATCTTAATACATGATCTATTTTCATCATTACTATCCTCAACATGTTCTATTATTTAGAGTGAGATTTCGTGAATTGGCGCATTTATGTTTTTATATCCCACACAATTGAAATCCTACTACATTTGGCCTCCCCTACTTCCCTAGGCTACATGTGTTAAAGAGGTTACAAAACACTCATGACATGTTCTTTTGCCATAAGTTATTCTGATTTTTTGGATGAATTCTATGGAAATTTTATTCATGCCAATTATGTGGCAGGAAATAATGTTCCATTATTCTTTTTTATCATCTCTTGTTTATGAGTTAGCATGCTTCTATTGTACTAGTTCATTACAACTGTGTCATGTAAATATCAAGTTGAGTGGGTTTTACATTTGATATCCACTGTAGTCAACAACTAAATATATAAGTTTTTTGTTAGGTTGAATGATGGGACAACAAACTTTGATTTCCACTAGTGCTCTCTTTTTCATATACTATCAAAAGTGCACAAATATAAACTCACTTTTCTTTTTACCTGGACAAGAAAATGATGACAACTTTGTATTTTGTAGTTACAAGGATAACTATGTATTGGAGCTAGACCTTGAGCCCTTCAATTCATCCTTTCCTTACGCAACACGACTATCTCCTATTGGTAATGGAGTTCAATTTCAAAACCAACATTTGTCTTCAATACTATTTCACGATAAAGAAAGAACACAACCATTGTTGGATTTCCTTTGAGCACGCAAATACCAAAGCCATGTCATTTTTCTTTCCTTGGTTAATATCTTGCATCATTGTGTTTGATAGTTAATTCATTATTATTCTATGCCAATAAATCTCTATCAAATAGCAGAGAAGGATGACCTGGTTGTTTTAGAGATATATAATATGAATTAATTAAAAATTCACAGGGTTATTTCGATTCTCATATTTCTATTTCACTTCTTTAGAGAAAACTATATATTCAAATACCAACTCAACTCAAACCAAACTAAATAGAGAATCCTAGTTATGAATACGTTTCTCTCTCTATACCTTATAATGACATTATTTTTTTGAATTATACTTGAAGTTCACTAATAATAACCTAGATTTATATATTTCTTTTAACACCAAATTGAAATCATGGTCAAAATACGAATATCCCATTAAATATGACCTAAAAATGATTCAAAGAATATCACCTTTAGTCTGAGCACAAGGTAGAGTAATTTCTAAGCTGTGAAGTTTTATTAGAGGCATTGTTTGTTTATTTGTTTTGGTTAGAAAATGGTTTTCTCTTGCTTTTATGTGACTTTCAATTTATTATATCTAGCATGTTGAGAAATGAGAAAGAATAATGTGTGACATTTATCTTGCAGAAATTGATGTTGAATGAAAGGATATAGAGCTTAACCAAGCTACAATCCACTTTGATAAAGGTAGAGGGACATCTTAAAAATTTGCCTAAGAATACACCATATACGTAGTTTGAACATAAGTAATATATGGCTTTTTCATTTGCAGATATGTTCTTTTTTCTATCCAAGATATCACAACAAGACAAATATTAATATTGTAGAAATTGTTAGAGGACCTCATTAAGGTCAATTTTTCTAATTTTCTACTTGATTGATACATTCTCATGAAAGGAAGGCTTTAAATACGAATTAATATGTTACCAAAACAAATTATATTCAAAGTTTATACATATAAAAGATAAAAGAAAAATTCAATTCCTTCATTTGATTATCACTTGACTCTGGTGTGGGCAGGTTACATGAAATGTGATTGCAAAAAGGATGGGAAGACAATATAGAGATAATGTCTTGGATATGATTCATTTGTTGTTGGATATCCTTCAAGCACTTCAGCCATCGACTTTGGAAATGTTTTTACTAAGTATTCCTATGGTTTTTAATGGTGTGATTCTTTCACCTCATGGTTATTTTGGGCAAGCAAATGTTTTAGGAATGCGTGATAAAATATCGATGGACAGGTAAACAATTTTTTTATAATTGCAATGTCCATTCCATGATATCCTCTCTTTGTTGTTTGATTGTATTTTGAACGTTTATTTCGATTTTTCTTTGCATTTTAACTATGAAATTGAAAGTACTTGGTATCATGTCTATTTAAACAATAACCAAAGCTTGAAGATGAAATTAATATTACACGATATAATTTGAAATCCTTTTAACTGTTTTGTATTGAAAGATTTTCATGATTATTAGAAAAGATTACTTTCATGTTGTTATTTGAGAGCATGTTGTTTATATACTTGACCAAGTTCGTGCATTAGAAAACAAATTGTTGTTGCGAATAAAATGACAAGGATTAGACAACATACCTCATATTATTTGTTTTAACAAGTTATTTACAGCTTGAGATTTTTAGCATGTAACTTAGTTGGCATGATTGTGCCTAAGCTTTCCCTGAAGGTTGAATACTAGGTTACTAAGTTGTTATTTTCTATGGTGACTTTAATTTGTTCATATAGGTCATCTGGCCACATAGTGGCCATTGTCGCTCAACTAAAGAAAACTTGTTCGAGTTTCTTGTTCTCATGGGGAAGAATGGCTTTAACATTGTTGATGTTGAGCTATATGTAGTATAAATCCTTTATAGTCTACTTTCATTTGTATTCTAGTGTTCATCACTTTGCATGTCTTACACTCTGCATTCTAGGTTCTTTTGTTTTCAGAAAAGTAACTTAGTATTGATGGTAAACAATAGGATTTGAAGAATGAGGAGAACACTAACACTAGAGTGAAAAATGCAAAAAGAGAGAAGAGAACCAGTCTAGTGGTACCCTTAAATCCAATATCCCACATAAGACACACACATAGAGACTGATGTTCAAGTCTTCATAGTTGGTGAATTCACCTGCAATGACTTGACAACACAATGATAATGTTTTATAGTGATGAAACAACATTTCATGTGTAAATTGTAGTCCAACCAATGTTAAGTTGGAAACTCATATTGTAATACTCGATGTTTCATATAATATAATTTTTGTGATTGAATTTATTTATAGTTTCACTTGATATTGTTTAGTATTTTAACTAACATATGTAATTTTGAATTTTCATAGTAGATGAACCAATTCACATTGTATGATGTTTTTTTTTTTAATAATTTAGTCGCAAAATCATACTAATTAATCTATGTTGATTAATAATGAATACATAAAATCAATCTAAAACTACTAAATTAGTATTTTATATTGATTAATGATGAACACAAATAAAATGAATATACGACTAAATTAGTCGTTTATAATGATTATTAATGAAAATAAATGAAATGAATATAAACTACTAAATTAGTCGTTTATATAATGAATATGAAACTACCAAAAAAATATAAATAGTTACTGCACGTGATTAATTTTTCATTACAAATGACAATTAAATTTTGCATATATACGACTATTAGTAGCTAATCTACAATATCTTATAACATGACAAAAATTTAGTCATATTTCTTTGGTCATTAATTGGTTTCAAACGACGACTAAAATTTTCATATATATGACTATTAGTAGCTAATTTACAATATCTTATAACACAACCAACATTTTGGTCATATTTCTTTGGTCATTAATTGGTTTTCTTAGATGGTCACATAGTAACATATTTTGTTGTATATTTGGTAATTAATTGTGGCAATTAATGACTAAATCAACAACTAAATTAATGACCAAATTTATGACTAAATATACTGGCAGATGATAAAATTGAGACAATCAATTAATGACTAAGCTAAAAAAGACTTAAAGTTGGTCTCGTTATAAAATACTGTAAATTAGCTATTACTGGTCATCGATTGAAAAATAGTCATTTATATGCAAATTTTAGTCGTTGTTTTAGTAACTAATTAGCCATTTTGTACTAGTGATATATTTCCATTTCCTCTAAAAAAAACTACCATTCTTCTTTCATCACATTCACCTCTCCAACTGTTACAATGGCAGATAGACCATGGTCAGTTCCGGGAGCTGTTAAAATGCCAACACCACTTCATCCTCTACCAAAATATCCTAAAAGATGGCTTCCAAAATTCAATCCTGATGATGGGTTACCTGCTGAAGAACAACTTCATAATTATATGTTAACCATCAATCTTAATGAGGTAGATGAATAAGACGTTGTTGTTAGATTATTCCCATACACTCTTACAGGATCAGTAGGGTCTTGGTACTTTTCATTACCAACCAATTTTATTACTAGTTGGGATATTTTTGAAGAACTATTTTTGACTAAATTTGGTGATGATCGCTCAACCACATCTCTTATCAATGAAATTTCAAATTGAAAAACGAATTCAGGGGAAATGATAAAAGATTTCAATTCTAGATTTAACAAATTGTTAAATAAAATCTGAGCTAGTTCTAGACTTGGTGTTGATGTACACAATGAATGGAATATTTCATCTGTTCCTTCTAACATAGCAATTTTTGTAGATAGAGATAATAAAAATACTTTAGTAGATAACATGGAAGAAGCTGTGTCTGTAGAGAATGGGATAAATGCATTAGAAAAGAAAAAAGATCAGGAAGACAAAAAATTGAAAAAACTTACATTTAAGGATGAAGCTAAAAAGAAAGCACCTAAAGATCCCTTTGATATTGAAAGCTTGCAACAAGTCCTTAAAACTTTGTCTAATGAGATGGTAGAGATAAAAAAAAAATAGTTGAATCTTCTTCCAGAAAACCTTTTAGAACATTCAGAAGAAATCAGCCACCTAATCCAAAACCTCCAAACACGATCTCTAATGTAGAAATTGATGAGGAAGATGAGGAAGAAGCATCATTTTCTCTTGATGAACCCCAAGATGAATAAATAGCTGAGTTAAATGGAATATGGGATTTCATTCTTCCTATTTCTGATAGTGAAAATGAATATGAAGCATTACCTGTTAGCGTAATAAGTAAAGGTCCAGTTGATCCTATACAACCAATTCAAAAATAGAAACCTTCAACTTCTACTGCTAAAGATAAAGCTGCTGTTAAAAAATCCACTTCCACTCCCCCCCAAGTAATTTCGTCTTCATCTAATTCTCCATATTCACCCAGAACCTTAGTAGTTTCAGATACTATTGAGTACAATATAGTTGAGGATGTGAAGAAAATAAAAGCAAACATTTCCCTTCATGAACTCACTAAACTCAAACAACAACAGGAATTTTTACTGAAATAATTGAATGCAGTACCTTCTTCTCCTCTTCCCGCTGTTGTAGTATCCAAAGCTTATAATGGAATGGGTAAGCCTCCTGGTAATTCACTATGTGATTCCTCTGATGCTATTCTAATAGGTGACAAGTCTAATTCATATATTCCTCCTTTTCTTTTGACTTTTGAAATATCTAATAAAAATGTACATAACTGCTTGGTAGATTTAGGGGCTTCTTCGAATATCATGTTGTATTCAGTTTGTCTGAAATTAAACATGTCACCCCAGAAAATTGCAGTTAACATTGTGCAACTCGATAGGACAAAAGTTAAAGTCATAGGAGAAATGAATTCAGTTCTTATTAGATTATCTTCGAATCCTGAAGTTTGTCAAATAATTGATACTCTTGTTACTGATATCCCAAATTGATACGGTTTAATTCTTAGTAGAGATTGGTGAGAAAAACTACACTATTATTTTTCCACTGATTGGTCTTACTTATGAATCCCATTTATTGGAAAGACGAATCAAATTAGAATTAACCGAGAAAAACACATGAAACATTCTGACTAACAGATTTCGAAGGTGAAAATGAGGCAGTAGCATTTAATAACAACATTCTTGGAAACTACTCTACTGAATCATTTTTTGAAAATTTTACAGCACAAAAATCACCATTTCTGAATAATTCTGTAACTTCTCAAATTGAAAAATTTTCATAGACAAACTTTTCAAGATGTGTAAATATGCTAAAAAAACCATTAATTAATTCTTTATTCTGGACATTGTATTTTGATGGGTCAAAATCAAGTGATGGTGCAGGAGCAGGTTGCATATTGACTAATCCTGAAGGTGCAAAGACATTACTGACTTGCAGATTGGATTTCAAATGCACAAATAATATTGTAGAATATGAGGCATTGGTCCAAGGTATATATAAAGCAATTAGCCTTGACGTTAAATACCTTCAAGTTTTTGGAGATTCAGAAATCGTAGTTAAACAAGTAAGAAACATGATGCATTGTATCTCTACACACTTGAAGCATTATCAGTCTTTGTTTAAGTCTCTCACTTCACATTTTTTAGCGTTTAATATTTCTGCTATTCCTAGAATTCAGAATTCCAGTGATGACCTCCTTGCTAACGTTGCATCAAAACCAATCCCATCCGAAGATTACAGTCCCGATATATTTTCTGTAGAATTAATCTTTAGACCATCCTTTCTCGATGATATCACCAACTAGTGAGGATTCAATGATGATTAAGACATTTTAAGCTTCTTAACTTATGAAAAATCATACGATGACCAAATAATTGATGAAATGAACACACTGATAAATTAAAATAGAAAATTGATGATAATCCCATACCTAAATCTATATTAAAACTTGAGGATCTCTATGACTTAAAAGACAGATTTAAAAGAGTTACTAATTCAAAACTAAAGAGTTCAACTTTGAGATTTGAATTAATAAACCTTGGGACAGATCTTAAACCTCTGAACATCAATTTAGGACTTGGTCTCTTGTCTGAAGAAAGATTATCCTTCATTCATTTGTTAAAATATATAAGGATATCTTTGCTTGGAGTTGCGACGATCTCAAAACATTTGACACTTCCATCATTCAACATACAATTCTTATGAAATCCAATGATAAACTTGTCCAACACAAATTAAGGAAAATTCATCCGAACTTAGAAAATCAAATCAAAATGGAATTGAATAAATTCTTTAAGGCTAAAATCATTTTTCCTATTAGGCATTCAAGATGGGTTTCCAACTTGGTACTTGTTAGGGAGAAAAACGGTGATATCCGCATTTGTATAGATTTTAGGAATCTTAATAAGGCCAATCAAAAGGATAAATTCCCTCTACCCACTATGGAACATATTTTGTGATTAGTGGCTGATTCTGAACTTATGTCTTTCCTTCATGGTTTCTCGGGATATAATCAAATCATAGTCCACCCAAATGATAGGTTAAAGACTACTTTCAGAACCAAATGGGGAACCTATGCTTACCAAAAAATGCCATTCGGTTTAATAAACACAGGGGCCATTATCCAACGAGCCATGGATATAGCATTCAAAGGTCTATTAAGTAAAACTATTGGTGTTTATCTGTATGAAATTACTGTTGATTCAAAGAACATAAATAGTCATTTACAGGACTTAAAACAAAATTTTGAACACTGTAGAAAATATGGCATTTCATTAAATCTGAAAAAGTCTTTTTTCGCTCTTTGTGAAGGGAAACTTTTAGGATTCATTGTGCCAAAAAATAGAATTTACATTGACACTGATAGAATAAAAGAAATTTCTCCAACATATAACAAAAAAGCATGCAATCATTTTTTGGACAGATTAATTTTGTCAAAAGGTTTGTCCCTGATTTCTCACAAATTATTTTTCTGTTACAACAAATGATTAAGAAATACACAGTTTTTAAATGGGGTCATCATGAAAAGCAAGCATTCGATTTAATCAAACAGGAAATTATCAATGCTCATTCTTTAAATACTCCAAATTTCTCAGATCATTTCATCTTATATACCTTTGCTTCTTCAACATCTTATGTTGTTGTTTTGACACAAATTGATAATCAGAAAATTGAAGCACCCATCTCTTTTTTCAGTTCAAATTTTTAGGGTGATGAATTGAATTATTTAGAAGTAGAAAAACAAGCATTTTATGTATATAAATCTGTAAATCATTTTAGAAATTTTCTTTTAAAATCACACACGAAAGGAATGGTCCCACTCCAAGCAATGATGCAATTACTAATGCGGAAAGAATTATGAGAAACGAGAGAAAATTGGGTAATAGCTCTACAGGAGCATGATATTGAAATAAAACTAGCCAAAATTTTCAGAAGGCAAGGTTTATGCAAGATTCTTATAGGAGAATCCAATATACCAGCTGAAGGAGACACAGGTAACAGTGAACACATTTCTAAGGTAAGTGTAATTGATGCTGAGTCTCGTTACATTGATTTAATTTTTTATTTGAAAAGTGGATATCCTCCTCATGAACTCAATTTTAAAAGAAAAAGATCTTTACAATTAAAATAAAGTCATTATGAGATTGTTTATAACGTGTTATTTAGGAGAAACTATGATTCCATATTGCTAAGATGCTTAGAAAAATATGAAGCAACAACATTTTTGCACGAACTTCACGATGAACTAGTAGGTGGACACTTTGGAGGAGATACTGATGCACACAAAATCTTACATGCTAGATAATATTGTCCCACACTTTTCAAAGATACACACGCATATGTGAGGAAATACAAAACATGCCAAACTGCTTCTGGAAGACAAAGGAAGCGAGCCTTGCCTCTGCAGCCAGTCAACATCGAACAACCTTTCGAACAATGGGGACTAGATATCATAGGTGATATTGTTCCTCATTCTGCTAAACATAATAAATATATTCTGACTGCTATAGATTACATCACTAAATGGGTGGAAGCAATTCTACTAAAGGTAGTCAATTCTGAATTTGTTATTGAATTTATTGATCAATTTTTCATTACAAGATTTTGTTTTCCTTCTGCACTCATATTTGATAGTCCATCTTATTTTTCAGGTACCAATATGATTGAATTTTCAATTAGGAGAGGTTTTAAACTCAAATATTCTGCTAATTACTATCCCTAGGGAAACGGTTTGGCAGAATCCACTAATAAAAATATCCTTAGAATAATCAAAAGAACTATAGATCAAAATCAAAGAAACTGACACAAAGCTTTAATATTTTCTCTATGGACTGATAGGATAACTCAGAAGGCCTCCATAGGCACTTCTCCATTTAACCTAGTCTATGGTAAGGAATTCATCATTCCATCACATTTAGATCTTCCTTCATTAGCCCTAGTTCAATTTATTGAAGAAACACCCTCTTCTTCCTTGCAATAAAGAAATTAACAAATCCTAAAACTAGAAGAAGAAAGGGAAAAGGAAAAACTCACACACAAAACATAAACATATGGTGAAATCTTCTTTTAATGAAAGTTCAACCACACAAAGATCCTTCCAAGTTGGAGATCTAGTTCTCAAGTTGGACAAAGCATGCAAAGAAAAGGAGAAACATACCAAATTTCAAAAATTATGGCTTGGTCCATTTCAAATTGTTGAACAGATAAGCCCATCTACATCTATACTTCAAGATTTATTAGGAAATAGAGATTATCTTCCTGTAAATGGTCTCACCTTAAGGAAATTATTTTCTTAGGAAAAGAAGAAGAAGAATCATCTGAACGAAGAGAAGAAACATTTAATGTTAACCTTTAAGAATATAGGCTACAAAGAACATGAGATTAAGAAAGCCATAGAGAAAGCCGAAAGAAAGTTGTTATCTCATGAGCCTAAAGATCAAGACCAACCTCAAGGTGGCAAAGTTTTTCTACCTTATATCCAAGGGGTTTCAGACAAAATCGCTAAAATCCTAAAAAAGAAAAACATTATCACACATTTCTCAGCTCCTGGTACTATCAGGCAAGGTTTGAAATCTGTAAAAGATGATATTGACAAACATCAACTTAAAGGAGTCTACAAGATAGATTGTTCCTGTGGAAAAAGCTACATAAGTGAAACAGGTCGCTCCCTCCAGACAAGGCTCAAAGAGCATGGCGCTGACATTAGGAATGGAAGATCTCGTACCTCAGCCTTGGCAGAACACTCCTTGAAGACTAAGCACCACATCTGTCTAGAAAACGCATCTATTATCGCAAGGGAAGAGCAGCATCAGAGGCGAAAGATCAGAGAAGCACTTGAGATTATTAAGCATCCTCATAATCTGAACAGAGACAATGGTATGGAGATTAGCGCGAGCTGGCTTCCCTTGATCAGTGAAATCAAAAAGCGCCAACCCATCCCCAGGTAAGGCCTTCAGCAGGTATGTTATCCCTACCCTATTCTATTATCAGTGGTCAGTAGCTTTTTATCATAGAATTATTATCATTAAAATTCTTTAATATATCAATTTCTATATAGCTATTAATTAATATATTAATTATCATATTAATTAATTATAAATATGAACTATTTATAATTGTTAATATGATTTGGTTAAATATATTAATTTAATTTATATATAGAAATTGATATATTATCCTAGTATTTCTATATGAATTAAAAAAATTTATCCCTTTATATTCTAGTATTAACTATTTATCATATTAATTAACATTTTAATGTTATAATATTTTCTATATAACTATTAATTAATATATTAATTATCATATTAATCAATTATAAATATTTATAATTGTTAATATGAATTAATTTAATATATTAAATTAATTTATATAGAAATTAAATTAATTAAATAAAAAAATTTAGTTCAATCTTTTAAACTAAATCTATTTCTAATACCTAATATTATCTCCTCAAAAATTTTAATCAAAATAAAATTAATTATAAAAATAATAATAAAAATAAAAAGTAAAAATAAAATTAAAATTAAAATTAATTTAAGATTTTAGCCGACAGTGTGTTCCTAAAAATTTTCCCTCATAAGTATTTATTCTGTCCTGATTGCTCTTCTTTTATCATGATTCTTAACCCTGATGATGGATCCCATTTGGGATTTGAAACGTTGGTATAAAAATGTTCATACTGTGGATTCTCCGGTCAATAATTCGAAAGAAGAATCATATAAAATCTGTAAAATCACTTCCATTGTACATCCCGTTGTAATTTATTTTCCTTTTACAGATTTTGTTAATAAATGTTAAATAATACTCTATTGACTTTTCAAACATCTTTCGAAGTTATTTTAAGTTTTTTCAATTTGAAGGTAGGATTTTTTTAAGAAGTGGTTACCAAAATTGAAAACTATATAAAAGTTATAGAACTCTGAAAATATTTTCCATTAATTTGTAAAATCTTTAAAAAAAAAAAAAAAAAAAAAAAAACCTCAGAAAATATATCCTTTTAATCTAGTTTCAGTGAAAAAGGTTATCCTTAAAAAGTAAATACCTTCTTACGACTTAAGCACTTTCAACTCGGATTGGTCATCCAAAAATCTTAAGGAGTCAATAATACTCCCTATCCATTTAAAAGAGAATTTTTAGAGTGTCATTTTAAAATATAATAAATCTAAAACTATAAGAGGTCTCATCACGAGCTTGCTTACCATGTTCATTGGGAACCAATTAAATTGACATTACCACACTGAACACCAAATCAAGGTAATGAATTATGATTTTAATTGTAAGGAAAGGGGTCTCATCACGAGCCAATTTGTTCAGGTTAATTATTACCAGTGAATGGAATTGTCGTTATCCAGCCACCAAACCAGGACAATGGCTTTTTAACATCAGAAAAGAAAAGAAAAATAAAATTTACCTCTAGTTATTGCACTATTAAATGGATGGGACACTGGATTGTTGTTGGCTAAAAGGTAACCCTGTCGAGGCTATGAACGCCTCCTGGCAGTAGTGGCTCTACTTGTGACAAACGAGTACATTATAAACTGAGTCGTAAAAGGCTCCCTACTTTATTTTTATAAATTGATTAATGACTGATACAAGTAAATAGGTGTTTTTCGTTCATAAAAGGTTTTTAAAAGAAATTTCAATTTAATGAGTTTTATAGTCAGAGTAATTTTATTTATCTAGATGTTTCAAAAAGTAGCCTTCACTTCTTAGATTATTTTTACTAAATTTTTGGAAAATTTAATTCATCAGAGATAATTGGTTCTTCTAGTGAATCGCCAATTGTTGTACTGTTCAACAACCCCCATTTTAATATATTATAATTTTCCTATGAAATTTATTATATTAAAATAAGGACCCTTTAGTTTTAGAAAACCCAAATATTAAACCTTGATTATCCAAAAAACCAAATTTTAATAGCCCCCCGAGACCGAAACTATACTTAAGCTTCAAAAAACCTTAAGTAATAAAAAAATATGGGTTATTAAATAAAAAAATAATAATCAGAGTTTTTAATTCCCAAAGGATTTATCTTTATAAACTCTGACTCATTCAAATCCCACATCGCAAAGTTTCCAAAGGCTAAGCATCCCCCGCATTGCAAATAAACAAAGTTTCATAAGGAAAAGACCCCTCCGCCAACTCCATTGCGATTGCAATATAAACCGGACCCGCGGGGATTATTCAATACAATTCATAAAATCTCGCATTCGTGACTATTGCAAAAGTTCCAAAAAACTTAAGTCTTAACCTTAACTCCATTGCTATTGTGATTAGGCCCAGACCTGACGGGAAAATCAACTGTGATTCAATTAAAATCTCACATCCACTGGTATCGCAGTTTCCAAAGTTCCTACCTCTTGCCTCCTGCCTTAATCGATTGTGGTAAGCGATATAGCATAACTCGTGGGTATTATTCACTTCAATTCATTAAAATATCGCATCCGCACAATCTCAAGAGTCTAAAGGTTCTACCCCACTCCACAACTCCTAATTTTGATTGTGATATAACATCATACTCCACGTCAAATCCACGTCATACTCCACATCAGATCCACATCACCTGCCACGTCACCCCAGGACTCCACAATCACAAGTTTCAAAGGCATACGACTTATAACAAAACCTTCACCCCAGCCAATTTACGATTGCGATTAGGCCACCCGGACTCGACATGATATTAAAATGGATATGAATGATTTTTCATCTGGGCTTATCACAACTTTCATAATCCTACCTGTACCTTTACCTCCGCCCTAAACACCAATTGCGATATATAAGCCCAACTTTCCTTGATTTAATAAACGACTCAGATCTACCCAGATGAACGACAGAGAAGACTTCATACCCCCTGCGCTCATTTTAAGTTTCTCAATGGTGGGGGGGGGTTTGAAAAGTTGTTTTTCATCCAAAGCTTATATCCATGCGTCACTCCTTTGTTATTTCGGACCACCCTCTTCACAAACCATTTACCACTTTCGACCCCCTTCGAAAAAACCATTAGCCATCCACCATTCCACGATCGCGACAACGATTTTATTTGAAGTACTCCTGACCTCCAAGTGATTGCGATATGTTTTAAGAAAGCCCCTTTGAATTTTGTTTAGAGTACTCCAGGTCTTAAAACGCTTGCGGTTATTCAAAGTTCTATCCCTAGTCTAGTCTAAAAGCGATTATGCTTTTGCGATAAGACCATAAAGTTTGACTTGTCTTACCACAAACCTCACTCTGCATTACTCTGTATGATGGTTATGTTCGGAATTTATTATGACTCTACATTTTTCCTGATTTCCTGTAAAAGTGATTTGTTTCAAATAAAACTCATTTATCAATCTCATTTATTTCTAGCTTATCGATTCTTGTTTTCCTTGTTCAGGTACATGACAGAAGAGGACAGATGTGCTGATAAGTGATAGTTCAGTTCAAACAAACAGACAAATATCCAGAGAATCCGATGGAACAAAGAAAGCTAATGAAGACAACAAATCACATTCAGGACATTGCTACCAAAAATTTATTTTCCTTTAAGCATATTGAAGGGATCTGTTTAAATTCTCTCAATGCTCTACACAATAGATTCAGTTGTTTTCTACTATTTAAGCTTGCTTGTTATACGAAATTAAGGTCCTGAATTTTATTGAAGAAATGCTTACGAAAGCTCGCACTATTGTAATTTCCTACTTTTCTCAATTGAACAACTGGAACATTGTTTAGGATTTTTCATAATGAATTTTGAGAAGTTGCACTTTTGTACTCCTAAACTCGTCTTTGTGAGAAGGATTAAACTGTTGCTATTTCTTTTATGAGCTGAGCAATGTACCTCTGGTATTTCTATTGTTGTACCTCTATTTTGTTCATAAATAAATAGTGAATTTATCTTTTCATATTGCTTATGACATAGTATTCAAAGAACAATGTTACATGTTTTCATTTCTGATCATGTTGCGGTTGATATTTTTTTTACATGTTAAGAAATTTTCTTTGATATTTTGAATGAGATATGAGTTATGCAAATTATTTTGATTAACTATTTAATCAAAGTAATCATCTTGAAATATTTTCATTTCCATTGGTGTTTGAGCAATCTATATTGTCATTTACTAAGGAAAATCATTATAGATCGCATCCAAAGAAATGTTAAACAATCTTGGGTTATAAAGTAGATGAATACATATGTTTTCCATTTAATTCATTACTGCAAATCCATCTATTTCACTTCACTATAAGCATTACACATTCATTCAATAACCTTTGATTGGGAAATTGGTCCCATTATCTCTAGTCAGAGCCACTACCTAAATGGAAAAGGAGTTGTCTTAAGGCTCAGACCGAGTGGTTCCCCCCTGTGTTGAAGTAGCGATTTTCAAGGCCTAAACACATTTTTGGTGCTAGAAGGAGGGCCTGTAGACTATGAATGGCAAGTAAGTCCAATCCAAAAACAAAAGGCCATTCTAAGAGTCCTTTCCCCTCCAAATCTCCTACAACTTCCAGATCCCCTCCAAAATCTCCTACTTTTAGATCAAGAGTTGTACAATCACCTCCTATGTCTCCTAGAATACTTCATGAGGTAATCCCTACGAATTATACTCCAGAATCACTAGAAATTATAGCTTTGATAAATAATTTGGAAGACCTCTCCATTTCATCAAAAAAGTATGAATCATCCGAAGTTTCCTAAGGATGTATAACTTCTATTTTTCATAGAACTGGTGTTTTGACTTGATATCGAAGTGAAAAACTTGGCATCTCACCATTTGAATTTCCATTTCAATCCCGCTGAATTAAAAATGCAACATCATATTCCCAAACATCTACTAGAGATATTACCTCATTTTCTTATTCACCAACATCATCATTTCTTCCTTTTTCATTTCCTTTTCTCTACCCATCACTTCATCTATTTCCATTTCCTCTACACAAACAACTAGTGTTTCCTCAAGAAGTACTAACAAAACTACGAGTTCTTCTTTAATCACATTCACCTCTCCAACTTTTACAATGGAAACTATACCATGGTCCAATCCGAGAGCTATTCAAATGCCAACACCACTTCATCCTCTACCAAAACATTCTGAAAGATGGCTTCCCAAATTCAATCGTGATAATGGGTTACCTGCTAAAGAACACCTTCATAATTGTATGTTAGCCTTCAATCTCAATGAGGTAGACGAAGAAGACGTTGTTGTTATATTATTCTCATACAATCTTACAGGATCAGCAAGGCCTTGGTACATTTCATTACCAGCCAATTCTATTACTAGTTGGGATATTTTGAAGAACTATTTTTGACTAAATTTGGTGATGATCACTCAACCACATCTCTTATCAATGACCTTTCAAATTTAAAAATGAATTCAGGGGAAATGATAAAAGATTTTAATTCCAGATTTAACAAATTGTTAAATAAAATCTAAGCTAGTTCTAGACCTAGTGTCAATGTACAAATTGAATGGTATATTTCATCTCTTCCTTATAACATAGCAATTTTTGTAGATAGAGCTAATAAAAATACCTTAGTAGATAACATGCAAGAAGTTGTGTCTGTAGAGAAGGGGCTAAATTCATTAGAAAAGAAAAAAGACCAGGAAGATAGAAAATTAAAAAAAGTTACATTTAAGGATGAAGCTTAAAAGAAAGCACCTAAAGATCCCTTTGATCTTGAAAGCTTGCAACAAGTCTTTAAAACTTTGTCTAATGAGATGGTAGAGATAAAAAAAAACAAGTAGTTGAATCTTCGTCTAGAAAACCTTTTAGAACATTTAGAAGAAATCAACCACCTAATCCACAACCTCCAAATACGATCTCTAATGCAGAAACGGATGATGAAGATGAGGAAGAAGAAACATTTTCTACTAATGAATCCAAAGATTAACAAATCGTTGAGTTAAATGGAATGTGGGATTTTATTCTTCCTATTTCTAATAGTGAAAATGAATATGAAGCATTACATGTTAGCACAAGAAGTAAAGGTCCAGTTGATCCTATACAACCAATTCAAAAATAGAAACCTTCAACTTCTACTGCTAAAGATAAAGCTATTGTTAAAAAATCCACTCCCACTTCCCCCCAAGTAATTCCGTCTTCATCCAATTCTCCATCTTCACCCAAAACCTTAGTAGTTTAAGATACTATTGAGTACAATATAGTTGAGGATATGAAGAAAATAAAAGTTAACATTTCCCTTCATGAACTCACTAAACTCATACAACAACATAATTTTTGACTGAAATAATTGAACGTAGTCCCTGCTTCTCCTCTTCCTGCTATTGTAGTATCCAAAGCGTCTAATAGAATGTGTAAACCTCTTGGTCATTCATTATTTGATGCCTCTGATGCTATTCTAATAGGTGACAAGTCTAATTCACATAATCCTCCTTTTATTTTGACTTTTTAAATATTTAATAAAAAAGTACATAACTGCTTGGTAGATTTAGGGGCTTCTTCGAATATCATGTCATATTTAGTTTGTCCGAAATTAAACATGTCACCCCAAAAAACTGCAGTTCACATTGTGCAACTCAATAGGACAAAAGTCAAAGTCATAGGAGAAATCGATTCAGTTCTTATTAGATTATCTTCTAATCCTGAAGTTTTTCAAATAATTGATATTATTGTTGTTGATATCCCAGATTTATACGGTTTAATTCTTAGTAGAGATTGGTGAGAAAAACTACACAATTATTTTTCCACTGATTGGTCTCACTTATGGCTCCCATTTAATGGAAATTCGAATCAAATTAGAATCAATCAAGAAAAACACATGAAACATTTAGTAACAGATTTCGAAGGTGAAAATGAAGCAGTAGCATTTAATAACAACATTCTTGGAAACTACTCTACTGAATCATTTTTTGAGAATTTTAAAGCACAAACGTCACTATTTCTGAATAATTTTATAACTTCTCAAATTGGAATTTTTTCACAGATTGTTAGGTCCCTATAATATTAGTGATTACCCCATTACTATTGTAGTTGTATCCCTTATTAATATTGTTGTGCCCCTATTGCCCCCATATTGTTATTATTGTGCCCCATAGAATCCCTCTATTCTTATTTTTGTGGCTTTATATTATTATTGATAGGTTGGCTGGGCTATATTGTGACTCCTTAAACTCCTATATATAGAAAGGAGGTTTTGTCATCTGAATCATCAAGGAATCATTCATTTGTGTAATGTAAAGGAGGTTGCCCCCTTGAAGAGGCTGAATTCTAAGGCGTTGATCTATCTTTTCTATCTTTTTGTGAGCTGGTTTCATAACATTTGGTATCAGAGCTTTGGATTCTAGGGTTTCGCTGCTCCAAACAGGTCATCGTGGCATTTTCGCTATAACTTTTTTTATGTGACGTTTCAGAAGCTAAAAAAAAAACCCATTTGAGATGAGATCGCACTGAAGCTTGGGTCTGAATTTCAGAGATTTTTGTGCTATAGTTGCGGAGATATGATTTAAGGAAGTTGGTATTTTTGCAGACTCCTGAATTACATTCCAAACAGGTGACCTGGGGAAAATCATCATAAATTTCTCTCTGGGCATCGGATTGAAAATTCGTAAGAAGGTATAGAAAGAGGACAGACTGTAGTTTCTTGTATATAGTTTTCAAAGCCAAATGTCGAAACAGGGACACGTGGCATGTCGTACAAGTTCGCTCTACTGAACTAGTGTTTAATTAGGTCACTGTGGGAGATTTGGCATAACTCTTCTTTGGAAAATCCAATTGGGATCAGACTAGTGGCATTGGAAAGAGAACATAGAGGGCTACTGCAAGTTGCAATTTCAGAACTAGATGATTTGAAATTATAGAGATACATCAGAGGCAATATCGAGCTCCTACAAAGTGAAAAAAGGTGTGTAGATTTTTTTTAAATTTTTGCTTAAGCTTGGTTTGAAAAAATATTTTAAAGGAATTCAAAGGGCATAGTAGAGCATTATTATCGGTAACTGATGCCCCGAGGAAAGAAAATGCAAACACCTAGTAAGCAACCTGAAAGCTCTAGAATGACTCATGAAGAAGAGGAAGAAATGCTACATGATATATCAAAATTACAAGACCAAGTGCAACAAATTTCACTCTCACAAAAGCTAACAGAAGCTAAGATAAATGGCATGGAATCTAAGATAAAGGGCGTAGAAGTTAAGATTGACGATTTGAAGATAGATTTGAAGGCAGATTTGACAAATTTTCTACAAGAAATACTTACTAATGGTGAAAGGGTAGTAAAGGAAACTCTTGATGCGAACAAAAGAAATGTTAATCATGATTTCATAGACTCTAATGTTGATCAAAGACCCACCATATTCCAAAAATCGATATGAGGAAGTTTGATGGCAAGGATCCCGCGACATGGATATTACAGATGGAGCAATTTTTCGATCTCAATAATGTGCAAAACACACAAAAGGTACGTATTGCAACTTTATATTTGGAACCAAATCAGTTTGTATGGTATCAATGGCTTTGCTCTCGTAAACAAATTATCACTTGGACAATTTTTACGGAAGAATTGACAGCACATTATGAGGATACAAAAAGCAACACTTTTTTTAGCCAATTGATAAGTCTCAAACAGGAGGGTTCAATAATGGAGCACATTGAGGAGTTCCAAAAATTGAACATAAGGGTAAAAAATATTCCAGAGGAGCATAGGATTGATGTGTTCATCGAAACTTTAAAGGATAATATCCAACATGATGTTCGCCTTTGGGAACCCGATTCATTAGAGAAGGAATTCAGGTTAGCAAGAAAAATGGAAAGCAAAATTATGGCAACCAGGAAGCATACCACTCACAACTATAAAGATGGAAGTGTTGTTGCCCCTAGTCTTCACAACCTATAAGGTTGACACCACAACAATTGGAAGAAAAAAGAGCAAAAGGGCTTTGTTACAGTTGTGATAGCAAATACACTAAAGGTCATAAGTGTGCTGAAAATAAATTATTCTACATAGATTGTGAAGAGGAAGAAGAAAAGGAGCAAGAAAGGTCAAAAGAAGAGGATATACTCCAGGAACAAAGTCTAGATAAAGAAGAAATGAATCCGACCATATCTTGTAATGCATTGGCTGGAATTACCACTCTTCAAACCATCAAGATAGAAGGACAAATCAAGAAGAAAAAGGTAATAGTGTTGATTGATTTAGGAAGTACCCACAATTTTATTCATTGTAAGGTAGCAAAAGAATTGAATTGCTTCCTATATCCAGCACCAAAGTGTCAAGTGATGGTTGCAAATGGAGGAACAATAAATTGCTTTGGAAAGTGCCATAATATCAAGCTATCCATGGGAGAATATGTATTGACTAGCCCAATGCTTTCCATTCCAATGGGAGGTGTTGATGTTGTACTAAGAGTCCAATGGGTACAATCCTTGGGTACAATAGCTTTTAATTTTCAAGAACTTTTCATGAAATTTTATGCGAAAGGAAAGGAAGTTGAATTAAGTGGTATTGCATGGAAGCCGAGAAATATAATTAGCTCTAACGGTATGACAAAGCTTCTAAAAAAGGAACAAAGAGGGGTAATTGCACAATTATGTTCGCTAGATGTTTCCACATCGAAATCATCTATTTCTCCAGATCTCCAAAAAGTCTTGGACAATCATTCCAAGGTATTTGAGACTCCCAAAGCTCTCCCACCTATTCGTGATCATGATCATGCTATTCATCTGATTCCAGGAAGTGTTCCTCCAAACACCAGGCCGTACAGATATCCCTATGCCCAAAAGAGTGAAATTGAACGTATGGTTGCAGAAATGCTAGAAGCTGATATAATTCAACGTAGTCAAAGTTCTTTCTCTGCTCTAGTAGTATTGGTGCACAAGAAGGATGGATCATGGTGCATGTGTCCGGATTATAGGGAGCTCAACAAGCTCACCATTAAAGATAAGTTTCCCATTCCTGTCATTGATCAATTACTGGATGAATTGCATGGATCAATTTACTTCACCAAGTTGGATCTTCGTTCAGGATATCATCAAATCAGAATGAAGACTGAAGACATTCTGAAAACAACATTTAGAACTCATGAGGGTCATTATGAATTTTTGGTCATGCCTTTTGGCCTTACCAATGCACCTTCTACATTTCAAGGTTTGATGAATTCCATTTTCAAACCCTTCCTTAGAAAGTTTGTGTTAGTATCTTTTGATTATATACTAATCTACAGCAAGTCGTGGAAGGATCATGTTGAACATGTTGACAAGGTACTACAACTATTGGAGGAGAAACAATTATATGCAAAAAGATCCAAATGTTTCTTTGGAGTACAAGAGATGGAATATCTGGATCATATTGTATCTCATGAAGGAGTTAAGGTAGACCCTAGCAAAATAAAAGCCATTAAGGAATAGAAAATCCCCACATCCATAAAGCATCTGCGAGGATTTCTCGGGTTGACAGGGTATTATCGCAAGTTTGTTAAGCATTATGGGAGAATAGCAGCACCTCTAACAACATTATTGAAGAAAGATGCATTTTCATGGACTCAAGAAGCAACAAAGGCCTTTGAACATCTTAAATAGGCAATGTGCCAAGCACCGGTCTTAGCTACACCGGACTTCACAAAAACCTTTATTGTGGAATGTGATGCTTCAGGAAATGGAATTGGTGTTGTTTTAATGCAAGATGAAATATCCATTTCTTTTGAAAGTCGTCCAATCAAGGGAAGTTTTTACACAACTATTTATGAGAAAGAAATGTTGGCAATGCTACATGCACTTAAGAAATGGCGACCCTACCTAATGGGAAGACACTTCAAGGTAAAAGCAGATCATGATAGCCTTAAATACTTTTTAGAACAAATATTATCATTTGAAGAGCAACAAAAGTGGGTCACAAAGATGTTGGGTTATGACTTTGAAATCATCTACAAAAAAGGGAAGCAAAATGTGGTGGCAGATGCACTCTCAAGAATGATGAAGTGTGGGCACTTATTCAAAAGTTACAACAAGATTCCAGTACATCTGATACATTTAGCTGGAAAAATGATTCGTTATGGTACAAAGATCGCTTATACCTCTGTAAGAATTCCCAACTCAAACAAAAGATTCTTATGGAATTGCACACTTCTCCCTTAGGAGGGCACTCAGGATTTTTAAAAACTTACCACAGGGTTAAGAAGGAATTTTTTTGGGATGGCCTTAAATCAGATATTCAAAAGTTTGTGGCGGAATGTTTGGTTTGCCAACAAAACAAAGTTGAAACAATTAAGACCCCGAATCTAATACAACCTTTATCCATTCCAAGCCAACGTTGGGAGGAGGTTTCAATGGATTTTATCACAGGTTTACCCAAGTTTGAGGGAAAGAGTGTCATCATGGTGGTAGTTGAAAGACTTACCAAGTATGCACACTTTTGTGCATTACCACATCCATTTAAAGCCAGTACAGTTTCTACTGCATTTATGGAAACAATTCAAAAG
This sequence comes from Pinus tabuliformis, assembly GCA_031772625.1. NCBI lineage: Eukaryota > Viridiplantae > Streptophyta > Pinopsida > Pinales > Pinaceae > Pinus > Pinus tabuliformis. The sequence goes on along the minus strand of CM062804.1, from coordinate 541,374,953 downwards.
CTACACGGAAACCCAAAGATTATTGTAAGTGACAGAGATCCCATTTTCACTGGAAATTTTTGGACGGGATTATTTTCTTGTCTCAGTACTCAGTTAGCTCATAGCTCATCTTATCATCCTCAATCTTATGGGAAAACTGAGATAGTAAACAAATGTTTGGAAGGATATCTTCGTTGCTTTGTATCTGATAAATAGACACAATGGGTCAAATGGCTGCCTCTGGCTGAATGGTGGTATAACACTTCCTTCCATACAGCAACAAAAATGACCCCATTTATGGAACTTTATGGATATCAACCACCATCCATCACATCATATTTAAGAGAAAATTCTAAGGTTCAAGCAGTGGAAAATCACATTGAGCATCAACAACAAGTCCTCCAACTCTTAAAGGATAACCTCGTGTTGGCACGGAATAGAATGAAACAACAGGCAGATCAACATCGCAGTGAAAGAAGTTTTGATGTAGGTGATTGGGTATTCCTACGGCTACAACCATATAAAAAAATGTCCCTCAAGCAAGCTAAGAAGGATAATAAATTATCACCATAGTGTTATGGTCCGTACAAGGTGTTGCAAAAGATTGGTATGATGGCATACAAATTGGAGCTTCCTGCGGCATCTCGAGTGCACCCTTTCCATGTTTCATGTTTAAAGGAGGTTATAGGTGACAAGCTCCCAGTTCAAACAATATTGCCAGAACTTGACGAGGAAGGAAAAATTATATTGGAACCAGAAGCAGTCACAGAAACAAGAACTTGACAGCTACGAAATCGATCAATTTCGGAGTATCTCATCAAGTGGAAGAACTTATCGGCTGAAGATTCCGCATGGGAGGATGATAATTTTATATAGAAGCATCCATAACTACTCAAGCGTTGAGGACAACACTTTTTTGAAGGAGAGGGGCATGTTAGGTCCCTATAATACTAGTGATTACCCCATTACTATTGTAGTTGTATCCCTTATTAATATTGTTGTGCCCCTATTGCCCCCATATTTTTATTATTGTGCCCCATAGAATCCCTCTATTCTTATTTTTGTGGCTTTATATTATTATTGATAGGTTGGCTAGGTTATATTGTGACTCCTTAGACTCCTATATATAGAAAGGAGGTTTTTTCATTTGAATCGTCAAGGAATCATTCATTTGTGTAATGTAAAGGAGGTTGCCCCCTCGAAGAGGCTGAATTCTAAGGCGTTGATCTATCTTTTCTATCTTTTTGTGAGCTGGTTTCATAACACAGACAGACTTTTCCAGATGTGTAAATATGCTAAAAAAAACCATTAATTGATTCTTTATTTTGGACATTGTATTTTGATGGGTCAAAATGAACTGATGGTGCGGGAGCAAGTTGCATATTGACTAATCCCAAAGGTGTGAAGACATTGCTGAATTGTAGATTGGAATTCGAATGCACAAATAATATTGCAGAATATGAGGCATTGGTCCAAGGTATGTATAAAGACATTAGCCTTGAAGTTAAATACCTTTAAGTTTTTGGAGATTCAGAAATTGTAGTTAAACAAGTAAGAAACATGATGCATTGTATCTCTACACACTTGAAGCATTATCAGTCTTTGGTTCAGTCTCTCACTTCACATTTTTAGTGTTTAACATTTCTATTATTGCTAGAATTCATAATGCCATCACTAACCTCCTTGCTAATGTTGCATCAAAACCGATCCCATCCGAAGATTACAGTCCCGATAGATTTTTTGTAGAATTAATTTTTAGACCATCCATTCCCGATAATATCACCAACTAGTGGGTATTCAATGATGATGAAGATATTTTAAGCTTCTTAAATTCTGAAAAATCATACGATGACCAAATAACTGATGAGGATGAACACGATGATAAATTAAAATAGAAAATTGATGATAATCCCATACCGAAATCTGTAGTAAAACTTGAGGATCTCTATGACATAAAAGACAGATTTAAAAGATTTTCTAATTCAAAACTACAGAGTTCAACTTTGAGATTTGAATTAATAAACCTTGGGACATATCTTAAACCTCAGAACATCAATTTAGGACTTGGTATCTCGTATGAAGAAATATTATCCTTCATTCATTTTTAAAAAAAATATAAGGATATATTTTCTTGGAGTTACAAAGATATCAAAACATTTGACTCTTCCATCATTCAACATACAATTCCGATGACTTCCAATGATGAACCTGTCCAACAAAAATTAAGGAAAATTCATTCAAACGTTGGAAATCAAATAAAAATGGAATTGAATAAACTCCTTAAGGCTAAAATAATTTTTCTTGTTAGGCATTCAAGATGGGTTTCCAGCTTGGTACATATTAGGAAGTAAAACGGTGATATCAACATTTGTATAGATTTTAGGAATATTAATAAGGCCAGTTAAAAGGATAATTTCCCTCTACCCACTATGGAACAGATTTTACGACCAATTGTTGGTTCCGAACTTATGTCTTTCCTTGATGGTTTCTCAGGATATAATCAAATCATAGTCCACCCAAATGGTAGGCTAAAGACTGCTTTCAGAACCAAACGAGGAACTTATGCAATTTTTCCTTGGTCTTCGACAAACCCTGGTGTCTCTATGTGTGAATGATTTTCTTCTATTGTTCCTTTATCTTCCCTTGCATTGATGATGATATTGTTCTTTCTACATAATTTGATATGTTGTTGAATAATGTAATGATGTTGTGGGTTGAATTCAATGTGTAAATAATGAAATGCAATTATCTAAAGCAAAGAACAATATAGCCCTAAGAAAAATTAACATATGTGCCCCACTTAACTTTATGTTGTTTTTGTAAGTTTTCTTGTTATAATTTTTTCTTAGGTTTTTCAAGTCGTGCTCTCTCCTAAGCTTTAACATTGATTTTTCTCAACACTTGTAATATTTTTCCCCTCTGTCAAGTTTCTCTCCACACTTAGATAGTTATGGTTATATCTCATATATTTCAATATAATAGAGAAACTCGTTGGCTTTCTCACTCGTGTGTAGTTTCCCTACCTTCCTTCACTCACTATTGTAATGAAATTATTGGCCCAGTTGTGGATTTAGAGCCTTAATAACCATCCTGGCCTCCAGTTAATTAATAGTGGCACTCAAGCATATGCATTATATAATTAACAAAGTCATTATTTTAAAGCATAAGAACCACTCAGGAAATTATAATCATTTATGATAAGCATGACAAAAATTACAAGGAGCATCAATCCTCCCACATATGCACATTTATCATTCAACCATTCATATTATTTACATAGAGAATAAGAGTATTTCCAATAACCACACATTTCATATAATAGAAACGTAACATAATAGTGGAATGACATTCACAACAACATAAGCAAAACCTCTTATCTTTTATTATAGATGAGCCTGGAAACTGAGATTGGGACTTCAACTCTCCACCCAAACTTAGATTAACTGCATTGTAGGCTTATTTACAATCAATCAAAACCAAGTTAAATTCAAATCTTGAGGAGGAGTGCTCAAGGAAATAACTAAGACAGTCAAATGAAACTAGGAATCAAGAGATCACATCATCTCCACCCACCACCTAATGCAAGGAATCCAAAGATATCACCATATCCACCCTCGGATACAAGGAATCCAGAGACTAAACCATCTCCACCTTTTTAATCAAACAATAGTGGCTTTAGTGTCTCCACCCCAAACCGGGAATCCAAAGCACACTGACATTCATTGCATCCAGGAATCCAAAGGAAACAAAGTCTCCACCAAAAACGGGGAGTCCAAAGGTCTCTAATCCTTCACCTAAACAAACGTTATCCATGATCACTATCTATACCCATAGCCTAGGTTGTCCTATGAAGACTCTTTTTCCTCTCCACATTGCACTTTGAATGCTTCTTGCACTTTTTTTTCTAAGCAAACTCCTCCTTCCCCTTCTCTTTATGTTGTTAGACCTCCTCCCTTTTTTCTATTTTTGTTTGTTTTGGTTGATTAATCCTTCATGCCAACATTACTCTCTCTCTCTCTTTAATACGCAGGCCTTTATGCTTGTGGAATTTCTTAAGAGAAGTATGAAATTGTACTCCCTTGGGAAATCCCATACATTTCCTCCATCTTTGTAAATACGCAATTAGTTTAATTTAAAATTTACTAGTCATACCTTGGCTTCTATTAATGAGTAGTTTTCTCAACTTGCCAAGCAAATTCCTCCTCAACTCTGATCTAGTGTCCCTTGATCTTAGCCAATCCTCTTTATTTTATTTTTTTCACTATTTAATTACAAAATCATTATTCACAATTGTTTACAAGAGGGATTTATCAAAAAAGGATTGTCACAGTCATAACCCATTGCTAACAATTAAGAGAGCATAAATAAATGGTTTCTCACATCAATCATGAACTAAACAATGATCAACATAGTCCAGGCATTCATTAACATTCAGAAACATACAATATCTCATACCATACATAGGTATAGCACGGAATTTCATAGTTAATAACTCAAACATATACATGGAATGCACTTATCTGTGTATCTCAAATTGGTTGGAAACTGAAGGAGGTACTTCCACTCTCCACCCAAACAGAAGCTAGCTACACTGAAACTTTCTTTCAGTTGACCACCCTTGAGTTGGATCCAATTTCTGAGGATATTCTTACTTAGGAAAATTCACTCTAAAGGCTTACTTATACTCTCAGAAAATGGAGTCCACTGTCTAGGTGGTTTATCAACTTCCATCTAGAAGTAAGAACCACAATAACCCACTCATTGTTCTGAGTTCATTCACAAGGATTCACCCAAGGTCCATATGGGGAATTTCTCAGTCCAAGATTTGGAATCCATTATCCATGTGGGTTATCAGTTGTGTTTCACAGCAAGCACCACAGGGGTTTCTATTCCATTTTCCAGGTAGTTTACCAAATTCCCTCTAGTAGTAAGCATCATAATGACCTATAATTTCCTATCCAAGTGGTTTATCAACTATAAATAAAGCACCATAGTGATTCAGTCATCCATTGAGCCTCCCACTAACCACACAAGCTTAGACAACATCATCCAATGGCCTCACATAATTCACATGGATTACACCAAATTCACAAGGGTCTAATTTATGCATAGGTATCTGCAATAAACTCCAACACCATTTTGTCTTATACTACTATGTTCCAACAACTACACACACTCCATGATCAATAGCAAGTTCCCTTCCTTTTCTAGTGAGAAAGGGAGCCAACCAAGAATAACCAAGAAACGAGAGAGAGCAAGAGAGATTCTCCATTGTGAACTTATCCTCTCCTTCTCTAGTCTTTCGCTATATGTCCTCTCTACAACCTCTTGTTTCATTTCTAAGGGGTTTCTCGGCTTATCTCCTTGATCCATAACGGGGGCATAGGAACCATCCTCTTTCCCTACCACCCCAATCATGTCTCATCAATTTTTTTCAACATTTTCTCTCCCTATTCATATCTCATCAATTCTCTACCATGAAGTAGCTTGAGTATCCTGCAATGGTAGTTCACCATAATGTTAAAGACTATGTCTTTCAAGGCACACAAACTAGTTCCTTAGACAATGGATCTATAAGTTGACCCCTCCTTTAGTCAGATAAAACATAAATTAATTTTAAGTGTTTCAAATATACATTCTATTAGCTAATCATGGATCATGTGACCACAATGGCATTACACAGTCATATTTACAAAAATGGGGGTAAAATGAAAGGGTTGTCATGTAGGTTTAAACCCTATACAGAAATTACCTATAGAAGAATTCTAAAAACATAAAATAAACAATGACGAGAATATAAAAAAATACACAGAGATTTCCCCTGGATCCTAAAACTGGGGCTACCAAATTGATTTTTCATTGTGTTCCTTTCAATTTTTTAATACATATATATCCATGTCGAATCATTCATAAACCCCAATCCATTAAGCTTGGATTAGAACATAACTATATTTCCCTTGACCGGATCTACAAAATACCATGGGCAGAAAACCATCATGCCCAAGATCATGTGCAAAACCCATGCACAAAACCATAGGTAGGTCCGCCCACCTAATATAGGGTCCAAAAATATTTCTTGAGGGGCTGCCCCAGACTCCGTACAAGGGGGCTACTGCCCCCCTAAAACCCCTCACGCGTGCAACTAGTCGTGGAAATAATATAACACACACCCAACATGCCACATGTATATTCCTTCTCAATCTATGGTTGAGGATATTTCCTATCTAAGTGGAATATGAATAAGAATATAATTCCATCCTCTCCTCATCTTATGCCTACCATTGAAAAATCCCTTAGCAAAAAGCAAGTTGATCAAGATGATTTTATCGACATTTTTTTGCAAAATAAGTATCTTGTCGTTACACAAATTAATGGCATAAATTATGATCAATCCATAAGGCAACATACAAAATCAAGGTACATTGATTGGGTATAATTATTCATTATTGAATCTGACAAATAGAATAGTAAACATGAAATATGCCCCTCAAAACTGCTAAAAATAAACACTTCCCTTACTGCTAATTAAGAACAAGAGGTGGTCATTGCTTTGGGAAAGCACATTTATGTTTTTTCCTAGGATTATAAGGAAATGAAGGGGACTCATCTATCTATTTACACACATGACATTTACATTAAATAAGGTCACAATTGGATTCACCAACCTTAAATAAGGATGAACCTTAAACTAAAATATATTGTCAAGGAAGAATTACAAAAACTCTTGTATGTTGGGTTCATTTATCCTATTTCTAATAGTGAGTGGGTGTCTCCTTTAGTTATTGTTCCCAAAAATAATGGAAAGTGGAGAATATGTGTGGAATATTAGGATTTAAATAAATCCACTAGAAAATATCCCTTCCCTTTACCTTTCAATGATGAAGTCCTAAATGTTTTGGTAGGCAATAAATTATTCTCATTTCTATATGGATTTAGTGGTCATAACCAAATTCAAATAAACTCAAAAGATCAAGATAAGACCACACTCACTTGCACCTCGGGGGGCATTTGATTATAAATTTCTTCCCTTTGGCCTAGACAATGCCCTTGTCACTTTCCTAAGGGTTGTACTAAGTATATTTTATGATATTGTTCATGATGTAGTAAAGATCTATATGGATGAATTTACAGCTTATAGAAGCACTTTTCAAAAATCTATCATCCAATCTTATTAAATTTCTTCGTAGGTGTGAAGAGATGAATCTTACTCTGAGTCATGGAAAATTCTAGTTTCTGATAAGTAAGGGGGTTGTCCTAGGACATTACCTATCCTCTAAGGGGATTGAGACAGATCCTAGCAAGGTGGAAATCATCGAACATCTCTATGTACTTCAGAAACAAAAAGATGTGACCCATGGAAGGAATTTTTCAGCCAAAAGAACAACTCACAAAATCATACAATCTAGCTACCATCAATACACTTCTCATTTCGATGAATGTCAAAGAATGGGAAATCCTACTAGAAGAAATGAAATTCCTTTACATTCACAAATTTCTTTTGAACAATTTGATAAATGGGGGATGGAATTCATAGGACATAAGGATCCTCCATTAGGAGAGAAGATGTACATAATTGTATGTACTAACTATTTCACTAAATGGGCTAAAGCAAGGGAAGTCAAGGTAGTCATAAAGAAAAAGGTAGCTAAGCTTTTTAGATAAAACATTTTTTACAAGTATGGATTTCCAATGAAAATAGGCACAGATCAAGGGACCCGATTCACTTCTAACCCAATTAAAAGGATTATGGAGAAACATCACATCCATTGCAGGATGGATACTCCATATCATTTTAAGGCTAATGGACAAGTTGAGTTTTTAAACAAAGAATTGGAAAACATCCTGAAAAATAATCAACATGAGTAGGAAGGATTGGGTTGACAAACTTAATAAAGTAGCAAGGGCCTCCAACACTACTTAGAAGACTACTACAAGTTTAACCCCCTATCAATTGGTCTTTGGAAAGGAGGACATGATTCCCATTGAGTTTGATCCCACCACACTAAGGATGGCTTCAAAACTAGAAATAGATTTGACAAGTGCTCTGGAAGAAAGAAGACAACAACGGGATAGAATAACATAGGTTGTAAGATCTCTTTCCATTGAGATGGTCCAGATGCTAATAAAAATATGGAAATATAGATTTAATAGAACTAATGACTTCAAGAAAGGTGATTGGGCCTTTCCTTATGAATCCAAATTTAAATATTTCAAGGGAAAATTCATGACCAAGTGTTTAGGGCCATACTTGGTGGAAGAATGTTATGATAATTGTTCTATGTAGGTCATAACTTATATTGATGAAGAGAAAATTCCACCACTAGTAAATGGTTTCAAGATTAAGATATATAAGAGACCTTTATCAAAATATTTATCCATCCACACAATTAGGAGATAGAACTTTAATGTGTTTGAGAGTAGGAATACTCCCAATCCATCCAATGACTAAGAAAAATAAAAGAATAGAAAAAAATAACAAATAAATAAACTCTTGCGTGAAAAACTCCTTTGAGACACCTAGGACAAACCCTAAAACTAAAAGCCTCTATGAGGTAGATTCCGAGTGAAAAAAAAGAAAACAAAACAAAAAAACAAAACAACAAAACAACAAAAAAAACCAAAAAACCAAAAAACAAAAAAACAAAAAACAAAAAACAAAAAACAAAAAACAAAAAAACAAAAACAAAACAAAAACAAAAACAAAAAACAAAAACAAAACAAAAAACAAAAGCAAAAACAAAACATAAAAAAACAAAAAACTTTTCAGGCTTTGTAGGGTAGGGACATGGTGAAAACTAGAAATGGCATCATTTCCCTATGTGAAAGAGAGAGAGAGAGAGAGAGAGAGGGAGGAAGAATTTTGTAGATTAATTTTTTTTAGCTTTATCTACAGTTGTCCAAGGCCCACCTATAGCCAAACAACTGCTATATCATCTCATAAGCTAATAGAGGAAATCAATAGAAATTTTTATGCAACAAACACCTAGGCCTATATATCATAATAACAAGAAATTCCCTTTTATATCTATCATAGTTTTATGTTGAACAACACCCTAATCCAAGGTCAATTTTCACTCTTTTCCTAAAAAAATCCACAGTCATCCACAAATACCACTTTCCAACTTCCTAATATCACTTACAAGTTCACCCTTCTCACACAACAAACTTCTATAGGAGGATAGCAACCAAACCTGTAAATCTATATATATAAAAAGTTATAGGAAGTCTTGTAAATCTACAAGAAGGACCAACATTCTTTAGAAACCATAACTGAAGAAATGATTTAAAATTTGGGCCTAAAATTTCCAAATATAGCTCTCTCAAGGAAAGATAAACCCATCAACAAGAAGATAAGGGAAAATTGTAGCTCCTACAGGATGTTCTATTCTCCTATAGGATTCTCCGCAAACATAATTGTACAACATTACCTCCAACCCATGCACCATGGCATCACCTGTTGATCCAAAGGAATTATATAGATCTTAGATGTGAATCCTTAAGCCACGCTCTCATATGGTTTACAAGTATATTACATTATGCATGATAATGGGGTCAGGAAATCAAAATTTATTAAAACAAGGTGATAATTGTAGAAAACCTGAAAAGAACATTTCACATGTGAAAGTAGTGGTAGTCCCATTGGGAATATATCATTAGAAAGATCTTCCACATGAAAATGATCACAGATTAACTTAGAAGAGAAGGTGGTCACATCCAAAAACAGTGGTTTGTTGCTTGCCCGATTTTGAAATAATTAATACCACATGCCAAGATTAAGACTTAGAAGGAATCAACAAGATGGTACTCTATTTGCATGCAAATGAAAGAGATCCAAAAAATAAGCACTAATACTTTACTACAATGCCTCTACCACTACAATTATACTATTGGGTTTTCTATAAGAGTAAGACCTACATATTCTATAGGTATTTATCCTATAAGAGTTGTGATCACATGGATTAACTAATGAAAGCTACAATTGAACATGGAAAATACTCCCTTTCATCAAGGTTGGTCACCCTAAGCATCGCTCCACTCTCCATTTATTGAGCCACTTATTTTTTCTACATTACACTCATAATATTTTATCGGATAAACTCAAAAAAATTTAGTCATCATTTGAGACACTCTTGCATAATAGGCAAATCCTATAAAAGTTTCCATGATGGGGGTTGGGTTTAATAGAACAAAACACACTTATACTACTAGTATCCATCAAAATCCTAGGGTGGTGAAAATCTTTGAAAGGAGCCAATGGTTGGTGTTCTTTGAATGATTGAAGGAGTATGATGATGAGGTGGCATTGTAATTTGCTTTTAATTTTCATAGCTTCAGAGGAAAAGAGTGTTTCACAATAGCTAATCGCTTGGAGATACATATCATTGAAGCCTTCGTTAGTAAGGTAACAAGAATTGCTCCTAAATTTCCTAGGACAAAGAGGAAAGGTAGGAGTCCATCCTATTGAAGAAAGTGTAACTAGGTTCGGTATTTACAAATGTAATTTTTATCTTTGTACTTATCAAGAAAAAGAAATATTATTTTTGTAATGAGTTTCCTGCTCATTGCATAGGTCTAGGAGAGTCAAAGAGACAAAGCCATGTTAAAGAGTTCTTCTTGAGCATGCATGTAATGAATATAAGTCAACCTAATGTATACTAGAGTCTAAAATCCCTCCAATGACAAGCACGATCACTCTTGATGAAGTTGGCCAACAAAATGAAGTGAAAGCAGACAAGTTGGCTTACATAAATGACACACCTCTTCAATGGGTCAAGTCGTCCTATTATGGAGATATGACCACTATATATAGATGCAGCTAAGGGTCACCACAGTAACGTAGAAAATATAGAACTCCTATGAAACTCTCGATGGGCACAACGAAGTATAGGATCTCGACATGATCTGACTATAACATGTCTCAATTTGCCTAGGTGTATGCTCTGTCTCGGAGTATACTATGTCTCAATGGATGCTTTGTCTCCTTCTCGATGGTAATAATCTCAGTGAATTGAAGTCACTGTAATATACTCTCGGCACACCTGTGATGAGGAGATACAATCTCAGCATACGTGTAATAAAGAAGGATCATGTGACATCTCAGTCATAGTCTCGGGGTAGCTGTGTGACATACTCTCGACATCCTGAATGCAGTCATAATCAAACGCAGTTATAATGTATCTTGGTGATCCCATCAGTCTCGGCACAATTATGATGATCTCACAGATCCTACAGGAACACTCAGTTTCGATGGAGAGTATCATGATGATCTCACTGTATCTCGGTATATACTCTGTCTCAGGAGCAACATATCTAAAATGATGAAGACCTCAATGCAGGAGGAAAAATCACAGTCATAAGTCTCGGTATACTTGTGATGAGGATATCTCTGTCTAGGCATACTCATGATCTTGATGGATCTGCAGTACTACTATATGTTATGATGAAATATCTATATGAATGTACAACAGTGCTACAACCTCGGTGAAACAGCAGTAATGATGACCTTGGTGAAGCAGCAGTAATAATGATGATCTCAGATGAAGAAGAGGATTGGTGTCTTGGTCTTGGAGTGGCTCAGGAAGTCAAGGGTCATGGTCTTGGTGTTCATCAATTGGAATCTCTATAAGAAGAATTTTATGTGGGTTTTCCTCTCTAAGAGGGAGAGGTTTTGGCCCTGGAAAAAAGACAACATTTTTTGTTCTTGTCTCTTTGTTATGGTAGCTATTTTATGAATTAAAGAAGACACGCTAACATTAAAGAATATGATAATAAGATAAATGTTAAATACCTCACAAATAGTTATCATGCTAAGAAGAATCTCATTAACTGCATGCCCTATATTCTTTAATACACCCTTGCTAAGAAGTACTTCTTGCTCCAAGATGAATAATTTATTGAAGATGAAGATGGGATTAAAAGGGAAAGTATACCACCCCCTGGAACAAGGTTTCCTACCACATCTTAAAGTATATCTCCTGTGAAGGAAGACTAAACATAATCTATTCCTACTAGTTTAGGCTACTTTATTAGTTGGGACACCAAGCCTATCTTCCAGCATCCCAAGCACTGAGCATCCATTACTTCTTGTTACAATATTTGAATGAAATTAGTGGTCAGGTCAAGTGAGGGGTTCAAGAATCCCTAGCCCTCATATGGATAATTAATTTAATAGTGTTTGGTGCACTAGAGAGACTAGAACATTTTGCCCCATGGGATGAATTTGTGACTTGGATAGAAAATCCTTGGTATAAATCCAAAGGGTTTTGATAGAACAAGCATCCCCCATAGTGGAAAAAGGAAAGGGGAATTCCATTTCTAATCTTGTACCTTCGAAGAAGAAGAAGTTCATATTTGAAAAAAAAATTGAGACAATAGCTGCAATGAATTGAATCAACAAAGACGGACAATAGTGACCAATTAAGAAACATGGAAACTAATATGGGGGTCATGGCCAGCTTATCCTTAGAAATGACTAGTTGTAGACAACCAACCATAGCTTATAATTTGTTTTTGAATGAACAATGGTACAAATTCCAGATATCCTTTTTAGCGCAACAAGGAGGACTTCAAGTACATACACCTAAGGACTTCATTAGGATATGTCATATCTGCAATATGGAGGCGAAATCCAATATATGTGAATTTAATTTATACAACAAGGTGTTTCCTTATTCATCATCCTGAGAGCCAAACCCCTATTTGGGATATGTCCAACATATAGCTTTAGCCTCCTACTAAGGCATGAAGAAATGAGGGCTAAGAAGGTGAAGAAGACATTAAGGGAAGAGGTGATCACACCATTATGGATGAGGTACAAGTACCCAACCCTTTGACTATTATCATAGCTCACATCCTAATGAAGGACTAGAAGATGGCCCAAAATTGGAGATAGATACATGAGGAGGTTATCCTCCACCTCAAAGGCATGGTAAGTATACGAGGTGATGAATTCATACAATTATGTCAGATAATACGATAAGATTTACCCTATAGCATGTAGATGAAAGAAATCCACACACCCACCAAGCTACATATAGCTAAGACACCACTCTACAAAAGAATCATTCAGAGGATGGGCTTACAATGTATTGGATTGAGATTCAATCCCCATTGTTGCTAAGTATGATAGAGAACCTCAATCAAGAACAAGAATCAAAGGGATGGAAGAAAATAGAATATGCAACAAGGTTTTATTTACCCATGTAACTTCCTAGATATGTTGTATGGAGTGCCAGGAAAGCTACTAAGGAAATGAAGGAACATTAGCTCAAGGATAAAGAAGATTTAAAAAGTACATTTAACTAGGGATGGGAAAACATCTAAGTAAGGGGGTATAATGGACCTTTGAAATCTACATTTAAAGTCCCATCTATAACCTCTATCACCTAGGAACAACATGCATGTTTTTCCTTAATTAACATGCATTTTGTCAGTTTACATGTCATTCCTTATGTTGGGTGTGTGCTTAAGATATTTGACAATAGTAATGAATTGTGTGACCATTAGAAACATTAGCATCCTTATTTGGACATGTTTTTGAAGAACAATGACCTCCTCCAATAGCCTCCCAATAGCTACCATAAAGATATGTTCCTTGTCCCCTAATTTGTTAGTATACATCTACATGATCACTAGGAAATTAGGCTTATCAATAGTTAGAGATGAGGTGGTTGAGCAGCAAGACCTAGGGAAATAGCTGCCATGACTTTAGGGATTTTTAGAGGGAAATCACCCCTCCTATTGACGAGGATGCACCCTCAACATTTTGTATAAAAGGGGAACTTGATCCAATGAGAAGGAATTTTTTTGCGGAGAAAAAAGAACCATATTGTGTTTTTTAGTCTTGCAACCTTAAATTTGAACTTTTATAATGGAAGTCTTATATTAATGGAAAGGTAGTTTCTTTTTGTAAGAATTATATGTTGATTTTATTCATGTTTCCTTGAATCTTGGGGAGGGCCCACCCAAAAGTAGTATGGAACCCTTCTTGTACCTTCTATACTTTATTCTCATATGCTTCCTTAAGTTGTTATCATTTATATTTGTTTTTTTAGTCATACAGTGACATTAACGTAGTTTGATGTTCCTATAGATGCTTGGGATATGATATTTCTTAGTAATTGAGTAATACTTATAGTGTACATGAGTTATAATTAGCTTCATTTATCTTATTTCATCTTTATTTCATTAGATTATTGCAATTACATCAATTAAGCTAGTTTTATGTAGAGTTATAGGTCTTCTCGTAGAACTTGCGGCTTCTTGTAGAACAAACCTGACAGCTTTGGTTTTACATAATTTCTTGTGATTTCTTTTTATTTATCTGCAAATCACCTTAGTTAGTAGATATAGAATGATTAAGTGAATGATGAGGAATTGAAGAGAAAGTTGTCATAGATAAATGATTACCTACATGATCACAAATTACCTTATTACTATTTTTTTGTGTGCTTTGGATTACTTTTATACAAAGTAGCATGGAATTGATTTCCTTGATTTCCATTAGTATAGTCTGAATCCTTACAACTTTATTTTCTAGAATTTTTATTCTTGTAGTTTTATTTCCCTTATTTCCCTTATTTCCTTCAAATTTATTTCTACAATTTCAATTCCTGCATTTTCCCCTCGCCTTTTGCCAAGGTAGACCAATGAAGTGACTATTAATTAGAATCATTAAGCTTTTCACTTGATCAAGAACACAATTGTTCCAATAGATTATTATGCATTGAAAAAAATGAAAAATTGTAAATTACATATACAGTGCAAGATACCTCTTAATTTTGTACGAACCTCGGGTTAACATATTAAAGTTGAGACCCCTCGGGCTATATCATTATTTCTATAATATTGAGGGCCACCAAATGATAATGTGAATCAAGGTACCAAGTACATTATATCAAGTGTAAATAAATATGTTTATTCAAAACACTTGTAGAATCTACCAATCATGATACATTGATGTATTTGGTTATTCCACTAATGACTACAAGTACAAAGGTACCAAAAAGTATTTAAATCTTGTTCCCAGAGAAAATGTGCAAATTTGGTGGGAGTTAATGATTGGAATGAGGGATTTAAGGAATCCCACATCATCCTACATGAGAATCCACACGGAATGGAATGAATTACTTAGAATAAAGTTGGAAGTGTTAGTGCCTAAATCTACCTCAGGCTAAGAAAGGCAGGTCTAGGGTAACATCAAACCATGCTTAACCTGGTAGCTTGCCCTACCAGATCGGGAGAGGGCTCTCTCCTTATTAATCTTAGGAAAATATAGCAAATGAGGCTTGAGATGACTAATGTGAAAACTAATTTTAGGCTAGGTATATGCTTAGAGGATTTTGATTGAGTTTAATGATGGTTTGCTGGATCAAATGTGAAAGGAAGATTTGGGTCCGGGGAATGAACTCAGTCTTGCAGAGGTTTCTGTGGGGCAAGGTAGGCAAATGGTTTAGTACTTTGAATTAAGTGAGATGGAGAGTCTTCAGACTGGTGAGGATTTGGAGGCATCAAATTACCTGGAATCCTCTTCAAACTATTGAAAACATGTATAGCTAAACAAACCCTAGGTAGAGCACTGCAACATCAATGATTTCTACCTTTATCATTGATTCATTTAGTTAAGCAGAAAAGAGAGAGATTATGGCACACATAAACACATGTAAACTTGAATCACAGAAGAAAAAACAATATTAAATCACCTTGCCACAAGAATCCCACAAAATGCTGCAAACCCCGGTCTCTTCCTTGCCAAACTGCAGAGATGAATGTACAATAATGCTCAAAGTATTCACAAGAGTCCAACCTTTACAAATGACTGAAAAAGTACTAGATATAGGAAAAAAACCATCCATTCTAGCCTTTCGGGGTCGAATTCATGAGTTTAGGATTTGTTTCAACAAGATCTAAACTAAGAACTGAAAAATAGGCAGTGGAACAGCTTGCCTCT
Source organism: Pinus tabuliformis (assembly GCA_031772625.1). Taxonomy (NCBI): domain Eukaryota; kingdom Viridiplantae; phylum Streptophyta; class Pinopsida; order Pinales; family Pinaceae; genus Pinus; species Pinus tabuliformis. The sequence goes on along the minus strand of CM062804.1, from coordinate 541,359,025 downwards.
AAAACCTAGGAAACTGATTCATTCAATTCAAAACCACCTATACATGATGTATCTACCTCCATGAGTGAATTTTCATCATTTTTACATCAAATTCCATCAATTTACATTATAAGTTTTACCATGAGAGATAAAAAAGTCAAATTGAGAAAAAACTAGGCAAAAAACAGAGTTTTCTAGCAAAAAGGGCACTTTTCATCCTGTGCGTAGCGCCACTTTTTCTGTGTGTAGCGCTTTTTCCCAGCTGATTTTGGAGGCCTTCCCCTTCACCAAATTTTCTCCAAGTGGGATTGTTGGAAAGGATTGTCTATCTAATTTCCAGAACAAGTGGAATTTTTGAATTTGGTGTCCATTTGCCCCTCCAAAAATAAGCTCTCCCAACACTGCTTTCTGTGTGGCCAAAAAGTGGCAGAGAGGGCATTTTTGAGGTGTTTTTGACCCTTTTGGAAGATCAAAACTTGTCAAAACTTTCTAGTAATTTCTTGGTATACCTAATTTTTCACAGGGAATCCAAAAATGTAGAGTTTTCCTCCAAATGAGGTCCCTATCAAAAGCGAGCGCCAGGTGGCACTACGCACCAGGCAAAAAAACCTGTTTTTTTCCTTCAAAATTTCAAAATTGTCAAAAAGTGTGCCAAATTTTTTGAAATTTGGGATGAGTGACCTGCATCAAGTACTATGTTGAGCCAAGGAAGCTTCAGCCAAGATCTTGAACTTATCTTTCTCTTTCTTGCTCCTCAAAGTTTTCCTCAACTTGGCTTTTAGGCTCCATATTCTCACTCTACAAATCTTGTTTCTGGCCAAATAATGAAAATCCATGTGCCTCAACATCTTTTTCTCCTTTTTGGCTTTCTCAAGCAGCTTCCCCAAGTGCATATTTTCCCTCTCTAGCCAAGATTCCCAGTCAGCATCAACCTCTTTCTCAAGTGGTGTCAATTTGACTTTCCTCCTCTTGGTTGCTTGCCTGTTTTCCCTTATGTTTTGCAGCTCCATGATTGTCTGCTTATCTTCCAACTGCTTGTTCCTTTGCTCAAGGTAGTTTATGATCCACTTAGCTCTTTCAAGGTTAAGAGATAAGTCATGAATGTCAACTTCTTGTTCTTTGATGATCTCCTTGAGTTTTGAGCTTTGGGAGCCCAAATCAGTATCCTCATCCTGAATCAAAATGAAATCTCTCTCCTAGCCTTCAAAAGGCCCTTCATCATGCAATGGTTGTTTCCCTTTGTCCTATACCTGCTTTGCTGAAGAAGAAGGAAAAGCCCCTTTCACCCTGGGTGAAGATAGCATTTGCCTATGGTCTGATGAAGGAAACGAGACCCCTTCCACCCCAGGTGGAGATAGTACTCGTTTGGCAGCTGCAAATAATCTCCTTGTGCCTTTTTGATAAGTGATAAATACTGGCACACTGGTAGTTTGAGTCTCATGCACTTCTTGCTGATTTGAAGGCCCTCTTGCCTCTTGAAATACTGATGGGGTCACTTGAGGACTTTTGAAAATCTCATGTGAAATGAAATCATCCCATGAAACATTCAGCAAGCTCAGCTGATGCAAAACCACAATCTTGATCAATGCAAAGTGATAAATGTTGTTGTACTGTTGATGAGGAGGTTTTCTTTGCACCAATGTGGTCATTTTCTCAATATTTTTGCATATGAAATAGGGGAGGTTCATCATCCTCACTCTAGTGAAATGCATCAATAGTCTAACATGATAAGTGTACAAGCGAGAAAATCTCCCTTCACAGCTGAAGTATTTGATAATGAGCTTCATGAGTGGAGCATATGTGTCCTGTAGGTATCTGAAAGGAAAGACCCTACTGATTTGCTTCTGATAACTAGCCTTGATATAAGGCTCATAATGCTCTTTGTCCACAAGCTGTCCTTTGTTCCACTGTTCACCCACATTAGGAATACTTGTTGCTTCAGCTATAGTTTCAGGTGTCAAAGTGAAGGTAACACCTGCTAAATTGACCTAGCCATTGTGAAGATGGAGAACAAATAGTCTAGCAAGCTCATGGTGGTATTTCACCCTTTCCACCATCTCACAAAACTGGTAGCAAGACTGATGTTTGAAACATGCTACTGCAAGAGGACAAGCCAATAGCTCTATGAGTGTAGTGGGCTCCTCTCAGATGTGTTTTCCTCCCTTATGTGGTTTTCTTGGTGCATGAATTTCTTGGGAGGAATCACTCATAGTTTCCTCATCCCTTTCATAAGCTGAATTTGTTTCCATATTTGCCACTGTATGGTGTTCAATGATGAGTATGAAGAGATTTTATATCAAGAATAGGTGATTGTTGTTTAATGAATAGGACTGATGAGTGGGATTGTGAATGAGGGATTTGATGTTGGCTGTAGGGTTTTTAGGGAGTGATATGGTTTGGGGATACAAATTAGGGTTGGGGAATAGTGGGAATTTGATAGGGTTTTAGGGTTTTGGGGATAGGGTGGTAGGATGAGTGTAAATGAGAGAGGGAAAAGGAAATGAAATTTGGGAAATGTAGTGGAGGGGAATGTGAAAATGATATAGGGGGTAAAAAAGAAATAATGACAAAATTACAAACCCTTGACAGTTTTTGTAGTGAAACTGTGCAGCAAACTAGGGTTTGTTTTTTTCACCTATTAAAATACCATCAAAGTTGATCAAATCTCTTGTAATGGCACAATGAGAGTTTCCACTTATTTGAGGAATAAAGTTTGCAAGATTTTAGAGCTTGGCAAGATTGATTGGATGAAATTTGGGCTTGGCAGACCGATGCATCGCGCCAAGACACAGGTGCGTCGCGCCTGGCAGGTGCATCGCGCCTATGCAATTTCCTTTGTATTTCCTGCGCTCTATGCACCACGTCGAGCAGGTGTGACGTGCCACTACCTAGATGCACCGCGCCCAGGAAGACTTTAAATTTTTGCTGCATTTTTTCTCCTTGTACCTCAAAAATGTAGTTTTCTCTTGTTCACTCTCTCTTTTGGCACAAATGAAGTCTATAACATAAGAACACTTTATATAACCTTTTGACTTTAATTTTTGCATTTAGAAAACCCACTTTCTAATGTTTGCCTTTCACTTTATCTTTTAAAACTCTGTTTTGCAGTTTGGCTCTCTTTTTTACTTTTGATGGACTAATGCTTTGAATTTCTTGTCTCTTTTGCAGGAGCTGGAGTGTAGGAGTTTGGCAAGGTGACCCAGGGCTACATTTGCAGACTTATTACATATAGGAAAATTAAAATTACATGAAATTTTATACATAAAACATAAAAACTCTGTTTTTCCTCAAAACAGGGTTTTGAGGAAAAATCAATCACTCAGCATGTCATTATTAAAAATTTTGATGTTGAGACCTTATTTGACCTCCTCATGTTCCTGCTAACCATTATTTAGCTTTTACAAGACTATGATGACAAACCCTAGACTTAATGAGACCTAAAAACCCTAAAATAACTTCTGCAAATGAAATGAAATAAAAATGACAGCAGATGACCTATACATGTGAAAATAGGCCAGCAGATGAAAGGCATGAGGGAAATTGACAAAGAACCACTACCATCAGATGATCCATGACCTAATGGAGTGCAGCTGATCGGATGAGACACCTAATATGCATGCAAAAAGAGAAATTTTGATCACTGATGGAGGGATGAAGATACCGACACTAACATTGGCTCCAATGGGGATGGTAGCTCCTTGGAGGTGCCAAGAACCATAGATCTCTGGAAAGTAGACCAGTGCCTTCTTCCATTGGGAAATGGAGTCAATAACTTCCACAAACTAAAACCAATACGCTGACTCAAAACTAAATCAACTATAAAGACTGAAAACTGACTCGAAACAGACCCAAACTGACTTGAAATTGACTCAATACTAAAACACAACTAACAATCTGGAAAATATGCTCAAAATGGAGCTTATTCAATACAACCTACTCTAGTTGTTCCATTCATCACCTGATCAAGTGAAATGAAACAACTAATGCAACCATGTAAGAATTCTGGCTGCTACTTGCATTCTCCACAAGTGCTTGCTTATGAACAACAAGAGAGAACTACTAAAAGGCAACTCCCATGAAAACTTGTAAACATATCCGTTGAATAATATGGATTCTCTATCTGACTCCAAAAACACTGCATAAGGATCTTGAAATTCATGTGCACTGAGACTTAGCTCATCCAATGGATTACTTTTCTTCTCCTCATACCATGAATGCAAACTTTGATCTGCGCTTCGTGACGAGACTCCTGCTAAAAATGACAAAGAAATCGGCTGCCGGATCAAGTTCGTATCAATACATGGTTCAAGCTCACATGTATCTAATGGAGAAGAGCTTTGACTGTAGACATCATCCAACACATCAGCTATTGGATTGTGAAAAACTTGAAAAGATTGCTGCAACCCATTTTCTATTGGTTCCGATGAGATTGCATGATTTCCTATAGGCTGCTCATTTGAAGATATACTATGCAGTTTTCCCTTCAGAAACTGAAATGATTCAAAACAAAATGGTATGGAATCATTATGCATCATTTGATTATATGGTCTAGCTTCCAAGTCTTCATCTGCAACTTGACAATCAATGGCATTCGGGGGCTGCAACTCTGGATATGAAAAGTCTTGAACAAGGTTTTCATTGCTCTAAAGATGATCCAAATCAAGACTTGTCGACAGTTGATTTCTAATTGCATGAAAGTTGTCTCTGATGAACTGAAATGAAGCAAAACAAAAAGGCAAAGGTCCTTCACTTACTTCAAAATTTGTTGCACTTTTCTCGTCATTTCCATAGCTGATATGTGATGGCTGAACATTGTATTTGAGTTGTTGAACTTCCTCCTTCCACAAACTAGCTGTTAATTTGTCTGCAAGATTAGCTTCCATTTGGAGAACATAATCATCATCATACAAACTGAGGCAAATCGTCAGTAAAAAATACATCATCAAGCATACATGTCATGTCAATAGATCTTTCTTCTCCAAGATGATCTATAAAACAATCATTATCAGGTCTATGAATACTGGGATAAGAAAGGAAATGTTTTAGATCAGCAACTTGTTCTTCTTCAATCAGCGAGCCATGATTTTGAACAACATACTCATTCCTTGTAGTGATATTTTGCATCATCTCTTCCATTACACTTACCAAAATGTCAATCTTTACCTCTAAAGATGACAATTCCTCTGGATCTATGTTCTTCCTCTCTTCTTCCTTCAACTTTGCCCTTCTGATCAGCAAATTAGCCTCTACATCTACTGCACTATTTTTCATCTCTTCAAGTGTCACAAGATTCCTTTCTCTCAGCTGAAACTCCATTTCCGGATCAAAGGCTTCTGGGTAGTGCAAGATAGCAGATCCAGGAGGAGGTCTTATATTAACCAGCATTGAAAAATAAACTTGGTTAAATCTAGTAGAAAATTGTTGTATTGTCTCCCTTGGAAATCTTTTCAGCTGGTTATACTCTTCTATAATCAAGAAATGGTTTTCTCTGACCACCCACCTGTTGAGGAAAAATTTGATGAACTGCTGGAAATCTGAGATGCTCGCATCAGGCAAGGTTTTGAACCAACTCTTGACTTTGCCTTGCAAAGAAAGAGCAAAAAGCCTAATACTGACATCTTCTTCCTCAACTTCAAAAAGATCAAGAAAAGACTCAAAATTCAATACATGTCTCTCAGCAATGATGTTGTCGCGTTCACCATTAAATCTTGGTAGATATAGGTCATGATTTTTAGGGAAAGCATGGGATATAGGAGGTAAAATCATAGGCTTGTATCGATCTGGAATATTACAAGGTATAGGGGTATGTATAGAAGGTATAAAATCAGTCTTGGTGTCTTGAGGCTCATCAGTTTGAAGACGATCATCACAAGATTCAGAAAAAGGGTCTTGATCAAGCTCAAAGGCATGCAATTATTTGGTATTCACAACCTTCAAAGGGAAGGAATCAAATGCAGGCTGAGGATCTTTTCTCAAATACAATATACTTTGTAAAGCCTTCTTGACATTCTCGGGAAACAAGAAGAAATAATTTATAACAAAGAACATAATGTCTTGGATGAAATTCCAACTTGAATACCTGATCTTTCCATATTGTCCTTTCATGTTTCTGTTGGTCAGGTTCATCCTCCAGTGGAGTCTTTGGATCTGATCTCGAAACTGATTTGAAGTCGCCAGGTGAATGATTTCAGCCTTGCTGTGTCTAATCGTTGTTCACAATCAACAATCAGATCTGAACTTGATTACATTTGTCTGAGAAACATAAAACTACATTTGGAAACCAGATGTTCAGTTCATAAACTAAACTAGAGATTGACTGAAGTAGCGTTCATCTACTATGCACTTGCAGAGCAAGAGCAGTTCGAAGGCTACCTGGCTAACTTCAAGCTCCATCATTAGTTTATAAAGCAAACAGCAATAACAAACAAACAAACTTTTCGTTCCCCAATGGAGTCGCCAATATGTTAGTGCCTAAATCTACCTCAGGCTGAGAAAGGCAGGACTAGGGTAACATCAAACCACGCTTAGCCTGGTAGTTAGAACTACCAGATCGGGAGAGGGCTCTCTCCTTGTCAATCTTATGAAAATATAGAAAATGAGGCTTGAGATGACTAATGTAAAGACTAATTTTAGGCTAGGTATATTCTCGGAGGAGTTTGATTGAGTTAATGATGGTTTGTTGGATCAAATTTGAAAGGAAGATTTGGGTCCGGGGAATGAACTCAGTCTTGCAAAGGTTTCTGTGGGGCAAGGTAGGCAAAAGGTTTAGTACTTTGAATTAAGAGAGATGGAGAGTCTTCAGACTAGTGAGGAGTTGGAGAGGGCATGAAAGTACCTGGAATCCTCTTCAAACTGTTGAAAACTTGTATAGCTAAACAAACCCTAGATAGAGCACTGCAACATCAATGATTTCTACCTTTATCCTTGATTCATTTAATTAAGCTAAAAAGAGAGAGATGATGGCACACATAAACACATGTAAACTTGTATCACAGAAGGAAAAACAATACTAAATCACCTTGCCACAAGAAGCCCACAAAATGTTGCAAACCCTGGTCTATTCCTTGCCAAACTGCAGAGATGAATGTACAATAATGCTCAAAGCATTCACAAGAGTCCAACCTTTACAAATGACTGAAAAAGTACTAGATATAGGCAAAAAACCACCCATGCTAGCTTTTAGGGGTCGAATTCATGAGTTTAGGAGCTGTTTTAACAAGATATAAACTAAGAACTGAAAAATAGGCAGTGGAACAACTTGCCTCTAAAACCTAGGAAACTAATTCATTCAGTTCAAAACCACCTATACATGATGTATCTACCTCCATGAGTGAATTTTCATCATTTTTACATCAAATTCCATCAATTTACATCATGAGTTTGACCATGAGAGAGAAAAAAGTCAAACTGAGAAAAAACTAGGCAAAAAATAGAGTTTTTTAGCAAAAAGAGCACTTTTTCATCCTGTGCGTAACGCCACTTTTTCTGTGTGTAGCGCTTTTTACCAGCTGATTTTGGAGGCCTTCCCCTTCACCAAATCTGCTCCAAGTGAGCTTGTTGGAAAGGATTTTCGGGATAATTTCCAGAACAAGTAGAATTTTTTAATTTTGTGTCCATTTACCCCTCCAAAAATCAGTTCTCCCAACACTGCTTCCTGTGTGGCCAAAAAGTGGCAGAGAGGGCATTTTTGAGGTGTTTTTGACCCTTTTGGAAGCTCAAAACTTGTCAAAAATTTCTAGTAATTTCTGGGTGTGCCTGATTTTTCACAAGGAATCCAAAAATTTATACTTTTCCTCCATAGGAGGTCCCTATCAAAAGTGAGCGCCAGGAGGCGCTACGCACCAGGTAGAAAAACCTATTTTTTTCCTTCAAAATGTCAAAATTGTCAAAAGGTGTACCAAGTTTCTTGAAATTTGAGATGAGTGACCTACATCAAGTACTATGTTGGGCTAAGGAAGCTTCAGCCAAGATCTTGAGCTTATCTTTCTCTTTCTTGCTCCTCAAAGTTTTCCTCAACTTGGCCTTTAGGCTCCTTATTCTCGCTTTGCAAATCTTGTTTCTTGCCAAATAATGAAAAGCCATGTGCCTCAACATCTTTTTCTCCTTGTTGGATTTCTCAAGTAGCTTCTCCAAGTGCATATTTTCCCTCTCTAGCCAAGATTCCCAGTCAGCATCAACCTCTTGCTCAAGCGGTGTCAATTTGACTTTCCTCCTCTTGGCTGCTTGCCTATTTTCCCTTATGTTTTGCAGCTCCATGATTGTCTGCTTATCTTCCAACTGCTTGTTCCTTTGCTCAAGGTAGTTTATGATCCACTTAGCTCTTTCAAGGTTAAGAGATAATTCATGGATGTCAGCTTATTGTTCTTTGATGATCTCCTTGAGTTTTGAGCTTTGGGAGCCCAAATCAGTATCCTCATCCTGAATCAAAATGAAATCTCTCTCCTGGCCTTTAGAAGACCCTTCATCATGCAATGGTTGTTTCCCTTTGTCTTGTACCTGCTTTGCTGAAGAAGAAGGCAAAACCCCTTTCACCCTGGTGAAGATAGCATTTGCCTATGGTCTGATGAAGGAAACGAGACCCCTTCCACCCCGAGTGGAGATAGTACTCATTTGGCAGCTGCAAATAATCTCCTTGTGCCTTTTTGATAAGTGATAAATACTGGCACACTGGTAGTTTGAGTCTCATGCACTTCTTGCTGATTTGAAGGCCCTCCTGCCTCTTCAAATATTGATGGGGTCACTTGAGGGCTTTTTAAAATCTCATGTGAAATGAAATCATGCCATGAAACATTCAGCAAGCTCAGCTGATGCAAAACCACAATCTTGATCAATGAAAAGTTATAAATGTTGTTGTACTGTTGATGAGGAGGTTTTCTTTGTATCAATGTGGTCATTTTCTCAATATTTCTGCATATGAAATAGGGGAGGTTCATCATCCTCACTCTAGTAAAATGCATCAATAGTCTAACATGATAAGTGTACAAGCAAGAAAATCTCCCTTCACAGCTGAAGTATTTGATAATGAGCTTCATGAGTGGAGTATATGTGTCCTATAGGTATCTGAAAGGAAAGACCCTACTGATTTGCTTCTGATAACTAGCCTTGATATAAGGCTCATAATGCTCTTTGTCCACAAGCTGTCCTTTGTTCCGTTGTTCACCCACATTGGGAATACCTGTTGCTTCAACTATAGTTTCAGGTGTCAAAGTGAAGGTAACACTTGCTAAATTGACCTGGCCATTATGAAGATGGAGAACAAGTAGTCTAGCAAGCTCATGGTGGTATTTCACCCTTTCCACCATCTCACAAAACTGGTAGCAAGACTGATGTTTGAAACATGTTATTGCAAGAGGACAAGCCAATAGCTCTGTGAGTGTAGTGGGCTCCTCCCGGATGTGTTTTCCTCCCTTATGTGGTTTTCTTGGTGCATGAATTTCTTGGGAGGAATCACTCACAGTTTCCTCATCCCTTTCATATGTTGAATTTGTTTCCATATTTGCCACTGTATGGTGTTCAATGATGAGTATGAAGAGATTTTATATCAAGAATAGGTGTTTGTTGTTTAATGAATAGGACTAATGAGTGGGACTATGAATGAGGGATTTGATGTTGGTTGTAGGGTGTTTAGGGAGTGATATGGTTTGGGGATGCAAATTAGAGTTTGAGAATAGTGGGAATTTGATAGGGTTTTAGGGTTTTTGGGATAGTGGGGTAGGATGAGTGCAGATGAGAGAGGGAAAGTGAAATGAAATTTGGGAAATGTAGTGGAGGGGAATGTGAAAATGATATAGGGGGTAAAATAGCAATAATGACAAAATAGCAAACCCTAGACAGTTTTTTTAGTGCAACTGTGCAGAAAACTAGGGTTTGTTTTTTTCACCTATTAAAATACCATCAAAGCTGATCAAATCTCTTGTAATGGCACAATGAAAGTTTCCACTTACTTGAGGAATAAAGTTTGCAAGATTTTGGAGCTTGGCAAGATTGATTGGACAAAATTTGGGCTTGGCAGACCAGTGCAAGACACAGGTGCATCATGCCTATGCAATTTCATTTGTATTTCCTGCGCTTTGTGCACCGCGTTGAGCAGGTGCACCGCGCCACTACCCAGATGTGCCGCACCGAGGAAGACTTTAAACTTTTGCTGCGTTTTTTATCCTTTTACCTCAAAAAAACACGATTTGCTCTTGTTCACTCTCTCTTTTGGCACAAATGAAGTCTATAACATAAGAACACTTTATATACCCTTTTGACTTTAATTTTTACATTTAGAAAACCCACTTTCTAATGTTTGCCTTTCACTTTATCTTTTAAAACTCTGTTTTGCAGTTTGGCTCTCTTTTTTACTTTTGATGGACTAATGCTTTGAATTTCTTGTCTCTTTTGCAGGAGCTGGAGTGCAGGAGTTTGGGAAGGTGACCCAGGTCTACATTTCCGGACTTATTACATATAGGAAAATTAAAATTACATGAAATTTTATACATAAAACATAAAAACTCTGTTTTTCCTCAAAACAGGGTTTTGAGGAAAAATCAATCACTGAGCATGTCATTATTAAAAATTTCATGCTGAGACCTTATTTGACCTCCTCATGTGCCTGCTGACCATTATTGAGCTTTTACAAGACTATGATGACAAACCCTAGACCTAATGAGACCTGAAAACCCTAAAATGACTTTTGCAAATGAAATGAAATAAAAAATGACAGTAGATGACCTGTACATGTGAAAATAGGCCAGCAGATGAAAGGCATGAGAGAAATTGACAAAGAACCACTACCATCAGATGATCCATGACCTAATGGAGTGCAGCTAATCGGATGAGACACCTAATATGCATGCAAAAAGAGAAATTTTGATCATTGATGGAGGGATGAAGATACTGACACTAACAGGAAGAATACATCATGATTATGTATCTTTCATGCATTGGATGGAATAACAAGTGGAAGATAACCTCTGAGTAATGACCAATAATGAAAGCCACTAACAAAGGCGAAGACTTCCACCAATGATGAAAGTGGAATCCAAGGTATTGCATGAATCACAATGTGTGAATAGATCTCTTGACGTTGAACAAATGGCAAACCACACATCCAGCACCCATTGATAAAATGTCATACATAAGTACAAGGTAACCTATTAATGAATAAAATAGGCTTAGGGTACTACTCCATATCAAACTCTCAAAGCAATGTGTTACAGTCGATAAGAATTGAATTTCTAGTAAGAAGTCAATGGAGACCTTCCACACTAGATAAATAAAAAATATAAAGATGATATTAAAACAACTTGACAACCAAGATGGCCAACATGGATGACCAATAAAAACTAAGGAATGTTCAACACATATTATGACTTCTCATCTTCCCTTAAACAATAGTATGACAAAATGGTGAGTTAGGAAGCATTAAACGCAAAGTGGAACAATGATATAAGCCTATGATGCAAGATGCATCAATAGACTCTCCATTATGAATAGAAGAATAACTAGCCAGAGGAGTGAAAAAATTGTAAAATAAGGTTCATATTCCTATGGCCATACTAAACCCAACTTGTTGAGAAGATGACTCAAAACTACATACTTTCTTCAAAGGTGACATAACTCAAAACAAATGCCTTAAAAAAATAGAGATCTTTCTTTTGTTCCCCCTCTCTTTAATTTTTTATCATATTTTTTTATTTTTTTATTTTTCATCTTATAAAAAATTGAAAAAGGAATAAGAATGCCATTGTGCACCAAAGGAAATGAGTGTCATAGGAAAGAAAACTAATTCCAAGCATAAGAAACATACCTATGCAATATTCAAGTAGGTTTTCCAATATATGGAAACTCTTTGGGATGTTTCCTTCACAAATATAAAGCTCTAGGTTACAAAAACAATAACAACAAAGGTGATTAGCTAAAGAGAATATGGGAGAAGTGAGCAATAAATGGTAAACTAAAGTGGTCATTAGGCTCAAAAGCATAAGCAACATCATGCGATGGGTAAATGCAAAAAAAAAACATAAAATTGTGGGAGCCCCATCGGTAATGACCATAAAAACACTAAGAAGAAGATATGTGGTTTAATCATAAATTCATTGTGGGATTAAGAGGTCGCGAGAGCCTATGAAAAAAAATTTAGGTAACAAAACGACAATCAAGGTTCTAACTAGGGAACCAATGAATGGTAGGGTATGCCACAAGGAAAAATTTAGGGTCAATTTCATAGATGGGATAATTTTCCATGCTTCTTCTTAAAAAATATTTAAATGATTTAGCCAAATTTTACAGGATAAAATTGTTTTACCTTAAAAAATGAAAAATGAAATTATAGTGATTATATAAAATCATTATAAATTTCACTATTTTAATAAAAATACCAAAATATTTTAAAATTTTCATATTATGGATTAGTAATATTCACTAAGTTTGCTACACTTTAAGATAAATTTCCATCCTTAAAATTTTCCTTTCTCTACCACACAAATTATGATGCTTATAAACGATGAGAAGGATTCATATAACAACTTATTGGGGTCAATCCTAAGGCCAAAATGGAATAGGAAAATGATAATGAAAAATGCAATGTGGACAACCTAACATATAAATCAATGTTGAAATTTAATACCTGTTAGAATATGTTAACTTAGAAAATTCCAAAGAAAATGTCTCGTAATTCCTATAGACATGATCAACAACATTAGACTAAAAATTAAAAAATATAATATATAAACTTCTGAAAAAAAACTTGTGTTCTAAATGAATAAATAAAAAAACTTAAATATACAATAGTATAATGAACCCCACAACATTTTGGCCTACACATTGTACTACTTCAGGTCAATCCCCTCACAAGGCTCTAGAAAAAGAATCCTTTAGTAAAACAACCTCTAAAATATCTTATTAAGGAATATATGATAACTAATGATGTTTATCTTTCCATTCTTTATCAACAATATCTATGGCTTCAAGTATGGCTTCATTTGAAAGAAACTGAAAATCTAAGAAATCATGTGAACTAGGAGGGCTAGAAATCCATATGGGTGAAATGAAATGATCACATTCCACATAATAATGGATATCTTGATTTGTTAAATATTGCATTAGTTGGACCAATTTCATAGACCCGTCACTCTTCAAAATAAGAGTGGGATCAACCAAATATTACATTGGCTCAACTACTTCATCAACCAATGGTTGAGTTGGTTGTTGGGAAACCAAAGGTGGCTCAATAGTAGAAGAGTCTTCATACAAGGACTATACTCTTTGTACCTTTGGAATCATAAGGCAATACAAGTAATATGATCTCCCTTACAAATATTACAAGGTAACTTAGGCTTACATCTTCTTCAATCAAGCTACTCAACAGTATTATGTAGATTTTCTTGTAGATTCACGACTCATGTAATGTACTAAAACACAAGACAAGAATCTACTGTACTCTTTAAACATCGGAAACCAATGATCGATGAAAACAATAATCGACAACAGGAAGATAATAAAAGACACATAACACAATTATTTCTCTGGGGAAATCCATTGCTCAAAACCTCGACCATCTATTGCATTAATAAAAAATTTGAGTGATAATGCACAGCTTTTTCTCACAATAATAATTCCTGCACAAGTATGATCAACTCTCTACCTCACAAACCTGCACTGACCAACACTTAGCCAATTTTTATTTCTTGTTGAGCCCCTATTTCTTTGTGCAATTCCTGAGAGGAATAACCCGTATTTAATTGGGAATTCCTTCTTCCATAACTGCGCAATCCAAATCTAGGTCCTCTTCTGATTGCTTGCATGATTTGTACAACTTGGATCATCGTACAACTGATAGTACATTGTCCCTGCACTCTAGTCTCGACTAGTTCTTTCTATGAACTAACATGCATGATTTTCTCATGGTGGAATCTTCAGTTGGCTAGAGTAGCACTGAGGATGCACCAGTGCACCAACTCACTACTAGACCTCTACTAGTTCCACAAACATTTAGAACTAGTTTTATTGTTTATAACTCAATCAAATTGAGTTATCTAATTACAACTCAAATAAACTCATCCTCGACCCCTAAAATTTAGGGAGAAAATATACATAACTACAGAAAGACTTCCAATTCAAAATTCCTAAGCTAATTAAGTTAATTAAAATTAATTAACTATTTACGAGTTGTTATAAGAATAAAATTCAATTTTAATTCACAGTTTAATTCATTTCTCAACACTCCCTCTCAACAAGAAAGGGATTATCAGCTACCCCGATCCTATCTCTGTGAAACTTGAATTTACATCTTGACAATACCTTTGTCAAAATTTTAGCATCTTTCTCCTCCTTGGGAATGTACTCCAACAACATAATTCACCTCAATACACAATCTCGAAGATGATGATATCATATATCAATATGCTTGGACCGATCATGAAAAACTGGATTTTCAAAGAGTTTGATACAACTCTAATTATCACAGTAAATCACAGTTGGATCCATTTTCTCACAAAACAAACCAACCAGAATCTTCCTCTTATAGATGGCCTCACATGTTGCCGAACTGAGTGCAACCGATCTCTGTTTCCTATTGTACCAAGAAATTGTTGTTGACCCAATATTGAAGATCCCTCCTGATGTGCTCTTCCTCTTGGATGGACTCCCTACCCAATCTGCATTGGTGAAGACTTGAAGCTTCACTCCCTCTATCCATTTGTAACACAATCCATATTGAGTAGTTCCCTTGAGGTATCTCAACACATGCTTTGTCACCTTCCAATACAACTTGGTAAGCCTAACCATCACTTGACTAAGCTAGTTAATTGCATAGCACATATCCAGTCGTGTGTTCACCAAATACATGAGTGCACCTACAATATGCATATAAATAGTAGCTTCCACTACTTCCCTTGAAGTAGCATCCTCCTTCCTCCAGTTACCTACTAGAGGATTCTCCATGGGTTTGTTGCTCTCCATGCAGAACCTCCTGAGTATCTCATTGGCATACTTTCCTTAAGACACAAACAATTCCCCATCACCCTGCATGCCCAGAATGTAATGCATGAGCTCCATGTCCTTCATCTCAAACTCTCTTACAAGATCCTCCTTGCAATACTTGATCAACTGATCATCACTTGTCAAAGTCAAATTGTCGACATATAACACAATGAATAACAATTTACCTTCCACCACTATGTGGTACAGGTTCGCATCGGCTTCACCCTTGGTGAAGCCCAACCCGGTGAAGTAGATATCGATCTTGGTGTACCAAGCACAGCATGTTTGCTTCAGCCCTTACAACGCCCTCTTGAGCCAACACACATGCGACTCACGATCGAAGGTCTTAAAACCTTCAGGCTGCTCTATGTACACCTCTTCCTCAATCATGCCATTTAAGGAAGGTTGTCTTTACATCCATCTGATGTATATTCCAACCCATCTGTGCTGATACTGCCAATATAGATCTGATCGATGAGTACCTTGCAACAAGAGAAAAGGTCTCATCATAGTCAATCCCCTCTACCTTTGAAAAGCCACAAGCCACAAACCTGGCCTTATGCTTCTCCACACTACCATCTACAGCTTGATTTACCTTATAAAGCCATTGATATCTCACCACTGACTTGTCCTCTGGTCTCTAGACCACATCCCAAACACTATTATGAACTATGGAGTCATACTCCTCCACCATAGTGTCAACCCAAACGGGTTGCTTCATTACCTCCTCAAAGGAATATGGCTTTGTCTTAACACATCCGCTCATAAGAGCCATGTATCCAGTGTACCTCTCAGGTGACCTCCTCTACCTGCCCTGAGATGTGGGTGCTCCCACATTCTCCTATGCATCATGCATTAACCTATCAGCCTCTCTAGTGCACTTTCTCCCATCTCTAGAAGACTCTGCCTGAGAGGATGTCTCCACTCCTATATCCTCTGCATGTGGCATCAATATGAGGTTTCTCAACCTTAGGAGCTAAAATCTCCTCAACCGCATGTAGATGAAGCTCCCTCTCAAGGGAAACTCACATGGACTTCTCCTCTTCGAATCTGACATCCTTGTGAACCACAGTCATCCCGTTGGTCGGAAAGTAGACCCGATAGTTGTGAGGTGTATCAGTGTACCCCACAAATATCCCCAACTCTATTATCAGCTCAAGTTTATTATGTGCATCTTTGGTCACATGGCAATATACCGATGACCCAAAAATCCTGAAGTGACCAAGATCTGTTCTGTTACTGGAATAAGCCTCCTCAGGTGTCTTCATCCCAAGAATTTGATGTGGGCTACGGTTCTACAAATAAAACATTGTGTTGCATGCCTCAGCCCACAAGTGTAGTGGTTGGCCCTAATCATGCAACATCGCCCATGTTTACCCTACAATTCTTATGTTCTTCCTTTCGGCCATCCCATTCTACTATGGGTTATGGGGTGCCATAAACTCCTGTTTAATTCCTTCTGCTACACAGAAGTTCTTAAACCCATTTGAGACATACTCACCACCATTATCATTCCTCAGAGATTTAACTTTCTTGCCAGACTCTTTCTTGACCAATGATTTAAATTCACAAACCTTTATGAAATTTTGATCCTTCTTCTGCATTACAAATATCCAACATTTATGAGAAAAGTTGTCAACAAATATAACATAATACTTATGTTTGGTCGTGGATGCTGTCGAGAATGGTCCACACACATTTGAATGGGGTCGCTATAGAATCGCCTTTGCTCAATTGTCTCTATCGTGAAAGGGAGCCTTGGTGTATTTTCCCAAAGTGCACCCCTTGCATGTATCAACTTGCTCTAACATACCTTTGGGAAGACCAATTAAGATTTGTTGCATAATTTTCAAATCCCCATGATGCAAGTGACCTAATCTCATGTGCCACAGCTTAGCAACATCTCGGCTCTGCACCTTCTATGCTTTCATGCTTAAAGCATCACAATCCTTTACCTCCAACTTATAGAGATTCTTAACTTGAATCCTTATCTTCTTTACTTGACCCATGGCTATGTGTCGAAGTAACGCCTTTCCTTTCGAGAAAATCACACCATATCCTCTATCCTCAATCATGGCAACCAATACTAATTTCTTCTTCAACCTGGTCACATGCATAACATATCTCAAGGTGAGAGGAGCACCCTTCTCCATCTGAAAAGTAATCGTGCCCAATTCAATAGCATTATACCTCTCGTCATCACCCATCTCGATATGCATCTGGAGATCCTTCTCCTCTAGTTCATTGAACAACTCCTTATCACAGTCATGTGGAATGAATCTCCACTATCAAGGTACCATACACTACCCATCATTAATGACACCATGCATGCAATGAGAGTAAATTCCAATTTGAATTGAGAGGCCAAAGCCTCACTCGCCACTCCTCCTGAGGACTTCTTCTTGGACTTCTTGAGCAAACAATTTGTAGCAAAATGGCCCAGCTCGTGACAATGAAAGAACTTAACTTTCGACATGTCTTTCTTCTTACCTCCATGGAAATAATCTAATTTGGAATGGGATGCCTTCCCTTTCCCCTTCCTTTCCTTACTCACTAAGGCACAATTTTCCTCATCATCAGTCTTTGATGAGGAACCATCTCTAGTGTTCCTTCTAATCTCCTCCTACATGAAATCTGACCACATTTGTTCCCAATATGGCGGCTTCTCTCTCCCATTGACAGAGTCCTGGTAGCTATTCTAACTCTTGGGAAAGCCTAGGAGATTTATCCTCACCATATCATCCTTGGCAATGGTTATTCCAACACTTCCAAGCTCATCAAGACAGTGAGTGAACTTGATCAATTATTTTGGAATGGTCTTGCCTTTCTCCATCTTAATTTTTCGAAGTTTGTCTTTCAGTTCCAACTTCCTATGGTGATTGTTGTTAAAATTGGAAACTAGGGCCAAACTCCATGTGGGTCACCTTATTCATGGTTGATAATATTTTTCCTAGATTCCTCTCGTCGAGAGGTGTAGGATTGATCTAAAGATCATCCGATTTCAATAAGTATTTATGGAGATATGAATTTATTTTGATTATGGAATAATTATCAAGCCAATGAGCAACTCATGTAGGCTCAAAAGCCCAACAGACTGTAGAATTTTCTCTACAAATCAACTAGCTCACTGACATCATCTAGAAATTTGACCTACAGATCAAACTGATATATGTAATGTACTAAAGCATAATACTAGATCTACATCTACCATAAACTTTGTGGAAGCTTAATCAACCATGAGCAACATCAAGCATGAACACATATAACTGATAAGAAGGAATCAATCACACAAAACACAGAATATATCACTGGGGAAAGCACCAGCATAAAACCCCAACATTGTATTATCAATCAAGTGGAAATCATCAACAACATACAAAAAGAATCAGCTCAAAAGCTATCCTGCTCTCTCTGTACTTTGATGATGTAGCTCATGGACTACCTAGGCCTGTATATATAGGCTGCACAAGTCCTCCAAGCTCCTATTTCCTTGCATAGTTTTGATTGGAGTCCAATGTCATAACATGTGTTAATTGACCACATCGTACCTATTGTAGCCTCAAGTCCAACTACGCAATCCATAAGGAATAATATTCCTTCTGCATGCAAGGAATATTCACAAAGGAATATCCTAGAAATTGATAGTACACTATCCCTCCCTCTGATCTCAACTAGGTCTCTGTCTAAACTGACATGCATGAGTTATCCATGAGTGAATCTTCAGTTATCTGAAAATACCAGTTGTTACATGCATGCAAGCATTAACAAACTGAATCTCATTAATTTAACAACTTGTTAAATTAATCTAACTGGACTTGACTCAGTTAACTGAGCCAACTAATTACAACTCATAATTACAACTCATCCTCATCCTTTAACTAATGGTTAAATCCCTCAATCAAAGGAGAAATTGTTGCATGTCCTCACATAGACTTCAAGTTCATAATTCCTTAACTAATTAACTCAAACTAAATTAATTAATTAATTTACAAACTGCTGTTAATATCAAATTCGAATTTTACTTCCTATTTCTAGTCCAGGGACTGACTAAAATAGGAATCCACATTGAACTTCTAAAAATAGAACTTCTATTTTTAACACTTCCATTTTTCATTCCCTGTTGCCCAATCCAACACTGATACCCAAACTGTTATTTTTAGCACTTCTATTTTTTGCAATTTCTTGTTGCCATTTTCAACGCTCCCTCTCAAAAACAATGGCTTCCTCTTGAACCCAATCCTGTACCTTCGAAATGTTCTGCATGCAACACTTCTACCAAGTGTGGTTGCTTCAGCAACTCTCGGAACAAAAAAACTCCCAACTGACCTCTCGGTTGGGCTAGAAACATACTCTAATGTTGAAGCTCTACCTACTGCTGACAAGTCCTCCCTCTCTGACCTCTGTGCTACTGCAACATCTCCATGCATCTCACACCATTGCACACCTCTCTGTGCTACCCTGCACTGTGCAACACACTTGTGCCTCTCGCATTGTTGCAGCCTACTAGCTCTGTGTTGTCCTGGGTTCCCTACACTGTAGCTATCTCTGTTGCTCCATCTGCATTTGTCTCTACCCAATCATTCAGTTCTACTACTCCTCATCGGGCTCTCATAGCAAATTCGAATCAAAGAGGTTGGGTACCTCAAGGATCCTGCCCCTCCTCCTTGGGATGATCACTCCACACCACCCCACCTCCTACCTGGAGGTATGGCTGCATGTGATCCCTCAGCCCACCTGGCTTGAATTTTCCCCCTATTGGAGGTCTCTGCATGAGTACATGTCTCTACTCAATCTCCTCTTAGCTTCTCTAATTGTGGCTGCTCCACAACCTCCTGAAGTTGCTGCACCAATCGTGGCTCCTCCACAATCGTCTGAGACTTCTTCTAGCGCTGCATGTTGAGAGGTAATATACCCTCCCTCTCAACCACCAAGTCTCCATCAGTTGCCTTGCTGCTCAAGGCTTTGCATGCATCTTTAACCTCAAGAGCATATAGGTCCTTGACCCGTGAACTGATCTGCTTCACTTGTCTAGTGATGATGTGTCTAAGGAAAACCTTTCCCTTACTGAAGACTACATCATAGCCACTGTCTTCTAGCATCGTGAACAACACCAAGTTTCTCTTCAGTCCTGGTACATACTTAACATCGGTCAAGGTAAGGCGAGCTCCATGCTCCCTCTGAAAAATAACCATACCTACACCTAAGACACTATACTTCTCATCATTACGCATCACTATGAGTATCTGGAGATCTTTCTCCTCCAAAGTACTGAACAAACTCTTGTCGTTGGTCATGTGGAAAGAAGCTCCACTGTCAAGAAACCAACCACTTCCCACCATGGATGAAACCATGCATGCGAAGAGTTTGAAATCCAACTCAAACTGTGAAGCAAGTTCCTCACCTTCAGATGTTTCCACAGATCCCTTCTTGGATTTCCTCTATGGACAATTTGCAGCATAATGGCCCACCTCATGAAAATGAAAGCATCACACTCTCGATTTGTCAACCTTCTTCCCACCATTGGAAGAACTAGATTCGGAAAGAGAAACCTTCTCCTTCCCCTTCTTTGCCTTACTCACTAAGGCACAGTTCTCCTCATCCTCCATGGATGAAGAACCATCTTTGGTGCTCCATCTGATCTCCTCCTGCATCAAATCTGACCATAGTCGTTCCCAATCTGGTAGATTCTCTCTTCCATTAACCGAGTCATGGTAGCTATTCCATCTCTTAGGAAGGCTAAGGAGTGCTAGACTCACCATATCATCATCAGCTATCACGACCCCTACACTTGCAAGCTCATCCCTGCATGTGATGAGCTTGGTCAGATACATAGAGATCGTCTCATCCTTTTCACACTTGATCTTTCGAAATTTTTCCTTCAGTGCCAGCTTCCTTTGATCACTGTTATTCTGATATAAATCTTTCAATGTTTTCCACATTGCAAATGGAGTCTCCTTCCCATGGAGGCTCGAGACAATGTGATCTCACACTCCCTCCAAGAGAATTCTCCTAGCTCTAGCCACACACTTCTTCCATTCCACCAGTTGAGTAGCATCAGTAGGCTTAGGGACTTCTTGATCAATGAAGTCCTTAAGGCCGGTATATTCCAATACTGCCTCCATACAATCCTTCCAAGTTATATAGTTTGAGTTGCCATCAATGGCATACTCAAGCCTCAAACCATAGAACGGCATCCGTGAAATAGATGTGATACGAACTTGAGATCTATATCCCGAATAATAAACTTCGAATTCCTTCTTGTATACTATTCTTCGTTGATCACCTGTGCTCCGATACCATGTATAATTTTCTCTACAAATCAACTAGCTTACTGATATCATGTAGAAATTTTACGTGCAGATCAAACTGATATATGCACTGTACTAAAGGATAATACTAGATCTACATCTACCATAAACTTTGTGGAAGCTTAATCAACCATGAACAACATCAAGCATGAACACATATAACTGATAAGAAGGAATCAATCACACATAACATAGAATATATCACTAGGGAAAGCACCGGCATAAAACCCCAACACTGTATTATCAATCAAGTGGAAATCCTCAACAACATATAAAAAGAATCAGCTCAAAGCCTATCATGCTCTCTCTCTACTCTGATGATGTAGCTCATGGACTACCTAAGCCTGTATATATAGCCTACACAAGTCCTCCAAGCTCCTATTTCCTTGCATAGTTTTGATTGGGGTCCAATGTCATAACATGTGTGAATTGACCACATCATACCTACTGTAACCTCAAGTCCAACTACGCAATCCATAAGGAATAGTATTCCTTCTGCATGCAAGGAAAATTCACAAAGGAATATCCTAGCAACTGATAGTACATTGTCCCTCCATCTGATCTCAACTGGGTCTCTGTTTGAACTGACATGCATGACTTATCCATGAGTGAATCTTCAGTTATCTAAAAATACCAGTTGTTACATGCATGCAAGCATTAACAAACTGAATCTCATTAATTTAACAACTTGTTAAATTAATCTAACTAGACTTGACTCAGTTAACTGAGCCAACTAATTACAACTCCTCACCCTCATCATTTAACTGATGGTTAAATCCCTCAATCAAAGGAGAAACTATTGCATGTCCTCACATATACTTCAAGTTCATAATTCCTTAACTAATTAACTCAAGCTGAATTAATTAATTAATTTACAAACTGTTGTTAATATCAAATTCGAATTTTACTTCCTATTTCTAGTCCAGGGACTAACTAAAATAGGAATCCACACTGAACTGCTAAAAATAGAACTTCTATTTTTAGCATTTCCATTTTTCATTCCCTACTTCCCAATCCAGCACTGATACCCAAACTGCTATTTTTAGCAGTGTTATTTTTAGCACTTCTATTTTTAGCAATTTCTTGTTGCCATTTTCAACACAAACGTATCTATTCATCATCAACATTTGTATATAAATACAGGAGGTCTTTTCCTCATTTGGACACACACATCTCATCACATCTCTCTCTCTCTCTCCTGCGCAGAAAAGAGGCTCTTCTCCTACTGCGCAGAAAGGGACTCTTCTCTCACACGTGTGGAAGGAAGGACGCAGAATTTAGGGCTGCAACTGCAGATCAAAAGTTTGACCAGCGTTGACCATCAGACTCTCTCTCAGAACTGCGTTGTAGGTGGAACTGACTCTCCTCAGAAGGCCACATTTTTTGGTGAAGGAATCAAGCTGATCCGACGGTCGGTTTGCAAGATATTGTCTGCCCTAGTTTAGGGTTGATCTAGGGTTTGTTGTTGCTGATGTAAATCAGATTTATGTACTATTTCTCTATGTTTAATTATTGAAGATAAAGGAAGATTTGATCAAAGGGTTTCCCCATATTGGGGTTTGTCCCTGGCTAGCCACCACATCTTGTGTCTCTTGTCTTGGCTTGTTTTCTGTCGATCATTTAATGTTCTATTTGCACTTTACTTACTGTACATGTGATTGCTAATCTGTGGATAATAATAATAAAAAGAAGTAAATTTCTCTAAGCATAGAACATACCATAACTTAACATGGTATCGGAGCTGAGGTGAAGACAAATCCCGAGCAAGAGCAAGAGCAATCACCGAAGAGAAGATTGGCAAGGCTATCCTAAAAGAACTATGGGGTCCTCAACACTCTTCCCTGCCGAAGACAAGCTCCATGAGAAGTCTGACTATCATGGATGGAAGATGTCTCTCGATCTAACCTTAGAAGATCAAGGAGTATTGGACCATGTGAGAGGCAATATTGTTGAGCCTCCATCAAATGCACCCACTGCTGCCAGGAACAAATGGAAAATTGGTGAAGTCAAAACAAAGAAGATCATCCGGGACTCTATCGACAAGTGCTTGGTGGCCTACATCTCTGACCTGAACACCTCCAAGGAAATCTACGATAGACTGGTGAGTTTATTTAAAGTTAATGATGCAAATCAAGTCTTCTTTCTTAGAAATAAGCTAAAGGAAATTAAGAAGGGCAAAGATGAGAGTATGCAAGCATACTTCTTAAAAATCACCGAGATCAAGAACGATCTCCTATCCATTGGGGAGATTATTACTGATATGGAAATGGCACTCACGACTCTTGGAGGATTACCATCCAAATGGTACGTGTTCAGGACTACTCTTCTCAACAATAACATAATTCCTGAATTCAAGGAATTAATGGCAAGATGCATTCAAGAAGAAACAAGGATAGAAGAGCAAGAAATGCCCATGCCTAAAGGTCCTCCTGCTGCCTTTTCTTCTCATTCTAAACAAAGAAATAATTCTGGGACTAAATGGAAAAGAAAGGTTGGACATAAGGGTGGAAGAAAAAGACGATGTTACATTTGTGATAAAGCAGGTCACTATGCAAGGGAATTCCCTGATAGAAGGAACTCTCACCAGGACGATGATCAAAATCCCTCTCATGGCAATCAAAGGAATGGAAAATCTAATAGCAGAGGTAAAAGGAGTGTTAAAAATCAAGGAATGGGACAACCATTCAAGAAGGCTATAAATTATAGGTAT
This sequence comes from Pinus tabuliformis, assembly GCA_031772625.1. Lineage (NCBI taxonomy): Eukaryota > Viridiplantae > Streptophyta > Pinopsida > Pinales > Pinaceae > Pinus > Pinus tabuliformis. Next base: position 541,335,061 of record CM062804.1, on the reverse strand, counting down.
GAATCTAACATTGTTGACAATAAACAGGATAAATATTATCTACCAACTGCTCTATCTACCTTTGCTCCTCCGGACTCGCTGGGACATTGGCTTATTGATAGTGGTGCCTCAAGGCACTTCACTGGTTACAAAGAAGTTCTCCATAATCTGATAGAGAAAGAAACTAACCTAGAAATTATCCTTGGAGATAATATGAAATATCCCATGAAAGGTGTAGGCAATGTCTCTCTTAAATTGAATCAAGGTAATACGATCCACTTACAGGAAGTATTATACATACCTGACCTCTAAAAGAACCTAGTGTCCATCTCGGCAATGGAAGACAAAGGCTACAAGGTGACCTTCAGCGATGGCAAGGTACGTGTATGGGAAAACAATGTTAAAGATGCCTTTACTATTGGGTTTTGAGTTGATTCATTATATCAGGTCGGTGGAAGTCCGCTAGGTGTCATATCTTGTGACACATCTCTTCAGTCCGAACTTTGGCATCGGAGGTTTGCCTACCTTCATTATAAATCTCAACCCGATGTAAGACAAATGGTGAAGATATTGGAAATATGTGGTGAAGATATTGGAAATATTCGGTATGGTGGACTGCAAGCCTGTAACTACCCCAATGGAGCTTGACTTTAAGAAGTTAAGTAGTAGTGTTGTTGGACCTGTTTTACGAAATGCCACTGAGTATTGTCAACTCATCGGAGCATTAATGTTCTTAGTGAACTCTCATCCAGATATATGTTTCGCAGTCAACACGTTGAGTCAACATATGGTTGAACCTCACCACATACATTGGATTGGTGCCAAGAATCTGTTGAGATATCTTCGTGGCACAATTACTTATGGGTTAAGATACACTGTTGGAGATGTGAGACTACTTGGATACACTAATGTTGATTGGGCAGGCAGTGTGGTGGATCGTAAGAGCACTTCCAGGTGTTGTTTCTCCTTGGGATCTGCTTCGATATCCTGGATGAGCAAGAAGTAGAAGTTGGTGGCTTTGAGCACCGCCGAGGCAGAGTATATTGTTGCTAGCATGGCCACTCGTGAGGCAGTCTAGTTATGAAAGCTCTTTAGTGAGTTGTTTGGATTTACATTAGATACCACTGTGATCCTGTGTGATAACCAGAGTGGGATTCGTTTATCAGAGAATCCCGTATTTCATGATCACTCCAAGCATATCGATATCAGGTACCACTATATTCGAGATATGGTGCAACAGGGAGGTATAAGGCTCCAACATATCAGTACAGATGAACAGGTCACCAACATTCTGATAAAGCCCCTAGGAAAGGTCAAATTTTTGGCTTTCTGAGAATGAATTAGTGTCATTTAGAAACCCTCTGATGAGGGTCCTGTATGATGTATGGAGCTCTTGGAGCTCTGGGGGGTGCGGGGTACTTCTTGGAGCGACATATGACCACAGGGTGACTCACCATCCCCTGGTGGTGTACATGTACAGGGTAAAAGAATCAAAACTTTCCCTATGACACCCCGTGGCGACTATGTAACAGGATGATCAGTTCTCCTGTGAGGTCTGGATGATGTGTTCTCCATGACGATTGTGTAGCAGGATGATTAGTTCTCCTGTGAGGCCTGGATTATGTGTTATCCATGGCGATTATGGAACAGGATGATTTGCTTTCCTGTGGACCAGGATGATTAGTTCTCTGTGGCATCCACTGGATAGGATGATTCGCTCTCCTATGGTCAGGATGATTAGTTCTCTTGTTGAGGAATCCTACCCATGTAGTCTGGGACTCATGGGAAGTACCTCTCATCTTATCAATGAGAAGGGAAATGAGGATAGGGACCATAGTAGTACCGATGGATGCATCATTGTATCTACCGTACTCCCTATGCTAGGATGACCTTCATTGATCTGGGACCAATGATACTGGTCTGGGACCAGTGGTAGGAGTTGTACCCACTATGACACTGACTTCGGGTCAGTTGAGGATTGGTCTGGGACCAGTGGTACACACTCTGAGACTGACTTTGAGTTAGTGGAGGATGGTATGATACATCCTCGATCACTTCTTCTTCTTCATAATTCGAGCATAGTAGAACAGAGCAGAGAAAAGCAGGGGTCAAGCTGTACAGGGCAGTGCATTTGATGGATGAATAGTAGCGACAGACAGACGAATTGTTGATGAAGTTCTCCCTAGTTGAGAGGGAGTGTTAAAATTGGAAACTAGGGCCAAACTCCATGTGGGTCACCTTATTCATGGCTAATAATATTTTTCCTAGATTCCTCTCGTTGAGAGGTGTAGGATTGATCTAAAGATCATCCGATTCCGATAAGTATTTATGGAGATATGAATTTATTTTGATTATGGAATAATTATCAAGCCAACCAGCAACTCATGTAGGCTTAGAAGCCCAACAAACGCATATATTCATCATCAACATTTGTATATAAATATAGGAGGTCTTTTCCTCATTTGGACAAACAAATCTCATCACATCTCTCTCTCTCTCCTGCGCAGAAAAGAGGCTCTTCTCCTACTACGCAGAAAGGGACTCTTCTCTCACACGTGTGGAAGGAAGGACGCAAAATTTAGGGCTGCAACTGTAGATCGGAAGTTTGACCAGCGTTGAACATCAGACTCTCCCTCAGAACTGTGCTATAGGTGGAATTGACTCTCCTCAGAAGGCCACATTTTTTGGTGAAGGAATCAAGCCGATCCGATAGTCAGTTTGCAATATATTGTCTGCCCTAGTTTAGGGCTGATCTAGGGTTTGTTGTTGCTGATGTAAATCAGATTTATGTACTATTTCTCTTTTCTGAATTATTAAAGATAAAGGAAGATTTGATCAAAGGGTTTCCCCATATTGGGGTTTGTCCCTGGCTAGCCACCACATCTTGTGTCTCTTGTCTTGGCTTGTTTTCTGTCGATCGTTTAATGTTCTATTTGCACTTTACTTATTGCACATGTGATTGTTAATCTGTGGATAATAATAATAAAAAGAAGTAAACTAATCTAAGCATAGAACATACCATAACTTAACATTTTTGTTATGGAATAGGTCTGTCAATGCTTTCCACATAGCATACAGAGTTTCCTTCCCATGGAGACTCGAGACAATGTGGTCTCGAACTCCCTCAAGGATTGTTTGCCTCGCCTTTGGCACACACTTCTTCCATTCGGCCATATTTTGTGCATCTGAGGTTGCTGGCTTAGGAATTTCTTTCTCAACGAATTCCTTGAGGCCAATATCCTCTAGCACAGCCTCCATCCTATCCTTCTAGGCTATATAATTTGAGCTTCCTTCCAAGGCATGCTGAAGCCTCAAATCGTAGAAACCCATTTTCCAATCCTGAAGTATGTATTCTAAATTCGAATTTCACCTATAACCCAAAAATCAAACTTTGAAATCTCCTCTAGTATATTGTCTTCAGCTCCGATACCATGTAGTTTTTCCTGTAGATTCACAGCTCATGTAATGTACTAAAACATGAGACAATTATCTACTCTACTCTTTAAACAATGGAAACCAATGATCGATGAAAACAATAATCTACAAGAGGAAGATAATCAAAGACACATAACACAATTGTTTCTCTGGGGAAAGCCACTGCTCAAAACCTTGACTATCTATTGCATTAATCAGAAATATGAGTGATAATACAATTCTTGTTCTCACAAGAACAATTCCTTCACAAGTATGATCAACTCTCTGCCTCACAAGCTCGCACTGAACAAAAATTAGCCAATTTTTGTTGCCTTTTGAGCCCCTATTTCCTTGTGCAATTACTTAGAGGAATAGCCCATATTTAAATGGGAATTCCTTCTTCCATAACTGTGCAATCCAAATATAGGTCCTCTTCTGATTGCATGCATGATCTGTACAACTTGGATCATCATACAATTGATGGCACATTGTCCCTGAACTCTAGTCTCAACTGGGTCTTTCTCTGAACTAACATGCATGAGTTTCTCATGAGGGAATCTTTAGTTAGCTGGAGTAGCACTGAGGATGCACCAATGCACCAACTCACTACTAGACCTCTACTAGTTCCACAAATAGTTAGAACTAGTTTAACTGTCTATAACTCAGTCAAACTGAATTATCTAATTACAACTCAAATCAACTCATCTTGGACCCCTTAAATTTAAGGAGAACATATACATGACTACAAAAATACTTCCAACTTGAAATTCCTAAGCTAATTAAGTTAATTAAACTTAATTAACTATTTACAAGTTTTTATGAGAATAGAATTCGATTTTAATTCATAGTTTAATTCAAGGACAAATTAAACTGGAATTTCTTGTTGTCATTTCTCAACATATTCATGCCCCTAGCATGACTTGCATTAGTTGGTCACATGGTCTTAGCATGACTCATAGTAGTTTCTTGCATGATATAAACAAGATTTGTAATTATTGGTGTTGAAATTTGTCATTGATGTCAAAGGATGTCCAAATTAAAGAGAAAATTACATATTCCAATAGCATATTTCAAAATATTGTTTTTGGATTTTTGATGCCCCATTTGGATACCTTATATTTGAATGCATTCTTACTCCATTTACCGAGATCAAATGGAAGGATAACATATCTAGTTGGAATTATTATCATGGGACCTTTCCAACAATATATTGAACTCCATCTAACTCTTAACGGTTGAGGAGAAATGACATTTTGAATATTCATTATACATTTTTCTAGTTGCACAAGCCAGTCCAACAAGTGGAAAAGTCGGCCTAGCCAATGGACAAGTTGGCCTAGTCTAGTCCTTGAATGCACTGTAAATAGGCATGAAAATGAGAATTTCAAGTCACTTTATCAAGAAAGTTTGGATCTGTTCAAATAAGCAAAGAAATAAGGAGTTATAAGGTTCATACCTCATGAACCAAAAGTGAAGAGGAGTTGATTTGGAGAGACTTTATGGGGAAGGATTTTTGGCACATTTTGAAGGGTTTTTGGATTATTTTGAAAAGTTTTTTTGGCTTATTTTGGAAGGATTTTTAGCAAAATTTTGAAGTTTTTTGGTCCTACTTAGGAGGTTTATTGCAAACCTATTCTTGAGGGTCGAGTTGCATCCCCTTTGAAGGTCAAATTTCAGATCTATGTAGAGAGTTGAATTCCAGTGTGGAAGGTTGAGTTTTAGGCCTATCCTGAGAGTAGTGACATGTCCCTATTGAGGCAAAATTTAGGACCAAAGTTCTAGTACAAAGAAGGCCAAACTCAGGCTTGTTTTGAGGGAAAAATCCTAGTGTGTTTGAAGGTGAGTTTCAGTACTATTTTTAAATACCTAATATTGTTCTATGTTGATAAAGATGAACCTTGTGAAGGAGGCAGAGTTATATAAGTCTAGCTATGATTGCTTGAGGGTTGAGTTTAGGTGCATTAAATTCCAAGTTTCAGTCCTAGTTTTGGGCCTATTGAGGTTGATTTTTTATAATATGGAGGTTGAGTTCAAGGATCATTTATTGAGGAAGTTTTGTTGCTAAGAAGGTCATGTTTTGGAAATTGTGTGCTTGGGTAAAGAGTAGAGAAGCAATTTCCAAGAGGGAAGACTTTCTTTGACTAATATTTACCCGTGTACAAGCCTTGGTGTTGATAAATTAGGGATTTGGTGTTGATAAACAAGGAGTACATGCTTCATTTTAGTTGGTATTGATAAACTAGGGAGTTGGTGTTGATAAACCAGGGAGTTGGTGTTGGTCAAATTGAATGTACTCTTTATATATATTAAGAAAATCATTATGTTATTGTCTCTCTCTTTTGGATTCCACGTACATTTTTGTATATTTATGTGATTTTATTTATATCATGGATGCATTTACAAGTTTTTGAAGTTAAAAATTGTTAATATTGATTCACCCCCCTCTCAGTATTGTTGAATATTCCAACAATTGGTATAAGAGTGGGTTCCTTCAAAAATAGTTTTACCACTGGAAGGTAGATCTTAGTAAGACTCATGGAAAAGCAAGAAGAATACACCAAACATGGTAATTATTTGATGGAAAAAATTATGCCTTTTGGAGCATAAGGATGAGATTGTTCTTACAAGCACAAGGAGTTGATGTTTGGCAAGTTGTTCTAAATGAATACAAGGTACCAACCTCTACTCCAACAGATCTGGTTGGAAGAAGACTCTATGAAAGTAATTCAAAGGATATGTATTCCATTCTAGGAGGCTAACAAGATCATAATTTGTCAAGGTTATGCATTGTGAATCAACAAAGGAAATTTGGGACAAGCTCAAGAATGTGTATGAAGGAGATGAAAAGGTCAAAGGGGCCAAGCTTCAAACTTATAGAGGACAATTTGAACACCTGAAGATGAAGGAAGATGAATAAATTGTCACCTTAATTTCTTTGGGTCGGTGAGATCATGAATGTCATGAGAGGAATGGGAGAGAAGATCACAAATATAGCCATTGATAAAAATATACTAAGATCTCTCCCAATGAGATTTGATTCTAAAATCTCAGCTTTAGAAGAAATACAAGATCTAGCTACATTGAGTATGGATGAGCTACATGGAATTCTTACAACATATGAAATGAGGAAAAAACAGGAAAATCCATCCAAAAGGGAAGAAACTTTCAAGGTCTCCAAGAAGACAAGGAAGAACAAGCAAAATTCAAAAAAAAACTCTAGATGTAGTGATGATTCATACGATGAAGACGAAGCCAACTTTGTGAGAAAGTTGAAAAGAGGAACTAGAAAATATAAAGGTAAGCTTCCTTTTAAATGTTTTGAATGTGATAGATTTGGTAATTATGCTTCTAAATTTCCTTTTGTAAAGGGATTAGATAGAAAGAAGAAAGTTATAAGAAAAATAAATAAATATTAGAAAAGAAACAAAGGAAAGAACAAGGGAAAATTCTTCAAGAAGAAAATTCTCTATTCAAGAGAAGATAGTAGCTCATCTAATGAAGATGATGATAGTGACCATGATTTCGATAAAGTGCTCTTCATGGCATTATATAATCAAAATGCAACTCCTAAAAACTATGAAGGAAATCATAAAGAATAAGAAGGAGAAGTGGATCTTGAGGCATAATTTATTAGTGCCTTAAGTGATCTTAGAAGAAAAAGGAAGAAAAAACTCATACTAAAAGAAGAGGTAAAGAAATTAAGAATGTTTACAAAGTCCCAATAGGAACTTTGAAGATACCAAGCAAGATGTCATAAATTTGAAAGTAAATTAGAAGAATCCAAAGTGATTGAAGAAAAACTCAAGAGACAGTTGGAAGAGAAGGAGAGAATAAACAGGAATATAGAAGTTGAGATAGTGTCCTTAAGGAAGGAACTAAAGAAGAAGGATATCCAACATAACTTTGAAAATAGTACCAAAATACTAGATGAAATCATCAGCAACCAGAAACCATTCAATGACAAGCATAGACTAGAATATAAAAATTTATTGATAAAGGTTTAGGTTCTATGATGACAGGAAATGAAGCAAAGCAAGGAAACTATGTTAATGCACTAAAGGGTCATATCAAGAAGGAATAATACAAGATAGTAAAGGAGGACATACAACAACTAGAAATGAAGAATGTCATGGCTTCATAAGGACAACACCATCAAGAAGACCACCTACACTCAGGTGCTTCAATATTTTCCTTGGAGTGTATTATTCTTGTGATAAATTTGGGCATAAGGCTATAAACTGTAGAGCCTATGCAAGGGATATAAATACAAGAAATAGCTGCAAAAATCCTAAGAATTGCTATGAAAGCAGTTATGGTAAAAAAACCTCATGATATTTTCAATAGAAATTAAAATAGTTTTGGCGCTCTTAGTTATGAAACTGAATGTTACAAATGCAAAAAATTTGGACACATAACCAGAAATTATAGAAGAAATTTGATAGTTCCTTCAAGGGAAACAAAGCAAGTTCTTTTCCATCATATAGGGGAACAGCCAAGAACTTGGAAAAAGAAGCACAAAAATTTGAAGGTTGAGAAATGTGGGCTTGCTCTACAAGCCCAAAGCAAAAGATTTCAATGGTATATTAATAATGGATGCTTAAAGCATATGATTGGAGACAAAAACATATTTGTAACATTGAAGAAATAAAAATAATGATTTGTCACTTTTGGAAATGATAACTTTGCCAAAATTATAGGGAAAGGCATAGTTAACCATGGAAGAAAAGATGTGGTCGTAGAAAATGTTTTACTTGTTTAAGATATGAAGCATACTGTGTTAAGTGTTATAAAAATGTGTGATCATGGACACACACTTCTATTCAATTCAAAATAATTTGAAATAAGGAAAGATTTATTAGGAAATTGGTTGTGTTGATGGTGTTGGAAAATGTGTCCACATTAGCAGGCTCCCTAGTTTGAAGCCCCAATTAGACCTCACATTGTTTGGGATAGGAGCCCCATCTGGGATACCAAACCGACTACTAATGTGTGTATGTTTTTATCTTGGATATCAAATGCAGAGATAAATGTGACACTAAGTGTAATATCTCAAAAGAATGAGGACGAAATTAGCCCTCCATTGATGAGTTGCAGAACATGATAACAACATAATGAGTGAGAGCGTGCCTTAAGGAAGAATCAAATATTTGAGACTAAATAATACATACCCAAGTGAGAGAGTGTTAGAGACCAAATGTGAATTAATTCACAATTAATCACTAACATTAACAATGAATAAGGGGCAAAGCTTCAAAGAAACACACCAATTGCATGAAACGAAATAATTCATAAACATGTAACCAATGTGTAAACCCACATACATAAACAACAAAAGCATGAATAGGCATTACAAGTGCCACTAACATGTACGGAATCAATGCATAAATTGAAAATTGCTCATTAATATTTTTTCCCATTCAAGAATATGTACACAAGCTCGTCAAAACCCAATAGCAATATGAGATTAGTTCATATCATCTTCATGACATAACACTAGCCTCACAATCCATGCACCTATAAGCTACCAAGAGTGAGTGCCTTTGGCTCCTTAAGCACGAAATAGCAATCTTATTATTAGTAGAGTTTAAGTGATAAAAGTCTCTTTGCTTGAGCTATGAGGGCATATATATAATAAGTGGGGTGACTCTCAACCTCCCTTGTGTATCTTAGGCTTCCTCGTGACTCTTTATCTTCCCTAAAACCTTTCAACTTCCTCATGGCCTTTCATATTTCTTTGGCCTATTCCATGATTTTAATATTTGTCATTTAAGAAAAAATAATACATTTACAAAACAATAAAATAAGGTGTAATAAACTTTGACATGGTATCATGTAGGAAAGACATCTATCTTCAAAATTGTGTTGGTGTCCTCATAACATTGTAAGGTCGCCTTGTAATTGGTTGGATCATTTGATATGTGTTGTTGACTTGGATCATTCCTTTATGAAGTGTCTAGCATCCATCATTTTGTCACTCCAATCCTGCAAAATGCATAACCATTCATTAGGATGAAAATAAAACATTTTCAACATAATAAAAAAGAGATAATTATGAAATCGGTTTACAAAATTGTGTAAAAATGTTAGTAATAGTTCACATCCCTTAAAACGATCCTTTCATCCTGATGTGAGAATTGATCCGTTGACTATATGTCAGAACTAATCCATTGAGTGTATATATCCTCATCTTCTTACTCGCATCCTTGTGTCCTAATAAAACCTTGCGCTTATCCCTAATCATGTGGGTTGTTGTATATATTTAATGCACCCTTCAATAGCCTAACATTTCCTCATTACCTTATTAGCTTTGCTTGCAACGTTTGTATACATCCTTGACACCATATAATTCGCAACAAAGATAAATCCTCCCAACGATGATACACCATTACTTTGTTTTAAAAAATTTGTTAGCTCCTCCAACGTGGTGTATGACAACATTTTTCCTTCATCTCAGTACATTATTTAACAAATTTCCCATCAACTCAGAGTTGTTGGCATAATTTAGACCCCATTCTGAAGCTTCAATACAATCTCTTATGTAATCACATACCCAAGCCAGTGCATGATCCCTGCACTGTTCAAAATATAGGCCTTTAATATAATATCGACATGGCACATGTATCGCTAGTCACCAACACATGTGACGCAATGTAACCTAGTTTGTCAACGTAGAGCTGACAAAGAATCTCATCATGTGTTATTGAATCTCCCATTGCATATATCGCCTAGATAGTGGACCTTTACGAGTGCGTTGCGCATTTTCAAGTGGCAGCGCCAGTGCAATAGTTACACTTTTTCTTCCTCCTTTCATTTCCCTTTGAATAGCTTTCAATTTATGTGTGCTAGTAGTATCACCATTTTCAATAGACAAAGGTGTGTGCTGGTAGTATCACCATTTTGAGCGTGCAAGTCTCCTCCACTGGTCACATCTTATTAGTTTGGCAGCATCAGAACGTCTCATATGTGGTGCATCAATGCATGGTTTATATAATTTGACATAAACTTCTTACAACGCAATTCTTATCCCTTATTGCTTGCACTATACTCCCTAGGCTTTATTTACATATCAATTTGAAGTCGTGTTTTGAATATCATTCCAACACATGGTATAACATCTCCTTATATTGTGTCATTGTCTGTAGTACGTTGTATTTTATTACCAACACACCTCATATGTATTAACCCTGCAATGCGTCGTGCATGGTCTATTTGGCCTTTCCAAGGCATATGTATAACGTCCTAACGCATTTGCTTATATGAGCCATGAATTCACCATGTTGTACTTCGTGTCATTAGAAATATAGCCTTGGTAACACCATTTTCACTCTTTATCGTTGTCTTTCAACATTGTCTTTTGTCATGATGTTCATGAGCGATTTAGTTACAACGTTTTAACCTAGGGCCCTTCACAACATGGCGACATACAACTTGAGTGGGTCTAATGGTTAAGAGCATGTGTTTCCTTGTAAGAGGTCACAGGTTCAAAACGAGAGGGGGTAGAGTATGTATGCCTTCATAGACTTAGCAGTCAAATCGTTGCACGGAGGTGGGTCCCTTATCCCACAAACAACGGGGTCTTATACACCAATTTGGTGTATGGCTTGGCCATGACCTTACAATTAAATAATAATAATTATTATTATTATTTGCCTCCCAATTCCACATAATATATTCTTTCAATGTACCAAAGTCATTTTTCTTTCCAAAGTCAAATTTTCTTTCCAAGGCAGCTTTGTAAATGTTGTTGTTGTTAGCAGTTGTATTATTTTATTGTAATACATTTATAACATCGCTCTTAAAAATGCATCCATAAAGCCATCTGGGATACACAAATATATTATATTATTGTTCTTTGGTGTATCTGACACATTGTTTGGATGGAAACTACTTATATCCAATGCAATTGCACATCTTGCAACGCACTTGTCACAAGTCACTTGAATTGTCTCCCTTTGCCATGCACACATGATTCCAAGACCGTATATAACATCCTTTGCATTTAATGCTCCCAAATGGTTTTCAATACATCCTCTCATCATTTCTCCTATATCAATTTGAATGCACCCTTGTATACTTCAAGTGTGTTTGTCACCACCAATAACTTACGCATTTTGTCCTTGTATTCTCCCTTATTGCATGGCGCATTATCGACCCCTTTACGACATCATTCGATATATCCTCAATTAATCACCTTACATTTCATAATATAATGTAATTTTGTAAAATCATGGGGTAAGAGATGGGCTTTTAAAATAGATAATAGGGAGCATAAGCATAGTCTAATGGAGAAAGCAAGTTTCAGAAATTAAATTGTTACACAATCCAAATGGTATCTCAAGTAATTTTGCAAATACAAGTAATAAGAATGCTTCAAAGAACTTTCTTGGAAAACAATGTGCAATGAAAATGTGGGGCTTGAAGAGTTAATCTTTCATGTGTGAACAAAACTTTTTCTTCAAATAATTTAATATTTATACATGTGAATGAGCTTAACAACCATAGTGGCATTGACATTTGATGTTATTCCTAATATGATGATGCAATAATATAATTAGAAACACTATGAAATGCTCATGAGGGTCTAGGTTGAGAGATGCAAAATAAAAATATGAGGATCAAGTCAAAGATGGCTTAGTCCTTCACTCATGATCATGATAGTCTAGGGTTTCGAAGGTGTATAAGAAAAACAATAGTTTCCCAAACCCTAATGCATATGATAGGATGAGAATCAAGTTGAAGAAAGTGAGCATGCATGATATGAATCATGAAATCATTAGTAAACGCAAGGTCTGATGGCATTCCAGACATTGAAAGATTTGACTAAATCAAAGACACAACCCTTACCATTATAAAATTGAAAACAAAGGGGGGACCCAAAATTTAGGTATGGTAAAAAATAAATTGGGTGTTGTAGAGGCTACAACGAATGGCGAACCACTGGTAGAATCCAACATCTCTGCCTTAGTCCCTTAAATATATTGAGTATTAAAATAGACGAAAGGAAGTATTGAACTAGGTATCATGGGTACCACTTGAGTTATTTGACCAGTTATAGATATGTCATTCATTTATTCCATGATTAGGTCATGTTAGTTCTTTAAACACTACATCAAGAACTCACGCACGTCATTTTCCAACAATGATATAGAGATCATGACAGAGGGCTTATTATATTCATAATTTTAAAGTGAGTTTTTGGTGTTTGTCTACTCCCGACAAGCCTGTTCAGTACCCTGGCAGAGTCACTCAAGAAATCACAAGCATTGCTTCACTATTAGTAGGCATGTTCAGTACCCTGGCAAAGTTGCTTGCATCACCTCTCTGCACCGGAAGCCTTTCTCTCCTTTCACCCTTTATTTTATTTTGCATTATGCTTTTGGAATTTATTATGCGTTTATTTTTCCAGGTGTGGAAGAGGGATCCCAACTTACTTTATGAGAAAGAGAAGTTGTTTCTTGTTTTACAAAAACTGAAAGATATTTTGAGTTAGGTGTGTCCTCATGCCATATTTCCACGTCACATCTCCAACTATCAAGTGGAAAATTAAAACACGATATAAACTATCAGAAACAAACTGGAAACAAACTTTGGGTTAGAGATACTGGACTTATGAACTTATTAGAGTTCCCCACCAGTATCCAATCATATTTTCCTTATTAATAAATTGGACTCATGTATAAACATAAGGGACAAGTTGGTTACACTACTAGTATCTACAAGGGGATGCCCCTTTGGAGTGACCATGGCAATCACACACACAAAATGGATAGGATTTGAGTAGTATGGAAAAGGAAAGTAAAGTAGATGATGGGAGCTCTCTGTGACATCATTATGTACAGACTTGCGAAAATATGTAGAGAACCTGAATCAAATAAGAAGAAAAATGCATGATGCAAGGAAATGATTGAGAGGAAATAAAGGTAAGAGTGATATAGTGTAACAAGAAGCAAATGCAAATCAAAGAGGAGGTGTTTCTAGATGCAACTAAGAACTATGAAATTCCTATACAAACCATTCCAAAATGAAATGAAAAGCAAATGCAGTTATGTACATGGAAAACAACCATGCAAAACTATTCCAATAAGAAAACAAAGTGATCCTAAACCTGAGTCCTAATATAATTTGGAAGAAGGTAGGAATTAAGTGAAATCAAAGTTCCAAGGCAGCCACAAAATTTGTCTCCAACTTACGAACATAACGACATAAGAAATGAGTAATAGCATAAAAAATGTGAAAAACCAAAAATATTTGTATGAATAGCTTGCACATGAGAATGAAGAACACATCTGCAAGTAAGAAGGATAATCAAAAACTGATGTTCTTACCAGACCACAACATTAGGCCGATAAATAGAATGATAAACATGAGCGTCCTGAAAATACCTCATGAATGCACCTCCATATACATCTTTATTCATAGAAAGTACAAGATAAAATTGAAAGCTCTTATTAGCAAGAGATCTTACTAAATAAGACTCCTCCAACCATTCAACAATTCTGTCATGAAATTAAGAATTATGAACATGAGAGGCCTTAAAATCATTCCAAGATGAGCATCCATTAGATGAAAATGTGCTAGGGACAGAGCCGTGTGAAGAAATTTCAATCTAATTTTGTTTGGAGATCTTGCCAAGGTCGTGAGGACCTAACATAACCATCAACAGAATCTGAAGTGCATCAACCTCTTGGAAAGTCTCTAAACACTCAAATGATGGGTCATCAAATTTTGGTGGCTTATAAAAATAAACAAGTGAATAAGAGCAACTATCGTTAGATGTATTAATGAAAACATTGTCAACAGAATGATAGTTGTTACAGCAACTGATTAGATCAAATTTGACATTTAACACATGAGACTATTCATGAATTAATAATCTAGATGAATTCAACAAAGGACTTCCTTGGACATTTAGAGTTATAGAATCTTCCTCCTCACCTATTAAAAATAGGAAATTAAACAAATCATAAACAATGGATCCAATCTTTTGATCTCCTAATTGTGAAACAACACCGTCATGTACTTGGTCATAATCAAAACTAGCAAGGTAGGGATCTAAAGGATTTATGAAAATTGTTGGTGTAGCAAACTCATCAAACACATCAGGGTACAATGAATTATGTTAAAGATAAATAAAGATGGAAAGACTCAAGTGGAGAAACATCAATTGCAACTGAATCTGATTCACAATTCAAATATTTCACACTCATATCAACTTGCAAAAACAACGGATTAGCATGCATGTTATGCTCTATGAAAATATTTGAACATCCATTGTCACCCAAGAGGGAGCCTTGGTCATGTCAGGGAAGTGAAGGTAAGAGAATATCATGAAAATATGGAGGTTTAACTAGGTCAACAAAACTTTCTTCAACATGATAATCAAGAGATGGCATACTAATATGGTTTTCATATTGACCTTACTCTACTTCAACATGGTGTACTCCAGTTTCGAAAGCGAGACAATTTTACCCTTTCTGATGCAAAGTTTCCTCATTTCCTTATTCATTATTAATATATATTGGCATGTTAGTACAAGAAACAATTTCATTTGATAATGAAGACAAAGGAGGATAAACAAAATCATGGGAATCATTTCGACCTATGAAATCTGAGTTTTGCTTTGATTGACACCAAAATCAAAAGTATGCATAATGAAATTAGGAAACATAATACTAAGGTCACCTGATGTCTAATTGTCAATGTCTAGTTCAAATTCAAGTTGTTCAATATAAATATAAACCAATCATCAGATTTTTCCAGCCAAATGATCCCATTCCACATCTCTTTAAGGAAATTCATAACAAAGATGAAGAAATTTATCAGAAAAATCTCCCAATGACTCATCTAGTTTCATTCTAAGGTTATTGATTTTCTTAAACAAACTTTGGTGATCCAAAGGCTTGACGTAGCTCCTCAACAAGTTTCTAGAAAGAATGGAGAGAAGGGACTGGTAAGGTATTTCACCATTCCTTCATGCAACCCTCAAGCATGAGGGTGAATAGCCCGCAAGCATCATCTTTACAATATACTTCATTATAATGGAAATTTTGAAGAAACTAAAGTGTATGTTTTGCTAAAAATATTATACCCTCACCATCAAACTTAATGTGTGGCAAGTGATGAATTATTTTTGTGGGGATTGTAAGATTTGGTCCTTTGGAAAAACATATTGGGATTAAGATTGGGGAAGGTGTCATTCAAGATGAAAGATTCAAAATCAGAATCCACAGGGGCAGCTTGTCATCTGGCCCTCCTTCTAGCACCAAAATGTGTTGACAGTGTTGGATAACCTTCCAACACTAGGGGGTCTCCACGGTATGGGGTGGTCTCATCCATGGATTCTGCAGAAAACCATTTTTTTAATGTAAAACGTCTTCACCTCTGATCTATGTTTGTTATTATTATTGATGGACCATATAAAAGCTGTTGGTAATACATATTTTATGTTTATGTGGGTCATAATTCTTTACAATGAAAATCTGCAACAACAACCTGAAAGTTCTTATCAAGTGCATGAATATAGGAGAGGGACTTGTCCACAAGTTCCAGCGCCCCCCTCAATTATAGGATATTATGGTGATTAACTTATTTATATAGATGGGATGGAGCTGTGGTTTGATTGGTTTGGAGAAGGCAAGTTGGTTCATTGGAATTTAGAAGGTGGTCAAATTGAATAAAGGAAGAAGTGAGAGACGTTGATGAAACAAAACAAACAATCATAGCGGGGGCTATCTGTATATGTTGCATGTTGGGATGGAGTTGTGGTTTGATTGGTTTGGAGAAGGCAAGTTGGTTCATTGGAATTTAGAAGGCGGTCAAATTGAATAAAGGAGTAAGTGAGAGACGCTGATGAAACAAAACAAACAATCATATTTAAACAAACTTTGGTGATCCAAAGGCTTGACGTAGCTCCTCAACAAGTTGCTAGAAAGAATGGAGAGAAGGGACTGGTAAGGTATTTCACCATTCCTTCACGCAACCCTCAAGCATGAGGGTGAATAGCCCGCAAGCATCATCTTTACAATATACTTCATTAGAATGGAAAGTTTGAAGAAACTAAAGTGTATGTTTTTGTAATGCCCCACTTAAATCTTATCCTACAAATTGTGTTAATATTTACATTATCTGAAAATATTGAGAAATATTGGTCTAAAATAAATTTATGATTTCCATTATTCAAATTCCCCACTTACCTTCTCAATTTGAATATTGTGTAGGATATGGTCTCCTTCCATTAATTCAAAATATATTTATTCATTTCACATTCCCCAATGTACCCTCACATTTAATTGGGAGAAGACATAGTCCTCTCCATCTTATCATCAATATATATATATATTTATTCATTTCACATTCCCCAATGTACCCTCACATTTACTAAGGAGAAGACAAAGTCCTCTCCATCTTATCATCAATATATATTTATTCATTTCACATTCCCCAATGTACCCTCACATTTAATTGGGAGAAGACATAGTCCTCCCCATGTAATTACACTTCACATTCCCAAATGTACTTTTCAGATTTACTTGGGAGAAGACATGATCCTTCCCCATTAAATTCTCAATTTTAAATTCATATCACAATTCCAAATGTACTCTAGCTTGGAAGAGAAGTCAACCAAGGATGGGTGAGAGTTAATGACATTAATGAGAGGTGGTTGAGGAAAGAGGGTATAAAAGGGAAGGGGGAAGGAAGAAGAGGGGAGTGGGAGTTTTGCTTAGGATTGTGGGGGTTGGTTGTGATTGTTTGGCCTTGTTATGATTTTGGGAGACCTTGGAAACCTGTGGAGGTTTCTTGGGTTTGAGAGGAGGAAAGTATCATTATCTAGTTTTGCACATTCTTCTTGAGGACACACTATATCTGGTTGGACTTGGGCACGGAGGGCTAGGGAACCTGTGGAGGTTTCCTGGGCTAGGAATTTATTTCCTAGTTGGCTGGGAGGTAAATCCGGTTGGGTCAGCCAGAAGGAGCGTTCAGCTGGAGCTATCAGACAAAGGTATCGTCATCAACCGCCGGAACAGGTATTTTTCCATGGACTACTCTTGTTAAGTTGATATCAATGGAATGCTCACCTTAATTTATGTTGCTTATGATAAAATGATTAGATGTTAAATGTTTAAAGATATGTGAAAAGGTCAGCAAGCTCCTTTTATTATTTATAAATTAACAGGAAAATAGATATGTTAGTGTATAACGAAATAAAGGCTCTAATAATAGGATTTGGGTCATTACAGTTTTGCTAAAAATATTATACCCTCACCATCAAACTTAATGTGTGGCAAGTGATGAATTATTTTTGTGGGGATTGTAAGATTTGGTCCTTTGGAAAAACATATTGGGATTAAGATTGGGGAAGGTGTCATTCAAGATGAAAGATTCAAATTCAGAATCCACAGGGGCGGCTTGTCATCTGGCCCTCCTTCTAGCACCAAAATGTGTTGACAGTGTTGGATAACCTACCAACACTAGGGGGTCTCCACGGTATCAATTCCTAATTAGACCTCACATTGTTTGGGATAGGAGCCTCATATAGGATATCGGGTCGGATTCCATTGTGTGTATGGTTTTCTCTTAGATATCGAATGTAGAGATAAGTGTGATACCAAGTGTAATATGTTAGAAGAATGAGGATGAAATTAGCCCTCCATTGATGACTTGTAGAACATGATAACAACATAATGAGCTTTTGATTTGTGTTCAAAAGAAAATATTTTGGTTTGTTATTCTATGGGAAGATGAATTTTCGTCCTGTGAGTCACACATTTCTTGTGCGAGAATAAAAAATAATTCTTTAAGTCTCACATCAGCAGGGGTGGGATGTCGAGCAATAGAGGGATCTTGACTTACTTTTCTATGTTTCGATTTCACTAGTGCATTGATGTTTTATTGCACTTTCACATCTTAGTGGAATAGGGTGTTTTCTCTAGGGTCTTGACATGTGCTTGTGATTTTGTGATGGCTCAAAGTTTTCCCTTCCATGATTGTGTGCACATCCTTTGGTTGCCTTCCATGCCTTATTCATTATCACATTGCAAGTTTGTATGTGCCATATATTTTCCAATAATTTTGGCAAATAACCAAGACCAATACCTTATTCAGTAGCGAACAATTACACTGCAATTTTTACACCTTGTCGTTATGCAATCACCAATGGGTCTCTTTAGGTAATCTCCCATTTCTGCAGTTTTTGACATATATATCATTATTTGGTGGCCTTTTCTTGATAGTAGAGCTTGATAACATTGAGAAGGTGCTCATACATATAGAGCTCATGATTTTGGTGAGACATTTGTTGAGTTTCGAGGTGTTTCTCGTGGCTACACATAACTTTTAAATGGTAACGGAGGCGACATGACATTTTGAGCATGGAAAGTATCCTCCACTAGTCACATATTATTACTTTGGTGGCATCACAATGTCTCATCTCCGGTGCATCAGCACATGGTTTAGATAATTTGACATAAACTTATTCCAATGTAATTCTTATCCCTTATCCTGGGCTTTGTTTGCATAACAATTTGAAGTCATGTTTGGAATATCATTCCAACACATGGTCTACCACTACCTTATATTATATTATGTCATTGTTTATAGTGCGTTGTATTTTATTGCCAACACACCTCAAATGTATCAACTCTGTAATGTGTCATGCACGATATATTTGGCATTTCCAAGGCATATGTATTATACGTCTTAACGCATTTGCATATATGTGCCATGCATTCACCACGGTATCTTTTGTGCCATTAGAAATATAGCCTTGGTAACACCATTGTCACTCTTTATCACTGCCTTTCGCCATTGTCTTTTGTCATGATGTTCATGCACCATTTGTCATGGGGTAGTTACGACGTTTTAACATAGGGCCGTTTGCAACATGGTGACATATTTACCTCCCAACACCACGTAATGTATGCTTTAAACGCACCAAAGTCAATTTTTCTTTCCAAGGCATCTGTCTAATATCGGTCATATTTGTTGTCGTTTGAAGTTGTATTATTTTCTTGTAATACATTTACAACACCACTCTTGGAAACGCATCCATAAATCCATTTGGGACATATATATTATATTGTTGTTCTTTGGTGTGTCTGACATATGGCTTGTATTGAAACCACTTGTATCCAATGTAATCGCACATCTTGCAGTGTACTTGTCACAAGTCACTTGAATTGTCTCCCTTTGCCATGCGCACATGATTCCAAGACCGTATATAATAACATTTATGTTATATGCTCCCAAAGGGCTTTCAATACATCTTCTCATTGCTTCTCCTATATCAATTTGATTGCACACTCGTATATACTTCAAGTGTGTTGGCCACCGCCGATAACTTACATACTTTGTCCTTGTGTGCTCCCTTATTTCATGGTGAATTATCGACCCCTTTATAGAGTTATTTGATATATCCTCAATTACTCGCCTTGATTTTCATAATATAATGTAAATTTGTAAAATTATGGGGTAAGCAATGGGTTTGTACAATAGATAATAGGGAGCAAAAGCATATTCAAATTGAGCAAACAAGTTTCAAAAATTAAATTGTTACACAATCTGAATGGTCTCTCAAGCACTTTTGAAAAAGTGTGCAATGCAAATGTGGGGACCTTGAGTAGTTGATCTTTAATGTGTGAACAAATCTTTTTCTTCAAAGAATTAATATTTATACTTGTGAATGAGCTTAACAACCACAATGGCATTGACATGTGATGTGATTCCTAATATGACAATGCAATAATATAATTAGAAACATTATGAAATCCTTATGAGGGTATGATCTAAGAGATGTGATAAGGCTTGGTATTGCAACAAGAATGTTGCAACTCTCAAAGCTACCAACTTAAATTATCAACCCGGGGTTCGTACAAACTTAAGAGGTGTCGGTACTATATGTGCAACATGCAATGTGTCCTTATTTCGTTGATCTGATGCAATGAATGTCATGAAATCAAATCCTAAACTAATTGAAAAAATGGAAACATTAGTCTACTTGCAGAATGTAAATTAATAATGTAATCGCAAAATGTGGAATGTTGATTTGAAAAAGGAAATTTGATTTTTTCAACAACAAAGTTTGTAATTGAAACCTTAAGGAAGCATGAATTCAATAATCAATTCTAATCTAATTTGAATTGATGAATAAACATTTTTATCACTGTGTTCAAGGAAACTTAGCTTTAATAACATAATCCATGTACATTTCATAAGAAAACATTCATTTTTATTCAAATGTGGAAATATGTCTTCTAATTCTAATTGCATATTTGTACTTGTAGTGAAGGAAAGGTGAATATAGAGTGGTCTTTGGTCTTCCTCAATCATGGATTCAGAACCTAGGGGTCATTATTCAAGCCTAATAGACAAAAAGAAAGATTTTGGAGCATATCTGGTCAAGTTTACACATGCTACAGGAGCTGCTTCAGGAGGCCCTATTTTGCTACAGGAGCGAGATAACTTGTCGAATTCCCAAGTAAATCGAATGAAAATGGGATGAAAAAAAAAAGTAGGATGTCTTAGGCCTCCATTCCAAATGGAATCACTCCAAAATACCTTTGTTAACACGTGCTAAAAAATAGCAGAAAATTACTACTCTAAAAATTGGAAATTCAAGAACTAGTGAGCTAGTTAACCTACCAAATGTCTAACCTAATCAAGTGAAAATGATATGGGATAAATTTTGTTATTAACTTGAATGTTTTTATGACCTGATACAAGTGAAATAAACTCAAATGTAGCTCATTAACACGTTCTAAAAAATAGAAGAAAATTACTACTATTTTGCTACAAGGGACTTTCAGAAATTCTAGATTTGTGAACTAGTAAACCAATCCAAGTAGCTCAACGATAAAGATGACTTTTTTAAAAAAATTAAGGATGAATCATGCTTGTGAATTTGTAAATAACCTGGAAAACAAATCACTTCAATCGTTTAACAAATGTAACCTACAGTAAAAGTAGCATGATAGTAAATGCAGAAGTAAGCAATGCAAGTGAAAAAGACATTTAGAAGAAATAAAGAAATTGTAAAAGAGGACTCTAAGGCTCCTGGGATGACCAAGCCCAAGGAAAATCAATTCCTATGAATTAAACCAAACTTTAGAAGCTAAAAATGGCACCAAACTTCATTATTTGAATCAATCCAAGTACATCCTTGCTAGAAATGAAAGTGGAGTTGTTAAATAACAAATTTTCTCCACAAGAAGACTAAGAAATACATGCCCCTAGAGGCCAATTTGAATTGGTACTTATACAAAGTTATGAGGAAGCATTCTCCTTGAAAGGAGGAAGATTTCCCCTCCAAAATCCCTCAAATAGTGGATCTGGTTCCCAACACTAAGAATCTACATTGAATGATAGGGAACACATTCCTAAATTTTCTAAATCAGTGGAACTCCAAAATTTGTCAATAATTTCATGATATTTAGTTCATTTATTATCCAATCTTGGTCCATCTTGTAGTAGGGATAAATTCCCTATATTATCTCATTCATAATTTACTCCATATTCTTTCAATATTCTGCAAAAATAAATAATATTAGGCACATAATATGCAATTATCTCTAAACCTTCCTAAGAACATATTAAAGCTAAGAAAATTTATTAAGTGTAGAAGGAGAGGTTTAATATAGCTTTCATGTGCCTAATAAATATTATATGGGCCTTAATTTGTGTCTACCGTCAATATGAAAAATAAAAAGATGAGGATCAATTCAAAGATGGTTTATTCCTCCACTCATGGTCATGATAGTTTAGTGTTTTGAAGGTTTATAAGCAATACAATAGTTTACTAAACCCTAATGCATATGATAGGATGAGAATCACGATGAATAATGTGATCATACATGATATACATCATGAAAGCATGATTGAACATGAGGTTCGATGGCATTCCAGACTTTGAAAGATTTGTTCGAATCAACAACCCTAACCATTGGAATCTTGAGAGCAGGGGGGGACAAAAAATTTAGATATGGTCAAAAAAAATTGGGTGTTGTTACAGAGGCTACAATAGGTTTCAATAGCAATAAGAACTCCAAACAACATGTACATCCTAAATTATATTATAAAGGAAAGATGATTCCTAGGAAAGGAAGATGAAACTTGGCTTTGGAATAGGAGGTTGGGGCATATACAATTTGACAATCATGTCAAGATCAGTAAGAAGGAAATTGTAAGGGATATGCCTGAAATTACAAAGCCTTCAAATACTATGTGCAAGTATTTTCAGCATGGAAAACAAACAAGATTTGAGTTCAAAATGAAGGAACATTCCATGAAAAAACCATTGGAACTTGTGTATACAGATTTATGTGGGCCAATAACAACAAAAGGACTAGATCAAGAACAATACTTCATGTTGCTTGTTGATGACTACACAATGATGACCTAGGTTTGTTTTCTTAAAAAGAAGTCAAAAGCTTATGAAATTTCCAAAATATTCAAGGAACTTTTTAAATTGAAACCGCTTGAAATAAAATGCTTGAGATCATATAATGGAGGAGAATTTACTTCAAATGAATTCAATGACTATTGTGAAGAACATGGAATAAGAAGACACTTCTCAACAACTATAACTCAGCAAATTGGAGTGGTTGAAGGAAAGAACAAAACTGTGGAAGAGATAGCTAGAACTTTGTTGCACGATTCCAACATAAGTAATATTTTTTGGGTACAAATAGTACATATAGTTGTTCACATTTTCAATAGAGTATTGCTTAGAAGCAACAATGACAAAACTCCCTATGAATTGTGGAAGGGAAGACCAGCTAGTGTCAAGCATTTCAAAATATTTGGGATGACCAAAAGTTAGGAAATTTCAACTCTTAGATAGATGATGGCATACTTGTTGGGTACTCATGTAAAATCAAATCATACAAGTGCTACAATGTTTTACTCAACAAGATAGTAGAAAGCATATATCTAAAAATTTATGAAACAAACTTGTTGAAGAACAAGAAGGAAAGAAAAATCCCACACATATTTCAAGAACAAGAAGAGGAAGAACCAAATAAAGAGGAAGAAAAAGAAGAAGAGGAACACCAAGAATAGAAACAGACAGAGGAAAAACAGGAAGAAGCAGATAATCAACAATATTTCCAAACACTTTCAAAGAAACGTAAACACTAGTATAAGAAGAATAATCCACCAAAACAAAATAGTGGGGAGAAGAGTGCAGGAGTAAAAACCAGAAGAAGAAAATAAGCACAAACATTGGGGCAAGGGCATATATCACTATTGTCCACATTTGAATGAAGTAACTTGGAGGAAACTAGAAATGACGAAAATTGGATCAAGGCCATGGAAGAAGAATAAAATCAAATTGAGAAGAATGAGACATGGGAAATTATTCCAAGACCCAAGAACAATAATGTGATTTGTACGAAATGGATATCTAGAAACAAACTAAATGAATATGGAAAGGTGACCAGAAACAAAGCAAGGTCAGCGGGAAAAGGATATGCCCAAGTTGAAGGGATAGACTTCGGATAAAAAAATTCTCTAATAGCTAGAATGGAAGCAATAAGAACATTCCTTCCCTATGCATGCTCCAAAATAATCAAAGCGTATCAAATGGATATAAAATCATCCTTTATTAATGGGGGTATAAAAGAATAAGTCTACATAGAAAAACCAAAAGGATTCCTATTATCAAAAGATGAAGAATAGGTTTGTAGATTGAATAAAGACCTGTATGGAATTAAGCAAGCCCTTGATCTCAAGATTAGACAAGTATCTATAGTAACAAGGATTCAGAAAGGGAAATGCAAACAGTATTCTCTACAAAATGGAAGACTGCAAAACTGTGATCACTCTTATGGTCATAGGATGCAAGTTGAGAAAAGAAGATGAATCCAAGGAAGTGTATCAAAGACTCTATAAATCAATGATTGGTAGCCTACTGTATGTGACAACTTGAAGACCATATGTAGCACAACAAGTTGGAAATATTGCAATATTTCAAGTAGCACTAAAGGAAACTAATGTTATAGCAGTCAAAAGGATATTCAGATATCTTAAAGGATCAATAAAATTTGGGCTATGGTATCTGAAAGGAAAGGAATTGACACTAGTAGCTTACACAGATGTAGATTGGGAAAGAAGTATAGATGACAAAATAAGTACAAGTGGAGTATCATTATACTTGGGATATTTTTAGTATCTTGGTTGAGAAAGAAGCAAACTTCATTATCCTTGTCTACATCAAAAGAAAAATATATTGCAATAGCAACATGTTGTGCTCAAGTCCTTTGGCTGAAGAAACCTTACAATACGTACAAGTAAAATATGATGAGCCTATTCTCATACTTTGTGACAGCATCAGTGTAATAAATGTCTCCAAGAATCTGATGATGCATTCCAAGACTAAGCATATTCCTATCAAGTTTCAATTTTTAAGGGCATAAGTCATAAAAAATAATAACAAGCTAGAGTTTGTTGGGATGAAGGAACACATTGCAAACATATTCTCCAAACCACTTTATAGAGTTACATTTTGGAGTATCTCAGATAAAAACTAGGAGTAATTTCTACTCCAAATTGATTTGCACAATCTTCAGAAAAGAAAGACAAGGGGAGAGATAGTGTTAAGGGGAGTTACCATGTGCCATTGATGTCAATGTGGGAGATAAATATCAAGAATCTTTGGTAGCACATATTTTTATTTGGTAGCACATTCAAATTTATCAACAACAACTAAAAGGAAGCACCAAATAATTGGTTTATTAGCACCAACTAAAAGTAAGCACAAACTCGTTGGTTTATCAACACCAACTCTTAGGTTTATCAACACCAACTAAAAGGAAGCACCAAATCCCTTTCTGTGGTTTTCTCCTACTTTGGGCTACCAAGTAAAAATATGTGTATATTCATGTGTTTTGCTTTATATATGTGGATGCATTTACAAGTTTTTGAAGTTAAAAGTTTTAATATTGATTCAGCCCCCCCCCCCCCACCCTCAATATTTCATAATATTCCAACAATTAGTTGCTTGTCTCTAGTATGACTTAAGTGACTAGATTCTTGTACCCAACAAGATTCACAATAGTTTCTTTCTTGCTTCCAACATGACTTGTCGTGGTTGGTGGCATATCTCTAGCATGACTCACAATGGTTAGTCACTTTTTGACCTTTATTTCGCTTGTTCTTTCTACTCTTTTCCTATAGTAGCTATAATTTCACCGTGTGTGTTATGAAACGTGTGTCATTAAAGTGATAAGAAACCAATAATTGCAGTCATCTTCAAGGGGGAAACCTCATTTTACATTGAATACAATGTAAAAGACAATATTTGATGACCCTAAGACTAGGTATCCTTAGTATATATATAGGATACAAAGGATACAATTATAATAAAATGGGACCATGGTAGGTTCTAGACTACATAACAATATAACAATATAAATGTAATCACTCAATATGTAGGGCTTAATAAGGGGTTGTAGGGTTAACATAATTCTTATATATGGCTTAACATGCCCCTCCCATTCAAAGAAGTGTTTTCCTCAACACTTGACTATCTATGAGAGTTTCTACATGAACATCTCATCTTCACATGTTGTTTATCCCATTGGTAGGTTCCTCTATTTGATGAGGTACTCAGTCATTGCTCGATTTATCAATTTCTTAGTCCTTGTTTCCAAAATTGTTTTTGGTTCTAGTATTATTTTCCCTTATTCATTGATATCTAGTAGAATATTTTGGACTGGGGTCTTGTAACCAACCTTCTTTAAGCAAGAAACTCAAAAGAATGGGTGTACATGTGAAGATGGAGGTAACTCCAATTTATAAGCCACACTTCTAATCTGCTACAACAACTTAGAGGGGCCATAATACATATGTACTAATTTATTGTCCTTATTTGTTTTCTTTAGGAACATATGTTTATATGGTTGTAGTCTCACAAATACACAATCCCCCACTTCAAATTCCCTTTCACTGCGATGTTGATATGATTATTGTTTCATCATGTTTTGCGCCATAACCAAGTTGTCCTACAATAGTTTGAGAACCTCTTGTTGTTGCCTTATGTGGTCCTCTACTACTTGAGCCTTTATAGTCCTTTTCAAGGGTTATGTGATGGATGGAGGATGATATCCTTAAAATATCATAAATGGCGATATTTCTAATGAGGTATAGAATGTGTTGTGCCATTATTTTCCAAGGGAAATAATTTGACCCATTGTGTATGTTTATCATACGCAAAGCAACATATATATCCTTCTAAATATGTATTCACAATATCAATTGTCCCATCAAATTGAGGATGATAAGATGACCTATGATCCAATTTAGTACCCAAAAATGAAAATAATTCAGTCTAAAATTTTCCAATGAAAATTGGACCTGTCATTTACAATAATTTTTGGTATTCTATGTAGCTTTTGGATTGTTTCCATGAATTCTTTTGTAATTTTCCTTGCTTTAAAAGGATGAGAAAGAGAGAGAAAATGGGCATACTTTGTCATTCAATCTAACACTACCATAATGACACTCTTTCCTTATAATTTGGGTAAAAACTATAATAACATCCATTTAAAATTCTTCCCAACATTGGCTTCGTATGTGATCTTTAAAGATGTGGATATTCCACTGGACAATTCATCACAACAGATATGATAAACTATATTTAAAAATCCAAAATCTACATTATTATGGTTTTATTATTCTTTAGATTTTTGGATCTATAGATTATGGTTAATTTTGTATGCATGCAAATTATAATTATGTATAAAATATGGAACAACGAAATAAAAACTCACAAACCATGATTGACACAAGATATGACTTGGGAAACCCTTTCGGGATAAAACCCAGCTAGAAGTTGAGGTCACTCTACTATCTTTCTCTAAATAGAAAATGGTTGTGAGTACAAAGAAGTATGGCATGTGGCCCATGGGATACTACAATGCACAAATTCTCTCTGTGTGCTCTATCTCCTATCCCTCTCAATTATTTTTTCTCATCTATGGAACAAATGCACTCGAAAATAATGGAAGCCATTTTCCTCCTAGTGGCTTAGTTATAACACAGCCTAATAGCCTATCAATGGTTAGGTTTGACTACCTCAACTCTTAACCATAGTTACAATATGGGCTCTTCTAGAGTATTATTCATCATAATCTCATGGATATCCCATTTTCCATAAATAATGGGGGTTGACATGAAATCCTCTCAAATTAGAGTGTTGAAAACAAGAAGGCCAACTTCTGAGCGACATAAATTTTGCATAAGGACTCTTATTGATGTCCTATAAAAATGGTACTATGAGTTGATTCCTCCACTATTTCCACTCTGAAAGAATCGAGAGAGATGTAAAACAATATAATGATCCAATTTAGATCAGTATGGCTAATTGTTTAAGGATCCATGGGGTCTTGATTATCTCTCCCTTATTTTGTTTGCATACCACACATTTCAACATAAATTTTGCACATCTTCTTTAATAACTTCCCAAAAAAATAATTCTTGATCCAATGGTATGTCTTCAAGACCCTTAAATTTCCTCCTATAGGAGAAGTGTGTAATTTCAAAAGGACCTTCTGTTTGAGTTGAGAATTCGTACATAAATATAAGCAATATCGATACCATAACAAATGTTTTTTCCATATAAAAAAGAAAATCACTCCATCAGGTTCCTCTTGTAGTTGTTGAATCACATTGCATATCTTCCCATATTTCTCCTATTTTATCCTTGCATATTCCATCCAGTTAGATTATGGAATGGAAATAACACATAGCAAGCCATTTTTTGACGTTTTATTTCCTTAAGGGTGCATCTACCACAGTATTTTATTTTCTCTTCTTGTAGATAATTTCCAAGTCATAACCCAACATATTTGCAACCCACTTTTGTCGCTCTTCTGAAGATAGTCTTTGCTTCAAGAATTACTTTATATTATCATGATCTGTTTTTACTTTGAAGTCCTACTATTAGGTATGGATGTCATTTTTTAATTGCATGTAGTATGGAAAACATTTCTTTTTCATAGATGGGTCTGATCAAGTTCTTTCCTTTAATTTTTCTACTTCCAAAGGCAAGGGACCTTCCTTCTTGCCTCAAAACTGCACCAATGCCATAGCTTGTGGAATCACACTCCACAATAAAGGTTTTTGTGAAGTTAGGTGTGGCCAAGGTGAGAATTGTACACATTGCCTCTTTAAGTTCTTTAAAAAATTTGTTTGCTTCTTTAGTCCAAGAAAATGCTTTCTCCTTCAATAATTTTGTTATAGGTGTTGTCATGTAACCATATTTCTTAAAAAAAATGTAGTAATATCTTGTCAATCCTAGGAATTGTGTGATTTTCTTCAAGGTATTGATAATTGTTCATTCCCTCATAGCTTTTATTTTGTTAGGATCCACCTTGATGCCATCATGTGATACAATATGACCCAACCGTTCCACTTCTTGACCCCAAATGTATTATGATTATACTGGGGGGGCAGTGAATTAGTATAATGATAAATGTTTAACCAATCAAATCATTTCAATGCATATAAAATGTTAATCACATTAGAAAAACAAGAATACACTAGATATGTATTAAACTTCTTTTATTATAAATGATCTTATAGGCACTAACCAAAAGTAGACTTCAATCCCCTAAGATGATTTACTAACACCAACCACAAGGAGACATCAGTCCATTGAAATGATTTATTGGAACCAAATATAAGGATGCACCAATCCCCTTAAATGATTTATTTGAACCCACTAGAAGAAGGCACATGTCCCTTGAACTAATACAATTATATGTACTAAGATAATAATTTTGATCTCTTGCACATTGTACCTTTTTCTTATTCTGCACACTCTATTTTTAGAATCTTTATAGTTAACTTGCATACTAAAGGCTTGCCTATTTCTTTGCAATCATGTTCTCAGAATTCACAAATCCTCCCTGCATACTACAAACAACGTTATACTTGCATATTTCTCATCATTTATTCAGGCTCATATTGACTAGCTTCACTATCCAAGCCACACATCTTCCTTAGACTTCATTCTTAGACTTCCCCCGCATTTGGCCTCTGAAACTCATGTTTTTTTATTATTTTATTTATTATCACACGCAGTATCACATTTTCACCCATCTTCAATCTTCTTTCGCTTAATATATTTATACCACAATAAGTCAACAGAGACTTGGTAGGGTCGACATGCCATGGGAGACCAATCTAGATAACCTGGATCACTTGTTCTATTTCCATGGATGGAGATCTAGTCTAGATGACTCCTATTTCATGATTACTTGGCCCCCAGGGGAT
Organism: Pinus tabuliformis; assembly: GCA_031772625.1. NCBI lineage: Eukaryota > Viridiplantae > Streptophyta > Pinopsida > Pinales > Pinaceae > Pinus > Pinus tabuliformis. The sequence goes on along the minus strand of CM062804.1, from coordinate 541,305,400 downwards.
TCACCTTTGAACTCTTGAGACCATATGTCATGACCATGTTTACAATTATTGCAACAAATCTTGGATCTAGGTCCACTTGTGTAAAATTAATAACTTGACATTCAGATATCTTATTTTCTTAGATTTATTTTGTGTGTAATAGTGTGCCTACTTTAATTATCCTTGTCTCTTGGGAGCCACATTCATTAACCATGCAAAACAGGACGCTATGACCCAATACAAACCTAAATAACATTTTATTGTTATTTTATAATGCATGATCCTAATAATAAGAATTTGCCTTAGCCTTATATCCCACCTTTTTTTAAGCCCGAATGAGTTGGAGGCCAGATACAACTTTATTTCCTATATGCGTATTTGCTTTATCTAGATTCACTAAATCTAGGTTCTAGGTCAAATATCCAAATGCTTTAACTCGGTGCACTATTATATGGTCAGATTACTTAAAAAACATTTAGCTCTAAACCAACCCATGATTTTCAACATCACTTTCCAGATCACCTACCACTTCACCTTCCAAGTCACCTTTTGAAATCATCCTAAGCTTTCCATGTGTCTTGATCCTGAGCTATACCTACCACATGTCACCTACCAATCATCCAGTTGGCTAGAAAAAGGTGAAAATTCATCTTGCAACGTGTCTTACACTAATGCATCCACATCATTTTTCTAGCCATGTAACCTCCTTGTGGCAACACCTATCAACCTCATCACTTGTGCCAAGTAGATGAGCTAAAATTTGGGTATCTAGTGATCTGGCTTGGATGTATGGCTACATTGTTGCTCATAGCCTAGATATGTTCAGATGGTTAGATTTCCTATTCAAATATATTTTAGCTCTAAGGGATATATCATTATCCCTTCATGACCTTGTCCTATAACCATGGGCTTAAGTCACTCTATTTATAGATCCAGAAGCTAGGTCTTTGTTAGTAAGGATGCTCATATATGTTGAGGGGTCAAATATCATATTTCATTTGGGTATCCACCCTGATCCGAATTCATCCATATTCTTTTGCATCTAGAAAGGATGCTCGTATACGTTGAGGGTCTAGATATCATATTTCATCTAGATGTCCACTCTGATCCATATTCATCTGAATTCTTTTGCATCCATATTTCCACCTTAATCTAGATTTCTTTTGCATTCTTCAGGCATATATAATGTTTCTTTGTGTGAATATATTTTAATAGGAATAGGCTCCCCTTGAAGCAATCATGTCAACACTTTGGACATTAGTGACTACACCTTTGACATCAATGACAACAAATGTGCAACAATTACCCCTTTGTCATTGATCGAAACACCACTAAACATCATTTAGTCATTGATGTATTTGAGTTCAGAACTCCTCCTATATATTTGTTGATTGTTCTTCTCCTACTATCTGCTTAATCTCCCCTTTTGACATTAATGGAAAAGGACATATAGCCCCCCTTTGTTGATGCATACTCTTTCTTTGAACTCCCCCTGTCACCAACATATTTCTTAACTAAAATTAGCGGACCACTTCGCCTTGTGAAGAAGATATTACACCCATATGTTCTCTAAGATATTCAAAAAATTCTCCAGATAGGGGTTTGGTTAATATTTTTTTTATTACATTCACATGAGTATCTTTTAGATTTGATTGAAATCTTCCAACTATTCCCACTGCTTTCATAATATTTTTTCTTAAAGATGTTAAGTAAATAAATCTACCAATTATGGACCTATACATGGCCTAATTTATCTTTGGAGACTCAACATTCTTACTAAGTTTGCACCTTGTTGTCATGGGAGTGCTCATGGGTGCACAAATTTCCATACCAAACTTCTTCAATATTTCTTTAAGATATTTAGTTTAAGAAATAAATATGCCTCTTTATGATTGATGAACCCGCAAACCAAGGAAAAAAGATAATTCCCCCATAATAGACATTTCAAACTCCTACATGTCAGCTGAAAAAAAATAAAAATAAATAAAAATAAAAAATAAAAAATAAAAATAAAAAATAAAAATAAAAAATAAAAAATAAAAAATAAAAATAAAAATAAAAATAAAAATAAAAACAAAAATAAAAATAAAAATAAAATAAATAAAAATAATTATAAAATAAATTTTAAAAAAAAATAAAAAATTAAAATTAAAATTAAAAATAAAATAAAATAAAATAAAATTAAAATTAAAAAAAATAAATAAATAAATAAATAAATAATAAATAAAATAATTAAATAAATAAATAATTAAAAATTAAAAATTAAAAAAATAATAATAATAAAATAAATAAATATATATATATATATGAAATAAAATAAAATTAAATAAAAATTAAAAATAAATAAATAAATAAAATAATAAATAATAATAAATAAATAAATAAATTCTCATAAAATTAGCATCACTTCCAAAAATTGTCATCTACATATAATAATGACCAACAAATTGTCATTCTCAACTTTTATATAAAGGTTACTATTTATTGGCCCTTTCTTGAAACTTTGTTGTTAAAGGTATCTATGTAGCCCTAAGTACTAGGCCCTATGTGGCTGCTTTAACCCATATAGAGATTTCTTTAATTTTCACATGATCATTGTCTTTTGGTAGATAAAATCCTTCTATCTACTCAATATGCACTTCTTCTTATACTTGTCCATTTAGAAATGTTGGTTTTACATCCATCTTGTTAGTGCTTATCAGTCATGTCAGTCACCAATGATCAAATAAGCTCTTTCAAAGTTTATGCTAGGGTATTAGGTCAATTTTTTTTATGGTTCTAGTGGGTCTTAAAATAAAAAATAAAAAATAAAAATAAAAAGTTGATCATTGTTTGTTGAGTATAGGTCAGTGTTACTCCCTTCAGTAATCATGGTTCTCATTAGTTCTCATGGTCATGTCATTGTTGGTCTCGGATCAGTTGAAGTGTTAACATATATGTTTTGGTCTAGGGTTTCCAGTGGTGTTTTCATTATTATGTCCAAATTCAAAGCAAAGAGCCATCATTGTTATGTGTCTTAAGTCTTCACACCAAGAGAAATAGCATGTTAGGAAATAAAGGTAATAAAATGTATCAAGCAACATGTATATTGTCATCCTTTGACATATACAAGAGAAAGTGTTTTGTAAGTTTTAAAGACATTCCAAACATTTGTTTTCATCATTCACATGTACAAAATACTCCAATTGATCATACATAGCCCGAAAGACTCATTAAGCATCGAATATTACTCTCAAAGTGCATTTTGAACCATTTCGCTGCATTTTCTGCCTTCTCGCTACGTTTTTGTGCTCCATGCTGTGTTTTATGCAAAACGTTGTGTTTTCATCAGTGTGAGGCAAAGGAACATCTCCTAGAACTCTCTACAGCAAGTGAATGTCTTCTTAGCTCAATATAGGCAAACACCACCTCAGGAAAGTGAAATTTTTAGTTTTGGGGTGTGGAACTCTCTCCTAGGGTTTCCATGCTATGTTTTCAGTTTTTCACTCCATGGTTTGATTTGCACATAGCTAAACTAATTTCCCCACATTTCCTACCCTTCCTCACACTGATATACATCTCTTGTATCATTTATAACCCTTCCCATTCATCCGCATAGCTTTTAGGGAAAACCAAAAACCCCACGCTATGTTTTCAATAGAAAGAATAGTGTGGATTGTGAAAAAAAAAATTGTTGCCCTTCCCATCACTCCCTATCCTATTTCTCACTTCCCTAAGCCTCCCAATACATCTAAATACCTCCTAAATCCTCCCCTTATCTTTTCCCATGCCCGTTCCCCTCATTTCCTTTACTTTCCCACAAGCCGTAGCTTATTTCTACACTTTTGACACTTTCCTAGGCTAGGACTGTTTTTTCCACTTTCGCACCATTTTCCCTCACCCATTACCTAAAATTTCACTTCCCTACATTCCCTAACATATATCTCTACTCCCCTAAATTTTCCCAAGAATTTAGAAATCCCCTAACCTCTTCATTGCCTTTCATTCCTAAAACTGCCCTAAATCCCCTAATTTCTAGCACTAAACCATAATTCCCTTTCCTAGTGAGCTAGGGTTACATAAGGAATGCAGAGACCACACCCACTAATCAGAGGAAGTATAAAGGAGGTAAATTTCCATGTATGAGCACATTTCAGCACATAGCATCATGTCTCCGCCATTTCTCAAGAAATCATTCCAAGAGACAAATCATTTGTTGCACGTAGGGACAGTTTTTCTTCGAAGTATGTTTCTAACCAAATGGAGATGAATTTTACAAAGGTGAAAGAGTTTTTAGTCAATCATATACCAAGGAACAAAAACCTCCTTCATTTTATACACAGGTGTTATGATTTGGGAGAAATGCCCAAAATACAGTTGCTACAGGAGAGTTGTTGCACTTCTGGAGTGACCTTGGGAGAATGAATTTTTCTCAGTCTTGGAGAGGTAATTTTGCATTCTTAAGTACTCTATTGACAACTATACATCATAATATTTCCAATGGTACCTTCATATTTGCATTTGGAGCTTAGGAAGGCAGTCAAAAGTGCCCTGCAAGATGGCGTTGCATTTTTGCTGCGTTTTTTGCTGCACTTCTGGGAGTAGTCTTGGGAAAATGCATTTTTCTCTATCATGGAGTGTCCAAATGACTTGCTTGATGAGTCAAATGATAAATAGACATCCACATATTTCCAATGAGCCATCAAGATCCTGATTTGGAGCATGGGAACCCCTCCAAAAGTCACTTGCAAGCTGCACGCTACGTTTTTGCCAGTTTCGCTACGTTTTTGCCTGGAAGTCACTTTTCTCAATTTGCTTAGCTAGTTTCGAGTTTTCTTGATGTAATTACTTATGTTTGATGTAATTATGATGTATTTAAGTGTAATTATTCTTGATAGGGTAATAAAATACTATATTCATGCTTGTAAAGGTGTTCATGGTCAAATGAATCAGTTTAAGGCCAATTTGGGAGTTTGTTTTAACCTCCCTAGACATTAGGGCTTATTGAGAACTTCATGTAATCAGTTCCTAAAATGAAGGATTTGACCCTAAGAGAGGGGAAATTGTTATTTGGTCTATATGTATCTCGTTTTTAGTCAGATTAAATGTTTGACATCAATGAGTAGAACTCTTGGATCTTGTACTTCATCACTTTTTACAGGAAATCAAAGGACAATTGCAGCTATTATTCAGGAATTCTTGTGTTTTCAATTTGTGATAATTTTTATTCTCTATTATAGTTTTATATGAATGATAATTTCATCCTCTTTTCATATCTATTCTCTTAGTGACTTTCCTAAGACATTTTAAACAGAATTCTTAAGCTTTAAGCTTTGTTTTATTAGGAATTTCATGTTTATGTCATCTATCTTCTGATAAATGAATTCATGCTTGTCATTCTCATTTTGATCTTTGATTGTCGACCCTCCACTACATTGAAAAAAAAACCCAAAATATCACAAAGGCATACCTGCCCTGGTCCTTTATATCTCTTGCAGCTAAAACCTTTGATCTTTTGACCTAATTCCCTGATTTTCACTCCTGATCCAGAAAAATCATAAAATTCAAAACCCTTGAGCTGAAATAACTAGCCTAACATCTTTTCGCACTCCAATCATCATTGGATGTGAGCTCATAGAGATAGCCCTCTCTGGTTTGGTAGGGCTAGCTGCTAAACCCTAAGTGGTATGAGGTTACCTTCGTCGATCTCCTTTCTCAGCCTTGGGATATTTTAGAGGATAACACATCTAATTAACATTAAAACCTTTAAAGCTTGCAAAATCCAAGAAAATTCTTATTGCCTCGAGTCTAGCTACTAGAGCAATTTTTTTTTCAAAGTCAATTCCTTCTACTTGCGCATTCCATTACAATAAGTCAGGCCTTGTTCTTGACTACTTGCCCATCTCCATTCAACTTATTCCTATAAACCCACTTAGTTCCAACCAAATTCTTGTACTTTTGTCTTGGTACATACTCACATGCCTCATTCTTCACAATTTGGTCTAATTCTTCATTCATAGCTCTAACCCAATGTTTATCTTAACTGGTTTGAGAAAAATAACGGGGTTCCATTAGGGATAGCAAAGATAAGTTTACATGGCCATATTTACTAATAATTTCCTTCTAGTTTAAACTCTCAATTCTTTGTCTCCAATAATTTTGCTATTTGAATGATTCTTTTGGAAATACCTAGATGGACTTTTTAGATGTAATGGCTAAACTTTGTAACCCCCTCCTCCCACACTTACCCAGGCTTACCAGTCGAATGGGATAAATATGTGATGAAGAGCTACTATGATATGATTCAACTCCATAAGTATAGTTAAGGAATTGGAACTGACAAACCAAAACTTTACATACCTCCCTCAGGTGCTATGGGACCTGTTGGGTGATTTAATTATCTGTTAAATCCCTATCATTTAATTTGTCAACTAGGGGGTTTCGTAAAACTTAGAAGCAAACCAAAATATATGGGACCTCAGATGCAACTATAATTAGCTTTAGAAGATAAGTTATGGAAATTGAAGAGAATGCAATTATAAACTAATTTGAAGTACATATTACAAATATAAAATTTAACTAAGTAATTTCTAATTCATTATGTAATAACCAGGAGAAGTGGCTTCTAACTTAGGAGAACCAGATTTGTCCTTCTTCTAGAATACTAATTCATGAACAGAAATCAAAAACCACTAATGGACAATAGCTTAAGATGCATAAACAAATAATATAAGAGACTCCTAAATAAAGAGGTCCTTGCTATTCTTCATTACAGATTCATTCATCATCAATGCCATTGTTGGAAACTAGAAATTCAGAAAATCACTTGAAACTAAAAAAAGAGAATGAATTTCAATTATTACTCATATCAAATGGAAGAGAGCCTAACTTAGACCCTTGTTTGTCCTTTCGTATGCTGATAAGATTTAAACTAAAATTCATTCATTAATAATGAAAAATATTCAAACATCTAAGTAATTAAATGAAAATAAAATCTATAATGAAATAAAATGTTTCTTTGATCCTTTTAGAGTGAACTCAATTCTCTTAAGAACAAAGTGACAAACTATTCCATAATTTCATTTACTACATTAAGACAATTTATGTCTAAAACTATAGAAAGAAAACTTTATTCTATTCCATCATAAGTTAGGATACATGCTCCAAGAGTATCCCTTGGAATGGAGTAGGTACTCCTATTTATACAAAAACATAAGCAAAAAACTCATTAATGGAGATCCACTAATCCCTCCTAGTTCCACAAATCATTCATATGGTTACAACCAATATGAGACACATATTCCTTTATCCATGATTTTTCTCCGTGAGATATGCTTGACCCCTATCCCAAATCTCCTTCAAATCTTCAAGAGAATTCGAATTTGAGTTTTGGAGGCCACATAAAAGTATCTTGGAACCTTCCAAATCACCTACACATGTCATCAAACTCATTCCACCTTTAGGTATAAGCAAATACATGTTATTTTTCTAACTTTTAATCATAAATTCACTTTAAATACATAAAATAAATAACTTTGGAAAATGAAAATATGAGCCCATATGGTAATGGAAATATGATGATAATGTGATGAAATGAGGTGACAAAATGAGGATAAAGGTGAAAATGGAGTGAAAATGTGTGCTAATTGGGCGGTCCAACATACCCCCCAACTTAAGTTATTGCATGTCCTCATGCAATCTATTGCATTGATTTACTTTAATCATGATTTGATCTTTTGAATTGTCTTCCTTTTATATGAACTTTGGCTGATGTTAATTCTTCTTTCATCTTCGCATAATCATTTGACAACTTTGTTCCTTTTGCAAAGTGTCATTTTGAAAAATATTTGATTGCAACATATTACTTTGGTTGGTTCTTGTGTGGCAACCAACTTTTATTAGTATTGGTTCTTGTGTAACAATACTTTTGTTATTTTTTTGTTGCATCAAAAGACTTTAAAAACATTTAATCAGCCATTCATTCTATGATCATCATTTGCTAGACATGTAACATTTTGAATCATCATTGTTAAGTTATGGTATGTTCTATGATTATAACAGTTTACTTCTTTTCCTTATTATATTCCACAGATTAGCAATCACATGTACATAAAGTAAAGTGCAGATAGAACATTAAACGATCGATAGAAAACAAGCCAAGACAAGAGACACAAGATGTGGCAGCTAGCCAGGGACAAACCCCACAATGTGTGGGGAAACCCTTTGATCATATCTTCTTTTATCTTCAATAATTCAGCAAAGAGAAATAGTACAATAAATATGATTCATATCAGCAGTAGCAAACCCTAGATCAGCATCATCAGCATTAGTGGCTTCATCATCAAACTAGGGCAGATAATATCTCACAAACTGACCGTCGGATCGGCTTGATTCCACCACCAAAAGTTGCGGCTTCCAGATGAGGTTCAAATGAACCTACAACATAGTTCAGATGAGGAGATCTTCTATTCCACACAGGTCAAACTTTACTTCTATAGTTGGAGCTTCAATTTCAGCAGCTTCCGGCTTCAAACTAGGGCAGTCGATATCTTGCAAACCGTCCATCGGATTGACTTGATTCCACCACCAGAAGTTGCGGCTTTCAGAGGAGGTTCAGATGAACCTACAGCACAGTTTAGATGAGGAGATATTCTAGTCCACGCAGGTAAAACTTTACTTCTGCAGTTGCAGCTTTAGTTTCGGCAGCTTCCGGCTTCAAACTAGTGCAGTCAATATCTTGCAAACCATCTGACGGATTGTCTTCATTCCACCACCAAAAGTTGCGGCTTTCAGAGGAGGTTCAGATGAACCTACAGCACAGTTCAAATGAGGATATCTTCTAGTCCACGCGGGTCAATATTTACTTCTGCAGTTGTAGCTTCAATTTCAACAGCTTCCGGCTTCACATGTGTGAGGGAGAGACCCTTTTCTGCACAGTAGAGAAGAGACTCTTTTCTGCGCAGTAGAGAGAGAGAGAGAGATGTGATGAGATGAGTGAGTCCAGATGAGGAAAATTCCTCCTGTATTTATACACAATGTTGGTGTTTGAATAGATGCGACTGTTGAGCTTCTGAGCCTACATGAGTTGTAGGTCGGCTTGATAATAATTCCATAATCAAAATAAATTCATATCTCCGTGAATGCTTATCGTGATCGGATGATCTTTATATCAATCCTACACCTCTCGACAAGAGGAATCTAATAAAAATATTATCAGCCATGAATAAGATGACCCACATGAAGTTTTTCCCTAGTTGCCAATTTTAACAATAATGCAATAGTAGTTGATCCGGATTTAAACAGGAACGCAACAAATTACAGAGATAACCATATACACAAAGATGCAGCGGAAATAATACTTCATTTCATTAATGGAAAATACTGAAATATGCTTACAACCAGAAATGGAACTAAACCAGCTAGGGCGATGGTAGCTTATCTCTGAGAAGAGATGTGGTGGCTACATGCCTCTGAACTGTGTTACAATGAGGCTCCAAGGCCTATTTATTGTTGAGAAACAATGGAAAACCCTTAACATTCCAAAACCTAACCCTAGGAGATGAAACGCCAAACTATGGGCCCCGTTTGGGGGTAAGTTGGTACATCAACTTCCTGGGGTCGTAACTTTGGCATATGATCTCCGTTTGACGCGTACAATAGCTCATTAGAAAGATCTATCCGAGCACTATCATTGTTGGAACGGGCAACATCGGTCCATTCCATGGACCCATGTTGCCCCTGGATTCCCCAAAAAACGTCATTTAGGGCCTCAAAACGGCTCCGGAAGTTCAGGACCCGAAAAACTGCTAAAAATAGTAAGTTGTGCTACAATTAAGGAAACTGAAAATGCTGAGAAAGACAATGGTGGGGGTCCAGGTGGACTTGGCAGGTGGCCACCAAGATCCACCTGGATCATTCCTCCCCCTTAGGAAGCAATGGTCCCCATTGCGTTGAGCTCCTCCATGAGATGAGGAAACTTCTGCTGAACCTGTTCCCTGGTGAGCCACTTTCCCTGCTGAAGGAGTTGGCCTGCTTTGATAACTCGATACAGTTGGATATTCTGTTGGCGAGTGTTCTTGATCTGTGTGTCCATGATCCGATCAGTTACAGCTTGTTCCATGCAATCTGGATTTAATTCTGTGGGTTTGAGCTGTTCTGCAATGTCGGATGTGTCTAGCAATGGTGGAAAGTATGGCCGAAGGCGGTCTACATTGAACACTGGGTGCAGGCCAAGGAATGGGGGAATGCTGAGCTCAAATGCATTGTCTCCCATAGCCTTAGTAATGGTGTAAGGACCATATCGGAGTGGTCTCAATTTCCGATAGGCTCCAGTAAGGCGTTCCTTTTGCAAATGCAACCAGACTTTGTCGCCCACCTGAAACTTGTGTGGCACCCGGTGTTGATCATGTCGCTGTTTGTACTTGGCATTTGATTTCTCAAGAATGTCATGGACCTGCTGGCGAATATGTTGGATGCACTCAATGAAGCTGGTGGCCTTATCTGTTTCGGACTGGACATGAGCTGAATTCATGTGAGTAGCTGCAAGGGGCATGGCCACATCAATGGGGCATAGTGGCTGGAATCCCAAACCCACCTGAAAAGGGCTATGGCCAGTGGAGCTGTGAAGAGCTCGGTTGTAGCTATGTTGAACATAGGGGAGGCTCTCGTCCCATGTGCGTGGATGCTTTGAGTTATACATGCGCAAAATGTGCACAATCATCCTGTTGACAACCTCTGTCTGGCCATCAGTTTGAGGATGGAAGGTTGTGGACTTCGTGAGTTTGGTGTCCAGCATTGACCAGAGACTGGACCAAAATGTGCTGAGAAACCGACTGTCCCGATCTGAGATGATAGACTGTGGGATCCCAAAGTGTACCCACACTCGTTCAAAGAAGAGTTTAGCAGTGGCTTCTGCTGTGATATTCTTCTTGCAGGCCATCATAATGGCCATCTTCGAGAACCTGTCGACGACCACAAAAACACAGTCATTTCCATGCTTAGTGGAAGGAAGGCCTGACATGTAATCCATGGAGATGGATTCCCAAGGTCGACTAGGGGTAGGCAACGGGGTATAGAGGCCGTGCTTCTTAATGGTCGGTTTGGCAATGGCACAGGCAGTACATGATCGGATGTACTTCCCAACATCCTGTCGAAGATTCGGCCAATAGAAATAATTTTGCATTACTGCCACTGTTTTCTCGACCCCAAAATGCCCAGCAGCCCGACTGTAGTGTGCTTCCCAAATCATCTTGGCACGCTCGCTTGAAGGAACACAAAGGTGCCCGAGGTGGCATAATAGGGCGTCCTGGAGGTGAAAATCTGCAACATGCCGACCCTCCAAGAGTGTCTGGTATGTGTGGCCGAATTCTGGGTCGCTTTTGTAGAGAAGTGGCCAATCAGCAGTCTCGTGCCCACAAGAGTTGAGCACGGTGGTTAGCGCCATGATCGGTGGCCGACTGAGGCAATCTGCAACATTATTGGTGCTGCCCTTTTTATACTTGATATTCAAGTGAAACTGTTGCAGGTATGTAAACCACTTCTGATGGCGATCATTCTGCAATTTCCCTTGGGTCTGTATGAACTGCAGAGGTCGATGGTCTGTGTGGATGACCGTTTCCTTCCCCAAAATGTAATGCTTCCATTGTCGGCAGGCCTGTACAATGGAATACATCTCTTTATCATAAGTGGGGTACTTCCGGACTGTGTCTGAAAGTGTTTCACTGTGATATGCCACTGGATGTCCATGTTGAGTAAGGACTGCCCCAATAGCATAGTCAGAGGCATCTGTCTCGACCTCAAATGGTTGTTGTAAATCTGGTAACGCGAGCACTGGTGCTGTGCAGAGGCGATCCTTCAATTCCCTGAATGCCTTCTGTTGAGATTCAGACCAAAAGAATTTTGCTTTCGCCCCGCCCTTGGTGAATTAACTCAAGGGCCAAGAAATATGAGAAAACCCCAACACAAACCTGCGGTAGAAGTTGGCAAGACCTAGAAAGCTGCGGAGCTCTGTTAGAGTGGTTGGAGAGGGCCAATCCCGAATGACTTGGATCTTGGCCGGATCGACATGTACCCCCTGTTCATCAATGATGTATCCCAGATACTGAACCTGGGTCATGCCAAAAGTGCATTTCTCCAAATTGGCACATAGCTTGTGTTGCCGCAGTGTTTGGAGAACCTGCCGGATGTGGTGGAGGTGCTCTTCCCAACTCTGGCTGAAGATCAGAATATCATCCAAGTATACTACTACAAAGGAGTTGGTGAATGGCCACAAGATGTCATCCATTAGCCTCATAAAGGTTGCAGGAGCATTCGTAAATCCGAAAGGCATGACCAACCATTCGAAGAGGCCCTCCTTGGATTTGAAGGCAGTCTTCCACACATCAGAGGGTTCGATTGGTACCTGGTGATATCCTGACTTCAGATCGATCTTGCTGAAATATTTCGCCCCCTTTAGTTGGTCTAGGAGGTCATCAATCCGCGGGATCGGGTACCTATTACGGACAGTGATCTTGTTCAGCGCCCGATAGTCAATACAGAGTCTCCACGTCCCATCCTTCTTCTGTACCAACACGATCGGGCTCCCACAGGGCGATGAACTCGGACGGATGTGACCTTTCTGCAGGAGCTCCTGGATCTGCCTCTTGATTTCATCGTTCTCCAGAACGGAACGCCGATAAATTGGTCCATTGGGTAGCGGCGCACCTGGGGTCAGATCGATGGAGTGATTGACTTGACAGTGCAGAGGAACCCATGCCGGGGAGGTGAAGATGTCCTCGTACTCCTCCACAACCTTGTCCATCTGTAGTTGGCGTGCAGAGGGACCCCGTTTGGAGGCCGCGGCCACTGTCTTTTTCTTTCCTTGAGGGCGTATCATCAGGAAAACAAATTTCCTGGTTTTGGAAATGATCTTACTGCATTGTTTTGCAATAATCAAAGAGATGGCGGCAGGTGGTGCTACCTCTGGTATCCTGAACAACTTATTTCCCAAAGTAATAATAACAGCACGGGGCCTTGATTCATACACAGCATGTCGCTTCCACAAGTATGGTTGTCCTAATAATACATCACAAACTTCAAGGGGAGCAATGTCACACAATACCTCATCCGTGAAGGGCTTGATGTTGTATGGAAGGCGACAATGCTGGCTTACGCGAAGATCTCGTCCTTGGTGAAGCCACCCAATGGTGTATGGTTGTGGATGTGTTGTGGTCGGTAAGCCCAACCGCTTCACGACCTCTGCCGAAATGAGTTCTTTTGACTCCCGCTATCAACAATGAACTGTATCGGGGAGCCCTTTACCCACATCTGGGAGTGGAAGAGACGCTCCTCCTCCTCTGGATCTTCGGGTTCATTTTTCTGGATCTTTGCGGTAGCAACAGTGGCGCTGGGATCCGCATCAATGATCTGCTTCCCTTTTTCATACCCCTTATCGGGTTCTGACTCAGAGTCGGAACATGCATCTGATTCTGAAACCTTTAGCTCAGCCACCAGTGACTGCTTGGCCCGACACTCACTTGTGTTGTGAGTGGAGCTCTTATGGAACTCGCACCATTTTCCAGTGTCCTTTCTCGGCTTCGCGGCGCTGTTCTTTGCTTGCGGCTTCGGCTGGTTGTCTTGGGCTGTCCCGCCTTGGCTTTGTCCTTTGTTCTTTGGTTTAGGGGCACCTTTCCCCTGCTTTGGATTCGCAGATCCAAAGTCTCGCTTCTTTTGTTTAAACTTCTGCTCGACCTTGACGGCATATCGGTATGCTGCGCCGAGCGAGGGGATGTTTAGGAATTGTATTTCTTCCTGGATGTACTTGTGCAGGCAGCCACGGTATTTGAGTATCAAATGTTGCTCCAAATCCTTGATACCCAACTTTGTGCGAAGGGTATGGAAAAGATTGGTGAACTCTGGCACGTCTTGGTCCCTTCCCTGCCGCAGCGTGGTCCACTTTATGTATTCATCCTCATAGCTTCCGACAGGGTAGTACTGCTCCTTGATGGCATCCCAGAACGAATCCCAGGTGGGTGCGGCTGAAAATAGTGAGCCAGTACTTTCATCCTTCTACTCGCAGTAGGTTTCCCACCAGTCCTTGACGTGGGGGGCTGCTTTGAGAAGAGCAAAAAAAATCTTTTCCCGACTCGAAAATTCATGAACAGAAAAATAACCCTCTAGCAGATTTAACCATTTATCTACGGCATCTGCGTCTATCTGACCCTCGAATATGGGGATTTCAAAATTAACTTGTACCTTAAAGGGTGTGGCGTTTCCAGAGTAGCTGCTGGAAGCCGATGCGTTGCTTCTGGGTAGCCGCTGAAGGATTTGGGCAAAGCTGTCCATCATCGCGTTCCGTTGTCGCTCGAGGGCTTCTTCGAGCAAGATTTTGATGGGATCTCCTGCCCCCTCTTCTTTCTTCTCGTCCGCCATGGGAGGCCGTCGGGATTTGCGAGGCTGGTCTTGCAAAGGTTCAACCAGTTCAAGCCCTAACTCCTTATATCCCGACCTTGTTGGGGACATGCAAAGAAAAACAGAGAAAAAACAGACTGCTCTGATACCACTGATCCGGATTTAAACAGGAACGCAACAAATTACAGAGATAACCATATACACAAAGATGCAGCGGAAATAATACTTCATTTCATTAATGGAAAATACTGAAATATGCTTACAACCAGAAATGGAACTAAACCAGCTAGGGCGATGGTAGCTTATCTCTGAGAAGAGATGTGGTGGCTACATGCCTCTGAACTGTGTTACAATGAGGCTCCAAGGCCTATTTATTGTTGAGAAACAATGGAAAACCCTTAACATTCCAAAACCTAACCCTAGGAGATGAAACGCCAAACTATGGGCCCCGTTTGGGGGTAAGTTGGTACATCAACTTCCCGGGGTCGTAACTTTGGCATATGATCTCCGTTTGACGCGTACAATAGCTCATTAGAAAGATCTATCCGAGCACTATCATTGTTGGAACGAGCAACATCGGTCCATTTCATGGACCCATGTTGCCCTGGATTCCCCAAAAAACGTCGTTTAGGGCCTCAAAACGGCTCCGGAAGTTCAGGACCCGAAAAACTGCTAAAAATAGTAAGTTGTGCTACAATTAAGGAAACTGAAAATGCTGAGAAAGACAATGGTGGGGGTCCAGGTGGACTTGGCAGGTGGCCACCAAGATCTACCTGGATCAGTAGTTGTTTGGAAAAGTATGTTGGTTAGGATGGCATGTGTATAAAGGACATATATGACATATGAAAGGTGATATATCGCAAAATGTGAATATGAGGTATGAACATGAATTCCCCCTCCAACTAGAGATATGACAATGTGAAAAAGGAAGTGAGGAACTTTCCAAAGTTACAATTTTAAGCATTTTAAGGAATTGCATGACTAAAAATTAGAAAACCACATACCTTCACTTACCCTCAATGTACATGAGTTGTGGATGTTGAAGAGTGTGGTTGTTGATGTTGTTGGATCATGGAGTATGTAAACAAAGGAATTTGGATCTTCTTTTGTGTTCTCTTTGCTGATGACAAGGTTTGAATCTTTATTGCTGCTATAACAAATTGATCTACTACAAACTGTTAAAATGATATAGTCTTCAATTGTTACAACACCCGATGGTACAATTCTAATCATGCGAATAAATGTGTCGATGTCGAGCATGAAGAGAAGTCATTGGATTACCGACCATTGATGCATGTCGTTAACCAATGCAAGGAAACTCGCCACTAACGTCAATGAGTGCCAAGGTATCTAAGTACATCTTGTGAAGGGCGAACAGATGAGCTGATGTCGAGCCACTTGCGAGATCCAATGATCAAGGGACATTGGTGTATTCCCATGATTGTTGGTGAGAGAGCCTATCATTAAGGCATACAAGCCTCAAGGTACTACTAAGGACTCTAGCCTTGAACCTAGATAATGTGCTAATGTCGATAGGCCAAGACTTGTTAGAAGGGAGGCCTTAAGGAATCCTTCATCTAACTCGAGCATGAAACAATAATTTTGAAGGATTATGAGAAATTTTGCAGTGGATCAAGGTTTATTTGGAAAAATGAAAAGGAAATGGAATGAATTAGCTTTGTAGAGGAGTTGAATGTTTTATTGTTGGGTTACAGGTTAGTGAAATTGAGGTAGGAACATGACTATGAAGGAAAATTTATTGACTGAAAAAGTGAGAATGCAATATAGGTTTTATTTACTAAAAAGGGAGGAATACAATGATGAATGTAAAGGGAAATGAGACGAATGTTTTATTGACTGAAGAAGCATGGATGCGATGGAGACACTAGCATCTGAAAGGCTGCAAGTGATGGATCTAATCTAACATCATGTGCTCATGCATTGATGTTTCATCTTTGTTGTTGCTTTGATCATTTTCTTGTGAAAGAAATGTGATCTTTGAGAGGCTTTTCAATGATTTGATAGATATGATGACATTCTCCCCCTTGGCTTACCCAAAATCATGTCCTCATGCTTGAAATGGGGTCTTTAAAAGACAATGTTTGCTTGTGGTGATTTGTTTATCTTCCTAGAACCTGCAAAAACTTAGTAATTTTTCTGCAATGAAATGTAAGTTTATCATAAGAGAGAGGTGATCAATCTCTCTATTTATGAAATTTACAAAAAAAACTGAGAATTGGTACTAATAAAACAAATTCATGAAAGAAAAACTGAAAGAATTTATACCTGTGTCGAAACTAGTGCCTCATTTTACCTGTTATATCTTGTCAGAAATTTCTTCATTCTTTAACTATTTCAAATTCTTGATAATATCTTTCTCATTATGTATATCTCGTCGAGATATTTCCAATGATGCTTGAATCGTCGAAATCCGATGTCGTATGAGAAAGTTGTGCTTATTTGAAATTTGGGTGAAACAGTGAAGATTGTCATAAGGTTTCTCAGTTGCAGGATTGCGCCCTTCCTGCATCTAAAAATCTTGTCTATCTTCTTTGGCTAAGCCATGGCATAAGATTTTCCAGTTTGTGATGTCATTGGCTTTTGTACCTGCAAGACTCAAAGAAACATGATCATATAAAAATACTTTATGAAACGAAAACGCATGTCTATAGGATTCAATCTTCCATCTACAGGATTCTCTTCAAGGCATTTTGCAAAACAATAATCCTGTAGATGAAACACCCTTATCATTTTTCTTTTTTATCCATTTTCAGTGTTGAAAAATGAGCTAGAAGATGGAGGGTGACTGTGTAATAGTGATGTGGCAGTGGGTGACATGGAAAATGGATGATGTGACATGTTGACTGTTTGACTGATGATGTGGCGATGAATGTGCAATATTGGCCAATGTTGTGCTGCCATGTGGTGGCAAAATTGTTGTTTAATTAATGTTGTGTCAAAATTGTAGAATAATTAACAAATTCCAATCCCCACAAAATTTGAACTCATGACCTCCATTATGCAATTTTAATGACTTACCAATAGATCACAAGTCACACTTATGAAATTAATGGAATTTTGGAAATTTTAATTATTCTAAAAATGAAAATTGAAATAACAACTTGACAAGTGGCCAATCTAAATCCAAAATTTTTAGGAAAATATGATTCCAAACTATTTTCCAAATTATTTTTCATATCTTTTGGATTCATCATTTCCGGGATTTTTAGGAAAATGGAATTCCAAAATATTTGCCAAATCATTTTTCATATCTTTTGAACTCGTCCTTTTTGCCTAGAAAGTGGATTTTTAACCAATTTTTATTTTATAAAAGCTTGGGAAATGTTTATGGTTTTTTTTTACGGGTTTTAAGCATGGAGAAAATATCATTTCTGAAAAATTTTGTAGTAAGGAATTTTTTTCATTTTCTTAATAATTAATTTTTTTTAATCACTTTTTTTTAATTTATTGATTGATTTTTATTTTTTTCTCTACAGCTTGGCAAGGTTGTTGGGTGGCTGACCATGGCTCTATGGCTGGGCCTTGGACGGTTGTGGCCTTGGCCATGGGTGCTAGTTGCATTTAATTGAAAAACCATCTTTTTTCACGCAACCTCACAAGAAATGCTCCAAAGAACCTTGAAAATCTCTCAAACGGTTACGAATATTGTGAAAATATTTCGTGATAAACATAATTCACCCGGTTCTGAGAAAACCACATGTTTTATATTTTTTCGACTCGTTTTCATTTGGTCACAAAATTCATTTTAAAAATGACGTTTTTAACCTCTACGAATTTGGCCTCTACTCAGAGAACTGCCGGGTGAAATTCATTTTTTTTTTAAATCAAGAGAATGCACAGCTATCTTTCATTTTTTCAAAATCACACATAACATTTGCAGCAATTTTTTTCCTTAGCTTCCATGAATTTTTTATTTGTTTACTTTATTCTTGTTTTCGTTTTTGTGTTTTTATTTATTTTTATTATTTTTAAAAGAAACAAATAATGAAATAGAAGAATTTATTTTTTTTTAACAAAAACTATACTAACATGAAATTCTTTTTCTGACCCTCTAGGTCACACAAAGCGCAGGAGGAGAGCATACTCAAGTTTTTATTAGTTGATTCCTTCTTCCTTTTTTAAATTGGATGCAAAACATAAAATGAAAAAAACAGATCTCTTACTTGAAACTATGATTCTTTCACCTTCGCTTGTGCTCCTCGTTCACAATCGTTTGTTTTATTGCAAATTTTCCTGCTAAGGGTTAGTAAATCGGTGGTTCTTACTGCACCACAAAATCCCAAATTTATCCTAAAATCACAAAAAACTTGTTTTTTATTTGTTAGTCCTATTCTATTGAAAAATAAATCAAACATTCCTTTAAGTATAAGAGAATTTCCAATACATCCATTTGCGCAACAAGATCATGAGTAGACTCATATCCAAGTTTGAAAAGTAAACCCTATTGAGTTTTTGGACATGATCATGAAGACTGACTAGTTGAAACCAAATTTGAATGTGATCTTTAGTTTTTTATTTTCTTCAACTATCATAGCACGAAGCTCTTCAGATCTTGTTTTTGCAATTGGATTTTTATTTTGTCTTTTTTTCTAATGAATGGGGGTTATTGATTTTAATGTTCTATGTTTTCTATATGCAAATAAACTTAACAAATAAAAATAAATTGCCTAAATGCATCTAACCCCAAATGAAAATGGCCTTAAAAGAAAATGTTTCCTAACAATCCTCCTAACTTAGTTATATCTAAGTTTGCTTCCCTGGCAATGGTGCCAAAACGTTGGGTGATTTAATTATTTGTTAAATCCTTGTCATTTAATTTGTCAACCCGAGGGTTTCGTAAAACTTAGAAGCAAACCAAAATATATGGGACCTCAGATGCAACTAAAATTAGCTTTAGAAAATAAGTTATGGAAACTGAAGGGAATGCAATTATAAACTAATTAGAAGTGCATATTACAAATATAAAATCTAATTAAGTAATGTTATAAAATAACTTTGTGTAAAAACTTTCCCTTGATTGGACGACTTTCAAAAGCAATGGGTCTTTCATCTTGCATTAAAACAGCACCAATTCCATTTCCTGGAGCATCACATTCCACAATAAAGGTTTTTGTGAAGTCCGGTGTAGCTAAGACCAGTGCTTGGCACATTGCCTCTTTAAGATGTTCGAAGGCCTTTGTTGCTTTTGGAGTCCATGAAAATGCATCTTTCTTCAATAATGTTGTTAGAAGTGCTGCTATTCTCCCACAATTCTTAACAAACTTGCGATAATACCTTGTCAACCCGACAAATCCTCACAGATGCTTTATGGATGTGGGGATTTTCCATTCCTTAATGGCTTTAATTTTGCTAGGGTCTACCTTAACTCCTTCATGAGATACAATATGACCCAGATATTCCACCTCTTCTACTCCAAAGAAACATTTGGATCTTTTTGCATATAATCGTTTCCTCCAATAGTTGTAGCACCCTGTGAACATGTTCAACATGATCCTTCCAAGACTTGTTGTAGATTAGTATATCACCAAAAAATACTAACACAAATTTTCTAAGGAAGGGTTTGAAAATGGAATTCATCAAACCTTGAAATGTAGAAGGTGCATTGGTAAGGCCAAAAGGCATGACCAAAAATTCATAATGACCCTCATGAGTTTTGAATGCTATTTTCAGAGTGTCTTCATTCTTCATTCTTATTTGATGATATCCTGAATGAAGATCCAACTTGGTGAAGTAAATTGATCCATGCAATTCATCCAGTAATTCATCAATGACAGGAATGGGAAATTTATCTTTAATAGTGAGCTTTTTGAGCTCCCTATAATCCGGACATATGCGCCATGATCCATCCTTCTTGTGCACTAATACTACTGGAGCAGAGAAAGAACTTTGACTAGGTTGAATTATACCAGCCTCTAGCATTTTTGCAACCATACGTTCAATTTCACTCTTTTGGGCATAGGGATATCTGTATGGCCTGATGTTTGGAGGAACACTTCCTGGAATCAGATGAATTGTATGGTCATGATCACGAATAGGTGGGAGACCTTTGGGAGTCTCGAATACCTTGGAATGATTGTCCAAGACTTTTTGGAGATCTGGAGAAATAGATGATTCTGATGTGGAAACATATAGCGAACATAATTGTGCAATTACACCTCTTTGTTCCTTTTTTAGAAGCTTGGTCATACCGTTAGAGCGGATTATCTTTCCCGGTTTCCCTACAATACCCCTTAATTCAACTTCCTTTCCTTCCACATAAAATTTCATGAAAAAATCTTGAAAATTAAAAGCTATTGTACCCAAGGATTGTAGCCATTGGACTCCTAGCACAACATCAGCACCTCCCATTGGAATGGAAAGCATTGGGCTAGTCAATACATATTCTCCCATGGATAGCTTGATATTATGGCACTTTCCAGAGCAATTTGTTGTTCCTCCATTTGCAACCATCACTTGACACTCTGGGGCTGGATATAGGAAGCAATTCAATTCTTTTGCTACCTTACAATGAATAAAATTTTGGGTACTTCCTGAATCAAACAACATTATTATCTTTTTCTTCTTGATTTTTCCTTCTATCTTAATGGTTTGAGGAGTGGTAATTCCAGCCAATGCATTACAAGATATGGTCAGATTCATTTCTTCTTTATTTAGGCTTTGTTCCTGGAGTATATCCTCTTCTTTTGACCTTTCTTGCTCCTTTTCTTCTTCCTCTTCACAATCTATGTAGAATAATTTCTTATCAGCACACTTATGACCTTTAGTGTATTTGCTATCACAACTGTAACAAAGCCCTTTTGCTCTTTTTTCTTCCAATTGTTGTGGTGTCAACCTTATAGGTTGTGGAAGACTAGGGGCAACAACACTTCCATCTTTATAGTTGTGAGTGGTATGTTTCCTGGTTTCCATAATTTTGCTTTCCATTTTTCTTGCTAACCTGAATGTCTTCTCTAACGAATCAGGTTTCCAAAGGCGAACATCATGTTGGATATTATCCTTTAAAGTCCCTATGAACACATCAATCCAATGCTCCTCTAGAATATTTTTAACCCTTATGTTCAATTTTTGGAACTCCTCAATGTGCTCCATTATTGTACCCTTTTGTTTGAGACTTATCAATTGGCTAAAAACCATTGATACCATACAAACTGATTTGGTTCCAAATATAAAGCTGCAATACGTACCTTTTGTGTGTTTTGCACATTATTGAGATCAAATTATTGCTCCATCTGTAATATCCATGTTGCAGGATCCTTGCCATCAAACTTCCTCATATCTATTTTTGGAATATGGTGGGTCTTCGATCCAACATTAGAGTCTATGAAATCATGATTAGCATTTCTTTTGTTCGCGTCATGAGTTCCCTTTACTACCCTTTCACCATTAGTGAGTATTTCTTGTAGAAAATTTGTCAAATCTGTCTTCAAATCTGCCATGCCTGTCGTCAAATTTGTCTTCAAATATATCTTCAAATCGTCCATCTTAGCTTCCACGCCATTTGTCTTAGCTTCCATGCCCTTTATCTTAGATTACACACCATTTATCTTAGCTTCTGTTAGCTTTTGTGAGAGTGACATTTGTTTCACTTAGTCTTGTAATTTTGATATATCATGTAGCATTTCTTCCTCTTCTTCATGAGTCATGCTAGAGCTTTCAGGTTTCTTACTAGGTGTTTGAATTTTCTTTCCTCGGGGCATCAATGACCGATACTAGTGCTCTATTATGCCCTTTGAATTCCTTCAAAGTCATTTTTCAAACCAAGCTTAAGCACAAATTTAAAAAAATCTACACACCTCTTTTCACTTTGTAGGAGCTCGATATTGCCTCTGATGTATCTCTGTAAATTCGGATCATCCAATTCTGAAATTGTGATCTGCAGTAGCCCTCTGTGTCCTCTTTCTAATGCCACCAGTCTGATCCAAATTGGATTCTCCAAGGAAGAGTTATGCCAAATCTCCCACAGTGACCTGATTATAGACTAGTTCAGTAGAGTGAACTTGTACGACGTGCCACGTGACCCTGTTTCGACCTTTGGCTCTAAAAAATATATACAAGAAACTACAGTCCTTCCTCTTTCTATACCTTCTTACAAAATTTCAATCTGATGCTTAGAGAGAAAGTTATGACTATTTTCCCCAGGTCACCTGTTTGGAATGTAATTTAGGAGTCTGCAAAAAGATCAACTTCCTCAGATCATATCTCCTCAAATATAGCACGAAAAGCTCTGAAATTTGGACTCGAGGTTCAATGAGATTTCGTATCAAATGGGTTTTTTATGCTTTTGAAACGTCGCAAAAAAAAGTTATAGCGAAAATGCCACGATGACCTATTTGGAGCAGCGAAACTCTAGAATCCAAAGCTCTGATACCAAATGTTATGAAACCAGCTCACAAAAAGATAGAAAAGATAGATCAACGCCTTAGAATTTA
The DNA here is from genome assembly GCA_031772625.1 of Pinus tabuliformis. Taxonomy (NCBI): domain Eukaryota; kingdom Viridiplantae; phylum Streptophyta; class Pinopsida; order Pinales; family Pinaceae; genus Pinus; species Pinus tabuliformis. The sequence continues at coordinate 541,282,604 of CM062804.1, read as the reverse complement.
GCCTCTTCGAGGGGGAAACCTCCTTTACATTACACAAATGAATGATTCTTTAATGATTCAAATGACAAAACCTCCTTTCTATATATAGGAGTCTAAGGAGTCACAATATAACCCAGCCGACCTAACAATAATAATATAAAGCCACAAAAATAACAATAGAGGGATTCTATGGGGCACAGTAATAAAAATATGGGGACAAATAGGGGCACAAAAATATTAATAAGGGATACAACTACAATAGTAATGGGGTAATCACTAGTATTATAGGGACCTAACAAGTAATTTCTAATTCATTACGTAATAACCAGGAGAAGTGGCTTCTAACTTAGGAGAACCAGATTTGTCCTTCTTCTAGAATACTAATTCATGAACAGAAATCAAAAACCACTAATGGACAATAGCTTAAGATTCATAAACAAATAATATAAGAGACTCCTAACTAAAGAGGTCCTTGCTATTCTTCATTACAGATTCATTCATCATTAATGCCATTGTTGGAAACTAGAAATTCAGAAAATCACTTGAAACTAAAAAAAGAGAATGAATTTCAATTATTACTCATATCAAATGGAAGAGAGCCTAACTTAGACCCTTGTTTGTCCTTTCGTATGCTGATAAGATTTAAACTAAAATTCATTCATTAATAATGAAAAATATTCAAACATCTAAGTAATTAAATGAAAATAAAATCTATAATGAAATAAAATGTTTCTTTGATCCTTTTAGAGTGAACTCAATTCTCTTAAGAACAAAGTGACAAACTATTCCATAATTTCATTTACTACATTAAGACAATTTATGTCTAAAACTATAGAAAGAAAAATTTATTCTATTCCATCATAAGTTAGGATACATGCTCCAAGAGTCCTCCCTTGGAATGGAGTAGGTACTCCTATTTATACAAAAACATAAGCAACTAACTCATTAATGGAGATCCACTAATCCCTCCTAGTTCCACAAATCATTCATATGGTTACAACCAATATGAGACACATATTCCTTTATCCATGATTTTTCTCCATGAGATATGCTTGACCCCTATCCCAAATCTCCTTCAAATCTTCAAGAGAATTCGAATTTGAGTTTTGGAGGCCACATAAGAGTATCTTGGAACCTTCCAAATCACCTACACATGTCATCAAACTCATTCCACCTTTAGGTATAAGCAAATACATGTTATTTTTCTAACTTTTAATCATAAATTCACTTTAAATACATAAAATAAATAACTTTGGAAAATGAAAATATGAGCCCATATGGTAATGGAAATATGATGATAATGTGATGAAATGAGGTGACAAAATGAGGATAAAGGTGAAAATGGAGTGAAAATGTATGCTAATTTGGCGGCCCAACATACCCCCCAACTTAAGTTATTGCATGTCCTCATGCAATCTATTGCATTGATTTACTTTAATCATGATTTGATCTTTTGAATTGTCTTCCTTTTATATGAACTTTGGCTGATGTTAATTCTTCTTTCATCTTCGCATAATCATTTGACAACTTTGTTCCTTTTGCAAAGTGTCATTTTGAAAAATATTTGATTGCAACATGTTACTTTGGTTGGTTCTTAGGTACTCCTATTTATATAAAAACATAAACAACTAACTCATTAATGGATATCCACTAATCCCTCCTAGTTCCACAAATCATTCATGTGGTTACAACCAATATGAGACACATATTCCTTTATCCATGAATTTTCTCCATGAGATATGCTTGACCCCTATCCCAAATCTCCTTCAAATATTCAAGAGAATTCGAATTTGAGTCTTGGAGGCCACATAAGAGTGTCTTGGAACCTTCCAAATCACCTACACATGTCACCAAACTCATTCCACCTTTAGGTATAAGCAAATACATGTTATTTTTCTAAATTTTAATCATAAATTCACTTTAAATACATAAAATAAATAACTTTGGAAAATGAAAATATGAACCCATATGGTAATGGAAATATGATGATAATGTGATGAAATGAGGTGACAAAATGAGGATAAATGTGAAAATGGAGTGAAAATGTATGCTAATTTGGCGGCCCAACAAGACCCTCAAGAGCTAACCAGCCACCCCAAGTGCCCAACCCCTGAGTTAACTTTCTTTTTCAATTAAACAACCCCTCATTCACTCCCATGACAAGTCTTCCATATGACTAAAACCCTCCAGTTTCTCCCACAACCCTGCTTCCCAACGACTCCAGTCTTTTCCAACCAGTTTTGTGCCAGTGATTGCGAGATCTAAGCCACTTTTTCAGGGCTAGGATCCATACCACTACCCATAACTTAATGAAACTCTCATAAATGATAAATAACATAGGAAAAAATACTTCCATACAAACTTAGACAAGAACTTGACCTAGCAAGGCATCGCCATGACAGACATTCCATCAGATACATCATGAACATGTAATCTACAGGTCACAATTACATATCTAAGCATAGGAATCTAATACTTATCTGAGAATTGTCAAGAAGGTATGATGTCCTCTCACAATATTTTCATTATCATTTATTAGGTCATACATTCATTAACCATTCATTTACTAATCAAAATATGATGAGAACCATAACTCAATTCTGTTATAAAACCATACTTATAACCAGCAGATAACTAGAATAATAACAATGACAGAACAGCCTTCAAAGCCACAAAATAGCAAATATTTACTCATTAAATACAAGGGAAAAGAGCTCTTATTAACATATGCAAAATCCAACTAAGTCAGGGACCTCCACAAACCACTTGAACATAGATTGGGTTGAAACAAATCTTTCTTTCAACCAATCACCCCCATGCCATATTCCAAGTATGAATGTGGTACTCACAACAAAACCAACCAAGGCTTCTCAAGATTTACTGTGTATCCTGTCATTACTGGTCAAGGGATTCCTAAGCCTCTAACCCGCATCTATACAACTAGGCTTTGTCGTGTATCCCATCATTATTGGCCAAGGGATTTCTAGGCCCAAATAAAGAAACATGCACTACAGGCTTTACCGCAATCCCGCCATATATCAATCAAGGGATCACTATGCCCTAAATAAGCATGGATGCCTCTGGATATCTCCACCTAAACCATGAGGAATTTTCCCGTCTCCACCCTTGGGCTTTACCATGTATCCCGCCATTACTAGTGAAGGGATTCCTAGGCCTTTGGGAATTTTCCTAAGACCACCCCACTCAGTTTCGAAACCATCTAGTAATCCATCTCAACCAAATAAAATAACCCCATCACACCATGGCTATCTGAAAATATAAAGGCAAGGTTGAAATAATTGTCACACCTAGAAAAACCCATGCCAATGGCAGCAAGAGAACCAAATACACACATGCATGTACCATGCATGCCAAAACTAGCAAGGAAAGCATACATGCAACTCGATAGCTGCAAGTAATCTCGTTGTAGCTGCTTGATCCAACTCTTCCTTGCTTGATATTTGTTTCCCTTTGCTTCCTTGTCCTTCATTTGCTTTCCTTTTTCCAATGCTAGAGTGCTCCAAGAATTATATAAGTGTACAAGGGTATGAGGGAGAGAGAATAGAGAGTGAGCTCCCGAAACTGAACTAACAAAATCTAACCAAAAAAATCTTTGAACTGGTCCTCATAAGCCTTTTTATTAATGAGGCCTCTATTTTCTTCATTTTTCTATTATTTTCCTTCAATTTTCTCCTCACATGCAACCTGTGACCTTTCACCTTCCTTTTCTCCTAATTTCCTTTATTTTCATAAATAAAATGTCAATTAATGCCTCTTGCCTTTCCAAAGCCTCTGTCATTTCCTTTACCAATTTTCCCTTAGCTATTATAAACCAAATGAACACCCACTAGGATGTTTTTCCCAACATTCAGCTTGGAATAAGTGTCCCATGACCTTGGTCTTATTTTTCCTTTATTAACTTTATTACATGAACTTTTAACCTGGGATTGTAACAAACCCCTCCCCCTTAGGGAAACATCGTCCTCGGTGTTCTATGACACCTACAACCAGAAAGACCACTGAAAATAAAAACATACTCCCCATGGAGTGCTATAACTTAGCTCATTGCAGTATTTACAATATCAACCTACTAAAAATCAAACCAAGATGACAAACATAAGAACATGGCACCCATACCGCTTATTGGAGCTTTATAACACATATCATTGTGGTATTTACAACAAAACCATACATAGATATGTACACATACCAAAAATAATTTTCCTTCACCAAAAAAAAATGAAGGATACATAGCCCACATTCGATCAGCCATCTCCCATGTAGCTTCATCGAGCCCAAAGTGTTTCCACTGCATGTTAACTTGCTCAATTGCTCGATTCTGGAGCATGAGCATCTTTTACTGTAGTATGCACTGATGTTCCAACTAGAATTATCCTTATGGATCCACCTACAATACATACCAATCAATAACATGATCAACATCCTTTACACAATGGACTTTCATTATCGGAGGCAGTGCAAGTTTGTAGGACATTGGTCCAATCCTCTCAAGGATCTTGAAGGGTCCGCAATACCGAGGTACTAACTTCGCACATGACCCAATCGTAAAGGAGCTCTTCTTGGGCTTGATGCACAAGTACACATGTTCCCTAACCCAAAACTCCTTAAACGCCATGTGTTGATATTCATAACTCTTTTTTCTATCTTGTGATGCCTTTAGATTCTTCTTAATAACCTGCAGTTCGTATTCCATCTCTGCCAACATGTCTAGTCTAATCAAGACCCTGTTTACTGGATCACTCCAATTGATGGGAGTATTACAACTCTGCCCACAGAGTGCCTCAAACGGACTCATCCTCAATGACTCTTTATATCAATTGTTGTAAGCAAACTCAACTAGTGGAATATACTCCTCCCACCTCCTCCGCTGGTGCATAACATACATTCTCAACATGTCCTCCAAAATCCTATTGACCCTCTCAATTTGTCCATCTGTCTATGGATGATAAGTTGTGTTGAAGGCCAACTCTACACCCAAACATGCAAATAACTCCTTCCAAAACCTGGAAGTGAACTTAGTATATTTGTCTAACACAATCTTCTTCAGAACACCATGCAACCTCACTATCTCCCTAATGAAAACATGTGTTACATCACTAGCCAAATAAGTGGACTTCACTAGAATGAAGTGTGCTACCTTTGTCAACCTGTCAACCACAACCATAATAGAATCATGTTGTCTAGAGTTCCTCGGAAAAACTGTAATGAATTCCATTGACATGACCTCCCATTTCCACTCTAGAATTGGAATCGGTTGTAGTAGACAACCTAGATGCTTACACTCTGCTTTTACATGTTGACAATCCAAACATCTAGCCAAAAACTCTACTAATTCCTTCTTCATATTTGGCCAATAGTAGAACTTCTTCATCGTTGTCATTGTCTTCGATATCCTAGGTGACCTGAATATGGGTTAGCATGAAATTCCCTCAAGATAAACTTCTTGAGCGCATTGTTTTCTGGCACATGGATATTGTCCCTAAATCTCACCAAACCATCTATCGTGAGATGATAGTCCACATCCTATTCACCTGTAACCTATTGTTGTAACATTTTCCTAAAGTCCCTATATATGTCATCCTACTCTCCTTCCTGTAAGATCATATCCTGTAAATCCTTCCCATATGAACTCATAGCTACAATATGATTTACATGTACTCTTCTGCTAAGAGCATCTGCCACCATGTTCTCTTTACCCTTGATGAACCTAATCTCAAAATCAAACTCATTGATTGTGGCTAACCATCTAGCTTGCCTAACATTCATATTTAGTTGGTCAAATAGGTACCTCATCCCACTGTGATCGCTCATTAATACAAACCTCCTTCCAAGAAGATAGTGTCTCCACATCTTCAATGCATAGACAATCACTTCCAACTCAAGATCATGTGTCACATAATTCTACTCGTGCTCATTCAATTTCCTTGATTCATAAAATGCCACATGTCCCTCCTACATAAATACTCCACCAAGTCCTCTCTTGCAGGCATTTGTACACACCAAAAAATCTTTATTTGGATCTGCAATCTTTAACATTGGAGCATTTGTCAACAACTACTTCAACTTCTAAAAACTTGTTGCACATTCCTCTATCCATTCAAATTTATTTCCTTTCCTCTGGAATGATGTAATAGGATAGGAAACCCATGAGAAGTTCTTGATGAACCTCCTATAATAGCCTGATAGTCCCATAAATGATCTGACCTCATCCACATTCCGAGGAGTTTCCCATTCCATGATAGCCCTTGACTTTTTTATATCCATTGTTATGCCTTCCTTGGAAACCACATGTCCAAAGTAATTTACCTATGTCTGAAATAAACTGCATTTACTAAGCTTGGCATACAACTAATTCTCTCTTAGAAATCTCAATATTGTTGCTAAGTGTTTGGCATGCTCTTCCTCATTCTTAGAATATATCAAAATATCATCAATGAATACAATAAGAAACTTGTCCAGATAAGGACGCAACACATTATTCATCAAGCACATGAAAATAGCTGAAGCATTAGTCAAACCAAAAGGAACTACAACAAACTCATAATGCCCATACCTGTTCTGGAAAGCAATCATATAGATGTCCTCTTCCTTAATGCATACCTGATGGTATCCTAATCTCAAATCAATATTCGAGAACGCCATTGCTCCCTTTAACTGTTCAAACAAGTCATCAATCCTCGGCAATGGATACCTATTCTTGATGGTTACCTTATTCAACTGCATGTAATCAATACACAATCTAAGAGTTCCATCTTTCTTATTCACAAACAATACTGGTGCACCCCACAATGGTACACTTGGCCTAATGTATCCTTTGTCAAACATTTCCTTCAACTACATATTTAATTCCTCTAACTATGAAGTGTTCATTCTGTATGTTTCATTTGATGTTGGTGTTGCCCCTAGTACCAACTAAATATAAAATTCAACTTCTCTATGAACCATCAACTCTGAAATATCTATCAAGAACACATATTGAAACTGCTGCAAAATTGGATACTTCTTCAAGACTTCCACATCCTCAACATCCTTACCTTTATCACTAGAAATATTCACTACAAATAACACACACCCTTTCCTACAACTATGCCTCGCTTGCATAGTTGTAACCATTCTAACTGATGTTGCCGTATTACCCTGCAATATTATTTGTTCTCCATTGTCATCCAAACACTCAATGGCCTTGTCATAGAAATATACTTTGGTACTATGAAGATACAACAAATCCATACCTAGAAGCATATTGTATGATCCCAATGGAATCACATTTAGATGAGCTTATGTAGGCATACATTTAACTCAAATCCATAAGCTCTTACCCAATGATGAACTCTCTTCTTAGTACCTGTAACCAAATGCACTAACCAAGATTCTACATGCACTTCTTTATTCAAAACACTCTTATCCACCAAGTCAGGGTTAACATAACTATAATTAGATCCACAGTCAATCAAAATAGAAACAACTTGATCACAAATCTTACCATCCATCTCTATAATAGATGTTTAGTGATCCGCCTGCCTATTATCTAATGTTGCATAGATCCGAGGAATGCTCTATCCAACATCCCCAATTGTTTGCGCTTCCTATGCACCATATACCTGAGGCCTACCACCCTGATATGATGGAAAATCCTTCTTGAGATGCTCCTTGCCACATATCCAACACAGCAACAGTCTCTTACCCTCACCTTTATTATTTTTCCCTCTAGGTTGTGACCCACATCCCTATCCAACTACATTAAACTTCTTGTAAGGAACAACATTCTCTTTCTCACCTACATCTTGAGGTCTTGTTCGCTTCAGTGGCCACTTTCCCTTAGCTTTGTCTTTCCCTTTCCAACCTTATTGAGACTTTGTATTACGGTTTGATTGCTCATAACAGTATTTCAATTTTTTTATGGCTTCCTCCAATGATCTAGGCTCATCAAACTTAACCCTGTCATTGAACGCTACCGAAAACCCACTGATGAATCTTTGAATCTTCACTTTCTCCTCCTTAATATAAGGCACATACCTTCACTACTCCAAGAATATGCTAGTATACTCCTCATCAATCATAGACCCCATATTCAACTCATGGAACTCCTTCGCCCTATCATCATAGTATCTATCAGATAGATACTTCTTCTTGAAAATTATTTCAAACTCCCTCCAAGTCAACTCCTCTTCTCCAATGCCTCTAGAATTCTTCTTGTATTCCCACCAAATGTATGCCTTACCTTTAATACTGAAGGTAGCTATCATGGCTTTCATGTTCTCTGAATAGTCATGCAATCTAAAAAACTTATTCATCCCAAGAAACTAAGCTTTTGCATCATGTGACTTCTTCATTTATCCATCAAATGTAGGTGGCTTGGCTTTCTTGAACTCATCCAAAAAATATCCCCTATCACTCCTCATGTAAGGATGATAGCGATGACCACCATGGCACCTGTCCAAACCAGAACTAGAATAAACCCCGTGTCAATTTCCTCTCCTATCAGGTGTATCCAATAATTTGTCGTCCCTAGTGGTATCATCCTTGTCTGACTTGTGCCCATGATGAGATTTACTATGATAGGCTCCATTAACCCGTTCCTCGTGTCCATGACTGATCCTAAGAAATCCATGTCTCTGCAAGTCTAAAAAAATAGAAGAATCACTACATTGACCTCTGCTTGTTTCTCATGTGCCCTGGCAAGTCTCTCTTGTGACTGAATGATTTTGTCATTATCTGCTTTGGAATTCTTATTTCTACCTTCAAACTTATCAAAATGTTTGTTATGTGAGGGGAGTGCTCATCACCATGTTGGTCATATGATCTATCGAGAGAATCCCGTGAACTTAATCCGTCATTTTGCTAGTTATATTTGATCTTATTCTTCCTACAAGTATATCATGTCAGCTAAACCAAAATATAAACATAACCAACATACTTAAGTATAGTTCAAGGGAGGATATATCGTCTGCAAGATCAACTAGATTAGCACAATACATGTATTATCACAATCATAATAGTATATCGACATCATGCATGACAATATCAATTGCATACCATGACCTCACGCATGGCAACCATACCCATAACAATACATGCATAACAACCTATAGACACTCACATGTATAACAAACACATATATCACCGACATGAATTCATGACTAATGCATCCCAAAAACAAAATCATCAACTTCTATATGACAACATAACTTGAACAATTACCATCACCATGCGTACACATCAAGCACATATACAACCTACATGCATGCATGACAACCACATTTCGCCCATCCAATCTAGTGGTTGAACCATGTTCTGATACCAATTTGTAACCCAATCCTCCCACACTTACCCAATCTTACCATTCCACTGAGGTAAATATGTGACAAAGAGTTACTATAGTATGATCCAACTCCCTAAGTAGAGTTAAGGAAGTGTAACCCACAAACCAAAATTTTACAAACCTCCCTTGGGTGCTACAGGACTCTAAGAGCTAACCAGCCACCCCAAGTGCCCAACCCCTGAGTTAACTTTCTTTTTCAATGAACTAGCCCCGTAGTCGCTCCCATGACAAGGCCTCCATGCGATTGAAACCCTCTGGTCGCTCCCACAGACCTACTTCCCAGCGACTACAGTCTTTCCCAACCAGTTTTGTGTCAGCGACCGCAAGATCTAAGCCACTGTTTTAGGGCTAGGATCCATACCACTACCCAGAACTTAATGAAACTCTCAGAAATGATAAATAATAGAGAAACAAATAATTCCATACAAACTTAGAGAAGAACTTGACCTAGCAATTCCTAACCATGACAGACATTTTTTCAAATACAACATGAACGTGTAATCTACAAGTCACAATTACATATCTGAGCATAGGGATCTCATACTTATCTGAGAATCGTCAAGAAGCTTTTATGTTATCTCACAAGAGTTTCATTATCATGTATTAGGTCATACATTCATTAACCATTCATTTACTAATCAAAATGTGATGGGAGCCATAACTCAAGTTTGTCATAAAACCATACTTATAACCAACATATAACTAGAATAATAACAATGATATAACAGCCATCAAAGCCACATAATAGCAAGTACATTTACTCATGAAATACAAGGGAAAAGAGCTCTTATTAACATATGTAAAATCCAACCAAGTCGGGGAATTCCACGTACCACCCAACCATATATTGGGCTGAACCAAATATTTATTTCAGCCAATCACCCTCATGTCATATTCCAAGCATGAATGGGGGACTCACGACAAAACAAACCAGGGATTCAGAGGATTTATTGTGTATCCCGCCATTACCGGTTAATGGACTCCCAAGCCCGAAACCCTCATCTATACAACCAAGCTTTATCATGCATCCCACCATTATTGGTCAAGGGATTCCTATGCCAAAACAAAAAAACATGCACTACGAGCTTTGTTGTAATCCCGCCATATATTGGTCAACTAATCACTAAACCATAAACAAGCATGGATGCCTCTAGATCTCTCCACCTAAATCGTGAGTAATTTTACTGTCTCCACTCTCAGGATTTACCGTGTATCCTGTCATTTACTGATCAATGGTTTCCTAGGCCTTTGGGAATTTTCTTGAGATCACCCCACTCATTTTCGAAACCATCCGACAATCCAACTCAACTGAGTAAAATAACCCATCACACCATGGTTATCCAGAAATGGAAAGGAAAGGTTGAAACCACTATCAGACTTGGAAAAACCCATTCCAATGACAGCAAGACAACTATATATACACATGCATGTACCATGCATGCTAAAACTAGCAAGGAAATCTTACATGAAACTCAATACTTGCAAGTAATCTTGTTGTAGCCGCTTGATCCAACTCTTCCTTTCTTTATATTTGCTTCCCTTTGTTTCTTTATCCTTCCTTTGCCTTCCTTTTTCCAATACTAGAGTGCTCCAAGAATTCTCTAAGTGTACAAGAGTATGAGAGAGAGACAATAGTGAGAGAGATCCTAAAAATGAATTGACAAAAGCTAACCAACAAAAGTTGTGAACTAATCCTCAAAATCCTTTTTATTAATGAGACCTCTATTTTCTTCAATTTTCCATTATTTTCCTTTAATTTCCTTCTCACATGCAACCTATGGCCTTTCACCTTCATTTTCTCATAATTTCCTTTATTTTGATAAATAAAATGCCAATTAATGCCTCTTGCTTTTCCAGAACCTTTGCCATTGCCTTTGCAATTTCCCCTTAGCCATAATAAACCCAATGAACACCCACTAGGATGTCTTTCCCAACATTCAGCTTCGAATAAGTGTCCCATGACCTTGGTCTTATTTTTCCTTTATTAAATTTATTGCATGAACATTTAACCTGGGGATGTTACTAACTTCTTCCTCTTGTTCCGCTTCTTTCTCTTCATGATACTTTTGATTTTCCTTTTCTTATTCTTCTTGATCTTCATTTGATTTGATCTTCATTTGGTTTGAGGCAACATTTCATCTATTCTTACATTAATATTTTCAACTAGATCGCATTTCCTTTTGTTGTTACATCTATATCCCTTGCTTATATATGCATATCCAAGGAAAATTCCTTCATCACTTATGGAGTCAAACTTCCCTAAATTGTCTTCATTTATCTTTATGTAGCATTTGCTTCCAAAGACTTTAAAATGGTTGAATGGGGTTGGTTTTCCTTTCCATGGTTCATAATGCATTTTAGTGTTGTTCACCTTCATTGTGCTCTATTCAAGATATAGACAATTGTGTAAACTACTTCTCCCTAAAATTTGTATAGAAGTTGGGCTTCATTAAGCATTGTTCTTTCCCTTTCTTTTACTATTCTCTTATTTCTTTCAGTAACTCAATTTTGTTGTGGTGTTCTACAAATAGTTTTCTTTTAATCCCATCATCCTCATGAAAACTATTAAATTCATTATAATTAAACTCACCTACTATGTTATATCTCAAGCATTTGATTTTTAGATCAATTTCATTTTCAACTAACTCCTTCTGGACTTTGAATCTCTCAAAAGCCTAAATTTTTTCTCTAAGGAGAGTAACCTATCTCATTCTTGTGTAATAATCAATGAACAACATAAAATACATTTTAGTGTTTGTGTCTTGTTCATCCACAAAGATATGTATGGATGAGTTCTAGTGGCTTGGATGTAGAGTATTCTTTCATTTTGAAGAAAAACTTAGTTTTCCTCCTATGTTGGCATGATTTACATAGAGCATTATTTGGTTTTTATATCTTTGGCATGTCTTTCAATGTATATGATATGTTTATCTTTATCATGTTTTGGAAGTTTATGTGTTCCATCCTTCTGTGTGATAACTATCTATCATCTATCTTTCCCATACAAAAATTTTCTCCCTTTTCCCATCAAGAATGTACATATTGCTTGAAGTTATGTTAGCCTTTGCTACTATTTTTCTTGTGTTTGCATTTCTAATTTTACATTCTTTGCAATGGAATGTGAAATCATATCCTTGATCACACATTTGACTAACACTCAGGAGATTATGTTTCAGTCCTTCCACATATAAAACATTTTGAGCTTTATTTCTTCCATTGTCTATGTTGATTGTTCCTTTTTCAACTATTCTTGTAGATGTATTGTTTTATATCATTTTTGGATTCAACTGCTTTAAGTAAGTCATTCACGTATCTCCATTTCCATGAGAGGTAGTTGTAACTGACTAATTTCTCATTATTTTTGAATAGTTCACTTAGCACTCATTGCATCGGGTGATGCTCACAGGGCTGAAAAAATGGGATTGAAACTAGTGAAATGAATCACATAGCATCAATCATCACTTCTGGGGCTTGCACCCGGTAACTAGGACTTCTCAGGAGGTCACCCATCCCAAATCGCCTCTGGCTCAAGCACGCTTAACTATGGAGTTTTCCCCACAATCAAGCCCACTTAGCTTGCTACCCCATTTGCAAAACCTTAGCAAGTATTGTGCCTCATGGACCATTCAAGTAGAGATCCCTTCACTCTTTTTGAATTTAAGTATTAGGGGGTTTACGCAGTGCATTATATTAGATATCATTTTTGGATTCAATTGCGTTAAGTAAGTCATTCATGTATGACCATTTCCATGAGAGGTAGTTGTAACTGACTAATTTCTCATGATTTTTGAATAGTTCACTTAGCACTCATTGCATCGGGTGATGCTCACAAGGGTGAAGAAATGGGATTGAAACTAGTGAAATGAATCACATAGCATCAATCATCACTTCCGAGGCTTGCACTCAGTATCGTGTCTTGAACATCCACTATAAATGTACCATATATTTTATTGGTTTTGGGAATACAACATAAAACCACATTCTTCCTATTCTCTTATTTCTTTTTTCATATGGTTGGATGTTGATCTTTGAAGGTGCATTCCTCCTTGCCTTTATTTTGAGACCTACTTAAACTACTTCTAGAATATTGTTCATTGTGCCCATAGTTGTTGTATTTGTATCATTCAATGTAATCCAATAAGGGAGCAAAAGAATTACTTTCAAGGAACATTTTAAGAAACCCCCCACAAATTTATATTTATAATAATTATGTAGAAATTTCACCTGTCGAACGAACCGATATATGCAATATCCTAAAGGATAATACTTGTTCTACTTCTACAAAATATTAAGCAGAAGCATAATCTAATTCATGAGCAACATCAGGTAGAAACATGCATAATTGATCAAGAGAAATAAATCACACATAACACAAAATATATCACTAGGGAAAGCACCAGCATAAAACCCCAACATTGTATTATCAATCATGTGGAAATCCTCTTCAACATACAAAAAGAATCAGCTCAATAGCTATCCTACTCTCTCTGTACTCAGATGATCTTCAATCAGAAGATGAAAATCATGGACTACCTAGGCCTCAATATATAGGCCACAAGTCCTCCAATCTCCTAAAATAGATCCTTCTCTATGCAAGGAATACTTACTAGAAATATCTAAGCATCTGATAGTACACTATCCCACATCTGATCTCGACTGGGTCTCTGACAGAACTGACATGCAACAGTTATCCATGAGTGAATTCTCAGTTATCTAAAAAAATAGTTTTCACGTGCATGCAAACATTAACAAACTATATTTTATTATTTTAACAACTTGTTAAAATAATCTAACTGGACTTGACTAGTTAGAACTAAGTCAACTAATTCTCTCATTATAGAACTCATACTTATTCCCTCAATCAGTGGAGGGAATTAAAGATAAATTCCTCAATCAGTGGGACAACTCATGTGCATGCTCACAAAGACTTCAAATTCGAATTTCCTTAACTAATTAACTCAACTGAATTAATTAATTAATATTTCCAACTGCTGTTAAGACCAAAATTAATTTTACTTCTTATAGATAGACTAGGGACTGCTATAAATAGGAAGGGACCCATAAATACTATTTTTAGAACTATCTATTTTTAGCAGTTTCACCTCTCACCCAAGGTGGCCAATGACCTCACTAGCCAAATTGCTATTTTTAGACATGTTATTTTTAACAGGTCTATTTTTAGCACATTCTAAATTTAGCATTTCTTGTTGCACATTTTTCAACACTCCCTCTCAACAAGAAAGGATTTCTCTCAAACCCAACCTTGTAACTCTGGAATGTTCTGCATGCAACACATCTACCCGGTCCACTTGCTCCAACAACACTTGGAACAAAAACACTCCCAACTGACCACTCTGTTGGGCTAGAACATACTCTAATGTTGAATCTCTACTGCTGCTGACAAGTTCTCCCTCTCTGACATATGTGCTACTGCAACATCTCCATGCATCTCGCACCATTGCACACCTCTCTGTGCCACCTAGCATTATGCAAAACACTTGTGCCTCTCGCATTGTTGTAGCCTGCTAGTTATGCGATGTCCTAGGATTCCTTGCATTATCGCTCTCTCTACCGCTCCATCCGCATCTGTCTCTAGCCAATCAGTCAGTTCCGACTACTCCACATCATGGCTTCCGTAGCAAGATCTCATCCAAGAGGTTGGGTACCTCAAGGATCATGCCCCTCATTTCGGCCCTCTTGGGACGATCACTCCACATCGCCCCACCTCCCACCTGGAGGTATGGATGCATGTGATCCCTCTGCCCACCTAGCTCGAAATTTCCTCCTACTGGAGGTCTCTGCATGAATGGATGCCTCCACTCAATCTCCACTTGGCTTCTCCAGTTGTTGTTGCTCCACAACCTCCTAAAGCTACTTCTCCAATTGTGGCTCCTCCACAATCGTCTGAGACTTCTTCTGGCGCTGCATGTTGAGAGTTAATTTACTCTCCCTCTCAACCACCAAGTATCTAACCTTTGCCTTGCTCCTCAAAACTTTGTATGCATCTTGTACCTCAAGTGCATACAAGTTCTTGGCTAGTACACCAATCTGTTTCATCTTTCCTGCCGTCACGAAATTTCCGGGAAAAAGAGTTGATTTTAAATCAACGATATCTCCCTCATCCGAACTCCGATTCAGCCGAATTTTTTTTTATTTTGGTTATTTTTCCCCAAGGAATCCAAATCTGCTATTTATTTCTGAAAATTTTGTACATAAATTTTCAGATCTGCTCTACAAACTCTCGGCCCAAAACTCAAAACTTTGAAATCTCCTCTTAGTATATTGTTCTCTCCTTGATCACCTTTGCTCCAATACCATGTA
Source organism: Pinus tabuliformis (assembly GCA_031772625.1). Lineage (NCBI taxonomy): Eukaryota > Viridiplantae > Streptophyta > Pinopsida > Pinales > Pinaceae > Pinus > Pinus tabuliformis. The sequence continues at coordinate 541,266,961 of CM062804.1, read as the reverse complement.
GAAATTTCACCTGTAGAACAAACCGATATATGCAATGTCCTAAATCATAATACTTGTTCTACTTCTACAAAACATTAAGCGGAAGCATAATCGAATTCATGAGCAACATCCAGTAGAAACATGCATAACTGATAAAGAGAAATCAATCACACATAACACAGAATATATCATTGGGGAAAGCACCAGCATAAAACCCCAACGTTGTATTATCAATCAAGTGGAAATCCTCTTCAACATACAAAAAGAATCAGCTCAATAGCTATCCTGCTCTCTCTGTACTCTGATGATCTTCAATCAGAAGATGAAAATCATGGACTACCTAGGCCTCAATATATAGGCCACAAGTCCTCCAATCTCCTATAATAGATCCTTCTCCATGCAAGGAATACTTACTAGAAATATCCAAGCATCTGATAGTACATTGTCCCACATCTGATCTCAACTGGGTCTCTGACAGAATTGACATGCAACAGTTATCCATGAGTGAATCCTCAGTTATCTAAAATAATTGTTGTCACATACATGCAAGCATTAACAAACTATATTTTATTATTTTAACAACTTGTTAAAATAATCTCACTGGACTTGACTAGTTAGAACTAAGTCAATTGATCCTCTCATTATAGAACTCATACTTATTCCCTCAACCAGTGGAGGAAATTAAGGATAAATTCATCAATCAGTGGGACAACACATGTGGATGCTCACAAAGACTTCAAATTCGAATTTCGTTAACTAATTAACTCAACTAAATTAATTAATTAATATTTCCAACTGCTGTTAAGACCAAAATTAATTTTACTTCCTATAGATAGACTAGGGACTGCTATAAATAGGAAGGGACCCAGAAATACTAGTTTTAGAACTTTCTATTTTTAGCAGTTTCACCTCTCACCCAAGGTGGCCAATGACCTCACTGGCCAAACTGCTATTTTTAGACATGCTATTTTTAACACGTCTATTTTTAGCACATTCTAAATTTAGCATTTCTTTTTGCACATCTTTCAACAAATTACGTGAATCGTCGTGGTACACATGAAAATGTATAGGTTATTTTATCAATGATATAATATGCATATATAATTTTTGGCGAATCTTTCATTAAATTATAAAATCTTGTTCAATCTTCGTGAATCTTTTACTAAATTATTAAACATTATAAAGTCTTGGAAAATCTTTACCAAAATTAGAAAACATAGTAAAATCTTGGCTAATCCTTAATAATGCATACAACCATGTATAATAATAAGAAAAAAAATCATTAAAATATAATTTAATCATTTTACATATTTGGGAGAATAACATCAGGGTTATGTTTGTTGAGTGTTTTACTAAACACTCTTGAAACTTCTTTGTATGCTTTTATCATTTTTTTATAATAAAGGTCTTATTACACCCTAAGCGAAATCTAGTTGGCGGGGCATCCCAAAAAATGTGTGATGTTGAACTGTAGAGGTTCGTTAGCTCAAATTGGGTCTTGAAACAACTAGACAACTGACTCATTTCTATGTAATTCATATTCTAGAGGCTTCACATGAAAATAAGGTCTATGAATAATCTCAAAACCTTGAATCATGACATCAAATTATTTTTTTTCTTATACATTGTTTCTCTAACACATAGATACTTCTCTAATTCCTTAGCTTAAAATAAACCAACTTTAGGATTTGGTGCTTCATCGCCATTCGTATGTCTTTCACCTCCTTCTTGGATCATAATTATACTAGTTTTGTCCAATAACATAATTGTATTTCAATTTGTGGTGCCATCCAAATCAACTAAAACCCTAAAAATACATAAAAACCTTGAGATCCATAGTAAATGGAACGGATATTTTTTTGTGATATTTAACCAAATCTTAACACAAATTACTAAAAATAATACATTTGTAGTGTAAGTTCCTAAGATGATCACTTTAAAACAATTAGGAGCAACACTTTGCAACTTATAGTTTACTAAAAAATCAATTGTATAGAAAAGTTTATTTTGTTTAGTTATCCACTAAATGCTTAAGTGAACTCCATTTAGAGTATTAAATGGGATGGACTCTCATGATGAACTCTATTTAGAGTATTAAATGGGACAGACTCTCATGATGCAAAATAAAGATGGAAATTTAATCAATATATTTTTCATCATATATTATATATGTGGAGATATTGGTAATGGATATTATATTTTCTTTGATTCTATGTCTTTGGTATCCATCACATTGATTTATTTTTGCTAATGTTTCGAACCAATCAATGTGGTTCATCATCATTCTGTCATCATGAATTGCATTGGCTAGTTTGAAAAGTTGACAAAAATAAGTTAATGTGGTGGATGGTGAAGGCAATTTTACAAAAATAAATTAATGTGATGGATGGTGAAGGTATAAATCAATTTTTTTCAAGTCACATAAGTTTAAACTTAGAAATAATTTTTTTTTGTTTCATTTACTTACTACCTAATGGTAATGAAGAACATATTTTATCGTTTCATTTATTTATTTTATGTAATTTTAATATTGACTAAATAGACCCCGATCGGGGTGCGATGGGACGCAAGACCCTTGTGTGGATCGTCACCATGCGTAAAGGGATGGGGAGCAGGGCAGGTGGGCAGCCCACCTAGCATCACCACATGTGTAAGGCAATAAATACCTAGAGAGACTGGTAATAAGTTGCATTTGCATTAGGAAGACAAATGGAAAAGGAGGGAATACAAGCGGGAAAGGTGGCGAGGGTTGTCATTGTATGCATGCATGGTCTATGGTGGAGTTCACATGCGGGAGTAGATGCTGGTAGCAGGGTGGTGGAATTCACCTGCAGGAGTAAAGACTGTCGTCGTCAGCAGGATGATGCCAGCAGAGCTTCGGCTAAACAGCGTCACTAGTACATATTTCGGGCCTTCTTTGTTCTAGAAATGGAGACTATGCTGCAAGAAAGGAGGTTGGATTGGCAGGGATGGGTGATGGTTCTGCATGTTTCTAGTAGAATTTGGTTGAGTTTACTGTTATTGATCTCCAAAATTTCAATTTCAGCGTTATATGGCAATTTGTTGGCTCAAAGGGGCATGCATATAGGGTTTGGGTCTACTCTCGACATTCGGGTTGCAAATTTTGTTCATGCACCCTTTAATTTAGGTGTCTAAGACCTAGATGGGACCGAGGTAGTTCTGAGAGCCCGCGGTCACCCGGAAAATTTCTGAGTCAGAGAAGAAAGAATGGGGAGTTCGGGGTTCATATTATACTATGTTTATTCAGTTAGTTATAGTCTGGTCTTCAGGTAAACTTCTGGCCCAATGGGCCAGGAATGGGAAATCAAGGACCCCAAAAATTGGTTTGTCTGGAAATTCTACCATAGCTTGGTCTCCCAGCAAACCCTTGGCCCATTGGGACATGAATGGGGATTCGAGGGACCCTAATACCTGTGTGTCTTCCAATTCCGTTATGGCATGGTTTAATTCTTGGATCCAGAGGACTGGATGGACCTGGGGAGAATAGAGAGTCAGAGGGAGGGAATTCACCTAAGTCTGGGCACCGAGAGGACGAAGGAAAATGATGAGGGGGTTGGGGGGAAATTGGGTTTCACTCCTCAAACCAGGAAATGCGACACAGTAACTGTGTTCCACAAGGAATGGATGGATGGAAATACCGACATTTGGATGTTTGTTTTTAATTCTTCTACATACATTACTCTTTTAGGTCTGTCTAAATTACTTCTCCCTCCAACTCCGACACTTCTGCTCCGTGCCAAGGCAAGAGCTCGGGAGGTTCCACAGTCGAAGGAAATTTTGGTTGAAGGCAACATGGTGAAGGCAGAGGTGGGGCCAAGGAAAATAGGGTGTCACCGCAACTATAAACAGAACAACAACAAAAGGAAAACGTCGTTGGCCTCGACCAGCAAGACCCAATAGAAGAGAGGCAGGAAAACCGGGGAGGAGAACATGCAAAACCTCATGCATGCTTACAGTGGGGGAACCCCAGCATAAGTGAAGTCCCTAATTTCGTCATGGGAGGCAGAATTGAACGCCAAGGCTGCGGCAGAGTCGCCTCCAACAGAGGATTGGGAACCCCTGCTTCTGGACCCTGGACACACCCGAGGTAGGCAGACTCTCTTCAAACAGTCAGTCCAACTCTACTGGGTCATGAAGAATTTATTGGCAAAAGCAATGACAGCTACCAAGAATTTGGAGGAGTTGCCGCAAACCCAGCAAGAGGGGCCTAGCCTAAAAGATATTCAACAGGAGATCCAGGCAGTACAGGTGCAGCAGTACCACTAGAATGTCTGCCTTGGCCGCATGGAAAAATAGCTACAAAGCCTGCAGCAGAACGAAATGCCAGGGTCGAGTGCAAAGGACTCGGCTCCCATAGAATCATCAAATGACTGATTGTCAAGAAGTTATGAACCTCCTGAAAGTTTTTTGATTTTTTGTTACAATGATTTGGTCGGATAGCATTTACATTGTCAGTAGTAAGTTTAAACATATAGTAGACATAGTAGCTTATATAGCCTAGATGGACATGCTCAAATTGCTTATGTTTTGGATGGCATATGATGTTAATCAGTGGCCAACATATCAGGTTTCCTTCAGGCAAGTTGAGGCCACTGGACATATATTTTGTAACCTACCTTACATATGATTAATAGAAAAGAAAAGTAATGCCAAGCTTATACACAAAAAAATATTGACTAAATAGAGAATGAATATTTTAGTCAATATTTATTTTAGAAAAATTATTAAAAAAACTTTTAAAAAGGAAAAAAATGATTAACAAAATGAAATATTTTGTAAAAATTATAAATAATAGAAAAAAATCAACTTAAATAAAAATATCATATCAATCTAATCATTAAAAATATATATTATTTTTTTTAAGTCACAATATTAGAATATGTATACCTTCTTAAATTTTAATAGTGAAATTAAATCTATTAAAATTTTACTTGAAATACTATAATAATAATTTTATCCAAATATAGAATATTCAATTATACAATTAAAAAATAAATAAATAAATAGCAATGAATAATTCAAAAATAACTTTCATTTTATTTTTATTTTGTTAGCTTTAACATATTTAATATTTATTCAAATTTTTATTTTACTCTTCCGAACATGTTTAAAATTTCAAATAACAATAAAAATAATAAAAATAAAAACACATTTAGCTTATAAAAAATGAGAAAACTACATATTCAAAATCCAAAAAACATGCAACTCTACTCTACATCTAATTATGTAGTCATTATACAATGTGTAAACATATTCAATTGTATATCTATTCAAAACCAGGTTTAAATGTCAAATTTTAAATTAAACAAAGTAGCCACCAACGGGTTTTTTATTTTTTATCAAACTTAATAATAACTCATTTACTAAATTAAGCAACTAACTCTCTTAAAAATTCTTTCATAATACATATATATCAACTCTACATTAATCAAAAGCCTCAAATTGTGAAATATTTCTTCACCAAATTCCTATCTTAGAGTCCTTGAATTTTGGGGCAGTGAGAGCATGGTTGGAAGAGGAGAGAAGAATAAACATGATTTTTTTATTGGAAGTGAAGCTTTACTAGCCAAGACTATGCCTTGCTAAGTACACCAATAGGGAGGAAGTTGCAAATAAAGCAGAAAGATGTTTTGTGTCTTCTTCTCTTCCCCATAACAATTTGATTGGTGAAGTCTTACATATATATAAAGTCTTTATAAAAAAGGGAACCATTCAATATAATAAAATAGAAAATCTGCATGCATGTATAGAGATAGGTGGGTAGATTTTAAGTCTCATGGATGTGGTTTAATAGTTGATGGGAAAATTTGGTCCTCACAAGTTTTGTGGTCTAATCCTGCACAAAACTATATATGCTTAAAAGCTACTCAAATACTATTTCTTCAATGGAAAAAAAAAAAAAAAAAAAAAAAAATTGCCATAAACAAAAACTCGAGACAAAATATACACATAAGAGGTGAAGTACACACTGATAATAACATGGAGATTGCCTCCACAATTGAATAAGTAGATAATCTGGAACTCTTATCCATTGTAGTGCACTCACTACCATAACTTTACATAAATCCCAACGGCTCGTGCTTTCTCTTTTAATTAACCCCAAAGAATCTCATATCCATCTGATTGCATTCACTACAATAAGAATGAACCAATTTCTTAATTTTCCTCGATCATGATTATACTCCCACAATAAAAACCCCAAAGTGCAACCTAGGTTAGGTGTTGAATGTAATTTATTGAGAAACATGATTGTTAATTTGAACAAAGGAACGCTAGGTTAGGTGTTGAATGTAATAAATGGAGAAACATGATTGCTAATTTGAACAATGGAACTCAAAGGAGGGCTCAAGAATGTTAATAAAATTAACTCTTAAGAAAACAAGATATGGTACATCACCTCACTTGGTAGAGGAGAGATAGGAAAGCACAACTCTATCACCTCACTTTGTAGAGGAGAAATAGGAAAGCACAACTCTATCCCCGATAATGTTGATCAAAAAAAGATTATCCAATGTTATTTAGTTAAGTTGAATATTTTTAAATGTTTTAGAATATTATATATTTATTTATATAGTTGTTGTAAAAATTATAAGATATTTTTTTAAGACATGTAAATTTTACATTTTCAAAATAAGGAGGTTTTTATTTTATTTTAGTCTTTAAACAAATTAGGAGTCTGGGATGGCTAGAGCATAAATTTAGCAAGAGCATGTGAAGGCTTCTAGGAGTACTTTTAGGGAGATCGGGCCGCCAAGGAAGTTTCCCAGTTACATGGATCTCATGAGTAGCATCATTGATCACGAACATACCATTTTTGAGAAGGCAACAAACCAAAAAGTTTGGAGGGATGTCATGGTGGAGGAGTATAACTCAATCATGTAGAATGATGTGTGATACATCGTGCCAAAGCTAGAGGGGAAATTAGTTGTGAGCTCTAGATGGATTTATAAGACAAAGATGTTGCAGATGGTAGCATCGAGAAGTACAAGGTGAGGTTTGTCGAGAGAGGGTTCTCCCAAAAAGAGGGAGTGGACTATAAGGAGATGTTTGCTCCAATCACCAAGTATACTTCTATGTGAGCTATTATATCATTACTTTAGAGATGGGGTAAAGGATACATCATATGGATATGAAGACAACCTTGAATCTTCAATGGATTTATTGATGAGGAGGTGTACATTTAGTAGCCTCAAGGCTTTGAAATACATGGGCGGGATTTTCATGTTTGCAGGTTGAAGAAGGCTTTATACAAACTCTAGTAGGCACCTAGAGCATGGTACTCAAAGATTGATGGGTTCCTGTTGAGCATGGGATTCACCAAGAGTGAGGCAAATCCTAACCTGTACTACAAACTTGTTGATGATGATCCATTCATCTTGCTACTTTATGTTGACGACCCATTTCTCATAAGGTCTAAGAAGATCATTGAGGTGTGCAAAGAGGATTTGCTTTCAAAGTTTTAGATGAAGAGCATTGTATGATGTGTTACTTCTTGGGATTGGAGATGTGGTAGTAGCCAAGAAATATTTTCTTTATGCGAGGAAAACATACAGTTGATATTCTAAGGAGGCTCAAAATGGTAAATTGTAGACCTATCACTACACTATTGATCACTATATGAAGAAGTTGTGTTCTTTGATTTCATAAATGGTGGATTCCACTTTTCATATGCAATTGATTTGTTCATTGATGTATCTAGTCAATGCTAGATCAGATACATTTTTTATTATGAACACTTTGAGCCAATTCATGATGGAACCAAGGTTAGTGCATTGGATTGTAGCAAAGCATGTGCTAAGGTACTTGTGTGGTATAGTGGATTATGGGTTGAGATATGTCAAGTGTGATGGAGTGAAACCACACAAACTCATATTGGGCTAGGAGTGCAATGAAAAAAAAATCACCTCAAGGTGTTGCTTCAACTTGGGATCAACAACGATTTCCTAGTTCAACAAGAAGCAGACTTCCATGGCACTGAATTCAGTAGAGGCAGTGTATATGGCGATGAATTTGGAAAGTTGTGGAGCTATTTGGATTTTCAAATTGCTGACATGATTATGTGGTTAGGAGTTGAATCCCATTGTGATTACTATGATAATCAGAGTTGTATTAAAATCTTAGAAAATTTAGTGTTCTATGATAGGTCCAAGCATATCGAGATCAAATATCACTTCATTAGAGATAGGGTCTAGAGGGAAGTAGTGAAGCTTCATTATATCTCCATAGATGATTAGGTTGTATATATTCTCACCAAACCCTTGGTGAAAGGGAAGTATCTTCTATAGAGATAAGCTAGGAGTGGTGTAGAATACATTCCTCGCTAAGAGGGAGAGTTGATAATTGTAGAAGTGGACATGTAATTTTGCGTTGGCTAGGTGTCAAGCATGTAGGAGTTGTTCAGAGTCTCCTTAGAATACTTGCTCAAATTATTAATTAATTTTCTTTTTTAATTTTGCCTAACTTAGAAAAAGCACATAATTAATTATATTGGGTATTTAGCTTAGTAAACTAAGCAAAAGTAAATTTGTTTGGTAAATTTGTTTTAATCTCAACCATTGATCCTAAGTGGTTTAGCATTTAATCCTAACTATCCATCGCTTTGGAGATTAAGGTTTAGGATTTAGCTCAATGAGAAATTAGTGTGATATTCACGGATGACGAGAAAGAAAGTTCTGCAGCAAGGGAGAAAAATATAGAGAAGGAAGATTGAGTGGAGGCTAAGGTCATCCTAATTTTATAAGCAATAGATTTGCATAGGGCCACACTTATGAGTGAGTTACAACTTGAGAAACATCACCTAAGTGAAGGGTTTGTGTAGAGGAGCCACATGTTTAACGGCAAGGAGAGGTTCAAGCAACATGTACAAGAGAGGTAGCATGTGGGTCACATGTGTGATGGTTGGGAGAGTGTGAGGTTGCACATGTGACTGAGTACTATCTTCTGGAAGATCGCATGAGTCAACATAAACCATCATAGGTACATACCGTTTGTTTTGGAAGCAAGTGAAGTGAAGACACAGTTGTAGCAGCTACTAGAGCAGGGTGTGATTCGACCAAGCACCTCATCTTGTGGGTCACCCCTTATAATTGTGCCAAAGAAGGATGAGACTTGGAGAATGTGCATCAATTATTGAGTGTTAAACAAGATTATGCTCAAGAATAAGTTCCCTCTATGTAGGACTAATAATCATTTAGATCAGTTGTAGCAAGAAAAATACTTCAACAATATGGATTTAAATTCAGGATATCACCATGCTCGAGTCAAAGAAGAAGTCACTTGGAACACCACCTTCAAAACCAAAACAAAATTTGTATGAGTGGTTAGTCATGCCATTGGATCTATGTAATGCACTAGTTGCATTCATGAGACTAATGAATGATGTATTGCACCTTTATCTAGATTCATTCCTCAATGTTTATCTTGATGATATACTAGTTTACAATGCTACCTAGGAAGAGCACATCCAACACTTGATGCAAGTGTTAGAGACTTTGAAGAAGCACTATCTACTAGAAAATATAAAGAAATGTGAGTTTGCATATTAGTATTTGGTGTATTTAGGCTATGTGATTGGTGGAGAGGAACCTAAGATAGAGCTTGTGAAGATGGAGACCATGAAGTGGTTGGTGCCTACAAATGTCTCTAAGGTTAGGAGATCTTGGGGGTAGAAAAATACCTAAGGAAGCTCATAGATTCAATTCTAGTAGAAGTTACACCACTCCATGTCATAATAGGAAGTGGCAAGAGCTTCTAGTGGGGAAAAGGTCAAAAAAAGGTTTTTAAAGAGTTGAAGAGAAAAATCATCCAAGCATCATTTCTCGCATTACCAAACTTGCAGTAGCCCTTCAAGGTGAAGACAAATGTGAGTAGGTATACTATGGGAGTGATCTTAATGCAAGGAGGATAGCCTATATGTTCCCATCCCCGAGTATTTCGCGGGGAAGTTCTCAACTACCCTACTTATGACAAGGATCTTTGTGCCCTAGTAAAATTTGTAAAAAGTGGAAACACTATATAATGGGAAAGGAGACCATCATCCACAAATATCACATTAGAGAAAATTTTAGCCTAAAAGTGGTCTCCTAAGGAAAACTCAAGAAATTAATAAAAATTCCCTGTAGATAATTTTTTAATATTACTTTAGTTTTATCTATGTTCCATAATATTTATTAGTACAAGATATAATAAAAAAAATTAATATATTTTTTCTAATTTTTTACTTTTATCGAAATCCTTTAATATATGGCACTTATATATATGTGTGTGCGTATCTATATTTATATTTTGTATTTAACGGTATATATATATATATATTATATTTAACCTTTTTTTGGTGTTTTTAACGACATTGTCAACTGAAGCATAATTTTTTGACCATTGTCATTTTTAGAATATGTTTTTTAACTATTTTATATTTAACTATATATTCTATATTTTTGGCCAAAATCTAGTAATTTGTCATTTTTCTAATTTTTTTAAATATAATATGTTTAACTATGACTATATTTATTTTTAACTATTTAACTATTTTACATTTTATATTTAACTACTTTTTAACAATTTAACTATTTTATATTTAACAATATTTATATTTTATTTTTAACTGTTTTATATTTAACTATGTTTTCGGTGTTTTTTGGGCCATGGTTATTACTGTCAAATAGGCCCCAATTTTTAAATTATATTTTATTACTAATATCAAGATTTACATTGTATTAATAACTTTTTCGATATTCTAATTCATATGAGTAAGGTAGGTAAATAACATTAATAAAATATTTCAGGAATACTCAAATTGATATTTTATATGAGTAAGGTGGGTAAATAACATTAATAAAATATTTCAAGAATACCCAAATTAATAATAAAATATTTCAAGAATACCTAAATTAATAATAAAATATTTTACCAATACCCAAATTAATAATGAAACATTTCACAGATACCCAAATTAAACAATTTAAAATTATTTAAGACATGTACCTCTTTTTAAATCTTAAGTATTTTGATTCATTTACATATTATGACATGGATATTACGTAAAAAATTCCTGGGCACTTTTAGGTTTAAATTTTCTCTCATCATTTCCATTATTTACAATCATATTTTGTTCCATAGTCAAGTAGATTTGATGGGTGTGTGACTTAGAGAGAATAACAAAATCCTGAGTTAGTGCTATGTAGCATCCTAGCCAAGACAAGTCTCAAGTAACTCCATAGAAAGTGCCTTCTCCTTTATACTTGCAATATTTCCATACCAAAGAAAAGAGAGTAGAGAAACCCCACCTTCCAACTGAGTTTTCTCCATAAGGGTTTCCCAAAGAAAATCTTAGTATTCACTGTGGCTAGGGTGTGATTGAATTTGTTGTTCTTTATGTTTTGAATTTTATTTATTTCATGCATAAGCATAAAATCAATGATTAACAAATATGTTATCTAAAGTAAGCAACATAGTGACTTACGTTTGGCAATGATGCTTATGGGCTCTTGATTGAAAATTTTGTTGCATAATTGCTGCGCAAGTGAACTTGTAGATGCAGGATGGAGCTCCTACGAACCCTAGCAGATGGTTCTGGCGCGCTCCCTTTGGGATAACCTTATGCCCGTGACTGGGGCTAGTCTGCCACATTCCCCACCCGCTTGACTCCCATCTCCTACTGTCGTTTTCCTTTTCTGATATTTGGCATCGGGGTCATCGGTTGTTGTATGGGAATTTGTCTGTCGACGCATATTTCTAGGCTGCTTTTCTCCCGCGGGATATCGAATGGGATGGAGGAAGATATGGTCGATTATTCTGAGGACCCATATGCTTCGGTGCCTATTTGGATGGTCTCACCCCCACAGCGGCTAGTCACCTCTACCAACATATCACTGCATATTCCCTCGTCATTGGTCAATGATCCTAGGGTCTATAGGGTTCCCGATTATCCTTATTTTTCTCTCCTAGCTCAATCATTCCTCCCGTCGACTGGTCCATCTACATCCTCATTGTTGGCGTCTAGGACTCTTAATGATTCCCTTTTCGCTCCTGACACGAGTTTCTCCTCGCCCTCCCCAGCTTTGCTCCAGTTCCTATCGACCTGTCTGGACCCCTCCTCTACCTCATACTCACCGAAGCCCCCTAATTTCCCCTCCACTAGGAACCCTTTCCTCCCCTTTCTACGAAATAGGACCCTCTTTTCCCCCCTTCATCTTACCCATCATCTTCCATATCGCTCCCCCTAATTTCAAACTCTCCCACCTCTGGCTATTTCGTTGGTACCTCTCTCCCACTTCCGGATTTGGACAGGGGTCCTCAGGTGGTTTCTGGTATTGGTCCTCCTCCCACTCCATATGTTATCCCCCCACTAGAAAGTCGGGCAGGCCTGCAAGGAAGTACAAAGGAGTCAAGGCTAAGACCAGGAAGATCTCTCTTACCTTCGACGAAGATCTATAGATGGGTGATGTGCTTGATACCTCTGATCGGGTATTGGTTGGGCGGATCCGTGGAAGATCATACTCGGCTGCAAGGATAATTTTAGGGCCGAATGTTCGCCCTTTGGCGAAATTAAGGGGTTTTAAATTTTTAGTGGGCGAATATTTTGTATCATAGTACATTTTTACAAATCACCTCAAATAGCCCACCTTATTTTAAGGGAGAGGGTAAAAAAGGTAAATTTAGCCCTTGAAATTAGGACTTACAACCTTCCATTCGCCCATTTTCAAGAATAGGTTTTATTTAAGTGAATCCATTCGCCCATTTTCAAGAATAGGTTTTATTTAAGTGAATCCATTCGCCCATTTTCAAGAATAGGTTTTATTTAAGTGAATCCTATGGGCCAAATACCATATTTATAAAAGAGGTATGGTAAATTGATAAAAATATAAATAAATGAGAGGTATGGTAAATAAATAAAACATTTTTTATATTTACTCCATAAGTCACCTTATATACATGTAAGGGTGTAAACAAATAAAAATATAAGTAAAGTGGAGGTATGGTAAATAAATAAAACGTCTTTTTATACTTACTCAAAAGGTATGGTAAATAAATAAAAATATAAATAAACTAGACGTATCGTAAATAAATAAAACCTCTTTTTATATTTAGTCCATAACCCTGGTTCTATTTATGAAGGTTCAAGAAAGAGGTTTTATTTAAGTGAATCCTATGGGCCAAATACCATATTTGTAAAAGAGGTATGGTAAATTAATAAAAATATAAATAAACGAGAGGTATGGTAAACAAATAAAACATTTTTTTATATTTACTCCATAAGTCACCTTATATTTACGAACACTCAAAAAATGGGTTATATTTAGGTGAAACCTATGGCCAAAATACTATGGGACAAATACCATGGACTAGATTGTTATTAATACCATGCAAAAAACCATTATTAACCCTAATATTAGAATTAATAAAAATAAAAATGGCACATAGTATTGACCCATGGTATTCACCAAAATGGCACATGGTATTGACCCATGGTATTCACGTGGAATGTAGCCTATTTAAATGGGGGAATTAAACCAGCATGTAGCCTATGCTAAGATTCACTAGGACTTTACAAAGTTTTATTATTTAGTGAAAGACTCGCCAAGATCTTACAAGATTTTATAATTGAGTAAAATATTCGCCATGCCTGGTGAGAGATTCGCCAAAAAATTATATATACATATTATATTATTGATAAAATCGCCTTCCATTTTTCCTATATACCATGGAGATTCGCCCATTTATTATATTTATAAATTTAGGGGGGGTTCTTAAAATTTTCCCTGCTCGGCTGTACATCTGCGATAGTGGATTCTAGAAATTTGGGGTCAAGTGCTTAATGAATTACCATCTGTGGTAACTATTTCGCGTGGCTGGTTTTCTCTTCGTTTCCAGTGCCCTGAATTCATCCACTAGGTCTTATCAAAGTATTGGCATATTGAGTTTGCTCCAGTTCTGCTCAAAAGATGGAATCCTCTCTTTGATTCGGAGTGTGAACCTTTGGGGGTTGGTCCTATTTGGGTTCGACTGCCTGGATTACCGCTTCACTTCTGGTCAGAAGATGTCTTCAAGAGAATTCATAATCCTCTGGGTACCTACTTGGATTATGAAAAATCCTATATTATTATTGGGAACGTGACTATGGTGCGCATTCTAGTGAATTTGGACACAATAGAGGGGTTAGAGGATAACCTGCAGATTCACTAGAGAAACACATGCTGAATACAAATTCTTGATTATGAGGGGGTTCCATATCGTTGCTGGTGATGTCACAAAATTGGGCACTTATACAAGGATTGTCCTCTTCTTGCATCCAGCTCTACTTCGATGGCCCAACCAGATCATGTTGTAGAATAAAATCTCACTGATATGTGGGGCAAGCATCCTGCTTAGGCTGATGACCGCCCATCTATGTCTGCTCATCCTAAATGTGGAGCTCGCACGGAAACTATTCACCCCCCATCCCCGCGTATTACCAGATCTCGTGTGGTTGCAACGGCGGATGCCTCTAATGCGGGTATTTCTTCCATTTCACCCTCTATTAATTATGATTTTTTAACTTATTGCTTTTACGGTGTATCCATTTCGCACTACACTACTACACCTGCATTTCCCCCCCTCTATTTCGTGCTCTTTGGCTCCCTCTCTTCCTATTTTTACCTCCACCCCCCTTCTATACCTGATGTCCCTGGATATGTCCCATCATTTGAGCCTTCCATTGACTCTAGCCAGAGTCACCATTATAACCTTCGTTCCCTTACCAGGTCTTCTCCCAGTGTTCGTTGTGGCATTAGTATTGTCCCTCCTCCCCCGCCCTCTAAAACCCCTTGGGGCTAACACTCCATTATGTCCAAGGCTATATTCCAGGCGGGATTGGACGTGGCCCATTGTTGAAAACCTCCTATTGATAAGATTCTTAGAGCATTGACCTCTCCTCTCTCTGGTTCCCCATGAAGTGGTTATCCTTCAATTTTCGTGGGTTGGATAGTCCCGCAAAGAAACTAGCCTTTCGACGTTTGATTGAGACAAAGATGATGGACATCATTTTTCTTCAGGAAACACTTACTCCTTGTACTTTGATCATCCCTGCCCTTGAGGCCCTCATCCCGGGATGGAATTTTAATGTGTTGGATGTTCGTGGGCGATCTGGTGGCCTGGCTCTAGGTTTCAATCCTCGGGTTGTCAAATTGTTGAATATTTGGGGTGGGGAGGGCATCATTGGTGCTGATATTTGTTCCTCTAAATTTGAGAAGGAGCTGAGACTTATCAATGTATATGGTCCCTACATCAACCAGGCTCATTTCTGGAACAAGCTCCTAAATCATTCATATATGCAAGCTGACAATCTCATCCTTGGGGGTGACCTTAATTTCTATATTGGCCATGCAGAATCCTGGGGACACAATGCATAAATTGACCCTCTATCTAAACATATCATCTCTATATTTTAGGATCATCATCTTTATGATATTCCCATGGAACAGCTGCAACCTACCTTGCGTAATTGAAGGACTGGTGATGCTTTGCTTGCCAGAAGGTTGGACAGATTCCTTGTCAAGGACCCTCTTTTGGACCAGCTTTCTTTATATAGGCAATGGGTGGGATCTGTTGGATGGTCTGATCACTCACCCATTTACCTAGAATTTGCTTGTGTTGATCATAAGCCTAAACCCCCTACAAATTCAATTCCATCTGGCTCAAATATGAGAATTACCTAAAAATGGTCACTAAGTATTGGAAGGCTCGCCCTCCTTCACCTCGTCAATCTATTTATGAAGCTTTTGCCAAAAAGATGTTCTCTCAAGCAAAAATCCATTGATTGGACCAGGGAAAAAATACACAAGGATGATCAGACTCTAAAATACATTGAATTGGAACTTGCTAATCTGGTGGATAGGGATGGTTGTGGATTTGTCACCGTTGAAGCCAAAGAACGACTTATCATAATAGAAACGGACCGAAACAGAATTTTGAAGGATAGAGAGGAAACCTGGAGACTCGAGAGTCGTGCTATTTGGCTTCAGCCGGGTGATGATAATACAAATTTTTACCATCGTTTTGCAAATAGACGAGGGCTACCAACACCATCTGGCATCTCGTGGATGATGTCAGCCAATAGGTAAAGTCCTTCCACCAATTGGCTCCCCTTAGTACTTCTCATTTTAGTCAGCTATTCAGATCTTCACAGGATGCCAATCTCGTAGTGTTAATTTTAGGTATGTTTTATGCTTAGAGAAATTTATTTCAATTTTCACAGTTAGCTCAATATCTTTTCTAGATTAGCAATCACATCAACATTATGGTAAATTGCAGATAGAACATAAACATAGATCGCAGAAGACAAACCAAGACAAGAGGACACAAGATGTGGCGCTAGGCAGGGACAAACCCCAATGTGGAGAAACTCTTGATCAATTCTTCTTATATGTTCTTCAATAGTTTAGCAGAGAGAGAGAGAGATAGTATATATACAACAGAAGTGAACACTTTGACTTATCTAAATAAGAGCATAGATCATCTCTAAGTAGATGATACATGAGGTAGTTGAACTCAATTGAAGACATGTTGCTTCAACTGATTCTCCCAGGTGACTCCATCACCATGTTGCACCTATCATTGTGCTTCTCCTCATCATCTTCTTGCACCTCACTATGATGCACCATGATGCCCCCATCATCACTATGCTGCATCTCATCATGCTTCATCAATCATGACTGTACCCATCACTGTATTGCATCATGTGCCATTGTTGCACCATGTGCTTTCTGCACCATGCTTGCCATATAGTCCCATGTGCTTGCTACACCATGCTTTCCACTATGTGCTTACTGCACCTTGCCCAATGTTCTTGCAGTACCATGCTTGCCACCATGTACTTGATGTTCCTTGCTTATTGTATTGTTGTCCTAATTGGCTATTGTTGCACCATGTGCTTGCTACTGTCCCATCGCTGCACCATGTCATTGTTGTTGTCCCAATTGTTACTGTTGTCCCATCATCATTGTTGATGTCCCAATTGTTACTGCTATCCCATTATCATTGTTTTTGTCCCAATTTTTATTGTTGTCCTATCATCATTGCTATTGTCCCAATTATTGTTGTTGTCCCATCATCATTGTTTTTATCCCATAGTTGCATTGTTGTACCATGTTGTTGTCCCAATGTGTTTTCAACACCATCCTATTGTTTGCAGCACCATCCTATTGTTTCTATCCCAATCTGTATCACAGATCCCTTCCAATACTTTCGGACCCCTGTTTTCCCTTAAGACAGTCCTAAAATCCATGTTAGAATTTCCTTTCTTTGTTGCGGCCTAACTCAGAAGTTATCCTCCTCAACGAGCTCCTTTCTAATGTATTGTGTGTTGCACAATGGATTGTGGCTATGGCATCCTTAGGACTACGTCTAGGGCTTCTTTAGGACGGAGTCTAGGGCTTCTTTAGGACAACGTCTAGGGCTTGTTAAGCACAGCGTTTAGGGCTTGTTAAGGACAGCATCTAGGGCTTCTTTAGGGCAACGTTTAGGGATTGTTAAGGCCTCCTCTATAGTTGTGTTAAACTTCTTCCATGACAAGGGTAAGGACTCCTTTAGGTTAACGTTTAGATCCCTTCCATAACTTTGTTGGCATGTCTTCTTTGCTGCGGTTAGGGCAACCTCCTTTCTTTCAACGTCTAGGGCTTCCTCTCCTAGATTTCTCTTCCACTAAAACCCAAAGTGAGTGGAGATAAATCAAGAGAGAAGTGTGTGTAGAATGACTCTCAATTCGTCTCCTTTTATACTAAAACATTGAACACATGTGGGTGTTATTTAGTTGTTGGCCGACCTTGACGTATTGTCTTATAACACAAATAAATTCATAACTTCATGAATGCTTATCGGAATTAGATTATCTTTAGATCAATCCTACACCTCTCGATGAGAGGGATCCAAGAAAAATATCAACTGCCATCAATAAGACGACCCACATGGAGTTTGGCGCTAATTGCCAATTTTAACACTCTGTCTCAACTAGGGAGAACTCCATCTGCCAAACTGTACTATCTCTGTCATCAGTGCCCTGCACTACTCTGCTTTGCTCTGCTCTACTGAACCATGAAGAAGAAGAATTGGTCAAGAATGTCTCATACCATTCTCTAATGACCCGAAGTCAGTTTCATATAAGAGAGTGTGTCATACCACTCTTACCAATCCCAGATCAATTCCAAGAGAGCGAGTCATATCACTCTTACTGACTTGAAGTTGGCTTCATTGATCCCAAGTCAATATCACGAGTGTCTCAAACCACTCATACTGATCCCAGATTAGTTTCAATGATCCCTAATCAATGGAGGTCATCCTAGCATAGGGAGTACGGTAGATACAATGATGCGTCCATCGATAGTACTACTATGGTCCCTAACCCCATTTCCCTACTCATTGTCCAGATGAGAGGTACTTCCCATGAGTCCCAGACTACATGGGTAGGATGCCTCAATAGGAGAACCACTCATCCTGTCCCTAAGTCGTCACGGGGTATCACAGGGGAAGGCTGAACCATTCACCCTATACACAGCGCACCATTAGGGGAGGGTGAGTCGCCATATGGTCGCTTATTGCTTGAAGAAGTACCCCAAGCCCCCCCGGAGCTCCCAGAGGTCAATGCATGAATCATGTAGGACCCTCATAAGAGGGTCTCTCAACGACTCCAAGTCGTTCGAGAAAGTCACAAATTTGACCTTTCCCCCTAGGCTTCAACAGAATGTCTGCGACCTATACATCAGTCTCAATGCGATGGAACCTCCTCGCTCATCGATGTACCATATCCCAGATAAGGTAGTATCTGATGTCTATATGATGGAGCAAACATAGAATACAAGATTCCTCAACAATCGAATCCCCCCCTAGTTGACACAGAGGATCACGGTGGTATCCATCATGTGTGCAAACAGCTTACTAAAAATCTTCCATAACCAGGCAGCTTCACTCGAGATCATACTCGTAGCTATGTATTCGATCGCAGTGGTGCTTATAGCAACCGTCTTCTGCTTCCTGCTCATCCAGGATATCGAGCAGAACCCAAAGAGAACCAACACCCATAAGTGCTATTGCGATCCTCAACACTGCCTTCCCTTTCAGCATTCGAATAGTCATGCAGCTTCACATTTTTGGCAGTGTATCTCAATCCATGAGAGATTGTGCCCTGAAGATATCTAGGAAGATTCTTGGCACCAATCCAATGAGCCTCAACCATATATGAGCTCATCGTGCTATTTTCAAAACATATATCTGGACGGAAGTTCACCAAGAACATCAATGTGAATGAGTTTGTGGAACTCAGAGGCATTTCCCAAATCTGGTCCAGCATCACTTCCACATAACTTCTGAAAGTTAAGCTCCATCGAGGTAGTCACAAGCTTGCAGTTCACCATTCCAAATCCAGAATCCAACTCCTTTTTACTTCTGCAAATGAGAGGGTCTACACCTGTCAAAAAGAGGTCGTCCTTATAAGGTGCCGATATGAGAGATCTATCATCCACAACCTTCAAGCAATGGTTTGGATCAGCTTCACTCCTAGTGAATCTCAACTTCATCAGACAGCTATCAATCCTCTCATACTACGCTCGGGTTGTTTTTTTTCAAGCCATAGAGGGATTTCTTCCACCTACATACATAAGATTCCCAATCATGAATCTCAAACCCCTCGGGTTGTTCCAAACCTGTGGACCTGATACATGAGGGGAATGGTCCCCTTGTAAGATTTTCCTTCGGTACATCTTAGACATGTACCTTCATCCTCTTCTTGAATTCATGCATCCCTGTCACCATCTGACTCACAACGGATAGGGCCCCATAATAAGTAGACCTCTAGTGCTATAGATGACATGTGTCGACTGACATGGTCCCCAATGGACCATCCTGCAACTTGATACAAATTGCCAACCCTGAACTCAAAAGCATCTTTGAAAATTCTAATTTCAAACACGTACCTTTCCATCGATGAATACCACCCTGAAACCTTTGATTTCCATTGCCAAAATGGACACCAAGGTCTTCTTGCGATCAGGTACATAAAGAGATTCTCGTAAATGAATCGAGTTACCCTCATCTAATTGATGGGTAACATTCCCTACACCCTTTCCGGGATAGGTGGCATTGACTCTAAGTATAATCCCACGATTGTTTCCATCTCTACCAAATTAGAGAGAGCACCCTTCTATCCGATGAAGTGCCTTGAAGCACTACAATCAATAAGCCAGATTCCCAAAGAGTCTGAAGGAGAGGGCCAATACAAGATAATGCTTCTTTATCTTATCAAAAACAACATTTGATTCTTCATACCTGGGGTTCCTTGCTTTATTTGAAGAGTCAATCCTTGATGACTTGCATTACCTGTCATTCCTCTGATCATTGAAGATGTCCCTCGAATGATTGTTATCATCATCAAGTGATGTATCCCTACCATTCGGACACTCCTTCACATGATGGCTGAACGTATTACAAACAAGGCATTTGCCTTTCCTTCCACCCTTAGATCCAGACTTCCCAATGAAGTGATCTTTAGGTAGGCCATCAGAGGCTTCCGCTGCGCCATTCTGATAATATTCTCTACTTTGATTTCACCCTTGGTGAATTTGAAAAGGGATGAGGAATCCATTGATCCTTTTGTCCTTTCCCAACTATCTTCGGTGATTGCTATTTCACTCTTGCTTGGGCTGTGTCTTCACCTCAGCTCTGATACCATGTTAATTTTAGGTATGTTCTCTGCTTAGAGCAATTTAGTTCAATTTTCACAGTTAGCTCAATATATTTTCCAGATTAGCAATCACATCAGCATTAAAGTAAATTGCAGATAGAACATAAACATAGATCGCAAAACACAAGCCAAGACAAGAGGACACAAGATGTGGCGCTAGCTAGGGACAAACCCCAATGTGGGGAAACCCTTGATCAATTCTTCTTATATGTTCTTCAATTGTTCAGCAGAGAGAAAGAGATAATATATATACAACAGAAGTGAACACTTTGACTTATCTAAATAAGAGCATAGATCATCTCTAAGTAGATGATACATGAGGTAGTTGAACTCAATTGAATACATGCTGCTTCAATTGATTCTCCCCAGTGACTCTATCACCATGTTGCACCTATCATTGTGCTGCTCCTCATCATCTTGTTGCACCTCACTATGATGCACTATGTTGCCCCATCATCACTATGCTGCATCTCATCATGCTTCATCAATCATGACTGTACCCATCACTATATTGCATCATGTGCCATCATGTGCCATTACTGCACCATGCTTGCCATATAGTCCCATGTGCTTGTTGCACCATGCTTTCCACTATGTGCTTACTGCAACTTACCTAATGTGCTTGCCACCATGTACTTGATGTTCCTTGCTTACCGTATTGTTGTCCTAATTGGCTATTGCTGCACCATGTGCTTGATGTTGTCCCATTGTTGCACCATGTTATTGTTGTTGTCCCAATTGTTATTGTTGTCCCATCATCATTGTTGTTGTCCCATTCTTGCATTGTCGTACCATGATGTTGTCCCAATGTGTTTGCAGCACCATCCTATTGTTGTTGTCCCAATGTGTTTGCAGCACCATCCTATTGTTGTTGTCCCAATGTGTATCACAGCTCCCTTCCAATACTTTCGGACCCCTGTTTGCCCTTAAGACAGTCCTGAAATCCATGCTAGAATTTCCTTTCTTTGTTGCAGCCTAACTTAGAATTTATCCTCCTCAACGAGCTCCTTTCTGATGTATTATGTGTTGCACAATGGACTATGGCTAGGGCATCCCTAGGACTGCGACTAGGACTTACTTAAGGCAACGTCTAGGGCTTCTTTAAGACAGTGTCTAGGGCTTGTTAAGGACAGCGTCTAGGGCTTATTAAGGCCTCCTCCATAGCTGCGTTAAATTTCTTCCATGACAAAGGTAAGGGCTCCTTTAGGTCAACTTGTAGATCCCTTCCATAGCTTTGTTGGCATGTCTTCTTTGCTGCAGCTAGTGCAGCCTCCCTTCTTCCAACGTCTAGGGCTTCCTCTCCTAGATTTCTCTTCCACTAAAACCCAAAGTAAGTGGAGAGAAATCAAGAGAGAAGTGTATGTAAAATGACTTTCAAGTCATCTCCTTTTATACTAAAACATTGAGCACATGTGGGTGTTATTTAGTTGTTGGCCGACCTTGACGAATTGTCTTATAATACAAATAAATTCATAACTTCGTGAATACTTATCGGAATCGAATGATCTTTAGATCAATCCTACACCTATCGATGAGAGGGATCCAAGAAAAATATCAGCTGCCATAAATAAGATGACCCACATGGAGTTTGGCCCTAGTTGCCAATTTTAACACATAGATATCATCAAGGTGGTTAGATTTTTCCCTAGGTTTGTTAATCAAGAAGACATAGTTACCGATGAAACGGGAACTATTACCTCAAAACCGGTACTCAACCCCAAAAACCCCAAAAAACATGAAAAAACAACCCAAAAATGAAAATTGTTTATGCCAGAACGATGTTTTTTTAAGGGTAAATTTTCAACATTTTTTTAAAATGGAAATAAAAACCTTTTTTTTTGCAAAATGGATGAAAAAACACCCTTAAAAAAAAATATTGTAGAATAAAAAATAAAAAAATCAGGTTAGAATTTCGCCATTTTTTAACAATGGAGTTAAAGAGAAAATATCCAAACTTTGAAAAACTGTAAAATTCCAACAATTCTCAGACATGATGTTAAAGATAAAATATCATGTTTCGAATTCTGATAATTCCAACTATTTACATCCATGTTATTAAAGATAAAATATCTTGACTTTAAAAAACCTTGAAATTGTAATTGTTTTCGACCATAGCATTAAAGATAAAATATCATGACTTCGAAAAACATTAAAATCTTGACAATTTTTGAACCATGCAATTAAAACCAAAGATTATGACTACAAAAAAATCTCAAGTTTTCAAAATATTTCAAGCATGACATTATGGAAAACTTTTATGACTAAAAAAACTTAAAAAATAAACACATGAATGAAAGAGTTATTATACCAAGAGTAATTTTTTGTAAATGTTAGATGTATAGTGATTTTAAAATCTTAGCCTAAGACAACTTGAGGCGTTGCAAAAAAAAAAAAAATCAACTATCAAATTGACACGCAATGTAGGTGAGTTCAACCCATTGTAATGAAAACTTAAAAACCAACCATGAAATTAACAAATTGTGGGGCAAACTCGGTTCATTATAACAAAAAAAAATTAAATCCACTATCAAATTACACATTATGGGATCAAGTTGTTAGACAAGCATCAACACAAACCCTAAAAAAATAAAATTATATATATATATGAAAAATACATAAGAAAAAATTCAAATATTGAAAAAACAATAAAAAAACACAAAAATATAAGATAAAACAAAAATTCCACTATTGAAAAATATAATTAAAAAATAATAACAAATAATAAAACATAAAAAAAAATCAAATATAAAATAAATAGAAATGCAAAAATTCAAATATCGGAAAAAAAAACAATAAAAAAAAACACAAAACACAAAAGAAAACAAAATATAAATTAAAATAATAATAATAATAATAAATAATAAAACATAATAAAAAATCAAATATAAATAATACTTAATAATGACATTAAAAATTGTAGGACGTGTGATTATAATTGAACCAATTTGTTTGTAGCACTGATATTTTCTAGGCTATTTTCTGTTCTATTGCACATGCTTCAAGTTTCTTCGAAATGTTAGGTTCACCTATTTCTTCTCATGAAAATATATTTGTTTTCAAGTTTATATGAATTTTTTTCCTTTTTCTTTTTATGTCATCTGATATGCTTGAGAATTGTATTCTATGAAACAAGTGGTTTTTTTAAAGCGATTTGAAGCTTAGACTGAAGGTTATATCAACTTGTAATATAGTTAATTTTTTTTTTTTAATATTATGGCGAGTTCTAAAATTTGATTTCTTATAAAAAAAAATTAATACCTTTTTAAATGATAAAAAAAAATAGATTTCTTTATTAAAAACTAAAAATATATTGTGTTTTCTTTTAAAATTAAAACGTTTAATATATTGTGTTTTCTTTTAAAATTAAAACGTTTCTTTTCTTTAAATTAAAAAGTTTTTTTTATTGATTTAATTTAGTTGTCTTTACTTTTTAAATTTAAATATTTTTTAATTTTCAAAATTAAAACGTTTCTTTTTTATTGATTTAATTTAATTGTCTTTATATTTTATATTTAAATATTTTTATTTTTATTTTTTTATTGATTTTTTTTTTGGTAATTATTTTAAGTTTAATTGGTTTTTCTTTAAATTATATATATATATATATATATATACATATTCTGTTAATTTTTTATTAAATTTTTTTTTTATTTTTACAAATTAATTTTGGTTTTTTTTACATTTTTATAGGTTTTTTTTGTCATGCTTTTTACTTTTATTATTATGTTTTATTACTAACATGAAAATCACCAACATTTAAAAATAATTATCCACACTTAATTCATTAGAAAATTTGAAGTGTAAAATCAAGCCCTCAAAACAAAAAGAGTTGATGCTCATCAGCGCTTTTCAAAATCAAGATGAAAATCACTAACAAAAAAAATGTTCACACTTGATACATAAAAAAAATTGAAGTGTCAAAAATAATTCCTCTAAAAAAATGTGTTGATGCTGCATCAACACTTTTCAAAATCAGCATGAAAATCACTAACATTTAAAAAGTGTGTTGATGTTGCATCAACACTTTTCAAAATCAGCATAAAAATCACTAACATCGAAAATAAATGTTCATACTTTATACATAAGAAAATTTAAAGTGCCAAAAATATGCTAAAAAAAAGTGTATTCTGGCATTATCACTTTTCAAAATCGGGTGATTTTTTGCTACCTCAAAAAAACGGGTATAAGTTCACTTTCTCGTTTGATCAGTAACAGGCTGAGGACCTTGATTTTCCTGTTACAATGGGGGCACTGGAAGGCACACTGAAATGGTTTAAGAAGGACAAAAGCCTTGAACCGGATGGTTGGCTTATTCAATTTTATCTTGCATTTTTCGATGTATTGGCAAATGATCTCCTTCAGGTCATTGAAGAATGCAGGATGGGGGGGGAATGTATTATGCATTTAACTCTACCTTTATTTCTCTTATCCCCAAAACAGAAGATCCTCAAACTTTCAACGATTTCTAGCCTATTTCACTCTGCAATTGCATATACAAGATCATTGAAAAGAGCATTGCAAATATCCTCAAGCCCATCTTATCTGAGTTTATATCTCCGGAACAATTTGCTTTTCTCGACCATAGGAAGATCCATGAAGCAGTTGGCACTGCACAGGAGGTCCTACACTCCATCGAAACAAAGAGGCTAAAAGGTATGATCCTCAAGATTGATCTGGCTAAGGCATTTGACAGCACTAGTTGGCTCTATCTGAGGATGTTATTGACTCGTCTAGGCTTTCCTTTATCTTTCATTCAATGGATTATTTAATGTATTACTAATGTCTCTTACATTGTTATTATCAATGGTTTTGCCTCATATTTTTCCATGCTAAGCAAGGCCTCAGACAAGGTTGCCCCCTCTCACCTCTTCTCTTCTTACTTGTCATGGAAGGGATGAATCGATATATATCATAGTAAAAAAGACAAGGAAGATTGATGGGCATTAAGATCACAAATACTTGCATCCTTACCCACCTCCTATTTTTTGACGATGTACTCATGTTTCTGAATGGATTGATTAGAGATATTACTGCAATCTCCTATGTCTTCCAATCATTTTGCTTCGCCACAGGCATGGAATGCAGTCATCTCAAATCTACATTGACTAGTATTGGATGCACTCAAAATGAAATCCACTTTGCGTAACACCGATTCCCGTACACCTTTATCCCCTTTGATGAAGGGCTCCAGTATTTGGGATTTCGGCTCAAGCCTGCAAAATATAAGATTATTGATTGGGTTTGGCTTGTGGCTAAGATCGAAAGGCAACTGAATATTTGGCATCATAGATGGCTTTCTAGGGTGGGCAGACTTGTCCTCATCACTGGAAGCTACTCCAGTATACTGTATGTCACTTATTTGGATTCCAAGAGGTATATTACACAGAATACAATAGTTGTGCAGTAGATTCATATGGAATGGCAAACAAGAAGGGCATATTTTTTCTTTGGCTAGATGGTATATACTTGTCCTCCCCAAAAAATGGGGAGGATGGGGCATGAAAAAATTAGAAGTTTTTTCTAATTGTCTAGCAGCTAAATTGGGGTGGAATGTTCTTACCTCCAGGAATCTCTGGGAAGAGGTAGTCTCCCAGAAGTATATATCCTCACTCCATCCCCTTGATTGGATTCGAAAACCTACTTGGGACAGATCAAACATTTCTATGGTTTGGAGGGCGGTCCTTAACTCGCTTGCATATATCAGAGATGGACTGACTTGGAAGATTTGCAATGGAAATTTGGTTCGTATTGGTTTGGACCCATGGACTGGATGCAGGAATGCTTATCAATTACCCTAGGAACTGCTACACTATCTCACCAATGATGGTTTTACTAGACTTTCCCATATTGTTGATCAGGGAAACTCTTCTATCTTCAAACAAGCCTGGAAATCTTTTGAATTGTTAGGCATCCCCCCATATGGCATAACAACTGACAATATTAAACAAATTCTCTTTCAAAATCTCATGTCCGGATCACTAAGGGGGAGGATGAGCTTATATGGGTTCACTCTTTGAAGGAAAATACTCTCCAAAGTATGGTTACCTTCATATTTTTTCAGATCACAAGCCCCATGTCCTTGCTTGGTGGTGGAAGGTTCTCTGGAAATTTAAGGCACCACCTAGAGAAAAGTTATTTATGCGGTGCATTCTCTGAAATAAGGTTCCTACTGGGGATAATATCCAAAAGAAAACCTATCATGGCCCATCCCAGTGTTCTTTATGCAAACAGGACTCGGAAATTGTTGATCACCTATTTCTTACTTGCCCTATTACTACTGCTTTCTGGAAAGAAGTACTTACACTTATTCATCTTCAATTTAGATGGCAAGGGGAGGATATCTTGGAGGCCTGGCAATTGTGGTGGTCGACAGCAAAAACACGCATGATCTGAAATCTTCCCATACTGATCTGCGAGAGTATTTGGCTACAAAGGAATAAAATCATTTTCTCTGGCACCTTACCTTGTTGGCCACATGTTTCTGCTCACCTTATCTCTTTATATCATTGCATCCCAGAGGAATACCGACCCCCCATAGCGTGCAACATCTATGCTAAGATTATTGACAGGAATACATCATGGGCATATTTTGATGGCTCGTCTCAGCACCATGGTTGTGGCGAGGGCATCCTTTTTCACATCACTAGTAATCACTACTATAAGATATAAATGGGTTTGGGGGATGGGACAAATAATTTTGTTGAAATTATTTCTTTCCGTCATTTATTATATTTTGCACTTGAGAAAGGATGTCACCCATTATAGATCTTTGGTGACTCTAAACTAATCATAAAATGGTTTAATCATCAATCTACATGTCACATTCACACACTCTCGCATATTTTGACTATATCTCTTGTCATCATATATACAGGGAATGCAATCAAATTTGTGATCAACTATCCAAAGAGGCCTCGCACCAGCCACGGGGGCTCAGTTTGATACAGGAAAAGTCAGATCAGGACTACTACAGCTACTACCATCAGCCATATGAGGATCAACAGCAGAATGGAGCCAACAGGCCCTGATTTTATTGTCTTATCTAAATTTTTTATGTATTTAATCTTTTTTCTATGTACATCTCATGTCTATATTTTTACAAGAACATATCATATGTAATTATTTAACAGTATCCCAACCATGGGATAGATATATTTTTTGGATAGAACATCATAGACAGAGCCCACTCATACAGCATATGCTTCTAACATCTATAGCATGTAATTTTCAAATATCAATGAAAATTACGATTTTTCCTCGGGGGAAAAAAAAACTTACGTTTGGCAATGAAATCTCAACATTTCTAAGCTACTCTCATTAATGTGATATCAAGTTCAATGGGAGTAATAGATTGTCCATGTGTACTAATACAACACTTGTGTATCCCATTTGAGGAAATAACTTGGAACCAATATCTTTAATATATTTCTCAAATTCAAGAGAATACAACTCCTCAAATCACTAATAGTGCATGAAAAGATGTTTCATCAAAAGAGGATTAAATAACCCTTTGTAAGGTGTCAAGCACCTTTTCCTTCTCCCCTAATTCATTCATAGCCTTTTGAGATTAAGATGTAAATTCTCTTTTAACTTTTGTATAATGTTTTAACTAAGGTCACACTTTTAATGGACTTGTTATTTTCACTCCAAACTATTGAAGCAAGGATCATGCTCATTTTTTGGGTCACGTTCCCATGAAAGAGTGATAGTGTCACACCATAAAATAAACTAACCACAACACAATGCCAAATAATATAGTCATGCAATGTATTGACCTCATCATATAGTTGAATAATGACTTTAGGGATTGACTTATTCATTAAGATTATCATTAAATCCATACAAAGGAAAAACACATTCATTAAATCTTGTACTAAATTCCACAACTAGGAAATAGTATCATAAAATGAAGCAATAAGGATATGAATGAGTAAACTTTAGTAGTTCCATAAAAATCTTTATCATAATCTCAAGAGCGATTCAGTTGTTGAATAGCCAATGTTCTTTGATTTTTTATAAAGGTTCACTAACAACTTAAAACATCTCTTCATACTTCTCTAGTTTGTTGTAGTGTCTACAAGTTTCTTTTCAAAGCATTTAATTTCTTTCTACTTTGATTATGCTTGACATTGGGATTTATTTAGACTTTAAAATCCAATTTTATTTTTATTTTCCAATGTCTATTTGAGAATTTTCTTCAGAGCCTATCTTATCCAAATTTATTAATTTGTTGTCTTCTTCAATTGATGTATTCTAGAAGGTATCAAAATCCCTAGTAGAATAAACTATACTAGACAAGTTATTTATAACGTAAGAAATGGAAATAAAAAAAAATAAAAAAAAATCCATATAGAGCATGCCATTTTTGGAGGATGATTTCAATCACTAAGATGTATTTTTCTTTTTTAATTTTATACCACACCTCCAATTGTAGTAGCCACACCTTGATTCAGGCTATGTAATCATCATATTGGCAAATTACTTAAGGATCTAATTACATAGATTCATTTTCAAGAAAGCCCCATTATGTTTTAGGAATAACCTCAAAAATGTGTTTCATACATTTGTTGTTTTTTTATTCTTGGCATGGAACTGTACCTATTTCAATACATTCTTACATATGAGTCCACAAGCTTCAACCCTTCTTTTAAAAAAGCTTCCTTTTTATTATCAACTTTTGAGTTCCTTCTCATCTCTAACAATAATTTCCCATCATTTGTGCATATGGACCTCTATCATGTCTTCCCTCCATATATTATAGTTCGAGTTTGTAAATATATGCCATAGGTTGTGGGCCCCATGATGAAATTTGCACCAATACCAAATGTATATATCTTGCTAAGAAAAGAAAATGTGCTTGGAAAAAAAACTCCCTTGCTTGATGGTTTTTCTTTGAAAAAAGTACTTTAATCTTTTTTTTCTTCCCTAGCCCTCATTTCATTTTTTTTCCATTTTTATTATTTTAATCTCCCTAAAAATTACCTTCTCTAAAGAGGTAGGTGAAAAGGATTAAAACATAACCTCACCCCTATCATTTCTACACAAATCCATCTAGAAATTCCATCTAAACTATTAAAAAATATGAAAGCGGTGAATATATCCTTCCAAACATTTGTTCGCTATCTTAGTTTTCCCATCAAATTGAGGATGATAAGATGAGTTATGAGCTAATTGATTACCAAGACAAGAAAATAATTATGTACAAAAAATCACAGTGAAAATGGGATCTCTATCACTTACAATAATCTTTGGGTTTCCATGTAGCTTTCGAAATGTTTTCACAAATGCAGTAGTTAATATATTGGATTTGAAATGATGAGATAGTGCACAAAAGTGTACATACTTGGTAACTCTATCAACTACCACCATGATGACACTCTTTCCTTCAGACTTGGGTAGACCTGTGATAAAATCCTCGGAGATCTCCTCCCAATGCTAACCTGGAATGATTAATGGTTGTAAAATACGTGGGGTCTTAATTGTCTTTACTTTATTTTGTTGGCAAAACAAACATTCTACCACAAACTTCTAAATATCATATTTAAGGTCATCACAAAAAAAAAATCTTCTTGACCTTGTGGTGAGTTTTTAAAAATCCCGAGTTCCCTCCTGTAGTAGAGGTGTGCAATTCCAAAATAATATTTTCGTTTGATTTGGGAGTTCTTACATAGATATAGTGATCTTTATACCATAGTGAATCATTTTTCCAAATGAATGTATTAGATGCATTAGGATCTTGCTACAACTTTTGAATGATTGTCCACACCATTTTGTAATTCTTCCATTCATCCCTTGCTTCAGTTATCCAATCAAGTTAGATAATAGAAATGGCACAGAGAAATGCCTCCACATCATCATCCCTTCTTGAGAGTGCAACTGCAACAACATTTTGCTTCACTTTTTTGTAGATTATTTCAAAGTCATAACCCAACATCTTTGTGACCCATTTTTGTTGCTCTTCTAAAGATAATCTTTGTTCCAAGAAGTATTTAATACTATCATGACCTATTTTTAACTTGAAGTATCTTCCCATTAAGTAAGGGCGTCATTTCTTCAGGGCTTGTAGTATCACCAACATTTCCTTTTCATAAATAGGTTTGTGTAAATTATTTCTCGTTATTGGACGACTTTCAAAAGAAAATTTTCTTTCTTCTTGAATTAAAACAACACTAATGTCATTTCCTAAGGCATCACATTCCACAATAAAGGTTTTTGTGAAAACTAGCGTAGCTAAGACCGGAGCTTAGCACATTGCCTCTTGGAGTTAAAAAAAAAAATGCATCTTTCTTCAGTAATGTTGTTAGAGGGGTTGTTATTTTCCCATAATTCTTAACTAACTTGTGATAATACCCTGTCAACCCAAGAAATCCTCGAAGATGCCTTAAGGTTGTATGGATTTTCCATTCCTTGATGGTTTTAATTTTATTAGGGTCTACCTTAACACCCTCATGAGATACAGTATGACCCAAATATTCCACCTCATGTACCCCAAAGAAACATTTGGATGGTTTTGCATACAATTGTTTATCCTCCAATAGTTTGAGCACCCTGTCAACATGTTGAACATGATCTTTCCATGACTTGTTGTAGATTATTATATCATCAAAAAATACTAGCACAAATTTTTTAAGGTTGGGTTTGAAAGTGGAATTCATCAAACCTTGAAATTTGGAAGGTGCATTAGTAAGGCCAAAAAGGCATGACCAATAATTCATAATGACCTTCATCAGTTCTGGATGTTGTTTTAGGAATGTCTTTTGTCTTCATTCTCGTTGACACTTAATCTTTGGGATTAAGAAAATCTATGTAAATATTGTAAATAGAAAAATAAAGGAAGTTGGAAGACGAAGAGACATTGGGAGATGAAAGCCAATAGTCTCCCTCTCCTTGTATATATTTATATTCTCTGTTAATGCAAAACACAATTTCATTCGTGGAGTTACTCCTGGCTTGACATGGTATCAGATCCAGGGCCCAAAATTAGTTTTTCTGCCCTTGTAACTCCTATTTCTTGTCGTTAAAACTCTGCTCTTCCCTCTATCCATTCAAATTTAGTTTCATATTCCTTTTGAATCTCAAATCCATGTGTGTTATGTCTCTTTAACGAAAAATGGTTTTAGGGATTCTGAAAAAGGGCTTAAAAGAGGACTCCATTGTTTCGCTTTTCGTAATTTTTTAAGAGCATGGAAAGTGATAAAAATCTGCTCATAGTCAAAATGAATCATTTTCACACTGTAACCTATTCTGCACATTAAACTCAAATAAATTATCATAACTACTCGATATTTGGGTAGCAACAATGAATTTTTTTACTTTTAAAAGGTCCTAGTTATAAAAATAATATTTTAATCACCTAAAAAAATTATAAAAGTTAAATCCAAATTATTGGATCATTCCAGGGATGAAAGCTCAAGTAGATCTTCTGACTTGGTTGGCATGGACATGGGATGTCCAGGACCAATGCTTTGTGATCAAGGATCATCGCGTCACCATTGATGTTGATGACATCTACTTTTTGACTGGGCTTTCTCGTAGAGGAGCTAAGATTTCTTTGTTCGGGTAGAGGCAGGGTGGAGACACTACTACTAGATACCTACGTCATTTCTATGGGAATGCACAACTCACAGATGGAAGGATTGATATCAAGACTATTGGGGACCTGGATTTGAGGACCATTTCTTTCACGGTTAGCAAACTATGTGGCAGTTTCGCCCTTCACTTGGCCACGAAGGCCCAGATGCAGACTGTCATGGAGTGTTGGGAGTCCACGATTTTTAACTGGTGCGAGGCAATGGTTGTCAACATGAAAGGACAACTGACTAGAGTAAAAAATGGCAGACTGAAGAACTTCAGCTATGGGGCCATTTTTATTTATTTTTCTCTAGAGAGGATTCCACTCCTCAAGCCACAACAGGTTCTAGTGGATGAGGCAGGACCTCAGGATCCATGAATGCTTAGGTGGGTCTCTCTTATGGCTCATCACGGGAACAATGGTCCAGTGGTATGATATGTCCCTGAGTTCTTTGTATGGTTAAGTCAGCAAATCATCTCAATCGAAGAATTTCCATATGCGGGGATGGATTACAGAGGCGACCCAAATATCCCTCTTCCAATGGGGACACAGTGGGGTGACCTAGGTGAGAATGTCTCATTTTGATGTTTTCAATTTTTTTATTTTTTATGTGTTTTTTGTCTTTCAAGGCTAATTATTTGAAATGCCTATGCAGATGTGGGCCTAGTTTGACCAGCAGGACTGCGGCGTTTTGACAGGCGCGATGACCACCCTATAGCAGTTGTAGCACCCAACCCAGAGTTGGCAGAGGCACTGGCGGAGTTAGAGCACAACCTAGAGAGGTTGACCATTGACATTCCAGAGACTAGGATGGATGATCTTCCTCTCCAATACCAGAGACATGTGACTGGGGTTCCAGGACCACTCAGGCGACTTTTATGCCGAGTTTCTCGTGCCATAGTCTTCTATCATGATCATCATCATGCTTAGTTGTTTAGTCTTTTAGGGCTACATTTTTTATTTTTGTATCGGCATATTCAGATAATAAAGGCCATGGGGCCTTATGTCCTTGGATGACATATTTTTTTGTGAAACATACTATCTACAAACTTTATCTAATGGAAAACTACTACTTTTGATTTCAGCTTATTTTTTTCAATATGTGGATGAATATTGCTTTTACTTACAAATGTTGCAAATGTCTATTTAACACATGGTTGGCTAATGCATCGGTTAATGTGTTTAAATTTCTTGGAATGTGTTGATATTCAATATAATCAAACTGCCTTTCCAAAAGACAAACTCGTAAAAACATTCTTAACATTGATGGACTTCTTACCGTATAGACACTATTTAAATGTAATACTACGAGTTGTGAATCTAACCTAACAATCAAACATCGAATGCCAAATGAGATGGCATCAAATAATAGTTCA
Source organism: Pinus tabuliformis (assembly GCA_031772625.1). Taxonomy (NCBI): domain Eukaryota; kingdom Viridiplantae; phylum Streptophyta; class Pinopsida; order Pinales; family Pinaceae; genus Pinus; species Pinus tabuliformis. The sequence goes on along the minus strand of CM062804.1, from coordinate 541,233,303 downwards.
ATAACTGCACTATATTTTTCTATGTTATTCATTGTTTGACCAAGGCATATCCCATGAATGGAAACTAACTCATCGTTGGGTGAATAAATAACCCAAGTTGTGGAAGACAAATTCTGAGTACTACGGCTAGCACCATCAGCAAAGCCAATGTAAGTTTGAGGAGACGTCGACATCTGCAAATCAAGTGTAAAATAAGATAAGCACGATAAGTAGTAGTGATAAATTCGACATGCCACATGGGCTTGAATTTACCTGCACCTAGTTTATCATGAGCTTGATCATAGACCAAGACTAGGTCACCTTCTGCATACGAACGAGGGTTCACGCTTTGATCAAATTGAGCCTTAACTCATTTTTTATGAGCCTCGCTAGCCAGAGCGGCCTCACGGCAGGTTTCATCTAGACATGTTAAGTGTAAAAAACACTCTTCCTCTGCAGAGGTAGCTGGTAATAATTCGATGGCTAGTTTTAAAGATGGAATTTCACATTCAATCGGAAAAACTACCTCCAAACCATAAACAAGTTGGAAGGGAGTAAAACCTGTGGATGTTTTTGCAGTAGTACGGTATGCCCACAAGGTTGGGAAAAGCATGGTATGTCAGTTTTCTTTATGAATACCAACTATCTATTTGATCATGTTTGTCAAAAATTTATTGACAGCTTCGACTTGGCCATTTTCTTGTGGATAATAAGGTGTATAGCTATCGTGGCGAAGGTCGATTTGTGCAGATATTTCAGTCATCATAAAATTGCGAAAATGGATACCATGGTCTATAACTATGGCTTGTGGTACACCAAACCGAGCAATTACAAGATTGGAAATGGAAATTTTTGTAGTTTCATCGTCGTCCTTGTATGTATGCGTCGCCTAGGCCCATTTCGTAAAATAATCAACTGCAAGAATAATATACCCATGCCCCCCGATCGAGTGAGGGTTACATGTAACAAAATATGTGCCCCATTTTGCAAAAATACCAACAACTATAATAGGGTGAAGTGGAGTTGGGGGCGCTCACATCTTGTGACCATAAACCTACATCATAAGCCTACGTCTAATGAAAATTTATTTCAAATGTGATGGATAATCCTATCGTTTCATCGAATAAGCCGGTAGGTCATCTAGGTAAGGTTGAACAATATGTTTGATATCATGAAACACATAAGACATTGCTCTTTGAAAATTTGTGCCAACATTGTTCAAACCAAATGGAAGTTTGTGATAAGACAGGGAGTATTTTATTTTATTGTAACCGGAGAATCCGTCCATAAAAAAGAAAATCTCATTTCCGGCACAATCATCAACGATTTGATCGATATATGAGGTCGGGAAATTTTTCTTTGGACAGGCTTTGTTAATATCCCTGTAATCGACACATACTCTAATGGTTCCTTGTTTTTTATTGACTAGTACAATGTTTGATACCCAATCAATTAATGGAACAGGGTAAATGAAACCTGCTTTTAACAGTTTTTAACCTCATTTTTTACAGTAGCATCTTTTTGTGGATGAATCGGACACAATCTTTGCCTAACATGTCTGGCATCTAGATAAGTCTTGATTTCATGGACTACAATACTAGGGTCAATTCCTGGTATTTCTTCATAAGACCAGGCAAAAATGTCGCGAAATTCCTGAAATAGGGCTTTATATGTTGAAATTTCTTCCAAAGAACAAGAAGCACCTATATGAATATTTTTAGTAATCCTTGGTTTGACTGAGATGTTGATGGGCACTGTTGCTGATATATTTCCTAAATTCTTTTCAGATTCGGAATAAAGGATAGAAATCAAACATTCAGGATCATTAACAATCTCAGGTGAAAATATAGATGAAAAATCATTCTCGATTTTGTCAAGGAAAGGTAGGAAAGATGAGTGATGATGGTAATCGTCCCATGGCATTTCATCTAACGTCATTACCTCCATAATCCCTTCATCAGTTATAAAGTTTCCATCAAAAGGATCGGGCATTGATATTGGTTCTAAACGAGACAAATGAGAATAATCATCGATGATCGTATTCACTCGATCATTTTTAGATGTTACGTTGGAAAAGGACTGAACTGCTTGATAAGCCAATTCAAAAGGGCTAAGAGGCATCTCACTGCCATATAAGGTTAATTCTGACTCTAAAGGCACTTTCCAAGGATCAGAAGACTTGGAAGTGCTTGATGTAATCATATTGACCTGGGCAACATTATGAGGAAAATTTGGTGGAGGGAATGTGAAAGTTCCCATAAGTGATGAGTCTTTAAGAAGATCAACATCAACATATTCATATGGAGTAGTCGATTTTCCAACAAAAGGAATGCTACCGGCAGAGTTAGGGTCTGAAGTATAATAGGACAGCTGGTCTACTTTTACAATTTTTCCTTTATGAGGAAACATAATCATTTGAAAAAACGAGGAGACCACTGTAGACATGGCATAAGTCCAACTTCGGCCAAGTAAAATGTTATAATCAAGTTGAGAATCAACAACATCAACTTCAATCGCAATTGTTTTACCCTCTAATTCTATAGGTAGATCGTTCAAAATTCCATAAGGTCGAAAACATCTTCCATCAAAGGCCTTCAAAGTCGTGGGAGACTGATTGATTGTTGGAGAACCTAAATCTTTCCAACAAGCAATAGACATAATGCATGTAGATGCTCCTTCGTCAATTACTATTCGAAAAACTCGTCTAGCTTTGACAAAAACTGGTAACTGAATTGCCAGTTGATGTGGGAGTCGTGGTACATGATTTTCAAGATAAAAAATAATTAGATTCAAGTCCTGAGGATCTACTACTCCTATAGCTGATAATAGTAATTTCCTTTGTGTTGAACAAGTCTGAAGCACTTCAAGAGCCGACATTGTTGAAGGTGACATAGCCAGATCTTCAACAATGTTGTAATTCTAAGCAGCTCTAGCATGAGGATTAAAAGCTGACTTTCAAAGAACACCTTTAGCAGGTGGTCAAATTATCATATCAGGATTAGATTTCTCAATACGCAAAGGTTCAGAAGCAGGAGGAGTGGATGTGGAGTTTAGATCAGGTAAACTAGAATCATCTCCATCTACAATAGGACTTTTTGATCCATAGTCTTTGGATCTCGTAGCTACCATAATTGGTGAAGACATCATCATGATGTCCGCCGATGTGGAAGAGGAAGATGGTATATGGGAGACCATCTTACTATCTGAAGGAGGAAAAGGATCCTTCAAAACAACGGGAGTGGGTGAACCCTTAACGAATTTAGAAACTTCGGTGCGATGAGGGCACTCCTTGGTGTAATGATCTTCATCACAGATTAAACAAGGATAACGAGGTTTCTTCTTTTCATCAAAGGGTTCTTTCTTGTTTGATTTCTCCTTAGGGGCAATGTTTTATTTCATTTTACCTTTTCCTTTCTTTTTACCTCCAGCTTTCTTGTTCTTTCCAATAGATGAATCTATGGCATTAATTTCAGAAGTAATTTTAGGAGAAGGATCTTCTTCAGGTGAATCAGGTAAAGCCAAAATCTGAGTTTTCTTAGAATTTTTATTTTTAGGCTTAGATTGTTGGCTAACATAACCAATCACACCATCAGCGGTGTGTGATCCTGTAAAGGTTGGATTGGTTTGACCTGGACGAGGCAAATCTGGATTTTTTTCATACAAAGTGCCAGATTGAGTATAAACGAGATCTAAGTACTGGGCACGAGCGATAACTTGTTCTTCATTTACAACACCACCCTTGGCAACATCTTCAGTAATTACTGGTAAAAGTGATTTTATGAACCATTCGGCCAAAATCTGGTCTGGAATATAAACTTTAACCAAACGACGTCTCCGCCTCCATTCATGAATATGATCTGAAATATGGGTTGACGTTGATTGTTTTAAAGAAGTTAAAAGTTCGGTACCATTATCATAATGAATGGGTAACTGAAAATGTGTCAAAAAGGCAGTGGCTATGGCATTGAAAGTACTAAAAGAACCTCGCGGTAACTCAACATACCACTTGGCTTCTGAACCGGTTAAGGTTCGTTGGAAAAGATGTAATCTAATGGAATCATCGATTAACAAGTTCGACGTGCACCAAAGATGATAAGTCATGACATGGTTTGATGGGTCTTCTCCCGATTTACCTTTAAATTTTGGAATGTCACTGGGTAACTTTGTAGGGATTGGCGGCCAAAATGGTAGATAAAAAATGGGATCATTTGTTAATCGAGATAGGTCCGGTAAATCCAAAGTTGCAATGAATGGTAACTGACGGTTAGGATCTTGTTGCGGGTATTGATACCCAGGATGTCCTGGAATAGCCTGAGCAGTTGGAATTTGCATACCTCCCAGATATCCAAGATGAGCCATACCATATTGTAGTTGAATAGGTACTTGAAAAGTATGACCGGGGTACAATTGATTCTGGAAAGGAGGACCCTGACCCATTTGACCCTGGATAAATTGTCCTTGAAAGGGTTGATTCTGGTACGGTTGACCCTGGAAGAATTGAGTTTGAAAAGGTTGGCCTTGTAAAGGCTAGCCTTGAAAAAATTGACTCTGAGGTTGACCTTGCAGAACCTGCCCTTGAAACGGCATTTGCACATACAGTATACTAGACTGCACCATAGGTATTTGGGGTATAGACTAAATTGTAGAAAGAGTTTGATAAGCAGATACCTGAGGAATAGTCTAAGTAGTTGGTTGTACCGTTACTTGAGAAGTAATGGGAACAGTTACCTGTGATACTCTTGGGATGGGAGTTTGTGGTGAACTCGTAACTAGATTCTGAACAGATGTTTGCACAGCAGACTGAATTGGGGTTTGTGGAGTACTCGGGACAGGTTGTTGCAATGGTTGTTGAACAGGTGTCGATGGATTACCTTGAAAAGGTTGTTGAACAGGAATGCCTTGAACATGCATTTTATGGATAGGTTGTCCGACTGGCTGAACAAGTTGATAATTGAGCACTTGAGGAGCAATTGGCAAAGGTTGTTGGTTATATGACGAATTCCAGATAGTTTTCATCCTAGGGAACAGAGTACCAACAACGGTTTGATATACAACAGGTTGACCCAAACCGGCTTGACGAACTTGACCATAAAGTGGATAATTTCTGGTAGGAGGTTGCCCTCCACCTATAGGATAAGTTCCAACTAAAGGTTGTCCTCCTAGGGGAGGATATGATGGTTTCCCCCCAGGTGGGTAATAACTGCATGTTGGGTTTGTTTGAGGATTACCTACATTGCCGGAAATCATGTTTATATATTGATCAGATGTCAAGCCCTGAAGTGTAGGATCAGTTAACCCAGTTGACATAGTTAAAGGTTGATTTGAGGGAGAAGCTCTTGAATATGTCCCAGAAAGAGATTGATATCCAAGGGGCACTGATGGGCCACCATATAAAGTTGATTATGGAGGAGTAGAAAACATAGAAGTATCTAACAGCATGGCTCCAGAAATCATTCTAGAATAATCAAAACCTGGTACAATAGAATAAGGAGTAGTGTATCATGGAATGCCTTGACCTAAAAAGTTCAAAGGCGTAAAATACCAAGGGTTGGGTCGAAAAGAGGAAAAGAGAAGTTCTTGAAAATCAGTTTGGTCACTAAAAACTGGTGTATTAGGCGATTCTTCCTCTTCGTCAGAAGCAAGTTATTTGATACTAATAAGACCAGGAGGTAGACTATCGATAATAAGGATTTTTACTCACGGTGATCGTGGAGGAGTATGGGCTAAAGCAGCTGAAGGTGATTCAACTTTAGAAACGTCAAACATAGGTTCTTCAATATCTGGTTCGGTTAATTGAGAGTTTGTAGTTTCGCCAGTATCTGATTTTGATTGAATAATTTCGGTAACTATTGGATCAGTTACTTCTGAGTGTGATTCTAGTGTTTGAGGTTGATTGTATTCAGATTCTATTACTTCATGTCCTAGAATAATAGATGTTCTTGGTTGATTTACTTCATATCCTAAAATAGTAGATGTTTCTAGTTGATTTACTTCAGTTCTTGTTACATTGGATTCTATAATAGTAGAAGTTTCATGTTCATTTGTAGTCTCGGATCCTCTTGATTTTGATTTTTCAGTTTTAATCTTTTCTAACTGACTTGGAATATATTCAGGGGGTTGACCCAAGATTCTACGTGATTGTCTCGGTAATTCAACCACGATGAATTTTTGAATTAATAATTGACACAATATCAAAATTACACCTAAAGTCTCTAGAAAGTGAAAAACAAACAAAGTAACATGCGCTAATAAATCTAGGAATTCAAACCATACAAACTCACCTTTCACAGAGATCAATATTTACTAGTTGGTGATGAAATCCAACGTTGTAGAGATCAAAGTGAAAATTTTTATAGATATGAGCGTTTGGAACTGTCAGGCCAGGCAGTAACTCCACAAAACAAATAATTGATTCGTCTATTATTCCATAGGTAGTTCATTGTTATATACAATAGGAGTGATTGTTCAGTTCATCTCCCGATGACTGTTCACATTCCTAATTTATTTATTTACACAAAATTCCCCCAGTCATGAAGATTAGGAGTCAACATTCCCCCCATAATCTGAAGGGATGTTGGTGAGTCCAAGCATCATTCTGAATCGTTCAAGCTTTTCCCTTCCAAGTGCTTTGGTGAAGATGTCTGCAATTTGCTCATTTGTGGAACAATGACAGAGATGGATTGTTTTGGCCTCAACATGATGTCGAATCAGATGATATTTAGTATTGATATGCTTTGTTCGATCATGGAACTTTGGGTTCTTGGCCAACTTTATTGCAGAGGTGTTGTCAATCATGAGTGGAGTTGATTGTACTTGTTTTACCTACAAATCTTCAAGAATTTTCCTGAGCCACACAATTTCTTTCGTTGCTTCAGCTGCTGCCAAGTATTCTGCTTCTGTTGTGGAATCTGCTGGAACTGATTGTTTGTGTGATCTCCAGGAGACAGCTCCTGATCCAAGACTCATAGCATATCCTGAAGTAGATACCCCAGTTTCTTTGTCTCCTTCGAAGTTTGAATCAGAGTATCCAATCAAGCTGAAGTCGTCCAACTGTGTATACTTGATTCCAAGGTCTTGAGTTCCCTTCAAGTACCTTAGAACTCTTTTTGCAGCAGACCAATGTCCCTCACAAGGCTTTTGCATAAACCTGGAGAGGATTCCAACAGCAAATGAAATGTCTGGTCTGGTAGTAGTGAGGTAGATGAGACTTCCTACAAGTTGTCTATACTTTGTTGCATCCTCAAATTCCTTTCCTTCAATAGATGTGAGCTTTAAGTTTTGTTCCATTGGAGTAGAAAGAGGATTGCACTCTGTCATGCCAAATCTGTTTAACAAATCTCCAATGTATTTCTTTTGAGAAAGAAATATGGATTTTGGATGTTGGGTTACTTCAATGCCAAGATAGTAATGAACATAGCCCAAATCAGTCATTTCAAAACTTTTCCCCAATTCCTTCTTTATGGATGCAATGTAGCTTTCATTGTTCCCTGTCATTAAAAGAACATCTACATATACCACAAGATATACAACCGTTTTGCCAACTTTCTTGACAAATAAAGTTGCATCATCAAGATCAAAATGATTGAAGTTGAGTTTCAGAAGATGCTCAGTTAGTTTTTCATACCAGGCTCGCGGTGCTTGTTTGAGGCCATACAAGGACTTCACAAGTTTGCATACTTTATGTTCATATCCTTTCATAGCAAATCCTTCAGGCTGTGACATAAAAACATTCTCTTTTAGATCTCCATTCAAGAAGGCAGTTTTTACATCCATTTGATGGACTTTCCAACCGTTCTGAGCTGCTAGTGAAAAGAGTGTCCGGATGGTGGCCCATTTTGCTATGGGGGCAAAAGTTTCCTCATAATCGACCCCTTCCTTCTGTGCAAAACCTTTTGCCACAAGCCTAGCTTTGTGCTTGTCAAGTGAGCCATCATCTTTGTACTTGTTCTTGTATACCCACTTGCAGCCAATTGGTTTGGTTCCAAATGGAGGATCAACCAGCTTCCAAGTGCCGTTATTTATGAGGGCATCATACTCCTTTTGCATCGCTTCTTTCCATTCATCATGAGAAGTAGCTTCTTTGAAGGAAGTTGGTTCAAAATCTGTAGACAAGTTCAATTCACAATCATAAGTAACATCCATATCAACGGGTGAATTAGAGTCATCTACATCACCTCCATTTTGTTGGTTTGAGTTTCTGGTTCCTGTTTTTCCAATTTCATCAGGATGAACAATTTCAAGTGTCTTTGTCAGCCACTTCGGGGGACCTTTCTGAGATGGTCCAGGCTGCTCTGTTGATTGAGTTGGGACTGAATCAAGATTGAGTCTCCCAATTCTATCAATTACATCACTTAAAGCATCATCCGTTGTTGGAGTTTCATGCAGGGGAGATTGCTCTTTAGAAGAATATTCCACATTTTGATCTAGTATAGGAATCCCCCCTTCAAGATGTGGAATCTGATTATCAAATTCTTGAAATGATTTCGTTTTTGCGAATCTATCCAAGCGATCAAGTTGCCGCTCAACAACATTGTCAGATTTGGATGATTCAAGAAAAATTACATCTCTAGATACAACAAACTTTTTATTTACTTCATCATAGAGGCGGTATTCTTTGGAGGTGTTTGAATACCCCAGGAAGAAACACTTACGACTTCTAGCACCAAGTTTGTTCCTATGTACCTTTGGTATCAAAGCATAACAGGTGGAACCAAAGATCCTGAGATGTTTTACCAAAGGAACATGTCCATACCATAATTCATAAGGAGTCTTGTTTCTTATAGCATTAGATGGACATCTATTCTTCATATATGCAGCACACAGAACAGCATCAGCCCAAAACATTATCTTTACATTTTTTAAGAAAAGCATGGATCGTGCCATATTCAAGATTGTTCTATTCATTCTTTCAGCTACACCATTCTGGTGGGGATTATAAGGCATAGTTGTTTGATGTTTGATCCCATGTTGGCGAAGATAGTTTTTAAATTCATTTGATGTATATTCTTTTCCATTATTAGTGCGAATGACCCAATATGAGATTGTGCATCATTTTCAATCCATTTATGAAAATTCTTGAATGTTTGAAAGGCATCAGATTTGTTCTTCAATAAATAAACCCAACACATTCTGGTGTAATCATCAATAAATGTCATGATATATTTATTTCCATTTGCAGAAGGAACAGGCATTGGACCACATAAATCTGAATGAATGAGTTCAAGCTTCCTATGTTCTCTTGAATGTGAATCGTGAAAATATTGTTTGCTATGCTTTCCTAGAATGCAAGCATCACATTGCTTATGTTTCCTAGGAATTGTAGGCAAACCAGCAACACCATTTTTCTTCAATAAGCGGAGACTGTCATAGTTTAAATGTCCAAATCTAGCATGCCATAATAAACTTGATGGAAGTGTACCTTCTTCATGATGAGAAATATATGAGAAATGTTGTGCATGAGCAGAGGTTCCTTGCAGTTTGAGAAGCCTTTCTTCTTCTATTCCCCTCATGACAAGTGAGTGGTCAGAAGCTTTTCTTACCTCAAGCTTGCCATCAAACATATGAATGGAGTGACCTTGTTGGTGGATGTGGACCAAGGACAGCAAGTTTCTCTTGAGTTGTGGGAGATATAGAACATGATCCAGAAGAAAGTCTGGAAGAACAGGCAATTTACGCCTGATTGTGCCAAGCCCTTATGGCTTGATTTTTGACTGATCTGCAAAGTATACTGCTCCATCAACATTATCAGTGAAATCTCAAAAAAATCTTTTCTATGAGTCATATGACAGGTTGCTCCTAAATCAAGCAACCAATCACTTTTCGAAGAAGCAAGTGAAGCATTAAACAAATCTTCATTTACTCCAATGTTACATTGTGCCTCAATATAGTGAGCAGATTCAGGTGCTTTACCTTTGTCTGTATCATCAGTTTTACCTTTCTGTTGGTTTCTTTTCTGGTCAATTTTGTCCCATGGTAGCTTGCATGTAGAGGCATCATGTGATCCATTTCTTTTGCAGTGAATGCAATGTAAGTCTGCCTTTTCTCCTTGAGAATGTCTGCCCCCCCTGCCTCTGAAATATCTTCCTCTTCCTCTTCGTCCACCTCTTCCTCTTGTAGAATCTTGAGCAGGATGCTTTTATTTATGAGCAAGGCACACAGTCTCTTCAGAAGATTCAGGGGTTGTCTTCTTTCCAAAGGCTTTTTCTCTTTCAGTAAACTTTTTCACCAGAGAGTCAAAGGTTATATCTTTAAGATTTCCATTTGCTTGTAAAGTCTCAAGATAATTGGAGTAAGTAGGATAGAGTGCCTTGAGAAAAGCAATAAGAGGGATATCCAGCTCAACCTTAGTAGATTTGATATCATGCATTATAGACTTTACTTCAGATGCAAGAGCAAGAGGATCATTATTTTCCAGTTCAAGAGTGAAGAGTTTAATCATGAGCTGAACAACTTCAAGTGCAGAATGTGAGTCATAGAGTTCTTTCAGCTTTTGTAAAGCTTCAAAGGCAGTTGAATATGATGAAATATGGCGACTCACCTCTTCATTTACAGATGTTGCAATTAATGCATATGCTTTGTTGTTCTTGCTTTCCCAAATGACGAGCTCTTTGTCTGAGGTAGGCTGTATTGGGTCATTGTCTCCTTCTCCGACACACACTCCTTTCCACAACTCATTGAAGATGAGGGTGTGTTTTATCATCCGGGACCATTCAGGATAGTTCTCCTTGCCAGTGAGAACTATTCCTACCATAGAGATGATTGAATGCATTCTGTAAAAGAAACTTCTGCTGATATACAGTGAAATTGTACTCAAAAGGGCAAAAAGATTTCAAATACTTTTATGTACTATGTTTCTTTAAATCCCTCCAATGTTTATAAAAGGATCCTCATATAATACATCCACCATATTCCATTCTACACACTCAGTTCATATTCCATTCAACGCATTCAAATATCTACAAACTATTCAATATATATACGCTGGTCAATATATATCATTCAATATATATGTTGGTCAATATATACCATTCTATGCATAAACCCACAGCGCACATATAAACCCACAGCGCACAGCTTTAATATCATACAACGTTTCAAATACCATATAAACAGTGTTAATATTCCAGATTAAAAGAGACGTGGAATAGTGAGTAAACCCACAACATTAATACGCATTCAACGTAGTTCAATATATACATTCAACGCAGTTAAACAGGAAAACTGGACAGCGTTAAAACCACTGGATTATTAGACAGCGCATACCATGAGACAGCACATTCAAACGTCCCACTCGTATATCCTGGAACCATATGAAATGAGCAACTTGTATAGAGAAGGAACGTTGTGTTAAAAATGGCTTGAACGTTGTGTTAAAATCCATTCAACGCAGTTTAATGGGACAGTTCAATATACCATTCCTCAACGTTATACCATTCAGCAACGCAGATACCATAGTCGTTTTAACTGATGTGTTATTTGTTAAAAAAATTGGACAGCGTTAAAACAGTACAGGTATCTCATTCGCATACCATTCAACAACGCATACCGGAACTGGTGGCGTATCTCTGCAGTGGCACCGTCAGGTCTCAGTATGGACAAATGTGCAGTGCGGCAGAGGCAGATTATTTCATAACAGAAGGGAATAAAGCAGAGGAAGAGGCAGAGGCCAGGACAGAGGAGTTACAAGGAGCATAATAGCTAAAACAAGGCGTTGGCTCTGATACCATGTTAGGCCAGGCAGTAACTCCACAAAACAAATAATTGATTCGTCTATTATTCCATAGGTAGGTCATTGTTATATACAATAGGAGTGATTGTTCAGTTCATCTCCCGATGACTGTTCACATTCCTAATTTATTTATTTACACAAAATTCCCCCAATCATGAAGCTTAGGTGTCAACAGGAACCAATTACCTTGACAACCTACTTAATGAAACAGTTTTATGCAAGTAACTTTGCTTACGCCATCTCGAGAAAAGATTACCCTCCAAAAAGTCCAAGTGAGTCTAGTCAATGTTTGTTCCATGTACAACAGGACCTTCCCTCTGTCGTCACCTTAGGTAGATCCCTAGGATTATGGTCACTAATTTTACCAACTACAACAATCTAACCTGGGGGGACAATCTTAAATCGGACGTACATGTAAGGGCAGAGTAACAAAGTTCAATCCCCTTGAAATCTCCTCAACATGGTTAATTGGAGGTTTACTTTCAAGTGATCCTGAGTACCTTTAGACACTGTTGTAATATGTGCAAATCGCTTTATCATAGCCAATGAAGTGGGTATGATCACTTCACCATATCCAACATGAACTCGTGCTTAACTCATGTATAAGAAGAGCTTCCTATAGCAAAACAAAAATAATTGGATTTCTCTTCCTAGCTCAAGATACTATTATTTGTTTGTAGCTTTGGAAAGTTTACTTCCTTCCCTATTCCAAAGCCCTACACTTAAGCTATTGTAGGTGGTAAGAGCCCTAAAAATGTAAAATACTAATTGATTTTATTTAACGTTGTGTTATTAAGTTGTTATTTACTCAATAGGTAATGAGAGTGAAACTAATGATATTATGACTCGACTCGAAATTCTAATGCAATTGAACATGCAATTTGTAATCTATTGTTCAATGAAATCCTATATACGAAAAAGTGAGAGTTTATTTGATTTTTATTTCAAATAAAAAATGCAAAACTCAAAACTTAACTTAAAAAAAAATTCACCAGCAAGCCAATTCCTCTTTGAATGCAATCCAGATGCATAAATAAACTATGATTTCAAGAGAGGTCTCCCTAGATCCTATAGGAAACTAGAAACAAACAAACAATTGAATAGCTCTTTCACTAAACTTACTTTGAATTATGAGTATAAAAGATGGTGAATAATCCTCTCACCTATTTGTGAAATGCTTGATGAAGATCCCCACTTGTCTTGATGTAGCTTCTCAATGCTTGAAAAGACCTGCAACCACAAGGTAAGAAAGATCAAATGCATATGCAACATAACAATTCAAACAAACTTAATCTAATGATCAAGGAGATTAAAAATTGAAATTGCCTTAATGAATATACAAAGAACTATAAACCATTCATCATTTCAATAAGACAATACAATGGAAAAAAGGATTCATTTGTATTAATTCAAGGATAAATAAGAGCCTTACAACATTTGCCTTGATGTTATGAGGTTCCTCTCAAATGCCTCCAATCCTTTCCTTAGATGATAAACCTTCCAATCTCAATTCGACATCATAAGTCTATCTTTTCTGACCCCCCCTATCCCTCTACCCTCTGGTCAATTTATAGGCCAAGAGGAAGAAGTTTCATATCCAAAAGAGGATGATGAGATCCCCTAATTGGGGGATTAGGGTTCCTTGAGGAAAGGGAATTAGGTCCGTCATTTGAGGGTTTGGGCTCGAATAGATATGACCTGAAAGCTTTCAGTTGGGATATATTCGCCCAACAATGCTTCTAGATCTCACTTTTTATTTTTACTTTTCTTTGATTCACCTACGTGATCTATAGTGGCAAACAGTGTGCAGTTCTGCACTTTTCTCAGGGATAAGTACAGCGAATGTGCAGAAACTTCTAGGAAAAGTGCGCAAGTCATACTTAACAAGGTATGCAAGCCATTTTTCCCAAAATTCTCATCTTCTTCAAGGGATTTTTGATTTTTTGACCTCTAAGGGAGTTCAATGGAACATGTTCACGGATGGCAAGAAATCCATTTATATCGATCAAGTGTCATGGTGACAAAATGATGTGTAACAAATTCATTCTTCAATGACTTAGGTTCCCAAAGAAAACCTAATGTTGGATGTTATCCTCTAAATCCCTATGAAGACATCAGTCAAATGCTCATGTGGAATATCATTTACTTTGATCTTCAATCTTTGGAAGTCCTCAATGTGCTCCACTATTGAACCCTTTTGTTTGAAATTTATCAATTGGCTAAAGAAGGTATTGCTCTTTGTATCATCATAATTTGTTATCAAGTCATTCATAAAAATTGTTTGAGTGATAAGTGATTTACAATAACAAAGCCATCAATACCATACAAATTGACTGGATTCTCAATATAAAGATGCAATGTGTATCTTTTGTGTGTATTGCACATCATGTAGATCAAATAATTGTTACATATGTAGTATACATGTTACCTTATCCTTGCCATCAAACTTTTTCATATCGATCTTTAGAATATCGTTGGTCTTCAAACCAAAGTTAGAGTCTAAAACCATGATTCACATTCCTTTTGTTCTTATCATGAGTTTCATGAAATGCCTTGTCACCACTAGGAAGTATTTGTTGTAGAAACTTTTTCAAACCTTCCTTCTAACCTTCCATGTCTACTTTTAAACCTTCCATGTCTCTTTTTATGTTTGTTTTTAAGTCCTTCATCGTTTCAAATTCATCTTTGGTTGATCTTTATGAGAACGAAATTTGTTGCACTTGGTCTCGTAACTGTAATATATCATGTTCCATTTCTTCCTCTTCTTCATGCGTCATAGTAGACTTTTTTGCGGGCTTAATGGGTGTAGCATTTTTTTGTTTGGAAAACATTTTGGAGCCAATTAATGATATATATGCTTCAATATTCCCTTATATCACTTCAAGTTTGAAATTGTTGTATCTCTATGATTTCAGCCTCCCAAGGTCCGAAATTTCAGCGAAAAAAGGTCACTTTTTTAACCTTCATCCCTGAAACTAGTATTTGAAAAACTACAATCCGTACACTTTCAATCACTTTTTACGAAATTCAAATCTGATCCTCGAAGAGAAAGTTATGACAATTTTCCTCGGAACACCTATTAGACATTGAATTATGAATCATACAAAATCCCTAATTTCTTTGGACCATATCTCCTAAAATATAGTGAACCAAGGTCTGAATTTCAACCAAATGTTCATCAATATTTCGCCTCCACATTGTAAAAATTTCATGGTCTGACATTTCACAGAGAAAAAAAAAGTTATAATGAAAATGCCATGATGACCCATTTGAAGTAACAAAACCCTAGGATCAAGAACTATGATATCAAATGTTATGTATCCATATCAAAATAACATAGAAACATAAGAAATGATAAATCAGCGACTTGATAATAAACCACTTTGATGGAGCAACCTCCTTTTACATCTCATAAAATGAACAGTTCTTGGATGATTCAAATGACAAAACCTCATTAACATATATAGGAGTCTAAAGGGCCAAAATATAATTACTGCCTACATAACAATAATAATATAGAAGCACAACAATAACAGTGGTGGGGCTACACTAGTATTATAAGGAGCTAACATTAATCCTTGTGTGTGTGTGTGTGTGTGTGAGGGGGAGAGAGAGAGATAGAAAGATTACAGTAGCTATATAGATCACCTAACCATTAGCGTACAATTGTCTTATGGAAATTTTAGTTACGAGTGGTATTTTCATTGTGTCTCCATGTTGACCTAATCAATCCATGTGAAAAGCGCCCATATTAAGTATAGATTTTCTTAACAAGTTTACTCATTATAATTGAACAGACAAAATACTCAAATTTATGTTACTCTTCCCCACATCACCCTCTAGTCTCATCTTCAACCTTGCCACATGTTAATCCACACCAACTCTGAACCCATATGGAACTGCACAAAACTATATCATGGTTTATAAAGCCAATCTTCCATCCACTTTTCATAAACAGTGAATGCCCCTAGATCTATCTAACGATATTGTCCTTGCTTAAATTAGTCCATGAATCCTTGAAATACTTAGTTACCTCATCATTACTCATGCCCCTGTAATTTGACCTCCTTAATCAATTAATAAATAAAAACTAACCAACCACAAAACAAAACTTGAAATTAGATCAGTAATTGAAACATAATTCAATACTTTCAACAACTTCCATTCCTAACATTTCTAGCTTTCTCATGTGGACTTTTCATATGGGCATCCTACATTATACAACAAATCCACAAGATTACAAGTAAATAGAATCCTAATTACCATAAAATCACCACAATGCACTAACCCTCACTTGATTTAAGTGAATTGAACCCAAAATACTTATGAAATTGTCAATTATATTTTTTTTTGTAAGTTTTTTAATATTTTACTTAGATATGAAGTATTCTATATGCGTGAATATGTGTGTTTGCAAAGGAAATATGAGAGTTGCATCACACATTGAAGTCCTTTAGCATCCAAAAAATACATATGTAAGACCTCTTGGAGTGTTTGGTCTCTTGGATGTTTTTATTTCACATTTAATTCTCTATCAATCATATAACATTGATAAAATGAAATTTGTTTAATGTAGACAAAAGAAAACCAAAATATGATTAATAGAATGTTCACCATGGCCATTAAATAGATATTGAGCAATAAATAAACATTAAGCATGTATGTTAGATCGAAGACTTTTGTGATCCATAATGTAGATATGTCTTTCGGATTAATCACATTATTAGGATTTTGTTGACATTTCGAACCAACTAATGTGGTTCGTCCTCATGACAAGGTGAGAAATCAATCGATCTTTAGGAATAAACAGCATGGATGTGTCATTGTCGAGATTTAGCCATTGGTAAATTAGTTGATAAGGTAAGTAAAATATTATTTAAAAATTAGTTGTGAGTTGTGTATTAAAATATTATATATTTAGTTAAAAACTCGTTGTTAGGAATAAATAAATATATAATATATTTGAATACATTTAATAATTATTTATTGATATTATCAGTTTATATAATATTATTTGTTAGGGGTTGACCTATTCCCATTAAATAAAAATATAGCTATGTTGACTTATACAAAACTAGAGTTATAGGTTAAGAATTGGTACTAGAAATAATAATAATTTATCATAATATATCAAATGAAAAAAGAGGTTATAGGTTCAAGAATTTTCTCAGGTGGAAGCAACCGGGGAGTGAAAAAATGGAGCAAACCGGAGCTAAGGTTACATTGTGCGAAAATGAAGTTTTGGGAGCGGCTGCCAGGATCTATACGTAGGGTGGCTCGCATCGCGAACAAGGAACAACTGGTCGATGGAGGGCTACGTATCCTAAGACAAAAATGAATACGCTCTGCCTCCCTTGGCTCTGATTGCTCCATGGAGACATTAGTGCCAGTTCACACTAGTTGGGTGGGTCCCAATGGGCTCCCTGGCTTTCATTAAAGTGGTCTAGTTTGGCGTCTAGGCGGCAGGCGGTGACTGCACATTATTCTGAGAATCGAACACACAAAGTCTGCAAAACATGCATCTCGGATCCCTGCGGCGGCTTCTATTTGGCGTATGGCTCCAATTTCAAATGAGGCACACTCTCGAGTGGCTCACTGCAAGAGCACAGTTGGAATAATGGCGCAGTGGAGGGAGAAGGACGACTGCTTCAGTTTCTCCTGTGCTTTGTCACTTTGGGCGATGGGCAAATAATTTTCTTGGCTTCTCCGGCTCCAGATAACATCAAGGCTACTAGCATACTGTCTTCTTGCCCCCATTTTCTATTGTGCCTCATCAACATAAGTTCCCCCGTGACTCAGTCGGCCCGTGTGTCGTTATTGGGCACTGATGCAATGGACCTGGCTCCATTTTATGCCATCATTCGCTCCATCCGGCCCCCTATGGCTCACGGGCTTCCCATTGTCGAGCGGCATTTGGGCAAAAAGTGGGAGTATGGCACCCGGTACCTGGTAACTCCCAACCGTTTTCAAATTTTTATTAAAACACCTGTTGGGATTTCCTTATTAATATGGGTAAATAAAGTAGACAGTGTGAATCAACTGAAGCACAACATCATGCTAAAGGTTGGATACCCTGCACAAATGCAAAATCTGATATATGGAGGTAGAGCATTATAGGATATTCGATTTTTTCAATATTACCATATTCAATCAGCATCCTCCATAACCCTCAACCTGAGATTAAGAGGTGGTGTTGGTTCAGCCAATAAAACATTTAATGTCAGAAATGGCTATGGGTGTAGCACTTTGAAAAACACAGAGGTCAAACTAAAGCAAATGAATGGAGGACCCTCTTTTAAGAATATCCATCAAGGGAAAAGAACAGCCACAGAACCAAAAAATAGGTTGGTACATCCCCTAACCCATACATTGTGGAGCTACTAAACTCCATCCCATAACTTAATATAGATAATTCAGAAACAGATGAGCATTGTGCTTCTTTCGAATCACAAGCAATTATTTGTCATTTTAACTGTTTCTGGCCAAAACCTGTGGAGCTATTTCATTGGATTTTGACCAATTGGTCACTAGATTGTGAAATACACCTATGCTCTAAAGGGTTCTTCATTGTAAAATTCCCTTCATCGGAGGCCAGAGACAGTATTATACAGGATGGACCATGGTTCTGGGGATCGACAGGCCTATTCATCACACCATGGTTCCCAAAATTTGATGCAAACACCATGGTTGTCACCAGAATGTCGGTGTGGATCCGACTGCACAATCTCCCTCTTCATTTCTGGGATGAGTACTCACAAGTATCAAGAACATCATTGAGAAATATATCAAGACGAATACCTAAAGATTGGAAGTAAGGATCTCCACACACGCCTGGATATGTGTGGAAGTAGACCGCAGCAAAGGATTACCAAACTGCATACAACTGATCCATAAGCATATGAATTGGACTCAGACTCTAGAATATGAGAACACATCTTTCAAATGTAGAATCTGTAGACAAACAGGGCATCTTCAAAACATGTGCCCTGAAGCCAAGAAAGACACTGGCATAAAGAAGAATGGGAGACAGCCCAAAGGATGGGATTTCCCTCCACCCCAGCAGGACAAGGAGGAAGACAAAGCAGAGGAAACCACACAAACCGGGAACAACCAAACATCACAGGTACCAGAAAATCAAGGGGAAATCACTCAGGACCCCAATGAAATACAAGACAATCAGGTACAAACAGAGAAAAAAAAACATTCCAGAAGCTATGGAAACTAGTGGTATAAACGTACCCATTCATCAGACAATTCAGATTCAAACAACGACAATGCAAGACCTGAACCTGGAAATCAACTTGCACTTGTCTCTTCTACGTCATCCCAAGGGGAATGGCGCAAGGTCGAAAAAAAAGGGAGAAAAGCCTAGCTTTTTCTCCTAATTGTATATTAATTTGATTTTTGTATGTTTCTGCCTATCATCAATCATGGACTTGATGATGCTATGGTTCTTAGAAAATAAAACATGTAATTTTGTTTTCACTAATACAATTACTCTTTTTTCCTAGGAAAAAAAAAAGAGGTTACATCTTATTATTTAAATATAAAGGAGAATGAGTTCACATGGGGTAGCTCAAGCGGCAAGGGCCATGGAAATGAAGTCTCACCGAACCGGAAGTCTTGGGTTCAAATCTTGGGCTACCCTTCCCCCGTAGAGGGGTACATAATGGACATGTAAATCGGAGAGTCCCACCCTAGCTTACAAAAATATATATATATATAAAGGAGAATGCATATTTTAGTTATATTAACTAACTTAATAATATTGTAAAAAATAAATGGTAGTGAAGGACTTAACAATTATATATACTTAGAACGATGAATGGTCAAAAGGGGAAACAAAATAATAATTAATATCTAAAGGGTTAAAAAATAATATAAATAATTTAAAAGAAGGATGCTAAAGAAATAAGAATAATTGCTAAAAAATAATACTATGAGGCTTATAAATAGGGGCTTATAAATGATGAAAAAAAAAATTATAGGAGTCAGATAGAAATAAAGAGGAGAAAGGAGAAGAAAGAGAAAGAATCATGAAGAGAGAGTCGGAATCCAAATCTTACTCAATTTCCAACCATCATCCATATTAATATTTTTGGCATGCCTTTCAATCTCAGTTGCTTCTCTAAGCTTCTTGTGGTCGAAGTGATCAACCCTAGCAATGACTTTGGATTCTTCAATGCAAACATGGTGTTTCAATTTCTCTACATGCTCTGTTAGGGCTGATGAGCAGGAGCGAGAGCAATTGTGTCTAATATCTGTAGCATGCTCATGGATTCTTTGTTTAATAGACCTACATCTTTCTCCAATATAGGGAATACCGCAGGAGCAGGGAACAAGTAGACCCCCTTCATGTCCTTAGGGTCAATAGGGTCTTTAATAGATCTAAGAGAATTTTTAATGGTATTGAGAGGCTTGAACAAAGAAGAGACATTAATATTTTAAAGATATGGGCAATCGTGTTCGTGGTTCCTTGGATAATAATAATAATAATAACAACAACGATTCTTCCATTAATATAAATAAATCTAATAACAATATTATTATTAATGGTAATAATACCTTGTGTCCCTCTCATCTTAGGAATAGTAAGAGACATTATAACAAAATTATGAATAAGATTAATAAGAATAAAAATTATAATTACAATAAAAATTCCATTAATAAGGTTAAATATAAAAAGCCCCAAGGGATAGCTCAAATGGTCGAGTTCCCGTTGCTAAGTACTTTCCGAGTTGGGAGGTCACGGGGTCAAATCTCCTCTACGTCCTCGGGGTTAGGCCTGTTATGGCCGACGGGCAGATCCCTTCGGGTGGAACTGTCCCGCTTCTCTACCATGGATGTAGCGGCCACTCAATGACCGTGAACCACAGCTTAAAAAAATAAGGTTAAATATAAAAATAAGAGGATTATTAATAATAGTAATAACATGACTTCCTCCCTCTTCCCATATTAATAATAATAACATAATTTCCTCTTCTTTGTTTTATAATAATAATAATAATAACAACAACAATAATAATAATGCCCACGGGACTTTGGATTGACGGTGAATGGGTGCACTGTTAAGGCACTCCTTGTGATAGGGCACTAGTTCAAATCCCCCATGGGTGCTTACCTACCCAAAAAAAACTACAATAATAATAGTTATTCTCTGTTGAGTTTTAAGAATGTTATTAATCTCTCCAACGGAAATTTTGATCCCTCTATCTTTAGTCTCCTTAATAAAGGGCTCAATTTTGTGCTTGCCCCTAATAAGATTCCTACCGATGACATTATTTGTAACATTGAGTATGGTATTAAGGACCTTCCAAATAATGTGAAGGAAACTATTAGGCAAGATTGTGTTGTTGTTCTTAATAACGCTAAGCCTCCCAAGAAAAACCTAAGCAAAGCAAATTTTCTTGGCCTTAAGTCCCTAAGGGACAGCCCTAGACAATGATTTCGGGAAAGAGGATTAAGAGACAAATTCAATTTAATAGCGATTGCTATTAAATTGAATTTGTCTCTTAATCCTCTTTCCCGAAATCTCATCGAGAGCAATCCCATTACCCCTAAAATTTATTGCCTTCCAAAGATTCATAAATTTGGGGCTCCCTTAAGACCTATTGTTAACACAATAGGTGGACCTACCTATCTTCTTGCTAAGTTCTTAGCTCAAAAGCTTAAACCTCTTGTTGGTTGCTCTGATTCTTTTGTTAAAGACTTTGCCTCCTATGTTCAAGAGTGGAAAGATATCAAGTTGGATTCTGGAGATTTATTGGTTAGTTTTGACTTGTATGTTGATATCATAAATTGCATCACTGACAAATGTTAGTTGGCCTCTGCCTCACCTTGACTTTCTTCGAAGGTGAGTTCTATGAGCAAACATTGTTGTGATGATTGCTAACTTGTTTATGGAAGATCATTAGCTCAATTTCGCCTAAAAAGTGGAAGAGGTTTGTTGATGATACTTTTGTCATCTAGCCTCATGGTCGTGAGAAGTTGGATTTGTCTCTTAACCACCTTAATTCTCAATCAAACTCCATCAAGTTCACACTGGAAGTTGAGATGAATGGTTACCTTCCCTTTCTATACATTCTCCTTTCGAGGATGGATGATGGTTCCATTTGTCACCAAATTTTTTGTAAGAAAACTCACACAGAATAGTCTCTCCATGCTAGTTCTCATCATTTTCCGGCGCGGAAATTCGGTGTTCTCAACACTCTTGCTACCCATGCTTTAAGAATCTTTGATGATAGCCACCTTGAACAGGAGAAATATCATCTTCTTGAGGTTTTTAAAAATAATGGGTATAGCGATCTCAAAGCCTCAAGGCCTTTCATAGGGCTTGCAAAGTGCCAAGAGTTAAACCAGCTCGCGTTGATCCTATCCCTAAGGTTCATCACTCGTATATTCAAGGAACCACAGACAAGATTGCACATATCCTTAGGAAGATTAATGTCTCTTCTTTGTTCAAGCCTCTCAATACCATTAAAAAATCTCGTAGAAATATTAAAGACCCTATTGACCCTAAGGACACGAAGGAGGTCTACCTTGTTCCCTACTCCTATGGTATTCCCTATATTGGAGAAACAAGTAGGTCTATTAAAATGGGGTAGCAAGCTAAGTGGGCTTGATTGTGGCAAAACTCCACAGTTGAGCGCGCTTGAGCTAGAGGCAATCTGAGATGGGTGACCTCCCGGAAGTCCTGGTTACCGGGTGCAAAAGCCCCGAAAGTGATGATTGATGCTATGTGATTTATTTCACTAGCTTCAATCCCACTTCTTCACCCCTGGGAGCATCACCCAATGAAATCAGTTCTAAGTGGACTATTGAAAAATCATGAGAAATTAGTGAGTTATGACTACCTCCCATGGAAATGGTCATAGATGAATGACTTACTTAACGCAGTTAAATCCCAAAAATTGATATCTAATATAATGCACTGCGAAAACCCCCAATACTTAATCCATGAGCATGCTGCAGATATTAGACATAATCTCTCTTGCTCTCATTCATCAACCCTAGCAGAACATGCAGAGAAATCGGAACACCATATATGCATTGAAGAATCCAAAGTCATTGCTAGGGTTGATCACTTCCACCACAAGAAGCTTAGAGAAGCAATTGAGATTGAGAAGTATGCCAAAAATCTTAATAGGGATGGTTGGAAATTGAGTAAAAGCTGAATTTTGGCTCTCTTCATGATTCTTCCTCCCTTTCTTCTCCTTTCTTCTCTTTATTTCTAACTCTTAATATATATATATATATATATATATATATATATATATATATTACTTTCTTCTAAGCCCTTATTTTTCTTATTAAGATTCTTTAATTTTGTTCGTTTATCATAGTATTATTTTTTAGCAATTATTCTTATTTCTTTAGCATCTTTCTTTTAAATTATTTATATTATTTCTTAACCCTTTAGATATTAATTATTATTTTGTTCCCCCTCTTGACCATTCATCGTTCTGAGTATATATAATTGTTCAGTCTTTCACTAACATTTATTTTTTACAATATTATTAAGTTATTTAATATAACTAAGATATATATTCTCTTTTATCTTGTCCTCAAGATGAACTATATTACTTAGTTCGAAACGTCGAACAAATCTTAATAATGTGATTAATCTGAAAGACATATATCTACATTAAACATGTATTTCACTTTGTATAAAAATACAATACTTATGATCACAACTCAACTCTCAATACCCATGACATAGAACTTTAAAAGGCATCAAAGCTTAGGAATATTCATCTAAATGTTGTCGGGGGACTCTTTACACCAAAAGAACTCCACAAAATATAATTTTAGCTAAGTTCGAACCTCTTCGTTCCCCTTCAACTATATTTCATATGGACATTATTTTCCATAGTGTCCAATGTATGCCAAACATATGCCTATCAAATCAAATCCTCTCAATCTTCCCCGATGCTAGCCAGCCAGCCAAGGGTGCATATGGGTTATGATACTCAAAAGGCTTTGATGCATGGCAAAAACATGCTAACCAAATTTTATCCATTTTTACTTGGCCGATGCTAGCAAGCCAAGGGTTCATATAGGTTCCCCAGCTTGGAGACGAAGACTTTCCACTACATTTTCGATCAACGCATAGTATTAGCAAAAAGAGACAAATGTGGTTAGAGAATTCTCCGGATTCATCTCGCATAAGATTATTAAAATCGACATTTCAGACGAAGCTATTGTGGTCCACCATCAAGATGAATGAGACAAATAATGCAGGCATACTTAAAACTTGTTAACATAAACACATGAAGGAGCAATCCCATCTCCAACTTGTTAACATAAACATATGAAGGACCATCCCATCTCCAAATGCTTAGCCTCATACAATATCTAACAAAACGAGGTAGATGCCATTATTTATACATGTGATCATTCATTATTTGGGCACATTTCAGTAATAGACACCATTATTCATACAGTAATTCATTATATGGGTGCATTTACCAGATCTAACGCAGATATCGTTGCTTGCTTAAAGATACGCGAGGTTCTTTATTAGCTATAATACACTTTAGCATCCAAGCCTTGTAGCATTTCATTATCAGAGTTTACCCAACAAGAGAAATTTGCTCAATAAGAGATCAACCCAAGCACCGTATAACCAACTTTCTGATAGTAACTTGGACCAAGAATAGAGCACACGAGCTGTTCCCATTAGTTGCTTATTTTAGACCTAAGATGAAGGTATAATGTTAGCTTACTAGCCATCAGTCTCTTCTTCCGTTCTCTTCCGTTGTTTTAATTGTCTTATTTGAATCAAGGGTGCTTAAACAATTGTACAAAGTTTAACTGAAAACAGTCCAGAATGTACAAGTTTACTTATTAAAAAATTCTTGAAAATGTCTTTAGGAGAAATAAGATACAAATTGATCACACAATAATAAAAGAAGAACGTTCATAGATTTAGTTTTAGGCTTCATGGGCGAATGAATATAATGCTATATTGAAAGAGCATATTCAACTAGAACAGTTGATTTAAAGACACCAAACACGTTGCAGGTAAGCTCCACTGAAGCAACTTAAGAGTCCAGGTCGTCTCATACAATCAAGTAGTTATTGTACTGAATCATGAATCCAGAACAGTATTTACTAATTCCCCTAAGCAATAGAATTTTCAGTAAAATTCCTCTAGAGAGCATCATTCTACTTGCAACCATATAAGAAAAACAATTAAATAATATGTTAAAGAATGACAGAATTACAAATATATAAGATTTACCCTATCACAATATGGAATAAACCCAAATCTGATACTGCTTAGCTCACTGGCAGTTTCAAGTTATAAATATAGCTTTTCCTATTCAACCTTAGAATTATCTTTGGTCAGTCAATCTTATGTAAGTTGAAACAAAAATGCAATTGAACTTGTAACGTTCACAGATCAGCTCTCCCTGGATATCTAGGGAAGGGGATGGCATCTCTTATATTTTCCAGACCAGTCGCAAAAAGTACCATACGTTCAAACCCTAGGCCAAATCCAGCATGCTTTACAGTTCCATATCGACGCAGATCCAAGTACCAATCATAAGGCTCTCTTGGCAAGCCCATCTCTTGTATCCTGCATTTACAAATATGAATCATAAGGGAATCAATTGTTGACAACCGGAACATAAGTAATAAACAGTATGATATCACATGAGCCTGGTAAGTGGCTGGATGCAAAAACAGGAATAACCTAGGTCCTCTTCTTATCCTTGAGGCATAATTAACCAGGATAAAACAGAGAATTATATGTTTTTGTATTTTATATTGGTATTCATGTTATAGACTGTGCGGAGAACCAGACCTTTTTACCACAAGCATTTGAAAGGGAAACAGGTAAATGCCAAGAAACTTGTGAAGTTTCCCATGTCAGAAACTGGTGAGAAATTTCTGTGATGGTTTTTGGACCTTTTTTAAATTTTTGGTGGCGTCAACAATGTATAAGAGACAATTATATATTTTTTTTGTTTTCACTCTTGGCTTTCATGCTATTGCTTGCAGAGAACTGAACCATTTTACCCCATGGCAAAAGCTGCTGAGAAACTTATGGAAGTTTACAACAGTTTCTTGTGGTTTTCAGCCCCTATATTTTATTTTCCTTAGTATCTATCATACCTTGTGGGTTGTCTCTGCCTTGTGGTCATTATCTATGTAATGTAGTTACAAGCTATAACTAGAGTGGAATATCCTATGATCTGATTCCATTCCACATTAATAATTACTCTACTATGCAATGTTATTAGAACTGGACCAGTCATCAACCCAGTCGACCCCAAAAAATGTGAACAGGATCGGAACCACAAAGAAACCAGAGCATAAAACCATTCAACCAAAAAATACATAAAATATTCAAATTTTGAAAAGACATATCCATATGTATCCATATGAATTTAAACCATTATACACAAATATGCAAAGTTTCTAATATATATAGCAAGGGTGTATATAACCAAAATAGCATCAAGTGCAATCCATCTCTGAACGAAAAATACATCAACAAAGAGGGCTCTAAATGGCTGAGTCCAAAAAAATTCATGCTACAACAAATAATTAGATATCCTCAAAATCATTGCCTATTATGGGATCCTCATCATCGGTGTCACCCTTTAAGCATAAAATAAGATAGAAAAAGCTTAGCATGCCAAATCCGTGATTTTGCTTGAGTGAAGGTATATTTTTACTTGGGTCATGACAGTGAAGCTCAGCAATCAATGCCACCAACATTGAGGTACATAGAGGGATTGGGGTTTTTGATTAAATGTTAATTCCACATTGAGGTACATAGAGGGATCGAGGTTCATATGGATACATATGGAACAGGATCAGAACCACAAAGAAACCAGAGCATAAAACCATTCAACCAAAAAATGCATAAAATATTCAAATTTTGAAAAGACATATCCATATGTATCCATATGAATTCAAACCATTATACACAAATATGCAAAGTTTCTAATATATATAGCAAGGGTGTATATAACCAAAATAGCATCAAGTGCAATCCATCTCTGAACGAAAAATACATCAACAAAGAGGGCTCTAAATGGCTGAGTCCAAAAAAATTCATGCTACAACAAATAATTAGATATCCTCAAAATCATTGCCTATTATGGGATCCTCATCATCAGTATCACCCTTTAAGCATAAAATAAGATAGAAAAAGCTTAGCATGCCAAATCCGTGATTTTGCTTGAGTGAAGGTATATTTTTACTTGGGTCATGACAGTGAAGCTCAGCAATCAATGCCACCAACATTGAGCTACATAGAGGGATTGGGGTTTTTGATTAAATGTTAATTCCATACCCTCATACATGACAGAATCCAATGGAAACATTGCAATCCTGCAATTTTAAACAAGATCTAAAATTCTACTTTCTCAATGTGAAACCCAACGAGGTTGGAACCACTTGCAAGCATCCTAAAAGAATTAACGGTAATGTTAAAAAATTGAGTAAAAATGGCATTAACATTACCCTTAATTACATAGCATTAGTAGAGCCCTAGAGTTGAATATTAGGCTGCCATACTAAAAAAAATTGGACTAATTTACCAGCTGGGCCAACCAGTTCCACTGGTTCTGATAACACTGCTACTATATCCTGTGTGTGTTGGGTGTGTGGTGAATAAATCCCGCATGGATAACAATTGTAAAACAAAGGTGGTTTATGAAGCATTACCTGCACGAAAAGCATGGCCAAACCAGATGCTGTTTTTGGAGTTCAAGTCCTTGGGTTGATGTAATGGTATACTCCCTCACTCCAGTACTATCATCGCTGGCATTATCTATGCCATGCCTAGAGGGATCTCTCTGTGTTGTGGTTGTTGTCTATTGGATATAATTACAAGCTCTTGCCACAGTGGCATATTCCTATGGTGGGATTTTGTTCAGTATTAATACTTACTCTTCACCTTCAGAGAAATGGAGGAAAAAAATAGTTAAACCTCACTCTCAGCTAGGCTGACTCATTACTAACTCTCGAGTCACTAGAGAACCCTAAACTACTAACTGTTAACAGCCAACACAAAATTAAAAAACATTGTAGGAAGAAGTTTGGTTTTTCATTGACAGATGCATGAGAGCAGCAACATAAGAGAGGAGCAGCCTTACTGAATCTGGATCATGATGTCATTGCTGGCTATATTTGAAACTTGATATGAAGAATCTACAGATTACCATCTATTACTGAAATTGCATTTGTTGATAAGTAATATTTTTTATGTATTTTCTTTTTTATTTAAATTTTCTTTCCTGTTTCTGCCATTCCTGCTGTTTCCTACACATATCTATTCCAACTTTCTGGCAATATCTGACCCCAGCTGTTTCTATTTCTGGAGAACCATTTTCTGTTTCCAATTGTTGGTGACAAATAGCAGATCAAAGAAAAAAGACTGTATTTTCAAATGCATACTTAACAAAGAATGAAAGAAGGCATGGTGCTTTTACCTATTTACAATGACTTCATATCGCTCCTCTCTTTGACTCCCACCAATCAATTCCCCAACCTGTGAAGAATACACCAGCTTAAATTTTGTCCAAACAATGAGGATAAAGCTGCAACCATATGCTTAGTCTTATTATCATTAACCAGCTTCAATGTGCTCCGTGGAGAAACCAATTCCGCTCATACACAGTTTATATCCAGAAACAAACAAGCAAAACCAATTCATGTTATAATGAATGACAAGAAAGAAGCATACCTTAGGCACAAGTACATCCATGGCAGCAACAGTCTTTCCATCATCATTGACCCGCATGTAAAATGCCTTGATGCCTTTTGGATAGTTGTACACAATTACTGGCTTTTTAAATATCTCCTCTGTTAAATATCTGCATCAATTTAGACAGTAAAACATCAACACAATTTCCCATCTTTTCACCTTCCCCAAAACCTGGATGCAACAACTTAAAAAATGTAAATGGTATAAGCAAAACAATATTTGGCATTTTGATTTTAACATAATGCCAAAGTGATCTTTTTGTCTTACACACCTCTCATGCTCCGATGCTAAATCAATGCCCCACTCCACCTCATTGTCAAACTTCTTATCTGTAACCTGTTTGTTTTCAACCACATGCCACAATTCTCAAGCCTTTCTTGTGTCTGAAAACTTAGAAATCCCAGAAACTCAAAATTGTAAGCATCTATGCATACACCCAAGCTACAAAAAATTCTTAACCTTCTCTAGAAGTTGAATTGCTTCTGTGTACGTAATACGCGCAAATGAAGTATTCGCCACAGAACGAAGTCGATCTATAGCAGTCTTATCAAACATCTTTGACATGAATTCCATATCATCAAGGCAGTTATCAAGCAACCATTGACACAAGAACTTCACATAGTCTTCTGCACAATTCATGTCATCCTGCAAGTTAAAGTACAGCCAATCATATAGTCAAACCAGGAAATTGAGAATTTGTCAGTTCCCACCAATCTTGTAGAAAGCAAATGCAAGTTCCATTGAAAATGGATTGCTAAGTTAGAAAATACCTAACAAAATATAAATGCATTATTGGAGGATTTCGAAAGAGGTCCTACCTGTAAATCTGCAAAGGCAATTTCAGGCTCAACCATCCAAAACTCCGCAAGATGCCTTGATGTATGAGAATTTTCAGCACGGAATGTTGGACCAAATGTGTACACACTACTAAGTGCACAAGCATAGGTCTCAACCTGGAGCTGACCAGAGACAGTCAAGAATGCTTGGCGGGTAAAGAAGTCCTGGGAAAAGTCGATCTTCCCATCTTTTTGTGGAATGCCAGGTTTCAATCTAGACCTTTCTTCCATTTTTAAGAGCTGATCTTTAGACTTCCGAAGCTCAGATACTGCAGCAACAATTGCTGATTTATCAGCTTGGTTGGCCTTCAGATCTGACACCCTGTCACCTTTCTCTTTAACAAGGAACTTAGTAGCTTCTAAATCAGCTTCAGAAGGTGGGGGGTTTTCCTTCAATTCACGCTCTAACCTATCTGCCTCACTAAATAGTGTTGTAACTTGAAACATCTCCCCAGCACCCTCGCAATCACTTGTTGTAATAATAGGTGTATGGATATAATTAAACCCATGATTCTGAAAAAATGTATGTGTCGCATATGCAAGGGCGTTACGAATTCGAGCAACTGCAGAAATCTGCAATACATACACACAAGATAACCACCATAACAGTAAATACATGTGACTATAAAGGGTATTAGATCAAAGAAAAGGAAAGCAACTCATATTGCAACTTGTGAGGCCATTGCAGCACCACAATTATCAAATTTTAGAAATATCGACAACAGAATGTTATCACATATTACTGGTCGATGCAATTATAACTCTGCAAGACGAAAATAATTTTTAACGGGCTTTTATTTTGTGCTATATCTAAATCACACAGACCAAAGACCTGGTACAATTCTATACGCAAAATGTTATATGTAAAACAAGCCATGCTATTGCTAAAACTTGTACGAAATAAGCTGCTGCTCAGTGGGTTTATACATGACAAATAGAACTTGTTGCATAATACAGAAGTGTGTGCCAAACAATCTATGGAGCCTTCTGCACAATAAATCAAATAAGTTACAAGTTACAAAGCAACAAAACGTCTATCTGGCATAAAGTGAAGTGTTTCTCTAGTAACACGCTGTTATAGATTTAATCCATGAAACCATTTAAATCCTGAGTGCCTAATTTTGGGAGGTCAGGGTAGAAAGGAAAACAAACAAAAGAAGTGCACACTGCACAGACATATTTTATAACCCACCGTCTTACAAACTTAAGAATTGAACTAAAGAGTACTGGACATGATCATTAGAATAAATCCAAAATACAAGCAGGATATTGCTACACAACCAAAGAAAACATGCACCATGAAGGATGAAATAAATCATAATATTAGAATCTACTTATTTGAATATTATTTAAGGCCAACCAAGCTTGCCCTAAAAATTCAGGGCTTCTAGACATTAGCCATCCAATTTTCAGTCCTATTGAAATCAACATGCCAAAAAGCCAAACTAATTTTGCAGCAGAAAAGAGCCCAATCAAGAAATAACAAACAACTCTGTATTTCCTGATGTCATGTCCTGGCATCCACTCCACCCAACTATAGAAATTGTAAGTCCCAACCTCACCACTGCACCCTGGCATTACTGCACCTGCTGTGGCTTAAATCTCCTTCAAAGACAATTTCAATGCTGAACACAACCAAAGCTTGGCTCAAAGATGAAAATAGCAGAAGCCCATTCTAAATGTAAGGAAAGGATCTGGGTTGTCAATGACTTAACCACCAATTTTGCAAGGATAAGGCAGCTTAAACTCGCTCAGACATCCCTGCACCAGTTAACCATTTATAGCATATGAATCCTATCCCTCACCTACTTAACCAAAAAAACAACGGATCCCAAAACTCTCAGCAAGGTGGGTAATTAATTTTACACTGATATGGCCACGAAGAAACCAATTATAGCACTGATTGCATAGCTCACTCTACTCACTCTAGGTCAAGTATGTCAATAGCAGCACTCTACCTATTAATCCATCAAAACCACAAGCGCAACTCTGATCTCAATGAGGATATCCTCTGGCAACACATAGGCCCCATCTCAGTGGTAGATACCAGATCTGGAGCTTTCCCATGCTACAATGGTATCTTCACCCTTTGTAGATCCCAAGGCTGCATCTTCTCCTTCTTCATCTCCTGCTTTTGTTTCTACTTTTATTTTGATTATGAAGCAGGCCACTCTCACAATGTAATGAAGAATTGGTCATTTACTTTTACTTTGAATGTTTCTATTATGTGTCTCTCAGAATGGGGTGACACAAGACATGACAATGGGAGAAGTGAGACATATGTCCCAACGGACAATGAAAGGCAAGGACGTGCCACATCATCCCTCCCCCACTTGAATATACATTCTACACTTTGCAGTCAATCTGGTTATGCCCATCATCAATTACAGGGACTGCCTCTTCATGCAAGGAGGACAAGGCAATAATGTTTCAATCGGTATAATGATTTTGTTGTGTTTCCTCCTTGCCACTGCTCTAATGGTCATATCCTCTTCCTATTCACTGTCCTCGGGCAGAGAGGATTATCTGCATTCAAAGTCACCCCCCCTCCCTTTTGCTCGGCAGGTCTGTTGTTTCCTTTTTCCACAATTTCTTGTGGAAAGATATTTGTTCTGGTGTCCGGCTTTCACACATCTCCTTCCCCTCAAAAGGTTTACCCCAGCACTGCAGGAGCTGTTTGAATGGGTTCTATGCTTGCCTTTCCATGATTGGCTTCCTTTTGCCTTTTAGGTGATTCCTGTCATCCATTCCTCTACGTGAACCATTCCCTATTGCTGTTCCAATTTCCTTCTTTAGATATGACCTAGCAGCGAGGTAGGAGCAAAAGAGGAGCCGACATTCATGGATCCAAAGGATGTTTGCATGCCAGATTTCGGGCAGTCTTCAGCCATGCAGTTTCCAGCTCAAATTCCTATGGGTATTCAAAAAGCTTCAAGAGACCAAATGAGAAGTTGCTGAAAAGAGAGAATGTCTTTCAGATTCTGAAACTGCCTCAAAGATTGCTACATGGATTCCAGAGTCCAGGCACAATGCATGCCAGAGGAAGACAGAACCAGTATCTGCATACTATAAACCTCTCCTGGCAAATAAAGACGCTATTAGGCAAGATACTCCTGGATCATAACAATGCCAAGGACGAAATTATGTTCATGCTGGATGAGATGCAGCTCCAGATGAAAGATATGGCCAGTAGAATGGACTTCACCCCATCATCTGGACCATGGAACACCAATAAAACTATTGAAGACCATTACTGAGGTGGATCCTTCTGTTTCTTCATAGATAGCTTTTTGGTTTTTTAGTTTTTATAGTTACCATACAATTTGCCAACCTAGGCATATTAGTCTGCTAGACAATTTCATTTTTGAACAGAAACTCTATATTTTGTATAAATCTTGATTTTAAACTTCTCACAGCAAAGAGACTTTTGCATTGCCACAAGTCTGGTTTCCCTAGTGGCATACTAGAGGCTTGCAGTAACTCTCTTGATATGTAATTTTAAACAATATCAATAGAACTTAGCTTACAAAATAAAATGTTGCTATTATGTGTCTTCTTTCTTTACTCTTGACTTGTAGGAGTAGCATTTGCACTTCCACCCCTTATCGCCACTCAAATACTTTTGAATCCCATTGACCTACTTTTCTGGTTATTTGTGGACATTTATTAAAATTAAATTATCTATATTATCGTATCTCTAGAAAAATTAACCAATGCTAGCAGCATTACCCTAACTCTCTAGCATAAAAGATCAAACAAATAGCATAACCCTGCACCCCTATCAAGGTCTAACCAACATAACTCTGCTATCGATATCATGATCTCCAAATCCCAATGGCAATGAAAGAATATATCTCTCATAGGTTACTCTTAACATGCCCATTCAAAGCAAGGTGTCATGGGGAACCAAGGCCAAGACCCTAGGTGCTAATGACCATTGGAATCACCGCAAGGTTACATTGGGAACCAGATGGGGCTTAAGCAAATTAATGGCCAAGTTTCTATATATATATATATATATATATATATATATATATATATGGACTCACTTTTATCCCATCCCTAACATGCCCCACTCATCACCATGCCTAATGTTTCTCAGCTAGTATCAGACATAATCATAATTATCACCATTGCATGACAAATAGCTACATCACATTTACCATCTTTGTTGCAAGGGGATCCCAGCTATGCTAGTGTTCACTGAGATTTCTGATGTGGGATACTTGTTGAAGTTACGAACCATGCACAAGTAACAGTGCAACCAGGAACAGGTAAACGGTGGAACCAAGCAAGGCTTCCCTTCTTCATAGAGGGTGGTAATTCCTCTCTTCAATCACAACACACCAGTATTAAGACAGAAGACCACAAAATTGTGAAAGTGTCTAGAACACTCCTAGATCCCAAAACTTTATCCATATAAGATACAAAAGACACCACCAGGAGGAAAAGAGCATGAGCTAGGTAAAGCAAAAGTGCAAAGCCCTAAGAGGCTCAGGGCCCAAGCTCAACATCAACATCTTAACTAGATAAAAGAAGAGTTGGAGGAGGGACATGTGGCATCCCCATGTCCACCTCTCACTATGAAGGAAACAACATAGACCCTGATGATGTCCTCTAGAGAGTGCCCAACACTAAGAGGACCTAGCTGTACAATGCTAAAACGAATAAAGAAGCAAATATGTTTATCCCTACTGAACCCCAAGATTGATGAGAAAAATTTCACAATGGATGTTTGGCTTACTCAAGCCAACCTGCGGAGACCATACTTTGGACTAGGCAAATCAAGCTCTAAAATCGCATAGAGGTGATTTGCCTACTAACCATGTGGGAAAAGTTCATTGTCTCACAAATCTATGCCATCTAACTCCAAGGCAAAGGAGTCCACCTAGGATTCACACCACCAAGAACCCAAATAGACTGGAATAGACAAGCAATGCACCTAGTGGTACTGAGTCTAGAGAGGCCATCCAAAGTCTCTTGTATAGAGAGAATCAACTCTTGAACAGGTGGTAGGAGAAAAACCCACAATTAGTCAAGCAGGATATTAAGACCATGGACCCAATGACATCAAATGTAACCAAGATGGACAATAAGATTGTCCTCCAAATGCATGAAATGCTCATTAAAAAGGGCCATCTTTGGGTCAAGAGTTTGAGGAGAGAGTACCCAAATGCTCCAAATGTATCTTTAATAGATGTCATCCCTAACTACCCTGTTGATCTCTCTTTTAGTGGGGAAAAGGGATACACTATAGAAATGCCAATGGACTAAAGAAGTGAGGTGGCCTCCAAGAACCAGCCTAAAGAATTTCACACACCATTATAGGTTATAACTTATTATCTTGTAAGTTGTAGGATACTCCAAAGAAAGGATGCATCAAAATAGCACAAGATATAAGTGAAGACATGCATTTACGAGTGATAGGAAGCTATGAGAAAGCCAACTGCAATCTTTCCTAAAAAAGATCTTCAAAACAAAATAAGTTACTGCAAGTTGCACAGACTCTTCTTATTCAAAATCAGCTACTCTGTGCATTGCATACCATTTCTCCTTACTATTGTAGAAAACAAATGATTACTGAGTATCATATATCACTTCATCAACATTTCTGAGCAAGAAAAGGATATCCCCAAGTGTGTATTAGAGAACCTGGGCTGCATGCTTGCTTAGATTGATGGTTGAAAAGGTGTAAGAAAACAGATTACAACGGACCACTGTATTGATGTAGCTCCAATTGTGATGTCAATATAAGGGAGTGCAACAAGAGTGTATAGGTTTTGTAGTGGACTACACATATAGAGTATCAAGGATGAAAGTTATAAATAAGACATCAAGAAATGAGCAGAGATCTTTCGAATATTAAACAATCTGAAAAGGTAACAACTTCTCAGGGACAAGCAGACTTTCTAATGCAAAATACTTCCAGAATCTCATAAATTTACGACCAACTAATATAGACAGCTTCTATCTGCTGCAATGTTATCCCAGGAGAAAAAAGCAAAAATAAAGAGAAACCAACTATGACAAGTTCGCTGCTTTGACTTCCAATAAAAGTCCTAGGCTTGTCATAAGTCCATGGTGGTAGCATCTTTACAAATATATTGCAGAAAGTTATAGCATAACGTACCGTGTTTGTTCTAGGTCGAAGGTGCATAAAACCCCTCAAATATTCCATAGACAATTTTGCTTTTGCAATTGGATATTTAGGCTCAACAGCCCCCACTTCCAGAATCTTCTCAACCTTTAACTCAACCTTTTGCTTTGTCCCTTCAGGTGGTTGCTTGAGCTCCCCTTCTACCATAATGCACGTCCCTGTTGCTGTGAGATGAATGTCAGAAGCAACTGAACAGTCCACCAATACCTGCACCCACCACACAATCCCAAAATATGGATGTGAACAGCAAGTAACCGTAACGTTCTAGAGTGGGAAGAACGAAAAGGATGTCATTCCTTCAGTAAACTGGAAAAGAATCTCCAAACCACAGATGTTTGGAGGATGGGGACTCAATTTTCAGATATTTGGACAATTAACAGCGACCAAGAGCATTTGGAGACTTTCCACAGGTACAAGTTTATGTCAGCAAGTTATAAGAGAAAAATATATCGACCCTGTGCCACTGAAAGATTGGATTAGGAAATCTCAAAAAGCTACAAAAAAGTACCTATTAACTGTGAGGCAATGGTCATCTCTTTTCCTATTGTAGGTTACGAGGTTCGTGGCCAGCTAGGTAAGTGCTTGATAGCAGCAGGCTAAGAATTGAATTGGATCACTGAATTGATTGCAAAGGCTCATACAGACTTTGTAAGAGGCTTGGTAGAGATACCAACCGGGCAGACTTTAGTGCCCTTGCTGCCCTGCTATTGCAATTTAACTATGTAAGAATAGGTTAGCGGCTCTTGGGGATTCTAAAATTGTCATAGGATGAATGACTGATCAGAACAGATTTCAGAACATGGATCTTCAGATAGTAATGGAGCAGGTCTAGTATTGGCAAAGTGGGAAAGGAAGTTTCTTTTTACCTCCTTCAAGCATGTTTTCCATGGACAAAACACTATTGCGAACCAGCAATCCAAATCTGGAGTGTCCTTTCAGCCTGACATTCTAAAATGGTAAAAGAAAAGGAAAAATTTGTTTCAGACAACAAAATCAAATCCCTCCTGTGAAGCGAGACTGGGTTCCTAGAAGATTTGTCGTGTACATACATACCTGAAGATTTGTTGGGCAAGAGCCATCATTGACCTCCAGAAATACAAAGTTTTTGCCCTGCTCTCTACCAGTCTTGACCCATCCTCCCACAACCACCCTCTGTCCAACCAATCCATGGCCGCCATCAGGGCGCCCTACAATCTTTTTGATGAGAACCCTCTTTGAGTATTTCGCCCATTCAACCCCCGACGTGTCTTCCCCGCTCGCGACAGCCATGCACTCCATTTGAGTGGCCAGCGACTCCCCCTGCGTACCCATTCCAATTTCAACCCACCTCCTGTTATTCAATACAACACTACTTATCGGATCTTCCGGCCCTGGAAGAAACAACTTCACAGAGCTTCTACTTATTTCCTTTCCTTCGTGAAATCACAAGGATCTGAGGTAAAGCTTTCGAAAACACCTTTGCTTGGCCACCACGCACACTACGTGGTTTCAAAATCCCTAGAGAGACCTGGATACAGTCGTTAACCCTCCTTGTTAAACCCTGACTCCGATTCACAACATTGTCGTTCAAGTCAGCCTCAAAGGGTAAAAGTCAGCCAGCACGGACACCTCACATTTTTTAAGATCTTATACTAAATGTTGAAGCGAGAATAACCAAATAACCCTGTCATGTATAGGGGTCGGTAGTACGCGCTGACCAATCCACTTCATGGCATTGACGCTATAAAGGAACAAACAATTTTTTATTCGAAAGGATGCGATGGAATATCACCCAACACTTTTGGAAATACTAGGGTTTAGGGTGCCAAGGCTCTCCGAGCGGGGTTTATAAGCATGTACGTGGTGAATCTACGTTGGAGCGTTTTCAAGTAGTGACTACAAGCATGTAGTTCTTGGTTACTATTGACTATGAAATTTTTTATTAACTAAAAGTTATGTCTTGATGATGAACCACATTTGTTGGTTCGAAACGCGTCGACAAATGGTATTCTATGTGATTTTCGCCCAAAAATCTCTCTAAATTGATATGGATCACAGAAGCCTGAAATCTATTAAAAGTTATGTATTGTAAAATCGGAAGGGTGAGTTGAAGTGGTTTAGAGGTGAAATTATTTGATAATGTTGTTAGTTGTCGCTGATTAGGATTCCATTCTTCTCGATTTTTTTGGAGTGAGCTCTAGTAGTCAAAGTTGATGGTTTCTCTGATTTAACATCCATAAAATGTGGCCTAGGATTTCTCATGCTTTCATTCAAGTAACAAAAAATGGGGTAAGTACTTAAAGTTTAAGTAAGATATTGTGTTTTGATTCCCTTTAACTTGGTTGTTATTATATTTGAGATGTAATGTTTTGTTATTATATTTGAGATGTAATGTTTTGTTTTGAGGATTTTTATTTAGGGGAAAATTATCTTGTTGCTTCATCTTTTATTTCTAATGTCATTTATGTAATGCAAATGAGTTGGATATGTGTTAAGCATTTCTTTTGATTTTTCATATGGCATGAATAGTTCATAAGGTTTTGTAAATAGAGTGGCAAGCTAAGTAGGTTTGACTGTGGGGGGAACTCCATGGTTAAGTTAACTTGAACCATAGGAGTTTCGGGATGAGCGACCGTTCCAAAAAGCCCTAGTTATCCAATGCAAGCCCAAAAGGTGGTGCTTGATGTTATGTGATTCATCTCACTAATTTAAATCTCTCTTCTTCACCCCTATAAGCATCATCCAATGGAATAAAAGCTAAGTGGATGATTCAAAATCATGAGGAAATGGTGAGTTGTGACTAATTCCCATGGCATATGGTCATGGA
This sequence comes from Pinus tabuliformis, assembly GCA_031772625.1. Lineage (NCBI taxonomy): Eukaryota > Viridiplantae > Streptophyta > Pinopsida > Pinales > Pinaceae > Pinus > Pinus tabuliformis. The sequence goes on along the minus strand of CM062804.1, from coordinate 541,195,071 downwards.
TACTCTGTGTAGATAATCCTAAAAATGATACCTCTTATGTTGCACTACGAAAACCCCTCAATGCTTAACTAAAAGAGTGAAGAGAGCTCTAAATGAATAGTTCATAAGGCATGATACTCGTTGAGGTTTTGCAAATGGAGTAGTAAACTAAGTGGGCTTAATTTGTGGGGGTGGAGATTCATAGTTAAGCATGGTTGAACCGCAAAGGGGCCTTCTAGTGGGTGACCTTAGAGTGCAAGGGCCAATGGTGATGATTGATGTTATGTGATTCATATTGCTAGTTTCAGTACCACTTGAGCATCACCCAATGTAATGAATGCTAAGTAAATTATTCAAAACCAAGAGAAATTTGTCCACTACCACTGATTATTATGGGATATGGTTCAAGGATTAATGAATTACTTTAAGCATATATTCCCAAAAATTATATATCAAGTGTTAAAAAGCAAAAAGAGAGGATGGAGAGAGTCGTTGTGGATGCCCGCGCGCAACCCTAGCTGTAGCAACACCCAATGCGAAGCAGCCCCTGCTGCTGAGGTCCGATCCTCAGACCACGGAAGGAGAGTTTGTAGCACCAACCAGCATTTTCTGCTCCCAGCACGCAGCATTTCGTAGCTACCCTCAGCAGCCTTCTGTTGCTGAGGTTCGAGCAACATGGACCCATTAGAGGATGAAGATCATCATTCAGATCACCAGCAAGAAACTGAAGTAACAGCAAAAGCCTTTGCCCCTCTTATTTCTGCAATAGGTCTGGCAAAGAGCAGACCATCAATTTCAAAGTTTGTTAAAAGAATGGAAGAAATACCAGAAATATCTCTCCCTCTTGCACTCCCAAGAAAAGCAGCACTCTCCCTGGCAGAACGAGGATTAGTAGGGCAGTTTACTGGGTTGTGGCCATCACCCAAGACTGTCCAAAAATGGGTAGAAAGAAACTGGTTTGCATCAATAAATGGGAAAATCTCAATCAGGTTTTGTGGTAGAGGGTACTACACCTCATTTCGAAACCAAAGAGGACCGAGATCTGATATTCAGGAATGGTCCGTATTTTATGGATACAAGGGGACTGTATTTGAACAGATGGACACCGGACTTTGATCCAGAAATGGATGTTCCAAATGTTGTACCTGTATGGGTTAGATTGCCGCACCTTCCCCTCCACTACTGGGAGATGATTCAGTTAAAGCCATAGGAAACGTAGTTAGGAAATACATAGACAGATGCAAGCCAAAAGAAAACATGAACAAATCCCCTTCAAATGCAAGGTATGTCATGAATATGGTCATTTTGCAAATAGATGTACAAAAGAAAACAAAAATGAAAGTGAAAAGATTGAGGATCTGGAAAATAAATGGGAACAGGTCAAACAAAAGAAGGCAACTAATAAATAATCAACCCAGCCTTCTTCGCAGCCCACAACATCCACTGAAGCCCTCCCACTCTCGCCAAAAATAGCCTTCGCCAGCCTTAATCCCTTTGATCCCTTGGACCCTTTAGCCCCCCCGTCCCCCGGCCCTAAATCTAGATCTAGATCTAGAACCCCTCACTCTCCCAACCCCCCCCCCCAATCTCCTCATTCCCCCAGAGTTTCAATCACTCACCTCTCTCCTCCTCCCTCAGTAGACAGAATTCTAACTAGAAAGTAATCAAAGGAAGCATTCTGAAATGTAGAAAACCAAAAAAAAGTTGGAAGAAAGACAAATAAAGAGCTAAGCGATGAAGTAGCAGCAAAAGAAATGGCTTTAGGAACGTAGCAACCTATGGATACTTTCCTAGGGAAAAGCACAGGAAACATCGAGAAAAGCCAGCAAAAGGGGAAAGGAACCATGCACCACCCAACAAGTAAATAATGATAATGGTCTCTTGGAATTGCAGAGGAATGGGGACACCTTTTAAAGAAAATTCAACAAGAGATATACTGACAAAATAAAACCCAGATATCCTTATGATTCAGGAGACAAAAGCAAACAACCAAGAATCTAAAAATACAGATCAGCATTGGATATTAACGGATCTAAGGCAAATTAGTACAAAAGAGAGATACAAGGCCATAAATATATATGCCCCCAATCACTATAAGGAGAAAGAACAGTGTTGGGCCACATTGAAGGAAGCATGAAAAGAAACACAAACCGAGAAAATAATTCTAGGAGGAGATTTAAATCTGGTAAGAAGTATAGAGGAAAAATTTGGAGGAAACTATCAAGCGGATCCATCCAGGAATTCTTTAGAAGAAATAATGGAGCAGCATAGTCTTTTGGACATCCCTCCAAATAATGGGAAATATACCTTGAATAACAAGAGAGTGGGTAAAAGCAATATAAAAGAAAGGTTGGATAGAATTTTGATTCAAGAAAACATAGTAGCAGTGTACAGCTCTATCAAATCAAAAATCATTCACACCACAGCTTCTGATCATAAACCGGTTGTAATAGCATTGGGCAAAATGGAAAACCAAGGCCCACTCCCTTTTAGATACAGCTCAACCTGGGACAGCAACACAAAAATCAGTGAATTAATTAAAATAGCATGGGAACCAAGAATATCAGGCTCACCACAGTACATTTGGGAGACAAAATTAAAAAATGTAAGATCCAAGCTAAAGGAATGGGCAAGACTAAAAAAAAAAAAAGAGCTACAACAGAAAATGGACAACTTGCAGGCCGAAAAATAAGGTAAAGAAGAAAGCAAGCAAGATTACCTAAAAGAGAAGGAAATCTTTTGGGAAATATACAGGGAAAACAACAAAGAAGAAGAAGAAGTCAAACTAAAATCCAGAAGCCTATGGCTCAAGGCAGGGGACAAGAACACTTCATTTTTTCACAACACTATGAAAATCAGAAGAGCAAGAAACCAGATAGAAAAATACAAGTGGAAAACCAAGAAGTCAAAGGAGTGGAAGAAATAAAAAAAGCAGCTTACAAGCACTTCAAAAACTTACTTTCAGCCACAGAAGAAACGGCTGAATATGAAGAAATTTTGCAGCACACAAAAAGGAAAATAAAAAAAGAACAAAACAAAGATATGTGCAAGGATCTCACAGAAGAAGAGATAGTGGAGGCCATATGGAGCCTGCATCCAGATAAAGCACCCAAGCCAGACGGATTTACAATAGCTTTCTTTAGAAATCATTGGCATACAATCAAAAAGGACTTCTTAAGAATGGCGAAGAATGTATTTAAAAAAAAAATGGGAAGTCACACAAAATCCTCCTATCTTGCTCTAGTCCCAAAGGAGTCAAACCCCTCCACCTTCAACAAGTTCCGGCCCATCTCTCTCTGCAATTCCTCTTATAAGATAATAACAAAAATAGTGGCAAATAGAATCAAGAAAGTGTTGCACCTAATTATATCAGAAAACCAAGGAGGGTTTGTCCCAAACAGACAAATCATAGACAATGTTATAATAGTTCAAGAAGTTGTCCACTCCAGTATTCTAAAGCAAGAAAAAGGTATGATAATCAAATTAGATATGGCAAATGCTTTCGATAGAGTCAGCCACCCATACCTAATGGCTGTCCTCCAAAAACTAGGCTTCTCAAAAGAAATAATAGAAGTCATACAGGAATGCATCTCTACCCCCTGGATCGCTCCCCTCATAAATGGAAGACCCAGTGAATTTTTCCAAAGCACAAGAGGCCTCAGGCAAGGCTGCCCTCTCTCCCCATTTCTCTACATAATAATGGTAGAAACCTTAAGCAGAGCATTGGAAACTCAGAGAAAAGAAAGAACTATCACAGGGCTTAGAATAGCAAAAGGAATAAAAACCATAAACCATTCCTTGTTTGCAGATGACACATTGTTGTTGGGAGGAGCATCAACAATAATAGCAAGAAGATTCAAAAAAATTCTTGATGAATTTCTACAGGTGTCAGGTGGGCTATTAAATAATACAAAATGCAGGATCTATGGGTGGAATATTCCGCCTAGAACCATGCAAAGGATTTCACAAATCATGGAAATCCCAACACAGGAAAAATGGAATCATTTCTTTTACCTGGGACTACCAATATCAAAAGAGAGCATGAAGGCAGAAATATGGACAAAACAGATTGAAAAAATGCAAAACAGGATAAAGAATTGGGGAATGATGTGGCTAAATATGGCTGGAAGGGTGATATTAATCAAAGCTCTCCTTGTTGCATTACCAATCTATCAATATGCAATAATCATGGCACCAGCAAGTGCCCACAAACAGATGGAATTAATCCTAAGAAGCTTCTTATGGCAGGGTGGGAAGCAAGAAAACAAAAAGTTCAGCTTGGTTAGGTGGGAACAAGTAGTGCTACCATATGAACAAGGAGGCCTATCCATTTGATTACTTGGGCTCATGAATGCAGCTCTGGGAATGAAAATAGTTTGGAGACTCATTACAGGGAAAGAGAGCTGGTGGAAAAAAACCCTCATCAATAAATACATGGATGGTTCCAAGGAAAAACTTCTAAATGGAAACATACCAATAAGACAAAGCACCCAAGTATGGAAGCTAGTTAAAAGAGTAATCCCTCTAATGAATAGCCACATTTAAAAAATTCAAGGTAATGGAAAAACAATATCAATTTGAGAGGACAGAATCATGGGAAAAGACCCAATACAGAATCACCCGGAAATTGAAGGCATCCAAGAATGGATGAAAGGAAAGGGCTTCAACACTTTACATTCAATCTCCTTGTGGAATCAAAAGGAATGGCAGGAATAGAAAATCCCAGCAATCCTAGCAAACCTGGAAGGACAATGGAACAAAATCAGGCAGCATTTAAAAGGGGCAGCACCAATCCACTATGATGAGGAAGATAATTACCTTTGGGATCCAAGTAATGGGCAATACACAGTCAAAACTGGATATAAAATCCTCCAAGATCAAACCAATCAACAAGACTGGGACGCTTGGAAAATAGCATGGAAATCTGAAAGTTTGCCAAAGATAAAAATATTCATTTGGACTCTTTTAAAAGGGAAGATCCTGACCAGTGAAAATTTAAAAAAAAGAGGCTTCCAAGGGCCTTCACGATGCCCCTTATGTTAGCAGGCTGAAGAAAATATTCAACACTTATTCCAAGAGTGTAAATTCTCAAGAGAGTGCTGGGAGCAACTTATGAGCCCACTGGAAATGAATATAAACTTTGAAAAACCATTGCCGAAATTTCTTAGAACACTAGAGAAAGCCTACCCATATGCAACAAAGAAGAAAGTCACAATTCTAAGAATATGGAAATGTATCCCAACAGTACTATGTTGGAAAATTTGGCTAACTCGAAATAAGTGCATCTTCAAAAATCAAAATCCAAGAATTGGGAAAACATTATCAAAAACCTGGGGACTAACTTCTAAAATCCTCAATGAAAAAGGAACTGCATCACCGGGCTATAGTATTCTCCAACAAGAAGAAAGAGACTGGCTCAGCAAAGCCATAATAAACAATAATGGCCAAAAAGGACAGAGAAAAGAAAACTCAGGAAAAAATTGGAAATTAAGAATGACTGAAGAGGAAATTGAAAACTGGAAAAAAAACTCCAGAATAGACATTGTCTACATTTTGATAGAGCCTCTAAGAATAATCCGGGAAAGGCAGGAGCAGGGGGAATAATTCACGATCCGAATGGGAAAAAAATTGTCACCTATGAATGGGGACTGGGACAAATCTCAAATAACAAGGTTGAAGCTTACAGCTTGCTGATGGGGACAAGAATGATTAAAAAAAGAGGAATCCAAAATCCAATAATTTTAGGAGATTCAGCCATCATAATCGAGGCAATGGTTCGAAACAAAAATCCAAGCAATGAGTTTATGAGTAGAATCATCAAAAGAATCAGAAGGAACTTAGAAGGCTCTGGCAATGTAACCTTCAAACATGTATTGAGAATACATAACCAGCAGGCGGATCACCACACAAACCAAGCAGTGGAAAAAAAGGAAGGAAGAGTCCGTGAGAACCAAGATGAATACTACCATTCAGTGCCATAATTTTCATCTAAAATGATAAGTTTAAAGTTCTGTAAAATCAAGGGACAAAGCAGGTTGAATAAAGAAAAAAATCAAAAATCGAAAAGCACAGCACATCAAAGGACACACAGCCCAAATGAAAATCAGAAAATCACGGGTAGACAGTGGAAAAATCATGACAACAGGGATCTTCGCATGAGCAATATCAGAGAAGGCAATCCTGTTCACAAGGCTCATGAGATAGAATATCGCTGCACTGGAGAAAAACGTGATAGAAAATCCAAGAAGGACGATAGCACTCAAGTGGCAGCCTCCAAATGCAGTTCCCGGGATGATCGAATGGGCTATAAGAGCAATGGTAAGCTAATAACCAATAAGCAAGATTGTGTTAACAGAGAGTCCCCTGTCAAGCGCAGAGTGAATTCGCCTGATCTAAGTTCCTCTTCGCCACTCATCTCAGCCTCAGATAATCACTCCAAGAGCCCTGCGATCACTAGCTCTTGGCTCACTGCCTTATTTCAACTCATCCAGAAACCTCTCAACGCAGCTGATCTCTGTCTCTTATCATCCCCTTCATATCTGCAAGTTCTCTCCCAGTCCCATAGTCACCTTGGCCACATCTCTTGCTTTCTGCTCTCTACCTCATTTCAACTCGTCATCCAGCAATCATCGCAGCAAGTCAAAACTTCATTACAGATCGCAGTCTATTACCAACCCCTCCTTATCCGCAGGTCCCCACCCAGTCCCATATACACCTTGGCCACATCTTATATAGCCACTCAAAAGATACAGGACAATGGTCAGCAAAACAGGGTTGCACAGGACCAAAGGATTGCAGTCAGCAGTAGCAAAAAAATTATTCCAGGTAAAACAAGAATCAGGGAGAACAGCAAAGCAAGAGGAAGGAACAATCAAATGGAGTTCAACCCCATTGAAAAGGCAGCTAGGAATGATTCATGCCCAGCATGCAAAGGGAACAAGATCATGATTCACTAGCTGCAAGAGTCACTCAAGGATCTAAGAAGCGAAATGGGGATGGAATACAGCTTTCAGAAGCAAAATATGGTAGTGCAAAAAGAGGAGATAATGGCACTGAAAACTAAATGTAAGCATATAGAAGAAGCAGTGGAATACTACAAAAACAAAACTATGAGCAGCGAAGGGGATAACTCGGTCAACAACAACAACATGAATCAAGCAGCTCAACAATACTCAGTTTATAAGCCATAAATCCCAGAGAATACATGTTATGTAAATTTACTTTCTTAGTAGGTCAATTTGTCAGGCAGTACTCTAGAATAGTTAAAATAATTTTTGAAGTTTTGAAATCAAGCACAGGAGAGGGGACTGTGCTCCTATCTCACTACTTAGTTTATTATCACAATATAGCTTAATGTAGTAGGAGCTTGCTCCACGACTTTTTTTGGTAATATATAAACTAACCGATCTTGTTAAAAAAAAATGATATATCAAGTGTTGGACTGTGAAAGCCCCTCAATGCTTGAATAAAAGAGTGAAGAGAGCTCTAATTAAACAATTCATAAGGCACAATATTTCTTGTGGTTTTGCAAATGGGGTGGCTAGCTAAGTGGGCTTGAATATGGGGGGTGGGGGGGGGGGGAGAGAGAGAGAACTCCACAGTTAGGCTTGCTTTAGCTAGAGGAGTCTGGGGTTAACTGAATTTTCCACGAGGCCCTAGTTATTGGGTGCAAGCCCCATAAGTGATGATTGATGCTATGTGATTCATCTTGCTAATTTCAATCTCACTTCTCCACCCCTGTGAACATCAACCAATGCAATGAGTGCTAAGTGCATTGTTCAAAATCATGAGAAATTGCTCAGTTGCAACTACTAGTTATGAGATTAGAATGTGGATTATCAACTTACTCTATGCTAATAATCCCAAAAATGATATCACATGCATTGAGTTTTGTTAAGTAATGGGATGAAGTTCCTACATTCTTAGTCAAAATATAGTATATAGTTTTGTGTATTAACCTTGTGGGAAAATTCATGTGATCATGGACATCACCTAGCACCCTCGAAGTATGGATCTAGCACACCTAGGGATTACTTCTTAAAGAATCAATATCTTCCACATCTTATGGAAGAGGGTATTTTGTGGTGATTGTTTTCTACAAAAGAAAACATAAACCAAATCTTGAGGGAGGGCCATGTTTTATAGGAACTAGAGGCCTCTATATAAATCATTGGTCTTTAAAATTTGTTCCCTCATAAAATTTTCATGGTCCTAGTCCATGTTCATCTAACATTCCTAGCTTTACACTTTTGGGATAAAGTAATTGATCCAAGCTCACACACCTTGTAGAAATTGTGCATCCATGATAACATTTTCAATGACTTTCTCTTGCATGCACAATCAAGTAGTTGTTACAATATAGCTATTAAGCAAAAATGCATTCTACAATGAATCATCAATACAACATAACCAATCACCATGAATTTGTGGATGATATCAACTTTGAATTCTCATTGAAAAAAGAAGTATGTATAATAATGATATGGACAATATTAAGCTTTACAATGCACAACTATTTAACTATTAACCAACAATGACTAACACCAATCAAATTTCATCATAAATTTGGGTTACCAATGAATATCTTTGTAAAGATGGTAGTTCAAAACAATATGGGTTTAGATTTGGATCTGAAGTTATTCTTGGTGCTCTCATAAATGAAGCCCTTAGTTATAGAAATAAACCCATTTTCAAGTAAAAAAACAAAGTGACCTTATAAAAGAAAGTTTCAAAGTAATCGTAGGTATTGTATTTGTTGTATTCATGCATCACTAGATATTCCCTAATCTTTACTAGTCTCAACCCATCCACACATAACCACCCCGTGTCCAACAAATCATTAGTTGTGACCAAGGTGCCCTACAATCGTTCTCGTGAGAGTCCCCTCTGAGTATTTCACTTATTCAACCTTCGTCGTGTCTTGTCCATTCCCAATCGCAATGTTATCCACTTGTGTGGCCAACAATTCCTCATATGTACTATTTCAATTCTAGACCCACCTTCTATTATTCAATACAATAATACTAACAGGATCTTTGGGTCTTGGAAGAAACAATGTTCTCACTACATCAACTTCACAAAGTTGTTATTTATTTCTTTCATTGGTGAAATCACAAGGATTATATGTAGAGCTTTCAAAAATACTCTTGCTTTCCCATCAAGCACACTATGCGGCTTTCGAAATCCCTAGAAAACACTAAGTATAATTATTATTCTCATCATCATAGTTAGAATTAGAGTAGAATAAAGTCAATTAAAAAGAAAGCCTAGTATTTTGTACGAAACATCGAGGAAAATAATAAATGAATAAAAAATATCCCCTTAATGTAGAGGTGTTAGTAATGCTCATATACTAGATTCACTTCTTGACATTGGAGTAGCAAAGAAGTTAACACATTTTCTTTCTAAGGAAGTGATGGATGTTATGATCCTTGACCCTTAAAATTGAATCACAAATAATGTAGCAAAAATGCCCAATTCTTTATTCAATATCCAAAACCCTTGAGATAGGGAAACACCGCAAAATCATCATTTTATTGACGTAATCCACTCATGTTCACTTACCCCTTTGAGGAGGCAACCTCCTAATGAGCTAATCTGCAATATACTCCAACACATGATTCATAAGGAGGACTCCATCCTTCTTTATAGCAAGCTATAAAACTTAATTCCAACTACCTTGTGAACATTCTTTAATGAGGCTAAATTACATCAATTTCATGCTAACTACCTAGTGGGTCTTATTTAACAATAACAACCATAATGGAACAAATCCACTTTACATGATTGACCACCATGACTACCTATTATTACTCTTATGATCCCTTTACCCCCCCTCATTACACCCCTAAGGAGGATCCAACCAACAGAAGATCGCTTTTGAGAACCAAATGTTGGAAAATCAAGAGACTTGTAGATTATAAATGATTTTCCTTAACTTGATGTTGAGATTGCAACAAGATGATGGAGCTTAGTGAAAAGAGTCGCCTTCACTAAGTGGGCCCGCAGGCTATTTTTGGCGCAAGTCTATTTTTAGACTATGTCTATTTTTAGACATATGGATCATGTCTATGTTTATGGATGATTGATCAAGTTGGGAAAATAGATGGACTTCTATTTTTGATGAAAGTGTGAGTGATCACAGTGTGAGTGATCAAGTCTATTTTTAGACTGGCTGTCAAAAATAGAAAAGTCAAATATTATTATCTCACAATAATATTTGGACTATAAACTTAATCTTATTCTCTTGGAGCACTTCAGTTTGAGCTACGGAAGTGGCACATGCAGCTGTCAGAAGGAAATTCGTTTTTCTTATGAGTCAGTTGAGTTGTTGCATGCATGACTTCAGTTAGAACTCAAGTGAGTTGAGTTTAGTGGACTGGAGGTACAGTTGATGGAGTTGTGTTCAGTTTAACTTAGTTAAACTGGTTGTAGTTAGTCTAACTGCAGATAGACTAATGATGAGTTGTTAAACTAATTATTAACTCATAATACAACTAAAGAATACATCAGTTAACTCAGTTGCATGTCAGTGCATGTTCAGTTCAACAGGGACAGGTGGTAGAGAATCAGATTGCTATCAGTTGTGACTATAGTTGTGCACCAGATCTTGCACAATCAAAGGATTGAGTATGCCAATAAGTTTGCTCACGTATTTGGCCCACATTTTAGCCTTTGCTCACGTCCACAAAGAGTTAGTGACTATTTTGCAGGTGAAAATCGAGTTTGGGAAGCAATTCTCATCAGTTCTTGAGCAGGTATTGAGCAGTGGAGGCAGGCAAGCAGTGGAAGAGATTTGGAGATCAGATCTGAGCTGTATTGTGTGTAACAGAGGTGGAGATACTTGTGAGAAGTATTATGCTGTGTAATGTTACATGACTCAATCATTAATATACAGATAGTGTGGGGTTTTTAGCGAGATGCTTTCCCCGTGATACATACTGTGTTAATGTGTGAATGCTCTTGATGTTTTATTGTTATTGATGCTGCTATATTCTTGATCAACGTAGAGGAGCTTATGTATTGTGTATGTTTTCCGCATTAGTACATGATCAGGATAATCTCCATTGAATATGTGTTAAATTATTCAAAATTTCTACATGGTATCAGAGCGAGATAATTGTAGAAAAAGTTTCTACATGGTATCGGAGCAGCTTGATTTGTAGAAGAGATTTTTACAGGATATCAAGCGAGGGTTGATCGGAAGCAGTTGAGTTGGTGCTGGTGGAATTCGAATTTTGCAACAGTGTTGTTGAAATGTCTTTCAACGGATTGCGAATGTTATTCCAAAGCAAGAGCGACCTGGCGCTCAAATATAAACTCAGAAACAATAAAGGTGAGAATGGATCTTCATCAAAGGTATCTGATGAAGAGAATTGCGCTTTGGTTGCCAAAGCAAAGAAGGGGAAGAACGAGAAAGCTTCTCAGTCTGGTGCGAAAGGCAAGAAGCAGGATATGTCCAAGGTGAAGTGTTTTCACTGTCACCAGCATGGACACTATGCCACAAATTGTCCGCAGAAGAAGAAGAACAAGCAAGCTGCTGGATCTGCAGGGGGAGAGGCTTTAGCTTCTCAGTTTGAGCTTGATTTTTCATTGATCGCATGCTTGGTTTCAAGTGTGATGGGATCAGTGTGGTTTCTGGACAGTGGTGCGTCTTTTCACATGACGGGAGATAGAGATTTGTTCTCTGATCTGGAGGACAAAGATCTTGGAGTGCACATCGAGATGGGCGATGATGGTAGATACAGTGCGACCGGTATCGGTACCATTTCCTTTGAGAGGGAGTCTGGTAAACCCTTTGTATTGAAGGAAGTCATGCATGTTCCAGGATTGAAGAAGAATCTCATCTCAGTGGCGATGTTAGAAGACAAGGGGTATGATGTTGTTTTCAGCGAGGGAAAGGCCTTCCTGCGTAGCAAGACAACTGGTGAGACCCGGAAGATAGGGGTTCGAGTGAGGAACCTTTATCAGTTGCATGTAGATGGATGCGCAGCAATGGCAGGCAAGGCAGAAGGATTGGTGAGCCGGGATGATGGCGAGTTGTGGCACAGGAGATTGGGTCACCTTCACCATGGAGCCTTGAAGATACTGCAACAGATCACTACAGGGCTTCCTAAAGGCACACTTGCGCAGTCAGATCAATGCAAGGGGTGTACTTTGGGGAAGTTTGTGAAAGCCACCTTTCACGAGAAGGATAGTCGCGCCACGACGATCCTTGAGAGAATTCACACAGACGTGTGTGGACCTTTCTCAGTTGCTTCGACAGCAAAACACAGGTATTATGTGATTTTTGTTGATGATTTCTCTCGTAAGTGCTGGATCTTCTTCATGCAGAAGAAGAGCGAGACATATTCAAAGTTCTGTGAATTCAAAGCACTGGTCGAGAAGGAGTCGGGGAAGAAGGTGAAGGCTCTTAGGAGCGATAATGGTGGTGAATACATCTCGGACGAGTTCAAGGATTTCTGCAAGGCAGAAGGGATTCGTAGAGAGCTCATAGCTCCCCATAACCCACAGCAGAACGAGGTAGCTGAGCGGAAGAACAGAACGATTGTGGGTGCTGCACGGGCAATGTTGCATGATCAGGGCCTACCCCTTCACTTGTGGGCGGAAGCATGCAATACAACAGTTTATGTGCAGAACCGTTGTCCTCATAGGATACTTGGCATGAGTACACCCGAGGAGGCTTATTCTGGTAAGAAGCCTGATCTTTCTCATTTGAGGATTTTTGGTGCTAACGTTTACATGCATGTGACGAAGGATGCCAGAAAGAAGTTGGAGCCGACTGCAGAGGTTGGGATATTTGTGGGGTACACTGATACGCCCCACAACTATCGTGTGTATTTGCCAGACAGTGGTAAAACTGTTGTGCGACGGGATATAAAATTTCAGGAGGAGAAAGCCATGAAGTGTTCGCTTGAGAGGGAGCTACACTTGCATGCAGATGAGGAGCTATTAGTTCCTAAGGATGAGCTTCAGGACGTGGATCAGCCACAGGACGAGGTTCATGGAGTGGAAGAGACCACTCATGCAGCGCCAACCATCAGAGGGCGAAAGCGCTTGACAGAAGCTGAGCGACTGGCTCAAGATGCAGAGAAAGTTGTAGGACCACCTACAGCCCAACGCAGGCAGAGACAGTCACCTGATCGGTACACTGGATACATGGCTCTTATGAGAAAGTGTGTTGTGACTGAGCCATCCTCTTTCGAGGAAGCTGTGGAGGATCCCGCATGGGTAGACGCCATGGTGGAAGAGTATGATTCTATTGTCAGAAACAGTGCATGGGAGATTGTTCCTAGACCGGAAGGGAAATCAGTGGTGGGTTCGAGATGGATCTACAAAGTTAAGCAGGCAGCTGACGGGAGTGTGGAGAAGTACAAGGCAAGATTTGTTGCCCGAGGCTTTTCACAGATTGAGGGGATCGATTATGAGGAGACCTTTGCACCTGTCGCAAGGTATTCTTCCATACGGACGATTCTTGCTCTCTCAGCGCAGATGGGATGGCACATTCATCAGATGGATGTGAAGACTGCGTTCCTCAACGGAGTCATTGAGGAGGAGGTGTACATTGAGCAACCCGAAGGCTTTGAAGTCTTCAGCAGCGAGTCGCATGTGTGCAGGCTCAAGAGAGCGCTGTATGGGTTGAAGCAAGCACCACGTGCTTGGTACACACGGATAGACAGCTATTTCACAGGACTTGGATTCTCCAAGAGCGAGGCGGATCCGAACCTATACCAGATTGTGGTGGAGGGTAAGTTGCTTATCATTGTACTGTATGTTGATGATTTGATTCTAACGGGTGATGAGTTGTTGATACTGTCATGCAAGAAGGATCTTGCTACAGAGTTTGAGATGAAGGATTTGGGCCTCCTTCACTATTTCCTAGGATTGGAAATATGGCAGCGCAGTGGTGGACTGTTTGTTTCTCAGGGCAAGTATGCTCGGGAGATACTGGAGAAGTTCAACATGCATGGCTGCAAGCCTGTTGATACTCCTCTTCCTGGAGGTTGGAGGAAGGAGGATGCCACTTCGGGAGAAGAAGTGGATGCCACTGTTTATCGACAGTTGGTGGGGTCGCTGATGTATTTGGTCAATACACGACCTGATATATGCTATGCAGTTAACCAGCTTTCACAAGCTATGGTTAAGCCTACCAAGCTCTTCTGGAAGGCGGGCAAGCATGTATTGCGCTACTTGAGAGGCACATCGGGATATGGTTTGTGGTACAGACAGGAGGATGAGGTGAAGCTATGTGGCTTCACGGATGCAGATTGGGCAGGGAGCCCAACAGACAGAAAGAGCACATCAGGAGGGGTCTTCAGTATCGGATCGACAGCAGTTTCTTGGTACAGCAGGAAGCAAAGATCTGTGGCACTCAGTTCAGCGGAGGCCGAGTATATGGCAGCAAGTTTGGCTGCATGCGAGGCTATATGGATGAGGAAGATCCTGGTTGGTTTGTTCGGTTCTCATTTGGATCCTACTGTGATTTACTGTGATAACCAGAGTTGCATTAAACTCTCGGCTAATCCTGTATTTCATGATAGATCTAAACATATTGACATCAGGTACCATCATATCAGAGATTGTGTGCAGCGGAGGATCATGTTACTTTCGTACATTCCAACGGAGGATCAGGATGCTGATATTCTGACGAAGGCTCTCACCAGGAGCAAATTCGAGTACCACCGAGGTAGGATAGGGGTTGCTGATAATCCATATCTTGTCGAGAGGGAGTGTTGAGATTGCAACAAGATGATGGAGCTTAGTGAAAAGAGTCGCCTTCACTAAGTGGGCCCGCAGGCTATTTTTGGCGCAAGTCTATTTTTAGACTATGTCTATTTTTAGACATATGGATCATGTCTATGTTTATGGATGATTGATCAAGTTGGGAAAATAGATGGACTTCTATTTTTGATGAAAGTGTGAGTGATCACAGTGTGAGTGATCAAGTCTATTTTTAGACTGGCTGTCAAAAATAGAAAAGTCAAATATTATTATCTCACAATAATATTTGGACTATAAACTTAATCTTGTTCTCTTGGAGCACTTCAGTTTGAGCTACGGAAGTGGCACATGCAGCTGTCAGAAGGAAATTCGTTTTTCTTATGAGTCAGTTGAGTTGTTGCATGCATGACTTCAGTTAGAACTCAAGTGAGTTGAGTTTAGTGGACTGGAGGTACAGTTGATGGAGTTGTGTTCAGTTTAACTTAGTTAAACTGGTTGTAGTTAGTCTAACTGCAGATAGACTAATGATGAGTTGTTAAACTAATTATTAACTCATAATACAACTAAAGAATACATCAGTTAACTCAGTTGCATGTCAGTGCATGTTCAGTTCAACAGGGACAGGTGGTAGAGAATCAGATTGCTATCAGTTGTGACTATAGTTGTGCACCAGATCTTGCACAATCAAAGGATTGAGTATGCCAATGAGTTTGCTCACGTATTTGGCCCGCATTTTAGCCTTTGCTCACGTCCACAAAGAGTGAGTGACTATTTTGCAGGTGAAAATCGAGTTTGGGAAGCAATTCTCATCAGTTCTTGAGCAGGTATTGAGCAGTGGAGGCAGGCAAGCAGTGGAAGAGATTTGGAGATCAGATCTGAGCTGTATTGTGTGTAACAGAGGTGGAGATACTTGTGAGAAGTATTATGCTGTGTAATGTTACATGACTCAATCATTAATATACAGATAGTGTGGGGTTTTTAGCGAGATGCTTTCCCCGTGATACATACTGTGTTAATGTGTGAATGCTCTTGATGTTTTATTGTTATTGATGCTGCTATATTCTTGATCAACGTAGAGGAGCTTATGTATTGTGTATGTTTTCCGCATTAGTACATGATCAGGATAATCTCCATTGAATATGTGTTAAATTATTCAAAATTTCTACACTTGAAAATTTATTGTGATGTTAGTTGCCCTTTTATTACTTCTTTAGTTCTTTTTCATCGTGCAATTGCTAAAACTATGAAGATCACAAAGAGACAAAGTACACAAGATATAGGCTTCAAGCCGAGGCAAAACCCCTCAAAGGGGAAAACCCATAAAGAACACTTCTCTTCTTATAGAATATTCTTACATGAGACTTACAAGACCCGAAGACCAAAACCCAAAATCCTCCCAAGCACCAAGTTAGCCCCCCAACAAGATCTTCTTCAAGGCAGCTTCAAGACTTCGACCTTTTATAGCTTTGCTCTAGAATTTCAGCCTTGCAACTTCTTTTCAGAATTTCAACCTTGCAATTTCGACCTCCTGCAATTGGCAGCTTCACAAAAACCCTAGTAGCTTCACAAGTGTTGATAGAAAAAGAGATAAATCCAAGAAATTTTGATTTCTTCTTCCTTCCTTCATCCTTCCAGCTCTTTCTTCTCCTTCACTATTGCAGATCGAAATTGCTTGAGTGTGTGTTCCAAGTGAGTCAAAGTCCCTCTTATTTATAGCCTACTTAAGGGGTTGAATAGCCCTCCTTTAGGTCGACTTCTCCTTAACTAGGGCCGACTTGGTCTTGGAGGAATAAATGGCTTTTTATTAACAAACTAAATATTTTTCTTTGTTACAATGAGTCCAAATGGGACTATAATACATGACATAAATTATTCTTTGCCCTAGAAAGACCTAGAAGCACGAAGAACATGCTTTTGACTTGCTTTTGAGCATGAAACCCATGCTTTAAATACAATAATATTATTTTTCTTTCTTTATACAAAATATACAATGTCATGTTTACAAAAGGTCATTATGAAGACCGAACCTAGTTACAATTTCCAACACTCCCTCTTAACTAGGGAGGTATTCATAATCCCATCATGAAGTACAAGGAATCTCATTCTTGAAGCATTCTCATAAGAATATTCGGATTGATAAGCCATCTTTGTCAAGCATTTATACCATAACCAACATTGTCATTGAAGGCCTTAACTAGACATCATGCTAGGAGGCTTTACGTGAGTTGCCACACTACCTCTAAGGCACATACCCCTTTCGGTTGTTCACTGGGTATGTCCTTTTAGGAGTATTCTTATCTTGGATTTCTAATCTTGAATCCTCAAATAATATCGGTCCTCTTCGACTGCTCTTATCTTGGAGGCCCTACCTCATCCTCAACGAGTATCGATCTATTACTTCTTTTTCTTAGATTCTACAATCCATAAGAAGTTCTAATCTCAGATGCTTATCTAATCCTCCAAACTCCATTCTTTCTTTATGGCCTTCACTAAGACTTACGGTTATTAGTCTTGATCTAGTGCATGACCCATAAATACAAGAACTATCCAACATCACTCCCTCTCAATTAGGGAGGAGATGTCTACCAAACCAAGCTTACCTCTTACAGGAATGCAACAAATTACAGATATAGCCATACACACAGAGATGTAGCAGAAATAAAACTTCATTTCATTAATATCAAAGAATTGAAATATGCTTACATACAAAATGGAAATAAACTAGCTCGGGCGATGGTAGCTTATCTATGAGAAGAGATGTGGCGGCTATATGCCTCTGAACTGTGTTACAATGAGGCTTGAAGGCCTATTTATTATTGAGAAACAATGTAAAACCCTAAACATCCAAAAACCTAACCCTAGGAGATGAAATGCCAAACTATGGGCCCCGTTGGGGTAAGTTGGTACATCAACTTCCCAGGGTCGTAAAGTTGGCATACGATCTTTGTTTGACGCACATGATACCTCGTTAGAAAGATATATCCGAGGACTACAACTAATGATAGCAAATACTAGGCTAAAAACTTGTCTTCGTCGCTGGTGGTTTTCCCAAAAAAATGTCATTTAGGGCCTCAAAACGGCTTCAGAAGTTAAGGACCCAAAAAACTACCAAAAATAGTAAAAAATTGTGCTACAATTAAGGAAACTGGAAAAATGAAAGAAACAATGGTGGGGTCTAAGTGGAATAGGTGGGTGGCCACCAATATCCACCTGGATCATCAAGCTTCTTGTTTTGTAATGCTTTAGTCATAATTTATGTTACATGTTCAATTGTAGATAAATAGTGCAGCTCCACAACCCCATCTCATACCAATCTTATGATGTAGTAGTACTTATTATTTATATGCTTTGTCCTAGCATGGAACACCAAGTCTTCAGTCAACCTTATGTAACTTTCATTATCATAATATATGTGTGTAGGGGTAACTAGTCCTTCAAACAAATCTGATAATAACTTCCTGAGCCAAACAACTTCTCGACTGACCTTGCTTACAACAACATACTCAGCTTCAACGCTACTCAAATCAATTGTATCCTCCTTTCTAGTCATCCATGAGACCATGGAAGATCCTAAGTTGAAGCATCTACCTGTTGTGCTTCTTTAATCTGTCTCACTGCCACCCCAATCAGAATCTATATAACCCATGAATTGAATCTCATTACCATTATAACAAAGGCAATGATGTATAGTTCCACATAAATATCTTAGGATGTGCTTGGTTACAATCCAATGATCATGTTTTGGCTCCCTCTGAAACTGACTGAGGGCATTTAGTGTAAAACAAACGTCTAGTCTAGTATTTACTAAATACATCAAGGACCCAATCAATTATCTGTTGCAAGTAGGATCCACTGGACTAGATTTTGAACTCCTAAACTTCTTTAGATTAGTAATCATAGGAGTCATCATAGGCTTGTTATCCATCATGCCAAATTTATGAAGAATCTTGATCACATATTTCCCTTGAACAATATATATTTCACATGAATTCTACCAAACTTCTAGTCCTAAGTAGCTTGTAATGCATAATCCCAAGATCCTTCATATCAAACTCGACTACTAGCTACTTCTTACTTTCCTAAATTCGATGCTCTACACCTGTAACAAGTATATCATCCACATACAATATTATGATGATTGGTTTGCCCTAGACCACCTTCATGTATAAGTTAGGATCTGTAGAACTCTTGGTAAAACTAAGCCTCAATAGGTATGCATCCATTATTGCATACCAAGATCTAGGTGCTTGCTTTAAGCCATATAGAACTTTCTTCAATCTATAGACATGATTCTCCCTTTGATTTATTTCAAATCCTTGAGGTTGCTCAATGTAAACCTCTTCATAAATAGTCCCATTCAAAAAAGTTGTCTTGACATCCATTTTATGGATGTTCCATCCCATGGTAGTAGCCAACGATCTAATTGTTGTATATCTAGCTATAGAGCATTGATTTCTTCGTAATCAATGCCTTCTTTCTATGAGAAGCCTCTTGCTACAAACCTTGCTTTGTATTTATCAATGCGCCCATCCATATCATGATTGATCTTATATATCCATTTTGAAGTGACTATCGATATGTCACTTAGCCTAGGAACAATTTCCCATAGATCATTCTTTGTAATTGATTGGTATTCTTCCTACATTGCATTCCTCCATTATTGATGTTTAGTTGCATCTTGATAGGAGGACGACTTAGCTTCAATGAGCTTTCGCATATATGTTGCATATCCATAATACGTTTTCAGTCTTTTACTTTCTCTAAAGGTCGCCTTCGCTGTGTGTTCTTCTGCTTCTTGTAGAGTAGTTCTCAACCAAGTAGGCATCTTCTTATTTTTCAGGAACAATCACTTGTTGCACAGGCTCACTAGGACCTTCAATGTCTTCTTAAGTCAGATCTTCATCATCATGGTCCCTCGAGATATCCTCAAAGATAGGTATCTCCTCTTCATCAGAATTGACCGAAACATATTTTGATTTGTTGTAGACTATACTTTCATCAAAGATGGCATCCCTGCTTACCTCGATCCAATGACCCTCCTTAATATAGATTATGTAAGCTTTCAATGAAGCACTATACCAAATAAAAATGCCCTTCATATTGGTAGGATCGCACTTCTTCCTTTTGTCCTTTGGTATATGAATATAAACAGGACACCCAAATATTCGAAGATGATCTACACTTGGCTGCTTTCCAGTAAATGCTTCTTCTAGAGTCATGTTGTTGAGAATATTGTGAGGACTTCGGTTCTGCAAATAAAAATTTGTCACACATGCTTCTCCCCATAGGAATTGAGGGATATATTGATCACGAGGCATGGCCCTGACACATTATTCAATTGTTTTTTTCTTCCTTTCGGCCACACCATTTTGTTCAGGATTGTAAGATACAATAAGCTCCCTCTTAATCCCTGCTTCCTTGCAAAAAGCTATGAGTTTTCTAGAGGTGTATTATCCACCATTGTCAAATCTTAGAATCCCGATCTTTCTTTCAGTTAAATTCTCCACCTCATTTTTGAATTCTTGGAACTACTTGAACACTTTGTCTTTGTTCTTGAGGAGGTACAACCAAGTTTTCCTTAAGAAATCGTCAATCAAGGTCACATAATGTTGATGCCCTCCAAGGTATTTTACTGTCATAGGATCACACACATCAAAGTGTATGAGATCCAAAACTTCTTAGATCTGGTATCACTTTTTGCAAATGGCTTCTTCACGTTCTTACCTAGAGCACAACCCTTATAGGCCCCTCCATGTTCTTCCTTCAATTTGGGGATGCCATTGACCATTTGATTTAGAGATGGAAAAATATTATAATGAAGGTGCCCACACCTTGTATGCCATAGTTCGGAAGGGTTCACATTCAAGTGAACTAGGGCTTGAGGTAGAGGTGTAAAAATTCTATATAATGTTCCTTCACGAATCCCAATCACCCTAGCATTATCAATACTAGAGCCCTTACCCCAAACCAAAACCTTTCCATCAACAAAAGCAAATATATTACCCTTATCCTCTAGACAAGAAATAGAAAGTAAGTTTTTCTTCAAACCTGGAACATATAAGATGTTTTTGAGGTGAATACTCCCACCAGATTCAAGCTCCAACGAAGTATATCCAATCCCTTTCACTGGATAGCTCTTCTTGTCTCCAAGTTCGATTGAATGAGAGGAGGTTCCTTTTGACAAAGTCTAAAGTTGGATACATTCTCCCGTCATATGTCTGGAAACACCACTATTGATAACCCATCGTTCTTGAAAGTACCAGACAAAGTAGAAAATAAACTTCCATCAATTACTTCTAGCTTGGAAATGATCTTCAAGACGAAATCTTTGATCGATGTAGCGAGATTTCCAACAAACTTGAAACCCTTATTTATAACCCTTGCCATAGTGCCAACTAGGATGTGATCACCAGCCTCCTTCTTTCACCTTAGCTCTGATACCATGTTGGAAAAATTAAGAGACTTGTAGATTATAGATGATTTTCCTTAAATTGATAATTACTTGTGATGTTAGTTGCCTTTTATTACTTATTTAGTTCTTGTTCATCAAGTAATTACCAAAATAATGAAGATCGTAGAGAGACAAAGTAAACAAGATATAGGTTCCAAGCTAGGCCAAAACCCCTCCAAGGGGAAAACCTAAAAAGAAAGTTTCTCCTCTTATAGAATCTTCTTACAATGAGACTTCCAAGACCAAAATACCAAAGCCCAAAATGATCCCAAGTACCAAGTCAGTCCCCCAGCAAGATCTTCTTCAAGACAGCTTCAAGACTTCGACCTTCTGCAACTTTAGTCTAGAATTTTGACCCTGTAACTTCTTCTCAGAATTTCAGCCTCCTACAACTGGCAACTTCATAGAAACCCTACCAGCTTCACATGTGTGGATAGAAAAAGAGATAAACCCAAGAAATTTCAATTTCTTCTTCCTTCCTTCACTCTTTTAGCTCTTTCTTCTCCTTCACTATTGTAGATTAAACTTGCTTGAGTGTGTGTTCCGAATGAGTCAAAGTCCCTCTTATTTATAGCCTTCTTGAGGGGTTGAATAACCCTCCTTTAGGGTGATTTCTCCTGTAGAAAATCTATGATAGGTTAACCCGATAATGCAATATAAATCAAAGCATAATACTATAACCTACTTCTAATATTAATTTGTGGAAGCTTAAAGATCGAGCTGAACAATATAACCAGAAGAAGAAGAATCAATGGCACAATACACATGAAAATACTTTGGGGAAAGTCTTAGAGAAAAACCCCACACTATTGTATTATCATACATGGTGGAAATACATAAGAATTATACAAAGCCTTAGCTCTCACAGCTAGTCAACTCTCAGTACAATCTTCACAGATGCTCACAGGAAATCTTGGCTTCTCTCCAGCCTTCTTATCTACTCTCCAAGATCCTATTTCCTTGCATTGTTCCTTGTGGATGATTAGCCTATTACCAAGTGGAAAAAGAAGCCTTCAAAACTATGCAATCCTCGAGGATGAATCCTTGATGGCATGCATGAGTTTTCTCCATGAGAAAACACATGCAACTGATAGTACACTGTCCTTGAACATTAATGTCAACTGGGTCTTTCTCAGAATAGACATGCATGAGTTTCTGAT
Organism: Pinus tabuliformis; assembly: GCA_031772625.1. Taxonomy (NCBI): domain Eukaryota; kingdom Viridiplantae; phylum Streptophyta; class Pinopsida; order Pinales; family Pinaceae; genus Pinus; species Pinus tabuliformis. The sequence goes on along the minus strand of CM062804.1, from coordinate 541,172,760 downwards.
GAGGGAATCTTCAGTTAACTGGAGTAGCACTAGTTGAGTGCATTAATGCATCAACTAACTATTAACTCACTATTAGTTCCTCAAACAGTTTGGAACTAATTTAACTAGACTTAACTCAGTAAAATGAGTTAACTAATTACAACTCAAATATAACTCAATCTTATCTCCTTAATTTAAGGGATAACTCTTGCATGACTTCAAAAAGACTTCTAACTTGAATTTATCCAACTAATTAATTTAAAATAAATTAATTAATTATTTCCAAGTAGCTGTTAAGGCTAAATTCGATTTTAATTCACAATTTAATTCAAGGACAAATTAAATTGGAATATTCTTGTTTCCATATTTCAACACTCCCTCTCAACAAGAAAGGGATTATCTGCCACCTCAATCCTGTCTCTATGGAACTTGAATTTACACTTTGACAATGCCTTTGTCAAAATGTTAGCATCTTGCTCCTCTGTCGAAATATATTGCAGAAACATGATCCTCCTCGCTACACAGTCTTTGAGATGATGATATCGGATGTAGATGTGCTTCAACCTATCATGAAATACTGGATTCTTAGAGAGTTTAATACAACTCTGATTATCACAATAGATCACAGTTGGATCCATCCTCTGACCAAATAAACCAACTAGGATTTTCCGCATCCAGATGGCCTCACATGTTGCCTGACTTGCAGCCATGTATTCTTCCTCTGCCGAGTTGAGTGCAACCGACCTTTGTTTCCTGCTGTACCAAGAAACTGTTGCTGACCCAAGGTTGAAAATCCCTCCTGATGTGCTCTTTCAATCTGATGGACTCCCTGCCCAATTTGCATCAGTGAAGCCCTGTAGCTTCACTCCCTCTATCCATCTATACCATAATTCATATTGAGATGTGCCTATGAGGTATCTCAATACATGCTTTGCTGCGTTCGAAAACATCTTGGTAGGCTAAACCATCGCTTGACTCAGTTGCTTCACCGCATAGCACAAATCTGGTCGTGTGTTCATTAAGTACACCAATGAACCCACAAGCTGCCTATACACAGTAGCCTCTACCACTTCTCTTAAAGTAGCAACCTCCTTCCTCCAGTTACCTACTAGAGGAGTCTGCATGGGCTTGCACTTCTCCATGTGGAATCTCCTGAGTATCTCGTTGGCATACTTGCCCTGAGACACAAACAACTCCCCATCCTTCTGCCACACTTCCATGCCAAGGAAGTAATGCATGAGACCCATGTCTTTCATCTCGAATTCTCTTGCAAGGTCCTCCTTGCAAGACACGATCAACTGATCATCACCAGTCAATATGAGATCATCAACATAAAGTACGATGATCAACAACTTACCTTTCACCACGATGTGGTATAGGTTCGCATCTGCTTCACTCTTTGTGAAGCCCAACCCGGTGAAGTAGTTGTCTATCCTAGTGTACCAAGCATGAGGTGCTTGCTTCAACTCGTACAATGCTCTCTTGAGTCGACACACATGCGACTCACGATCGGAGGTCTCAAAACCTTCCGGCTGCTCTATGTGCATCTCTTCCTCAATTTGGCCATTGAAGAATGCAGTCTTCACATCCATCTGATGGATCTTCCAACCCATCTATGTTGATAGTGCCAACATAGATCTAATAGATGAGTACCTTGCGACAGGAGAAAAAGTCTCATCATAGTCAATCCCCTTGACCTGTGAAAAGCCACGAGCAACAAATCTTGCCTTATTCTTCTCCACACTACCATCAATAGCTTTCTTTACCTTGTAAAGCCAACGGGAACTCAGAACTGACTTGTTCTCCGGTCTCAGAACCACGTCCCAAACACTATTACGAACTATGGAGTCATACTTCTCCACCATAGCATCAACCCTAATCGGTTGATGCACTACTTCCTCAAAGGAAGATGGCTCGGTCTCAACACATTCCCCAACAAGGGCCATGTATCCAGCGTAACTCTCAGGTAACCTTTGTCTGCACTGAGAAGATGGTTCTCCCACATTTTCTCTTGCATCCTCCAACAATCTGTCAGCTTCTCTTGTGTGCTTCTGTCCATCTCTGGAAGACTCTGCTTGAGTGGATGTCTCCACTCCTGGAACCTCTGCATGCGGCTGCTCTGCATCAGTCTGAGGCCCCTCCTCCTTAGGAACCAACAGTTCCCCCACAACCTGTAGTTGGAGCTCCCTCTTAAGGGAAACTCGCAAGGCCTTCGCTCATCAAACTTGAGATCTCTGCGAACCACTATCCTCCGACTGGTAGGCAAGTACACCTGATAGTGTACCCCACAAATATCCCCAACTCTGTTGTCGGCTCAAGCTTCTTCTGTGCATCCATTGTCACATGGCAATATACCGATGAGCCAAAGATCTTGAAGTGACCCACATCTGGTCTCTTACCGGAGAAAGCTTCCTCTAGTGTCTTCATCCCAAGTATGCAATGCGGGCTTCTATTCTGCAAATAGAACATTGTGTTGCATGCCTTAGCCCACAAGTGAAGTGGTAGGCCTTGGTCATGCAACATTTCCCATGCTGCCCCTACAATAGTTCTGTTCTTCCTCTTGGCCACCCCATTCTGTTGTGGGTTATGAGGTGCCGTCAACTCTCGTTTAATTCCTTCCGCTGCACAGAAGTCCTTAAACTCTTGAGATACATATTCTCCACCATTGTTGCTTCTCAAGGCCTTGATCTTCTTCCCTGACTCTTTCTTGACCAAAGCTTTGAACTCACAAAACTTTGTGAAAGTTTGGTCCTTCTTCTGCATGAAATAAATCTAGCATTTACGAGAATAGTCATCAATGAAAATCACAAAATACCTTTTCTTCACTGTGGATGCTGTCGAGAATGGTCCACACAAATCAGTATGAACTCACTCTAAGATAGCCTCTACTTGATTGTCTCGATCATGAAAGGAAGACTTGGTGTACTTTCCCAAGGTACAACCTTTGCATGTGTCAACTTGCTCAAGTTTACCTTTGGGAAGTCCTGTAGATATTTGCTGCATTATCTTCAAAGCCCCATGATGCAAATGGCCCAACCGTCTGTGCCACAACTCACCAATGTCTTGGATTTGCACCAATTCTGCTTTCGTACTCAATGTTGCACAATCATCTACCTCTAGTTTATAGAGATTCTTCACCCAAATCCCTATCCTCTTGGTTTGACCTGTGGCTATGTGTCTTAGGAACACCTTTCCTTTACTGAAGACAACATCGTAGCCTTTTTCCTCCAACATCGCGATCGATACCAAGTTCTTCTTCAGTCCAGGCACGTACATCACATCTGTCAAGGTGAGAGGAGCTCCATGCTCCCTCGAAAAAGCAACCGTGCCCACTCCTGAAACACTATACCTTTTGTCATCACCCATCTCTATGCGCATCTTGGGGTCTTTCTCCTCCAAGGCACTAAATAATTTTTTGTCACGGTTCATGTGGAATGAGGCTCCACTATCAAGATACCAGACACAACCCATCATCGATGACACCATGCATGCGATGAGGGTAAAGTCCATTTCGAACTGAGAGGCTAATGCCTCACCTTCCGATCCTTCCGAGGATCCCTTCTTGGACTTCTTCGATAGGCAATTAGTCGCATAATGTCCCATCTTGTGACAATTAAAGCATCTTACTTTAGACATGTCACCCTTCTTCCCTCCATGAGAAGAATTCGATTTGAAATGGGAAGCCTTCCCCTTCCCTTTCCTTGCCTTACTTGCTAAGGCCAGATTTTCTTCATCGTCATTCTTGGATGAAGAACCATCTCGTGTGCTCTTCCTGATCTCCTCCTACATAAGGTCCGACCACAGTCATTCCCAATCCGATAGTTTCTCCCTTCCATTCACAGAGTCCTGGTAGCTATTCCAACTCTTTGGAAGGCCAAGGAGAGCGAGGCTCACCATATCATCATCAGCAGTAGTTATTCCCACACTGCCAAGCTCATCTCTGCAAGTGGTGAGCTTGTTCAGATATGTGGAAATAGTATCGCCCTTCTCCATCTTGATTCTTCGAAGCTTATCCTTGAGCACCAATTTCCTTTGGTTGCTACTGTTCTAGTAGAGGTCCTTCAATGTCTTCCACATTGAAAATGGAGTATCCTTCACATGGAAACTCGAGACAATATGGTCTCAAACTCCCTCAAGGATGTTCCATCTCGCCTTTGCCACACACTTATTCCACTCAACCAACTCTTGTGCATTAGTTGAAGCTGGCTTTGGGATTTCTTGATCAATGAATTCCTTCAAGCCATTGTCTTCTAATACAACCTCCATTCTATCTTTCCATGCTATGTAATTCGAGCTACCTTCCAAGGCATACTCGAGTCTCAAGCCATAGAACGCCATTTTCCAACCTTGAAGTATGATATGAATTCGATTTGCACCTGCAACCTCAAACTTCAAACTTCTAATTCTCTTCTCAGTATACTGTTCACAGCTCTGATACCATGTAGAAAATCTGTGATAGGTTAACCCGATAATGCAATATAAATCAAAGTAGAATACTATAACCTACTTCTATTATCAATTGGCAGAAGCTTAAATATCAAGCTGAATAATATAACCAAAAGAAGAAGAATCAATGACACAATACACATGAAAATACTTTGGGGAAAGTCTCAGATAAAAATCCCACACTATTGTATTATCATACATGGTGGAAATACATAGGAATTATACAAAGCCTTAGCTCTCACAGCTAGTCAGCTCTCAGTACAATCCTCACAGATGCTCACAGGAAATCTTGGCTTCTCTCCAGCCTTCTTATCTACTCTCCAAGATCCTATTTCCTTGCATTGTTCCTTGTGGATGATTAGCCTATTACCAAGTGGAAAAAGAAGCCTTCAAAACTGTGCAATCCTCGAGGATGAATCCTTGATGGCATGCATGAGTTTTCTCCATGAGAAAACACATGCAACTGATAGTACACTGTCCTTGAACATTAATCTCAACTGGGTCTTTCTCAGAATAGACATGCATGAGTTTCTGATGAGGGAATCTTCAGTTAACTGGAGTAGCACTAGTTGAGTGCATTAATGCATCAACTGACTGTTAACTCACTATTAGTTCCTAAAACAGTTTGGAACTAATTCAACTGGACTTAACTCAGTAAACTAAGTTAACTAATTACAACTCAAATATAACTCAATCTTATCTCCTTAATTTAAGGGATAACTCTTGCATGACTTCAGAAAGACTTCTAACTTGAATTTCTCCAGCTAATTAATTTATAATTAATTAATTTATTATTTCCAAGTAGCTGTTAAGACTAAATTCGATTTTAATTCACAATTTAATTCAAGTACAAATTAAATTGGAATATTCTTGTTTCCATATTTCAACATCTCCTTGATTGGGGCCGACTTGCTATTAGAGGAATAGATGGATTTTTCTTGACAAATTAAATATTTTTCTTTGTTACAACGAGCCCAAATGGGACTATAAGACATTATATAAATTCTTATTTGCCCTAGAAAGACCTAGAAATACCTAGAAGCACAAAGAACGTGCTTTTGACCTACACTTGAGCCTGAAACCCATGCTTTAAATAAAATAAAATTATTTTCTTTTTTTATACAAAATATACAATGTCATGTTTAAAAAAGGTCATTACGAAGACTGAACCTAGTTACAATTTCCAACACCAAACACTTACTTGAAGACTAGGGTTTAGGAATTTTTGTAACCTTTCATTTACAAAAGGACAAGGCTCTTTAAGTGGGGTTTACAAGCATGCACATGGTGAATCAACATCAACTATAGCCCCTCAGTACCCATAAGTCAATTATAAACAAAGATGCAAATTCAAAGCACTTAATAGATAATCAGTTAACAATGTGTTTAGTTAGCGATGGGATGAAGTTCCAATATGAGATGTTCCCTCATTCCTAAATCAATATTAAGTTCTGGAGTTCTAATGATATGAAATTGGAGAACTTCTCCTTCCTAAAAATTGACAGTCCTTTGACACTTTGCAAGTAAACAAAACGGGTCTTGTAAACAAGTTTGTTATGCAACCAGCGCACAAAATAGAATAAGAGATAGATCAACGACTTCAAATTAGCCTCTTTGAGGGGGAAACCTCCTTTACATTACAAAAATGAACAATTCTTGGATGATATAAATGACAAAACCTCCTTTCTATATATAGGAGTCCAAGGGGTCACAATATAATTAGAGCCGATAAAACAATAATAATGCAAGGGCACAACAACAACAATAGTGGGCTTCTATGGGGCACAATAATAACAATATGGGGACAACAGGGGCACAACAATAACAATAAGGGGCTACAATGACAATAATTATGGGGGAATACACTAGTATTATAGGGACCTAACATGCCCCTCTCCTTCAAAAATTTGTTGTCCTCAACGCTTTAGTAGTTTTGGATGCTTCTGTATAAAATTCTCATCCTCCCATGTGGAATCTTCAGCTGGTAAGTTCTTCCACTTGATGAGATACTCTTAAATTGATCGATTTCATAGTTGTTGAGTTCTTGTTTCTGTGATTTCTTCAGGTTCTAATATGATTTTTCCTTCCTCGTCAAGTTCTGGAAATATTGTTTGAACTGGGAGCTTGTCACCTATAACCTTCTTTAAGCATGAAACATGGAAAAATGGGTGCACTTGAGAAGATGTAGGAAGCTCCAATTTGTATGCCATAGTACCAATTTTTTGCAACACCTTGTATGGACCAGAATACTTTGGTGATAATTTATTAGCCTTCTTAGCTTGCTTGAGGGACATTTGTTTGTATGGTTGTAGTCGTAGAAATACGCAGTCACCTACATCAAAACTTCTTTCGCTGCGATGTTGATCTGCTTGTTGTTTCATTCTATTTTGCACCAATGTGAGGTTATCCTTTAAGGGTTTGAGAACTTGTTGTTGATGCTCGATGTGATCTTCCACTACTTGAACCTTAGAATTTTCTCTTAAAGATGATGTGATGGATGGTGGATGATATCCATAAAGTGTCATAAATGGGGTCATTTTTGCTGCAGTATGGAACGAAGTGTTATACCACCATTCAGCCATAGGAAACCACTTTACCCATTGTGTTTGTTTATCAGATAGAAAGAAACGAAGATATCCTTCTAAACATTTGTTCACTATATCAGTTTGTCCATCAGATTGAGGATGATAAGATGAGTTATGAGCTAGCTGAGTACCCAGACAAGAAAATAATTATGTCCAAAAATTTCCAGTGAAAATGGGATCTTTGTTGCTTACAATAGTCTTTGGTTTTCCATCTAGCTTTTGAATTGTTTCCATAAATGCAGTAGCAATTGTACCGGCTTTAAATGGATTAGATAATGCACAAAAGTGTGCATACTTGGTAATTCTATCAACTATGACCATGATGACACTCTTTCCTTCAGACTTGGGTAAACCTGTGATAAAATCCATTGAAACCTTGCTTGGATATGACAGAAGAAAAAAAGACCATGCTCGTGGCCAATTATGACGACAAGTGAGTCTCGTAAACTTTCTCTAGATTAGTTGGACACTCCATTGATCTGCAAATAACCTCTGGAGTATTACAATACATCAATGAGTAGTTCGTTGTGAGAAGTCTCCATTTATAATTGCTTATTCCATCCTCTTTGAGCTCTCCATCCATCGGGTTCCTGAAAGCATTCAATGCTAGAGTCCTGTCTTTGTAATCACCAAATGAGATAAGCCATAGATAGATCGTCCATTTCACTGCAGAATTTTTGTGCATTCAACGACCACCAAACTAGTGGATTGCAATCATGCTCATCTATAACCTTTCCTGTTAAAACATTGGAGATCACTCACCACCTGTCCAAGAGCATGGTATGTTTCAACTTAGAAATCCATTTTTCATGTCCATTAATTCCTCTCACCTTAAATGAAGGCCATCAAAATCTTGGCATTGAAATTCTTTGATTAATATGACCATTAATTGGCTTGACATGCCTAGCTTCACAATAAACTAGACTCCCTATTCGAGGGATTCGGGGTATGAAAACCCAAGATTTATTAAGGATTATGATCATGGTATGTATTTTAATGTTGGAGCCCCTTTATCTTGGATGATCAAAACTTGTTCTTGATTTTCCAATGAGTCAGCAACCTAATTATATTGTCTCTTGATATGATAAAATTCCATGCTTTCACATTTTTGGATTTGCAAGCTAATTCTAAATATCAATGGAGAGATGTTATGTTTTGGTTTCTCTTTAATTTTGTGAATTTGTTGGATGACAATCATGGAATCACCAAAGACCACCAAATGTTGAATTTTCCTTGCTATTATTGTCTCTAAACCTTGCAATAATGCTAAGAATTATGTCTAATTATTAGTTGACCTTCGTAAGCCCTAGGCAAATTGAGTCTCTATTTCTTCATCAGGGTGAAGGATAATCCCTCCTCCCCAATTATCTCAATCTTTATAAAACCATACAAGATTCATCTTAATTTCGGATCTACCAAGCACTGAGAGGGATCAAATCTCTTGAGATGCAAAGCTCTTTTAGAGTGAAAAGAGAATTGATTCCTCTCGATGATTGGTAGATATGGAGTTAAGATGGATCTAGGCTAGTTTTATTGCGCTCAAAGGTAGTCTCTAGCCTAATATGGAAGAGATGTTTTCGTGTCTTATCCTGTCCATAAACATTTTGACTTGGTCAAATTACATCAAAATAAAATAAAAACAAAATTAATAATTTTACAAGTATTAATTAAAACATTTCGACTTAGTAAAATAAAATTAATAACTATAACTATAATTATAATTAATAATTAAACGAGCCTATATCCACTTTAACTCAGATCTAACCAAGCGTTGAGAGGGATCAAATCTGAGGTGCAAACCTCTTTTAGAGTGAAAATGGATTTGATCCCTCTAGATGCTTGTTAGATCTGAGGTAAGATGTATATGGCAGTTTTATTTGATTTTTTTACTTTTTTAATGCAATTTAATAGAGTCAAAATGTTTACATAAAATAACAAGACAAGATATTACATCTCTTCCACACTTGATAGACTGGAGTTAAGAGGGATGCTGGCCCTCATTTTCTATCAAATTTTGCTTATTAAAATACACCTAATTTCCATAATTTTCAACCACAAACCATCCATATTCACCTTATTTTGACCAATTTATGTATATTTAGGTATATAAATTATGTTTTTCAATTTTTAGATATTTTTGCAAAAATTGGGTTTTTAGTGTATTTTTGGATAGAACTGAAAATTCCCATAATAGCTCCATTGAAGTCATACTTGCAGGAAATCTTGGGAACCAAGGATGGACGTGTAGCTATTGGTTTGGTCAAACCAAGCTAAAATAGGTCCGGTCAACTCTGGTCAAACATGACCTGTTGTTCACGAAATCCCTGGGAAATAGGCCAAATTTAGTATTTTTTAGGATTTTCCAAATTTTGTGTAACTGAATGGATGGATTCAACCAAGATAGATGGGATTAGGATAGATATGACTGTTAGAGACATTTTAGTCAAGATTGTTTATTATTTCTCTATTTAAGCCAAGACTATTGAAGGCTTGGGTATGTAGAATTTTATGTAATCTGATTTTGAGACTCTTTGAAGACTGAAAATTAATTGAAGATCCTGTTTCATTTCATTTGTTGTTCATGCTTGAGTGATTAACTGAGTTTGTTGTAGCCGAGATCTCTTCAAGTGTGCAAGGCAAGGGTGGAGGGCCCCCACACCAAGATAAGTGCACTTCTTGGTTAATTTAGCATAATTTTTATAAACTAGTTTTTGCTTCAGATTTCTTTATACGTATGAAGATTTATTATGATTGTTGAATGAGTATTGATTTAATTCTAATCTGCATATGGAGGGACAAACAAGAATTCAAGTTAAATTCTCCTTCTATTTGATTATGAGCTATAATTGGAATTCATTCTCATTTCCTTGTTGAGTTATTTCTGAATTCTAGTTTCAATGCAATAGTAATAATGATGGAATAATCGTGAAAACCGTTTTGAAAACCTCTATGTCATGCGCGCAACAACCCCTGTTGTGATCTGAGTCCTCCCTCCATCGCCATGGCCCTGGGAGGGGGCCCTGAGGCCCCTCCTCCTTCACCTCCTCCACTAGAGATCCTTGCGTTCAGGAAGCTGATCGGTGATAGTAGTAAATGCCCAACAAGGGAAACTCAGCGCAAGTTTGTAAAGAAACTTGACAACATCCCCACAATCACCCTGCCCGTTGAAGATTCTTGCATATTTGCTTTGAACATAGCTGAAAGAGTGCCCATTGGTCAATTTACAAGGCTATGGCCTTCCCCCAAGGCTGTCGAGGCATGAGTATAGAGGAACTGGCAACCACTAGTAAAGGAAGGCATCGGAAGCTTCCTAGTCGGTAAGGGCTTTTTTGTCTTTGTTTTTGATTCAGTAGAAGACAAAAATCTCATCTTTAGGAATGGACCATATTTCATGTGTCCTCAGGGTCTGTATCTAAACTCATGGTCACCAGATTTCGATCCGACACAAGATGTGTTGTCAGCAGTTCCAGTGTGGGTGCGCTTCCCTCATCTTCCACTACACTGCTAGAACCCAAAGTCACTAGAAATGATTGGTAACACCCTAGGAAAATATATAAACAAAGCAGAGAGAAGGGATCAATATTCATGTGCAAGAATATGCGTCGAAGTCGACTTGGAAATAGGGTTACCTGAAGCCATAAAGCTAACAATAGCAGACTAGTCTTATATCCAAGAGTTAGACTATGAGCAGATACCATTCAAATGCAGAAATTGCCATGAACATGGGCATTTTGCAAGATACTGCAAAAAAAAAGGAGGAAGATCTAGAGAAGTCGAAAGGAGAAAAATGGATCCAGGTGCAGAAAGCAGTCCAGGCCAAGGTGAGTAACATGAATAAAGGGAAAGAGGTACTGATGGAGTCTGCAACTCCCTTAATAGGAATGGCTCAAATGTAAGGAAGAGGAGAACAACCAAAGACAACAACCTCAATAAACCCATTCGAAACCATCAACACTTCAATCGAAATTCTAGAAACAAAGATAGAGGAGATTGAACGCCAAGTTCTTGCACTCGAAGCAGAAAAGAAGAACATAGAAGTAACCCAACTTGACTCCCTAGCAGGAACCTCATCCTCACCTACATATGTAGAAATGACAAGGAAAAAACCCCCAGAAACCTCTGGGTCATCAGAAGACGAGATGCTCGAGAGATCCTCTAAAAGAGTTGGAAGGGAATCTCATAAGGAAGTCAGGGAAGAAGAGGCGAAGAGGCAAAAAATGCGAGGCAGCCAATCCACCATTGAAATGTATATCGGGAGAAACACAAGAACAAGGTCCTCTAAGGGGGGATCAACTCACTCCAATCCCATTAAATAATGAAACTAGTCTCTTGGAATTGCAGAGGCTTGGGGAACCCTTCGAAAGCTAAAGCAGTCAAAGATCTTCTGAAAATAGAAACTCCTGAGATCCTCATGCTCCAAGAGACTAAGATTGAAGGGGAAACCCTTCTTGAGATTAGAAAATTAAAATGGGGAAAAAATGCAGGAAAGGCCATTAGTGCAAGAGGTTACTCTGGTGGCCTAGCAACATTGTGGTCAGAGGACAAGTATTAACTAGGAAGCTCCTTTACGACCCAACATTGGATATTCACCGAACTTTGGCACCTCTCTAGTAAGCTCTCCATCTCTCTCTTCAACCTTTATGTTCCAGTCCACCTTACAGAGAAGAAAGAATGCTGGCAGACCTTGTCTGATTTCTTAGACATTTACTCCCCTCAGAATATAATAGTGGTTGGAGATATCAACCTCATCATTGATCCAAAATAAAAGAGAGGTGGCAATAGTGGTAGGGACCAAATGCTTCCATTAGTAAAGAAGCTAATACTTCATTGGGATCTTCTTGACTTCAAACCAAAGAAATGTCTTTACACCTGGACAAACAATAGAGCTGGGGCAGAATAGACCTTTGCTCGCCTAGAATGTTTGCTAGTGCAGAGCTCTTTGTTGCTAGGAAAAAGACTGATCTCCTCGAAAATTCTCCCAAAGTTGGCCTCAGATCACCAACCTATTCTCTTACAGCTGGAAGAGGAAGAAAATTTGGGCCCTATCCCCTATAGATTCAACCCGCTTTGGTCAGGGAAAGAAGGGTTCATGGAAATTGTTCTAGAGGCATGGTCTATACCCGTGACAGGATCTCCTAGGTGGGAGTAGAAACTAAAAATAACCAAGAGAGCTCTGAAAAAATGGATTAAAAAGCCCTCAAATTCTCCTACCAGCAACAGAAAGGAGACAATTCAGTTTTTATCAGATCTGCAAATGGATTTGGAAAGTAAGGAGATCTCTGCTTCAGATTTAGAAAAAAAACAAGCTGCCCAAATCAAATCATTTCGTGCTTTCCGCCATGAAGAAGAGACTTGGAGGCTTAAGTCTCATAGCCTATGGCTTAAAGCTAGAGACCGAAATACCTCTTTCTTCCATAAGCAATATAGAGCCTGGCTATCTCGAAATCATATCTCTGAAATCACTTGCTCAGATGGGACTGTACTCAAAGGTCAAGAACAACTAAAAAAGGCAGCAAAAGATCATTTCCAGAATCTGTATAAAGAGGATGGGAATGGCAGTGAAGAAGTCATCTTGGAATTTCTCTCCCATATTCCATCTTTGGTAAGCAAGGAGGACAACACTAGTCTTACGGAACCTTTCTCTGAGGAAGAAATCTGTAAAGTAATATGGGCCATGGAACCAGACAAGGCAATAGGACCTGATGGCTTCTCAATTCATTTTTATAGAATCTGTTGGGAAATAATAAAAACTGATCTTCTGAGGATGATTAAAGCTTTTCATCAAAAAGCCAAAGTGGGAGGCAGTACTAGCTCTACCTTCCTTGCATTAATACCAAAAGAAGTGAATCAGGGCACTTTTGACAGGTTTAGGCCAATATCGCTCTGCAATGTATCATACAAAATACTGACAAAATTGTTGGCAAACAGAATCAAGCCATTGTTTGGGAAACTCATTTCTCCCACCCAAGGAGGCTTTGTCAAAGGGAGACACATACTAGATAATGTAATACAGGTGCAAGAAGTCATACACTCCAGTTACCTTCGACAGAAGTAAGGTATGCTCATAAAGCTCGACATGGCAAACATATTCGACCGGGTAAATATTTCTTTCCTGTACAAAGTCCTCCTTTCCTTTCGTTTCAGCTCTAACTTTGTCAATTTGATTAAAGCTTGTACTGAAAAGCCATGGATAGCACCTTTAGTTAATGGCAGGCCAACAAACTATTTTCAAGCCTCCAGGGGAATAAGGCAAGGTTGCCCCCTCTCCCCTTTCTTGTACATACTGATGGCAGACTCGTTAAGTAGAAAAATGATAGCTGAAAAGAAAGCAGGGACAGCTCCAGGAGTCAGGTTGATGAAAGGGCTAGAGCCTCTCAACCATGCATTATTCGCAGATGATTCTCTTCTTCTGGGCAGAGCCTCCATCAAGATAGCCAAAGTTTACTGTGGAATCCTTCAAAAATACTACAGCATATCAGGAGCTCTTATAAATAAAAGGAAAAGTGCAATATACAGGTGGAATGTGGATCAACAAGAAATTCAGAGAATAGCCTACTCCTTAGGCTTTTTTGGGATATGCTTCTTGGGATAAAATCAAATATCTCGGGTTACAAATAACCCTGGGCTCTAACAAATTATCGCTGTGGAAAGAGGTAATAAGCAAAATTAAGTCCAAGATTACAGCTTGGGGAGGGCAATGGCTCACCAATGCGGGCAAACTCATCTTTATAAAATATGTTTTGTCCTCCCTGTCAATCTATTAGGCCTCCTTTTTGTTGCCTCCAAAGAAGATCACAGAACAGATCTCCAGAATGATAAGGGATTTTCTGTGGATAGGAGGAAGAGGAAATCAAAGAAAATTCCATTTAGTGAATTGGGATACAGTTAAACATCCCATCTATGAAGGAGGCCTGCAAATAAGAGACCAAGGCCTTGCAAATCTGGCTCTTGGAGGAAAAATACTCTGGACCCTCTTCTCAAACAACAACCACCCTGTCAGTCAGGTCATAAAAAATAATATCTAAAAGGCTCAATGCTAAGAAACATTCAGATAGATAACAACATCAAAGGGACGTCGATATGGCACCTCTACTGCCGGGGGCTCGAGTTATTTCAAAATCACTTGTATCGCATCCCAGGAAATGGAAAAACATGATGTTTTAGCAAGACAAGATAATGGGACAGTTGCCTCTAAGCAAAAATGGAGCAATCAATGAAATCAGGAACTTCCTCATGCAGCAAGGAATCCTCACCCTGGCAAATATTTCGACTTAGGACGACTCTGGAAAATGGAGAAATTGGGAAATTCCTCAAGTTCCTGAACAACTGCGTAGTCAAAAGACTCTCCTGGAAGAAGCGCTAATGGGCCTGGCACTAGTTCACATGCGTTCAACGGATAAATGGGGATGGGGAAAGACTGGAATCTACAAGGTAAGGCATTGATTTGCCTCTCTTCAATCACAACAAGCTTCAAGCCACACTGCATCGGTGTGGAAACAGATTTGGGATCCTCTTGGGCTTCCCAAAATAAACTTCTTCACCTGGGTTTTAATGCATGGGAAAGTGCTAACTGGCGACAATCTGAGTAAAAGAGGCATTCATGGGCCACATTGGTGTTCTCTCTACTACAAAGCTCAGGAAACCATGGAGCATGTGTTCATGGATTGCACTTTTTCTCAAGAAGTCTGGGACTGCATCCTCCAAGGTCTCAATGTCCCTGCCCCATCGCAAGTCAAAATAGCTAACCTTTTCAGCACCTAGAGAATGCGATATCCTCACAGGACCCAAAGAAAGACAACATGGAACAGAATCTGGAAATCAATTCCTAAATACGTCTGCTGGAAAATATGGCTTGCCAAAAACGATAAGATCTTCAACAGCATTTCAAATTCCCCATTGAAGGTGGCAGCAAAAGCAAAAGCATTGCTCCTCGAGACTGTGGCCAATCACCCCCTTAAAAATGATAATGCGCTTCTCCCTGAAGAAAAGAAATGGATGGGAACATATATTTTTCGAGACAGGATAAAGAACACCACTTGCCCCAGTAAAACTCTTGTATGGAGATTATGAGAAACGGACTCATATTTTCAAGATTGGTGGAGGAAACATGGTAGAACAACAATCTTTTTTGATGGTGCCTCTAAAGGCAATCCAGGGATAGCAGGAGCAGGTGGAGTGATCTACTCCTCGGAGGGAATTCGAGAAGATAGCTTCAGCTGGGGCCTTGGACAGAGAACCAACAACAAGGCAGAAATCCTCGGGTTGCTAAAAGCCTATCAGATAGCACGTGAAAAAGGCAATAAGGAAATACAAATATTCGGGGAATCAGAAATTTTGATAAAGATATTAAAATCAGAGGACCACTTCAGCAATCCGATGCTCAACAAGAAACTTCAAAGGCTGAGATACATGCTCCAAGATTTCTCCTCCTACCTTCTTTTCCATATTATATGTGGCTCAAATAAGGAATCATACGCAAAAAAAAACCAGGCATGCCTCCTGCCACAAGGAGCTTTCAATAAGAATGATGAAGAATCTACATGGATCCCGATCCCGTAATCTAGAGTAAATCTACACCTATGTAAGGAAAGGATAGCTGCAGCTAAAAGTATTTCTGAATATTGTAATGATGGTTGTTTTTGGCCTCAGCCCAACCGAGTTTAAATAATTAATATAATCGTTATAGTTAAAAATAAAATAAAAATAATGATGGAATAAGATTGTAAGGAAGGACAATCTGGACCTCCTTAGTTAGGAGCCACTTCTCTCTACATTTTATGCATCATAAACTATTGTTAATCAGTTAATTTTTGTTTCTCTTCATGAAAGTAATATTGTAGGAAAGGACAACTTGGATCTCCTTAGTTAGGAGCCTCTTTCCTCATTTACTGTATATTGAATCAGAAACTATTAAGTTAGATTTTATATTTGTAATATGCACTTCCATCAATCTTTATATTTCATCTTCTAAAATTGACTGCAACTAAAATCCTTATACTTTGGACATGCTTCCAAGCTTACAAGCCCGGATTGATAATTAAATACTTGTGTTAATTTGCATAATAAATTGACCAAACATTTTGGCGCCATTGCCGGGGAAGCATACTTAGCCAGAGTCAAATAGGAAGATAAAAAAACAACAAAATATAACAAAAAATAATTTTTTTTAGTTATGTTTCTTTATGCCTAGATATAGAGATGAAAAGGGTAGATACATTAAGCAAAATCCCCCAACAACTAAACCATTGGTAGAAGCAGGACTACCTCCATTAGAATTTACCACACCAATTGTTGGAAGACCAACTCTGGAACAATTAGAGGAAAAACAACGTTCAGGACAAAGGTTAACTCTTGTAGAAAGACAAACTTTGTTAGCCTATGAAGTGAAAAGAAGACAAAAGCAAACATAAATACCTTCCATAGGAAAACTAAAAGAAGCAAGAAAACAAATTGATCGGCTCATTCTTGAATAAATAGATCAACCTATTTTTGAAAACAAACAACAAGTTGAATCTCAAATTTCTATTGAAACAGTTGAAACTACTGAAAAATATATGACAGAAGAAGGGCAAGGATCTACCATCCTCACTCCTAAACAAAGGCTTCAATATGAAAGACAACAGAAAGAATGGCAAAGACAAAGAGAAGAAGAGGCAAGGAGAGAAGCAGAAAGAAAAAGAGAAGAAGATGCTAGAAGAGAATATAATCATAAAAGAAGAGAAGATGAAGAAGCTACTTTTGGATTTCCAATTATAGATACTCAAGCAATTTTGGGAGAAGAAGTAAAAATGAAGATTACTCCTCCTTCAGTTTACCAAATTTTCATGGAATGTCTTCTGAAGATCCTGATTCCTTCATGTTCAAATTTGACATCTTATGTAGAACTTATGGTTATACTGATGATACTCATAAACTTCATCTTTTTCCTGCTACTCTTAAAGCAGCTGCCTTAAAATGGTTTATGGGATTACGAGAACACTCTATCACTTCTTGGGAAGAAATCAAGAATTTTTTTCTAAAGAATGTCAAGCCTATTGCAGGCTTAGAGATTCAAAAGAAGATATTTTTGAATGTCTCAATAAGAAGATGAGAGTTTGGAAGAATACTTGGAATGATTTTTGTATAACCTGCAAAAATCCAAACAACATTCTCTAAATCTAGATACCATTAGAACAATTTTTCTTAAAGGAATAAAAGATGAGTATCTTGATATTCTCAATGTAATGGGTAAAGGAGATATTTCATATATAGCATTTGATAAAATAGCTGAATTATGTCAAAAGTACTCTAGAGGTAGTCCAAAACAGGAAAAAGAGAAATAACTTCTAGAGCTTCTAAATCAGCAGCAGGAGGAACAACAAGAGCAGAAATAGGGAGTCTGTTAGAAAAACACAAGTTGATGTGTTAAAAACAAATAAGAAACAACAATAACAAGAACAAACAATGTCAATCTTTTGCTCTAAGTGTAGGAAGAGGCATCTTTTACGAGAATGTCCTTTGGATAACATTCAAGTATGTTGACTTTGTACAGAAAATCATTCAACAGAAATTGTCCAAAGCTTAAAGAATTGCAAATGAATCCAATAGAATAATTACATGGAATAGATTCTCTTTACTATATGGCACCAAGGAGACCTTGGAAACCAAGGATTCCTCAACAATTCTTTCAACAAACTCCCCAGAATTATCAGTATCCTCCTCAAAATTCATGGAATTCTCCAATGCCATGGCAAGCATGGCCTCCACAACAATACCAAAACCAACCTGCACAAGGTTGGTGAGGATATAGTTATGGAACTCAACCATCTCAACAAATGTATCCTCAACAATATCAATATCCTCAACAACCATTTCAATATCAACAATTCCAGCAAAATCCACAACCAATGTCATTTCCACAACAAAATCCTACACCATTATTAACTCAACCACAACAGCTTCAGCTGCCTTCTAACCAACCCCCACCTAGACCAACTCAATTACCAGCTCAACCAGTAGCAAATCTGAGTAACAAAGTGGAAAGACCAACTTATAATGTGGAAGAAGTAACATATTTTCCTACATATTCTATCCTTCCTATACAAGATGTCCACTTAAGGTCTGGGAAAGTATTACACAAAGATTCTCCACCGATCATAGAAGAACAAATTGAACAAGGAGAACAATTTGAAAAATCTCATCTAGAAAATCAAATTCAAAAAGGAAAAGCTATTATGACTCAAACACCACCCTATCCAGAGAGGTTAGTAGAGCAGAAAATCAAAATTCCAATTTCTCTTCCTGAATTCGATATTTTAGATGAATTAAAGAATTATTATGTCAAAATTCCTTTGCTGCAAGCTATAAAAGATATACCAATCTATGCAAAAACAATTAAGGAATTATGCATTAAGAAAACTGGTAAAAAGAAAAGAGATCCACCCACAATCCAAGTCATTGGCCAATTAGCTAGTCTCATGTCTACAAAGACCACAATTAAAAAATATATTGATCCTGGGATACCTATGGTTACTATTTTGATTAATGATTTTCAGTTCCAAATACTCTAATAGATTTGGGAGTAGCTATAAATGTCATGACAGCAAAAACTATGAAATATTTGAAATTACCTAATATTCGACCTACTACTACAATTTTAGAGCTAGCAGACAGATCTAAAGTAGTACCAGAGGGAATATTAGAAGACATCATTGTTTCTTTGGATTCATGGGAATATAGACTTCCTAATCTTGCAACCAAGAACAAATCTAGGAGACCATCCTTTAATTTTAGGTAGACCATGGTTATCCACAAAAGATGCCTTTATTTGATGCAGATTAGGAAGCATGATCATATCACATGGAGATGAAAGGAAACATATTACACTCTTTATTATCATGGCGTGACGATGAACAAGAAAACACTCAGCCTATTTTAAGCATTAGTCAAGCCTTTAATTTTAGAGAAGAGGAAGAAGATGAGGGTTTAATAGATATTTTTATCTCAGAACCTGATATTTATGAACAACTAAGAATAACACAATATGAAGCTGTAAATCATCTTTTAAATCAATGTTTTAAGGAAAATTGTAATATTCAATCATTGCAGATTTCATTTGAAATCATTTTTCTTGTTAATTCAATTACCAATTCTCAAAGCAAAATTGTTGAAATCAATCCAGAAAAGAATCTAAATATTGGTAATAATCTACAATCAGCGCAAGAACAACAGGTAATTGCAATATTACAGAAATGTTCAAAAGATTTTGCCTGGGATTATATAGACATGCAAGGAATTTGTCCGAAGACATGTATTCACCATATCTATACTGATGATCATATCAAACCAGTAAGACAACCACAAAGAAGAATGAATCCTATGATGAAAGAAATAGTGAAAGAGGAACTGCAAAAACTGTTACAAGTAAGATTCATCTATCGTATTTTAGATAGTCAATGGGTTTCACCATTAGTTGTGATACCAAAGAAAAATGGAAAATGGAGAATATGTGTAGACTATAGGGAACTGAATAAAGCCACATTGAAAGACCACTTCCCACTACCATTCATTGACCAAGTACTAGATTCATTAGCTGGAAAGAAATACTTTTCTTTTCTTGATGGGTTTAGTGGATACAATCAAATTAAGATAGCATTAGAGGACCAAGATAAAACAACATTTACTTGTCCATGGGGAACATATGCATACAATGTTTTTCCCTTTGGGTTATGTAATGCACCTGCTACTTTTCAAAGAGCAGTCCTTGCAATCTTTGCTGATCTAATTCATGAATGTGTAGAGGTTTATATGGATGATTTCACTATATACAGAAATACATTTGATGATTGTTTGAAGAATCTTGAAAAAGTTTTAAAGAGATGCATAGAGACAAACCTATCCCTCAGCAATGAGAAATGTTTTATGATGTTAACTGAAGGGATAGTGTTGGGACACCACATTTCTTCTTTCGGAATCAAGGTGGACCCAACAAAAATAGAAGTCATTGTAAACTTAATGCCACCATCAACTCAGAAAGAAGTGAGTTTCTTGGGATACGCAAGTTATTACAGAAGATTTATTGAAAACTTTAGTAAGATAACTTTGCCTCTATTTAAGTTACTTGCAAAAGACATTGAATTTCAATGGACTACTGATTGTCAAAATGCATTTGAAAAATTGAAAGAGAAATTGTCAATAGCTCCCATTCTTCGTGGACCGAACTGGTCATTGTCATTCCATATATCTATTGATGCATCTGATACAACAATAGGAGCATCACTTAGACAAAAAGAAAATCAATTTAATTATGCCATATACTTCATAAGTAAAAACCTAACACGGGCATAATTAAATTACACAATCACAGAAAAAGAAATGCTAGTTGTAGCGCATGCAATCAACAAATTTAAGCGTTATATAACAGGCTATCAAGTATTTATTCATAAGATCATTCAACCATTAAATACTTAATGAATGAAGCAATTACCAATGGCAGAATTACGAAATGGCTATTATTGATGCAAGAATTTAATATCATTGTTCTAGATCGACCAGGCAAAGGTAATCAAGTGGTATATTTTCTGTCGAGACTTCATTCACCTGGTGATCAAATCTCTGTTTCACACAATTTTCCAGATGAACATTTATTTGCTATTACAACTAAAACCCCATGGTTTGCAGATATAGCCAACTATTTATCATCTGGAACATTACCATCCCATTTCACCAATAAACAGAAAAGAAAAATAATTAGAAAAAGTGCTAGATATAACTAGGTCAATGGTGACATCTTCTATACTAGTTATAATCTATTGATAAGAAAATGTGTGAGAGAAGACATAATTTTTTATATTTTGAAAGCATGTCATGAAAAACCATGTGGTGGCCATTTTGCAGACAAGTAGACAACATATAAGGTACTCAAACTTGGCTACTACTAGCCAGCCATCTTCAAGGACTCAAAGGCCTATGTTAAAAGATGTGACAGCTGCCAAAGAACATGAAGACCTACAATATCATATGAAATGCCATTAAAACCACAAGTATTGATAGAGCCATTTGAACAATGGGCTCTTGACTTTGTGGGACCAATTAACCCACCTTCAAATGGAAAGAAGTACATTCTAGTGTGTACAGATTATGTTACAAAGTGGGTAGAAGCAAAGGCAGTGGCAAGAGAAACAAAAGATACAGTGGTTTCATTCCTTTTTGAAGAAATTTTTGTCATATTTGGAGTTCCAAGACAGATTGTCATAGATCAGGGAACACAGTTCACCTCCAAACTTGTCTGGGACCTTAAGGAAAAATATAAAATTAAACACAGAAAGTCTACTCCGTATCATCCTCAAGAAAATGGACAAGTAGAGTCCACTAACAAAGTCCTGGAAAATATCATGACGAAAACAGTGCAGATGAACAGGAAAGATTGGTCAAAAAAGTTAAAGGATGCACTGTGGGCATACAGAATTACATGGAAGAATACAACTGGATTCAGTCCATATCAGTTAGTATATGGTAAGGAAGTTCTATTACCCATTGAATTTCAAATTCAAACATTTAAACTTGCAGTGAAATTGGGAATGGATTTGACAGACGCACAACAACAAAGAGTCATGTAGTTGAATGAATTAGATGAAATAAGACATCAAGCAATAGAACACACATCACTAGTGAAACAACAAAGAATTAAATGGCATGACAGATTTATTAAGAGTAAAACTTTTCACAAAGGAGATTGGGCACTACTCTTTGACTCTAAGTTCAAGGATTTCAAAGCAAAGTTTACAACTCATTGGCTTGGGCCATATGAGATAGAAGAAATTTTCGACAATGGAGCAGTTAAAATAAAAACAATTGATGAAGAAGCAACTTCATTTACAGTCAATGGACATAGGCTTAAGGTCTATAACAAGCCTATCAATAAAAAAGATTTTCTGAAAAGAGTCTCAACAGACAACAATATGGAAATAATGGAAGAGCATAGTGATATGCCTTCCTTACTTCCAGAAGAATAAAAATATAGAAAAAAATAATAAAGAAATTTGGTTGTGAAAATCCAGGAAACTGGCACAATACAAACTCCAATTCATATTGGAAAACCAACTAGTTTGGCCAATATGAATTCCCCAATTTCTTTACCTTTTTCATTAGTTTATTTTACAAAAATCATCCTCCATCATTCCAAGACTTGAGGACAAGTCTTAAAATAAGCAAGGGGGAAGATTCGTAATAAAACTATGCAAATAATTTGGAGCAACTGTATTGCAGAAGGGACCTGAAATATCAACATTGCAGAAAGGGACCTGATACAACATTCAAAATAACATTGCAGAAGGGACCTAAACAATCAATACTCAACAGAAGGAACCTGAGTCAATATCAGATGTGGAAACATAAAACGATTAAGAAAATACTGGTGTTTACATTCCATCAAAAAATAATTTTGAAGAACCATCATTACGAGTCAAAGACGAATCAGCAAAGGACATCATTAGTCAGTATTGACATCAAGCTATTATGGAAGTACAAGTACAGTAAGTGTAAAAAAAAAATTCTCTTAGAAACTTTGATTTTTGAATTTTTTTCTAGAAATTAATAAAACTAGTTTAACTTGATATGCATTCCATTACATTACCATTCTACATTACACATTTATCCTACTCCATTAACTTTATCATAATAATCCTACCATACAATAATCCTATCCATTACAAACTATCATGACATATCCATTACCTTACCATACAATAATCCTATCCATCCTTACATATTTTATAAGAATTTTTTATTTAGAAATAAGGACTCAACGTTTTTCCCCTTACAAATAAATTTTTTTGGTTGACCTATACAAACTGTACAAAGGTTAATGTCATAATGATAATAATTTGATTTTTAAAAATGACCTATCCTATGGTCATTTTAAAAACAAATTAAAGAGATAAGTAATAAAGTGGCAAACCTAAAGTATGACATAAGGAGCACAATATAGTAAAATGCATGATTTGAAAAAGCATAAGGTATATGCCTAAGGTATATGCAAAGGAATGAAATCAAAATGTGAAAATGGAAAGCCATAAACAAAGGTGGTCATATGGAATAATGAAGGTGGCCATGAATGGAAATGATACGATGTAGCAATGATTAGACATGCCTATACACCGTGGAGCCACGAGAACGCAGCCACGGGGAGGACGCAGTCATGGGAGGTACAATATGCAGGTCAAAAGATAAGTTGGCATATTAAACGGTCAAACGAGTTCAAATACTAAGCAAATCTATTTTGCAAAGCTCTGTATTACGTTTTTTTTCACTCAGATCTGTATTACAACGTTCTTTCACCATCACGACCCGACTTAAGCTCAGGGAAAGGATGATAATGCTGTGCAGACAAATGCATGCATTCAACACCTTGTGAAAGAAGCTGGAACTAAAAAAAATGTAGAGAAAAAGCGTTAAAAAAGAGAACCCAGAGCTAAGAAAGAGAAGTGTAGAAATAAGCGAGGAAGTTGTGGAGAAATAAGGAGGTTAGGCATTGGTTTTAACGTTGAGTTGAAGACCGAGTCCTCTGTTCGCCGAGTGGATTGAAACGCTCCAAAAAACCCTAGGAATTGTGCAGGAGAATCAGGTAATTATCGATTCCAGATTTTTCTGAGTCTTGAACGGATTTAGTGGTTAAGTAAACTCGAGATTGTTTTAAGAAGTGTCACATGGAATTCCAGTTACAAACTGGGTCTCTGTCACTATTTAAAAACGTTGCCACCTTTAAGCCCAAACTGTGCCTCCATTCAAAACGATTCTGCCACTTGTGAGAAGAGTGAATCATCGATAAAGATTCAACAAGAGTCCTAATTGAATTTTCATTGTGTCAACACAGGAGAAGTTATTAACTCGAAGTCATCAAAAGACCACTCTGAGATCAGGTATCTTCATTAAATTTTGAAATCTTTCCATGTAGATTCGATGTATAAAATAGTGAGCATATCTTTTATACTTAGTAAACATTATTTTCATACACAGTGAGCACATTTTTGTGAAGAATACTATGCACAATGAACACATGTGAAAGGATTTTTTAAGAATAAAGGCAGAGCATGAATTCATGAGCACTACAAAACGATTTTTCTCTCCATCTTTTACATAGTGCTTTTTTAAAAAGGGACAGAGAACTTGTTTTTCTTTCAAAACAGAGAATGATATTTTTGAGAATTTGACAAAATAGAGATCGAACACATGGATTATAGAGCAATAAAAACATTTGTTAAAATGTTTTTATGATATTTGCATGATTTTTTGTTTTGTTTTGACAAGTAGATCATTCATCTTTACAACAGAACAAAGGAAGTTGAGAAATATTTGAGCAAGGGAATCATTTTGTTTTTTTCTTTCAAAATATCAGGTAAGCCTTTTGACATAATCCACAAATCAAAATCACTTGAATAAGAAGGCAAAAACATATATATGCATGTGATTTTGTTTATAATGAGGATGTTGACTGTACAAGGGTACATAAACTGGTATACAGAGAACATGTCCACCAGATTAGAGCCAAGTGAATTCAAGGTAGAAAATTGGGGAAAAGAGACCATAGAGAAGCTATATCAGGCAAGGTTGATAGGATTCCTTTAGAAGTTCAAAGGGCATAATGACAAGATAACAAAAGAGTTCATAAACAATTATAGTCAAGGTCAAACAACAGTGGGTAACCTATCTATTCCACTAAGCCCAGAATTCATTTCCGAAGCTCTAGATCTTCCATTAGAAGGTGAAGAATACCAAAAATGCTTGTATTTTAAACACAAAGGGTGGACTTTATTTTTGGAAAAACATAGAAAATGATCATTTGATAGGACAAAAGGCATTTCAAGGGATTGGTTGAATGAACCTTGGGCAGAGTTGGTGATAATCATTCAGAGGTACTTTACATGTGATAACAGGTTCAATATATTTTACCTCTACCATATTAGACTACTTCAGCATATCAAGGGAGAATAAAAAATCAATCTACCCTACTTCTTCTCTAAAAAATTGATCAAAATGATAGAGAGTGTGAAGAGTAAAACTGAAACTAAGAAGACACACATCTACCATCAGGGGCTTATTAGAATACTGGTAGAACATCAAATAAAAAGTAAAGGTTCGACATGGAAGGAATTTTTAGCCCAACATCAGATTGGAGAACAAGGACTAGAGGAGAAATTTGAACCAATACATAAGACAAGAAGCATAATGAATTCTCCCTTGAACATGAGGACTAGGTCCAAGAAACAACAAGACAGTATCATGATTGAGAAGGAGAAATCTTTTCTATCTATTCCTAGGAGGCCTAGAAGGAAAAGCCAAGAAGAAACAAGTAGTAAGGGAAAGGATCCTGAAGTGCAAACTGTTGAACCTCCTCCCACTTCAAAAGAAATTGATGAAATCTTTAAGAGAATGCAAAAGAAAATCTATGAGGAACTTCAGGAGAGGGATTTATACTTTGATAATGTTGAGGTAGGAGCTACCTCATCACACTCATTTGCTAAAGATACAAAAGAAGAGGAAAGAGAGCTGCACCTCAAGAAATTCAAAGAGTTAACAAAGGAGTTGGAAGATAGCAAAATTTAGAAAGACATTTGAAAAAGGAAAACAAGATGTACAAGAAAAACAACAAAAAGGTAATCAAAGAGAATAAAGAGTTGACCGAGAAGGTTAACAAACTTGAAACGAAAAACTCCCTCATAGCTAAACATGCTTACAAATGGTTGAAAGAGAAAAACACATGGCAATATAAGTATGAAAGGAAGAAAGTCAAGACCACCATCTACAAGGAAGGGAAGTGTGAAGGCATTAATTATATTTTACAAGTTGCGTAGGCAAAGGCTTCAGGATCAAGGTCAGGGGAGACATCAACACTCAGAAGGTCAAAAAGGAGAAAGCAAGCATGAGGATATGCTTGCACATCAGCAAGGGGGAGATGTTGGTCCTCATTTTCTATCAAATTTTTCTTATTAAAATACACCTAATTTCCATCATTTTCAACCATATACCATCCATATACACCTTATTTTGACCAATTTATGCATATTCAAGTATATAAATTATGTTTTTCAATTTTTAGATATTTTTGCAAAAATTGGGTTTTTAGTGTATTTTTTGTACAGAACTGAAAATTCCCGTAATGGCTCCATTGAAGTCATACTTGCAGGACACCTGGGCATGAGCTGAGCATAGATATGGAAAGCTTGGGAACCAAGGATGGACATGTACCTATTGGTTCGGTCAAACCGAGCTAAAACATGCCCGGTCAACTCTGGTCAAACATGACCTGCTGTTCAGAAAATCCATAAGAAATAGACCAAATTTAGTATTTTTTGGGATTTTCCAAATTTTGTGTAACTGAATGGATGGATTCGACCAAGATAGATGGGATTATTATAGATGTCACTGTTAGAGACATTTTAGTCAAGTTTGTTTATTATTTCTCTATTTAAGCCAAGACTATTCAAGGCTTGGGTATGTAGAATTTTATGTAATCTGATTTGAGACTCTTTGAAGACTGAAAGTTAATTGAAGAACCTGTTTCATTTCATTTGTTGTTCATGCTTGAGTGAGTAACTGAGTTTGTTGTAGCTAAGATCTCTTCAAGTTTGCAAGGCAAGGGTGGAAGGCCCCCACACCAAGCTAAGTGCACTTCTTCGTTAATTTAGCATAATTTTTATAAACTAGTTTTTGCTTTAGATTTCTTTAAATGTATGAAGATTTATTATGATTGTTGAATGAATATTGATTTAATTCTAATCTGCATATGAAGGGACAAACAAGAATTCAAGTTAAATTCCCCTTCTATTTGATTATAAGCTATAATTTAAATTCATTCTCATTTCCTTGCTGAGTTATTTCTGAATTCTAGTTTCAATGCAATAGTAATAATGATAGAATAAGATTGTAAGGAAGGACAATCTGGACCTCCTTATTTAGGAGCCACTTCTCTCTACGTTTTATGCATCATAAACTATTGTTAATCAATTAATTTTTGTTTCTCTTCATGAAAGTAATATTGTAGGAAAAGACAACCTGGATCTCCTTAGTTAGGAGCCTATTTCCTCATTTACTGTATATTGAATCAGAAGCTATTAAGTTAGATTTTATATTTGTAATATGCACTTCCATCAATCTTTATATTTCATCTTCCAAAATTGACTACAACTAAAATCCTTATACTTTGGACATGCTTCCAAGATTGCAAGCCCGGATTGATAATTAAATACTTGTGTTAATTTGCATAATAAGTTGACCAAACAAGCGATCTAGGTTAGTTTTTATTTATTTTTTATTTTTTAAATGTTATTTTGACCAATTAAAAATGTTTACATAAAATAACAAAACATGATATTACAACATCTCCTCCATATGGGCTAGAGAACACCTCTAAATGTAGTAAAATATATAATAAAATAGTTAATTAGACAAATTAATCTTTAATAATTTAATTCATAACAAAAACACCTTTAGAAAACCTAAAACATTCTTTTTTTTGCAATATCTAAAACTATAAAATCAATAATTATTAAAATATAATTATTTTCTCCTATAAAATTATCAATCAATTAAACTAAAATTCCCATAATAATAATAAATCAAAAATTTGAAAAATTCTAAATAATTAAATATTTTTTACCAAATTTTATTGATTTTTTTTTTAATTTCCATAAATAATGTATCAAAATTATTAAAAAAAAACATATTAAATTTTTTAAACCAAAATTTATATATTAAAGATTTAGATTATATATATATATATATATATATATTTATTTATTTATTTATTTCAATCTATCTAAATATAATAATTTTATCATGATAATTATATGTTAATGATTTTCATAATTAATTTTGTGATTGAATTGAGGTTTATGTGATCCATATGAAATATAAGAGAGTTTCTTCGGTGTAAATCACAAGAAATGACAAATGAAATTTCTTGTGATTTACGCCGAAGAAACTCTCTTATAATTAATTTTGTTACTATATAGATTTTTCTCTTTCAAATTTAATATATATATTTATTTATTTCAATCTATTTAAATATAATAATTTTGTCAGGATAATTATATGTTAGTGATTTTCATAATTATTTTGTTACCATATAGATTCTTCTCATTCAAATTTAATTTCATCACTTATAAATAAAAAGCAAAATAATATTAAAATTTATTATATATATATATATATATATATATATATAAAAATCTCAAACTCAAAATATTAATATATAACATTAATTTATATATTAATATAAAAAAATATTAATATATAATATTAATTTATATATTAATATAGAGAGATATTACTTATGTTTGTGTTTTTGAAAATTTTAATCTATCTAAATAGAATTTTGCCACGAGCACTACACTTTAGTGATTTGCTTTTCCGATCATCATTTATCGACCAAAGATAAGATAAGAGATAAGGTATATTATAATTGGTTTAAGGTATATATATATATATTCAGACTTGAAATATTAGTTTATGTTAGGTAACAAACAAATAAGTCAAACACAATAAATTGAATGAGTAGTTTTCTACATTACACAATGGATAAGGAACAAAGATAATTATAGATTTTTCTTGCATATCATAAAGGAAATTTAATTGAACACTCTAATCATGCTCTAATCAATTATGTAACGTGTAGGATCAATCTTAAAACCACCCAACCCATGTATCATGTTAAGGAATAAATAAATAAATAAGTAAAATAAAATATATGGAAATGTACATGTTAAGGAATAAATAAATAAATAAGTAAAATAAAATATATTGAAATGTGTACATTATGGTGTGGTTATAAAGAGTTAATATTTATTTATGAAAAAGGAAAAATAACATATTTCGAAGTCAAAATTGTTATTCTCTATTAAGTATCATAATTGAATTAGATAATAATAGAAAACTAGATATCTCATAACAACAGAAAACTAGATATCCTAACTCGATTAGATGATAATAGAAAAAATTGTTTGGCTAAGAAGTGAATTTATATATTCTAATTTAAAGAAATTGTGGTTGTTGTCTTATTGGTTTAGTTTTTGTTTATAATGCGGGAGGAGTCTTATATAAGTTTTTCATGTTTTAAATAAAATTAAAATTAAAATCTATGAGTAGAAATGACTAAAAATTAGAGAATATTATTAATAATTAATTTTTTCATAATTTAAGTTTAAAAAGAAAAATCATGGTTAATTTTTAAAATTAAAGAAATGATAAAATATAATCTATTTATGTAAATGACAAAATTATAAAGACTTGAATTTGTACATTTCCAGCATTTTCCCAATATATGTTAGTGAAGTCCTCCATAGTGAGGGAACCAATAATGCAGAGCATAACTTAGTGCCATAAATAAGATTACATTCTTTAAACCTTTGCAATCCAAAGACCTTGTTGTAGGGTTGGATGGTGGGTTTGATATAGGGGTCTTCAATGGGATCAAACCAAAACTTATTCAAAGTTTTGTGCAAAAGCATGATCATGAGCTTGGTTCCATGAAATTAGGGCAAATTTAAGGTATCGTGAAGCGGATATATATAAATCACTGGAGCTTGACTCAATGAAATCTCGACAATCTGCATCGGTGAAGCATTGAAGCTTCACTCCCTCTGTCTATTTGTACCATAATCCATACTGAGAAGTGCCCCTGAGGTATCTCAACACATGCTTTTCCACCTTCCAATACAGCTTGGTAGGCCTAACCATCACTTGACTAAGTTGGTTAACTACATAGCACATATCCGGTCGTGTGTTCACCAAGTACATGAGTGAACCCACAAGATGCCTGTAAACAATAGCTTCCACTACTTCCCCTAAAGTAGCATCCTCCTTCCTCCAGTTACCTGCTAGAGGAGTCTCCATGGGTTTGCTTCTCTCCATGCAAAATCTCTGAGTATCTCATTGCATACTTGCCCTGAGACACAAACAAATCCCCATCTCCATGTCATACCTCCATGCCAAGAAAGTAATGCATGAGCCCCATGTCCTTCATCTCAAACTCTCTTGCAAGGTCCTCCTTGCAAGACTTGATCAACTGATCATCACCTGTCAGTATGAGATCATCAACATAAAGTACAATGATCAACAGTTTACCTTCCACCACTATGTGGTACAGGTTCGCATCCGCTTCACTCTTTGTGAAGCCCAACCCGGTGAAGTAGCTATCTATCTTGGTGTACCAAACTCATGGTGCTTACTTCAACCCATACAACACTCTCTTGAGTCGACACACATTCGGTCAAAGGTCTCAAAACCTTCAAGATGCTCTATGTACACCTCTTCCTCAATCATGCCATTAAGGAAGGTTGTCTTCACATCCATCTGATGTATCTTCCAACCCATCTGTGTTGATAGTGCCAATATAGATCTGATTGACGAGTACCTTGCAACAGGAGCAAAGGTCTCATCATAGTCAATCCCCTCTACATGTGAAAAGCCATGGGCCACAAATCTAGCCTTATGCTTCTCCACACTACCATCTGTAGCTTGCTTTACCTTGTAAAGCCAACGATATCTCACCACTGACTTGTCCTCCAGTCTTAGGAACACATCCCAAACATTGTTACGAACTATGGAGTCATACTCCTCCACCATGGAATCAACCCAAATCGACTGCTGCACTGCTTCCTTAAAGGAAGATGGCTCTGTCACAACACATTTGCCCATGAGAGCCATGTATCCAATGTACCTCTTAGGTGACCTCCTATGCCTGTGCTGAGAAGTGGGTGCTCCCACATTCTCCTGCGCATCATCCAACAATCTGTCAACATCTTTGGTGCACTTTCTTCCCTCTTTGGAAGACTCTACCTGAGTGGATGTATCCACTCCCAGATCCTCTACATGTGGCTACTCCATGTCAATCTGAGGCTCCTCAACCTTAGGAGCTAAAAGTTTCTCATCCGCATGTAGCTCAATCTCTCTCTCAAGGGAAACTCTCATGGCCTTCTCCTCATCGAATATGACATCCCTGCGAACCACTATCATCTTGCTAGTCGGCAAGTACACCCGATAGTTGTGAGGTGTATCAGTGTACCCCACAAATATCCCCAACTCTGTTTTCAGCTCAAGCTTCTTCCATGCATCTTTGGTCACATGGCAATATATCGATGACCCAAAAATCTTGAAGTGACCAACATCTGGCCTCTTACCGGAATAAGCCTCCTCTGGTGTCTTCATCTCAAGTATCCGATGTGGGCTATGGTTCTGAACATAAACCGTTGTGTTTCATTCCTTAGCCCACAAGTGTAGTGATAGGCCCTGATCATGCAACATCACCCTCGCTTCCCCTACTATGCTTCTGTTCTTCCTCTCGGCCACCCCATTTTGCTGAGGGTTATGGGGTACTGTCAACTCCCGTTTAATCCCTTCCGCTGCATAGAAGTTCTTAAACTCATTTTTGACATACTCATTACCATTATCACTCCATAGAAATTTAACCTTCTTGCCTGACTCTTTCTCCACCAATGCTTTAAACTCACAAAACTTTGTGAAAGTTTGATTCTTTTTTTTGCATGAAAAATATAGAGCATTTACGAGAATAATCACCATCAAATATAACATAATACCTGTGTTTGGACGTGGATGCTATCAAGAATGGTCCACACACATCTGAACAGACTCACTCTAGAATAGCCTCTGCTCGACTATCTCTTTCATGAAAGGAAGACTTGGCATAATTTCCAAAAGTACACCCCTTGCATGTATCAACTTGCTCAAGCACACCTTTGGGAAGACTAGTAGAGATCTGTTGCAATATCTTCAAAGCCCCATGATGCAAGTGACCCAATCACTTGTGCCATAATTCGCCAATTCCTTGGCTCTGCACCCTTTCTGCTTTTGTGCTCAAAGTAGCACACTCCTCTACCTCCAGCTTATAGAGATTCTTCACCTGAATACCTATCTTCTTTACTTGAGCCATGACTATGTGTTGAAGGAACACCTTTCCTTTCGAGAAGATCACATCACAACCTCTATCCTCAAGCATAGAAACATATACCAAGTTCTTCTTCAGTCCGGGCACATACATAACATTCTTCAAGGTGATTGGAGCCCCATGCTCCCTCTAAAAAGTAATGGTGCCCAATCCAATAACACTATACTTCTCGTCGTCACCCATATTGATATGCATCTGGAGATATTTCTCCTCCAGATCACTGAATAACTTCTTGTCGCTAGTCATGTGTAATGAAGCTCCATTGTCTAAGTACCATACACTTCCCATCATTGATGACACCATGCATGCAATGAGGGAAAATTCCAATTCGAATTGAGAGGCCAAAGCCTCACTCGCCGCTCCTCTTGAGGACTTCTTCTTGGACTTCTTGAGTGGACAATTTGTAGCAAAATGGCCCAGCTCATGACAATGAAAGCACTTAAATTTCATCATGTCTTTCTTCTTATCTCCATGATAAGAATCTGATTTTGAATGGGAAGCTTTCCCTTTCCCCTTCTTCGCCTTAATCGCTAAGGCACAATTCTCTTCATTATCAATATTTGATGAAGAGCCATCCCTAGTGTTCCTCCTTATCTCCTCTAGCATCAAATCCAACCACAGTCATTCCCAATCTGGCATCTTCTCCCGACCATTGACAGAGTCTTGATAACTATGCCAACTCTTTGGGAGTCCTAGAAGAGCAAGACTCACCATATCATCCTTGACAACCAACACTTCCAAGTTCATCACGACACTGAGTGAACTTGGTCAAGTATTTTGGAATCATCTCACCTTTCTCCATTTTGATTTTTCAAAGTACAGTGCCAATTTCCTTTGGTCACTATTGTTCTGATACAAGTCTGTCAATGTTTTCCACATAACATACGAAGTTTCCTTGCCATAGAGACTCGAGACAATTTGGTCTCGAACTCGCTCAAGGATTATCTGCCTTGCCTTCACCACACACTTCTTCCATTTGGCCAAATTATGTGCATTCGATGTTGTTGGCTTAGGAATTTCTTGATCAACGAATTCCTTCAAGCTGTTATCCTCTACCACAACCTCCATTATGTCCCTCTTGGATATAAAATTCGAGCTACCTTCCAAGGCATACGCGAGCCACAAACCGTAGAACACCATTTATCGATCCTGAAGTATGTATTGCAAATTTGAATTCACCTATAACTCAAAACTTTGAAATATCCTCTAGTATAATGTTCTTAGCTCCGATATCATGTAGAAAATCTCGTAGATTCACAAGCTCATGCAATGTACTAAAGCACAGGACAAGAATCTACTTCTACTTTCAACCAATGGAAGCCAATAGATCAATGAAAACAATATGAACAAGAAGTAGATAAATCAATGGCACATAACAAAATATGTATATGGGGAAAGCCACTGCTCAAAACCCTGTTATCTGTATTGCTTATAACAAAAATATGAGTGAAGATACAAAGCTTGTTCTCACTAGAACAATTCCGCACAAGTATGCTCAGCTCTCCCATCTCACAAGCTAACTCTTGGCCAACACTTAGCCAATTCTGCAGCTCTCCAAGCCCCTAATCTCTTGTGTAATTCCTAGGATGAATAACCTGTATTTAAAGGGAATCCATGCTTCCAAAACTATGCAATCCAAACATAGGATCAATCTTTGATGCATGCATGATATTTACACTCTAGTAAATAATACAATCGATAGTACATTGTCCCTACACTCTAGTCTCAACTGGGTCTTTCTCATAATCGACATGCATGAGTTTTTGATGAGGGAATCTTCAGTTAACTAGAGTGACACTTGTGGATGCACTAGTGCACCAACTGACTGTTAACTCTCTATTAGTTCCACAAACAATTTGGAACTAATTTAACTTAACTTAACTCAGTAAACTGAGTGATCTAATTTCCAACTCAATTTAAACTTATACTGGACCCCTAAAATTTAGGGAGAACATATACATGACTATAGAAAGACTTCCAACTCGAAATTCCTAAGCTAATTAAGTTAATTAAACTGAATTAACTATTTCCAAGTTGTTATGAGATTAGAATTCGATTTTATTTCTCATTTTAATTCAAGGACAAATTAAACTGGAATTTCTGGTTTCCATTTTTAATCACCCTTAGCATGACTGGATTTTTGCCCATGAAGTTTCAAACCGGTGACCTTTCACCACATAGTATCTTAATAGAGCACCCTGTCACCATCTATTCTACACCCCGTGGGTTGTCCATTGAATTTTTAAACCATTGAAATCTAACCCCTAAAATTTTCCATGCCCCTATATTTAACTTAATACTATGGCACTTGATTAACAATTTATGGTACCTCTATCTATAATCATTACTTGAAATGATGGTGTTAGAAATTCAAAGCAATTGAGAAATTTTTCTAACTTGTAGTCGATGAAGTTATAGTACTACCAATCAATATTATCACCTTTGTCCTTTTGATATATCCTTCTATCCTTAGGGTTTGTGGAGTACACATGTTAGCCATTGCATGATAACTTATTGTTGGAGTAGTTTCTTCTAGTTCTAGATCGTGTGACAGTTCCAATTCCTTATCTTATTCCTCTTCACAGTCTATGTAGAAAAATTTCTTCTCATTGCATTTGTGCCCCTTATTACACTTTTTGTCACAATTGAAACATAGTCTCTTTGTTCTTCTTTCATACATTTGTTGAGGTTCCAACATTGTCAATTGAGTATAGTTACTATATTTGTTGTCACAATTGAGACATAGTCCCTTTGTTCATCTTTCATCCATTTGTTGGGGTGCCAACATTATCAATTGAGTAAGGTCAGAAGAGGGTGCACAATGTTCTCTATAGTTATTAGTTACCACACTTCCAGTAACCATACTTTTACTTTCAACTATCCTTGCTAGACTAAATGAATGCTCTAGGAATTTAGGTTCTAAGAGACACACCTCATGTTGGATGCTTTCCTTTCAAATCCCTATAGATAGGTCTAAAACATTATCCTCTAGAATGTTCTTTACCTTGAGACAAAATATTTGGACTTGTTGAATGTGATCTGTAAATGGACCTCTTCGTCGAAGATCTACCAATTGACTAAAGAATGCATTACTCTCTTTTCTTTCACGGCGATGAGAATATTTGTGTTAATTAAAAATATGTGTTTGTATCATAGCTGAACATCAGGAGATGCATTATGATTTTATTTCGTCTTCAATATCATTTACAGATTCTCGAACCAAAATTATCCTCCAACGAGGAATACAATTGATACTAAGCATATACGTGTCTTTGGAGGTGAATATTTTCTAACAGAGACACAAAATTAAATAAAATTTGCAATAGATATAACATACTTGAAAATAAAATCCTCGATTACAACGTATTTCCCTGGATCCATGTTGACTAGTAGCCCCCCACCCCAGTTTTTATTTTTATTTTTAAACATATGGTACATGCTTAATCCACTAAGGGATGGAGGATGGTCTTAAACTACCATTAACCATCAAATCTCCAAACTTTAAATTGCGACCTTGATTGGAATATTGATCTGATTCCTAGTTATTATCCCTTAAAATGTGCTTGAAACTCATCTTTGGGATATTTTTTGATACCTTATTTATCTGATTTTGGAGATTATTTAGAACTTTGTCTCTTGGGGGGATACTTTGACCAAATATTGAATTACTAAACAGGAATCACCAAAAACAATGAAAGAAGAGACTTGCAATTCTTTGGTGAGAAGAATTCCTTGGATTAAACCATAGGCTTCTTTTTTATTTTTCATCTTCCCTAAGCCCCATGAATACTCTAAAACTTTGATTTCTCCAAGGCCATAAAGGACGCCTGCCCCTCCTACCACCCCTAGATTTCCTTTTGATGCACCATCAAAGCTAAGCATGTAGTCAAAAGAGACTTGCCTCCAAATATTTAATTCCATCCACTGAACACGAAGCTTCCATGCCTCTACATATGGCTCTTTAACAACCCCTGAAATTTGAGATTTAACTGAATTAAAGGAAACTTTAGAGAGGCATGAAACTTCAGAAGTATCCATTCCATTTCGAGCACATGTACAACACTTTCGATGCTACTGATTATGGAGGTGCCTTTGAATCAACAAAGATACACTTATTCCAAGCTAATCAAACTTTCCAACAAATAAAATTTAGTAATGTCTCTCAGATTTGTTTGAGAAGGGGATTTTGAATGAATCTTTTAGTCTATTTTGAGTACTAAAAAGAGAAGAATCCAAGGATCGAATGCAACCATCTCTATCTATCAAATATAGGAGATAAATCCCAAGACTATACTTCTCTAGTGAAAGACCATTCTAAGAAACATGTTGTATGGTATCTTCAATTTGTTTACACAAGGGGAATTATGAAGGGCCCTTAATTCCTCATTTTTTCAAGTTTTATGTTGTTAAGATCTTCTTGTGAACCAACAACCAACAAAATGAGTTTATTTTAGGAAGGTAGTTTAGAAGCCATACCTTGGACAAAAAATTCAATTTCAATGGAGACCCCATGGGGAAGAGGAGGAGGAGTACCCTTTACAAACTGAATAATTTGAAGACTTATAATTCTCATCCTCAACATCCCGACTCTAAGAAGCACATCCATCTAGGAGATTACAAAGTTTTGGTAAGAGGCACTGCAAAGGGGGAGGGATGAAATCTAATTTCTAGCTTATCCAATTACCTTCAACATCCTAGCTTGAAATGTTGGTCAATGTGTATTTTTTGTTGGCTCTGAATATTGCATTAAGAGGTAGAAGTTTGTTGTCCCTTTCTAAATGAGGTTTATTCATGATTTTATCAGTCCAAATACCAATACGCATACCATTCCCATGATTCCAAAAGATAGTTGAATTAATGAGGGAGGTAGAGGACATAAAGAGCTTCCAAACCAAAGAAGTTACACATTTTAGATGAAAAGAGTCCAAATAAAAGGAATGCCTAAGGGGATATTTTTCTTGCAACACTTTTTTCCACCATTCTTCTTTTGGCGATAGGAACCTCCAAATGAGTTTGGCCCCAATAGATTCGTTCATTAATGATGGATCCCTGATACCAAGTCCTCATGCAGTTTAGCCAATCATACTATGGCCCATTTAATCATATGAAACTTCTTTGTGTTTCATTTTCCTCCTTTTATAGATTTTTTTTGCCATACTATTAAGAATATTATGAGAAGAAAGTAAGGTGACAAACTGATAAAGTGAAAGGGATGTAAGAACAACCTCAATCAAAACTAAGCAACCTACTAAATTGAGTCAGCAAGCACCCCATTGGGAAAAATTGATTTTGAACTTAAGAATTGTCCATTCCCAAGCTTGAGATGAGTGTCATTTTAGACAGATTGAGATGTCGAGAAACTTAAATTCCTTTCAGGATTCCACCAAGTGAAATCCTAAAATTCTCATAATTTGATTTTTCTTCCTTATGCTAATATTGCAAGAATATATTTGTGATTTTATAGTATTGATCAAATCTCCAGATGCATCAAGAAATTGATTTAACACAGGTTTAAATTATTGGAAATAATGGTTGAATATCCACCTAGAACCAAGGTATCATCCACAAATTGAGAGTGATTGTTAATCTTGATTCCCCTTGTATAACAAATACCTAGAATACAATTATTTTTCTTTTCAAAATCTAGACGCCTACTTAGAGAATCTACCATAATAATACAAAGGAAGGGGTAAAAGGGAAATCTTTGACAAAGAACTCTAGAGGCTTTAAAAAAACCAGTAGAGCGCCCATTGACTAGGGGTGAGATCCAAGGCCTTGAACTGGAAAGAGAAACCCATTGTATAAATCTGTCATTAAAACTAATTATAGACATCACCTTGAAGAGGAAGCTATGCCGAACACAATCAAAGGCATTCACCATATATAGATTTATCACCATTACTTTATCACTTCTTGATCAATTGTAGTGTATATTCTTTTGGACTAAAATGATGTTGTCAATGATTTTCCATTGATGAAAAACCTCCCCTTGATTTTCACTAATGATTTTTGAAAGAACAAGTTTGAGCTTGGAAGCTAAAATCTTAGAGATCATTTTATGAGATATATTACACAACAAAACAGGCTCGAACTAAGCAAAGGAGGAGGGATTATATGCCATTGGGATGAGAGCCAAAAAAGATAATTTACTATATCCTCCAATACAATTATGTTTGAAAGAATAATCAATCATTCTACAGAGGTCAAACTTTATGACTTCCCAATATCATTGATAAAAATGGGTAGAAAACACATTTGACCTTTGGTCGTTATACATGCTAAAAGAGAACACAATGGATTTGATCTCTTCTTCAGAAATTTCTTTTAGAAGAGAAAGGTTGTCCCCCTGAGAGATCAATTCTGGGATGTGCTCTAACATTAGTGTTTTGATTCTTCTTTAGTTGGGCCCACACCGCTATTGATCTATTTATAATGGAGAATAGCCTCGAACTATATTTGAGAGAAATCATCTATTTTGTTTCCATAAACCGTGATTTCTTTGATATTATTCTTCCAAATTTGATTCCTTGTATGATTATGGAAGAATTTTGTATTCATATCACTTGCTTGGAGCCAAATACTATACGATTTGAGTCTCCATCATTCTTCCTTGGTCCTTCAATGCACTATGATATTGGTCGAACTCATTTTTTCCTTGAAAAGGAGCTCGCGGATCATAGGGCAATGTTTTAAAGCTAGTTGGGTTGATTCTAAGTTAGATTGGCAGAGAAGTGCTTTAGAGGATGTTGAATCCTTCTGCACCTTGGCCCAACTTTTCAAAGTGGATTTTACAAACTTTATTTTCCCTTCCCATATAGTGGTTGGTTGCCTACAATCCACTGGCTCCAAACTAATTTAATTAGATTGTTGAATCCTTTTGATCTAATCCAAATTGGATTGAGTATGAAGGGAACAAGACCATATCCATGGATTTCGACGATTTCAAGAGAAATGGGTATGTGATCTAAGCTACACCATGGAAATTTTTTATATAAGCATATAAAATCGTGAACTAGAAGAGAATATGATACTAAATAATGATTCAAACATGCAATGATATAACCAGGGCCCAATATTATGTTACTCCAAGTATACTTATTGGAGGAGGGATTGATATCGATAAGATTTAAATTTCTGACCATTTCCTCCATTTGTTCTCAAAACTAATCTCTAACTATAGAGCCTTCTTATTTTTCCCAAGAATACAGGTTAGTCTTAAAATCTCCACTTATGATACAGTCTTATACATATTATGAGTCTCGTAAATCCATCAGAGAAGCCCAACAAATGAACTAGCATATATAAATTAATTATTGTACATGCCATTTGGGAGGGGAGATGCAAAAATCACATTGCCAACTAGAAAGTCGAGGAATATTGATCCAACAACCTTAGATATGAGGAAGCACAAAGAGTACAAAGACCACTTGAAGCCCTACTTGAACCGACTGTTGAAATGCCACTACCATTCCATAATTTATATTAGTTTTACGATATCTCTTTATCCCACATTTTAGTCTCCTAAAGCAGGAAAATATGGGGTTTCTCTTTTTGAACTAATGATTTAACCTTTGAAATTATTTTATCTGACCCCAACCCCTTACAATTCTTGGAGATTAGTTCCTTCATTTTCTATTAGATTTTTATGCCCCTTGATTGGGGCATGAACTACCTACTTTAATTGTATTATGATTCCCTATGATGTGTCTATCAATAATTCCTTATCTTCCCAATTCTTTGTCCTTTTGGTATTTTTTTTATTCGAACCTCTCTCTCAATTTTTCTTCCAACCTTACATTGAATGTAATCTTGTTCCTTCTCTTTCTTTGTATTTAACTTTTCATCAACTAAAATGGAAAGGGAGGGGCCAATTCGAGCCACCCTAGGAGAGTGGAACTTGTCCTCATTCGAGGAAAGGGGCATCCTCAAGGGGAATAATTCCATGCTCAGGAAGACTAGGAGAGGCTTTGAAGTCCTTCCCAAGAGAGGGAGGGGCATTTCTTGAAGGAATATTGCCTTCCTCTTCAACTAGGTTGAGCGCCTCAAAATTATTTCTATTGGCCTTTATTGCACCCTGATTACTAATAACCTCTCCTAGAGCTGATTTTTCTTGGGATAGAGAGGTTGGGGTATTTGTTACCTATTAGATCACTCTATCGTGGTTGGTTGTTAGTTTGTTTGGTTAGTCCTCTTTGCTTTTTGGGTTGTTTCCATTGATCCCATTCTTCCACCTGATTCTCTTGCTCCTCGATCTTCTTTTTTACAACTTCTAGCAAATTGTTTGTACTCATGAAGAACTTTGCACTTAAAATGAATATGGTCATAATCCACCTCTTGGGCATTGGACCAATTATCCTAGTAGATATTTATTATGAATGAAAGCCTTTTGTCCATATTTACTTCCACACAAATCTTGACATAAGAAAACAAACCCTCTTGTGGTTTGACACGATCAACATAATTACCCAAGTCATTTCCAATGATTTTAAAATTGGCATCATTCCTACGATGTAGATGAAGGAAGGGAGTTTAACCTATAATAGAACTCTTGAAAGAACATCACATTCCATATTAAAATCTAGGCTCCATCTATCTAAATAGAGACCTTGGGCACCCATGAAATAAGCATCTCTTTTGAAGATCAAGTCTCGATCTTCCTTATTATTGAAGAAGAAGGTATAAAACCCTCTCTCATAGAAAGAAGAGGAAACCTGACCCTTTATCAATGGTTTTCAAGTTTTATTTACTTCGTGCTTCAAAGAACATTAGGAAGGACAAATCCCCATGAACTGGGCCACTAAACCTTGTCCAACATGTTGAACATCCCTTGTTTTTTACTAAGAAGCATTGATATCTACCTTTAAAATATCCTCAAGCTTTTTGGAAAAGCGTGAGGACCTTGTCTTTTGGAATTTCGGCTCATTGGAGATCAAAACATTGAAGGCGACTATATCAGGCATCGGTAGAGGGGGCATGGAAGCAAGTCCACTTGAGCTAGTGGTCATCAGACTGCAGGAAACTCACTAAGCATTGCAAAATCCTTGCATTGTTGTAGAGAAACAAACTACTTGGGAACAAATAAATAATATATTACTCTTAATGTCCCCTTATTGTGATATTAATTTATCCATAGAAATGGAACAAGATACAATAGAATCCTTGTTCATTTCACAAATCCATTGATACCATATAAGTTGATCTTGTTCTAAATATGAGGATGCAATAGTTAACTTTTGTAAGGTTGGAACTTAGTGTAGATCAAAGTATTTGTCCATCTAGAATATCCATGTTATATAATCTTTACCATCAAACTTCTTCATATCGATTTTTGGAATGAAGTAGTTTCTTAGTGTTAAATTTAACCTTTGATGGTGTGGATCTTGAGTTATGAATGATCATGATTTTATGATTTAATATTTGCGCTCTTCTATTGTGATAAAATATTCCCCTTAGTGATTGAGTCTAAACACAATTTTTTTATTCTTTTTCATAATTTCCTTGGATCTCCATGTTCCTTTTAACAAAACTCTATGACAAAGTCATGGAAACGTTATAACAATTTGAAAGACAACTTCAAAATCTTGGTGCTAATCCCCACAAACTAAAACAAAAGTTCCATCTAAATGGAACCCACCATATGTAGACATGGCAAGGTATAAAATTTGGCATGACATGTACATAATGTTTATGTGCCATGTATGGAAAGCTAATGTGTCATGCACATAATGTTTACATGGCATTCACTGGAAATGACACATTACAATGTATGAAATGACACATGGCAATTGAGTTGGCAATTTGTGTTTGTATGTGCCCATTGATGTGGAAAATTTTTGTTGGGTGGACGATTCCACATGGCAATGATGTGGTGATTCTTCCAAATGACAAATCCATTCAACAAAATGTTAATTGCAATTGAACAGGATTGGGGTTTAAACCAAATACCTCATATCAACCAAATACATAAAATATTATTATAACTATTGATCACATCCATGATATTTGATTTTAAACTTGTAGAAATTTTGAATAATTTAACACATATTCAATGGAGATTATCCTGATCATGTACTATTGCGGAAAACATACACAATACATAAGCTCCTCTACGTTGATCATCAATATAGCAGCATCAATAACAATAAAACATCAAGAGCATTCACACATTAACACAATATGTACCCCGGGGAAAGCATCTCGCTAAAAACCCCACACTATCTGTATATTAATGATTGAGTCATGTAACATTACACAGCATAATACTTCTCACAAGTATCTCCACCTCTGTTACACACAATACAGCTCAGATCTGATCTCCAAATCTCTTCCACTGCTTGCCTGCCTCCACTGCTCAATACCTGCTCAAGAACTGATGAGAATGGCTCACCAAACTCGTTTTTCACCTGAAAAATAGTCACTCACTCTTTGTTGGACGTGAGCACAAGCTATAATGTGGGCAAATACGTGAGCAAACTCATTGGCATACTCAATCCCTTGATTGTGCAAGATCTGGTGCACAACTATAGTCACAACTGATAGCAATCTGATTCTCTACCACCTGTCCCTGTTGAACTGAACATGCACTGACATGCAACTGAGTTAACTGATGTATTCATTAGTTGTATTATGAGTTAATAACTTGTGAATTAATTAATAACTAATTCACCCAACTCATCTCTAGTCTATTTGCCAGTTAGACTAAATACAACCAGTTTAACAAAGCTAAACTGAACACAACTCCATCAACTCCACAATCAACTCCACCAAACTCAACTGATTGAGTTCTAACTGAAGTCATGCATGCAACAACTCAACTGACTCATAAGAAAAGCGTATTTCCTTCTGACAGCTGCATGTGCCACTTCTGTAGCTCAAACTGAAGTGCTCCAAGAGAATAAGATTAAGTTTATAGTCCAAATATTATTGTGAGATAATAATATTTGACTTTTCTATTTTTGACATCCAGTCTAAAAATAGACTTTGATCACTCACACTGTGATCACTCACACTTTCATCAAAAATAGAAGTCCATCTATTTTTTTCCCAACTTGATCAATCATCCATAAACAACAACCTGCAATCCATAGACATGATCCATATGTCTAGAAATAGACATAGTCTAAAAATAGACTTGCGCCAAAAACAGCGTGCGGGCCCACTTAGTGAAGGCGACTCTTTTCACTAAGATCCATAATCTTGTTGCAATCTCAACACTCCCTCTCGACAAGATATGGATTATCAGCAACCCCTATCCTGCCTCGGTGGTACTCGAATTTGCTCCTGGTGAGAGCCTTCGTCAGAATATCAGCATCCTGATCCTCCGTTGGAATGTACGAAAGTAACATGATCCTCCGCTGCACACAATCTCTGATATGATGGTACCTGATGTCAATATGTTTAGATCTATCATGAAATACAGGATTAGCCGAGAGTTTAATGCAACTCTGGTTATCACAGTAAATCACAGTAGGATCCAAATGAGAACCGAACAAACCAACTAGGATCTTCCTCATCCATATAGCCTCGCATGCAGCCAAACTTGCTGCCATATACTCGGCCTCCGCTGAACTGAGTGCCACGGATCTCTGTTTCCTGCTGTACCAAGAAACTGCTGTCGATCCAATACTGAAGACCCCTCCTGATGTGCTCTTTCTGTCTGTTGGGCTCCCTGCCCAATCTGCATCCGTGAAGCCACATAGCTTCACCTCATCCTCCTGTCTGTACCACAAACCATATCCCGATGTGCCTCTCAAGTAGCGCAATACATGCTTGCCCGCCTTCCAGAAGAGCTTGGTAGGCTTAACCATAGCTTGTGAAAGCTGGTTAACTGCATAGCATATATCAGGTCGTGTATTGACCAAATACATAAGCGACCCCACCAACTGTCGATAAACAGTGGCATCCACTTCTTCTCCCGAAGTGGCATCCTCCTTCATCCAACCTCCAGGAAGAGGAGTATCAACAGGCTTGCAGCCATGCATG
This sequence comes from Pinus tabuliformis, assembly GCA_031772625.1. Taxonomy (NCBI): domain Eukaryota; kingdom Viridiplantae; phylum Streptophyta; class Pinopsida; order Pinales; family Pinaceae; genus Pinus; species Pinus tabuliformis. The sequence continues at coordinate 541,128,828 of CM062804.1, read as the reverse complement.
TTGAACTTCTCCAGTATCTCCCGAGCATACTTGCCCTGAGAAACAAACAGTCCACCACTGCGCTGCCATATTTCCAATCCCAGGAAATAGTGAAGGAGGCCCAAATCCTTCATCTCAAACTCTGTAGCAAGATCCTTCTTGCATGACAGTATCAACAGCTCATCACCCGTTAGAATCAAATCATCAACATACAGTACAATGATAAGCAACTTACCCTCCACCACAATCTGGTATAGGTTCGGATCCGCCTCGCTCTTGGAGAATCCAAGTCCTGTGAAATAGCTGTCTATCCATGTGTACCAAGCACGTGGTGCTTGCTTCAACCCATACAACGCTCTCTTGAGCCTGCACACATGCGACTCGCTACTGAAGACTTAAAAGCCTTCGGGTTGCTTAATGTACACCTCCTCCTCAATGACTCCGTTGAGGAACGCAGTCTTCACATCCATCTGATGAATGTGCCATCCCATCTGCGCTGAGAGAGCAAGAATCGTCCGTATGGAAGAATACCTTGCGACAGGTGCAAAGGTCTCCTCATAATCGATCCCCTCAATCTGTGAAAAGCCTCGGGCAACAAATCTTGCCTTGTAATTCTCCACACTCCCGTCAGTTGCCTGCTTAACTTTGTAGATCCATCTCGAACCCACCACTGATTTCCCTTCCGGTCTAGGAACAATCTCCCATGCACTGTTTCTGACAATAGAATCATACTCTTCCACCATGGCGTCTGCCCATGCGGGATCCTCCACAGCTTCCTCGAAAGAGGATGGCTCAATCACAACACACTTGCTCATAAGAGCCATGTATCCAGTGTACCGATCAGGTGACTGTCTCTCCCTGCGTTGGGCTGTAGGTGGTCCTACAACTTTCTCTGCATCTTGAGCCAGTCGCTCAGCTTCTGTCAAGCGCTTTCGCCCTCTGATGGTTGGCGCTGCATGAGTGGTCTCTTCCACTCCATGAACCTCGTCCTGTGGCTGATCCACATCCTGAAGCTCATCCTTAGGAACTAATAGCTCCTCATCTGCATGCAAGTGTAGCTCCCTCTCAAGCGAACACTTCATGGCTTTCTCCTCCTGAAATTTTATATCCCGTCGCACAACAGTTTTACCATGTCTGGCAAATACACACGATAGTTGTGGGGCATATCAGTGTACCCGACAAATATCCCAACCTCTGCGGTCAGCTCCAACTTCTTCTTGGCATCCTTCGTCACATGCATGTAAACGTTAGCACCAAAAATCCTCAAATGAGAAAGATCAGGCTTCTTACCAGAATAAGTCTCCTCAGGTGTACTCATGCCAAGTATCCTATGAGGAAAACGGTTCTACACATAAACTGCTGTATTGCATGCTTCCGCCCACAAGTGAAGGGGTAGGCCCTGATCATGCAACATTGCCCGTGCAGCACCCACAATCGTTCTGTTCTTCCGCTCAGCTACCCCGTTCTGCTGTGGGTTATGGGGAGCTATGAGCTCTCTACGAATCCCTTCTGTCTTGCAGAAATCCTTGAACTCGTCCGAGATGTATTCACCACCATTATCGCTCCTAAGAGCCTTCACCTTCTTCCCCGACTCCTTCTCAACCAGTGCTTTGAATTCACAGAACTTTGAATATGTCTCGCTCTTCTTCTGCATGAAGAAGATCCAGCACTTACGAGAGAAATCATCAACAAAAATCACATAATACCTGTGTTTTGCTGTCGAAGCAACTGAGAAAGGTCCACACACGTTTGTGTGAATTCTCTCAAGGATCGTCGTGGCGCGACTATCATTCTCGTGAAAGGTGGCTTTCACAAACTTCCCCAAAGTACACCCCTTGCACTGATCTGACTGCGCAAGTGTGCCTTTAGGAAGCCCTGTAGTGATCTGCTGCAGTATATTCAAGGCTCCATGGTGAAGGTGACCCAATCTCCTATGCCACAACTCGCCATCATCCCGGCTCACCAATCCTTCTGCCTTGCCTGCCATTGCTGCGCATCCATCTACATGCAACTGATAAAGGTTCCTCACTCGAACCCCTATCTTCCGGGTCTCACCAGTTGTCTTGCTGCGCAGGAAGGCCTTTCCCTCGCTGAAAACAACATCATACCCCTTGTCTTCTAACATCGCCACTGAGATAAGATTCTTCTTCAATCCTGGAACATGCATGACTTCCTTCAACACAAAGGGTTTACCAGACTCCCTCTCAAAGGAAATGGTACCGATACGGGTCGCACTGTATCTACCATCATCGCCCATCTCGATGTGCACTCCAAGATCTTTGTCCTCCAGATCAGAGAACAAATCTCTATCTCCCGTCATGTGAAAAGACACACCACTGTCCAAGAACCACACTGATCCCATCACACTTGAAACCAAGCATGCGATCAATGAAAAATCAAGCTCAAACTGAGAAGCTAAGGCCTCTCCCCCTGCAGATATAGCAGCTTGCTTGTTCTTCTTCTTCTGCGGACAATTTGTGGCATAGTGTCCATGCTGGTGACAGTGAAAACACTTCACCTTGGACATATCCTGCTTCTTGCCTTTCGCACCAGACTGAGAAGCTTTCTTGCTCTTCCCTTTCTTTGCTTTGGCAGCCAAAGCACAATTCTCTTCATCAGATACCTTTGATGAAGATCGATTCTCACCTTTATTGTTTCCGAGTTTATCCTTGAGCGCCAGGTCGCTCTTGCTTTGGAATAACATTTGCAATCCATTGAAAGACATTTCAACAACACTGCTGCAAATTCGATTTTCCACCAGCTCCAAACTCAACCGCTTCCGATCTAGAATTCGTGAGAACACAATATTTCTCGTATAGAGATTGACTGTATGGGCATTCACTGGATATCTCACCTTCCAAAGGAAGGATGAATCCAGAGGCTACCTGGCCCGATTACAGACCCTGCCTGAAGAAATAGAATGTAAACACTTCCTGAATAGTAGATCTGATGATCAATCCTCGCTTGATATCCTGTAAAAATCTCTTCTACAAATCAAGCAGCTCTGATACCATGTAGAAATTTTGAATAATTTAACACATATTCAATGGGGATTATCCTGATCATGTACTATTGTGGAAAACATACACAATACATAAGCTCCTCTAGTTGATCCTCAATATAGCAGCATCAATAACAATAAAACATCAAGAGCATTCACACATTAACACAGTATGTATCCCGGGGAAAGCATCTCGCTAAAAAACCCCACACTATCTGTATATTAATGATTGAGTCATGTAACATTACACAACATAATACTTCTCACAAGTATCTCCACCTCTGTTACACACAATACAACTCAAATCTGATCTCCAAATCTCTTCCACTGCTTGCCTGCCTCCACTGCTCAATACCTGCTCAAGAACTGATGAGAATGGCTCACCAAACTCGTTTTTCACCTGAAAAATAGTCACTCACTCTTTGTTGGAGGTGAGCACAAGCTATAATGTGGGCAAATACGTGAGCAAACTCATTGGCATACTCAATCCCTTGATTGTGCAAGATCTGGTGCACAACTATAGTCACAACTGATAGCAATCTGATTCTCTACCACCTGTCCCTGTTGAACTGAACATGCACTGACATGCAACTGAGTTAACTGATGTATTCATTAGTTGTATTATGAGTTAATAACTTGTGAATTAATTAATAACTAATTCACCCAACTCATCTCTAGTCTATTTGCCAGTTAGATTAAATACAACCAGTTTAACAAAGCTAAACTGAACACAACTCCATCAACTCCACAATCAACTCCACCAAACTCAACTGATTGAGTTCTAACTGAAGTCATGCATGCAACAACTCAACTGAATGATAAGAAAAGCGTATTTCCTTCTGACAGCTGCATGTGCCACTTCTGTAGCTCAAACTGAAGTGCTCCAAGAGAATAAGATTAAGTTTATAGTCCAAATATTATTGTGAGATAATAATATTTGACTTTTCTATTTTTGACATCCAGTCTAAAAATAGACTTTGATCACTCACACTGTGATCACTCACACTTTCATCAAAAATAGAAGTCCATCTATTTTTTTCCCAACTTGATCAATCATCCATAAACAACAACCTGCAATCCATAGACATGATCCATATGTCTAAAAATAGACATAGTCTAAAAATAGACTTGCGCCAAAAATAGCCTGCGGGCCCACTTAGTGAAGGTGACTCTTTTCACTAAGCTCCATCATCTTGTTGCAATCTCAACAAAACTCATTTGGTATATTGTTAAATAATTAATTTAAGCACATATTGCAATAAATGGATGGCCCATGTATTCTAGAAAATTTTTTTAATATCTAAGGCAACTGAAATATGATTATGGTAAACAAACGAGTGGTATTGGCTAGTTAGGCCAAACTATACACACTTGTAGAATTAGGTCAACCCAAAAATGCACCTATTCATATAGATATGAAGTGCATCCACAAATCTCCAACCTTAGATGTGGCCTAAACAAAAAGAAAATTTAGAAACATGAACTATTTAGCATGCTCTAATGTAATGTGAAAGTTTTGGAAAAAATAGCTTAGAATTTGCAAAAAATGAGCATGTGATTCAGATGTATATTTGTAAATCTATAAAAACTTGGGATTAAAAAATAAGATATGAAAATTTATGCTGGCATATATAAAAAATAAACTAGATTTACCTGTAAATTGATGACAAAAGAATGAAAAATAAATGTCAATCGCTATTGTTCAATGCTCATGGAAGGAATAGTAGATATCCTATCCAATATTTCAACAAATAAATATTTCGTTCAACCAAGGAGTTGGATGTATGGCTTTGATACCATGAAAGACTAGGAACCTATGTAGAAACATGTAACCAAGATCTATCTCAGCTAAACTCCTTTGGAAAACATCAAACAAATAAAAATATATCCATCAAATAAGATAGACGAGACAAGAAATTTTTATGGTAAAACCCCAAGGTGGGGGAGACATCCATAGAAGTAAGTCCTTTTTATTCTTTCAACTCCCCCAATTATGTCAACTAGAATATGCACATATATGGAGTTAAAATTGGATCCATCCAATTCTCGATCATATGGATGATCTAACCTAAGGAACCATAGGGTCCAAGCTAATGATCAATACCTTAATCCACTCTCCACTCTTGCTTACTTGAAGAAAAATTGGCTCAATTGTAGTGACTAAGAGAAACTTTGACCATTGATCATAAGTCACAAACAAGGGTGGAGATAATCCATTCCATAAATGTTGACAATAATCACATCAAGAGATAAAGGAGAACTAGTGGATAAGAATGACCTATGTGTGTAGGTCACCATTATCTAAGAGATAGGTCACCACCAAATAAGTCCAAAAATTATCTCCATGTGCACATGTGCAATATTACGAAAGTCTAGTGAGGTCATGTTACATGTATAATTTCCCCACAAATGATGTTATAATGATAATCATTATACTAGTAAGTACAAAAGTATATCAAGCAATTGGACAATAGGAAAATACATTCTAATATGGATAACATCCCTAATAAACCCATCAACAACCAATTGAGCTAACCCCTTGGGCTAACTAACATATATTGATTTTTGCTCTTTATATTTGTGACATATATTTGTTATTTGTTCTTTTATATTCAAAGGAAAGAAAAATGCTTAATAATTTAATCCAATTATTTTACTTAACTAAATAAAATGTTTATATATGAGAGTGAATAAAATAAAATACCAACAATCTATTAATAAAACAAGAGAGTTAGATATTGTTAATTTTCCACTATTCTATGGTGTTACAATCACTTTAGCCCAATTATTTTCTTCAATTAGCAATCTTTCAAAACAATTTAATCTTCCAGTGATTAATAACAATTGTAGAAAGAACAAAAATTGCAATGACAATAGAAGAAAATCAAGAGAAATAACAAAAGGCACTGATTTTTGTCGAATACCAGGGAAAAACCCACAAGGGGGAAAACCCTTTCAAATTATTCTTATTAGATTGTCATACAATGTTCAACAGAGAGAGTACAATGAACGAATTCACCAATCAAGAGTCAAACTCAATCCTTTGACTATCCAACAAAATCAACCAACCAATGTCAAAAGTCAAATATGATCCAAGTCAAATTTGGTCAAAGTCAACAACATTAAACAACAACAAATAATTCCCTAACTAGTTCTCAAGTCAACAATCAACATCCCTCCAAAATTATAGGTCAAACCTCCAGCCAATGAGGCCTTCCAATCTAGTCAAATATCAATCAAAGCAATCCCAAAATCCATGGTCAAACTTGGTCAACAGAGAGAGAAAGTCTATGGTTAGAAAAATTCAAGCTACTCATAAATCCTCGATTTTTGTGCTAAATAATTCAGCCTCAAAAAAACAGTCCAAAATTCCAAGTCAAACCAAGTTGAACTATGCCCAATATGCAAAAAGTCAATGTTGGTCAAAGGCTGATCCAAGACATATTTTAAACCCTCTTGAATTTTCTCTCTGTTATACTCCTATAGTAATAGGTGTCATATTTCATGATTGACTGGTTGAGCTCTGTAATATGTTCATACCTTTCCTTGCTGAAAAGGTTTCCATATTATCAAAAAATCGAAAAAATTGAAAAATATAAAGAGGGTATACCCTAAAAGAAAAATCAAAGGGTGAAAAAAATAAATGGTCAAAAGAAAAAATGAAAAGAAATGAACCCCAAATAAAAAAGACCAGGAAAGTGTGCAAGTCCAAATGCCACTACTATTTCATTTTTTGTAAATAAAGCATCATGTACAGCTTGCTGAACTTTTTTGCCACAATTGATGGATGGCCAAACAACTTAATCTTGGCCAGTTCATGTTTGAATTTTATGTTTTAGAGATAGAGAATGAAAATCTGTCCAAACTGTTTAATCTTGGCAGATAAGTAGATAGGTAGAGAAGCAAAGGAGCTCAACAGTTTAAACTAAGCCCTTGGATGTAATAAGTGCAGACTTAGGTAGGATTCCCATGGAAAGAAAAAGAAGACTTATGAGGGTTTGCTAGTTTCAGTGCACCCAAAAGAAAAAAGTAAAAATGTTAGGCAAAGTAGGCTGGGTAGGCAAATTTGCTATTGCAGAATGAGACTTGTGATTGATTTTGTCTCTCAAAATGTGTTAAATCTTATCTCTATCACAAGTGCCTGGTGGACATTTCATCTTGAAGCAACTCAAGTGAGGCATGACTAATCTCCCCTTCATACTGTTTCCCCAATCATTTACTAATTTCCCCCAATGATATTAAAATCTGCTTAATATCACTAAATCACTCATCTCATTCCATAACATTTGCCTAAGTAAGAATATGTTTTACTTAGGGACTAGCCATATTTCTTGTATAAAATCTTTTTCCCCTTTAAGCCTAAGTTTCCTAACATTATACTTAGCGCTTTCATATTCAAAAGTCATATTAACACTAATTTTTATTATATAACTCCCATGTAAAAGAAACCCAATCCCCGTATTACATATTTATAATAGAAATCCCCATGTATTAATATCCCCGCTCCCCGGTTAAACTATAACCATAGCATTGTACAGAAAAGGGATTAATGGTTCATTTAGAACCCTTTAATAGCCTTCCCGCCGCGCAAAAACCATGAGATTAATTAACCTCTTGTTAATTAAATAACTAAACTCAACCCCGATAATCGATAAAAGTCACCCCGAAACTATTATTATAAACCATTGTTTAATACATTGGTCCTGCACGTTAATCTCCCGCCTTGCTCCATAAGCGCCCATCGTCCGATCGGTGCCCTCGCGTCGGACGACTAATAATCATATCGCAACACATCTTTCCGCTGAACTTTACCGCCAGGGGAACTGGTGGTTTCGCACCCATACCTGGGACATGCGTCGCCCGCCTGCCATGCTCGCTTGTCCTTCGCCCGAAACCGCCCAAGCCCAAAAGCGGTGCGGGCAAAACCATTTACCGCCCTCCGCTGACATCAGCTGTCCTTTGCTGATGTCATCCTGCCATGTCACCATCCGTACTGCCACATCACCCACCATGTCATCTATTCCATACCCCCGCTGACGTCATGCTGACATCACCCGTATGAAAAATCAAATTTTCCCGCCAAAAATCATTTTTGTCCATTAAAAGGGGAAAGGGTCATTTTTTATGTTTTTCGCTGCAAAACTATGTTCCGCGCTCCAAGCTTATGAATGACTCAGTTCCAATGTTTTAGCCGCCTCCAACCAGAAAAAGCCCCAGCGCCAGCTCCACAAGGCTACCATTCAAACCGCCATTTTGCAATAACACAGTTGAATCGGCAAAAAGAAGGATTTCTAAATCCGCAGAAGAGACCAATAAAGATGTACAGGGATATTTCGTTATTTCGGCTAGCGGGAACCTGTAGAAACATGATTTACTAGAGAAAAATGGTGAGAAGACACCTCAGTAGACAGTGGTGGGCAGAAATCGATTCAGCATTTAACAGGGTACAAAACAAGTCAAAGAGTATCATAGGAGCGTTAAAGTGTATCAGGGCAGAATTAAAAGCATATCAAATCAGAATTAAAGAGTATTCGAACCGACTAAGGAAAGCAGATCAGAATTAATGCATTAGTTAAGACGAAGAGTCGGCACACAGCTACTTCAGACAGCTGCAGGCCGAACCCTAATGGGCTTGCATCCAGCACAACATCAGATATTTTTCCCGAGCTGTTTCTACTTTGCTTGTAAATTACTTTAGGTTAAACTTAGATATCATCTCAGAGCTTTGATGAGACATTTTGTTGTATAAATACCCCCTTCATCAGAATTTTGAAGAGGTTGGGTATGTGTAGATTTCTTAGACTTTGCTGTAACTCTGAAACTTTTGGAATAAAAAGTTGTTGGGATCAAACTGTTGTCTGGTTTACTGGATGAAGAATCGATGCAGAAGACCTGTCACAGAATTCTTGAATCAAACTATGGATCAATAAGTACCCTTGTATCTTGTGTTTTATAGTTTTCTTGTCTATTATGTCATCTATGTTTCATGATCTAAATGATAAAGAGAAAGATTAACTCAGAATTTGCTTAACTGCACTCTGTTTTTAGTCTTTATCATTCCCCGTGTTTTCTTCAGAATTAGCATAAACAATGAATTCTTAATTGCTCCTGTTTCCTGGTTCTTTCACGTTGAGTATTTGCTAAGGAATTCTTAATTGCTCCTTAACAGTAATCATCCATTTTCCCTCTTTCAGTATGTTGAAGGATTCTTAATTTCCCTTCATCCATTTGAGTCCATTCCATCTGATTCCAGCCTTTAAATTGTTCCATGTTTGACTACCATGCTTTGTGATGCCATCCCTTGTTAGAAACCGAATCCAGAAAGCCATCTTTTTTTTGACTCCATCATGCCCAATGGACTGAACTCTTTAGTTTTGCTTCATTGTTCTATTGAATATCTCCACCCAAACTCAAATTAAAACAAAACCCTCGAACTTCATAACTAGCCTAAAACCTTCAAAAACAAAGCTAAATCATAAAGAGAGAGCCCTCTCTGGATGTAGATAGGCTAGAATCTATATCTAAAAGATTGGTTTGTGGTTACCTCGGCCGTATTCCCTTTCTTACAACTTTTGGGAACAACCTAAGTGATAACATCATTGGCGACTCCACTGGGGACCTAAATAATTGTCTGTTACTATTGTTTATTATATAAACTACAGATGGAGCCTGAAGTTAGCCAGGTAGCCTTTGAAAGTGCTTTTGCTTTACAATTGTAGAAGTAAATAAATGCTGCTTCAGTCTAGTTAGTTTATGTTTTGAACAGTTGTTTTAAATCCTTGATCAGTTCCTCTTTTCAAATAAATCTTTAGGAAAGTTCAAAGCTCCCACATCTAAAAGCTCCTAAAAGTGACTGTCAAAGTTGTATTGTCAAAAACTATTCCAAGAAAAAAACCAAAAATATACCTAGGAACTGGCTCCAAAAAAGATCTGTTACACTAGATCAAATCTTGATCCTAATCCCCCACTTGTGTTTGAAAATCCTAATATGATTCCTAGGATCCTTAGAAGCCAAGAGAGCCAAGAAAATTCTGCCAGTTCACACCTTGACAAAACTTTGCAGAACCCTATCCAATCTGAGCTTATCTCTGAAAAAACACCAATCTTTTCTGTCATTGCTGCAGCTTCTCCAAGTCCACATTCAGCACCTCAAGTCACCCTTTCCACTCCTCCATCTTCAGCATACATTCCCACTGTTATCCCTACTCTTCCGGCTGTCACATTTATCTCTGCAATCATGGCAAACCGATATACTCCCCTGAACTTACCTGCAAATCCAGGGGCTATGCCTCAAGATTATCAAAGCAAAATCACTTATTTTGATGGTACTGGCACCTACACAGCTCAACAACATACCAAGAAAATGACCGACTATTTTGAGAACTATGAGATTGATGATGATGATGTCAGAATGAAAGTATTTGTTTAAAGTTTAACTGGAGATGTTAGAACCTGGTTTAGAGCCTTCCCTACAAACAGTGTCAATGACCCACAAGCTCTTTATCAGACCTTCTTGAATAGATGGGAAAAGAAGAAAGATCCTCTGCACATTCTATCAGAGTATGAGAACCTAAGAAAAGGCACACAAGAAACTATCCAAGATTACTGTACCATATTCAACAGTGTTTACAATTCTATTCCTCAGAATCTCAGACCTCCTCCAGATTTGGCCTTGATCAAATTCCCTGATGCATTTGATTCTGATATGGCATACCAACTTAGGGAAAGAGCTCCTAGAAACTTAGAGGAAATGCAGAGCATAACTGTCAGCGTTGAAGCCAATCTAATATCTAAACGGTCTAGAGCCAGAGCTGAAAGGAGGATACCTTTCAAAGAAGAACCTTCTGCCGTTGAACAGAAATTAGATGCAATCATTAAAGGAATGGACAGACTTGGAGATAGAGTGGAAACAATTGAGAGAAAATCCCCTTGGGATGGTCAACCAAACAATGCTGTGAGAAACCCAAATTTCAGGAAAAATCAAATTCCTAACATTGGAAAGACAAGGCCTGACCAAAACATTAGGCCCCCATTTCAAGAAAATTATGCTCAAGCCTCAACATCTGATGAACCAATAGAAGACACTCAAATTAATTTGATGGGACTCAATAATGAAAAACAAGTTTTCTTGACCCAAGAGGATCAAGAAGCCAACATTTCTGAACAATTCCAAACTCAGTCAGGTGAATCATTTGACTTTAGGGAGGGATATGATACAACCATTTATGAAGTCCACAAACAGTACAATCTAGAAGAATAGATGTCCCTGAAATCAGCAAATAGAAAGAAAACAAGCAACCCAACAAACGTAAGGTCGGTAACACCCCTGTACATATTCTTTCTAAATCAGATCCTAACCCTGATAGTCCAATTGTGGAAGATATATCAGACAATCAAACACCTAACACACAGCCTTCCACTGCTATTCCTGCTAAACAAAAAAAAAAGAGCCTCTAGAACATGATTTTGAAAACAGTTCAACACATAATCCCACGCCTAAAGAAGAGAAAAACACAGAAAATTCAACTGTCCGAAATACAAAAACTCAAACCGAAAAACCTTTCAATCTGGAGATAGAAGTAGGCAAACTAAATATAACTGTTCCATTATTAGAATTAGCTAAACATGATGTGTATAGAAGTAAAATCAGCAGATCACTCAAAATTTCTGTGAACGAGGATTCAGAAGATTTAATAAACGTTTTTTATTACCAGCCCAAATTGATATTTGGTCCTGAAGTAAATGGAAAAACAACAGAGGGACAAGTTCCTCCCTTTTATGTGGCTTTAAAAATACATGATAAGATACTCCATAATGCCATGTTTGATTCAGGTGCCTCTCATAACTTAATACCTAAATCTGTAATGGAAAAACTTGACCTTAACATCACCAAGCCATATAAAGATCTTTTCTCTTTCGATTTTAGTCAGGTCAAATGTTTGGGTTAAATCAAAGATTTGTGTGTGTCACTTGTCCAATATCTTGCCAAAACCATCTTAATGGATATAGTAGTAGCAGATATTCCTCCAAAATATGGTATGTTATTGTCTAGATCTTGGGGTGCTAAACTTCAAGGTTCTCTACAATTAGACATGTCTTATGCTACTATTTCAGTGTTTGGTCAATCAAAGAGATTATACAGAGAAACCCTTATGAAGTATGTAGTAAGTAGTCAAGAGAAACCTCAAAATTTCCCTATCTACTCAGTACATTCAGACATGGATTCTTTTATCTTGTACAATGCTGAAATTGATCCCCCACATGCAATAAAAATTCTAACAGATAAATTAGAAGAAACTGAAAAACCAGACCTCCCTGCTGAAAAGATTCCTGCAAGTCCAGATATTAACTATAAACATGAAATACTTTGGTACTTAGAATTTGATGGTTCAGTGAACAAATTAGGAGCAGGGGCAGGGGTCTGGGTGCACAACCTTGAAAACAATCATGCTGAAGGTCATGCCTACAGGTTAAAATTTAGATGCACTAATAATATGGCTGAATATGAAGCTCTGCTGCTAGGTATTAAACTACTCAAGAAATCAGGAGCACCTAGAGTGTCAATCATATGAGATTCCGATTTAATCATCCAACAGATAAAAGGGAAGTTCTTGACAAACGATCCTCAATTGAGAGAATACAGAGGAACAACCATAGAGATCCTTGACACATTTTTGGAAACTCGGCTTGCCAAAATCCTGAGAAAACACAACTTGCAAGCTCACAACCTAGCAATGTTTGCCAGCACTTGTAAATTGCCATTTGAACCAAATCATCGATTCATAGCAGAAATTAAGCACCGGCCAGCCATACTTGATAATGCAAAGAACTGGCAGGTGTTTGACAATGATAAACAGACCAACAATTTCTTGACCCTAGAAGAGGAATTTTCCAGCACTAATGCAGATGAAGACATAGTCAGTGAATTTGATTCAACAAATCGGATAGAAATGGACATTTCAGCAGAAAATGCAATTCAAATGCTTCATCCAACAAAATTCACCAAAGAGGAAATACAAGAACTTAAAGAAACACATGTTGTTGAGATTATTGAAGAAGAATCTGAAGTCATTCATTTGAAAGACAATCATTTGCCCAAGGGATTAATTCCTTTGGAAGATCTCTTTGATTTCAACGACAATCCAGAGAAACCCTAGATGGAACCTCCAAAAGCAGACATTGAAGACTACAACATAGGAGTTGAACAGAACCCAAAAATGATAAAATTGTCCAAATCTTTGCCCCCTGATCAAAAGCTGAAGTATGTTGATCTGATCAAAGAATTCCAAGACATTTTTGCCTGGAGCTATGAAGACTTGAAATCTTATGACACCTCGGTTATTCAACATAAAATACCCCTCAAGGAAAATAAAAAACCATTCAAATAGAAACTCAGAAGAATCGACCCTGTACTGCTTCCTTTAATTGAAAAAGAAATCAGACGAATGCATGATGCAGGGATAATTGCCCCAATCAGATTTTCAGAGTGGGTGTCTAATTTAGTGCCTACCAGGAAGAAAATAGGGGAAATCAGGTTATGTGTTGACTTAAGAAATTTAAACAAGGTTTCTTTGAAGGACAACTACCCTTTACCCAAGATGGATCACATTTTACAAAGAGTAGTAGGTGCTTCTAGGATTTCACTTTTGGATGGGTTTTCAGGTTTCAATCAGATTCTAGTTCATCCTAATGACCAAGACAAAACTGCGTTTAAAACACCATGGGGTACGTTCAAATATGTTAAAATGCCTTTCGGACTTAAGAACGTAGGGGCAACCTTTCAACGGGCAATGGACATAGCTTTTGCAAAAGAGATTCACGATTTTCTAGTTGTATATCTAGATGACCTCACTATATTTTCCAAAACAGACCAGCAACATTTAGATCATTTGAGACAAGTGTTTCTAAAATGCAAAAAATATGGTATTTCACTGAATCTTAAAAAATCTGTGTTTGGTCTAGAAGAAGGCAAACTCTTAGGCCATATCATCTCCAAAGATGGCATCAAAATTGATCCTGCTAGGATAGAATTTATTTTGCAAATACCCCACCCCAGAAATGTCAAAGAACTTCAAGCTTTCTTAGGGAAGATTAACTTTTTGAGAAGATTTATATCCAATTTGGCTGAATTAATTAGATTGCTGAACAAGATGTTGAGAAAGGATTCAAAAGTTAAATGGACAGTAGAAGCCAAACAAGCATTTGAAGAAATTAAAATGGCTTTGACCAAAACACCAGTCCTCACAAGTCCAAAATTTAACAAAGATTTCATAATTTTCTCCTTTGCATTAGAACACACCATAGCAGCTGTTTTACTTCAAAAAGATGATCAAAGATGCAAAAAACCCATAGCCTTTTTCAGTAAAGCACTTAGAGATGCACCTCTGAATTACAAAATCATGGAAAAACAGGCTTATGCACTTGTGAAAGCCATTCAGGACTTCAGAATTTATATATTGTACTCACATGTAATAGCTTATGTGCCAAATGCTATTGTTAAAGACATCTTGACTCATGATGGAATTGAAGGCAAACGAGGTAAGTGGATAGCTAAAATATTGGAATATGACATTGAAATAAAACCTACAAAGCTGATAAAAGGACAGGGATTAGCCAAACTCATGACTGAAACAAAATTTCAAGCCCTAGACATCAATGAACTGGATAACAAACGGGAGGTGGCAACTCCACAAATCAGCCAGGCCTTCCTAGAATCACCTTGGTATGCTGACGTAATTCATGTATTATTAACCCTGCAGGCTCCTACAGGGTTATCCAGAACAAAGAAAAGGTTTCTAAAGATAAAAGCTTCAAAATTCTGTATCGTAAATAATGCTCTTTTTTGGAAAAATCATGAATGTATTTTATTGAATTGTTTATTAAAAGAAGAAGCTGACAAATTTCTCAAAGAATTTCATGCAGGGACTATGGTGGACACCTCTACTAGAAATCAACTACAGACAAAATCCTAAGAGCTAGATTTTACTGGCCAACCTTGTTCGCTAATGTAAAGAAGTTTGTTACCGCTGCCACAAATGCCAAATTTTTGAGGGAAAAGAAAACTATTACCCTTGCCCTTGAGACCAATTTCCACTGAAAGACCATTTTAGCAATGGAGTTTAGACTTCATTGGAGAAATCCATCCTTCCTCATCTGGCCAACATAAATAGATTCTTACTGCCACAGACTATTTCACCAAATGGATAGAGGCCATCCCTGCTAGACAAGCCAATGATACAGTGATCATAGGATTCTTAGAGACCAACATCTTGTCTAGATTTGGCTGTCCTGAAAAGATTATAACCGACAATGCTGCTGCCTTCAAATCCAAGAAACTGATAAACTTTTGCAGCAAATATAATATCACTTTGGGCCATTCCACAACCTATTACCCTCAAGTTAATGGTTTAGCTAAGTCCTCCAATAAAAGCCTGATTAATATTATTAAGAAACTGTTGGAAGAGAACAAGAAAAATTGGCACAAGAAGCTCACAAATGCACTATGGGTAGACAGACTTACTACAAAAAGATCTATTGGAACCGGCCCTTATGAGCTAGTTTATGGCATGGAGGCTGTGTTTCCTTCATCCTTAGGAGTTCCTGTAATAAAATTGCTGCAAGAAGCTCAAGTGGAACCCAATGCCATTCAAAGAAGAATAAATCAGTCCATCCATTTGCAGTAGACCAGAGAGGAAGTGCACCAAAGATCTCAAGTGCTACAAGAAAAGCTCAAGAAAATATTTGATAAAAGAACCAAAGCAGAAGATTTCTACATTAGAGACAAAGTTCTAAAGTGGGATTCCAGGAGAGAAGACAGAGGAAAGCATGTGAAGTTTGACTTCCTATGGAAAGGGCCATTTGTCATCCATGCCTTGCAAGGCAACAATACTTACTTTCTAAAGAGCCTGGATGGTACAGAAACAGAAGAAGGACCAGTGAATGGTCGAATGCTGAAACACTATTTTGATCCGGTTTTTTGACACATTCTGTCTCTAACATGTACATAAGAAAATTCATGTTCAAACAGCTTGAAAGAAGTAATCAACTTGTTCATTTCAGCAGTGAGAATGAGGAGGAAAAGTGCAGAAGATTTTGAAATATGTGAAGGAACTTTACCATTTTGTGTTTTGCCTTATTTTCATTTATCAGAAATTGCAGAAGAAGACTTGAGAGCAGCAACATAAGATCAGATAATCCAAGTGGACTAACAAGCATAGATGTACAGTTGTTTGAATCAGCTCTAGAATAGTGTATATATTTTACAGCATCTTTTGTACAGTTTCTAGATCCAGCTAAGGAAGATTTCAGAGCACAATAAAAGGTATTCATAAGGCCATCTAACCTGCTGTTCTTGACTTTCCACCAGGGAAAGCCATCCCTAAGTGGAGCCAGTGTTATACTCCTATAGTATTAGGTGTCATATTTCATGATTGACTGGTTGAGCTTTGTAATATGTTCATACCTTTCCTTGTTGAAAAGGTTTCCATATTATCAAAAAATTGAAAAATATAAAGAGGGTATACCCTAAAAGAAAAATCAAAAGGTGAAAAAAATAAATGGTCAAAAAAAATGAAAAGAAATGAACCCCAAATAAAAAAGACCAGGAAAGTGTGCAAGTCCAAATGCCACTACTATTTCATTTTTGTAAATAAAGCATCATGTACAGCTTGCTGAACTTTTTTGCCACAATTGATGGATGGCCAAACAACTTAATCTTGGCCAGTTCATGTTTGAATTTTACGTTTTAGAGATAGAGAATGAAAATCTGTCCAAACTGTTTAATCTTGGTAGATAAGTAGATAGGTAGAGAAGCAAAGGAGCTCAACAGTTTAAACTAATCCCTTGGATGTAATAAGTGCAGACTTAGGTAGGATTCCCATGGAAAGAAAAAGAAGACTTATGAGGGTCTGCTAGTTTAAGTGCACCCAAAAGAAAAAAGTAAAAATGTTAGGCAAAGTAGGCTGGGTAGGCAAATTTGCTATTGCAGAATGAGACTTGTGATTGATTTTGTCTCTCAAAATGTGTTAAATCTTATCTCTATCACAAGTGCCTGGTGGACATTTCATCTTGAAGCAGCTCAAGTGAGGCATGACTAATCTCCCCTTCATACTGTTTCCCCAATCATTTACTAATTTCCCCCAATGATATTAAGATCTACTTAATATCACTAAATCACTCATCTCATTCCATAACATTTGCCTAAGTAAGAATATGTTTTACTTAGGGACTAGCCATATTTCTTGTATAAACTCTTTTTCCCCTTTAAGCCTAAGTTTCCTAACATTATACTTAGCGCTTTCATATTCAAAAGTCATATTAACACTAATTTTTATTATATAACTCCCATGTAAAAGAAACCCAATCCCTGTATTACGTATTTATAATAGAAATCCCCATGTATTAATATCCTCGCTCCCCGGTTAAACTATAACCATAAGCATTGTACAAAAAAAGGATTAATGCTTCATTTGGAACCCTTTAATAGCCTTCCCGCCGCACAAAAACCATGAGATTAATTAACCTATTGTTAATTAAATAACTAAACTCAACCCCGATAACCGATAAAATTCACCCCGAAACTATTATTATAAACCATTGTTTAATACATTGGTCCTGCGCGTTAATCTCCCACCTTGTTCCATAAGCGCCCACCGTCTGATTGGCGCCCTCGCATCGGACAACTAACAATCATATCGCAACACATCTTTCCGCTGAACTTTAACGCTGGGGGAACTGGTGGTTTCGTGCCCATACCTAGGACACGCGTCGCTCGCTTGCCATGCTCGCTTGCCCTCTTCCCGAAACTGCCCAAGCCCAAAGGCGGTGCGGGCAAAACCATTTATCGCCCTCCGTTGACGTCATCTGCTGACATCAGCTGTCCTTTGCTGACATCATCCTACCATGTCACCATCCGTACTTCCACGTCACCCGCCACGTCGTCTATTCCGTACCCCCGCTGACGTCACCCGTCCAAAAAATCAAAATTTTCCGCCAAAAATCATTTTTTTCCATTAAAAGGGGAAAGGGTCATTTTTTTATGTTTTTCACTACAAAAATATGTTCCGCGCTCCAAGCTTACGACCGACTCAGTTCCAGTGTTTTAGCCGCCTCCAACCAGAAAAAGCCCCAGCGCCAGCTCCACAAGGCTACCATTCAAACCACCATTTTGTAATAACACAGTTAAACTGGCAAAAAGAAGGATTTCTAAATCTGCAGAAGAGACCAATAAAGATGTACAAGGATATTTCATTATTCCGGCTAGCAGAAACCTGCAAAAACATGATTTACTAGAGAAAAATGGTGAGAAGACACCTCAGCAGACAATAGTGGGCAGAAATCGATTCAACATTTAACAGGGTAGAAAACAAGTCAAAGAGTATCAGAGGAGCGTTAAAGTGTATCGGGGCATAATAAAAGCATATCAAATAAGAATTAAAGAGTATCCAAGCCGACTAAGGAAAGCAGATCAGAATTAATGCATCAGTTAAGACAAAGAGTTGGCACACAGCTACTTCAGATAGCTGTAGGCCAAACCCTAATGGGCCTGCATCCAGCACAACATCAGATATTTTTCCCGAGCTATTTCTACTTTGCTTGTAAATTACTTTAGGTTAAACTTAGATATTATCTCAGAGTTTTGATGAGACATTTTGTTGTATAAATATCCCCTTCATCAGAATTTTGAAGAGGTTGGGTATGTGTAGATTTCCTAGACTTTGCTGTAACTCTGAAACTTTTGGAATAAAAAGCTGTTGGGATCAAACTGTTGTCTGGTTTACTGGATGAAGAATCAATGCAGAATACTTGTCACGGAATTCTTGAATCAAACTATGGATCAATAAGTACCCTTGTATCTTGTGTTTTATAGTTTTCTTGTCTATTATGTCATCTATGTTTCATGATCTAAATGATAAAGAGAAAGATTAACTCAGAATTTGCTTAACTGCACTCTGTTTTCAGTCTTTATCATTCTCTTTGTTTTCTTCAGAATTGGCATAAACAGTGAATTCTTAATTGCTCATGTTTCCTGGTTCTTTCATGTTGAGTATTTGCTAATGAATTCTTAATTGCTCCTTAACAGTAATCATCCATTTTCCCTCTTTCAATATGTTGAAGGATTCTTAATTGCCCTTCATCCATTTGAGTCCATTCCATCTGATTCCAGCCTTTAAATTGTTCCATGTTTGACTACCTTGCTCTGTGATGCCATCCCCTGTTAGAAACCGAATCCAGAAAGCCATCTTTCTTTTGACTTCATCATGCCCAATGGACTGAACTCTTCAGTTTTTCCTCAATGTTCTATTGAATCTCTCCACCCAAACTCAAATTAAAACAAAACCCTCGAACTTCATAACTAGCCTAAAACCTTCAAAAACAAACCTAAATCATAAAGAGAGAGCCCTCTCTGGATGTAGATTGGCTAGAATATGTATCTAAAAGATTGGTCTGTGGTTACCTCAGCCATATTCCCTTTCTTACAGCTTTTGGGAACAACCTAAGTGTTAACACTCTCTCCTACTTGAACATGTGAGAAGATGACCAACAATTTCAGATTTTATGAACCTCCAAAGAGAAGAAGAAGAATGTATGAGATGTGTGTCCAAATGAGGTGTTATTGAGTTATATTTATAGGCATAGGAGAAGACTTAATTTGTTTTTAAAGTCAACCTGAACTTTTGTGCACATGTGGGTTTTTATATTAAAAATATATTTTTCCTTTACCAAAATAAATTCTTCCAAGGGTAAAGAGGGTCTTCTTTAGATGAGGAATAATGTTCTAAGGAAGGAAGTTGTCCCTAAGCTACCAAATTAAAACTCCCTCTCAGCTAGGGAGAAATTTCCAACCACATCATATGTCATATCTCAAATGTCATGCCATCATCAAGTCAAGTGTCGTCTCTACTCATCTTTGATCATGTATACTCATCTATTGAACACTCTCGAATATAAAAGAAGAAGGGTTTGACATCATAGGGGAAATAAAGCTACCACTCTCTATCAATAAGAAATATCTACTTACTGCAAGGGCAAGGATAACACTCTATCCTATTGACCTATGACAATAGGTGAGATCGACTTAAGGATCACACTCTATCCTATCGTCTAGTGACAATAGGTGATGTTGACTTAAGGATCACACTCTATCTTATTGTCCGTTGATCCATCATTTAGACCGTTAAGAGTCAACTGGTAGAATACCTGCATCCCAAGACTTGGGAAAGATTGTAACAGCCTTGGGTTAAAAGTTCATGTAATAAAAGTTAATAAAGGTAAAATAATACCAAGGTTATGGGACATGTATTCCAAGATGAATATTGGGCAAAACATCGTAGTGGGTGTTCATTTGGTTTATTATGGCTAAGGTAAACTAGAAAAGGCATTGATAAAGGCATTAAAAAAGCAAAGAGGCATTGATTGACATTTTATTTATGAAAATAAAGGAAAATAGGAGAAAAGGGACATGAAAGGTCACATGATTGCATGTGAAGGAAATTGAAGGAAAAATAGAGGAAATTCAAGAAAATAGAGGCCTCAATAATAAAAAGGCTTATAAGGATTATTTCATAGCATTTTGTCAGTTTTAGCTTGGATCTTTATATATTCTCTCATACTATTGCACACTTAGAGAACTTTGGCATACCTTGGATTTGGATAAGGAAGGCGAGGGAAAGCAGGAAAGTGCAAGGGAATAGGTGAATTAGTGACTACAACTAGATTGATTTGTAGGTATCGAGTTACATGTATGATTCCCTTTCTAGTTTTGGAATGCATGGTACATGCATGTGTGTATTTGGTTCTCTTGTTGTCATTGGCATGGGTTTTTCTAGGTGCGACAGTGGTCTCAGTGTTTCATTGCCATTTCCAGATAGCCATGGTGTGATGGGGTTCTTTTATTTGGTTGAGCTTTGGATTTCCGAATGGTTTTGGAATCGGGTGAGGTGGTCTCAAAAAAATTCCCAAGGGCCTAGGAGTCCCTTGACTGGTAATGGTGAGATTGCAATAAAGCCTGAGGGTGGAGATGTGAAAACTCCTCAAGGTATTGGTGAATAAATTTTGAGGAATCCAAGCTTGTTTAGGGCCTAGTGATCCCTTGACCAGTAATGGCGGGATTGCGTAAAGCCTGAGGAATCCCTGTTTGTTTTGTTGTGAGTCCCATATTCATGCTTGGAATATGGCACGGGGATGATTGGCTAAAAGAAAGACTTGGTTCAACCCAATCTATGGTCGGGTGGTAAGTGGAAGTCCCTGACTTGGTTGGATTTTGCATATGTTAATAAGAGCTCTTGTCCTCTTGTATTTTATGAGTAAATGTAGCTATTATGATGTGGCTTTCATGGTTGTTCTAATATTGTTACTATTTTGGTTATATGCTGGTTATAAGCATGGTTTTATGATAGTTTCTAGTTATGGCTCTTATCATGTTTTGATTGGTAAATGAATGGTTATTGAATGCATGACCTAATAGATGTTATTGCAGCCATTGTGAGAGGGCATTAGACCTTGATGATTCTCAGATAAGTATCAGACCCCTATGTTCATATATGCATTCATGACCTATAGATTTCATGTTCACTAAATGTTTGACGAAATGTCTATTACGATTATGCCTAGTTATGTCAAGTTATTGATCAAGTTTTATATTAATGGCTTTGTCCTGGTGTCATTCACTATTCTGGGAAGTATTATCAAGTTCTTGGTAGTGGTATGGAGACTAGCCCTGAAAAAGTGGTTCATATTCCAGGGCCGCATGCTCAGAACTAGGAAATCTAGATCGAAGTCGCTATGAGGCATGGTTATCCATGCAATTGGAGAGTTACAACCACTACTTGCCTTGTTATGCAAGCGACTGGGAGACCAAATCACTAAAAGAAAAGTTAGTTCAGGTTCTGGGCACCTAGAGTGGTTATTTAGCTCCTGGGGATCTTGTAACTCTTCAGGAAGGTCAATAAAGTTTTGGTTTGTCGATTCCACTTCCTTAATTGTACTTAGGAGGTTGAATAATTTCCTAGTAGCCCTAAGCACATGTTTACACCAGAAGGCCAATGAAAGTGGGTAAATGTAGGAGGGGTGGCTACAGGGTGGTATCGGAGCAGGTTTCCATTCTCTTTGGGTAATATCTAATGCCACAGGGTGGTAACAGAGCTCCCATAATATCATGCATGTGTGGGCGAAATGATACCACTGGATGGGCGGAATGTGTTTGTCATGCATGTGTGTTAAGTGTTTAGATGTGTTTTTTATGCATGCATTTTGATGGTCATTGTTGTGGCCTCGTGTCATCATGGTGTTGTTGGTATGTTATGATGTTAATATGTTGGCTAAGATAGACCAGGAGATGCATATCATCAGATCGAGGTTGCAACACTGAACCTCAGAGTAAGAACAGATCATCATACAAGTTTGAATGTTGGGCATGCAGGTATGTTGGTTAATGGTTTTTATAAGCATTATGGTTATGTAAATGTTTGTCATTCTATTTTTGTTGTGGTTACATGCATGAGAGATGCTAGTTGATCAGTGTGGTCATATGCACATGAGTTGGATAATCATGAATGATAGTAACTTGTTGTTGTATGCATTGTGGTCATATGCCTGATGAACATGGTCATTGTAGTTAATATTACGCTGCTATTATGTATCGTGCTACTTTGGATTGGTCTGTACAAATAGTTATGGTTATGATATTCAAGTATGAATCAATATACTTATGATATTGTGTCATACTAATTTGGACTGAATTGTGTAAATGTGATACCTTCCCCTCAGCTACATTGAGGTATGAGTTTGTTTATGTCATCTATTTGGTTTATCTAACATGGTATGTTTATAACTTGTTTTAATGTTTTCATAATTTCATGATATGGGTATGTGTCTATAAGATTGCATGAAGGAATGATCTCGTTTTAAGATGGTTGTACTAACACATTATGTGTGGAGACAACTGATATGTACTTGAGTGTGAGTGGGTGTTGGTTGTAGTATTATGACTAATGATTGTGAGTTGATTATGAAATGGTTGTTAGTATTAGTAAAGTTTGATTTCAAATTAATAGATATGATATCTTGATCTTTGAAATATGTGACAAACATGTGTGAATAAATGCAGGGCAACATGCTTGGTATTAGCGTGACAAGGTAATAATTGATTTTATTATATAGCTAACAGTTAGGTGATGCTCCTCAAGCGATGGAGTCCCCTCTTTGACCCAGAAAGGGAGAAAATAAGGGCAGGGCCACTCTGGGTTCGTCGGCTAGGGCTTCCTCTGAAATACTGGTGCGAGGAGGTTTTCGTCAGAATTGGAAATGCTCTTGGTACCTAGACCATGACAAAACATTTGTGCAATCGAAGAATAGAACCCTTGCTCGCATTTTGGTACACTTCGACACTCACGAAGGCCTGGAAGATAAAATCACTCTTCAATGGGGGAAATACACCAGGGTACAAATCCTGGACTACGAAGGAGTTCCCTTCCGATGTAGGTGATGTCACAGAGTAGGGCATATCTTCAAAGACTGCCCACTCATCAAAAAACCAGAGGACCCTCCGAGGGTGACTACTACAACTACAGGGAATGATGGGCCAGTTCTGCATCGCTCTCCTAGTTCAGGTCCTGCTCCCCCGGTCAGCATCATCCCCCCAAAGACGGTGGAAGCAGTACACAGAATGCCATCGCCTCCTCTCACTAGAGCTCGAGCTGCAGCAGAGGCCGCAAAATTATCGGGTATTTCTCTGACCTCTTGCCCTACCTCTTTTGCATATTGCTCATCTATTGTCACATCCACCATATATACTTCTGCAGCACACTGCACTTTGGCTTCGACATTACCTTCCATCGCCACCACTGCTCCATCTTTGCCCTCTCTATCATCCATTTCTTCCTCCCCTTCATCAAGCGGGATATCTGCATCTCACAATTACAACCTTCGTTCCCATACTCTCCCTGGTGGTACCCTGTCTCATATAGCTAGTTTGGGACTCACCCAACCTGGTTCTGTCATCCTTACATCCCGAGGGAGGAAATCAAACCTTTCCAAAGCCATTAAACAGGTAGGGTCTGAGGTCGTCTCTGGTAGGAAATCCACTCTTGATGGGGTTCTTAGAGCACTGAACACCCCGGGTAGGGTTCCCCCATGAAGTGCCTCTCATTCAACTGTAGATGCATGGCTAGTGCCTCTAAGAAACTAGCCTTGCGCAAAATTTTTGAAGTATAGCCTTATGACATTATCATGCGCTAAGAAACCTTGGGTGAGGCCGATATCATCTCCAGCTCTCTAAGCTCTCTATCTCCTGGATGGATTTTTTTGGCCACGGATGCAGTGGGTCAATCAGGGGGCCTAGCCATTGGCTACAATCCTTGGAACATCAAGGTTTTAGCATCTTGGGGTGGCAAGGGTTTTATTGGCCTAGATATTTTCTCTGCGGAGCTCAGTATTAAGCTGAGGGTTATCAACATATATGGTCCCTGTCAACAGCGGGAAATCTTCTGGCATCACCTATTAAACCTATCAATTTTTTCTCCTGATCACATCATTCTAGGGGGAGATCTCAATTTCTCTCTGGGTTTTGGAGAGTCTTGGGGGTCACAAGCACAAGTGGACTCTATCACTGGATATATGTCTAACCTCCTGGATCAACATAACTTGGTGGATATTCCCATGAATAAGCCTCTCCCTACTTGGCGAAACAGAAGGGTGGGGGAAGCTGCACTTGCAAGAAGATTAGATCGTTTTCTGATAAAGGCCCCCCTTATGAACCAACTGCATCACTACAAACAATGGGTGGGCACAGGGGGCATCTCAGATCACTCCCCCATTTATCTGGAGGTGTTTGGCCCCCATCCTAAACCAAAAGCTCCTTTTAAATTTAACCATGTTTGGCTTCAGGATCCTGAATACATTAACATGGTCTCAGAATTCTGGACTGCCAACCTGATTGATAGACATGATTCCTTGACAAAGGGTTTCTGTTACAACCTGACCCAACTTAAGCATCTATCTATCAACTGGGCAAAAGAGAAACATCAGAGGGAGGAGCAGCTTTTATCACATATTGAATCTGAGTTGAGTACATTGCTTGATGATCGAAACCTAGGTTTTGCCTCAGCAGACGAAAAAGCCTACTTGATTGAGCTAGAAAACCAAAAGGCAAGGATATTGAGGGAGAAAGAGGAATCTTGCCACCTCAGAAGCAGAGCTATATGGTTAAAAGCTGGAGATGAAAACACTAGATTCTTTCAGAACTTTGCTAAAGGTAGAAAAGTTTCAAACACAATTTGGAATTTACCTCTACCTGATGGGGGAGTGGCTGACACCTTCAACAAACTCTCTCATCTTGCCACCACTCATTTCAGGAATCTTTTCAAAAGCCCTCCTGGGTCAAATCTGGCTGATATCATCAATGTGGCAGGACATTTTCCCAGGTTTGTAAATGAAGATGAGGTCGAGGAGTTAATCGCCCCTGTTACGGTAGGCGAACTGGAGGGTACGCTGAAATGGTTCAAAAAGGACAAGAGTCCTGGTCCAGATGGGTGGACGATAGAATTCGATCTTGCTTTCTATGAACTTCTGGGGAATGATTTGTTAAAAGTTGTGGAAGAATGCAAAGTATCTGGATCTTTATACAATGCTATAAATTCGACCTTTATTTCCCTTATCCCAAAATCTGATACTCCATCCTCTTTCAATGACTATAGGCCTATCTCACTATGCAACTGTCTGTATAAAATCATAT
This sequence comes from Pinus tabuliformis, assembly GCA_031772625.1. Lineage (NCBI taxonomy): Eukaryota > Viridiplantae > Streptophyta > Pinopsida > Pinales > Pinaceae > Pinus > Pinus tabuliformis. The sequence goes on along the minus strand of CM062804.1, from coordinate 541,103,116 downwards.
CAAAGGTCATTGCAAATCGTCTTCGACCCATTCTGTCTTGACATATCGCCCCCCAGCAATTTGCCTTTCTTGAGCATCACCAGATCCATGAAGCCATTGGCTCGGCACAAGAGGCCATCCACTCGATCTGGACTAAACACCTAAAGGGCATCATATTAAAGATCGATCTGGCTAAAGCCTTTGACCGTGTCAGTTGGCTCTACATCAAAATGCTCCTTATTCATCTGGGATTCCCCCATGATTTCATTGCTTGGATTATGGCCTGCATCACCTCCCCTACCTACAGTGTCCTCATCAATGGATATGCCTCCCATTTCTTTCATGCTAAGAGGGGACTCAGATAGGGTTGCTCCCTCTCCCCTCTTCTCTTTCTGATTGTCATGGATGGGCTCAACCGTTTACTAGCCTCTGCCAATAGAGACGGCAGCCTACGTGGTCTCAAGATTACTGATTTCTGCTTTCTCACACATCTCCTTTTTGTGGATGATGTTCTCATTTTCCTAGATGGGAGCATTCGAGACTCTCTCACTTTCTCCAAACTTCTCTCCCTCTTCTCATCGGCTACAGGTATGCAGGAAAATCATGGAAAATCTACCATCACCTTGGCCCTCACCTCCATCCAGGAGTCTCAACTTGCACAATAGCACTTCCCTTATTGCATCATTCCTCTAGACATGGGTTTCAAATATCTGGGATTCTCGATTAAGCCTCTCATCCAGAAAATTTCAGACTGGGTCTGGCTTGTCACCAAGCTGGAGAAAAGGCTTTCTAACTGGAGTCATAGATATTTATCCAGGGCTGGCAGACTTGTGCTCATCAAATATGTACTTGAGGCCACCCCTGTTTTCTGGATGGCACTAGCATGGATCCCTAGGAACATTCTAGCCTGATTACAACAACTCTGTAGCAGATATCTATGGAATGGCCACCAAGACAAAAAAATCTTTGCTTGGATCAGCTGGAATAAGATTGCCTTGCCTAAAAAATGGGGAGGCTTGGGTCTAAAAGACCTCCCCATATTTGCTCAAGCCCTGGTTGAAAAAATGCGTTGGACTCTACTGACTGGGCAAAATCTATGGACTACAATCACATATCACAAGTACATTTGGCCACAACAAATTATGGATTGGGTCCAATTGCCTAGCTGGCCCAAAACTGGTATTTCATCAGTATGGAAGGTTCTGCTACACTCTCTTCCTAGCATCAGGGACAACCTCGTCTGGAGAATAAATGATGGAACAAAGGCTCGCATAGGATTGGATCCCTGGACTGGAGGTGGAGGTAGATTCCAGTTATCAAGAGATCTCATCCAGCACCTTCATTCACATGAGATCAAGGTTATAACACATATAGTGGATCCTCTCAGCACCAACATTTTCTCTCAAGGATGGAAATTAGCCTTACAACTTGATATTCCCCCACAGTGGCAGCAGGAATGGCAGGAATACACAAATGCACTATGTGAATCACACATCAGGATCAAAGAAGGACCAGATGAACTGATCTGGAGTCTTGCAGAGAATGGTATCTATTCACCAAAGACCGGATATCTCAATCTGATCTCACACAAATAGCCGGAGCAGACAGTTTTTTGGTGGAAGAGCATCTGGAAATTAGTATCGCCCCCAAGAACTAGGTTGTTCTTTTGGTGTATCCTCAGAGACAAAATTCCCATAGGCAAGTCACTTACCCACCAATCTTTCCATGGTCCTCACTAGTGTGTCTTATGTAAGAACTCATCTGAATCGACCCCACTTATTTCTACATTGCACCTCCTTGATCAATCTTTGGCAAAATATCTCCTCTACAATTCATATCACCGGGCGTTGGGAGGGAGATAACATTGGTCGAGCATGGGAAAGCTAGTGTAATCTTCATCAAGGCACTAAACTACAATGCCTTCCCTTAATCATTTGCTGGCATATATGGCTGGCTCGGAACCGAATTATATTCGATGACAGACCTGTTTGCTGGCCTCATATCACTGCTCGAATTATATCTGCCTATCATGAGTTGCCTGAGCCTCACAAACCTCGACCCCGTAGACCACATGATCCTGCTCCTATTGATAAAAATTCCCCATGGGCCTTTTTTGATGGTGCTGCACAGCATCATGGATGTGGCGGTGGTTTCATTCTTTACATTAATGAACAACATTACTACAAAGTAAAGATGGGGCTGGGTGAGGGCACAAATAATTTTGCAGAGCTCATTACACTCTGTCACCTACTGCATTTCTCACTGGGTCATAATTGCACGGATTTGAACATATATGGTGATTCAAAAATCATAATAAATTGGTTCAATAATATTACTGTTTGTCACTCACACACACTCAGTAATATTCTGGTTGAAGTAAATCTTTTCAAGGCTCAATTTAACACTATTTCATGCAATCACATTTACAGGGAACATAACAGCAGTGCTGACGGGCTTTCCAAGGAGGCCACGGTACTTCCTCGAGGAGAGTGGATGATACAGGAACAACGAGGCCCCAATGGATACCATTACTATCATCAGCCCTACATTGATCAACACTATCACAAGGTAGAGAGCCCTTAGACTGCAGTTGATTTTTTGGCAAATTTTGATGTATTCACTTGGCTCATACATTGTACATACTTTTCACACAGGCTATATCTTTAGTGTATATAAGCAAGAACTATCAGCAAAGACATCACCCTACGTGGTGTATGTGGAATCTACTGTAGATGACAAACATATTTATAGCTCCTTTTATATGTTTTTTTATTATAGCGAACAGTGACTGAACACCCTGTGTGGTGATGATTGCACAAAAAACTCATAGTTTTTGACAAATTGAAACATTTTTTGAACTACCCATAGTGACAAAGAACGATATGGCATATGCTGATAGCATCTACAATATGTAATTTTTCAATCATAATGAAAGATTATGATTTTTCCAGTGGAAAAAAACAGTTAGGTGATGTGATAGTACATAGTAGGACTCGATTGCAGCAAGGTAAAAGGTAAAAGAAATAAATTGGGTGAGAATTCCTTTGGCTGTGTTTAGAAACCACAATTCCAAATGAATGGGTGCTTTTTATGAATACAAGAAGTCTTCTTAACCTTGATTTTTTCTAACACTATGTGGATAGGTACTATATTCATGAACATGTATTTTACATATATAATAGATGTTTTCCAGTTATGGCTAGATTCGTCAAGAAATTGGAGTCCCTTGAGAGCTGATATATGTACGTGTTCAGTTACAAGGCACTGTGCTTGGCACAATAAGGTAAGGTAACTCGTATATTGTATATCTATATATGCACTGATAGTCATGTGTTTATGGCAATATGATGCAGGGGAGTTGCATGGAAAAAGAGACTGCCATGAAATCTTGAAGAAGGCTCAGGTTGAGTTTTCCCTCGGAAGCATTAGGAACCCATGGGGATCGAGTCAGGGTGTCTGTTGCTAGTTTTGTCCTTTCTTTGCTTTGTGATTTGTTTGTGCTTTATTTGCAATTTTGTTTGTAGTGCCCACTTTAGATACTTTAGTCTATGAGGAACTCAGGTTGAGGATCCAGAAACGTGACTCTATTCTTAGTGAATGTGATGGTTATGTATGTTCTCTATTAATATTATGATTTCGATATAATTAATGGTTATGTGTACTCTCTATTGATATCATGATGGTGATAGTAGTAAAGGATAGACATGTTTTCAATTGATGTTATAATGATGATAGCTTTGACCTATATGTGTGGTTCCATTAAGGTTATGATGATGCTAGCCATGATGGAGGTATCCCCTATGTTAGCTACTTACATTAGTTCTGGTTCACAATGAACAATGGTGTGAATGACCAGGTGATGGTAATAATGTTATTATGAAAATGACTAACACTGAGAAACCTGGTTATTGATTATTATTGAGTATGGCAGGAAACCACTAGAGGCACTCGCACATGACGAGTTGACGACACCTGGTTTGATGAAAATTTATATTATTTTATCTTTGAAATTATAAGTCGATTTCGAAACTTGCTATATATGTTTATCTATATTATGATGATATGTTAATGGTTGCAGGCACAGATTAGTTGCTTGGCCGAATGACTCACATATGGGTGATGGGGTTGTACAAGTGGATGTAACTACATGGGAGGGGTGGGACAGTGTCCCTGATCTCACCCACTAGCACTCCCGCCGTGACTTGGGCTGGAAGGGTTGAAACACCTTCACCTTGAAGATCACAATGCCATGAGGCCAGGTCCCAAAGTTGGGTCGCTCATGAGGATTTTACCGGGGGGGGGGGGGGCGCGCATCAAGGTGAATTCCTTGATCCTCGACACCATTAGTCTCACTATATCAGGCAACATAAAAGATGATAGCGGTCTATGATGTTGCACCTATACTTTCCCCTCGTAGTCACTGAATGCTTGAAGGGCAAGTGGCGTGGCACCCTTGGAACTTCAAGGGAATTTCTTTAAGGTCACGACCAACTTGGCACCCTTGGCATCACAAATGAAATGCTAGGAGTGGCACCCTTGGAACTTCAAGGGAATTTCTTGAAGGGCACGACCAACTTTGCACCCTTGGCATCACAAATAAATTGTTAAGCGTAGCACCCTTGGAGCTTCAAGGGAAGTTCTTGAAGGGCACGACCAAACTTGGCACCTTGGAATCATTAAAAATAAATAAATAAATAAATATAATCAAGAAATGAAAACTAGGTAAATTTACATCAAGGGTAAATGATGTTAGAAACCGAAGTAATTAAATCAAGAATAAAACTTGGGTTAAAAGGATTATAGGAAGAAATAAAATATTTTATCTTAAAAACTCTACCCTCCCCATGTCGGAAAATATTAGGTAGATTATGTAGTTTAATTAGGTAAAAGGGGAAAGAGGGACATAATTGTAAGGATAAAGATTAATCCTAAACTAATTAAACCTAGTTTAGAAAATCTTCGGCAAAATCACATAATCAATCTTTTGTCGACGCGTTTCGAACCAACTAGTGTGGTTCATCGTCAGGACAAGTTGAAAAACAGATCCAGCTTAGCCTGTTTAAATAGCTAGAGCAGAGACACCAACGGTTACCTAACTAAGGGAGCAAGGTCAAATTCAGTTATATTAGGTATAAAATAGATAAAAAATAAATTAAATATAATAATAAATAAATAAATATATATAAATTTATATATAAATGTATAAAATTAGTTATATTAGGTGTGAGATAAAAAATAAATATATGAAGAATTATAAAATAATAATAAATTATTTATTTATTATATAAATAAATAAATGAAGAAATATAAAATAATAATAATTTATATAATTATCTAAATAAATTAATGAATATAAAAGTATAAATTATTTATTTAATGAAAAAATAAAAATAAATGGTATCATTAGTAGGTAAAATTTTATTTATATAAATGTAGTTAAGATAGATAAAGAATTATAGATTAATAATAAATTATAATATAATAATAAATAAATAAATTTACATATAGATATATAAAATTAGTTATATTAGGTGTAAGATAAAAAACAAATATATGAAGAATTATAATAATAAATTATTTATTTATTAAAATATAAATATATAAATGAAGAATTAAAGAATATTTTAAAGGTAATAAGGGACCATTCCTTATAATAAACAAATAAGAAGGAAAAGAATAAAAGTAATAAAAGTAATAATAGAATTAAGTTGTTAATAATAATCATAATAATAGTAATAATAATAGAATTAAGTTATAGAAAATAAAATAATAAAGTAAAAAACGATTACCAAATAATAATTTTTTTCGAAATTGTTTATTAAATTACTAAACAATAGTATTTAGTAATAGTTTATAAACAAATAAAAATAATCATACTAAAAATAATAATAAAACCAATTAAATAAATAAATAAACAACCATAATAACCCCTAGAATCTAATTACATTAGGTAAATTTAGGGTTGTTACAGTCCATCATAATAAATCCTTTAAACCTAATGGTCAAATAATCAATATTAATTCAAGATTTTTTAAAGTTTAACCCTAGAATTGGGTTTCCCTAGAATTCTAGGGATTAGTTCATCCCTAGAATTGGGTTTCCCTTTAACTAATAAAACCTTTTCAAACCATATGGATAATTATATATTTACCTATTGACATAGGTAACCTTAATGATTTTATTGGAATAAATAAATTTTGAATAAATATGGATTACTATTAAATATAAAATATTTGACCATTATGGATAAATTATGATATAACCTAAATTATACCTTATAAGTAAATAGTTACCTATTGACTTAGTTAAACTTTAAAAAATCTTGAATTAATATTGATTATTTGACCATTAGGTTTAAAGGATTTATTATGATGGACTGTAACAACCCTAAATTTACCTAATGTAATTAGATTCTAGGGGTTATTATGTTTGTTTATTTATTTATTTAATTGGTTTTATTATTATTATTAGTACGATTATTTTTATTTTTTTATAAACTATTACTAAATACTATTGTTTAGTAATTTAATAAACAATTTCGAAAAAAATTATTATTTGGTAATCGTTTTTTACTTTATTATTTTATTTTCTATAACTTAATTCTATTATTATTACTATTATTATGGTTATTATTAACAACTTAATTCTATTATTACTTTTATTACTTTTATTCTTTTCCTTCTTATTTGTTTATTATAAGGAATGGTCCCTTATTACCTTTAAAAATATTCTTTAATTCTTCATTTATATATTTATATTTTAATAAATAAATAATTTATTATTATAATTCTTCATATATTTGTTTTTTTATCTTACACCTAATATAACTAATTTTATATATCTATATGTAAATTTATTTATTTATTATTATATTATAATTTATTTATTATTTATTATTTATTATTAATCTATAATTCTTTATCTATCTTACACCTAATATAACTACATTTATATAAATAAAATTTTACCTACTAATGATACCATTTATTTTTATTTTTTCATTAAATAAATAATTTATACTTTTATATTCATTAATTTATTTAGATAATTATATAAATTATTATTATTTTATATTTCTTCATTTATTTATTTATATAATAAATAAATAATTTATTATTATTTTATAATTCTTCATATATTTATTTTTTATCTCACACCTAATATAACTAATTTTATACATTTATATATATATATATATTTATTATTATATTTAATTTATTTTTTATCTATTTTATACCTAATATAACTGAATTTGACCTTGCTCCCTTAGTTAGGTAACCGTTGGTGTCTCTGCTCTAGCTATTTAAACAGGCTAAGCTGGATCTGTTTTTCAACTTGTCCTGACGATGAACCACACTAGTTGGTTCGAAACGCGTCGACAAAAGATTGATTATGTGATTTTGCCGAAGATTTTCTAAACAATGTTATGGATCACAGAAGTCTAAATTCCTTAATAATTAAACCTAATTAAGAGAAGAGGAAGGTGAATTAAAATAAGAATAATAAATTAAATTTAGAGAAATGTAGAGAACCTCCATGTGTCAACAACCAACATAAGAATATCCATCTAAGAGATAACTTGAGTTAAATTAGGGGGTAGATAGGGGATCAAATCTTGACTCATAAATTGACTTTAGTAATGAACACAAATTAAGGAATAAAAAGGGGGATAAAGAGGCAGCTAAGAGAAGAAATAGGAATCTTGTTGAAGTGAGGAAAATATTAGCTTTAAATTAAAATTTAAATAAATAATTTTGGGAGACCCTTGATGAGAGAGTGACACATGGGTGGGTGAATAATAAAGCTATTGAATTATAAAAAATAATTAATTATGCATGACATGCCAAGTGTCACCTATGAGGACTCCCATAAAAGAAGGGGCAAGCCATGGGAGAAGGGGACTTTTGGGAAAACCCTATGGCTAAATGGATGAGATTATGTCTGTTGGTAAGGTAAATCCCCTCTGCGAACAGAGGCGATCCCACTAGCCTATCACAGAACTAGCCACAAACAAACCACGCTGCTACGCAAGTTCCTAGTTATGCATCAAAGGTGAATCAAGAAGACTAACCTGGAGTCCAACGCTATGATTGAAGCAGAGTTGATATCCTCGATCCCTTGCTCCAACAGATCATAACGAATACCTGCACATGCAAAGGAAGAGACGGATACCAACATAAAAACTACCAAGGCACAACTATATTTCAGTCAGAAAGGAAATAAATCAACATATCACCATGACAGATAATGAGATTGGAACTATAATAGCAGTCGCTCATCAATTAATAAATAGGAAAAGTTACAACCATTGTTCTGACGTCGACCCTTCTCCTGGCTGGGTGAGTAACTATATGTGTCTTGACATGCATCTCCTCTCCGGCAGCATAACCTCTCTAGCACTCATTAGCATTCTCTCCATGACCAATAATCATCACTACTATAACTCAATTACCAAATCACTAGCATAACACTAACACTAACACTCTCGCCCTAGCTTGTCCAATGCATAATGACAAGCTTATATAGATGGAGAAGGGAGGAGGATGCGATGAACCGGGACACCTTTCACGGATTTAGCAAAAGCCATAAAGATGGATAAAGCTCGACAAAAGACTGATTTTCTCTCCTCAGAAAAGCTCCATGTAATGAAGGAAACAACAGTCGGACGTGCATTAAGGCAAAAAGCATGACTAAATTTGGTTGGCGTGACCGTTGCTCTGAGACAGAGCGCCAATGGTCCCGCCCCCTTTTGAGGATCTCCATCATTGGCGCGGGTAAGATATTGTGGACTTGCGCCAATGGAAAAAGAGCACTTTTTAGGGATGATCTGCAGAAGGTGTCTTCAGGGAACATGGAGTACATACTCAGGGGAACATAATGCAAGTGTTTTTAGACTTTGTCACTTCTTATAACTCCCGGGATGGGTCCTCCAAGGTACGACAAGAGGAGTAACAGGGATGGTGACAAATTACTGTGTAACAGATGCCCCCTAAAGCATGAAGTCCGAGAGGTGGATAGGGGTGAAATGCTTTACAAGAACACACACAGAAGAGCACACAAGAGCACATATAGTTACTGCCGCCGAGGAGCTGTATTAAGAGACATGACTGATAGTTCAATTACAAGATGTACGTGGTATGGTCGCAGCCATCCATAAGAGAGTACATAAATAATCTGGATCCATAGTATGGACGCAGCCATCTGGTTAGGATCAATGAACTAACTAGGGTATGGTCGCAGCCATCCAGTGAATGAGTCAAGTACCAAGAATCACGCCTGGATTACAACAGACACAATCCAGGGTCTTGCGCTCCATCTCGACCCGAACAAGAGTACAAGTCCAAGCATGTGAATATATGAGCTGAAGTCGAACATGCATGAACATCGCCTGATTACCAGTCAATGATGGAAACTGTTAACAGACGCGAGAGGTACCACCAATAATGAAAATGGCCCTCAAGGTACTATAGGTACAATCTACGGCGTGTGAATCAATGAGCTGAAGTCGAACACCCGTAGAATCATTCGATCGGAGGCCAATGATGAAAACCTCACGTCGAATACGAAGAACCTGCCATTGAGGCATGCAGGCTCCAAGGCACCGGAAGGGAATCTCTAGGTCAACTTCTTGGATAATGGGCTGAAGTCGACAGGGAGTGACCTTGATCGAAGGTGGGCCATAATGTTTCCCACATCATCGACACGAGACAAAGAGATAATGTCGTGAACCAAGATCGCGCGAACTATCAGAGGGAGGTTGTTTATTTGCAGAGGTCAACTTCTCTTGAACATATCGGCGGCACATTAACAGAATTGGCAGTATTCGACATCAATGTATCAAAGGTCATTATGACGAGGCAATGAGTGAATGAGAGGTCAAATAGGGTACCCAAATCCATGGAAGCAAGTGAAAGATATGAGATGAAATATCCCCACCCTGGACACGAAGGCAAAAAGTGCCATGTTCAAGAGCGACATACTGCCGTTACGGTAATGATTATGGTTCAAAGAATTTTATTTTCCCACCCCATTTCTGGCGAGTACCCCAGTTATTTTTAACAAGCTTGATGGGGATAGCATATGCTTGTGTTGTGACAAAATCCGATGTCATTAAGTTTTAACGAGTCTGACAAAGGAAGAACTCGGCGTCTTTTCTTGTTTAGAGAGTTTGAAAAGACAGCAGAAAAGGAAACTCCAGGGATGTCCTTTTTCGTAAAGTTGTGTCTCTCGGGCCCGAAAAAGTATAAAATAATACCCGAAAGAACCGCCCGATCATTACGATCGAGGAGTACTTTTCATGATTAGTGACTTCGACCTGAAAAAGTAAAAAAGTGGTCAAAACCACATCGTTTCGTAACCACTAACGAGTTTGAAACGACAAAAACCCGGTAATCTTTTTATGTTTTAACGGTCGACAAAAAGAACTTAAAACGACCGCCCCTTATCACCATTTAACGAGTCAAGAGGAGCGACTCGGCAATCTTTTCCTCTTTAAATGGTCAGAAAAGAGCTGAAAGCGGACCTTGAAGTAACCTTTTCTCGTGTTTTACCGAGCTCAAAAACCGAAAAAAAAAAGTTCATTATGTTGCTCGAGTGGCACTAATCCCTGTCAACACACAAAAATAGCGTAAAATCCTACTTTGACATAAAAATATTCACAAAAATATGATTTTACTGTGCTTTTTTTTTTTAAGCCAAAAGAAGTTATAAATAGTGAAATAGTAAAAAATAAAATTACTTTTCACTTTTTACCTTGTGAGTTTACCGTTGGAGGGTTTTGGGTGCAAATTTCAACTGCTGATTGCGACCAATCCAGGAGACCATTCGAGCCGCCGTTTGAAACAGGTAAGAGGCCTCATCCTTAGCTTCATTTTTATTCCATTCTTTAAGTTTTCTATCCACAGAATTATCCTCTGTAAGGGGTATTGCAAAAAATAGGGTTGCGCCCATTGGCGCGAGTTTCCCACGCGGGTTCGCGCCAATGGGCTGTTTTTCTAAAAGGGGTCGCGTCATTTTCGCGACTGTTTGTAAAACAGTCGCGCCAATTGCGCGAACCAATTTACACATAATTATGACCGTTGAAAATGCAATTTTCTTTGATTTTTGGTTCCACCATTGATCTTATGATGACATTTTGGTGTTTTGGTTGCAGGAATTGGTCAAAATGGCTATAGAATGGAGAGAAAGGGAACATGAGGCCATAGATGCTTTGGCATTGGAAGATGACGCATGCATGGATGCTTTGCGAGATTTTGGTTTGAAAAAATTCTTCCTTACCTCATATCTACGTGCACAGCCCGAGTTACTAAGGTTTATTGTGGATGCCTGGGATATTGAGGATCAGGTATTTTGCCTGAAAGACCAGACATTGGAGTTGGATGTCTCTGATGTTTATTTTATTACTGGACTATCTCGGCGGGGCGCACGGCCCATCTTGACCGGTAGTAGACCTTCTGGGGAGAAGATGGGGGAGGTAATGGCCAGAGTTTGTCCTGGGGCCCATTTTGGATCCAATAGTGCCAAAGTGGACATTGTCACTATCCCAGATTTGGTGCTACGAGTGGTACTATTCACTATCACTCGGACGGCTGGGGTACAGGCACCCCACGAGGCCAGCAAGAATCATTTGCTGCTGGCAACTGAGTGCCTACACCCTACATTATTTGATTGGGCCACAGCAGTAACAACAAACATAAAGAGGCAACTTACCAAATGTAAGCGTGATGGCAATAAACAGTTCGGATATGGATCCATCATAGTATCATTTTTTCTGGAGCGGCTACCGATATTCCGGATCCCGGGAGGTATAGTGGCAGATCCAGTGCCACGGGAGCCGAGATTGGCTCGATGGGCACCACTGATGCCCAGAGGAGGTGGGGGCCAGCAAATGTCCTGGAGGCCCGAGTTCTTCATTTGGCTCCAACACCAGTTGATTGTCGTGGAGGACTGGCCCTATGCGGGCACTGATTTTACTGGAGATCCAGACCTCCCGTTGCCTGAGGGAGAGGACTGGGACGAGGAGCTAGGTAAGGACCTTTTATGTTTTCAATACTTTAGCATATTCGAGTTTTTATAATTTATGTCTGTTTCTTACAACATCTATATATGTATGCAGACGTTGGTGCAGAACGACCAGCCGACTTGCCTCACAACGTACGGAGAGTACAACCTGCAGCGGACCCTCAGGCAGAGGGTGATGATGATGACCTAGTACAGAACCTCGAGGCACTTACTCGAGGGATCCCAGATTATGGCAGACTGGCGGACGTGCCTAGAGTGTACCAGAGGCATACGGTGGGAGTGTCTACTCGCGTCCATCGTCTGTTGAGACGTGTGGTGCGGGCGGTGACATGCTATCATGAGCATCACCGCGATTAGACGCCTAGGTTTCATTTTTTTTTGCACGTTTTTGAGAGACATGTTGTCGACGGCTGTATGAGTTTTGGACATGTATTATTTTTTGGATTATGTAATGCGCGGGGCGCAAACATTTTGACACTCACGTATATATATATACATATGTTCATGGTTCATTATTGTGTTTTCATGTGCTTGCTTACATAATGTTTTAATTACAAATTATGCAGATGTCTATCTAATACATGATTGGCCAATGCATCAGATAATGTGTTTAATTGTCTCGGAACATGTTGATATGTAATAAAATCAAAATGTCTTTCCAACAACCTTACGCGTAAATACAACCTTAGTATATGATGGTTTCTGACGGAATATTGCCTGTTGAGCTGGTGGACAACAAGTTGAGAGTCCAGGTTTACTACCAATGCGTGAATACCGAAATTAATTGCTCTAGCAAGTAACTCGATTACAGCACAGTATTCGACAACATTGTTAGTAGTATGGCCTAAACACACACCCTGGCAATCTATTAGCTCGTTATGAGGATCGTAGATTACCCATGCCGCAGAAGACAAACTGCGGGTACTGCGGTAGGCACCATCAGCGAAACCAACATAAGGTGCTTCCGGCATCTGCACAAGAAGCAAAAAACACAATAAGTGGCAGCTATGTCTCGAAAACCGACACACAACACACCAAAGTACATGTATGTACATAATAAAATGTACCAGCATCACGCATAGTACTTTTTCAAGTAAAGCCCATTTCGGGGCTTCCCAAGAGGGTTTCCTTCATAATCAATCAGCTCGTAGGCCCCTTTCTGCAGGACTCTCTTGACAATATAAGGGCCTAGCCACATAGACTCGAGTTTTCCTGCGCCTAGCTTATCTTTCGCTTGATCATAGAGTAGGACCAAGTCTCCCTCAACAAAAGAACGCGGATGGACGGTCTGATCGAAGTGAGTCTTGACTCGCTTCTTTTGTGTTTCGATGGCCAAAGAGGCCAGGCGACGAGTCTCATCTAACCGTTCTAGGTAAAGAAGGCGTTCTTCTAACGGGGTAGTGTTGGGAAGCAGTTCGATGGCCAATTTCAATGAAGGGATTTCACATTCAATTGGAAGGGTAGCCTCTAGTCCATAAACTAGTTGAAATGGAGTGAAACCAGTGGCATCCTTCACGGCAGTTCGGTAAGCCCATAAGGCAGGGAATAACATCAAATTCCAGTTAGATTTATGCACACCAAGGATACGTTGAAGCATTGTGACCAAGATTTTATTGACAGCTTCAACTTGACCATTGGACTGAGGGTAGTATGGAGTCGAACTATCGTGTTGCAAGCCTAGCTGGGTTGTTAACTCCGACATCATATGATTACGGAAATGCTTTCCGTGATCAGTGACAATGGCTTGAGGGACACCGAATCATGAAATAACATGATTGAATAAAAATTGCGCCGCAGTGTGACCGTCCTTAGTTAATGTAGGCATCGCCTCGGCCCATTTAGTAAAGTAATCGACGGCAACGATGATAAACCCATGCCCCCCGGCCGAGCGAGGGTTACAGGTCATATAATCAATTCCCCATTTTGCAAAAGGGCCGACGGAAACCACAGGGTGCAACGGAGCGGAAGGCGCTCGCATTTTCCGCTGGTATATTTGGCACTCATGACAAGACCGGACGGCAAGAATGCAATCTTTGAAAATAGAGGGCCAAAAATATCCAGCACGAAGGATTTTTTGGGCTGTAGCATATCCGGACATATGTCTGCCACAAGCGCCAGCGTGGCAGCCATTGAGAACCCATTCAGCTTCCTCTAGAGTAAGACAACGGCGAAGAACGGAGTCTGCACCAAGACGATATAATGTATCTCCGATGATACGGTAGGGTTGAGATTGATGACGAATATGCAACGGACAACGGACATGATGCAAGTTGAGGCACCTTCATCAATAACTGTACGATGAATTGTCTTGGAATCAATAATTACCTGTATGAGGAAGGCGATTTGAGGAGGTAGTCTTAGAGTGTGGCATTCTAAGTCAAAAGTTATTAAATCCGAATCGGCCGGATCTATGCCACCAATGGCAGATAGCATGGACTTCCTCTGAGAAGGGCAGCTCTGAAGAACCTCTAAAGCAGACATAGCCGACGGAGTCTGTGCTAAGTCCTCAACGATGTTGTAGTGCTGTGCAGCACAAGCACTCGGATTATACGAGGATTTACGGAGTACTCCTTTTGGAGGGGGTCGAAGAGGCGTTTCGGTGGTAGGTCTCTCAATGTGGAGTGGACCGGAACTGAACGGGGGAGCACTTAGGGGAACCTCAGGCTCTCTCCCAGCAGATGACGAATAATCCTTCGTTCGAGTACTGATATTAATGGGTATTGTACCATCCATAAACACTTGAGAACCAAAGGAAGAGGGAGGCTGAGTAGGGTCAGCCACCATTTGAGTTTTTTGAGTGTGTTGGGTGGGAAAGGGCTCTTTGAGCACCGCAGGAGTCCCAGAGGTGCCTTTTAATAAACGGCTAACTTCGGACCGCCTCGGGCAATCCTTGGTAAAGTGATTTTCATCGCAAATAAGACAAGGATATCTGGGTTTGCGTTTAGTGCCGTCCTCAGGTTGAGGTTTTGGGGTTTCCTGCTTAGGTTGCTCCGTTTTATTTTTCGCTTTCCCTCTTTTCTTCTCTTTCGAAGCCTTGCTTGCCGTATTAGATTGGACGGCATTAACCTCAGAAGTAACATTCGAACCAGACGATGCCTGGGAAGGTTGTCCATTCGAAGCAGATGTTTTTTGCTTTGCAGAGTTCGTATTTTTCTTAGAGGGTGAATTAACCGAACCGATGATACCGTCAACAGTGGGTGTTGGCGGGGCTTTAGATGTTCCTTGTCTTGGGACATCAGGCAGATAATCATATAACGTACCTGACTGAGAATAAACCAAGTCAAGGTACTGAGCTCGAGCAATAGCTTGCTCTTCAGTGACACACGCCCCCATGGCAATATCCCGAGCTATTGGAGGTACGAACGAAGTCGTAAACCAATCGGTAAGAAGCTGGTCGGGAATCCAAAATTTGATCATACGTCTACGCCGTCTCCATTCATGAATATGATCAGAGATATGCGTAGCTGTCGTTTGTCTTAAGGAAGTGAGGAGGTGCGTACCCGTTTCGTATCGAATGGGCAACTGGAAGTGAGTGAGAAACGCCATAGCCAAGGAATTGAAATCTTGAAAGGACCCGCGATGGAGTTCGATATACCACTTAGCGGCAGAGCCAGTGAGAGTCCTTTGAAAAAGGCGAAGCCGAATTGAATCGTCAAGCCATGAATTAGACGAACACCACAAATGATAGGTCATAATATGGGCTTGTGGGTCTTCATTGGCTTTACCATCGAATTTTGGACAGTCACCAGGTATTTTGGTTGGAACTGGAGGCCAATAAGGATTATGAAGGATAGGATCATTGGTTAATTTGGATACATCTGGTAATTCTAAAGTCGCTAAGAATGGTAATTGAGGATTGAAAGGCATCTGGGGCTGTTGGTAGGGTGGAGCACCAGGATTCCACCCAGGTGGTGGTTGCCCCCATAGAGTTTATCCGGAAGGATTTGGTCCCATAGTGGATTGGCCGTAAGGATTTGTATAGTGCCCCCCAGTATAAGGATTACCAAATGATGCTGCAGGCATGCCGTATTGCTGTTGGTAAGTTTGTGAGGGATTTGCTTGCGGTTGTTGGTAGTTCTGGTACGGGGCAAACGGAAATTGCCCTTGAGGTTGTTGGTAGCCATACAGTGGTGGGGCTCCGAATTGAGTTGAAGGACCAGGCTGGGTTGGATGAAAAGTTTGTGATTGAGACCCAGCCTGCATTTGAAGGCCAGATGGGTGTTGGGGTCCCATTTGGGGCCATGGACCAGACTGAGCAGTACCAATGAACTGTCCTATAGGTTGGGCCATCTGGCCAGAAGGAAAACCTTGTTGATGGTGAGGTTGGCCGATCTGTCCAGAAGGTTGGACCTGCTGATACTGAGGTTGGCCTACCTGCTGGAACGGTTGTTGCGCAGTTGAAGGTTGTCCTAGCAGACTAGATGGTTGAGGGGATTGGGCAGTTGATTGGCCCAACTGTGTTTGGGGCTGACCAATCTGCCCAGAGGGTTGTGAATACTGGACAGTAGGTTGACCGAGTGGTTGAGTACCTTGTCCAGACTTTGGACTATACTGGACATTGGATTGGTTCGGGTTAACAGTTTGTTGACCACTTTGTCCAGCGGGATAGCCTTGCTGGATACCAGGTTGGACTTGTTGAAAAGACGACTGACCTGAGTTACCAGAAGGTTGCAAAGAGGAAAAAGGAGCAGCAGTAACGAAAGGGTTTCCATAAATGGATTGCCCTAGTTGGTCTTGAGGGGGTTGTATTGGAGATTGCGCAGATAAAACTTGACCACCATGGAAAGAGGTGGAGGTCCAATCAATTGACAATGGGACCGATACCTCAACAACCGGTTGAGATGACAAATATGGATCATATGGGTCCTGTATTGAGACATTTGTCATGGGGTCAAAGACTCCAAACAAAGAAGCTGAGGGACGACTATAAATAGAAGTCAAGGGGGTTGCACATACTGTTGGAGCGGTTGTGACGGAGGTAACAGATAGACCGCGACTTTGTGGAGTAAAAGGCTCCGTAGCAAGAAAAGTGTGTGATGACCACATGGGTCCTGTGAACGGAGTTCCAGAAGGCGTAGTATCTCTCAAAGCTTTATAACCCAGTGGTAAATTTGTAGTAGTAGGCGTACTACTAACATGTATAGGGTCCGTTGAGGTGGGAATTTCACCGCTCGTCGCAACGGACTCATCGGTTGTAGTAGGGGATAATTCATCCATGTCGGATGAAACTTGTGGGACTGACCCACAAGGGGAAGGATGGTCCCAAAAAGGGATACCGTCCTCAAAAGGTTCCCACGTAGGGTTCCAATGATACTGGTAAGTCTCGTCACCCGGGGCACGAGAACTAAGTGGTTGTATACCTAAAACCACAGGAAGACTCACTACCGGTGTTTCGGTAGAAGACGAAACTAGTAATTCTGCCAGGATGAAACTTGAGAAGTTTATCGAGATAACTCCTACTTCGGACTGATACAAACGAAAGCTAATTGGGTAGATGTTATCGTGGCCAATAAAATTTTTTAAGACACTGAACTTAACCTTTTCATTTTTTAAGAGTCGAGAAAAGGGTAAAAGATGACTATAGTCTCCTTCGAATATTTAATGAGCACGAAGTTACAAGACGCTCACAGGCACCTTTTCGTTTAGGGAGTCCGAAAAGGATCAAAAGTGACTGCTCTGGAATTCTGGGTAGAGGGTGTGCCAAACTTTTCGCAAAACCACAGAATACTTTTTAGGGTACGGGTGGTCGATCTTCGTGAATGCTGTGTTCACTGCATTGCGAATCGTAGGGCGGCTGACACGACTTCCTATGGATAAAGGCTTTATTCCTATAGGGGTCTCCCAATATATACTCGACGGTACGTGGGAGCACAGTCCGTATTGGCAGCTACCGTTTCACCGTGGAGGAATCACCCAACCACTCGACGATAAACTACCAGGTTTAACGACGCCGGAACACGTCTCTAACCTAGACCTCTAGAGTGTTTGCGTTATGTTCCAATGCGTTGTTATGTTCATTGAGTTCATTTTAAAGTTTATCTTTGATTATGTTTCAGTTTTTTGGTCCTACCGTATGTGACATCTCGAAAACTTCTTACATGCAAACTATATGCCGGAATTAAATCATTTGATTCGATGAATTCTATCTACAGAGGGTTGAGATCTTTTTCACAAACGAAATGATCACTTCAACAAAGAACAAAGATCCTAATGCAGCTAATAACAAGAAACGAAATTTTGTCTTTTTCTTTTTAATAGCAACAAATAACAATAAATGCTAACTACGATAATGCAAGAGATTTTTTGTTTTTCTTTCCTTTAAGATGGCATGATGCATGTAAACAAATTCTAAGAGATATGCACAATCCAAGTTCAGTCAATGAAATAGAACCAATTCTAAAACACAAAATGAACCATGCAAGCAAGGAAAAACATACTTTCGTCGATGATACTAATATAAAATGGACTCATGGCAAAGCAGAACTTGACAAGTTCTTTATTCACCTAAATTCCATCTCCTCAGAAATAAAATTCACTATGGAGCTTGAAGAAAACATGAGCATTCCTTTTTTAGACATCCTTATCATGAGAAAAGATGATGGATCCATAGGGCACAAAGTCTTCAGAAAGTCTACACATACAGAGAACTACCTCCACGCTAACTCCCACCATCATCCAGCCCAGAAAATTGGTGTTCTAAACACTCTTGCTATCAGGGCCCTTCGAATTTCTGACGCTGATCATTTGGATGAAGAAAAGAGGCATTTAGTCTCAACCTTTAAAGGTTTAGGCTACAAAGAAAATGAGATTAAGAAAGCAATTCAGAAAGCAGAGAAGAGGATGTTATCTCATGAACCTAAAACCCGAGATCAGCCTGAGGGTGGTAGGGTTTTTCTTCCTTACATTCATGGGGTTACAGATAAGATTGCGAAAGTCCTAAGAAGGAAAAACATAAGCACGCAATTCTCAGCCCCTGGAACAATTAGGCAAAATATGAGATCGGTTAAAGATAATATTGATAAACATCAACTTAAAGGGGTCTATAAAATCGATTGCTCATGTGGGAAAAGCTACATTGGTGAAATAGGCCGCTCCCTTCAGACAAGACTCAAAGAACATGGAGCTGATATTAAGAATGAAAGGTCTCGTTCTTCCGCCCTTGCAGAACACTCGTCGAAAACTAAGCACCATGTATGCTTGGAAAATGCCTCCATTATCGCTAAAGAAGAGCAACACCATAAACGAAAGATCAGAGAAGCTCTTGAAATTATCAAGCACCCGTATAATCTCAACAGAGACAGTGGTATAGAGATCAGTGGAAGCTGGTTTCCCCCGATAAAAGAAAAATTAACCCAATATCAATATAATAATAATAATAATAATTAATAATTAATTATTCTACACTAAACTTTACAATATTAATTAATTAATTTTTAATTTGATGTTATTAATAAGTCAATAAAAATCAATATTATTAATTAATTATTATATTAATTATTATACTAATATAATTAATTATTATATTAATTATTATATTAATAATAATTAATAATAATTAATCCTATTAATTAATAATAATTAATATAATAATTAATTATATTATTTTAATTATAGTTATAACCACATTAATTAATATAATAATAAATTATATTAATATAGTAATTAATTATATTAATTATATTAACTAATAATAATTTAGAATAATTAATATAATTAATAATAAATAAATAATTAATATAATTAATTATATTAATATAAATAATTAATATAAGTATTTATATTAATATTAATTATATTAATATAAATAATTAATATAACTAGTATTATTAATTATTATATTAATAATAATTAATAATTATTAATCATATTAATTAATAATAATTAAGAAATAAATTATATTAATATAGTTATTAATTATATTAATTAATAATAATTAATGATATTAAGTAATAATAATCAATTATATTTACTAATAATAATTAATAAAATTAATAATAATTAATTAATATAATTAATAATAATTAATTACTATATTAATAATTAATATAATTAATAATAATTAATATAATTAATAATAATTAATATAATTAATAATTAATAATTAATATAATTAATTACTATAGTAACTAAGTCGATATTAATTTTTATATTGATCATTAAATTAATTATTATATTAATAAAAATTAATAATAAAAATTATTATAAATAATTATTATTTTAAATAATTAATAATAATTTAAAATAAATAATTATAATCATTTCAATTAATTTGAATAATAATATTCATTATTTGATATTACAAATATTATAATAATAATAGTTGAAGTAATAATAAACTTTCATTTCAATTAATATTTCTATATAAATAATAATTAATAAAAATTATAATCATTTTAATTAATTTCAATAATAATATATAATTACTAATTATTATATTGATAATAATAATTAAAGTTACAATGTTCTAAAAAAAAAATAAAAAAAAAAAAATAATAATAATAATAAAAATTTAAAAAAAATTAAAAATTAAAATTAAAATTAATTAATCAATTTAATCATGAGGGAGCCGACTTCTCAAAAATTGAGAGCCGACCTTCCATTACCTTCTTTTCCTCCTCATTTCTATTTAAACCCTATTAGTCTGCTCTTCTTCTATCAAAGCATTCAAGTTGTCCCGATGATGGATCCCGGTTGGGATTCGAAACGTTGGCAGAAAATCGTTCTTACTGAGGATTCTCTGGTGACTAAGTCAAAAAAAAAAAAAAAAAAAAAGGAAAAACATAAAAACTAGTGAACTTCAAAGAGGCTAGAAGTGAAGTATTCAGAGTATAGAAGATCAAGCTTTAACAAAGCACTGGATAGGTGTAGAACAATCAACAAGCTGACTGGATGATCAAGAGATCGAAACTTCCCACAGAAGGCTAGACATGCAAAGTCACTGGAAATAAGCAAACAGCTAAGGGATACAGGCTAAGACCAGTCAAGCAGAGGTTCAACACAGTTCCAGAGGCTGAAAGAGATATATAAAGAGACTGAATGAGCTTTCCACCCACACACAGGCAAAATTTACAGAGCTGGCGCGACTGTCAGCCTGCAACTTGCGCTACCACAGAATTGGCGCGAGTTGCTTTTGAGCAACGTGCGCCAACTGGCGCGACTGTCAGAGAAATAACCGCGCCAATTAAGCTTGCCAACTAAAAAGATAAATGATACGACCTCAGGTCGGGTTGACAGTGCTCAGATGGGTCAAACAGTAAAGAATCAACTCAAAACTGACTCAGGAAGCTCATGCACTCAAGCAAGCAGAAGAAAATTAACATGCAAGACAGAAATCAAAGAGTTACTCCCCAGCGGAGTCGCTAATTTGTTGGTAAGGTAAATCCCCTCTGCGGACAGAGGAGATCCCACTAGCCTATCACAGAACTAGCCACAAACAAACCACGCTGCTATGCAAGTTCCTAGTTATGCATCAAAGGTGAATCAAGAAGACTAACCTGGAGTCCAACGCTATGATTGAAGCAGAGTTGATATCCTCGATCCCTTGCTCCAACAGATCATAACGAATACCTGCACATGCAAAGGAAGAGACGGATACCAACATAAAAACTACCAAGGCACAACTATATTTCAGTCAGAAAGGAAATAAATCAACATATCACCATGACAGATAATGAGATTGGAACTATAATAGCAGTCGCTCATCAATTAATAAACAGGAAAAGTTACAACCATTGTTCTGACGCCGACCCTTCTCCTGGCTGGGTGAGTAACTATATGTGTCTTGACATGCATCTCCTCTCCGGCAGCATAACCTCTCTAGCACTCATTAGCATTCTCTCCATGACCAATAATCATCACTACTATAACTCAATTACCAAATCACTAGCATAACACTAACACCAACACTCTCGCCCTAGCTTGTCCAATGCATAATGACAAGCTTATATAGATGGAGAAGGGAGGAGGATGCGATGAACCGGGACACCTTTTGCGGATTTAGCAAAAGCCATAAAGATGGATAAAGCTCGACAAAAGACTGATTTTCTCTCCTCAGAAAAGCTCCATGTAATGAAGGAAACAACAGTCGGACGTGCATTAAGGCAAAAAGCATGACTAAATTTGGTTGGTGCGACCGTTGCTCTGAGACAGAGCGCCAATGGTCGCGCCCCCTTTTGAGGATCTCCATCATTGGCGCGGGTAAGATATTGTGGACTTGCGCCAATGGAAAAAGAGCACTTTTTAGGGATGATCTGCAGAAGGTGTCTTCAGGGAACATGGAGTACATACTCAGGGGAACATAATGCAAGTGTTTTTAGACTTTGTCACTTCTTATAACTCCCGGGATGGGTCCTCCAAGGTACGACAAGAGGAGTAACAGGGATGGTGACAAATTACTGTGTAACAATGTCAAAGTAGTGATTACGAAACTATAGTGAGTTTGGTAAGGTAGAGGATTTTAAAGAGAGGGCTCTTGAGCCAAGGAGTGCTCTCCTCTACCAGCTATTGCATTCATCCATTGTACAACCCCATTGCAACTCGGGGGTCCGCGGAGAAGAAGAGTACCCAAGGAGTAGGCTGGGAGGTTAACCGGTGGGTCATTGCATTCGGATCAAGTACGTCATCATTCACTCTCGGAGGTGACTATCAATAAGGGAATATCAGTAACAGCAAAGCAAGCAGAGTCTCATCTTCTAGTGAATGGTACATATGTGTTGCAATATTATTTTGTATGATTGCTTTATGGTCTTAGTTAAATGTATGTAAATGTTATTATATGTTTCCTGAAACAAATTTCAGGAATGTGTTAGACACTGCTGAATAAATTTGAATTCCCAATGTGTTTATCTTCTGGTTGTATTTCGTTGTGATTTATTTAAAAAAAAAAACACAAAACAAAAAATATATAGTATGGATGTTGGTTCTTACATTGTTTATGTCTAGTGTATGGCCATACCACTTTTTTTATGGTGTCTTATTGCTATTGGTTTTTCGTGGTTTTCTTCTTGTTTTCCTTTTGTTCTTGCCTTTTATATTTTGAGAGTCTTGGGAATTGGTTGGGGAAAGAGGAAATTTAATGGAGCTCAGGGAGAGATGAATGAAAAACATAAGACCCAAATGAAGCCTGGTGCATGAGTAAAGGGAAGCTAAAGGCAAGAGTGTGACAACCAACTGGATTGGTGGGGTCCATTGGCATAAATGGACAATAGAAAGACAATCATGAGAAAGGTAAAGAAAATGGATTTGAGGCATCAAATGCCTTAGCTATGTTTGGAACTGTTGTTCTCGATGTTGTGCATGATGTGCAAGGATAAAGGGAATTCTCTTAACCTTGACCTTATGAGCACTGGTAATTATGTAGTGATCATGATTCTGCTAATGTGTATATATGTATATAGGTGTGTGTGTATGAATGTAAATATTGCACAGGGTCATGAGGTATCATGATTTTATTATGCTAATGTTTATATGTATACATGTATGTATGTATGCCATTGTCTGATAGGGTCGTCAGGCATCATGCTTTTGGAGGAATGATTGCTTATGCAGGTGAATGACATGAAGAGTGTTACGCAGTAATTTGTCACTGTCTCCCTGTCAGTCTCCCTACTGTATCCTGAAATCAAATGCACCATGCTCATGCTCTCTAAACTGGCCAAATGACCCACTTTGCCAAAGTTTATTGCATCAACGCGACTGTTATTAAAATAACCGCGCTGACTGGCGGCTGATAGTGTAACTGATGCGCTGCCAGCGCGGAAGCACACGGGTTTTCCGCGCTGGTCGAATTTCATGAGCCAGCGCATCCTATGAAAGTGTTGAGCCGCGTTGACACAGCCTGCTCCGTTATTATGATGCGCTGTCAGCGCCCCAGTTCAGTGTTACACCCGCACTGATCCAGTTTGGGCGAATTTGTTCCAACAGCCAGCCTTCCAGATGGTTCCAGACTTGGTTGTTGGCCTTGTGAGTATCGCCCTCCCTTCTATGGCATGTTTGTTCGTCATTTGAAACCACCTTCCTTGAGGATAAGCTCATCCTCCCACCATTCATGGAGACTCCTTCTCCTATTTAAACCTCCACCATTGCCATGAGCAGCTAGTTTGAATAGTGTGGAATTCATAGTGCTTGGATAGCTGCTGCTAGTAGGTAGTTGGTGTGACAAGTGTGGATTTGCTAGAGGAAGCTTAAGGAAGGTTGTGAGTATTGCTTGTGTGAGAGAGAGCTTTTGTGTTGAGAGAATCTATCTCCAAGGGTGAATGCTTAAGAGACTTGCTGGCTGGACCCTCTAGAGAAGGACTCAGCGTCAGAACTTTGGTTGTATCTTTCTCTGTTATTGATTTAATAATAGATGACTACTGTTATGGTTCCATTCTCATTTGTCTTTTTAATGGTTAATGTGAATTACATCCTTTCTGACTGATGTATAATTGCTTTTATTAGATTTCACGCTTGTGTTTGTCTTTCTCTTCGTGTGTGCAGGTATCTATTCACGGAGATCGTGGAAGATCGTGACCGACCAGAGTGAAGGAGCGAGAGCGGCATCTCTTCATCAAACAATAGCGTTGGAATCCAAGTAGGTGTTCATTACCTCATCGATTAGCTTATTGATGAGTGCGCTGGAAGTGAAATTTACTCGTTTATGGACAGCTTCTCTGGCTATAACCAGATCAACATTGCACCCACGGACCAGCATAAGACGGCTTTTATTTGTCCTTGGGGCACCTTCGCCTATAAGAAGCTTCCTTTTGGTCTAAAGAATGCCGGCGCTACATTTCAACGTGCAATGTCTTATGCCTTTCATGATATTCGTCACATTGTACAACCTTACCTGGATGACCTTCCGGCTCATTCAGCTAAGCGTCAGGACCATCCCTCTCATCTTCGCGAGATTTTTCTCCGCTGTCGACACTACCGCATTAGGCTTAATCCTCATAAGTGTGTCTTCTGCGTAGAATCTGGCCGACTGCTCAGGTTCATCATCTCCCGAGAAGGCATCCGTTTGGATCCCCTCAAAGTTGAGGCCATCTTGAATCTTCCTCCCCCTGCCTCTTTGCAGCAATTGCAGAGCTTGCAGGGCAAAGCGAATTTCCTTAGACGATTCATTCCGAATTATGCCGAGGTGGCTAAGGGTTTCACACGGTTATTAAAGCGAGACACACCCTTTCGTTGGGATGCCATCGCCCAGGAGTCTTTCGAGCGACTCAAGGACCTCCTTGTCTCGGCTCCACTCTTAAGACCTCCGAACTATCACCGTGATTATTCTCTCTATTTAGCTGCCGCCGACACCACCATCGGCATGGTTCTGGTGCAGGATGATGATGATGGCAATGAGCACGTTATCTATTACCTTAGTCGCAATCTATTGGATACGGAAACTCGTTACGCTTATGTCGAGAAGTTGGCATTGGCAGCTGTTTGCGCCGTCCAACGATTCCGGCACTATATCCTGTTGCGCACTACGACCGTGATTTCCGACTGCAACCCAATGACCTACATCTTGTCGCGTCAGCTGCTGGGGGGCAAGTACTCGAAATGGATTGTCATCCTACAAGAGTTTGACTTGGAATTTACTGCTGCCAAGTCTAAGAAATCTCTGGTCTTTGCAGAATTGCTCTGTTCTTTGCCATCCCCTTCTGTACCATCTCGTTCGGAAGAGCATATCCCGGATGAAACATTGTTTCTAATCAGCACCCTCGACCCTTGGTATGGGGACATCATAGTATATTTGCAGACGTCTTCCTTCCGTCCTAATGTATTGAAAGACGCTCGACGGAGGATTCGTCACCAATCACAACCCTATCGCATTATTGGCGATACCCTGTACCGCCTCGGCGTTGATTCTGTTCTCCGCCGATGTCTGACTCTCGAGGAGGCTGAGCGGGTATTGAATGACTGCCACTCCGGTGCTTGTGGCGACCATATGTCCGGATATGCCACCGCCCAGAAAATCCTCCGTGCTGGTTATTTCTGGCCTTCTATCTTCAAGGATTGCATCCTTGCCGTCCGTGCATGTCATGAATGTCAGGTCTACCACCGGAAAATGCGTGCACCTCCTGCACCACTGCACCCTGTTGTTACCGTAGGTCCATTTGCCAAATGGGGCATCAATTATACGTCTTGTAACCCTCGTTCGGCCGGGGGGCATGGATATATCATCGTTGCCGTGGATTACTTCACCAAATGGGCCGAAGCGATGCCTACATTGAACGAAGACGGTTACACAGCGGCGTAGTTTCTGTTGAATCATGTCATTACTCGATACGGAGTCCCCCAGGCTATCGTCACGGATCACGGAAAACATTTCCGTAATCACATGATGACGGAACTAACGACCCAGCTAGGCTTGCGTCAAGATAGCTCGACGCTGTATTACCCTCAATCCAACGGCCAAGTTGAAGCTGTGAACAAAGTTTTGATCACAATGCTCCAACGTACCGTGAATACGCACAAGTCTAACTGGCATCTGATGCTGTTCCCCACCTTGTGGGCTTACCGGACCTCTGTGAAGGACGCCACCGATTTCACTCCTTTTCAGCTTGTTTATGGACTGGAGGCCACCCTTCCTGTTGAGTGTGAGATTCCTTCATTAAAGTTAGCTGTCGAGTTGCTTCCCAACACCACTCCGGTGGAGGAACGACTTCTTTATTTAGAATGGCTAGACGAGACTCGTCGCTTAGCCTCTCTAGCTATTGAAGCGCAGAAGAAGAGGGTTAAGACTCACTTCGACAATACCATTCAACCTCGTTCCTTTGTTGAGGGAGATCTAGTACTGCTTTATGATCAAGCTAAGGATAAGCTGGGGGCAGGTAAACTCGAATCCATGTGGCTAGGCCCCTATATCGTGAAGAGAGTTTTGCAAAAGGGGGCATATGAGCTGATCGATTACGAAGGAAATCCTCTCAACAAGCCCCACAACGGGCTCTATTTGAAAAAATACTATGCATTACTTCGTGCACCTAGTTTGTACATACGTGTGTTCTTAGCAAGTGTGTTATGTGTGCATGATTTCTAGTTTTGCTTTGGTGTGAAGGCGTGTTTGCCTCTTATTTTGTTTTTCTGCTTCTTGTGCAGATGTCTAGTACACCTTATGTTGGTTTCGCCGATGGCGCCTGCCGTAGTACTTGCAATTTGTCTTCTGCGGCGTGGGCGATCTACGATCCTCACGGCGAGTTGCTAGATCTTCAAGGCGTGTGCTTGGGCCGTACCACCAACAATGTTGCCGAATACAGTGCTGTAATTGAATTACTAGCTGAAGCAGTTGATCTTGGCATCCGTGCATTGGTGGTAAACCTGGACTCTCAACTTGTCGTCCATCAACTCAACGGACGATATTCCGTCAGAGACCAACGCATTCTAAGGTTGTATTTACGTGTGAGATTGTTAGAAAGGAATTTTGATTACATCACATATCAACACATTCCGAGACAATTAAATACGTTAATTGATGCATTGGCAAACCATGTGTTGGACAAACATTTGCGTAATAGATAAACATCATACAAGAAGACATAAAAAACATAATAAGACCATAGAATAAGCATGTGTAAATAATTTCTTTTCCAAGCATAGTTTGCATGTGTGCCTGCATGTGTGCTTTCATAAAAAATGAAAATATGTGGATCACGTGTTGTGCAACTGATACGATTAGATCACATTTGTATTAGACATTTGCATAGCATATAAAAACATCATCACATGTGAAAACGATCCATCCAAAAACAGTATATATATATATATATATATATATATATATATATATATATATATATATATATAGATATATATATATATATATATATATATATATATATATATATATATATATATATATATATATATATATATATATATATATATATATATCGTGTGGCGCACTAAGGCGCTCAAAAATAAGTGTATATGTCTGAAGTAAAGCCGGTGTCCTCGGTACATCCGAGACATATGTCTCTCAAAAAACATCAGTGGAAATAAAACCTAGATGGCTACTGAGCTGGGTTATGCTCTCTATAGCATACAACTGCCCGTGCCACCCGCCTCAAAAGGCGGTGCATCCTGGGTTCCACCCCCACTGTGTGGATCTGGTGAGCTATGGGGACCTCCTCGACCCCCTGGTAATCTGGTACCCCCTCCAGTAAACCCTCAAGGTTGCGAGCTGTAGTCTCCGTCGTGTCAACCCCTGGAGGAGCCAGGGCCAGGACTCCCGCACCTTGCCCCTCTCTCCTTGCCTCTGGGGCTAGGCCAATGGGTCTCACGGGTCCCACATCTGCACACCGTGACATTTATCAAGACATGTACATGCAAAATCAAAAACATTAAAAAAATATTAAAAAGAGATCAAGTGTCATACCTCCATCATCCCAATGCTCTCCCACGGGCAGTGGAATGTCAGGATCGTTGCGGAAATCCATACCGGCATATGGCCAGTCCTCTACGAAAATGACTTGCCGATCCAGCCACTCTCAAAAATACACCCCCCAAGCCACTGGACGGCCGCCACCTCTGCGCGGCATGACACGGCCCCATCGACTGGCCCTCGTCTCCCGGGGACCTCTGGGTGGATCCACGGCCATGGTCTGTAGCTGTAGGGCCGGCACCCGCTCCAGCATGAGCGCAAGTAAGAGCCACCCATAAGCAAACTGCTTCAACTCTCCGCATCGACAGTTGCTCAGTTGCCTCTTCATGCTGGTCGTCACAGCTGCTGCCCAGTTGAAAATGGTGGGCTGTAAGCACTCAAGAGCCAGTAGTAGATGGGTCTTTGAGGCCTCATGATTGGCCAAAGAGCCCGCTGCCTGTGTCACCATAAAGAGTATGGTGCGAAGAACCATGTCGTCCACCGTCAGAATACCAACTTTCCCGCTCCGTGTTTTAACAGCCCGTGGGCACACTCGAGCCATCAGCTGGTCAAGAGTCTCACCGCTGGGTCGTTGCCCCTCCAGGATGGGCATCTGGCCCCGGCGTGACAATCCAGTCAAAAAATAGATATCCGTGGAATCAAACTCAATGTCCCGGCCACGGATTGTGAATTTTCCATCAACTGGGTTCCAAGCTCTGATTAAGAGCTCGAGGAGATCAGGTTGCGCCCTCAGGCGCGGAGTGAGGAAGAATTTTAGGAACCCGCATGCCCGCATTGCATTTCGGCATTCGGCAATGGCATAAGCGGCTATATCCTCATCATCGTGAGCTCTCTCTTTCCAAACAAAAGACATTATGTCCTGCAAGACCATGAAAAAATATTAGAGCGCTAACTGTTGGAGTTTGTACGTTCATTTTCTTAAAAAAAAAAAATTACGGCGTCAGCGCGGCTGTTTTTAAAATAGTCGCGCTGATCATGGCGCCCCGTTGTTTTTTCCTTGGGTCAGCGCGGAAGAACACGTGTTTTCCGCGCTGACCCGAGAGGTGGTATGTGTAAATTTAAATCGATCAGCGCGGACCCGAGCAGGAAATCCGCGCTGACCGAGAGCGCACCAACGCTCAAAAAATTTGCCCAAAGGGCCACTTCCCACCGTGGAATTGCTCTCAAAAAGACTCAAATTAAAGCACAGGAGGAGGAGAACCTACCTGGAACAAGCTTCCGGATGAATGGTGTCCGCACGGGCTGGAAATCGCTTCGTCAACCTTGCAGTTCCACAACGTTCTTCACAACTCAAAATGGCAACAATGGTAAAAAATGACTTTTACCCCCCTATTTATGGTAAAAAATTCATAATTAGCTATAGTTTCTTATCAATGTGGGTTTTTGTCATATTTTCGCCATGGATTTAGCACTAATGTCGTTATATTATGATTTTATGCATGTTTTACTATGTTTTTAAACATGTCGAACAGGTTTACGCGGTTGGTGTGCTTTTGCAGGTTCTAGTAACCGGCGTGGTGGTAACGATTCTATGTACACTTGATCCCAAAAAATGTCGTCTTTGAAGCTCTTTTCCGACATAAACCAAGAAAAGATGGCCAAGCTTCCTTTCGGCTCATTAAAAGGAACGAGAGGCGGTCATTTTTAAGCTCTTTTTTCGACCGTTTAACTTAAAAAGATTGCCGGGTGTTTGTCGTTTCGCACTCGTTATTGGCTCTAAAACGACGTGCTTCCGACCGCTTTTTTACTTTTTCGGGTCGAAGTCACTATTCACGAAAAGTACTCCTCGATCATACTGGTCGGGCGGTTCTTTCGGGCATTGTTTTATACTTTTTCGGGCTCGAGAGACACAACTTTACGAAAAAGGACCCCCCTGGAGTTTCCTTTTCCGCTGTCTTTTCAGACTCTCTAAACAGGAAAAGACGCCGAGTTCTTCCTTTGTCAGGCTCGTTAAAACTTAATGACATCGGATATCGTCGAAATGACACCTTTCCAAGCATATGCTATCCCCGTCAAGCTTGTCATCCAAAAATAATCGGGGTACCTGCCAGAAATGGTGGGGAAAATGAAACTGTAATAATGGTCGTGTCGGCAGTATGTCACTCTTGAACATGGCACTCATCTGCATTCGTGTCTGGGTGGGGATTTCTCATCTTGTTTTACACTAGCCTCTGTGGGTTTGGGTTATCCTATTTTACCTCTCATCTGCTCATTGCCTTGTCACCATGACCTCTGCTCATTTGATGTCAGATACTGCCAAATCCGCCGTCGTGCCGCCGATATGTTCAAGAGAAATTGGCCTCTGCAAGCTTACCACCTCCCTCTGATGTCTCGCACAAAATATTTTATCCTTCTCTGTCTCGTGTCGATGATGTGGGAAACATCATGGCCCACCTTCGATCAAGGTTACTTCCTGTCGACTTCAGCTCATTATCCAGGAGAGTGACCTAGAGACTCCCTTCAGGTGCCTTAGAGCCTGCATGCCTCAATGGCAGGTTCTTCGTGTTCGACGTGAGGTTTTCATCATTGGCCTCTGATCGGATGATTCTGCGGGTGTTCGACACCAGCTCATTGATTCACGCGCCGCAGATTGTACCTATAAGTACCTTGAGGACCATTATCATTATTGGTGGTACCTCTCGCGTCTGTTAACAATTTTCATCATTGACTGGTAATCAGACGATGTTCATGCATGTTCGACTTCAGCTCATGTATTCACATGCTTGGACTTATACTTTGTTCGGGTTGAGATGGAGCGCAAGACCCTGGTTTTTGTCTGTTACGAACCAGGCTGCGATTTTGTGGATTGTTATTACATGACTCATTGATGGATGGCTGCGCCCATACCTAAGTCGTTGGGATGGCTGCGACCATACCCTCTTATCATCATGGTCTCTTCAGCTGGGTGGCTACGTCCATACCACAAACCTTCTTCATATGTCTTTTGGATGGCTGCGCCCATGCCTAGACTACATGTAATCGAGATATCAGTTGTACATTCATGCAGGTCCTTCCTGGTGGTGTTCCAGTTCAGCAGTTTTGTAAAGCATTTCACCCCTCCCACTCTCTTGGGCTTCATGCTTTAGGGGGCATTTGTTACGTAGTAATTTGTCACTGTCTCCCTGTCAGTCTCCCTACTGTATCATGAAATCAAATGCACCATGCTCATGCTCTCTAAACTGGCCAAATGACCCACTTTGCCAAAGTTTATTGCATCAGCGCGACTGTTATTAAAATAACCGCGCTGACTGGCGGCTGATAGTGTTACTGATGCGCTGCCAGCGCGGAAGCACACGGGTTTTCCGCGCTGGTCGAATTTCATGAGCCAGCGCATCCTATGAAAGTGTTGAGCCACGCTGACACAGCCTGCTCCGTTATTATGATGCGCTCTCAGCGCCTCAGTTCAGTGTTACACCCGCGCTGATCCAGTTTGGGCGAATTTGTTCCAACAGCCAGCCTTCCAGATGGTTCCAGACTTGGTTGTTGGCCTTGTGAGTATCGCCCTCCCTTCTATGGCATGTCTGTTCGTCATTTGAAACCACCTTCCTTGAGGATAAGCTCATCCTCCCACCATTCATGGAGACTCCTTCTCCTATTTAAACCTCCACCATTGCCATGAGCAGCTAGTTTGAATAGTGTGGAATTCATAGTGCTTGGATAGCTGCTGCTAGTAGGTAGTTGGTGTGACAAGTGTGGATTTGCTAGAGGAAGCTTAAGGAAGGTTGTGAGTATTGCTTGTGTGAGAGAGAGCTTTTGTGTTGGGAGAATCTATCTCCAAGGGTGAATGCTTAAGAGACTTGCTGGCTGGACCCTCTAGAGAAGGACTCGAATTTCATGAGCCAGCGCATCCTATGAAAGTGTTGAGCCGCGCTGACACAGCCTGCTCCGTTATTATGATGCGCTGTCAGCGCCCCAGTTCAGTGTTACACCCGCGCTGATCCAGTTTGGGCGAATTTGTTCCAACAGCCAGCCTTCCAGATGGTTCCAGACTTGGTTGTTGGCCTTGTGAGTATCGCCCTCCCTTCTATGGCATGTCTGTTCGTCATTTGAAACCACCTTCCTTGAGGATAAGCTCATCCTCCCACCATTCATGGAGACTCCTTCTCCTATTTAAACCTCCACCATTGCCATGAGCAACTAGTTTGAATAGTGTGGAATTCATAGTGCTTGGATAGCTGCTGCTAGTAGGTAGTTGGTGTGACAAGTGTGGATTTGCTAGAGGAAGCTTAAGGAAGGTTGTGAGTATTGCTTGTGTGAGAGAGAGCTTTTGTGTTGGGAGAATCTATCTCCAAGGGTGAATGCTTAAGAGACTTGCTGGCTGGACCCTCTAGATAAGGACTCAGCGTCAGAACTTTGGTTGTATCTTTCTCTGTTATTGATTTAATAATAGATGACTACTGTCATGGTTCCATTCTCATTTGTCTTTGTAATGGTTAATGTGAATTGCATCCTTTCTAACTGATGTATAATTGCTTTTATTAGATTTCACGCTTGTGTTTGTCTTTCTGTTCGTGTGTGCAGGTATCTATTCACGGAGATCGTGGAAGATCGTGACCAGCCAGAGTGAAGGAGCGATAGCGACATCTCTTCATCAAACAATAGCGTTGGAATCCAAGTAGGTGTTCATTACCTCTCTTTTATTCGCAATTAGGAACTTGCACAGTAGCATTGATTGATTGTTGCTAGACCCATTCTGGGCTAGTAGGGATCGCCTCTATCCGTAGAGGGGATTTACCTCTCCAACAAAGAGGTTCCTGGTCTTATGAGGAATCAAGTGGGAAGAGTAGCCTTGACATATCTATGAGGTAAATATCATGTGGATATGATTTGATATTATGTGCTCATATCTATGTTTATGTTATGGACAAGGAATGCTAAGGGATAAATTAGCGAAATGAAAGTAGTGCGACCTGTGGCATGTTGGGACAAACATGGATAGTGGAAAGACACTAGAAGAAAGGTTGCCTAATAGAGTTAGTGTGGTCTCTGGATATGTAGTACTATTGTTGTGTATATGTGTACATGTTGTATATGCAGTGATGTGTATAGAAGGTGTTGTGTACATGTCGTATATGCGATGTTGTGTACATATGGTGTATGTACATGTTGTATATACAGTGTTGTGTACATGTGGTGTGGTGTACACCTTGTACATACGGTGTTGTGTATATATGGTGTTATGTACATGTTGTACATGCGGTGTTGTGTACATGTGGTGCTATGTGCATGTTGTACATGTGGTGTTGTGTGTGTGCGATGCTATGTACATGTTGTACATGTGTTGTGTGTAGGTGGTGTTGTGTACACATTGTGCATGTGGTGTCGTGTACATGTGATGTTGTGTACACATTGTGCAGGTGGTGTTGTGTACACGTTGTGCAAGTGGTGTCGTGTACATGTGATGTTGTGTACACGTTGTGCAGGTGGTACTGTGTACAGGTGGTATTGTGTACAAGTTGTACATGTGGTATTATGTGCATGTCGTACATGTTGTGTTGTGTACATGCGGTATTTTGTGCATGTTGTATATGTTGTGTTGTGCACATGTGGTATTGTGTATTCATTGTATCGTGACATGTGTATTCATTGTGTTGTACTCTGTGTACGTATATGGGTTGTGTTGTACAATGGGTGTAGGAGTATGTGTTGTGTTGTACGCTGGGTGTAGGAGTATGTGTTGTGTTATACACCAGCTGTAGGTGTATGTGTTGTGTTGTACACCGAGTGTAGGAGTATGTGTTTTGTTATACACCGGGTGTAGGTGTATGTGTTGTGTTCTACATTGGGTGTAGGAGTATGCGTTGTGTTATACACCAGGTGTAGGTGTATGTGTTGTGTCGTATAGTTGGCATAAGTTTATGTATTGTGTGGTACATTGTGTGTGGATGTTCACATATGATGTACACTATGTAAATGCGTGATTGAAGAAAAGACATTGGGTGCTTGCAAGGTGTGAAAATTGATTCAGTGTGTGTACGGAAAGGATAAAGGACATAGGTAGAAGCAAAGAACTGATTGAAAGATAAGTATCGATATTTTATTTTAGTTTTAATTATGCATGTGATCTATGATTCTAATTTATGATGGTTGTAAGTGATTTGTGATTTTGATTTATAATGGTTTTGTTTGATCTAATCAGATGTGATATGTTTATACATGATGGTTTGATCGAAAGGTTAGTTTGACTTGTTGTGACAAGAAGTGAACAAAATTGCAAGTGTACCTTATTGACTAGTTACAAATGAGGTATTATTTGAATTTATTTCAATCCCTTTTGAGCTAATGGAAATTATGTGCTTGGTACAGGAAAGCATGGGAAATGCTCAGTTTGGGTGGTTGAAACCGACTACAATAATTAACAGTAATGACAAAAGGAATAGGAACATGCAACAATATGCTAGTAAAGCACTTCAAGAATAGGGCCATGTGGGACACTAGTACCTAATAGTTTCCCTTGATTTCCATGAGAATTCTATGATTGGTATGATGGTTTTGAGGTAGGAATATGCCTGGGTTTTTGGACCTTCCATTGCAAGCAAACCTTGCCAAGGGATGGGTAGCCCGGGAAACGAGATGTCGAGGAACTTGGAAGGTGAGTGACTACAAAGAAGGGGGTGACCAGATTTCTCAACAGACTGCGTAGCAGAGAAGGGAAGGGTGGGTAATACATTTGTTTTGGTCATTAGCATTGTTAGATGGAATGATATGCACATTAGGGGTGTGCCCTGGAATAATGAGTTAGTAACTATTCACTAAGGGAACAAGTAGTGTAGGGATTGTAGCACTGGACATTGGATGCAGTTTGACTTTGGCAGTGGATAATGGACTTTCTGAGAAGGAGGTGAATCCTGGTATTGCTTTGAGTGTGGAGGTTTGAGCCTCTGGATTCCCTTGTTGACTGATGTGTTCACTGTATCCTTTTATTTGCTGGTTAAAGCAAATGTGCATATGTATATATGTGTATATTATTGTAAATATTGTATCGAGCTGGATTTATAAAGCTCCATAAACATTATGTTTATTTGTTGGTTGAAACAAATGTGTATAAGCATATGTGGTTATTATTGTAAATATCATAATGAGTTGTGTTATAAAGCTCCAGTAAGTGGTATGTTGTCATGTTTTTAGCAGGATTCCATTGTAAATATTGCAATGGCTTCTGTTGTAAATCTCCATGGGAAGTATGTTTTGTTTTCACAGATTTGTTGGTTATAGGTGTCAGAGAACACTGAGGACGGTGTTCCCCCAAGGGGGGAGGGGTTTGTAACAACCCTGGGTTAAAATTTCATGTAATAAAAGTTAATAAAGGCAAAATAAGACCAAGATCATGGGACACATATTCGAAGCTGAATGTTGGGCAAAACATCCTAGTGGGTGTTCATTAGGTTTATTATGGCTAAGGGAAACTAGCAAAGGCATTGGAAAAGGCATTGAAAAGGAAAAAAAACAATAATTGGCATTTTATTTATGAAAATAAAGGAAAATAGGCGAAAAGGGAGGTGAAAGGTCATAGGATTGCATGTGAAGGAAATTAAAGGAAAAATAGAGGAAATTGAAGAAAATAGAGGCCTCAATAATAAAAAGGCTTATGAGGACCATTTCATAGCCTTTTGTCAGTTTTAGCTTGGATATCTATCTATTATCTCATACCATTACACACTTAGAGCATTCTTGGAGCACTTTGGCATACCTTGGATATGGAGAAGGAAGGCAAGGGAAAGCAGGAATGTGCAAGGGAATATGTGAATCAACAGCTACAACCTGATTGATTTGCAAGCATCGAGTTGCATGTATGATTTACTTGCTATTTTTGGCATGCATGGTACATGTATGTGTGTATTTGGTTCTCTTAATGTCATTGGCATGGGTTTTTCCAGGTGTGACAGTGGTTTCAACTTTTCCTTTCCATTTATGTATAGCCATGGTGTGATGAGTTTCTTTCATTTGGTTTATCTTTGGATTGTCGGATGGTTTTGAAACTGGGTGAGGTGGTCTCAGCAAAATTCCCAACAGCCTAGGAATCCCTTGACCGGTAATGGAAGGATTGTAGTAAAGCCTAAGGGTGGAGACATGAAAATTCCTCAAGGTATTGGTGAAGAAATCAAAGGTATACAAGCTTGTTTAAGGCCTAGTGATCCCTTGGTCAGTTTTGGAAAGATTACGATAAAGCTTGGTAGTGTATGTTTTGTTTGGGTCTAGAAATCCCTTGACCGGTAATGGTGGGATTGTGGTAAATCCTGGTTGTGTAGGTGCTTCTTTCGAGCCTAGGAGTCCCTTGATCGGTAATGGCCGGATTGCGGTAAATCCTGGTTGTGTAGGTGCTTCTTTCGGGCCTAGGAGTCCCTTAACCAGTAATGGCAGGATTGCAGTAAAGCCTGAGGAATCCCTGGTTGTTTTGTTGTGAGTCCCACATTCATGCTTGGAATATGGCACGAGGGTGATTGGCTAAAAGAAAGACTTGGTTCAACCCAATCTATGGTCGGGTGGTACGTGGAAGTCCTTGACTTGATTGGATTTTGCATATGTTAATAAGAGCTCTCTTCCTCTTGTATTTTACGAGTAAATGTAACTGTTATGATGTGGCTTTGATGGTTGTTCTATCATTGTTAGTATTATGGTTATATGTTGGTTATAAGCATGGTTTTATGACAAATTCGAGTTATGGCTCTTATCATGTTTTGATTGGTAAATGAATGGTTATTGAATGGTTATTGAATGCATGAACTAATAAATGTTATTGCAGACATTATGAGAGGGAATTAGAACTTATTTATGATTTTCAAATAAGTATCAGACCACTATGTTTAGATATGCCTTCATGACCTGTAGATTTCATGTTCACTATATGTTTGAAGAAATGACTATCACGGTTAGGCCTCGTTAGGTCAAGTTTTTTATTAATGGACATAACAACAGTTTATTATAACATACTCATGAACAACATGTAACATAATCATCAAGTTAATGCATATAACAACAAGTTACTATCATTCATGATTATTCAACACATGTGCATATGACCACATTGAATCACTAGCATATACCATGCATGTAACCACAACAACAATAAAATGACAAAAAATTATATAACCCTAATACATATAACAATCCATTAACTAACATACCTG
Organism: Pinus tabuliformis; assembly: GCA_031772625.1. NCBI lineage: Eukaryota > Viridiplantae > Streptophyta > Pinopsida > Pinales > Pinaceae > Pinus > Pinus tabuliformis. Next base: position 541,065,637 of record CM062804.1, on the reverse strand, counting down.
CATGCCAAACATACAATACTTGTATGACAATCTATTCTCACCCCAAATTCTAGTGTCGCAACCTCACTTTGATGGTTTTCATCTCTTTCTCTATCTTAGCCAACACATTAGCATCATAATAACCAATAGCATCATGATGAGTTAAAATGCATACAATGACCTCATGCACGAAAGCCATGCCCATAATAATGCATGCATAACAACATATATATACTAACATGAATAACAAATGCATATACAACCAATATTTGTTCATGACAAACACATCCCAACAACAACAACAACATCTTCTACATGACAACACAACTGTAACTACCACCAGGCATACATAACAAGCACATATACAAACTTCATGCATGCATGACAATCCACATTCTGCCCATCCAATCCAAGTGTTGAACCATGCTCTGATACCACTATGTAACATCCTCCTCCCACATCTACTCAAGTAACCTGCCAATTGGAGTAAACATGTGACGAAGGGTTAGTATGATATGATTCAATTCCCTATGTAACAGTTAAATAAGTGGAACCAACAGAACACAAACATCCTAATCTTCTACACTTGTAACAGAACCCCCAAGAGCCATCCAACCCATCCAGGTGACCAACCCTTAAGACAAAATGACATTTTTTTGCATTAAAGCCTTAGTCGCTCCCTTGACATGGGAATGCATGTGATTCAGACCCTCCAGTCGCTTCCACAACAAGGCATGTGTGTGACTAGGGACTTTTCCAAGTAGTTCTGTGTCAACGAATCTAGATTTTGTCCCACTTTTTAAGGGCCAAGACTCATGCCACTGCCCAGAACTCCTTGAAACTTCCAGAGATGAAAGTTAAAATCAAAACAATAATACAAATGCAAATAATTGAACAAGGACTTGACTAGACCCCTACTAGCCATGACAGTCATTACTTCAAACATGTCACAAATATGCATTCTACAGGTTTAAATAACAAATCTAAGCATAGGGGTCTCATACTTATTTGAGAATCACCAAGAATTACTGATGGCTTATCACAATAACTGCATTATCGTATATTATGCCATATATTCATTGTACATTCAATGATTAACCAAAACATGATGAGAGCCATACATTGTTACTGTCATAAAAATCATTCATAACCAGCATATAACCAATAGAAATATCAAGGAGATAACAACCATACAATCCACATATAAACAATTATATTTACCCATGAAATACTAGGGATAAAGAGAGTTGTTATTGATGAATGCAAAGGCTAACCAGGTTCGACACTCCCACGTTCTACCTGACCATAGATTAGCTGAGCCAAGTCTCTCTTCAGCCAATCACCCCCATGCCATATTCCAAGCATGAATGTGGGTTCTCATAGAAAAAATCCATCAAAATCAAACCAGGGCTTCTAGAGGCCAAACCACCTCAACCCTAAACCAGTTATTCCACCTCACGATCAGAGATCACTAACCATCACCACATTGGTCTCTACCCAAGTTGTTAATGGCTCTAGATCATTTGTTCCAATCAAGGCTCTATGACTAGTAACTCAACCCACAGTTGTTGTCGCGCTCCATAGCATTTATCCAACCAAGGTTCCAGGAGTACTAACTCAACGCACCAAGGGCTCCAGAGCATTTGTCCAACCAAGGCTCTAGGATTAATAACTCAACCCAATTTGTTACAGTGCTCCAGAGTGTTTATCCAACCAAGGCTATGGGAACTAATAACTCCCACAGCCAAAGGAACATAAGAACCAACCAGAAATAAAAAAGGAAAGATTCCCATAACACCATGCTTATCCAGGAAGTGGAAAGTCTAGGAAAAACCACCGTCAATCTAGGAAATCCTCCATGCCAATGACAACTCGTAACCAAGAAACCACATGCATGTGCCATGCATGCCAAAACTAGCAAGGAAACCATACATGCAACTCGATACCTGAAAAGAAATCCAACTGTAGATGTTTATTTCGCTCTCCTCTTTTACTCTCTTTCTTTTCCTTTGCCTTCTTGCTCTAAATCCCAAGTATGCCAGACTCCTCTAAGAGTTCTCCAAGAAACTCTAAGTGTCCAAGAGTATGAGAGAGAGAATAGAAGAGATCTCCACCATAGAATTGACAAAAGGTTACCAACTGATCCTTGGAAGCCTTTTTATCAATGAGGCCTCTCTTATTTTCCTTCATTTTCCTTCTAACATGAAACTTGTGACCTTTCACCTACCTTTTCTCCTATTTTCCATCATTTTCAATAATAAAATGTCAATTAATGCCTCTTTCCTTTCCAAAGATTTCGCCTTCATCGTTGCCAATTTCCTTAGCCATAATAAATCGAAATGAACACCCACTAGGATGTTTTGTCCACCATTCAACTTGGAATACGTGTCCCATGACCATGGTCTTATATTTTTTACATGAATTTGTAACCTGAGTTGTTACAAACCCTCCCCCTTGGGGGAACACTATCCTCGGTGTTCAATGACACCTAGAACCAACAAGACTGCTGAAAGCAAAACATATTTCCCATGGAGATTTATAACACAATTTGTTGCAGTATTTACAATGACATTTTTGAAAAAATTACAAGCATACCGCTTAATAGACCTTTTAAACATAGCTCATTACGATATTTACAATAATAACCACATATAGTCATGCACATTTGCTTCCACCAGCAAATAACCATACTGTCTATGGAGTTTTATAAATCCATCTCGATATAGTATTTACAATAATATACACATATACATTTATGCACATTTGCTCAACCAAAAAATAAAGCATATGATGCCTACATCAATAACAAGGGAATCCTGAGGCTCACACCTCCACCCTCAAATTAGTAATAGGATTCACCTCCTTCCCAAGAACTGCAAAATCCACTGCCAAAGTCAAAGTCTGCATCCAATGTCCAGCGATACAAGCCTATGCTATTGTACCCTCAGTGAACAGTTATCGACTCATTATTCCAGGGCACACTCCTAATGTGCATCTGATTCCATTTGGCAATTCTAATGACAAAAAAATCCATTCCTCAGTCTTCCCTTCTCTTCTAGACAGTCACTTGGGCAATCTAGTCAACCCCTTCCGTGCAGTTACGCACCTACCATGTTCTGCGAACATCCCCTTCTCTGCTACATAGTCCCTGTAGGAATTTAAGTGTTGGTAATACCGAGGAGAGAGTGAATCGTCGGATCACTACATATCGTGACCGTCGGATTGTAAGTTACAAAATGTACAACGGTAAAGAAACACACTTTACCTAATTCTATACCTAACTCTATACTAGACCAAGTTGAACTTAACTATTTCCTATGTGTCGGAATATCCTAACATCCCCCCTTAAGAACAACTTGGGATAGGATTGAAGGATTTACAAATATGACACAATAGGAGAAGGAAGGAGGCACTAGAGCCTATCCCCCCTTAGTGACAACTTCCTGAACTCCAAGCATATATCGAAGTTTAGTGAACTTCGCCTCTGTGAGAGCCTTTGTGAAGATGTCTGCAACCTGATCATCTGTTGAACAATATTGCACTTCAAGAACATGGTCATGAATGAGCTTTCTCATGAAGTGCATGTGTAGTCCAATGTGTTTGCTGCGCTGATGCTGGACTGGATCTTTGCATAGCTGAATGGCACTTTGATTATCACACCAAAGTGTGGTTGGATGCTGCTGCTCAAAGCCAAACTCTGATAGGATCTGACGAAGCCACAAGGCTTCCTTACTAGCTTCCACGGCACCACGATACTCTGCTTCTGCTGATGAAAGAGAAATGGCAGCCTGTTTCTTACAAGCCCATGTAATAGGTCCTGAACCAAGAGTGAAGACATAACCGGCAGTAGACTTCCGATCATCAGGGTCACCAGCCCAATCAGAATCAGTGAAACCAACTAATAGAGGAGCTGCTTTGGCACTGTAATGAATCCCAAACTGTACTGTACCTCGAACATAACGAAGTATTCTTTTGGCTGTTTTCCAATGACTTTCACGGGGGTTTTGCATAAAACGAGCAACAAGGCCAACAGCAAAGGAAAGGTCAGGACGAGTATGGGTTAAATATAAGAGTTTTCCTACAAGTTGACGGTATAAGGTAGCATCAACTTCAGGAGAAGTACAAGAGACTGAAAGTTTGACTCCAGACTGAAAGGGAGAAGGGGCTGGCTTACAGTCTTCCATGTGAAAATGACGAAGAATATCACAAGCATACTTGGACTGGGAAAGGGAAATACCCTCCTTGGATTGCAAGACTTGAAGACCGAGAAAATAGTGTAAGTGTCCTAAGTCTGTCATTTCAAATTTCTTTTTAAGGTTGGACTTCACATGGTTTATAAGGTTGGGATCACTACCAGTAAGAATAAGATCATCAACATAAAGAACAAGGATGATAAGAGAGTTGCCCACTTTCTTGGTGTAGACAGTATTGTCAGAATAACACCTAGAAAAGCCAGATTCTAAAAGAAAGCTATCCATTTTGGCATACCAAGCCCGAGGAGCTTGCTTGAGACCATAAAGAGATTTATTAAGTCGACATACAAGGCTGGAGTCTGTTTGGATGAAGCCAATGGGTTGTTCCATATAGATTTCTTCATGCAAGTCCCCATGCAAGAAGGCAGATTTAACATCCATCTGATGGACTTCCCATTTTAAAGAGGCAGCAAGGGAAAGAACAAGGCAGATAGAGTTCATTTTGGCAACAGGGGAGAAGGTTTCAGTGTAGTCAATGCCTTCAACCTGTGAAAAGCCCTTAGCAACAAGATAAGCTTTATGTTTATCAACTTTCCCATCTGGTCCATACTTGGTTCTGTAAACCCATTTACATCTAACAAGTTTGCGTCCCTTTGGTAGAGGAACAAGATCCCATGTATCATTTGCCAACAATGAATGATATTCTTCATTCATAGCTGCTTCCCAATGTGGATGGCCTGAAGCTTCTGCAAAAGTGTCAGGATCATGATTTATTGGAGCTTGAGCCAGTAAAGAAGAGGCTCTTTCAAACTGAGAACGTGTACGTCGCTGATCTGTAGGATCACCGGCAAGATCACCTGCTGCATCCCGAGTAGCACGGACCCATCTTGGAAGTTGAGGATCCTGAGAAGGTGGGGGAGGATTGTCATCCTCACTTTCATCATCTGAAGAAGAAATGTTTTCAAAAGTAGAAGAGATAGGAAGAGGTGGCACATCCGCCGGACTAGGCTCGCAGGCCGATTTATTCTCATCAAATTTTACATCTCTTCTAATGATAACATTTTTGGACTTAAATGGAATAAGTCTATAACCTTTTACATCTTCAGAATATCCAACAAAAGTACATTTCTCACTCTTAGGTTCTAAAGCTTTATGCTTTTCATCTGGAATATGGGCCCATGCCTCACTTCCAAAAACACGAAAGTGACTTACATCTGGTTTAATGGAACTCCAAGCTTCTTCTGGAGTGATATTCTTTAGAACCTTAGTAGGAGTGCGATTGATTATATAATTTGCACAATTAATTGCTTCGGCCCAAAAACTAAGACTGAGTCCTTTAGATTGCAGCATACAATTAGCCATTTCCTTTAAGGTGCGATTTTTCCTTTCAGCTACACCATTTTGTTGTGGAGTGTATGGAACAGTATGTTGCATTTGAATTCTATTTTCGGTGCAAAAGTTGATGAATGTGTTTTTAACATATTCTCCACCATTATCAGTTCTTAGCTTAAGAATTTGATGTCCAGATTGTTTTTCAACAAAGGCTTTGAAGGCCAAAAAAGTGTTAAATACTTCGCTCTTGAGTTTTAAGAAGTATACCCAAGTGCGTCTGGAGAAATCATCAATGAAAGTTAAGAAATACTTGCAGCTAGAGAATGAAGCAACAGGAAGTGGACCACATAAATCACTGTGCACAAGCTGTAAAGGGGCTGAGGCGTGCCAAGAGGCACGTTTTTCAAAACTGTCCCGATGATGTTTTCCGAGTACACATCCGGAACAAACACCATCTCTGCAAGATACCATAGGAAGACCTGTCACCATATTTTCTTTACATAGATGCTGAAGGGAGCGATAGTTTAAGTGACCAAATCGCTCATGCCAAAGTTTGCTCACTTCATCATTATGAGCAACAAATACTGAGGGAAGATTTGATGACCCAAAGTTGTGAAACTTATACAACCTTGTGGAATCATCATCAATACCAGTAGCTAGAATCTGTTTAGGATCTCTCAGATCCTTGATTACAACATCATGAGGTGAAAATTCAACAATTTTACCTTCACCTGAATGAGTTATCTGATATACAGATAGAAGGTTGCAGGATAAGGTTGGAACACATAATACATCATTAAACTGACCATTGTCTAGATGAACAGTTCCAGTCCTACAACATTAAGAGATCTATCATCACCAACATATATATTTTTGGTGTTACAATCATTTAAAGAAGAAAACATGGCTTGGTTTTTGGCCATGTGATAAGAGGCTCCAGAATCAATGAGCCACTCATGAGAATGAGAAGAAGAAGATACATTTAATGCATAACCAGACTGAGATGATTGACAACGACATGCAGAAAGTGCCATTCCTGAAGATGAAGTTGAAGTTGAAGTTGAAGAATGCTCCACATGGATGTTATGTTTCTTCATTGCGGCTTCCAAGGCTTCCATCTTCTTAAATCATTTAGATTCTAAGTGGCCATCTCGATTACAAAAGTTACAATGTCTATCAGTCTTCTTCCATTTGTTTTTATTGGTCTTATCATTTTGCTGAAATGATCTTTCATTTTGAGGCTGAGTTTGCTTAGGACCCTTGTTTGGTTTAGGACCATTCTTTTTAGGATATGACTTCTTAGGATTCTTTGAATTTGGTTGCTGCTGGGCGGCTAACGCTTTCTTGGAAGAGTTTCCAAGATTAAGAAGACCAAGGTGTAAGAGTTTTTCTTGTTCTCTTATTAAAGAATCACAAAAAGAGTCAAAGGAAGGGGCCTTGTAGTCTTTTCCTTGACAAATGAAAGCTTCCCTTGTAGAATGGAAGGTGGAAACAAATACAGAGTAGGCTGGTCCCAACTTAGTAAGGATGGAATAAATAAGGTTACTATCTTCTTTCTTAACCTTAACACCTTCCAAGAGATATCTAAGGGTCTTGAATTTGGACAAGAAATCTTCAATGCAAGAAAAATTATTAGGATCCAATGTAAGCAACTCATTTTCAAGTTGATGGGCTCTAATTTCATTTTTAATCCCAAAAACTTTAGTGATTTGTTCCAATGCTTCATGAGGAGTCTCAAGTTCTGCAATATGGAATCTAAGATCAGGAGAAATAGACATCCCTATCAAACCACGTGCTTGATCTTGTCTATTTTCCCATTTTGCAGCCTTGTCTTCATCTTTGGGTTTCTTCTCTTGGTCTGTGGCTATTCTGTAGAGACCTTTACTTCTAAGTAAATCTTCCATGTAGGCTATCCATTGGAAGTAGTTAGTGCTGTCAAGAATGACTTGGCATGGACTTTCCATTTTTTTTAAAAACTGAAGCCGAAGATGCTGAAAGTAAGTGTTCCAATGGATAGATCTCGAAAAATTAGGCTGTTTTAAAAAAAACGGCTCTGAAAAAGGCTTCCGGATGAAGAAGTTATGGCTTTTTGAAAAAAAAATTGTTGAAGTTGCCGGCAAAGTGCGCGAATGTGCGGAAATGAAAAAATCCGCCCCCACAAAATGGAGACTTGAACCCAAGACCTCTACTCTCTTAAAATAGCTTTGAACCAATTGATCTATACAAAAAATTTGAGAGAGAGAGAGAGAGAGGGGGGGGCCTTGGTTTGCGTGCTTGCCTTGAGAAAGCTCTTTTTCCCTACAAAACACAAAACACAAAACCCAACACGGACATGCAAAGAAAACGAACCTTATGGCTCGAAGTTAGCTTTAGCCAAAAAACTAGATATTTAAAAAAATGAACCTTGCGGCTCAAAGTTAGTTTTAGCCGAAAAACTAAATATTTTTCTCAATGTTTCTGATTTTCCGAGATCACACTAAGGTGCAGGGAAAAGAGCATACGCATGAGAAAAATACTTCCTTTCTGTTTCTGATTTGCCCAGATCGCACAGAGTCGTAGGGAAAAGAGCATACGCAGAAATGAAAGGTATAGATCTGGTTAAAAAAAAGCTAAATAAACTGAAACCGAAATCAGAGAGAAAATAACAGTAAACTGCAAATAAAGACTGTATACCTCCAGATCTTAAAAATGACGCAGCTAGGGCTACCGGAAACCTTTTCGCGTGAAACGAAAGGGGTTCCTCACTGGAACAGATGCTCCGAACACAACAGAGCAATCCTCTCGGCCCGAAAGCAGTCAGAAACAACAGATCTAGGAAACGACAGTCGGATGCAGTTCTACCGGCTTCAGATTTGGATCACCAATGGACGTGGCCCTCAAATAGCTCTAATACCATGTAGGAATTTACAGGGTAAGTTCCTCAGAAAGAACACCAAAAGGACATCGCTCACAACCAGATCACAGAGCAATACACCAGTATTTTTGACGTGGTTAAAACCCTCAAAGAGGGAAACAGTCCACGGCCTGCGCCAACGTGGCTACTACAGGCAATTTATTAATCAAAGAATGAAAATTTACATAAGCTTCTCTCATGCACGGATTACCCGAACAATGACCCTCCATGCGCTTTAAATAGAACTCATGGACCAATCAGGTGTCAAGCCACGGATCAAGTGTCGGTAATACCGAGGAGAGAGTGAACCGTCGGATCACTACATATCGTGACCGTCGGATTGTAAGTTAAAAAATGTACAACAGTAAAGAAACACACTTTACCTAACTCTATACCTAACTCTATACTAGACCAAGTTGAACTTAACTATTTCCTATGTGTCGGAATATCCTAACAGTCCCTCGGGCGACCCCTCCCTTGGCAAAGCTTCCTCGCATCAGAATGTCAAATAACCAAGAAATATACCTACCTCACACCATCATACCTGTCATATCATGCTCATGGCAATCAATGGACACCAGTGGGTACCAGTGTCCCACATTGGCCCTACTCCTGAAGTTTTTTACCAGCATAATGTTGCCTATTTCAATTCCTTTTTGATGTTGCTACTAATTCTTGTAGTTAGTTTCAATCACCCAACCGAGCATTTCCATGCTCCATGTACCAAGCACATAATTCCCATTAGACTCAAAACAAATTGAAATAAACTCAAATCATACCTCATTGGTAGCTTCTCAATAAGGTACACTTGCAATCTTGTTCATCACAACAAGTCAACTTGTTGTTTGATCAAATCACCATGTATAAACATATCACATCCAATTAGCTCAAATGTAACCACCATAAATCATAAACATAGATCACATTTAACCATTATAAACCACAATAATAAATCACATGCATAATTAAAATTGAAATAAAATATTGATACTTATCCTTCAATTGATCCTTACTTCTACCTTTGTTCTTTCTGTACACACACTAGATTGGTTGCCACACGCGGAAAGCACCCAATGCCTTTGCTTCTCTTCAATCATGTACACATACACACAGTGTGCATCACAAAATATATATCCACATATGACGTATAACATCATACAATACATACACCCATACCCAACACACAATACAACACATAAATCTACACCTAGTGTCAACACAACATATACACCTACATCTGGTGTACAACGCAACACATACACCTACACCCAGTGTACAACACAACACATACATCTACATCCAGTGTACAACACAATGAATACACAAGTCGCGATACCACGACTGCACAATGCACATACATGGTGTTACATGCCTGCAACACAACATGTACGACATGCACACAATATCACACGCACACTAGTACCACATGTATAATATGTACATAGTACCACCTGTACACATCACCACCTGCACAACGTGTACACAACATCACATGTACATAGCACCATCTGTACAACACGTACACAATACCACATGTACACATCACCACATGCATGACATGTGCATGACACCACATGTACACAACACCATATGCACGACAACACATGTACATAGCACCACATGCACGATATGCACACAAGCCCACCTGCACATAGTACCACATGTACAATCATTCACACAACACCATATCTACATAGCACCACATTTACAACATGCACACAACACCATATCTACATAGCATTGCATATACAACATGTACATAGCACCATCTATACCCAAGATTGCATATGCAATATACACACAAAACCATATATACAACAAGCACTCAACACCATAGGTACAATCACTGAATATACAATATGCACAACATATACACAATAGTAGAATTGCATATCCAAAACCACATTGTTTCTACCACGCAACCTTGCTTCTAGTGTCTCTCTGCCATCCATGCTTATTCCAGCATGCCACAGATCACATTGCTTTCATTTAGTTGATGTATCCCTCAAAGTTACCTGTAATAACATAAACATAGGAATAATACACGCATACAATATCAATTCATATCCACATGATGCTGACCTCATATATTTGTCGTGACTACTCTTCCTCATAAACCGGGAACCTTTTCATGCCATTCACATGCTTAAGCAATCATTCCTCCACAAGAATGATCCCTGACAACCCTGTGAGACAGTGACATAGATACATAGATACATACATATATATAATCATTAGAATAAAACAATCATGATATTGTTAGACAATGACATACGTACATACATATATACATAGAAACATTAGCATAAAGACAATCATGACCTTATAAAACACGACATACATGTATACATACATAGACATTAACATAATCATAATTACCAGATATCATAAGGTCAAGATTAAGAGAACTCTCTTTATCCATGCACAACATGCACCACATTGAGAACAAGAGTTCCCAACTTAACCAAGGCATCTGACGCCTCAAATCCATTTAATTTACCTTTTTCATGATTGTCCAACCACTATCCATTTACCCCAATGGAACAAACCAATCCAACTATTTGTCATACTCTTGCCTTCAGCTGCCCTTATACATGCACCAAGATTCATCAAGGTCTTACATTACATGTTGGGTTTCATCCAACTCTTCCCGAACTCCATTAACTTCCATCTTTCCCAACCAATCCCCAAGACCTCAAACATAAAAGGCAAGAACAAGAAACAAAAGAAGAATCAAACCATGAAATATCAATAGCAATACGACACCACAAATAAATTGGCAATACCTTGCACCAGATGCAATAAAAACCCATATTTCAAGCTCAAACAAATCACAAAATACCAAAAGCACGAGCATAGCAACAAACACGGTGACTCAATCCCCATGGTTCCCAATGATTCCAAGGGAAAGCTCGACTGAGATTTCTTCAAGATTTCATGGAAGTCTCTTTTTCCATGCAATCCCTACATCATACCGCCAAAAACACATAACTGACAGTGTATAAATAAATATAACAATATACTAGTTATCTTACCTTGTTGTGCCGAGCATGACGCCTTTCAACTGAACACATCCATGCCTTCTTGCAAGGGACTCCAATTCCCTTAACATATCTAACTATAACTAGACACCAGTGGTTATACCTTTCAAATACATGTCCATGAATATAGCACATATCCACATAATATCAGACAAAACTTAGGTTAAGAAGACTTCATGTATGCAAAGAACTCATTCATTCAGAATTGTGTTTCCAAACATAACCCAAAGAAATTCTCACCCAATTCCTTCCTTTTACTTTTTACCTTGTTGTAGTTGAGTCTTACTATGTACTTTCACATCACCCAACTGCTAGTTATATAAAAACATCAACTATTACCTTATCATGCTAATACAAAGCATGTTGCTCTGCAACTTCTCACACATGTCAGTCTCACATTCCAAAGATCAAGACATCATGTATATTAATTTGAAATCAACCTTTACCAAGTCTAACAACCAGGTCATAATCAACTAATAGTCATAAGACATAATGCTACAACTATCACCTACTTACACTCAAGTACATATCAGTTATCTCAACACATATGTATTAGTACAACCATCTTAAAACAATATCATTCCTTCATGCAATCTTATAGACGCAAACTCATATCATGGAATTAATCAAACATTCAAACAAACTATAAACGTACCATGTTAGATAAATCAACTAGACGAAATAATAGACACCAAACACTCAAACACCAAATAGACAACACAATAAAACATTCAAGCACCAAGTAGATGACATAAGCAAACTCATACATTATCTCAGGGGAGGTTATCTTGTCTGCACAATCAATCTAGATTAGCACGATATAACTTGACAACATCTCAACTCAAACATAAATAAGGTCATGATATCCATGACAGTAACCAGCTAACATGTTCACATCATAAACTCATAAACAATTGTCATTCATGAATAATAATCACATATGCACAGTCAGTCTATACTAGTATAACAAAATATCACAAATATGTCGGCTCGTACCTGAATATTGTAACCATAACCATCTGCATAGGCCAACCCAAATTAGCATGATATAGATAATATCAATATCTTAAATGCAATAACCCTAATCATTAAGTTAACTATCATATAACAACAAGAAGTTAACATATAACATACTCATCAACAACATATGACATAATCATCAAGCTAACGAACATAAAACAACAACAACAATCCAATATCAACAAGTTACTATCTTTCATGACTGTTTGAAACATGTGCACACGACCACACCAATTCACTAGCATATACCATGCATGTAACCACAACAATAATAAAATGACAAACATGTACATAACCCTAATACATATAACAATCCATTAACTAACATACCTGCATGCCAAACATACAATACCTGTATGACAATCTGCTCTTACCCCAAAGTCTATTGTCGCAACCTCACTCTGATGGTCTGCATCTCCTACTCTATCTTCGCTGACACATTACCATCATAACAACCAATAGTAGCATGATGACCTAAAATGCATACAATGACCTCATGCATGACAACCATGCCCATAATAATGAATGCATAACAACATATAGACACCGACATGAATAACAAATGCATATATAACCAACATGCCTTTATGACAAACACATCCCAACAAAAACATCATCATCTTCTACATGAAAACACAACTGTAACAATGACCACCAACATGCATATATACAACCTTCATGCACGCATGACAATCCACATTCCGCCCATCCAGTCCAAGTGGTTAACCATGATCTGATACCACTCTGTAACACCCTCCTCTCACATCTACCCAAGTAATTGACCAACCAGGCTAAACATGTGACGAAGGGTTACTATGATATGATTCAACTCCTTATGTAATAGTTAAGGAAGTGGAATCGACGAAACAAAGACAACCTAACCTTCTACACTTGCAACAGAACCCCCAAGGGCATCCAACAAATCTAGGTGACCAACCCTTGAGACAAACTGACAGTTCAATGCATTAAAGCCTCAGTCACTCCCTTGACATGGGCATGCATGCAACTGGTACCGTCCTGTCGCTCCCACAACAAGGTATTCGTGCGACTAGGGACTTTTCCAGGTAGTTCGGTGCCAACAACTCCAGATTTTGTGCCAATTTTTCAAGGTCAAGACTCAGGCCATTGCCCAGAACGCCTTGAAAGTTCCAGAAATCAAAGGTAACATCAAAACAATAATACAAATTCAAATAATTAAACAAGGACTTGACTAAACCCCTACTAGCCATGACAATCATTTTGTCAAACATGTCACAAATATGAATTCTACAGGTTTAAACAACAGATTTGAGCATATGGGTCTCATAATTATCTGAGAATCACCAAGAAGAATTAATGCCTTATCATAATACCTGTATTACCATATATTAAGTCGTTTATTCATTATACATTCAATGATTAACCAAAACAAGATGAGAGCCATACATTATTACTGTCATAAAACTCATTCATAACCAACATATAACCAACATAAATATCAAGGATATAACAACCATATAAGCCACATATAAACTAGTATATTTACCCATGAAATACCAAGGGAGAAAGATAACTCTTATTGATGAATGCAAAGGCCAACCAGGTTCATGACTTTCATGTTCCACCCGACCATAGATTGGTTGAACCAAATCTCTCTTCATCCAATCACCCCCGTGCCATATTCCAAGCATGAATGTGGGTTCTCATAGAACAAATCCATCAAAATCAAACCAGGGCTTCTAAAGGCCAAACCACCTCAACCCTTAACCAGTGATTCCACCTCACAGTCAGACATCACTAACCACCACCAGAAGTGTCTCTACCCAAGCTGTCGAGGGCTCCAAGGTATCTGTTCCAACCAAGGCTTTAAGGCTAGTAACTCAACCCACAGTTGTTGACGGACTCTAGAGTGTTTATCCAACCAAGGCTCTGAAACTAGTAACTCAACCCACCAAGGGCTCCAGAGCGTTTGTCCAACCAAGGCTCCAAGACTAATAACTCAACCCAAGTTGTTACAAGGCTCCAAAGCAAACTTTGTCCAACCAAGGCTCGAGGAACTAATAACTCAACCCACAGCCAAAGGAACATGAGAACCAACTAGAAAGCAAAAGGGAAGAATCCCACAACACCATGGCTATCTAGGAAACGGCAAGGCTAGGAAAAACCACTATTAATCTAGGCAATCTTCCATGCCAATGACAACTCATAACCAAGAAACCGCATGCATGTGCCACGCATGCCAAAACTATCAAGGAAGCCATACATGCAACTCGACACCTGAGAAGAAATCCAATTGTACTTATTGATCTCACTGTCCTCTTGCACTCTTGCTTTTTCTTTGCCTTCTTGCTCCAAATCACAAGTACACCACACTCCTCCAAGAGTGCTCCAAGAAACTCTAAGTGTCCAAGAGTATGAGAGAGAATAGAAGAGATCTCCACCATATAACTGGCAAAAGGTTACCAACTAATCCTTAGAAGCCTTTTTATCAATGAGGCCTTTATTTTCTTCATTTTCCTCCTCACATGCAACTTGTGACTTTTCACCTACCGTTTCTCATATTTTCCTTCATTTTCATAAATAAAATGCTAATTGATGCCTCTTTCCTTTCCAAAGCTTTTTCCTTCGCCTTTGCGAATTTCCTTAGCCATAATAAACTGAAATGAACACCCACTAGGATGTTTTTCCCACCATTCATCTTGGAATACGTGTCCCATGACCATGGTATTATATTTTTTACATGAATGTTTAGCTAGGGTTGTTATAGACCACTTAGAATGAGTCATAGACAAGAGGGTAAGACTAATGGAGCATATGGAAGTAGGTCTCATGGTGGGCACAGGTCAGATAGAGATGACACGGTTAGAGTTAGAAGATTCTTGGATACACCTGATATACGAGGCTGTGGACATGGGCTTTACTCTAGTTCTGGTTATGACATGTATCATTGTCATCATCATTATCATCCTTACAGGAGGAGTGACAGGGGATATTTTCCGAATGAGTTCAAGAAAGAAAATCCACCTACATTTGATGGGGAAATGAAGAAGTCACGGGACACAAAAGTGTGGCTTCTTGGGATGAATAATTTCTTCAAATTGTACAATTACTCAGAGAACATGAAGGTCAGAATAGCTACATTCAGTTTTAAAGGTAAAGCATACATTTGGTGGGAAGATGTAAAGAATGTTAGAATTATTCATGAAGAGGAGTTGACTTGGGGTGAGTTCGAGAAACTTTTCCGAAAGAAATATCTATTAGAGAGATACTATGATGATAGGGAAAAGGAGTTATATGAGTTGAAAATGAGATCTATGACCGATGAGGAGTACACTAGCATATTATGTGAGTTATTGAGGTAAGTGCCTTATCTTAAGGATGAGAAAACGAAGATTCAAAAATTCATCAATGGGTTGTTGGTAACATTTTAAAATAGGATTGAGTTTGATGAGCCTAGATCATTGGAGGGAGCCATAAGAATGTAATGCCCCTAATAATAATAAATAAATAAATAAATAATTTAATATTAAAATATAAGTAAATAAATAATAAACAATAAATAAAAGATAATAATAGTAAATAATAAAGAAAATATACCCCGATCGGAGTGCGAGCCGGTGGTTGGGACAACTTGGGTATAGTAATGATATGTACCTCTAAGACATGTATTTCTGCCCCCACATGCTCAAGGCGATGGGTGCGGCGACCTTTGGCATGAGTGCATGCAAGGGTGGTGGGAAAGGTGGCAGGGAAGGAGGCAAGGTAGGATGTAAAGGAGAATATGGCAGGCAAGAGGGAGAAGTTGGAGTTTTGGCTTGCGGAAGGAGGTGCTGCAGAGGAATGGGAAGGTGACGACTTTTTCGGCTCCAAGCTTGGAGACTACTTGCATATATATACATGTGTGTTTTTGGGTCTTTTTCCTCCATTGCAATGATGTCTTGTTTGGGGTTTTGCTGGTGGGAGAGGGGGGATAGTAGGAAGATCATTGGGGGGTTGAGAATTGTTGGTGGCAATGGGGTAGGAAACTGGTTGAAATTGTCAAGTTCTATGTTTATATCTTGCGTTGTCGAGTATTGCCTGTGGCCTTTATTATGTTGACCCTGTGCCTTCTGGTCTGGACCACTTAGGTTTTGTTAACCTAGGTTGGTGCGGGGCTGGCCGTATAAGGTACGTGAGCGATGGCAATGAGATGGATGCTAGGGGAAGGGGGGAGTAGTCAACATGGTGCATAGGAGGCAAGCCATGCTATTGCAGCCAAAGCACTTGCTGGGATAACGGGAATCCCCACTGGGAATATGGCAATGCCAGGGACTTAGAGTGGAAAGTTGAGTATGAAAAAGAGAGTGGCAACGCTAAAATTTCCTGGGTAGAGGGGGAAGGGTTACCAATTACTACTTGGAAATCTGATGGAGTGAGGGTGGGCTCGTGCGTTTGGCTTTGGCAAGGAGTGGCTTACCTAACTATGACTGGAAGGTATTGGGTATGGAGGAGGGGAGTGACAGAGGATTGTTGGAGGTAGACCCCCTCTGGGGACTTTTCTCTCGGCCATCTTGGCTCTGACTCCGATAGGGAAAGGATTGAGGAGGAGCACGACGTGGCTTATCTCACTGGCAATGCAATTCAGGGAAGGAACCAAATTATATTAAACTATTTTAGATTAATGAACTGTCACTATGAACAAGTCTCAGGAATTTATGATATGGCTTGGCCTGCGAGAGGTCGTGGACGAGGAAGGAGGGGACAGGCCCCTAGGAAGGATAAGGAGCTGAGCACGTCAAAGCCCCACAAGGGAAGAAAGCTAGTAGAATATCTTATCACTGAAGCTGCTGAGGCCTACCGTGAGGGTATTGATGAGGGAATTCGGAAGTTGTTAGAAGAGTGGGAAGAGGAAATAAAGTAGGGCAATGAGACAGAGGAGGATATGGAAAATTGGAGGACCTTAGTCCCAAACCCGGGCAACACCAGAGGAAGAATCACGCAGTTCAAGCAGACCTTATATCTCTATTGGTTGATGAAGAACCTGTTGGGCAAAGCCATGGAACAAATCTCGGTAGGCATGGCGGTTTCACTCCAAGGTATGTCGAGCTACAAGCAAGACCTGTAGAAAATTCAATTCCAGCTCCATAAGCAAGACATCAGGTTGGACATAATTAAAAGACACATTCCATGCATCCTAGAACTATCTGAGATGCCTGGGTCAACGTCTAAGGACCCGACACTTGTGGAATCGGCCTCAGAGGAGCAGAAGGGCTAGTCATTTCCCTATGTTTACTTTTGTTTTATATGCGGATAGCTTTTAATTTTCGTCATGCAAGTATATGTATAGCTAGAAATCTAGAACGTGGACATGAAACAAAGACATATATAGCTTGGTTAGAGAGATTAAAACTCTATTGTTTTTTGACGGCTCACAATGTGGATAGGTGGCCAATAGACTTGGTTTCCCTCCAGGGCAAGTTGAGGCCACCTAACCAATCTATGTGGTGTAAATTTGCCTATGTTTGAATAGAAAATGAAATGGTCCTGCCAAGCTTAACAATATATATATATATATAAACTGGAGTTCTAGATAACTATATATAACAGTAAACTATAAAATAGTAAGAATAAGTAAAGTTAACAAAAATTAAAAATGAATTCAATAAGAAAGAGTTAAATTAAGAGAAATATTAAATTAAGTAAAACTTAAAATAAAGAAATAAAAGTTGCATGTTGACACATGGAATGTGTGCATGCGGGCCCCTTTCCATTTTTTGGTCTATTTAATGGACGATGAGGAGGATGAGATTCATTCAATCTCTTAGGAGAAAAGTGTTATGAGACAAAGTATTCTTTGACAATAGTACGTTGATTGAGGACTCAAGGGTGGCCAATTATAGAAAGATTATGTGCAGCTAACCCTATGGTTGGGTGGAGAGTTGTCGTCAAAATCATTGTTACGGTTAGCAGAATTTAAAGAGCATTCAACTCCAAAAACACATGGCATATCATCGCTACAGGTAAGTTGTCTCTGCTCATATTTTTCGAAAATTCTATGATAAATAGTTGAATAATTGGGTGTTGATTATTAATCATATAAATTGATATAATTAATTGTATATTTTAAATCGAG
This sequence comes from Pinus tabuliformis, assembly GCA_031772625.1. NCBI lineage: Eukaryota > Viridiplantae > Streptophyta > Pinopsida > Pinales > Pinaceae > Pinus > Pinus tabuliformis. The sequence goes on along the minus strand of CM062804.1, from coordinate 541,047,088 downwards.
GTTGTTACATATAGTATAAGAGCGAAAGTTTCAACTCTATTGGATCTTTTGGTTATCTTCTTTATGATTGATTAATATTTTAACCTGAATGTTTTAATTTTTTTTAAATAATTTAGTCTTGATTTTAATATTTATTATAGAGAGAAAAACAATAGTAATAGTAGTGGTCATCTATGTAATATTGAAATACATTCATCATCTTAAAATTAAAATGTAAAGTATATATATATATATATATATGCATAGAAATATTAACAATTAAAATTGTAAATATTAAAAAGGTGTATATAAAAATACATAGATTTTATTAATATTAAAAAAAAGGAGCCCACAGATAAAATCATTGTCATGCAATAGGTTTTAATTAACACAGTGCCAATTTCCATATAGCTAAAACTTGTTAAAATTTAATGTTAAAAGTGTAATTAAAATTATAACTTATGGTGATTTGAACTAGGATCTTATCCTTGTCAAAGTTTTTATCATTGTGTAAAGACAAAGCATCATAAGGAGTTCATAAGCTCTCGTATTTGCGGCCACTTTGCTTATTTTGAAGGGTGCACTTGCTTTTCGTTCTCCATTACATAAGTTGGCATTTTGTTAATTTATGAATGTATAAATAAGTGTATCATACCTTTTATTCTAAAAATAATTTGGAGATTGGTTAGATAAAAAAAATGAAAATTACATTTGTAACGAAACTTATTGTAATTGTAATAAAAAATCTTAAAAGTATAAATGAAATGAAATGATATTTTAACGTCCACGAGATTAAAAATAGTCCATGGGACTACGAGCCTCCTTGTATTTTGCCTTTTGTAATTCAATTTTTTCTTACTCAAATTGATGACGAGTTGACCCAACCTTCTAACAGTTCCCTCACTTAAAAGACAATGCCAAGGAATTGAGGCTAACAAACTGCCATAATTATCCCTGATGTCTCTGAAAGCATCACATTCCAGAATGAAATGTTTTTCCGATTCCACTGCCCCAAAAGTGAAAAAAGTACACAACCGTTCTTCCCAAGCTTCTTTAGGTCTCTTCCATTGTCCCATTTCACACCGAAGTTGATGTGACTTAGTTCTTAATTGAACAATAAGAATCTTTTCTCTCCACGAAATGCTAGCTTTGATATACTCTATAGTTTCCTGCAATTGTAGAGAGCAATCGTCGAATTGGATGAGAGATTCTGAGGTTGTGAAGGCATGTTTTGTAGAAAACTTGCTTGGGGTATTAGTTGTGGAGTGTGTGTAGAGAGTGGCTTGGAAAATCCTAGAAAGTGTGCAACAGGAGACGACCATTCAAGTCGTGCTCATTCTACCAGCTAGGAAATTGAGTTTAATGTTGTCTCTACACAAGAAAGAGAAGTTGTGGCATTAGCAAGGTTTGAACCAAAGACCCCAACGTTTATCCATCATACCACATATGTCCCCTTTCGTCTGTGAAATTTTGGAAGACCCAAATTTCTACTGCAACAACTGATTAAGTTCCTTCTATTTGTTAAATTACTGAACAAAATATTTACTGCATCCTATAGCAAATACCGAAACTAATACAATGCGATATTCACTAATTAAAATAAATGCAGAAGGAAGAAACTAAGAAAGAAAGAAATACACAACACAAGTGACACTGTTATTTTTGGACAAATATCCCCAGAAAAACCCAATGCGAGAAAATTGGTGCAATAGCCGAGGGTTTGTATTATCAAGTAGTAGTTTTTTGAATACAATCTTTGGATGCCTTATTGGATATCCAATATAGAGAATATGACTGGCAGAAGATTAGTGAGAAATACCTCACACTATCACTGGAAATCCAAGACTGATCCAGCCACTGAATGGCTATCCCCTAGCAGCCTCTACGCAATTTCTGCGCAATCACTACGTTGTTCTGCATCACTACTTCTAGGGCCTGCATCACTCTTTCTGGCTGATCGTTTTGCTTATGGAACTTCGACTTCTACCCTCCCGGTCTCACACCTTGGATTTTTGCTCCAAAACTCAAATTCTCTAGAAAAATGCGGACTCCCTCTGAAGCTTTGTGTTGCATCTGTGTGAGCTTACGCTGCCCAGCATAGCCTCTATACTGCCTCTTCTCGATCTCTCTCTGCCTCCTTTGCGATGTATTCCTAGATCAGGAAATCTCCCTTCGAAACCATCCCTGCCCCTCACTGCAAGAAATCTCCTCGATCGGTTCTCTAACAACTGTTGCACTGCCCTCTCTGAGAAATTCGATCTCTTGATCTCTCTCTGTTGTCTCTTCGAAATGACTATCAAGCCTCTTCTTATAATCCTCTCGTTGAGAACCAATGACCTAGATTAGATTCTAATCAATGGCTCAAATCATTTTGGCTTGTTCCTCGTCTTATTCTAGAAGTTTCGCCCCAGTTTAATTAATACCCTTTAATTATTGCGGAAGCAACCTTCAGATCATGCTTCTCGTCCTTGTCCTTCTTCTTGAGAGGACACTGTGTAGCGTAGTGACCAAATTCACCACACCATAAGTACTTGATCTTCGAGACTCCCTTCTTCTTCCGCTACTCTTATTGCCCCTTTGATGAAAGGGTTGCATTTTATTCCTCCTCCTTGGGCTTCATCCCACTGTTGTTGTTGCCATCAAGTTTGCACTTGACTAAGTCTCGCCTCATCTCTTCCTGCTGAAGAGCGGCCCACATTCCTTCCCAATCTAGCAATATCTCTCTACCTAGGATGCTTTGGAAAAATACTTGCCATTCTTTTGAAATAGAATTCAGGGCCAGCCTCACCATCTCGGTAGGCTGAGGTGTTGACCTACAGCTGCCAATGAGTCTCGGATTTCCTGAAGCTTCGTCAGGAATGGATCAATGTGCTCCCCCTTCTACATCTGCGTGGATCTCATCTTCTGCTCCAAGTACATCTTCCACTTCTCGGAAAATCCTTCATATAGCATAGCCAATGTTTCCCACATCTGTCGGGAAATATCCTTATCGACAATGTGACACCACGTGATCTCTCACTCAGTCGAGGATCAATCATTTGGCCTACGCCATTTCGGCCTTGTAATTTTTGAGTGGATATGGATCCACAGGTATAAATACCACACTGTCGACATAGCTTTTGACATCGTGCTCATCCAGAAGGCATGAGATCCTTTCCTTCCAGATCACATAGTTGGATGCACCTTCCAACTGACACCGATTTGTTAACCCACTAGATGCCATCTTTGCCAACAAAAATGTCAAACTGCCTCCTCTCTCCTCTCTGTTACAGCTCAACAATAGAGAAATCAAATTCCCTAGCTAGGAATTCTCTGAGGAAGAAATTCCCTCAACAATGTCTCCTTCTTCCTTCTGACGTTTTTTTGCCCCAACAACTGCTGTAGAAAACTGTCTCACCAGAAAACTGCTTTACGCTGCTCCCTTTGACACTGGAAAACTTCGATCTGAGAGTCTTTCTCTCTGTAGACTCACTCAGAGAGAGACTTTCCTTGCAAAAAAATTCCTTCCTTGCTTGGACAATGCAATCCCTCTAGGGATTTGATTTGCTGCATATACAACACTTCAACTTCCCTCCTCTTTAGTGTTGGGCTCTTCCGGATCTACTCTCTTGCTTCACCTACAACTCTTATACCATGTGAAAATTTGGAAGACCCAAATTTCCACTGCAACCACTGATTAAGTTCCTTCTATTTGTTAAATTACTGAACAAATTATTCACTGAATCCTACAACAAATACCGAAACTAATACACTGCAGTCTTCACCAATTAAATTAAATGTGGACGCAAGAAACTGAGTAAGAAAAAAATACACGACACAAGTGACACGTTATTTTTTAACAAATGTCCCCAGAAAAACCCAATGCAGGAAAATTGGTGCAACAACTGAGGATTTGTATTATTAAGTAGTAGTTTTCTGAATACAATCTTTGGATGCCTTACTGGTTATCCAATATAGAGAATATGACTGGTAGAGGATTAGTTAGAAATACCTCACACTATCGTTGGTGATCCAATCACTGAATGGATAGCCCCTATCAGCCTTTACGCATTTTCTGCGCAATCAATGTGATGTTTCGCGTCACTGCTTTTAGGGCCTGCGTCACTCCTTCATGCTTATCATTTTGCTTCTGGAACTTTGACTTTTGCCTTCCCGGTCTTCCTGTTGATCTCTTCCTCTCTCTTCGATGTATTGTCTAAATGCCCGTCAAGCCTCTTCTTATAACCCTCTCGTTGAGAACCAACGACCCATATTAGATTCTAATCAATGGTTCAGATAATTTTGGCTTGATTCTCATCTTCTTCCAAAAGTTTCACCCCCAGTTTAATTAATACCGTTTAATTATTTTAATTTTTTATGTTTAGACTTAGGCATCCATTAAAAATAATTAATTATTTTAATAGAACTGTCTCTGGGTGGAATTTCCCAAAACAATTTCTGGGTATTGTGGAATAAATGTGCCATAGCCTCCTTGAAAACTTTAAGGCTTAGAGCATATCTAGATTCCAATGCTACCAGAAATCAACATCATGCACAAGAAAAACAACTTTCTAAACCACTCAAAAGCCTCTGGTATATTGGGTTATGTAGATTGTGTTATTTACTTGTTGGTACTAGGAGGAGAAAATAGCACTCATTGTCGTTGGTTTAACAAAAAAAAATTCTCTTAAAAAAAAACAATGGTAATTTTGGTGAATAAATGCTTGGTGGGCTAAGAGAGGTCACGTGGAAGAATGGTTGAACTAATGACAAAATTTCATTCAGATGAGTTGAACCTTGTGCTTTTCCACCCAAAACAAACTTGGAAATACCACATGCCTTCACAAAATTTAATTCTAGAAAAAATAGAGAGACGACCCTTTTAAAACATGATTTGACTTTGTTTTGACGAGGCATACCAAACTTATATATTAGTTATTTGTTTAACAACATGTGATACCCGTGATTGGTTGAAAAAAAATAATTAAATTAATAGACGGTGAGATGGCTGTAAGAAACGTAAGGCTTTTAGTTGATGTTCCCTGCGTTCGTTTTTAAAGGCATTGAAATATTTTAAACCAATTATTGGTGAGAATAACATGTAAAGTGTTTAGTAGTACTTCATGTTTTTTTAAGTTAATTTTCATTATATTTATTTTAACTAGCATTTGCACCAGATGTTGCAAAGAAAACGCCGTAAGGCATAAAGTGGGGAAATCCATTATCCATGTAGTGTGTGCATTATTCAACAAGGTGGATCTCTCTAAATTTGTTGCAAACATTTATGTTGTTGCATTGCTAATTTGTTTAGAATCTACTACTACCTCCTCTTCTTGGAATATTAAATTTCTTATCACCCCATGATGACAATCCCTCTAATTATTGGCATCACAATTTTTGCACTTTAGTGGCTTTACCTTCAACCAAAAAAAACATGAATTTAAGTCACTCAATTAAAAAGAAATTGCTAAATTGCTATTTATCAGATTTTGAGTAAAAACAATTAATAACTCATATTTACAACACTTTAAATATTTACAACCTATTAAGTCTTGTATTTATAACCCTTTAAAATGAAACTAACTATCTATATTTTTATTAATAATAAAAAGAATCTTCTTTATAAATCTAACACTCACATGCTACTCCTATATATTTATCTTATATTTAATATTGAGTGTCCATCAATTGAATGACAAGATGAAAGCTCAACTTAATTGCACATTTTTGAACTGCTTTGTGGGAATTCATGTCCCATTAATTTAATGGCAAATTGAAGTTTCAAATACAACACACATTTTATACCAGATTCAGAGAGTTCATGAACAAACTTTCAAGGTTTTAATGGATCTAGGTCATTTGTATTTTCTCTCATATTCTGGGTCGTTTGTATTTTCTCTGATGTTGACTATACTAGCAATTGTCCCAAAAGGTACAAACCTTAATGTCCTTTTAATGATCAAGCCTTATGTGAAAACAATCATATTGATGCACTAGTGTACATTGATTTGTTACATTTGTCTTGGTCTATAATAGAGGTGTAACAAATATGCATTGCAAGGTATGTTGAGAATTTGGTTATCTAGTAAGCTTAGAGTCATTCTTGAGTCATTATCTTTACCATCTCAGGAAGAAGAAGAAGAAGAAGAAAAGCCTATTGAATTGAAAAAGATCCCTAAAAAGTATTAGGATCCATGGGTCATTTTTTTGCATCATGTAGCAAGATAACATGGCTAATTGATTATGCCACATGAAGAATTAGCCTTTGCCAATATTTAGGCTTATAACTCGGTGATTTTTTATACTAATATTCTTATACCAATTTACCATGATAATTCTATTCTAAATTAAAACATTGTTTGCAGGCTATCGCGGGAGCTGAGCTTTTGCTCCCTGAAAATATACCTTCAAGGTTCCTTAGGTGGATAGCAGAGCTACTATAATTGACATTGGCAGTTTCTAATGCCGGGCTTTGTAAGGCCAGGATGCCCTTTTTGCTTCTTCTTTTTTTTTTTTTTTGGGTAAAACAAGAGACACATTGTACCAGAAGACATATAGGGATTCCGCAGAGGATTCTGTTAAGGTTAAAGTCAAATAACTATGAGTAAAATTCATAGGTACTTTTTTGAAGTACTTATTCTATTTCAAGAAAGATCATTCTATTGTACTAAGCAGTGTGAAATGACCCCGCTTAAGTAAATACTGTGTTAGTTCGAATACGTTTGATAGAATTTAAAATAGGCCATGAACTACTAAGATTTGGCAGAGCTTTATGAATGTTCAGTTAAGTTAGCAGGCTGTTGTCCAGAGGCACAGTTTCAAAGAGAAAATGCCATCTGAAATGAACACTGTTTATTTACTTGTGGAAAATAACCATTAAATAGTCCAATTGAGAGGCAAATGCCAGTATGCAGCCTGCATTTTTTATTATCAAAAGAAGTTAAAGCTTGTTATGCATACCAAATGACAAATACTAATCATTCACATCGCAATAAGGGTTGGAAATTAATAATTCTGGAGGCACCAAATACAAGAGTTCAATACAACGATAAAGCTTATTAATAAACGCAGGGTAGCATTGTCATGCAGGGCACACCAATCACCCATTTGCTACATGAGTTTCCAAAGCATCGCTGGACTCTGGCATAATTAGCATTCAACTTGCATTTTACGAGTTTTACTGGACTCTGGCATGATTAGCATTCAACTTGCATTTTACGAGATAGTAAAGATACATGGACAGGGTATCTCTAGAACATGACATCATGCTCCTGAGTAACAAATCTAAAAGAAATCTGTATAAACAAAAAAAATACATTTCCAACTGGCTTATCACATATTTCCTAAAAATTTGTGATAGATAACCTACCATAAACAATCCAAAACTCAAACTGGACTGGACGATCTCTTATATCTAAACAAGACTGGGGACTTGAGGCTGTTGTGCAAATTACTGCATACACATTCCATGACAACCTGTACTACAAACTTTCAAATATAATCTGAGCTCCCATATCCCTCTCAAGGAATTATAAGTTTTTCTCCAGCATAGATGGTGTCATCAGTGTACTTATTTGCAGATTTTATTTGATCAACTGAAACCTGCACTCAACCAAGGAAATAGAACCAGTTACACAAGACTTATACAATGGATAGAAGGGAACAAGATGGAAACTTTAGTTTCACATGCATTCAAAAAGCTGAACAGCAACTACGCTAAGAAATGCTCTACAATAAGGTGGAACAAAGAATAAAGATACTTGATAAATAGAGTGAGACCACTCACCAAAATACAAGAGTTCAATACAACGATAAAGCTTATTAATAAACGCAGGGTAGCATTGTCATGCAGGGCACACCAATCACCCATTTGGTACATGAGTTTCCAAAGAATCACTGGACTCTGGCATGATTAGCATTCAACTTGCATTTTACGAGATAGTAAAGATACATGGACAGGGTATCTCTAGGACATGACATCATGCCCCTGAGTAACAAATCTAAAAGAAGCCTGTATAAACAAAACAAATACATTTCCAATTGGCTTATCACATATTTCCTTAAAATTTGTGATAGATAACCTACCATAAACAATCCAAAACTCAAACTGGACTGGCCGACCTCTTATATCTAATCAAGACTGGGGACTTGAGGCTGTTGTGCAAATTACTGCATACACATTCCATGACAACCTGTACTACAAACTTTCAAATATAATCTGAGCTCCCATATCCCTCTCAAGGAATTATAAGTTTTTCTCCAACATAGATGGTGTCATCAGTGTACTTATTTGCAGCTTTTATTTGATCAACTGAAACCTGCACTTAACCAAGGAAACAGAACCAGTTACACAAGTCTTATACAATGGATAGAAGGGAACAACATGGCAGCTTAGTTTCACATGCATGAAATGAACACTGTTTATTTACTTGTGGAAAATAACCATTAAATAGTCCAATTGAGAGGCAAATGCCAGTATGCAGCCTGCATTTTTTATTATCAAAAGAAGTTAAAGGTTGTTATGCATACCAAATGACAAATACTAATCATTCACATCGCAATATGGGTTGGAAATTAATAATTCTGGAGGCACCAAATACAAGAGTTCAATACAACGATAAAGCTTATTAATAAACGCAGGGTAGCATTGTCATGCAGGGCACACCAATCACCCATTTGCTACATGAGTTTCCAAAGCATCACTGGACTCTGGCATGATTAGCATTCAACTTGCATTTTACGAGATAGTAAAGATACATGGACAGGGTATCTCTAGAACACGACAACGTGCCCCTGAGTAACAAATCTAAAAGAAATCTGTATAAACAAAACAAATACATTTCCAACTGGCTTATCACATATTTCCTAAAAATTTGTGATAGATAACCTACCATAAACAATCCAAAACTCAAACTGGACTGGACGATCTCTTATATCTAAACAAGACTGGGGACTTGAGGCTGTTGTGCAAATTACTGCATACACATTCCATGACAACCTGTACTACAAACTTTCAAATATAATCTGAGCTCCCATATCCCTCTCAAGGAATTATAAGTTTTTCTCCAGCATAGATGGTGTCATCAGTGTACTTATTTGCAGATTTTATTTGATCAACTGAAACCTGCACTCAACCAAGGAAACATAACCAATTACACAAGTCTTATACAATGGATAGAAGGGAACAAGATGGCAACTTTAGTTTCACATGCATTCAAAAATCTCAACAGCAACTACGCTAAGAAATGCTCTACAATAAGGTGGAACAAAGAATAAAGATACTTGATAAATAGAGTCAGACCACTCACCAAAATACAAGAGTTCAATACAATGATAAAGCTTATTAATAAACGCAGGGTAGCATTGTCATGCAAGGCACACCAATCACCCATATGCTACATGAGTTTCTAAAGAATCACTGGACTCTGGCATGATTAGCATTCATCTTGCATTTTACGAGATAGTAAAGATACATGGACAGGGTATCTCTAGAACATGACATCATGCCCCTGAGTAACAAATCTAAAAGAAACCTGTATAAACAAAACAAATACATTTCCAACTGGCTTATCACATATTTCCTTAAAATTTGTGATAGATAACCTACCATAAACAATCCAAAACTCAAACTGGACTGGACGACCTCTTATATCTAATCAAGACTGGGGACTTGAGGTTGTTGTGCAAATTACTGCATACACATTCCATGACAACCTGTACTACAAACTTTCAAATATAATCTGAGCTCCCATATCCCTCTCAAGGAATTATAAGTTTTTCTCCAGCATAGATGGTGTCATCAGTGTACTTATTTGCAGTTTTTATTTGATCAACTGAAACCTGCACTTAACCAAGGAAACAGAACCAGTTACACAAGTCTAGAAGACTACAACATGGCAGCTTAGTTTCACATGCATTCAAAAAGCTGGAACACATATCCCCATATTAAACCACGTCCTAATCAGAGAGTTGCTATGATTGACAATCTAGGCCATGACATTTCCACATCACATATACACTACATCCACTTTAATTATAATTTCTTTCTGACGGGCCTTCCGTCGATTCTCGGAATAGATTTGCCAGATCCTCTTCTAGACAGATCTGATATTTCATTCAACTGGTTCATTCAACATTCCCTTCGGCTTCAGGAAGCTCATGGAATTCTGATAAATACATGCCAAGAAATGGAACCAGCACAAATAAAAGCTCTCAAGGAAGGAAGGTTCTGAGCGCTGTTGAAATGACCCCTTGTATTTATCTCGTTGGGCTGCTAATAGCTTTGTCTCTTTCAGAATCTGAAGAGAAGTTTGAGAAGGAGGGCTGCCTCAAATGGCTGGACCGCCAGCCCGCCTCGACAGTTCTGTTCGTTTCTTTTGGGAGCTGCGGCACCCTGTCGGAGAATCAGATTCATGAACTAGCTTTGGGGCTAGAAGCAAGTGTGCAGCGGTTCCTTTGGGTGTTGCGTAAGGAGCCTCCTCCTCCAACTGAATCCACGATGACTACCAAAGCAGATATGAGGGAGGTTCTACCTGAGGGTTTCGAGACTCGAATCCAGGACCGTGGATTTGTGGTGGATTCATGGGCGCCTCAGATTGCTGTCCTCTCTCATCCATCCACAGACGGTTTCCTTTTTCATTGCGGTTGGAATTCAACGATCGAAAGCATCTTACATGGAGTGCCGATGATCGCTTGGCCTCTCTTTGCTGAACAGAGAATGAATGCCTTCCTTCTAGTGAAGGAGATGAAGGTGGGCATTGAAGCGTAGAAGGGCGCAGATGCATTGGTGAAGAGAGAGGAAGTGGAAAGAGCGGCAAGGGAATTAATGGAAGGAGAGGGGGAATGGAAATGAAGAAGGGGACGGCAAAATTGAGGGGAAGGCCCATCATTGAGTGACAACTGTCTTAAGGATGGAAAACATCACGAAAATGGTTTCTAAAAAGCGCAATATTCTCAACTGCCTACGACATTCCAATAATCTGAACCGCCTACAACATTTTTCACCGACGATCTAATGGCTGGAGTTTATTCCATCGTCTAACAATCGATCTAAAGGGCCATAACGAGACAACACGGCATGGAGGGGAGTTCCTTTCAGAGGGAACGCCTTACGGCGTAAATATTTTCGAACTCCTGAAAGGGTATACCTATCCACTCTTAAAACTATTTTGCAGATGGTGCAAGGCTTTATGAACCACAACCCCATGCCAGAATTCAGAGAGTTCACTCACGCAGTTGCATAAGCATTCGTGCCATAATCCTACATTTACTTCTCTGAGCCCATTAGACTTGAATGCTATTCTTCGACACAAAAAATTGCAGACTTCTTCATGCATGGCAAATATCAGTGCTAAATGGTGTTCAACATCCTTGTAATTATGATAAATTTCAGGTGATTGAATTACGATATAACTTTCAGGCAATTTAATTTGATTTGCAGATTCCAAAACATTTTAGTAATCAAATTTCCTTAATATTCTGCAATCTTGAATTTCATTACGTGTGCTCTTAACAACGCTCAGCAGACTTTGCTAGTTTCGATCAGAAGATTGCACCCTCACATTTCTTTGAAGGATCTGGATGAAATACATGTTTATTATTATTACTGGCAATGCAGTATCTATGGCGATCTGGCCTCTTCTGTGAATTCTACTCGTTTACTGGCATTCCATTTTAGTTTCTCTTTGAACCATCTCAGCTCTATGGTTGTTTCCCATCGATAAAGAAAATCCATGGCTTAAGGAGATTCTCATGACAGAGAAAAGAAATGAAAGCGCGAAGTCATACTTGACATATAGAAAATTAAGAAACCATGAAAGAAAAGAATTAAAGGAATCAGAACCATTATATAAATTGCCATTGTTCCATTACAGTTCAAGCAAATGTGGCTTCTTGATAGAGGAACATAACATGCTGCATTCATAGACATTTAATTGCTTGCTTCCTGGACATGATTTCTCATGGATACCACTGTACTCAAATTGCAAAGGCAAAATACATCACAAATACACAGACAACAACTAAAATAAAAGAATCTTTAGCTCCTTATTGACCTACTACTACTCATGATGATCACCAGTGCCACTGTTTCTGTAAAACCCCATCTGATCCTCTGAGCTCATCAAGAGGGACCGAAGAATCTCGCTGCTGTCGCTGGAAGCCCACTCCATCGGATCCACAGAGCTTATGAGCGGCCGAAGAATCTCATGCACGACTATCCATCTGTTGCTGAAAACATCCACAATCTTTATACCCGCATAATTGACAGAGAAGGGTTTGTTGTCGCTCACAACCAGCGATTGCCCGTGGAGGAGAGTCTTCAGTCTTGTGCCCGCCGGAAGCTGCACCAGATCTGCCAAAGGCAACCTCATGTTGGGAACCACATGGTACCTCACATTGTTCGAAAATTCTTGGCCTTCGCTTGAGAAAACGAAATCGTCGCTGAGAGTAAAGATGGTGAGGTTTTGCACGCGCAGAAGCTCAGGGGACTTGATGCGCATGGCCAAGGCGAGGATGCTGTAACCGCGATCTCTAAGACTGAGCGCTGCATCTTGCAGCATGAAGGGCGTTATGACATTCAGGGGATGATCAGGACCAGGACTAGCTGATGATGATGGTGATGGTGACATCATTGCAGGAACAGGGGCTCCCGCAGTTGTGTCATAATTACTGTGATCAAGATCAAGATCAAGAAGCAGCTTGTCGACGCCATGGATCGCTAACAGCCCGTCATTGAGAATGTCAGGATGCGAGACAAGAACTCCATTAATGTACACTGGATGATACTCGGCCGGCATCTGAGTGGAGGGAGAGATGGAATCTTGGCGGCCACCTCCGTGAGAATTACCTGTGACGACGAGGCTGTAGTGGGCGGCAATGGCTTCCAGGTTTGTTCCGTTGGGCAGCTTTTGCAGATCAGCGTAGGTGAAGAGGCCCTTGGCGATGTGGTGGGAGAAGGCCCATCATTGAGTGACAACTGTCTTAAGGATGGAAGACGATCTAATGGCTGGAGTTTATTCCATCGTCTAACAATCGATCTAAGGGCCCATAACCAGACAACGCGACATGGAGGGGAGTTCCTCTCAGAGGGAACGCCTTACGGCGTAACAAGATTCTCGGTTGGAATTCTATGTGGCCAAAAGAATATTGAGTTACGAAGTCAGTGAGAGCTACGGATGGCAATACGTTGTAGAGACATATAATAGCCTTTGATCCCTGTGATCTCGTTCTCTTTCGCTCCCAATAGGACAATTGATGCATCATATTAGTGCACATATCACGCTTCTCTATAAGAAACTTGACTCCTCCAAAAACAGATAACAATATCAATAACACACAAAGCATGAATGGTATTTCAGTTAAAGCGTTTGGAGAATACATCGTTTGGAGTGTAAGGTGTTTGGATTGGGAGGAGGTACACGAAGCTAAGGAGTGGCAACTATGTATGTATTGGAGAGGCGGTGTGGGTGCCGCAACGTATGAAGACTTTCAAAAGAATAGAAAATAACGCACAGTTTCGTTGCGCAAGTGGGGAGAGCAGCGTAGTAACTTGGTATGGGAAGCGTGCTAGTCGAAGGAGAATCCTACACAAAAGATAGCATTCAACACATAGAGAATTGCATAAAACTCAGGTGACAGGAAGAGCGCATGTGACAGGCGTCGGAGGAGCCCATGCTGGTGCCTGAAAGCCTGAAGCATAGACAAAGAACAGAGGAGTTACTATGACAGAACTGGCAAAGAATGCAGCTAGAATTTATCTGATGGCACATTCATTACATTTGGGACTAATAGTAGAATTGTCATGCACAGAGATGCCACAAAACCAGTGGCTCAAATTTGAGTAGGGTAGGAAATCCCCTGCACTTTTCATACCATGTTAAACATAACCATGGGGAAGACCAAATATGAAGGATAAGCATTGAATGCATTATTATTCACAATAATACACATTTATAATACATAGGAGTGACCCTTGGTTTCACATTCCAAGTGGTCTCTTGGACTCCATTAGACCGTTCAGCGCCCACACCTTAACCCTTGGCAGATTAGGTGTCCAACAGATTTAAATTCTGGATCCAACGAGCACCACCCTGCATACTTTGGACAGACCCAGAGTGAGATAAACTGGAAATCATGAAATAATGTGTTTCTTGTCAATATTTTGGAGGGAAAGAAAGCAAGCTACCTTTTTTAGTCGCATTTTCAATTTATTTCTTTGAAGGTCTATTCAAATTTTAAGTGTACGTACTCATCTGATGCGGAATGAAATTTCAGATCCAACCAATACGCAAAATTCACTTAATGGTTTCTCACGTTTACAATTCCTCGACTCCTTCAGAATGTAACTTTCTCTTTCATAAATATAAAAGTTACAAAGTTTTCCATTGGAAAAATAAAAGAATTTCATTATGAATATTCAGCGCAATGTCGTCCAAATTTTTTAGACCAAACATTAGAATGGAATGCAAACTAAAAAGGGAAAACCAACATCACTAAAAAAAATCCCCTTGCTGGCAGACTAAATAATATAAATATGAAACAAAGATTCACAAGTAAGAATAAATAAAGCTGCTATGGTTTCTGTAGGTCAAAATAAACAGATAGAGCTAGAGATTTGGAAAAAAAGAACAGCAACATATCTTCAACAAAGAATAAACAGAGAAAATAAGTGGAGAGGTTTGTCCCATTGAACAGATAACATCATAGAATTTTGTTTTGATCTGGCTAAAGTGGTTCAGAGGAGTAATTGTTATCATCTCCACCTGGCTTCAAACCACACATGTGACATGTTCACTCTTCATGAGCTAATTGTTGATTGAGGCTTTCCATAAGCAATGAAAGTGTATCTCACTCTTGCTTACAGGCCAGAGGGTGGGGTGAGTCTTGAGAGAAGTTACATAAAAATGAAAAATAATATCATAAAATTATCCAAGACAGGCAAACAATTAAAAAATAAGCATCTGAATATTATCATTATCTATAAAAATAAGATGAATCTTGCCAAAAGAATTACTTGTGAAACAATCTGGTCTCAAACAAATATAAAGAAGGCAATAAATGGGTATACATGGGTAATTTGGCATTCTTAAAAGTCAGTCATACAAATATATGTTGCTTATAATACCTTCTGTTCATAAGGCTCGTATATGGGAATTGTACTGCACGAAGTAGATAGATGAACCACACAGGAAGCATCAAATGAAAACTTTTACATCTAAAATTAAAGTCCATAACTGATTCTAAAAATAGGTTAGGAATGTAGTGCGATTGGATGATGTCTGGAAAGGCATTTGGTAGAACTATGACAAACCTGGTTAGTTAAAAAGAGGATATCTCCACCTGATAGGGTAAATGTATGTTTTCTCTTTTGTTACCTTATAGATCTTCATATCTTCCTACCCTTTAGCATATCCGACACACTATGGAATGTCCTCTCCCACAACATTTACAACAGGCTAATACAATAGAATCAGTTCAGCGGATTCAAAATGATCCTCTGTTTTGATCTCGAATAGTACTTGGACTCATTCATTTGCAACTTTCTTGATTATTGAAATATGTCTGCATCGAGAGCCTACTGATAGAAACGAAAAGATGTAGCGTGGGGTACCAAGACATGTTGAGAAGGAAAAAATCGATATGATAGGGGTAAGGAAGAGGAGATTGGACAACAGGCAATACTCACCTGCTCTCTGACTTCATCTGAAATCTCTAATAAATCATATGGCATGCCATCTAGAATACGATCTAGTTCTTCGGTCAGAGCATGGAATCTACCCGAAATTGCTTCACCGTCCAAAGCCTGGATCACGCCATTAAATTTGAAACCCCAAATTAATCCTCCGCCGTGATTAAAAACCATGAAAACAAACCTCTATGTAATGTGTAGCTGAAAGATAAAGAAATATGCTCAAACACAATTTTATCTATGAAAACAGGTGAAGCATTGTGTATTCCAAATGATTTTCTGAACGACCAAGAAACATATTGCCCAGAAAGAGTTGATGCAAAGGAGAGGCATAGAGAAGAGAATGAATGAAGTGATCATTACCAGGTACAGTTTGCTGCCATCATGGCAGAGTTGAAGCAGTCTTTTCGCAGAATGGAATGTTTTTCGTAGCGAAGAAAAGCACTCCGCTGCCACCCGAGGAAGGGGTCCCTGCAATTCTCGAAGTTCTTCAAACAATGGAAGTAACAGTTGAATCCTCCTAACGAGGTCGAAACAGTCTTTCTTCCGGCTTTTTCTGTAGTCCCTGTTCATGGTACCTCACATTGTTCGAAAATTCTTGGCCTACGCTTGAGAAAACGGAATCGTCGCTGAGAGTAAAGATGGTGAGGTTTTGCAGGCGCAGAAGCTCAGGGGACTTGATGCGCATGGCCAAGGCGAGGATGCTGTAACCCCGATCTCTAAGACTGAGCGCTGCATCTTGCAGCATGAAGGGCGTTATGACATTCAGGGGATGATCAGGACCAGGACTAGCTGATGATGATGGTGATGGTGACATCATTGCAGGAACAGGGGCTCCCGCAGTTGTGTCATAATTACTGTGATCAAGATCAAGATCAAGAAGCAGCTTGTCGACGCCATGGATCGCTAACAACCCGTCATTGAGAATGTCAGGATGCGAGACAAGAACTCCATTAATGTACACTGGATGATACTCGGCTGGCATCTGAGTGGAGGGAGAGATGGAATCTTGGCGGCCACCTCCGTGAGAATTACCTGTGACGACGAGGCTGCAGTGGGCGGCAATGGCTTCCAGGTTTGTTCTATTGGGCAGCTTTTGCAGATCGGCGTAGGTGAAGAGGCCCTTGGCGATGTGGTGGGAGAAGGCCCATCATTGAGTGACAATTGTCTTAAGGATGGAAGACGATCTAATGGCTGGAGTTTATTCCATCGTCTAACAATCGATCTAAGGGCCCATAACCAGACAGCGCGGCATGGAGGGGAGTTCCTCTCAGAGGGAACGCCTTACGGCGTAATTAAAGATATATTTTAGTTATTTTAAATTTGTTTGATATTGGTGAAATTTTAATTTTTTAATATTTGAATTTAGTTTTTAAGATATATATATATAAATAGATTTAATTTATTGAAAAAAATAGATTATTAAGATTTAAAATTATTACAATAATATATACTCATTATAAACTTAACATATTATTATAAAAAAAAAAACTTTAAATGGAAGATAACAATTATTTCTCTCATACATCTAAAACAAATCTAATTAACTAATACACATTATATAAAATTGTGTGCTACATAGATAAATGAAACACTAACGAGTTTGAAGTATAAATATATACTAACAAAATATTTCATCTACTAATGTATATTTCTATTATAATTGAGTCTTAAAATGAAACTCATCATTATATAGACCTAAAATTAGTAAAAAAGGGATGAGGTCCTTTCTTCTTTATGTAATTATAGGAGACTTTTAAGCGTAGCCTATCCTATAGAATAAAAAAATTGTGAAACATCTAAATTATAGTTTAATGTTTATTGATACAATATGTTGTTATGGTTTCAATTATTGGTCATATCAACATGGAAATGTTGAAGTATAATGTTGTAAGGATGTTTCATGATATGATGGTATGTGGTAATTGGACATAGTTTTGATGAGAGGATAATGATACACATGTGGTTCTTATTTATTTATTTTGTTATGGTAATGATATTGTATGCCCATGATATGCATAATGTGACATAGGGATTATGATGTTATGATATGAGGTATATTGGCATGTGGTTAATCTATTATATGATGTCATGATATGTCTTTGATGTTGATAAGTTGATGTTATAGCTTATGAGGGTATTTTATGATGGGAAGTATGTGGTACCTGCATGCAGAATTTATGACATACAAGAGTATGCAATTCTTTACTATTCAGAATGTGGTGATTAACAATGATGTTATGTTATCATGATGACATGCAAGAGTTTGCATGTGGATTATTTTCTATGATATTATGATTATAACTAAAACATTGGTTTCATGTTGAGATGTGGTGACTAACAGGAACTCCACAAATGGACCAAGAGGGCCGAGTTATTTGATGATCTCGTGACAGACCATACTTGCGAAGGAGAATATGTAACACCATATGAGTTGGGGACAAACTCAATCAACACTACATATGTCAATGGTTCCTTTGTCTTGTATAACTCTTGATGGATAGCTCATGAGAGGCTATGGGATCGTCTTGAGGAGGCCAAGTGCCTGATATTGTAGGCCAAGTACCTGATATTGGATTGGAATGCCGAAGTCTGGTGGGGGTGTAAGGACTTCAATGCCTAGCGCTGTGCACCTTAGTGAGTGTGGAGGGAGTGGGCCAACCTTGCGAGATGCCTGAAGTCAATGAGTACTGGGACCAGATGTATGATTTGGGTCAGATGAGGCCTAAGGCTTGGCGCGAGCCTTGGGGCTAGCCATAGGCTATGGTATAGACTGATGAGGCTTATGCCTGGTTTCGAAAGTAGGAAAAATGACAGAGATTCCTTGGGATTTCCCAGGTGTTGTGGAAACTTTCGATGTTTGTTGGTTATACTAGTTCAACAGAGGGTGTGGGGCAAACATGAAGTAATAAATAACTAAATAAAATAAAATGTTAAATGATTTAATTTAATTTCGAGATGAAGTTCCTTAAATGGGGGGAGTATGTAATGCCCCTAATAATAATAAATAAATAAAATAATTTAATATTAAAATATAAGTAAATAAATAATAAAGAAAATATAATAATAGTAAATAAATAATAAATAATGAAGAGAATATAATAATAAATAAATAAATAAAATAATAAATAATAGATTGGAGTTCTCAATAACTATATATAAAAGTAAACTATAAAAATAGTAAGAATAAGTAAAGTTAACAAAAAATAAAAAAGAATTAAATAAGAAAGAGTTAAATTAAGAGAAATATTAAATTAAGTCAAACTTAAAATAAAGATATAAAATTTGCATGTTGACACATGGAATGTGTGTATGCGGACCCCTTTCCATTTTTTGGCCTATTTAATGGATGATGAGGAAGATGAGATTCATCCATTCCTTCATCCATTCTCTTGGGAGAAAAGAGTTGTGAGACAAAACATTCCCTGGCAGTAGTACGTTGATTGAGGGCTCAGGGTGGCTAGTTGTAGAAATATTATGTGCAACTGAGCCTATGGTTGTGTGGAAATTCGTCCCCAAAATCTTTGTTGCGGTTAGAAAAATTCAAAGAGCATTCAACTCAAAAAACACAAGGAATATCATCGCTACAGGTAAGTTGTCTCTACTCATATTTTTCGAAAATTCTATGATAAATAGTTGAATAGTTGGGTGTTGATTATTAATATAAATTGATGTAATTATTTGTATATTTTAAATCGGGGTTGTTACATAGAAATCTAAAGCATTGTTATGAATAATCGAAGCGCGTATCTAAGACTAAGCAGGATTGGAAATGTAATGAGAAGAATAAAGGGAAATGAGATAAGTAGCGAACAAGACCTCAGCACACATGTAACAAAGAGAATGCAATACTGCCTAAGAAGTTCAATGCATCTGACAGAGGGCAGGGATTTCGATCTGAGGAGTAGAACAAGGGTGATGATAGGAAACCTTTACAGTGTTGGACTTGTGGAGAAGAGCATCACAGGAGAGATTTTCCACAACATCAGGGTGGTAAGCCTCAGATCTATAATGTACAAGAAGCGCAGGCAGTGGGGAATGTTGGACAAAGTATTCCATGGATCTATGCAGTGCTGAATAAAGGCAGGAAGATCACCAAGCATCTATTATCGAGATGGACTCTAAGCTTTGTGATCAAGTTGTTTCTATTTTGATTGACCTTGGATCTAATTATAATTATGTTAATACTGACGTGGTGGATAAGTGTGGTTTGAATAAAGAAGTACATGCAAAGTCTTGGTTAGCACAGTTGACTATAGGTACTAAGAAGAGAGTTCATCATTGGGTAAGAGCTTGTGCATTTGAGTTGAATGGTATGCCTACATCAACACATCTAAATTTACTTTCGTTGGGATAATATAGTATGATTTTGGATATGGATTGGTTATATCTTCATAGGACTAAGATGGATTGTTATGACAAGGCTATTGAGTGCTTGGATGACAATGGGGAACAAATAATTTTGTAGGGAAACAGGAAGGCAACATCAGTTAGAATGATGAAAACTATGCAGGCCAAGTGTAGTCACAGAAAAGGTTGCGTGTTATTTTCATTGCATATTTCTAGTGACAAAGGTAAGGATGTTGAGGATGCAGAGGTATTGAACAAGTACCCGGTTTTACAATAGTTTCAGGATCTATTTCCAGTAGAGATTTCAAAGTTACCCCCTCACAGGGCAGTGGACTTTTCTATTGAGTTAGTACCAAAGTAAACACCAGCATCAAAGGCACCATAAAGGATGAGTACACTGGAGTTAGTGGAATTGAAGTTACAATTGAAGGAAATGCTTAACAAGGGATACATTAGACCAAGTGTGTCGCCTTGGGGTGCACCAATGTTGTTTGTGAAGAAGAAGTATGGTACTCTTAGGATATGCATTGATTACAGATAGTTGAACAAGGTAAATATCAAGAATTGTTATATGTTGCCGAGGATTGATGATTTGTTTGACCAGTTGAAGGGAGAAACAATGTTCTTGAAGATTGATCCAAGATTAGGATACCATCAGGTATGCATTAAGGAAGAAGACATCTACAATACTTCTTTCTAGACCAAGTATGGGCATTATGAGTTTGTTGTAGTTCCATTTGGTTTGACTAATGCTCCAACTACTTTTATGTTCTTGATGAATAGCATGTTGTATCCTTATCTAGATAAGTTTGTTATTGTATTCATTGATGATATATTGGTATATTCTAAGAATGAGGAAGAGAATGTTGAACACTTAGCAACAATGTTGATATTGTCGAGGGAGCATCAATTGTATGCTAAGCCCAGTAAATGCAGTTTCTTTCACACAAAGGTCCATTACTTGGGACATGTTGTTTCCAAGGAAGGCATAACAATGGATCCAAAAAAGATAAGAGCTATCATGGAATGGGAAACTCCTAGAAATGTGGATGAGGTAAGATCATTCATGGGGTTAACACATTATTAGAGGGAGTTCATCAAGAACTTTTCTTGGATTTCCTATCCTATTACATCATTGCAGAGGAAAGGTAAGAAATTTGAATGGACAGAGGAATGTGCAGCCATTTTTGAGCAATTGAAGCAATTGTTAACGAATGCTCCAATTCTAAAGATTGCAAATCCAAATAAAGAGTTTGTAGTGTGTACAAATTCCTACAAAAGAGGACTTAGTGGAGTACTAATGCAAGAGGGACAAGTGGTATGTTATGAATCAAGGAAACTGAATGAGCATGAGTAGAATTATCTAACACATGATCTTGAGTTGGCATCAATCGTCCATGCACTGAAGATGTGGAGACACTATCTTTTTGATAAGAGGTTTGTATTAATGAGTGATCACAGTGCATTGAGATACTTATTTGACCAATCAAACCTGAATGAGAGACAAGATAGATGGTTGGAAATGATCAATGAGTTCGAATTCGAGATCAGGTACATTAAAGGTAAAGAGAACAGGGTTACGGATGTTCTTATCAAGAGAGTACATGTAAATCACATAGCAGTTATGAGTTCATATGGGATAGATCTACAAGATCAGATCTTACAGGTAGGACAACAGGATGACATGTATATGGAGCTTATTCATAAGTTACAAAATGGTACAAGTGATCAGGATATGGACTATCGTCTCACAACATATGGTTTGGTTAGATTCAGGGACAAGATATATGTATCAGACAACAGTGAGCTCAAGAAGCTTATCTTGAGAGAATTTCATGCTAAGTCGTATTAAGGTCACCCATGATATTAGAATACATTGACAATGGAGAACTTATATTAATGGCCGAATTTGAAGAAGGAAGTGATAGAGTTTATGGCTAGGTGCTTGGATTGTCAACATCTAAAAGAAAAGTGTAAGAATCCAGTTGGATCACTACAGCCGATTCTGATTCCAGAGTGGAAATGGGAGGTCATTTCCATGGATTTCATTACAGGTTTGTCGACAACATCTAGACAACATTATTCTATCATGGTTGTGGTGGATAGGTTGACATAGGTAGCACACTTCATTCCAGTGAAGTCTATTTATTCAGCTAATGATGAAGCACAGGTCTTCATCAGAGCTGTAGTGAGGTTGCATGGTGTACCGAAGAAGATTGTGTCAAACAAGGATGCTAAGTTCACCTCCAAGTTCTAGAAAGAGTTATTTGCAGGTTTGGGTACAGAGTTGGCCTTCAACACAACTTATCATCCATAGACAAATGGGCAGATAGAGAGGGTAAATAGGATTTTGGAGGACATGTTGAGGATGTATGTTATGCATCAGTAGCGAAAGTGAAAAGTGTATCTTCCACTGGTAGAGTTTGCTTACAACAATTTGTATTAGGAATTACTGAGGATGAGTCTATTTGAGGCACTCTATGGAAGCATTTGTAATACTTCCATCAATTGTAGTGATTCAATAAACAGGGTGTTGATAGGATCGTACATGTTGGCAGATATGGAACAAGAATTGTAGGTAATTAAGAATAATCTGAAGGCAACACATGATAGATAGAAGAGTTATGCAGATCAGAAGAGGATTTTTAAGGAGTTTCAAGTTGGGGAACATGTGTACTTCCACATCAATCCGAAGAAGAGCTCCTTGAGGATTGGATTGTGTGCCAAGATGGTACCTCAGTTTTGTGGGCCTTTCAAGATTCTTGAGAGGATTAGACCAGTGGTCAATTAGGCCCTCGCGGTGGCAGCATGAGAAAATTCACACACAGTCGCGCTGGCGCCGAGGTAATTTTTTTTGTGTGAAATCCTCCATGTTGAATGGTTTTTCTTGGATTTTGTCTCCATGGAAGCTCATGAAATGTTGTTTTATTGATTTTCCACAAGATAATCAGTCCAAAATGGTGGTTGAATGGAAAGAAAGAGGACATGAAGCTGAAGATCATCAAGCTTCTCAAGATCAAGATTGTGTTGAGGCCCTACGAGCATGTGGGTTGCTAAAGCTCTTTAGGATTCCTTAGATTAGATCCCAGCCTAAGTTATTACAACATCTGATCATTTGGTGGGATGTGGATCACCAACTATTCATGATCAGGGATCAGGATCTCGAAATAGATGTCACCGACATTTATTTCATTATTGGGTTGTCTATAAAGGGACAATGGGTTCAGTTGTCTGGTTCGCGCACTAGAGAAGAGAGCACAGATATGTTGATTGCAAAGCATTGTCCAGGGACCAAAAAGACCCAAAGTGGGAAGATCGATATAAAGACCATCACAAACCTCCAACTACAAACAATCCTACATACTATGGCCCAAATAGCTAGGGCTCAAGTGTTGCATGAGGCAACAAAATCTCATTTCCAGTACACAATTGAGTGTCTGAATCCCACAGTCTTCAATTGGAGTGAGGGTTTGTTGCTTTGCATGAAGTGCTAACTTACTAAGTGCAAGTCAGGTAGTCTAAAAAAATTCAATTTCATATCCATCTTGGTGATGTTATTCCTAGAACATGTGCCATTGTTTCATTATTAGTGGTTAGAAGTGGATGCACAAGCGCCCAGATATCAACAATTACTCAAATGGGGAGAGTTGATGCCCGACATGGAGGCAGCTAGTAGATGTCATTCCATCCAGAGCTTTTTGGATGGTTGCGTCAGTAACTAATCACGGTTGACGATTGGGCATACCCAGGCAAGGATTTCAGAGGAGATCCAAATCTTCCACATCCACCAGGCGCACAGTAGAATGATTCAGGTAAAAAACATTTTTTGAAGTTTTTGAAGTTTTGATTTTTTTTTTGTATGTGTACTGAGATTTGACTTATGATGATTTTCAGATGTGGGACCAGAGAGACCTCCAGGGGTTTCTCTGATAGCCATGCGAGTGGCACGCCAGATTGAGGAGGCTCCTTATGAGGAGGGAGAAGATTTGATTGTTGAGGTAGAGCGTAACCTGGAAGCTTTAACTAGGGGCATTCTAGAGTACACCTCGATAGATGAGGTGCCATTGCAGTACCAGAGACACATTGTAGGGGTTTCCACCAGACTGTATCGGCTGTTGGTCTGAGTCATCAGGGCTATTTCGTGCTATCATGAGCACCATGTGGGCGAATAGCCAGCTCTAGTTTACTTTCTGCAATGTTGTAGGCTTATAAAGCCATGTGTCTCAGAACACAAATTTTGTCATTTTGATGTAGCAAACTCTTTTGCAAACACTATATATATATATATGTACATGTTTTTCTGTTTACCATGTCTATTATGTGATGCTTTATGATTTACATGTTTCACAAATGTCTATCTAACACATAATTAGCCAATGCATCTGTTAATGTGTTCATGCATCTTGGAATGTGATGATAAGTAATAAAATCAAAGTCTCATTCCAAGAGACGAACTCACAAATACATTCTCAAAATTTGAGGGTTTCTAAGTGAATATTTTCCATTAAGTTGTAGTAAAATGCGTCGTGAATCAAGTTTCATGATTAGCTCTCTAATTCCAAGAGTGATAGCTTCTTAAAAAAGATCGATGACTGCACTATATTCAGCAATGTTATTAGTCATACGACCTAAAAATATACCTTGTAAGTTCACTAACTCACCATTAAGGTCATAGATTTCCCATGCACCGAAAGATAGATTCTGTGTACTACAACAAGCACCATCAGCAAAACAAACGTAATAGTTGGATGATATATGCAAACCAAGTAGAGCACGAGTTAAACAGGGGAAAATGTTTGAAAAAGAAAACTAACATACCAAAACGACATTGCACACTAATGAAAACACACTAATGTACAAAAGTATTTACACAGAAAATCACGCATAATACTTCAGATGGAGCCCATTCGTGGACTCGGGTAATTGATCAACAAAGAATAAAATTGGAGTTTCACCGTTAGCATGACATGTAAGCATCAACTAGGCCAAATAGTGTAATGACACACATAATGACAATGCCCCCATTCCTCTCGCACGAGTGAGGGTTACGAGTCATAGTATGAATGCCCCATTGCGATAATGGGCGAACAGTAAAGACTCGGTGAGAAGATCTAGTGAAAGAAGATAGGAAAATCTTAATCTCATTGTGAGGAAAGGATACCTCTAGTTGAAAGATTTTAACAATATTAGGTTGAACCAAAATGTCAATGGGGAAGGTAGCAATAATGTTTCAAATGTTTCCCTCAGACAAAAATTCATGTACCAAAATAGGCGTTTGAAGTGGATGAGTCAGTGTATGGGAAATAAAGGTATCTAAACACGATGAACTCTCTCCAAGACTTGGGAGAAACGATGAACGATGATGGTTATCATTCCAGGGAGTTTCCTCAAGAGACATAAATTCGATGATACTCTTGTTAGTGGGAAATGTCTCATTCAAGGGATCAGGAGAATCCCTAGAACCGAGCCAAGGGGATTGTGAATATGCATCTAGATGCATAATAAGATTAGCATGACTTTTAGAAGTGACCGCTAAATCCAAAACAAAAGCTTGACAGGCTTGTTTTGCTAGGCTGAGCGGCATGACATCGCCAAAACAATCAACCAGATCAGGATGAGGGACAATTCACGGATCATGAGAGGTGGAGATCATGTTGATGGAAGTGACGTTCCCAGGTCAAAGGTAACCAGACTCAAAATAGTAAGGTCAATTCCTCCTATAGTGTATAGTAATGATTTCTGTTGCGATGGACAATTGTGGAAAACATCGTCGAAGGTGCTTGAGCTAAATCTTCGACAATATTGTAATGTTTGGAAGCTCACGCATTTGGATTGTAAGATGATTTCTGAAGGACACCCTTAAGAGGTGGCTGGATAAAGGAGTCAATACTAGGTCTCTCAATATGAAGGGGACCAAAACTGGGTGGAGTAGAAGTAGAAGGTGTATCAGTAACTTCTTTCTCCACAACTTGTTTGGGAGGAGTCAGATAGTCTTTTGACCAAGTGGCAATAGAAATAGGTGTCATTCCACTCATATAAACCTGAGAACCCAAAGATGTAGAAGATTGCGATTGTTCTACCAATTGGGTCTGCTGTGATGGAAAAGGTTCTTTTAATACAGTCGGTGTCCCTTGGGTGCCTTTTAACAAGCGACTAACTTCAGCACGACGGGGACAATCCTTGGTATAGTGATCTTCCTCATAAATGAGGCAAGGATATTTGGGCTTACGTTTAGACACATCATCAGCAGATGATTTCAAAGGATCTTGTTTTGGGGTATCATATTTGGTTTTCCTTTACCCTTCTTTTTACCTTTTGATGTTTTTTCTGTCGTGGTAGACTAAACGACATTAACCTCGGAGGTTTTATCAGGATTTGAAGAGGGATTCGAAGGAGGATTGGATGCAGTAGTTGAAACGAATTTATGCTTAAAAGAATCTTTAGTGAAATTTTGAGACACTGACCCAATAATACCTTCGATAGGTGGTGCCTTTGAAGGTTTATAAGATGAAAAATCCATATACGGTCTCGAAGCATCAGACAAGAGATCATATAACGTGCCAGATTGGGAATATACCAAATCTAAATATTGGGCATGGGCAATGGCTTGATCTTCGATCACACAACCACCCATAGCTATGTCCTTGGAAATTTTATTAACGAATGATTTGGTAAACCATTCAGTTAACTGCTCATTAGGTATATCGAACTTAATAAGGCGACATCGACGTCTTCATTCATGGATATGATTAAAGATGTGGGTAGCAGTATTATGTTTCAAAGACGTAAGCAGATGGGTACCAGTTTCATATCAAACTAGTAATTGGAAGGGAGTAAGGAAGACCATTGCCAAAGAGTTGAAGTCTTGATAGGCACCTCTAGGTAACTCAATGTACCATTTCATGGCAGCACCCGTCAAGGTTCGCTGGAAAAGATGTAAACCAATGGGTCATCAACCCAAGAATTAAATGAACACCATAAATGGTAAGTCATAACATGGGCCCGGGGGTCTTCTCGAGACTTTCCTTCGAATTTTAGACAATCACTAGGAATCTTAGTGGGAACCAGAGGCCAATACGATGAATGGAGTATTAGGTCATGTTATCAACCCAAGAAACTCTCCTAGGTTGTGTCTCAGAGATGCTCGGGAACATTACAAACTCAACAAAATGTTTGAAATGGATGAATGGAAGGAATGATTCATATTCAAGCCAGATAACCACTTCTACTATGTTTAACCCTAGACATGGGTGAACACCCCCAGACTACAAGGCTTTAGACCACCAATTATTCACAGTTTGACGATTAGGTGAACATGGAGAATACTGGCCACACCAGCAGATACACAAGACCATGTGATGGCTGGCTGCAACCAGTAAAGAGGTCTACAAATCTATTTCCTAATGCACAGACAGGATGACAGCTCTCTGGCACTAAGTAAACAGAAACCTGCATAGCACATTCAATGATACATACTAGATTCTAACACAGAGGTGGGATGATAGCCCCTCTAATGCTAAATATCAAGAGCACATGAAAAATACATAACAGGCACAACCTAGAACATAGTAGAAATGGAAAGTGAGCAATTAACAGCAAAAGAAGCTTGTATTAGCTGAAAATGAAGACCAGACGCTGCAGGTATCACAGTAGTTACAGTCTCCAGAAGTTGAACCTTACATCAAAACTACAACCATCAACCATCATCCCAGATTACATCTCTGTTTTGGGTATATATAGAGTTTGTTTACAAAGATATTCTGCTATGATATGCATGGAGGGGTCATAATGGACCACCAACCACCTTAACTCTCTAATGGAGTCTCTGCTACAATTTGCCTGTTTAATGAATGGATTTGATCTTTTTGCTGCGCGGCGGTCCTTCTCGAACAGGTGGAGTGTTGACTGAAAGAAGCTCCATAACTGATAAATGCCTTTAACTGCTCGAGGTTTGTACTTTCCTTCCTCGGTCATGCTGTCTCTTGAATGAGGTAGTTGAAGATTAACTGCAAAAGGTACCGGGACTTGTTATGCTCGTCCTTCTCCCTCTCGGGTACACAGAACAATCAAGGGCACGAAGACCGCATGGCGGAAGCATTAGCAGGCTAGGGATTATACATCAGTCGTTGGATCGAGTGAAAGGGCAGCAAAGATCTATCGGCATGAGGCGTCGGGAGGAAATGGGCGGAGACAATCGTGAGCCGTTGGATCGCGGGTAGGCAGATCTAACGGCTATCGGGCGAAGGAGATGCGCTGATGTTAACGAGCGGGGAATGGTACAATGGTGGTAAGCGGGGAATTAACGAGCGGGGAATGGTACGATGGCAGTAAGTGGTATTCCCCGCACCGCTTACGAGGGATGGCAGAATTCGTACAACGGGCGCGTGATGCAATAAAATTGTGACGCATGGCGAATGCGACAGGCGGGAAACTGCTTTCCCCGCGGGTTAACGTGCAGGCGGTTTGCGGGTGTGGAACGAGCGAACACCATCAGATCACGAGACGGACGATCAGATGGTAGGGAACTCTACATGGTTTAACGTGCGGGGGAAAACGGCGAGGACCGTTGGATCGGGACGATCAACTGCTGCGCACAAAGGATGACAATCGGCAGCGGAAGCGCGAGGTCATATGGAAAAGATCACGTTAAGGTTTGAGTTGTGCACTGGGGGCTAGAGGAAATATGGGCTTATACAGGGCTCTAGAGGTGAAATGGAGGAAAGCACATGCAGCGGGGGGCTAAGAGAGTATGAAGAAGCTAAAGGAGAGGAAGGTAAACGACTGCTGCAAGCTCCCTTTTCTGCATAAACACATGGCCGAGCTGATATTTGGTCCTCCAAATGCTGAAGTTTGTAGCAGAGCTAACACTAGCTCCTTCTGGGGATGAGATCCTCCCTGTGAGGTCTCAAGAACTGCATACCAATGCCTTCATACAAAACTAGCTTAAAAACATTTGCCTAGTGTTCCATTGGGCATGGAGTCTAATTAAGTCTATACTAAAAAGAACACAATTACAACATTAAGGCTTGAAAACTTAAAACTTCAAAAACAGCCCATTTGCTGGGCCATCAAAACTGTTTCTCCTCCTCTCGACCGGTTCATCATAGAGCTGCAAAACTGGATTTATTTGATCATCCTCCTCAAAAAGTTTAGGATATTTGAGCTTAATAGGTAGAGATGATCTATATTTCATCTCCTCTCTGTATGCTCTCCTCCTTGGATGTTCTTCATGGGAGCCTCTGTACACCTGATAAATAACAATGGTTGCTGTGTACTTATCCTTGTCATCTGTGGCCTGCACAATTAATATGAATGGCAAAATAATGTGTTCATGTGTGGAGGACACAAAACATCAACTGCTCCTTCATTTTTCTTAGAACAACCCACATCCAAGGAGGAGTCCCAAGACTGTGCACCCTCTTCCTCTGTGATCTGGCAAGATGCCCTTTCTAGCTGTGTGGAGGCCAGCTGGTCAGGCATCAGAATATCAAGACTGAGATGATCAGTGTCAGCCTCGAGCATTGAATTTTGTCCTGCTTCAGTGTTCAGGGGGCAACTTTGAGGGTTTGTCACTTGAGCAGACAGAGGGACAAAAGATGATGGAGAGCTTTCCTCTCCCTTTTTTATCACTGTGCTGGGAATAATAGCAGGCTGGCTAATTTGCAAATTTGCATAGTCATTGGAAGATGGCCCAGCCTTAAGCTCAGCTTCTTTGAGGATGGGAGGACCTGCTGCTGATTGCTTCTGCTGATAAGCTTGTTGTTCTGCAGATACAACAAACTCACGGGAAGTGCCTTTGGATAATGCTTCTTCATATGCAACTCTTGTTAAGAAAGGGGAGTTGCCCTTATCTTCCAAACCATGGACCTCCTCCTCCTCTTCAAACAGCTCTTCTTCCATGACTATACTTTGAAAAAGGGTCTTCACCCTTTGATCTTCGTTTGCATCTTTATTTCTCTGCAAAATCTGCAACTGCTCCTGTGCTCCTCTATATGGATTTGACTTTGGAAGAGTAAAGGAACAAGGAGCTCCTGCTTAATATTACTCAACTTTTAATTTGGAAACTTTAGAGGCTAATAACTCTATCATCCTAGCCATTTTATCGATCTCAGGATCTGAGGATGATGAGGACTCTTCTCCCTGTCTTCTCCTTTCAGCATCACCTTCGAGTCTTTCTGCAGCAATGATGTTTGCTTCTACTTCAAGGGTTGCATTTTGCATATCAGCCAAAGAAGCACATCTTCTTTCTCTTAACAGCAGGTAGAACTGCGAATCGAAGGCATTGGCATAAGTGAGCATAGCAGAAGTAGGGGTGGGTTTGACTTCAGCTGGTATTCTACTGTACATAATGTTGAATCTCTTGTTGAAATCAGACAGCAACTCACCATCTTCTCTCTGCAAGTTCCCAAATTCAGTATGATAGTGGAGCAGATCTTTCTTATCCCCCCAGTGCTTTAGGAACACATCATCTAGGGCCTCAATGTCTAGAATAGACCTAGGGGGTAATTCTCTGAACCATTTTCTAGCCTCCCCATCTAGGCTTTGGACAAAAACCCTCATCCACACATCCTCTTCATTGATATCCAAGTTATCAGCATAGCTATAAAAGGACTCAAGGTGCTCTTCAGTTGTTACTCCTTCTATACCAGTAAACTTAGGCTTATATTCTTGATAATCTCCTGCAGGCATGGCTTTCAAAGGGACAAGCAAGACCAAGGGTCCATACCTAGCAGCAACGATTCTTTCTATCTTCGTAAGAGCTTGCTGACCTGCCATGACTGGGGTATATGAAAGGATACTGGTAGACTGAGTGGTATGGATCAATGAAAAGGATGACAGAGACAGAGAAATATGATAGACAACATGGATGCTTCGTTGGACTGAGATTCGAAAGGGAAATGAATGACTAAGGAGCTTTATGAATCTCTGAAAGTGACTTCTTCGCTAGCAAAGAGACATGGTACCTTTAAGGCTTACCTAATCTTGATGCTCCTTTCTACGATGTTTTCTTCAACTTGACAATCTTCTCAGGGTCAGGCACTAGGTCAGTTGGTGATTTCTGAGGATTTCTTCGAGTATGCATCACAAACTGAGCCAGGACTATAACGCGGAGTCGCCAAAAGTTGGTCTTCCTCCAGTGGATTCGCCAGATAGATGATTACAACAAAAAATGTGCCCATACTTTGTCTATCATCAAAATCTGGAACTATGTCATTCTCTCAGGGAAGCTGAGCTTCAATCTCCTCTCCCTGGCAACGGTGCCAATTAATGTTATCACCCCAAGAAACTCTCCTAGGTTGTATCTTAGAGATGCTCGGGAACATTACAAACTCAACAAAATGTTGGAAATGGATGAATGGAAGGAATGATGCATATTCAAGCCAGATAACCACTTCTACTATGTTTAACCCCAGACATGGGTGAACACCCGCAGACTACAAGGCTTTAGACCACCAATTACTCACAGTTTGAGGATTAGGTGAACATGGAGAATACTGACCACACTAGCAGATACACAAGATCATGTGATGGTCGGCTGCAACCAATAAAGAGGTCTGCAAATCTATTTCCTAATGCACAGACAGGATGACAGCTCTCTGGCACTAAGTAAACAGAAACATGCATAGCACATTCAAATACATACTAGATTCTAACACAGAGGTGGGATGACAACCCCTCTAATGCTAAATATCAAGAGCACATGAAAAATACATAATAGGCACAACCTAGAACATAGTAGAAATGGAAAGTGAGCAATTAACAACAAAAGAAGCTTGTATTAGCTGAAAATGAAGACCAGACGCTGCAGGTATCACAGTAGTTACAGTCTCCAAAAGTTGAACCTTACATCAAAACTACAACCATCAACCATCATCCCAGATTACATCTCTTTTCTGGGTATATATAGAGTTTGTTTACAAAGATATTCTGCTATGCTATGCGTGAAGGGGTCATAATGGACCACCAACCACCTTAACTCTCTGATGGAGTCTCTGCTACAATCTGCTTGTTTTAATGAATGGATTTGATCTTTTTGCTGCTCGGCGGTCCTTTTCAAACAGGTGGAGTGTTGACTGAAAGAAGTTCCATAACTGATAAATGCCTTTAACTGCTCGAGGTTTGTACTTTCCTTCCTTGGCCATGCTGTCTCTTGAATGAGGTAGTTGAAGATTAACTGCAAAAGGTACTGGGAACTGGTTATGCTCGTCCTTCTCCCTCTCGGGTACACAGAACAGTCAAGGGCACAAAGTCCGCATGGCGGAAGCATTAGCAGGCTGGGGATTATACATCAGCCATTGGATCGAGTGAAAGGGTGGCGGAGATCTATCGGCAGGAGGCGTCGGGAGGAAACGGGTGGAGACAATAGTGAGCCATCAGATCGTGGGCGGGAAGATCTGACGGCTACCGGGTGGAGGAGATGCACTGATGTTAACGAGCAGGGAACAGTACGATGGAGGTAAGCGGTATTCCCTGCACCGCTTACGGGGGATGGTGGAATTCGTACAACGGGCACGCGATGCAATAAAATTGCGACGCGTGGCAGATGCGACAGGTGGGAAACCACTTTCCTCGCGGGTTAACATGCGGGCAGTTCGCGGGTGTGGAACGAGTGAACGCCATAAGATCACGTGACGGACGATCGGATGGCGGGGAACTGGATGTGGTTTAACGTGCGGGGGAAAAAAAGCGGGGACTGTTGGATCGGGACGATCAACGGCTGCGAACAAAGGATGATGATCGGCAGCGGAAGCGCGGGGTCATATGGACAAGATCACGTTAAGGTTTGAGTTGTGCGCTGGGGGCTAGAGGGAATATGGGCTTATACAGGGCTCTTGAGGTGAAATGGAGGAAAACACATGCAGCGAGGGGCTAAGAGAGTATGAAGAAGCTGAAGGAGAGGAAGGTAAACGATTGCTGCAAGCTCCCTTTTCTGCATAAACACATGGCTGAGCTGATATTTGGTCCTCCAAATGCTGAAGTTTGTAGCAGAGCTAATAGGTCATTTGTGAGCCTGGACACATTCAGTAGTTCCAACGTTGATAGAAATGGAAATTGTGGATTGAAAGGCATGGGAGGCCTTTGATAAGGCCCATCTTGTGGATTCCAACCTTGTTGGTATGGGTTTTTCCCCTAAAGCGACGAATTTTGACCATAAGGAGCTTGATATTGCCCCCATTGAGAGGGATTCTGACCATACAAAGGTGGATTTTTCCCCCACAAAGGTGTGTTTTTACCAGGGTAAGGTTGATATTGACCTGTCAACGACTGTTGAGAACAATAAGGTGGATAAACAACTTGTGAAGAGTATGGAGTATAAGGTTGTTGTTGCAACTGTTGATTTGTTGATTAAATTATTGACCCTGTTGTTGCAGGGGTTGACCTTGTTGCTAAGGGTTAGCCTTGTTGATACAAGGGTTGGTTTTGTTGCTATAATGGTTGACCTTGTTGCTTCAATGGCTGGTTATAAAGCCCTTGTTGCACATAAGGTTCTTCTTTTACATAAGGATATTATTGTTGGAGAGTTCCTTATGGAACTTGCTCAGTTCCAGGTTGGTATTGATAGGTTCCGGTTTGAAATTGACCAGATGTCCCAAATGAGGGATTTGAACCAAGCTGCATTTGGGGGCCTACTAGTTGAGTAAAAGCCAGATTTTGAGGCTATTGTGAGCCATACGAAGTGTACAGTTGTTGGTAGGGTATCTGGGCTGAAAGAGGTTGTTGATACAGAACTTGTCCTGATCTAGATGGAATTAATGATCCACTAGGATAAGGTACACTGCCAAAATGTTGACTAACTCTGGTAGTGTGAGTTTGAGATACACTCACATAAGTTCCACTCAAAACAGGAGGTACATACGGAGGAGGTGGTTGTTTCCCCCCATAAGGTGGGATATGTGGTGGCACATATTGTCCACTTAATGGAGGACCAGAAGAACCTATAGGGACATTAACTATCCCAACCATAACTGTTGGTTGTACAGGAACTGAAGAAACTATAGTTGGAATTGGAATTTGAGAGGCCACACTTGAAACAAATGGACCAGAAGAAGGCATGGTTCCCGACAACCAAATAAGATTGTGATAAAGTGAAGATGCACTCGGACAACTTGAAACTAATTAAGCCAAAGCGGTATAACTAGGTGGAAAAAAAGGTTCACTGCTTTCAAGTGGTGGTGGAGGTGTAACACTTCCCACAACCAGAAAGCATTCAGGTGGAAAGTTATATTCAGAATCATCATTAACACCAGGAGTGTGAGTGGCTGAGACTTCTGGAGGAGGATCTCGAGGAGAGGTTGGAAACTCACCTTCTGATTCCATGGATGGAAATAGTTGGCGAGGGGGAATCCGAGATGATGGTGGAGAAATATCCAAAGGCACACCAGGATTATCATACAGACTATACGGCTGTTGAGGAGATATGACCAATGGATGAAAAAGCATATTCAGAGGGAATAATAAAAACCTTTGCAGACTCTCAGGAGTTTCTGTGTCAGATTTCTAAGATGATGAATCTCGAGGTGGAGGACGAGAAGCAAGGGATTTAATACTCAGGATAATTCCAAGTTCAAGACGTTGGGCTTCAAGTGACTGTGAAATCTCAAGATGGACTTCTTATGATGACCCTTCAGAGTCAGATGATGAAGGGGATATGTAAGGTGAACCCAGTGGTTCAGCCACGATGACCTTCTCTCAAAAAAAATAAGGGGTGGTTGATTTGAGCTTACAATTAAAATTTACTATTAATCAGGCAATATGAGGCCAAGGATAACTGCATAAGTAAGTCATGTTATCGCAAGAAGTTAAATTTTAGAACTTAAAAACAAGAAATAAATAAAAAAGTGTGTACTAGGCAAGAGGGTTTACCAAGTATCTGTGAACTGCTATATACACCTTAGCCGAAACCAAGGATTTAACGTACAATGACCAGTCTCCCCAAATGTTGTGCTTGGTGTATCGTGTTTACAAGGCAGCTGACTTAGTTACCTGTGTCTAAAGGATAGCAACCTAGTGGGGTCTCCCAATATATACTCAACGGTACGAGGAGCACAAGTCTGTGTTAGCATTGTCTAATGCATAACCGTTCTGTAAGAGATTTCCCATATACTTGCCATACTAGAGTGCCTCCGATATACACAAGAGTACTAGAGAACCTACAATATACTTCAATACTGGAATGAGGTTTCACCCCCTCTATACAATTCATGTAGTTAACGACAACTGTTAGGTTTATAGACGTCGGAACACATCTCTAGCCTAGACCTCTAAATGTTTGTGTTAAGTTCCAAATGCTCCTTAGGTTAATTCAATACATTTTAATGTTGTTATTGAATTATGTTTCAATTTTGGGCTCAAACGGTGTCACATGAATCCTAAAATGCAACTATATGAGAAAAGGAAACTTTTCACTTCGATGAATGTTATACTAGCAAGGGAAGAGAGTTCAATAAATTAATGCATCAAACAAGAGAATGCACCAGAAACATGCCTCCACTAACTTTTCTTTTCCAAATGCAATATGCAAAAGCACAACTTAAACTTCAGTTTTACTACCCAACATGCAATCTATTGAAAGAAAAAATGACTTTTACTTGACTAAGATGCACTTTAGCTTAATGATGTTCTCTTTGATTTCATATGTTCTAATGCAATTAAGCTTCAACTAAAGAAAAAAATGAAATTTTTTATTTAAATGCTCCTAATGCAAACAATGAACCAATCAAAGCAACACCATATCAAATCCAAAAGTACACCATGAAATTGTCTTTCACTTTCTCTTTTGTATAGATAAACAAATGCGCTCTTTTCAGCTTGTAAACCAGGCAATATAATCTATGCTTGATAAATAACAAAGATGAATTTCAAATGTAAGATAACCTAATGCAATTGAAGAGCAACTTTGCAAAAGACAAACTGAAATTAATGCAAACCAATGTTTTGAATGATTTTACCAGATAATCAGACCTAAACAATCAACAAACCACAAATTCAGTGACACTTACAAGCGGCAAGTGACAATCAAATGACCCATAAACCCTAAAATCAATCCAATTTCACTGAAACACTTGAAATCTCAAAAAGACGATAATTTCATAATTAAATCACATAATCAGACAAAACATAAATAAATCCAATCACATAGGAAAAAACAAGACCTCAAGGGCTTAGACACACTAGAGTTTGACCAAGAAAACCCTAAATTTTTTGCCAATATTTGAGATCAGTGTAACGGTTATGGCCAAACTGGTGTTGAACAGGGGATCAACGTGTTTGTTTTAAAAGAAAGCGCACTGGCAACGCGACTGTTAGAGCAAAAAGCTCATCGGGCGAAGAATAAGGCAAAAAATAAAAAATATTTCCACAAACATTCCAAACTTAGCACTCTAAGATAGCAATCAGTGATTGTGCAGACCTATACAGACTCAAACTCACAGAGAACGCGATGGTCGATCAAACTGATCACTAGAGCAGATGAGAAAAGAGAATGACGAGGCTATAGCTTCCCTAGTGGAGTTGCCGTTTTTTTGTGAAGGTAAATCCCCTCTGTGGACGGGGGCGATCCCTCTAGTCTAATGAGTGGGTCTAGCAACAAACTAAACAAACTAACATACACTTTCCTATCTTATGTTTAACAAATGCAGAGAGAGGGAGTGGCCTACCTCACTCTGATGCTAATCGCTCAGTCATTTGGAGAGGACTTTGATTCTTTCGTTCTAGGCCTCACTCCTTACCTGTTTTCACGCCCGAGTAATTGCAAGGAAGATCAAATAGAATATATGGCATACATCAAACATAAACTACTTAATAGATCATGCAGTATTAAGCTAAAAGCATAAAATTTACACAATTATGGAAAGTGAACGTCAGATGTATATATTAATAAGCTAAAAAGGGAAGCATACAACCTATACCTTGATGTTGGAGACCTCCTTTTGGTGGATGTACAAGTCCAAGCAAAGACTCTTCAAACAATCCTTCTCCAAGTTAGAATGGGTATCATGTAAGCATAAACTTAGCATAGGGATGCAGCAATCAATGACTAACCATTAGGGGATGGAAGAGAGTGAATTTATAGGAAGGGAGAGGGAGTTAGGGATCCACAAAAGAGGGAGGAAGGTCCACATCTCAAGGGGAAAGCCCATGATGATAATATCAAGAGGTCCAAATGGGAGAGCTCAACCATATCAACAACAACCAATATCCATCTCGTTGTTCTCGAAGGTTCTAGTGCACAAAGCTTCTCCTCCAGTTTGGGAAAACCTACCAGAAGAGGTTCAACGTGGGTTTTCATATCAAAACCTGTGCTGACAGCGCTAGGGAAAAACAATGCAACCTTCCATCCGCACGAGCAAGAAGTGTAGCAAAACGTGTTGGCCCTAAACATTAGGTTTTTAGTTAATCTTCTTCAGAATGGATTCAAGGAAGTTTTCCTTTTGTTCTTCGAGGAGGTTTTGGTCTGTATATCATGATGGATATGGTACACAATTGTCAATGTTTTGACACTTCAGGATATGGAACAGGAGGTGTGATAAAATACTATGTAACAGATGCCCCCTAAAGCATGAAGGCAGAACATGGAGTGATGACTGAGATGCTTTACAAGTCAGAGTAAGGACTGGAAAAACACGGTCAGGAGACCTGCAAATCAATCATATATGTATCTGACATCTTTGATGATCATGCCTAATGATACATGAATAGGCATCTAATAATACATGAATCCATGGTATGGACGTAGCCATCTGAATAGAAGGGATCATGTGTATGGATCCTCAGTATGGTCGTAGCCATGCGAATAGAAAGGATCATGAATATGGACCCATCGTATCGTCGCAGCCATCCGTCTAAAGAAATCATGTGTACAATCATGAATAACTCATAACTCCATGCAACCTGGATTTTATTAGACATAATCCAAGGTCTTGCGCTCCATCTCGACCCAATCAATGTACGAATTATAACATGTGAATAGATGTGTCGAAGTCGAACATGATAGAAAACCACCTGATTATCGACCAATGATGTAAACCGTTAACAGGCATGAGAGAAACCACTAATAATGACAATGGCTCTCAAGGTACAATCAGCCCAATTCACGAATGTGAATAATGAAGCTGAAGTCGAACACCTATGGAATCATCCGATCGAGAGTCAATGGTGTAAACTTGTCATCGAATGCAAAGAAATTTCCATTGAGGCATGCAAGCTCTAAGGTACTCGAAGGGGGTTTCTAGATCATCTTCTCGGATAATGAGCTGAAGTCGACAGGAAGTGATCCATCAAAGGAGAGCCATAATGAATCCCACATCATCGACATGAAACAAAAGGACGTAGTAGAGTAGATAAGTGTGATCTAGGACTGTGGAAGAAAGTCAGACAATGTATAAGTGGTAAAGAACTGCAAATAAGACTTCTCTTGAACACATCAGAGATACGACTCTGGATTTTGGAAGCATTTAACTCAACATAAGATCAGATTTCATGATGATGAAGTGTATAATCAGATGAGAGGCAAAATGGATTTCCCAAACCAAAGAAGGCAAGTAACTAAGTGAGGATGTCCCAAACCCGACACGAGCAACAGATGAGTGTCATGTTCAAGAGTGACATGCTACCTTTATAGAATACAATAGATGATCGCTTTCACTTTTTCCCCCACCATTTCTGGCGAGTACCCCATATATTTTTTATCGCAAGCTTGAAGGGGATAACATATGCTTTCCATATAAGTTCATCCTTCGGATGAATCCATCCTAGTAAGTTTTACGAGTCCTAGGAAGGAGAAACTCGGTCTCATCATGGTGACAAGTCCTACATCGTTTATGTTTATGACTCTAATGAAAGTGAACCTCAACATCTTTTTCATGTTTAGAGAGTTTGAAAAAGAAGCGGAAAAGAAAACTCCAAAGGTCCCTTTTCGTAAATCGTTTCTTGAACCCGAAAAGATAGCAAACAATATCCAAGAGAACTTCTTAGCCATGTTCGACTAAGGTATTCCTTTTTCGTACAATAGTCTATCTCAGTCTGGAAAAGGGTTAAACTTATACTTAGTAGACGTCATTTCATTTACTTTAACGAGTTCAAAATGACAGGTAATCGACAATATTTTCATTTTTCGAGAATCAAAAAAGAACTTAAAGATGACTCTAGGGGTTTGCTTTTTCGTTTATTTTTTACGAGTCTGAAAGAGTGATAAAATAAAACTCATTGAATCAGTAAAAATAAATCACCATCACCAAGAATGTATGACCTGTCGCTGCACAAGGAAACGCACATTACCGATTTCGAGGAAAAATATTAAAAAATGAGTGAAATATGCCCTAATTTGGTAAAAAAATATTATTTAAAACTTATAAATAGGGCAAAAAGTAAATCATTTTTACCATTTTACCAATTTGCAATTTTGAGAGAATTTTACCTCGATTTTCAGGCAAGGAGTACAATCAATCTCGGACACGATTCGCCGAGTAGCTTGTTGCAAGTAAAATATTTGTCCCTTCCCTTCATTTTCGTACTCATTTCATGCATTTTCATCCATAGATTAGGCTACAAGGCGGACTTGCAAAAAATTTATGTCGAGGGTGACCAATTCAGGTTTTACCCAATGGACTTGCACTGCTCACCTTGTGGTAAATTAGGCCCTCGCACTACACACATTCGCACTAGCACTGAGGTAATTTTTTTTTTGTGAAATCCTCCATGTTGAATGGTTTTTCTTGGGATTTGTCTCCATGGAAGCTCATGAAATGTTGTTTTATTGATTTTCCACAGGATAATCAGTCCAAAATGGTGGTTGAATGGAAAGAAAGAGGACATGAAGCTGAAGACCATCAAGCTGCTCAGGATCAAGATTGTGTTGATGCCCTATGAGCATGTGGGTTGCTCAAGTTCTTCAGGATTCCTGGGATTAGATCCCAACCTGAGTTATTACGGCATCTAATCAATTAGTGGGATGTGGATTGCCAACTATTCATGATCAGGGATTAGGAACTCGAAATAGATGTCATTGACATTTATTTCATTACCGGGTTGTCTAGAAAGGGACAAAGGGTTAAGTTATCTGGTTCGTGCACTAGAGGAGAGATCACAGATATGTTGATTGCAAGGCATTGTCCAGGGACCAAAAAGACCTAAAGTTGGAAGATCGATATAAAGACCATCAAAAACCTCCCACCATGAGAAATCTTGGATACTATGGCCTGAATAGTTGGGGTTCAAGCATTGCAT
This sequence comes from Pinus tabuliformis, assembly GCA_031772625.1. Lineage (NCBI taxonomy): Eukaryota > Viridiplantae > Streptophyta > Pinopsida > Pinales > Pinaceae > Pinus > Pinus tabuliformis. Next base: position 541,006,866 of record CM062804.1, on the reverse strand, counting down.
GAGGCAACAAAATCTTATTTCCAGTACGCAATCGAGTGTCTAAATCCCACGGTCTTCAATTGGAGTGAGGGTTTGTTGGTTTGCATGAAGTGCCAACTGACCAAGTGCAAGTCAGGGAGTCTGAAACAATTCAGTTTCAAATCCATCTTGGTGACGTTCTTCCTGGAACGTGTGCCATTGTTTTGTTATCAGTGGTTAGAAGTGGATGAACCAATTCCTAGAGATCCACAATTACTCTTATCAGGAGAGATGATTCCCCAACATGGAGGCGGCCAGCAGATGTCATTCCCTCTAGCTTTTTGGATGGATACATCAGCAACTAATCATGGTTGACGATTGGGCATACAAAGGCATAGATTCTGAGGAGATCCATATCTTCCACATCCACCAGGCACACAGTAGACCGATTCAGGTAAAAAATATTTTTTGAAGTTTTTGAAGTTTTTGATTATTTTTGTATGTGTACTGAGATCTGACTTATGATGGTTTACAGATGTGGGACCAGATAGACCCCCAAGGGATTCTCCGATAACCATGTGAGTGGCACGCCAGATTGAGGAGGCTCCTTATGAGGAGGGAGCAGATCTGAATGTTTAGGTAGAGCATAACCTGGAAGCTTTAACCAGGGAAATTCTAGAGTACACCTCGATAGATAAGGTGCCATTGTGGTACCAGAGACACACTGTAGGGGTTTCCACCAAACTACATTGATTGTTGGGCCAAGTCATCAGGGCTATTCTATGTTATCATGAACACCATGTGGGCGAATATCCAACTCTATTTTAATATCTAAACTGTTATAGGCTTATAAATCCATGTGTCTCAAAACACAAATTTTGTCATTTTGATGTAGCAAACTCTTTTTCAAACACTATATATACATGTTTTTGTGTTTACCATGTCTATTATGTGATGCTTTATGATTTACATGTTTCACAAATGTCTATCTAACACATAGTTAGCCAATGCATATGTTACTATGTTCATGCATCTTGGAATGTGATGATAAGTAATAAAATCAAAGTCTCATTCCAAGAGACGAAATCACAAATACATTCTCAAAATTTGAGGGTTTCTTACTAAATATTTTCCATTAAGTTGTAGTACAATGAGTTGTGAATCAAGTTTCATGATTAGCTCTCTAATTGCAATAGTGATAGCTTCTGACAAAAGCTCGATGACCGCACTATATTCCGCAATGTTATTAGTCGTACGAACTAAACATATACCTTGTAAGTTCACTAACTCACTATTAGGGTCATAGATTTCCCATGCAGCGAAAAATAGATTGTGTACTACGACAAGCACCATCAGCGAAACGAAGGTAATGGTTGGATGACATCTGCAAACCAAGTAGAGCACAATGTAAGCAGAGGAAAGCGTTTGCAAAAGCAAACTAACACACCAAAACCACACTGCACAGTAATGAAAGCACACTAATGTACACAAGTATTTACACGGAAAATCACGCATAATACTCAGATCGAGTAATCAATCAACAAAGAATAAAACTAGAGTTTCACCGTTGGCATGACATGTAAGCATCGACTCAACCAACTAGTGGAATGACGCACATAAATTACAATTCCCCCATTCCCCCCGAGCGAGTGAGGGTTATGAGTCATAGGATGAATGCTACATTGTGATAATGGGTGAATGGTAAAGGCTCGGTGAGAATATCTCGTGAAAGAAGGTAGGAAAATCTTATTCTCTTTGCAAGGAAAATATAATTCTAGTTGAAAGATTTTGACAATCTCAGGTTGAACCGAAATGTCAATGGGGAAGGTAGCAATAATGTTTCCAATGTTTCCTTAAGACCAAACTTCATGAACCAAAATATGAGTTTGAAGTGGGCGATTCGGTGTATGGGAAACAAAGGTATCTAAACACAATGAAATCTCTCCAAGACTTGAGATAAATGAGGAAAGATGATGGGTATCATTCCATGGAGTTTCTTGAAGAGACATAAGTTCGATGATACTCTCATTAGTGAGAAATGTCTCATTCAAGGGATCCAGAGAATCCTAAGAACCGAGCCAAGGGGATTGTGAATACGCATCTAGATGCATACGAACATTAGCATGAATTTTAGAAGTGACCGCCGAAACCAAAACAGCAACTTGATAGGCTTGTTCTGCTCAGCTGAGCAGCGTGACATCGCCAAAAGAATCAACCTGATCAAGATGAGGGACAATCCACGGATCGTGAGAGGTGGAGATCATATTGGTGGAAGTGACATTTGGAGGTGGGAGTGAAAAATTTCCCATAAGAGCAAAGTCATTACAAATACCCACCCCAACACTCTCATAAGGGATGTCATTATTTCCCACATATGGCACATTTCCATTTGAAGAGCTAGAAGAGAAAAAAGCTGACTGATCAATGGTGACTATTTTCCCCTCATGAAATGGAATACGCAGAACAAAGTAGAAACCACACAAAACATAGCATGGGTCCAACTTTGAGCAAGTAGAACGTTATAATTTAGATTTGCGTCAACGACTTATATTTCTAAGTTAATGATTTTCCCTTCCAACGTTATGGGCAAGTTTGTGAGAATATCGTAAGGACAAGATCCTCTGCCATCCAAGGCTTCTACGGTGTTAGGAGACTGGTTGAGAGGCAAAGAGCCAATGGATATCTAGCATGAGATAGACATGACACAGATGGAAGCACCTCATCAACCACAGTTCTATGAATCGTCTTACCTTTGATAATAACTTGGATTGAAAAGGAAAGTTGATGTGGAAGACGTGGAACATGATTTTCTAGGTCAAAGGTAATCGGACTCGAATTAGTAGGGTCAATTTCTCCTATAGAGGATAGTAATTCTTTCCACTGCGATGGAAAACTATGGATAACTTCCAAGGCAGACATCATCGAAGGCACTTGATCTAAATCTTCGTCAATATTGTAATATTGGGCAGCTCACACATTCAGATTGTAAGATGATTTCCGAAGAACACCCTTAGGAGGTGGTGCGATAACTGAGTCATTAATAGATATCTCAATATGAAGGGGACCAAAACTGGGTGGAGTAGAAGTGGAAGGTGTATCAGGAACTTCTTTCTCCACAACCTGTTTGGGAGGAGTCTGATAGTCTTTTGACTAAGTGGCAATATAAATATGTGTCGTTCCACTCATATAAACCTGAGAACCCGAAGATGTAGAAGATCTCGGTTTTTCTACCAATTGGGTCTATTGTGATGGAAAAGGTTCTTTTGATACAATCGGTGTCCCTTGGGTGCCTTTTAACAAGCGACTAACTTCAGCATATTGGGACAATCCTTGGTATAGTGATCTTCCTCATAAATGAGGCAAGGATATTTGGAATTACATTTAGATGCATCATCAGCAGATGATTTCGGAGGATCCTGTTTTGGGGTATCATATTTGGATTTTCCTTTACCCTTATTTTTACCTTTTGAGGTTTTGTCTGTCGCGGTAGACTGAACGACATTAAGCTCAGATGTTTTAGCAGGATTTGAAGAGTGATTCGAAGGAGGCTGGGATGCAGTATTTGAAACGGATTTCCGCTTCGAAGAAGCTTTACTATAAATTTGAGTCACTAACCCAATAATATCGTCAACAAGTGGTACCTCTGGAGGTTTAGAAGATGCATGATCCTTAGATGGTCTCGGAGCATCAGACAAGAGATCATATAACGTGCCAGATTGGGAATACCAAATCTAAATATTAGGCACAGGCAATGGTTTGATCTTCAGTTACACAACCACCCATAGCTATGTCCTTGGAAATTTTATTACTGAATGATTTGAAAAACCATTCAGTTAACCGCTCATTAGGTATATCGAACTTGATAAGGCGGTGCTGATGTCTCCATTCATCAATATGATCAAAGATGTGGGAAGCAGTATTATTGTTTCAAAGACATAAGCAGATGGGTACCAGTTTCATATCGAACTGGTAAGTGGAAGTGAGTAAGGAAATCCATTTCCAAAGAGTTGAAGTCTTGATAGGCACCTCGAGGTAACTCGATGTACCATTTTGTTGTAGCACCCATCAAGGTTCACTGAAAAAGACGTAGATGAATGGAGTCATCAACCCAAGAATTGTATGAACACCATAAATGGTAAGTCATAACGTGGGCCTAGGGATCTTCTTGAGACTTTCCTTCGAATTTCAGACAATCGCCAGGAATCTTAGTGGGAACCAAAGGCCAATACGACAAATGGAGTGTTGGGTCCTTTGTGAGCCTTGACACATCGGTAGTTCCAACGTTGCTAAAAATGGCAATTGTGGATTGAAAAGCGTGCGAGGCCTTTGATAAGGCCCAACTTGTGGATTCCAATCTTGTTGGTATGGGTTCTGCCCCCAAAGTGGCGTATTTTGACCATAAGGAGCTTGATATTGCCCCCACTGAGAGGGTTTCTGAAAATACAAAGATGGATTTTGCCCCCACTGAGAGGGTTTCTAAAAATACAAAGATGGATTTTGCCCCCACAAAGGTGGGTTTTGACCAGGGTAAGGTTGATACTAACCTATCATAGGGAATTGAGAACCATAAGGTGGATAAACAGCTTGCTAAGAGTATGGAGTATAAGGTTTTTGTTGCAAGTGTTGACCTTGGTGATAAAATTGTTGACCCTGCTACTGCAGGGGTTGACTTTGTTGCTATAAGGGTTGGCCTTGTTGATACAAGGGTTGGTTTTCCTGTTGTAAGGGTTGACCTTGTTGCTGCAATGGATGTTGATAAAGCCCTTGTTGCACATAAGTTCCTTGTTGTACATAAGGTTGTTATTGTTGGAAAGCTCCTTGTGGAAGTTGTTAAGTTCTAGGTTGGTATTGATAGGTTCCAGTTTGAAATTGACTAGATGTCCCAAATGAGGGATTTGAACTAGGCTTCATTTGGGGGCCTGCCTGTTGAGTAATAGGCAAATTTTGAGGCTGTTGTGAGCCATATGGAGGGCATGATTATTGATAGGGTATCTGGGCTGAAGGAGGTTGTTGATACGAAATTTGGCCTCATCCAGATGGAATAGATGATACATTGGGATAAGGTATGTTGGCATTATGACTCAGATTTGGCACTATGACACAGGTGTTGTCCTTGATGGCAACTCACTCAGATGACAGATCACAGTTCAAACTCTCAGAATGAAGAAAGAGAGGTATACGCAGGTTCCTCATTGACCAAGGCGCGTGTACACACGGGTTAGCACCAAAAGGCACATATTGCGTACACACGCACTTTCACGGAAGGAAAGGCACGTACATGTTGGAAAACTTAGTTTTGGTTCGTGGTATTTGGTCTATGGTATTTTTATCCATGGTATTGGTCCAAGGTATCCTATCCGAAGTGTTGACCCCAGGTATTTGGTCCAAGGTATTGGTTCTAAGTGGTTTTGGTCCATGGTATTGAGTAAGGCCTAAGACTATAAAAGGAGGAGAAGATCATTAGGCAAAGGCACTCATGGATTGAATATCTAATGAAGAGCAAGATCTAGAATACAGGTTATTGGGTTATGTTGCACAGCTGGATCTGAATCAAGGATGAACCTTAGCGCTTGAGGAAGGATAAGATCTAATGATGGGTCAAGATCTTAAAGCTTGAAGTGAAGTATCTTTGTGTGTTTTGATCTTTTATTTGAATCACTGGTGCATGTTGTAGACTATAAATATGATGATCTGGGTATAATTGAAGTCTAGAATTGTTGTAAAGTTTAAATCATCATTTATAGATCTGTACGCATGTTCACCTTAGAAAAGGTGTGTATACACGTTGGTTCTGCATATCAAAATAGCATATACATCTTAAAATTGATTTGTAGATCTGTACGCAGGTTCGCCTTGAGAAAAGTGTGTATGCACGCAGGTTCGACACATTGAAGTAGTGTATACCTCATAAAATATTTTTTAGCTACTTCTGGTTGCTGTTATAATGTTCTGGGTTCTGGTTACTGTTTCTAGTTACTGTATTCTGGTTACAACATTCTGAAAAGTGATTGATTGATTCAGTTGTGGTTGGTGCAAAGGAGATTGATTGATGCAGATGTATTTGATGTTTGAATGATGTTATTGATGGATCCAGTCTGAAAATTTATGAAACATGGTCCCTGGAAGAAAAGAGAAGGTTGTAGCCTTCTGTAGGCCAGCACCTACGTACTAGTAAACATATCAACAAGTACAAGAGCTAGGGGGTTGTAGCTCCCTTCCAGGAGAAGCTGGAGAACTAGAGAAGGTTGTAGCCTTTTGCAGGTAAAAGCCTGCGTACTGGTATAAGACTGCACCTGTACAAAAATTGTAAAAAGAAGTTTCTTATTAAAAGAAGATAAAGACGATTGTAGCAGGTGGTTATCACCCACATTGGGTTTCCACCTTATATCTTGTGTTCATGTGTGTGTGATTGTTTGTTCTATTTTACTACACCTGGTTGCTGTTTATATGGTTCTAATGCACTGAGTAAAGATCAACATATGATAAATTAACTGAATCATAAGTTTGCAGGATATACGCTAGTTGCCTTAAATACAGTTGCGTATACACACAAGTTCCATTAACTGAAGTAGCTTATATGAATCTGATTATGGAAATGAAATATTATTGAATTTCTAATATTGATTCTCCCTCCCCTCTCAGTATTATTTCCAACAATTGGTATCAGAGCAAGTCCTTCAGAAGAAGCTTGAACGCTTGAGGGAAGATCTATCATCATGAGTAACTACGAAAGAGAGGGATCCATTATACCACCAATCTTTGATGGGTGCAACTTGTTTATTGGAAGGTAAGGACTATAACCTATCTTCAATCTCTTGGAACAGATGTCTGGGAAATCGTGGAAGGAGGATATACATTTCCATCAGCAATTCCTACAGATACAACAGGTAAGAAGCAATATGAAACCAATGCAAACACTGTCAATACATTATTAGGGAGTCTGTCACAATCATAATTTGTCAAAGTTATGCAGCTCAAAGCCGCCAAAGAAATATGGGACAAGATCGTTCTAAGCTATGAAGGAGACAATTAGGTAAAACGTGCAAAACTGCAATCTCTCATAATTCAATATGAAACTCTCAAAATGCACAATGATGAAAGTATAGCTAGTTACTTCTTACGCATAGATGAGATTGTTAATTGCATGAAGAACTTGGGTGAAGAGATAAAATAAGTTACTTTAGTTGAAAAGGTTTTAAGATCCTTGTCTACTAAGTTTGAATCAAAAGTATCTGCCATAGAAGAAAAGCAGGATCTTCAGACTATTACTATGACACAACTGCACGGAATCTTAACTGCTTTCGAAATGAGAAAAGGAGGTCCATCAGATATGAGAGAAGCCACATTCAAAGCTTCAGGAAGAGAAGAATTCCATGAATCAGGACATATTTCAGAAGGAGAAGAAGAAGCAAACTTTGTCAAGAACCTTCAACGGGGTTCCGGGAGATTCAGAGGTAAACTACCTTTCAAATGTTTTGCTTGTGGAAGAGTCGGTCATTATGCTGCCAAATGTCCTCATAAAGATAAGCTTGATAAAGGTAAGGAATCAGCAAAATGGAATAGAAAACAAAGTGTAAGTAAGAAGAGCTACTATACTCATGAAGATAGTGATGGTTTATCAAATAGTGATGAAGATGAAAATAGTAATGACTATAGACTTCTAATGGCTTTTGAAGATGATGATTTCTTGGATGCTTTAGATGAAGATGACCTTTATGAAGAAATCTCTAAACTCAAAGTCTGTTTAGAAGAAAAGAATATGATTATAGATACTCTGACATTCCAACTTGCTGAAAGAGAAAAACACAATGAAAATCTAGAATGTGAAATTGTGGGTCTAAGAAAGGATATTGAGAAAACAAAAGCTCTCAATATTAGATTTGCTAAAGGATCAAAAACCTTAAATGAAATTATCAAAGTGCAGCGTTCTCCTCTGATAAAGACAGGTCTTGGATATACTGAAGAAGCATCCCAAGCACAGAAGCCGTCAACCTCCACTAAAATCTATCTTGATGTAGCAAAGAGCAGTGAACAGTTTGACAATCGACAACAAAGGCATAAAGCAGATCACCAAGTAAATCAGGCTCAATTTACTTCAAGGATGAACAAAAGCTACAAACCTCAGATAAATCATACTCAATCTACTTCAAGAATGAATATCAATCGCAACTACAATCACCATGTCAGTAGATTTGATGATCACAGGAACTTCTTTAATGGCCAATGTTTTTCATGTCATAACTTTGGACACAAAGCTGCTCAATGTGTTGCTTACAAGACCATCATGAATAGAGAAGCATGAAATCAAAGGAATGTGACAGGGATCATGAAACGGACCTACAATAACTTTTCTATTCTTGAAATGAAATAGAATGCCCTATCTGCAACATCTTTGGTCACAAAGAATTTGAATGCAGGAGTAAATTTCGGTAAACATTTCAGAAGGAGCAAACTGCATTAAATCCCAAAATATGGAGAAAGAAAGAACTACAAACAGAAAGATGTGGTATAGCCTTGTATGCAGAAGGACAAGAAAATCAGTGGTACATCAACAGTGGATGCTCGAAACAAATGACAGGTGATAAAGAAAAACTTCAGTCATATAATGCCTTAGAAAAGGAAAAGAAGGCCTCATTTGGAAATGACACTCTTGCTGTCATAAAAGGTAAAGGCTCTGTTTTTTTAAATGAAAAAGTTAAAGCTGGGAATGTTATGTATGTTGATGGTCTAAAGCATAACCTGTTGAGTGTTAGTCAAATGTGTGATCAAGGAAATGAAGTAGTATTTCTATCAAATGGATGTGTTGTTCGTGAGCTTGATACAGGAGAAACCATGATCAAAGGTATAAGAAATCCAAACAACTTATATATACTCAAGGGAGGACAACAACAATGCTATCTAAGAAAAAATGATGAACACTGGCTATGGCACAGAAGATTGGGGCATCTAAGCTTCTCTCAGATAAGAAAAGCAAGCAAATTCCAGTCTGTTTGTGATCTTCCTGATATCAGCATTCCAAAAAATACAATATGCAAATCATGTCAATTTGGTAAGCAAATCGGGTCGCTATTCCCTGAAAAGGAAGGATCAGCTAGTAAGCCTCTTGAACTTGTTCATACTGATTTATGTGGTCCATCAAGGAAAAAGTCACCTCGTGGAGAGGAATACTTTATATTGTTCATTGATGATTTTTCTAGAATGTGTTGGATAGGGCTTCTAAAGCATAAATATGAAGCATTTGAAAAATTCAAAGCCTTCAAAGCCCTGGTTGAAAATGAATCAGATCGCAAAATCAAATGTCTCAGATCTGATCGAGGAGGGGAATTTACCTCGAATGAATTCTTTGACTTTTGTGAAGAACATGGAATAAAAAGGAAATTCTCCACTGCAAGGACTCCTTAGCAAAATGGAGTGGTAGAAAGGATGAATAGAACTATTCAACAAATGGCTCGTGTTATGCTAGATGATTCTGGAACTCCTGCAACCTTCTAGGGTGAAGCTGCATTCGTTGCCATCACTATTCTTAACAAAGCAAATGTTTGGGTAAACGACACTCAAACTCCACATGAACTTTGGTATGGTAAGACTCCTACTGTAAAATACATCAAAGTTTTTGGAAGCAAATGTTACATCAAAAGGACTGATGAAAAACTTGGAAAGTTTGAACCCAAAGCAGATGAAGGCATTCTCCTTGGTTACTCTTCTCAAAGTAAAGGATATAAGTGTTATAATAAAAGACTTGGGATAATTATTGAAAGTATTGTTGTTGTGGTTGATGAAGCATGCAAAAATCCAAAGAAAGTAAAAACCGAAGATTGTGGAGAAGATGAGGATTATCCTTCTACATCAAATAAAACTAATTCCGAAGAAGAATCCAATGAAGCACCAGAAGAACAGATAACGACAGAAGAAAAGACTCCATCCAGGTATGTTCAAAAAAATCATCCAAAGACTCAAATTTTGGGACAAAAAGAGGCAGGTGTGCAGACAAGAAGAACGATTACAAAGCTTCAAGCTATCTAGCATTTCTTTCCTCCATCGAACCTCAAAATGTAAATGAAGAATGCAAAGATGAATGTTGGGTCAAGGCCATGAATGAAGAGCTTGAGCAGATTGAAAAGAATAATACTTGGGAATTAGTTCCTAGACCTCATGATAAGAATATCATAGGAACCAAATGGATATTCAAAAACAAGCTGAATGAAAATGGAGAAGTTATTAGAAACAAGGCCAGACTTGTTTGTAAAGGGTATGCTCAACAAGAAGGTATAGATTTTGAAGAAACTTTTGCACCTGTTGTAAGACTTGAAGCCATAAGAATGTTCATTTCTCTTTCTAGTTTTCAGAAATTCAAAGTATACCAAATGGATGTAAAATCTGTTTTTCTTAATGGGGACTTAGAAGAAGAAGTATATATTGAGCAACCAGACGGATTCATTCTTGGAAATGATCCAAAACTTGTATGCAGACTCAAAAAGGATCTCTATGGTCTAAAACAAGCTCCAAGGGCCTGGTATTACCGTCTTGACAAATATCTCCATCAACAAGGTTTTTCAAAAGGATCAACTGATAGCAATCTATATACAAATATTGACAATAATAAATTGCTAATACTTGTTGTGTATGTTGATGATATCATTTTTGGTAGCAATGAAGAATCCATGAGAAAAAACTTTGCTTTGGTAATGCAGCAAGAATTTGAAATGTCACTGCTTGGTGAGCTCACATATTTTCTTGGTCTACAAGTTCAACAAAAGAAAGATGGTATTTTTCTATCACAAACCAAGTATCTTAAGCAGATCTTCAAAAAATATGGCATGGAAGATTCTAAACCAGTATGTACCCCCATGGTAACAGGATGCAGTCTCAGCTCAAATGATGAATTAGCAACAGTACATCAACCAACCTACAGATCCATGATTGGCAGTCTGCTTTATCTGACAGGTACCCGACCAGACATCATGCATGCAGTGGGAATAGTTGGAAGATTCCAAGCCAATCCAAAGGAATCACACCTTCAGGCAGTCAAAAGGATTTTCAAATATCTTCAAAGAACACAGAATTTTGGTTTATGGTATCATAGAGATACAGATCTTACACTTCATGCATATACAGATGCAGATTGGGCAGGAAGCGTTGATGACATAAAAAGCACTAATGGTGGTGCATTGTATATGGGTTCCAGATTAGTATCTTGGAACCCATAAGAATGTTCATTGCTCTTTCTAGTTTTGAGAAATTCAAAGTATACCAAATGGATGTAAAATCTGCTTTTCTTAATGGGGATTTAGAAGACGAAGTATATTTTGAACAACCAGACGGATTCATTCTTGGAAATGATCCAAAACTTGTATGCAGACTCAAAAAGGCTCTCTATGGTCTAAAACAAGCTCTAAGGGCCTGGTATTACCGTCTTGACAAATATCTCCATCAACAAGGTTTTTCAAAAGGATCATCCGATAGCAATCTATATACAAATATTGACAATAATAAATTGCTAATACTTGTTGTGTATGTTGATGATATCACTGTTGGTAGCAATGAAGAAGCCATGAGAAAAAACTTTGCTTTGGTAATGCAGCAAGAATTTGAAATGTCCTTGCTTGGTGAGCTCACATATTTTCTTGGTCTACAAGCTCAACAAAAGAAATATGGTATTTTTCTGTCACAAACCAAGTATCTCAAGCAGATCTTCAAAAAATACAGCATGTAAGATTCTAAACGAGTATGTACCCCCATGGTAACAGGATGCAGTCTCAGCTGAAATGATGAATCAGTAGCAGTACATCAACCAACCTACAGATCCATGATTGGCAGTCTGCTTTATCTGACAGGTACCCGACCAGACATCATGCATGCAGTGGGAATAGTTGGAAGATTCCAAGCCAATCCAAAGGAATCACACCTTCAGGTAGTCAAAAGGATTTTCAAATATCTTCAAAGAACACAGAATTTTGTTTTATGGTATCCTAGAGATATAGATCTTACACTTCATGCATATACAGATGCAGATTGGGAAGGAAGCGTTGATGGCAGAAAAAGCACTAGTGGTGGTGCATTCTATATGGGTTCCAGATTAGTATCTTGGAACCCATAAGAATGTTCCTTGCTCTTTCTAGTTTTCAAAAATTCAAAGTATACCAAATGGATGTAAAATCTTCTTTTCTTAATGGGGACTTAGAAGAAGAAGTATATATTGAGCAACCAGATGGATTCATTCTTGGAAATGATCCAAAACTTGTATGCAGACTAAAAAAGGCTCTCTATGGTATAAAACAAACTCAAAGGGCCTGGTATTACCATCTTCACAAATATCCCCATCAACAAGGTTTTTCAAAAGGATCAGCTAATAGAAATCTATATATAAATATTGACAATAATAAATTGCTAATACTTGTTGTGTATGTTGATGATATCATTTTTGGTAGAAATGAAGAAGCCATGAGCAAAAACTTTGCTTTGCTAATGCAGCAAGAATTTGAAATGTCCCTGCTTGGTGAGCTCACATATTTTCTTGGTCTACAAGTTCAACAAAATAAAGATGGTATTTTTCTGTCACAGACCAAGTATCTCAAGCGGAGCTTAAAAAAATACGGCATGGAAGATTCTAAACCAGTATGTACCCCCATGGTAACAGGATGCAGTCTCAGCTCAAATGATGAATCAGTAGCAGTACATCAACCAACCTACAGATCCATGATTGGCAGTCTGCTTTATCTGACAGGTACCCGACCAGACATCATGCATGCAGTGGGAATAGTTGGAAGATTCCAAGCCAATTCAAAGGAATCACACCTTCAGGCAGTCAAAAGGATTTTCAAATATTTTCAAAGAACACAGAATTTTGGTTTATGGTATCCTAGAGATACAGATCTTACACTTCATGCATATACAGATGTAGATTGGGCAAGAAGCGTTGATGACAGAAAAAGCACTAGTGGTGGTGCATTCTATATGGGTTCCAGATTAGTATCTTGGTACAGCAAGAAGCAAAGTTCAATTGCATTATCTACAACTGAAGCAGAATATGTGGTTGTTGCATCTTGCTGCACATAACTCCTTTGGATGATGTAAACATTGCAAGACATTCAGATCACATGTACTCCACCCATCTCCATTCTATGTGATAATACAAGTGCAATCAATATTTCAAAGAATCCAGTCATGCATTCCAAGACCAAGCGCATACCCATCAAATATCATTTTTGAACAAAAGGTCAAATTGGAGTATGTTCCCTCCAAAGAATAGGTTGTTGATATATTCACCAAACCACTGCTCAGAGAGACATCAGAAGCTGGGAATAGTTGATGCATCATCTTACGGTTAAAACTTATCTGTTTCAGAGAAAAGCGGTTATATGCGAGTTCCATGAAGCGTATCTGCGTACAGACGCAGGTTTCTGTGGATACATTGTCGTATATGTTGGTTTGAAGAAAATCAGTGGGCCAGACTCAGGATGAAAGGAATCTAATATGGGTCTGGCAATGATCATCTGGCACAAGGGGAGCATATACTTCTAATATTGCATTGTTGGCATTATCTTAGAAGATCTTGGTACAAATTCACAATTGTTTTTTATATAGGTGGAACATGTTCAGGGGGAGATCATGGTTGCTAGTCTGGATGGTGATTGACATATGCTGCTGATGATAGTTGTTGATAACTATCATGGTCTTGTTTCAGATATTTGGTCTCTAGGTCATGTATATCTTTTAATGTCAAGGTCATGAAACGACCTATTCTGGTTCCCCACTATGCATGGGATGGATGATGTAATGTTCTTGTTTTGACATGTATAAACATTTGGTATATCCCCACTTGGTTGGGTGGATGAGTCAAACTTGGTATTTTGGAGATGGATGTATGTATGACTCATTGGTGATAGGAAGGTCATTTATAATGTATAGAGTGATGTTCTTCTTTTAGAACATCCTTTTGCAGACCTTGCTTATTTTCAAGGGGAGCATGGACTCTAGCATGGAGCTCAATCAGCACTCTTCAACATTTCAGAGCATTCAGCATGTACTCAGGGGGAGCATAACCCTTTTGCCCTTGATGACAAGGGGGAGAGTGACTTGTGGTTGCCATCAATTCCAAAGGGGGATATTGTTGGCATTATGACTCAGATTTGGCACTATGACACACGTGTTGTCCTTGATGGCAACTCACTTAGATGACAGATCACAATTCAGATTCTCAGAATGAAGAAAGAGAGGTATATGCAGGTTCCTCATTGACCAAAGCGTGTGTATACATGGGTTAGCAGACCAAAAGGTGCGTATTGCGGACACATGCACTTTCACAGAAGGAAAATCGCGTACATGTTGGAAAACTTAGTTTTTGTCCGTGGTATTTGGTCCATGGTATTTTGATCCATGGTATTGGTCCAAGGTATCCTGTTCGAAGTGTTGACCCCAGGTATTTGGTCCAAGGTATTGGTTCTAAGTGGTTTTGGTCCATGGTATTGAGTAAGGCCTAAGACTATAAAAGGAGGAGAAGATCATTAGGCAAAGGCACTCATGGATTGAATATCTAATGAACAACAAGATCTAGAGTACAGGTTATTGGGTTATGTTGCACAGCTGGATCTGAATCAAGGATGAACCTTAGCGCTTGAGGAAGGATAAGATCTAATGATGGGTCAAGATCTTAAAGCTTGAAGTGAAGTATCTTTGTGTGTTTTGATCTTTTATTTGAATAACTGGCGCATGTTGTAGACTATAAATATGATGATCTGGGTATAACTGAAGTCTGGAATTGTTGTAAAGTTTAAATCATCATTTATAGATATGTACGCAGGTTCACCTTAGAAAAGGCGCGTATACACGCTGGTTCTGCATATCAAAACAGCGTATACATCTTAAAATTGATTTGCAGATCTGTACGCAGGTTCGCCTTGAGAAAAGTGTGTATGCACACAGGTTCGACACATTGAAGTAGCATATACCTCATAAAATATGCTTTAGCTACTTCTGGTTGTTGTTACAATGTTTTGGGTTCTGGTTACAGTTTTTGGTTACAACATTCTGAAAAGTGATTGATTGATTCAGTTGTGGTTGGTGCAAAGGAGATTGAGTGATGCAAATGTATTTGATGTTTGAATGATGTTAAGGATGGATCCAGTTTGAAAATATATGAAACGTGATCCCTAGAAGAAAAGAGAAGGTTGTAGCCTTCTGTAGGCCGACACCTACGTACTAGTAAACATATCAGCTAGTACAAGAGCTAGGGGGTTGTAGCTCCCTTCCAGGAGAAGCTGGAGAACTAGAGAAGGTTGTAGCCTTTTGCAGGTAGAAGCCTGCGTACTGGTATAAGACTGCACCAGTATAAAAATTGTAAAAAGAAGTTTCTTATTAAAAGAAGATAAAGACGATTCCAGCAAGTGGTTTTCACCCACATTGGGTTTCCACCTTATATCTTGTGTTCATGTGTGTGTGATTGTTTGTTCTGTTTTACTGCACTTGGTTACTATTTATGTGGTTCTGATGCACTGAGTAAAGATCAACATATGATAAATTAACTGAATCATAAGTTTGCAGGATATACGTTAGTTGCCTTAAATACAGTTGCGTATACATGCAAGTTCCATTAACTGAAGTAGCATATATGAATTTGATTATGGAAATGAAATATTATTGACTTGCTAATATTGATTCACCCCCCCTGTCAGTTTGATTTCCAATAAGGTACATTACCAACATTTTGACTAACTCCGGTGGAGTGAGTTTGAGATGCACTCACATAAGTTCCACCCGAAATAGGAGGTACATATGGAGGATGTGGATATTGCCGCTCATGTAGTGGGATAGGGGGTGGCACATATTGTCCACTTAATGGAGGACCTCAAGAAATTATAGGGACATTAACTGTCCCAACCGTAACTTTCGGTTGTACAAGAACTAAAGAAACGCAGTTGGTACAGGAATTTGAGAGGCCACACTTGAAACGAACAGACTAAAAATAGGCATGGTGCCCAACGACCAAATAGGATTGTGATAAAGTGAAGACGCACTTGGAGTACCTGAAACAAATTGAGCCAAATAGGTATAACCAGGTGGAAACAAAGGTTCACTTCTTTCAGGCGGTGGTGGAGGTGGCACACTTCCCACATAAAGAAAGCCTTCAGGTGGAAAGTTATTTTCAGAATCATTGCAACCACCAGGAGTGTGAGTGGTCGAGACTTTTGGAGGAGGACCTCGAGGAGAGGTTGGAAACTCACCTTCTGATGCCATGGGATGAAACAATTGACGAGGGGGAATCCAAGATAATGGTGGAGAAATCTCCAAAGGCACACCAGGATTATTGTATAAACTATACGACCTTTAAGGAGATATGACCAATGGATCAAACAGAAGATTCAGAGGGAATAATAGAAACCTCAACAGACTCTCAAGAGTTTCTGGGTCAAATTCCTGAGATGATGAATCTTGAGGTGGAGGACGAGAAGCAAGGGGTTGAATACTCAGGATAATTCAAAGTTCAAGACCTTAGGCTTCAAGTGACTGTGAAATCTCAAGATGTACTTCTTATGATGACCCTTCAGTGTCAGATGATGAAGGGGATGTGTAAGGTGAACTTGGTGGTTCAGCCACGATGACCTTCCCTAAAAAATAATAAGGGGTCATTGATTTGAGATTATAATTAAAATTTACTAAAATATGACAATATGAGGCCAAGGAAAATTTCATAGGTAAGTCATGTTATCATGGACAATTAAATTATAGAACTTAAAAACAAGAAATAACAAAGGGTGTGCTAGGCAAGAGGGTTTACCAAGTATTCGTGAACTGCTATATACACCTTAGCTGAAACCAAGGAATTTACATACGATGACCTATTCTCCCAAATGTTGTGTTCAGTGTATCACATCTACAAGGTGGCTGACTCGGATACATGTGGTATAGGGTAACAACCTAGTGGGGTCTCCCAATATATACTCGATGGTATGGGGAGCACAAGTCCGTGTTAGCGTTGTCTAATGCGTAACCGTTCAATGAGAGCACTCCCATATACTTCTCATACTAGAGTGCCTCTAATATACCCAAGAGTACTGGAGAATCTTCGATATACTTCCGTACTGGAACGAGATTTCATCCTCAGGATAAAATGCAGGTAGTTAACGACAATTGCTAGGTTTATATAAGCTCAAACATGTCTTTAGCCTAGACCTCTAAATGGTTGCGTTAAGTTCCAAATGCTCCTTAGGTTCATTCAGTAAATTTTAATTTTGTTCTTCAATTATGTTTCAATTTTGGGCTCAAACTGTGTCACCTGAATCCTATAATGAAACTATATGAGAAAAGGAAACTTTTCGCTTCGATGAATGATATACTAGCAAGGGAATAGATTTCAATCAATTAATGCATCAAACAAGAGAATGCACCAAAAACATGCCTCCGCTAACTATTCTTTTCAAAATGAAATATGCAAAAGAAAAACTTAAACTTCACTTTCACTGTCCAACATGCAATCTATTGGAAGCAAAAATGACTTTTACTTCACTAATATGCACTTTAGCTAAATGATGTTCTCTTTGATTTCAGATGCTCTACTACAATTAAGCTTCAACTAAAGCAAAAAATGAAATTTTTGATTCCAATGCACCTAATGCAAATGATGCACCAATCAAAGCAACACCAATTTAATCAAATCCAAAAGCACTCAATGAAAATGTATTTCACTTTCTCTTTTGAATATATAAACAAATGCACTCTTTTCAGTTTGCAAACCAAGCAATGTAATCTATGCTTGATGAATAACAAATATGAATTTCAAATGCAGGATGACCTAATACAATTGAAGAGCAACTTTGCAAAAGATAAACTGAAACTAATTAAAACCAATGTTTTGAACGATTTTACCAAATAATCAGACCTAAACAATCATCAAACCACAAATTTAGTGACACTTACAAGCGACAAGTGACAATCAAATGACCTATAAACCCTAAAATCAATCAAATTTCACTCAAACACTTGAAAGCTCAAAAATATGAGAATTCGCTAATCAAATTAGGTAATCTAACAAAACATAAATAAATCCAATCAGATAGGACAAAACAAGACCTCAGGGGCTCAGACACATTGGAGTTTGACAGAGAAAACCCTAAATTTTTTCCAATATCTGAGATCAGCGCAACTGTTACGGTCAAACTGGCATTGAACAGGGGATCAACACGACTGTTTTAAAAGAAAGCGCGTTGGTAGCGTGACTGTCAGATAAAAATGTACGCTAGGCGAGGAATAAGGCAAAAAAAAAAGATTTCCACAAACATTCCAGACTTGGCACTCTAAAGTAGAAATCAGTGATTGTGCGGACTTATACATACTCAAACTTACTGAGAACTCAATGGTTGGTCAAACTGATCAAGATATCAGATGAAAAGAGAGGATGAAGAGGCTATAGCTTCCCCAATGAAGTCGCCATTTTGTTGTGAAGGTAAATCCCCTCTGTGAACAGGGGCAATCCCTCTAGCCCATTGAGTGAGTCTAGCAACAAACTAAACAAACTAACATACACTTTCCTAGCTTATATTTAACAAATGCATAGAGAGCGTGGCCTACCTTGCTCTGATTCTAATCGCTGAGTCCTTTGGAGATGACTTTGATTCTTTCGTTCCAGGCCTCGCTCCTTACTTGTTTTCACATCTGGGTACCTGCAAGGAAGATCAAATAGCTATGCAAGATACAAGAGCATATATGGCATACATCAAACATAAAATACTTAATAGATCAAGGAGTATTAAGCTAAAAGAATAACATTTACACAATTGTGGAAAGTGACATCAGATGTATATGTTAATAAGCTAAAAAGGGAAGCATACAACCTATCCCTCGATGTTGGAGACCTGCTTTTGGTGGATGTCTAAGTCCAAGCAAAGACTCTTCAAGCACTCCTTATCCAAGTTAGAATGTG
Source organism: Pinus tabuliformis (assembly GCA_031772625.1). Classification (NCBI taxonomy): domain Eukaryota; kingdom Viridiplantae; phylum Streptophyta; class Pinopsida; order Pinales; family Pinaceae; genus Pinus; species Pinus tabuliformis. The sequence continues at coordinate 540,987,992 of CM062804.1, read as the reverse complement.
TAGCATGTAAGCATAATCTCAGCATAGGGATGCAACAATCAATGACTAACCATTTGGGGATGGAAGGGAGTGAATTTATAGGAAGGGAGAGGGAGTTAGGGATCCATAAAATAGGGAGGAAGGTCCACATATCAAGCGGAAAACCCATGATGATAAGATCAAGAGGTCCAAATGGGAGAGCTCGACCATATCAACAACAACCAATATCCATTTTGTTGTTCTTGAAGGTTCTAGTGCATGAAGCTTCTCCTATGGTTTGGGAAAACCTGCCAGAAGAGGTTCAACATGGGTTTTCATATCAAAACCCGCGTTGGCAGCGCTAGGGAAAAACAATGCAACCTGCCATCAGAACGGGCAGGTAGTGTAGAAAAACACATTGGCCCTAAAAATGAGGTTTTTAGTTAACCTTCTTCATAATGCATTCAAGGCATATTTCCTTTGATTCTTCAGGGAGGTTTTGGTTTGTATATCATGATGGATATGCTGCACAGTTGTCAATGTTTTGGCACTTTGGGATATGGAACAGGAAGTGAATAGGAGGTGTGACAAAATACTATGTAACAAATGCCCCCTAAAGCATGAAGGCAGAACATGGAGTGATGGTTGAGATGCTTTACAAGTCAGTGCAAGGACTAGAAAAACACCACCAAGAGACCTGCAAATCAAGCATATACATATACATATACATATCTGACATCTCTGATGATCATGCATAATGATACATGAATAGGCATCTAATAATACATGAATCCACGGTATGGGCGGAGCCATCCGAATAGAAGGGATCATGTGTGGATCCTCGGTGTTGTCGCAGCGATCCAAATAAAAAGGATCATGAATATGGACCCACGGTATGGTCACAACCATCCGTCTAAAGGAATCTGTGTACACTCATGAATAACTCATAACTCCATGTAAATTAGATTTTATCAGATAGAATCCAAGGTCTTGCGCTCCATCTCGACTCGATCAATGTACAAATTCTAACATGTGAACAGATGTGTCAAAGTTGAACATGATAGAAAACCACCTGATTACCGGTTAATGATGTAAATTGTTAACAGATATGACAGAAACCACTAATAATGAAAATGGATCTCAAGGTATAATCGACACAATCCATGACTGTGAATAATGAAGGTGAAGTCAAATAACCGTGGAATCACACGATCGAAAGTCAATGGTGTAAACCTATCATCGAATGCGAAGAACTTGTCATTGAGGCATGCAAGCTCTAAGGTACTAGAAGGGGGTTTCTAGATTATCTTCCCGAGCAATGAGCTGAAGTTGACAGGAAATGATCTGTCGAAGGAGGGCCATAATGAATCCCACATCATCGACATGAAACAAAAGGATGTAGTAGAGTAGATAAGTGTGATCTAGGACTGTGGCAGAAAGTCAGATAATGTATAAGCGGTAAAGAACTGCAAATATGACTTCTCTTGAACATATCAATGACATGACTCCAGAGTTTGGCATCATTTGACTCAACATAGGATCAGAGGTCATGATGATGAAGTGGTATAATCAGATGAGAGGAAAAATGGATTTCCCAAACCCAGGAAGGCAAGTGACTAAGTGAGGATGTCCCAAACCCAACACGAGCAACAGATGAGTGTCATGTTCAAGAGTGACATGTTGCCTTTACAGAATACAAGAGATGATCACTTTCACTTTTTCCCCCACCATTTATGGTGAGTACCCCATATATTTTTTATCGCAAGCTTGAAGGGGATAACATATGCTTGCCATATAAGTTAATCCTTCGGAAGAATCCATCCTAGTAATTTTTATGAGTCCTAGGAAGGAGAAACTCGATCTCGTCATGGTGACAAGTCTTGCGTCGTTTATGTTTAGGAGTCCAATGAAGGTGAAATTCGACAACTTTCTCATGTTTAGAGAGTTTGAAAAAGAAGCAAAACAGAAAACTCCAAAGGTCCCTTTTCGTAAATCATTTCTTGAACCCGAATAGATAGAAAACAATATCCAAGACAACCTCTTAGCCATGTTTGACTAAGGTATTACAATAGTCTATCTTTGTCTGGAAAAGGGTTAAACTTATACTGAGCAGATTTTATTTCATTTACTTTAATGAGTTCTAAATGACAAGCACTCGACAATCTTTTCATTTTTCAAGAGACAGAAAAGAGCTTAAAGATGACTCCAGGGGGTCGTTTTTTCGTTTATTTTTTACGAGTCCGAAAGAGTGATAAAATAAAACTCATTGAATCAATCAAAATAAATCACCATCACCAAGAAACACACATTACCTATTTCGATAAAAAAATATTAAAAAATGAGTGAAATATGCCCTAATTTGGTAAAAAATATTCTTTAAAACTAATAAATAGGGAAAAAAGTAAATCATTTTTATCATTTGAAAGCAATTTACCTCATATTACCTTGATTTTCCGGCAAAGAGTATGATCAATTCCAGACACCATTCGTCGAGCTGCTATTGCAGGTTAAATATTTGTCCCTTCCCTTTATTTTGGTACTCATTTCATGCATTTTCATCCATAGATTAGGTTGCAAGGAGGACTTGCAAAAATTTTATGTCGAGGGTGATTAGTGTGGGTTTTGCACATCGGACTTGCGTTGCTCACCCTGTGGTGAGTTAGGCCCTCGCATTGGAAACACGAGAAAATTCACACATAGTCACGCTGGCGCCGAGGTAAATTTTTTTGTGTGAAATCCTCTATGTTGAATGGTTTTTCTTGGATTTTTTCTCCGTGGAAGCTCATGAAATGTTGTTATATTGATTTTCCATAGGATAATTAGTAGAAAATGTTGGTTGAATGGAAAGAAAGAGGACATGAAGCTGAAGACCATCAAGCTACTCAAGATCAAGTATTGGCTTGTTGGGGCCTGACCCAGGTTTAGAGGTAATTAGCCAAAAAAATCCCTGTACTACTGGCCCTTTTGGCAATAGTCTGCGGAGCGATGGCTGAAGTCTCGCCCGAAGTAGTATGGGAGGGTGCTAGAACCAGGTTTCCGCACCCTTGAGATGTATGAGAGGTTCGATTGGTCTCGTTGTGTGTCCCTGCGCGTAGGTCGCTTCACACACTTCCCTGTTCCTAACGCCTTGAAGTGTGGATCTTTCACGCTGCTAGACCCACGCTCTGTGCTTATTACTCGCGATCTTACTTATCTTTTTATACCAGAGAATTACCTTCGCTTACTTGGATGTCTTATGTTATAATTATTTATACAAAACATTCAAATAAGTTCACGCAGCATATAAACAATATACTTGCAAATTATACCCAATCATATATTAAAACAGGAAAATATGCACATAAATATGGTAAACTTTCTCTTTATTGATTCTTATAACGGTTACAGACTCGACCTGACCTGCGCACTCAGCTACAGGGGTCTACGCACTCATCTGCAGACTACTAGGCCTCTGCACACTCAGCTGCAGTGCCTTTCCCTACTCCACGACCCAAAGACTCACTTTACTCTGCTCTCAATCCCTTAGACTTATCATGCTCTTATATTCTATCTTCTCTATTCGTTATCTTATACACTTAGAGCCTCGCTCTATTTATACAATCCCATGGTCTGTGGACCATGGGTAGGTCTATCCAGCCAACATTACATTACAAAAACTAGGGTAGACAACCCTGTGACTCCATTATAATTTTACGCCCTGCACCTGCAATTCGCGGAGCTTTTACAAAAAGATTCGATCAAGACTTGGGCTTTAAGCCCCGAAACCTGTCTTGGGGGGATTCCATGCCCAACAGGCCCCCAACACAAACATCGTGACTCGTGCTCCAGTCACTCTGTCGGCGCGGAGATCTTTGTGTGGAGTCCTTCCAACTCTGCTCGAACTGCGGCAAGGTCGATAGCGTACTAAGCTATTGCCTGTTGGATCTGTTGCATGTGTTGTTCCGAGACCGCGGTGTTAGAAGTGCTTCTCTACATCTGTGCATGTATCCCCTGCATGTGTGCGAGCTTGCCTTCAATTTCTGCTATGATGGTGAAGGCCTCGTCGATCCAAGGCTGAACACACGCCTTCAGGACTGCTTCCTTGTGTCGTGCCATGTCCACCTGTTCTTTCAGTGCTTTGGCTTGTTTCATCCACGCGAGCCTCTGAGTGAGGGCCACCGTCTGCGTAATTCCTTTGACGTTGTCATACTGCTGTTGGAGTTCTCGCGCCTCTGTCTCTAAGCACTGGATGTTGGGGTCCTCCTGCAGATTTGTGAGGACCTCAAATGACTCTTCCAACATGCTGGTGTAGTCTCGCACTACACTGCCAATCTCGTCCAGTCCCGCTGTAATAGCACTAGCGCGTTGTTCTCTGACTTCCGAAGGGGTGGAGGACTGCGCCTTTAACCGCAACCCGGCAATTTGAAGGTTTAGCTCCAGCTGAACCTTTGTCATTTCCTCCCTCGCCTCACGCACCCCTACTGCCAACTTGTGGATGCGCGCCTCTGCTGGTGTGTTTGTTGGGATGGCCAGCTTCGGGATGCTTTGACAAGCTTCATCTACTACCTGTACCAGCTGTCGATTCTATGACACCACTTCGTCGCACTACAAGCTCAACTGTTCCATATTGATTTTCTGCTCGCTGAGGACTTGCAGTGCGCGACTCTCCCTAGCCCGCAGTTCTACAGTTATCCAATCCTATAGAACGTATAAGTTCTCCCGTGGGAGTGCAGCCATGTTGATGCCGAGACCCTTCAGCGCGCCAACCGTAGGCCGGTTGGCCTCATTTGTTGTCACCAGTGCCCCTTCTAGCAACACTATGGTATTTGTCACCCGAGCGCGCAACATCTGTTCTACTGCCGTTGTTCCGACTGCGAGGCTGGACGAAAGGGTACTAGCTGGAGGAGGGGGCACCTACAACTCCTGCAGCTACGCTTTGAGGGCCCCCAACATAATCTGGTTATCTTGCATGAAATTTTGGAGGGCCTTGGAGGTGACATCACGCACTGTCTCACCGATGTCGTGCAGATCACCCTCAGTTAGTGTGATCGGGTCAATAGACAACTTTGATGCCTTAACCTTCTTGCGTGGCCCTGTCCGCTCGGTTGGGTGCTGGGGCTTCAACTGTGTTGACACAGTTTGTGGGTGCGTGCCTCCCTCTTCTTCCTCTGCTTCCTGCCCATGCGAAGGCGACGTTTGCCCCTCGCGCGCCTTCACGGCTGCCTCCTGCACTGCTGCTACTGCTGCAGCCTTTTCCTTTTCAGTTACTATTTATGCAGCATCCTGCATCGCCCGCACTTCTACTGCCGCTGCCTCCTTCCTTCTTTTTTTTGCCAATTGTGCGATGCGTAGTTTGGCCTCTTCTTTCTTCCTTTGTGCCGCCGACTTCTCTATCTCTACGATGTTTGGAGCACGACACTCCGACGGCGATGTCTCCAGGACGTTAAAGATGACATCGTCTATGGATACAAAGGGTAGCTTCCTCCATTGTTTGGCCGAGTCCTTGCGCGCTCCGATGTATATGCTATGGATGTCCGCTTTAAATTCTGTGAAACTCTGCAGGCTGTTGTAAACAGTGGGAGACAACCGCGGCTTGCGATTGAACCCCATTCTAAGGTTCATCTCCATGAACACCTAGAATATTTTACTGTTGCGGATCCTATTGGCATCCTTTGTGGCTCAGAGCGAAGTGTACTTCGCGGCCTCCAGCAGATCCCTGTCAATTATGGGGAATTGACTATCCTCTGGCAGTTCCCCGGCCATAAGCACTATGGACAGCAGAAGCCATGCATAGTGGAATGTTTTGTGCTTTTCCTGGGCCTCGCGGCAATTCTCCAAGAATTTCTTGCAAAGGAATTCGGACCAGTTAAAGTGGACCCCCTCTGTGCACTATTAAGCAAGTGCTACCACCGATGCGGGTACCTCGTCCGTGCGGCACTTGCGCATAATCTTATTGGCCAGTATTTGGGTCGCCACTCGCACTGCTTTATCGTTGATGCTGGATATGGCGTAGCCCCTTTTCTTCTTTGCCAGCTTGTACTTCTTCTTCATGGCATCCGTGATGGCCAAGTCACTGCTTTTCCCTTCCGAGATGTCTGCAGGGTCCTCCCCTTTCCATGGAAGCCTAGAAATGCAGTGAATCAAGTCTGTCGTGATGGGGATGGGATCCTCTAGCCACAAACACCCATCATGCACTAGGCAGAGCAGCTGCCTGATGACGAAAATTATTATTGGGGCGCGGTGGAAATGCGACACCCAGAGCAAGTTAAGTAGCCCGGCCTTTTCCACTCCGCGCAACCACTTTTGCAGCTCTAATTCTGTAACCCCCGCCGTGGTGTTCTGCTTGGGCTTCATGAGGTGTGAGGTCTCAAGGTGAGGGAACTTCTCGTGGTCAGCGAGGTCCCAATCTTCGAATTTTAAGCTCGGCACCCGTCCCAGGTGCGTGCCCTAAAAAATAATGTTGTTTGATAAGAGCGGGGTCTAAAGCGAGCTCTTGGTTTCATCAAGGTCCTTGGGCACTTTAGCCTTCCCTTTCCATGGGGGGACATAGGCGGGCAACTTTGTCGGTGGGTGCACAGGCTCAGTTTCCTCCTCCATGCCTTCGTCCTCGTCTTCTTCGATAATTAGGTCCTTCGAGTCCTCTTCGTCTTCATTGCTCTCTATGGTGACGTCTTTCCCCTTGTCTTCCATTGATAGCTTGGTGCGCAACAGGTTCCGTGCGGACACACACACGGGAACCATCGCTTGTTTGTCCTTCTTGGGTCTTGGCGTGCGTGGTGATTTCGGGATTTCTGCCACAATCCCGGCGCCTTCCGGAGCATCCTCCATAGTCAGGGCCTGCACGGCCTCTCCGACAGTCAATTCGGTTATTTCCATAACTTCCTTAGTTGTTGCCATCGTGTCTGTCCATAAATCTATCACTCGCAAACTCAGGGGCTCAATCAACGCTTTTCACAAAACAAACAGGGCTCTACTCAATTGTTCAATTCGCAAATGACCAAGTGTTGTTTGTTGGGCAGCCCCTTGTAATTTATAGTGCTTTTTAAATTTGAATTCGAACGTTCCCCCCAAATTTGGTTCATTCATGCTCCCTTGGCGACATATTTTCCCAAATCTTGCCCATAAATCGCATCTTAAATGCCTGCTGCCCGCTCCATTTAGTCTCAAGTCGAGCATCCCTAACATCGTGCAACTCCTGGGCAGAGTAGTTTATAGTCCCACGCTTCCTTTCAACTGCCTGGAGTGCTAAGATTGTACTTCCCCTATCTAGTCAGGTGGTCACACCACCTGTGTAAAGTTTCATCCTGTCATCCATCACGTTTCTTGGAAAATACCCACCTTTCATTGTTACAAGCAGCATCGCGCACTTTATCATCTGCAACGCACTACCCTAGTCGATTCGCTTAGTAATGTGTGGTCCAAGCCAAGGCATCAGACTGATCAATTCGCGGCAATAGGCCTCAAACCTATTATCGTGATTGTGCACATCCTGCCTTATCACCCTGGTCTTTTTACCGAGAAAATCTTCCTTTATCTCATCCTCCAACTTCTTGACTTCTGTGTCCACCAGAGCGCTTTTCTTCCTTAATCGTACCCTTTCTTCTTCAAGTTCTTGGAGCCTAGAATTTCCCAGTTGGATTTCTTCTTCCAAGGTTCCATGAACCGTCGTATCTACCGATGCTATCATGCGCAGTCTAAGCTTTCCATGTACTATAGGGCTTACATTGTTTGCTTTATACTCCAGCCTGGAGGGTGCCTGCGTGGTCAGGTTCTTGCACGTGATCCTAGAAGCCCATAGAACCGCTGGTATGCGCAGGTCCTAGTCAACCCACTTAACATTGTGGACCTTGTTCAGCGCTTCACGTACTTTGTTAAAGGCTTCTGCATGGATATCCTTCTGCGCACTTGGTCTTTCCATACTTCGTGGTCCCAACCGAAGGGGTCGTTCGCACCATTGCCTTACCCGCACTTGCTTACTGATCATGTCTCCTACCACAAGGACGGTGTGCATTCGTGCAGGTTTCGCACCATATGCCTGTATCCACCTGGATAGGTGGGTGCGCGGTCTGGTTCATTCGACAATCTTGTATGTTAATCACATTGGAGGCTTCCCAAACCACATGTGCATCATCCTTTTGCATTCGCGCCAATCCTCAAAACTTCTTTGGTGCGTACCCCACCATCTTGCAGGCGTAGCGTGTAGTACCCATTTCAGAGCGTCGAAGCGTTGTTGTTCCAACATTTATCTTTCAAATTTGTTCAGGAAGTCATCCACCTCGCTTAACCCGTCATACCTAGGCAGATCTCTTACCTCTGTCGCTACGCAACGCAGCGATCTCGTCATCATGTTATAGTTGAGCGTGGTTACCTCATGTAACTGGTTCTTCCATCGTTTTATCTCCTCGTTAGAATCTTACGTGCAAGAGCTTTCGTGTTCCCATGAGATTCAGTCATCCACGGTTGGATTTACCCAGTCTTGCTTTAGCGCGGTTATCTTGTAGATGTAGTCCAGATCGTCATCGCTATCGTAGTCGTGCACTGGCTCCATGTAGTGCGATCCTTCTGGAGGGTCTAAAGGAACCACTACACACAATGAATTTTTCTCAAATATCATCTTGTGCTTCTTCAAATTTATCTCCATTCATGTCAGTGGCCCAATCTATTCCCAATAGCGCGGGGTAGGGATCGTTGTCATCAACAATCTCTATCACTTCGAAATCTTCTAGCACGCTTGCTCCTTCGATATCTATTGTGATTCCCTACAATATTTACATTAGTAGGATCATTTTTTGGTTCGCCATTCGCAGTTGGATAGGAGACCATTACAACACAGGCCTTCCCATGCGCCCCCATGTTTGTTATGGTAGGACGTTCGCGTCCGATCCTAGATCCATAATCACTTCGTCCATCTCATATTCCAGTATCTACGTGGTCAATCTCATCTCTCTTCCTATTCGTGTTGTGTGCTTCCCGAGCTTCCAGACTACGCGCGGTTCTCCTGGCACGGTCCCAACGCATCTAGTTATGAGTTCTTGCAGCCCCTTTATAGCCTTGTTGTCATGCACCAGCTTCATGCATGTCTCCAAGAATGTAGTGAGCACCGATGGGTCCATCTCTGGCTCCAGTCTGTCTTTCTTTCCTGAAGTGGAGGCATCAGATAAGCTCTTCTTAGCTTCCATGAAAGTCTCCTTAGTGCGCTCCAAATCAGATTTTGGTTCCTTCGTTGGAGCCTTGCGAACCCAAGTACTTTCTTCAGGTTGCTTACCCTTGTCATCCCCTGTCATAATTCCACTCCAGAGCATGATATTTACATTAGGGTCTTCCTCGCGCGAATCAAACCTCATCATTTACAGGTTTTGAGTTAGGGGAGGTTGGAGTGCTCCTTTATCGCGCAACCTCGCTATCAGTGTGGGACAGTCCTCTGTCTCATGATCAAATAATGTACAATACAAGCATGATGGTCGCATTGGATTTGTACAATAGCGAGCATAATGCCCTGGTCCTCCGCAATTGTAACATATCAGCTGTCTGTGACCTCTTCTTGGTCCCCCTCCACCTCGGCCTCGTCCGCGCCCCTAAAATCCATTGTGCGCCATTCCTGCATTTTGATCAAGGGGTCATGTTTCAGCCTGAACTCTGTAAGTAGGAGTTCGATCCATCATCAACTCATAACTTCTACAGGTGTGCTCATCATGTCCCACTGACCTACAAAAATTACAGAACAACTGCTGTGAATTCTGAATTCTGCGTATACTTCTGTAATAGATTGCAGTTATCTGTAGCATGCTTTCCTCCTATTTGACAAATCGCGCACCATAGTGCAAGCGCCGCGCTTGGTCCTGCTTGTGCCTCTGGTCTTAGTGGCATTGGCCCTCCTCCCGCAAGGTAATTCGCGAACACCAGGCAGTGGTCCCTATCGTGCCCCTAGCCTTTGCATTTTACGCACCATACCTCATCGCGCACCTTTGGGCAGGTTGTCCTGTCTTTTTTCAAACTCTGCATCTCTAAGCACAAGTTTTTCAACTGTGCGTGAATCTGCTGAACTCCTAGGTTAGGATATTGTATCAGGGTCTCGTGCAATCTCATCAGGACCTTCAAGGCCTCGGCCTGAGTGGTTAGCCTTTGTTGCGACAACGCATTCCGTAGATGCGGCGTTAACGATGCTACAAACCATTCGCGGTGTTGCCCATCTGTTAGTGTCAAGTTCGCTTTGGGAATTGTGCACTTCAGTCTTTGATCTAACTCCCATGGGGTTTCGGCTGGTAGCATTGTGATTTCCTTGAATCCAATGATTGACTATGCCTCTGACTTTGGCCTGCTAAATTCTTTGTTTAGCTCCGCTTGGATATCCACGATCCTCGCATTCAGATTGTCATTGGAATGCTTAATGTACCAGGTCAGTGCGCAATCCTGCAGAGCGCTGACCAACGTTGCCTTCTTTATATTGTCATCCATGACTCCCTGTGCTTCCCATATAACATTTATCACGAACCAAAACTAGTCTGGATCTTCATTCCCTACTCCCTTGAACACCAGTAGCTTTATCGCACTTTTCATACTGCTTCGCGGTGGTATGGGCGAAGACGGGGGTGAAGACGGTGAAACTAGTGGTGGTGTGGGTGGGGGTGGTATGCGCGAAATTCTCTGTCTTATCAAATTGATCACACTTCTTGGCGAGACCTTCGTGAAGCTCTTCCTCGCCCCCTCGCAGATGTGAAATCAAGGGGATAGTCTTTAGTTTTGTGCTACCTTCGTTTCTGTAGATTCTCCCACTTCGCATAGCCCCAAACATCAATTTATTCACATAACCCGTTTTTCACACAGTAGCATTTTAATCCAAGTGTTCAAAGATTTAACGTACTTACCTCGCGGTCCCTTGAGGAAGCGTCATTCTACCTCTCTATAACTGACTGAAGTATCTACCACAAATTCAGTGATGAATCCTCCTATGATTCGATCGAGCCAGTGATCGACAATGCACGTGATCTTATCTTCTGATGCTTCCAGTTTGTGCACCAATTCTGGAGTCCACACAATAGGTTTGTCGAGTTTACACCTTCCTTGGCTATCTGCTAGCTTCACGATCCACTCATACAACTCAGTGGAGAAGGATGCAAAGAAAATTTCGTGGATCTCTATATACAAGTAGCAGCCTAACCACTCTTCCTTTGATAGTCGCAGATTCTTATTTTCCTGCACCGCGAACTCGTGAATCTTCCTGTCCAACCAATGTTCAATTCCTTTCTTTGTCAGATTCCAGTGATACGACATCAAACATCTCTATGCAGATCCCGGTCCCGGCAACAGAACCATTTGTTGGCTTGTTAGGGATTGACCCAGGTTCAGAGGTAATTAGCCAAACAAATCCCTGTACTACTAGCCCTTTCGGCAACAGTCCGCGGAGCACGGACTGAGGTCTCACCCGGAGTAGTATGGGAGGGTGTTAGAACTAGGTTTCTGCACCCTTGAGATGTCTGAGAAGTTCCATTGGTCTCACTGTGTGTCCCTGCGCGCAGGTCTCTTCGTGCACTTCCCTGTTCCTCACGCCTTGATACATTGACTTCGCGCAACCCTAACCAGGGAGTGTGGATCTTCTGCACTGCTAGAGCCACGCTTTGTGCTATTACCTGTGATCTTACTTATCTTCCTATACCAGTTAATTACCTTCATGTACTTGGATGTATTATGTTATAATTAGTTATACAAAACATTCAAATAAGTTCGTGCAACATATAAACAATATACTTGCAAATTATACCCAATCATATATTAAAACAAGAAAATATGCACAGAAATATGGTAAACTTTCTCTTTATTGATTCTTCCAACGGTTACAGACTCAACCTGCCCTACGCACTCAGCTGCAAGGGTCCGCGCACTCAGCTGCGGACTACTAGGCCTCTGCGCACTCAGCTGCAGAGCCTTTCCCTACTCTACGACCCAAAGACACACTTTACACTGCTTCTCAATCACTTAGACTTCTCATGCTCTTCTATTCTATCTTCTCTATTTGTTATCTTATACACTTAGAGCCTCGCTCTATTTATACAATCCCATGGTCCGTAGACCATGGGTAGGTCTATCCAGCCGACATTACATTACAAAAACTAGGGCGGACAACCCTGTGACTCTATTATAATTTCGCGCCCCGCGCCCGCAATTCGCGGAGCTTTTACAAAAAGATTCAGTCAAAACTTGGGCTTTAAGCCCCAAAACCTGCCTTGGGGGGATTCCATGCCCAACATCAAGATTGTGTTGATGCCCTATGAGCATGTGGGTCGCTCAAGTTCTTCAAAATTCCTAGGATTAGGTCCCAGCTTGAGTTATTACAACATCTGATCAGTTGGTGGGATGTGGATTGCCAACTATTCATGATCAGAGATCAGGAACTCGAAATAGATGTCACCAACATTTATTTCATTGCCACGTTGTCTAGAAAGGGACAACAAGTTTAGTTGTCTGGTTCGTGCACTAGATGAGAGAGCACGTATATGCTGATTGCAAGGCATTATCCAGGGACCAAAAAGACCCAAAGTGGGAAGGTTGATATAAAGACCATCACAAACCTCCCACTACGAACAATACTGCATACTATGGTCCAAATAGTTGGGGCTCAAGCATTGCATGAGGCAATGAAATGTCATTTCCAGTACGCAATCGAGTGTCTGAATCCCATGATCTTCAATTGGAGTGAGAGTTTGTTGGCTTGCATGAAGTGCCAACTTACCAAGTGCAAGTCAGGGAGTCTGAAACAATTCAGTTTCGGATCCATCTTGGTGACGTTCTTCCTGGAACATGTGCCATTGTTTCGTTATCAGTGGTTAGAAGTGGATGCACGAGCGCTCACAGATCCACTATTACTCATATGGGGAGAGTTGATGCCCCGACATGGAGGTGACCAGCAGATGTCATTCACTCTAGCATTTTTTGGATGGTTGCGTTAATATCTAATCATGGTTGACGATTGGGCATACAAAGGAACAAATTTTCGAGGAGATCCAGATCTTCCACATCCATCAGGTACACAATGGATCGATTCAGGTAAAAAATATTTTTTAATGTTTTTGAATTTTTAAAATTTTTTTGTATGTGTACTGAGATTTCACTTGTGATGATTTGCAGATGTGGTACCAAAGAGACCTCCAGGAGTTTCTTCGATGGTCAGGCCAGTGACATGCCAGATTGAGGAGGCTCCTTATGAGGAGGGAGCAGATCTGATTGTCGAGGTAGAGCATAACCTAGAACCTTTAACTAGGGGCATTCTAGAGTACGCCTCGACAGATTAGATGCCATTGCGGTACCAGAGACACACTGTAGGGGTTTCTGCCAGACTGCGTCGGTTGTTGGGCTAAGGCATCAGAGCTATTTCGTGCTATCATGAGCACCATGTGGGTGAATAGCCAACTCTAGTTTACTTTTTGCATTGTTGTAGGCTTATAAATCCATGCATCTCAGAACACAAATTTTGTCATTTTGATGTAGCAAACCCTTTTGCAAACACACACACACACTCTCTCTCTCTCTCTATCTATATATATATATATATATATATATGTATGTATATATATACATTTTTTTGTGTTTACCATGTCTATTATGTGATGCTTTATGATTTACATGTTTAACAAATGTCTATCTAACACATAGTTGGCCAATGCATCTATTAATGTGTTCATGCGTCTTGGAATGTGATGATAAGTAATAAAATAAAAGTCTCGTTCCAAGAGATAAAATCGTAAATACATTCTCAAAATTTGAGGGTTTCTAACTGAATATTGTCTATTAAGTTGTAGTACAATGAGTTGTGAATCAAGTTTCATGATTAGCTCTCTAATTCCAAGAGTGATAACTTCTGACAGAAACTCGATGACCGTACTATATTCGACAATGTTATTAGTTGTATGACCTAAACATATACCTTGTAAGTTCACCAACTCACCATTAGGGTAATAGATTGCCCATGCAGAGAAGATAGATTTCGTGTACTACGATAAGCACCATCAGAAAAACGGATGCAATGGTTGGATGACATTTGCAAATGAAGTAGAGCACGAGGTAAGCAGAGGAAAACGTTGAAAAATCAAACTAACACACCAAAACCACACTGCACACTAATGAAAACACACTAATGTACAAAAGTATTTACATGTAAAATCACGCATAATACTTCAGATGGAGCCCATTCACAGACTCGGGTAATCGATCAACAAAGAATAAAACTGGAGTTTCGCCATTGGCATGACTTGTAAGCATCAACTCGGCCAAATAGTGGAATGACACACATAAATGACAATGCCCCCATGCCCCCCAGGCGAGTGAGGGTTATGAATCATAGGATCAATGCCCCATTACGATAATGGGTGAACGGTACAGACTCGATGAGAAGATCTCGTGAAAGAAGGTAGAAAAATCTTAATCTCATTGTGAGGAAAAGATACTTCTAGTTGAAATATTTTTACAATCTCAGGTTGAACTGAAATGTCAATGGGGAAGGTAGCAGTAATGTTTCCAATGTTTCCCTAAGACAAAACTTCATGTACCAAAATAGGCATTTTAAGTAGATGAGTCGGTGTACGGGAAACAAAGGTATCTAAACACGATGAAATCTCTCCAAGACTGGCGAGAAATGAGGAATGATGATGGGTATCATTCCAGGGGGTTTCTTCAAGAGACATAACTTCGGTGATACTGTCGTTAGTGGGAAATGTCTCATTCAAGGGATCAAGAGAATCCCAAGAATCGGGCCAAGGGGATTGTGAATACGCGTCTAGATACATACTAAGATTCACATGACTTTCAGAAGTGATCGCTGAATCCAAAACAACAACTTGATAGGCTTGTTCTGCTCGACTGAGCGTTATGACATCACCAAAAGAATCAACCTGATCGAGATGAGGGACGATCCACGGATCGTGAGAGGTGGAGATCATGTTGACGGAAGAAATGTTTGGAGGTGGGAGGGAAAAAGTTCCCATAAGAGCAGAGTCTTTACAAAGACCTGCCCCAACACTCTCATAAGGGATGTCAGTATTTCCCACATATGGCACATTTCCATTCAAAGAACTAGAAGAGAAAAAAGCTAGCTGATCAACGGTGACAATTTTTCCCTCATGAGGAAAACGGAGTATGCAGAACAAAGTAGAAACCAAGAAAAACATAGCATGGGTCCAACTTCGAAAAGTAGAAGATTATAATTTGGATTGGTGTCAGCAACTTCTACTTCTAATTTAACAGTTTTCCCTTCCAACGTTATTGGCAAGTTCGTGAGAATAATGTAAGGACGAGATCCTCTTCCATCGAAGGCTTCTAAGGTGTTAGGAGACTGGTTGAGAAGCAGAGAGTCAATGGATTTCTAGCATGAGATAGACATGATGTAGGTGAAAGCACCCTCATTAACCACAGTTCTATGGATTTCCTTACCTTTGATAATATCTTCGATTAAAAAGGCAAGTTAATGTGGAAGATGTGGAACATGATTTTCTAGGTCAAAGGTAATCAGACTCAAATCAGTAGGGTCAATTCCTCCTATAGTGAATAGTAATTCTTTTCGCTGCGATGGACAACTTTGGAGAACTTCCAAGGCAGACAACGCTGAAGGCGCTTGAGTTAAATCTTCAACAATATTGTAATGTTGGTTAGCTCACACATTCAGATTGTAAGATGATTTCCGAAGGACACTCTTAGGAGGTGGTTGGATAACAAAGTCATTACTAGGTCTCTCAATATGAAGAGGACCAGAACTTGGTGGAGTAGAAGTGGAAGGTGTATCGGTAACTTCTTTTGACACAACCTGTTTGGGAGGAGTCAGATATCTTTTGACCGAGTGGCAACAAAAATAGGTGTTGTTCCACTCATATAAACCTGAGAAACCAAAGATGTAGAAGATCAAAATTGTTCTACCAATTGGGTCTGGTGTTATGGAAAAGGTTATTTTAATACAACCAATGTCCCTTGGGTGCCTTTTAACAATCGACTAACTTCAGCACAACGGGGACAATCCTTAGTATAGTGAACTTCCTCGCAAATGAGGCAAGGGTATTTGGGCTTATGTTTAGACGCACCATTAGCAGATGATTTCAGAGGATTTTGTTTTGGGGTATCAAATTTGGATTTTCCTTTACCCTTCTTTTTACTTTTTGAGGTTTTGTCTGCCACGGTAGACTAAACGACATTAACCTCAGAGGTTTTACTAGGATTTGAAGAGGGATTCGAACGAGGATTGGATGTAGTAGTTGAAATGGATTTTTGATTCATAGAAGCTTTACTGGAAGTTTAAGTCACTAATCCAATAATACCGTCGACAGGTGGTACCTCTGGAGGCTTAAAAGATGCGGGATTTGTAGATGGTCTCGGAGCATCAGGCAAGAGATCATATAACATGCTAGACTGGGAATATACCAAATATAAATATTGGGCATGGGCAATGGCTTGATCTTTAGTCACACAACCACCCGTAGCTATGTCCGTGGCAATTTTATTAACGAATGATTTGGTAAACCATTCAGTTAACCACTCATGAGGTATATCGAACTTGATAAGGTGTCGCCGACTTCTCCATTCATGGATATGATCGAAGATGTGTGTAGCAATATTTTGTTTCAAAGACATAAGTAGATGGGTACTAGTTTCATATCGAACTGGTAACTGGAAGTGAGTAAGGAAGGCCATTGCCAAAGAGTTGAAGTCTTGATAGGCACCTCGAGGTAACTCGATGTACCATTTCGCGGTAACATCCGTCAGGGTTCGCTGGAAAAGACTTAGACGAATGGAGTCATTAACCCAAGAATTGGATGAACACCATAAATGGTAAGTCATAATGTGGGCCTGAGGGTCTTATCCAGAATTTCTCTCGAATTTCAGACAATTGCCAGGAATATTAGTGGGAACCAGAGGCCAATAGGGTGAATGTAGTATTGGGTCATTTGTGAGCCTTGATACATACGTTTGTTCCAACGTTGCTAGAAATGGAAATTGTTGATTGAAAGACATGTGAGGCCTTTGATAAGGCCAAAATTGTGGATTCCAACCTTGTTGGTATGGGTTCAGCCCCCAAAGTGGTGGATTTTTACCATAAGGAGATTGATATTGCCCCCACTAAGAGGGATTCTGACCATACAAAGATGGATTTTCCATCCACAAAGGTGGGTTTTGACCAAGGTGAGGTTGATACTAACCTGTCATAGGCTGTTGAGAACCATAAGGTGGATAAACAACTTGCAAATAGTATGGAATATAAGGTTGTTGTTGTAATCGTTGACCCTGGTAATAAAATTGTTGACCCTGCGACTACAGGGGTTGACCTTGTTGTTGTAAGGGTTGGCCTTGTTGATACAAAGATTGGTTTTGCTATTGTAAGGGCTGACCTTGCTTCTACATAAGCCCTTGTTGCACATAGGGTCCTTGTTGTACATAAGGTTGTTGTTGTTGGAAGGTTCCTTATGGAACTTGCTGAGTTCTAGGTTGGTACTGATAGGTTCCAGTTTGAAATTGACCAGATGTCCCAAATGAGGGATTCGAGCCAGGCTACATTTGGGGGCCTGACTGTTGAGTAAAAGGAATATTTTGAGGCTATTGTGAGCCATATGGAGGGTACAATTTTTGGTAGGGTATTTGGGATGAAAGAGGTTGTTGATACAGATTTTGGCCTGATCCAGATGGAATAGATGATCCACTAGGATAAGGTACACTGTGAACATTTTGATAACTCTGGTAATGTGAGTTTGATATCCACTCACATAAGTTCCACCCAAAACAGGAGGTACATATGGGGGAGGTGGTTGTTGCCCCCCATGTGGTGGGATAGTTTTTGGCACATATTATCCACTTAATGGAGGACCTGAAGAACCTATAGGGACATTAATTGTCCCAACCATAACTGTCAATTGTACAAGAACTGAAGAAACTGTAGTTGGTATAGGAATTTGAGAGGCCATGCTTGAACCAAACGGACCAGAAGTGGGCATGGTCCCCGAAGACCAAATAGGATTGTGATAAACTGAAGATGCACTTGGAGTACTTGGAACTAATTGAGCCAAAGAGGTATAACCAGGTGGAAACAAAGGTTCATTGATTTCGGGCAGTGGTGGAGGTGGCACACTTCCCACATACGGAAAGCCTTCAGGTGGAAAGTTATATTCAGAATCATCACCAACACCAATAGTTTGAGTGGCTTAGACTTCTGGAGGAGGACTTCAAGGAGAGGTTGGAAACTCACCTTAAGAGTTTTAACCCCGTACAGAAATTACCTGCATACGAATTCTAAAACATAGAAAATAAATAATGTGAGATCAGAACACATAAAACACATATACATAGAGATTTTCCCCTGGATCCCAAAACCGGGACTACCAGCTTGATTTTTCATTATGTTCCTTTCAATGTTACAATACATATTTATACATGCCGAAGCATCCAATACCATGGACTGAAAACTATCGCGTCCAAAACCATGGACCGAAAAACCATCGCGTCCAAAAAACATGTGCGAAAATCATGCACAAAACCATAGGTGGGTCCGCCCAACCTAACATAGGGTCCAAAACCAAAATTTTCCGGGGCGCTGCCCTGGACCCCATAAAGTGGGGTTATGGGTGCCCCTCAAACCCCCTATTAACTACGTGGAAAGAATATAACACAACCCAACATTCTCCCACTTCTTGTTTTCTTTCCACAGGGGGCCACAAGAGAGCTTTAGTCATTTTTCCAGCCCTGAAATGCCCATTGTCTCTCTACACCCAGAGAACTTCTGAGAGCTCACAGATTTTTCAATGCATCTGCAGTATTCTTCAAAGTGTCCACCTTTACCAGCAACACCTTTGTGTCTTCTATCATATCCCTCACAAAGTGATACTGAACATCAATGTGCTTTGTCTTTGAATGATATGCGGGGTTCTTTGCCAAGAAAATTGCACTTTGGCTGTCACTGTCTATCCTTATAGCTTCTTGTACTAACTCCATACTTGAACACAATCTCTGCAACCAAACTGCTTCCTTGCTTGCATGAGTGGCTGCCATGTATTCTGCCTCTGTAGTTGATAGTGCCACTACAGATTGTTTCTTACTCATCCAACTTACTGCACCTCCAAATAGGTTAAACACATACCCACTTGTAGATCTTCTCTGATCCAGATCTCCAGCCTAGTCTGCATTAACAAAGCCATGAATATCCAACACTCTGTCCAATCCTGGTCTTCCTTGATAGCACAAACCATAATCACTAGTGCCACACAAATACCTGAAAACCCGCTTCACTGCTGTCCAATGCTCCTTTCCTGGTTTTGACATAAACCTGCTCAATACTCCCACTGCATGTGCAATGTCTGGTCTAGTACAGACCATTGCATACATCAAGCTACCGACTGCACTTGCATATGGAACATGGGACATTTCCTCTTCCTCTTCTTGTGTCTTGGGACACTGTTCAGCAGATAACCTCACACCTACAGGAATAGGAACCTTCACCGGTTTACTATCCTGCATATTAAACCTCTGCAATATTGTCTTGACATACTTCCTCTAGTTTAACCAGAGCTTCCTCTTTTCCCGATCTCTTTTAATTTCCATGCCCAAAATATAGTTTGCAGCACCAAGATCTTTCATGTCGAATTTGGAGGACAACTGGGTCTTCAAATCATAGATAATTTCTTTGTCATTTCCAACCGGCAACATAACATCCACATACAAGACCAGATAAATAACACGGTCAGCAATTAATTTAAAATACAAACAGTGATCTGTTTTGCTTCTGGTGAAGCCAAGTCCTCGTATAAATGTATCAAATTTCTGATACCACATCCTTGGTGACTGTTTTAACCCATACAGAGACTTCTTTAACTTTCATACCAGTTCTTTCTTACCCTTCACCGCAAAGCCCTTAGTTTGCTTCAAGTAGATCTCCTCTTCCAGATCGTGGTGAAGAAATGTTGTCTTCACATCCATCTGTTCTACCTCAAAATCAAAAGTAGCAACAACAGATAAAAGTAATCTAATAGAAGTTACCTTGGCAACGGGAGAAAAAATATCACCAAAATCAATTCCCAGCACCTGGGAATAACCTTTTGCTACCAACCAAGCTTTGTATTTCTCCACTTTTCCTTCTGCATTTGTCTTCTTTTTGAACACCCATTTGCTGCCAATGGGTTTCCTTCCAGCCGGCAACTCCACCAGATCCCAAGCCTCATTTTTGTGCAAAGATGCCATTTCATCAACCATGGCCTCTTTCTAGAGTTTTCCATCCTCTGAATCCACTGCTTCCTTCACAGTTCTAGGATCATCATCAGTAATAGACAAAGCAAAATTTGAACAGAAAGCAGATGGACTATACCTTTCTGGCTGCCTTCTTTCTAGAACTGATCTTCTCACAGACGAAGTTTGTGGCTCTTCATCTTCTGATTCCTCCTCTGTTGTGGAGTCTGATTCTCCCTCCTTTAGCTCAAACTCTATCTTCTCAGGTTCCTTTGGTTGGATTTCATGTTTAATAACATCTCTTACCTCTTTGAACACCACATCTCGGTCGTACACAACCTTCCTTGTTACTGGGTTCCAAAGCTTATAACCCTTTAAACCATCCTTATACCCAATAAAGATGCACTTTTTAGATTCACTATCCAACTTTGTTCTTTTTTCCTTTGGAACATGTACATATGCATCACATCCAAATACCCTCAGATGTGAAAGAGAGGGTTTCTTACCAGTCCATACCTCTTGTGGAGTCTTATCCTCCAACACTGATGAAGGTGACCTGTTGACAAGGTAACATGTAGTATCCACTGCCTCTGCCTAGAATTCTTGTCCTAACCCGGCACCACTGAGCATGCTTCTTTCTCTTTCCATCAATGTCTTGTTCATTCTTTCTGCAACTCCATTTTGCTGAGGTGTATATGGAGTAGTATTCTGCCGTGCTATACCACACTTCTTACAGAATTCTTCAAATTCCTTGCTGCAAAACTCTCCACCATTATCTGTCCTCAACACCTTTATCTTCTTCTTTGTTTGATTTTCCACTAGAGCCTTAAATTCTTTAAACCTATCAAAAACTTCAGATTTCTTCTTAAGGAAATATATCCATGTATTCCTTGAGAAGTCATCTATAAATGATACATAGTACACAGACTTACCTAGTGATGGAACCTTCACAGGTCCAAACACATCACTGTGCACAAGCTCTAATATATGTTTTGCCCTCTTGCCACCAGAGGGGAAACTCACCCGATTCTGCTTCTCGTATACACAATTTTTACAGAAATAAAAATCCAGAGAGCTATTACTCATACCTTTTACCATACCTTTACCATGAAGTGTTCGAAGGCCCTTCTCTCCAATATGTCCAAGCCTTTGATGCCATAGCATGGTCTTTTCTCCAGAGACCACTAGATTTCCTGCTTCTCTTTCAGGAACCATGGAACTGTTGCACCCATCAACAATAGTGCTACCTTGCAGCTTGTACAGAGTTCCAATCCGAACTCCCCGCATCAATACCAGTGCTCCCCGAACCATCTTGCAGGTATCCTTCTCGAACACTGTTTTTACACCTACATCATCCAACTTGCTTAAAGAAATTAGATTTCTGGCCAATGCAGGAATATGTAGAACACCCAGAAGTGTTCTAACTCTTCCACCTTGCAACTTCAACTTTACCTTTCCAAGACCAACGATTTTAGCCTTCCTATCATCCCCCAAGAAGACATCACCACCATCATATTTCTCATACTCACAGAACCACTCTCTATGGGGAGTGAAGTGAAAGGATGCACCTGAGTCAATAACTTGAAGAAGCCAAGTACACATCCCCACCTTCATCTGAGGTGGTTTTCGCCTCTGCAGAAGGAGCCTCATTAGA
This sequence comes from Pinus tabuliformis, assembly GCA_031772625.1. Taxonomy (NCBI): domain Eukaryota; kingdom Viridiplantae; phylum Streptophyta; class Pinopsida; order Pinales; family Pinaceae; genus Pinus; species Pinus tabuliformis. The sequence goes on along the minus strand of CM062804.1, from coordinate 540,966,217 downwards.
TCCCTTTCATTTATCAGGAGCTTTAGATTTACAGTCCCTTTTGAAGTGGCCTTCCTTTCCGTATTTCCAGCACACCACCTTTACAGGTTTTCCTGGAGATTTATATCTCCCTCTAGATTTAGATCTCCCACTCGATGACTTATTTTTGTTTCTATTCTGGGACCGTCCTCATACAGACAAGGCATCGCCATTCTGGCTCTCCATATTTTTTCGTCTCATCTCCTCCATTAGCAAGGTTGAGACTATTTCATCAAACTGCAAGGCAGTTGCATTGCTACCTATTGCAATAAACAGACTATCCCACGAATCTGGTAAAGAACACAACAAACTGATGCACTTATCTTCATCTGAAATTTTAATATCAATAGATGCTAACTGACTTACCATAGTATTAAATGCATTCAAATGCTCTGTCACCGAGTCTCCATCTTTCATCCTCAGGTTATACAGCTTTTTCCACAGGAACAGTTTATTCACCAGAGACCTAGATTGGTACAAAGTCCCTAACTTGTCCCACAAAGCCTTCGCCGTAGCTTCCCCTGATACATTCAACAATACTGAATCTGAGACACACAATCGTATTGTGCTCTTTGCCTTCCGATCCAACTTCTTCCATTCTTCATCGGACACTCCCGTTGGTTTAGTAACTGGATCTACCGCGATCCACTGATCTTTATCCACCAACAGATCCTCCATCTTGAGTTTCCAAAACTCAAAACTTTGACCATTAAATTTCTCGGTCTCTATCTTTCCACTGCTCGCCATCTTCTTTCACCACTAGAATCGATCTCACAGATCTCCCACTAAACAGGGTCTACCACAGGCCTGAGCGAAACCCCTCAGCAACAAAGGCATCCCCTTGAAGCCAAAACTGCTCCGATACCAAATGTAGGTTTTAACCCCATACAGAAATTACCTGCATACGAATTCTAAAACACAGAAAATAAATAATGTGAGAGCAGAACACATAAAACACATATACACAGAGATCTTCCCCTGGATCCCAAAACCAGGACTACCAGCTTGATTTTTCATTATGTTCCTTTCAATGTTACAATACATATTTATACATGTCGACGCATCCAATACCATGGACCGAAAATTATCGCGTCCACAACCATGGACCGAAAAACCATCGCGTCCAAAAAACATGTGCGAAAATCATGCACAAAACCATAGGTGGGTCCGCCCAACCTAACATAGGGTCCAAAACCAAAATTTTTTGGGGCACTGCTCTGGACCCCATAAAGTGGGGTTATGGGTGCCCCTCAAACCCCCTATTAACTACGTGGAAAGAATATAACACAACCCAACACACCTTTTGATGCCATGGGTGGACACTGTTGGCGAGAGGGAATCTGAGATGATGGTGGAGAAAGCTCCAAAGGCACACCAGGATTATCGTACGAACTATACAGTCGTTGAGGAGATATGAACAATGGATCAAAAATCAGATTAAGAGGGAATAATAAAAACCTCTGCGAACTCTCAGAAGTTTCTAGGTCAGATTCCTGAGATGATGAATCTCGAGGTGGAGGACGAGAATCAAGGGGTTGAATACTTGAGATAATTCCAAGTTCAAGACCTTGGGCTTCGAGTGATTGTGAAATATCAGGATGGACTTCTTGTGATGACCCTTCAATGTCAGATGACGAAGGGGATATATAAAGTGAACCCGGTGGTTTATCCACGATGACCTTCTCTCAAAAACAATAAGGGGTAGTTGATTTGAGCTTACAATTAAAATTTACTATTAATCAGACAATATGAGGCCAAGGATAACTTCATAGGTAATTCATGTTATCGTGGGCAGTGAAATTTTAGAACTTAAGAACAAGAAATAAATAAAAAAGGGTGTACTAGGAAAGAGGTTTTATCAAGTATCCTTGAATGCTTATATACACCTTAGCCAAAACCAAAGACTTAACATACGATGACCGATCTCCCTGAATGTTGTGTTCAATGTATCACGTCTATAAGGTGGCTGACTCAGTTACCTATGGCTAAAGGATGCAAACTTAGTGGGGTCTCCCAATATATACTTGATGGTACAAGGAGCACAAGTCCATGTTAGCGCTGTCTAATGCATAACCATTCGGTGAAAGTGTTCCCATATATTTGCCATATTAGAGTGCCTCCGATATACCCAAGAGTACTGGAGAACCTTCGATATACTTCCATTCTGGAACAAGATTTCATCCTCGGGATACAATGCAGGCAGTTAACGACAGTTGCTAGGTTTATAGATGCCAGAACACACCTCTATCCTAGACCTCTAAATGTTTGCATTAAGTTCCAAATGCTCCTTAGGTTAATTCGGTAAATTTTAAGGTTGTTCTTGAATTATGTTTCAATTTTGGGTTCAAACGGTGTCACATGAATCCTAAAATGCGACTATATGAGAAAGGGAAACTTTTCACTTTGATGAATGGTATACTAGCAAAGGAAGAGAGTTTAATCCACTAATAAATCAAACAAGAGAATGCACCAAAAACATGCCTCCACTAACTATTCTTTTCGAAATGAAATATGCAAAAGAAAAACTTAAACTTCACTTTCACTATCCAACATGCAATCTATTGAAAGCAAAAATGACTTTTACTTCACTAAGATGCACTTTAGCTAAATGATGTTCTCTTTGATTTCAGATGCTCTAATGCAATTAAGCTTCAACTAAAGCAAAAAATGAAATTTTTGATTCAAATGCTCCTAATGCAAATGATGCACCAATCAAAGCAACACCAAATCAAATCCAAAAGCACTCAATGAAAATGTCTTTCACTTTCTCTTTTGAATATATAAACAAATGCACTCTTTTCAGTTTGCAAACCAAGCAATGTAATCTATGCTTGATGAATAACAAATATGAATTTCAAATGCAGGATGACCTAATACAATTGAAGAGCAACTTTGCAAAAGACAAACTGAAACTAATGAAAACCAATGTTTTGAATGATTTTACTAGATAATCAGACCTAAACAATCAGCAAACCACAAATTCAGGGACATTTACAAGCGACAAGTGACAATCAAATGACCTATAAACCCTAAAATCAATCAAATTTCACTCAAACACTTGAAAGCTCAAAAAGACGAGAATTCGCTAATCAAATTAGGTAATCTGACAAAACATAAATAAATCCAATCAGATAGGACAAAACAAGACCTCAGGGGCTCAGACACACTAGAGTTTGATAGAGAAAACCCTAAATTTTTTCCAATCTCTGAGATCAGCGCAGCTGTTATGGCCAAACTGGCATTGAATAGGGGATCAATGCGACTGTTTTAAAAGAAAGTGCATTGGCAGCACGTCTTTCAGATAAAAATGCACATTGGGCGAGGAATAAGGCAAAAAAAAAATCCACAAACATTCTAGACTTGGCACGCTAAAGTAGAAATGAATGATTGTGTAGACCTATACATACTCAAACTTACTGAGAACTCGATGATCAATCAAATTGATCAAGATATCAAATGAGAAGAGAGGATGAAGAGGCTATAGTTTCACAAACGAAGTCGCCATTTTGTTATGAAGGTAAATCCCCTTTGCAGACAGGGGCGATCCCTCTAGCCCAATAAGTGGGTCTAACAACAAACTAAACAAACTAACGTACACTTTCCTAACTTATGTTTAACAAATGGAGAGAGAGAGTGGCCTACCTCGCTCTGATTCTAATCGCTGAGTCCTTTGGAGATGACTTTGATTCTTTCGTTCCAGGCCTCGGTCCTTACTTGTTTTCACATCCGGGGACCTGCAAGGAAGATCAAATAGCTATGCAAGATACAAGAGCATATATGGCATACATCAAACATAAAATACTTAATAGATCAAGGAGTATTAAGCTAAAAGCATAACATTTACACAATTATGGAAAGTGAACATCAGATGTATATATTAATAAGCTAAAAAGGGAAGCATACAACCTATGCCTTGATGTTGGAGACCTCCTTTTGGTGGATGTCCAAGTCCAAGAAAAGACTCTTCAAGCACTCCTCCAAGTTAGAATGGGTAACATGTAAGCATAATCTGAACATAGGGATGCAACAATCAATAACTAACCATTTGGGGATGGAAGGGAGTGAATTTATAGGAAGGGAGAGGGAGTTAGGGATCCACAAAAGAGGGAGGAAGTTCCACATCTCAAGGGGAAAGCCCATGATGATAATATCAAGAGGTCCAAATGGGAGAGCTCGACCATATCAACAACAACCAATATCCAGCTCATTGTTCTCAAAGGTTCTAGTGCACAAAGCTTCTCCTCCAGTTTGGGAAAACTTGCCAAAAGAGGTTCAGTGTGGGTTTTCATATCAAAACCCACGCTAGCAGCACTAGGGAAAAATAGTGCAACCTCCATAAGCACGGGCAAGCAGTGTAGCAAAACCTGCTAGCCCTAAAAATTAGGTTTTTAGTTAACCTTCTTCATGATGGATTCAAGGTAGTTTTCCTTTGATTCTTTAGGGAGGTTTTGGTTTGTTTATCATGATGGATATGCTGCACAGTGGTCAATGTTTTGGCACTTCGAGATATGGAACAGGAAGTGAACAAGACGTGTGACAAAATATTGTGTAACAACTGCCTCTGACAGTGAAAGTCCATGATGTTTTCCATGTGTCATTACTTAAGAAGTATGTTAAAGATGTTGATCATGTGATTGACTGGTTTGTTTTGCATGTGGAGCTAGAAGGAGAATTTCAGTTGAAACTTCACTACATTTTGCAAATAAATATGCTCATGCTCCTCAACCGAGCAATCGAGTAGGTTAAAGTGCAATGGAAGCACTTTGGGCTCGATGTAGCTACATCGAAGATGGCTGATCAGACGTAGGTTATGTATCCTTCTTTATTCGCTGGTTGAGAAGATGTTTTTTGTTATATGTTTTGGTCTGGTGTTTTGGTATGTGTATATATGTATATAAATACTGCCATGAGTTGTGTTATAAATATCCAATAAGCAATATGGTTATCATGTCGTTATGATTGTCATGTTGGTTATGTTGGTTCGCTTATCAACAGGTTGATCATTGTCAATACTGCAACGAGCTAAGTTATAAAGCTCCATGGGTAGTATGTTTTTCTTTTCAACAGTCTCGCTGGTTGTAGGTGTCATTTAACACTGAGGATGGTGTTCCCCTATGGGGGAGGGTTCTATAACATCCCTGGTCAAAAATTCATGTAATAAAGTTAATAAAGGCAAAATGATAACCAAGGTCATGGAACACATATTCCAAGTTGAATGTTGGGCAAAAACATAGTGATGGGGATCACTTGTGATTAATTAATGGTGTAGGAAATTGGAAAAGGTTTTGGAACGACTTGAGGCATTTAGTGGCATTTTATTTATGAAAATAATGGAAAATAGGAGAAAAGGAAGGTGAAAGGTCACAAGTTGCATTGAGGAAATAAATGAAGGAAAATAATGGAAAATGAAGAAAATAGAGGCCTCATTGATAAAAAGGCTTATGATGATCAATTCACAACTTTTTGTTAGTTTTAACTTGGAGTTCTCTCTTTTATTCTCTCTCTCTCTCATACTCTTGGACACAAATTTTTCTTGGAGCACTCTTTGAGGAGTGTGGCATACTTGGGATTTGGAGTAAGGAGGCAAAGGAAAAGTAGGAAAGCGCAAGAGGACATCGGGATCAAAAGCGTTAGCGAGTTTTGCTTATAGGTATCGAGTTGCATGTATGATTTCCTTTCTAGTTTTGGCATGCATGACACATGCATGTGGTTTCTTGGTTATGATTTTTCATTGACATGGAGGATTGCTTGAATTGACGATGGTTTTGCCTAGCCTTGCCATTTCCTGGATAACCATGGTGTTGTGGGTTTCTTTCCTTTTGTTTTCTGGTTAGTTCTCATGTTTGTTATGGTTGTGGGTTGAGTTACTACTTCGTGGAGCCTTGGTTGGACAAACGCTCTCGAGCCCTTGGTGGGTTGAGTAACTAATCCTGGAAGCCCTTATTGGACAAATTCTCTAGAGCCCGACAACAACTGTGGGTTGAGTTACTAGTCCTGGAAGCCTTGATTGGAACAAATACTCTAGAGCCCTCGACAACTTGGGTAGAGACCGATATGGTGATGGTTAGTGATGTTCGACCATGAGGTGGAATCATTGGTTGAGGGTTGACACGGTTTGGCCTCTCGAAGCCCTGGTTTGGTTTTGTTTGATTTGTTTCATGAGATCCCACATTCATGCTTGGAATATGGCGCGGGGGTGATTGGCTGAAAGAGAGATTTGGTTCAACCCAATCTATGGTTGGGTGGTATGTGGAAGTCCCTGACTTGGTTGGATTTGCATATGTTAATAAGAGCTCCTTTTCCTTTGGTATTTTCATGAGTAAATGTGCTTTTCATTATGTGGATTTAATAGTTGTTTCATCATTGATATATCTCTGGTTATTTTCTAGTTATGAGCATGTTTTATGATAATATTGACGTATGACTCTCATCATGTTTTGGCTAGTGGATGAATTACTAATGAATGAATGACCTAATAGAGAACAATGCAACTATTGGGAAGAGATATCAATCCTCCTTGACGATTCTTAGATAAGTATGAGATCCTTATGTTCAGATCTATTGTTATGGCTTGTGGATTTCATGTTTATGATATGTTTGACGAAATACCTGTCATGGCTAGTAGGGGTCAGATTAAGTCCTTGGTCAAGTGTTTGCATTAGTAACCTTATCTTAGTGTAAATTATCTTTTCTGGAAGTTTCATGAAGTTTCTGGGTAGTGTCCTGAGCCCTGACCCTTAAAAGGTAGCACAAAATTTGAGGTCGCTGGCACAAAACTACTTGTAAAAGGCCACAGTCACATGCATGCCTCCCTGTGGGAGCGACTAGAGGGTCTCAGTCGCATGCATGGCTTGTCATTAGAGCCACTGGGGGTATAGGTAAGCAAAACATCAAGTTATCTAGGGGGGTGAGCACCGGCAGGGTTGCTTGTCTCTTGAAGGTTTTGTAGCTCCCGAGGAAGGTTAGATTGGTTTTGTCTTGTCGATTCACTTCCTTAACTGTACTTGGGGAGTTTAATCATATCATAGTAACTCTTCATCACATGTTTACCGAAGTGGACCGGTTAGCTTAAGTAAATGTGGAGGAGGGTGTTACACAAACCACCCAACTATTTCCTGAAATGTGAGAGGATCTATCTATTTCTCAAATTGTGAAGTATAAGACTATCAATCGACTCAACATCAGAAAGTGCATGTGAGACATGTGTCAAAGGAGAAGATGGTCCTAGGGATCCCGTAGGGTTGGCACAATTGACAGAAAGGAGAGGAATATATGTGACTGGAGGGCTTATAGACTCAGAACCCGAAACCCATTATTTACCCAATACAAAAAAGATTCTATGAGAGAAATAACAGGATGCTCGAAGATCGACATACTAGGAGGGGAAGCTGCTCGAACTCTGATAGGTGCCGAGAGAGCCTAATCCTTGCCTACCAATGTCTGAGCCACACCCAGTGTTGGGTCCATTGTTGAATGCAAATTGATAATTGCATCGATTGTTAGTGTTTCTACCTGGGCCTACGGAGTCTCCTTCCAAGTAGAGTTCTAACCATCGATTGATATTGATACCTTGGTTGGTTTTTTCATATTGAGTTCCTTCTTCGTTTCTTCTTTTTCTTATTATATGGCAACTTATAGAACTTCCAAGTGTGACCATACTTGTGGCATCTGCGCCACTTAAATAGGATGCCCTCGTAATCTAATAGTTGCAAAGTGCCCCTACCATCCCCCATATCTAAGGCTTCCAACAGTCCTTTTCTCATATTAATGTTCACTCAGACTCTTGACATTGACTTGTCTTTCGTCTGTAGAAAGGAGAAGCTCGCTGCTAAGAAAGTCCCCAAACAATTTCCCACATCCCTGAAAATCTCCTCCTTCCATAATTCCGGTGGCCAATTAGAGAGTCAAATCCATATTGGGGAAACATCCAATATTTCCTAATTTGTGTCGAAAAGTGGTGTCCAAAATTTGAAGATAACAAGAGTTGAATTGATGCTCCACACTTACTGGGAAATGGTCGGGGCTTCTTTGTGGGTTTTGAAATCTAGTTGGATCCACCCTTTTGCCAATAGGAAAACTTTCAGAGGATTTTGGATAGTGTAACGAATAAAATATACATAAATAATGTATAATAATGGTAAACAATAATAATCATAAATAATGATTAGTTAAGCTAGTAATTAGGCTGAAGAGGCATGTCTAATAGGACATGACTCTTTATGAAGAGACACTTGCCTGATATATAAGCAAGCCTCTCGTTCTCATTGTAAATCATTCTCATTCTTATTCACACATTTAATATATAATATTTATAAACTCATGGATATCTTTATATTCCAAGTTTTCTGGAGTAATTAATTTTTAGAAGGAACTTTGTTCGCTTCATTTGGTATCAGAGCTCGTTCTTTGATCCAGGTCCTTGGCTATCGAAATTCGTCAACCTTGCTGCTGTACAACTGAAGCATTTTGCTCAGAAATTGGGAGTTTCTCATTTTCTCCATTTTTCTAGGCCTTTAGCCATAAAAAATAAAATAATATATATATTAAAAAAGAGAAGAAGAAGAAGAAGAAGAAGAAGAAAAAAGTAAAAGAAAAAACAAAATGGATACAAAATCTCATACCAAGTATATTTAAAACTTTTTACGTGGAGAAGCCTGTGGTTTTAAAAACAACCCATGGTAATAACCCATGGTATTTTAAAAGTTAAAGAAAAAACAGGGATACAAAAGCTCTTACGTGAAAGGTAAATATTACTTTTTACAGGAGGTTTTAAAAACAACCCATGGTAATAGCCCATGGTATTTTAAAAGTTAAAGAAAAAACAGGGATACAAAAGCTCTTACGTGAAAGATAAATATTACTTTTTACTTAAAAAGTATTGTGAACATCGTGACCGTGTCATATGAAAAGACGTGACCTTTATATTTATTAAGTGTGGTGACATCATAAAAGTTTATATTAAGTGTGACTTTTATATTAAGTGGGGTGACATTAAAAGTTATCAAGGGAGTAATTAAGTATATAAAAAAGGGACCAATTTATTATTTAAAAAAGAAGAAGTGAAACTATTATTATTATAAGATAATAAAGTTATTTTGAAAAGGGGTCTTAATATAAAGAAATACATACATATATAGAGGGAAAAAATATAAGGAGTATTTTTTAATAAAAGGTTATTCAAGGTTTAAACAATCCACATTAAAGGAGAATATTTGAAAAAATATATATAGAAGAAATAAGTGATATTTTATAATAAAAATAGCTCCAGTTGACATATTGTTTACGTAAAAACATCAAGGCAAAAATGGAGACTAGTAATGAAAGGTTTCCTGAAACCCATAGTACATGTGTTTGCAATTATTTAACATCAAAGGATCACTCAAAAATGGAGATTAGTAATGAAAGGTTTCCTGAAACCCATAGTACATGTGTTTGCACACTATTTAACATCAAAAGATCACTCGCAGGAAGAGACATCATAATCTCTATTAGTCCTACTGAAAGAAGTAATTATGTTAGTCCTAAATGTGCTAATCAATTGGTGATTCCTGAATCAAATATAGTTGAAACAAATATTTTTGGCAAACAATACGATATAAGCAATCTACACATAAATATTGGAGATTATACTTTTACCTCACAATTCACCGTGAAAACCTTAAGTTTTAACGATAGTGACATTGTTTTGGGATCACCATGGATGAAAACTCTAGGTTCCTTTATTCTAAATACTAAGAAAAAGTTTTTAACATTTTCTTACAAAAAGAAGAAAATAATGCTTCAAGATGCTACACTGAAACCTAATTTAGTAATCCCAGAAGATATATCGGATATTTCAAAAGTAATTTCTCAAGAAGGTAAAAAAGTATTACAAAATATGCAAAATGAAATTGACAAAATCACTATTGACAAAAATGAAGAAGTTTCTCAACTTAAAAACCATAGTGAAAAATCATTGACACAAATTAAGAAACTTAAGAAGGATAAGAAGTCATTAGAAAACATGGTACAAAAATTTATCGAGAAAGAAGTATCAAATGTAGGAATTCAAGTTGATGACAAAACAACAAATACCGATCCAGTGAATATGACAACTCAAGAAGACAAGTCAGTTGAGGAAACAACACACATAGATGTTGTAGTTCAGTCAATGAACATCCCAATTGAATGTTCCATAACCATCTCAACAACATCTTTGCCAGAAGAAAATATAAAAATTGGCACATGCCCAGTAAGGAGAAATCAAACCAAAAAACTTTCATATCGGCATCCGAATCATGAGAATAAACGAATCAACCATGCTACATATTTGAACCAGTCAGAACCGAAACAACAAACTGATGTTCCGGATAATAGTGATGTAATCTCAATCCAGTCCTATGCTAACAAGTCGTTACAAAATTCCAGTGATTACAATACTACACGGAAGATTAATCTAGGATGGTCTGATCCCTTCTTAGTGCGACAATTTTGTTTCTCACTTAGAAGATCATATCAGCTTGTATTGATGAGGATAACTATTTTGAGAGAGAAAGGCATTCGAAGTCGAAAAAGAGATCAAGCCTTTTTTCATCGACAAGCTTTGAGGACAAAGCTTTTTGAGGAAGGAGGCAATATAACGAATAAAATATACATAAATAATGTATAATAATTGTAAACAATAATAATCATAAATAATGATTAGTTAAGCTAGTAATTAGGCTGAAGAGGCATGTCTAATAGGACATGACTCTTCATGAAGAGACACTTGCCTGATATATAAGCAAACCTCTCGTTCTCATTGTAAATCATTCTCATTCTTATTCACACATTTAATATATAATATTTGTATCCTCATGGATATCTTTATATTCCAAGTTTTCTGGAGTAATTAATTTTTAGAAGGAACTTTGTTCTCTTCATTTAGTATCAGATAGTTTGACTTATTTCCACTGCGACCGATTCTCCTAGGGTTTTGATGTTGAATTTGCACCCCCTTGTTCTGCGTACTAAGGTTCTATCATCCATTACTGCCACTTCCTACATTCACATGTCCACCCTGATGCTCAAATTGAATTTGGCATGGGTTTTCTTTCTTTTGATGACCTTGTCAACCTCGTCCTTACTTGTCTGACTAGATGCGCCTGAGTTGGTATGTGTGTGGCGCTCGCCTTTATGGGCCTCTTGGTGTCCTCCCTAAGGTTTGACCTCCCCAACTACTTTTCTTATAGGATTTGTAGGTTTTTAAAGAATGGTGTTCGAAAGAGAGTTGATACCCTTGGTTAGGATCAACTTTGATGAAGCTGAGGTGATAGAGGAGAATGGTGGATGAAGCAAATCCTCTAGGTATCCAATGCTCTTTGCCCCTATGGTTGCGAATGTGGTTTGAGAGCACGACTCGAGAGCCTCAAATGAGGCTTTCTACAAAGCACCCGCATGTATGGGTAATGGCGTGAAAGGTGGCAATGATACCTTTGTGTTTCGACATAGCTCCTCAAGGGGAGACTTAACCCTTGCATGACCTAGTGAGATGAATGAAACCTTCTCTTGACCCATAACTGTCTAGGTTGTTTGCTTGACAAATTGCACATCCCCTCTGTTGGCCACCAACATGGTTAGATCCATGGGGATCTATGGTTGGAGGGCGGATCCTTCAAAGGCCTAGTGCCTAGCCTGCCATGCGGCCTTGAGTTCCTCCACACTTCTAAAGATAGGGATACCGTCATTGCTAGCCTTTTCATAATCTACAATGCCCTCCATAAGCGAGCAGTAAAAAAACTTAAAAACTTACCAATTCCAAGTAGAGCCTATCGCATACTTCTTGGCTCGATCACCCTCAATCTGTAACTATTGCTATCAACCTTCTTGCTCAGAATCCTAGGAGTTTGTAAAGAAGGAAACAGAGAGAAAAAACAACCCCGTTGAGTAATTTCCTTAGTTGAAGCAACCGGGTAATCACGAATTATCACATAAAATGTAACAGTAAAAAGTTTTGAGGGCTTAAACCGTAGGGGTGGGGAGAGTTCCCTAAGTTGTCCTCCAAACCCTAGCTATACGCCATGACCCTGCTTACCTATAATTCGCTCCCGCTCCATTACCTCCACCCCATTTTGTTTTACGAAATAATAGATTATGTACTATAAAATATTAAATTTCCCTTTATAATATAAAATGTGAAATTTTCTTTTTAATAATAAATTATATGCTATAAAATGTTAAATTTCCTTTTTATTAGAATGTAAAAATGTTATTTTATTTATTAAAATGAACCATATTAATTATACAAATGTAAATACTGGATCCGGGTGTTTAACATGGCTTTTGGTACGTGGGCGTCTTGGTGGGTTGGCGTGTGCCTTACTACCACCGCCATCCAGCCTCGCGTGATGCCAGTAATTAATCCCTCAACGAAAATCTTCAATGTTGCGTTAATGCAACTCATCCCTCATTATCAGCCTGTCAGCTCATCTGTTATGGCGCCCCTCAAAGAACGCATTCCTGCTCCTCCCCTGCGCTTGTATTTCTCCCTTGTTGTCGTAGAGCCTCGTTTTTGGACTAGCCCAGGGAATCGTTGAGCTCGAGATTACTGTGTTGATTTATCGCTGGTACTTCAGGTTTCTCAAAGCCCTCTCTGCATATTCAGTTGTAGCCTGTCCTCTGTCTTTCCCACCGCTCTTATGCGCGCTGAAGCTGAGCCCCTTTCAGTCCCCCCTACCTTCACAGTACTGCTGCCTGTTCAGAGCATCTTGTTCATTTCATTATGCCTAGATTGCGCCAAAGAATGAGTTGCAGGAGGGGATGTTCCCGTGGGCGAGTTATCCGCCAGCCCTCCTCCTCCACCGCGGACTCCTCGTCTTATTCCTTGGACTTCTGCTCTGAACGCTATCTTGTCACCAGGAGTGGTCGTGGACGGGGTCGAGGGTAGCATAATTCAGCAGCGCGCTCTCATAATTCGCAATCTCACACCGCTCGTTTTCAGTTCCCCTGTACACTCAACAATTTCTCCTTCTTAGCTTCAGTCACCATTGAGCTTCGAGAGGATACTTCTGGTTTGGTTGTTATGTCACCAGGGGTGACTCTAGAGACGTGGGCGGAAGACAAGCATGGTACCTCTTAGATTGACAACAAGCAGAGTAAGGACCCTGGTGGCACTGCAGCCCAGGACATGAACATTCAAGCTGGTCCGAGCGTCCCTACTAGTGGCGGTTCTTCAGGCAAAGAGGGCCATCCCTTTGAGGATGAAGATCCCTACAAATATGGGTGTCGCATCGTTGAAGAGTCACCTTCTACCTCTCATGAAGCTTAATCAGGTCTGCGTGCAAGGGTTTTTGAATCTTTGCTGCTCGAAATTACAATTGTTTAATGGGTCAGATTTCAGTTTTGATTTGGACAGTGTTGCCCTATTTATTTGTACAAGCCCAGTCAACCTGTTTTGGTCTTTGAATTATCTCTGGTCAATCTATAGTTTCGATATTGGCGTTTTCTGTTTCTATGAACTAGTCATGGTCATGGTCCTTGAAGTTTTTTTGGTCAGTCTTCAGCAGGTCTTTTTGGTGAATGTTCAGCTATGTAATGTGAGCATGTCACATCTCTGGGCTAGACTTCTCGAGGCCGTGGCCTCTTTGTAAAAATATTTTTGTATCAATATAGGAGTAGGCAAATTCAGAAAAAAATAAAAAATTATACAAATGTAATAAAATGAATAATTGAAATCACATATGTTAGATGTTAGACTTTTGTGATCCATATCAATAATAAATATGTCTTTCAGATTAATCACATGTTATAGAATGGGAATGGGTCGACGTTTCAAACCAACTAATGTGGTTCATCCTTAGGACAAATGGTGAGAAAATTTGTCTTAACAAAAGTTTAAATAGCAGAGAAACATCGGGTCTTGAAATAGCCGTTAGGAACTAGCTGTTAAAAACTAACTGTTAGGAAAAAAGGGAGTTAATAATTAGTTAAGGGGAAAATGATAGTTAAAAAGGTAATTAAAAAATTAATCAAGGAAAAATAATATTAAATTATATCTTAATTATTTAAATATAAAATCAAATTAGAATTTATAATAATAAATTCCAAAACTAAAGTAAATTGATAGACAATTATAAACTAAAAATATATTTTAATAACATAGCTAAAATTAAAAAGAACTTAAAGAAAAAAGAAAATAATAATAATAATAATAATAACCACCTTAAAAAATAATAATAATAATAAATAACTAAATAAATAAAAATAATAAAAACAACTAAAAAACTTAAAAAATATTAAAATTTCATAAATAAAAAATAATAATAACCTTAATAGAAATAAAATAATAATAATAACTAAGAAAAAAGGGAAACAATCAAGAGGAGAGGGCATGAATCCAACTCCTGCTTAATTTGTAATCATCATATTGATTGAGGTTGATAGATTATTTCTTAATCTCAATGGCTTCTCTAAATTTCCAATGATGGAAATGATCAACCCTAGCAATGACCTGAGAATTCTCAATGCACACATGATGCTTCGATTTTGCATTCTCAATACACACATGATGCTTCGATTTTGCAGCGTGTTCAGCTAAGACAGAACACGGTTAATTCCAAATGCTCCTTAGGTTAATTCGGTAAATTTTAAGGTTGTTCTTGAATTATGTTTCAATTTTGGGCTCAAATGGTGTCACATGAATCCTAAAATGCAACTATATGAGAAAGGGAAACTTTTCACTTTGACGAATGGTATACTAGCAAAGGAAGAGAGTTTAATCCATTAATGAATCAAACAAGAGAATGCACCAAAAACATGCCTCCGCTAACTATTCTTTTCAAAATGAAATATGCAAAAGAAAAACTTAAACTTCACTTTCACTATCCAACATGCAATCTATTGGAAGCAAAAATGACTTTTACTTCACTAAGATGCACTTTAGCTAAATGATGTTCTCTTTGATTTCAGATGCTCTACTACAATTAAGCTTCAACTAAAGCAAAAAATGAAATTTTTGATTCCAATGCACCTAATTCAAATGATGCACCAATCAAAGCAACACCAAATCAAATCCAAAAGCACTCAATGAAAATGGATTTCACTTTCTCTTTTGAATATATAAACAAATGCACTCTTTTCAGTTTGCAAACCAAGCAATGTAATCTATGCTTGATGAATAACAAATATGAATTTCAAATGCAGGATTATCTAATACAATTGAAGAGCAACTTTGCAAAAGACAAACTGAAACTAATGAAAACCAATGTTTTGAATGGTTTTACGAGATAATCAGACCTAAACAATCATCAAACCACAAATTCAGTGACATTTACAAGCGACAAGTGACAATCAAATGACCTATAAACCCTAAAATCAATCAAATTTCACTCAAACACTTGAAAGCTCAAAAAGACGAGAATTCACTAATCAAATTAGGTAATCTGATAAAACATAAATAAATCCAATCAGATAGGACAAAACAAGACCTCAGGGGCTCAGACACACTAGAGTTTGATAGAGAAAACCCTAAATTTTTTCCAATCTCTGAGATCAGCGCAGCTATTATGGCCAAACTGGCATTGAATAGGGGATCAATGCGACTGTTTTAAAAGAAAGTGCATTGGCAGCACGTCTTTCGGATAAAAATGCACATTGGGCGAGGAATAAGGCAAACAAAAAAAAATCCACAAACATTCTAGACTTGGCACGCTAAAGTAGAAATGAATGATTGTGTAGACCTATACATACTCAAACTTACTGAGAACTCGATGATCGATCAAACTGATCAAGATATCAGATGAGAAGAGAGGATGAAGAGGTTATAGTTTCACCAACGAAGTCGCCATTTTGTTGTGAAGGTAAATCCCCTTTGCAAACAGGGGCGATCCCTCTAGCCCAATAAGTGGGTCTAGCAACAAACTAAACAAACTAACGTACACTTTCCTAACTTATGTTTAACAAATGGAGAGAGAGAGTGGCCTACCTCGCTCTGATTCTAATCGTTGAGTCCTTTGGAGATGACTTTGATTCTTTCGTTCCAGGCCTCGGTCCTTACTTGTTTTCACATCCGGGGACCTGCAAGGAAGATCAAATAGCTATGCAAGATACAAGAGCATATATGGCATACATCAAACATAAAATACTTAATAGATCAAGGAGTATTAAGCTAAAAGCATAACATTTACACAATTATGGAAAGTGAACATCAGATGTATATGTTAATAAGCTAAAAAGGGAAGCATACAACCTATGCCTTGATGTTGGAGACCTCCTTTTGGTGGATGTCCAAGTCCAAGAAAAGACTCTTCAAGCACTCCTCCAAGTTAGAATGGGTAACATGTAAGCAAAATCTGAACATAGGGATGCAACAATCAATAACTAACCATTTGGGGATGGAAGGGAGTGAATTTATAGGAAGGGAGAGGGAGTTAGGGATCGACAAAAGAGGGAGGAAGTTCCACATCTCAAGGGGAAAACCCATGATGATAATATCAAGAGGTCCAAATGGGAGAGCTCGACCATATCAACAACAACCAATATCTAGATCATTGTTCTCAAAGGTTCTAGTGCACAAAGCTTCTCCTCCAGTTTGGGAAAACTTGCCAAAAGAGGTTCAGTGTGGGTTTTCATATCAAAACCCACGCTGGCAGCACTAGGGAAAAACAGTGCAACCTCCATAAGCACGGGCAAGCAGTGTAGCAAAACCTGCTAGCCCTAAAAATTAGGTTTTTAGTTAACCTTCTTCATGATGGATTCAAGGTAGTTTTCCTTTGATTCTTCAGGGAGGTTTTGGTTTGTTTATCATGATGGATATGCTGCACAGTGGTCAATGTTTTGGCACTTCGAGATATGGAACAGGAAGTGAACAGGACATGTGACAAAATATTGTGTAACAACTGCCTCTGACAGTGAAAGTCCATGATGTTTTCCATGTGTCATTACTTAAGAAGTATGTTAAAGATGTTGATCATGTGATTGACTGGTTTGTATTGCATGTGGAGATAGAAGGAGAATTTCAGTTGAAACTTCACTACATTTTGCAAATAAATATGCTCATGCTCCTCAACCGAGCAATCGAGCAGGTTAAAGTGCAATGGAAGCACTTTGGGCTCGATGTAGCTACATCGAAGATGGCTGATCAGACGTAGGCTATGTATCCTTCTTTATTCGCTGGTTGAGAAGATGTTTTTTGTTATATGTTTTGGTCTGGTGTTTTGGTATGTGTATATATGTATATAAATGCTGCCATGAGTTGTGTTATAAATATCCAATAAGCAATATGGTTATCATGTCGTTATGATTGTCATGTTGGTTCGCTTATCAACAGGTTGATCATTGTCAATACTGCAACGAGATAAGTTATAAAGCTCCATGGGTAGTATGTTTTTCTTTTCAACAGTCTCGCTGGTTGTAGGTGTCATTTAACACTGAGGATGGTGTTCCCCTATGGGGGAGGGTTCTATAACATCCCTCGTCAAAAATTCATGTAATAAAGTTAATAAAGGCAAAATGATAACCAAGGTCATGGAACACATATTCCAAGTTGAATGTTGGGCAAAAACATAGTGATGGGGATCACTTGTGATTAATTAATGGTGTAGGAAATTGGAAAAGGTTTTGGAAAGACTTGAGGCATTTAGTGGCATTTTATTTATGAAAATAATGGAAAATAGGAGAAAAGGAAGGTGAAAGGTCACAAGTTGCATATGAGGAAATAAATGAAGGAAAATAATAGAAAATGAAGAAAATAGAGGCCTCATTGATAAAAAGGCTTATGATGATCAATTCACAACTTTTTGTTAGTTTTAACTTGGAGTTCTCTCTTTTATTCTCTCTCTCTCATACTCTTGGACACAAAGTTTTCTTGGAGCACTCTTTGAGGAGTGTGGCATACTTGGGATTTGGAGTAAGGAGGCAAAGGAAAAGCAGGAAAGCGCAAGAGGACATCGGGATCAAAAACGTTAGCGGGTTTTTCTTATAGGTATCGAGTTGCATGTATGATTTCCTTTCTAGTTTTGGCATGCATGACACATGCACATGGTTTCTTGGTTATGATTTTTCATTGACATGGAGGATTGCTTGAATTGACGATGGTTTTGCCTAGCCTTGCCATTTCCTGGATAACCATGGTGTTGTGGGTTTCTTTCCTTTTGTTTTCTGGTTAGTTCTCATGTTTGTTATGGTTGTGGGTCGAGTTACTACTTCGTGGAGCCTTGGTTGGACAAACGCTCTCGAGCCCTTGGTGGGTTGAGTAACTAATCCTGGAAGCCCTTATTGGACAAATTATCTAGAGCCCGACAACAGCTGTGGGTTGAGTTACTAGTCCTGGAAGCCTTGATTGGAACAAATACTCTTGAGCCCTGGACAACTTGGGTAGAGACCGATATGGTGATGGTTAGTGATGTTCGACCATGAGGTGGAATCATTGGTTGAGGGTTGACGCGGTTTGGCCTCTTGAAGCCCTGGTTTGGTTTTGTTTGATTTGTTTCATGAGATCCCACATTCATGCTTGGAATATGGCGCGGGGGTGATTGGCTAAAAGAGAGATTTGGTTCAACCCAATCTATGGTTGGGTGGTATGTGGAAGTCCCTGACTTGGTTGGATTTGCATATGTTAATAAGAGCTCCTTTTCCTTTGGTGTTTTCATGAGTAAATGTGCCTTTCATTATGTGGATTTAATAGTTGTTTCATTATCATTGATATATCTCTGGATATTTGCTAGTTATGAGCATGTTTTATGATAATATTGACGTATGACTCTCATCATGTTTTGGCTAGTGGATGAATTACTAATGAATTAATGACCTAATAGAGAACAATGCAACTATTGGGAGGAGATATCAATCCTCCTTGACGATTCTCAGATAAGTATGAGATCCTTATGTTCAGATCTATTGTTATGGCTTGTGGATTTCATGTTTATGATATGTTTGACGAAATACCTGTCATGGCTAGTAGGGGTCAGATTAAGTCCTTGGTCAAGTGTTTGCATTAGTAACCTTATCTTAGTGTAAATTATCTTTTTTGGAAGTTTCATGAAGTTTCTGGGCAGTGTCTTGAGCCCTGACCCTTAAAAAGTAGCACAAAATCCAAGGTCGCCGGCACAAAACTACTTGTAAAAGGCCACAGTCACATGCATGCCTCCCTGTGGGAGCGACTAGAGGGTCTCAGTCGCATGCATGGCTTGTCATTAGAGCCACTGGGGGTATAGGTAAGCAAAACATCAAGTTATCTAGGGGGGTGAGCACCTGGCAGGGTTGCTTGTCTCCTAAAGGTTTTGTAGCTCCCGAGGAAGGTTAGATTGGTTTTGTCTTGTCAATTCACTTCCTTAACTGTACTTGGGGAGTTTAATCATATCATAGTAACTCTTCATCACATGTTTACCCCAATGGACCGGTTAGCTTAAGTAAATGTGGAGGAGGGTGTTACACAAACCACCCAACTATTTCCCGAAATGTGAGAGGATCTATCTGTTTCTCAAATTGTGAAGTATAAGACTATCAATCGACTCAACATCAGAGAGTGCGTGTGAGACATGTGTCAAAGGAGAAGATGGTCCTAGGGATCCCGTAGGGTTGTCACAATTGACAGAAAGGAGAGGAATATATGTGACTGGAGGGCTTATAGACTCAAAACCCGAAACCCATTATTTACCCAATATAAAAAAAGATTCTATGAGAGAAATAACAGGATGCTCGAAGATCGACATACTAGGAGGGGAAGCGGCTCGAACTCTGATAGGTGCCGAGAGAGCCTAATCCTCGCCTACCAATGTCTGAGCCACACCCAGTGTTGGGTCCATTGCTGAATGCACATTGATAATTGCATCGATTGTTAGTGTTTCTACCTGGGCTTACGGAGTCTCCTTCCAAGGAGAGTTCTAACCATCGATTGATATTGATACCTTGGTTGGTTTTTTCATATTGAGTTCCTTCTTCGTTTCTTCTTTTTCTTATTATATGGCAACTTATAGAACTTCCAAGTGTGACCATACTTGTGGCATCTGCGCCACTTAAATAGGATGCCCTCGTAATATAATAGTTGCAAAGTGCCCCTACCATCCCCCATATCTAAGGCTTCCAACAGTCTTTTTCTCATATTAATGTTCACTCAGACTCTTGACATTGACTTGTCTTTCGTCTGTAGAAAGGAGAAGCTCGCTGCTAAGAAAGTCCCCAAACAATTTCCCACATCCCTGAAAATCTCCTCCTTCCATAATTCCGGTGGCCAATTAGAGAGTCAAACCCATATTGGGGAAACATCCAATATTTCCTAATTTGTGTCGAAAAGGAGTGTCCAAAATTTGAAGATAACAAGAGTTGAATTGATGCTCCACACTTACTGGGAAATGGTCGGGGCTTCTTTGTGGGTTTTTCAATCTAGTTGGATCCACCCTTTTGCCAATAGGAAAACTTTCAAAGGATTTTGGATAGTGTAACGAATAAAATATACATAAATAATGTATAATAATTGCAAACAATAATAATCATAAATAATGATTAGTTAAGCTAGTAATTAGGCTGAAGAGGCATGTCTAATAGGACATGACTCTTCATGAAGAGACACTTTCCTGATATATAAGCAAGCCTCTCGTTCTCATTGTAAATCATTCTCATTCTTATTCACACATTTAATATATAGTATTTGTATCCTCATGGATATCTTTATATTCCAAGTTTTCTGGAGTAATTAATTTTTAGAAGGAACTTTGTTCGCTTCATTTGGTATTAGAGCTCGTTCTTGATCCAGGTCCTTGGCTATCGAAATTCGTCAACCTTGCTGTTGTACAACTGAAGCATTTTGCTCAGAATTTGGGAGTTTCTCATTTTCTCCATTTTTCTAGGCTTTTAGCCATAAAAAATAAAATTATATATATATATATATATATATATATAAGTAAATTAAAAAAAGAAGAAGAAGAAGAAGAAGAAAAAAAAGTAAAAGAAAAAACAAAATGGATACAAAATCTCATACCAAGTATATTTAAAACTTTTTACGTGGAGAAGCCCGTGGTTTTAAAAACAACCCATGGTAATAGCCCATGGTATTTTAAAAGTTAAAGAAAAAACAGGGATACAAAAGCTCTTACGTGAAAGGTAAATATTACTTTTTACAGGAGGTTTTAAAAACAACCCATGGTATTTTAAAAGTTAAAGAAAAAACAGGGATACAAAAGCTCTTACGTGAAAGATAAATATTACTTTTTACTTAAAAAGTATTGTGAACATCGTGACCGTGTCATATGAAAAGACGTGACCTTTATATTTATTAAGTGTGGTGACATCATAAAAGTTTATATTAAGTGTGACTTTTATATTAAGTGGGGTGACATTAAAAGTTATCAAGGGAGTAATTAAGTATATAAAAAAGGGACCAATTTATTATTTAAAAAAAGAAGAAGTGAAACTATTATTATTATAAGATAATAAAGTTATTTTGAAAAGGGGTCTTAATATAAAGAAATACATACATATATAGAGGGAAAAAATATAAGGAGTACTTTTTAATAAAAGGGTATTCAAGTTTTAAACAATCCACATTAAAGGAGAATATTTGAAAAAATATATATAGAAGAAATAAGTGATATTTTATAATAAAAATAGCTCCAGTTGACATATTGTTTATGTAAAAACATCAAGGCAAAAATGGAGACTAGTAATGAAAGGTTTCCTGAAACCCATAGTACATGTGTTTGCACACTATTTAACATCAAAGGATCACTCGCAGGAAGAGACATCATAATCTCTATCAGTCCTACTGAAAGAAGTAATTATGTTAGTCCTAAATGTGCTAATCAATTGGTGATTCCTGAATCAAATATAGTTGAAACAAATATTTTTGGCAAACAATACGATATAAGCAATCTACACATAAATATTGGAGATTATACTTTTACCTCACAATTCACCGTGAAAACCTTAAGTTTTAACGATAATGACATTGTTTTGGGATCACCATGGATGAAAACTCTAGGTTCCTTTATTCTAAACACTGAGAAAAAGTTTTTAACATTTTCTTACAAAAAGAAAAAAATAATGCTTCAATATGCTACACTGAAACCTAATTTAGTAATCCCAGAAGATATATCGGATATTTCAAAAGTAATTTCTCAAGAAGGTAAAAAAGTATTACAAAATATGCAAAATGAAATTGACAAAATCACTATTGACAAAAATGAAGAAGTTTCTCGACTTAAAAACCATAGTGAAAAATTATTGACGCAAATTAAGAAACTTAAGAAGGATAAGAAGTCATTAGAAAACATGGTACAGAAATTTATCGAGAAAGAAGTATCAAATGTAGGAATTCAAGTTGATGACAAAACAACAAATACCGATCCAGTGAATATGACAACTCAAGAAGACAAGTCAGTTGAAGAAACAACACACATAGATGTTGTAGTTCAGTCAATGAACATCCCAAGTGAATGTTCCATAACCATCTCAACAACATCTTTGCCAGAAGAAAATATAAAAATTGGCACATGCCCAGTAAGGAGAAATCAAACCAAAAAAATTTCATATCGGCATCCGAATCATGAGAACAAACGAATCAACCATGCTACATATTTGAACCAGTCAGAACCGAAACAACAAACTGATGTTCCGGATAATAGTGATGTAATCTCAATCCAGTCATATGCTAACAAGTCATTACAAAATTCCAGTGATTACAATACTACACAGAAGATTAATCTAGGATGGTCTGATCCCTTCTTAGTGCGACAATTTTGTTTGTCACTTAGAAGATCATATCAGCTTGTATTGACGAGGATGACTATTCTGAGAGAGGAAGGCATTCGAAGTCGAAAAAGAGATCAAGCCTTTTTTCATCGACAAGCTTCGAGGACAAAGCTTTTTGAGGAAGGAGGCAATGTAACGAATAAAATATACATAAATAATGTATAATAATTGTAAACAATAATAATCATAAATAATGATTATTTAAGCTAGTAATTAGGCTGAAGAGGCATGTCTAATAGGACACGACTCTTCATGAAGAGACACTTGCCTGATATATAAGCAAGCCTCTCATTCTCATTGTAAATCATTCTCATTCTTATTCACACATTTAATATATAATATTTGTATCCTCATGGATATCTTTATATTCCAAGTTTTCTGGAGTAATTAATTTTTATAAGGAACTTTGTTCGCTTCATTTAGTATCAGATAGTTTGACTTATTTCCACTGCGACCGATTCTTCTAGGGTTTTGATGTTGAATTTGCACCCCCTTGTTCTGCGTACTAAGGTTCTATCATCCATTATTGCCACTTCCTACAAACACACGTCCACCCTGACGCTCAAATTGAATTTGGCATGGGTTTTCTTTCTTTTGATGACCTTGTCAACCTCGTCCTTATTTGTCTGACTAGATGCGCCTGAGTTGGTATGTGTGTGGCGCTCGCCTTTATGGGCCTCTTGGTGTCCTCCCTAAGGTTTGGCCTCCCCAACTACTTTTCTTATAGGATTTGTAGGTTTTTAAAGAATGGTGTTCGAAAGAGAGTTGATACCCTTGGTTAGGATCAACTTTGATGAAGCTGAGGCGATAGAAGAGAATGGTGGATGAAACAAATCCTCTAGGTATCCAATGCTCTTTGCCCCTATGGTTGTGAATGTGGTTTGAGAGCACGACTCGAGAGCCTCAAATGAGGCTTTCTACAAAGCACCCGCATGTATGGGTAATGGCGTGAAAGGTGGCAATGATACCTTTGTGTTTCGCCATAGCTCCTCAAGGGGAGACTTAACCCTTGCATGACCTAGTGAGATGAATGAAACCTTCTCTTGACCCATAACTGTCTAGGCTGTTTGCTTGACAAATTGCACATCCCCTCTGTTGGCCACCAACATGGTTAGATCCATGGGGATCTATGATTGGAGGGCGGATCCTTCAAAGGCCTAGTGCCTAGCTTGCCATGCGGCCTTGAGTTCCTCCACACTTCTAAAGATAGGGATACCGTCACTGCTAGCCTTTTCATAATCTACAATGTCCTCCATAAGCGAGCAGTAAAAAAACTTAAAAACTTACCAATTCCAAGTAGAGCCTATCGCATACTTCTTGGCTCGGTCACCCTCAATCTGTAACTATTGCTATCAACCTTCTTGCTTAGAATCCTAGGAGTTTGTAAAGAAGGAAACAGAGAGAAAAAACAACCCCGTTGAGTAATTTCCTTAGCTGAAGCAACTGGGTAATCACGAGATTTATCACATAAAATGTAACAGTAAAAAGTTTTGAGGGCTTAAACGTAGGGGTGGGGGGAGTTCCCTAAGTTGTCCTCCAAACCCTAGCTATACGCCATGACCTTGCCTACTTATAATTCGCTCCCGCTCCATCACCTCCACCCCATTTTGTTTTATGAAATAATAGATTATGTACTATAAAATATTAAATTTCCCTTTATAATATAAAATGTGAAATTTTCTTTTTAATAATAAATTATATGCTATAAAATGTTAAATTTCCTTTTTAATAGAATTTAAAAATGTTATTTTATTTATTAAAATGAACCATATTAATTATACAAATGTAAATCTTGGATCCGGGTGTTTAACATGGCTTTTGGTACGTGGGCGTCTTGGTGGGTTGGCGCGTGGCTTACTACCACCGCCATCCAGCCTCGCGTGATGCTAGTAATTAATCCCTCAGCGAAAATCTTCAATGTTGCGTTAATGCAACTCGTCCCTCCTTATCAGCCTGTCAGCTCATCTGTTATGGCGCCCCTCCAAGAACGCATTCCTGCTCCTCCCCTGCGCTTGTATTGCTCCCTTGTTGTCGTAGAGCCTCGCTCTCGGACCAGCCCAGGGAACCGTTGGGCTCGGGATTACTGTGTCGATTTATCGCTGGTACTTCAGGTTTCTCAAAGCCCTCTCTGCATATTCAGTTGTAGCCTGTCCTCTGTCTCTCCCACTGCTCTTCTGCGCGCTGAAGCTGAGCCCCTTTCAGTCCCCCCTACCTTCACAGTACTGATGCCTGTTCAGAGCATCCTGTTCATTTCATTATGCCTAGATTGCGCCAAAGAATGAGCTGCAGGAGTGGATGTTCCCGTGGGCGAGTTATCCGCCAGCCCTCCTCCTCCACCACAGACTCCTCGTCTTATTCCTCGGACTTCTGCTCTGAACGCTATCTTGTCACCAGGAGTGGTCGTGGACGGGGTCGAGGGTAGCATAATTCAGCAGTGCGCTCTCATAATTCGCAATCTCACACCGCTCGTTTTCAGTTCCCCTGTACGCTCAGCAATTTCTCCTTCTTAGCTTCAGTCACCATTGAGCTTCGAGAGGATACTTCTGGTTTGGTCGTTATGACACCAGGGGTGACTCTGAAGACGTGGGCGGAAGACAAGCATGGTACCTCTCAGATTGACAACAAGCAGAGTAAGGACCCTGGTGGCACTGCAGCCCAGGACATGAACATTCAAGCTGGTCCGAGCGTCCCTACTGGTGGCGGTTCTTCAAGCAAAGAGGACCATCCCTTTGAGGATGAAGATCCCTACAAATATGGGTGTTGCATCGTTGAAGAGTCACCTTCTACCTCTCATGAAGCTTAATCAGGCCTACATGCAAGGGTTTTTGAATCTCTGCTGCTCGAAATTACAGTTGTTTAATGGGTCAGATTTCAGTTTTAATTTGGACAGTGTTGCCCTATTTATTTGTACAAGCCCAGTCAACCTGTTTTGGTCTTTGAATTATCTCTGGTCAGTCTACAGTTTTGATATTGGCGTTTTCTGTTTCTATGAACTAGTCATGGTCATGGTCCTAGAAGTTTTTCTGGTCAGTCTTCAGCAGCTCTTTTTGGTCAATGTTCAGCTATGTAATGTGAGCATGTCGCATCTCTAGGCTAGACTTATCGAGGCCGTGGCCTCTTTGTAAAAATATTTTTGTATCAATATAGGAGTAGACAAATTCAGAAATAAAATGAATAATTGAAATCAGATATGTTAGATGTCAGACTTTTGTGATTCATATCAATAATAAATATGTCTTTCAGATTAATCACATGTTATAGAATGGGTCGACGTTTCGAACCAACTAATGTGGTTCATCCTTAGGACAAATGGTGAGAAAATTTGTCTTAACAAAAGTTTCAATAGCAGAGAAACATCGGGTCTTGAAATAGCCATTAGGAACTAGCCGTTAAAAACTAACTGTTAGGAAAAAGGGGGTTAATAATTAGTTAAGGGGAAAATGATAGTTAAAAAGGTAATTAAAAATTAATCAAGGGAAAATAATATTAAATTATATCTTAATTATTTAAATATAAAATCAAATTAGAATTTATAATAATAAATTCCAAAAATAAGTAAATTGATAGACAATTATAAACTAATAATATATTTTAATAACATAGCTAAAATTAAAAAGAGTTTAAATAATAATAATAATAATAATAATAATAATAATAATAATAACCTTAAAAAATAATAATAATAAAAAATAACTAAATAAATCAAAATAATAAAAACAACTAATAAACTTAAAAAATATTAAAATTTCATAAATAAAAAAAAAAATAATAACCTTAATAGAAATGAAATAATAATAATAATAACTAACTAACTAAATAAATACCGTTAAAAATAATAAAAACAAATAATAATAATAACCTTAAAAAATTATTAGAATATTATCAATAAATAAATAATCAAAATAATAAAAACAAATAATAATAACCTTCAAAAGAAAAAAGGGAAACAATCAAGAGGAGAGGGCATGAATCCACCTCCTGCTTAATTTCCAATCATCATCTTGATGAAGGTTGATAGATTGCTTCTTAATCTCAATGGCTTCTCTAAATTTCCAATGATGGAAATGATCAACCCTAGCAATGATCTGAGAATTCTCAATGTACACATGATGCTTCCATTTTGCAGCGTGTTCAGTTAAGACGAAATGAGAGCGATTAATTATAATTTTTTTTTTTAATAATAAAAAATTTCTAAAATTCTTTTTACTTTATAAAATTACAAAATAAACCAATGAAAAGATTAACTTTTCAAATTTTCCTAATAACTTTGTAAAAATTATTTTGTAAGTTAACGTGACAAATATTAAACCCAATGTAAAAAGAATTCCAATTTTACTTACGAATTTTGTTAAAAACGTTTAACATGACAAATTTAAAGTACAGAACGTAAAATAAAAACCACTGAAGTTGTCAGATTTACCTTAATGATTAAAAAATAAAAAAATTTCACCAAAGCAAATTGATAAAGGAAAGAGCTAACCACCCATATATTGGGTATTTAATGCCGAAATATATGCGTGCAAGTTAACGCTATAACACAGGAGGGGCAATTTCGATATTAAATAATATTTACCCGCTCCCGTATTATCGGACTAACTTACGCGCATATATTTCGACATTAAATACCCAATATATGACTGTTAGCTCTTTCCATTGATAAAAACCCAATTAACCTGCACTTTACTCACTATCCTCAATTTTAGTCACATCATTACTGTGAATACTTCAGTTATCGTTATAAAACTTTTAAAAATTCATCACCTTCTTGGGTGGCTGGCGAAATGTGCCCGCACGCTCGTATTTTTTATTTGTTCAGTGTATTACGTGTTTATAAAATGGTTATCTGTTGGTTGGTGGGCTGCTTTATTTGATTTTGCTAGTGGACTTCGTGGAACGCAATTTCAGAAACTTCTCCGACCAATTCCTAAGCAACCCGAGTTCTGAGACCATATTTTCACTGTGAGAGAAGCCTCTGAGCTCTTCAATTTAGTATGCCAGCTTCCTTCCCTGGCCCCGTTCTCTCCCTGATCTTTACATGATTGACATTGACATACAAAAGGAAAGCCTAGCGCTTTGCTTTCTGTCAACATGTTTATTAGAGATTCTTAGTTCAGTTTTTTTCCATTTCTTGTAAGAATTTGTGCCATCTTCCTTGCTGGTAGGGCAATAAAAGTCAATAGTAATGGGCATGGGCATGTTGTATAGGTGCGCACCGAGTGAAATAGAAGTGAATTTGGCGTATGCTGCGGAAGAAGCTCCGCCCCTTTCCATTTTTGCCACAGCAGCGGTTGTGGGTCTGTCACTGAAGGCTGATCCCAATCTCCCTTTGGGGTTACCTCCAATGTTCTTGTTTCCTTCTGGGTATGTTTCTGTACTTCATATAGCGTTTTTCCTCTGATTTGAAAATCCAAATTTGCTATCTTTTGGATCGGAGGCATATATGCTTGATTGGTTTACAATTCTGTTACAGTATTGTTTAGATTGATGCTGAATTGGTTTCGACTGTTATCATACTTGTTCACTTTAGCGGGTGGTTGCAATTTTGTATAGTATTCGTGGACTGTAAAAGCCTTTTATATTTTTCCAAAGTTCTTCCTTTAAACTTAAGAAGCGTTAGAACTGGCAAGAAGAAGTCGGAAACCACAATAGGTTTGCTTTTGCGGTGGAAACAGCCCTAGGTACAGGGTATGAATTTGACGGGCACTCCCCATCACGTTAATTTTTTAATGACAGGTTTTTTTTTTTTTTTTAATTGCCCTTTGCATCAATTTTTATTTTTATATTTACCCATCATGTGTTATATGTTTTTTTTGTTGTTGTGAATATAAGCAATTTTTTTTCGTTAATATAAGATTTATGTGGTCTTCTCAGCGATTTTCTTAATTCTAGCTTGACCATAAACTAGGCTTCAATCAAGTAATATCATATATGTATATGTTTTATATTATTTCTAAACATATTCAATTATGTTCATTCTCACTCTCAAACTAGCCAATGATTTGGTGCTATTATGTATAGTCATTATTTATATAATTTCAAAGATTTTATAAATTAAGTTAAACCATTCTTGAAAAGTTTTCAAATAGCTTAGTCAAACCCATCGACTATAATATATTTTGAATAAGAACAATTGATCTCAACTTTAAAAGTGATGATGAGTTGGACTGAAGGAGGACCTTATAAATAATAAAACAAGTTTGAGCTCACTTTGAAATAGGAATTTGGAAGGATTCTAACATTTAAAGCAATAATAATATATAGAGTATGCATTTTGAAGAAATTCACAACTTTTGATAAGTAAGAAGAATACAACTCTCTTATTGGCACCCGAACACCTAAAAGGCCCAAACCTAGTTGTGTTCAGATGCAAGTATGAATTTATTGAATGCATCATAGCCTTTGTAACCACACATTTGAGATTTCCATATCCAACCATTATATATATATATATTCAAACCAATAAATAGCCCCATTTCATAAAAACTGAGATCTATTACTATTGTACCAACACTAGAGAAATTACATGAAAACTCTCAAGATCAAATGGAAAACGCTATTTCACCTAACCAAACAAGAAAAGTTAGTTCCATTATTTCTATTGTACAACTAAAAAACTCAAGTTTATATCCCCACATGTTAGTGTTTTATATAGAATACCAATGACCGAGATAATGATTGCATTGGATTCTTCTTTTCGAGAAGACCAAAATTGACCTAAAGATCACCCAATTTGGTTAAGCGGAAGTTGAGTTATGAATTATTTTATTCATACATGTATTATGGAATGGGTCGGCCCTAACCACATGAGTAACTGCTTGGGTCAATCTTAACCCCAAATTAACCCTCAGGAAAGCCTATAAAAGGAAGCGACCTCAAGTTCATTTCAACATATCATCATCTTTCTATTCTTCTATTTTGTCTTGGCTCGCACAGGTACGTCGGAAGGAGTTCACACAGGGTCCGAAATCACAGGCGAAAGGTTCGCTCTGAGTTTGGGTTTTCTGGATCTCGGTCGCTGGCACAGATCAGGACATTTTCATCCCTGGTCGTAGGCATAGAGTGGGCAAGGGAGCGACTCTGGCTCTCTGGTCGCTCAGAGATAGTTTAGTGAGAGCGACTCTGGGTTCAGAGGTAGATCGGAAGGTTCCGGTCCCGGTCGCTCGCACAGAGTAGTCCTGGGAGTGACCAAGATGTCTTGGTCGCTCACACAACTATAGTAAGGGAGCGACTCTGGGTTTCAGCTGTATTATGCCACAATCGCATGCATGAAGGCTTCTTGAGAGTGACTCTGCAGTCACAGTCGCTCGCATACAGTATTTGCGAGAGCAATCCGAGAGTTTTGGTTGCACACAGACTGTGTTGATTAGGGTGAACCAAGTTCCGATCTAGGGTTTGACATTTTGGCTTCAGTTGACTTTAGTGATATGTAGATTTGAGTTTCTCTTTACAAGTTTCTATCTACTGTTATACAGATCTGTAGATCTGATTTGTTAGTTTTCGTTGCAAACATATGTATTGGGCTCATTGACAATGACAACAATGCTCACTAGTGTTTGGCACAGTGACAACAATATACAACAGTTGAAATCAGTTTGTGACAACACATTACAACCACCAGTATGAGGATTTTGATTCCTAGCATGACTAGATCTGTTTCATGGATATCATTATTGTTTTGCTGCATAGATAAATTATGGATTATTGTACTCTCTTTTGCTGCATCATTTGATGAAGATCTAAGAAGAAGAAGATTTGCAAGGGTTTTCCCTATAGTGGGTTTTGCCCTGGTCGTGGACCAATCCTGGTGTTTCTATGTGTGTGCATGGTTTCTTCTACTGTTCCTTTTATATTCCGTTGCATTAATGATGATGGTGACGTTGTTTCTTTCTATATAATTGCATATGCTGATGTATAATGGTGTAGATCTGAATAATATATGGGGTGAACTTAATGTATTCATGATGAAATGCAACTATCATAGCAAAGAACAATGTCGCCCTATGAAAAATTAACAACGCGGATACTCAGGCCAACATAGAATGCAAGGTAGAATGGTTCCAGGTCCTCCATCTAGAATGGAAGGTAGAATGGTACCATATCAATTGAGGCAGATACTCAAGCCAACAAGGCTAGAATGGTTCCAGGTCCTCCATCTAGAATGGAAGGTAGAATGGTTCCATATTGATTGAGGTAGATACTCAAGCCAACATAGAATGCCAGGTAGAATGGTTCCAGGTCCTCCATCTAGAATGGAAGGTAGCATGGTTCCATATCAAGTGAGGCGGATACTCAAGCCAACAAGGCTATCAACAAGGCTAGAATGGTTCTAGGTCCTCCATCTAGAATGTAAGGTATAATGGTTCCATATCGATTGAGGCGGATACTCAAGGCAACATAGAATGCAAGGTAGAATGGTTCCAGGTCCCCCATCTAGAATGGAAGGTAGAATGTTCCCTGTAATGGCCCACCTACAATTACAAATAAAATACAAATATTAGCATACATACGGGACATCCATATGATAACTACGTATGCATGGGCCTGCATGTATTGCACTATATATATATTGGCTAATACAGGAAAATGTCTAAATTAAGGTAATGAATTGATTATCGAAATAAATCCCTATCTCACCAGAATATAATGAGTATATCAAATTAGATATTTGATACGTATACCACCTCATATACATATATATGATAAATCTTTAATTAAAAGAAAATGTTAATTTTAAATTTACAAATTATATTTATATTAAAATTATTAAAATAGTAATATAATTTAATTAAAATTATAAATTAAATAAATTTATTAAAATAATATAAATCTTAAATCAAACCAAATTCTACGTACTCAATAAAATCTATGAAAATCAAATGAGATTTGATTTCATGTGAAGTTCCACGTAACAAAAATAAAGACATGGAGAAGGGAGGAAGGTGGTGGGAGAGAAGTAAAAGGAGGAGAGGAATCTTGGGAGGGGAGAGAGTGCAGGGAGGAGAAAATTTTGGGAGGGGAGAGAGGGAGGAGAAAATTTTGGGAGGGAGAGGAGAGTGCTTTGGGAGGAAAATTTTGGGAGAGGGGGAGAGAGTCACAGATTGAGAGGAGCCTCAATTGTTCTTAGGTTTTTGGGCATGGGGACCAGATTGCATCAATTGAGAAGCATTTTGGAACTAAGTACCTAGGTTGTACCTAGTTTGGCTGGGAGGTTTTGGTCTTTTGGTAGCAGGAGCGAAAGCGGGAGCAATTCTAAAGCATCTTCAACCACAGAAAACCCAGGTAGGTACTCAACATCAAATTAATGAATTCTGGTTATTAAACTTAACAGCAGGTTTCATATTTTGTTTAGCCTAAATATCTGATTAAATTATTTAGAGCCCTAGATTCTGGTATCAGAGCTAGTTTTCAAACCTTGGGATCTTACAAGCCTTAGATTTTATGACAACTTCCTTAGTTAGCAAACAAAGCTTGAAATTCGGTTATAATTTCTTCTTTCACAAGATTCTAGCAACAGTAGTTTCATAACAGGTTTTACAAATAGGTCTTTAATGCCTCTAAATTATTCAGTCTTGGTCCCTTTCTATAAGTAGGTTCTTTCCTGGCTTGTAAGGACTATATATGATTCGGTCATCCTTCAATTGTGAATAATACTGTGAGATGATAAAAGAATTTTGGTTCTTTTGAGGTGATTCTAGACCCTTAAATATTTCGGCCTTCACATTTACCTACAGTCATATTTATGGCCTATTGTACTACGCCTGTACTCAGCTTAAATGACCTTCTGTTTCAAGCTTGGTGGAGGAAACAGGGTAAAACAACAATCTTTTTTGATGGCGCCTCCAAAGGCAATCCAGGGACAGCAGGAGCAGGCGGAGTGATATACTCCCTGAAGGGTATTCGTGAAGATAGCTTCAGCTAGGGAATTGGACAGAGAACCAACAACCAGGCAAAAATTCTTGGGTTGCTAAAAGCCTGTCAGATAGCACGTGAAAAAGGCATTAAGGAAATACAAGTCTTTGGGGACTCAAAATTTTTGATAAAGATATTAAATTCAGAGGACCACTTCAGCAATCTGGCGCTCAACAAGACACTTCAAAGGTTGAGATATGTGCTCCAAGACTTTTCTTCCTATCTCCTTTTCCATATTCTACGTGGCTCAAATAAGGAAGCAGACGCAAAAGCAAACCTAGTATGCCTCCTGCCACAAGGAACCTTAAGCAAGAATGATGAAGAACCTACATGGAACGAATTCTGTAATCTAGAGTAAATCTA